>OY284416.1:31920836-34420836 GCA_958301585.1 Merodon equestris | reverse complement strand
GCCACATTACGGGCGATCGGTGTAAGCGGTGGACAAAGGATGTAAGGACCAAAGGCTGACAGCTATTTTTTTTGCATGACAACTTATTACTTAACTTATCTTACTTAAAATTTATTTGGGAACACTTAAGTACGATGCTCTACCACACCCGCCATAGTCTTTGAATGATTACTGGCTATTCCGACAGATGCGATACGATTTGGCAGGTAATTGGCTTACTTCTTTCATTGGGATTGAAAATTGGTTCGAAAGTTGGATCGCATCAAAAGACGAAACATTTTTTCGAGATGGAATTAGAAAATTGCCTGAAATGTGGGGAAAATTAGTAATCAGCGATGGACAATACTTTGATTAATCTGTTTATTAATTTTGCTTTGAAAAAAAAATTGTAATAAAAAAAAACGGCCTTATTGGCCGGATGAACCCACACAGGAGATCGTTATTAAACACAACTAGCCCCTTCCCGATTGACGGCGCATAAATCTATAAAATAAACCTACATAAACCTTGTAGATGATAAGTAGATGGCGCATTAATGTAGTAAATCTATAAAAGAAAATCTGTCGAACAAAACGCATTTAAAATCCAAATAGCTTCTTTCAATTTTAGATCATTCTTGGATCTGGAGCTGCCCAAGGACTTATTCTATGGCTTGGACCTTAGACATAGTGCTCTATGAACATGAGATACTAATTTCGTTAGAAAGCAGGGCTTTGAGCTTGTACATCTCCTTGAATTTGGCAGGTAGTATTAGATATATAATTGCAAAACCTGGATCATTTATATTTTGAATCTTCTTGACATTTAAAAAAAATGATTTTTTTAAGAGGACATTTTATGACGCCGCGATCGTTAATTGAATAGAAATTGTTGATCTTGGAAATTGATTTGAATTCGTATTTTATTCTAAAAAATTTGTCCGGTAAGTTGGACGTAATAGTATAGATACATTTCTGCTTCGATGATTGGCGATCATTTTGTTCTACCCCTGTAACTATGCCAATGTTGGTGGAAATGTACAGTTAACTGACTAAATACTAGCATGCTTTTAGGATGAAGAAGAGTTGATTTACCATGGAATCGATCAGTACGTTTCAATTCAGATGGAAGTAGTAGTAGTAGTAGTAGCATTTGTTTCAGGGATACAAAGCTAAAGATACCTGCCTTTTTTGGCATGGAGACTGCTAGATTCCACAGTAGTAAAGTCCTTATGATCCTGTTCTAATCCAAAATCAAATTTTGTTCTAAACATAAAAACGCCTGTGCATTTCAGCAACTTTCCCTATAGAGCCTGTGAATTGAGGATCCTCATACCTCATAGAGGCAATGAATTAGGCAGAGCAATTACTGTAATGTTATCAGAAAACTTGTTCACTTCCCACATCACTCCTACCTTATACGGTTCTAATATCTGCCAGACGTCAATGGGTTCGTCGTCTTGAGGTGGTGGTGCTGCTGCCACACCTAAACTCTTGTCTGTCGTCTTGTCAAAATGACAAACAAACAAAAAATAATCCCTCGCCCCAGGGCTGTCTGATTCTACCAAATTCAAATTCAATCCAAAATGTCAAGCATGTTCGGAATAAGAAAATACCGAATCTATGCAAACACCCAATACACGAGTGACAACTTGCCATTTTACCTATTGCGGTCGTTTATCATGTTTCTTGGATTTTTCTAGTTATCAAACCTCTGAGATACATTATATCTGGTTCTCGATCGCGGACGATAGCTGCACAATCAAACCTGATTTATTATCACATTTTGAGTTTTTCGCACTTTTTGCGGAATGGATGCTAGATGCGGAAGTTCCTCTAACCTCGTGATCTATCACTGAAACAGAGGATTTGACTCAAATACTGTCGATGCAATTAGAAAATCCGCCTCTTTTCAATGATAAACAACCTGGTTACTAATTAATTGTTATATGCAGTGATATTGTTTTCTGTATGTTGTTTTTTGGGTAGCCTCTTCCGGCATTTCGGTAATTAGAGAGCAATGTGGAGATCTGCATGAACAGTTTTCACGACCTAGCGGCGGTATTACTGCTAAGTACGGATCTGTCATGTGTATTACTGGTTCAGGTAGTATTATTTTGATTGTTGTGCTTAAAAATATTTTTGAGAAACGATTTCAAGGGGATTGTAGATCGATTTAAATGTGAGTTCTGCCTGCGGCTGTCATTGGTTGGGTGTAAAGACGCTTTATGGTTTCACTTTTAAGTAGCATTCCTTGTTTTTGCTTGATTTGTGCTAAGGTCAATATTGCTGGCCAGTGCTTCTGGTAGCATTTTTTCTTGGATCGTTAAGTATCGTTGTGTCAGGTTGCTCCTTTTGAAAATACTATGGCTCTTGATTTGAGCTGAAGAATGATTGGGGTGTTCTTGCCTTGAAGGGTCGGAAAGCCTTCTCTAATGGTGATTCGAAAGTTGTGTAAATAAAGGTCATTTCAGTGCGCAAGAAATGGAACCGGCACTAAAAATTAACTTTCGACTATTCGTAGTTTTCGATAAAATAAACGAAAATTTTACAATTTTCGGGAAAGTGATCTGAATTCACTTATAAAAGAAATGAAAATATTCAGGTTTTGAAAAAGATGAGCCACGTTTGTGCTTTGAAAGCAGCCCTGCTAGGTTATGCAAAAGGCCAAAATATTACAAAAAAAAAAATAGTCGAAAATTTAACTAAATTCGCAATAAAAGTGTTCAAGAAAGGTAACAGAAATTTAAATTCCGAAAACGAGCAGAACTGGTGATCTCCTATAGAAAATGTGAAAATTAAAAAACAAATTAGAATGGAAACCGAATTTACAATCATGACTACCCATGTACGAGTATACAATAGTTAAATGGAACAAATTTAAAATTTTCGACGAAAGGATTCAAGATCAAAAAAAGTTGTTTCTTTAAATTTCCAAAGAAAATAGCAGATTTAAAAAATAACCTTCACGAAATTAGAAAAAAAACAAATATTTTCAGTTTTTGTAGAATAGTAGACGAATTTGGGATCACTTATGAAAAAAGGGAAAATTGTAGAATTTTCGAAAGAAGTAGGCGAAACGTGAAAATGTTCGAAAAAGAAATGATTTTGCGATCTTCGATTAGTTTGTCAGTTCGGAAAAGTAGCTGCTCGTTTTCAAGGACAGCCGCCGATTATTGAAAAAGAATAAAACTTGGAAAGTTACGGAAAATATGACGATTTTGCAACATATGAAAAAGAATTGAACTTTTTCTGAACGTAAAACGTATTTATGGAAAAGATGAACATTTTAAGGAAAGTTGTTGAAAAAGTGTTCCGAAAATGAAGCGGAACATATGGCCTAATCTGAACAAAATTATAACTTCAGAAATTTGGCGAAAAATCAAATTCGTATTCACTAATGAAAAGATTTTTTTTTTAGATTTTCCAAAAGAGTTCATTTTAAAAAAGTGAAAATGTTCAAATTTGTTAAAAAAATAATTTTGCGGGCTACGTACACTCAATTTTCGATTTGTTTTGTGTTAGTACACATGTCGCCTAACAAATGTAAGTCACTTTGAATATTTCATTTGTTTTCAACAGATATAAAGGTTAGGTGTGCTTTGCGATTTTTTGCTATGGAAAACGGTGGATCAAAGAATGTGTTGTCTGCTACTTTGTGTGGCAAATAAAGTCAACAGGCCTAACGTACTTGAAATGTTGAAATGTGGTATTTTGCCTTCTCTGAGAAAAACGGCCGCCCTGGACGTCCCAGCACATTAATAACGGATGAAAACGTTGAAGCAGTGAAGAAAACTGTTATGGAGAATGGTCGATTAGAGCAGTTGTTGAAGATATCGGCATATCGGTTGGCTTGTGTAACCGATTTTTTTTTCAGATATTTCGGGCATGAAGCGTGTGTCACTGAAGTTTGATCCGAAAATGCTAAATTTTAACTAAAAGAATTGTCGCATGAGCATGGCTCAGGAAGTGCTTAATAACGTGAATGACGATCCAGATTTGCTGGGAAGGTCCATCACTGGTAACGAAATCAGTTGCCCTTATGTTCTCGCTTGTATACCCACTACACGAAAGGATAACATCGAATTGGAGCTGCCATCAAGTACTTCTGCTTGAAAAAGCTGTCGACCAAAGACATACACAGCGACTTGCTCAAAACGTAGGGAGACTCTACTTCTCCACATTCCACAATAACTCGCTGGGCAAAGAAGTTTAAGTTGGTCATGAACATCCACTGAAGATTAAAATTTCGAAGGACGCAAATGCTGTGTTGGCAGATCAGAGACTGACCGTCAGACATATAGGTTGAGGTCACTGGGATCTCATGTAGCAGCGTTGAAAAAATCCTTGCAAACGAATTTGTTTCTTTTTTATAATTCATGCAGGTTCAAGAGTGTACGCTCTTATGGTGTTTGTTACACAACCTGGACGGGGTGCAGATGGTTTGTGTCGAAGATGTTCGTTCACTACTCTCCGGGGGTGATTGTCCTAGATAAGATTTGAGAGACTCGACTGAATTTACGTTGGTTGTAGTTCACAGTAACTCTTTTGTTTCCATGTCATTAAGGTGTTATATTGCAAATGCACACACAGACTATGAATTTTGAGGTGATATTATGCTGCGAGTTGATGCCGTCGTCAGCGCACTTTTTGATCATCTCTCATTCACAATTGATATTGTTGCACAGTTTGGTATTGGTATTGTTGTTTGAAACAATCCACAATTTTGAAGCGAGCCTCCTCACTGACGTCAGAGGAATTCAAATTGTCAAGTTGAGCGGGAAAGGTTATGGCAATATTGAGGTGGAATAATTCAAAAAGGGAGCCATTATTTCGGGATCTTACGACGCAGACGAAACTGGAAACTAGAGTGTCATTTCAACAAGAAAACGAACCGGCCCACAAAGCGTCAGTTGCCGTGACTGCCATTCAAGCAGAGGGATTCGAATTGCTCGAACATCCATGTTCTACCTCTTTCCTCGGCGCAAGGAGTACATCTGAGGCAAGAAAGAAGAGACAATAGTGAAGTCATGGCCGCTATGGAGGCGTTTTGGGAGGGTCAAGACAAACAATTTTTTTTTCCTGGCCTTAGAAAAGTGAAATCAATATATTGTCTTATTAGGAGACTATATAGAAAAATACCGTGTTTTATTTTCATTATCATTATTTTTGGATCACTCTTTGTATGGTTATGAAGTAGAAACCAATCATCTCAATGGAAGTGACCATAAGAGCCAAGACCAAAAAAAAAACAGACTAAGTTTGGTAAAATGTTTCGCTCATTGTTTTCTTTGATTGGACAATTCATCATGATTTTTTTGCCGAAAGGTTGTTCGGTCAATAAGGAATATTACTTTGAAGTTATGCGCCATTTATTCAAATTAATACGAAGAAAACATCTGGATATGTGAGAAAAAAGAGAAAAAAAATCGTGAACCTCTTCATTAAATTTGTTTTGCGTAATTTTTGGCCAAAAACAATACCATAATTATCCCTCAGTCACCGCTTTCACCGGACTTAGCTAAAACTGAAAGAGCCCATAAAAGAACGGTGCTTGCCACGATTGAGGAGATAAAGACTGCCGAGTCCAAGGCTAAATCAAAAACACATATCAGAAGAACTTCGACGCTATCGCAGGTATATGATAATTTCATATCTTTGAAGAGAACAGATAGATATTGATGAGCAATTATATATTTTTTCGAGAAAAAAAAAATTCACCTTATTTTTTGGACACACTTAAAGTGGATTTTTTTAAATTTTTGAGGGAGAAGGAGAAATTCACGGTGACTTGAGAAAGAAAATAATTTGTTTTGAACAACAGTAGCCGCATTCGTATCATCACCAGGAAAGCATCCCAAATGACGATGGGAAATTTGAAACTTTCTAAGAATAGAATTTGACCTCGTGAACCCTTATAAAACAAGTGAATATATGAAATGATAGGAAACAGTAGAAATGTAAGAGACACTTTTACATTTCCGAGAAACGAAGCCGAATCCACTATCGTCAATGAGGCGAATATTCTAAGAATTCAAAAATTTAGCAATCACCTGAGGAGAAATGGAAAATATTTAGTTTGTCGAGAAAAGTAGCCTAATGTGTGATCATTTATGGTATGATGGAAGTGAACATTTAAAAAACAACTAATTGTAATCTTCTTCACTTTTGAATGAAGTGAATATTTTAACATTTTTAAGGTATCCCTCTTGAACATCTCTAAACGAAGTGAAATGCGTCACCCCTTAGGATTGGATTAAAAAATCTTTCGGGCCGGATCTGTGGTGTTCGTGCGCTCTACATGACCCAGCCATCTTAGACGTTGGATCCGTAGACGCCGTGTTACGATAATGTCGCTGTACAACTCGTACAATTCACTGGTAAGTCTTCTCCTCCATTCCCCATTTATGCAGATCGGGGTGAAAATCGTGCGTAAAATTTTTCTCTTAAAATGACCTCTACATCCGCTTTCGATTAGGTCCATATCTCTGCGCCATAAAGCAGGCGATAAGGGTGGGCCAAATACAAGTTTCTTTTTAAAAATGTAATAAAATGAATAAAATTACTTTTTTCCAATGTGTTATGACTTTATTAGTAAGAACAAACATTTCCATTAATTGTGAAATACAACGTTGTTCTAGTAGCTGCCTCGGCTGGTTTCGCAGTAGCGCATTATGCCACCCTGGCTGTAGCTCACGGATTGCTTGGATGAAAGCAAAGAAAGGGTCAAATCGCAGCTTCGAGGCGGCCAATTGACATCGCCAAGACGGCTGATAACACGATTTGGGAATTTAGTGCGCAAGATCGATTGTGGCATGGGCTGTTTGGCATGGCGCGCCATCCTGCATAAACCAGAGGTCGTCCAAATCCATGTCCTCAATTTCAGAAAAAAAAAGTCGGCTAACATGGCTCTGTAACGTCCACCGTTGACCGAAACGTTGTTCTTAGCCTCATTTTCGAAGAAAAATGGTCCAATGATGCCACCACCACCACAATTCGCACTAAACTGTCACTCTCTCTGGATGCATTGGCTTCTCGACAATAATGTGCGGGTTTTCCGAGCCGATATTTCGCCCAAAATCATTGTCCAATTCAAGCTGCTCTAAGGCTCAAACTGCTAAGCGATAACGAAGCTGAGTCAATTGAACCTTGTAAGCGAATAATCCGAAATCTTTGTGCCGAATTCTCCTCAGGCTAGTGCGTGAAATGTTGAGCTGTTGAAATCGATGGCGAGTTGATGTTCATGAATTGAGTCTCACACTCTCGGCCGCAGCAGCCACATTCTCATCTGTGCGCACAGTACGATGATGGGGACCATGAGTGTTGTCCACTATCATACCAGTCTCATGAACTTTTTGCACAAACTTGCGTACAGCAGTCGCGGTGGTTGCTTCATTTCGGCAAAAACTTCTTTTAAAAAAAACGCACTATTTGGGCCACACAGCATTCACTTTGGAAATAAGTTTTCAATATTTTCCACCGTTGTTCAAGCGTAAAGCGACTCATTTCATTCCGCGGAAGTATGATACTGACTTTCTGTCAAGATGTCGAGTGGGAAACAGCTGTCACTGTCGAAATAACATATGATTTAATAAAAAACCACTAGAGGGCCCATCCTTTATATGGTCACCTTGGTTTTCCGAGAAAGGGTCTACTTCTCAATTGCCTCCCGAGTCCAAACAAACAGCGTGGCAAGAGTTATTCTGTGGTTGATTTCGGCACTTGTTTCATAGCTGCATGTCACTGCGGAGCCAAAGTAGATGAAGTCGTAATTACCTTGAAATTATGCCTGCCAATATGTGCGCTCGGGCCTAGATGCCGGTGGTTCGTGTCCTTTTTTAGAATTGACAGCATATATTTTGGTTTGCCCTTATTTATCGCCAGTCCTATTTTAGCCGCTGCCGCCTCAATGCTCGTAAAGGCCTAATTGACATCTCGCTGAGTTCGTCGAAGTACGTCACTGTTATCGGCATATGCGAGCAGTTGTACGGACTTGAAAAAATCGTGCCCCTCGTATTGACCAGTGAATTTTGCACTATTCTTTCAAGAACGATGTTGAAAAACTCGCACTTTAGCGAGTCGTCCTGTCTAAAACCTTTTTCGACATTAATAAGAAGATCAAAGAAGATCCCTCGTGCAGGGACGGGTTAAGAATATCCCTGCAGTGATACCTATCGCTTGTCGTAAAAGGCGACTAAACAAAGGTAAACAAAAATCACATCTAGGCAATTTAGAAAACACCAAGGTGAGCCTAGGGACACATATACCACCATTAAACTGCCCCACAAGTGTGCATGCAAATCAGTGGGTTGACAGGACTGGAGATCACCGGTGTTGTAAGAGTAAGATCAATCAAAAAAAAAAAAAAAAAAATCTGGAGCATGCCCGTGTCAAAAAGGAAGGGAAGAAAGAAAACGGTCAAACCGTAGCATTATGGAAAAGAACGCTAAAAGGAAAAGCACTACCCCGCCAGGCACTACTAATGGTCGTGATCCTGGGACGAGCAGTAATGCTCGGGTCAGAGCTATAGGATTTCCGGGGGATAGCAAAGTAATGCAACGGCGTAAGCCACATTTAAGAGTCGCGAATTGGAACATTGGAAGCATGAGTGGGCGCAGCTATGAGCTTGAAGAAATGATGGCTAGAAGGCGAGTAGACATCCTGTGCGTACAAGAGACGAAATGGCGAAACACCGGTAATCGGGCACGTTTCTTGGACGTTAAAACAAAAGCCTACAAGATGTTTTACTATGGATTGGAACAAGGAAAAAACGGAATCGCCATCATCCTTGCGGCAGAGTTACTTGGTAACGTCTTAACCATTTCAAAGTCCAGTGACCGTTTGATGGCTCTCAAATTGGTGATGCATGGTGAGGTGTGGAACATCGTAAGCGCATATGCCCCTCAAGTAGGATGCGAACAAAAAGAAAAAGATGCATTCTGGCTAGATTTCCACAACCTTGTCAAAATTTAAGATTTAAACGGACATGTCGGGAAGACAAGCGAAGACTATGAAGGCTACCACGGAGGGCTGGGATACGGCACCAGGAACTCTTCAGGTGAAGATATCCTAAACATGTGCAAGTCGTACGGTCTTATAGTGCTAAATACCATGTTCGTCAAACAAAGCCGACACCTGATCACTTATAGCAGCGGCGGAAATGAAACTCAAATAGACTATCATTTGGTATCCAGTTTCATGAAGCCACGAGCTAAAGATTGCAAAGTGATCCTGGGAGACGCGATCGCCCCTCAACACCGTCTCCTCCTGACTGAATTTTTTATGGATGCGAGAAAGAAGTCAAAGCAGCAAACGAAGGTGTCTGAGAGAATCAAGTGGTATAAGCTGGATAAAGAAAAAGGCGAAGCTTTTATTACCATCATGGAAAACTACCTCTCTTCCATTATCGATGAGGTCGGTAATGAGGAGTGCAGAGCACAAGACATGTGGGATTCCCTACAACAATCTGGCGTGGAGAAAGCCAAATCACTGCTCGGAACATCTAAAGGCCCCTGCCAACACGCAAAAGAAACCTGGTGGTGGACAGACGAAGCCAAAGCAGTGATACGCGAAAAGAAAATGGCTTTCTAAGCTTGGTCAAAGTGCTCTTCTACTAATAGAGAGGAAAAAGCTCGCCGTGAAAAGATATATAGATATTGCAAAGGTATCGCGAAGAAAAAGTGCGCCGAATTCAAAGCGAAAAGCATGGAAGCCCTATATCAGGAGTTGGAAGAAATATCGTCTTCCGCGTCTGACAGGAACCAGGGTACCCAGGAGCTTCGACAAAGCAATTTGAACAAAGGAGCAAATATCTTGAAGATAGCCGCCCAGAGAAGAAGAAATGCTCAGGAGATTCGTTTCCCAAAGTTTATTAACAATGCTGAAGGCCAACTCCTTGTGGAAGACGAAAAAATTCTCCACAGATGGCGACAGTATTGCGAGGAACTTCTCAACGAACAGTTTCCCCGAGTGTACTTTCCAAGAGCTGTTGGGCCGGACGGGATACCCTCTGAGTTCTGGAAAAAGATGGGAGACATCGGGTCTAGATGGCTCATGGTTCTTATCTCCAAACTTATGAGAGGCGACACGATGCCTAATCAATGGAGGGAAAGCTATCTTCTTCCATTGCACAAAGGAAAGGGTGATACGCGAAATTGTGATAACTACCGTTCTGTCAAGCTGATGTCGCACACCATGAAGATCGTTGAACGGGTATTAGATAGCCGACTGCGAAAAATAATACGACTATCTGATGACTAGTGCGGGTTTGTCTCGCGTAAATCAACAACAGATGCAATCCAAAGTATAAGGATCATGATGGAAAAGCATCGTGATTCTTCAAAGGACTTGCATATGGTGTTGGTTGATTTCGAGAAGGCCTTTGACCGGCAACCAAGAGATCTTTTATGGGTAGCGCTAAGACAAAAAGGAGTTGCAGAAACCTACGTGCGAGTGATTATGGACATGTACGAGAGAGCAACGACAAGAGTAAGATGCACCGCAGGAGTCACCGAAGAGTTCGCAATCAAAGTCGGGATTGGAGCGTCCTCAGCCCACTGCTTTTTATAGCAGACCTTGATTGCTTGCTTGAAGGAAAAGTGACGGACCCCAATGTGCACCAGCTATTCTTTGCTGACGATGGGGCCATTATAAGTGATGATAAGGCGTCCCTACAACGAGCACTTGATGTGTGGGTGGACATTTTTGAGGGACACGGGTATCGTATTAGTTCAAAGAAGACAGAGTATCTGTGCTGCCCGTTCTCTGACCCTCATCAGCCTATTCCAGACATTTACTTGAATGGAAGAGTGCTTCCCAAGTGTGAAAAGTTTAAATATCTGGGATCTATGATTAATAGAGAAGCAACTTGTGATGACGACATCAAACATCGCGTAAGCGTAGGGTGGATGAAGTGACGGGAAAACTCCGCCATCTTCTGTGATCGAAAAATGCCCCCTAAGCTGAAAGGAAGGCTCTACACTTCAGTTGTACGTCCGGCGCTCACATACGGTTCACAATGCTGGACAATGCACAAAAAGTATGAGAGCAAATTAAGGGCAGCTGAGATGAAGATGCTTCGCATGACAGCGGGAGTAACAAAGCGTGACAGAATTAGAAGTTCAAAGATCCGAGGAAGCCTCCACGTAAAAGAAACCATCACAAGAAATATAGAGCGCGACCGACTCAGTTGGTATTGCCATGTTCAAAGGAGAGATCCTTTGAACCCCGTCCAAAAGGCGTTATCAATCAACATTCCAATTTCAACACGCAAAAAAGGCAGGCCGAAAAACAATTGGTGCAAACAAATGCAAAAACACCAGCATTTGATTGGCCTCAGCGATGAAATAATCCCAAACCGGGAAGCCTGCCGCTACTTTCTGAGGTCAAACCGGCAGACCCCACAAGCGGACCAGTGCAGTTAAGTGGGAAGGTTATGGTCCTACACTTCTGACCATAACAATGCCGGAGAAAAAAAGGAAAAGAAGAATAAGAAGATCAAATATCGAAAATCGATCATATAAAAAGAAAGGAAATATCTCGAAATTTTAGGATAAAAAAGCCAGTAATTAACTATGGAAAAGGTTGGAAAATTCAAAATATTAGATCGAAACTTAAAAAAAAAATTAGCTGACGTTGCTATCGTCTACGAATAAGTGATTTCTATGACGAATACACGATCAAAGGAACTAGGGTCATGATCACCTAATATATGAACATGTTCGAGCTCCCAAAGAAGAAAAGAAATGTACATACATTGTAATTTTAAACTTGGTAAACAGCATCCAAACTTGATTGATTGCACACCATAATTTTTAAGGTAAGCGCTGAAGTTTCTAGGTTTTTTCATATAAAGACCGTCAAGTGATTATGTTGAGGAACCTGATTGGGTGGATCAATCTCCCTTTCAGTGAACTTGTTGACTGTTTAGTTACACCGAAGATGCCTTCGCATCACCTCCCAGTTCACGAAAAAGTTGTAACTTGCCCCAAGGCAATTCGAAACAGACTCAATCGTAATGGAATCGTTCTTACTCAATAAGAAAACCAACAAAGTCACTATTTCTGAATCATGAAGGACAAACAATTCACCGATTGCAGCAATAACAATCACGATAACCGCACAGACGTAATAAACAGCAATTCCTTCTAGATCACCAGTTCCACCGAATTTACCCACGAAAGTAGTTCAACAACTCCGCATCCAACATCGCCACCAAGCTCCACCGTGACCTTCCACCACACTCGAGCCGTTCATGACGCACGACCAGCAAACAACAATTCCAATTACCAGACCTGACATACACTTCCTTTCCCTACCAGCTGTCGTCTTGCTATCGGTTCAACGCCTAGAATCAAACCGGATTCTGTCGCAATTTTTTCCATTACATTACTACCCCAGCTCCAAGGCTTTCCTTCACTCTATCGTGCATAACCGCACAATCGTATCGCCCGATCGCCAACTGAAATTGCAAGTTCTAAATTCAAACTTGCGTTATTGGAAATCAACCAAATGCTACAGACACACTTCCACAAACAACCTCCACCCAACCACACGGCCTTTCCGTCGTCCGTTGCCATGTGGACGCCCCAACGACCTGGAAACCGACGAATCACGGACCCATACTGTCCCCTGAATCAGAGCGGGCGGAATTATTTAAGCTTGTTCTCGTACATATTCAGTTGCATCCGGAAATTCTTACGCTTACGACCGAATCGGATTACACAAAAGGCGCCAAGGCACTCCACCGTTCACGCCTTTTACGGTCAGAAGACAAGAACATAGTTGCCTTACCAACTATCACCCGGTAAGCTTCGAAGGCGGTTTGATTGAAACTTACCGGCAATTAATTGCAATAATTACTTCGACGTCGAGATTGGTGATATAGTTTCGCTAGGTGGCGAACTTTTGAAGTCAAGGCAAATCCTGTTCGGCTGGTTGGGCAAGATCCAGCGGATCGTGCAATTGAAACGTGGTTGCATAAATCGTTGATCCTTTCGCCCGATGCAGGTTTTAGTTCTTTAAATAATTAATTATGGGCTTTAGTGAGGTAACGACCTAGACAACGCGGGGGGGAACTGCTCATAAGTCTTTGTTTCGCGGGCACTGGGTGACCTCTAGATTGACGTGGAGTTGGGCTGGGCTTAGGTATATTGTTCTTTTCCGCTTCGGGCTTTTTTTTCACAGACTTACTCGTGTAAATACGTTTCTTCCCAAGCAAAGAGCTGAAACTGATTGAAGGAAATCCCTTTAACTCTCAATCGGAACTCAGTGAGGGGCTAGGTGACCTTGTTCCCATGCCAGATCAAATGACAGATAATTGTGACTTGCATGAAGTTATTTTGTTGGTCGATGCGGGGCAGCCTTGAATCTGTGATCTTTTCATATCAAGGTGGTGGTTAATTGCGCTTCTGCTGACACATTCAGTAATTAAGCTCTTACTGAAGACTCTAATGCGCCAACACGGTTATAGTGTCGATTCAAATGTGTCACTTTAAGACTCTATAGATATTCCGGTTTAGTGGTCAGTAAATTAATAAACATTTTTTTCCATTTCGAGAGTTGAAGCTATGCCTTCGACCACTATAGCATGCTTTGTCGATCTTGTTCTGATCTCAAAGCGTAGGTCGAAAAAGGCTTAGAAATAAAATTGGAGAGCACAACTGATGTTTGAAAGATTTTGTTGTCGACATTTACACAGTATATAGCATTGATCTACCGAAAGTAAAACGCATCATACATATATTGCTCTTATGTCGTGGACAAGGATTCACCTTTCAAAACCTTGAAGGTTTCCGAGGCTTATTTAACCGTCTATATCAACGTTATGTCCTACAAAATAGCGCGCATTATTGTGCCATCGCTTCTTCCAATCTCCTACATTTGATCTTTGGAATATCATACTCTTTTAATCTAATCCACGCTTATGAAACGTCGACCTCTAAGCTTCAATGAAGTATGCATTATCGTTGATCAAAAGCCATGAATTGTTTAGCCACGATTCCGTGGTTCTTTTTCGGAATGCTTCGGGTAAACGATGTTACACTTCTAGGCAACATTTTATTGATCGTTTAACCTGGTGGCAAGAAGTTATGGTGCATTATACCATTAAAATCAGGTCAAACATAGTGAGCATGACCTTTTCACTTGGCCGCACTTGTCGAGCTTTTTTCGGTCTTGGCGATAAAGAATGTTTAAATTTCTTCACCCATCATGAAACGCTTCAGTGGTCATGCATCGTTATCCACTTCATTTAGTGATTCCTAAGCAACTTTCATTCGCTGTTATTTTGTTCATACGGCTTTGGAACATATTTTGCTAATCGACGTTTCATGTCCAAGACGACAGAGCAAATGTTGTGGCATGAGCCAGTTGATAATATCAATATCTGCAGCAGCCTCTTTGATTGATAATCATTGAATGTTCTAAACGTAGTGCCGAAAGATGTGCTTGGATATCCAGGGCACTAAGCCCTTTATCCTATATATTTGTATAAGGTCACCCAGTTTGTGGTCCGGATTTTACATCAGTATTTTGATTAGTAAGTATCAGGCCGAACTGTCATCCAAGACCGTATATATTTATTCAAATAAAGAAGTTGACAGGGAATAATGTAAGTTTTGGATGTTGCGGAAGAGCTTACGGGAGTAACTGATGGCTTGGCATTAACAGACATTAAGCTCGAGATGGTTTTTTTGACACCAAGTAGTGAGCTTGTTAAGGTCTGATTGGAGAGAGCACGAGTCAACAAAGGTAGATATGTATTTAAATATTTTCATACAATATCATTGGCATATATGGAGAGCTGAGAGTTCAGAATAACACTGTCAACATCATTAATGGTTAGAATAAATATCAATGGGCCGAGATGACTACCTTGTGGAACACTGGAGGCAGCATTAATTGGATCAGATAAACTTCTTTGCCGGCTTCGAGTGCACACAAAGATTGTGAGACAAACTAGACTAAAATAGTGTTCGTCGATCGATCTTTTAGTTACCCATGCTGGTTAGGAGAAAATATGGGTTTGCGGTAAAGAATAGTGCATCATAAACGATACTCTCGAAAAGTTTTGGGTATACATGAGAGCTTGGCAATGGGACGATAGTTTAACACATCACTTTTCAGTCCTTTTTTGTGGATTGGAATGATATAAGCATATTTCCAAAGCTGAGGAGAGATAGAGCTTTGAAATAGAGAGGTAAGAGGTAAAATCAAATGTTTTTTTTAAGCAACGGCAGGTAAACAGTCGGGACCGGGAGAGTAGTCGTCCTTTAGGTTGCGTATTTTTTCGGCGGTTAGGTCGGGAGTTATGTTTAGCGAGGCAAGAGACGTCTAGGGGCAGTCTTTCAAATATCGAAAATAGTATTGATCGGGTTGAAGATCCTGGTCGGTGACTGAAGAAATGAGCAAAGAAGTTGGCGACTATTTTGGGCTCATTAGAAGGGATATTAAGAACATTAAATGTAGCGGGTTTGTTATCGGTTTTTCTTTTTGTATTAATGAAGTGGTTCAGGTATCGGATGTAGAGTGATTCACATAGCTGTGCAAATTTAGTGTAGAACTGCATGAATTATAAAGGTCGCCATAAAGCAATAAACCAATGTACGAGTGTCTGCCAGGACACCGAAGAAAGCTGTTCACCTAGCTCACAAACCTAGACATGCCAAATCTTCCGCTAAACGAGTACATGATTAACGTAATGACTATGGAAAAAAAGTTTGTTGTCAAATGTGGCAACATTACTTGGATCATTTTTATTAAAACGGTTTTCAACAGGAAGTCATTGAGTCTCCTATACTTTTTGGCTTTTATACAAGCGATCTTATAAGTTTTAGTAGCCTACAAATCAAGTTCAAAAATCGAGGTCATCAATGTCATTTTGCAGAGTTACTTCGATCATGCTAAGTGATATTGCAATGGTTGGAAGCTAAAAATTAACTTCTTTGTATAGGTCTTCAAGGGATACCAGAATGAACTGTAGGAAATCCAGGATCATTGAGCAACATAGGCGATCATTAGCGGTGGGAAACGCGGCTAGATACTTTGGTTTCTGGCTTGAACAATATCTATATCTTATCTGTTTTACAGCAGTGGAATTGACCGTATACCATAATCGTGTGCAGCTGTTCGGTGTGGTTTAATATAGCGACATCTTATATGGAAAAGATTCGTGTATTTGAGAGCCAGTGCCTTAGGGTCTGCTTTAGAATGTACAGAACGCCAGAGTTCCAGCCCATAATTATTACCATATTAAACAGAGCAAGGGCTATGACTAACGTCAATAAGCTGAAGGACAATCGGACTGGGATCTCGCCGATGTTGCTAAACAGCACGCCGAATTTTGGTGATTGTCGGGTGAAAGCGCTTTCCAGAGCCGTGCATCACTCCGGTGGGATCTTCGTAAGTTAGAGTAGGGTTAGATAGGGAATTTTGTTTATAGGGTTCGTGGAGGTTCAAGAGTGTATGCTCTAATGGTGTTTGTCGCTAAGCCTAGACGGGATGCAGATGGTTTGTGTCGAAGATATTCGTTCTCTACTCTCCGGGGGTGGTTGTCCTAGATATATTTTTTTTAAAGATTCGACTTAATTTGTCGCGTTGGTTATAGTTCACAGTAACTCTTTTGTTTCCATGTCATTAAGGTGTTATATAGGAAATACACACACAGAGTATGAATTTTGAATTGATCTTATGCTGCGAGTGTTATGCCTGCGTCAGCATTTTTTTGATCATCTCTCATTCACAACTGAGGAATTGTTGTTCGCTATGGATAGACTTAGAGGGTTACAGATAGAACTACAAGCCTTCCGCTCAACAGTTGACGATGATGACCATCTAGGAGATCTTTTGGAGTCCGGACGCAACGTCATGGATGGAGCCTGTTAACCTTGGTGAGGTTTCGAGTGTGAACACGGCACAAGGAGCGAGATGACGAACGAAATATAGCTCCACTCGGTACTAATTGTAACGAGCTTTCTAGGCTGGGGTATACCCGCCTGACCAGGGCCTTTCACCAAAACTATTGTGTCAAATTAGCAGACACACTAATATTGTTGGCGTAATACTGGGTGAAGACCCGTTCGGGACACTTGTCCGTAGTGGTTGCGTTTGTCACCTTATTGTTACTGTCGCGTTGACAGCACCTAGTCAGCCCCCTTCTGGTTGAAAATCCGAGCTTGGGTTCTTACTGGTACCGAGCTGCCAGGAGTAGCGTGGGGCCAAGCTCGTCTGGATAAAAACCAAACTCTAGCTGCTGTTGGCTTAGGCGTTCGAACGCGTCTATAAGGCTTAGACCCTTCCGGGTAAAACAAATCGGAGTGCTAGTCCTGCGGTATTTGCCTCGGAAGTAGGTACTAACAGGAGTTGATTCACCTCGTATGGATTAAAATCCGAGTTCCTATCAGTCCCCACTCACTGTTTACTCGCCGAGCGGCAGCTACAGCTAGGGTCGGTCATGAAAACCTCAATTCGACGTCGAAGTCAATAGTTGGGACTTACTTATGGAGCTTTACGCTGATTTGTATTTTTTACAGCAATTGAAGCCTACGGAGTCGCCGATTCGTTAAGTGGATGTAAGACTGCTGAGGCAAATTGTTATCAAATTTGATGTTTTCCGTTGAATCACATTTTTGGATGGAGAGATAGTTACAGTATAAAATGAATCGGGTCTGAACTCGATGGGCTACTAATTCAACAAAAATTCATACAAAATGTTAGCCTTCGAATGATCGTCTGCTCAAGAAACTGTGGTGATCACATGAGTCATGTTGTGTCCCATTCATAATTTCCCAGGAGCGAACTATGATTTTAACCATTAAAAGTCAAAACAAAGCTTCCATATTATGATAGCTATATTATCGTGGACCCGTTGAGTTTGTACAGAATTGTTTCCTTTTTGAAAAGCTTTTTGACTCTATGCCATAAAAAAATCGTTAATTCTCTGAACAACTTATATAATATCAATCTTGTTTTATGACATCATAAAAAATCATTGGTTGCTTGGAAAAAAAGAATTCTCTCGTTGATTTATTATCGTATTCATGTGGTTCAGCCAAAACAAAAGGGATTTCAATACTTTTACCAAAACATCACCGTAGATCGCATCATAGTCATAAAAGGTTATTTAAGACAGCGATAAATGAGCAGGATAAAAATGGGTTTCAACAGAAGCTACTTTTTTGAATTAAACATAACATCATACAAAACTGTATGCGCGATAACAGAGGATCGCTAGTCTAGAGTTTCCCTCCTCTTAGAGGTTAGATGCAAGGCTTTCTGTAAGTGAATGCAAACGGAGGCTTACCCAAATCACACCCATTCGACTCATAACCAGACCGAATGACAACGGGAATGTCAATTGTGTTCTTGAATGTCTTGTCAAATTGTCAACTGCACACCCTTTCTGTCGCAAAAATAAGCGAATGCGAATGAAAAATCTGTCAACTGGTGTCCCCAGCAATCCATCGTTCCTCTGTCTCTCAAGACATGGATAAGCCATTAAACCTTAAGCCGTAGGATTTATTAAATAGAAAAAAACGTAAAAACGTCACAAATTGCTAACAATCGAAAAATTAACCGCCCATTCTCGTTACAAGTAATTTCGCAGCCGCGACCACACACGTCCTCCAAAGCGACCCGTAAGATAAACAAAACTGAAGAAGAATCTGCCACAACCCACTGCACCCACCCACCATCCGGCAGCGAAGCATTGACTATTCAACTTTGACGGTAATCGCACTCTCCCATCAAAAGGCCATTTTTAGTATCCAACCCCAAGTATCTGTTAAATATCAAAACATTTTCCAACCAGATGATGCGCATTTCTCATTCCATTCCAACTACGCTTAAGGGCACCATTTGCATCGAACGCTGATAAACGCATTTGACATCTTACGTAACGCCTCGATAGTCGCTAACAACTCCATCAGCGATACGGTGACGCACAGCATTCCAATTGTGTCGTGGTAGCAAGCTGCCTCGACTCCCTCATCGCTGCGTGAACATTCGTCCCAAATGTCAAACATTTGCCTTGTTATCCCCATTGCCGCGACCTAAATCGTGTATATTTGTATGAACTTTCATCTCTCAGATACAGACATGCTAGCGTGCACATATCGGATAAAGTCGCCGGTATTATATCGGTGACCTAACTAGAGTTCGCTGGACGGTAACCCACAGCCACTTGTCGTAAGAACTATCGAAATACTCGTACCACATATCGAACACTTGTATCCCCCGCTAACTGGGTCACTTTCGTTACTTTTACTCTCCATCAAGACCTCGATCTGCTTGCCAGCACACCGGCCCACAAACTTACAGTGGATTATCCACAAAGGCCAGAGGAAAAGGTACACGCGACACGATGTTGTGACATACTCGTACTATACCTCCTGGTCAAAATAAGTTTGTCACCAAATACTGATCCAAGTCAAGTGGATGACTCTTTTGAGTCGTGGGCTTTGGTCGACTGGTAAACTGGCCTAATGGTGGACAAGGCGTAACTTTACTTTTGGAATAATTAGTCTCATTGCACCGGTTTTCTTTATTTTCGTTGTGTTTTGTGTTTAGCTTAAATCAATGCGGCGTTGGTTGGACGTTTTGTTACTCTCCGGTCGTTGGGCTTGTGGCGGCTATTAGGTCGGTTTTGAAATCGGTTATGGTGGTGGCTCTAATGAAACTGTCGAAGAAATCGAAAGTGGTTTTTGGGCTGGAGGGAAACAAAATTGCTTGACCTGCGTATGAGGTGGTTGCGTTTTAATGCAGCTGTAATAGACTGGTTAGATGTGACTAAAATATGAAGTGACTGACATGTGAGGTATTGGAAAGTTGATTTTACTTTAGACAGAGGTCACGGGTTAAGATGAAAGCGAAAAGAAATCGGGGACAGCACTTGTAACTACAAAAGAGAATTTCTTTGAGCCCTTAAAATTTAATTGGGCTGTAGATCATTTTCATGTGATACTATGTTACGCCATTGTACGGTCATCACATTCTCGTGGCGAAAACTGTCAACGGGGAAACTGGTCTAAAGTAAAATAAGGCTAGAGATGAATGAAAAAATAATCTGATATCTTAGCAACGAATGATATCTCAGCACGAACAGAGGTAGAAAACTTGTCCGAAAATGGTTTGTAAAGTAAGTTCAAAAAGTACCGGGAATTCGGTAATTTCGCGGGTGGTATGTCGGTTGAGGCCGAAAAAATTCACAAAGATAATGATGAGATATTGTTGATAGCTAAGCTTCCATGTGATGTTTCACTTCCGCGGTCTCGCCCTTTATAATCCCAGTGATGTAGCTTACCAACTTCAGCCACAATACAGCAACTGTTCCAATCCGGAATTTAATTTTCTGTGGCTAAATATCCAGGTCCGTAAGCATTTAATCCACTACTGTTTTATTTAGTCCAAACCTGGATAGCAATTCAACTTTCAATGAGTTTGATATGCTATCCGACTCCATCACAAGAATTGTATCCCTGTATCCTCACACTGAGATTGCCATTGCGGGCGATTTCGATGTACACAATTCTACTTGGCTTCGACATTCAAGCCAAATAACACCCGAAGGACGGTACGTAGAGATCTTTGCTGAGGTAAATAATCTGACCCTGACACTGTAGATCATTCCGCAAACACCTTGGACTCACCTCTTTCGCACCTCTCATCCTGACAAATATTCTGTTGCCATATTGTCGTCACGAGGCTCGTCTGACCACTGTGTGATATTACCTAATTTCTCGTCTTAATTCCACACAGTTCGAGAACAAATTCCTAAAAGAACAGTATGCGAGAAAGCCAATTGGAGCGGCCTTAACGACCTCTTTAGGAATCATTCATTATTCACAGAGTGAAGAGTATCAAACCCAAGGCAAATGCGTGGTATGAGTGGTATGACTCGAGTTGTAAAGAGGCCATCAGGTTGAGAGAGTTGAGTTTTCGGACTTACAAAACCAACCCTACTGAGGAAAGCCGGAAAAAATTTAAACGGGCCAGAAACGACTGCAATGCATTAATTAGATGTGGAAAATTCTCCCACAAACAAAAATTGAGGCAGTGCTACAATGTCCCAAGGGTAGCAAAAACTTTTGGTCATTTGCGAAAAACATAAAGAATTCAGCCTCGTCTTCAATTCCCACGCTCATTAACAATGACATTCCAGCTGTCAGCTCTTTAGACAAGGCCAATCTGCTTGCTGCGCATTTTGCGTCTAGCTCAACGCTGCCAGATTCCACATTGTCCCCGCCTGTACATGAGAGCATTGATTTCACCATGGGACAAATCCATTTTCTCACTCGTGCAGTTGCAAGAGTACTTAAAGATCTCAACGTACATAAATCCGCTGGCCCGGATGGTATACCCCCAATACTTGAGAGGTGTTCTTCTGTGCTGGCAAAACCACTACGTAAGCTTTTCCATCTGTCCTATTCTTCAGGTCTCTTTCCGAGTAGATAGCAAACAGCATTTGCCCAGCCCGTCGTCGAATCTTCGTCGCCCTCCTCCTTCCTATCGATTGCACTAATGTCCCTTCTTTCCAAGGTCATGGAAACGCTGATAAACCGTCAGCTTATGAAATATCTTGAATCGCGGAAGCTTCTTAATGACCGGCAATACGGTCCACTGGTGATTTGATGGCATATCACCGAAAAGTGGAACCAATCTTTGCACAATTTAGGCGAAAGCAAGATCGTTGCGCTTAATATTTGAAAAGCATTTGACAGAGTTTGGCATCAGTCTCTTTTGTCGAAAATGCGTGTTTATGGCATCGATAAATCTCTGCTTATTCGAACCGTTCAATTCAAGTTGTTTTGGATGGATTCAAGTCTGATATTCACCAAATAAATGCTGGTGTCCCCCAAGGCTCCGTTTTGTCTCCGATTCTCTTTCTCATTTTTATAAATGATCTCTTGTTTGTTACTTCTAAACCAATCCACTCCTTCGCTGATGACAGTACTCTTAGCTTTTCATATTCATTCCAGGAACGGCAGCGTATGTTCAGGACATTGAATTCCGACCTTGACAGCATAATCAATTGTTATCGGCATCCAGCTGGCCAAGGAGTTTGCAGGTATATTCGCCTGTTTTTCTTTTGTAAGATAATCAATTAACAGAATCCCCAAAACATCTTGGCCGTGATCTTCCCTGATGCGATCGACTTTGCTTTCTTTGGCGCTGACCCACCGGCTTTCACCTACTGCTTGGACTGCTCTTCCGTTTCTTGCGTGTATGGGTTGACCCGTGTCTCATCCATGCTGACAAATCGTCGCACAAAATCGGTCCAAAGGTTGCTGCTGAAATCCTTTGTGCATTTGCTTTTGATTGAAATTCAGCAAATGGGGTACCCATCTGGCCTAGACTTTTCGCATCCCTAATTATTTGAGTGGATGTTTTGCTCCCTTTCTTCTGATTTTCCCATGTCCTCATGTCCTATCTCACTTGCCTATCATCCAACACGATATCAAGCACTTTTTCGACGGTTTCCGGTGTGGTTATGGTTTTTGGCCGCCCTTTACGTGGGTCATCTTCGAGGGATTCGCGACCACGTTTAATTCCAGCTGCCCACTTTTTAACGTTTGACATCGAAGGCGCAGAGTCCTTGTAAACTCTTATCAACTTCGGATGAATTTTCTTAAGGCTAAATTCAACCAAAACGAAGAATTTTATGAACGCACGATATGCAAGCTTATCCATGTTAACGAAAGAACATGCAAGTCCACTTCAAAATTCGTATAAACACACAACTTGAGAGAACAAGTTGGAGACTTGTCATAATAATTAATAACATGTGCATCCAGGCAAAAAACACAAATGTTTACTGATTGGAATGCTATCTCTGTGTCGAGAACTTTGCACCTTAATTATGCATAAAAGATGATCCAACACGTGGTTCTAAAAGTAAATTTAAGTAAAAAACATTTATAAATTAGAATTTGATCAAACTTTTATTTCAATATATGGCTTAGGTTTTACCATTGTAAATGAAACATAATATTGTTTAAATATCGTTCACGGGGGTTCCTGTAGGACTCGATTTTGAAGGTTAGTTTTTATCGATGTTTCGATACATATCGGACAATAATTCGGCCTGAACTTGCCGAATGTTCGTTTTCAAAGCATTGATTGCATTAAAAGCATTAATAATACAATTATTACATAGCAAAAATCTAACAGCGACAAATCATACGATTTTAGTGGCCAGTTAATATCGCTGAAACCCAAAATAACTCGCTTAGGAAATCTGTTCTGCAATGAAGCCAACATGGGTTGTGTTATGTAAGATGTGGAATCATCTCGTTGGAACCACATGTCTTGTCATATGTGAGCTTGCAGATGGATGAGTATGATGACCTTAATTTGCTCTTAATTCGCGGCACACCCCTACTACAGAATCACTAATTTGTAGTAAATCTTACCAATTTTAACACATTCAGTGATTATTAGGCGATCCATATTTTGAAATGGCAGACCCTGAACTTAATATTCGCAGTCTCAGATGACAGCTGGTTTGACATATGTGATTTAAACATTGAAGTCAAATGTGAAACACGAATTGGAAAAATCTGTATATAGTCTGCGTTACAGTTCATGGAGTTTCACAGCTTGTGGAGGAGAAAAACTACTTCGAAATACGGAACGTGAGTTTCTAGTAGCTTTTGATGGTTGTTTTTTTTTTGGTATCCTCTCAAGGAAAAGTACAATATACTATAATTACGACGTTTTATTGGCAACATAAGCCAACATACTATTGAGCTACGGTGTTCCTCTTCATTTTGAGGTGAAAACGACAAACGTCCTGGATGCCCTAGTAAATCCCATTAGGGATTCAATTATTGAGAATCCTGTGTCCCTTCTTACAAATAAAATTTTTTCATTTCGTTTTTACATGGTCCCAAACATCTAGATTTATCGATTAAATTCATTATAGACTTTGACTTATCAAAAATCATAGCAATGACAGTTGAAAGCTGATAGTTCAAGAATGTCACCTCGTAGCCCAATTCGACCAATTTGGCCGTGGCAAGTGCGGAGGTGTGAGCCGGTGCGTTATCATGTTGGAAGAGCACTTTTTTCTTCGCCAAGTGGGGCCGTTTTTTCTTTAATTCGGCGTCGAATCGGCCCAATAATTTGGCATAGTACAGCCCTGTGACCGTTTTGCCCTTCTCCAGGTAGTCGATGTGGATCACACCTTGTGAATCCCAGAAAACGGTGGGCATCACCTTTCCGGCCGATGGGACAGTCTTCGCCTTCTTCGGAGCACGTTCGCCGGGTGAAGTCCACTGTTTCGACTGTTCCTTGGTCTCTGGAGTGTACCAGTGGATCCATGTTTCATCGACTGTCACGAAACGATGCAGAAACTCCTTCGGATTGCACTTAAACAGTGTCAAACACTGCTCTGAAGTGGTCTCACGGTTGCGCTTGTTGTCTGGAGTGAACAAACGCGACACCCATCACGCCGACAGCTTTCTCATGCCCAAAATTTTATGCAGGACCCACGCGATCTTTTGAAATGCCTACTGTCTCAGCTAGAGATAGTCACGTTATCCTCCGTGGTAGCCGTTTTCGGGGCACCTGGACGTAGCTCATCAAAAACCGATGTGCGACCACGTTGAAACTCGTTAAACCAATTTTTGATGGTCGCCATCGAAGGAGAAGAGTCACCGTACACAGCATCCAAACGCTCTTTGATTTCGCTGCGCGATTTCCCTTCCAAAAACAAGAATCGAATCACCGACCGATATTGCTCTTTTTTCATTTTTCTAAAATCCGCGGACACTCCAACGCGGTCAAAACAAAACTATGAGTCCGATCCGGCTGAAATTTCGACAATAGCCGTCTACTAGAATGTACTACACAATGCTCTTGCGATACTGGCGGATCTGGCGGTGAGGCTAAGTACTTATCAGACCACTCTCGTATATGGTTTTCTATTATATAATGAAGCTTTTCTGCTCGTCAAACCTAATTCTTTTAAGAATTTTAGATGTTGCAATTTGGTTCCTTGTTACACATTCTAGTCTCCCGACAGCTGAAGAGATATCGTCACAAAAAAGCATATGTTTGTTCGATGAAACAATTTATACCACGATGCACTGTAGAAGAAAAGCTAATTGTTTAATTTACTCACTTAGCTTGCTCTACAATTCGGGGTCAACTGTTACCTCTTCAATCGACACGATCTTTAGCCAGCTGCTTACAGTGTCGCACGCTTAGTTGGTTGAGGTCCCTTTCACCTGTATGTGCCATAACAGAAGTGGTCATCTTTAAAGGTAGGTATTGAATACTCTGGAGGAGAAGTGACGCTCACTCGCTCTAATTAAACTAGCCATATTAGGCATTGCATACTTATATGTCTAAGTAAGCCGAATTCGCTTTATAGTGCGTGCAGTTCTCCTTCACTGAAGACCAAGTGGTCTGAAGATTGCATGCAAAAAAGACTCTATCTATAGAGAACTGGCTGACTTCAAATTTCAGGTCCACTAATAGGAATCTGCGATTATCCCATAGATGGAGCTAACGCTGCATACTGGTCAGAAATAACGGATGAGAAATGTCTCGATTTAAAAAAATCTGCTGCTAAGGCTTGTAGAGTGATTATATTCTTCTGTTAATTAAAGGACTTTTCGTTCAACGCTACAAATGTTGTGGATTTGGTGTGGAGGACAAGGATCGTTCCAAATCGGCGATGGCAAAAGTTGCAGCTAACCATGGACAATAATTTCAAGAATAAACAATTATTCTGAAATAAATCTTCGAATTTTGAAAAAAAAGAGAAAATTCCAAGTGGGAGTGAGCACTCGATATCTCAAAGGTAGATCGCCCATCCAATTAATGAATTTCCAATTCATCCATTCCTCCGATTATGAACGACACCATTTCATCAACATCAACGTCAAGGTCCATTACTGCTTGAAACTCAAGCATTCCAGTTCAAGAGCTATTAACACCAACGCTACTACACCAGTGCGACCGACAATGCCGTTTCCATTGCCCATAACCACCTTATCATTAATTGTTATTTAATCAATTAACAACGCCATTAACCGTTCCATTTAACTGAAAGGCCACCGCTGTCAAGCTGACCATCTACTCGTAAATCCTATTACATAACCGCGACACATTTTCACCTGCCTGCATTACAGCTCTCTTGGTCCACATCAACCCGCTCATAAGACGTCTAAAGGCGATTCTAATACCGTCTTCGATTGGCATACAAAAAATCCACTGAATAGGGGAGAGCCATCTATCTAGAGCGCCCACTCTCCACAAAGGTGGCCCAATTCGATGTAATTGACGTCTGATCGGCTTATCATAACCGATCAGCGGCTTTGCGCCTCCTATTCGCCCCAGCCATTGCCGGAAACACAAGTACGAGTATCTGCTCATTGTAGTTGTTGTTGATTTCTTTTAACAAATTATTGCACAATACGGGAACAACAAATATGTTTTGCCCTCATTCTGGCCATTATTGTTACCAATCCGTAACAGCATTGCACATAACCACATTAACCACCAAACGTCCGACAGATATTGGTAAAAGCATTTATGTTTTACTCGTATTTGCAATGAATTTTATGGTATCCAATGGATTCGGTACCCAAAAGGCTTGGCTTATCCAAAATCACAAAAAAAAGGAAAATTACAACAATGCGGAGGCAAAGAAGACAAACGGCGGGCGACTGGTGAGTTACCACTTTGGTTCGTGTTGAAAAGAGTGCGCCGCATTTGGTCCACTTTGGATACCGGGGAAGATATAGTCGTAAATCATCATGTTGGCGGATAGTACGAATGAGCATTCTGGACGCCTACAGGCGATAACACTTTTTGTGTCTTTCTTTTGCCTTTTATTATGAAAGAAACAAATAAAATTTGTGTTTTGATATTTTTGTTTTCAATCCAAGTTTTTTGCGATTAAATCTGTAGCAGAAATGAGTAGTGATGAGCATGGTCAATTGTGAAGTGTGTTCGTGAGTTGTTATCGAGCTTGTTGCTTGTTGCTGTTGAAAGACTCTATAATCAAGTGTGGCATTTGACTATCTTGAGGGGTATGTACACGAGATTAATGAAATGGCAGATGGAAAAATTAGGAATGCTCATCACTAAGCCACGAGCTCTTTCAACCAGGTGTCATATCGAAGAGAAATTGTAAAACCAATCTCAAATTTATTATCGTTGCGATTCATAAATAATGTTTGCAAGACATATTCGAGTTTTTACAGTATCTCCTTAACCCAGATCCCAGCAATGTCCATTTAAACTGGTTCACTTGACATAAGTTATTGCACAAGTAGACTCGAAACTTATGTGTATATATCTGTCAATGAAGTCGATAAACGATTAGTGGCGGTAGTAACTGAATCCTTCTAAATGAGTGACTGCCTTGACAATGCTGTGCCTTTCAAAATGCTGGGATGTTGGGACAAGTCAGTGATGAGTATCATGTAAGGACAACTACAAAGCCCTTTAACTCGAACTATCTCAAAATCAAATGTTGGTCAAATCCATGGGGCGGTCGCATTACATCTAGGGATGTGCCAATAATTAAGGCGACCTCATACTTGGATTGGTGAAAAGGTTTGACAACGAAATTATCTCTACGACTCTATCCGCAAGTCCATTCTAATGAGGCATGTTGCGAAAAATAAATGTGGATCCCAAAAATGACGATTCCATTCATCGAACTGCATGCTTTTCTCTATCCATATCTTACAGACTAAGGGAATCGAATGGTACGAACAAAAAAAAAGTGGACCTAAGTGGCTTCCTTGGGAGACCCCGGAAGATGCTAAAAAAATGAATGGAAAAGAAACTAAAAAGTAAAAAAATGGAATAGGAACAAGATAATGAGGGTTTCTCAGGTAGGAAGATACTCCTCTCAGCTACTCAAAACCTACGGTAGACAACTTGGAGGGTATAATCGTATCTGTCTGTAGAACATTTTTTCAAACTCCTTAATAAAATCGGTTAGAATAGCGTTAACTTCACTGCCATTCCTTAAGGTCGAGATGGTAATGGACAAGGCTTCTGTTTGTTGTAAGTAGCAGAAGAGTTGGTGATAGTGTTACAATCTCTGTCGAACAGAGAACAGGAAAATTGGAAAAGTGTATTAAAATGTTTGTCATCAATTTTTTAAAGATTCTTTTGTATAAGTGTTGACCACGGCTATGCTTTAAGTGGTCCATACGGAGAGTTCAGTTTGGATGGCTTTTTCTGACATTTTGGCTGGCACGTGTAATGTTGCTTAGGCTACTATTGATTCTATAATAAAAAAAGTCAAAAAGCGTAGATTGCACGATCTAATTCACCAGTCCAAAACGAGAGATAATTTGCTCTCCGAACTTATTTTTCTATTTTTCCTACGATTCGCGTGCTTTGTGGCATGTAGCACCGTCTTTCTCGAACTACATTTCAATCATTCAGGTTCAGGTCGTTCCATTGTCGCACCATTGGCGATAACGTTGTTCTCACGATTATCTTTGAAAAAATATGGGCCAATGATTCCGCCGGACCATAAACCGTGTCAAACATTGCATTTTTCCGAGTGCATGGTGTTCTTGTATTGCTTGAGGTTGCTTTATTGTATATTAAGAGACCCATTCAACCAGAAATCACTGAGGACAATTTTCCTCAGGATTGTGGATCCTTCTTCAGTCTTTCTATATCCCACTCACCGAAAATTCGGCGCTGTAGCAGGTTGTTTAGCGTCAGTTCTTGCACGAGCTGTATTTTGTAAGGTTTTACCTAGACTAAGATCGTAGCGTAAAATCTTCTCTTTAGTCGAGTTACACATCTGAACTGCTGTGAACAGCGAAGGGCAAATCACGGTCTTTATTAACACCGACAGCAGCAATATTTTCGTTTGCACGCACTCTACGCATACGAGGTAAAATTGGTGCAAAATTTGGTCGCTATGGCTTTTGCTTAGTAGGTCGATTATGACGATCAAAAATGGATTGAAATTCGTAAGTTCGTAAAACATTTTTTTTTTAATTTTTATTAAATTTTTACTTAGAACTTAAAACTAGCTTAAATAACTTAACAAATTTAAAATACCTTACTGGCCCTATACGAACACTTTAAAGTACCCAGAACAACTTGAACTAAAAATAATTTAAAAAAAAAAATAGTTTAGATAAGAAAATGTTTTTTGTTTTTTTTACACTTAGCATCCGATCCTTATACCCGATCGGATCCCCCATTATAGAATGGCAATATTAATTGACCTTGTTTGTCCTTAACACATGGCATTCATCATGGGTGAGTTGTCAAAAGTAGAACAGAAAAACCAAATAACATTAACATCATCCTTTATGTTATGCGGATGGTTTTCGTATTAATTAAAATAGCATCGATAAAGGGAATCGAAAAGCTCGATAAAGTGCAGACAAATGGTTTGAAAAGTCATTAAGGGAAGGAAAATTGAAAAGTTCCTTCGTCGCGAAGAAGGACATCTTGCCCATAATGCAGCCTTTAATTTATTTCGATTTCCATGTAGATTTTGGAAGTCAACGCGGTGCCTAGATATTTGAACTTTCTTAAAGCATTTATCGAGTACAGTCAAGTGCGATGCTTTTCTCTTCATTTACTTCTAAAACTACGAGTACTTCCTTTACTATCTCTTCACTATTGCACGGCTTCTCTTTGGTTTAACCCTTCAAATATCTCGAATGTTTCAGAAAAGGCGTTTCGCACTTAAACTCGATTATGCATCAGTTTCGCTAGCTTTTCGGGATTCCCAGCTTTACAAAGACAATACATTTTCGTTCAGTTTATATAGCAGTAATGCTCGTCGGTAGGAATTGATGACATCGTTTTCCAATATTGGACATGTATAGTAAGCAGTTCCTGGAATATTGTATATCCTCTATTGGGCTGAAACTTTTTTCCGCAATAGGCTTCCCTTTAACGTTGCGTATAAATTCTGATCGGGTTTAGGTAACCTTTTCATTGAGTATCTGTTGTTTTTCGTCGTAATTGTACATTCTTATATTTCCCTGTTGAATGATGTCTAGTTGTCTACCCATTTAATTTGAGATTTAATTTACTTGGCAAAGGTTAGGATTAGCTAAAGCAGCATGTTATAAATATATCCTGGACATCCTTTGACATCCTTGCTAATCTCGCCCGCCTGTGTAGGATGACAAACTCTCCCTAATCCTTTAAAAAGACGTCGTTGAAGAAACCAGGCATTATGGATAAACTGTGCGTTGGGTGAATAGATACCGTACACTAAGCGACTATAGCTGATTTCAGATCGAAACTCATGTCTGTAGAAAGAGATTTCATTGAGGCACGTGACTAATGGGTGTATCACAATGTGGCGTTCGAGGGCTCGGGCTTTTGACAGGCATTTACGATAAACATACGTCAAATGCGCAGCCTAGGAATTTCTATAGCGAAATGTGACTTCAGGCGCTCGGGCGTTTAAAGATCGGGGATGTGACAGAATGTTTCCTCAAACAACCCATACACACATTCAGCACATTGTTTTTCCTTTTTTACAAATACAAATATACGAAATAATCAATAGCATTGTCAGTTGTCAAAACGTACGACAGAGTAGCCAGTAGCTCTACTCTGACGTTGACGTCGAGCTTACGATACTTACGATATTAGACGAAGCAACGCCTGAGGTCGCATTCCGTGTTACTCCGTATGAATTCATTGTTCCTACTGATGCTGTCAAAAGCCTGAGCGCTCGAACGCTACATTGTGATACGGCCATAATTGCCTTCTCGTGAGAAATAATATGAATCTTCTCTAGGACAACAAAAACCTCTTTATCTTTATGGAAAGCTTAAAAAGTAAACTAAGTATACAATAACGGCAGAAAAGTGGGATAGGCAGTGTGAGGAAACATTTAGCTAGAAGGATAAGAAATAAACAAATGTTCCCACACAAACATAAGTATATGGTGTTTTTCTTAACCGAGCGAAGGCCATGGACAAAGAAGCCAACCTGAGAAGAAAATAATTAGAAAAAAATTTTAAAGGAATTTAAAACATTTCAGACAATAAACAAAGGCCTAAAACCATAGGTCAAAGACTGCGAACACTAGCTACTGTTGACAATTCCGTGAACAGAAGAAATGTCGGTGACGATTAGAGAACTGACCTGCACATCACCCTTGAACTTAGCCCTATAAAAAGGCGACAAATTTGATCGGACGGCACCTCATTATTTTTTTTACACGCCACAAAAACTTCGTGTATAAAAAATAGAATTAAAAATTTTAAGTAACTCCCGACAAAAAAAAACTCCAAAAAGTAAAAAAATATTTTTTTTTCTCTCGGCCTTTTGACTTCATTAAAAGAACCTATTAATATTTTTAAGATGACGTCGCCGCGTCGGGGAACCGCTTGTTATTAATATCGCGATTCCGGAATAAACTCATTGTTTTTAAAGCAAGTACAGCACCTTAACTATAAACAGAACGAGTTAAGGTGAATGTAATGAGCCCATATTTAATAGATTTACTAATAGGCAATCGTCTCCTACCTTCGAGTTCCATCATCAGAGTACCAGCTCAGTAGTACCAGCATACATGGGTGTTTCAAATGTTAGGTCGCAGATATGTATGTTTGAAAGTAATGTAAGTGCCCATTCTGTCTAAGATCGACTGTTGCGTTACTCATACTACTTACTCAGAGGCACCTCACGACTTTTGCATTAGTATTGCAAGCTATCAATGGGACATGTGACAAGATCATAAATTGCAGCATCTCGATCACGGTAGCTTTCAAACAAAAAAAAAATCATCAAAATCGGTCCATTCGTTCAGGAGCTACGATGCCACAGACAGACACACAGTCAAACAAACAAACAAACAAACAGAAAAACAGACAAACAGACAAACAGACAAACAGACAAACAGACAAACAGACAAACAGACAAACAGACAAACAGACAAACAGACATACAGACAAACAGACAAACAGACAAACAGACAAACAGACAAACAGACAAACAGACAAGCAGACAAACAGACAAGCAGACAAGCAGACAAACAGACAAACAGACAAACAGACAAACAGACAAACAGACAAACAGACAAACAGACAAACAGACAAACAGACAAACAGACAAACAGACAAACAGACAAACAGACAAACAGACAAACAGACAAACAGACAAACAGACAAACAGACAAACAGACAAACAGACAAACAGACAAACAGACAAATAGACAAACAGACAAACAGACAAACAGACAAACAGACAAACAGACAAACAGACAAACAGACAAACAGACAAACAGACAAACAGACAAACAGACAAACAGACAAACAGACAAACAGACAAACAGACAAACAGACAAACTGACAAACAGACGAACAGACAAACTTATAACACCCCTCTTTTTGCGGAGCACCCCTTTTCGCATAAATTTTTTTTCAAAAGTTCCATTTCGCATAAAGACCATTTCGCATAAAGCTTATTTTAGGTTCCGCGATATTTTTTTGTTGATGCGGGTAAATTATGAATTCCCTTAGGCGCGAATACCATACAGCAACCGCGATTCCAGCAGAGCATGGTGTATTTACCTCAGTTTGCAAACGGGTGCTTTATATTTAAGGTAAACCCTAGCGAATAAGGACCCTCCTAGTCCTTTCGTTTATATGTGTCTCCCAAGTGAAGTGATCGTCGATGATAATGCTTAGATACTTATATGTGTTTACTACTTCAATTACATCTTGACAGCGGATCAGCACAGTTGAAGCTGGTCAATCTGATTATAGAGGCTGGATACTGTGGGCTGCGGATGTGCTTGACTTTAGTTTTTGACGTATTAATTACAAGCCCATTGTCATGACACCATTGATCTATATTTGTGTATTCAGATTGTAGCCGTGTTATTGCTTGCCCTAATGATTGATGACAAACGGCAACTGCCGTGTTATCCACATAAGCGAAGGAAAAGCAATCCGTCAGCCTTTTTAGTAGATTACTGGTGCAAAGTACATATAATAGCGGTCCAAGTTTAGAGCTTTGTGGGATACCGTATGTTGTTGATTCCTTATCGCTACAGGCTTTACTAATTTGCACTTATAATTTTCTGGCACTTGAGTAATCTTTAATCCAAAGTGCTAGCTTTCCTCCAATGTCTACCGTATGGAATGCTTCTAAGATTTTTGGTGACTTAATGTGTCGAACGCTTTGCTAAAGTCGATGAAAAGCACTACGACGTGATGGCATTTACTGAGGTTTGAGTTAACGAGATCTGCAAAGTTGCCCAGTTGGTTTCTTTTTTGGAAACCATATTGACCTCCGCTTAAAATAAAATAAAGTCTCAAATTCTATTAACCACAATTTATTCCATAACCTTTTCTACCGTTAGTAAAATATATAGGTCGATAGTTTTCTGGATGAGTTTTTGTACCTCCTTTATAAAGGGTCTGCCATCTAACGTTTTTTTTTTCAAGTAGTGCTTATTTCGTGAATGGTAACACTCTGTCTGATTTGACAGATAATTAGTTTCATCCTTCCGCTGAACGAATATGGTTGTGTATACGCTTGAACAACGCTGGGAAATATTGCGACATTACTTTGAAAATCATGGTAATGTTGCAGAATGTGAAAAAATGAAAAAATCATCTTTTCAAATGAAGCTCATTTTGATCTTGGCGGGTATGTAAACAAGCAAAATTGTCGCATTTGGGGCACAGAAAACCCGCACGCATACATTGAAAAGCCGGTGCACCCAAAACGAGCCACTGTTTGGTGCGGATTTTGGTCCAGAGGCTTAATTGGGCCATTTTTCTTCGAAAATGAGCAAGGAGTGGCCGTTACAGTCAATGGCGATGTTGAACGAATTTTTGTTCACAAAAATTGAAGAGGAGGATATTGGCAATATTTGGTTTCAACAGGACGGTGCTACGTGCCACACAGCCGAAGCTACACTCGATGTTTTGCGCCCTGTTCTTGAAGATCGCATTATCAGCCGCAGAGCTGATGTCGTTTGGCCACTTCGGAGCTGCGATTTGACACCGTTGGACTATTATTTGTGGGTTGCCGTCAAAGATAAGTGTTACGCCGACAAGCCAGAGACAATTGACGCTTTAAAGGACAATATTCGTGAAGCCATTGGTGAAATACAGCTGCACACAATCTATAATGTGCTTAAAAATTGGACCGATCGTGTAGGCTACTGCATGGCCAGCCGAGGCAGCCATTTGAATGAAATTATTTTCCATTATTAACCGGTAGGATTGTACTTTCAAATAAAAAAAGAAATTTGAGAAAATATTCAGTAGTTTTTTTTTATAGCATTTTCGAAAAAAAAGAAGTTATTTGGCGGACCCTATATATGGGCCTAATGATTGATTTTTTAAGCTTTGAAGAAACCATTCCTTGGTTGAAGCTAAGATTTATCAATCTGGTGATGATTTGTCCGAATATATCTTTATTGCATACTAGAGCCGATGCTCTATTACTGCCAACGCCGGGTGCCATATGTTCTTTTAGACGCTGCAATACGTTTTGACTGATTTCAGCGTGATAAATCGAATCACATAGAGGATTGAATATTTGACTGGAAAACACTCGATTGCAACTGTGTATGATTGAAGAAGCTTGTCTTGCAATCGTTTGGGCAAAACTTTCGGTTAAGTTTTCTAATTCGTGCGACGTTGACACTTTACAATTTTTGGCCAATGTTTCGTCTAAGGAGCTTTTCCTTTGCTGTTTTATTATAATGATATTATGTAGTCCTTTTGGGTAACAATTCGTGGTATTGCCGTTCCTGGTTATTCTTATTCTCTTTTTGGTTTAAGTTCATATCACCTACTATAACTCTGTCTTTGAAAAACCTGTTCGATCTGAAATTCATCCAAACTCTGTAATATATTCCGCTTTATCAAGTGCTGGTGGTCTATAGATTCCACTTAAAATGTTTGTAGTATTTTTTATGAACATAGCTGCTTCTCATAAACTCAGCACAATACCCATTCAAGAAGTAGAATTTGTTTTCATCTTTTTTGATATTTATTTCCACTAACACAATAATATCGATATTACTTAATACAGAACGCATAATCATACAATGGCAATGGCAGTCAGAGCCCTGACTTGAGTTTTAGCCCAAACAGGTTCGGCCTTTCGCTACCCCCAATTGTTCACTATCGATCAGTATCCAAACTCAGAACTAACCAATTGTTGTCAACATGACAGTATCAAACGGAACGACCACTATACTCGTAAACAAGTGTCCCGAACGGGCTATAACCCAGAAGGACAGAGTAGTGCAAGTGCAGCCAGTGAGTCTGTCGGTCACAAAAATAACTGCATGTGTCGGATCTAGACCCGGCACCAGGAAATAAGTATTTTTAGACTTAGACTTTGGTCCTATGTTACCGTAATATCGTAATTGTATCATCCTATAGCCTATAATCGGTATTAAATCCTGTCTGCAGTAGAATTCAAATGTGATCAAGAGCATTGCAAGAACCTACAATATTTCTAGATAAACTTTAGCTAATGAATATCATTATTCTCTTCATTTAATCTCATGGATCAAAGCTTATCTAAAAGATCGTCAATATGTATAACGTTATTTTAAGATCTTCTCTGATCCAATCAATGCTACCTCCGGTGTCCCACAAAGTAGTCATCTCAGCCCATTGATATTTATTCTAACCATTAATGATGTTGACAGCGTTATTCTGAACTCTTAGCTCTCAATATACCGTCGCCATAATCGTTTCCACCCTGTCACCTAGTTAATAAGTCAGTTAAGTTCTTTCAGTTATTTTTTTTTTGTTAAGGCTTGCATTAAGCGTAATTGCCCCTATCACTCTTGCCTGGGCTGGGCAAAAGTATGAAGCAAGTCACTAAGTAATTACGGCAGAAAAGTCTTCAGTATCCAACTGCCCCCTTAAAAATCCCATATTATTTCCCACTTTGACGTCGGATATATTAATAAACTACAGAGGTGCCCCCTGCTGGTCGTTGATGTCAAGCATTCACCACCTCAGGCCGAAATGCAATTTAATCGTACGAAACCATGAAATGCTTGCAACCTTCCAAGATAACATATTGTTCGTTAGAAATTGCTCACCCGCCAGTGACCTTAAAGAAATAATCGGCGCCTTAACTATTTCCCATATCTTACCGCACCCGCGCCTCATCACTCACTCGAAAAAAAAACCCAAAAAACAATTAGAAAAAAATGTAAACTATTTCAGGTTTTCGACAGTCCCAGGTTATTTGTCAGCCCAGTCGACAAGTCTCTGTTGCAATATCCAACTTAAATTATATCACAGCAATCCAATCGATATTCCCCCAACCGAACAACATCGATCGCTGACATAAAACCGTCCATGATAAATCAAAACACGAGTTCACATATGCCTTCGGGTATACGAGTACATGTAGAGCAACGCAAGTAGCGGACCAGAACCAATCGCTCCAGTTGGTTGTTGTTATCGCTAGAACTCGCACTCGCCGGACAACGATACTTGCACTGCCCTGCGGCACACACATGTGTGTCCCGACTCCGGTGTCAACCACCTCCTCAGATCAAACTGCCAACAGTCGATCGCAGCCCAGTAATTAAACAAGGCGAACCGGTAACCACTGTGTTGCCTAGTACCCATACGTGCTTTTCCACTAGAGCGCGAGAGCAACAGCGACTTTCTTAAAAAGTATTATTTTTATTTAAGTGCATGCGCAGCTAGTTAGTTAGAGATACTAAGCAACAGTTCGCATAACTCGACGCCCGTGCGCTGGAACGACATAAAAAAAACTTGATGTTGTCCGTCCATCTGGCTACGTATTCATATGCTTGTCTGAAGCCAAGCATAACCTCAAATGTCTTATATCATTTCGTGTAATAATTTGTAGAGCTCCGGTGTGGACATAGCCATATCGTGCCTCCTACTGTCGGAATCCGATCGAACATTTCCCAAACTGCAGCACCCTACTCGCTGTAAGAATAGAAGGACATGCAACTCATGTACACCTTCTCCGCATGCGCTTAATTGAAGGCGTTTATGGGTCGCGTGTGACGCAAGTCGAAGTGCACGCACCAAAAAATTCCGCATTCATGCTCCAGTTTCAACCGAATGAGCTTCTGTCAATCCGACAGACAATAACAGCTCATAACATCTCCCACTTTCAAGACGGAATCGAATTAGTTAAAACCGAAACCGAGACTGAAGCCGAACTAGTGAAGTAACTAATCGCATTTGTTACTACCGAGCTTTAACGAATTTTCGTAGCTTGTTGTTGTTGGGAGAGGAAGCCGCGTTGATTAATTAGCCTCGTTGATTAAGAAATCAGCCGTTAAGATCGGATGCAACTGCTCAATCGTTTTATTTATATCCCGCGTTGTCCTTCAACCCCAGAAGGAGCTCCATTGTCGGCCAATCAATCATACATTGTCCTAGTCGGCTTTAAAGAATTAATATTCTAGATACAAATTGAGCTTCAAATAAATGACTTTTTGAGACGACCGCTGTGTGGGGTGCGGCAGGTGTTGCGGAAGGATGTAAAGGCGGGTATCGTTGGTTGGTTGAACGGCATCAAGGTCGGGGCGGTATGACAGCTCAATCGATGGTGACCTTCTTAGGCGGAAAGACTTTTTGATAATAATTCGCTATGATTCATTGAATGTCATTCTTCCTTTCACTGGATCGCTGCCATGGCGGCAGGGTTTTGTCGGTGATTTTCGCCTTGGGCCATAGCATTAATGATGGTCAATCATAAGCTCTACTTAAACCAATATTGATTAGATCAGATCAGACTCTTGCGCGAATGTTTGTATTTTCATTTCTTATTGTTGCTTGGTTCGAAGATCATTCTTTCGAGGTCTGCACCCTCATGGGGAACCTAATTGTTGTGGATCGAGATAAATTGTTGCTAATATAGATATCAGGGTTTTGCGAATGTCTGCGAATGAGGTGCATGCAACAAGCAAAAATTAGAAGGTTTGTGGGTGATGCAAGCGCGCCTACGTAGTCACAAATCAAAGAATCAAACAATTTGTTAAATGACCTTTGGAACTCACTGTTGGGTATTCTGAGCCCACTACTCCAGAGGAAGTTATTCATCATAAGTCTAGCCATCAATCACTCGAAATAAAAATCGTCGTCTACAGTTGAGAAAAAAGAGTGTAGCGTTATTCATCATAAACTTTGGCGTGACCCTAGCATAATTAACCACCTCTCCCTGATACTGAAGCTTGCTAAATTCAAGACAATCTAATCGATCACCATGGAGCAGCGGCATGAATCTGTTCTATAAATTCGTATCCAGGTATTACAAGCCTTAAGTAAAGCCTTAACAACCTTCTTAAAGCTGAGTTCGATTCATAGGAGAATGTTCTTAAGACCTTTAGCCGAAGGGAAAACTCTTTAAAGCTTAGCACCTTGCGACTTATCTTCTTGAAAACTAATTCTAGACTTAATATTCTGATCTCTACGAGCAGTAGCTAGAATGTTTTGTAGTTCGTACTTTATAGTCATCTATTTTCGTAGATTTTATGAAGCCGATTGAACAGCATTTGTAAAAGGCTAGTTTTTTAGTTCTTTTTTATAGGCTTGCCATGAGCTAAGGCAAATGCAGAAACAGAAAGTATAGAGGAGTACGGATAGATATTTACATATGATCTAGTGAGGAATAATGACAGAGACGTGACGTCAATTTTTGTTGGAGGCTACCATCGACGAAGTGAAGAATTTCCTGCTTACCCAATTTTCGAGGATAGCTTCGATTTTTCAGTGAGGCAACAGGCTTGTAATTTTTTATTTTGTTTTCAATATACTACAATATACAAATGAACAATAGAGGCTTTGGCGTCACCTTAGATTAGCTAAGCTTACGTTTTTTTTAGGCTTTTGCTATCTGCTGATGCACACAGACACAAAGTAGTGACCGGTAATGATGCCTGTAAGCCTTCTATCTCCATGGTGATAAGAATAGCGTCGCAGACTTTCTGCAATAATCTAGGCGTATACGATTTCTCGGCCTATACTCTGGTCAGTTCCGCAATCTGAAATTTATGTGTCTAAAACACAATCATTGACGAAGGACTAGAACGTAGTCGAATCCGGAACCTCTGGGTCCATTCTAGCCAGTGCAAAACTAGGAGCCAAACTAGATTCACTGAATACAGTCTTCCAACTTTGCTTAAAAAGTTTAATGCGATATTTTGGAATGGTGACTGGGCTAGGTATGTGACCCTAAGGTTTGCAGCAGTTAACTCCCTTACGGATACGAAAAGTACATTCGAACGTTGTCGTGATCTATGGCGACTCCAGTCTGAGATATTGACCCGTATTTAGAGCCACACGTAAAGGTAAGAAAATATTTCTTTCCGGGCTACACTAGGCTCAGTTCTGATGCTACAGAAAGCTGACATCCGCAGTTAGATGGCTGGTGTCTCTCAAGACTAGATATGTCTTCAAGTTACTCTTTTTAATATCAAAAAGGGGAAGATTTAGCAAAGCATCCAAAATTAAGCTGGGTGTGCTGAGAACGATTTTCAGGCAGTCGAAAAAAGGAGTTTGGCAAAAGAGCTGATAATTGAAATAGCGTGATAGTCTGTGCCAGCAGACAATGCGTAAGAGATAATGGATTCTAAAGGGTTTTGCAATTGTTGTCAAGTCTGTTATTTAGTATTCAGTTACTGATACCAAATCATCATGGCAAGTTACACGACTGGACAGCACGTCCAAATGATAGAACTTTATTATCAAAATGAGCAGCCATTAGAGTAAACGATGCGTGCATTGCGCCCAACTCAAATTGGCCAAATTTGAGACGACCGATCCGGTTATAAATCAGCCAACATTCGCACGTAAAGGAAACGTACGATCGGCCGAGATCATCGCCGAGGCAGTCAATTCTTCAGCGTCCACAAAAACTCGGCCTTTCGTAGACTTCAACTTGGCGAATGTAGCGTTGGAGCTTGGGTCTACATCCGTACCAGATCCTATTGACCCAATAGCTTAAAGTTCCTCACCATAGCCAATGCCATTTATTCTCTGACAGGGCTTCGGAGAGCTTGGAAAGGGACCCACGGAAGCGACGAGGCCCATTTTTGGATGAATCGCTGTGTTAACAAGTAAAATTGCCATATATGGGACGACACCAACCCACACTAAGTTCACCAGGTAACAATGAATTCTCAAAAAATTACCGTTTGGTGTGACCTGCGGCGTCATTGGTCCGTACTTTTTCGAAAACGACGTTGGTAAGGCGGTCATCGTCAATGGCGAGCGATGATACCCAATTTCTTATGGCCAAATTGAATCATATGGACTTAGACGACATGTGGTTTTAGCAGGACGAGGCCACGTGTCACATATGGTTGACATTCTGCATGAACGATTTGAGGGTGACGTGAATTGACCACCAAAGGGTTTTCTGAAGTCGCAGGTCTATCTTGAATAAATCACAATCCACCGATGTCCTTAAGGTGAATATAGCCGAGGTCATTACTTAAATTCTGCCGGATGTATGCGGAAGAGTCATTGACTATTGGACCACTTGGCTTCGTACTAGCGTAATCGTGGCCTATATAGACGTTTCAAATAAAAAAATATTTTTTTTTATATCTCACACACAACTTGTTTTATTCCACTTCAACATCTAAAGCAAATGGATGCAGACTGCATGTTGACAAGCCCTGGAAAGCTATACACATCATAATCGGGGAATATTCAGGATTACTTTTTCTGGTCAAAAACCAACATCAAAAGGCTGGAACAACACGTGCTAGAAGAGGCGCCGGAAGGAGGCTAAAGATGTCACGGATGAGCCGTCCTCGTCGACCAGACAACATGCCACGCAATTGGTTATTAAGTGTTTGTCTCTACAACTTATTTTAGACTTAAAAATGCACCTTCAAAGCGCAAATAATAAACCAACTACTCTTTATAGACCAGTAATACCGCTCAGGCTCCTTGAACCTTAACGACTAAATGGACGACTTTTATTTTAAAATGACCATGAGTGAGGAGGTTCCAAACAAAATCTGCACTCCTATTGAACTGAGAATCTTTATATCATCCATGAAGAGCCATTACTTCCACTCAAAGTTGTATGGTGAGCCGTTTATGCCTCATTTATTCGAGGAGGTCGTGGATAACAAGGTTACTATGACTGGTGTGCGATACATACGAGTACCAGTGCAAGTTGGCGTGATCAACAAGATTTTTTTGCCGTAAATCGATAAGTTGGGACTAAACTCTACCGAAGAGGGAAGCCGCGAAATAATAATGCGATGGCGTTGGTGTTATCGGGATCCGAACTCGCTCACCTTGCGTCAACGTCCGCCACACTACTCACTGCGCCACGGCGTTCCCTTAGAGTTGATTCAATGGAATTAATTGAAATTACGGGTCTCTCAGAACAAATCACAAGCTCTGAAGGCTTTCAAAGAGAATATCCGACAAAAGATCGAGAACATATCGATTGAAGTTCTAGCCGAAACGATTTAAAGGGAGAAAAAGAAGGTTTCATTTCAAATAGATGGAGCAGTTACGTAGACTTTATCTTTAACATACGCCTAAAGTATAGGTGGCACTCTAGCTCCTTGGCTAGTTTGTGAGCCCCTGACGCCGATAGCCTTGGGCTTACGTCCCCCATAGCCAGGTTACAAAAATCGTATTTCGCCGGGCTTCTCCCTCCTCTCCTGGGATACCGATTCAACCACTGTTGTAAGGGGTTTGGTATTAAGCGTGTCTTAAAGCGATTCTTCACTGCATGCTGAAGTATATTCAATACCATTACGTATTAAAAACGATATTATTCAAATGACTTTTGACTTCGTTGAGCACCAATGGCTTGAATGATTTTGTTTTCCCTTTTGTAAAATTGTTGTAGATATTTTGTCGTACGCCAGCGACTTAACGCAGCTCGAGAAAAAAAGTTTAACGTCGTTAAAATCATGTCCATTTCACAACTTTTGAAAATAAGATTCTCTGGGAACTTTTCCTGCAAAAACTCCAATGTAACGCCTGATGTATTGTACTCGTATGGTTGAGCGGAAGGTTTGTAATTCAAGTTTGTCTATAGCCAAGAACAATTCCTATACGAAAAAATTATGCACCAACATCAGTTGTGAATGAGAGTTGATAAAAAAATGCTGACTTAGGCATATCACTCGCATGTGCATGTGCATTTCCAATATAACACCTTAATGACATGGAAAGAAAAGAGTTACTGTGAACTACAACCAATGCAATCGAATCTCTCAAATTCTATCTAGGGCAACCACCCCCGGAGAGTAGTGAAGTGTCACGTTACCCCATTTTTTTGGAAACACATGTCGTCCAGGTCAATGGCATCCTCTTATTATGGTCCGATTGCGTTCGCCACTGACACTCAATATCTCGCTACCTTCGTTTCGGAAAATGTATGGCTCAAAAATGGCGCCTGCTCAAAATCCACATCAAACAGTAAGCTTCTCGAATGCAATGGATTCTCTTGATACTGCTGTGGATTACCCTTTTTGGAGTTTTGATTGTTCACCAAGCTATTCAGCCAAAAATGAGCTTCATGACTGAAGATGGCTTTTCGCCAAAATTTGGATCCATTTCCCACTGCTTGAAAGCACAAACAGCGAATATATAACGTTTTTGGTGATCTTAGAACGTTAGTTCTTGTGTTAATTAGATCTTGTGTCGCCAAGTTAAGGAGAGCCGAATCCTTGTGCACCAAGACGAGCTCCTAAACAATAAGATTAGGATTTTGTGGATGGATAATTTTCTAATAAAACTGATTCGAGGTCAGTTGTAATACCAACAATTTCACTCCATAGCCTGATTTCCAGGGCTTAGTACCCCAATAACTTGTATCACGAGAAGGTACGTTGACATGGCTTTGTCCCCGCCATCGGCGCTCATTTACTTCGATAGAAACGTGTTGCTCTAGGACAGACTGGGAAAAAAGTAAAAAAATAAAAAGTTGTTTGGGTTTCCAGCCACACTTTCAGCCACAGTAACTTTATTCATGTTTGACCGCGTGTTTTGGTATCATAGAGGGACTGCTCGATCAGCTATTGAATGGCTTTCAATAATACGTTGAGTCTCCTACATGGTTGGATGATCATTTCATAATGCGTTTAAAAATTTGGCGAATAGAACACGAATTTTTATAATAAATTTTAGCGACTTCGACGCGGTGTATGGTATAGCGCTACTTGATAAAATGATGACTGTGACAGTTAGTGTTCAAAAGACACCTCTTGTTGGTCTCTAGAATAACTTCCTAATATTAAACTTATTTATAGATCGGGATGAAGACACTAGACTTTTAGCACTAGTTAAGTAAGGTCCATTTTCTTTCTTCTCGTGAAGGCACCAATCTAAATTAGAGGGCCAGAACAAATTGACCAACGTAAGAAATCTGAAAGCAAATTCCGATACCGAAAACGCCTCAAATCAATCTGCCAATTGGAATCGGCAATGGGTAGTAAGTGCCTTTCACCAATGTTTCAACTGAAGCTTCAGATCTGGTCCTCTATGAGATGTAACGCCAGCTATGTATGTAAACATATCAATGTGGAAAAAAAAAACGGTTCGCCTTAGAAAGTCTATACGCATTCCTAGTCCATAGCGACTCTTTCTTTTTTTTTAGCACGGAATGAGATTAAGCTTAATTTCACAGCGATTGCGCAACCGCCATTATTATTTGGTCAAACAAACTATATCCACCATAATGCAAATGGTACCCAGCCAACAATGCGTCCAGCACTCTATCCGAAAACTCAGCTCAACAACCTCGGAAGGTCGTTCCTTATAAGTAGAGAACCGTGCCGCCAGGCGTTCATATCCCACTAAGCATAATAAGCTGCCTTTCAGTTCACTGCGCATAGTTGACACGCGGCTAAGATCGCCTACAACTATCCGTTCACAGTAATTTTTCATTCAAATCGACCAAATGCTTTTGGATAAAAGTCCATTAGGGCCACCGGTCAGGACAATATGGTTCCTGGGGACACTCGATAGTGGCGTGCCTTGTGCGGATTTTCCGTGTGAAACCAATCAATAAATATTCCATTTCGATAAAGCTTTCAAGCTGACTTCGAATATCGATAAAATAGATCCTAAACTCGAGGACCATCTTAGGTGGTAGAGGTGGTGACTATGAGGTATCTTAGATTCCCATTACGGACAAACAGACAACTCCACCACAACAATGCTGTGAATTCGCAATTCTACGTCATCATAAAGATTTCCTGTTCCTGCGGGTGTTGAATTACCCGCACGATTCCAGCAATTCCCAACGAATGCAACGCAAATACTGCCACAATATCTCACATTTCCAACACCGCGTCAGCCCCTAATGTCTTTCTATCGTTCTTAGACACTATTTCAGCCACGAAATTAACCCGATTTCCTCGAGACCGCTTACTCATGCATAGCAAATGCAATAAAAGTCATTGATGTCGTGTGTCCGTCCAGTATCGCCAGCACCACTGCCACCGACAACGACGAAGGCTGAAGTGAATGGTGTACCATAGTCTCCTGGCTGTGTAACAAGGCACCACTCGGTGGTGAATTGGAAGTGTTTTGACTGCTTTTCGGCCGTGTCGACTTTTTGTCATATTTGGGCGAGGCAACCAGCGAGTTAGCAGTTCTCTACTTTGCAATGTGAATGTCCAATCGACATCGGAGGTGCACCAGAGATTGTGAGTTCAAATGGCTAACGTTGCTGCACCGCTACACCGAGTTCGGGTAATAAACCGAAATTAAATTGTGTGTCTGGGAGGGTATGGAGCGTAATGCTCGTACGTTCCGTAGGGTGATCCAAATTCGTGCAAACGTGACTGTGATATTTTATCAAACAGCTCTTTTTTGTGTTTGTTTTTTTTTTTCTCTCTAAAGAGATGTGATTCATATGGCAAATAGTTATGTGGAGTATTCTATGCTGGATACTGGATAGTGAGTACGGGATGCTGGATCTTTGGTGGCTACTTGGGCTCGGTGTATATCCGCATGTAATTGTTATGTGAGGTTATGCAATGAGGGCGAGAGACAGGGTGGCTTTTGGGCTTACCTTGTTTCGCTTGTGTGGACTGGAATTCGGTGAATGCATAACGCGCCGGAGAGTGGCTGATGAATGATTGAAAAGTCGCATGTTGGAGGGGTGTCGTTGTGAGTGTGCTTCGGCTTTTAGTTTTTTGAGCAAATTTTTGAAATTTTATTTTGAATTTAGTATGCACACGGAATTCCGGGTGATAGTTACTTCGGGCGACATGGTAAAAGCGAATTTTGCAGCTATGGTTATTGCGATAGCATCAGCATCATCTGTCAATCCAAGCCTGTTGCAGTTAAACAGTGGGGCTATTCATTCTATGGCTAAGGGTGCTAGATTCGTTTTGCATTTCTCATTTATTTTTTTCTGATATTCAACTGTAGATAAGGGTTTCCAAAATGTTGGTAGCTTTTAACCAGGGCAACAAAACCAGAATAAATGCTTCAACGACTGACCATTGATGTCTGGTACTAGAATTGAATGGGTTCCACCAGCAACGAAAGCTTATTCCTTCTCAGATAAAACGAACAATTGTCTGGGAGCAAAGACGATCGAGTAGCCTTAACAAGACTTAAAAATGTTAAGATAGTAGGCAGCAATCAGATGGACACGATTTGGTTGGGAACGTTCACTACATCATTTGGAAAATATAGTAAGAGGAGAGTACGAATTAAATCTCACCATCGTTTGTCCGGTCCACCAGAAAGAACACCTCTCTAGTTGTGCCGATACCAAGAAATGTTGGAGCAATACACACGATTTATGTCGATTTAAAGCCTTGAGTGACATTAATATTTGGGCGAGCTATGACAAACCATGCCTAATGCTATAATCCCTGTCAGACTCTTGTATTGTACTAAATTACAATGCAGATTTTTCGTTGCTCTATCAATGTTGGTGAAGAGCTAACTAAGAGCTCCGATGCCAAAAGAGGTTTTAAACATGCTCTCAAATGATTTTTTTTTAATTATTCATAAAGAGGCCTTCAAAATTTACGGGGACTTTACTCGTTCAATGCCAATTGTTAAAAAGTGGGCAGCTGAATTTAAGCTCGATAGCACACCCCCCGAAGATGACCCACGTATTTGGTTATTTTCGATTTTTGCTGCAACTTTTGGACCTATTCAACAGGGATTAGACCGATTTTGTGCTGTGATTTGTCATCATGGATGAGACATAGTTCCATCACAACAGGCAAGAAATGAAACTAGTCCATACAGTGGGTGGAAGTCAGTAGTTCAGCGCCAAAGAAAATGAAGTCGAAGTCATGGCCAGCGTATTTTGGGATGCGAAAGGTTTCCAGATAATTGATTACCTTGAAAAGGTAGAATAATTGTAGGCGAATTTTTTTCCAACTTTTCTGACCAGCTGGAAATCAAAATTCGGAAGCCTGGTTTGAAGAAAAAAAATCAACTTTCACCAGGATAAAGCACCTGTACGTGAGGATGCATTGGCGATGGGAAATCTGCGGGATTTGGGGTACGATTTGAGCGGCTATCCCCTCTTTCCTCCTGATATGGCACGCTCGGAATTCCATATATTTGCATAGATTTCCATTGGAAGTCATTGACATTTCTTAAGCGCCGCGTCGAGAGGCGATAGGGGTTGAAACCTCTTGAATACACATACGAACCTCATCCCTGGTATAAATAACTTGGAATTGTTGCAGTCAGTTTCATCGCAATGACGACCTCGACCAACCTACTGATGGTTCCCTTGTCAAGGTTTCCTAAATTCGTTGACTTATATCTTATTGAACTTGTCTTTCACCAAAGATACCCATGATAAAATTATTCATTTGGGGTTGACTTCATCAGAATGGCTCGTTTTAGATCGCCTAGCTCCTTTAAACTTTTGCCAAGTTAATGGCATCCTAAATCACATCGATATAGAACTGGATCTCATTTTTATGTCTGACCCCTTTCTTCGTCAATCACCGACAACTACCTTTGTTCAAGTTCTGATTTCTTCCGGCTTCGATAAAGCAAAATTCCCCCAAATCAGTGAATGCCTCAACAGAGCCTCTCCTATTTTGATAACCTAACCTTAAATGAGGCCATATCCATATTTGACGGAAGAATATTATATGTAATTCTATCTCTTCATGTTCTTTTCTCTCAACACCAGGTTTTGACTATCTCCGCACTTTGATATAATTATAGGCTTAGTTTTCTGAGATACAAAAGAATTGTGGGCGGTTTCACTTCTACTCAATTTTTGACGGTTTCAACTACAAGGTGGCGCAAAATTAATCACCCTTTCGGAAGATATTATATTTTTTGCAAATGGCGTCGTACATCAATCATATTTGACATTAGTGAACTAGATAGCTGCAGTATACAAACAGATAAGCAGTAGAGCGCTATACTTTGCAAGAGCGTGAATTAATTGTGTCGATTTTTTTGACCAATAATCGGTCGGTGGAATTTCTTGAATTTCGACATCGATTTCCTATTCGTGCGCGCCAACTGGGCAAACATTCCGCTTATCTATTCAACTTGAACAGACTTGAACCAAAGGAGACCACGCAGGGCGTTGCCGTCACCAGACTGGTCGTTCGGTCGAGAATATCGCGACTGTGGTGGCCCAAGTCGCTGAGAACGAAGAAACATCAACCAGACGACGGGCCACGCAATTGGGCCTCACCAGACAGACCCTGCAACGAAATTTACTGAAAGACTTACACATGTTACCGTACAAAGTGCGAACAGGGCATCGGTTAATGCCTGCTGACCATCAGTCGCGTGTGAACTAGTGTCAAGCTATCCTTAATCCCAACAACGAAGAAGACAATTTTGTGTCGAAAATCATCATGAGCGACAAGGCGCATTACCACTTAAGCTGTTACGTCAATAAGCAAAATCTTTGTTTCTGGGGCATTGAAAATCCGCGTGTGATGCGCGAAAAGCCATTACTTCCACTCAAATCTACTGTGTGGTGCGACGTTCACGCGGAAGGAAGGATTGGACCGTATTTTTTTGAGGACGCCATCGGCAATACAGTCACTGTTACTGGCAAACGCTACAAGGCCATGGTAAACAACTTCTTACTGCCGAAAGAGGATGAGCGGGGCCTGGTCAACATATGGTTTCAACAAGTCGGTGCAACCCTATACACAGCACGTGCCATAATCGATATTGTGAAGGAAGCGTTTTCTGGTCGCGTTATCTCCTGTTTTGGCGATTTGGCATGCCGAACAAGATCGCCCGATTTAGTCATCCCAGACTTCTTTTTTCCCTAGGGGCTACTTGAAGTCCCAAACAATCGCAGTCTTTAAGAGGAATATTCGTCAGAAATACGAACAGTTATCAGCGGAAATCTTGGGGAAAGTTATGGAAAATGCGATGAAACGGGTACAAATGTGTATCAACACTTGCGGTAGTGACTTGACGGATATCATCTATAAAGATTTTCATCACTCAAAACTAAGATTGTCATCACTCAAAATCATTTGTTTTATTTAGTAAAAAAGTAATTCAAAAACAAAATTGGATGATTAACCTTGCGCCACCTTGTCTCTTGGTACTGCCTTTGTCGAAGCTATTTATCGTTTAAGTAAATCAACCGATAGTAAATAACAACAATACAATATACATATGTAATCCTAAGTCCTTTTCTTATTTTGTTAACTATAAAAGTAAAGTGAGTGACTACTCAAGCTCCCTCTCTTTCGGTGACTGAAGGCTTCGCCTACAGCCTTGAAATCAACTTATTGATGAATACATTCTTGTCCCGATGGTCCCCTTGCAATATTTTTAAAGTGTTTCTCCACTCCCCCTCTCTGCCTGTCTCAAAAATCTTCAGATCAGTTCCAACCCTTGGTAAAGTATTTTGTATGAAGTCTTAAGTTTTATATAAAATCTCTAAGCTTTATTGGCCAACACGGCTGCTCCAAGCCCAAGCATACAACTACAAGTCTTTTCGAATTTGTCTGCTGTACCCTGAAAGTTTTAGGGGATGGATAGCATGAAAGTCGATGTTATTTTAACCGATTTCAGTAAAGCCTTTGACACTTTTCAAATAATCTGTCAGTTTCTTTGAAAACATTTTATTAAGGTATCTTTGTACCATGGAAGCCGTTTGATTTAGTTCTACCTCTTCCAACCATCTCTAAGCTTCCTCCGGTGCCCCTAAAGGCAACAACTTAGGTCGATTACTTTTTAGCTTTACTAACAACGATATTGAAATAATCATTAAGTATTTCCAAATCTCACTGTACGCCGAAGGCACTAAGCGCGACAAGACCATATGCTCGATACACGACTCTTCTCATATTCTTTCACACAGCAAAAGTTTTTCTATCTGGTGCTTGGAGGTTAATGTTTCCAAGTGCCAGTCAATAACTTTGATTACGATAAGGTGCCAAACCTACTTCCTGTCCCTATTGTCTCCATAATCAACATATTCATATTTTCAGGTCTGAGAGCGTCCAACTTCTACGTTTTCTACGTTCTACCTGGAACAATCCTTTGTCTCTACTCCCGAATCAAGACCGCCTCAAACTAATCAACTTAAATACGGTTGACAATCAACTCTCGACCTACCTCTGCGCCTCCGTGCCTCCTATGGCACCAATAAACCTATCGCTCGTATGCTATGGAGTCTATTCGAATATTAACAAATATGACTTCAATCACATTCCATACTCCATTTTCTCAATCGCCCCCCTTAACGCCAATCATAGTTATTCAATTTCAATTGCTTGCACCAAAACTAAAGTAAATTAAAATGCATTCCCGCTTTAGAGATATTGAAGCGCAGAGATACGAATACATCAACTTGTTCAATTCGGAAAACCAGACCCAAACACTAAAAACATTCAAATGGGAAACTAAAAATTCGCATCAATGCAGCACAAATGATCCTTGAAAATTATTGAAAAAGAAAACATTGAAACGCAGTTCATAGTAAATTACGCTAAGTAGCATATCCCATCTGATCAGAGACAGCTTCAATGTTCAACCTTACAATCGAAACAGCTTTAATCTCAGTCAAAAGTCATTACCCTCTTTTATTATCCGATAATGATGGTGATGATTTTATGCCAAGTAGAAGACATTATTTACAATGCTATTGTAACCTTGTGGATTAGTATTGGCGAAGAATTTTTTTCTTTGATTTCACGAGGCTATCAAAGCTACTTGATGCTTATAAAAATTTGGTTTTTAAATTTAGTTGCAAAAAAATTGTAAATAAATAACTTAAATGTGCATATCTCGGTATTTATCATAATGTTTTGAAATTTATTGAAAAAACATAAAAGAAACGTTAAATGTCCTTCATCGAGTGAGCGAGTCGGAATTAAAAGAGTTGATGTGCGAACTTGACATACGTTCCACTAAACATTTCGCAATCAACCGAATCGCAATTATCTAATTAAAATTGCTTGCCAAAAATCCACTTATTCACTGATTCCATCACATGATTGCTAGACATACCCTCCACGCTATTCGCCTGATTTGCAAACAAAATATGGTTAAACCAATTGCTCTTGCCTAAGCGTAGTATCGAATAAAATTGCTACTGTTCTCTGAGGGTAATGACATTGACGGACAAATAATTACGTAGCTCCGCTACAATCTGAGGGCCCACTTACATCTTATTCCGCAGCTGAGAAGTTGATGAACTCATTAATAATTTTTAACCGATCCGGTCTCGGATTAATGTCAGAATAGGCTTCCTATCAGCGATCCTATTAAGGTAGCTGATTAGATGAGCTTTGGAAGACCCCTGCCACTAGGTTATGCTGGCCTTGTTTAGTTCACGAAACCCACTTATATCACGAAGAAAAAAAAACTAGGACAGCGTGTTAAAAAAAAAATTAAAAACTAAATAAGTTTCAAGCATTCCTTAACACACGCTGAAGCGGAAAACATTTTTGTAAGTTCATTAAAATACATAAAACGCTATAATAAGTAATAACGTTAGTGCAACGCGTCCCTGTTAATAAACTAATTTATTTATTTTCCATAGAACGATTTGCCTAATGAACCAGTTGTTTAGCCTTAATTACCAACATCCGCGATTTTCAAGGCCTTGAACTTGAAAGGCCGACCTGATACCTAACAAGCCTGCACAGGTTGTGCAATCTAATAGAAAGCAAAAACCTCGATTAAGAAAAATGATTTCTTACAGAAATATGAAAAAGAAAAACAAAGAAAAAAAATTTAATTAATTACTGTCAACCGGATTGTCTTTGTTCTGTTAACTGAATTCTTGTTCTATTTCCCGGAGGGTTAAGTTCCACATAGAGGCAAGCACGTGTATAGGCAACACCGTCGATGGTAGTTCAGTTCGATTAATTTTCCCACCAGCCTTCCACTGACCACTGATCCAATTGGTAAATTTGTCTAAAATTAGAATCTCCAATGTCATTTATATTTCCGTAACGGTTATTAACGATGTCTACCTTGCCTACCTATGGTCTACTCGTGAAACCATTCAATGGTCCAGTCCTTGCGTTAGTCATTCGAGCGAGCGTTTTTCCATTGCAATTGCGTTCGCGGTTCGATCCACTTACCCAATCACTCCGAGTCCATTTCAAATGCACTTAATCTCGCCAGCTTGCAACAGGCTGCAATTCCAATCTGCGCGTGGTGTCGGGTGTGTACATGTATCTGTAGAACTAAATTAAGGTGGAGTTGTTCTTCTCTCTTGCAACACTTCAGCACATAATCACATTGCGCCTTTCTAAGTGGCTCAGTGGCTCGCTCGCTCAGGCAAGGCGTCAGGTTCCATGGTGAAGTCACCAGTAACAAAGAGATTCTGGGTTCGGATTAAGCTTGGCTACGACTTTTGGCCGCTGTATGGGACTCTCCAACTTCGAGTTATGATAAAGAGCTGTGCACTCCTTTCCGTCGACAAGGTCAACCAGTTGAACTATAATACTACGAGTAAAACGGTCGAGAGCGAGTGTGTGACCACTTGAATGCATCGTATCTAGTCGTATGTGCTCGAGTGCACGACTATCTTTCTATTCTATATTTGTAGATCTGGAATGAGTTTTCCACAAGTTGGAATTGTAATTTCCGATTCAGAGCAGAGGGTGGTGGTGGCACTCATACTCGGACTTGCTTTGGATGGACATTGAAATGGCAGTGTTGCGAAGTCGAGATATAAATGAAAAGCAAAGGCGTTCCATGACAAAGCGCTTTCAGTCGATTTGATTTATGAGATGTGTATGTGTGGTATAATTGGACTAGAGCTCAAGCATTGGTCTGGGAAGCGGGAGCACATTATTCCAATTGACAGTTTTTTATGCGCTTCTAGGCATTTCCAGTTCTTGCTATTCGAGAATTGAGAAAATGGTTTCCTACCCAACTCAGATGTAAAGCCACATATGATACAAGGTCAGGTCATTAGATTGTGTAGCGCAATATATAGATTTATAGTAAGGCGTTTTAATATAGCTTCACATTTAAGAGGGTATAAAACCAATATCATTGAGACTTCGTTGGTATATTACTGGTCTTAATAACATCGTGGGAACTGAGAGCTCCCTGTTGTATATTTAACTGGAATTTTTTTTTAAATTCGCCGCTCGGAGTCGACAGTAGTTTCCTTTCACTTATTTGAAAAATAAACCACACACGGCCCGGTCGCCACGGGCTGTACAGTCAATTAGAATAATAATTATAATGGGTTCTTCAAGCTCAGACGTTTAGACGTTTGAAGTTTATTGTGACAATGTGACAATGCTGCCATTCTTTGACTAGTCGTTCCGTTGTATTAACAACGCGGATATTTACCACAACATATAGACATTATTAAAATTTACTATAAAAATAGTGTTTTGTTCGCCACAGTTTTCGCGAGTAACGAAATATTTATGGTCGAAGCAATTTAATGAATTATCGCAAAATTCGGCGGCTGATGAGGCAATCCCTGTACGACATCGAAACGCGCCTTCGAACGAGAATATTTTTGCTGTTGCTGAAAGTGTGACTGAAGACCCAAATATCTTGGTTGCTCGCTGAGTAAAAAAGATTTTCCGAGAAAAATTAAGCATTCATTCAGCTGACATAATCCACAGCAATACTAAGATTCTCCATTCGTAGGAACTTAATGTTTTGCGTGGATCTTGGTCAGGTGTCGTCATTGGGCCATATATCTTTCGAAACGAGAATGGTCAGACGGATTGATAATGGTGAACAGTATTGGGCTTTGATAACTGCCTCTTTTTGTCTTCAACTGGACCATATGAATTTGGACAACTGGAGGGCAATATCATTCAAACTAGTTCAAACTCAAAGATCTAGCCCGACTTATGCAACAGGGTCTCGCGAATCAAGTATTTTTAATGAAACAATCCGGGTCATTTGAATCATATTTTTCAAAATTTGCATTAAGGGTTTTTGACATGTTTTTACACACAACCCTTTTTATTCAATTTTGAACTTAAGGCATGCTTGATGAGAAACTCCTTAATAATGACAATCAGTTTCAGTTCTTTAAAAAGCAATGAGGTTTTATCGTCAATGTTAACTGCTTTTTCTGAAAAATATGGATGTCAAAGACGTGTGGTTTCCGCAATACGGTGTAAGATCTCAGACAATACAACCCGTTTTGGTTTATTTGCCAGAACAATCTCCTGGGCGACTTATTTCCCGTTTTGATGATTTAAACTGGGCACCAAGATCGTGTGATTTGTCTCCATTGAATTTATTTTTAGAAACTCGTGTTTATGTAAACAGTCTGTAAATGACGCTTTCAAAAGTATATTCTTCAAGTTATGGATGAGTTATCGCTCGATAAGCCAAAAAGTCTTTAAAAATTATGCTTATGTTATATTTTTCTCGTAATGGAAAGATCCAGGCAAAATATAGGGTCCGCCAAATAACTTTTTTTTTTTTTGAAAATGCTATAAAAAAAACTACTGAATATTTTCTCAAATTTCTTTTTTTATTTGAAAGTACAATCCTTCCGGTTAATAATGGAAAATAACTTTATTCAAATGGCTGCCTCGGCTGGCCATGCAGTAGCCTACACGATAGGTCCAATTTTTAAGCACATTATCGATTGTGTGCAGCTGTATTTCGCCAATGGCTTCACGAATATTGTCCTTTAAAGCGTCAATTGTCTCTGGCTTGTCGGCGTAACACTTATCTTTGACGGCACCCCACAAATAATAGTCCAACGGTGTCAAATCGCAGCTCCGAGGTGGCCAAACGACATCAGCTCTGCGGCTGATAATGCGATCTTCAAAAACAGGGCGCAAAACATCGAGTGTAGTTTCGGCTGTGTGGCACGTAGCGCCATCCTGTTGAAACCAAATGTTGCCAATACCCTCCTCTTAAATTTTTGTGAACAAAAATTCGTTCAACATGGCCCGATAACGATCGCCATTGACTGTAACGGCCACTCCTTGCTCATTTTTGAAGAAAAATGGCCCAATTATGCCTCTGGACCAAAATCCGCACCAAACAGTGGCTCGTTTTGGGTGCACCGGCTTTTCAATGTATGCGTGCGGGTTTTCTGTGCCCCAAATGCGACAATTTTGCTTGTTTACATACCCGCCAAGATCAAAATGAGCTTCATCTGAAAAGATGATTTTTTTGGCAAAATCGGCATCTTCTGTAAGTCGATCGCAGGCCCACTTAGCGAAGCGTTGTTCAAGCGTATACACAACCATATTCGTTCAGCGGAAGGATAAAACTAATTATCTGTCAAATCAGACATGAGCTAAGTGTTACCATTCACGAAATAAGCACTACTTGAAAAAACGTTAGATGGCGGACTCTTTATTAAAACAAGAAAATAAGAACTTGCTTGAAATCTAATTTACAAATGCATTTTATTTAAATACATTTGTAAATTACAACTAATAAGTGGATAGCCCTGTAATTTAATAACAATTATATAATTCTTAAACTTTCATAAATATTTAGTATTGTCATAGGTGCATTTGCACTTAGTAAATACAATGCTGTTACACGAAGGCAGATTAAATTTTAACGGCAAAAGCGCCCAACGACGATGAATCCTTTTTTATGCTTTTTTCGAAAATATTTGGCTAAAAACAACGATTGTATGACGTCGCCGACCTCATATGCTATCCACGTCAAATCTGGTCTTCTACAAATATATCTGTCAAATTTTATGGCAATTATCGATGGCATATTCAAGGTGATGAACACACCAAACAACAGTCTTCAAAAGAGGCCACTCAAAAAATGAAATAACTTCGTCTCCTTTCATGGCACATTGCTAATGCCAAAGGAGATAAGACGAAAATGCGTACGGGTAGTTTATAAGTAGAGCCATTTATCCTCATCGAAGCTTATTCATAAATGAGCACTGAACTTTTAGGATATAATTACGTGCCGCATATCGAGGGATGCGATCGTAATGAGGTTGCATTTTTTTACCATTTAGTCGCGGTCTGCCCAATTTCTCTAAAAACACGTTTACTTTACTTTTCCAATGAATGAAAAGCAAAGTTTTCACCCTCGAAAAAATCAGGCATGGGATGAAATCTATTTTTCTTTTTCGATTAAAAGTTGCTGCAATGTACATTTTTAGTTAATAAAGAATGATTAATAATAATAAATGTAATCTTCGGAGTCTGTCACCAGAACTAAAAGTACTTATCGAACATCTTTATGGATGATATCGAACCCAACTAGAGTAGTCCCGGTCGCAGGTATCAATATACGAGGGTGGTCCGATAAGTATTTAGCCTACAAAAGAAAAACAAAAATTTTGGAGAAATGGCGATTTATTTTTCAATATAGTCTCCCTTTAGCTCGACACACTTGACCTAGCGATGCTCTAACTTCTTTAACCCGTCTGAAAAATACGTTTTCTCGAGGTCTGCGAAGTAGGCCTCCGTGGCGGCGATGACCTCCTCATTCGACTGAAATTTCTGCCCGGCGAGTGACTTTTTTAAGTTTGGAAACAAAAAGAAGTCACACGGGGCCAAATCTGGAGAATACGTACCATAATTCGACCAATTTGGCCGTGGCGAGGGCGGAGGTGTGAGCCGTTTCTTCAATTCGGCGTCGAATCGGCCCAATAATTTGGCATAGTACAGCCCTGTGACCGTTTTGCCCTTCTCCAGGTAGTCGATGTGGATCACACCTTGTGAATCCCAGAAAACGGTGGCCATCACCTTTCCGCCCGATGGGACAGTCTTCGCCTTCTTCGGAGCACGTTCGCCGGGTGAAGTCCACTGTTTAGACTGTTCCTTGGTCTCTGGTGTGTACCAGTGGATCCATGTTTCGTCGACTGTCACGAAATGACGCAGAAACTCCTTCGGATTGCGCTTAAACAGCGTCAAACACTACTCTGAAGTGGTCTCACGGTTGCGCTTGTTGTCCGGAGTGAGCAAACCCATCGCGCCGACAGCTTTCTCATGCCCAAAATTTCATGCAGGATATGACCCACGCGATCTTTTGAAATGCCTACTGCCTCAATCGGCGGTCTGCCAATACGAGATCGTGGATTTTTATCACGTTATCCTCCGTGGTAGTCGTTTTCGGGGCACCTCCACGTGCCTCATCAAAAACCGACGTGCGACCTCGTTGAAAATTGTTAAACCAATTTTTGATGGTCGCCATCGAAGGAGAAGAGTCACCGTATACAGCATCCAAACGCTCTTTGATTTCGATATTGCTCTTTTTCCATTTTTCTAAAATCTGCGGGCACTCCCGCTTCCACACGCGGTCAGAACAAAACTACGAGTCCGATCCGGATGAAATTCGGCAGTAGCCGTCTACTAGAATGTACTACACGAAAGTAAGTTGCTCTTGCGATACTGGCACCATCTGGCGGGGAGGCTTAGTACTTATCGGACCACCCTCGTAACTTACAAGGTGTGTTCAAAAAATAAGGTGACATTTTATTTCCCTTTCATTGGGCTGGTTGGGCTTTGGTTTCGATTTTTTAACCCAATTTCCAGGTTTCGTCACCAGTGATGATCCTTTTCAACAAATCTAGATTGTCATCCACGTCTTTCAACATCTCCTGAGCGATGCTCATGCTCATTTTGGTCAAAATTTAGCAGTTCGGAATAAACTTTGCTGACACATATTTCATGACCAAAATATCTGAAAGAAATGCCATAGGATGAGCCAACCGATATGTAAATATCCTCAGCAACTTCTCTTATAGTGATTTGACTGTACCCCATAACAATTTCCTTCACCCCTTGAACGTTTTCATCCGTAGTTGACGTGCTGGGCGTCTAGGGCGGCTATCGACATTTTAGTCTTCTCGGCATTCTGTGAAGAGCTTGTACCATAAATATTTTTTTTCGCTCAAAGTAGACTCGCCAAGTGCCACAGTCGATATTTCAAATACGTTTTATATAATACACAAAATTTTATACAGATTTTCTTCAATGACAACAAATTCCCAAGCACACCAAAAGACTTTTAGCTTTTTTACCTGCGGAAAATAAACAAAATATCTAAAATGGCTAACAATGTCAGGATATGTTAGGGGACATGTGTACCTACATAACAGAAAAAAACAAAAAAATATAGCGAGAGTTCTTATAATTTTTCTCCATAACTTCACAACCGGGGGAAAAAACCTAACAAATATGTCTACGAATTCAAGTCTTAACATATTTATAGCTTTATCTGCGGTCCGAAATATCCAGCAAAAGTGTGACCGAGTGTATCTCCAATTCCCCGGTAAATACAATACGGTAGTCATGATAATCCCTTAATATTTATTTCCATTTAAGGTTTGTCTATCTCCTAAATTGTAGTTACAAATTTTGTAAATCAATCATCCCTCAAAATGATTGATTATTTTTTTAACGCGACTTTGACTAAATGGTGAGGTAATCTCAAGCTTAATGTTTGTAAAGGCCGTTTATCAGTCTTTTCTGCACAGCTCATAGGCGACCTAGGTATTACTGGCGATAAAATCAATTAAAAAGACAATTCGGTCCTTAAGCTTGTCAAACAATCTTATTAATTCATATATCAAAACTGATATTCCTGATATTCCTAAGACTGATCAATCTCTAAGCACGCTGTTTTTATAAGAATACCTTTTGTAAATGAAGACGGGTTCTGTAGGTCCGATGATGCCATCATTTGTCGAGAATAGGGTGTCGATTAAAAGAAACCTACAAACAGGCAATCTGTGACCCTGGAACCTACAATTTGTTCAACTAATCCTGGTTGAAGGTTCAATTTATACAATTTTTATAGACATGAATAAATCTCCCGTGCCAACCAGACCCACTACCTGTTATCTTAAATTTTGATCATCACCTAAAAGCGGCAAGCGAAGAACGGAAATAACTGTTTAATCAACGTATAACGATGTGACGATCCTCCACTGACGAAGATACACTACTCGTTTTACTAAACCCAAAGTTATAAGCATGAAGATTATAACTAAAATTTATAAAAAAAAAACAAAACATTAGTAGAGTAAAGGATCCTGAGGCAGTGGACTAGCAAGGAAGCTGTTTCAAGGTTAAATCGCCTTCAACCGATCATGGGTCAGCGACATGTACAAGATCAGAAAATAGCATTCGAAAAATCACGACCCAAGGCTTGTACTTTGTTACCAAAACAGGCGACCAGCATATCGACCATGTTTGCCTCCTTTAACACCTATAATCCGCTTAGCCACTAGCTTGCAGAGGAAGCAAATTGGCAATGAAACCCATTATCATCAGGCAGGCTCAGAACATGGCGTTTGTAATCACGCGCAACAATACCATTATAATTACACTTAACCCTGTCACTTAACTGGAATTGAACCGGATATCTGCAAATAACATTAAGGCGAAGCGATTAAAACCACTTGTGAGTATGGAGCGGTAGAAAAAATCTGAACCCCCGGTAGCTCGTTACTTGGTACCATTCAGCGGTTGAAGGCAGTGATTGAAACCATTCAACGATTGGTCATGGTGATTTATTAGATTATTAACCGACGACGAAATGGATCACCCGCCGAGATGTAGGTTACGCTTGAGCATCCTTGGCAAATCAAGTCTGATGAGGGTGTGATGCACATGGATGCTGACTAAACAAATTACCTAGAGGCTAATCAAAAAATCACACAGTCTATCCATCAAAGTCTTCACAGCCAATTAGCCTTAAAGTGCTCATCATATCCGAATAAACCGCAGTCATTAGCTGTCTGTCTAGGCAAACAGCTAGATTGTCTTGACAGATTCATCAATTAACAATTAGCATTAGAATAGACAAATCGACGCAACGCCCGAACGCACCTATAACTGGGAAACCGGAAAGTCGACACAAAATAGTTATTCAGCAAAACGGTTATTTTTTGTTTTTGAAATAATTTGCACAAGCAATCTGTTACTTCAAGGCCATAGATGGACAGATATGGAAAACACCATGTACCCGTGGAATTTATTACCTTTTCAATTGAGACGAAAGAGCGAAAGTATGAGTGCGAGTAAACCAAACCTTGTCGTGGTCCTTCATTGACAATGGGTCGAGCTTATTCGATAATAGACGTGTCGAGAACAATATTTCCAATTAAAGGTATTTCAGTACGCCGAACATGATGCGTGTCTCGATTTGCGGTACCAAAGTCAGGGTGATGGGTACCCTATCTGAATTGGTTTTGTTTTCTTCCTCTTCACTGATTTCCGATTGAGACATTAAATTTGCCTAGAGGCCATACACCATTGTGTGCGTATGAGGCTTATGGTCGAAAATTGAACAGTGAAACCGTTAAAACTAACCTTGCAACGTATCTTTGGTTTATAATTACAGACGGGCGGGCAAGTGATCAGTGAAGTCCACACCTGTCGGGCGCGGAATGCTTTCTTTGTGCGGTCGGAATAATTAAGCGATAATGAAATTTGCTGAGAAACAAGATCGTTTTTTTTCCTATTTTGTTAAGATGGAAGCAAAGAGTTAAGAGAGATTTCGAAATAGTCGAGGGAGATATTCGTGAAGTGCCGAGAGATATGCGTAACTGGAGCAGACTCTCGACACGACTTGACCTTGTCGATCATATTGAGGCGTTTTCGATGTGTAGCCGTTGTAAATCGATTACCAAATCAAGTTCGGTTATATTTTCCAGGAAGACGTTGGATAATTCGAAATGGTTTCAATACATCAATGTCGTTACATTAGAGACAAGATTATTACTGAACGCACAAAAGATGTTGCTAAAAGCCTGTTTTTGATGAATCTACACATGCGATTTGGGTATTTAGTCATAAATCAAATCATAAGTCTTTGTACTAAGGTGTGACCAATGATGGTCCTCAGTTATTAAAAGTTGACAGTTGTTGATCTTGGTTTCGAAATCGAATTTGAATAAATTTCTAATTTGATCTCTTACTTGATTATTAAGACATCATGCGACACAGATTAATCTTTCTTATGACAAGAAGAAGTCGAAATCGGTAATCGACTAATGGTATTCTATTGTGAGAAGTGGTTTTCCGTTGTAATAATTTGCAACACCACAAAAGCTTGAAAGGAATTTAAATAAATGGGAAAATCCAACCGGACTTTACAGTTAGACAGATAATCTTTTTATAGAAAAATTCTAAGTAAAACCAAGGTAGGCTTGGCTCGCTATGCGCCGATGGGGGTTTTCAACGCTCTGTGGGTCTCGACATCATTTTGTCAAATGTACAAAAGACTGAGACATTAAATCCGCCCACATTAATGGTTCCTTAAAAAATATGTTCTCGTAATTGGTACAACCGTCATATTTATGAGTTTAGGCGTTGTCTGTCAACAAGCTTGTCAAAACCATTGATTAATCTCAAGTGCTATGGGCAATCTTTACTGTGGAAAGGCAAAGAAATTTTATATTGCGAAGACGTGTTCAACATTTTAGAGAAACCCTACTGTCGAGCACTAGGGCTTTTAAGTGATTCAATGTTTTCAAAGAATTCCCTGAAGTTGTTGGAAACTTCCTTCATCCAAGACGACTTACAATACAATTGCTGTTACTGAAGAAAACATCGACTTGCTGATGAAAATAGTGCTCGAAAATCGGTACAATTGTTTGATAGAGTCACCAAAGGATTATTATTATGACATATAAACAGCCAGCAGGCATCGGCCACTTAAATCAACCAAAACGGAAGAAGACTTCGTCAACTTCGTTCAAAAGTCAAGGTTTTTCTCATTGTTTTTGGTTTTTTTCAATATTTGTGGTGTTGTTTACTCGAAATTGCTTCCGGTGGATTATGAATAAACAAAATTATTTAAGCGAAACGCTTGAGGGAGAATATTTGCCGAAAATGACGGGAAGTGTGACAACATTTTTCTTGGATTTTGTCCCACGGTAATGCACACTCTCACAAACTCATCCTTTTAAGAAACTTTTGACCAAAACTGAACAAGCACAAATTCTGACCTATTTCCGAAACTCTAATTCGCCTAGAGAATTGAAGGCTATCCTGGAATATATGTATCTTTAGAAACCTATAAATGACTGGATAGTTTGTGGGAAAAAATGCCGATTTAAAGGCAGCCTATCTTGTAGGAGGCAATTTTTAAATCTGATTAATTGATTTCCGTTGTTCTTATTGATTACGTCTCTTTTTGAATGTAAAGAGAAGCGTGATTGATACAAACTTCTAATCACAAGTCGCTAACTGTTTTTGACAAAAATTATTTATTTTGTTGGATTTAAGAAAGATTGAACTGTCACGTCATTTAGAAAAAAAATAATTCTATTGTCATAAAGTGCGTTAAAAAAATAACAGACTTTATGGACTTTTAAGAACTTTACTTATTCGTCTACACTAGTGATTCCCAAAGTGGTCCAGGTCCCAAGGGGTCCACGGGAGACTCGACGGGGGTCTACGTTGGCATGAAAAAAAAGGAGGTTCACCAGTTATAAGTGGGGGTCCACGAACATTTATCTGGTTCGATAGTAAAGAAATTTTTTTTTCAGTTAGGCTGGCATATGGATCAGATAGCTTGTTTATTTAGCATCAATTCCCTTTTTTTAAAACCTCCCTTCATTTTTTTGAATAGTGTATTTTAAGAAGATCAGCGACTGTTTCTTGTAAAAACTTGCATATTTGATATTCAGTGCAAGGTGTGTCGAGACTTGCAAAGCGCCTTCATCCCGCCCGCAACGCTTGTTCAGACGTGCAAAGTGACGAAATACGACTTGCGATGTGCTTGCAATCTTGCATGAATTTGTCTGATTTCTCACCAATATAAATACGAATGCTGCCAAGGACAAACGCTCTTTTGTTTCCTGAATTTTGAAAAATACTCAAAAAAAATCCTTTGAGTGACAACACTGTACAATGAGGCATTGATGAAATGAGCTCTGATATTGAAAGCTTCTTGTGTAATTATCTACAAACAAGTAATTTTTCTATTCAACTGAACGAGTTAACTTTACCTGGAAAGGAAGCAGTAATATTGTTATATGTCCTATTTCTTATGAACGAAGAAATCCATAAAGAGCTGCTATTCGCGAAAACTTTAGGGACGGGTATTAAAGGCGAATTAATTTTTAATGTCCTGAGTGATTTTTTAAAAGAAAAAATCGATTTCATTCAGAAACATCATTTCGGTGGCAGCAGATGGAGCTAATGCCATGTTCGGACGATATCGTGAGTTTATACGCCATCTTAAAAGAAGTAATTGTAATTCACTGTGTTATCTATCGACAACACCTGGTAAGGAAAAACTTGAGTGATATATTACACCAATCGCTTCAATTTGACATCTTGACTCAGTTTTAGAGTTTCTGGAAAGTAAAAATTCAGATTTAAAAGGAATCCTGATCAAATTGTAAGCAGACTTCGCGTATTTTACAGATCTGTTCAAATAATTCAATGACATCAACTTGCAGTTACAAGGGGACAGTTTAAATTTAATTAAAACAAACGGTGAAATTTTCGCTTTTCTTGGAATTGAAGGTTATGAAGCAAAATATTAGTCGGCGCGAATTCTCCCAGTTTCCAAACTTATCACAAGCAGAATGTCTTGATGAGGATATTCAGACATACGTTCAGGATTTAAATGCCCTGCATGATGACTTCAAAAATAGATCTGAGGATTCTCGCTATGAAAATACCACCATGGATCTTAAAGATGTCATATTTGGTTTACTTGCGCACAATTTCCAATTTCGCACTTTCTCATATAACATGGAACTTAGCACCAATGAGGAGCTGAAGGTGTAATTTAAAAAAGGCTGTCAAAATATCCTGGGCTGTGGGAAATGTGAGGAAACTTTTGATAGCGTTTCCCTCGTCATACATTTTATAACGAGTTTTGGAAATATGGTAAAAATGTAGCAGCAGGCGGTCGACCGAAACCAGTCTACACCAATGTTATCCATGTTAAGGTAGTCCTATTTTTATTTTTTGCAAATCTACGTGGTGATTGATTTCATTTAGCTACTCTTGAGCTTCTTTCATTCGTCTCTGGGCTGATTCGGAAAGTCTGTGAAAAAAAAAAAAAAAATCTGCCACCAATCAATTTCCATGACGTGAACCAACTGAGGCACCAACATCTTCTTCTTTAACTGAGATTCGGCGATCAATCTTGATCCTATCATTCCTTTTGCCATATTCATAGTTCTCGTCGAAACCTTTATTTCATTCGTAACCTTTGGCTTTACGGATAGCAAGCCCAACAAAAGTAGTATTGTATTTTGTAGATAAAAAAATTTGTTATATTTGATAAAAAAAAATTCAAATTTTCTAATACATTTTTTAACAAATAAACAATCGATAATAGCGAGAAAAATTGCTCAAATCGGCCTAACAAAACTCCTGAATTTATACAATTAACATAACTGATTGATCAAAATATTTTTATTGTAATATTTATATATATTATGTTATAATCAATTTTTTTAAAAATGTCAATTCTTCAACGAGAGGTGATTGGTGTATTGAGCAGTTTATCGAAATATTTCCTCTTTTGGGCTTTAACCCTGTCGTCATCGGGGACGACCTCCCTGTATATATTGCCCTCGTCCCGTAGATTCTTCCTAAATGTCGGCAAACTTTTTCCTTTGCCTTTGTCGTTTTTTATTTCGAAGAAGATGGCTAACTTCCTTTCGTAGGGTTTGATATCTTGTATGCGCGAGTTTTTCGCTATTTTCCATAGCTTGGAGTCTACGAATATTACGGAATTTTACTTCTACCTTTCATTCTTCGTCGAAAAAAGACTTGCCTTTGAGAGCTTTGTAAAAGCGTAGTTATTTCTCCTCTGCTTCTTTACAAAAGTTCTTATTGTTACCAATACTGCTTCTACGTCTTTTGCTTGGTCTTTAGTTCTTATGCCATCAAGTTAAGCAAACCGTTTATTAATTCAGTATCCTGGTATTTGACTTTTGTGATCAGAATCGCAATTCACTTCTATGTATGCTCTGGTGTTGCTGATAGTTGACGGTTCTTGCTGTTGATGTTGAAAGTTGGCTGGAATAAATCCATGCCTGTCCCCTGTTAACCAACTGCAGTGAGAATTCGATGCAAAAATCCTTTGCTGTTGTGCCGTTGAAACAGCTGTTCACAGTTGAAAAATATGTCTCTCGACTTGGTTTCAAATTGTATGGAACCCATTTCTTTTCACTAAGGTCATTTTTATAGCTTTAAAACATCTTTCTGGCGTTGGCAAGTTGACAATTCAGACAATTTTTGAAGTGTTGCCAACTGGTTTTATCGAGCAGTTCCTTTAATTCTTCGAAACCTTACGGCTGCCTAGGTAAATTCCTGTCTTTCAGGTCGCAACGATCATTATTAAAAAGTACAAACCACTTCCCGCACGTTTGCTTAGCTAGAGCATCGTCCCCAAAAATTTCCACAGAAAAAAAGAACGTCAGGTTGCACTTTTTTTCCATAGAAAATTGATGAAGTAAAACTTCCCTCAAAAACGAAAAGGTTACATGGGACCATGCCTGTTGGCGCTGTTTGGAAAACAATCGCAAGAATCTGCACAGGTGAAAATGCAATGAGTATGACAATCAGCTGAACGTCAGGTTGCACTTTTTTTCCATAGAAAATTGATGAAGTAAAACTTCCCTCAAAAACGAAAAGGTTACATGGGACCATGCCTGTTGGCGCTGTTTGGAAAACAATCGCAAGAATCTGCACAGGTGAAAATGCAATGAGTATGACAATCAGCTGGGTTGCTTCGACGTATCCGTGAACCAATGTTACCACACATTTTGATAGAACTGCATTGTCATTGTATCGTATCCGACAAGGCAAAATGTTGGTGCAGGAACCAGTGATATTTAAGCATACTCAGACAGCAAACTGTCTAGTTGTGATCTGGCGATCGATCGCAATCCCTTCGTTTAAATTTTCCATATATTAATGCTTTGTTTAAGGTGTTGTATACAAATTGTTTCTTCTAGTTTTATTTATAGGAAAGTCACCAAAATACTACTTAAAAGTTCAAAAATTATGTTATTGTATATTTTATAAAACTTTTATGTATAGCAAAATTTAAAACACATTTTGCTATAAATTTTGTAAAAAAATTAATAATTGCCGATCGCGTCGATTCGCGAATAGTTTACAGGAACCTAAAATACTAGTCTGGATAACATGGTATGGTAAAAATATTTTTTCGAAATGTTGGGCAACACAAATCGAGCAAATTGGACTGGTATGACTCGAGAGTTTCTATAATTCTTGTTATATATTTTTTAGCTTCATAAACTCTCAAGAGAATTCAAATTTACTTAAAAGAGAAGTTCTACAATAATAACCCGGTATTTTGTGCTGCTTGTAAAAATGCTCTAAGAACTTAAGGTGTTAGTAAAAACCTAAATAACTACAGGCCAATCTGTCTTATTCCAAATTTTTTGAGAATGCTCTAAAGAATAGAAAAATGGCTTTTCTTATGAATTTTATTTCTTTGGTAATATCCAGTGTGGATTCAAGGTTTGTAAGTCCACAGAAATGGGCTCTTAGGGTTATGCAGTTTTAACTACGACAGTTCGAAAAAAAATTGTTACTTTTAGTTTTAATTGGTTTTAATTTATATATTTATTTCCTACATGAAAATATTTAAATCTATCTGGAAAATATCTAAAAATTTAAATGTGCCTTATTGACCTGCTATTAGTCCAACCTCATTTCTTATTTAAGAATACCCTTCGGCTTAAGCTTATCTATTCTGATTATGTTTATAAGAATTCCAGGAAATTTTTAGGCCCAGATTTATCATCGATATACTCGGTACTTCGTTCCTAGTGGTCATCTCCCTGATTGCGTCTTTCAACGATTGGGCTTTGCCCAATCTTAGTAAAACTAAAATGTTTAAGTCAGTTTGATAACATATAAGCATGATGCGCTCACCCTTCAAGGGATCTCCTAGTAAACATTAATCTAATTTACGAACAAAGGAGTGAGGAATACCTTACTCGACTAGTGCACCGTTCTAGAAAGCATTTTCACCCGGCAACCACCAAAAGTCGGCGAATTGCTAAGCAACTCGCCGACAAATAAATCTTTAATATTGTATACGAGTATTAGAGCATGAGCACGGCCAATGTACGCATCGCGGGTGAGCTGTTCATCTCTGACGTCTTGGTGGCGGTGTTAAATTACATATACCATCTCTATGGTGGACTAACCTTTCAGAATTATTATGGGCAATGATGTGTCCGATGATAAAGATTGTCGATTCTGCTTAGGCCTGGTCCGTTTTACTTAATGAACTGAGACTCCGGCGTTTTTTCCATATAAAATGGCGTGACATTAAGTCACACAGGAAAACCATACGCGATGATTGCCATTATTGGGCCATATGCTACATGGCTACGTGAATTTTTAAACTTGATTGCTGTGAAACAGGTACCTTGTCATACTGTAAAGTTTTTTAGCTCCAATAATATGTATAAGCGCTATTGAAATATTGATACTAGTCAAGGCGGTTGCCAAGATGTCTAACCGCGTTTCTTATCTCTAATATAATAGCTGCCCAATGGTCACAAATTTTCTTTATTTTTTTTTAGTTAGATATAAGTCACACTACATTGATGAGTCCATTTGCTCATTTGCTTTATTAGATTATCTTTGTACGCTTTTAAGCGGCTGAGAAAATCTGAAAATTTTAATGTCGGGGATATTGCTCGAAGTTACCTTGTCACATTTGGCATGGCAAACCTGGTGAGTTTATAAAACAGACCTCCTAACCATACGCTGTCGAAAACCACTTTTATTGATGTCACCAAGGTTTATTTGAAACTGTTAATCATTTTATATTAACAAAGAGAAGAGGACATAAGGGGCTTTGTACCTAGATGGTTTCCCTTATAACCGTACACAAGTTGTTAAAACTAATTAATATTTTTTACCTACTTTTAGACATTAAAACTGACGTGCCACAAGATCAAGTTTTGGCCCGGAAAACTGATCCGGCTCTCGAATGTCCCATAGTCATTGATCTGATTGTATCATCAAATCTTTGAGAAAGTCAAGTGCTTAATTTCCCTACAAAATTGAGTTTGTCAGAAGGGGATAAAGAAGTCTATGATGCCAATCGTAAGATTGGGAAAGGAATTAACGAAATTATCAGTTTATACAGCGAAATAAGGCAGCTTGAATATATAGTTTTATTTTCATTTAATTCATGTACATATTCACTTAAAAAAATATCTTATAAACTAGTTCGAGGTTAAAAAAGGCCGGCAGCTTTAATTCAATAATAAATATAATGTTAATTTCAATCTAATAATACAGTTAAGAAGAAAACAGGAAAACGGAAAGAAAAAAATGGAAGAAATAAAAAGAAATGAAAAAGGGTTCATAACTAATTATTAATATGATTTGTGGCTATTGGCGAAATGTTTTTGAATTTCTTTGCATTTCTATTGCACTACTTCTCAATGCGATGTGGAGGGAGTTCAATAGGGGGGTTGTCATGGACGAAAAATTGTCTTTCGGACATCAGGTAGGCATATTTGGAATTTATAAAAGTGAAAGTTCTGTGGGAGAAAGAAAAATTTAGTTTCCTGATCGGGTAGGTAGGTTGTCAAGTCTGCGTTTTCGTGAAAGCGAGTTAGTGTATGATATTTGAACATTGTCGAGTGAGAAGGCGAAAATACACTTGGAGACTGGAGTAGACGAAGGTATCCTCGCACCAGCAAAATTAGGACCACATATACAGTGATTTGCAAAGGTCTGAATAGAGCTAATTTATACATATATCAAAATAAAGTTGATTCAATTAAAAATAAAAAAAACAGCAAAACAAATAAATTTAATTCAAAAAATAAACAAAAATACGGTCCCAAGTTAAGGTACGATTCGAAGTTTTCCCTTAGTTTATTCTAGTTTGAACATTGCCAATACTGTACTGCCCCAGTTTACTGGCAGAAAGAGTAGAGAGTTGCGGTATATAACAGTTGAATTGGATTTACTGGATTGAGGTGAAGGTTGTTAGTTTGGGCCCAGTTAAGAATATTCTGGAGATCCTTATTTATTTTGGCAATGTATTATTCCGCGATAAAAGCGGGAGTAATACCCGTCGATGCACGTTATCTGCCTAAATGTGTACGAAACAATATTCTACAATATTGAGGAAAGGAGGAACAAAATGGGACCTAAGACGAAACCGTGCGGTACCCCTGTTTCCATGTGAAAAAAATAAAATATCTACGCCCATAACACAGACTGCAGCCTACCTGCTAGACATTAAAAGTTACTTTTACTTTTTACCGCGAGAACTTATAAGTATTCAATAACGTGGAAAAAATTTATTTATGGTTTCGATGACTTTTAATATATGTATCGGTCGAACAACAAGGCAGTTTTGAAGGACGGTGTGCTATTTGAGGTAACATGGTTTTATCAAAAACTTTTCGATAAGTAGGACGATATCCCTATATACTGGGTAAGGCCACAGTTGATTTGATCCATTTCCTATTCAGACGGGAAAATGGAGGCTGTGAGAATACTGTTGCTGTTACGTACCGCAGTGTACCTGGAAGTTGAAGTTTAAACAAATTAATCCTACCAAGTTCAATGGCGTCCAATTCTACCAATAGTATTGCCGCCAATACATCGAAGTCGATAAGTGTGTGTAGTCCAAAAAGCCTTCGATTTCAACCCAAAAGGGCTATCTGCTGAGAGTCGAAAGACAGTGAGCTTTATAAACAGATAAGCTCAAACTATTGAATCAAATTCGATCTGAATTTCTAGTTGGCCTATGTGATTAATCGGACAAAGTCAGATAGACTTCGCCTATTGGTAAACGCCGTGATTATAGGTAAAAAAAAAACAGGATATTACGTACAACATCATGCTCCATTAAAATCAATAACCTATTTATCGAATACAGTTCCAATAGTGTTCTCTTTCGGTCTATTCAAAATTACATCCTTTTCAAAGGGGGCTATAGATCAGGTGTTGACTTTCAACCTTTAACAACAATTACCGCATAACGATCACAGCCCCCGCATCAGTAAATACACTACAATCGCTGTGCAAAATGTATAATAAACTCTCGACGAAATCCAGTTCCTCCTCTATTCGTAGATAGAAATATCGATCAATCTAATTTCCCGTAACTAGGTCGGTTTAGTTATTTCTTTTTGTTTTTTTCCCTCAACCTCACCCACGAAGGCCCATTGTCTTGCATAATGCAATACACCAAATAACTATCCACAACTAAACACCCAAAGGCGTTGAATTATCCATCAATCTTTGCTCGACTCTACGAGTATTTCACTACACTTTGTTCTGCTTCATCATGCGGCAAAGCACCGAATTATAATTCGTCCTTGCAAACTATATCACGACTTCTCAGTCGATTTCCGCCCTCGCCATCGACTCCAAACTTCCACCCTGCAGAACACTGCCATCGACCACAAAAGTGAACGTTTTGTCAGAAATGTTCCAAATCTCCCAAATTAGTTAAATCACTGTGAGATCATTCTTGTCTCTCCTTAATTACCTGCAACGCAGAAACATAATTAACAAAACCGCTAAGGAATAAAAAAAAAACACTGCATCTGCTACAATATGAAAAATAAAACCTTCTCTCATAGGACCATGCTCTATCATCGTACATTACAGCACACTCCGCCGTGCCTAGAACAACAGCACCAGCAGTATAGAAGTATGGCAGTAGCTACGGCAGCTGTATCGGCTGCTTACCGACATCAAACATTATCTTGAAGACTCGGCAAACACAGCCACAAGCACTGCTCTCTTTGCATGAAAAGCATGAAAACAAAAAGGCAAAACACGACTTGGCCGAGTTTTGAATAGGTGTGAAAAGCGAAAAAAAAGCAAAACGTAGATAAGCAAACCACAACAGCAAAAGCGAAAAGCCACCGAGTACGGCACGAGAAATAACAAAAACTAATGTACCGTTCAAAGCTCGATCCACCGAGAGCAGCCAACAACGAGCCCCACCTGTTTACCCACCTAAATACTTCTACTTTCAACCTTGTTTTCCCCTTCGATTTCTGACGCCACGACGTTCCATACGTCATCACTCCCACTTTCATTCATAAGATAATCTGGCCGGCTGCACGTTTCTATGAACCTCTCTTAAACCACTCCATGCTCGTTCTCTTCAACTCGAAGAGTCGCGTTAATGTACATACCTTGTAGGTGTGCAGAAAAAATTGAATAAAGCTTACCGAACGGCCTTAACTTCTTTGGCACGATAAAATGCACCACAAAACCAAAAAAAGAAAAAGAAACGAAAACAAGTACGACCACAGATACTAACCTACCATCGAGGCCTTTACTGTTGTTGCATTTCAGTTTTAAGCTTAATCGAAAGATACAGATACTCTTGTCGCACACAGATACCAGCAAAATACCATTTGCCATCATCGGTGGTTGAACGGGCCAAAGAAACTTAAGTTCCACTTTGGACTGTTTTGTGGCCAAAGCAAGTCGCAGTTTAAGAAAAGTGCTCGTCCGAACAGCACTTAAATCGGAGAGTGGCGCGGCATACCCCAACGTCTTTGTATCATATCTCTTGCTTTTTGGTTTCAAATGTTTTCATAGCTTCACTTGCATAGTATCTAATATCGTACAATTGATCGTCCTTTTCTCTCGATTTCTGCTGTTGGATTTAATTTTTTTTGTTTGCTTAAAAATATTAATTTTTTTTTTAATTCATGTTTGTTTTGTGTGGAAAAGCAAAGAAAATTAAAAATAAGAATATCGATTGAGTAGAAAAAAAGTGCCAAATGAAGTGAAGAAGGATTTCCTATCCTTTCATCCCCTAATCGTAGTTTGGAAAGTAAAAATCGTATCGCTGTTTTAGTCGAAAAAGTGAATACATAGTGGTAGTAGAGTGACATATTAATAACTTTAAGGACGAAAAGGATTTGCAGCGGAAATCAGAAAATACAAAAACAAACGAACAAATCGAGAAAAGAAATAAAAGGATTTCAAAATGGCTCTGCCACATGGAATACTTTGGACGTTTGGGATTATACTACTTCTAAATTCAGGTAGGTTGCATTTACCATTCTTAATCAACATTTAAATCCTTCCCAAAGCCAGTGAACACAAATCATATTTGAATCGAAAGAGTTGAGATGCGAACTGGACATATAGCAACTCGAGGTGTTAGCTTTATTTAATCTTCTCTGCAGTTTCAATAACTCATATTTTATGAATTAATTTTTATTCTGCCATCTGCATATCGGATTAATAGTGGATTTCTTAATTTCGCCTTTAGCTCTTTTAAGCTTTAAGCTGATTTGAATGCGTGTTGACTCTGTGTTTTCATTTGAATCCCTTATTCCTTCCGGATATTCCGAAATGATTGCACATTTATTTTCTTCGGAAATGACAAGACAAGATTGGGGTTATTTCGATGACTACAAAATGCACGATTGATGGACGCCTGATGGTAATTAACCATGAGTCGTGGTTTCATCATTCAAGTAGAAATTAAAGAAACTACGCCGGGGGGTTATGTGTTCGGTGAACACATGATTTTTCAATTCTGCACCTCTTTTAAAATATAGTCATTTCTTTATTAATCATCATTTTAACTTATGTATACTTATATAATAGCTAATTAATTACGGCCTAAAAGGCTAAGGTCAGGCAGTTTATGTTTTGTTTTCTATGTTTCTATTCTTTGTCAGATGAAGATTTACTCAAGCTTATTTCAATTTTCTGATTGACTGAAAATAGTTTTTTGAACAATACTTGGACACAAGCGAAAACCTGATATTATTTTTGATTTTTGAAAAAAATCCTTGAAAAATAATTTGAATAAATCTAGCATTCTATATTGGCGAATGATAGTTCCTATTTGTCGATATTACTTGTTTATAAGTTATGGCAGATCTGGTAGATAAACTATCATTAAAATAATAAATTATTAACTCTTAAATTAAAAGGCATTGGGGATGTAAGAACATAAATTGTTTTTTGAAAACTGACCAATTTGAAGTTCAAGAAAAAAAATATTTCTGACTGCTTCCTGTTGTAATATTTTTATTTATATTGTGCGAAAATGATTTTTGATTGAAAAAAAATACTTTTAAGAACAATAATAATATTCAAAATTTCAGTATAAAACTTTTAGGAGAAATTTATTGAAATTACTGGAAAAAAATATTAATTTTTGTTTAATTTTAATTCATTATATCCATAATTTCGTAATTTATAATTTTTTGCTTACAGAATACATTTGTACTATTTATATCAAATATAATTGAGTGAAAATTTCGAATTTAGTGGCAGTCAGAAGGAAGTGTAGGAAGTGGTTACAGTGCTACGATAATTGTTTTAGTAGAAATATTATCCAAAAGCTTGGTAAAATCAGCGTTAATTTTTCGCACGGTTTCTTTTTTTAATACAATTAGCAAAGTTTCCTGGATACAAACTGTATGCGCACGATTAATTTTTTTCGAGCATCTAGTAACCTTCAGACTCTTTAGCTAGTTGCTAACCTTACTGCATTGTATGTTGGGGTAGTTACTTCCGTCAAATTATTGTTTCCTTTATTTTTTTTTTTTTACTTGATGAGGATTTTTTTATTATTAAACGGGCGTCAAAAGATTATTTCAATTTTTTTATAGACTTACACACTTAATTTGTTAAGACTTATATTTTTGATATTTTCGCTTATAATGCGTTTGTATAATTTTCATGTTTTCATGTTTTCATTTTTTTTCCTAAAACAAATGTTGTAGAGGTCACTTATCTGTCCACTTTTTGAGACTTACTTATTACAATTTTTATATTTAGCATCATAGCTCCATTTAAATTCATATTCGAACACTAATTGAATATTAATTTTTTTTTTCATTGTTGAATGTCACATGACATTGAATATCAGACGACATATCTTTTGCTTGACAGTCTTATACAGGAAGGCGAACCTTTATGGTAATGATTCCCGGCTGTTCTGCTTGTTTTGTTGTCTGTTGTAGTATGATAAATACTAAGAGTTTATTAAATATGGATCGAAAAACACTCACTCAAATTGTTGAAATGGTGAACATTTATTATTAAAACGGTGAAAATATTGCAAGTGGGTTCCGCAAAGTTCATACTGCTTTTGGTTTTTATCAAACACGTTCTTTTGTAATTTGACTGGAAATGGGGGAACAAGATCATGATTTTGACGAAATTATTTGAGTGATAAGCATGCAAAATGGTGGAAGAACGTGAGACTTTTTCGAAAAAGATGCCACTATTTCAGTCAACGGGTTGTGTGATCGTTATTTGGTAAGAATTGTTGCTATGGTCAACAGGATGATGCAACATGGACCAAAGCCGGTGAAATAGATCGATTTAAGCCACAAAGCTTTTTCTTTTGAAGATACTCTACCAAAGTTATATGATCTGTTGATTGTGGAATGTAATTCGAAGATGTTAATATTTTATTTTTTAAGGAATTGTTTTAATATTTTAAATTATTAAAACAATTGAAATTAACACTTCTAGTTGGAAGATCCAATTTATCTCATCTGTGATCATTAAGATCTGAAAATCTTAAAACCTTTTATTTGATTTTAAACAGTATATCTTAATTTTTGTGATTCTAAGATAAATTTCGGATTTAATATTGTATTTCTATATACCGAAGTCACAAAAAATTATTTTAAATGAAAAACCAAGATTTTCTCTATTACTCAAATAAGTATAGGGTAGTTTTTTTTTTTATTATTTTTATTGATGTACTTGTTGAATTTGACGAAATGAGGAATGGAAATCTTTTCTTAAAAATCGTTCGACCTAAGATCGAAATCATAAATACTGGCTGATACATATATGGTAGATCAGCAGGATTTACTATTATAACTAGCCCCCTTCTAGCTTTAAAAACTATAATTATAACAAATAGTTACCGACATTTTGGCGTGGGGCTGAGAAATAAAAAAAAGAAGTAAGGAGAAGAACTAGAAATTGTTTAAGACTATCCCCTACAGATTAATTGGTATTTCTCTGTGTATAGTAAGAAAGGCAGTTAAGATAAACGGCTGCTTAAGACCACAAAATATTTCTTATATTTTACAAATTTCTAATGTTTAATGGAACCTATTCTAGGACGTCGAAAACAAGCACTTTTCACGGACTTTTTTTTTTATTTCCAATACGATTTACAATGTTTAGCGAACACATATTGATGAGTGCAATTTTTTCGTTACGAAGCAAGCTATGAAAACGCCCTGCCAAAAATGCATCTCGTAGAATTGTTTAAAAGAGAAAAACAATTGAACAACAGCGTTTTTACTGGTATAACAAGGATCGAAATTTCGCGGACATTGTATGAACTATGGTGAACCACTTATCTCAGCCAGGCTGTATTTAGCCATATCCAATATGAATAGGGCTTTTGCACTCCTTCAGATGGCGCCGCCAGAAACATGATATTAAATTATTATACAATCTTACAATATTAAATATCAATTTTGTTGATTTTTAGAAAAGTCTGCTTTTGTAGAAGAAATTTAGAAGCAAATATTGCTTTTTTAAACTTTTTTTATTTAATAAAAAAAAGAGCCTTTGGCGTCTGTATTTTAATTTTTAAAGCAGGCTCGATTTTTTTATGCTGTAATGTCTGTTCGGTTTTTGAATGCCATCTGCCGACAAAACGACTTTAAATTTCGTCAATGCGATAATCCTTTGACAGTCTGAAACAGCAGGAAAGAACCGTGGATGCGAACGAATTTCAAACTACGACTCCAGCAATTTTCAACCATTGAATGTGAGGTATTCGGTCCATTTTTATGCGATAAATTCGGGCTATGCCTTTTCGCCTAGCTGCTTTTTTTGATTACATTTATTGTTTCACTTGGTTGAAAAGTGGATTGGTCTTTTAATGTCCATCAGATTGTTATCATAACTAAGACTAACTTAGACCGAGTTTGGGGTGTGTTTCGATTTTTCACCTCCATCCAACCACATAGGCAGTGGTTCTTTAACTTATCCACTTTTCTTGGTGGATGAGTATCCTATGTTTTTTGCAATGCCTCCCCCTGTTTTCGTCGGGTCTGCATTTAGTGTTGCTTCCATTCCAACATGCGTTCGTTTATTGTTACATCCTTAAACGCATCAGCAATGTATTTTTTTGCTATATAAAATATGTGAATAGATTTTCAAGGCAATTCAATTACTTTAAATTAAAAAAAAAAGATTACTTGAAATATCCTGCGGGCTAATTTCAAAAAACGAGGCTTTGAGAAAAACGTGTTTGAAGTTTCTGAACAAGGAAAAAAAATTGAAGTATATATGGGTCCTCAAATAAGGATGCTTAATTCTTAAATATAAAATAAAGAACTTGTGTTTAAGATATCCAATCAATTATGGCATTAATGTCCGCCGTGGTTTTCTTTGGTGGCCCGTACTTGAGTGGTCCACTTTTGATGATCTTTTCGCATAACCTTGGGCGAAGTTACTGAATGGCACTCTGTTTTCTTTTTTTGTGCATACATTTTTATTTCAATATTTTTGTATTTAACTTACTTTAGACAAAAATGCGTAAATCTAGCTTAATTATTTAAATGAATTAAAATTACCTTATTGGCCCTATGCGGACGCTCTAGAACAGAACCGGACCATCATGGGTAACCACAAATGGGGCCCGATTTTAGGAAAGAAAAACTTGCTTAACATCTATCGGTAGTGTAATGTCAATTTCCTTTGGATGAAGGAACTGAATGGAATAATGCTTATCTCGTGATCCATTCGATGCTCGTGTATTTCTTGTGGATTGGTATTGTCCCAAATTCAGAATGGGGATTCAACACTTAACATGATTTTTGGGATGAGATTTATCTATTGTCGCTTACTTTGAGTTCCTAGAGCAGTTGGATTTTTCAACGGGTACAAACCCAAGTCTCAGCTTGCGATCGACGAGAAATTAACTGTTTCAGACTTTCTTGTGCATTCTTACGTACGACAGGGATGTTTTGAGTAGATCTTGTGCTTCGGGGACTCGAGTCCACTAAATATCGAAAAGTCGACTCGTCAGGCTGGTGTGACAAGAATAAAAATCACTTAATGCGTGGGACGTGCGTGGAGAGGAGCACTGATTTTGAAGAAAGAAAAAAAGATGATTTGTGTGCGTTTTTCAACACTATAATAGAAGGTTATAGCGTTGAACAACTTACTCGTACAACAAATTTTACTAAATACCTCGTGGTCAGAATATAGGTAGTTATAGTTGGCTTGAAAATACATTTGTTATAGACATCGCAGCAAGCCTTCTTAAAAATCCTTATAACTCTCTCCAACATTTTGCTATTGCTCATCGGGTTCCAAAGCTTTCTAGCATCAATATACTGTCGATTTATAAGTTTTTTTTCAAATTTTCCACAATTTCCATAATTTCTAATAGCCTCTTTAAAATATTTTAATGACTATGGACCTGAGGTTTACATAATAATTTTCAAAAATATCTGAGTTTCTTCTTAGTAGTATTGGAGCCTGCAACACTCTTTCAAGACTCTAGGTAGGGTTATTTCTACATGCTTAGCTCTAATTAATATTAAGTAATTTATTTATTTACTTTCATTGTTACCACATAAATTCGCAATCTAAAATAAATAAGCGTGAGTTAATTACAAGTTGCCAATTAGGTTGCATCAGCATGGTAAGAAAACACTAATTCCATTTCAACATTACTTCATCATTATTCCATCGGAAATAAAGATAAATAAAAATCAAAAGATATTTTCAAGAATGGTAGAAAAAATAAAAAGTAATCTCAGTTGGAACTTCAATTTTCCCGTGCCCCGTGGTTCCGATTTGGCTAATTATCGCGGTCAAAAGGGGCTAGTGTAATAATTAGCACCACGCCATTTAGGCAAGGTCGGCTAGGCGATGAAAGTTCATCATACAATGTTATCATGAGGCCATCAATTGATTATTGTAAGCAACGACATTAACAACCACTCGAAGGCGTCCTTTCCCTTTCATCGTGACACCTTTATTGAATGCCCGATTGAAATCCTCTTCAGTCATTCGCTAATGACAAATAAATGATTGAATGATTGAATGATCGAGCGCACGGCTATTGAGACAATCAATAAGTGTCGATTAGCAGAATGAAAATTAATCAAATCGCCGTGTTTGCACAATGCGGTTACTATCGTCCGACATGCTACTGTGTAGACGAAGGCGAGCCTATTGTTGTAAGATTCGCATTTGCGATTGTTATCGAACGCAAGTTGCATAATTTGTCGAAAATATAATTTATCTCAAACTGGTGCTAAGTTGAGTTGTTGTCGATGGTGCTTGGCCACTTCGACGTTATGGTGTTCATCTTTATTTTCGCCGAGCAGTTTGAATAAATTATTTAACGGGCGTCTCGATTAGTCATCATTAGAGCCGACCAACTGGCTTGGTGGTCGAGGTGTCTATTTGATGGTCTCGGGGATTTAGTGTTGCTGATTGTTGCGTGCCAACTCGTTGATGTATGAAAATATACAGTATCTCGGTGTATGACGTAGGCTTTTAGTTTTGGGAAGTTCAGAGATTCACACAAAAACGGGTTTATGTTGACATTCCGCGAGATTTTTTCATGTATCCGACAAATGCCTCATCATTTCTGCCAGTATTGTTGGCATAAGTTCTATTCGCCATAGATCCGGTTGCGGTTGGAATATAGTCTGAACTGCCTACCCACGATTCATTAGCGAAATGTGCACGCCTTCAAATGGAATCGGTAGCAAGGCCTAATGCATTTGCCGTGAAATTAACTTGCATTCTAGGTTCGCGTATAAATTTTATGTCCCAATATTCCATAAGCGGATTAGAGCATCATAACTTAAGGGCATTTATGAATTTTTCTTTCATGACTTAAAGTCGAACAAGATGAACAGATTGAAAGTCATTAACATTGCCTGTTAAAGGCGTGATGGCATAGAATTTAAGCGCATCTATCGATTGGCAACGCTTCAATGAAGCATTTGTTTGGATGTTATACTCAAAGTATTAGTAGACCTGTATGGAGTACTATTTGCATCTGGCCTAATTCCAACGTGGGAATAATTAAAAATAATTTAAAAATGTGGAATGTAAGGCTGCAGTGTTAGACCTTGAACCCATAATACCTATGCTCAATTGAAGACTTCACGCTAATTTTGGACTTGGGGGTGGTTCGGATATAAATAAATCAAGAATATGTCTTGAATATGAAGATAAAAAATAATTGCACATTATTGATATGAGAGAAAAAATCGTCCTTCGCCTCTGCTTATAGAACAGAGAGGTGAGAGGTGTTAATTAATTTGGTCGAATAGCGCTCTTAGACTCAGCGAAGGCATTCTAGGCAAGTCTTAAAAGTATAAGAAGGTGAAATTTAGATTTAAGAATGTTTTTATCGTTGTCTTGACTTACTTGTACTTGTGCTATAATTATTAACAAAAAGGCCAGTATGATGATGCCTATTGTAGATTTTTGGGCAGTCGGGTAAATGTTACTTTACTTGGCATGTTGTTAACATAGTGCAGATGAACTGATAATATAAACTTGATGAAGAAATAAAAAATTAGAAATCTCTCGTCGAAGGTTAAGCTTTTATTTTGACGAAGATTTGAGCAACTTGTTTTGAGTCAATTTTATTAGGTGAAAGTCCAAGTACTATTCCCCTAAACAAGCAAATGCGCCATGTATTTATCCATAGCTTAAGACATAATTAAAATCTGTTTAAAGGGTAATTTTAAGCAAACCAGTAAACGAAAGCTGACTAAATCTCTCTTATCCAGGTGTAGTAGATATATTAAATTGCGAAGAAAATTACGCGATGTGTTCAGTAAATAGCGTGACTTTTTTATTTTCATCGAAAAATATTTACTTATTCAGCAATATCTATTTCGTTCCCTTCAAGGTAGTCCCTTTTAGATATAACACACTTGCGCCAGTGCTTTTTCGTATCCTCGAAGCACTTCTGATATGATCCTTTGATATACGAGTTGTGATCCAAAAGCAATGATCGGTTATTTTCAGTCTGCGGCAACAAATTTGAAGACGTTTTAGAAGGGTCAAGACAAAGAACTTTTTTCTAAGGAACTCCTGGGCTTAGAAAAAAAATCGACTAAATATATTGACTTCTTAGGAGAACTGTTAGGAGAACTGTTAGGAGAACAAATAAATAATTTTTTTAGCTAAAAAGAAAAAGAAAAGAGAAAAAAGGCACAAGAGGCCAAGTCTGGAGAATACGGCTGAGAAATGATTACGGTATTGTTTTTAGCCATAGATTACAGACAAGCAACGATGAGTGAATAGGTGCATTATCGATGTGCAACAGCCATGATTTTTTCTGCCCTTTTTGACAGTTCGTCCTTTCGACAAGAAGTCATAATGAATCATGCTCTTGCAATTAAAGACAATAGTGGGCAAGGCTTTCGCATTAGATCTGAGTCTCATCTTCTATGGATTAGAAATGTCCTTTCGGATCGTTCAATTCAAGTTGTTTTGGACGGTTTCAAGTCTGATCTTCATCAAATAAAAGCTGGGCTCTGTTCTGTCACCCACACTCTTCCTCATTTGTATAAACTATCTCTTAACTTCTACTTCAAGTCCAATACACTCCTGAAGACAGTACTCTTAGCTTTTCATATTCGTTCCAGGACTCGCGCCCCTGCTCTTCGAAACTGGAACGGCAGCGTCTGTTAAGCACACTCAATTTCGACGACCTGACATGGGGTATAAACAATAGAGTGGAATTGAATGCTTCCAAAACACAATGCTGCCTATTTTTTATCCTTGAATGGCGTTTGTGTCGATGAAACCGAAAGACTTTCCTTTCTTGTTATGTGTGCTAATAAATCTTTCAGTTGGAATGACCACATAATCGTCAATTACGCTGCGGAATGTCTATCTGCAAGAAATACTTCACTTCCTCTGATCTGGCTCTGACAAGAGTGAGCGATAAAACTCATGGGAGACCGCGAAGTCGACTCACTCGATCATCGACGCAATGTCTCCTGAGAGAGAGCTTTCTGTTTTATCATTATTTTAATAAACTATGCTCAAGTGATCTAGTCAGTTGCATTCCTCATTGCAACTGAATGGTCATCAGTTCACCCTCAAGCCTGTCTTCGAACGCTCAGTCAAATTTAGAGACTTGTTTTTTAGCCGGACCACACGAATGTAGAATACTCTTCCTAGCTCAACTTTTCCCATTCATAACAATCCATAAATATTTGAACCCAATGTGCACCGGTACCTCATTTCCCTCTCTCCCTCCTACCTTCGGCTCGTGCTGTGTCTTGACATTTAAGGGCCATAACCTCTTGTGCACGCGCCAATTATAAAAAAAAAAACTACCGAACTTGGCGTGCTTTTTTCGGTATTGGCTATTCTGGTCGCTTCAACTGGGATGATTGGGCTTTGGTTTCGCCGTTATGACCATATAACCATGTTTCGTCGCCAGTGATGACCCTTTTCAGTAACTCGAAGCACACGCCAATCAACAGCTCTTAAGCGATGCTCATGTGACAGTTCTTTTGGTCAAAATTTAGTATTTTCGAAACAAATCCCGCTGGCACACGTTTCATGCCGAAAATATCTGAAAAAAGTTCATGGCTTGAGCCAACCAATATGCCATTATACTCAGCAACTTCTCTGGTAGTGATTAAATTATTCTCTATAACAGTTTTCTTCACTGCTTGAACGTTTTCATCCATTGTTGACGTGCTGGGGCACCCATGGAGAGTATTGTCATTAGCATCTTCTGGGCCTTCTGTGAAATGCTTGTATCGCTTACAGCTTTTACTTTTTATCACTTTTCACTTTTTTTTTCTCAGAGCTGATATGCCAAATGCCACAGTCAACATTTCAAGTACCTACGTTGGAACAGTTAGCTTTATTTTTCACATAAATTTTGATTCAAATCCTTTGATCTATTTATTTCAATAGCAAAAAAATTGTCAACTTCACAAAACACGTCTAACCTGAATATCTGTGAAGGTCAAGTAAATAGATGAAAAGAAATTGACAATGTCGACATATATTAGGATATATTTGTACCAATATAACAAAAAAAAATCGAAAAAAAGCTTGCGAAATTCAAAAAAGTTGACCAAACTACGTACAATCAACAAAAAGTCTTAAAGTCCTAAAGTTCGGTGGGCTCGACGAGGTAAAAAACATTTACATAAAAATATTTTTTAAGTTGCGAGCTAAATTCCTAACATTCATATACAATGCCTGTTTAAAACTACAATGTTTTCTTGGTATCTAGCGGGAAGCCAAGATTATACCAATTGTAATGGCTGGCAAGGCCGCTGAAAAACTCTACATTTACAGGCTGATAAGTGTGCTCAGCAATTTTGTCAAAATATATTTAAAAAAAAATAAAATCAATGAAAGTAAGAACAATTTGATTTTAGGCACGATCCGAGAAAAATCGTGTTCTAGGAAAATCTACTGTCATGATGCTGCTCTATGTAGAAAGGGCGCCTGCCACATTGGTCTTTCGTATTTATTATGCATATAAGACCGTTCACAATGCTCTAAAATTTAGGTTAGCATTCGTATATTCAAAATGTTTGAACTAAAATAAGGAGTTCCCCAGGGGTTCAGTTTGGGGCCAATTTTATTCAAGATTTTTCCAATTTCTTTAACTGTGATAAGAATATCCAGACTGCGACTGAAGTATTGGAAAACTATCTCTTAACCTACAGCCAATTTACTAGGAAATAAAAAGCCTGCTTTATTTTAAATTCCAGTCAGCCGAACTTCTTTTCATGAGCAAGCAAAATAAAAAATGTAGGCGTTGTTCTGGATCAAAGGCTAACCTTTAGAAAACAACCTGCATGACCCACAGAAAATGTATCTTGTCTTTCAATAATAAAATGGTGATCTACAAGCCTATATTCCAGAGCAATCTTTTCTTGCGCCAAATTTCGCATTGGCACAGATGATTTTCCATATTCTTTGGCAACATTCGACAGAAGACTTACATCGGCGAGCCACAGAATTAGTCTCTTACTGATTCAGTTCAAAATAAATCAAAACAGTTGATTCCATGCTGTTCCGAGGAATCGGGAATCTCTCAGTCCGCATTGTATCGAGTATTGCGTAAGGATTTTCGCCGAATTTGACCAAATGGATGGACGTCAGTGATGTGCGGTTCCAACCAGATGGTGCCACATGTCACAGAGCTGTTCAAAAAATTGATCTAGAAGTGATCCGGTCGCTTGTACGATTTCACCGCCGTTGGACTTATTTTTACGGAGTACTTCTAAGTTTTTGGCTTATATCAAGGCAGTTATGTTAGGAGAGCTCAGTCATAAAATCGAACACTTTCCGTCCAATATGTTTGGAACTGTGGTTGAAAATTAGTTCCAAACAATCGAATGCTAGAATCACGTTCGTGGTAGTGGTATGAAATATACCAAATAATATCCCCTATACGAGTATATGGACTAAATTTCAGCCTGATAAGTCAGTTATTCTAATTTTTGTTTAAATACTAATTTTTTATGTCCTTATTGAAAGAGCCCATGACGATTTTCTCTGTTTCCTCAGGTATTCGAAGTACAACATTGAATATTTGAAAACTTTTGTAATAAAGTGATTTTGGACCCAAGAAGAGCATTCCAGCACTTCACTGAAATCAATTAAAAAAATAACTTCAACTTGTTGCACAATTTGTCATATTTTCCCATCAAAACTCACGAAAAAGCGTTTCCTAAATGCATTCGTTAATATTACAAACGACCGCCACTAAGACCCATTTGTCATACTTAGCCCACCGGTACTGACCGACGCAGACAAATCTTCAATAAAATCAAAAGCATTTTCAAAGTGTTTACACACCTCTACAAGCTACTGAATGACCCATCGTATATCTAGCGTAATATCCCATAAATAAATGCTTATCAACCGTCATTTGCATTCATCTATAATCCGAAAACAAACAAAAAACCTCAAAACCCGAATACAGCAACCGATAACATCTCATCTCAACCGACCAGACGACCTTGATCGGCTCTTGGTGCTCCTCCATCATTTCGCCATACCAAAATGAAAGAACAACTAGCAATAACAAAAAACAGATGACCGACGCCACAAAACCACTGTCACAACTACTTTCTTCTCGAACGGAGTGCTCTGCTGCTTGCCATACGGCTTGTTGGTAGTATGGCAAAATGTATTTCTCTTAATGCTATCGAATCGAACAAACGGTTACTGCCCCATCACGTTCCACGTTCTCCATAAATCGATATTCAACACATCACCGTGGTTCCATTCAGCGAATTCGCACAATCAACACCAATCGACGACGTCCAGATATGGATTAAACTGGTTGTTTCCATCACGTCCGTTCATTAAAGCAGTAGGAAGAGAAAATATCATCTGCTGATTGCTTGTTGGGGGAGAAGGCATAAGAAAGTGTAACAAACTTGGTTCCGTTCGCGGACAGATGATTCTGTTGAAGGAGATAATAATCATGACGATGTTGAACTTGTGTTGTGTGTTATAAAATATCTTTAAGCGCTCGGGATTGTTTTCCTCTCATTAATATTCATGTTGTGATTCGTCTTCATCTCCATTTGCTGCTTCCCTTGTTTTTCACCTCGCATCCCAACTGCTCTTAGTATGATATTTGGCTCTGGGGCTGTGGAGCTTGATGGAGAAAAAATGTTTAGTTTTTTAGTTCGTTTGTTTGTTTTGCTATTTTTTGCTCATTTCTATTCTTCTTCCCAAGCTCCTTTAGTTTCATTTTCATTAAGCCGTTAAGACCATAGACGAAACCGCATTGTCTGGGAGCCCCACAGGGTACACGGTAGGTACATTTGCTTTGACTATGGCAGTCAAAGCAAAAGAGAAACGATGAAAAGAAGACAAACTATAATAAGGTGGCGAAGGAGGAGAATGAAGAAATGCAGATGAGGTATGATGGTGATTAATTAATGGGTTCAATGGCATGATGGCTTGGCAGATGGAGTAGTTAAGTTTTATGTTGATTCGGAGAAAGGATTTACACCTCCCAACAATTTGAGAGGGTGCTTATACCAAGTACCATTTATGGCTGACGCACGATTTAACACTAACCTCGTGCTTAACCCAATTAGTCGAGGGACTTTAATCTCTCCTTCATAGTACATAACTTCCTTGAAGCATCACTGGATTACCCCACCGAGAGGCAAGGGTATTCTACTGAATCACCGGACTAAGCCATGACACCGTGCCATAGTCATCAGAGTCATCATTAATTACCAATTTCTATCCCCCTCTTCGGTCTCTCTGTACGTGTTTTCCAACGAACCGATTTTCCCTTTCTACACTCAAGTCGTATCATTGCACACATTCCTCTCTAATTAGTAGAAGCGCAACTTGTCACTACCGCCAACCTGTGTGTGATACTTTTATTTTTAATTAAACGAACGTCACGTACCAATTGAACTACTTTCAAGTATTGGTAACTTACAGCATGCCTCGCATGTAAGAAGCTCCCCAGTCAGAAGTGACTATGCACGTTTATCGAATACTATGTTGAAATACGAAAATCAGTGTTAAGGTGAAGGAGACATACAGAAACAATACCTGACGTAGATACGACAAAAAAAAGTTAATTTTAATGCAGAGTATTACGAAAGCTGGTGTTTCGCTAGCTTTTCCATTTTTTTTTGTTTATTTGTCATTCATGTTTTTGTTTTCAGTCTATATACGTATTTGTCACCGAGAAAGTACTTCCTATAAAAAAGTGTTTCGCAATCATTTTTCACGACAGCACGGTTTTTGGTTTTATAAACGATTGACCGACCATATTTGTTCACTAGAAAGAAATATTTGGTCGATAACATTTCGCTTTCATTCGATACTACGCTTAAGCCGTACTAATTCGCTTGACCATATACCGTATGGAGAATGGGTGACTTGCGTGAAGGGTAAGCTAGTCATTAGATGGAATTAGTGAGTAAGTGAATTTTTGGTAAGGAATTTTGATTAGATAATTGCAAGACGTTTGATTGCGAAATAGTTTGTGGAACGTGTGTCAAGTTCGCATTTCAGCTCTTTTGATTTCGACTCGCTACGTCGGTGGAGGACGTTTTACTGTTCGTTGGTTTTTTCTTTCCTGTTTCTTTATTAATCTCGATCATATGATGGATTTTCTGTCGAGATGTGGACAATTATGGCGTTTATTTGCAAAATGCTGCTGCTACGAAATGGACTTATGAAATTGCCATTAGCATCGGTTTGGATTTTAATAGTTACATTAATAGCCTCCTGGCATCTTCGTCATTAAGCGACAGAAATATTGCAGGCTTAAGACTTTTACTTAGTAGACCGTTATATGGATTATGAAAGCAGGTAAATCACATTTGACAGAGATTAATGTTTTGTAATTGTAAAGCTGAAAATTGAGACTTTTAAAACGTCTTTGATCGAAGATGCTACTACTCGTATGTCAGGAACTATCTACCTTTTTCTTTTATGTTCGATCATTTTCAAAAAATATATTTCTTTGGAGGTAGCCATATTGGGGTGAATTCTTTAATTTCTTAAAGGATTTGCGTTCAAGCTGTAGATTGCTGTAGTGCCTCCTTATATACGAGCTTTGTTATATAATACAATAAAGTAACGTTTGGAGTCGCAAGTTACGTTATGAAGATACACATGCCCTCTGACATTTGTCAAAAAAGGCGGCCATTTTGGATGCGTGTATTTTGGTGTGCTGGGCAATTTTTGGCTGTTGAAAAAAATGGATCAAATTACGTTTTGTAATCAATTTTTTATATTTGAAATGCTGACTGCGTTATTTGGTGATTTTACTCTAAGCAAAAAAAGGTCTTCAAGGAAGACCGAGAAGATGTCAATGACGATGACCGCCCTGGACGCCACTGCGGAGGAAATCGTTGAAGCACTGAAGAAAACTGTTGTCGATTATTTTCTAAATCGAATCACCATCAGAGAAGTTGCTGAAGATAATGGTATAATGATTGGCTTATGCCATGATTTTTTTTTAGAAATTTGGGGCATGAAACGTGTGTCAACGAAGCTGTTTCGAAATTGCTAAATTTTGATAAAAGCAGAATCGCTCAGGAGCTGTCATCGACATATGATGAAAAGGGTCATCAGTGGTGACGAAACAGGGGTACATAGTTATGACGTCGAAATCAAAGCCCAATCGTCCCAATGGAAGTGACCAGAAGAACTCCGAACGCAAAAAGGAATATAAGATCGGTCAAATGTGAAGATTTTGCTCACTGTTTTCTTCAACCCCAATGACCCGGTTCATCATGATCTTTTGCCAAAAGGTCGTACGTTGAACAAGGAATATTACCTTGAAGTTATGCGCCGAGTGCGTGAAGCAATACGAATTTGTAGGAAAAAAAGTCATGGCTGTTGCATCACTATAATGCATCTGCTCACTCATCATTGCTTATACGTAATTTTCTGGCTTAAAACGATACTGTAATTATGCTTAAGCCAACGTATCGCCGGACTTGGTTCTCTGCGAATTTTTCTTTTCCTCAACATGAAAATAGAGGAGATTTGCCACGAATGAAGCTATCGAGTTCAATTCTATACCAAGAGGATGATTCATAAGTGCGTAGGGGACAAAATGTATATTGACGAATAAGTAACTATTTTTCGAGAAAAAATAAAAATTAACTCTATTTTTTGAACACATTTTGTAATTGTTTCTGGTGGCGATACAACGTTCGCAGAATCGAACATTCTAAGCCCGTCGTTAACCTCTAATTTGGTTATAAGACCACGAATATTTGATGATATTAACTGGTTTCCCGGGAAAATCATTTGAATTGGTCTTCAAAGCTCTAAGGGTTTTTGAATAAGGACGGGTAGATGTTGAAATAGAAATAAACAAGTTGTGTGTAAGGTGTTAACAAAATAATTTTTTTATTTGAAAGGCCAATATATGCCATTATGTATAAAATATAACATTGTTTAAATGCTTATCTCGGCGTCTTACGGTGGCACCGATCTGAGTGGTCGCAGAATTCAGGAAACCCCCAAGAAAAAGTCTAGTGGGGTAAAATTTCATGATCTTAGTGATAAATTCAGGTGATATCTGCGATAGATAATCGTTCATGTAGAATGTCAATCGTGGCGTCCGTTGGGTGGCATATAGCGCCGTCCTGCTGGAACCACATGTCTTACAGACCCATATGGTTCAATAGGCCCATGTGGTTCAATTTGGGCCATAAGAAATTGGTAATCATCGTTCTGTAGCGCTCGTCATTAACGGTGTCCGCCTCAGCAACGTCGATTTCGAAAAAGTACGAACCAATGATGCCGCCTGCCCAAAATCCGCAACAAATGGTAGCTTTATGAGAATGCATTACCATCTGATGAACCTCGTGTGGGTTGGGGTCGTCCCATATACGGCAAGTTTGCTTGTTGTGATGTGATGAAGTATTCTTGGATGAATGGTTGTGTTATTCATCTAAGAATACTCCATCGCCTCGATGATTTTTTGGCTAAAATTGGGATCCTATTGCAATCGTTTCGAAGACCAGTCGCTGTACACTTTTACGGACCGCAGCGATGTTCTCGGCCGATGTTGCACTTATTTTACCTGCGAATGTTTTATGATTAATTACTGGAACTTGGCCACCAAACTTTGAAGACTCAACTGTGAAGGGCCACCAAGTCTACCGTAAAATGAGCGCAACCTTCGCAATGTTTGCACTAACGAACACTCATTTTGATAATAAAGTGTTAGCATTTGAACGTGCTATTCAATTATGTAACTTGCCATGATGATTTGGCATCAGTAAGTGGATAATAAACAACATATCTGACAGACTTCACCAAAACAACATGGCTGTTAAGGCCGCCAAAATTTACCCGCGCCGTTTAAAAAAACCTTTTACTTATGTTAAGCTTTTTTTTTTACGCTCTTATGGTGTCACAAAACTTGGACGGGGTGCAGATGGTTTGTGTCGAAGATTTTTGTTAAAGAGAATTCATAAATATTCTCCTCCCTCAATGAAGACATATGTTTGCTCTTACATTCTTTTCTCCTTAATTTTTTCTATGCACCCTTCTATTATATTGTTCAGTCCTAATAAAGATCAGAAACCAAAAAGACGCGTTTTTCCTGGGAACTTTAACAATTTTCGTTCAATACTCTCCGAGGTGGTTGTCCTAGATATGATTTTTTGAGACATTAGACTGACTTTGTCGCGTTGGTTGTAGTTCACAGTAATTCTTTTGTTTCCATGTCACTAAATTGTTATATTGGACAGTGCATACACAGAGTATGAATTTTGGAGTGATCTTATGCTGCGAGTGCTATGCCTTCGTCAGCATTTTTCGATCATCTCTCATTCACAGCGGATGTTGTTGCACAATTTTTCCATATAGGAATCGCTATAGACAGACTTGAACTACAGTCCTTCCGCTCAACAGTCGATGATCACTACGACCATCCCCTTGAAACGTGACCAGCTTATATTTTCGATATCACAGAAATGTTCGCTTTGGTGGCCCTCTCAACGAATGACCTGAACTCATTCATAATGAAATGAGCCCTGATCATAGAAGGGAAAGTAGTGATAATCAGATCTAACGGAATATATAAGAAGTTTAGGGGAGCGTTTGAATGAATTGTTTTCGTACCATGTACCCTTTAGTGGATAATACGCACCCCCAAAGACGACAAAAAGTGCGAAGAGAAGAAGCTATTGCCGTTGTGAAGCGCAGTGTTGAGGAGAATCCGCATGAATCGATTCGCCATCGAGCCAGCTATATTTATATAAACATTAGCTTCAAGTATTTTATTTCTTGTTAAATTTGTATTCCTCTGAAAAAAAAAACACTCTTTACGTACTGAAAATCCTGTACTTGTGACGAGAGAGTTTAAATGCAAAATGCGAAATTCAGGTTGCAACCTGGAACAACGAGTGAAATTGAATTTTTCCTAGAGAATCAGTTACCATTTTGGACATTCATACCATCCAAAAGGTGCGGAAAATCGATCATATTATCCGCAGGCCAATATTTCCTTATCTCCGTAGATCTTGATATGTCGCACTTTCGTTGAAAACCACACATTCACCATACGGCGCCTTGAATTTTCTCTTTCCACAGCCTTTCTCATATTTCTCCTCAAATCAATAACGCGTACCAGGTTTTTATTGGAACACTATTGACACTTTGAAATCCTTTGTAATCCACCGATTGATATATTACCATTTGCAATAATCCCATTCATCCATCTGCATACCAATAATAAGGAATTTCATTGAAATTCCCATGGCTCGCACGATCGTTTATCGATTAAAAACAGCAGGCGACACATCTCGATGCCCGTCAGTGATAAAATTCCTCGACAGTACATCCGATAAATTTCCCACATAGAAATGGAATAGTTTGCCAAAAGTTGATGGTATTGGCGGCCAATTTACAACACCTCGATACGCGGAGTGGTGACTATTGATCGATGTGATTATGTGCACCGCCCATTGAGATGGGCCACTTACCACCAATCGCAACAAAGTTGTTGACCGATTCGAATTCCAGCCACGTTCAATTTTCACCCATAATGATGGCATGAGAAATAAATTTATAGAGTTACTGTACGGTGGCTTTATGTGATGTATCGGATCTCCCTAAGCAGTGTGCCACACGGTGTGTTTGTTGATGGGTTAGTCAACAAGCATGGTTTTCCAATCGACATGGTTTTTGTAGTGTGGAAAATGGTAAAAGAAAATACCGTGAAAATCCATGAACGGGAAACACATGCTTTTGTGGTCATCAATCCCAGATGTTAGCGTTTTCGTTCGGGTATGTATGAGCATTTCCGTTTTTCATTCAGAAATGACATTGAATTCATCATGGAGATAGTAAAAGTGCCATTGTTGAGATAACTTTGATTGATTGGTTATGACCAAAGCTACAAGTGGAAGTGATAGTTTCTATTGAACACTGCTTGTTGAGCAATAGTTTAAAAGATCCGCTTTCGCATGATTTCCATTTATTTTTGTTTTTGTGAATTTCCTTTGCATAATTTTCTCATTTGCACGCAACTGTTACATAAAATGGTAGATATGTACATGAAGCATGGTGGGTAAATCAATGAACTGTTTTATGGAATATCTACGTTACTTCAAACGAAACGCAATTTGAGTAGTTATTGGTTTGTATTGCCATTTAACCACTTCAGAAATACAATTGAGTAGCTAAGATTGGCAATTCATGAGAGTTCATGAATTCGAACGTTACTTGTATCAATCGATCGTTGGCAAATACTCTAATTGTCGGCAAATTAACCAAAATCACCGCTTCAAGTTCTACTTTTACTTTCAGCAATCGTCCAGACTGAAACTACACGAGACGGCAAATGAATTTGTAATTAATTCTAATTAAATCATTCCCGTGAGCTATGCTTGAAAAAATATTTCATGTTCTCTGGCAATTCAACTAACTGACAGTTGGCAGATTTCCGTCCCAGCTATTCAACGCCCGACAAACGGAAAATTTGATATAAAAACTCAAAATATACACACAATCGGTTGTTTCTCATAGAGTGTAATCGAGTGCAGAACAAACGCGAGAGTGAGAGCGTGAATGGGGAGGTAAAAAAGAAAAAAACGTTTGCCCCAGAGTCTTCAACGCCACTCTAATGTTGCGTGAAATGACTGCTGATTTTTCTATTAAGCAATTCCCGTGAGGAATGAGAGCAACATAAAACTCCATTACCACTAAGGTTGTTGTTACCGTGATTTTTTTTCTGTTCTTCTTACGTTTCTTGTTGATTGTTATTCAGTTTTTAGTCGACTGGTTGATTTCACATGATTTGTGTGAATTAAAATTGGCCGCACGACATGACGACGTATAGGAGGAGCAGGGGTTTCTCTTGATAAATTGAGTAATATAACAATTGGTCGTTTGTCATTTTGCACGATTTAATACCAATAATTCACTTCTAGAACCATATTGAAAAGCGTGTTAGTTTTCATGGTGGAAAGTTTTTTTTTTACTCGTACCAATTTGCTTTGTTTAGCCAAATACAAGACCATATACTGAGAAATGAGAAATGGAGATAGTTCCAGCAAACTGTGTATTATAATGATAATTTGATGAAATTATGGTTGAGACTCTTATAAATTACCGTTGGGTGTACTCACGATTATCAAATTGGATCGAAAATTGTTGCTGATTTCATGATTTCATTTGATAGTCACGTGAAAAAGGGTGCGACTCATAGCCAGCGGGTGGGAATTGTTGTCATTATTAGTTGATGCTGGTTGAATGTGATGCAAATTTCACTTTTGGTGCTATTAGGTGAATAGTTCAGCGAAAGAGTGCAAAAAAATGGCAAAATTTAACAATTCAGTTCGTACCTCAACTCTTTTGTGTCATGGAAAATTTCGTTTGATTTCGCTTATTTTTCTCTTATCTTCTAATATAGTGTTTGATTGCACACGTACTACTGTGAAATCACTTAATCCATTTCCTGTAGCCGGTTTCGAGCCCAAATTCCACTTGAACACGATTTTAGAAACTGTTAACTTATGAATAACGTATTACCCAGCATTCCTTGAGATCTCGTTCGGTAATTAAAATAATTCAATTTGCATTTGATTTTGACCTTTTCCAAGCCACTGCCAATTGTCTGGAACGATCTTTGAACATATGAATATGAAAATAAGAATTTAAAAACAAATATCATAAATTAAATGTTTTTTGTAGACGTCAAGAGCTCTCAAGGTATACACATAATTTGGCACAATTTGCTTGAATATATTCCAGTGGCACACCTCTTTTGAATGCACTCCAATATCGTTTTGTTTTCATCGAATTGAATAAGATGTTGAAATGCCGATGTCAACGATAGTTTAACAATGCGATCGCATATGTGTGTCGTGGTAAGAAAATATAATAAATTGACGGTCATTGGCAAAAAGTTCCGTGTTTCGTAATAGATATTTGCATTTTGTATAAAACGCTTATTAAAGAGTTCGCCGAAATCTCATACCACGTCAATATAACGCCTGGTTTCACAAGAAAACCGCATAATCTGTCATTCAAGCATTGTGATGTAACATATCTGCTGAAACACTGCAGAACTACTTAACCTAAAAAGTTTACAACCATAGAAAGGTTTAAATTCAAGCTTTATGAACATGCATGCACCATCAGTCATGGGAGACTTCTAGGCTTCTTAGAAACACATACACAAAACTAATCCATATCCGCCATGGCATATAAATTTGTCTTTTAATGGCTATTTACTAAATACCAATTAGACCCAAAGCCACAAAAAAGTGAACAAAAACCACGAAAATAACACAAAAAAAGCGACGACAACACCTAAATGGTTCTTCAACATAAAAATTTTCCATGTATTCTCACGCTTACCATACAGCGGCCGGTGTAAGGCAAAGGCGAAGAAAGAATTTGACACATGTTACGTCGCAAACCTACTAACGATAGCGTAACACAAGCTCATCATTTCCAGCCCATATTAATGCATAAACATTGCCGTCACCGTACACATAATACCATGTCATCAACGACCGGATCGGGCTATGCTAATTTAAATTAATAATTACACAAGTCATTTGACACTCTCTGGGCACGGTTTGTTAGAGAAACCAACACCAACGTTATACCGACAGCTGTCAAGCAAGTTGTCAACCTTACGCCCTCGCCTAATGTCCATTGGCGAATTTTAACTTATTTGGGCATATATAGGACGACTACCGAAAATCGAATATCAATTGTGTCCGCCTTCGCTGACATACCTATAACCACTTATGTAGACCATCCCTGGCGACGAAACATTGAAGATTTGGCATGCAGAGCTGTTATTCGTGTGACATATGAATTTCGAATAGATTTTTTACGCAACTACCTTCCTTTCGGGGCATTTTGAGTTTGTGCTTTTTATGTAACTCGAGTTTGAACTCAATACGAGCTTTGAATACAGATACAACAGATCGAAGGGGGAGTGCTGTTGTATTCTAGATGCCAACAAGTGAAACCTTAAACCAAAATGAGATTTGATAGCAAAAAGAAAACATGCCGCTTCAAGGATGTTGTTGATGCACTTTTGACATCATTTCTAGGGAGAGGTTTAGGGATCTAATTACTCGGTGTGCACCTGACACCAGAATCTGGGGATCGCAATACCAACATTGAAATCCACTCATCGACCCTCGAATTAACATAAAGAAGAAGACATATTTTATGATATGTTTGAGTAGTGAGAGGTTAACTGAAAAGCCGGAAAGAATTGTAAATTTTTGGGAAACACGTTGAATGGTTGTCATGTAAATTAGGCTTTTGAGGTGAAAAAGAATTTATGTAAGTGTCACGTGTCGTAGTTGCATCTGGGTCAAATGGTCATGTATGAATTGTTTTCATTAACATGTTGAATATTGAGGCTGTGGGAGAGTTTTTTCTTGTGATAAATAGGGTTAATATAGGGTTATCCAATAAGAGGTGTCATTTTAAGTTAATGGAAAAAATATATATTTTTTATGGGCAGCTAAACATTTTTATTTTATTGCTAAGTACAAACTTTAAGAGGAATAGAAAGTTTTTAGGCATTCTCTAGAGGATGTATTTTTTCACATTTTCTCATATTTGATGTATTTCGCGAATAGCAACTATAATTTTTTGCTTTAGTGCTTGATTTGTTGGTGAAGCACCGACGTAAAATTCACCTCTAACACAGCTCCAAATGGTATTAGATAGGCGGTTAATTGATCTCATTATTCCCATGAAGCAGAATAGAGCCATCGTTCACATCAGTTGTGTGGGATATGGCGACCCTGCGGAAAGTAAGCGCCGTTCACGTTCTTAGCATCAACTTTGGGTAAAAAACATGGTTCAGACACAATTTATTCACTGAAAAGGTTACATAAGCACCATTTTCGGAAAAATATAGCTCAATGACGTCGTTGGCCGCAAAACCACATCGGATTGTTGCTCGTTGTGAATAGAAAAGCTGTTCCACTATTTTTCTTATGTTTTTGGAGCCGGTTGACCTACCCAGATAAATGGAAATTAGCCTCCTCACTCAGAATAATTTTGTGTAAAAAATCAGAGTTTGTTCATTAATTTTCAGCACGCAATCGGCGAAAGTAACGCGTTGTGCGTGGACTGCTGGCTTCAACATGTCTGTCAATTTGCCTTATAAACATGTAGTAGAAGGTCTTTATGCAAAATGTGCTGCAAAATAAGCCTAGTTCCTGTGGTAGTCTCAAAAATGACCCACATGTATTTTCAATCTTTTACACGCTCAACTGACCTTAGGAGACATACATGAGTTGGAGTCTTCACATTAATTACCACATCGAGACGTGAATTTATTGATTTAATTCATTCACATGTCTATATGTAAGATGGCGCTTGATTATGACCCAGAGCTGTGCGAACTTTATGAAACGTTTCAGTGTTGTTACCACATTCACATTGGTATGGCTGTGAGTGTGTATTGATCCACATTTATTCAGCATCTTGTTTTTACTTATCAAAAGTTATCACAGCGGTTGATCAGTCAGACAGTCAGTTGAGTCCCGGAATTAAAAGTGACACATCTGGATGACTTTCCCTCCTTATGGCGATCTTCCGAAGCTTCTTGCTTCTGAGCTACATGTAATCTTCATTCCGAAAGGTGGAAAAAGAGGCTACGATTCACCCAAGGATTTCCACCCCATCAGTGTTTTTCTGTTGGACCTGGACGGGGTGCAGATGGTTTGTGTCGAAAATTTTCGTTCACTGCTCTCCGGGGGTGTTTGTCTTAGATAGGATTCCAGAGATGTGACTGAATTTGTCGCGTTGGTTGTAATTCACAGTAACTTTTTTTGTTTCCATGTTATTTAGGTGTTATATTGGAAATGCACAAACAGAGTATGAATTTTGAAGTGATCTTATACTGCGAGTGGTATGTCTCCGTCAGCATTTTTTGATGATCGCTCATTCACAACTGATGTTGTTGAATAGGTTTTCCGTATAGGAGTTGTTTTTGGCTATAGACAGACTTGAACTACAGACCTTCCGCTCAACAGTTGGTTATGATTACAATTGCACCACGGCCACCCTCCAAAACGTTTCTCCTAAAAACGCTAGAGCACGTGCTCGACCTACAAAGCTTTTAAACACATATACCTTTTAAAACTCTCAACATGCCTACCTCCAGGCTAAATCCAGAGACACGGCGTAGCACCAGATAGTGCGAACTGTTGACAGATCAGTCTACTTTAAATTATACGACCTGGCGACATGTAAAGATATCGAAAGTTTTTCAATAACGTTTTCACCAAATCTATTTAAAAATTCCCAATGACTATGGAGTAGAAATTATCATCCGTAAGTGGATAGACTCCATGCTTAAAACCAGACTCATACAATTGCAATTAGTCTCCTTGCAAATACCGTCAATAGGGGTACTTCCAAAGGTGGAGTTATCTCACCTCTTTTATGGCTGTTAGTCATCAACGGTTCATCAATCCTAGTTGAGCTGGACAACAAGGGAATAAAAGTGGCAGCGTATACAGACGAAGTGGTAATTTTTATATCAGGGATGTTTCCTTCCGTGATAGGCTAAACTACAGAGCTTTGCGCAGAGTCTGCACTTGGGCTACAGGTTGTGGTCCAAGCATAAGACCAAAGACTATTGAGCTGCTGCTATTTACCACCAAGACCAAAATATCGCCATTTAAACTTCAGTGGCTAAACAACTCGACCAAATCGCTTTCGTCCAGCGTGAGGCCAATATAGAAAACCGGATAAAGAAAGCTAGTGTGGCTTTCTACGCCTGCAGCAAAACTCAGACTCAGACTTAAGCTGGCCCTGTGGATGTATACAACCGTTGTCCATCCTATCCTCATCTATGACTCTGTACTTTGGTAGCCAGCCGTAAGCAAAGCTTATAACATTGACAAACTTAATAAGATCTAAAGAGCAGCAGGAACCATGGAAGCCATGAGAACATGTCTCTCTGAAATACTTAGTAACCTACGACATCTCATCCCCTTGGACCTTTACATCAAATACACAGCGGCGTGCGGCACTATTCGACTTAAGAAAGCGGTCTTCTGCTCACCCAGACCGTATGGCCACGGCAGAGCTCTGGCACTTCTGCCAACCAATAAGAGCTCGCTTCCAACGGACTACATCGCACCTTTCCTGAATTTCAATATTGTGGTGCACTCTCACTTTCCTTCTAGAGAAGAATGGAAAGCGTGTAAACCAGTCGTGAAATTCTAACGTTTCACTAACGGTTCCAAGCTGGAACACTGTGTAGGATCAAAACGCAAAATTTTGCTCCCGATGAAGCCCATTTTTGGTTGAATGGATATGTAAACAAGTAAAATTGCCGAATTTGGAATGGATGAAACCCAGAAGCCTTTGTCGAGACGCCCTTAAAACGATTAAAACTCACTGTTTGGTGTGGTTTATGGGCTAATAGAATCATCAGCCTATTTCTTTAAGGACTATGCCGGCCAGAATATTGCCGTCAATGAAGAGCGCTATAGAAACATGATGTCAAACTTCTTCGTTCCTCAGTTGAATTGTATTGACGTGACAGAGCTTTGGTTTCAATAAGATGGCGCGAAACACCACATACCGATACCATCAATTGCGGGATCTCACACCTTTAGATTAATTTCTTTGAGGTTATGTGAAGTCACTAGTCTATGCCGATAAACCATATACGGCCCCAGTTGCTCGATAAAGTTGTCGGAAATTGGACTTCACGTTTGTGCTTCATTCGAGCTTGCTGTGACACGCATATGACCAAAATCATTTAAACATTAATAGCATAAACACTAATAGCATTAAATTATCTATTAAACAAAGCTAATATTATAGACCTCAATACTAGTTTCAAGTGTTTTATTTCATATTAAATTTAAATGGCTCTAAATAAAACACCCTCTACTCCCTTGATGACCTCTCAGAGGTAACCAACCTCAGCTTGGCCAATATAACCAGTTTTCTTAACTCCACAGGCTGTATTTAAATGAGCATCCCCCTTCACATCTCTTAGGTTTTACAAACGTTGTCGCATCAAAACGGCGCCTAGATGCTAATTTTTCCTTGAAGCGCATCGTCGGGTATCCACCTCAACCTACCTACCTATTGGATGACTTTCTACTTTTATAAAACTCTATTTTGACTGTATACAATTCCGGAACTGCATGATCTTTCATTGCTTTCCGATGTATTTTTGTTCACGTTTGTTAAGATTAAGTTGCTTTATTTAAGAAAATAACGAATGTCCAGCGGTAAACTTTCAACTTAAAATTTCGAAAGTTCGAAAACCAAGGCCTCGTTGGATTTTTGGTTCATGTCGCAATTTTTGTACTCACTTGAATTTGCTCAGACTGAGTGGTTTTCCGAGCACGCAACTTATCTGGTCGTGGGTGAAAAATTTTAGACAAGAAGGGACAATGGTGAAGAGAACTCTTTCGGACCATCAACAGCGACGCCGGACCAAGTCGCTCAAATTCGATACGAAATTATGCGAGATCCGAGTAAATTCATAAGAACGATTGCGGTTTCTATGGAAATGAAAAAAATCAACTGTTAAAAAATCAACACGTTATATTGAAAAAAATAATTGATGTTCCACTCATACAAAATCCAAATCATGCAAGATCTAAAGGAAAATGACTCCAAAACGTCGGTATGGTGTGCCATTTCTGCCCGAGGGAGATTTGGCCCTAATTTTTTTTAACTAACAAGGGACAGTCATTGCCGAACGAGTCTCTGTTGCCTTAATTGTAGCAGTTCACAACACAGAACGCAAGACGGTGCTACCCACAAACGGCAATGATCTCGATGGAGAAGCAGAGGACTATTTTTCCGAACAAATGGAGCAGCAAGTATGGAGACATTCCCTGGTCACCACGCTCTTCGGACCTTAGACCATGCGACATTTTCTTGTGGGGGATACCTCAAGTCAAGTGCTTACAATAACAATATTTTAACAATTCAGGCCCTGCAAAAGAATATGCGCCGCCAAATTGTCGCCATTAATATTTTCCCAAAATAAAGTATTGCCCACAATTTTCAGTTTTTTTATTGATTTGATTTCAAATTTTCCATTGGACACCCTTTATTAAATCAGTTGTCCAGTTCGCAGTCAACTCTTTCATTTCGACATATGTAGTTTATACAAAATGCTTTTTCTTCATCCACGAATACGTTTTCACGGTTTTGATGTAAATACCCATATCAAAAATACCTTTTTAGCAAGCTTACGAGCACTTAAATCAACGAGCCATTGTAGTTTAGGGGATACCGAAACTGCTGTCTTCATATCACACCAAATTCCAAAATTCATCAAACAACTCTTCGAAAAATTAATAGTTGAGCCTTGCCTCTGGCAATAGTCTTAAAATCTCTCAATTCATAGATGTACTCGCCTCTATTGTATTGTAATATTAAGTACCCGTATGTCTTTCATCGGTATTCATAATGTAAATCACAACTTTTTCTTTCTAATTGCAGGTAAGGCTTTCCACCATCTTATCGTAAGTACTATGAACAAAAAAAAATCTCAATCGCTGATCCCTCAATTCTCCCTACTTTTACAATATTTTTTATATCTTCAACGTAAGAATGCCATCTTTTGTAATAAGCCCGACAGGCAACCGATACAACAATAAGGCCGACCACCAAATTTGTCAATGTTCCAATCGAAACCAAGAGAGAAAAAAAAGAATTTCTTTATTGACTGATTACTTAATAGCGATCTTGTGGCGGTTCAAAATGCAGATTTTTTTTATCATTCGTTCGTATGCTCAAGGCCTCGAAAGAAGCTGCACTTGCAGCATGGTCTGGTTTTCGAAGAGGGTCTTATTGAATGTTGTAGTTCCCAAAGTAGATCATTGATTACGCAGTACTGCGCAGAGTATTATTACTCAATTGGTTTCGTTTTTTTTTAGTTTTAATTTTGTACAACTCTCGTTCGTTCCACGCTCTTCCCACGAAAAGTGCCAAAAAGCACATCGCAACACTTCGTTTTGTTGGAACCACTACCGTGCTATGCCCGTATCATCACCCCTCGAGGGAATTCCGCTTTAATTCCGACCAGATATAATTACATAATGAGACTCGAGATCATCGGAGCAGATGCAGACTGTAGGAGGACAGATGAAATTCACTTGATTCACTTCAGCTGTGAGCGAGCAAGGAGATTAAATGTGTCATAAATTCAATAAGCGGTACGGCGAGACGAGTGGGAAGGTGTAGTAGTTTAGGATGTTCATAGCCTCGTTGAAGATGGATGGGAACGAGGTAAATTGAAAATTAGGCAGATGTAACAAAAGACTCGGATTAAGATGAAACGCGCTTGCATTCGGGTGCTGCAATCGGTTGAGGTTGGTTGCTGCACGAATGAAATGACTTTAGCAACTTGCTTGCTACAGATTTGCTTGGATATGGTTAAGCCACAGATCACATACTTGATTATAGCAATTAATGATGAACGGTGTAAGGCGGAGGTAATTTGTTTTTCTCTGAGATGGAGATGGTGGTATTTGGGTTAATGGTATTTGGGTAATGGAGTACAAGATGATTGAAAAAATGTAATGTCAAGCCATGACATATATTCTGCACCTTCCTATCGGAGAATCGGTTTCGATAGCTACTTAGTTACTAGAGACAATACTTGATTCAATATTTTTCGAATTAAAAATGTTGACATATTTTCACTTTTGAAGGTCCCTAGTACTTGAATCCATCACACACAAGAGATGCTTAGCAAAAAAGTAATGGCCTCTATTGACGCTCGCAAGTCTTCTGCCATCAATTCACCTTAAGGATGATAAGAATGTTGCGGATTTTTTGCAGACATCAGAGCGTACGTGCTTAATCTTCTTGCATTCTGCATATGCCCTCCATCTACGATTGCGTGCGTTGAAGACCCAATCGGATTTGACCGTGGAAGCAGGTAGACCTAAAGCGGGTTCGAGCGAGAAACTGAGAAACTCTCCTCTGAGCCCATTCTAGATGGTTAATCAGAGTGATCCATATAAGCCGTAGTGAATTTAGTCCTCCGACTTTGTTCAAAAAGGTCTTGAGTTCATCCACTAATTTGGAGCTGGTTAGAGGGTTGAACAGATTTGAGTGCAGCTCGGCTGACACTACAGACGCTTACGCTTTATCCCTTCTATTTGTGCTTTGCAACATAGTGCATGGCCATTTGGATTGCGTATATGTCAGATTGACGCATATTTTTCTAACGGAAAGTGCGAACGTTCGGGTTCAAAGAAAACCCCAACACCGGATTCCCGCCCAGACCTGGACCTGTAAAAAGTCGAAGACAGTCCTTTCCAGGTTTAGTATACGGCCAGAGCCAGTGCTGACGCCATGGAAATGTGGCTATGAAATTCTTGCACAATAGGATGGTAGATGTCATTGCGTCGGAAGGCATATCCATGAGACAGGGGTCGCAGGATATTCCTCGCGCAAAAGCATTTTACTTGAGGCGAAACATGGCTTTCAGTGCGCACTCCCTGATTTGTACGAGTATATCGAGGAATAGAAGGATCTTCATGGCATATATAGGTAGAACAGTGACCGGCGTGCTGGGGAAAGCCCAGATAAACCGCTCTTTAGAGTTTGGTGGAAAAGGCTAAGACGTGTTCGTCTTAGCCTGTTCCACGATGCATATGAGATTACCGGTCTTATCATTGCCGTATAGATCAAGAGCACCTTTATTGACGATAAGCCCCATGTTTTGCCAAAAACACCTTTGCATTACCAAAAACCTGACAGCTTTGGTGGTTTTTGACTGAACATGTTTTGACCAAACATGATATGATGACTCCCAGGTACTTGGCTTCCTTAGATATCGGGATGGGAATGTCTTTTAACACTAGCTGAATCATGCCAGTAGTTTACTCCTACTCGTGGAAAGATGATTAACCGATAGCCTATTACTCATGCACCAGTCATCGATCACATTTAGCGCTGCCTGTGGTTCGAGATAGAGGTTCGCTAAACATGTGCCTATAAAGAGAACAGCAACATCATCTGCATAGGTCTGAGCATATAATCCCGAGGCATTGAGAACATCGAGCAGAGAGTCGACCACTATGCAACAAGTGGATTCATTGCTGTCCAGTAAGGCATATTTTGCTATTGACAAGGTCAAAAGTGAGCTTCATCACCGAAGATGATTTTTCAGTGAAGTTCAGGATTTCCTTCAAAATTTTGCAAAGCCTAATCAGAAACGTATCGATGCTTCAAATGATCAAAAGACTTCAGTTCCTAGGTCGGAATGATTTGGCTCAGATGCACTTCTTCTTCTTCAAGGCATTACAGTCCGGTGTGTACTTCGGCCTCAACCAACAAGCGTCTTCAGCCAGCATGATCTCTTGCCAACCGTTTCCAATTACGCACACCAAATTGGTTTTCCATTTGTGTGTGCCATTTGAGTCGAGGGCGTCCTCTGTCACGTTTAACCAATGGCTCGGGTTCAAAGACTCTTCCAGCCGGAGCTGTGTTGTTCATATGCTCGAAGTGGCCTAGCCACCTTAAGCGCTGTGTTCTTAGATGCTTAACCAGACGCATGCTGCCGTACAGCTCGTACAGTTCATAGTTGAATCTTCTCCTCCAGATGCTATCAACGCAAACGTGACTAAAGATCGTACCCAGACTTTTTTACTCGAAAAAACCAAGAGCTTCCTCGTCCGCTTTCAATAGCGTCCATGCCTCGGCACCATAAAGCAGGACAGGGATAATCAGATTATATAAAGCCAGTTTGGTTTTTCGGGAGATGTCTCTATTATACAATTGCCTCTTGAGTACCAGAAAACGCCTTATTGACGGCTCGCCGTGTCGACCAATCACGTTAACCGCGTAAACTAGCAGTCGAACAGACTTTTAAAAGATTGTGCCCCTAGTGTTGACTTGTGAAATTCGCACGATCTTCTTAATCTGATGTTAATCTCTCCGTGACGCGTCCCCGTTCCAAAAACTTTTTTAACACCGAAGGTCTCGATAATTTCGTTACCGACCTTGACGGAGCAGCGAGAGTTTTCCATTGCCATCCTACACAATCTGACTAGTTTGATAGGAATGCCAAAACTAGACATGGCTCTGTATAGCTCGTCTCTATGCACGTTATCTTTGAAATGGACTATTAGGTGGTGATTGTTGATCTGTACTTCTTGGGTTTTTTTCCAGAATCTGCGGCAATGTAAAGATTTGGTCTATTGTAGGCTTCCCTGGCTTGAAACCACACTGATAAGGACCTATAAGGTTGTTGAACCACGGTTTCAGGCACTCACACTGATCTCTCTGTAATTTGCACAGTATTTGGATTGCGGTTATGTCTGCATTTTTTTTTTTTTGCAGGTTCAAGAGTGTACGCTCTTATACTCGTAGTATTTGTCACACAACTTGGACGGGGTGCAGATGGTTTGTGTCGAAGATGTTCGTTCACTACTCTCCGGGGGTAATACTCTCCGATAGGATTTGAAAGATTCAACTGAATTTGCATTGGTTGTAGTTCACAGTAACTTTTTTGTTTCCATGTCATTAAGATGTTATATTGGAAGTGCACACACAGAGTATGAATTCTTAAGTGATCTTATGCTGCAAGTGTTCGTTAGCACTTTTTGATAATCTCTCATTCACAATTGATGTTGCTGCACAGTTTTTCGGTATAGGAATTGTTCTTGACTATGGAAGGACTTTAACTACAGACCTTCGGTTCAACAGTTGGTGATGATTGCCATTGCATCACGCATTGATTATAGCAATCAAGGAGCTCCTTAAGTTCATTGGCTGCACGTGGGGTGTCGAAATTCAGGCCAGGTCCTTTTCTCAACCCTCGGGTGGAGGGTTAGGGTAAATCCAGTGTAGGTAACCTCGCTTAAGCTGTGAGCGATGGTTCTACTACTATGTCTTTAGTTCTATAGGTACTATGCAGGGCTCATCCACCGCTGTCCCTTTTCCAAAGTCTCGATCCAACCTTGGAAGTCTCCTTTTAGACATGAACTTCTAGATATGTTCGAGCAGCTTTAAAAGAATTGTCCAGCTAGGTCCCAGAAATATACTGTATGGCCACTGTTGACACAAATTTATCCGTAATAGTCGAAGCAAACACCGCTTATTTGGTGGGACGATTATTGTTAGAGCTTGCCATCTTCATAGGATTATTGTCGAAAGTTGTTTATTTATGAGCTTCACTTTAGCAAAAACGCATAGCCTAGCTGATGTTTTGAAGTAAATGGATTATAAAAAAAAGTTTAACAGTGCGCTTGGGTTTAAGTATAAAATTGTTAAGTCCTTATTGAAAAATCTTCGCATTAAATCTCAACATTGGTTGGAATAAACCACAACCACTCTAACCTGAAAGGTCGTTCTCCATCACATGATAGATTTACGAAATTAGAAAGAAACCACGAAGATTATAAGCACTCAAGAGTGTCGAGCCTGACTAGTATGCTAGTCCATGTGGTTGGTATTTATTCTTAAGATCCACTTTGTCTCTGTTAGTTAAAGGACATCAATACCTTAGCGCTCATGTAATCTTATGTTATGTTATGTTAATCTTATGCTTATGTAATACCAAGATGAGTATCCTTAGCTGATTAAGTAGTAAAGTTGTTTCGTGCGGTAAGACAACTTCCGTCTACACGTCCTTACCAGACAAGAAAAGGTAATTCCCCTCATCCATAACACATCATCGAGGTAATGACTCTATCCGCCCGGTCTGAGAGAAACATCTTGATTGCTCCAACTCCATAAGTGACTTAACAATAAAGTTTACCGCAAAAACATCCACATCATGGTATTTCCACACTTTGTGTTACTCACTCGATCTGTCCGACAATAAAAACAATAAACATCACGATTTAGTTTCAACGTCATCGTGCCGCCATCACTTGACAGCCATCGCGTCACAGATTATGACCAGAAAAGTGCAACAACTGAAGCATTTTGCTTTAAGCAATCACAAGCGTTACAGCACTCACGTGAAATGTACTTTCATTAGGACTTCTGTCCACGGGTCGTGCGATAGTGTGACATCAAAAACCATGCCGCTCGTAACAACAGAAGCGGACAGACGCCACACCACCAGCAGTCATGTCAACGCGGGCAATTTGCCATCAAGTACATTTGTGTTATGTCAATCATGATCAAGTCCGGCAGGCGGTGGTCCTGGATGTGTCACATGGTGTTTGGCGGGTATTTTCCATGTGACACGGAGTACGCCTTGATATACTTTCATTTTCCCAAATGATCGCGCGTAAAATGAAACCCATTCGTGAGCGGCTAGCAGATATGCTTCCGCAAATGTCGCCTCGTTCGTGCTCGTGGTGTCGGGCGTCGTAGGGGTGAGTGGATGGTGGATTATTGTTGACCGCAGAATGTGATCGGGTGGTGGATTGGGTTCCGCGTGTCTAAATGGGTCTAATGCTGTTCCTAATGACGTTTGGTCATTGGCGGCGAATGCATGGCGAGCTGTATGCGGATCGTTGGGCGATTTTGTCACTGGTACTCGTAGAAGGAAGTGATTTAGTGTTGTAGGCAAGGTTTCCTGGTTGAGCTCAATTTGAATTCACCACGCCTGTTGTGCGGCAGCGGTGTGTGGAAATTGATTGTGCGATCGAATTACTTGACGATGAATGGAATCGATTTAGGGAATTTCGGGTGAAAGGCGTGAAATGATTACGGGTTGCTGAATCGAGTTCCTGTTTTGCAATAAAAGGCTAAGCAGTGTGAGAAAAAATTTGTCAAGTGAAATGGTAACCTTCGCTCTTCTTACCTTAATCGAATCGGAAACTGCTAATCAATTTCACGATGAGCCTGGGCAAATGAGTTTTAGAATAATCATCGTTAGTTGCTTCAGTGCGTCATGGATTAATGTCTTTCCATTAACTTCGGTTCTGTCTTGCATGCGTCATGCGCCATGCTATAAACAATGGCACCCGTTAAACATAAAAATGCAATCAGTTGCAATGCTTGAAACCGAACTGCGATTCGAAATTTATTACTTAATACCGTCGAAATGACATAATCAACAAGTCTTTCAAAACAGACGACTGGAAGGTAATACGCCACCGGTCCATGAGTACATCCTCAACATGGCATTGCATTCTCCGGTTGAACTTAGCAAGGTCACATCGAGGATTTATCGAAAGTATCCAAGCACATGGACATGTATGCATCTCCAGCTATCATGCAATCGAGCCATTTGTTTATGACAAAAGCTGTTAAATTGTTTATGGCAGTTGGCAGAAAGTAAAAGTTGATTGCAGCCCAGAAGGATGTCCACATAGTAGCCGGCAGGGCATCCTGGTCACCTCGAAAGTGATTGCATTCCGTACCAGTACCGCATCGTGCTTATGCCTCTTTGTTGCCATGAAACAAAAGTCTCGCCATCTTCGCATCTGTGTATCGTAATTTCTGTGTCCGGCGATAAGGTCACCCAAGTGGCTTGTGGTCACTGATCAGTGATTTCGTTGTACCAAACGGATCAACAAAATCATCACAGGAAACAATTATCTTTACACACCGGTGGCATGCGTTCTCCTTCGAGACTTTCGCGGCGTTTTGGTGATGTTGCAAGCCTTTCGAATCGACGCAGTTTAATATGTATCTTAACATCTGTATCGTAATGGTATCTGCACAATTTACCTTTGTTGTCGCACTATGGAATGAATCAGCGCGAGGAGAATGAGAAACTACTAAAAGCGGAATACCGGTTAGCATTCACTTCCTAATTAAATGCTCCTGAGTGAAATTACCGTCGTGGACGCATCCAAGATGAACGACTCCAATTATGCATGCCATTCATCCATTTCCACATTTAGAATCTTGGTAAACGCGTGAGATTGCACGCAGCTTCTGTGCGTGCATCGAGCCGCGGGTGAATGAACTGTAATTTATGGAATTTTTACTTCCTTCCTGGTCTCCTTGGGACGCGGTGCCAAATGAGATTTTTGCTTTTTACGATGCGTCAGAGGCGAAAATAATAATATTTTGATTGCTCATAAGGAATGTATGGATATCAGCTCATCGTTGGTCGGAGCAGATGGCGTGGCCTCTGTATGGTCTACGAGCTGCTTTTATCATCGGTGAAAGGACCATCCAGCGGCTAACAAACTATTAATCCGATGATTTGCCGTTTGTTTATGCCGTGATTGTGACATGTTTAGTGCTTTCTAATTAATTTGATGTGACCATAAACAAATGGATGTTCGCCTGGCAGGGGTGTGTATGCTTGGCGTGCTGGGGTTAATTAATTTGGTACTCACCACTTTGGGAAGATGTACAAGTGTAGATGTCACAACAACTTGACAGGAGAAGTTCTTATCCAAACGAGTTGTCGATTTATTGAACGGCTATAAGACCCGTTATGCCGAAGATTGATTTGACGTTTGTGACGCTTGAGTTCGTCAAACTGTAGAAACAGGTTCGAGGTAATTAAGACACGATTTAATTTCAAAAAATTATAAAAACGCAATTTGACTAGCACCCGGATTGTAATAGTCTTTGAAGCATGAAGCAATCTATTGCCTATCCCACGGAAGCCTTCATTATGTTTATTTGTGCGCTCATAGTTCGACATAATACCGAACGAGAATAAAGAAACAGTTGCGATACTAACTGATTTCCATAAAGTCTTAATACTGGATTAAGCTATAGCTCGTAAATCGTTAGAGCTCAATATTTCATGAGCTTAACACTGTTTGTCTCACTGGTGCACAATGCAATCGTTTAATCGTTGACTTAAAGCCGACACGCTTACGGGCGATTGGCTTTTGTTTTCTGGGACAGCGATGTGAGATCTAAGGTTAACAGCATGTTAGTTGTAAAAGGTACATGTTAAAGAGCGCATTGACGACTTCCTCGAATTTACAAGGATGACTGTCTGGCCAATTATTAACGTTCAAATAAATTCCGGATCATTGAGGGCTATGCTTATAGTTGATTCACTTCAGTGTTTTGTCTGACGATGTATGAGGATCTTTAAGTGTCGGAAAATAATTACCAAAGTATAGCGAACCAATGCCTTTACAAGTTGACGATTTTGTCAATATTTTCTTTTGCATCTTAAGGGTGGTCATGGTGCAATGGTAATCATCACCGACTGTTTAGTCAAAGGTCTGTAGTTCAAATCCCTCCATAGTCAAGAACAATTTCTATATGGAAAAACTTTGCAACAACATCAGTTGTAAATGAGAGATGATCATTACCACTTCAAAATTCCATAATGACCACTTCAAAATTCATAATCTGTGTGTGCATTTCCAATATAACACCTTAGTGACATAGAAATAAAAGAAGTTACTGCGAACTACAACCAACGCAAATTCAGTCGAATCTCTCAAATCTTATCTTGGACAACCACCCCAGGAGAATAGTGAAGGAACATCTTCGATACAAACCATCTGCACCCTGTCCAGGTTGTGTGACAAACACCTCCACGAATTAGAAAAAAAATAAAATCAGAAGCTTCGCAGAAAGACCAGAATGCCACAATCACACACTTTTTAATATATCTTACGTTTACGAGCTGACGTTTAACTCTTTCGTCATTGTTACTATCATAGGTTCCAGCAGTTTTGCTATCATCGCATTAGTGAATCTCTTCTGACTTTTTAAAATTTGTTCGTGATCAGATAACAGGGGTGAACTGACTTCAATTTTTGCAATAGATTAGAATCGTTTTAATCGTGTACCTAAGCGCCTAGTTTATCAAACTTATAGCATACCGCCCTTAAGTTTTGACTTTAAAATGATCTAAAATAAATTATCTTAAACTGAACAGTTTTGTGATCATCAATCTGCAATCAATTTGGAATTATGTTAATCGTGGCAACATAAATGAGTTGATAAAACAATTCATTGATATCCTTATAATCACTCCCTTAACCTCGTTATAAACGTAGATGGTATTTTATCTGATTTATTTGTCAAAGTGTTAGATTTGATTATGCCATGCAGCTTTTGTTCTTGTCAGTGGCGTAGTTTCTCCGAAGCCAGTTTGACAACATGACGCCTTGAGCGTTACAAATTACCTTGAGCCGCAAATAAAGCGATGTGATGAATCCAAGACTGGTAGTGTGAAGCACAGTTGACAATTTGTAGATATGATCAAAAAATGACACGCGATCACAAACGTCAAACTGACTGAAGCAAGTTCGGCGCATGTTCAGTAGAGGCCAAGCCGCCCGATTACAAAATTTCACTTATTAAGATCTTGATAATGGAGATCAAAAATCAAGTTAACGCTAGGGTAGATATTGTACGAGCGATGACGATGATGACACTTGGAATTTAGGTTCAGATTGACCCATTTCGTATTGTATATCTAGGTTACGTGCCAGTATTTTGTTATCAAAAAAATTATTTACACAGAAATTGAAGGAAAAGGAGTAAAGAAGTACAGAGGTTTCTGGTTTTGATTTACTGTGTAATTGCAGATTTACTGTATATCCTCCCGGAGGTATGCTTGATTTGGATACTTAGCTGCTTTATGTAGCCAAAGGAAATTATTATTAGTAATAGCCATTTGGAGCTCGGAAGTTCAGAGCCTTGTTAACAAGCCTTTCTATTCTAACTGTGTTCTTTCCATATTCCACTGTTTTGTTCCATTTCTTCTGGGTCTATTTTTTACTGTCCTCCATCTACAGCGCGGTCGGTCTGGTGTCACGTGTTTCTCAGATTTTCTAATAATCACTCTTTTGACCATGTGTCCACTGTCCATTCGTTCCACGTAACTTGCCCATCTAGGTCTTGGTGAATTTATTACCCAGACAATACTGTCCACCGTATATTCTCCTTAAGATCTTGTTTTCAAAGACTTGAACTCATTTTTCCTCCTTCTTAGGCACCTTCCGTATCTTATATGTTCTTTAAATGTGAACTTTGACATTGACAAAAGAGTTGTTTTTAGTAGTTATTTCATATTAGAAAAGACCGCGTTGCCAATATGAAGCTTTTTATTTATTTCGATCTTTATGTCATTTTTACAGGTCAATACAACTTCCAGATATTTAAAGTCGTCCATTTTCTAAAAGCGTTTATCGCATAAAGTGAGGTGTGAGGATCAATTAATGTCAGTCATTCAATCTTAATTATGTAATCTCTTCATTTACTTCTAAACCTACATCCGTCCACTAGGTTTTCAGATTTTCTCTTAATTGTTTCCTTACTGTCTCTCAGAAGACCTAGAGCATCAGCGTAAGCTATCATTTTCTACAAGTGGTCCATAACATATTTCAGCACCAAATTAAAGAGAAGTGGTGACAAGACACTTCTTTGTTTTAATCCTTTAATTATCTCGAATGTTTCAGAAAAGACGTTACGTATTCGTCCCTTGTTTCCCTTTAATAATAAGTTTTACTAACTTATTTAGAACTCCCAGCCCTAAAATGACATGATGCCTTTTTAGAATCTACAAATAATTGATGGAGAGTATCCTGTCCTAAAAGCTGTGCAAAACCTGGTCACTTGTCGGAGGTACCCCCGGAGGCCAGTGGTAGTCTCCAATTATTTCCTGATGTCAGTCTATAAGCCAACACTTTGTAACACCTTGAGTTATATTCTTCGGTAATTGTTGCATTGTGACCGGCCAGTCTTTTTAAATACGGAAATGATGACCGAGCTTTTCGATTCCTCGGGGATAGTTTCAGTGCCCATGTCACTTCTCTGTTAATTCCAGTATTAATCCTATTCCTGCTTTGTTATTCTTAAGGCGGATTGCTTCCTTTACTTCCTTGTAGGCTGGCAGTTTCACCTGAATATCTGCTGTGGGGATAACACTGTCTCCCAGTGCTTGTATGTATATTAAGCAGTTTATCTAACTATTCCTATAAATTTAAAATTATTTATTCTTCAATTGGACTGAAAATCTCTCACGTATAAGCCTGCCTCGGATTTGGTATCCTTTCGGAGTGGGTCAGCCCAGAGTACATTGCTGTCGGGTTTTTGTCGCACATTCTTCTTGTTTGTTAGCAAACTTTTTCCTTTGCGATTCTCGTTTTTTATACCGCAGGAAATGGCTGACTTCCTTTCGCAGAGTCTTTACGGCTTACTGCTTCAGTATTTTCCTAGGCTTGAAGTCCTTAGACACTATGGGGTTTTTTACCTTTTCTTCTCATTTTTTTGTCGAAGCAAACCTTTCTTTTGAGAGCTTTGCAATAGCCAACTTGTTTTCAGCTGCTTTCTTTACAGCACTTTCATACGTTTTTGCCTCGTTGTTATTTGGGCCTGGTTCTGACGCTGCTATGAGGGTCAGCCACGGAAAATAGGCGACAAAAATCTTGGTGAATGGAACTAAACTTCGACCAGCTACATAGTTATTGTTAGGAACCTTCAACTACGAGTATATCCAAGCCAAATAGTTTTTGTCAACAGGAAACATACAGCCATGATCCGGTTGAATGGTTGGAAATAGAGACGTGAATGACCCGTGATGGTTAGTGGCAACATGGTCTGTCAAAGCCTGATCAATCAATCAGCTTGTTGTCAAAGAGTCAGGTTGCCACTGTCTTACCTAATGGAGGCGAAGGTATTCTTTCATGTAATCCCATTGGAAACAGCTCAAGACAGCATTTTTCATTTGAAGTTTGTTAACACAGAGATGTTTAGATTTCAGATAAAGCTGAATATAGAAAAGACAGACTGAGAAGATGCTTGTCTTAATACCGACCTTTTGATTAGTTTGTTATATGCATTTTAAGGGGCTCGGGGGCTCTTATCTTAATTCGTTGTGTCAAATAATAATATATGACGATCTGACGCTAACTATTCGAATTTGAATCTCTATCCGATCACATCAACGCTTGCATAAAATAACGACTAAAATGTCGATTTTCTCATAGTTTGATAATTAAAACATCATTATGGCATCCATTAAGCAAATGAGTAAGAGTCGGAGAGTGTTTTATTAGCTTTTTATTATTATTGGTAGCTGATAAAGCATTGATCATCTCAAGCACTATTGCAATAAAATAAGCCGAAATCAATTAAAAATCAGATTTAGGATAAGTCATTTACGAGTGTTGTCTACGTTGAACAGTCTTAGCCCAGTTTTTATGAGAACAGACGGCGCTTTGCAAATTCCACTTAATTGTTGTATTTTGTGCAGGATTTTTAGCTTTAGAAGTTATTATAATGAATTCGTGTCTAGGCAACTGTCGACTCCGGGCGAACACCTGGCATGGTTCAAAAAAATATTAAATTGGCGTGTTGTTTTTCGTATAACGAAAAAAGCGACTGTAAAATGCTTTTCGCTATAACTGGAAACATGTTGGTAAAAAAATCTGAAACATGTTGACTAACATGTACATATGTATATGAATATTGTTAATCAAACTCGTTGCATAGTTTGCTACGAGCTATAAATGGGGTTGGGTGTATCTTAGTCTTCTGAATTGCAAAGTTGGGATAGGGAAGACTTATGCTAAGACTTTCCTGTCTGTTTATCTGTCCGTCCGTCCGTTCGCGTATATCTGTCCATCTGTCAGTGCGTTCGCATACTCGGCCAAACTTGACGAGTAGCTATGAGTCTGAAATTTGGCTGTGTTATGATTCTGACCTCATAGCGACCCGTTTTAGAGCCCCAGCTACTGTTGTTCCTGAGATCCAGGTTAAAGTTTGCAAAATTCAAGGTAGAACCTGGGATTTTAGCTTGGCTCCCGGCGAGCTGATCTCATCTTGTTTATACGATCTGCATTTTTGAATAATTTTTTTTCAAAATTTGTTCACGTTTTTAAATTCAAATAGATCATTTTTGAAGAGATGTCTGAAGTTGTTCATGTAAATATCTTTGGAGCGAACTCTGGACGTCTTTTTTTAACACGTGCCTGGTTAATGTTGGTTAAATTTTCATGTACCTATATTTTATGACAAAGAACTGCAAACTAGAGTAAACTGTCATACGTCCCTTCAAGGAAAACAATGGGAAGGTGGTGGTTTGGGTAGACTAGTCGCTTCCGAAAACTAGTCTTTCATTGGGTTTTCGTTAATTAAGTGGGTGATAATATATTCTTATTAGAGGCGACTTCTCTGAAAAAGGCGAGGATACTCACATTGTTTGTGCCTTGCAATCTCGTTGTCCTCAAGACAAATTCTAAGTTCTGCCCTTAGAAAAAGGAATATTTCTTAGAAGTCCACCCCGCGGGATATCAGATATATCAGATGGTTGAGCAGAGTCTTTGCTCTTGCATTGTGATCGAAAATCAGCTTTGTTAGCATTGGCGTAGATTTTAGATCTTGGTGCACGATTTTGAAAGAGCTTTAGATTAACATAAAACTGGCATACAATAACCCCTCAAGGGATTCTACTAAAGTTGCGAGGTTGCATACACGATAAACATTAACCGAAGCTTTTGGTGTCAAGATAGGCTTAAAATATGGTGATGTGTTGTCAATTAATTATGTTATCATCTTGGAAAAGGTTCTACAGCATTCGCTGACCAGCCATAGTGCACTTAGCTAGAGTTCGTCAATTTTGTTGTGGACACCTGCTAGTGTAGAAGTGTTTCTTTTATTAAGCGCTATATCTAGCTTGGTCTACGGTTAGAATAAGTAGGTTAATGGATGCAATTCCATTCCAATTTGGTTGTTATATCTGAGGCCTTAATTAATTGGTGGTTAGTATGGACTTTATTTTTAAAATAATCTCACGTTAAGAGGTATAAAAGTGTAAAATTGCATGCCCTATGAGGTCTATCAACCTCTCTTCTAATCGAAATAGTGCGACTTTTCAACTTCGTACATAATCAACTGATTGTTCGAGTTTTTGTGTGAGCGGTAGCTCTATAGTCTAAGCCCCTAGTTCAATACATTTTGGAACAAAATAGTCGGTAAGCATGTTACCATAACATCCTCCATTCAATGTAACTGTGTTTCCAGACTCATTTTATTTTTTTTAAAATAGTGACCAATGATATCGTCAACCCATGAGCCACATCGCACAGTTTGGGCTTCATTGGCTTTTCATAAAACTTTTGTGGGTTATCTGGTCCCCAGATATGAAAATTGTCTTTGTTTACGTACTCATGTCTTCAAAAATGATTCTTCGGTAAAAAACAAATTCGATGACAAATTGTCCTGGCGATTCAGCATTCATTAACAAATCGGCAACGTTATAAATGGCCTAAAGGCTTTAATGGGGGTGAAATACCGATTTTATAGGCCAGTAAATGAAGAAAAATCTTTGAAATTGGCTATAAGGCTCTATAACTGAGACTCAATTCTTGCTTTCGGCGACGAATCAAGGTGCTTGGCTGGTTTCCAACACTTTAGAGTTTGACTCAATACCAAAGCTTCTTGAAACCGCTTCAACATTGCACGAATTCCGGTTTCCCAAAGGCATTTACGAGGGTTGTCCGATAAGTACTTAGCCTACAAAAGAAAAACAAATATTTTGGAGAAATGGCGATTTATTTTTCAATATAGTCTCCTATAGCTCGATACACTTGACCCAGCGATGCTCCGACTTCTTTAACCCGTCTGAAAAATACGTTTTCTCGAGGTCTGCAAAGTAGGCCTCCGTGGCGGCGATGACCTCCTCATTCGACTGAAATTTCTGCCAAGCGAGTGACTTTTTCAAGTTTGGAAATAAAAAGAAGTCGCACGGGGCCAAATCTGGAGAATACGGTGGATGGGGCAGCAGTTCGTAGCCCAATTCGACCAATTTGGCCGTGACGGAGGTGTGAGCCGGTGCGTTATCATGTTGGAAGAGCACTTTTTTCTTCGCCGAGTGGGGCCGTTTTTTTCTTTAATTCGGCGTCGAATCGGCCCAATAATTTGGCATAGTACAGCCCTGTGACCGTTTTGCCCTTCTCCAGGTGGTTGATGTGGATCACACCTTGTGAATCACAGAAAACGGTGGCCATCACCTTTCCGGCCGATGGGACAGTCTTCGCCTTCTTGGGAGCACGTTCACGGGTGAAGTCCACTGGTTCGACTGTTCCTTGGTCTCCGGTGTGTACCAGTGGATCCATGTTTCGTCGACTGTCACGAAATGACGCAGAAACTCCTTCGGATTGCGCTTAAACAGCGTCAAACACTGCTCTGAAGTGGTCTCACGGTTGCGCTTGTTGTCCGGAGTGAGCAAACGCGGCACCCATCGCGCCGACAGCTTTCTCATGCCCAAAATTTCATGCAGGATATGACTCACGAAATCTTTTGAAATGCCTACTGTCTCGGCTATCTCGCGCACCTTCAATCGGCGGTCTGCCAATACGAGGTCGTGGATTTTTGTCACGTTATCCTCCGTGGTAGCCGTTTTCGGGGCACCAGGACGTGGCACTCGTTAAACCAATTTTTGACGGTCGCCATCGAAGGAGAAGAGTCACCGTACACAGCATCCAAACGCTCTTTGATTTCGCTGCACGATTTCCCTTCCAAAAACAAGAATCAAATCATCGACCGATATTGCTCTTTTTCCATTTTTCTAAAATCCGCGAACCCTCCCGCTTCCAAACGCGGTCGAAACAAAACTACGAGTCCGATCCGGCTGAAATCGACAGTAACCGTCTACTAGAATGTACTACACGATAGTAAGTTGCTCTTTCGATACTGGCGCCATCTGGCGGTGAGGTTAAGTACATATCGGACCACCCTCGTATTTGACTAAAATATATGGGTGGAGTTCCGAATAGTACTCACCCCCGATTTTTTTCAATTTTTTTGTACGTGTAGTCTAATGTATCAAAGTTAAAAATCCAAAGCGGTTTTTGGCGCAAATGACTGGAAAGGACTAAAAGGATGTGCTAAATTTGTATATCCTGCAGAAAATAAACTCAAATATCTTGAAAGTTACAACAGCTATATTTATAAGTGATATCGCAAATTAAAGCAGAAATTAAGTGCTTTTAACTGATAATAAAATTATAGTATATAGTTTACAAATATTGAAGATATGAAGTATTTTGGAAAAATAGATCAATATTTTCAAGGAAACATTTTTTTTTTGAAAGAAAGTGTATTATGAAGGCATATTTTTTTTTTGGAATTATAAAACTACATTCGAAAACCTTTTTAACGATACCAAACATGCTATACTTTTCGTTAAACATCACCTTAAGAGAGGAGTTTTTTTCTTTAGAAGTGACATTCATCAAGCTTGGGTGAGCCCTGGGAGTAACATTTGTATAAACAAATGTTTTTCCCCTCGTATAACGGCGATAACGGACCCAAGTAAAGACAACCGAGGATGAAAAAGCTTTTCGTCTCTTGTTGAGTAGAAACTGTCCACAAAGGTAGACCTCAATTTTCCGCGATTATTCATATTTTGTATTTTGCAATGGATTTAACGTATAATTTATTTCAATCAGCAAGTATTTTAAGTGGATTCTTGGACTAATTCCAGCGACAAAGTATTGTCATAAGCATAAAAAATATATGGTATTAAATGAATTAAAATTAATATGTGGATTATTTGAGTGTCGTAAGACAAGCAAATACTATCATTGTGAAAGTGTTGCAAATAATACGTGGTTTGAGAGATGTCGTATTTCACCTGAAGTTTGCATACTAATTACATATTGTTTTTCTTTAAATATGTCATTTGAACAAACCATCCGGGAAAGTTCAATTATTGATGGAAAGCAAGTTTCCCGTGAGACAGTTTCGGATCGGTTTTCGTTTTGTCGAGAAGTCTGTATGCTTGCGTTGGACGAACAATTCGAGGAAGAGGGTCAAATAGGAAGTGTTGGTCAAGTTGTTGAGATTGACGAATGTAAAATTGGTCGTCGCAAATACCATAGGGGGCGTGTTGTTGAGGGTTCTTGGGTCTTAAGCATTATTCTTCGTGGGAGTCCTTCTCAATACCGTCTCGAAATTTGTCCCGAAAATAAAGAGACAAAAATACTTTAATAAGTCTAATACAAAAATATGTGAAGTTGGGAACTACTATCCACACAGATTGTTGGAAGGGATATATGGACTTAGAATCTTTCGGATATCATCACTTTACTGTCAATCATTCCTGGTCAATTTCTCCTCAATTATCTCGTGGTGGTGTCTGTGTCGACAATATGGAGTAACATTTATGCGAATTTTTGTGGCGTCGTCGCGTCAAAAATTGAACCAAGATCCTTTTAATCAGTTGCTGAAGGATATTAAGCGCTGTTACCCTGGTCAATGATTTGTATTGTCAAATTGACGTAAATTAAATATTATATTTATATATATAATAAATATTTATATTGTGTATGTGTGTGTGTATCAAACTGTATATAAATAATGAAATGTAAAATAAATGTTATTGTAATTCGAATTTTGATATAAAAATGTTATATTTAAAAGTTATTATTCAGGACTAAATTTGTAAAGAGAAGATGGAATAATGATAAATATTAACAAAAGAGTACTCCTGCCCGATTTTGATAAAATTTGAGTATATGGTAAAGGGCATTCTAATATTTTGATACACATATGTATGCACAACCTCATACTTTGCACCTACCCCAACTTTGCACCTACCCCAACTTTGCACCTACCCCAAATCCTACAGTGAGCCCAAGCAGGGGGGTTGCAGGGGGGCAGCATGCCCCCCCATAGATATTTCACTGCGATTTACTTATAAAAACGGCGACGCACATATATACATATGTATTCATGGCAGAAAAAAAACCTTTTTTCTTTCCTTTTAGCCATTATCTTGTAAACTATACTTTGATGAATGTTACTTCTGAAGAAATAAACTGTTCGCGTAAGGTGATATTTTGTGAAAAGCATGTTTGGTATCATTGAAAAGGACTTCAAATGTAGTTTTATAATCCCGTAAAAAACATATGCCTTTATAATACACTTTCTTTTTTAATTTTTTTTTTCCTTGAAAATATTGACCTATTTTTTCAAAATTCTTCATATCTTCAATATTTGTGAACGGATTACTATACTTTTGATGTCAGTTAAAAGCACTTAATTACTGCTTTAATTTGCAGTATCATTTAAAAACATAGCTGTTGCAGTTTTAAAGATATTTGAGTTTTATTTCTGCAGGATATTCAAATTTAGCACATCCTTTTAGTCCTTTCCAGTCACTTGCGCTAAAAACCGCTTTGGATTTTTAACTTTGATACATTAGACTATACGTACAAAAAATTTTAAAAAAATCGGGGGTGAGTACTATTCGGAACTTTATCCAAATATATTTTTGTACAAATTTTCTAAATAATTTTGGAACTTTCTAAATAATTTTGAAAGACAAATAAACATAATAGCGTAGTAAACGACTCTATGAATAAAATTGTTGACATCTGTTGCAAAGGTCAAACATTCTGAATTCAATAAATGAAAATATTTGTCAACCAACTTCCATCCATCTGGCTCATCGTTTAAATAATGCCTTAATGACGCATCAGGCGTCCCAGGCTTTGAATTCACCTATAACTGTGACCACAAGGCCGTCAGCTCTAAAGCAACCTCGTAACTAAGATCGATTAGGGTGTAGAGTAGGCCACCAGTGACTATCGACCGTAGAAATGGTGAAAGGAGAATTGAGACCTTTTCAGAAGTTAGATTATGCCCATTGTCCTGGTACATTGATTGGTGGATGACAGACGCTCCTTGTGCATTACAGAAGGCCACTAGATATTAGCGCAGGCGCAAATTGCAATCTTGCTTTGGTCGGTTGTGGTTTGCGGCATGCATATTGGTAAGGGTGCAATCAAGTCTTCCACCAAGCCTTTAGGCTTTTCTTGTCGTGTTTCCCTAGATAAAGCTGGTTAGTGTGTACGGCGAACTAGAAAATCAAGCTTGGAAATAATGATGTTCACTAAAGTAAAACTAGTAGTGACCTGCCAATTATGTTAATTTTTTGCATTACCAGCAGCGTAATTTGCAGTTAGTCGGGAGATTGCAAAACGTCCAATATTGACTTGGCCTTATTGCATGCAAATGCTTATTAAAAAGGTGGCAAGACTACTGATTTTGACAATACATGGCATAAACCCATTTAATGGTTTTTGGGTTTCGAAATTTCATACGTTATTCATCAATCAGTATTTAAGATAGTTTAAAAATGAAATATCGCCGAGTTGTAGATGAATAGAATAAACGAGAAGCATTGGAGAAATTGCTGGTAGGTATGTACTGAAATTACATGCATTAAACCTCCACTCTGCATAATGAATGCAAGCAAGGAAGTATTTTAAACCTATTTAAAAGGATAAGCCCATAGAACCCTGAAAAGAAAAAGGTTGTAAGCATACTCGTACAGATTTATAGCCACAAAGACTGAAAGTGAATGTTCATAAATTTAGTTTGTTGCCGCCCACTCGAAACTGAATTAGTTAACAAATTATTAGTAATACCGTGATTTATGGGATTTTAAAAACCATGTTTACCTCAATTTCTTAACGATTTAAAATGCAGTAACATTTAAAATGATATATTATTGGCAAACGGGTCTAAGATCGAAGCCAAAGCCAGTATTTCTTTTATCTTTGGACGCTCCTAATAGACGCAAATTAGAGCCCCATTTTCAAAGACTAATTTGCAAAAAAAACAACTTTTGCCGATGACATGTGGAATGAGGAAGAACGATGGCATGAATTTTCAATCGAAGCCTCTAGTGAGATAAGTATCTCTTAGTGTTTATATAAGAGCAAACAAAGGTATCCTTTGATTAATACACCAATCACGTTTTGCGAATAAGAAGACCGGAAACCAAAAACAAATAAAACTGACCTTAAACTTCATCATTGACGTGTTAAGTGGATTTTATACGAAAACTTAAGACAAAGTTTCTTCCAGTCAGTGAGCGAGAAGAAGATAAAAAAAAAACAAGAAAAAATGTTGACAAAAGTTGTATCAACCACCGGAAACTCGCACCTCAAAACTGGGTTAGAGACGCATTTCAGCTGATACTATTTATAATCCCCATCTCCGGTAGACGTTATCACTAAAGTTCTTAATTTACATTGAACAGCTCTTTTGGATTTTAGCATATTTTACCATTTCCGTTGAGTCAAGCTCGTCATATATCGACACCCGATTTGAAATGGGCACGATTAATACATGAGTTTGAGGTTAAAGCCATCAATAATGTTATTAGATAACCATTATCCAACCATTCATTCCACACACCAGTCGAATGCACTTGTTTGTAGGCAATAAATCAATGGTCTTCAGGCCTACGCGTGTGTATCTCTATCCCCCATTTCTCTTTGTGCTAAGTATTCATTTCACCTTGAAAACATCACTTAGCTATTATAAGTCGTAACCTACGCGAGCATACCCGTGCAAGAGTATTATAAGACGCAGACCTTCCATCGGAACATATGAAAGCGGTTCTAACTCATTTCAGGTGCATTGAAGTAGCTTAATGGAGCTAGTTCCACATTTCTTTCCACCTCAAGCTCATAAAGCTGGAAATTAATCCGACTTGCTTGCAGACATTCCACAGAGGCAACTTGAAACCTTGACTTTGAATTGACTGTTCCCCCCCAAACAAATGGAATTCAACTGCTGCTTTGAGGCTAGAATGGGCATTTGGGCTATAAAGAATGTTATTGCCTGACAATGTCGTCACAAGCCGAGCAGCGGTAGAAAGTAAGTGACAGCCAGTGGGTATCGACACTTGTTTGAGAAGGTTGCCCGAAGTATTTTTGTGTTTAATGAGTCTGACCTTAGAGGTAATTGGAGGTTTAAGCTATAAGTGTGCGACGCAACCGGTGTAGGTAGCTTGAGGGTACTTGTATCTGTTTTCTGTTTTATTTCCCCTACTCGTGGCCGGTTTTGTCTCTCTTTGTTGTATGCTAAGTGTGATGCAAACTTAGAAGTTGTCATATTGGAATGTCGGTTAGTTGAATTTAGAAAGGTATGCCAGTACCCCGTTTTGGAATGACAAGTTCACACATAATGACTTACGAGCAGATGGCTGGATGGTTGAAAATATAAATATCTATTGACCCCCCTACTTAAAAGAGTGCAGTTTGAAGTATTAATGTTAATTAAGTAGGCGGAGCAGTGGACGAAATTGAGTCGTGGTGACCTTCACTCTAGATCTTCAAAACTTTGAGTTGATCACTTGGAGACCACATGTAAAAAGACGACAATAGACACAGAAAAAAAGGTTAGGATCGCCGGATTAAATTAGAATAACTTAAGTAATTTTTTGAAGATGAGTCTTTAAACAAAAGATTCAAATTCTTTATTCATCGTGCAAAAATAGCTCAACGCATAAATATTTATAAGATAGGAAATATATTAAAGACAATAGCATAACCGACTGAGGGCTATTACCATGAATTAGGAGGCCAGAAGGCCATAGGATGAATTAAGAGCAACAAGCGATTGACGACGACAGTTTTTTTTGAGTTCCTATATATTTCTTGTGTTATATAAGATAAGGCAATAGTATGATGATAAATGTAGGCATATGAGAGTGCTGCACCACCAGCCTTGGTTGCTTTTATCGCCTTGACTTAGATGACTCCACACTCCAAAACCCAAGATGATCGATTATGTTGAGCTACCTAGTTCCTAATCCCCAGTGATGGGTTAACTTGGTTTAAAAACCCTTTAAATAAAGTTAATTGAACACTTTATTTTGATAGACTTAATCTAATTAAATGAATTAAATGCTAATAACGAGTGGGCCATTAACAAATCCGAGATATGTTTTGGCAACTTTTAGAAAAATAACACAATTTATATGCCGCGAAATGGTCGTTAGTCCCCTTGAGCCTTTAAATATTTTTGCAAACACTTTTTGAATATAATACCGCGTAAAAGATCGCCGCCAGAGCAAGTAAGAGTTGTTTTGGTATTTTCCACCACTTTTCGAAATGTTTCGGGTTGACTGGCGGTCAATTTTTGACGGATGATATTTCATAAGTCTTCAAAGGTTCGTGGCTTGGGACTTCAGTCCTGCAGAGGCCGGATGGCGTTAAGTCAGGTTAACCACAATTTTTTTAAGTTGGCCGAGGAACGAAGTACATAATAAAGTCACCGTGGTTCAAGCTGTATGAGCTGGCGGCGAGATCTTGTTTGAGCTATTAGTTGTTCCCTTCCTTAATAGTCAGAATTAGCATCAAAAAATTAATTATAATGGTCTGTTAACGCCGTCTATTAGCGGTTACAACTTTTCCAGAGTCCTCTTCGCAGATAGTTATTCGATTTCTGGTTTCCATTGGGGTAGAAATAACTTTTTTTTTACCAACGATCATCATCGGTTGTTGCTATGTTCACCACGAAATTCTCATAAACCAAGCCATGCGGCTTGTCGATAAAAGTCAATGCTTTGATTGTATTATGTGCGGGAATAGTTCAAATCAACGCGGTTATGTGTCAAAGAGACGTGCGATGGATGCCCAACCGCGAACAGCGGCAACGACTCGTTGTTATGGGTGATCTCTCTGTGTCTGGTGTTTACAGCCTCACTGTTCCCACCGTACCGCTTCGGGCGATGGTGGCCTTGATGACTGGTACTAGCAAGATTACCACTACTCATACATATTTCGTGTAAATGTCTGATGGCACAGTCTATGGATCACTTGATAGCTTGCATGACAAGCATGTTGCATTTTCTGTCTAGAACAAATTTTGAAAGTTCCATGGTACAAATTCTTTTGGGTTGACGCTTCGAAGTATAATAAGAAACAACTGTCCTCTACTGGAGCTTTTGCAGGACCCGATTCTGACAAGAAAATGTTCTATGATCTTTCAACATGTATCGGGAAATAATTTGGTCATAACCTAACGAATAATCGTCTTCAAAGTTGGCATAAGCCCGATCATTTCTATACAAAAAAAAATCCAACAGCAAATCACACGATCTTGGTGGCCAGTTCACATCCCCAAAAAGTGAAATAGCTGCTCTAGGAAATTTTTCTCGCAATATAGCCAATAAGGGTCGTGTTATGTGAGATGCGGCGCCGTCTTGTTAGAATTACATTTCTTCTACATCTAAATCTTCAATTTGAGGCCGAAAAAAATCTGTTAATATTTCACTATAGAAAGAAGAATGGCACGAACCGTTAATGCCGATAATAATATGCCCTATATCCCAAGTGTAAACTCAAAGAAGGCCGAACCGATTCTGTTAAAGGGAATGGTCGTGGTGCAATGGTAATCATCACCCGACTGTTGAGCCAAAGGTCTGTAGTTCAATTCTCTCTATAGTCAAGAACAATTCATATACGAAAAAATGGAGATGATCAAAAAAGTGCTGACGAAGGCATAACACTCGCAGTATAAGATCATTTCAAAATTCATACTCTGTGTGTGCATTTCCAATATAACCCCTCAATGACATGGAAACAAAAGAGTTACTGTGAACTACAACCAGCACGACAAATTCAGTCGAATCTCTCAAATCCTATCTAGGACAACCACCCTCGGAGAGTAGTAATCGAACATCTTCGACACAAGCCATCTGCACCCCGTCCAGGTGTTGCCACAAACACAAAAAAAGCGTACACTCTTGAATCTGCACGAATCTTTTGAAAAAAAAGAAAACAAAAAAAACGAACAGATCCTGTTTACTACCAAGGCAAGAGGACCTGACTTTATCTCTATTCCTCATTGCCCCAAACCGAAGCTTATCTGGAAACTTAATATGTAAAATCGGATGAGCGCATAGCTTTTTATACCTGTTAAAAGGTAGATGCTAAGCAGACTCTATGGTTGTACACATCTGTTGTCCGTCCCATTCTCACCTATAGCTATTGTATGTAGCTAGTTTGGTAGTCTGCTTTTAGAAAAACTTGCAACTTGCAAACTCAACTAGGCCGAAAAATTGACAGGAATCTGCACCACGATCATCATGATCCGTCCAAACGTTCTTCAGCACATCCTCATCGTTACGCCATCAGACTCAAGGAAACGGACTGTTGTGTTGGTCACCATGACCATACTCCTGCATACGAATATGACTTCGGTTCACTTATATTACACTATTTTCATCATTGCATGGCGCAAAATACCTCTCTATTCAGGCTAGAATCAAACCCCTCCTATCCAATTTGAAATAATCAGGTCAAGCTCAATACATCTCAACATTTTGATAGGTCATTTTAACCAGGTATCAAGTAAATTTGGTCCAAGCTACATATGAAACAGGTATGAAAACCTGTACTTCTATGAGCTTCTAAATAGTCATCATTTGGACATTGCCAGGATCGCCGAACTACTACAAGCTGCGGGTTACATGCCAAGTCTGGCAGAGTCCGGCACTTGCAGACCACATTCCGCGTTTGACAAATGGAGACCTCTTTAAAGTCGTTAACGTCAGTTTGGCAATGTAATTAACTTTTTACTCTACAGGTGGGATCTAAACATTCTAATAGCTTCTAAGTTAACCGAGATGTGGTATAATACATCGGCTGAGTCAGTATCAGCTAGTCACTTTTACCAACCTGTCTACCATGAATCTAAACCAACTTAACTTATATGAAGGTTCGAAAATTGTCAATGTTTTAGGCTTTAAGGGGATTGGATCAACTAGTCTCCTAGTACCCTATAGCATATCCAATGTTCTTAGCTTTTTAAACCATTTTTTGGCCCTGAATTTGTAAGTTCTGTATAAATTTTGTCCAGTAAGTGGCTGATATGTTGATTGCAATACTTAATGTGTTTTCCTAATACTAAAATCACTTATTTGACTGCTTTGGCTACATATGACCTGATGAAGACTTCTACTCGGTTTCAACGACCTGAGGTAAAAATTTAGCTCTGAATGTGCCATCAAACTTGTAAGATATTACACACCTGAGTGGTCATTATTACTGTTGAGTTAAATCGTGAATCTAGTAGCCTGGAGAACTTTTGTAGGTATCTTACGCGCCAACGTGACGTGAAGGTGATGATGATGATGGAAGACCAACTGTTCCATTTATTCATTGTTTCCTTTTTCCCCATAGTTGTAGCTGGATTTGATCATGGGTAAATCGCAGCCATACACGTTTCAAAAAAAGTTAAGTCATTAACTCCCTCATCATGTACGGATGGCGTTAAGGTCTATGAAGGGCTATAGCTCAAGCTTCGCTTAACTGTTATGCAAACGACTTGTAAATTGCCTGCCCTAAGGTGTAAAGTATGTAGTTGTATTAGAGGGTCAATTAGTGGAATTCAGCTTTGGCATTTGAGGCTATAAAGAAGAGCGTAAACGCAGACAAATTTGTCAGTCGTTTGCTAGGAAAGAGGGGTTGCGGTCTGGGATTAAGTGGTCATTTTCAATATAATGAATTAATTGGATTTAGGTAGACCTTTTCTTCGTGGTTAAACATTGACCAACTTTGTTGATTGAGGCTGTTTACCACACTACAAAGTGTGTTAAAAAAATAGCAAGAATTTTGCAATTTTGTCGGTAAACATACTCGTATTTGAATAAAACACTTGATAAGATCTGTAAGAAATTTGGCAAATTGTTGGATTGCCTAGATAAGACGAACCCGTGACCCTAATTTTATTGGGAATCATTAGCATTAAAGTTTGCTATAAAAATGAAATAAAGTGCAGGGTAACGTGCCTTCCAAAAAACTATACAAAGTTATTCCAAAAACCGAAACCTAGCTAGAGCCGTTTATCAACAACCAATAATTGACTTCCCCTAATATTCAGCCATGCGGCCTCTAGAGACCTATCTGTGCGGTTGATGATGAAAAACATATCCAGAGAATGAGATAATTATGGTTAATAACCATGCAATTTCTTATGGCTTGCAATCACTCTGGCATCACTTAGTGGGCAGTAATAAGCCTTTCACCGATTTTCTAAGACCTTCCTCAATCTATAGGAAATATCATCTTTCAGAGTCATCTTTCATCACTTATGCTTGCTTCTCGCAGGATGCCTAATCGAGGCTAACCTATCGAATGGGTACCAGCTTTGATAGTTACACAAATGGATATTTTTCTGGTCCCTACTACCGGCCGAAAAATTGCTTGATGAACAGGAAGCAGTCTCAATAGTAACATGAAACAGCAATTTATTGGAATGAAAAAGTTGTCCATGCTTAGGCAACGTCACGAAATCGACCATCCTTTCAATACCTTTTCCTCAATGCAGCGATTAATGTGGTGGAATACAAGTTTGTGGTTAATGCATGTTTACATAAAATTGTGCGCTTACTGCGCGTCTGGAAGTTGTAAATCACAGCACACATAAAAACCGTTAAGTACACTTAGACTTGTATCCATCAACGGGTAAATCTGAAATAGCGACAATCATTCATTGTCAGTGTACGAACCCAGGCATCTCCTATTTTTGCCGCCCAATTACCTTAATTTTCAGATTCATTGATCGTCAAGTCATCAACAAGCCCAACTTGATCGTAAACACCGTATCCGATTACTAACGAGTTTTGTTTTTGTTTAAATTATAATTCGCTCATTACAAGCGACTTAAAGCTATCCAGACTCAGGAACAGATAAATGGTGGCACGCATTTGAATAGGTAACAGTAAAGCGAATTATAATCACCGTAAGAAACGAGTTTCAAATAAAGTAAAAAACTCAAAGACAGCTTGTTATAGGGTGTGACAAGCGCTGACAGGAACTCCTTGTTTCCTTCACTTTTCCTTTGCCCAATGCAGTTCCCTTCACTGGTCACTTGCATCATTGAAGTGAAGTCACGTGTGTGGTCGCTTGCATCTGATTTGCATCGCTCGGCCCTGATCTGCATGTTACGCTTGTCCGACTTGGACAGTCGTACTTACAACTTAATTTCATTTACATGCCCAGATAGTGAGCTAGTGGGATTGTATCTGCGTTTTATTAACCGTTGCAAGATGAAGAGAAATAAATATGAAAAAGTGTTGCATTGGGCGTGATTGCATCACTTGTTGGCCAGTGGTACGCGTAAGTCAGGCTATTTGTGGTTAAGTTAAAGTGGCAGCCTAATTGGTTTTTTATGCATAACGATATAAGAAAAACAGGGCAGCAGCGCATGATAAGAAGTAGACGCTTGTTGCCAATGAAAGTTGTTGAGCGCTACAATGTTGTTTCTTGTTTTTTGTTATAGACTTCAATCACAGACTTATGACGACCTTACCTTAGTGTTGAGCAAGAAGTTCAAGAAAAACTGGCTTCAAGTAACTGTTTTGTTAAATAATGCGTGAGAGACCTAATCTCGGCTCAAGCTCAAGCACTTTTTTCATTAAATACATTTTTTTGTCATAACTTAAACTCATGACAGAGATTGACATTTACACAAGTTAAGCGGAAGTGATGCCAGTGCAACAGACACTTTTGACTCCCTGCAAAAACCTTTTTTTAGCATCAAAGATTTAAGTTATAATATTTTGACCGACCTTACAAGAATAGGAAACGTTTTTAATCGTCATCCTGATCAACTTGACAAGTTTACAGAGATTGTCTCCATGTACGCTCTCGTAAACGGTCTTAAAGTCGATGTCAAAATTTTGAGTCTTTTGAAGATCTGTCTTAGCAGGAAAATTCAATAAAAGTAGTCTTCCTGATATGGCAGAAGGGGTCTTACAGGCAACAAAATATCCTAGAGCAGTATAAGGAATTAGAGGACAACCTTTTCCTATATCTTCCCTTCACCATGAAATATGTTCTCAATTAGCGCCTTTATTCAACTCTAGATTTCAAATTGGGGTCTTAATCTTGGCATAGCCAGATGGCGGTTGACTACTTGACTGTGTTCGTTGTGGTGAATATTGAACTATCGTGATTATTCACTTTGCGGATCTCCATAATCTCGGAATCAAAGACAACTCTAATACCAAGTGTATGTGCAGAAAACCGCAGAATACTTGTCTGACTTTGTAGCTTTGCCATATTCATTTTTGCCTTCGGTAAAGCTAGTTAAGTTGAGCTAGTTCGACTACGCGTTTCTCATATTCTCTGTTTATTGTCTAAAAGGTTTGTACCTCTCTTTGATTTTTCTTCAGAAGGCTCACGGGTAAATCTTAGAGACGGTGGTTGAAGATGTTGAGCATTGGCTTCTGGGAAGGTTATGACAATATGCGATGCAGCATGTGTCGGATGCTGACCGCATTGTGATCAATCTATAAGATGGTTGGTTCATGAGCCCGGCAATTTCCATTGTCTATAGTGGACAATCGCATGATTCCATCTCCGCGTTAAGATATCGCTGGACAAATTTCTATAAGGATTCATAGGATCATCCAGCAAGCGATGTTATTTTAAATCAGTACAAAAAAGCAACATTTTTACAAAAACTGGTCGATTTTTTACTTCAGTCTAAAGTACGAGTTCAAGTACGAGGCTAGGAATAAAATATAACACCCGCCAAAATCCTGCCTCGGTTCTGTAATTCTTTACCACGTCCAGAAAATCGCACAACAATTCCTGTAAGCAAACGTCATCCAAATTCACAACACTAATATCATAGAGATAAAAATCAGTTAATATCGTTCGGTAACTTCATTTTTGAATGAATAGGGCCTAATGAAACCCCCAGTCCAAAAACCACATGAAGCTGGCATGTAAAAGAATATGTAATTTATTCAGCGAAAGTATATGGTCTGCTGAGAAGATTTGCAGTATTTACATCACGAGCCTGTGCAAGACCTTCTAAGGAGGCGCCCGGCGATGACCAAAAGCAGTCCGAACTTCATGAAACTTTTCTGTCGTGTTTCACAATTTTTTCCTTTTTTTACACACTATGCATGCAAATATCGCCCCACATGAACTAAGCAGTTTATTTTTATTTATCAAGAGTTTGGAAATGATAGTTGAGTGCTGACACTTCAACAATGACGTGAAATTTAAAATGACACTTCTTATTGGATTGCCACTTATTTCTATCATTTATTTAATAAATTTCGATGCTAGCCTATCGAGATGATGGAAATGGGCTTTTGAAAGGCGATACTACTTTCATCCACAAAGGTTTGGAATTATACTGTAACGTTTCTTGATTGTTCATTTAAACACCCTATTATTAAAAGTTTCGTCTGATTCGTTAGCCACTGCAATATATTTCGATCAGACTCGAATATCATGTCAGAATAACACCTCGTCTCTTAACGCAATCCGCGAATGGACCAAATTTTTTGGCAATCCTCATAAGAAGTAAGCCTCTACTTGGACGGGTCATAAGTCAGTAGTGTGGTGTAGGACTTTTGATTTGGGCGTTTCCAAGTATACTTTGCGACGTGCGGAAGAGCATTAGTTTGCTATGTTCTTCGGACTTTTCCCTCAAAGTTTTCTTTAATGGCAGTCGATTTGAACAGCTCACACCTTTCCGAACCTACCAAACATAGAGCATGAGCTTGGGTCCATGGATATTTGGTTTCGCTGTTGATGTTGATGATTGGCCAGGTATAAACCCTAGTTGCATGACTTTAGGCTCTTGAGATTGTCCTAATGGATTCATATTTCATCGCCACGGGCAACACGATCCATAAATGTTTTCCTATCACACCGCTGAAGCAGTTGTTTAGAGGTGAAAAGGGGATTTCGACGTCCATTGGTTTCAATTTGTATGGAACCAAGTTTGCTTACTTTTGAATCATTCCCATAGCTTTAAGTCGTTTTCTTACCCCTGACAGGTTAATTCCCAACGATTCGGAAAATCGCTTAAGATAGATCGAACGTTTGCGGCTGTCCAAGTCGTTCTACGTCTTCCAAATTGAAATCACGACTTTTAAAATCAGCAGAATCCTTCTGATACGTTTTCACAGCTGAAGCATGGTCGTAAACTTCATAACTAAGTAGTGAAGTATAACCCTCAAAAACCATTTAGTAGGCACAAGCTCTAACCAATTGATATACACTGTAACTGACGCCCATTGACAGCTGTTTTACGAAAAAATTATTTGACGTAGGAAATAGATGAAGAATGTACTACCCACTTCATCTTTGATAATATGCTGAAAACTAACTCCCAATACGGTTTTGGCAATGTGAACACTTTACCCATCCACTCTATCTATTTTTAACAAAGATTGAGAACAGTTCCAAAAACTTGAAACGAGATCTACTCGTACCTAAATGGTATCCCGGAAAGACTCACGGATCTCTGGCTTTGAATTATATTCAAATTAGAAGTGGTGTACGTCAGGGGTACAAGCTTTTACCACAACTTTTTAGAGCGTTGGTTTGATAGGTACGTGCTTGGATGAAGATTGCTGCGAATTCGATGGAATATAAAATTTCGTCTCAAATTAGTAGACGAGACTTAGGCGAATGTTTTCCTATTTCCGCAAGCAATTCTCATAAGTTTTCTCAAACATTCGAATCAAATGTTTACTCAGCTTGTTTTGATTTTTAAATTGAATAAGAAGAGTTGTGTGTGAAGCGTGAATTTTTATTGTGAATTAAAGCACATTCAATACCACTTCATTTGAATAATTATGATATTCCAATGAACCCCGCGCCTTCATTTACAGGATTCGAATCGGGAGGCCGATTAGAATGGCTCTATTGAATAAGTTGAATTTCATTAATGGTTTAAATAATGTTGCTCTCCAGTTGATCAAATGCCTTTGGTTTTTGCCTTAAGCCAATGTCGGCTTACAGCCTCTGAGAAAAAGTCTAAAACCGTTAAATAACACGATCTTCCATATCGGAACTTTTGAAGAAAACGTGTTCTGAAAACTTGTTTTTGCAACAACTCTTATGTAACGTCCGGCACGTCAAGGCATTGTCAAGATCATATTTCTTCCAGGTATATGTCATCCGATTAAGGCTACAAAAAGTCAGTTATCATGGCCCGATACCGATCATCATTCAGAGCTCCTGTCTAGTCATTCTCGTTTCGTACGATGTATGACCCTATAACGTCACCTGTTCAAAATCTATCTCAAACAGCAAGTTTGTCAGGGCGCAATGGGGACATTAAATACCGTTATCACTGTCGATGATTTTTTCGCCAAAATTAAAGTCTGTTTCCAACTGGTCCAGTCACCCAATCAGCAATCATACAACGAGCTTCGTAGTCTTGAGACCTCAGTTCTTGTCGAATGAACTTATACGGATGTATGTCCAAATCTTCTCGCAAATTCTCGAGAATTTTGGGTCTATTTTTGGGACTGAATGTCGAGACAATTTCTTGGATTGCTTAAGAATAATTTAGTCAATTTTGATGCGTTGTTTAATGGCATACTATTCCATGGTAAAATCTTGACTGTACTATAATATATAAGCGTCAAAGAATGACAGCGTTACCACTTGATGCCTCAGAACAATACACTGTCAAACTTCAGACGTAGCTATTGAAAAACCCATTATTCAGAGACTGTTGTAATACTTCTGGTTGGCACGTTACTGCTGAAGCACATTTCACACGATCCCTCTTAATCCAATTCCACCTCTTTCATTTCCTTCCTTCACTTCTCCCATTCTTCAATTCAAAATTCAATTAACATCGCACGAGTTCCTTAGTAAAGGCCAAGTGATCGACGATTTCCATTTGCCGTTTTACTCATCTTTAATCTCCCGCTGAACATCCTCCTCACCATTCATGCTTACACTTTCATCCACAACTCATCGCAGCCGTCCTCCTATGCATTTCACTCCTCCAGCTCTCCATCGCGCACCCAATGCGATGCACAATTTCACTTTTAGCGGGTTGCTTGCTCGTCTCTCGACTACATCCATACACAAGAGAATACGACATCATTAGTCCATGTAAAGCTAAATTAACCTAAAAGAAAGCAAACCAACCGGACTAGTCGGTATATGGATCCATCGCCTAAGGAAAACTCGTCAAGACCAACTTTGCTAGGCCAATCCTCTCGAGTGCCATTACGAACGTCATCGTTGTTCGTTCATATTGACCGTCAGACAACAAGCCTGTCTTTGGGATGTCTCTTCTTCCACTTCTTCGCCTTGAACCGAGGGTGTGTGCGTGCGGTTGTGGGTATGTAGGATGACTGGATTTGCATGGAAAAGTCTTGCCATTGACCCAGTTAGGACGGCATCGTGATGTTTCTTCGTCTTCGGTGCATTCGAATGTCGAAGACAGTCAAACAGCCAAACAGGCAGTTAAAGAAAGCGCTTGACATTTCATAGTAAATTCTTTCCGTATCCTGTTTTGGTTTTTTTTTCTCTCTCTGTGCATGCAGATAAGATACTTGTTGCGGTTGTCGGCGGTGACGGCTAAGCCGTTGGACATGGGAGCTTTGAATTAATTTCGAATAAACACCGCTTTGAATAATATTTTTTGTGTTAATTAATTATTTTTTTCTCTTTCTGGTTTCAGGTAAGGCGATGAAGATGAAATATGGAGGATTCGGGACATATGATGTATTGGTAACGGTTTTATTTATGCGAGTTGTACGGTAAAAGATTTACGAATCACTATAATCCGGGATCGAGTGTAATTGAATTCGATTTGTTATCGCGTCAGCGGGATGCATGAACTACATGATGGCTTCTTAGCAATCACCCTAAATTTAGTTCAAGAGAGAGGATTTGCATCTTCTTATAATGGACACCCACTTAGAACATCGTCGATGTGAAGTGTGCAGCTGACGCACTTCCCAAGTAGTTGAGACGCTCTAGAAAACATGAAAAACCACTTTGCAATAAATCTTCAAACTCTTCGATCTACCTTCTAGCCAGGTACGATCAGGACCCGGCGTCATGCTGGGCCGACTACGTGGCAACATCGGACGCTTCTGTGTTGCACTACGGTAGGTTTCACGAATTTATGGGTTTTTCATTATCACAGCCATAAAATTCCACGGAATCGACCACTCAATCTCGTTAGACATTTTCCATTTCATTCGAAACAGAAGAAAATAAGAGAAGATGGAATCCCTCCGGGATTGGATGATGGTGTCATTGTAATTACGAACCAGTTGAATTAAATGTTGAAATTAGTGAAAAATAAAATAAAAAAAAACTGGTTTCTAAAAGTGTTACTGTAAAGCTTATCCATCATTACCCCTTTAGGGTGCTAACTTGTTAAAAGGTTATAAACTATAATTAGCGAAATGGTCGATTGTGATTTAGCGGACATGATTGATGTTGATGTGAGCCCCGAAGACCGGTATTTTCGCGGGAGACTTGCTTAAAACATGCAAGTTCCAAATATACGGATAAATCTGGTACTTAAAATCCTTAATAAGTCCCAGTGAATGGAATTAGAAAGGGACTTAAGTAGTTTTACTTGAAACGAGCTTATTTCCAGGAATGAATACAATGACGTTATCTACAGTAGAAAGGTAGATAGAGATGGCTACCTGACTGTTTAGTTTTCGGACGGAAGTGAAAGTAAAAACTCTTGAAATGAAAAGTTATTGTATTTTCGAAAATCTCAAATGTCTAGGACGAGTAGGTTCCTTTATCATATTTATTCTTCCGAAACACAGTGCTTGGTCTACGGAAATTAACCTGACTATGCTAATGATGAGTGCAACAAATTTGTGTCAGATATTTTGGGCCTATAAATTGCAATTTTTTTTTTTATAATTCCTGCAGGTTCAAGAGTTACGTTCTTATGGTGTTTGTCACACAACCTGGACGGGGTGCAGATGGTTTGTGTTGAGAACATGTTCGTTCACAACTCTCCGGGGGTGGTTGTCCTAGATAGGATTTGTGAGATTAGATTGAATTTTGCATTGGTTGTAGTTCACAGTAACTCTTTTGTTTCCATGTCATTAAGGTGTTATATTGGAAATGCACAAACAGATTATGAATTTCGAAGTGTTCTTATGCTGTGAGTGTTATGCCTTCGTCAGCATTTTTTGATCATCCCTCATTCACAACTGATGTTGTTGCACAGTTTTTCCGTCTCAACAGTCGGTGATGATTACCATTGCACCACGACTACCCCAAAATGAGGGTATTGTCTTGCAAAATTATGGTTATAAAATTATGGATTTTAAATGGCCATCAATGAGTATATTATTCTGGGAATTGTCCATCGGAATCTATAACTTTCTAGCATCTTTCTGGTATTGGTTACTTTCCCAAACAAACCGTTTAACCTAAGAAAGAATGAAGTTCAATTTTGACGCCTTCAGTTTACCTAAGCCGTATTTATAAAACAGCATTCTGCATTTACCGAATTAAGTGAAAATGAGATGTGATTAGACCACAGTTTGGCAAATAGCTTTTAACCATTGTAGCAGGATAAGGGCGGGCATTGTTATGACGAAACTCATATCTAGAGGCATTTTCCGGTCGTTTTTCTACCAATGCTCTTAAACCAATCAATTGTTGATGGCAAAGTTGACTAGTAAATAATTTTGGCAGGATTTAACAGCTCGTAGTATATTACTCTCTTCTGGTCCCATCAACAACACAGCATCACCTTTGTTCCATGAATATTCGGTTAGGATTCGACGTGCCGGGTTGGGCGGGTTTCTCGTATGATCTCTTGTGTTTAGGCTTGTCATAATGGATCCATGTTTCGTCTGCATTCGAGAAGAATTCCTTAGCTTAATGGCACTTGAAGTTGCGAGGCTTCAACTCATATGGCATCTAGTTTCCTTACTGCCTTCAGGCTCTTGGAAGTTGCTGCTATCACTCCCTATGATTCCCCAAAGTCTTCTTATAATAATGTCTCCAAATCTTCGTCTTCCTTGTTTTCGGTGTCCAAACTAGCGCTTTTACTCGTACAGTGTCGAAACCGGACATGTTTTTTTGACGCAGTATGTTTTCTGTGGGCAACCTTCGATAACTTTAACAAACGCATTTTGCCAATGTAAAAAGAAAAGCAAGGCTTCCGGTATATGCCAAGTTTGAACATGGAATAAATTACAAAATGTACACTTCGACGAATTGATACATACTGACCACTAAAGTCATACGATGTAGCAGTGCCTCAAAAATATTTGCAGCATGCTTCTGAGCTGTGCCGTAAGTCGAATGCCATTTTCAAGTTTCGCACTTAAACCTTAGAAAGAAGTCTGCTTAAACAACTTGCTCATCCATCTAGCAAAAAATTAATTGTGCAATACTTTCGATATATTTGCTTCGACTCAAGAAAATTTTTTTAAAAACCTTTATGGTAATATTCTTGTTATAGTACAGTAGACTTAAGGGCCTGAGTGCTATCTTCCACGTGCACAGGGAGTAACAATTGTCTGCGTTTCGTCGGAACCTTCACTGCCGCTTTCAAAATACGAGCTTGTTCGAAAAATAACAGGAATCATTCGTTTTTGAAAAGAATTTTATTTATTTGTTTATTTTGATATTGCTGATATTTTTTCGATCTTTCGAAAAGGACAAAAGGTCTTATTTAGGGTTTCCTGAGAAGTTCTATGGTTTTTGCTCGAAATTCAACAATTTTGGAACAGTTTTATGCCACACGGTTCATACTCAAAACCCTCATAAAAAAATTCTTCACAATATCAAATGATATTAGAGGTACAAATAGCAATCCGCTCTTTTTTATTTGGGATTTTGTTTCTAAAAAGTGGCTACATGGCATGTTTATTCTCGGAGGTACTGTAAACGGCTGGCTATAACGAATTTAAAAACTGCATATACTGTGACGCGATTCTAGTTTCGACTCGATTTTTGGTTGAACCAGGACATCGATTGGAGTAGGTTATTGTCGAAAGGAGGGATATCTGGAGAATACCGCGTGTAGGGTATAACGTTCCATTTCAGTGTTCAGGGACATTTTACAATAATAGCCAGCGAAATCACTTTGTCAAACGGATTAAATATTCAGTAGTGAGCTGCTGAGAAGATTGCACCCGATTGCAAACACTCATAACCTGGTATTCCGAAATACGCAGCATGAGTTCTAACCCAGATTAGGTAAGGTTAAAGAAGGGGAGTGTGATGGTTGAGCTTCAATCCACTCGGAGGCCAAAGGGCCCATTGTGATTCTCTTCATTTGTCGAGTACACATATAATTAACCTGGTGGCTGAAACCACCCCGTGCTCTTTGTGAATTTTAGAAGATCCGATATATCTGCATTTGCTACGTCCGCAATCTCGGTAATCTTTGGCCCATCGAAGCTGGGCGTCTATTCTGGAAAGGTGGGCTGTGGCAAAGCAGATGTTGGATCGTCTCGGTTTCTTCCCCATCGCCTCAGCTCCGGCAGAGATCGCTGGATCCCGAGTTCCATTTCCGAAGCATTGTTCCGATGGGACAATGTCCTGTAATCACTCGAGCATACGGATCGAGTTTTGGTCCAGCGCCAAGAGCTTCTTTGTTTTTCCCATATTGATCTCTGGCCACGATGATCTTGTCGCGTGGCTGTCGTTTCTTGTAAGCCAAGACGAGTTGGCTTGTTTTATAATTGTTTCATTTATGATGCGCTTTCATGTAAAATGCGCTGATTGGTGGTTGCAATGACGTGTCCGTTCGCTGATGTCCATTTCAGACCCTTGCCTGGCCAATTCGCCCGCTCTTTCGTTCCCTACGATTGAGCTGTTACCTGGGACCCAGCAGAGTTTGACTTTGAGGTGTCTGATGGACTTCAGAGAGTCGCGGCATTTCATGACAGCCTTTGATCTCGTTGTACAGGTTCCTATTGACTTCTGTGCAGCCTGGCTGTCTACAAACATAGTGATATCCGATGGTGGGATATCGGTTACTTGTAGGTTTTTGGCTTCTTTCTCTATTGCTAGGATTGCTAGGTGTCAGAGTACCCGGCCCCAGTGCATCCATTGTGTCCATTTTCGATCCGTCGGTGAAGAGGGTAATTTCGTGGTCGTTGATCAGGGCGTTTGATAGCTACTCTTCTCTTCAACCCAAGTATGTTTGGCATGGCTTGGAGGTAGAATGCAGAAACTCCATCTTGTCATCGGAAATTGTTTGTCGTCCATTGAAGCTGCAAATTTTAGCTGCATTGGAAGTGATCCTTGATCCAGCAATGTCTTAGGTTTTACGTCGTCAAACTTTTCAACCAATCTGAGAGGCGTCTGGTCTTCAACGGCGAAATTATTACTTTTGTTGCATTGAAACCATTCACTACATATGCTTTTACTAACAAAAACGTCACTGTACATTTCTATAATCATTTGACGAGCCTCAGATGAAGATTATTTGCGAATTGAAGACGGAAAGCAAAACTTCGTGCAAATTATTCGTATGTGGTTAAAATGCCGTCATTATCAGTCATAACAAAACAGATATATGGCGCCGATGAAAATGCACAAATATAATGATGAGGAGTTGTCGACAGACGTCCAAGCTATCGATGCGATGTTTTGATCAGATATTTCTAACTAGCACTGGTAACGCCATCTATCGGTAAATGGAAGATTTCCATTTTTTTTCTTGTTATATCAGTTTTTCCAGTCACTTTTGTAGTTGTGATTAGGTAGGTGATCGCCAGGGAGTTTATAATCTTCAGCAACAAGACTTTATTACACTTTATTTGAAAACCAAAAATGTGTAAATATTTGTCGATAGCGTGATAACGGACAAAATCACACCAAGGTAACTCGCGTAGTTACTTCGCAGCTAAGCTAAGACCTAAATTGACATGGTTTTACTAGTATTCAAAATCGAATTCTAGAAAGTCTCATTAAAACACATTCTCCTTAGTTCTCTGATCCTTTGTTGCGGCAACAATACACTAAAAAAGTTATACTTAAAATTATATTGAGTCATTTCTAAAACTCTTAAAGCAAGACCTTGCTTCAAATCTTGACGAATTAGAATAACAATCACTTTCATGTGTAGAGTATAACGTTTAAGCGTCCAGTAGATGCTGTATATAGGTGGAAGTCGTCGGCGAGTTGTGTGCAATCTTAGACGAATTTAACTTGATATTTTATTTCTGAATAATTCTACTTCAATCCAGGTCGTTGTCAATCTCTTGTTCCCTTGATTCCAACGTGGGGTAAAAGAACAATGAAATTCTACTTCGTCAATGTTCTATTTGTTTTATATACATAAAATGATAATTTTATTTATTTGACATTTGCTCTGATTTCTGAGACAAAGAATCTAATCCACGTCGAGAAGGACTCATGCATCTAATGACGTCGAGCTCTAAATGGGTATTAGGTATTGTAGTTGTGACAAGTCATTGTCGCCTATTACGTTGATATTTGCGAGATATCGATGATTATTTTTATTGCTTTTCCAAAGTAATAAAATAATTTAAATCGAATTGAATTACGTCAGATTAAAGTCGGGTTTCGAAACTGTGAATAACAATAAAACACATAAAGAACATGGTCGACAATAATTCATTATGAAGCGTTATTAAGAGATTAACGGAGCTCATGTTAAGAATAATCGATATTTTGTGGTTTTGGTTAGTCATTAAACAGATATTGTTTTTAGGACTTAAGATATATGATAGTAGATAATACCATATATAAAGAGTGGATTCGTTAACTATGTTAGAAAGTCCTTTTGTAACCTGATTCGTTGGTTATGCATTACAGAGTCAAAAATACATTTACCTGATTCCAATAATTGAAAAGCGATTTGAAGTATAAATATGTGATTTTCGCATTTGCGGATTAGACACGGATTAAATCTCAAACTAGTCGAAACGGGTTTTAACCTCGTATTGCAACGCATTTTATGAATTTTAATCGATTTAGAAAAAGTGATTTATAAAGCTAGACTCTTTCCTTCACACAGACGATGGTATATCTCAGCATTTTTAATTTACTTATAAAGTAACCTTTAAAATATGATGATTGCCGAGCGGGGGTTATACATATTGAGTGTTGCAGTATGGCTCTACAGATTTAAAATATAAAATTATAACTGAAATAAATATCAATATTCCGGCCTATATTTGGAATGTACTCGCTTGTCTTAACAATGCAGAGTCTTCGACATATATTTGCACTTTTTCTGATTTATTAAGAAAATGTTTATTAAATATTTATTATTATTAATGTAAGTTATTAGAAAACGCAGCAGCAGATTTAGTACTGTGTACCTCATTGATTTCCTTTTTTTAGCTTGTAATATCTTTTTTTTTAAATTAAGGCACTAAGTTATGCTTTAAAACCCTAGCTACCAGGCTCACTCGTTTGGTTTTCAATTATCAAAAAAAAAGCCAACACATTGAAATCGGAAAAGAATATTTTTATTTGGGTTGACAAATCAGTGTTTGCGTCTACTTTTCACAGATTATTTTATGTCAGCGTTGAACACGACTACGTTTTAAGTGGTCCATACGGAAAGTCAAATTTAAATCACTTTTTCGAGCGTATTGACTAGGTTTTGCCAATAATATATGTAATGTTGTCTGCAAATGACGATGGCTCATCGGCATTGACTGATAATTTGACGAATCCTCATAAAAAGTAGTCTAAAGACGCAAAATCACACGATCTAGTTCCGAACGAGATACAAATTGCTCAGAGTACTCATTTCTTATTTGGTTCATCGATTCGCATTCTGTGCGGCATGTAGTGCGGTCGTTCTGGAATCATATGGCGAAATTCGTGCATTTTGGGCAAAAAAAGGCGATTACGATTCCGCCGGACCATATATCGCCCCAATCTCACCAGAATTGAGCTTCGTGGCCGAAGACAATTGCTCTAGGCGGATTGCCCCCGGCTTTGCTAAGCCCCACTCATCAAAAAATCGACACTGTGGCGGGTCGTTCGGCTTAAGTTCTTTCACGAGCTATACTTTCTACGGTCCTAGACCAAGATCCTTTAAGTCGAGTAACACAGTCCCAATTACAGAAAACAGCAACGAGTGACAGATTACGGTCTTCATTAATACTGACGGACGCAGAAGCAGTATTTTCCGTTGTACATCCTCTACGCACACGGATAGGTTGTTTTATATTCAATAAGGTGAATTAGGTGCGAAGTTTCGTCACCATGGTTGGAATTTTCAGTAGGTGGATTATGGCGACAGTAGAGTGGTCCAAGTGCGCGAAAAAAAATGAAACATTTTTCACAGAGAACTTGTTTTTTTTTAGGATAAATCCTGTTGATTACAACTTTACGCCTCGATTTCGTTCGAGCTGGAATTCCAGCATTTGTGCCATCTTTTAGGGAGTCGTCCTGGTGGTCTGGATGTTGATGGTCTCCCTGTCATTGCCGACCTTGCTGTTGTTGTTGTTGTGGCATCCTGAGTACGTCGTTTTTCCACTCTCTGTGTCTCTTCCTTTACCACTTTATGATATCCTGAATCCGCAGATCTCTCTTACCTCTTCGTTGCGCATGCGATCTCTTGTAAATCATGTTATTGAACGTAGTGTTTGCATTTCTATTTTTGATGTCACTCGTTCGGTGGCATTAGTGGCGGCTCTCGTCTCGGCGGCATAAGTCACAGAGCACGAATTTTAATTATAAACTTCTATAAATTATAAGCATTATTCAAATGCAAGTCTTTCTATGATAGAATGGCAATGCTAATCAGGTATGCCTGACTTTATCTCATGTCAAGAATCATGCGTGGGCTGTCAAAAATAAAGCACTTAAAAGCCAAGTACATGAAAATCACTGTTAACTCGTTCGGAAGTTATTAATGAAATATCTGCCGTATGTCTACCTTGGCCCAATTTACAAATATGTAGTAAATTTTTATTGATTTTTTTTATCAGGTCTTTGTAAAATTGTTTTTCGCTACAAAGACTAGACTTTATTTTTCACATTCACTCAAAGGATCGCTATGCACGACCTTATCAAAGCGGCCAAGTAAAATTTCCATTAGAAGAACACATGTGTCCAGGAAATTTGTCTTTTACATAAGACAGTCACGTGCCTTGGAACATGTATTGTAGCTTCGTCCTGCCAAAAATCAGATTTTAGGCAAAAAAGGTTCGTACAGGTTCAAGAATGTACGCTCTTATGGTGTTTGTCATACAACCTGGGCGGGGTGCAGATGGTTCGCGTCTAAGATGTTCGTTGACTACTCTACGAAGGTGGTTGTCTTAGATAGGATTTGAGAGATTCGACTGAATTTGCGTTGGTTGTAGTTCACAGTAACTCTTTTGTTTTCATGTCATTAAGGTGTTATATTGGAAATGAATGTTGTTGTTGTTGTTGCACAATTATAGAAATTGTTCTTGGCTATGGACAAACTTGAAGTACAGATCTTCTGCTCAATAGTCGATGATGATTACCAATTCACCATGACCACATTATATTTAGACAAACCAAACCTAGACAATTGGACGTTAATTCATTTACGGCATCAAATTAACAAAAATACGTCATTGTGTTTGGTGTTTAGACCTTGGGTGCAAGATGCTTGCAGACAGGGCCAATGGTTTCTCAGGAACATGAACCTATTCGAGAATATTGATTTTATGAGTTAAATTCACTATGTACGAGGGAGAAGGCACTTGATGGTGTCGGACGTAAGGTTTCCTCGATATTTCATAATTTTTTACTGAATTTTATCAATTCAATATATTATTCGAAAATGCGTCGACAAATTTCTAGTTTTTACTTATCAAATGTCATGGCAGTGAAAGTTGAATACTCGTTGTCTAACCATGGCTCGTTATTTGAAACGACACCTCTTGTAGGATGACCGTTTATCTCTCCGGTCTTTCATGTTACTGAATTCTATTGATTTCAGGGCAGCTAGATGTCCTTAAAAATGATGATCTCCGATCATGTATGCGTCTGGCGGCATTCTTTCGCTCGAAAAAGCTGCATATGCCTGTACGATTCCTGTTTGTTCAGCGTTTCGCAGTAGAATATTATTCCCGTGTCTGTAACCATTTTTCGAGTAGTCAGTGAAAAAAGTGATCTCATTTTCGTTAATTATGGCATATGCCCAGTCTTATTTGGGAAATGAAATAGGTTTTCTTGGGTTGAAATTATAAAGAGAGTAATGTAATTGAATTGATATTGTGAAGCTACCGGAGCCCTAATTTCTTTGCTTTCAATATGGAATCATTTAATGCTTCTATGGTAAGGAGGACAGAGGTTTACTATCTTCCATTGTACATGCTGCACCTGCCTATATAATTTGGTGAATACTTGAAAAGCTTTTAATGCTGCTTGTGGTCCATCAGACCAAATGGTTGATTGAATGACCACGCAATATGTCCAGTGTTGTTATCCTAAGCGCTTCCGCTAATGATCATTTTTTGTAATTGCATTTAGCTATAATCAATACGATGATGGTTGTAATGTCCGCTCATGAACTTTATGTAGAAGACCATGGCCATTCATAGTTACATGAGTGGTGATGACGAACACATCCAGTTTCTTGCCTATTCAGAGTGGCATATTGTAAAAAGCTGCTCGTTGCAGGCAATTACAGAGAGTTTTGTAAGTTCCTCGGCCAGTAACTATGGTTTTGATGACTTTTGATGACCAACGCCTTACCAGAGTTCCTTAGCTCGGTTTAACATTTAAAGCGACATCGACATTGTTGCTGATGCATTTGATCACCGTAAGTTAAGTTTACCGCGTGTCACAAGTTTTCAGACCTACCCATTTGCTTTAGGATCTATTGTACTTCCGTTTAAGTAAACAGCTTAATTGCAAATTTAAATAAATCTTCTCCGTCCTTCACGATGATGAATGAATACAATTTCTTAAACTTATCCAAATCTAATAAAACATAACCAGTTTCTAAGCAATTACTTGAGAGTACCAACAGGTGTCGGACGATTGTCTACGGAATGTCTCTCGTAGAATGATTGATTATGTGGGTTTGCTAAGCTAACTACCACTGCAGGAGTTGTTTGTTCAACAAGTTAACCTGTTTTGGTCTTTGATAAAAGTCCACATGCCGGGTAAAAACAAACAATATTTCGCAGAAAACTTCTAATGTTTCTGGTTTCCTGGTAAAGTACATTTAAGCGCCATCCAGTGTGTTCTTTCAAAGACCTTCTAACCGAAAATTGTACTTCTCAGTATTCTAAGAGGATCATTTTGCCTCTTACATTTGCTGAAAAATTGCAACTCTATCCGAGTTTTGTGGGTGTTTGTCATAAATAATTCCAAAATTGATCTTTAGCTAGAGGTTGACCTGTGAGTAAATATAGCTTCTTCGACTGCCCCAACTAAAACGCATTACTCCTATAGTCGCTTAATATTTTTTTCCATACTTTACTTCCGGCTTTATGCCATGAATTGAATCGATCTAGGAGTTATAGACCGCTCAAAATGATTACGGTCTCAAGAGACTTGGATTTGTTCAGATTAACAAAAAAAATGGGCGCCATAATAGTCAGACTTTGTCAACATCCTGGAGATTGTACGCAACTGACTTAATCCCCCCACTGATCTTAGAATAGATCAGCACGAGCAAGGTCGCCACCCATTGTCTGCTAACATTTTAATCAATTAACTTTTCAAGCAATCGTGCGGCCTTCCTTGCATAAGGTACAACACTGTTCTCTTTCATTATCCATCCATACATAGACTGCCAAGAAAAAAAGTAAACAATTACAGTCAACGAACGGAATTAAGGTCCAAACCTACGCATGCAATACGTTCTGCTTCAATACACCGCCCTCAGTACGAGAATTTATCACCACCTCACAAGCTGATTCGAATTCAATTGTATTACAACTCGATGGCAGCCAGTAATGCAAGCGTGAGTGAGAATGTTATTCTGACACCTCGACCGATCTATACAGCGATCTGTACAGTGATCTCGGCTGCGATCTACATACGTCTTTGTATGATTGTATCGTTTTGCATTTTGCAATATGCAACGCATTACAGCAGACGAGCGTTGAAGTTCTTAACGAAACATCGTTGTCGTGGTCGTACACCTCGTCGTCGGTCGTGCTGTTGTTGACACCTATGGGGGTTCGCCCCCCTTCAAGATACTGAAAAATGCATTTTCCCTTATTCCCGGTCTAGTAAATGAAGACCAAAGTACTTAGAGATCATACAAGTACGTCGGAGAGCCATAAATTTACCTCGACCCTATGATTGTTATCCTCCGCATGATTGCAATTGACATCCACATACATTGCATCCATTCCATTGACTCGCCTGACAATGGATTGTTATAAGGATTCAACTCGATTCGCTCTCAGGGCGTCTCATTAAAATGTCTTGTTCCCATGTTACGAGTACCATCCGGCGTGAGTCCGATTGTGTATACGTATGTAGTATGCGATGCCGGGATGGCTATTTATGGAAGGTGTTAAGTTGGGTAAATAGGGACGACAAATCAGTAGAGGTCGTACGCAGAGGCGTTTGTTATGAGCCATGGTAAATTTACGGTGACTAATTTTATTGCTGTAGCGACTTGCAACAGTGGTCTGCGGTTATAGGTGGTGCTGTGGTTGCAACTCTGGTAATGAATGCAACGAAGACTGTTTGGAGACCTATGTACATATAGTGTGTCGAGTAACTCGAGGAGTCTCATGTGAAAAATGGTTATTGCACGAGGGAAAGATGATTTACAGGAGTGTAGCAAATTATCTGATTGTTGTTTATTCAGGCGTAATTTAGCCAAATTCAGGCGGTAGATGGCGTCAGTTTGGATAGAGCTGTAGCCATGAATGAGAACTTGATTGGATCAAATGGTTTTCATGATGAACAACATCGATTAGTACAGCCCACAATCATAGCTAAACGCTCAATCAAACAAAGCATTGCAAAGCATTGCACTGCCATACGACGTTATGGTAATGACATCGGTGCAACTAATAGTGCTCCATCTTACAGCCTTCACTATTCTCGTTGTTCTGCCTGCTCAAATACAGCTATCTACCGTACGTAATCATGAATTACATATTTACCCATTAAAACCACTGCACATAAACATGGACGTGACGCCAACTTAAAAGGCATCAACTGCAACAGCAATAGAAGAAGCTAGCAATCAACAGGCAGAGATAGAGAGATGACAGTGTGTGGCGGGGTGTTGTGTGTTACATATGTTTAAACTGCCCTGTGTTCGATTGTGGCTTGCAAGCGACTTAGAGCTGGTTTAATTTATGTTACCAATAAGGTTTACCTACCGATCCCAGCCTAAAGAGAATGTCCACAGCTAAGCTATGGTACCACTCCCATCAAACCGCTCACCGCTCACATTTCAGTTGAAGAAAAAATAAGAAAAACAACAGAAACTATCATTAAAATTAGTTTAGCCAATGATCGCCACGATTTATGCTGGCGGAAATTTTTTTCCCTTGTTTGTGCTTAGAACAGATATGTGCTTTACATGACTGCCTGAGTGAAAATATACCCACGAAAGGTACAAATATGACAGAGGGACAGTGTGGATATCATTGAATCGCACTCGAGATAATTGTTCTCTTTTTTTTCAGTCTTTTTTTTGCAAACTTCTGAAGGCTATGGGAATGGGTTTAATATCAAACAACGATTGTTCAGGAAATCGGTGAATGGTTTGCCGTTAAACTTTTTTGTTCTGTACTATCCCACCGCAATATGGTTGGGTGGAATGTAAGTAGATCGTATGTATGTAGTTCGCTACTCAACTCTTTTAATTCACACCGATTTTGCACAGCTGGATGTCAATAATTTGTCATTAGTTAAATGTTCAACACCAATAGGGTGTCAATTAAAAAAAGAAAATGAATATTTATCTCGTCCATACCCCTAGATTTGAATTTAATTATTTGATGAGTGTGGAGTATTTTTTATTTTAATGTAGTTGCGCTACAATTACAGCTTTCTACTTTCGAACGTTGAAAATGATTAATAAAACGCTTCAATGTGCCGTAGTTTTACTATGGTCCCACAGTCACGCTTGTGAACTAGCTCGAGTGTAGTTCACATAAGTAAAAGAGAATCTCCAAACTGCATGGAGTACTAGATCCCCGATGAATACTCGTTAATCACTGTCAATTAAAACCTTATCCAATCACTAGTTCTGCTGCAGTAGATAGGCAACTTGATAACAGGAGTTTCAAGACTAAGCGCATAATGGAAGGTGATCGTTCGAATACATACCCAAGGACATTACATTAGATTTTAATTAGTATTTGGATATTAATTAATAAATCACCATGAAGCGTAAAGGCAATCGATTGTCTTAATTCGATGAACAGGAATATGTTCGATATGCGGATATTAGCAAGGTCGTCAAAATAAAAAACAAAAAAAAAACCTTACAAGAAAAGACAACGAAGAGGGAGGTCATCGTTAGCAATAATTCAAACTTGAAACAGGTGAAAAAAGGTGAATGGACCTCTCATGTTTTCAAGTCGACAAGATGCACTTCAGGTGCATAAAATCCCTTCCACAGAAAGGTGGAGCTCCATGTATTCATTTTTCGTTTTTGCATTTCAATCACTTGGCTCCTACCTTTCTTTTGTAATATCGTTGTGAGTCGGTTTGTCGGTTGCTTATTTACGAGGTGAGTTGTTTTAACAATAAACAATAATAAAAAGTGTTCAATTGACCGTTGAAGAAGATGAATGATACAAAGTTGCCACAGTGTCTTCGATATGAGGTATTGTACACAAGAGTGGTCACGTTGATGGATGGGATTATTCAAATATATGCGTTGACAAGCAAATTCGCATTTAAATTGCGGCGGTGGTCAATTTTTCAATGAATGAAGCGCGAGGTATCGGCATATGAATTTCGTTAGGGCAGTTGAATAATTTTCTGTGATATTTAAATAAGCTCAGGGGCTTCTTGTAAGCGATTATCATATCCATATTGATTGCCACAGCCGATCTAAGAGAAAGCATCAGAAGAACCCGATAGAAGAGGCCTTAAAACAGGCTTTAAGACAATATATCAATTGTACTTAGGTTTAGATTCGCTTTCCATTCTACAACTCGATAAAGGTTGTTTCACTTTTCACGCTCCATGAAACTATTCATTTCATTTCCATATTTAAGAAAAAATACACAAAAACCGGCAGCTGTTACAGTAGCACGAATCTTTCAATCCCGATCTTAAAAGCGATTTAAAACCCGTTACCATTGTTATTCTAGATGAAGATGAGAGAAAAAAATCGTCGCATTAAGGCCACTTTCATCTCTCATACGTGAGATGATTATCAACGAGTAGACATTAAATTAAAGGTCATCCTTCGCGTAAACTACCGTTGAATAAATGCCAAAGGCTACGAAGCATCATCATTCGATTGCTCTGCTACCACGGATCTTAGTTATGAATCCTATAGAATTTTTGATTGGCGCTTGAACACGTACGTTGAAGAAGTGTTTTTGTTCTTCGGAATAAGTCGTGTCGATAATGGTGTTGTAAGAGCGTTTCCGGAAAGTTGAGTGTTTACAGTGCTTAGCGCCACTCGAACTCTGAGGTGACTTTTTCCAAAATTGTACGCCCACTAGCGACTCAAGTTAGCAAAAACATTTGCAGAACTCAAGTGAAAGGCTTTGCAAAATTAAATGCTGACATTTTTTTTAAGGAACGTGTTGGCGTGCTGCCCTTGAGTTTTGTCTTGAAGTGCCTTCAATGGCATCCGGCTGAGCTGATGTAATCGGTTTCGGGGAATAATTGCTTGAGAATGAATGACATCGCGATTGACACATGATCCTTATGTGATTATCTGTCTACATTTGCATAAATGAAGTGGACATTTTGTGAAGAGGGACTAAGGTAACTTCATAATCGCGATACCGATGGTGATAGGTGTTTGGGCGTTTCGGCTTAATTAAAATTCATATGATTTATGAACCAAGAGTGTTGCTTAAGCTTAAGTTAACCCTTGTCACGAAATCGCTTAGAGACTTCATCACAGCCGAATTCCGTAATAGAAATTCCAATTGCTTAACTGAACAAAGATACCGGAAGATCACACTTTGGTCTCCATTTAAAAAAAATTAGAATTATTTGAAGCCGGTGGTAATGGAAGTCCATATACCGATGACAGAGGAGTGCTTTAATGACTGAAGTATTACTTCGTTTTTGTTTTTCGGCGCTTGGTTAAGTGTCGAATTTGTATGAAAAGGAGAGGACCGAGACTAAGACTCTTGCAATCAATATATGTTGGTGTGTTCAATAAGTTAAGGGAATTTTATAAATTCACGGGTTGTATTAGGTCAATTTATGAAATTGAACGAAAATTACCAGATACCAAATACCACAAATGATAAAGAACATTTTCAGAATATTAAATTCAATAATGTAAAATTTGATCATTTTACAATTAAATTCTGGTAAATCAATAGAAGTTGAATTTTATTCCTGTTCACAACTCCCTAACAAGTGATTTCACATGCTAGCTCAGAATGGAATATTCCATCCCAAATTGTCCTTAAAAAATAATTAGAACAAATACTTCGAAGCGAGTTAACATATTATAAAAAATATGATTGGGCCCATGACCGAACCATTAGGTACTCCCATCAAAAGATATGGTGGAACTTGCTCTGTTAGAGTTTGGAAAGAAAAGTTAATATTCTAAAGTCAAGGAAGCTTTAAGAGCCTATGCCAAGCAGGGTTTTAACGAATGACAAGATGTGATTCTGCTGCCCTACGCCATACTACACTGTGCTGTTAAGCGCAGAAGACTGAGAGTGCGTACGTTAAATAAATAGCGTCTTGACGAGCATCAATCGTGAGGAATCAATTTCCAGCGTAGCATTATATACGCAAGAAATTGTAAACTCTACCTGTTAAATTGGTGATGTGATTCCCACACAAAAGCTGTTGATTAAAGATGACTCCAACATTTTTAAGAGTCTGTACATAGTCAATATTGCTTCCGTTGGCTTGAATTGGTGGGAAGTTACTTAAGTCTAAGATAGTACGATACACTGGACTCTTGGTGGAATTGAGCATAAGTTTGCTTTTAAATGACCATCGTGCCTGCAGATCCTTATTTAACTGAGCAGTAGCATCTGCCTTTAAGTGAAATGGGTAACTGATGTCTAATTGTGTACAGTGTTTGAGAACGACAGGAATGCCGTTATTGAACAGCGAGAACAGTAAGGGCCCCAAGATAGATAGTTGAGGGACCCCCGTTTTGGTTTTGAGAAAGGTGGAGAAGTTACCGTTAGCATATACAGCTTGGCTGCGATCTCCAAAGTGATTCTCAATGAGTCTTAACGCTGAGGAATCCAAACCAATGTAATGTTTGAGTTTTTTGAGAAGAATTTCATGTGCGATAGTATCGAACAAGCAAATTCTCTTCATAGACTCAAGTAAAACCAAAGCTGACAGTAAAATTGGGCAGATTCCCAGATGCCACTGTGGCGGATTTCTTATTTAAGTTTTCGATACTGATATCTTCTAAGGTCTTAGCCTTGATATTTTTTATCCGAACCTAGCGTCTTAATCTTCTTCCACATTTGCTTTACGCTTAAGCCGAGTTTGAATTTGGATGTAAAAAGCTTAGTTTTCGACCTTCTGATTTACTTCGTAACAAGGTTCCTGAGGCGTTTGAAATCGTATAGTAACTCGGGGAGTTTAAACTTAAGCGATAAATCACACGATCGTGGTGGACAACGTTCACATCACCAAAACGCGAAATAACTCATTCTGGCAATTTTCTTGCAATACGAGTAAAGTCGAAGAAGGTCACGTTTTCTGGGATGTATTATCATCTTGTTTAAGCCACATGACTTCGACATCCATATCTTCGATTCGAAGCCAAAGAAGTCGGTTAAAATGGAGCTATAGCGTGAAATAGATAGATTTGGAACTTCTTCAACACTATAACCAACAGCAGCCAAATTTTCTGCATACCGAGCATTTTGAATATGGATTGAAGGGACTTTTGTAAGGTCCCTTACATTTTTTTTTTACAGTTTTGCTTCTCAGGTCGAAAATTATATTGACTTTAATCTGCACTAATATTAAACGATCCATATTTTGGCAAATCTTATCGTATTGAATGATAGTTTGGCTTAACATACATATATTATTAAAACTTATTGCCAACGACCCATGGAGGGTATGAGCCTGAGCCAAAACTGCCTTCCATCTTTAACGGTTCCGGGCTGCTTCTGGTTTTCCGCGATTACTTGGTCTCTAAACCGGAGGTTCGGTTTTCCTCTCCTTCTTGAGACTTGGATTCGAAGACCCTCTTGGGTGAAGCGTTAGTATCCATGCGCTAAATGTAGTCGGCTTTCTGGACTACGTCCACATCATTGTACAGCTCATAGAGTTCGCGGTCTTGTCTTATCCTTCATTCGCCTTCCTCGCAGATAGGGCCGAATATCCGCCCCAGAATCTTTGAATGAGCCCAGAATCAACTATGTCGTTCTGCTTATCGTTCAACTTGCGGTTTCATAGAGCAGGACTGGTACGATAAGGGTCTTGTGGAGCATGATTTTGGTCCTACGAGTGAGGAGTTTTGACCCCAGCTGCAAAGGTTGCTAAAGGATGATTCTGCGCCGGAGTTCCACTATGATGTCGTTTGTACACATTTGCTCCGATGTAGACAAAGTCCTTAACTACCTCAAAGTTGTAGATGCCAATTGCTTTGTGCTTGTTTTGTCTCAGATATTAGTTGACGGATCGGTTTCTGCTCGACAGCATGTATTTTGTTTTTCTCCTCGTTCACCTTCAGGCCAGTTCGTTTTCCCTGCTCTTTAGTCGCCTTGAAGGCTTCTACAATGTCACGTTAGGAGCACTCGATAATGTATATATAATCTGCGTATCCCAACAGTTGGACCGACTTATAGAAAATGGCGCCTACCGCGTTTACATCTGCGCATCACCTTACCGAATTCTGATGCATGTAAGGAATGGTTCTGAGGTTCTTGAATCGAACTGCATCGTGCATCGCGAGTTTTTCAGTGTGGTGTAACACAACCGATTGAAACAGGGATTTTAAAACCGGACAAAGAATTGGATGACCCCCTATTAGGTAGATGGCCTGGGGCAGTTGCTATATGGATGAAGTTTTAAAGACAAGAATTTATCTCTTAATGTAAGCAGTTTAACAGGTAACTTGTCGAAGAGATGTAAAAATATTCTTGTAAATTGTACATCTTAACAGTTTTTGCGCTTTTTGTCTTAATTGCTTCAATGAAGAGACCACCTTCCTGCTGACGATCGCAATAAAGACACGTCATTACAACCGTTTAGCTGTTCCATATATGCCAACTGTTACAAAGGTGTAAATATCACATATAATATTAGCCTTGATATTTTTGTTATAAATCAAATGGAAATACTGTTCAAAAAGTAATAGGAATTTTGTAATTTCGAGATTCTTTAGCTATTGTATTAGGAAATATGTTTGAAATGTATGTCTCTGTAGTTCTCTAGCCAAACTAATTTTATATTTTCTGCCTTGTGCTGATACGGAGGTTATATGTGGGGTAGTACAAGAGGCGATCACAAGTTTGTTAGCAAAATTTACCAGTAGTATTTGAGTATGGCTAAGCTTACGCGTGATATACGCGTTTCCAAAAAGATGCTGAAGACGCGTTGAAGAAAGCTAACAGCCTAGTCACCATAGCACACCAACAACTGATGAAAACGTTGATGAAAGTGGGGTAGGAGTCGTTAAACGAAGTCATTCATCGACGAAAATATGTGTTTATAAATGTAATAAATAAAGAGGTTCAATTGCCTCAATTCTGTGAATCGTAAAGACAGAAATGACTAAAGTCGAATGCGTATGTCATACTTCCTGCATAGTGCATCATGAGTTCTTGCGTCGAGGTCAAGTGAAGTAATGAAGAAGCGCTGTTTAAATCATAAAATATAAAATGAAGACCATTTTGAACGCAATAATATTGTCGGAAACTGAAAATTCCCGATATATTTTGAACAAGCTCCAGCCAATAGTTTATACTAAAATTCTACATCGCATAAGTAGAATGACCTCTGCCCAATTCAAGGCCAGGTTTTCAAATATTATTCTCATCAATTTCCAGCTTTCTTCTACAGATCCAAAATCGGAATCCTAAGTGTCATTGACGATTTCTCTTACCATGCAGTAAAGTAGCTCATATAGCACCTGCTTTTCAGACGTACAACCTCAAGCCCTCGTTAATATTTATGTCTTGTGTCATATCGAAAACGAACGCACTGGTCATAAGCAAATTGCGTTCATAACTCATTCTCTATTGCTGGTCATTTAAATCATCGTCAGTTTCATCACCCACATAGGACAACCTGCATGTAATCCTTCTCCAGCTTCAGCTCGATTACATACACTGCCGTTAACAGATATGGCTTATCGTCCATCATGCTTGGTCAAAACGATCCGCTTCCGTAATTTGATTTCCTTTTAACTTCACTTGTCAACGTTACCCATTCCTCGTTTCCAAGCCAAACAAAACAATAAAAAGGAAAAGAAAAAAGGTACTCAGGGATACCTCGCACAGATGTCGTCGTCGTTCCAACTCATTGCAAGTCATAACTCGCATCGTCTCAGTAGCAATCGCCTCGAGTAAGTGATCGCTTGAAATTTCGTTTTTGCGGAAATTGGAACGCGAACTGGACGACTTTCTCCAATCTTTTGTGTTGTGTAGATATTTTTGGCCGCTCTTCGATGAAACCAAATAATGATGAGGATGCCGATCGAGAAGGAGACGGAGATGGTGATGATGATCACTTTGCGGTCAAACATAAAGATTAAATGCGGAAGATGTAAGAGCGCGCACTTGCGCACTGTGGGCTTCTTGGCGAGAAACCCACGGCTAGGCAGTTGGAATGTACGATGTCTTCCTTCGATCGACAATCCGTTGTCGGATAAACAAACTCAATTCTATTTGGTTGCGATCGGCTGTAAATCAGTGCGCCAGTTTTGACTTCCGCGGATACCCATGAACATGCATTTACGCAGTAGCTCTAGAGTACATGGAAGATTTATAAAATTCGTTGCGAGTTCCATCAACTGTCAACTGACTTCGGGTTTGAGTGCATAAATATCATCACTCAACGATTGATGTGTCGTAGCGGTCTGATCCCATCCGCAGAATAGGCTCTAACCTCCTTCTAACCAGACACGGTGGCAAGACGATACTTCCAGCAATAAGCTAGTTATCGACAGTCATATCAAAGACTTAAATGCGTCTCGAGGGGCGATTAAGTTGTGTATGCGGATGAGTGGATTTTAATTGATTAATTAATGACTACAGACTACAGACGTTTAGGAAGAGCTAGTAGACACCCATAACAGCTGACTCACAGATTGCTTAGTAAATGGGGAAAGTCAATCAACTAGGCCAGTGAGCTTATGGAGAGCATGGGGCGATTAGAAAAGTAAACTGGAGCAGACAGAAAAGGAAAAGTGATTTTTGGTTACCTTTGAGATGGGGGTACTCATCAATATTATTGACAGCATTAATTAGTTGTTGTTTTGAAGAGCGGAGATTAAGCAACTGAGGTCGGCGGAGAAGGATTTTGCAATGGGTTATGGCTTTTAAGGATTGATTTGATATGGTGGGCATAATGACCGTGGTTGAATCAGCCGTCAAAATTAAGCTGGATATTGAAACCCGTTACAAAGTGAAGGGAAAGTGTGCATGTTGGCCAATGTAGGATTGGTAGTCTTCAGGTGATTCATTAAATCGCTTGGTGACTTCATTAACATGAATCGTTTAAATAGTGTTGCGCAAATACCCATCGGGCTTTCATTACCGGCTTCAGCTAATCCGCTCTAGGTGCGAAAACCAAGGATTTTAACTTTACAGTATTAGTATTTTAAATTGAAATGCTTTAAACGATTTCTAGAATTAGCAATAATATTATCCAAATCTTGATGAAAGCTGTATACCTAGACTGGGATCTAAATGCGATGTGAATTACTTGTCTCATAAGAACAGGGTAGTACTCAGATTTCTGCTCGTATGTTGCATTTTTATGAAAATATGGCTCTGAACAAAAACGTATGAAAAATAACATAATTTTTCGAAATGTCCGTACTAAAAATGAAGGTGACTTTACAGTTCAAACTCAGCTGGCACATAATCTGAATGGAAAAAAAATTTTTTTTGTAGGTTGGTGGCGCTATCATAATTGAGAAAGAGTTCGGTCATTTTTATAATGTCTGATTTTATTGAGCGAGAAGTTGCATTAAATTTTGCTTGTGGAATGAAACTACTGCTATCAGATTTTGAGAGGTTACAGAAGTAATCATTAGTAACCATGTCACAAACAATTTCAAGAAGTCGAAAAAATGTGAGGCTTCCAATCGACCAAAAACATCAAGATACGTCTCTCATTATCATGAAAACCATTCTTGATATCATTGGCATATCGTATGGATCAGTTCAAACAATTTTGAAAACCCGTTTAATGATGTGTGTCTGGGGCACATCTCAAACGAGATCAGGTTTGGACCTAGCTCCAAGAACCTAAAAGACCGCTCGACGTGAATCGCTGCCATTTCGAAAGGCCATTTTGAAAATCTTGAGAAGTTTTCGGAGGGGAAGTATTTTGAAAGGGACGAAGTTTGGACGAATAAATAAAAATTGGAACATTGACAAATAAAGTCACTTTCACCTTGATCACAGAGGTGTCTTCTTCCCCCAATCGACTAAAGATTAAAGATTTCTTAAGTCAGTAGAATACTAATTTTATGCTTATGATAACAGAGTCTACTACAGTTTTAGATAGTACATCTTTAGACATACATCTTTGACTTCTTTAGAGCAATTTAAATTATTAAAGCAAATGATTTCTTAAATGTTTGGTTTTTAATTGTCAAAAAAATTACAAATAAAATAAGAAAAGTGTATAAAACTTTCATTTAAATTAATAAAGCAATATCTGCCAATAAATTTGTCCTTATATTTATCTAATACATAACAAGTGTAATATAAGTGTAATGTCGTCGTCCAACGCGAATGATGATAGCTCATCCACTAAGAGTGATTTGAGATATTCCCATGGAAAATAGTCTAATAGCATCAAACCCCACCATTTAACTGACCCATTTACCGGTACAAAGCGCGCAATGAAACCGAACTCATGTCTCAATTGGATCCTTGATTCGCGGGCTGCAAGGCATGTAGCGTAATCTTACTGAAATCACATGCCAACCCAGTTCAGCTCGTGCGTTTTTGTCAAAAAAAAAAGTTTGAAATTACTGAACGACAGTATCGCATTTGACGGTAACCTTAGTCTGACGGTCATCTTTGAAAAAAATACGGACCAATAATGGTTCCGCCCGACCATAAACAGCACTAAATAAGACATTTTCCGGGTGCATTGGCAGCTCTTGTATTGCCTGTTTGGCTTATAGAAAACTTTGTTTATTAACATACCTATTCAATCAAAAAATCAAAAATGAACTTTGTTGTTGAAGACAATTTTTCGGTAAAAAAGCGGATCTTTCCCCAATTTTTCAAGGTCACTAACAGAAAATTCGACTCTGTGACAGGTATTTCGTAAAGCTTTAGACCTCCCACGTAGTTGAATAACCAATTTGAAATTTTGTCCCCAAAGCTTGAACTGCTTGCCGATTATGACGACAGGAAAACGGTTACGAGGCACGAAAAACGTTTTTCCCAGAGCATGAATTTTAATGATTTGTAATTCGTAAGTGTATAATAAGATAGCAATATCAACTGGGCATGCAAAACATTTAAAAACTAAACAGAAAAAAAACCCTTTAGTAGAGAAGCGCGGCTTTTATCCAAGGGTCTTCTGTTAAAAAAAGTTAGGATGATGTGATGATCTAAGATACACGATCTGAGGTTAGTAATGGAAAAACATTATCTGCCAAATATCTCCCTCGATTCTGCCTACAATGAAACGCTTCATCACGTTTCGGCATATTTGTAGCTATATTTCGAGAAGTGCAACTTTAATATGAATCGTTTGTGAAGCATTAGAATGGGCTTCATCGTTAAAATAGCTATAATGGGAAAAGTGTTATGGTATTAAATTGCATGATCGCATGATAGGCCAAAAAATCTGTTAATATCGTTTCCCACGAGTTGAAGTCTTCATACCACTATCCCATTCAAGAAGTTTAGATTTAGATTTAATTTACTATAGCAGCACAGTGACCAAAGTCCAATGAACTTTCCAACTGTTCACGTGAATTTTCACTACTTCAACATCTTTGGGTGAAATGTACAATAAAATGACACCTCTTGTTGGATATTTACTTCCTTTTGTAGTTCGATCTTTGGAATAGCATACCGCTCATACGCTTTTTCTCTGACAAATGCTCAAAAAAACGACAGAGATTCGGTGGACTTTTGAAAACAAGAAAAAAGTTACGCGGAACCAGGTCTGGCCAATAATTATTTGTGAACGAGCAACGAAGTTTGAGCGGTATTTTATCATGGAGCGAATTCAATAGTTTGACCTTGTGCTTATGATAAATTATACCGTAAAAGTTGAAAAACACAGAAAGCACATTCGAGCTTGTACATTTTTTTTGACATTAGCGATCGAGAAGGCCTTCATTGGGATTAATGAACCTTAATTGTAACGTTATATCTAAAACTTGATAGTTCATGTTATAAAACATTTCATCGAAACTAGCCGGAGTTGGCAATAGGACCCTTTCACCAATTGGAAAAATGAATCACACACAATATAGTGATTGAGTGAAGTGTTGGCTACGGGCGCAAACGCCTACTTCATTTATATACCCAATTGAACTGCAACCAAATTCAGAAGGCTGTAACTTCCTAAGCAGTTCGTAAAGAAGCGTCAATATTTGATGACAATGCCTAATGACGGATGGTTTTAATAAGTCTTCCGTGTCTCGAACTGAGGTATATTACAACAATAATGGCTGTATTGCAAAATGTTATGATGGTAGTTCAGGAAAAAAAAATGCACCAGCGCTAGGGCTCGTGGGAAAAGCGAAGAACTCCGATTGAACGACTACTCCATATAAACAAGGACAAGATCTTAGATCGGTTGAGCAAAGGAACTGTTGCGTTCTCTTATGGAAAACAATTACCAGTCTAACAATTCGTGAACAAACAAAACGATCATATCTATTTAACGAAAAGGTCATACGAACATTTGAACCTTCGAATGGCCACCAGAAGTCAAGCGCAGTTGTAATGGCCGATGGAGGTTCGCCACTTTTGCCATTGGACCTTGGCGTTAGATTGAATGTCAGTGTTTATTGCTAAAGTGTTTTGGGTGCTTTGAAGTCTTGGGCAAACAAGCATTTCGGTGAGAGAGATCGGGCATTTCAACAACTGTCTACACCAATACATAAGGTAAGCCTCTACTTCTACCATGCATTCGACTGCACTATTTCTCGAGATATCACGATAGCATAACTACTCCATCAATTTTGTAGAACTGTTTGATCAACTGTGTGGCACCATCATGTTGAGTCACATATTTCTGATGTCAAGTCCATCCGATTCTTGCCATAAATAATCTTCCAACATGGCACGATTGCAAGCTCCCTTGCTCGTAACATCGTTTGAAAAAATATGGTCCAATTACACCTCCGGCATGAAATCTACAAAACTTTTTGTGGATGTATTGGAGTCTCTTTTGCTTATCTTTAAAAAGCTAATTTCATCACTGAAGATGATTTTCATTATTCTTTCAAACTTTTACAGAGTCCAATTGAAGAAGTGCCGGTTTCAGTTCTAGAGTCAATTTGATGTTCAAATATTTTATGGGCCGGGAAATTAGCAACTCCCTTGAAGGGCGTGGTATCGACTGATATCGCTCGTTTTGAACTGAAGCACTTACGGCTGTTTATCTCACTGACACATTTAATAGTGAATATGTGACTAGAATTTATCCACGGTAGAGCTCATTGGGTGGGATAAGGGTTACGGCCGAAAATTAGCGGTAGGCGCTATTAAAGTTCCGACCACCGACTCGGAATTTTGGCAGTGACATTTAATAATTTTTAGGCATTATTCATTCGTAAAATTCGCTAGATTAGAAGTATAAGCCATGGTTAGCCTCTTAATACTAACAAAAACAAAAAAATTGAAGTTTTACTGAATTTTTTTAAACACTATGGTAACTTTTTTAATATTTTTTATATTTTATATATGAATTCCTCTGTCCGAACTCTATGCATGCGGGTAAGTGGTGCGAAATTCGGTCACCATGGCTTGAATTGCTTGCTCAGTAGGTCGATTTATGACAGTAACACAGTCGAAGTTGATGATAGAATTTATTAGTTCGTAAGCGTAGTTCAAATGCAGGTATTTTTATAATATGATGGCAATTCCAACTGAGCATGTTTGATCTTGACGCATGTCATGATCACGTGTGATCCATCAAAAATAGAACATTAAAAAACTAAGCAGAAAAAGAAAACCTTTAGTAGAGAGGCGCCGATAAAATCCCTTAACTCTGCCCAAGTGTCTCTCTGAAAGAGAGTTGTGAAGATGCTAGAAAAGAGTAAATGGATGAAAGTAGTCGAGTTTAGGAAAGCATTGTACAATATTTGGTAACATTTTTAAAGCAGTTTATATATTTTTTTTGAATATTCAATTGCTGTGACCTTATTTAAATAAAGGTGATACATATAACATTTTTTTTGTTCAGAGTAGACTAGCCAAATGCCAACATTTCTAGTAGGTTGGAGCAAATCATTCTTTTTTTTTACACAGAATTTTTATCAGACTTCTTGACCCATCTTTTTCAGTAGCAAAATCTGTCAAACACTTCAAAACATGTCTAACCTTTATACCTTTATACATATATATGCAAAACAAATCAAATATCCAAAATAGATGACAATGTAAACATATGTTAAGGGAATGTGTACCTTCGGAATTCGAATTTACTTAAATCGGGAAATTCAGAAAGTCACCCTATTTTTTGAACACACCTCGTACATCAAATCTATACGATACCTCCTACCGTGAAATATTCAAAAAGACTAACTTTCAATGCCCAATAAATAGGGGAAAGACTCTTTATGGCTTTTCACGCTTTTCTTGCCCTGGACCCATGAGTGGGGACGTCTAATCTGGATGGACCAGAAGGGTGGTGTGTCCTCAGAAACAAAAAACATCAAGTTTTCAGAAACTGTTTAAAATTACCACGCGGAATAATCAGCTGACGAGCAAAAATAATTACAACATATTTCAGTAACATCGATCTGAAAGCTTTTCCTGGCCATCAAGATTCCCTGACCTGAACCCCATCAAAAACCTGTGGGGAAACCCCTTAAGACAAGTTAAGAACTATACTCAAATGCCGAAGAGCTCAAATAATCTCCACCAAAGCTCTGGTCCAGGATAGACATTTCAGTACTTCCTAATCTCGTGGCATCTATGTATGCCCAGCAAAAATGATAAGTCAATCGTCTTCTTTTTGAATTTTGCAATAAGAAGTACAAAACTTGATTCAAAAAAAAAAAATAAGAGAAAATAATTGACGTAATGGTACACTTATATTTGTTTTTTTAAATTCGTTGGCTTTATATTTATTGCGGTCTTTGTATTAGACAAAAAATCTTTAATGTTCCTTTTTGCTTTTATATTTGCAGGTAAGCTTCGATACACGGTTAGTAGGAAGCAATTAGATCTATAAGTCTCATAATGGTAAGTCCGACTAAAAACGAAAATTAAGAGTGACTCAGAGACCCAATTATTGGTCCTAATCCACAGTAATAAAATATCTTTGATCCCGCCGATTCCTTAATTAAACAAAACTCGAGCGAATTGCTTTTCGTTACAAACCAATCAACTCGACAAAACCAAAACCAATCTCAACCGGACTCTGTCTACTTACACCGCCCGGGATCGGTAGCATTCCTTTGAAGTTGGTTGATGTATATCAAACGGCGCTTTCCATCAAAAACCACGAAATAATTGCAAGAAAACAATAATAACCGAACATTCCAGTCAGCGAGTCCCGAGTCGCCATATATGGTCATCAAATCGATGAATAATGGAAACGCAAGTGTTTAATGCGACAGCATCCCACCGCCACTCCAAGGCATCTCCAGTCTCCACTCACCAGTCACACGTCCGTCTGTCATAGTCGAGGCACGTAGGCACATTTGTCATCTTTTTCAATCGGCCAACTCGTTCATAGTTTTCGCTCTGGGAGCGAAAGAACTGCACCCGTCGTCGACTCGACGATGAATTTATAATTTGAACGAGTTTATCAAGTTCTGGGCTGAATCAATCGATGGCTGATCCACATTCTGGTTGCAATGAAAAGACAAAACGACAACTGGCCTCTTGGGTTGGTGGTTACATAGGTGATTTGTAGCTAAGTACCGATTGCATAAGATTCCGCTCGGCGTTGTACTGATTTTCCCACAACGCCACTTATGGCGATTTGGTTTTATATCTATCGATCGGCGACTTGTATCTTTTGAAAGTATTCGGTATCATTTCTTTGTTGTCGAGATTTATTTCTCGATCATCTACGAATAGACCGTTTGATTAGAACAAAATTAAGTCAGGTGGTAGATGGTTGTACCCTTCACTACGACGGGTATCGTGGCGCCCTGTGTTTTGTGTCCAAGTTGGAAGCCTAACCCATAAATGGAGCGCCACTTGCACCCATTATTCCCCGTGCAGTGTCTCGCTTTGGTACGGTATTGTTACCATTCGCCCAGTTCGAACGAGTCGATACCAATCGTGGAGAATTTAACCTTACAGTCGCTGGATGACAGTATTGGTGATGGTTGCGGCACACCCGCGCTTTGCATCCAGCCTTATTTCAGGCTGAGCTACGGATCACGTTAGCATTTACACTATCTCACAGGCTTGAGCTGCAAATTATCATGTGCAATAGATACTCTGTGTAAGAGTGGGAGGAGCACATGGAGCAAGGTGACTGCCTCGCTGTTGCACGGAATGAATTATGAGTTTCAATATTGACTCATAACATGGCGGAGGAGGAGATGATTTTCAAGTGTTGGTGGTTATTATAGTTAAATCTACTGGAAATTATCTATTTGCGCAGACGTTTGAGTGCATTGATGCTTTTGCTTGAGCTTGAGATATGGCTATTGCTGATGGGGCTATTCATCAACGTCGTAAACTGTGTTCAATGTTGTACCTCCGAATGATGGTACGTAATTGAAATTTTACGAGCTATTAGATGTTGCAGATTTTATAGCTTTTATTTTGCGGTTATTTTTTGTGAGTTAAGTGTGATTCCAGCGGAGTAAATTGCTTTCGTATTAACAGCATGGATTCATGTCACTTTTACGGTGTGTTGCCTCGGGGTTGACACCGATTTCTATAGAACTGCTTAATCCTTGAAATTGAGGTAATTCGGATTTTGTAGCAATCGGCTTCCTTTTCGAGAGTAATGGTCGGCTTATATGGGGCACGAATAAAGCACGTTTAGTAAAATAACATTTATTTCAGTAAATGTTCGCCGCTAAGTGGCAAAAGTGTTTTTTTTGAAAATTGTTCGTTGCTCTGGGTTCACTAATAGACGTAGCCTTAGTATCGTAAATCATTACAATTAAGTGTCTTTGCATTGTGTCTACTCTGGCTCTTTGCATCCATTGCTTAATTAATAGATATCATATGGTAAGCCCGTATACACCCTCAGCAAATTTGTTGAGAGCTTTATTGAATAAAAAACCATTTCCGGTGTAATTAATTCCTCACCAAGATCATTAGGCATAGGTCGGAGATTTACTTCATTCCTGAAGATTTTCAGGAAATTCTTCGTAAAAAGTGAAATACTAATATCAAGACATTTTTTTTGCTCGTATGATTACCATAAGCTCTTTTTACTGCTTCTATAGAAGCAATAGTGTAACCGTGAACTATGAAAGCGATAGAATAGACCAGCTTTAAAATTCTTAAAAATTTGGTTTGTACCAAATTGTTGGCGGACCCCACAAGCGGACCAGTAGGAATGCAGTTAAGTGGGAAGGTTATGGTCCTACACTTCTGACCATAACAACGCCGGAAAAAAGGAAAAGAAGAAGAAGAAGTACCAAATTGTTGGATGGTTGGGCAATGTGACGCTGAGAATTTTGATATTCTTGAACGCTATTGGAGTTGGAATTAATTCGTAGTGTCTCACTAGAGATGAAGTTGGTAGTACTTTCTTCATATATTACCTTCAAATAGGTGCCTGTTAGGCGTCAATTTAGGTATGACCATGCTCTAGCTAAGCCAACGTCTCGGAAGTGGTGTTCACGTTTCAAAAATGGTGATTTTTCATCTCACCATGGAAGATGTCAAACACTTTCAAAAATATCTGAATATTTTGGGGTTTACTCTTCAAGGGTAGGATAACACCATAAGGTCGTGAAAGTGATCCAAAAGCGGGAAAACAAGTTTCCATATGAATTGATAGGATTTTTTTTCACCTACAGCTGCTTCAACGGCAAAAAAGTAAGCGATTTCGAGAAAACACCGTAAGATCCGACAATTCGATCGCGACGATGCTTGTCCTCATGTTGCAAAACCTGTCAAAACCTAATTGAAAATCCTCAAATTGGAGCACCTAGCCCATCCGTCGTATTCTCCTTCTGATTGTCATTTGTTTCCATCGACGACTCATTGCATTTTCCAGCATAGGCTTATTTCTTATGTGGATTGCACATAAACACGCGGCGTTCTACCAACATGGTTTCGGTATCCTGCCCAAAGGATGGGATAAGTAGTGGCTAGCGGTGGAAAATACTTTGAATGATACAGTTCTTTAATTGCTTTTCAAATAAACATTTTTTCACTACAAATTAATTTCAACTCCTATATGATACGTGATTTTAAAAGCGCTTGTTTTTTAATTGTCAGAAAAAAAAACCCGAAAAATTACAAAGGTATATAAAATGTATTTGAGCTAATATGTTAATGCTTGCCATTTATTTTTTGGGTATTATTATTAATTTAAGTCACTTTTTTGATTGACTTCACCAATAAAATACAATAATGTATTGCTATCTTCTAAGACTGTAAATGCAGCTGGTATAGTCATAGACGGGTGATTTGATACCCGTAAAAAATAGTTTTAAGCGTCAAACAATACGATCTAACCGGCCAATTTACCAGACCAAGTCAAATACGGACTAATGATACCGCCGGATATATATATATATATATATATTTTCCCGGATGTATTGGCAGCTCTTGCATTGCCAGAGGTTGCATGAGTTTCGCCCGTTGAAGACAATTTTCCGAAGCGGATCTTCCTTCAGCTCCTCTAAGGCTGTGCATTCAACGCTGTGCAGGTCGTTCGATTTCAGTTCTGCATGATCTGTAAAGTTTAGTAAAGTTTCATAGCAAGACCTTTACGTTAAACCTAACCTAACCTATCCGTATAGGAAAAAAAAATGTTGGTTTCCATTTCTCAGAGACTAAATATGATGAAGTTTTGAATTTTAATGGATGAACTATGCACATAAATCGGTTCTTTTGTTCAAAATGTTGCAATTTTGAAAAAAGCCTTTGCTGACATACATAGGTTTCATGTCCAAAATTTCTTGAATAAATGCATGACATGAACCAACCGATAATCCAACACCCTCAGCAGCCCCTCTGTTAATGATTCGACGATTCTCCGTAACAATTTTCTTCACTGCTAGACCGTTTTCATCTGTTGTTGATCTGCAGGTGCGTCCAGGGCGACATCGTCATTAACATCTTCTCGGCCTCTCGGGGACAGCTTGTACGCCTGTGCCTCATATAACATTTTTTTTGTTCAGAGTAGACTAGCCAAATGCCACAGTCAACATTTCAAGTAGGTTGGAGCAAATAATTTTTTTTTTCACACAGAATTTTTATCAGACTTCTTGACCCATCTTTTCCAGTAGCCAAATCTGTCAATCACTTCTAACACGTCTAACCTTTATACCTTTATATATATGCAAAACAAATTAAATATCCAAAATGGATGACAATGTAAACATACATATTTCAAGGGAATGTGTACCTTCGGAAATCGAATTTACTTAAATCGCGAAATTCAGAGTCACCTTATTTTTTGAATACATCTCGGACATCAGATTCTGTACGACAACTCCCACCATGAAATATTCAAAAAGACTAATAACCAACTTTCAATGCCAAATAAAAAGGGGAAAGACTCTTCATGGCTTTTCACGCATTGCCCTTACACGTAGCTGAGTAACATAATCCGAATTGCTGCGAACGGCCACGAATGGACAAATCACGGTCTTCATTAAGGCAAGTCCGGAATGAGCCTTATCCGTATAGGAAAAAAAAATGTTGGTTTCTATTTCTCACAGACTAAATATGATAATAACCTGATTCATTTGTCATATTGAACATTTTATTTGAAGTTTTGAATGTAAATGGATGAAAGATTAAATAAAAATACCAACTTTTTATATTTTTCTTGGCAGTTGGAAAACACTGACCACAATTGTCTTTTTTAGGAATTTTATCACGATTTCTATTAAAGTTAAAATTTTATGTAAATAAAGACAATTCAGAGCCGAAGGGCTTGAAAAAAGTCCATCCTAATACACCTTGTGGTTTAGGAGAAATGTGTACCGAAAGGTGTAAAAGATGACCTTTTCAGGAAAGCCATTTTTGTAACGTCCACAGATTTTTTTCGCTCTTATCAACGAGACTTCTACCCCTTACATTGCAGGAAGGTTAAACTGTACCTATGGCTAGTTTTTTTCATTTTTATGTTCATTTTTTCGACGTTTCTTAATTTTAAAATACCATCATATGCATATCAAAATATTCAGGAAAGTCTAGATAAGAATTACAATGATAAAAAAAATATTATTTTTTTATTTTCCGACTCCGGACTGCCCTTAAACCTGGTGGATACAACAGCAATATTATCCTCTGTATGCATTCTACTTATACGGGTAGATGGCTTGATGTCCAATAGGGTAAATTAATAGGTCGATTATGACGACCGTATAACGATCGAAGTGCGCAAAAACATTTTTCATGGATAATTCATAATGGTTGTTTGGATGTTAGTCCATTTGCAGTGAAATGGCAGTTTTAACTGAGTATATTCGATTTCAACACATATCACGAATCATGCGTAAACTGTCAAAAAAAGTACGCTGAAAAGCCAAGTAAAAAACAAATTGACCATTTAATGTTATGCGTTGCATTTGCCATATGCTTTATATTTATTACCTTTCTATGTTAGGGGGTTCCACAATACAGTAAAAGAGTATAATTCCTCCTCAATTACCTTACCTAGGCTAGATTCATAATAAAAGAAATTAATTTTTTTTTATCCTTGTTTTATTCAAACGAGGAGCAAGCTCCCTACTGCTTCTTTTGTCAAGTATGCTGTTGACAGTACGTTGTCCAGATTACGTGAATATACTTCTTATCATTATAATTTTTTACGTTTCATTTTGAATAACCTGCTGCGGTCAGTTGAACGCAAGGCAATTAACAAAAGTGGATGTCATTTGCCTTTATAACGAAAATGGGCGTTTCTATGGCTGCGTGAATGGAACGCATTAATGCAGCTTGACTTTTTTGATTACCGATTTACGACACAAATGTGATGCATATTATATGACATAAATTATGAAAGTGCCATCTTGAGAAGGGGTTTCCTAATTGAGTAGTTTTTTTTTCCATTTTAATTAATCCCATACAACGATATTCCAACGTGGATCTTTTGTCTCGTCTAGGTCAAATTCTATCGATTTCAAGGAGCTGTTAGTTTTTGAATGTATATTTGTTCGTTTGCAGACTTTTCCCGTCTCGCATATCTTATGGACAAAGTAAGATGTCAGCGCGGGATCTGTTTAGTTTTAGTTCTTTTATAATAAAATAAATGGAAACAACATCCAGATTGGAGCTGTTAAGACATTCTAACCACACTGGTTTCTAAACTTCGAAAGTACAAAACAAAAAATAGTCAAATGCGGTAGACCACCCAAGCAAAAACCTTTTTCTTTAATACTTGTTTAAAATTCCATAAAAAGTTTGTGATTTCTTAGTTAATCAAAGTACAATTTCCATTAAGAGATTTTTAATTTCTTCTGTCACTTCCTCTAATTGAAATAATGAACGCCATGATTAATCTCACACCAACCAACCGGATATCTTGAGGTAATAAAAATAATATTAAAAATTTTAAGTAACCCCCGACACAAAAAAAAACTTTCAAAAATAAAAAATAAAAAAAGACGTGGAGACGCTTATATTAAAAAATATTAATAGGTTCTTTTTATGAAGTCAAAAAACCGAGAGAAAAATTTATTTTTTTTTATTTTTTAAAGTTTTTTTTTTTTGTGTCGGGAGTTACTTAAAATTTTTAATATTATTTTTATTATAGAAATAGGGATCGCCTTCGGTTCTTTCAGCAATTTTTTTTATACAATATGTCATGAAAACATGTCACACTAAGTGATAATAATTGGAGTTTCAGATATGAGAAATAATCACAGGCTGCCAAATCTAAAGAAAACGGTGCTTGCTCGATTATATTGGTAAAGTTTTCAGTCAAAAAGATAGCGACCAAATTCAGGGTGAAATGCTTCGAATCTCAACGCTGCAAAAACTACCGATATTATATCCAAATGGCAAGATTTTATCAAAGTCTAAATCATAATTTTTTTTTTTAATTTACATTCGGAACCACGAATTTGATGACCGTGAGTACGATGATGATTAGGGCATTTATTAATTAAATTGAGAATTTAATTTCATATCAAAACGATATCGTTATTGCCCCATATTTCCGTCGGTAGTTGGCTTAAAGTTTGATCTTCTTACAAACGGTAACCTCCTCTTGGTCATGAACAGGTCCTAATTAAGTTAAGTGTACTTTGAATGCTCTTAACTACCTCATTCTTCCAGCGTGCTTAAGTTCATTAGTTTAAGGCAGTCTTGATGGGAAGGTAAGAAGAACAGATTATTTCAGGAAAGGCACTAAAGAACAAAATGTAGGAAATCACATGAGAAGGAGGCCACACTTGAGAGGTTTATTCAAGAAGGCAGTGAACGAACGTTACGTAGAGAGATTGGCTCGCTCAGGGGTTAGTCTATTCCACTGTTTAACGAAACCATCGTCGATATGTGTAGGGAAGTCCCTGATCACATGAACGACGAAAGTAGGTTGGATATAGAGAAAACAGAGACGAGAAGAAGATTTGATATGTTTACTTGAAAAAGTAATTGAATGGCACGTAAAGAAGGCAAGCTTCGGGTAGTTTTTGGAACAGCAGATCCAATAAAATAAGCAACGAATCATGTCCCGAAGGACTGGTCTTGCAGAACTTGGTGTCGTCGGCCTACAGTGAAATGTACAAATGGCCAATGACCTTTCCAATATCGTTAATGGTAGGAATAAAATGGACCTAAATGGTTACCTTGCGGCACGCCGGAAGACACGATAAGATGATATCCTCCCCAAAAATAGCTTTTAAGCTAAAGGTAAACAATTGTCTATGGAACGTTTATTCAAATGTCTTTTGAATTATTGAAAATATTGAAATACCCGTGATATTTGATGAAGGGGTCTGTAGGAAGACCTGATTTGATACCATTGCGCTTATATTCATGGCAAACCAAAATTGATTTATCATGAAGGTAGGGCAAAAACCAAAAGGTTTGCCGGCTAAGTTTGACTGTAGGTAGCAGAAGGCGATAAATGAAAGAACGAAGCTATTGAAGATAGAGTTGTTGATGTCAAAAAAGATGTAAAATTGGCCGTATTGCATAAGATGAATTTTGACATGGAAATATTGGCAAAAGGGAATAGTGAGAGAAGCTGCGAAAGCAGGGATACTTGGCTCCAGACTTGAAGTCTGGAAAAAAGTTAGAAATGAATTTGGAAGGTGTACTTCGGTTCAAGACGAGCGAAACAATAGCTGGGGACAGATTAAAGGAAACCTGTTGACGAAATGGAGGGTTGGCAAAAGTTGGGAAGAAGTTTCGAAATACCTAACCGCTGAGAATTAGTGGAAGCTTAAAATGCTTAGTACATAAGTTGGCCTTATGCATAAATATGAGCTTGGATGAAGTTAAATACTTGAATCATACTCTTCACTACATTTGGTAAAGGTTGTTTTACCGAAGGTATATGGACAACCCTCGGAGCGGGAGAACAACCATGCGTATTGTGATGACATTTTGTTTCCCACTTCCTTCATCAAGAGAAAATTGTATACTGTTTGATTCACATATTCGAGGGTAGCCGGAAGAAATCTTTCACCGATTCTGGATTCCCCAACTTGAAATCAATATCCATATTTCACGTTCTTACTTTATATTTGACCTACGAGTATCTTCCATGTTTATCGGCGAAACTCAAATCCCACATTCCATCTTCGAGCTAGTTGTCCGATTTTGATAAGTTCAGAGCTAATGCTTCCACTTTCACTGGTTTGCTGGACTTAACAGTGCACAGGCCAAGGCCAAAACTTTAAAGGTATCGACTTATTTCGATATGTATACCAAAACTAAAATGCTGAACACTATCAATAGAATCTACGGCATTTCTGACTTTCTATCTCTTTAAGAAATTGCAGTCTAACTACACTTCATCATTAATAGTTCGTAAATTCGCTGTTAAAACAAACTTATCCCCAAAAACTTAATATACAGCAGATTAAGTGATCAATGAAATGCTTTCACGTGCAAAGCCCAAGATTTATAATCGATCTAGCTAATCTACCAACTTCCATTACGATTCTCCTAATAACCTAAAATGCTATAATATTGTAAATCTCTCCAGTTCTTTAACAAGTCAACTACTTCACTAGCTCGGTTTCTGCAAGATCCGTCCATAGTTTTCATCCTTTTCGTCATATTTTTCGCACAACATCTTGCGAACAAGAGGAATGATAATATTTGGCCGGCCTTATTCCAAAAAGACCAATGTCAGTTGTGGTTTCATTTGTAAAAGAATTTCGATGAAAACTGACTGAGAAATCTAAACTGCTATTCTATATTATGTACAGAAACTTCTTGGACAGTTGAAAAGTGCAGAAATCCTCTTCATTTTTTTTTTACACCTCGAGTATGAGAAGGAGAAATAAGTTGCATAAATGGAAATCCGCCGTTTTCCAATAGATGGCGCTAGTGGTTCATGCTGGTCAGAAATTCCGATTCAGAAACGTCACATCAGTCAACAACATGTCATCATTATGTTGTGAATGTGAATGAATGCGGAAAATATTGCAATTTAGAGTGAGGAATGGTTTCAACGTTTCAAAGTGGTGATTTCTACATAGAAGACAAGGAGCATCCGGGACCGGTTTTTCGATAAAGTACAAAAATTAGTTGATTTTAGTTTAACAAAATAGAGCACTTATTACTTCAAAACAGAATTAGAGTTTATTAACCTGGTTAATACTTCCAGCGTTGTCATATCCACACGCTATCCATCTATATACTTCTCATATAATACTGCCTAGTATCTATTTTTAAACTCTAAGGCAACTCACACAGCACAATTCAAGCATAAACACTCTCACACGGAGTCGCACTATAAGAAAATTAACTTTTACTTTTATCAGAGGTTGTTTTCGGTTGAATCCCCTCTCATTCTTGTTTTCCACCTGCTATGTGTTTATTTTTAATCGAAGCAGGTGATTCCACTCGACATCTACTATGTACCACCTGCCCAACATAGTCATACTCTCTGCACACCGCGTTCAGTGGTGGGAAGACCCCAAAGCTGCCTTGCAACAACCATGCTGTATCTCTCTACTGCGCTAAATTGGAAAACTAGAGCAAACGTGTCTCGGGAAAAAAATAGAAAAAAAACTTTCCTCGCTACGATTGCCGAGGCAACATAACAATCGTAGACAACTTAGAAAAACGGGAAAAAAATTAACTCCACGCCGTGGCATGCGTGGTGTGCCCAATGAATTTTCCATCTAAATGAAAAGACACAAAAACAAAAAACAATAACACAGGAGAAAAAACGAAACATTTTCTGCAAGCTTTCTGACAGTTTTCTGTCATTAGTTGCGCGTTTTTTGCAAACATAACTCTTATTGTTCCATTGTCATTTGGCTGCCATTCACAGCCTCCTCAAGCCTCATTGTTTCTTTGGCTGACGGCTGAAATGCCAACCGAACGCCTTAAATTGGTTCAACATTATTACTGTTGCTTGTTTGCGCTTTCTATACGTTCTGTAGTTTTCCTTTTAATACGATACATCCTTTGGCAGACAGCTCAGTATTGGTCTGTCACTTGTGGAACGTATTTGGCTGTTCCGATCGGAATGCAATCCACATTCGGATTTTGAGACCTCTGAAGGCCTTTCTTCGTGATGAGATACGAAACTTCAATTCACATTACTATTCAAATCCATTGACATTGAAAATAACTGCCCATTCACATAGTAAATACCAATAACAACCACGTCAAGGAGTAGCACTCTCAGCTCTTTTGTAGTTGTTCGCATTCCACCACTGAGTTTAATTGAAACGCCACTTAATTGGGCCATTCCACTCACGGGGCCATAATTTCTGTTTTACGCCATCGAATCGACCTAAACGAGTACAAAGAAGTAAATACAAAGAGTTTTGTTAGATATTGTTGTTTGGTTTTTTGCACACACTTTAAGATACAGAACAAGCAATGCGAATAGATAAACAGTCGTGTTCAGTTCGCTGACCATGAGAATTCGATTTCCGTGCTAGAAAACGAAAATTGGTATGGAAACGGCTTCTGGCGCGTTTCTATGCAACTCAAATTCAAATGATTATCTCTATCCGTGCTAATTGTATTTCAACAGAACGAATTGTTCTTGAAAAAAAGTGACTGGAAAAGGAAAAAAACGAAACACTTGGGCAGGTAATTACTCGTTTAACCGCTGTGGGCCACCATTTGATGGTCTTGCGAAATGAAGTACAGAGGAAATGTCGCCCAGTGCCCACTCTGATAGTATTGGGGTTTCGTGTCAAAATGCATATTGAAGTGCTAAAAAATGTCGCCAGCTATAGTGGGGTGCAGTTAAGTGCTGACTGTCTCTTACGAAAGACTTTGTGGGCTATCTGGGACAACTGCAGCCTTAGGGTTAATGGCATTACAACAGATTTTGGTACTTTTTTTTTTTTTTAGATTTACGTGTTATTTGGCTATAAAATATGAAGGCGTTTTACTGTCGGCATTGAACCCAAACTCTGTAACCTCCCCGCGCAAAATCGTATTCAAAGCATACGAGAAGAAAATAAAAATGACCATATCAACTAGGTAAGACAGTTAATATTTAATCTGGAGTTATACCTTAAGGAGGGTCGGAGCCAAACGGTTCTAGTCTACTTTTGAATATTGCCTGCTCTTGATTCGACTTGACACTTAAAGTAAACAAAGCTGTGAATGTGCCTCTAACATTCACACGAGCCTTTGAAGCTTATACAACTCGGCCAGACAATATGATGATATTCGACATGAATGCGACTTGAATACGTATGCAAAAACGGATTTCGGCCTGTGTCACGAACTTTAAACAAGAATCCCAGCATAGAATGACACCGTTACCTACTCAAAATCAAATGCTTCATTATTTTTTGCTTTATTTGGAATGTTTTTCTTTGGTAAAAACAATTAGATGCAAGGATCCCTTAAGCGTTGCTAGCTTTAAGTTAAAGGCAAAATATTTTTGTTTACATTTACGAGGACCTTTTCTTGGTTTTGGCACAATCGGTCCTGAAATTTTTCCGACGCGTTGTAGGACTTGTTTAAATTAACATAAGGCTGTGTTCAAAAATTACAGAAACCACCGGCTTGTGAAAATAACGTCTCTTATGAGTCTTAATGAATGGTATTCCTTTAGATAACTTACCTTTCCAACCACTGACAGCTGGAGCTCGATTTTTTTAATTGGAATTTAGCTTAAAAATAAAAAATTGAACAATTTTTTCTGACACTTTTTTCATACATAGAACAGGGAACAATTTCTCTAATTGTGATTCGGTGATAGCTCGGAATCATCGTTAATTTTTTCGACATGGCTGTTGATGTGCTAGTTCACAGAGCTGAAACATTTGGAAGTGAATTAAATGTTTAATAATACATTACATCGAAACCGGCGGTATTTTAAAACGCTATCGTTAAAAGTTATTTGGAGGGTGAAGTTCTGAATCGAAAGAAATCTACGACGTAGCGGAAGATAGCGCAAGGAAGTCGATGTTATATCAACTGACTTCAGTAAGGCCTTTGATAAAATTTCACACAGATTAGTACTTTTCAAGCTGTCTTCCCTTGGCTTTCAGCCCATCTTATTAAAGTGGATTTCCTCTTACCTGGAAAATCGCCACGACAGCATTCGCTTTAGATCTGCCCTCTCTAACCGTTTCCTTGCTTCCTCCGGTGTCCCCCAAGGCAGTCATTTAGGCCCACTTCTTTTTATCCTTACCATTAACGAGATTTAAATGGTTATCCCACATCTGCCGACGATGCTAAATTCTTTAAAATTATTTCTTCAGAACATGACCTCAACAGTTTTTCCATCTGGTGCTCCAAGAACTGCCCCGACCTTAACATTTCCAAGTGTCAATCTATTACTTTCTCCCGCAAACGTAACAAACCTTCTCCCTGCCTCTACTTTCTACATAATCAACCGCTCTCTACCGCTCAGGTGATCCGTGATCTTGGTGTATTATGCGGTATTATGCGACCAGGAACTCAATTTCCTTGCACATATCAGCGATATAATTCTTAAGGCCAATTCTGTACTCGGCCTCGTGAAACGATGGCCTAAAGAGTTTTCCAATCCCTACGTCACTCGATCTCTTTACATAACCTTTGTTCGCCCTATTCTCGAATACGCCTCTCAAGTGTGGTCACCTTACTATCATTCACACATTTCCAGAATCGAGAGTATCCAACGTCGTTTTCTCCGTTTTGCTCTTCTTGGCTTACCCTGGGACAATCCCCTGATCCTACCTCCCTATCCAGACCGCCTAAAACTTATTAATTTGAACTCCTTTTCATCCATCGACTCCTCTCAGTTACCATCGACGGCGTGTCCCTTTATAACTCTATCTTCTTTAACACTAACCCTTGTAATATACGAAATCCACGTCTCTTCTATGTACCCACCTCTCGTACCTCCTATGGCTCCAATTAACCTATCTCCCGTATGCTGCGGAATGTTAATGCGAAAAACTGTTTCGACTTTAACATCAGCACTCCTTGTCTAAAACTCCGTCTCAATCGCCCTCTTTCTTAGTTTCCTAGATTGTAAGTTAAATTAAGTATGTAGCTTGAATTAAGCGCAATAAAATGGGGTATAACCCCCACCAAAATTAAAATCAAAATCAAATCAAATCAATTCTTGTCCTTTCATATTAATCCGGCCTGGAATCCAGAGGAGACGGATCATAATTCTGCTGCTGTGTTTATTTGCGAATTTGTATTGCTCCATCAGCGGCAAGGGGGTGATTGCTGAAGATGGAGATTTGATGGATTGCCTATCGTTACACATTCCTCTGATCGTGTTGTTAGGCAGGTCTTTCTGAGTGTCTTGTATGACTTGTTGATCCCTAGTACTCCTGGTTGGAAGACGCTTGATTTATTCACTCAGGCGGTACCAATAAAAAATATTCAGTTGGGTTGCAAGCATCCTGGTTTTGGAGCTGGTTGCCGTAAATCAACGTTCGGGCCTTCCATTCCTCTTTGGATGAGAATCTACTATGCACCGTACTGCATAAATCCAAAGGTGGGGTACTGTAGTCTATTGGAGATGATGTCAGATTTGCGTTCAGTAGTAGCAGAGCTTTTTTATGGCTATACAGTCTTTATGATCAGAGGCTTTCCTGATAATGGCAGCACTGTTTGCCATGTAGAGTGGGATTATTCGGCCTTTCTAGCGGTCTTCATCGCTCGGGATTTCCACTGATTATGCTGTTGACTATTCGTCCACTGTCAATTCGTTCTACATATCCAGCCCATTTTAGTCCTTGCGATTTTATTAATTGGGCAATGGTTGGGGCTGAATGAAGTTCCTCGAGTTTTTGATTGTGTAGTTTTCTGTAATCGCCTGTTTATTCGACGTGTTTTCCACCAATAGATTCTCGTTAAGATCTTTTTTTAAAGAACTGAAACCTATTTTCTTCGTTCTAAGTCAGAGGTTAAGTCTCACATCCGTAAATTGTCATTGGCATTCAAATTGTCTTGGGGTAAAAAATTTGTCTTGAATAGTTTCTCTATCGCGAAGAAGTACGCGCTGCCCCTATCCAGCCTTTTGTTTATTTCGATCTTTATGTCGTTTTCGGCAGTCAATACGGTTTCAAATATTTGAGCTTCCTCACTATCTCTCTGATGGTCCAGGTCGCCATCGTAAACTTGAGCGGATGTGGGATATGTTCGTATTCTAACACCAAATTAAAAAGAAGTGGGGACAAGACGTATCTCGAATGTTTCAAATAAGGCGTTTTGAACTTTAACTCATCATTGGTTTCCTTTAAGGCATACCCAGGGTAAGATGGGTGTGTTAAATGCTGCAATGGGGCTGTGTTACATCCACAAAAACAACTTAGGCGTTTGCTGCATTAAAGGAATTCTACGCTAGCACTTTTGTTCCAGTTTTCTATGTTGGGCTGCGAGCTGACCTTCGAGTCTACTATGACGCTCAAGTATTTGGCACAGAAGAATAGAGACAAAGATGGTTTTGGTTTTACACAACATCAAGTCTGCTTTAATAAGGTTAACGTTAATACTAGAGTCCTGAAAACAGTAAGCGGTAACTGGGCTTCACGTTTCTTATGATCTAAGTACTAATTCTTCACTTTGAAGATAATAATACCTTTGTGCTAGTTGGGACAGCCTTTTTGAAATTTTATTTATCAATCCCAGTTTGACACATGCTTGATCGATAAGCTTTTTCTTGGCCATATACAATCAATCGATTGTCTTATTCTGTGAAAGGTATGAGTATTGAGCAGTTTAGATTAAACTCGTTTCGCTTGACCTACTCCAACGACAGATGAAGCATAACTTAGATTCAATAAGGTTTCATCAATAGGCTCCTTGCAAATAGCTGACTCAAATTAAAAAGCCCACTTATATGCTTCTAAATATCCAAAGGGTATTGAGATGTAATATCTAAATGGTGATCTAAAAGTCCTAAGTCTCTTGGTAACGAACCAAAATAGCAACCATTTGCTATTAATATGCGAGCTGTTCATGTTCGTTACTCTTTGCCTACAAAGCGCAAGATCACAGTGGTAAGGAAATCACTCCTAAGATAGCTATACCTTTACTCTTAAAATTGTTAAGTTTTTTTTTTTTTACACCATTTATTTGGTGAATCTGATATGCAGAGCAGTTTTCTGCAACTGATTGCTCAATAATGTCACCTAAATCAACTTAATCCTGGTGTCACATTTGCCATGTTTGTAATAGAAACCTGTGATCCTCCTGTTTCCATTAAAATGTGAAATATTAACCTAAGACACAAACCTAGTTTAGTAACCCACTTTCAAAAGCACCTTTACTAAATACCGACACTCGAAATTCTATATTCGGTGACCCACTCATACCTCCCTGTACTTCACAACCTAAAAAGCTCAAATTCGTAGATCAAATGTAGTCGCACGACCCAGATTGCGCACTCTTGACACAAACCGAGACAAGAACCTTAGAATGGAGCGCAGCACGTTTACTGCAAAAAGTCAATTGCATCATCAACAGAAGCAAACAAACGCCCGTCTCCACGGTCGCACTGGTCGTGGGCTTAAGTATCTCAATCCCGCACATACGAATACAACACAATCATTCTAAATACCCAATGCCGCCACCTAACACACAAATCTGCGTGAGAAATCAAAGCAACTCAGCGGCAAAAAATATGCTAAACAGACTCCGACTCGCATTCGGCATTGAAAATTCGTCGCCATGCCATAGATATTCTATTTCAATAGTATGTATCTTTATCGCGACGCATACTATCTACCAACGAACCCGAAGATGAAACCCGATGAAAACCCGTAACCGCAGTCAACTCCATAAACCAAAGGTACTCGCACGCAAGTGGCCTTCCAAAAAAGCCTTTGCACTGCGCGTTACGCCTTAATTGAGATCTCATATTATATCTGCATCTTGTATTCATCATGTACACCCATCAGGCCGGGATCGAATTCACCGCCACCCAGACGGGATCCACTCCGAAAAACTCCATTTTCAATCCTCAGCCGCAGGCTTTTCCATCGAATACCCTTATCCATCACATTGCACAATCAGTGTCAACAGCAGAGGTAAATATTTTAAGTTGCTGCTACCATTACGGAGATAAATCAATTTAATCTTGAGTCCCTGCTGATGATATTATTGCCGTCAATTGGCAGTTGTGTCGAAACTTCTAGCCGAAACTGTCAACCCAATAGGCAACCGATTGACAACGGCGACAGCGAAGAAAGTAAATAGTAAACGGCCTCGAGCCTAAGAGCCATTATGAAAATGGCCAAACGGCTGATGGAAAGATCGATTATTTTGGACTTGTATCTAAGCATATTTACAAGAAATTCCGATATCGAAAGTCATCGACGTTGCGTAGTGATTTTATCGATTTAATTGCAATACACGCCTCAGGGATCGGGCTGTAGACTCCTCGAGCTAGTTCAAGTGGTGGTGCTGCATGGGAAACTGGTTCACGCAGCATGCGTGCTTGTACCTCGTGCCGTGAATTGATCACATTCTCAAATAACGCGCTACACCGTTTGCATTTGCTCGCGTTCACTTTGGGGATTGGCGAATCAGGCTGTGTTGAGACGAGGGGCATGCCTAAGAGGGAATGCCTAGTGTCGGGCAACGTAAAAGGTGTTGTTGCTTGATGGTCACAAGTGAAAAACTGGAGCAAGTGCCTTTTTGACTTGAAATAATGAGTGATACGACGAGCGGTTCGCAGATACATGTGTTTTAATTAGAGAAGTTAACCGATTGGGTTGGACTTATTGGCGTGTGGAAGAGGTGGTTGACTTAAGGAGAATCGGGGCTAAGTAGGAAGAATGTTGGTAGAGAGTAGAGCTACGGTGCGATCATGGTCTCTCGGTAATTGCTTGTTATTGCCAATTGCAAAATGGTAGTAAAGTGACCACAAGATGTTGGGTTTATGGTGTAAGTCTCTCCAATTTGTATACCAGACTACAATTACCTACGTACCTCGAGCACAGAAGGCGATTAAGGAAATCGAAAATCAATCAAAATCATGGCAATCCTACAGATGAAAGCCTCAAGGGTGTCATTACACTAATTTTCTCCATCCACTGCTGGAATTGGTAGCAATCAAAATATTTCATTAAAATTTTTGTTTGCCTAAAGATTGTCGGAAGTATGAAATGTCACTTGCTCCGGTGAACAGTTTCTTCCAGCCCACCGATCCACGATACATATAATTGCTATTGAACCAATCGATTAGTAAAACCGGCTGCATTCAGTTCCACCTCTTCGATTCATATATCAAACACTGGGTGTTGCCACCCAACTGAATTGATCCAATCTTAAGTCAGATATCCTTTCGCTCGTGCCAGTTAGCCATAATTACGTCGATCAAATTCATTATTCTCTTCTTATCCCCATCCGCCGATCACTTACCTCCCAAACAGCAATGCTAATAATCTACAGATTGGATTTTCAGGCTCTAAACCACCTTCCTGCCATCTCCATCATTTCGCTCGAATTTTGCATAATAGCACACACGCTCGATACTGAAGCTCGGATTACTTAACTTAGAAATTCCGATCACTCGATATGCATAAGTAAAACAGACTGAAGCAGCGAGACAGTACGAGTATAACGAAAAGACAGTGAAGTAGGGAGACAGTGTAGCAGACACGGCATGTTGGACGCTGGCCAAATGATCGACGTCGAAGCTAGTTCAGTTTGGTTCAGATAACGTCCGCTTTGGGTAATACATAATAATACAATAATAGTACGCAGTGAAAAACGAGACTCGAACTAAATTGTTATGCTCTATTCGATATCGGCGAGTCTATTCCGTGTGCCCCGAATGGAATTGGCTGGCTTCAGTGTGACCACCGGCGGCACTACATGACTACCGATTGAATCGGTAGCATGTGGCAGGAGTAGGAAGCGATTGATGCCCGTCTAGCTGTGCATCGAGTTCCACTGACTCAGAATCAATCCAATGCACTGGAAATTATGGCATAATTTGAAAATTCGATTACACTTAACCATGCGATAATTAAGGGGAGTAATGCGGTGAAGTAGACAGGATTACTTCAACAAAGCAAAGAAAAGTAGAAGAAGTTACGTATACGACAGGGTGCACATGGATTTTATAATGTAATACAACAAAAGAAGTGGAGAAATCGTACTCGTAAACGCATTACTTAGTTCGAAGCTCAAAGGCACGGTTTAGTAGGGATTGTACGAGTAGTTGACTGAATATCACAAAACAAAAAGAAATTTTTGACGTTAAAGTGCGTCGACAAGACACGGACTTATATTCAAATTCTCCTATTTTTTTGCAGTCTTTTTGCCATAAGAAGACTAATTTTAACTAATAAAGACTTAATTAGCTCTTCTTTACCCAATTGGGCGTCGAATAAAACTGAGCCGCAGTTGATATCTTAATTTATTCATAACCACACGCATACATATTTAAAAACAAAGAATTCTGACTTTAGAGGCCTCAAAGCGTAGAGAAATGTCTAAAACTAAGATGCTTGCAAATTGTACAACACCGTAGCTGCCCAAAAATCTCTTAAATATGATGACATACTCGTATTTTCAAGTCTTGCGTCCTGGCTGACTGAGCTAATATTCTAACTTCTTGATATTTTTTCATCGAACACACCTTCATCAGATCGTCAAGGCTTTTTTTTTTCTTATTACGCTTAGTCTCATGGGAGAACACTTAATCTCATGAAAAAGAGAACGTAATATCTGTGTATCTACTATAACTTCAGGTAACTCTTTTGCCAACATCCACTTCAGAATGTCAAACAGAGGCATTGCTTACAGGTTAACAGGGCAAGGTGTTGTCCTAAGCCAAACTATCGAAGTTGTACACTATTTCGCATATTGTCTTGGTATACTAATACAGCCCTCTTAAAACTATGTTTTCTGAAAATAATTATATATACGTCCACATATATGTTACCATCCTCTAAGTAGTTCCCTTTATTGCTTCTTTTAATTTCCGAAACAATTCTGGGTCTCGATATTTAGAACAGCATGAAGCACATGTTTGTAAATTGTTCGTTCTTTCTGCACAAATCTGGACGTTGTTTTATATCTGGAAATAGCCCCTCTTTTTGATCTTTCGACTTTATAGAAAATATTGGTGCACAATGATCGAAAAACAGAGTGAGTGAAATGGATCCGAAATGCCTCCTCTTTCGTAATTTTAACCAAATGTCTCAGGATTTCTCTGGGGCCACATAGGACACCCGAATCTGAGTACACGAAATTTTACCGGAACGAGGTCTTATACAATAGGGTCAGGATTGTACGGGTGGATAACTTTCTGATCAAACTGTTTCGAAGCCACATTGCAAGAGTAATGACTTCGGTGCTTACTACCCCAATGATTTATATCACGAGAGAGTGCGATAGTTGTGGGATAAAGGATTGGTCGTACCGCTAATCTTCGCCTCAGGTTCTGCAGATCGGCCTCACGTCGGGATCGAATAGACGCTTTTGGTGGCTGGAGAGGACACCGTCAATGCACATTTCACTAGGTTTTTATTTATTTTTTATAATTTGTGCAGGTTCAATAGTGTACGCTCTTTTGGTGCTTATCACACAACCAGGACGGGGTGCAGATGGTTTGTGTCGAAGATGTTCGTTCACTACTCTCCGGGGTGGTTGTCCTATATAGGATTTGAGAGATTCCACTGAATTTGTGTTGGTTGTAGTTCGCAGCAACTCTTTTGTTTCCAAGTCATTAAGGTGTTGTATTAGAAATGCACACACAGAGTATGCATTTTGAAGTGATCTTATACTGCGAGTGTTATGCCTTCATCATCACTTTCTTGATCATCTCCCATTCACAACTGATGTTGTTGGTGGCTTTGAACTGGAGACCTTTGGCTCGGTGATGATTACATTGCACCACGACCAATGTTTTTTATATGAAAGAACATTTACTAATGATGGATTTTATATGACTACAGACTCAAGTCCTGACGCAAAATTCGTTAGGTTAAAGTCTCAAAAAGGCTATGTTCTTGGGAACGACGCACAAATGATTTCCTCGGGTTTTCCCGTACACTCTCTTGTACAAATATTGGCTAAAATTTGGTTAACTCAAACTTGGTCGTAAAACGTCAAGCAGGGCAACTCGGCTGGAAATAATGCGGAGAAACTTTGTCGAATGGAGCACTGATTTTGAAATTTAAATTTGATAACATTGTTCAACGCTATGAGCTTCCATGGTGACTTGCCATACACCGCCGAACTATTCACAACAAAATTTATGTTATCAACAATCAAACCTCGAGCGTCCCTATTGAAATACCCCTTACCACATAATATTTAATAAAGAAAATTCGATCAGGAACTATGTATGTATACATCAATCTGTTAAATTGAATTTCTTATATGTATTATGCATGTTATGCATGGATTAAGCTTGGCTTTGCAGGTTTTGGCGTAGATTCGTCAAGCAGATACCCCTTTCCCATCCCCAAAAAAATGCAGAGCGTCTACTCGGCATTAATTGACAACTTTTAATGCTAAAGTGATTCTTTTAAACTGGTCCCGAAATAAGCTATTGGAATTCGGATATGATCCTTGTGAGGACATTTCAAATTTTCAATTTAAGGACCCCCTCTGACCAACTGGAAAAAAAGTCAAAAGTGGAATTTCCAACCTCAGTTCCATGTAATAGAAGCTGCAAAACAGCAAATGGTCTGAAGACATTACCATTCAATCGAAAGGCAATATTTAGACGATTAGAAGAATAAAAAACTGGAGTCCTGGACTATCACGAATTGCTGGAATATCTTACACTTGAGACCTGGAGCAAGTACATGTGTCTAAAATAAAAGCCTAAGATCTAGTGGATTCTCAGGTTAAATATCACTTAATTATGTGCTTCCGATATTAATACATTTAGAATGACGATCCCTTTTCTGCCATAGTGAATTCTTCTGTGATAGTATCACATATACGGGGAGGTGTTATATAACACAAAAAATTAAATTGCTGGTGGCGGGAACAAGGGTTCCATAGAACGTAGGAAGAACGGTTAACTAAAGTGAGTTATAACCCATTAAGTGGATTTTTTGGAATTAACTACTCTTTAATGTAGCCTTATAAGACTTGGGTTTGGGGAAGTAATATTTTGTAAATGAAATTGTAAAAAAATGTTAATTTTTGGAACTTTCTAATTGTATAAATCTCAATCCATTATCTTAAACTCCTGATCTCAAACAAAGTTATTCCACATAGCTAGTATACGAAAATGAATAGAGTCTGACAAGAACTATTTAGCTCCTCTATGTAATGGGCAAGGAGATTAATGCTAAGGTGATAAGTGATTTTTACACTAGATAATTCTGAAAAATCCTAAACCTTGGCAAACACTTTAGCAAGGTATTATACAATAGTACATTAAGGTCATTGGCAGACATTTCATAGCAAGCTCAACATATATTCTCTCTCATCATTTGTAATTTGGATGTAGTAAGAGAATAAAAGACGAAAACCGGCATTGACAAACATAAAGAACAAAATTTTAAAATCTTTCAAAAGTCCCGCCTACAAGACTAGCGTTTTTCATTTTTCTTTAAATATGCCTCTTTACAATTATAATATCTGGAGCGTGTAGAAGTAACAGTCTTCCATACGTGCATCGACATTTTTAAGGACTCGGTGACACATCAGCGCATTAAGCTGTTGACTTATTCACACAGATTTTAATTGTCAAAAATGCCCATTGAAAATAATTGCATGATCTGGTGGTCAACTTATGTCACCTCACATTGTAATAACAATCAACCTGACAATTTAGGTCAATTTAATTTGTTGGGTGATCCGTAGCTCTATATTATTGACCATAAAAAAATCTTCAATCAAATGCCGAAAACCACACCACACACTACATTTTTGTGAATGTTATAATGTTTTTTTGAAATTATTCGATCACTTTCTATTTACAAATGTTATAATTCTGTTTGCTGAATTGGATCGATTCAAGAATGAGAAATGAGCTCTATCACTAAAAATGATTGACGAGAGTTCTTCATTGATTATGATCTGCTGACTTCAGTTCTTGTGTTCATTGAACGAATTTAAGTTTGCAGATGCAAATCCCAAAATACATCAAACAATCGATGTATGAATGCATATTGTTTAAGAATGTTGAACGTTACATACTGGGTGTTGAAGGTTCCCAAGTGCCATTGGTAGATATTTTTCGATTAGCTCAAAATTTGCTTTCAAGATAAAAATCTTGATATCTTTGAGATGAAGAATTTTGAACAGTAGATGGTCGGAAGAAAAGTTATTATTCAAATTTATCATAAGCTGGGAATATTTTGAATGGCGATGTTTGATGCTATCGGCTTATGATTCGGATGTACTGATGCTAGAAAAAATCACTTACTTACCAATAAGCGCTCAGCAAATTGGTACTGAAAAAAAGGAGAGACCCAATAATGTAATGCATTTTGAGGTGCGTGCTATTTGGTTAGCCACAGGAGTTGGAGAATGTTGAAGAATTCGTACCAATTTTATGACGTAAGATAGAACTGTCTACTCACAAGCGTTACTTGCTATGAGGTAGCAGGCTAGCCGGGCCGCTTGAATTCCGAACATAAATCCTAGGTCATCTACATGGGTATCATCTGGGGATAAAGCTGATGAAAGCATATGCTTGCATGGTGGTCCAAACTTGGTCAACAGATTGAAATTATACTGAAAAAAAAGTATCCCATGTCTAAGAACGCATAATCAATTGTGAAACGCATAATCAATCTGAAAAACCCTTATGTATAGTGTCTGCTGCCCCTATTCGAGGACACATATTTTTGATGATGATAGACTCGATGCCTAAGTGGCTAGAAGCAAAAATAATGCGTTTGCTGAAGCTTAAAGTAAATTGCGTGAAATAATCGCTATGCACGGGCCTACCTAAACGAATTATTTCCGATAATGGAACCATTATATCATCCACCAATGGCCAAGCCGAATGTAGAGTGCAGTTGAGGATTCCAGCAGGGTTACTCATGGGCCGTCGACTTCGAACGATATTAGATATTATTCACTGTGCTGATGGGCAGTCAGCGCAGATTGGACCGATACCAACAAAGACCCAAGGGGGTTTTGAAAAAGGCAATCACGGTTATTTCCGAAATTATACGTCAGGCTCCGCGTGACTGGGTGGCCCAGTAATCTAAATCACCAGACCGGTGTCATGTCATATGTGGTAAAATCGATAAATCATAAAGTAAGTTCCAGGCATGTGGATAAAATGAAACATGGTATTCTCAATAACCAAAGGTTTCCTGTCAAAAAAAAAACGACACAGAAAATAGTTCCGAAATTATATAATATATTACTGACGTCGAGGCACGACTTTTGAAAGATCGAAATTGACCACTTTCTGTTCAGAAGCAACAGAATAAATTCTTTAAAATTCATAAAGACTTTCAGAAATAAGAAATCGTCGAGGCTGAAGACCGTGACTCAAAAATGTGGAAAACACTGTTGTAAGGAAACTCTTATCAAGTGGCTAAATAATTTTCAAATTTTACTCACATCATATAAAGCAAGTCATATTGGCATGGATTACTACGGATTATAAACGGAATAGAAAAAAAAATTCTTCGGAACTGCCTGGCTACAAAAAAAAAGTTCTAACCCGAGCCCCTGGCACTAAAAATATTTCCCTATGATCCTTGCATGACTCTTTAATTTAAGACTATGATTGAAGACCAGTTATAGCTTCATTCTAGCTTTGTAATTAAAGCCGGTAAAGCGGCATTGGTCTTTCAAAGCTGATCTATTCAAATTAGGGGGTGGTCGTGGTGCAACGGTAATCATCGACTGTCTGCAGTTAGTAGTAGAAGGTCTGTAGTTCAAGTCCACCCATAGTCAAGAACAATTCCTATACGGAAAAACAACAACATCAGTTCTGAATGAGAGATGATCAACAAGTGCTGACGAAGGCATAACACCTTAATGATATTTAAACAAAAAGAGTTACTGTGAACTACAATCAACGCAAAGTCAGTCGAATCTCTCAAATCCTATCTAGCACAACCACCCCGGAGAGTAGTGAACGAACATCTTCGACACAAACCATATGCACCCCGTCCAGGTTGTGTGACAAACACCATAAGAGCGTACTCAAGCGTACACTCTTGAGCCTCCTTAACTGAGAAAGTTAAAGGAAGACTTCATAAGAAAACTCTTGAATTTTTTTAACAAATTTGTGGCATTCTCCGCTCTAAGAAAATTCACCACCATAGTAAGTGAAAGGTTTTTGAGTGACTCTAAATACACTCCCCTAGCCGTCATGGATATTCATGTCAGTGTCGAAACAAAACCGCAAGACCTTCCGGACTCTTTAAATGATTATCGCACCACAATTGTCGGAATGTCTAAGCTTCCGCCTTCGAAACTACCCGAATCCGACATGGACCGTACATATGTGCACGCAAAGTGTGTCCAAAAATTCGAAAGTATGCCCCAAAACACATCCAAGGCAATCCGAGCACCATACAATACATCCCCACGGTGGGATACTTAAAAGTAGTCTCCATATTGCACAAAACGACAGATCGTATCTTCGCCAGACCACGACTTATGCTAATCCAACTTCCCCATTGCCTTTAATAGACCCATGAACGACACCTTCCAGTCTAATCCATTAATGACAACGTATTAGACGCCCGCGTTGTTTGTCCCATTCCTTCTGCCCATTGCCGGCCATTCATCGCTCACGAATACCTTGCAGTAGCCGCATGCAGAGTTATACAAACGCAGCAGCATTTAATTTCGACGAGTGCAATTACGTTTCCCTGTGGCACGACAAATGCTGCCAGAAGGAAGCTAATTGTGTGTGTGGGATGACTGTAGCAATTTTCCACAGTTCGCTGGATGGATGTGGATAGGTTCATGATGCCTCGAATGCTGCATGAATCTCTCAACCTACTTTGTAGTCGTTGTTGGCAAGTCGCTTAAGACTAATTGTTGGGTGCGTAATTCTTAAGCCCCACACAGCGGGTGGCGCACGGAGGTGGCATAATGGTGTTGATGGAGTTACAACATTGTTAGATTAGAACGACCACGACAGCGACTGATGTGGTATTTAAGAAGTTGATGACAAGTGCTGCTGACTTATGAGTGGCTTCTTGGTTGTGTAACGATCGTAAGGAGGCTGAAGAAGAGAATGTAATCAGCAGGAATAATGTGTCTTGTTTCGCAACGTCTCGCGGCCATACAAGTGCGATTTCCCGTACATTGCCACTATCTCAATCTATAGCCGGCCGTATACCGCCCCGCGGAATTTCGCATAATCACAGCAATCTGCTTTACATTCCGCCCCATAATTGACACTCCTCCTCGACACCAGTTATAACAAACGTTCCGTCGACCGATCAGCATTTTTATACTCCGGATGGCAGATGGCTATGATTAGCGTGCTGCTCCCATCGCCAACTGAGTCAATCTCTCATCAACTCGTCAGTCCAACCGTCCGCGTAACAGACATAACAAAACATCAAAACCACTTCTCCCGGTCACTTTCTCTGCTCAATGCAGAGGTTTTTCAGTTTCCTTGGCTACCGTCACCTTTCCTACGGCCGACGCCTCTATTGTTACCATTATTATTGCTTGTCTGCGGAGGAAAAACAACGCTGCATAGCAATCAGTAGATAGTACTTTCCAATTCACTTGTGCCTCAATTGAGTTAAACTACCGATCCAGGGCTAACAACCTCCGCCCTACACCATACGGAGGATGCCCCTTAGACCGCAATCTCGTGTCACTGCCATCAAGACGGCATAACATAGTCGATTACAGTGGTGTACCGTAGCCCAGGTCAAGGTTTCCATAAATCCCCCGAACAGAGATCGCGCGTTCCACTTCAACTCCGATCGCTTGACCGGTCCTCGACAATATGTACTCGTACGATAGTAAAATCCAACTCTGACCGAAGTCGGTGTTCGCGGTCCAGTGGATCCCACGATTGTTTAACAAGTTGAAGATGATTGTTGGATGGTGGCCGACAGTCATGACAATGAGGCACGGTGAGGCTCATTTGTTGATTGTTTTCCTTCGTCTTCAAAGCTAACTAACTAAGTATTGAGGAGATACGAGTATACTACTTACGGCCACGACGAGTATGATGAAGATGATAATGAAATGCGGCTGCTGAAGATGGATTTATGGTTAAATGCTGCCTGCGGTACCGGCCTTCGGTGGGACTTTCGGCTAAGCCGTTGTCTACATTGCATGTTGGCATGCTGTTCTGTTTCGGATCATTGCCGGTGGTTAGGGCGAGCTGACAAAATACTCGCGTGGTTATCTGTTTATTTTTGAAATGGGTAACCTCGAGAACGGATAAGCATTAGAGAGGTACATGGTGCGACTCGGTAGGTGGACTCTAGGGGACACATGGCAGGAAGTGACTCGAATGAAAGCAAACACTCGCGGATTTCGGAGTAATTGATATATTAACTCGTAATTAGAACTGCGTGGGCAGGAACAGCTGCTCAATGATTAGGCATAAGTTTGTTATTTTGCTGACGACACATTAGTTTACTTAGCTGTGGGGCAAAAGAGTTGGAAGAAGCTTTGTTGGCCGAGCAGCGGTAAACAATCGCATGTTCAGGAAGTGACTATGAATATGAAATGTTGGTGCCTGTGGGTCATAAGCCTGTCGACCTAAGCAGCGCAATTACCACTAAGCTTTTTATTATATTTAAATAATTCAGCCCGTCAGCGTTCAGAAATAAGGTATTATTAATAAAGAGTCGACGAAAGCGGTCTACAGAAGGTGAATAGCATGTGACTTCAAAAGACATATTTATGCCTGTCGGCCCTCAGAATCAGAAACTGGTAACTAGATGTAAGTAGTCACTCTAACTACAATAGCATGATCAATTTTAACTTTTAAATTTGGCTTCACCATTTGCAGCAACGAAAGGAGTTTCTAAGAAACAGATAAGTACGACTAATCTTCTCCTTTTTTGTTCCCTACATATGTATGTGACACGAGAACCCTCTATAAAAGCCAAACTGTCAGATCGATTTTTTTACAAATGGAACCAAATTTTCACTATGCATTTATACGTCGAATAAAATTGGTCTAGCGTCGATATCGTTATTTGTTCTTTAGATATGCGAGACGAAAAAAGTTTCATTAGGCAACGAACGTACGCAAACACCTAAATAAAGAAGTCTGTGTTAATTATTTACTTATTAAGTGTATAAATGGAAATTTGCTGTTTTTTTTTCTCTAAAATTTTGAGCTTTATTTCGGAAAACTGGTCACATCACACGTTTGCTCTTGAATCGATTCAATTTTTGGCGAAATATCAGAAGTGCTGCTAAGGCACGCCATACACCTTCAAGGGGGCCAGGTAGCAATCGGAAGGGGAATACGTGGATTAAATGTTCCAACAAGTGGCTGGGCGTTGCCGTGTTTCAAAAACCACTTTGACGTGCCTTCGCTCGTATTGTGATAGTTTTTCAATGCTCAAATGCATTAATTATGTTCGGCAAGGAGCTCGTGTGATGCTGCAACAACTCTTATAATAATATACCAGGCCGAGCTAGTCCTGCTAAATACATAGTATGAGCTTTAGTCGCCGATGTAGATGTATGTCCGTGGCGTCTCCATATTTCTTTCGCCCTGGATTATTGTATTGGATCCACTTTTCACCGGCAATCACGATAAAGCCTGGAAAACACTTATCTTCTTGCTCCTGGAGCAGTAATTCTGATATGAAAAAAATGGCGTTTGATGTCTTTCAATTTCGACTCGAATGGCACCTGATTTCCTTTGTTCTAGACCATTTTCAAGGTCTTAAACCACGGGGAACGGCTTGTTGAGTTATGGCCAATGAATCTGAAAGTTTTTGTGCCGTTGACATGGATTATTAATACAGTAACGCTTCTAATTCTGCTTCTTCAGAGTTTATCACCGGTTTTTCGATCCGAAGGCTATATGTAAGACCTAATCCAAGTGAGGTCTACTTAGCCCGAAAGTCAGTACTTTTCAGGCACAAAAATTGATAAGGAGTTGTTGACAAATATCGCACGTTGCTAATTTCTGAGCAGCATGCACCTCTAGCTCCATCTATTGGAAAGCGGCCAATTCCAATTTGTACCCCTGACAGAGGGTGCTACATTAAGAGGCGAATCAACAAGCCTCGCCAGCTGGCGCGACCAACTGCCTGCAGGTGCCACCTTAGATGAGGTTGGTCGGTATGGAAGATTCTTCAGCCTAGAGCAGCGGTTATACCTTCAACTGCATACCATTCATGCACAGAACCTTAGATTACACTCAGAATTTTCCTTTCAGACGCCTAGAAGTCTCCTCATCCGCTTTCTATAAGGTGCAAGCTCCTGCGACGTTGGTTTTTTTGAGAGAAGGTTTCGCTTTTCTTCTGATCTCAGTGCTGGTCCCGTTTCTGCTTACCTTTACGAGCAAATTTAGACGAAACTCTTGATTACTCTAAAGTTATTGTTGCCACAGGCGACATTCTGCCCATGTTGGCCATGTTGTTTTGGTGACATTCTGTCAAATCTGTCGTGTATTATTCAGTTCTTCTTCTTCTTCTTTTCCTTTTTTCTGTATTATTATATTTTTGTGTATTATTCAGTTACTGATGCCAAATCACCATGGCAATTACACTATTGAACGCCATATCAAATCAAAATGAGTGTTCGTTAGTGCCAAAGTTGCGCACGTTGAGCCCATTTTACGGTAGTCGTAGGAGCCCTTCACAGTCGACTCTTCAACATTTGGTGGCCAAATTTAAGTCGACTGGTGCGGTATTCAATTAGCATTCGTACGTATTCGAGAAAATCACCGCGGTCCGTGGAAGTGCAGAGCAGAACTCGAGGCAGTCGATTCCTCGCCGTGCACAAGAACTCCGCCTTTCGCTGACCTTAATTTGGCAGATATTGCGTCGGGACTTGGCCTTACACCTATACAAGATCCAAGTGACGTTGGAGCTCAAAGTTCATGACCACAACCAATGATGTTTGTTTGCTGACTGGGTTTCGAAGCGTTTGGAAAAGGATCCCGTTTTCAACCGAAAAATCATCTTTAGGGACGAGGTACATTTTTTGATGAATGGCTATGTTAAATCAAAATTTTTGCATAAGAGACCACACCAACCCACACGAGGCTTACCAGGTGACAATGCATTCTCAAAAAGTTACCATTTGGTGTGGATTTTGGGCCAGCGTCATCGTTGGTCCGTACTTTTTCAAAAACGACATTTCTGAAGCGGTCACCGCCACTGACAAGCGCTACAGAACGATGATAACCAATTTCTATGGCCCAAGTTGAACCATATAGACCTAGACGACATGTGGTTCCAGCAGGATGGTGCTATGTGCCACAGCGGATGCCACAATTGACATCCTGCATGAACGATTTGAGGGTAAGGTTATCTCTCGCAGAGCAGACCTGATTTGGCTACCAAGGTCATGCGATTTGACTCCGCTAGAATTTTTCTTGTGGTGTTTCCTGAAGTCACCACAAATTAACCACAACCACCGATGCACTTAAGGGGGACATAACACACGGCATTGCTCAAATTCTTCCGGGTCTATGCGAAAGAGAGATTCCAATTTGGAACACTGGGATCCATGCCACCATAAGAAGCCGAGGGAGGCATTTGAACGATTTAATATTTTGTACAATATGACATACATAAGTCTTTCGAATTTAAGCAGAATTTTATTAATAACTCAAACAAAGCTTGTTTTATTCAATTTCAACATCTACCCGCCCTTATTGAAAAACCCTTTACCACATATAGTTATGATCTCAGACTCACTTAGCCTCTTCTATTTCAGTCATGCATTATGCTTCATTGAATTCTTACTAAATTCATTGAAACACGTTAATGTCATCCACGTATGCAAGCAATAAAATATATTGCAGCTCTTGTATTGGTCAATAAGTTTCTCATGGTGATGCTGAAAATGACATGAAACTGCCTCGGCCATCCTTAATCTGTTTTTAAGCTCCAGAGATCCCGGGCAGCTCTGTACCGAGTGACCAGTTTGACGTATATTTTATAACATGGCATGCCTCGTCCCGTCTCTATAGACCTGCACACAGGCTTCCTTCGAAAAGCGAGGGATTCTAATTCTATTTCTCTTAAAACGTGGAGATACTTGGGCAGTTGGTAGTTGCGAAATCGTGCTCATTACAGTCATTTCCAACTGGGCAGTGAGATAGTTCAATTGTATGGCGAGTGTTCAAAAAATAAAAGGAATTTTAACCAAAGTTATTTCAATGTTGTCAGGCAATGTATAAAGCCTTCTCTACGTAAACTATGTGAGGCTTCTTCATATCTCTCACCGTGAAACTGAGAGATAGGTGCTGCTTTTTGAAAACTATTTTATTTTTTCGCCCTTTTCGAAAAGACCGAGAAAGTAAAGAAAAAAGTACAACTGGGCAGTTAGGGAATTAGTTACTTCCCTTATGGATTCCTAGCTGCAATATGTATCATTACCTTAGGCTTCATCGCAATTGGAATTCCCAGACCGCAGTACAACAAAACACTAATTGTTCCAACAAGGTCATTGCGATGTAGATCTAAGCCTCACAGAATCTTGTTCCGACATTCAACGGATTGCAATATAATAAAATTCCACTAAGCCATTAGCTGTCAACCACCAACATTTTCGTCAAGGCAATCATCTCCAATCGACTTCATCACTCAGTTCTCGACTGAGCCTTACTGACTGACCACGATCGGTTGCTTGGTTCATTGACGTCATCTGTCCACTCTGCCGCTTGTTACATTATCTGCTTTACATGCACCAATTATATAGCCAAGGAATGCGGAAACAACTTGCTCTCTAGACCCGTTTTCCCTGGCCAATTCATTACTCTGCAGTTTGCATCATGCGACCGCAACAGTTGACACTTTTTTTTATCGTAGAGTTACTCTACTGGACGATGATCGTTCGCGGTGTCCACACATCCGTACATCGATCGCATTAATTTCGCATTATCTTCATCTTGCAGATAGTTGGTATCTTATACATCTGAAAGATAGAAAAATACTGCATAATGCACGCCGGTGCACTTGTTACACTTTCACTTTAGCTGCTGCGGCACAGGAGTCTAACTACCGCCACCGCTGGTGAGACAGCACGGCGTAGTGATCGTCTGTCGACGTGATATGACAACTAAAGAAGATTAATAGTGGCTTACCATGTGCGCAAGGGACATGAACGACATGTAATTTGTAGGAAATCGAACGTGACGGCACTGCCCAGTACTATAACTTACCGACAAGTGGTGACTTCAGACAGAGGGTGAACCCATATAAAATTATAATAAAAACTCATAAGTTGACATTTCCAAACGCCTCCGCTCCCGACAACCAGTCTTCCCTAAAACCATCTTTAGGTCAGCGCAAGTGGGCAGCAGATCAACACGACGTTTACATTTGAACACCTCCATAAAACAGAAACAATCTCGTTCCAGCAACTCGCGAATAAATCGTCCTACCGAGCAGAAATGAAAGTGCACATGAATTTGCTGCAACCGACAGATAAAAACAACGAAATAAAATTAATGTTGCACACGACATCGTTACAGCGACGACAAAACTGGACAAACACCATCAACAGCAGCTCCAGTTCGGCGCGCATACTGCATACTGTTACAACACCTCAGCCAGTGACTGTTGTGGCGTTTGCTGATCAGTGATCGATCAGGCGTGGTCGGTGCAACCAAAATGTGTCTAAAAGTCACACAAATAAGCTTGGCCAACCCGACCATCTAGTTATGTAATCGAACGGGCTTAGACAAAAAAAAAAATGCTTGCCACACTAAAAGATACGAAAACCGAAAATAGAGATAAAAGATTGCGGGCAGTTGCGGCTACCTTGTCGAAATGGGAACGCATTAGTAGCGCTGGACGATCGCCGATCAAACGCGATCGTGATTGAATGAAGGCATGGCAAGTGGGTTCTAGATGAATCGCTGGAAAAATGTGGAAAATTGTTAGAATGTCTTCAATAAGATAAATAATTCATATGGGAAAGGAGATACTTGCGGTGGAAATGTGATTAACGCTGCCGCGGTGTGATGTAAATATTTTTTAATTGGCCACAGCCCACGAGCAATCCAAGTGTATGGACTACTTGCTAGTCAGAGTTGGGGGCTTTCGAGTAATTTTTTATCTTTTCTCATGGTAACGACGTAGATAGAACGAGTTATGAGTCAGTTTATTGGAGCTTAACATTGTATAATCTATCTCTGGACCGTGGGAAGCTGTCCTTCTTGTCCTTGTTGGCCTTCAAGTTTGAAAATAATTACTCGAAAGAAACGTAGAACGGCTCAAATGATAACGTAATGGAATGACACGTACATAGATTCGAAATATTTTCTTCAAAGATTGCATGCTACGTTCGCTGCTTATCTAGGTGGTAATTGCCTACCCTGAAACTTGTTTTGATACCACACCTCATTTGAGCAAAGTTGTTTGAAAAATACTTAGTGCTCTGGTTCCTGCTAATCTTTCAACACGATTGAGTATGGTATGTAAGGTTGTAAACTTTGCTTAGAGTAGGCCTGCAAACTAGCGAATTTGGCTCAGAACCCAACCAAAATTTTGCTGCAAACATTGAACCCAATCAGTTAGGGTTCGGGTCTCAAATGACGCCTGAGTACATGGCATTTGACAAAAGAGTTGGAAATTTAAATGGAGGCATCCTGGTGATTCACTTTTTATTTTGGGATTATATTTAGGTTGCAATCTGTGGCCGAGCGTATGCTCTAGGCAAAGCCCTCACCAAAAATTCTCTCATCACCTAGTGGAACAACCCTGTCCATGCCCACTTTTACTCCCATGTTAGGCTGATAACTATGAGCACACTATTGCCTTGAACAATAGTGTGGCGGCTGTTTCAAAATTATGTTGGGAAGATTATGGTTTCAAACATGGGTTATTGCATATGAAACCACATTCCAAATTTTGAATTCGATTTGGACATGGGTCGAAGGTATAAAGGGAGAAAAAGAAAGAAGGTATCGGTGTACATTGGTTGTAAATGCTTGTGGATTGTATTGTCTGGGAAGAGCACTTTGTACTCATGTGGTTCGGCTAGAAAACGAGTCTAAATTTAACTGTACCTCTGAAGAGAGGCTGAAGGGTAAATTTATAGGCATTCTTGTCTATAACCTTCTTGTCTTGCACCCTTTAAGGAAACCTAGACATTTTGCAGTGTTCCTGGCGACCACGAATGTGTGTTCATTCCAAATAAGTGGAACAATGCACCATGCATGGAACGTTTTTCGGCTTCAACGATACAAGATAAGGATAAGGGCTGATTACTAAGGGTTCGCTCAAGTGACATGGAGGGCATTGGGTTTAAGAAGCATTCAATTCCACTATATTGTTTATTTCCCACTTAATTATATTGTTGTTACGTTGCCATTTCAATTCTACGGTCGAAAGAAAGGACGTCTTGGAACGAATATGAATAGCCGAGAGTGCTGTCAAGAGCGAAGTAGTGGAATAGATTAGAAGTAGCGGACAGATGATCATTTATTGGGAAGAGTGCTGGTGACAGAACAGTGCCTTTAGGAATGTCAGCATGTATTTTCGAATATCAGACTTAAATTTGGTTTCACTTTTGGTAAGATATGTCCAGATATCACCAGTAAAATTTTGGTCACGGAAACCATACTGTCGGTGATTAAGAAGTTTTTGGAATTCAAGATAAGCTAACGATTTATCAGCGTTTCCATCCAGCCTAAAAAAAGGAAGGTGAATGCTATGGGTCGATAGATGGAGAGAGGCGAACTCCTTTTCACTCTTTTTAGGAATAGGTGAAACAATTGCGTGAAGAACACCTTTTTAGAAGTATGGGGGAAATACCATCCGGGCTAGCGTACTCGTATTTGTGCACGTTGAGATCTGAGCGGATTCTTCCCATAGAAAATTCGACGCTCTCGAGCACAGGCGGAGACCAAAATCTCTTACCTGAGAGATTGTAGCACTTTCTCAATCATAGGAAAATTTGACACCTCGAATCAACGCACTCTATAATGAATGAAGGATTTCACATTTAGAGAAGTAATATTTGAGATTGCATCAGCAGAGCACTCATCTCATTATCGAGGAAGCACAATGACCAGATTAAATTTCTAAAGAAGTTCCAATTGGCTTTTTCGTAAAGCCATACGGTGGACTTGGGAATTGATTTTCTAACTAAGAGAGGTGACAATATGTAAATAACAATTGTCGGGATAAGAGGTGAGGAACAAGTCCAAGGTGTTAGCCGAATGAACTGCACTGTCAGGTATTCGTGTATGTTCATTTACTAGATGGGTTATATCAGTTTCGATGTACATGAAGGCCCCTAGTGTACCTATATATTACTTAACGTGGGGATGGTCGTGGTGCAATGGTAATCATCACCCACTGTTGAGCCGAAGATCTATAGTTCAAGTCTATCCATAGTCAATAACGATTCCTATACGGAAAAACTGTGCAACAAGATCAGTTGTGAATGAAAGATGGTCAAAAAGTGCTGACACTCGCAGTATATTATCACTTCAAAATTCATACTTTGTATGTGCATTTCCAATATAACGCCTTAATGACTTGGCAACAAAATTTACTGAGAACTACATCCAACGCGACAAATTCAGTCGAATCTCTCAAAACTTCTATCTAGAGCAACCACCCCCGGAGAGTAGTGAACGAGCATCTTCGACACAAACCATCTGCACCCCGTCCAGGTTGTGTGACAAATACCATAAGAGCGTACACTCTAGAACATGCACGAATTATAAAAAAAAAAATCACTCTTGTAAAGTTATGTCTCTGGATTAATCCTCAAGGAATATAGCAGAGCAAACAGCCCGGGAAGTCACCATGAGGTAATTTTTTAAAATCATGATCACTATAATGATCGGGACCAAGCTGTTTTTATTGAGAGGATTTGCTTATGGCACAGGAGTGATAATTTTTATTATTATTAGCGGCTATTTAGAAATCGTAAACTTAAAACCACGTTGCAACCCTGAGTGTGTTCTTTCTATGTTTCAGCGTTCCGTTCCATCTCTCTAAGTCCATCCTCATATTGTGTTCCCATCTAAGTATGGCGCGGTTTTCCTGGCGGTCTACTTCCACTTCCAGAGTTCCTCGGGTTCTTGAATGTGTAGTTTTCTACATTCGCTTGTTTCTTCGTCATTTTTTCTACCATCGATTATGTTTCCAAAGCACACAGGAGTGATACTTCATTTAATTTTTTCTCAAGATCTGTCACTCTGGGAGTGAAGAAGTAAAATTAGCGCATCGAGGAAAGAAAGTGAACATTAGAAGCTCCAGTTTCCATTGTTGAGTCTGTTCAAGTTCCATCAACTCGTTTAATAAAAGAGTGAAAAGAGTGTCTTGTGGATATGAGTTTACCGCGGTTTTCTTCAACGCTGTCTATGAGCTAGCAATACTTCATTACAGAGTTTTTGCATTTCTGACATTCGTTTCAAACCCTTTACAAACATCCAGCAAAACATTTTTTTATGAAATGTTAAAATCCCTCTGGAACCGGTAGACTTGTGTTTAATTTTCTTCATGACTCCATTGGACTTCCTAAAGACTCTTATTTCATGTATTGTACATAGCGCTTCGAAACTGTGGATTCTCCTAAATGGAAAAGAGTTAGTGAAAAAAATGGGTATGGTTTTCTAAATAAGTGCCAATTTAACACATCACTCAATAAGTTCGTAAGATGACTAGTAAAACAATAACTTTTAGGCGAAATTCGACTCTGTTCATTGACATTCATTCATTCTTGAAGAGTGATATGTTCATTCCAGCGCTTCGAACCCTTTTTGTAAAACGATTTAACTTCGATCTCAAAATACTCTTCAGTTTCGGCAATCACATGTTTTGGAGCAAAATTTCTTTCCCTAGAAATAGGTAGTAGTCACCGAGAGCCAAATCTGGAAAATACGATAGATTAGAAAGCAATTAAAGGTGTAATTCGTGCACTTTTTCCATTTCTGCGGTCGACTCGTGACAATGCATATTGTCTTGGTGAAAGAGCACTTTTCCTTTTTCACTTGGGATTATTTCGCAATTTCTTCTTTCCCTCCAAGACAATCGATAAATAAAATGCAGAGACCAAACTATACGAGTATCAGCTGAAATATTAATTTTGGTTGATTTGGACGGTTTTCCACTCATTGCCAATTTGGCCGACTATGAAGGGTAGTCACATATCGAATGATACAACTTGTTTTGTAGCATTCTAAATCGTCGAGCTCTCTTATGCTTAAATGTTCTTGCAAAATGGTAAATCGATTGGGTTATGATGTATTTAAGGTGTCAGATCCTATACAACCGAAACAATTTTATGAAGTTTTTTGTGTTATCCGGAACAACTGCCGATTTTGGGCGCCAGAGCGTGCATTTTAACATGTATCGTTCGAAAGTTGATATTTTCTAAAAAAAAATATCATCAAGCCTAACAGTTTGACCCAAAGTGAACGTAAAAAGTCTGCTTCAACCTTGCAAGTCTATCAGTAAAATGTCCTGGTAGGCTGGGAAATTGCATTGATTTTAGCAATCAGCTGTATTGGCGGAATTCCCATGTAGACTAGGCGTTATATCTGTGAGACTTACATCTTCTTCTTCTTCTTAGATGGCGTTACAGCTCATGAAGAGCCAGAGCCTAGCTTCTCTCATTCACTTATGTTGTGTGCGATTTGTTTTTCACACAAGTGAACGGGACCTACAGTTTTAATGCCGATTCCGAACGGCGAAAGTCGAGAAGCTTTTTCGAGGCAAGTGTACTACGGGGGGTTTTGCCAGTTCCCCGCCGAGGAGAGAAGCCGCGTAATGAACATTCGATGGCGTTGGTGTTATCGGGCTCCGAACTCGCTCATCGTGCGTCAGAGGCCGACACACTACCCACTGCGCCACGGCTCTCTCAGGGACTTGCATATGTCATATATAAAAACCGAGCACCATGATTTCGCTGTCTACACACATCTGCCCCATATGTTCCTTAATTTTAAGAGGATATTGCCTAGCTATCGTCTTTATACTTATTACCATAGCAATCAATCATTATGCTTATGAAGCCGCCAAAATAAGTGAGAACAATAGCGTTGATCATGACGGAGAATTGGAATGTCGACAAAAAATATAAAAGACTCACTCAAGGTACATACCGAAAGATCTGGCAAATAAGGTTTTAGCAATTAGTGCTTGGTCATTTGGTGAAAAAAAAGCAAAACCGTACAGAAATCCAAATTTATTGCTTAATATAGGGTAAGCAGCAGTTAGTTTTTAAATGAAATCAATTTTGATCTTCATTGTTCAATGAAGTTCGATCTATGGCAGTTATGAATGGATGACCACGGCTCCTGTTGCTGGCGATCATCCGAAGGTCGAAATGATCGATGGCTCCTTGAAAAATAATTGGGTTAATGAGGGCAATGCCAGTTTGGGTGTTATGTGATCGTCTATAAAATCACAATCTAATTTTGTTTTTATAGACATGTAATTGAAAATCAACCTTTAAAATTCGCCGTAAAGTACCATAAGCCGGACTCACCATGGCGATTATATTTTGAGAAAACGCATCCGGCTGTGCGCTTAGTCATAATTAAAAAACGAAACGAAAATAATGCGATTGGCGTGACGGTCAATATCATATTACAGATAAAAAATACCACACAGCAAAGAAAGAAATGTATCCAACGTGCTTTGTAACAAAACATCGATGTAATCTTAAACTGAAGAAAAATCAAAATTGCGTGTCTTAAGGAAGGGATTCGGGCATAATTAGAAGTAATGCTCAACAATTTATGTGAATCTTGATTCTATTAACTCGATCCGTATCGGCTTTTAGGACCAAATTGGCTCTATAGTATGGTATAGGCTGATAACGGACTCTGTTTTGTTAGTTGGCGATTATCTATTATTCTACGAAATGGATCAGAGAATATACATTAAGTTATGATACAAGAATGGACTTTTGTTACGGTTCGAACATCCTTAACTATTACCCTTATTGAGTTTGGTAGAAATAAGATAAAGGTTTTCAACTGGCCTATGTTACCTGTCTCCAAAAAAGCTATGAAGAGGTTGAAGATGACGACTTCCCAACAAACCCCAGCACATTAATAACTGACAAAAACGTGTGAGTACGTGAATGCAATGATTATAAATGATCACGCTTGGACAAGTGTCTCACTCTAGGATCTCTTTTGAATTCCCTGAATATAAAACGTACGACTGATTTAGATGCAACAATTACCGCGGCATCTCACTACTGCTTGCAAGCTCTTGTCAAATGAGATGAAACGAGACTGACATCATAAATTAAGTACATAATCGGAGACTATCAGTGCGGTAACAGGAGGAAGCGCTGGATGAGTGATGAGATTTTCACTCTACCACAGCTTTTAGAAAAGGTCCACCAACTATTGGTAGATTTTAAAAATGCTTATGATTTTATAGACCGATCGAAAATGTATCATGACCTTATAGGGCTGGAAGTACCGAAGTTCGGATACAAATATGTCTGAAACGAAACCAATGATGAGTACGAAATGCCTCATCTGAAACATAGGGAAAACGTCAAAGGTTAAAACAAGGAGGCGCCTTGTCACCATTTCTCTTTAATCCATGCCAAACTGAGTAACGAGATCCCTCAGGAAAATGATAGCAACAGGTGGAACAAATGGACAATGGACAAACAGCGAAAAGAATAATGAGTAACATAGACCATCACAATAATAATCATTTTATTGGCTGGTATCTCGCTAATAGCTCATTTTATATTCTCTTCTCGGCTGCGAGTAAAGCCGACTTATCAGTATAGACGAGTGCCTTGAGGTATTCTGAAAAAAAGGCGTCAAATCGCACGATCTAGGTGTCGATGCACGTGCTGTGTGGCATGTAGCGTACTCTACGAGTAAGGGTAGGTTGAAACTGTTGCGAAGTGTGGTCACAATGGTTTGAATTGCTTGCTCAGTAGGTCGATTATGATGATCGCGATATGGTGAGCGAAAAACTTTTTTTTTTTTCACAGAGAGAGAATTTTGATAATAAAATTAAAAAAATTGTGACCGTTTTTCGGATATTACTCTTTTTACAGTAAAATGGCAATAAAAGCTGAGTATGTTTAATTTCGATGCATGTCACAAATCACACTTAAGCAGCCAAAACTTGAGCATTGAAAAACCAAACAAGAAAATACTCATCCTTTATAAGGGGGACCAAGTAATGATGGAACAGAACGGCTAAACATGGAGGAACACAATCATGCAGGGAGGCTTGACGAAGCAATGCTCTGAACTTTCGAGTTCCAAATGGTCTGTAATAATAATAATAAAATTTATGGGAACAACATTTGTCTACACTAAAGCAACAGCAAATTGAAGTCCTTAGCCGGCGGTTGAAAAACAAAATTATTAACGAAGTAGAACTCTTCGAATCAGTGATAACAAGTGAAGAGACATGGGTTCACGGATATAACATCCAAGCCAAGCTTCAGTTCTAATCGAAACATTTTGCATCGCTCATATTTGCCTGTATGATGCACCAATTCGAAAGGTGATGCTACCTACAAATTCAATAGAAGCAATCGAGCCATTCATAACAAGCAATCAAGAAAAAATTTATAATTTTTGAGTTCACTTCATAGAACCTAAGAGCTCGACGTTTTACTAGTATGGGATTAAAGCCCATCGCCTAGAGAGCTATTCATTCCAAATGTACATTCCCACTATTTATTGAACAAACTGAGAAGTTCCTTGCGAAACATTTGAGATAACAAATATATTAAAAATGTATCAAACAGGTAAAGCGGGCGAACAACTAATACTAGAGATTGCACAAGAAAACTTAATCACTCAGATCCATCACTGGAAGTGATTGATTCTAAAAAAAGGCTGAAGGTCAAACAGCCCAATAGTTCCCAATAAAGCCAATCAATATTTAAGTACAGATCTGTAGCGACCGTTTGCTAGAAGTAGTGAATTAATAATGCCCAATGGTATGCCATTAAACTTCCTCTACTCGTAAAACTTAATAACGCAGTTCGTCAGACTTTGCCATCCGAAATTGGCTAGTTTTTCAAATGTGATCATTGCCCTTAACAGCTCCTGGGGCTGAACCCCTTCTGGCCAACCCATCGACACTCCGAGTTCGATAGCTCTTTGTGAAAATTATCCTATACATATATGTACTTGTGTCGTTGTCGAGACTAGACTTGCACTTCCATCCGCAGCAGAATGTGATTAAAGCTATTGAAAGATGGTCATCGCTATACTGATATTTCCTCTTCATCCCGATAACGACAGCTTGTTGCGGAAATCTCAACAAGCTACCACCAGGCACTCAATTAACCTTAGTTCAAGAGTTGATGATAAATCCGTTTTTATTTCCCTCTAAGGTTTTAAGGGGTCCGAAACCTTACTTATGACTTATCGACTTTTTAATAAATGGCTCTAGCAACGAGCCAGGAGTCCGTTTTAGTGCTCTCTTGCAGCTGCGCTATAAAACTTCTCTGAAGTCCCAAACGAGGCAATTTAATGAGTGCCTTCCAGCGCACTTGGACAAAACGAGACATTACTTCCAAATTTCTATTTCCATGATGCAGGCTTTTATGCACATTTTCATGTCGATCTCCTTGTAAGAGTTCACATTTTTAACAAACTTTTTCCTTCTTTTCAGGTACGTACACCACTTGTCCTGCAAATACCTACTCATGATAAATTCCTCTATGGCCACACGTAAGTTATCTACTCGCAATCCACTACCTCTTTAAGCATAGATCTAGGGTTCCACACTCTGACCTTTACGCCCCCATACAAAGGCCCTTGCAGGATTTCGCCAACGCCACTCATTTAAATTCCACCGATTTGTGTCTCCATTCAGCAACGGCACACACACGTTCTCCATTGTTCACCGTCCGCCGATATATCTGCGATTTGCAAATCTTTACCGCTAATCTACGTATATTTAGCCGTGAGCCTTCAAAGCACGAGAAATTAATGAAAAAAACAGAAGAAATCGTGCACAGATCGTGGAGTTGGGAGGTATAGAACCGAGGGCCGGAGCCCGGCACGCCCCTTTCTATTACTCACCGCGGCGTCCAAATAACGTGGCACAATATCTCACTGCACTGAGCTATGGCACGTATCTTCAATCTACTAATATTACACCACGTCCCCAGCAGTGGCGGCACGACACTTGCTCGCCATACAGATCACGGAGTGCAAAGCACTGCCGCGCCGTGCTAACCGTGCAGTATCAAGCTTCAAGCTCTCACATGGAACCGAGACCGAAACCAAAACCGAAACCTCTGTCGACCTCTTGTAAATCATTCGACGACCGTCGCGCATTCGTAATGTGGACATTAAATTCTGGACCGAAATAATGGCATGCATGTGGACATGTGGCAATCATGGCTTGGATATGAGTTGGCGTCCGTATGTTACTCGCGGGGGTGGCTCCATTCTTATAGAAGTCAATCGACGACATTGTGGTGCAATCGACCAGATGGAATTCTATGACACTGGGAAAGGATTTGATACGGTCAAGTCATGTAAGTGGAATGTCAACAGAGCCACGGAAGGTCGATGGAGTGGCCGGAGAAAAATCAAAAACTGACAGCAACTAATCGATCGAGCTTGAAAGGGTGTTTTATGATTCTTTTGTAATCAATAGCCATCAAGACACGAGAAGTCATACTCATATATGGCCGTTCTAGAACGAGCACTAGAGGGTGCTCCGAACAGGCTTGGCCATTGTTGTCGAGAGCTAATCAACGGTAAAGGGGATCGATCCGATCGACTGTTGCGCAAATTGGTGGAGGCATCTGTGGGATATTTGTGCAAACAAAGACGAGTCCACGGTTGAGTTGACAGAAGTAACAAATATCAATCACTCATAGACTCTTCGACAGTCGCATGAAGCAACTTGATAGAATAACGAGTTGGTATCGCCTTTCAAATACATATTGACATTCGGTTCAATTGGAGGTGCTTGATGTTGACGTCTAGTGGTCTTGACCTTAGCCTTATGCGGCGTGTATGGCCAGTTTTTGTGATTGAGGGGATCAATAAACTTGGACCGATTTCGAAAGTTGTGAAGGGTTGAGCATTCTTGATTAGCGGGTGTTACTTATGTTACTTATGGGTATAGCTGACTAGCTATGAATTGTTTCGACTTAGAAGAGAAACGCGGAACTTATTCGGTATTGATTCAAGCTATATTGGCAGAAGTACCCTGAAGAGTTATCGCCTTCTGAAACGGATCTAATACTTATGGGAACTAGTTATAGTCACATTTAACTATCTTCGAATCCGTCTGCCAAATGGAAATCAAATGAGGACTAAGTTTCAAGCCTAAAGCTTTTCGTTAGAATATAAACATTTATTAAGGTGAAAATCGAAAGAGTAAGACCTTTTCAGGAAATGCAAGATTGACAACTATTTTTGTTTGTTTTATAGGGTTCGTGCAGGTTCAATAGTTACGCTCTTATGGTTTTTGTCACGGAACCTGGACGGCGTGCAGATGGTTTGCGTCGAAGATGTTCGTTCACAACTCTTCTGGGGTGGTTGTCCTGGATAGGATTCGAGAGATTCGACTGAATTTATCGCGTTGGTTGTAGTTCACAGTAACTTTTTTTGTGTCCATGTCATTGCGATATTATATTGGAAAAGCACAGAAAGAATTTGAATTTTGATGTTTTTGCACAGTTTTTCCAAGTTTTGTTCTTGACTGATGTTGTTGCACAGTTTTTCCAAGTTTTGTTCTTGGCTATGGACAGACTTGAACTACAGACCTTCCGCTCTATAGTCGATGATGATTACCATTGCACCACGATCACCCCCATTTGGTGGTAAAAAAATTCACATCCACTTAAGGTCAGGAGGGGAGACTAAAAAAGTGAAGCTTTTAGGCAATTTGACATCCTTTTTACCAGACTCAATGGCCTTTCTATTGCAAAGAGCTAATTATTACTAATAAAATTGCAAAAGAGCTTTTTTAGTTAGTTTTCTCATTATTTCTCGAGATTAAAGCCCAACTCCTTAAAATTACTTGATTATGAATAACAACTTTTATAAGACCTGCAAATGAAGGCTAAGTTCTTTGCTTGGCCTTGTTGATTACCCGTTTATCACAGAGAAATCTTCAATCTTTGATTTAAGTTTTACATGATTAACTTGGAATTTGTATAGTCTTACCTATTAAACAATAAGTTCTGATTTTTTGGTATAAGCATATTTAAGATTTTTGTAGTCCATGGTGGCGGGGAAGTCCTGAATGTTAAATGCATCAAATACGGGGTGTGTTCAAAAAGTATAAAAAATATTGAGCTCACGTTGATTGTATTGATTTAATTCACGCGATTATCTGATTATTATGCTTTCAAACCTTTTGAGTTCGAATTTACTGTTTTCAGAGAGATGTCGGGATGTGCGTTTGTAGTTTGAGTTTGTAAACTTTTTTCGTCTTGGGTATCTTGGACAATAATTTGTAATAAAAAAAAAGTAGCAAAAAACGAAGAAGACTAGGGCTAGGGCGTCTTAAGAATACTGGTTTAGCCCGCTATATTCGTTAAGTATGTAAGTGAGGCTTGATATTAAATCAAAGGTTTTTAGCTTTCTATTTAGAATTGTTTGTCATAGGCCCGATTTTCAAGAACTTTAGAACTGCATGCAGGTTTGTACGTATACATCGTACAAGTATGTACCCGTATACGTCACCTTGTATATCAGACGATAGGTCCGAATGTGCACTGGTACACGGTCGGGAGGGTGAGTGAGAGTTTTTCGAAAGGGATGGCGTTGATAGCTTAACTCAACAATCGAAAATTGGATGTAGGCTGTTAGTCCATAAAATCTTCGAGCTTTCTCAGGAACATATCGGCCGGTAATCCGTTAATAACTAGTGTTTATTCGCTCCTAAAGCATCAATCGACTGAGGTTCATCACTATACACAGGTGATTTTGTAAACCGCCACAGGGACCAATCCAGATACCATGATGATATTGATGTTTCGCCAAATTGTCTCTCAGCAACAGTATGGTCTCGCCGGCTGTGTAAATTATCAAACAAGATAGATTTTATATGTCTTCAAATCGAGATCTCTTTTCAAAATACGCTACAATATGCCTTATGAGAGACCTAAAGCTTGAGAACTACAACGAATCCACGGAAAACGCTAAACAGCTAAATTAGCAATATTCAAAACAGAACGGCTCTTGTCCCTTTAGTCAATAGATAAACCACCAATAATGTAAAAAAATTACCCAAGCTTAGCGGTCGTTTCGAGAATAGTGCTTTCAGTTGGACGACGATGAACATAAGAAAAATGGCCAAAGTGCACGAATTTTTTTTATCCCCGAACATTGATTTTGGAAAAAAATTTCCACAATTGTAAAATTTGTTCAGATGTAGACCTGTTCACAATAAAATGCCAAAGAAAATGACTGGCATAAGAGGTATAACCATTAATATACTCTCAAACAGTTAAGCAGCGCTCAAAGCGTTGAGCTCGTATAGCACTAACACAAAATCCTTTAAGGCATGCCACGGTGCCCTACAGAACCTAGTTAAAAGACACAAGGTCAAACTCTGATGGATGCCAGGTCTCAAGGGTATTAAGGGCAACGAAATTGCTGACAAACTCGCAAGAAAAAGTTCCAGCGAAAGGTACATATATACATACTTAGGTGTCGGACATTTCTGCGGAATTCGCAAGTGGAAGATTAATTTTCTCTTAAACAAGTGGGAAAAATCGCAACACCTGCACTTTTGGAGCAGCGTTCAAGGACTCCGACAATCGAAAAAATTCATACGACCCCTGAACAAACAGTCTATTAATATTCTTAAATATAAAAGAGTCGATCTCAGAAGACTGCTCAGCTACCTTTCAGGACACTGTAGTCTGAAATATCATCTCATCTCAGAGAAATTATGACTCCTGAGGGGATCATCTCAGCTCCTACGAGAGATATCACATAACAATAAGAAAGAATTCTAAAGAACTGACGTAGCAATGGGTAGGTGTAAATGACAAAAAAATGGAGCAGTTCCCAAAGAAGTGATTAATGTAAAAGGAGTGCAGTGAGCGCCAAAGACAAACCAAAACTTCGTCTTTTTTTTTCTCGGGCTGGTATTGACAATCGATTTTCTAAGAATAGGAAAGAACTTTGGATAAAAATGATCTTTATGAACTGAATTCACTTTTCCAACATAAGTAATATGTGATTTTTTAATTTGAATTTTAATAGTTTTTTTTTTTTTTTTTGTTGGAGGCTTCTGCTATCTGTTAGAGCACTCAGACACAAATACTGGTCCATTGTATTGTACTGCCAGACAGACACCTTAGATGGCATTGGAGTTCATGTGGAGCCTGAGCCAAGCTTCTTTTTACTCACTTATGTTATATTATGTGCGATTTGTTTTTCACACAAGTGAACGGAACCTAAAGCTTAATGCCGATTCGGAACGGCAAGAGCCGAGAAGCTTTTTCATGGCAAGTGTACAACGGGGGGATTTGCCAGTACCCCGCCGCGAAATAATTATTCGATTGGTGTTATCAGGATCCGAACTCGCTCATCTTGCGTCAGCGGCCGACACACTTTCCTCCCTATTTTAATAGTTAAAAACAGTCTAAGAAAATTAAAAAACGTATAAAACTGTACGTTAATAAGGTCATATTTGCTATTACAGCGTGCGCCATCTCATATGGGTCGATGTAAATTTCGAATAACTTCAACAATTCTCAACCGATTTTGAAAATTTCGAAACTTTTATTCAATTTAGACCTTTACAATTTATTTTGATTAATTTTTGAAAGTAATATCAATTAAATGACAGCCTTTATTGCCGTTGCAAAAGTGGGCTCGTTTTCGCGCATTCTCCATGACATTTTCGAGCATTTCGGTCAAAATTTCTGCGATTTCCGAACAAATGTTTCTTTTGAGCTGTTCTATTGTCTTCGGGCCGTTAGCATACACCTTGCTTTTCAAGTATCCCCAAAGAAAAAAGTCTGGAGGAGTCAAATCCGGCGATCTCGAAAGTCGGTCAATATCGCTCTTTTTTGACACCAATCTTCCAGGGAACTTCTTACGCAAAAGGTTCATTGTTTTGTCCGCAGTATGGCATGTCGCGCCGTCTTGTAGAAACAAAAAGTGAAATAAGCCTTTTTTACGCATTTCTGGGACCACATAATGGGCTACCGATATCGATCGCCCAAGCGGTTGGTTTTAGCGCATACACCGGCCCAAATAATAACTTTTTGGTCATATCATATTTCTTCGTGAATAATATGAGGATTTTCGGTGCTCCAGAAGCGACAATTTTGTTTATTAACTGAGCCACAGAGCGTAAAATGTGCCTCATCGGTCATCTGCAATGACATTTTGAGCGTATGCCAAGCGCCTTGGTTCATCTTGTGTGAAAATTCTTTGAGTTATCTGCACTTTGTATGGAAATAAGTGAAGATCATCCTTTAAAATTCTCCGCAAAATGGTCCCACTGATACAATGATTGTACTTTTTGGGCGCAACACGATCACGATATTTTGCACGATACGTACGTTGAGTTAGCACAATCGAGCGTTAATTTTTAATGAACATTGAAACTATTTCCGCGCGTTCTTTCGGTGTGAAGCGATTCATGGTTAAAATTGTACTGAGTTGACGTTTCCAAAATGCTATGACATATGAAAATCGGTTGACCATTGTTGAAGTTATTCGAAGTTTACATCGATCCATATGAGATGGCGCATTCTGTACATTTTAAAGTTTATTTTATATGAGAGTTGACCACATCTACATTTTAAGGAATCCAGAGAGTCCCATTTTAAGCATCACCATAGATAATAGTCCAATCGCCCAATGTCAGCTTCGCGCTGAAGACAATTTTTCGATGAAAAAGCTAATCTTCCTCCAGCTTTACTAAGGCCCATTCAAAGAAAATTCGAAGCTGTGGCAGGTCGTTCAGCATTGGTTCTTGCACAAACTGTGTTTTGATCAAAACCAAAATCCTTGCGTAAAATCTTCCAAGTAGACACAATCCTAACTGCTACGAAAGCTGACGAGTTGACATATCACTGTTTTCATTGACACTGGCGAATACAGCAGCAATATTTTGCTCTATAAACACTTTATGCATACGAGCAGGTGGCTTGATATCAAAAAGCATGAAGTTGGTGCGAAATTTGGTCACTATGACTTGAAGAAATTGCTCAGTAGGTCGATTATGAAGACCGTAAATGGTCAAAGTGGGCGAAAAATATGTTTCACAGAGCACGAATTTCGACAATAAAATTCAATAATCTACAAGAACTGTTGGAGTATAAGACTTTTCATAATAAAATGGCAGTACTAGCTAAGCATGTCTTATTACAACACGTGGCATAAGTAATGCATGAGCTCTCAAAAATGGAAGATTGGAAAATAAAATAGCAAAAAAATCACCCCGTGTTTAGTAAGTAACGAGAATAGTATAGTTTAAAGGTTGCATTAGTCCGGTCCACTCGATTTTTAGTGGTTGACAAACATGTATGGTAAGTTGTTTGGCGTGCTGTCAGCTGGGATAGAGGTAATTTATTCGATCAGCTATTTTTGAAATAATTTTTATATATTTATACGTTTTTAAGGCTCAAAAATTCAAATTTGTAGTTTCTAGAGAGATTCGGTCCGGCTGTGTCTCCCTCAGGGGAGCTATAAGTTGCGAAATCGCGGAGAGCGGTGCTCAATCGTTTCCTTTGTCTTCTTTTTTATTTTATTTTTTTTCTAAAACAACTGATTTCATTATTACTACAAAGCGAGCCGATCAACTTTAGCGGTATCTAGAAGCGTTTAAAAGTTAGAGTAGAAAACTTAATTCAAATTTATAACTCCCTATGCTAAGAAATATTTACGACAGAAAGGATCGTCCTACCAAGCAAGCAATTGAACTAATTATCACAAATTTAGGCGAAAACGGTTCGATTGGCTCGGTTCAAATTTGGCTTGCATCTGTAAAGGATCCAATTAACACAAAAACAAATCTACAATGATGAAGCACATTTTTGGTTTAACAGCTTCGTGAACGGACCAAATCGCTGCATTTGAGGAGAGAGTAAACCACAACTGTATCAAGAATAGCAATCCAGAGACTTACTGTCTGGCAGGAAGCATTGCTGGATCGTACATTTCCCGGAAAATGACGGTGACTTTTGGCCGTTATAACTGACGTTTTATGGCTTCAATCAGATGACATTGACCTGAACGACATGTGGTTCCGACTATATATTGGAATTCTTGCGAGATAAGTTCCCAGAGCTCATTAACACCAATAGAGACAATGTGGAATGGCCGCCAAGATAGTACGATTTATGGACAACTTTAAGTCATTTGTTAATGGCAACCAAAAGACCACAAGTGTCCAACTGGAGAACAACATCATGGGATTCAGCCCGACTTATGCAATAGAGTCATATAAAATTGAACCTCTCGCATTGAATTCGGTAACCGAAGCCATGGAGGCCATGTGATCATTGTTAAAATTCACAACTCTTTTTATTCGATCTAACAGTTGTGAAACACTTATGACTATGTATCGTATAATTCTCATCCCATTCAGTTATGACATATCACCTGTCAAATGACAAATGCATGACGCCTACAGTATGAATTGAAATTATTGAGTTACATTGAAAGCCTTGCTTTGTGAGAATTATAAATCAAATGCAAAATTTCTTCTCCATATTTGAATAAAAGTAATTTGAGACTATTTTGAGACTGCATAAAATATTAAAATATTGCAGCCCTTGACCAGTGTGCCCCATTTACAAATCAAGGTATTGCACTCGTATGTATACCAGTGAATAGGTTTTACCACCTCTCTTGCAATATTATTCTTTCAAAATTATTCAAAGTTCAGTAAAGCTCAAGACTCAGTCAATGAAGACTGGAAAGATGCTTAAGTCCGAATTTGGAAAAGACTAATTCATTGCTATTTTTAAAACTAAAGCAGAGAACGTGTCCCAGTGAAGCATTTAAGGAACTCTTAAGCAAAAACTTCCTCAAAGGCAAAAACTTTCACTTAAGGCTGAGATTACCTGAAAATGCTAAGCTCGGCCTGTGAAAGCAAAACCTTGGCATATCGGTATAGTCCATAGCCAACAAACCAAAAGATGAACTCGCTAGGAAAGAAACTGGAAAACCCTTCATAGGATGCCTAACTTTTTTTACAAATTCATAAAACAAATTTTATTGTAGAGAGAGCTCCGAATATGGTCTTCCTTAATTAGGCATGATCACAGCATAGTCCTCTGTTTAAAGAAAGAAGCTTATTTTAGAATGAAGATTCAAAACAACTGTATCATAGACCCTAGGGTAATGGTGCGCTAAGCCTCTTATAATAAATATGACACGCGACAGCGTAATGCGTGTTTTGTCCTTGTTTTATAATTTTATAGTTTCTTCCGCCTCATGGCACCTTCATTCATAATTTGTGATATGTATCCGATCATGTTAAGGTCGATGCCATTTGCATAGGCTAGTATTTGTGCAGACTGAGTATTGTACAAGACACGCTCTACCCAAGAATGTAGTTGAGGGTGTTATATGTGATAGCATAAAATATTTCTGAAGACTCTGATCGAACAGTTTTGTTTGCCTTTAGAAATCGCCGTCTTTAAGAGACACTTTACATTTTACAAGCAATTTCATGCATCCACAGGCTACGGCTGCTTGCGCCTAGTTCCTTAGACAGGGTATACAATATCTGTTTGGCAACATCTGTTTAGAGAACGATCCACACCAGCAGCTCAAACTAGAGTCCAGTAGAGCACCTTATTCCTAGATCTCCTTCCAATACCCAACGGGGGTTCAAGATGATCTTCCACTTATTGAGCTTGATAGTCCTAAACCATCGTTTATCAAAAGCTAAACAAAGAGCTGTAACATTCTGATATTGTGCAGAGCTAATTGCAGGTATTTCGTGATCGGACATTTTAGAGCGGGTCTGCTCCAAGTACACTTATTTCGAAACCTGCAAAAACGATTACATCAATGTCCATTTATGGACATCTATCACCGTAACCGTAAGCGCGCCAGTCTGGAGAACAACAAAGGGAAACTAATTACTCCACAAGTGCTCCATGCTCGTAGTGACACAATCACCTTTCTTCATTCCAGCTTGATTGCTGACCTCCTCCATGTCCGTTTAAAGCCAATCGCAAACCGATTCGACTTAGTTGGAAGAAACAAATTCACTGGCTTCACGTGATTTATGCCTCCCCCGCAGCTTTAGCACACTGCACTACATTTGTCACATTAAACGAGTCTAATCGGACAGCTGTTTTGCACATCGACCTGGTTAATGTCGACCGAGTTTCCACCAGTCATACGCGAACCAGTTGCTGCCTCCTGCGCTCTGCATCGTTCCAAGTTATCTGATTCAGGAAATATCAGTCTTAAAGCTTTGCGATTGCGCAACTGAATGAACCAATTTCAATTTTCCAATCCTCAAGCAGTGGCTACGGAACATGGAGAGTGTTTTCCATCGGCCTCTACCGCTCTACTGATCGTCGTGCGTTGGTCGTTCTCATTGACTTTGCTCTGTATCTGTCGCGGTTACTATTCCCGTTGCCGATGCGATGATTACACATATCCAACACGGCACAACAAGTGTGCCAGAGTCGAGCGAGCAAACCACAACAACGAGAGCAGCTGGCGCTACATACGAGTACGCTGCTGCTGAGGGTGATTGCCAGTCGCCCATAAACAAGGAAATTGCTTTTTGGATGGATACCCATTTTAGCAGTCCTGCAATTTGACGATCGTCCATTTCGCCTTTGCTCCCGTTATTATCTTACCAACTGACCGGTGCCTGGCGCTCGATATGTGCTGCATAGTGTCTCGAATTTGAATTTTCCTTCATTTTTTGTGGTGAAAGTGCATTGGGGAATTGCCCCGGCTCATGTCAATCCTACGGCGATCCATAAGTGCATAAAAATGTTTTCTGCTCCACATCTGATACGTGTGCCTGTTGCTGCATCGAAGTATGATTAGGGATCGGTCCATACAGTCAGTAAGGAAGTATATAACTATCAGTTGGCGATTGTTTTAACTTTTACTTTTCGGACAGATTTGATGAGTGGTTCGGAAAACCCAGGAGTCACCTCTGCCGTTTGAACCTGGCTTTATGCCACTTTGAGCCACACACAGACAGGAAGGGATTACCATGGTTTCTCTAATGAAAGTAACATTGCCCGACGCGGGCAGTCATTGGAAGTGGTTTACTCGTACTTCCGCGAGCGGTCAGTTTATTGATTTCGATTGTTAAAGATAATTTATTGTTCGATGATGTGAGAGGCGATCGGAGCTGACACCCACCTGACCAGTGGGGGATTAGGTAAGACGGAAATTGAGCACAATCGAGGACGCTCATGGAAATACCAGAGCAAGAGTGAAGTTGGTTTCACGATTAAATCGATTTGATACGGTTGTCATTATAGGGCGGAAAGATTTTGATGGGTATAAAGCTGTTTCCTGTTTATGTTTTCGGTTGGATTAGAAAGACCCTTACCTTTTCATTAAAATCATATAAAGAGGGTCGATTCGAAGGTTCTGGCGTGACAGCAATGGCTGACTTGTCACTGTTTTGTACCCGTTGTGACTGATCAATAGGTGGCTTGTATACAATGATGCTTATAGATCAATCATGTTAAGGTGACGTAAACATATTCATGGGAGGCCTCGTGCATTATTGTATGTTGCATACATGAAGCAAACGTCTATTGACATGCATCATTGGGTTTAATTTAAAGTGACTCACAACTGTAAAAACTGGCGCCCAGTACAAGGAACTTCGATCAGATAGACCAAATTATGTTAAAACCCATCTTCGTCTTCTGGAAAAGTGGTACCGACTAACCCTTATTCGAATAGATGTCGATAAAATGTATAACGACAAAATGAAATTAGGACGACCCTTATCTTTAAGCAATTAATCAATGAGTTTATTCATTTTAGCGTACGACCTAAAAAAAAATCAATATCGTTCTTTTCATAAAAAGGTTTCTGATATTTTGCTTTTGTAATAATAAGTGTGGCCGGAAATGTTTACGGAACAAATCGACATATAAAAGGTCAACCAACAAAAGGTGTCATTCATAATTATGCGTCATTATTGAACTGTTGACATTCAATCACCATTGCGATCACTATCGATGTTGATTTGAATTTGAATATCTTGCACAGGTTATTAATGTGAAGACTCCAACCCAAAGACTCGTCCGAAAAGGTCAACAGAAAATATTGCCACTGTTGCTGAGAGTGTGACTGAAAATCCAGATGTGACCGTTCCGAAATGATCACGAGAATTAGGCTTTACCATAACAACTTTGTAACGCATTTTGCTTATAAATGTTGACCTTTAAGTTCATGATATTCAGCTGACATGAGAATTGAACAGATGAGACCATGCCCAACTTTCGTTAATTGGGCGCTGGAAATTAATGAATAAGATCATGATTTGTTACATAAAACCAATTTAAGTAATGATGCTCCACAAAGCCAAGGTGAACATAGCCGATATAGTATCCAGGGCTCAGGACTTGTCATATCCTTTTGGCTTTTAACTGTCAAAAAAAAAACAGAAAAACTACAAAAATGTTTAAATTTTTTATGAAAATAGTCTGAAGGCAAACCACACAATCTGACCAATTGACCGGTCCAAAACGAGAGATAAATTGCTCACCGGACTTTTTTCTCAATTAGTTCGTAAATTCGCGTGCTGTATGTCATGTAGAATCGTCTTTCTTGAACCTACAGCAACGAACAACTGTAGCTTTTGCATTTTTGGGAAAAAAATTACGAAATAATTGAACGATAGCCGTTGAAGGTAACGTTGTTTTGATCGGGACGGAAAAATACAGGCCAATGATTCTTCGAGACCATATACCGCAGCAAACGGTGTACTCTTAGGGTGCCTTGTTAGCTCTTGTATTGGCTGAGGTAGCTCATGGGATGAAAAACAATAGTTTTGTTTATTAATATACTCAATCAACCAAAAATGAGCTTCATCGCTAAATCTTTTCTAAAACCCACTCACCAGAAATTTGGCACTGTAGGAAGCCGTTCAGATTCAGTTTTTGCTGTACTTTGTAAACTTTAAGACCAGGATCTTTGCTTAAAAACTTGCACATACTCGAGTGGAATAGTGGTGATTAATGAATATTAACATATTTATTGTATTGTAGCAGCATTATTTTTGTCATGTGTTTTTTAAATTTTACATGGGCTCGCTGTGCGACTGAATAGTTAGACGACCAATATAAATGGGTGACAAGACATTTTTTCTTAAAATTAATTTTTATTTTTCTACATAGTCTCCTTGTAACTCTGCACACTTTTCCCAGCGATGCTCCCATCTCTCTAATCCGTCCAAATAGTACTTCAAAATAGTACCAAATAGTACTCCGCGTTTTTCTCTGTAAAATAACTGTTTAGACTAGGGAACAAAAAGAAGTCCCTTGGGGCTGGATGTTGTGAGTAAGGCGGAAGGTCAAGCAGTTCAAACCGTAATGCGTGGATTTTCGGCATGGCTACCGCTGAGGTGTGAGACGACGCATTGTATTGATGAAACAGGATTTTCAAGCGGTACCCAACGCGCGGACAGCCATCTCATGCCCAAATCTTGATTTAATATGTGACAAACACATTCTTTGAACATTTTCATAGCCTCTGCTATCTGTCTCGCTTAGCACCATTTGTTGAACTTCAGAGATGTCATCGTCAGTTGTTGCAGTTTTTGGGCGTCCCGACGTTCATCGTCTTCCAAGCTCTCAAGGCCACGTTCAATTCCAGCTGCCCAACGTTTTTCTGTGGTAAATGAGGGTGCAAAGTCTTCGATTTGCGTAGGCGTATTACCTTTCAAAAGCAGAAATTTAATGACAGCTCGATACTAAATTTTGTTCACAAAACACTCACGTCGACTCACTCAAACGACTGTCAAATAAAAACTAGGTGTCCAAAATGGCGAGTAACTGTCAAAAGATGCACGACTACATTCACTAGCTTTTATTGACGAATGCTACTATCTTCACGTTGAGGGTGGAAACTTTTCTGACCACCCTCGTATATACGGGCGATCTGCTTTTTCTTTATTTTTTAACCAAAAATTTGGCACAATAGGGTCAATTTATATTTCTTCTTTTAGCCTCCATGGGACCTGTGCGGGAACGGGTTAAGAATATCCCTGCAGCGATACCTCTCGCTTGTCGTAAAAGGCGACTAAAACAAAGGTAAACAAAAATCACATCTAGGCAATTTAGAAAACACCAAGGTGAGCCTAGGGACACATATACCACCATTAAACTGCCCCAGAAGTGTGCATGCAAATCAGTGGGTTGACACGACTGGAGATCACCGGTGTTGTAAGAGTAAGATCAAACAAAAAAAATAAAATCTGGAGCATGCCCGTGTCAAAAAAAAGGAGGAGAAGAAAGAAAACGGCCAAACCGTAGCATTATGGAAAAGAACGCTAAAAGGAAAAGCACTACCCCGCCAGGCACTACTAATGGTCGTGATCCTGGGACGAGCAGCAATGCTCGGGTCAGAGCTATAGGATTTCCGGGGGATAGCAAAGTAATGCAACGGCGTAAGCCACACTTTAGCATGTGCGAGTTGGAACGTTGGAAGCATGAGTGGTCGCAGCTATGAGCTTGAAGAAATGATGGTTAGAAGGCGAGTAGACATCCTGTGCGTACAAGAGACGAAATGGCGAAACACCGGTAATCGGGCACGTTTCTTGGACGTTAAAACAAAAGCCTACAAGATGTTTTACTATGGATTGGAACAAGGAAAAAACGGAATCGCAATCATCCTTGCGGCAGAGTTACTTGGAAACGTCTTAACCATTTCAAAGTCCAGTGACCGTTAGATGGCTGTCAAATTGGTGATGCATGGTGAGGTGTGGAACATCGTAAGCGCATATGCCCCTCAAGTAGGATGCGAACAAAAAGAAAAAGATGCATTCTGGCTAGATTTCCACAACCTTGTCAAAATCATCCCAAAGGAAGAGCTTTTGTTTGTTGGGGGAGATTTAAACGGACATGTCGGGAAGACAAGCGAAGACTATGAAGTCTACCACGGAGGGCTGGGATACGGCACCAGGAACTCTTCAGGTGAAGATATCCTAAACATGTGCAAGTCGTACGGTCTTATAGTGCTAAATACCATGTTCGTCAAACAAAGCCGGCACCTGATCACTTATAGCAGCGGCGGAAATGAAACTCAAATAGACTATCATTTGGTATCCAGTTTCATGAAGCCACGAGTTAAAGATTACAAAGTGATCCTGGGAGACGCGATCGCCCCTCAACACCGTCTCCTCCTGACTGAATTTTTTATGGAGGCGAGTAAGAAGTCAAAGCAGCAAACGAAGTTGTCTGAGAGAATCAAGTGGTATAAGCTGGATAAAAGAAAAGGCGAAGCTTTTATTACCAGCATGAAAAACTACCTCTCTTCCATTATCGATGAGGTCGGTAATGAGAAGTGCAGAGCACAAGACAAGTGGGGTTCCCTACAACAATCTGGCCTGGAGAAAGCCAAATCACTGCTCGGAACATCTAAAGGCCCCTGCCAACACGCAAAAGAAACCTGGTGGTGGACAGACGGAGCCAAAGCAGTGATACGCGAAAAGAAAATGGCTTTCCAAGCTTGGTCAAAGTGCTCTTCTACTAATAGAGAGGAAAAAGCTCGCCGTGAAAAGGTATATACATAGATATTGCAAAGGTATCGCGAAGAAAAAGTGCGCCGAATTCAAAGCGAAAAGCATGGAAGGCCTCTATCAGGAGTTGGAAGAAATATCGTCTTCCGCGTCTCACAGGAACCAGGCTACCCAGGAGCTTCGATAAAGCAATTTGAACAAAGGAGCAAATATCTTTAAGATAGCCGCCCAGAGAAGAAGAAATGCTCAGGAGATTCGTTTCCCAAAGTTTTTTAATAAAGTTGAAGGCCAACTCCTTGTGGAAGACGAAAAAATTCTCCACAGATGGCGACAGTATTGCGAGAAACTTCTGAACGAACAGTTACCCCGAGTGTACTTTCCAAGACCCTCCCCGAATCATGCCGAAATATCCGACATCACAGTCGAAGAAGTTCGGTACGCGGTTAAAAACTCCAAGAAAAGAAAAGCTGTTGGGCCGGACGGGATAACCACTGAGTTCTGGAAAAAGATGGGAGACATCGGGTCTAGATGGCTCATGGTTCTTATCTCCAAACTTATGAGAGGCGACACTATGCCTAATCAATGGAGGGAAATTTATCTTCTTCCTTTGCACAAAGGAAAGGGTGATACGCGAAATTGTGATAACTACCGTTCTGTCAAGCTGATGACGCACATCATGAAGATCGTTGAACGGGTATTAGATAGCCGACTGCCGAAAATAATACGACTATCTGATGACCAGTGCGGGTTTGTCTCGGGTAAATCAACAACAGATGCAATCCAAAGTATAAGGGTCATGATGGAAAAGCATCGTGATTCGTCAAAGGACTTGCATATGGTGTTGGTTGATTTCGAGAAGGCCTTTGACCGGCAACCAAGAGATCTTTTATGGGTAGCGCTAAGACAAAAAGGAGTTCCAGAAACCTACGTGCGAGTGATCATGGACATCTACAAGAGAGCAACGACAAGATAAGATGCACCGCAGGAGTCACCGAAGAGTTCGCAATCAAAGTCGGTGTACACCAAGGGAGCGTCCTCAGCCCACTGCTCTTTATAGCAGTCCTTGATTGCTTGTTTGAAGGAAAAGTGACGGACCCCAATGTGCACCAGCTATTCTTTGCTGACGATGGAGCTATTATAAGTGATGATCAGGCGTCCCTACAACGAGCACTTGATGTGTGGGTGGACATTTTTGAGGGACACGGGTATCGTATTAGTTCAAAGAAGACAGAGTATCTATGCTGCCCGTTCTCTGACCCTCATCAGCCTATTCCAGACATTTACTTGAATGGAAGAGTGCTTCCCAAGTGTGAAAAGTTTAAATATCTAGGATCTATGATTAATAAAGAAACAACTTGTGATGACGACATCAACCATCGCGTAAGCGTAGGGTGGATGAAGTGGCGGGAAAACTCCGCCATCTTCTGTGATCGAAAAATGCCCCCTAAGCTGAAAGGAGATCCGAGGAAGCCTCCACGTAAAAGAAACCATCACAAGAAAGATAGAGCGCGACCGACTCAGTTGGTATTGCCATGTTCAATGGAGAGATCCTTTGAACCCCGTCCAAAAGGCGATATCAATCAACGTTCCAATTTCAACACGCAAAAAAGGAAGGCCGAAAAACAATTAGTGCAAACAAATGCAAAAACACCAGCATTTGATTGGCCTCAGCGATGAAGTAATCCCAAACCGGGAAGCCTGCCGCTACTTTCTGAGGTCAAACCGGCGGACCCCACAAGCGGACCAGTAGGAATGCAGTTAAGTGGGAAGGTTATGGTCCTACACTTCTGACCATAACGACGCCGGAAAAAAAAAAAAAAAAAGGAAAAGAAGAAGCCTCCATGGGAAATTTTTCAAAATTGTTAAATCGTAAGCAACTACAGAATACAGGTAGTGGTTTAAAAAGGTTAGGCTGAGGTACCTTCTTTATTAAGGGCCCCTGACCCCATTGTCCCTTGTTTAACTACAATATTTAGCTTTTGATTTTCTACGACCTTGGTTCCGCCCCTTTTAAAGACTTTTTGATAGAAATCTTGTTTTATATAAGGATTTCCGAGTAAGCCCTCTATTGCTACATCCTAGAGTCTGAGTCTAAGTCTGATTCATTTGCCCTATTTTCGAACATATTTTGAACATGTACAAAGTAATGGGAAATTTGTACTTTCGTGAGTTGTTTTAGTCTTTGCACGATTTTTTTTCAGTGTTGTGTTCATGAACATGTCCAAAAAGTGTTTATATTTGGGGTTGGGATAAATTCGTAGCGTATTACCAGCGATGATGTCGGTCGGAATTCATCTAACATATTGCCTTCCATAAGACAGTTATAATTCCTCAGTTTCAGTATTTCATTTAATATGAAAAAAAAAAGCCCAAAGTCATCGTGTTTTATTGGAAGTTTATAGTAAGCAGTTTATGCTTCAGCAGAGCAATCGTGTTGGAGGTGATTGGCATGTTTTGAAAGGGGTGTTTTGCCTTGGAATACGAAGAATGACTCGGATAGCCACAAAAGTTTGAAGATAAAGAATTAGAGATAGTGCTCGATAAAGACGATATTGATCTGAATCTTTAAAAGCTGATTTGTCAACGGCATTAAAACCTATTGAAGCCAAGGGAAAAATCCAAAGCAAGGAAACTGTGCGAATTGAAATCAAGGGCGTCGAAGTTAGCTGAGAGAGAGAATAGAAAGAGATTCTCGAACCGAATTGTTACTTGCAATAAAATGTGAATCCATTATGACAATCCCAAATTGGGAAAGTTATGGATTGAGCGCGTCAAACTATCGACATCAATAGCAAATCCTAATATACATACATGGATCCGAGCTCATGCTATGTATTTTATGAGCTGCTTAAGCCGAATTAAAACGATCTCTGCAGAGCGTTATAGGCTACAATTAATGCGCTAAATTAAAGCCGAGCTTTAAAGGAAAAGGCCGGAATATTCCGGAAGACTTGTCGAAGTCGTAAAACCGGGCAAAATATATTTGGAAATGATCAAATGAGAAAATATGATCCTTTTGTGTATCACATGTTCCGATCGATAACTCATGACCTGTCCGAGTAGAAGCTTTATTCTAATGAGGATTGCAAAAATGGACTCGACCAGCTTGATATTCATGTCTTACCATACGGGGTAGTAGGTAAAAAGTAAAGGCTTGCAATGGGCAATACCTTGAGAAATATCGTTTTTCAATATAAGTTTGAATGTACGAATATGTCGAACTTTTTCCAATCGATTTGTTGGTGAATTAATTTACCAAAAAAAATTTAGGTTTGATAACGACCACATAAATCGACCTCATTTTGGGGGCCTTTGTCACCGATCTTTAATTTGTAATAAATTTTTACTTCATCCCAGCTTATCCCGAATTTGTGGAATTCCTTTTTTGGATTCGTAATGTTGTGGAATAATTTTGCAAAATCTTTTCCATCAATTTCCTAGTATTTTCAGTATTTTTCGAGTCCTCTCAAGTCCTCTTCAAGTCACTCAAGGCTAGAACTCAAATAAAAATTCGAAAAAAATCATCTTTCAAAGAGGTAACGACTTTTTCATCATCTTTCTATATATTAATATTTCAGGATATCTGAAAGGTAAAGTAACTAAAGTTTTCCTCCGCCTTGTAGGTAGGAGGTACCTTTTATTCTAGTAGAGTCCTTATATTCGATTGCCTTCGACTCTCAAGCACTCTCTAAGTATAAAGAATTCTTGTTTTTTGACACATCTTCATCAAGCGTAATTCGTAGTTTTCAGTCGATTTTTAGTGACCTTTGTTAAATTACCCTAACCTCCGTAGTAAACACATCGACCAAGAGCTAACTATCAGTTTCGAAATAGCCTAAGTGGGTTTCAGATTCATGCGGTCCACTTGATGAATATTAAGTCGTGAAGCTCTTAATATCCTTTGCCACTAATGCCGAGATTATACCACATAAGCTCGTGCTCGTAATAATGCCATTAACCAGCCACGTTTGCTGATGCTGTAGACCAATTCTCGCCCACCTTACAACATTGGGGCCAAATTAACAACCGCATTTTATCTCCACTTTACCTCGACCACCACCCGGTAGTGACCAACTGGGCCGAGGGAACCCACCGTCATTCAACCTAATAACAACTTTTATCAAAAACAAATCACATTACGAGCACGAAATATTTGAAAGTGTTCCAAATTCGATGCACGCCAGTTCCCGGCACATATGCCTCACGTCCCGACGCGACGTCATAATTAAGCTCCACAAATCACTTCGATAAAACGAATTTATTTTTGTTGGTTTTAAATGAACACAAATGCGGGTAACTACTGCTCGTCGTACCACCTGGCTACCGGTCGCGTCTGTGATTAGTCGCAGTTCTCTGTTTCATTTTGTCGTTTTTGTTTTCGTCTTCCTTCTGCCAATCTTTTCCGAACTGAACTGCCCCGATGAGGCAGTACGGTGCTCGATGATTTATGAAAATGATTCCACCCTGCGAAGCTACCTGTTTTCCAGCTTCTCGTTCCAAGGAGTGCCTGTCATTCATGCCTATCGAGCATGCGTGGCGGAGTGTGCAGAGTCGGGAATTTTGATTTGTGTAGTTGCGCGAACGGATTGCATAGTTTCAAGATTTATATTTGGTTTTGTCAATTCGATTCGATTGTTATCGATATCGAAATTCAAGTCGATTGAATTGCTGTCCCAAGTTGATTTATGGATTAAGGATAATGACAGTTATCGATATACCGATAAATCGATTTTAGATTTCACTATTGCACGTGGCAAAAGACGCATCATTCAACCGAACGCCATACAGGCCATTTGATCGAAGTTATCGCTGACACCAGGCTGCACATTCCATTAAAATATGCGAGCAACCGACTAAACGTTCACTGTCACGCTCCGCGCTGGTCGTCTTCGCTGGCACTTCCAATTAACCAGCTCCACTGAAAAGCTTAAAATTATGGGTTCACATTATAAGGCTCGAGTGCTCGTGTAATCGAGTTCCAGATGGGACGCGCATGCATAGCAGAAATGTAAACGATTTGGGGTGATTTTTTTCCTTGATTTTTGAAACAGGTTGCGTTGTAGACGACCGCTTGACGGGGGACTGGTGTGATTACCTGATGATTAGACTCTCGATTGGCCAGTGAGTGGCTGCCAAGTCGTTTGGGATAGTAATTGAATGAGGGTTGAGGAGCGAAATAAATGTATTGAGGAGGTAATATCCGTACAATTTGAAAATTGGTATTTAATTGCTGGTGCGATTGATTCAATTGGATCGTCGATTTATTTTATCGGTTAATTATGTAACTGGATCGGTGGTCAAACCTGTTGCTAATGGTTAAGTGAGACAAGAAATTAACTTTTTCGTTCAAGTGTAGTATAGCATGATAGCTTATTTCATAGAAAGATTGCGTAAAACGAACCGAAAAGAACCCTCAGAAATCATATACCCTATCTTCCAAAAGGGCCTGTCTAGTCAAGAAGTTTCCAATATGAGGCGGGTCATGGCCTACTTAGAAGCCGATGATCCTTAACAATTAGCATTATCTAAAAGCAGGCCCCATTACATTACAGTACATAACATTAAGAGCGCTTAAGTGTGTTCAAAAAGAAACAGGAATTTTATTATTTCGCAGTTCGTATAGGTCCGACTCTCGCATTTTTTTTTTTTTTTGTTATGTGAGAAAGTATCTCGATATGGTTGGTCAAATTGACTGCTTAATCTCCTGTCAACTATCAAAAGAGTAGCCCGTGAAGACGTTGTGAGTGATGAGCGCCTCAGATGCCCCAGCATTTTGAAAACTTGAAAAAGTCTTCAGTCTGATCTGATAAGCTGTCTTAATTTTTTGCTTGTCTCCAACGATTCCTGTCCACCGTAAACTGGCTCTTAGGTACATATGAGTAAAAGACTTGTAAAAGACTCTCGAGCACCCACGAGGCAGTAATTGTATAATGATATATCCTTGAATAAGCTTATCTCGAAGGACAATGGTCCAAAGTGTTAAAGACAATTTAAGTGAACGTTGAGGAAGGCGGCGGGCACATTCTAACATCGTATTTGACTCAAGGCCCCACGTTTGCATAGTGATATATCACACCCGAAAACAAGCAGCACGAGCATTTCGAAGCTCATTAATCACTAACAATTATCGACAGCCACTTCATTTACCACAACTGAATATAAATTACCTTTCCGCAAGCATTGGTCATGGGATGAAGTAATACCTGTCCTAAGAATACCACTTCAAAGCCATCATTCTGCTGAGTCTCCTCGAAAGAGTGGCTCCTGTCGCGGACAGCGTGTCGACAGCGTCCATGACGGGCATGTGAAGGGTGCACAAGCCGGATTCCGGATGTTCACAAGAGCTCTGAGAGTATTTCTCATGTTGGACACTCAGTCAATCAGCTAATCAGCAGCCAGGTGCAACCACGCCAACAATGGACTTCACCAGCCATTGACACTACGACTACTGTCGCTGCTGCTCGATTTGGAAACATTTCAATCACCTCCATCAGTTGCCACTTGCTACTAGACTTTTGTTATCCAAACTCATTGTATTAAACCGTACCAGTCTCAGCACCACTTCAGTGCTCGAGTGCATCACGCCACTCGAGATGGACACATCAATGAAGTATTCAATCTCAGTCCAAATCGCAGCTGCACTAACGTGACGTAGTTTTCACTCGATCCATTGTTGACCACCGTAGACAGCTATCGGTTTTCTCTCTTTCCGCTCGAGCTTATCGATTGTCGCTTATCAATCGAATCAAACGTAACTGACTGATCGCGTACTCGTACTCGAATAGTATTCAAATCCCGTCGAAGCTTATTCATCGGCCCAGATACGGATCAATCAGCAACAGTGATACCTGAACGATTTATTCAATTAGCCCGGCCGACTTGTGAGAGGTGAAAATTATAGCCCAAGTGTTAGATAATCTACCCATATGCTTAAGGCCGTGTCGTCGCTGTTGGATGTGCATTTTATGGACACTCGAGTGACCCGTATCTCAATCGGCTGACGACAGTCAGGACTAGGCGCAATTAACTCAGTCCAATTCGATACATGAGTGGCGCTATGGCGATCTATCGATACGAAGTCCATCTACATGTCACGAGTAAGTACTTCTGCATTAATTCGAAGTATGTAATTAGCTCTGGAGCAGTGTTACGTGGCTTCGGGCCGCATTTCGGGGGCAATAGTTGTGTAAATTAAATTACACAGTTTATATCCGCAAAATCATTGGCTCGAGCGTTTATGAGCCATGAACGATTGTAAGAGTTTCACTTTGTTGGCTCGAACATTGGTATATTAATTGCTGGTGTCTTCGTTTCGTTTTGCCTTTTTCTTCTTTTGTTGTTCGGTTTGTTACGTGATGCAGTACAGGGTGACTGGGTTACAAGGGAAGGCTTTACAACATCTGTAGACTTGTGTGTGCATCGATTCAATTAGTCACTTTATAGACTCTTTAGTTTTAAGGCCGATTATGAAAGCAAGTCCGGCCAAGGAGCCAAATGATTTTTGGTGCTCACCGAGCCATGATTAATAAGACCTTTATTTATAGGTCAATAAGTCTAGGTAGATGGGCCTCCTAGATTTACAGTCAATTTGGACGCATTTCTGCGTGGATAATGAAAGTAGCTTCTAAAGACCAATAGATGGTGTGGATGTTGGCTGGATTGTTGATCTTTTTGACAGATGTCAAGGATAATATTCGGCAGTTTAAGCCATGGATTCTTTTAAAGCACAACAATAATACGAAAATGGGCGATTTGTATAAGTCGTAAAATTAATGGATTTTCGGTTATTTATAATCGCCCGTGTGAATTCATAGTTCATGCAATCGGAAAGCAAGTAATGCCAACAAATCACCGTTGCTGAAGTCATAAACCAGTCCTCATTTAAGACACTTTATGGCGAAAATTAAAGATTGGTCTTCCGTTATTCGCATAAAAAACCAAATTACTCAACATATCAAGCCTTTAGACTTACGACGTCGGGGATTTCCCGAAGGTATATTGGATCGCCAAGACACTTTGGTTAAATTCACACGTCACACGAGATTGACGAAAAGCCAATGCATCCCAAGAAAAAAGTCAATGAGAGGACTGGTGGCATCACTGACCTATGTCCTGGTGGCATCACTGACCCGTATCGCTGCAGCATCACTGACCTAGAGCTTTTCGAACATAAGGTTGAAGAGGCAGTTACAGTAAACGGTGTCGGTCAGAACATACTGATTATTGATCGCGCACATTAGCCATGCGAGTTGACATCTTCAGGCTTCTTGCTGTGGGGTTATTTGAAAACTAGGTCCATTTTGAAAACTAGGCCATTGACCCACTTATTCTTCAAAAAGTCACCGATGGTTTTAACCTTAAGAGGATCGTCTGCAGTGGTCATATAAAGGATATTGTCCTCGATTCATAATTGCCAAAACTTCCTTACTACCTCTTGAATCACCCTATAACCTCTACAATTACATTTTGTCAAATAAACCACAAACGTCAAATAACGAGAAGCACAATACAACGAACAAAGAATACAGACAAATAGGATTGGGAAACGTCATTGACAGAAAACCCATAAGAAAATGTAATCACCTCCTAAATGTAACGACTAAAAAGTTGACGGTGCCACTGCCTTTGTGCTACCAATCAGCTCAGTATACCATCGAGAAGAAATCATCCAAATAATCACTAATAAATCAGCTGATTATGCTTAGCTTATCAATTGTTGAGCAGTCTTGTAGGATAAAAGTAAATATCAAGACGAATAAGGGAGGAAAAGAGAATACGGAAAGCTTTTCAAAAAGACCGAAAACCTTTAGTATTAGGTAGATCATTGCTCGGAAACATGCGGAAAATGTAAATTTCGGAAAGTGCCAAATAGGACCACAACAACCAGTAGGCTCGGGACGTGACACAGACGGAAGCACTATAGCCAAATTTCTATAGAAATCTGGTTAGTTGTTAGGGATCTGCGACTAACGTTACACTGCTTTCGCCAGAGAAACCAGTCGTTTCGAGCGCGTTTACATTGAGAGATAGGAGCGTTGCCATGGCAATAAAACAAATAATAGTTCCCCAAAATTCGATACACTTGCTTGGTTCTCTGACAAGTTTGGCTTGTTAAAAATCGAAAAATGCAATAGGCATGATCCTCACACTCGACCGCAGTTTTTTTACTTTTTTCGATCTTGGCGATACAGAACTTGGACCATTGAAACTCAATATCAACATCGCATTCGCAAGCCCATGTTTCATCAAATATAATGAAACATTTTGCTAGATCTGCATCGTCAATGATGAACAGATTTTGTACCGAATTTGCGCCAATCGGTGGCTAATGCCTTGAGTGACCTCTATTTGTGATTCGATGATCATGCATTATCATTTAGTTCGTTACAAACGAGGGTGGTCCTCGAGTGACTTTTTCAAGTTTGGAAACAAAAATAAGTCGCACGGGGCCAACGACCTGGACGTGGCTCATCAACAACCGACGTGCGACCACGTTGAAACTCGTTGATGATTTTTGATGGTCGCCATCGATTTCCCTTCCAAAAACAAGAATCGAATCACCGACCGATATTGCTCTTTTTCCATTTTTCTAAAATCCGCGGACCCTCCCGCTTCCATACGCGGTCAAAAGAAAAACTACGATTCCGATCCGGCAGTAGATCGACAGTAGCCGTCTACTAGAATGTACTACACGATAGTAAGTTGCTCTTGCGATAGTGGCGCCATCTGGCGGCGAGGCTAGGTACTTATCGGACCACCCCCGTACTTTCTCAGATCAGTCCACACAATTTCGAAAGACCATTTGGGCTTCCGACGCCTCTCAAAAAACACTGAATTTTCTTGAAAAAGAAAATGTTAAAAGACGGTTTGGTGATCATGGAACGCATGAGAGCTGGAGATGAGATTTGGATTTAGCTTCGTGTGATTTCTGGTTGTTTAATAACCTAAAGCCACTTCTGGGGCATCAATTTAAGTCCAGTGAAAACCATTTCCAAAATTGAGTTTTTGTATTTTAATTGTATTTTGTTGAATTACTCTGAAGGGGACTAAATAGAGTTATAAAAATTAAAAACAAAGCCACCTTTCAATTTAACCAATGTAGAAACAGCAGAAAATCAAATAACCTAGTTGGCAAGCAATGTATAAAAACTTGTAAGACATGTTTGCAAATACGACGCAGAAATATTCGCGTGAATAAGACTTATAAAATCTGCGAAAGTAGAATATTCCTCTTACTTTCTGAACACTTTTTGTATGTCTTCTTTTGTACAGTCTTCATACAGCTTTAGATTTGTTTTCACGCTTGTGATTAATATTCTGTTGGCAGAATTGATCTAGGTGTTTAAAAGATAAAAATTGGATCAATGAAATGTTGCTCATCAAAAAATAATGAGAAGATCCTGTACTTAAAATCATGATCTAATAAATACAATATAATGACATACTCTGGTCGATAATGATCTTTTCATGAGTTCTGCTACTAAAATATTTACTAAAAACAATATCTCCATACCTAATAACATTCAACTTAAGCAGCATTAAGACCATACAGGTTCATCCAGCAAGAAGTGTCATTTTAAATTATTAAAAAATGTAACATCTTTTAAGAAAAATACGAATAGTATTTTATATGAAATTTTTTATTAGACAAAAGTCATTCAAGTCATTGAAATATAGCAAACTTTCCGCCAAAAACAGCACCCGACTCTAACTCACTGTGGATAGAGATGTTGTTCCATTATTCTTCTTTGGTTTTCGGACTGTTTTTTCTTTTTTTTACGTACACAGAAAAGTGTACATGAGCTGAGACACTCAAAATAATTTGGTGTAAAAAATCACGATCTCCTTAATTCATGTCTGTCAACTGAACCTTATAAGCATGGAGGCTACGATTTTTATGGAGAACGCGACTCAACCTGCTTGGGGTCAACCATTTCTAAATCGATATATTTGGATTTTTAATCACCCTGTAGGCTACGGGGGCGATATTATTAGCTGGTGTTGTCGAATGAACACGAATATGTTACTTCACATCAGTTACCTGCCGAAGATTACAGATTAAATTCACCTTAGTTGCGCGAGAAGGCTTGATGATGCCTAGAGGCACTACTACATGAAAACATCCATTAATATTTTTAATGTTTAAGGGTGTAAGGCATAACCTCCTAAATCTCACTTATGAAAAGTCGCCGTAATAATAGTTGAGTTTTAACAGTTCAACAACAACGCAACACTTAAAATGGCACCTCTTGTTGGATAATCCTGTATTTAGAAAAAAAAAACACTGGCTCATAGATGACAGCCTTAAAAGAATAGTGATGCAAGTATACCAAGTTGATACATTTTTCAAAGACGCGAAATACTCGTTTTGGCGCAACGGGAATTTGGGCGCAACGTGGATTCGACCATCCTACGTGTAGCTGCTCGCCTCGAAGATACTGGAACAACACGTGACAGAAGAGTCTGTAGAGGACGGCCGCTGGGCCTAGAAATTCTCAGAAGATCCGTCTATCAAATGCAATTGAAACAGCTCTACAGCGCAATTTGGTGGAAGACCTGAGGATGTTCCCATTTAGAATGCGGACAGTCCAACAGCGACTATCACGTCTAACCCTAAGTTCACGCTCTCCTGGCCTTTAACGATACGATGGAGGAAATTCATCGTGAGCGATGAGGCAATTCTGGAGCCTTAAGAATTCACTATCGTTCATGGCCCTTATTATTTCGAGGATGTCATGAGTAACATGCTTACTGTGACTGGTGACCGATACGAAACTATGATTTAGGGGGTGGTCGTGGTGCAATGGTAATGATCACTGACTGTTGAGCGGAAGGTCTATAGTTTAAGTCTATCCATAGCCAAAAACAATTCCTATACGAAAAAATTGTGCAACAACATTAATTGTGAATGAGTGATGATCAAAAACGCAGCATAAGATCACTTCAAAATTCGTACTCTCTTTGTACATACATTTCTAATATTATGTAACACCTTAATGACATGGAAACAAAAAAGTTACTGTGAACTACAACCAACTCGACAAATTCTGTTGAATCTCTCTAATCCTATCTAGGACAACCACCCCCTGCGGTAATCTCCGAATACAACTGCCCATGGCATAAGTGCACGATAAGTATTGGGGAAGATTTAATGAGCTCTTAAACATTTAATTCAGTCGATACTATAGGAAGCTTATTTGCATGTGAGATATAAACCTAAGACATCACAAGTCGATAGCACAGTGGTTTCGCCACTTTGTCCTTAGGTGATCAATGCAACAGGAGTTAAGGAAGTTTATCTGACGCTGGAGGTGATGTTTTGCTATAAAGACTCCCTGGAGACAAGTTTTATGAAAACAGTACGTAATTAATCGGCGAAAATTGTACTCGATTTGAGCCTTCTTACCTTCTTTATTGGTAATTACCAATTGATGACGAATGGTATTACTCCCTATAAGCGAGGTCTCATAAAATTTTCGATCTTAAATCACTGGCAGCATACCCGCAAGAGCTGGCGTATATCAATTGCAGCTTAAGAAGAAGCGGATTCGCTTGATGGCCAGAAAATAGCTCGCATAGACATTTCATATAAAAGGAAAGGTGGAAGTCAATTAGGATTTTTGTAGCTTATGTAACGTGGTTAAGTCCGTAACTGAAATCTAACAAGCTATCTTGTGGATTGTATAAAAAATATACTCGACGATCGAATATGAGCATGCAAACGAACGGTTTGTTTTATATTCAACAGGCTCACCCATCATGACTCCGGCTCACCCATCATCATGCACTCTGTCTCTAACAAGCTTGTGTGAACTAACATCTTAAGCTGGAACGATTCGATGAACTGTTTGTCATTAATTCCTCCCATAATTATAAAATTACGCTTAAATACGTATTCAAGCGCTACATGTTCAGTACAAAGTCGTAAAAGTGAATTTCTTAATTGGCTTCGCGTTCACACTCGCCCGTACCGCAACCACGTACGATCCAATAAAGAAAAAAAAAAGAAACCACACAAGCAGCTCACCATCACTAAAAAGGCCCAAGCCCAATCGATGGACTATTGATGAAAAGCAGCCGCCGCCGTTCAGTATAGCCACGCAAAAATCTTTACTTTTCACACCAAACCCACTCGCAACTAATGCCGCTTCCCCTGGGCTGTATCTCGTATCTTCAATCTTTGTTATTGTACGTAAGGTAGATACAAGTACGAATGTCTAAATTTACGTGCACAACGCCTGGTTACGTTTGTTCAACAATTACACATTTACGACTAAGCGCGGTACTTAACGGTAGCGCATTTGCTTACCATGTCCGTTCCAATTCGAGCCGCTCAATCCGCTCATGGACAAACGTTCCATTTCGGTGTAGTCTCATAAATTAGACGCAAAGTCTTGAGATTACAAGCGGTTTGCCCGTTTTTTATGTGACCCGACATGAGACGGTTTTATCGCGCGGATGAAGGTGGCAAAGTGGCAAGGCGGTACATGCGTCTTGTAGAGCAGAACAATATGCGGATTTGCATAGCGTGCTGCCGTCCTGGCTTGCGAAAGGAAAAGCTATGTTGCAACCGCACAGTTCAAATGGTCAGATCAGAGGTACCTTGTAAACAGCTCTTTTGTAGAGAGACATCAATTGCGTTTGGAGGACATAATCTAGTGCTACGATGGTGCTATTGTTACTATTAAAGCGGTGTCGCGGTGAAACAAGATCGTTTCCGATATGTCGCTTCTCTTTATGGCAATGGAGAGCTTGTCGCTTTTTATCTGTGAAATATGAATTCGTTCTTGTCTTATTTCTCTGCCGGTCATTGCGCAAACTTTAATACTCGTATCGATGGGGTGCCGGTTAGTCATTATCAAGTTGATCCACGAACCTTACCACAAGTGATGAAATCGACCATGCCACATTAGCCATTAAAATTCCAATCAACTAAGGTTTCTTCAGATATCTATATGACACGCAAGATCATCGAGGGCAAGAGTCATCTAATAAAGCCTCGATTCCCATCAGAAACAATAATAGAAGATAGGGTTGGGAATATTTGTGGCATGAATTGAGGCTCGCCAAAGCTATGAAAAACGATGTGGTGAATGATTTCTATCATTGCATGGATTGTGGATGTGAAATTGACTCATCGAACCAATGCCAATGCTATTAAACTGATTCCATTCGGTTAAGAATTAGCTTAATGCCTTGATTTTGCTCGCCCAACTGTGTGGCATTTAAGGTATAGGTGTGTACTTGGAAGGCCGTCAAAGACGCCCGCTAAGCTTTAGACATAGATAAAGGGCGACATACTTGTCCACCACTATGGATACTGGCCGTGATTAACATCAAAAACCTTCAAAAATCGAGTAGATATGCCCACCCAAGTGGGGGTCTCGGCCACATGTGCCATCAACTTTATAACATTTTGATTAATGTTGCAGCAGCTCAATATCAATTCCGCCAAAATGAAAATGTGCTTGGTTACTGAAAAGTAAGGGTCCTCATCACCTTATCTTGCGTTTCAGTGCTAAAGTTTAGCTAAAATCCAAATACTCACTCCCAGCCTGTAAAAGCCATTTTACGAAAGGGTGGTATGTAGATAGTAGTGTGATTTTACAGATCACAAAAACCTAAGCAACCTAAGATTTATAAGTTATGTCCACCTGTCAAAGTAAAGGTATTTGACCAATTATGCTATGGGGACGGTTGACCTAGGTTTTTAAGTCTTCTCTTCGAAAGAATTATACCTTCGACAAGAAGGATATTCTAAAGAGCGTTGCTTTATACTAGGAGTCACAGCAGCTTGCGGCAAATGTCAATGCGGGGGACTTACATTCTCACTTTTAACGACCATAACCAATCCGACTATGTCCCGGTGGCTTATTGAGAGTAAGCTTGTCTTCCACATTAGACTACATTGACATCAATTCTTACTGACTACTTTCAATTTTTTTTTTCCAGTAAAAAATCAAAAAAGTAGACATGTTTATTTTTTTATGGTGCCATAATATGTTAATTTTAATACGTTTGGTTTTTAATTATCAAAATAGAAATAAAAATATTGCAAAAATCTGTGCAATTTTTAATTGAGTTTATAAACTAATACATGCCATCTATTTTTTAGAAAGTATTTTGTGTAAATATTGACCACAACTGAGTTTTAAATTGCCCATACCGGAAGTCTAAATTTGAATCTCTTTTTTGAGCATATTGACTGCTATTTCACTAATAACACGTATAATGTTGTCTTCTAAGGCTAAAAATTACACCAGCTTATCGGCATAGACAAGTAATTTAAGATATCTCCGTTACAATAGACTAAATATGTCGAATCACACGATCTAGACGGCCAATTCACCGGTCCAAAACGAGAGATAACTTGCTCACCAAACTTATTTTCAATCGGTCCATCGATCTGCGTGCTGTGTTGCATGTGGAGCCGTTTTGTTCAGCAAGTTCGAAATCGTTAAACAGTAGTGGTCGCCATAACCTTGTTCCCCCGGTCATTTTTGAAATCGATGAAGTCAATCGATGTTTATGCCAAACGTGTATTTTTCCGAGTGCATCGGCAGGTATTGTATTGCCTAGGACTAAATACCTCAGCGTACTTTATAAACATACATATATACTCATTCAACCAGAAATGAGCTTCGTCGCTGAAGACAATTTTTCGATAGAAAAGCCTCCAGCTTTCCTAAGTTCAACTCAACGATTCGATGCTGTGGCAGATCGTTTGGCTTTAGTTTTTGTACGGTTGTGTTTTGAAAGGTAGTAGACCAAGACCCCTATGTAAAACCTTCTACGTGGTCGAGTCACAAAACTCGGAACTCAGAATACTGAAGTCACTGATTAAAAATCTGCAACAGTTAATCAATCCCGGATCCCGATAACACCAACGGCATCGCACGTTCATTTCGCGGCTTCTCTCCTCGGCGGGGTACTGGAAAGACTCTCGTGGTACACTTGCCTTGAAAAAGCTTCTCGGCTCTCGCCGTTCCGAATCGGCATTAAAAACTGTGGGTCCCGTTCACCATGAAAAACAAATTGCACACAACATAAGTGATTGAGAGAAGCTTGGCTCTGACTTTCAGTGAGCTGTTAAGCCATTTAAGAAGAATAAGAGAAGTTAATCAAAGAAAATCAGCAGAATTTGTGCTGTAAAATCCAACAAGGCGAGTGGTCATGGTGCAATGGTAATCATCACCGACTGTTGAGCCGAAGGTCTGCAGTTTAAGTCCGTCCATACCATAATCAAGAACAAACCCTATACGGAAAAACTTTGCAACAACATCAGCTGTGGATGGGAGATGATCAAAAAGTGCTGATGAAGGCATAACACTCGCAGTATAAGATCACTTCAAAATCCATACTTTGTATGTGCATTTCAAATATAAAACCTAAATGACATGGAAACAAACGAATTACTGTGAACTGCAACCAACGCAAATTCAGTTGAATCTCTCAAATCCTATCTAGGACAACCACCCCCGGAAAGTAGTGAACGAACATCTTCGACACAAACCATAGGCACCTCGTCCAGGTTGTGTGACAAACACCATAACAGCGTACACTCTTGAACCTGCGCGAATTATAAAAAATATATATATATTCCCGCAAATGAGAATGACATTCAGGATCTAAAGTTTCCGAGAACGTCAGACGCTTACTATGAACAGTCAGCATCGAACCAGAGAGCACTGTCGTAGATGACGACTATTTCAATAGCGAAGATCCTCAGAAGAACGTGGCGACAATAGGTTATTGGCGATCAGATAACCTTGGTTTTACCAGGTTCAGTGATTATTTTATGGCAAACAATGCCGTCACCAGTAAGGTGGCTAACATCCTGTTCTTTTCGACGGAAAATCTCCAGATGATCTTCGAGTCATTGAAAAGAAAAAAATCCGCAGGAACCGACAGTATATCCAATGTTATGCTCAGGCATCTCTCACCAATAGCCGCAGAGATGTACACTATACTGTTCAACAATGCACTGAATAATGCATATTATCAGTGGTGCAACCCATCCCCAAGAGGGGTAAAGGCACTTCTAACCCGGCAAATCTCCGGTCGATAAGTCTCCTTCCGAACATTAGCAAGGTCTTCGAGAAGGTGATTAGGCCCAACGATCAACCTCACCGTCATTATTTTGCAGTGATGACTGGACGTTCAAAATAAACCCCAGAAATCAGAATCTATTTAATTTAGAACACCCTTGCCTAGGACCTCTCGGGACACTGGAAAATATTGGGCAGGTTTTCCATTTTTGACGGGTCGAACTGCCACTGGCAAAACAAAGTGTAGTCAAACATCTTGGGATCTGGATAGATCATGTATTGTGAAAAACGTGTAGACGCTGCTCTGACAAGTTGCTTGTTTCATAGCATGATTCCAGTGTGAAGGTAATGTGCTAAATGGCCTTAATCAGGACCATGATAGTCTGTGGATATCGAGTCTCGGTTAATATGAGAGCCAACTTATTGGAAAGAATTCCGGTGTTTGAGTGACAATGTCTCAGGGCTTGTCTCGGGTGACATACGATACCCAAATCTAAATACACGACATTTTACCCGAACGAGTTCCTATACAAAAGAGTCAGTATTGTACGGGTCGATAACATTCTGATTAAACTTATTCGAAGTCACCTTGCAAAAGCAATGACTTCGGTCATTAACCTGATCTTCGGGGCTTACTACCCCAATATACGAGTGTGTGCGCCTTAACGGCTTTATCCCCCCAGAAGCACTACCTTATATAGGTTGACTTGGGCTGATCGAGGATGGATTAGCGGTAGCACTAATCTTCCACATGGGTCGCAATCCCGTAACACGGCGATTCATCAACGGACCCGATGTCGCGCTCCGCAAGCTCGAGCACCTCAGTTTCAGTCGTTGGGTTTTCCGAGATCGATGAGACGTAGTCCATCAACATCAGCTTTTGTTGGCTGGAGAGGGCAACGTCAATAACTGCAGCCTCTCAAGGCAAAGCCTGTGATTTACCATGGCTCAATAGTGACAAGTACTAACAACACACAACGTTGAGATCAGGCAACAAACCAAGGTAACCCCTTGCAAGCCCTCCTTTACATCGCTGAAGCTTGGACATACATAAAGAGGCGCTCGGCCGATTCAGGAGAACAATTTTGTTGGCGGAGAATTAAGGGAAAGATATAAATATGAACTGTACGAGCTATACAGCAGCAAACGACTATGGACCTAACGTCATTAGTAATGGTACTATGAGATGGAAATGTTGTGTTAAATTTTGCCGATTAATTTTAAATAAAACTAGGGTTCACGGGTAATGCATATTTTTCCGAGAAGACTGTGAAGGCGTCTGACAAGCGCCCTGAACCCTCTTCAGTAGTTCAACAACCGATGAATAACTGAAAAGTAATTTATTAAAAACGATCATCAAATAACAATTAAAGAAGCCGTTGAGGATGTTACATCAACTGGCTTAGGCCGTGAACTGTCCTCGGGTATTTTGTGTACAAGACGTATGGCAACAAAATTAATTTCAAATTGTTGAATTTTGAATAAAATCAGCGACGAGTGTAAGTTGATATTCCCTTAATGAAGTCAATATTATTACGAGTAAAATTGTTTTCAAAAACCATAGTCTGCTTACGCTCTATTTTCGCCAGTCTTTCTGTTCTTCCATTAAATTAGCCCATTTTAAACCCTCATAACTCATATCATTACTTAATGAATTGAAGTCAGGAATCGATAGTCCACACACCACAAAGGACTGAGTACGGTCTTCTTGATTTAGTGCCCTCACTTGCTGCCTTTGGTGACCTATGTTTTGTTGCCTCGAAGTGCAAGGAGGTCCACATGGTATATAGAACCTTTCTAAGTATAAATCCACGGCTTTAAAAACTCGCTTAATTGAGTCCACCACAGAAGCTCACCTAATTACGTTTTTAAAACAACGCTCATGGACTATGTCTAAGGTTTCTATAAGCCGCAGCACGACATAGGTAAAACAGAATCTTATTACCACGATAATTAACTTAAGACCCCTGATGGTTCCACCGGTAAATACCATTTTCTCTAAGTAATTGATCATAAGTCAATAGCTAAATGTAGCTATAATTCTCGGACCTCATTTGATCCAACCTAACCGACAACGAATCGTAGGTAACGACCACATAGCCCATTAAGCCTCGCCCAAAACGAATATCCTAATTACCGCCTTGGCCAGACTGCAATCTTTTGTGTGCCATTTCGATGCCCTTTCCACTCAGTGAGATGCAGATAGAAATCATCAGATAGATTCGGTGGTCCAAATAGCTATTTCGAATAACCTTTCGTAACGCAATCATTTAGGAGAAACGCGAAATCAAGTTGTGGGGCAAGGGGTGCATAGAATGAGGCGTGGTTGTAGTTCAAGACACCGTCGTGACAGGCCTATTATTAAGTGCTTTTGCATACATTACGTGCATTTTCTTTGTCTTTTTTTATGACACAACGGAAGTAACTCAAATTTGTTTCTTTTCTCTTCCAGGTAAGCTGGTCTTGGATTGAACCTGACATCAATTTGTTAACCTTACGTCATTCCGTTGTACCACGACGAGAAGCAAAGAGCCATCGCATGGCAAACAACAATCAATTATGGCATGTCTTTGGGTCACTAAGCACACGCTTCAACCGTACATCGTACTCCACTCTTAGTTGGGCTCAAGAAGATGCCTCTTGTTGGACCTTCAAAGGCCAGCGAAGAGGTCACATCACATCATCGCTTCGCTGATTAATAGAATGTAAACATGATATGCCAAGTGAAGATGACCCGCTGACTCTATTTTGACTTGAGTGTGCTTCACCGAAAGTGAAATGCAAATACGAATTCATCGATCGAAGGATCAGAGGAGCTTGAAGCGCGGCGCGCATGACCAAATTCAGTTAATTAACCTCTCGCACGTCGATCACAAATACTTGTGTCCAATGCCGTGATTGTTGTTGATGCGAACATAGCCAATTGTCGGGAAGGTTGTACCTCGGGGCTATGACGTTCTCACACCCACCATTCCACAATACCGAAATCGAAGTGTGCCCCATAAATCACGAAATACTCGAATCGAAGAGCCCATAAAAATGCGCGACACTGAACAAGTCCACTTCGTTATCACCGACACTTGGTCCGTAGCATAGCACCAATGACTTAAGACCGTTAGTTGCAACGAATGTTATGTCAATTCGCGTCTGCCGTATTTGGAATTTTTCACAATTTTTCTTTCAATTCCACTTCATTTTGGTCTTGTTCAAGCCACCAGCTATCACCCATGCGGGTCACATATAGTTTCTCAACACCTCATCGCCAAACCACTGCACCGCATAGCCGTCTTTGGTCTAGCTAGACTCAGTCGGTGGCTTTGGTTTTCTTGGATTTCAGGTAAAACACGTGCCAAGCACCACTTAGCATTCATCGAATCAGTCGCGAGTCTCTCTCATGGAGACAATGCACCCTCAATCCCATTGTGGATCGCATTGATCCACTGATCCAAATTGCATAATTGATTTACGACGATTCAAGCTGGAACGACTTCCGGCAGAACGTGTCGCTTTTATATATCAGCGATGACCACGTGTTGAGTGGAATGGAATCTCCCCCGATTGCTTCATGACCACTAACTACCGAGGGAGTTGGGCAAATAAGAGGGATTCCAAATCCCGACAAATGGCTCGAAGCGGTGTGGACCTTTCTGACCTCTTTTGAACTACGTAACATTGCGATCATTTTTATCATTTTTATGCTTTTTTTTTAATAGATATCCAAATTGCTCGGGGTCTTTCGTGCGTGCGGTTTTTCGGACAACAAACTCCACGCAGACTTGAAAGCGATTTAATTCAATTACTCGTGAGCTGGTAATGACGACTAAAAGGCAGTTAGGCAGCGTATCGAAGGTTACGATCTAGTTTACCAAAAAAAACCAAAAAATACTTTTGTCTCTTGGCTGCTTTTGTATTGTTTGCCGTTGTCCGATTGCGGAATAGCGGTGATTCGTGACCAACAAATGGCAAATTGCTGCAATTTGTTAATGATCACGCAAAGCAGCCTCGTGAGTGTTTTTTGGCAGTTTTCCAACCACCAACAGCGACGTCGGGCAATAACAAAACAAAAAGGAAAGTCGTAACGAGCGACTACTTGAATAAGTAGCATTTAAGCATACTTGGGCAAGGTTACGAGGCATACTGTCATTGTGAATTGTTTTTTTCGCACCGACATAAATAATGTCAATAAACACGGAGAAGGTACGGCCTTAAGTGAACGCGGTCATTTGTTGGTACTTGACTTAATTACCTGAAGGGGGACATGAGACGGAAGCACTTACGGATACGATCCACAACAGGATGTGATGAAGTTCAAGTGGTTTTTAGGGGAATGGGAATTTTTAACGAGAACATGGTAAAGGAATTTAGAAGGTTTTTGACTTTGTGCTTTTTCTATTTGAGACTTATAAGGGGCCGATCGATCGAAAATATATGGACTCATCCAACTAGAGGTGCCATTTTAAATAAATAGAAAAATTAAACTGTTTTATAACGATTGATTATATTTTTACTTCCCATCTAAAGAAAAAATTCTGAGGTCAGTAACAGAATCAATATCTGCCAAATTTGCACCTCGACTTTGCCTATAAAAAGACATTCTTTTAACGACATTTTATATGTTTTCGTATACTCGTAATTGTGATGAAAAGCGGTTTTCTTTTAGTGCATGAAGCATATTGAGAAGCTTGACACAGACGTTATCTTAAACATGGCTTCAAACGCATACGTCCAATGATATTGGTTTGGTGGACCAAATTCTGTATTTCGGGAAATCAAGGGTTGACCTCATTTGTCACTCATTGTGACAAATGTTTCACCAACATGGGCATGTAGTACCGTGTCTCCCAAAATAAACGTTACCCACTTTCATAGCACCAATTTGAGGCAAAAAAAAAATTTGTTACCATCATTCGGTAATGCAGCATCACACAGTACCATTTTCGTAAAAATATGACCATACGATACCGCCAGGCCAAAAACAGGCCAGTCAAAAAATGGAAAATGAGCCTCATCACTCTGATTATTTTCTTTTATAAAATAATGATCTTATTTCTTAATTTCCAGCACAGAATCAGCGAAAGCACGACGGCTTCAACTTTTATGTCATGAAAATCTTATAAGCAAGTAGACCAAGACTTTTATGTAAAATGTGATGAAAATTGTACGAGCTCACGTAATATTTCCGCGATATTTTCACCATTTTTTTAGTATATTTTCAATGTGTCAACGTGTTGCGTGATTGCATGTCGATTCATATTAGTAAAATCACGGCATTTAAAATGACACCTTTTATTGGATAACCTGTTACTGAGTATTGCAACAATTTACTGCCAGCATCTATTTTAGCCGCTTACGTTCCAACGTTACGTTCCAACGTTACGCTTCCAACGCTTCATTGAGGTTTTCATACCCTGATTCAATCCAATCAATGTCGCCCGTAGTGTGATTATTTGATCTATAGTAAACCGAGGGCACACTAAGGCGGACACATTAGTTTGCTGAAGAACAGCATTGGCTTACAAAAGACTACCACAAGACTTATGCTGATTAATGATTCCATTAATCAAGTACACTTTTCATCGAAGCACATTCCGTAGATATACAAGGTTTGTTCAAGAAATAAGGTGACAATATCTGTTTATATATTATATATAATATGTTATTATATAATATTCTCTATTAACCTTACGAACTTCCAGCAAGAATTCATGATGATAATCGAAGAAAAAGTGAGCAAAACTGTCCTTGACTAGCTTTTTGCGGTCTTGGCTCTTCTGGTCGCTTCCATTGGGATGATTGGGCCTTGGTTTGTATATCGTAACCAAACACATTTAGTCATCAGTGATGACCCTTTTCAGCAAATTTGGATCGTGATTCACATCATCTAACAGCTCCTGAGCGATTCTCATGCGTTGGATCTTTTGGTCAAAATTTAGCAATTTCAGAACGAACTTCACTGACACACGGTTTATGCTCAAAATATTTCATGCCATGAGCCGATATGCCAATATGCTCAGTCACTTCTCTGATAGGGGTTCGACGATTCTCCATACCAATCTGGAGCGTTCAGGGCAAGCATTATCATCGTCTCGGACTTCTGTGAAGAGCTTGTACCACTTACAAATATAACAACTTATTTTAAATATCCAGAATGGCTCACAAGTCAACATATGTTAGGGGACATGTGTACCAACAATAACAAAAACGAGATTCGAATATGGAATGTTTTTTGTTTTTTTTTTATAACTCGTGCAGATTCAAGAGTGTACGCTCTTATGGTGTTTGTCACACAACCTGGACGGGGTGCAGATGGTTTGTGTCGAAGATGTTCGTTCACTATTCTCCGGGGGTGGTTGTCCTAGATAGGATTTGAGAGAATCGACTGAATTCGCGTTAGTTGTAGTTCGCAGTAACTCTTTTGTTTCCATGTCATTAAGGTGTTATATTGTGAAGTATTCTGCATGCACATGTCTCATGTTCATTATACGTATTTCTGCAAAATATCTTTTCTTCTTAGTGCAGCTTTTACCTCGCTATGTGATCTTGTCTACCATGATCGTGAAACCAAGAATCTCCAAGGTGGATCTCCATGTATATTATTTCCATTGCCCCACCGTTTTCGCGACATTCCCATTCGAATGGTAACTTAAACAAGAATCGGTCTTTGTATCTCTGAATATTCGATTAAAGGATGCAGCAACTAAAATCACCACGTGATCCACTTGGCGAATATTTTATCGATTTCTGAAAAACTGCCAATCCCATTTGGAGATGTTAAAATGAGGGAAGTGCACGCTAGACAGGTTGATATTGCACCCCGCAATAGAGTTCACTGGCTTAAGCCTGTTCTTTAACATCATGTCGTACAAGCTCTACTTACTTCCATCACATTTTTCATTCCAGACTTGGGTATGGGAAGTAGGTAAATGAAATGGTTTCACATGAATTCGCAAAAAGTTGCAAACTTGATTTCATGAATGAGTCCGACGTCCGCCATGGGAGCAAGAAATAGATTCAGTTCAATCAGTTTACCAGAACCTGCCTGGTCATTGTCAGGGCCGATATACTGCCCTGAGAATTTGATTTTCATCTCCTTATTGTCCCTGCATGTACGACAAAACATGTTGTGGGTAATGGGGAGTTTGGTCTATAGAAACTGCTCTTGAGGTTCGATGCTTTTGATCTGTTTAGTAGGCTTATTTCTTCGGGTTTTTTCTAACTGGGCCAAACTTTTGAAAATGTGCCGGCTTGCTAGCCTTTGTCATACGAAGTTGACTAGCTGAAGAAAATATTGCCGTATATAGGTATAATCTTTAATAGTTTTAATCAGAATGCGGATTAGTTTCGGCGGAGAGTTGTCACGGATTGTCTCCTCCCAGCTTGTCCATTCCCTAGTAGGCCAATAGATCTCGACACTAAACTTTTTTTCAGAATAGGCTGCCAGTACATTGCTCTCTCGTTGGACATTTAATGGCAGAGTGGTTTTGTTAGGTATGGTGTAATGCGTCAAAGATGCAAACAGGGCAACTGGTAGTCGCAGGGAGGCTGTTGATTAACAGCTGAATAAGCCTGTCTGCCTATCCTTGATAAATAAGTTGAGAGAATGAGAGATGAAAATATGAACAGATCTCATAGTCCCAATTATTGTTCCACCCTCCTTTCTTTAACGGCTAATATTATATTTTTTGCTTAAGTCAGGGCCCCATGCGATAGCTCCATAGGTGAAAATTGGACCCAGAACGACAATGCATATTAAGAGGACACATTTTGTAGCCCATAATTTGAAATGCGATCTTCGGCTGTAACTAGGATGTATGAAGATTCCCATGATTTTCATTAAGAGTGTCCCAAATGAATGATGTCAATGAGATATGACAGAAACCTTCATTGCAAATTAAGGTACATTCGGACTCGATCCACTCAGTCCATTTTGTATGTTCTTATATGTCGGTCTGGATCTCACCCATAGATGATCTTGTCCTCCAATTGATCTGTTCCCATTAAGCAGTAACTTAACTAAGCTTTAGTGTAATAAGCCTAAGGGCATTTAATCGGAAGATCTTGACGGCCATTCAACATCGACTCTTTTAGAGCAACTCCAATATAATACCCGATTTATTGTACGCTACACTATCTTGTTGAGGCCATATGTCGTTCAGGTCAATATCATCCAATTGAAGCCACACAAAGTCGATTATCATGGCTGGCGCCATTGACAGCCACTGTCTGGCTATTCTCAATTCGAAAGATGCATGACCCAATAAGGCCACCTGCCTAGAATTCACGCTAAATAGTATGTCACCCCGGATACAATGGAGATTCTAAAAGCTTTCGCTTGCTCACGAAGCTATTCAACTAATTACTGAACTGCTTCAGAGACAAATCAGCGAACGTACGAAGAGGCTAGTGATCTTAGAGATTCAGTTCTTTCGTCAGTCGGATCTTGTCTACATGCCTTTCCACAAAATTCAATGGTAACTATGACAAAAGCAAAAAGACCAAAAATGTAAGCCGTCATATAGGAAACATTTTTAAAAATACTTGTCGAGGCTGGACTATATATAATTTCAAATCGCGTCGGAAAAAAAAAATCGACTTGCTCTAAAAATAGCAGCTTTTATGAAGCATGAACAATTTTTAGAAATATTTTCTTGGAATGGCAAATGTAACCTTGCTGCGCTCAATTCATATTGCTAAACCTCAAAAAAAAAATTAAAGTCTAGCCAGAAACCCACGCAGATTTTCGGAAAGTCACAAGGTGTAATTTTGGATTGAAAGTGCTACTCAGTCAGGCCATGCGTAATCGATTGGTAGGTGTGATAGTCGGAAGAAGCGATATCTGGAGTAGTGGGACCTACCTTTTCAGTGTTTCTAAAGAGGTTCTAACGACCTGACCAATATGTGGCCGAGCCTTATCCTACTGCGAAATCATTTTGTCATGCCTGTAATCGTGTTGTGGCCTTTATACACCCAAGTCAAGATAGCCCCATTTTTGTCCACGGCGCCCCACGATTTCACTCGCTCTGGATTATCATAATGGATACACCTTTTATCGCAGTCACAATATGGTGCATGAAATTTCACTTTTTTTGTCACTGGAGGAGCAGCCTCCCCATAGAAAAATGCTGTTAGGCGTCCCTCAGCTTCGGTTGGTATTGCACCCAATTTTTTTCCTTTTGAACCCTTCTCAAAGCTTCCAAACCATGGGGAATGGCTTGTAAGATTTTGTTGTGCTCGACAGATCCATATCAAGCAGGTATGTCAGTAATGCCTTCAATTCTGCACTTCCAAACATTTTCACCGATCCGAGACTTTTCTCGTCGAAATAATCCCTTTTGTTATGCTAACAAATTTCACGAGACGTTTCTTATTAGCAGGGCCTCACCGTACATTTTTCTAATTATTTTATGTAAACCAGCCGTAGGTTTTAAAGTTCCACAAATGACCCATAAAAAAATTTACTACACAGATGAAAATGTTATATAGTTTCTAACTTTCCAACCTCACAATCTGATGCTTCTTATCTAACATTCCTGATCAGCATATAGTGTACTAGCACCATATATTAGTCAATTTGCACACCGACTAGATTCGGCGAAGTTATCGTAGAAGCCCAATCCTTAGAGAACTCGATGAGTCAGTAGCCTCATTACTCTCATTTCATTTAACATACGCCGATATCACATTTCTGATTACTGTCAGTATCCACCATAATATCGTCTAACGTCTCGTTTTGCAAGTTTAATGAAGCTGTCGGCAATTACAAGCAAAAAACCACTTCGGTGTAGAATGTATATCGCCAACTTACAAGAGTCCAAAACCAAATGACTACATGCCAAATTGAAACATCTTCATTGATACATTCTCGTGTCATAGCACTACTACGAGCACTAAGCTCTCCACGAGTTATAAAAATTAATTAAAACTCAACTTGCCTTAAACCATAAGCCTGTGTCGCGACATACAATCTTCATACCATTAAGCACCGTTGAGATAAAAAATATTTACCAAATATCTTAAACCGTCTGGTCGTATGCTAGCGGCGCTAAAACACCATAGCGATCGTCTAGGTGCCGCTTTTTATTCGGCTTCAAAAGCATCGTCGCATCGACTGTTAATATCAGTCTAATGGATAATTGAATCGGTAATTAGACGCCTCTGTCAACCGATCGACCGGCGACGATTCTGTTGACATTTTTGCTTTTCCTCATTCAGTTTTTTATCTTGTCATTGATTGACAGTCAATTTCCATTCATAAACGAGCCGATACACGGCGACGCGCCCGTTTGCTTTTTCTTTCATCGTACGACTGTTATTCACCTTGCCGCAGTGCCAGCCCAGTCTCATTCGGAAGTGAAAACTCTTTAATGAAAGTCATGATCATAACTGTTTTTTTGTCGTAGCTCTTTCTTGATTACACGGTCACGACTGAGATAGGGTGTGGGTATGGCGGGCGAGCTGGTGTGGCGGATGGTGTGTCGTGTACTTGAGACACTGGATTTGAACGATGTAGCTGCACTATTGCGCAATGATCTTGAACTTGGTGCAAGGTCGGGCGGGAGTAAAGACGTCATGAGCTTGTTGCTCATTGAATGTTGCTTGGTAACAAGCTATCTAGCTGAAGATGAGTAAAATACTATAACGGGATCTATCTGGAGTCGAATGGAGCCACTGTTTGGGCTACCAATGGGCTTGGCAATCGATTTATGAGTTTGTTTATAAAAGTCTCCATTAGCCAAAAGGCACTTGAATGCAAAAGGTTAATCAAAGCCATGATTTTCGTCCTAAATCGTTTAGCTTAAGTACTCATTAGTCTTTGTTGAAGAACCGGCAACTACCTATCTTTAGCGACTATGCAAAGATGGAATAACCATTTCCCCTTTCAATCAGGTTCCACTTTAAAAAAAATTGTCGCAAACCAGAGCTGCATCCGCCCACACCCAAAACAGTCGATTGCTTTTAATTAAATTATTAATAAACCATAACAATAACTTGCTGTGTCTAGTCGAAACGTCTTTCACAGCGTTATCTGCACCACAACTGTCAATTTAACGTTCCACTAAAACAGGCACGGGAACTGAAAATGCAAATCAACGTCATTTTATCCAAACAAGTCGAGTGACTTCGAAATGATAAAAAAAATCTTCGCTCACTTAGAATTCATTCACATGTTCAATCGCAGATTCGTTCACCTACTGTCATTCATACTGTCACTCTCACATCTCCGGAATGTCATAGTGACTGTCATACAATATCTCATGCAACTGACATCTCTCCAAAAACTGCCACGGTGGCCTACTCGTTTCCTTTTTCTCGCATTTTTTCGATGGAATTCAAATGGAGCACACCTTTTTCGGGGCAACGCACGAGACATTCCTCCAATTAGTAGATATACAAAAGAAGTACGAATATCTGCAAGCGATCGTGAGGCATGAACCGAACCCTGCCGGTGGGTCCAATTTTGGATGAAATTAATTGGATCAATCGAACACGATACGCAAGTAATTGAGAGTCTTGAGACTTGTGCAATTCGGCCTCCGATCGGAATACCGACAAACAAAGTAACGAAAACGATCCGTAGATACAAATATTGTTCGGGTATCGAAGCGATTTTATCTAGCACGCCCAACTGCACCTAAACAAAAGAAAATATTTAGGTTCACGGCGAGGTAGTTCGTAACGCCCTCCGAACCGAAAGGGACTTTTGTATTGATCTTTAGCGAGTATCTGCATCAATAACTAATGGTCAATATAGCGAGGTACGTGTAGGGCCTTATACTATGTGTGTTGTAACTTTAAATTGGATGATAAGTTACGGACAAAATGCCCTTTAAGCTAGATCAATGGATCAGGCTTAATTAGCAGGTGAGCTAGCCGAAGCGACGATGATTGAATGACGCGGTGAAGGAGGACGTGATGTAATTACGAGCAGGGAAGCTCACTACATTGGGTAGTAATGAGCGTAAACAGGTCTTTTGTATGTCGGACGAGAGTAGTGAGATGAGGTTGTTTTTCGGTTTTTTGGGACGTGACCTGAATTTAGGAATGCGGTTGCGGCAGGTTGGAAGGATAGTTTCGTGGTTTACGGGTTTGAGTGAGTTAATGAACTTTGTAGGAATGTGCTGTTCAATTTCTGACAGGCGAGATTTATGCCATGAGTGCGGTGGTATGGAAGTTTCATTTTCGTACGTTGTGGAATCTATTCTAACGCACAGAGCTATGGTCGTTGTTAACATGAGGTCAATGTCTTTTAGGATGGTAATCTCCGTGAGAGTGAAAAAACACGCTAGGCGCATAAGAGAACAATGAATGGGACTCTCCTTAAAAAAGCTATATTTGATGAAAAACAGGGTGTAATTCAAGAAGTATGGCCAAAAGAAAAAGAATCGATTTCGGAGATGAGACCTCGGTGAAATAATTCACGTTTTCGCATATTTGCGGTTGTGTTTAGCGATTAACTAACCGATTTTAGTGATGCATTGGTGTAGGCTTTATCTTAACATAACCTCAAATTGAAGTCTCTATTTCGAGATTTCACACGAGTTTTGTCAGTCAGTCGAATTACCACCAACACCAACAGTCGCTCCCATACTGAACTTGATCTAGAAAAGCGGTTTCCGTAACACTACAAGCATGAGAACGCCTTTCCTCAAACACTCATTCCGATCCGGTGAGAGATGCAATGCCCTTCCACTGAACAGAAGTGGCACATCTCACCATCACTCATGCCCAGAAAGTTTGAGATGTCTGCGACACTGTCCTGTTAAAAATAATACGATCACATCAACACCATTTTTGAAAAAATATGGCCCAAAGATTCCACCGGTCTAAAAACGGCCCTGAATAGTCATACTCTGTGGATGTTCCACTCGGAAAAAATATTCAACACCCAATCAGCGACAATATGGCGATGTTGAGTTGAACAGGCCAAATCCTTTGACCACCTCGAAAATGGTCGCACACGAGTCACACAAGTCACACTCTCCATATTTTCAGCTGACTTTGCTAGACTAAAACGAGTCTTTACATCACTAACTTGTTCTAGGACTAGCTTTACCCTTTCGTACCCTAAGTTGGTTAGCCATACTTTCATTTCATTAGAGGCTCGACAGGCTGAAGATGCTGTAGATTACAGATATTCTAGATAAGAATAGCTGCTGTCTGTGACACACTGTAGTTAGAAAGCGTTTACTTCTATACAAATAACAGTTAATTATTGACGACATTTGAGCGCATCAGATCTAGATTTATTTTTAGCCTTTTCTATTCCGGTCTTTATTTTAATAAATTTATGTTTATGATGTGGTTAAGATCAAGAAACCCGTCGTCTGCATCTTTAGCATTTTGTATATTTATTGCCAGTTCTTGTCGGAACCTCTACAGATGTTGCTGTTCTACATGCGAACTGCCCACACAGTCTTGTTAGCGTGATACCAGTATCATTAAACTGTACAATAATGACCAAAATCAACAATTTTAATCAAGATAACAAGGAGATAAAAGAGCATCTGATTGCTGTCAAATTAGTGGTTCGGCAATATTTGGGTGACGGTTATGCATTAATGCATTAAATTCTTGGACGCACCCAAGGAAAAAGGTGCAAGTATACACATGCTCACAAAATTATTCGCACAAGACATCATTTAAGGAAAAGAGCGAAATTCTACTGATTTGCGCCAGCCTTAACATCAGTGATGGCTCTTAGTGGTCTTGTCATACTATCATTAAGATGCCTTAAAAGTTTCCATTCTCGTTGTGCTTCTTTAAGAGAGGCTTTGCTGCTGATATCTCGATTTCAAATGCAGCAACACTTTGACATTGTGAGAAGTTTGCTTGGGTCGTTTGACCTTAGACCCATTTTCGTGCCGTTTTGCTGAAGATCTGTTTTTAAAATTTTGAGTTTGTCATATTGGTAAATTCAATAAACTCCATTTGGCCAACCCCTCTCCAGCATTAAGCTCAGTGATTAGTTTTCACCAAGCTCTTTGTTTCCCGTCATTAACAACCTTGCTATCGTTACTAAAAATAACGGTTTTCCAGAAGTCTAGAATCATGTTAACATACTCTTTGGTGAATGCAAGTCTTTTATCTTTGTTAACCTTAGAAATGATCTATATACTCGTACGATGTGCAACTCTGCAACTCTGCAACTCTGGCCTTAAAATTATCAAATTTTGAAATCCACCTTATTTTTTAGACAGAGAGTGTTTTTTAATGATGACATTTCTGAGGTTAATGATTTTATTGGCGTTTAAGGGCGGACCCCACAAGCGGACCAGTAGGAATGCAGTTAAGTGGGAAGGTTATGGTCCTACACTTCTGACCATAACGACGCCGGGATAAAAAGGAAAAGAAGAAGAAGATTGGCGTTTAAGGGTTTTGCCCGATTTTTTTGACAATAAGCCTCTCATTTACCTCCGATAATATTTTCTTTTTTCGACCCCTTCTTTGTCTTTTTTTATTTACAAAACACTCTCATTACTGGACTACCTAACTACGGTATAGGATCTTTCACCAGCCTATAAAGCCCTAGAGTACATAAAAACCAGCTCGCATATTCGAATATTGTGAATATAACGTACTGCATCGTTGAGAGCCCCATGTAGCTTACGCTGGGATAACAAGCCAAGACTACAGTATACGAGTACGAGGCAAGATTAGGCCAATTACAAGTTTCCGACGTGTTTCGGGTGGAGTAAAGTATGCGCTAAGACACAGCTTGCATCCATATACATATGTGATTGATGACCATGGTGGCGTGATTGCATATAGATAGATACCTACTTACTTACTTACTAAGCTAGTGCTTGTCTCTACAGTTTTAGTTATAGAGGTGTTAAAATAAAGGTCAGGTAGAAGATCGAGGTTAAACTTCCATTTCGATATTGGAATTGCTTGGGATTTTCTGGGTTAAATTTTAATCCATAAGCGACTTACCAGGTATAGATCCGTCCCAAATCATCATTGATGAAAAGGCCAAGTTCATTGTTGGTTTGGAGGGTTTCTCTAGATGTAATCGGACATCATCAGTGTACATGTGCATTAAAGAATGAATAAACAAACAGAAGAGAATCGGACCTAATATTGAACCCTGAGGGAACAGAAATTCCGCTTATTGCCTCGATCACAGCGGATTTTTTTTACAACACATCGTCTGAGTTTGTGCAGAAAATTTTCTACTTTCTGCTACCCTTTCCTTATTTTTTTTTTTTTTTTTGAATTCGTGCAGGTTCAAGAGTGTACGCTCTTATGGTGTTTGGGTTTTTGTGACACTACCTGGACGGGGTGCAGATGGTTTGTGTCGAAGATGTTCGTTTACTACTCTCCAGGGGTGGTTGTCCTATATAGGATTTGAGAGATTCGACTGAATTTGTGAGGTGTTATATTAAAAAATACCCTTAGTATGCTATCGTATGCAATTTCACGTGAGGCCTAGCTCTTGCTCACTTTATACTTGTATTCGTGAGGAAATGCTTTGACAGTTCTCCGTTTATTGCATCTATGATTTTCACTCAACAAGCGACGAAAATAAAATGCAATGAGAATGAAAAGTAGCGAATAAAAGGAATGAGAAACGTCAATGTGAAGAATTTTGCCCGCGACTCAGGGCGCCGGCTTATAAGATGGTTGCATCGGAGTATTAAATAAATTCGGCTCTAAAGTCTTTGTGTGAATAATTTTATGAAGAGGTTAATCCACATTCAATTAATTTTGACCAAATATCTCTGAAGTACTTTGACGGTGATTTAACGAAAGTGTGAAAAAATAATGGTCTAAGATACCAGAGGCTAAGAGGCTAACATACCAAGCTTTTTTGAGAGAAATCTCAAGAGTAAGTGAAAACACTTCATTTTTACTGAAGATAGTAAAAACTTATTTTCTCTAAAGCACAGTTGGGATTTCCTGAAACATTTTTAGGAGAAGCCTTACACATCTTCCTTCAAAACTATGACATAAACCACATATAAAATAAGGTGCTTAGAAAGAAGCCAAGGTTCTGTAGAAAACCAGTAGAAAACATAATCTTGAATGCTTGAAATCGTACAAATTTTGCTTTTTTATAAACTATTAAAACAAATTTGACAATAACTACGAAATTTAAGTACACTTTTACTTAACTCCAGAAAAGTCGTTAGTTGTTTGAGCCATTATATGAGCGCCAGAAAAGATAACACTTTGGCAGTTCAAGAGCATAGATCAATAGTCAGGAATGTTCATTACAGTGAAAAAGAAAAAGAAAAATTGCAATGTGTAGGCCTAGCGTCTCTGCAGGCCTCACTTATGCAATTGCAGCCGCAATATCGCCCATTAGATACAGGGAATAATGGCCTTAAAACTATGGAGTAATAAACTTGAAATTTCAGTTGTTTTTTTTTAAGAAAGAGAAGAAAAAAATTAGGGAGAATTAAGGATTAACAGAAATAGATAGCATTCAGTTATTTAGCGTTGAGCACCATATAGACGATTAACAAAAGAAATAGACAGCAATGAAATGCCTACCTTAACCATAAAATGTAGAAAACCATTTCGACAGCTATGTATGTATGACAGTGCATTACCTGCGGATGTACACCTTCGGTTAATTACTATGCCCCCTTTATTACGACTGTGATTATACAATTATTATTCATATGAAATTGAAACAAGCACAAACTGCGAGAGCGACGTAGTAATTATTCGATGGGACAAGGGTTTTTCAATAAGGACATGCCAATTTCGCACTTAAATAAAATAGAAAACAATTGAATCATCGAGCTAAAATTAATTCCAGGCATAGTACATATGCTAAATTTAAGTATATCTTACATTTGCAGTCATTTATACTTATAACTTATAAAGGCCGCAGCGTATAACAATTTCACGCTCGATATTGTTCCTGAGCGCGAACTCACCGAGGTGGCCATTCGACCGGACCATTTCTCGAGATAACGCGATTGCTAAATTCATCCTTCGATGAATCGATTGTTTAATTAGCTCTGCGGCAGGTGCAACTATCTTGTTCAAATTACGTATCACTGATGCCAAGTTCATAGAATTGCGACCGAAAATAGTCTCCAACATGGCATGAAAAGTCCATTTCATCGACGAAAAAATGCCGCCTAATCACCCCACTGATATGAAATCCACGATACATGGTTACTTTTTCAGGATTGAATTAAATCTTTTAGAACACATGTAGGCTTATTTCAGTAACTCATATTTTGCTTATCGACAAAGTCAGCCAAAAGTAGGCTTCATTGCGAGAGACGGTTTTTCGATGAATATCAGATAATTTGTTCAAATTTTAGCAGAACACAGTTGAAGAATTTTCGGCATTTTATGACCAAGCGTTAGTTCTTGAGTTAATTTGATTTCGAAAGGGGGTTTCAAGATTTGTGCGCTTAATTCACGACATTATGGACTGCGAGATTTTTAACCCCTGTGAACTGAGTGGGATCGACTGATTTGGATCATTTCGAACGCATTTACGGCTGTGATATTTTCGAGAGTTTCACCGGTGCGTTTGCTTTCTGGCACAGGAATATTCAGCTGCATCAAATTCATTCGCTATAACACGAACAGCCTGTGTAATAATTATTATGATCGAAAATTGGAGTAAAGGTTCTTAAAGTTACAACCAAAGCCTGTTAATTTGGATAGTAATATTCAATAATTTCAAAACGTTGTTCGTTTGTAAAAAAATCAAACCTTAATTGACGTTTCTATATTACCAAATTATATAAAAAATTTAAGAATGCGTTTGAATTAAAATACAAAATCGTCATGTCGGTATTGAAAAACTCTGGACGTGGAAGTCACATCAAACCACCTTTTACTAATTTTCTTCACCCGCCAAGTAATTTCTCAGTCATCAAGTTAGTCGACTAGATTCTATGACTAGTACATTTGCTAACCTAGGTAATAGAGGTTATATACGAATATCTGTCTTATACCTTTTCCGAGTTTTCGAAACCAGTAAGAAATGCAAAAAGTTCATTGATAATCGTAATCATGAGGGTAAAGCTGACTTAAAAGAGTAACAAAATTTGAAAAATTCCGGCTAACTCTCGGAGAAGAGATTACTTTTGCAATTAGAACTGAGCTGGTGGGCAAAGTGTCCAGCATACTAGGTTAGGTTAGGTTAGGTTAGACAAGGGGAGTGTGATGGTTGGACATCACTTCCACTCGGAGGCCAAGAGGCCCATTGTGATTCCCTTCGTTTGTGTGGGTACACATAAAATTAACCTGTCCTATCACGTAGTGGCTGAAACCACCCCGTGCTCTTGATGAATCTTAGAAGATCCGATATATCTGCATTAGCCACGTCCGCAATCTCTGTAAAGAATCTTTGGCCTAACGACACTAGGCGTCGATTCTGAAGAGCTGGACAATGGCAGAGCAGATGTTGGATCGTCTCAGTTTCTTCCTCATCGCCGCAGCTCCGGCAGAGATCGCTGGATCCCGAGTCCCATTTCCGGAGCATTGCTCCAATGGGACAGTGTCCTGTGATCACCCCGACGAGCATACGGATCGAGTTACGGTCCAGCGCCAGGAGCTTCTTTGTTTTTCCGACGTTGAGCTCTGGCCACGATGATCTTGCCGTGTAGCTGTCGTTTCTTGTAAGCCAAGACGAGTTGGCCTCTTTGATAATTATGTCGTTTATGATCCGGTATAATGCGCTGATCGGTGGTTGCAATGACGTGTCCGCTTCGCTGATGTCCATTTCAGAACCTTGCCTGGCCAGTTCGTCTGCTCTTTCGTTCCCTGCGATTGAGCTGTGGCCCGGGACCCAGCAGAGTTTAAATTGATGGTGTCTGAGGGACTTCAGTGAGTCGCGACATTTCTTGACAGCCTTTGATCTCGTTATACAGGATTCTATTGACTTCAGTGCAGCCTGGCTATCTACGAAGATGGTGATATCAGATGGTGGGATATCGGCTACCTGTAGGTGTTTAGCTGCTTTCTCTATTGCCAGGATTTCTGCTTGGAACACGCTACACAGATCAGGAAGTCTGAATGATTCCTGTTTATGTAAGGTATCAGAGTAAAACCCGGCCCCAGTGCCTGTGTCCATTTTCGATCCGTCGGTGAAGAGGGTGATCTCATGGTCGTTGATTACGGCGTTTGATAGCCACTCTTCTCTGTCGGGGAAAAGGATAGGTATACTGAGAGAGAAGTCATTTTGGGGGGAAATATAGTCGGTCGTAGCTGCGAGGCTACTAAAACCATGTTTCCTTCCTAGGTCGTCTATTATCTTAAGTATGGCCGCATGTCCATAGTTGGCGTGCTTCCACAGAGAGGACTCTCTTAGTCTGAGAGCGCTCTTTGCAGCGTAGCCTTTTATGAAAAGATCCAGGGGGAGGAGATGAAGAATCATGTCCAACCCTGCCTGCGGCGTGCTTCTCATGGCTCCCGTTGTACAAACAGCTGCTAACCTTTGTACTTTGTTGAGCATGTTCATACAGCTTTTTGTGCTGCTAGCAGTCCACCAGACTAGGGCCCCATAAGCTAAAATCGGTCTGATGATTGCTGTGTACATCCAATGAATGATGTACGGTTGCAAGTCCCATCTTTTTCCGACGGTCTTTTTGCATGCATAAAAAGCGTTCAATCCTTTTTTCATCCTTTCCTCCAGGTTCCTTTTCCAGGAGAGTTTTGAGTCAAGAATGATGCCTAGATATTTGGCTTCCGCTTTGAGTTTGAGTGGAGTACCCTCTAACTTTGGGGGAGCAAATATCGGAATTTTCCTTTTCCTGGTGAACAAGACCAGCTCGGTTTTCTGGGGGTTTATTCTCAGACCGTTCTGTCTTGCCCACGAGGAGAGTTCACTAAACGCAGATTCCATTAGTTCACTGATAGTTGGTAGAAATGTACCTTTTATCAAAATAACCAGGTCATCCGCGTACGCTATGATCTTTGTGTCTTTTTCCATAAAGAATTTGAGGATCTTGTTGACTGTAAGAAGCCACAGTAGGGGGAAGAGAACTCCTCCTTGTGGTGTGCCCTCTAGTTGTCACCTTCCTTATAGAACTGTGTCCAATGTCTGCATTGATAATTTTGTTCTTCAACATATTCTCAATCCAGATTACAATGGATTTGTCTACTTTTATGTCCTCAAGAGCTGTTGTTATGGCCTCTGTGTTTACATTGTTGAAGGCCCCCTCTATGTCGAGGAAGGCTGCCATTGTAAACTCTTTTAAGTACAGCGACTTAAGTCCAGCACACTATCACACTACCCAACGGAATAAAACAATAAATAACAAATATGCGTTTGACACTAAAGCTTTATCATATTACACCTAAATCGACTTACCTTTATTCTAATATCTGCTATACCCATTATGGCTATGCCTCTTGTAATGAGACTTTTTAGCAAGCTGACATAAGCCCACTGAAGTCTATTATGGTTGTGCCTAAAGCCTCCTACGCCTAGATAGATTTTAAATAAATTTTGAGGAAAAACAAATTTATTTGGCAAAGTTTGTCTGTTTCTGTTTTCCCCCTATTTATCTCTCCCAGTATTATTGTTTTTCCGCTTGTAATGGGTCCAATATTTCGAATTAAATATTTTGGCATATCTCTTGCTTCAAGGTTCCTGTAGCTAGAATCTATAGCCTTGCCGATATGCCTATGTATGTGTGTGTAGGTTAACACTATGGTGAATTTTTCCTTCGTCTCGCGTATCTTAAGGAGGATAGCCACTGTAACGGCCCCAAAAATGAGTGATTTTGAAGAATTTTTTTGACCGAGTAAATGAAGGAACGGGTTTTTTTTATTTTATTAAGTACACATCCAATAATGTTTCCACAAATTTTGATTGAAAAATATTGAATAGTTTCAACAATATTAACGATGCCGTAGAGCCTGAAAAAAAATTCCCCCTCCATGGTCGCATCGATTATTCAAAAGCCAGTAATCTTAAAAATCAACCAAAAATTTTATTATAATTCGTATGAATGTAGTTATCGTTGTACGTAGCCGTTTTTTTTTTTTTTTTTTTTTTTAACAAAATGGCGACCGATTGAAAATATTTGCATTTTTTCGACGGTTTTTTTTTTCAAACAGTTTAAAAAATAGTAAAAAACAAAATTTTCGAAATCGGCTACGCTTAACCTTAGCCACTACTAAGATGAACAAAACAAAAAAAAAATTTAAACATCGGTTAAGAATTGACCAAGTTATCGATGCGACTAGTTTGAAAAAAAGTCGTTTCGAGAAAAACGCGTTTAAAGATTTTAGTCCCTTTCTCTCGCAATGAAATCATAGAGTAACTGAACATCTGCCGAACTTCTAGATACTTAAATTGATGAAAGGGACTATTGTATTTTAAAGCCTGCATAACAGAGATTTATATTACAAAAAGAAATTCGAATAAAAGAGTCCACTACGTCACACAATGTTAAATACATTAGAGCAAGGGACTGAAAGGCGTAACATTCTGATCCGAAAGTCAAGCGACAAACAGTCGGCCTACATGCTCTCACTAAAATCGCTGTAACTTAGTCAATTTTGGAAATTTTGACTTGCAATTTTGTACACACATCTTCTAAAATATAAACTTTCATTTAAGACAAAAGAAAAAAAAAATTTTAGAACTTAAGAACAAATAATGATATCTCGTCGGGGCAGCTTTTATTCGACGCATAATTGCATAATGAATATCTGATGACTTTTTCAAAAAATTTGCATTGGCGCTTAATTCCTTCTAACCAAAAAAATTCTAAGTTAAATTCTAACTGGTTCTCTTCTTACATACATAAAGAACAAAAAATGAGTGGACCAGTCGCACCCATGAACCTGTTTTTTAGACTTTTAATTTATTTCTTGTTGCATTTCGATGAAAATTACTTTAAATCTAAGATTATGCCGGCGGCCGAATTCATTTCTTTTGTTCCGTTTGAACTGGTTTGACACCTCGAATGCAACAATGAAATTCAACATCCTGGCTTTAAAGACCTAAAGATTTAAATAAGCTGAAAAGCGCTCCTGTCTTTTTTTAGGGATATTACTAATATCTCTATCACTAATAAATACCAGTCATTTAGAAACCAAACATATGTACATACATAGGTCCACAAAAATATTGCCAAATTCCGCTGATCCATATGGTCATCGATAGCACTCTCAGAAGAAGACGAAAGAGAAAAGACTTTTATGCGTGCCTTACCTCAGAGCACCATATTTAAATGACGTCAAGTTCTAATGTAAAGACTAAGACTGAAACTGTGGGGACACATTGCAGAGATTCACTTGATTCCTGAAGACACCGTCCAGATACTAGGGAATGACAAAGCAATCCTCAGCATGTAAAGTGAAGAGTAGACTTATGCAATCCTTCACCAGGCAATGTTATTTGGAATTTCTGACGCTCGCCAAAAAGACTCGAACCCTAGAGGTAACACTTTTCCCGTCTGACCAGATCGTTAAAACATTTGTTGCGGCGCCTCGACTACAAAAATAATCTAGCGTAAGAGTGATTTTCCGACTCCTCAGACAGATCACAATGACAGATAACGCACGTCAACTTGACTGACATTAATGATCCAACAAGCATTAAATAAGCCACCATATCGAGTGTCAACTAGTTTTTATATCTCAACAATACTTTCAAGCCCAAATATGGCGCCACAACCAGGCCGACTCCACTACCGTCGCGTAAAAATCTTCTGAAAAGCCATTTAATTAAAGTCCTGATCGATTTTCTTCACCGACTCGCCGTAAAAGCAATCTTCGCACATAACTCTGATCGCACAAACCTTTCGGCTGTCACGTTACACATTCCAACAATCGCCATCACCTGTCAATAGTGCCTGTGTCCCAATAAATATCAATCGCGCCATGCGCCATGTTGCCGCACACACGGCCTACCCCAAAAAATCTATAAATTTTCCAAAAACCTGACATTTCTGATACATACTGTCAGTTTGCATTCATAACTTTTCCCCACATTAACATGCAGCGATCATATAGTCTTCATCCGCAGCAAATTACACCGCGATGTCCGAAAAAAAGAAAGCGATAGTTGTAAGTATGGGGCTTCCTCACAAACCATCCTTGTCCATCAGCACTTTGTATGCAAATCAGTGGAGCACGACACGTTAGTGAATCACGTATGGAATTTAAATCGATCGAGCACTTGATCGTTGGATCGATCTTTCGGATTTCGTTCACGGTTTATTAGTCGCGCGCACTTAATGACCGTTGCGATATGTTTTGTTACGATTGAGGGCGGACAGTAGCGAAGAAAGAAAGTGAAATGTCAGTTTCGCTTTCCTGGATCGCGACTGTGAATCAAGCCGATCATGTTGATCGTGTCGATCATGAAGGTCAATAGTTGGCGGTACGACTGTTCAGTTTGTTCGGGTAATGATCAAGCTGAACCACACGTAACTGTAAGTGGCGCACCGGCAACAGATGTCGGTGTCATACTTTCAGTTATCGAATCACGTAACACTTCGGCAGAATAACGAAAAGTAAGAGGCAGTGCAAGATCGAGTAGTTTGCTGGATTGAAGTACTCATAGCGACGGGGGTGGTGATGGCAGTGTTGATGGCACAGCAACAAGTGCGCATTCACTTTCGATTGATCGGGTACAATATTTCCCCGATCAAGTCTGGCGGAGGATCTATTCTTCGTCGCCAGATATCTGGTGAATGGTTGCATCTGTTGCAGCAGCGGCATTACTTTGGTTGTATTAATTAATAGGGCTGATCCAAGTGACGAAATGATTGATTGACACTCGTGAGCATGGAATTTAATGTGGCAATCTGCTTGGGTGCCGGTTAACAAATTATACTTTTGACTTGTGAGGCACGGGTATCTGGCACTGAGGAAGGAATGATCGTTCATCGAAATGATGATTTTTGGAGTGATCCGTTATGAAAGTGATGATGAAGTGCGGGTCATAGGTCAATGGTAATGAATTATGCTTCGCGGAAAGGTAATTGCCTTAGTAGTTAGTTAGCTAACTAATCGGAGGTGATCGATAGTTAAAGGTTAACCCTAAATATTTCATGATGATCCTAACGACTCGTTGATTTATGAAAAGTATGTACAGAGGTATGGCTCAAGACGCAATAATGCCTGATTATGACTTTTATTTTTATTTGGGAAATATCCAATCAATTCGCTATAAGAATAGGCTACACCTCGTGTAGAAAGTCCTACCTTTCTAATATTCAAGTAACATATAACTAAATAAACCAGTGTTACAGCGCGAACTGTTTGTTATTTTATCATTCTACTCTTGCAGCTTCTGTCCCGAGAATAATGACAAGATAGTGACAGCATAATGACATCAAGCTGACATTTCATTTGAATTTTGAGTTAAAAGGCTACCTTCCAGTGAATTTCTACCTCTTGCCAATGGTGCCTTTCAATATTATGCAAAACATTTCACTCGTTTCTATCAATGTAATCGACAAACCCATCAGCTCTCTTTAATTTGTTCATCTGTGAGACAGGTTTCTCGCTGTCATCAACACCGAAAATTCGAATTCAACCTCGCAGCTACAATAAAGTAACAATCCCAGATTGCAATGTCAATCAACTCCACAAGTTGTTGCCTGTTAACAACACCTCACCGAACAAATTATCCAAACTGACAGATATTTTACACTCATCTCCTCGTTGATCGGTGAACACATGTTACAGCTTACCGCTATGACCCGACAAAGATCGCACCTCACTGAACACCAACTGCAGCGGTGTACACGTCTGTCACGAAATGAATAATCGCCGAAGGCCGTTCAAATGTCAATTTTGCGATGGAACCCCCTTCATCCCGCTCCATTCAGCGTGGAGTTATTTGAATTTTATTGTAGGAATGACGACGGTCAACAGGTGCCGGATTGTGTGGACATCGAGCGGTAATAATGCTGCGACCATACTATGTGTCAAAAGATGCTTGTCGATCAAATGCCAGGAGCTCTTGAATTTTTACAGTAATCTTCAGTACCGAATCATAGTAAACCAGCGAGTGATCATTAATCTTTCAGTTAATTGCCATATCCGTTTTGATTTGCACTTCTTCTCCGCTCAGGGTGTGGCCTGACCATAACCAATCGAGATCGTACCGAGGCCACTAAGCACTGATAAATCTTATCGTTTGCGGAAGCATCGTTTCTGGTTCAACGATTTCTGACCAACGGTGACGGGCGTTTTCTGAAACAATTAAATTCACACCATAGCGTCTAGAGGGAAGAAGTTGCACGACCGCGTAAAGGTTATAAACGAAGAGGTAAATGGCAGCATTGTTACGGTTATCTGAACCAGATTGTTCTCAGTGATAAATCATGTTCGTTTGACACGGACCCCCCCGGGTGGACCTTGATCTTAGAAGCTAGGTGTCTGGCGGTGACCATCATTAGCGCATAACGTTGGTAAATGGGTGCTGCATTCTGGAATTACGTGGGAATAAGGTGATTGAAGTGTGATTATTGTGGTTAGGAGGTATTTGAGATGTAAATTCTATAGAATATGTAGCTTAATTGGAAATGTGGTAGATGGAGGCGTTATTCATGAAAACCGGAGGTGAAGCCGCGCTAGAGGTGCCATTAGGTTGTAGGTCAAATATGATTTTGAAGGTGATGTTTGGAGGAGAACAATTGCTTGCGGTTCGACTTTGCAGGTGGAAAAGAATTAATTTCACGCGATTTCGTTGAACCTAAGCGCGTGCTCTGTAATTTTATTGAAAACCTAGAATTAAAAGGAAGTTTTATATGACATGCTATGATTTATCGACTGAACTATAATACGTATTCAGAATCAAATGGGTTTGGCCACAACCAAGGTTGGCGATCAGAAGAGAGATATAGACAGTGCACTTTTTTTTTGGCATAATACAAGCGGTAATTAAGCCACAATAGCAGTTTCCCTCACGTTTTCCGCAGAATGGATAACAAGAGAATGCCTTGGGGCTTATCCTGTTCAAAAAATAGATAAATGGGTATGGTCAGCTCTTGAAGGTCTTACCACAATTCGCCTGCAAATGTCTCTTATTCATTAACTATAATTGAAAGTTTTATCAGTTCCGCATGGCTATTGACTTCATTTAGTGGCTCGTGAGCACTTTCAATTTGCCGCTGCTTTTGTTTGAAATTCAAAAAACATGAACAAATTTAGCTTCCCCACTTATAATGCCCCAAAGCAAAACACATGGCATGAGCCAATTCATATGTCAGACTTTTCGGTAACTTGTCTGATTATGATTAGGTGATTCTTCATAATGACTTCATCCATTCATATTTTACGTCATTCATGCAAATACTTCCGAAAGGCAATCCCTAATTTCACTTATAGCACACTCAACAAAAGCAATTTTTCACATATTTTTGCCTTATTCCATTCTACTCGTACTATTAGGTGTTTAAATAGGAATCTGCGTATTTTTTCCGAAATTTCATTTTGGAACAATGGTTACATACTTGTTTTTGACTTTTGCCAACTTTTGCCCAACAATACCGCGTTGGGAAAGTGTTTTGAGGAGATCTGCTCAATTTTCGGGTTTTTCGAAAAATCGGAAGTGCTTCTCAGCAGGGCCATGCGTCTTCGATCGGAATGGGTTATGTCTAAAGAATATGATGGATTTGGTAAGATATCTCATTTCAGGATTTCCAGATTAATTTTAACGACCTTAGCAAAAGCTCACAACAAACCACACCGAATTTGGCTCGCCAAATAAACAGCATGACCCCCGACCTAGGAATGTTTGGATTGCTCGTCGATGTCGATAGCCGCCTACACATATTGGATCCAATTTTTACCCTTTTTTTGTTATCGCTATAGCAACATTTCGCTCGTGAAAATAACGGCTTTCAAATTCTCTCGGATCCAACTCGTATAATACCAAATCAAGGCTTTCAAACAATATTGAGATAGCGAATGAATATCCAAATTCTTTTCCACCAGCCCGGGACGCTCCTTTCCTCCGCGTCGAAATTACCACGTTTATAACGTTAAAATAATTTCATAAGAAAAGTTCTTTCTCTAACGGAAACCATATTGTACAATATATTACTATTGTACTAGTATAATTGAACCGACGACCAAAAGTAGAACTTATTTGGCTCGAAAGTCAACAATTTCACCCACAAAAAAAAATATAATTTATGACACCAACGGAAGCTTGAAATTTTTACTAAAAAGACTTGTTGGCAAATGCCCAAGCTAACCATGCGGCTTTTCTGTTCGGCATCTCCAATGGCGCCATCTATTGTAAAATGTGCAGTGTCAAAATGTAACAGGGCCCGCCCGCATTAAAGGTTTTTTAAAAAGAAATAATTTCCTATATTGTCACAACTGTCATCTATTTTGACTATAATCTTGGACGCTGTCTGTCAACTAGCTTGTCTACTGACTGCTAAAAACGTTAGTTAATCTCAAATGTACGGACGAGTTGGAAATACAGTAGAAAGACTTTGAGAGCTGTAACGAAAACAAGAGCATTTGAGTGGTACAAAGCAGTCAAAGAGGGCCGGGAGGTTGCTCAAAACTTGGCTTATCAGAGAGCTCCTACTTAAGGAAGTATTGACTTGAGAAAAATAATATTCGAAATTCATGACTAAAGTTTGAGAGAGCTTACACAAGTTCTATGCATGAAATGCGTTAAACGACAGCTTGTCCCGAAAGAGCTGAGTTTTCTTTAAATGGATAATCGCAAAGGAATTCCTGAAGACATAAAGGGTCCGCCAAATAATTTTTTTTTTTTTGAAATGCTATAAAAAAAACTACTGAATATTTTCTCAAATTTCTTTTTTTATATGAAAGTACAATCCTTCCGGTTAATAATGGAAAATAATTTCATTCAAATGGCTGCCTCGGCTGGCCATGCAGTAGCCTACACGATCGGTCCAATTTTTAAGCACATTATCGATTGTGTGCAGCTGTATTTCACCAATGGCTTCACGAATATTGTACTTTAAAGCGTCAAATTGTCTCTGGCTTGTCGGCGTAACACTTATCTTTGACGACACCCCACAAATAATAGTCCAACGGTGTCAAATCGCAGCTCAGAGGTGGCCAAACGACATCAGCTCTGCGGCGATAATGCGATCTTCAAAACCTGGGCGCAAGACATCGAGTGTAGCTTCGGCTGTGTGGCACGTAGCGCCGTCCTGTTGAAACCAAATGTTGCCAATATCCTCCTCTTCAATTTTTGTGAACAAAAATTCGTTCAACATGGCCCGATAACGATCGCCATTGACTGTAACGGCCACTCCTTGTTCATTTTCGAAGAAAAATGGCCCAATTATGCCTCTGGACCAAAATCTGCACCAAACAGTGGCTCGTTTTGAGTGCACCGGCTTTTCAATATATGCGTGCGGGTTTTCTGTGCCCCAAATGCGACAATGTTGCTTGTCTACATACCCGCCAAGATCAAAATGAGCTTCATCTGAAACGATGATTTTTTTGGCAAAATCGGCATCTTCTGTAAGTCGATCGCAGGCCCACTTAGCGAAGCGAAAACGCAATATTTCCCAGCGTTGTTCAAGCGTATACACAACCATATTCGTTCAGCGGAAGGATAAAACTAATTATCTGTCAAATCAGACATGAGCTAAGTGTTAGCATTCACGAAATAAGCACTACTTGAAAAAAAAAAAACCTTAGATGGCGGACCCTATATTAGAACATGTCAACTGGAATCTCACATTAATGGGACGTGTCATTTGAGATAACGAGTCTTGGGTTTAGGAGTGTGAGATGCAAACAAGCCAGCAAGCATGAAAATTGTGCCACTCAAATGACCGAAAATCAAAAAAACGCTCCAAAGTCGCTCAAGTGTCAAGGTTTTGCTCACGATTTTTTCGATATTTTTTTCGATTATTTTTTCGGTGGGTCAAACAGTAAATAAGCTTTTGAGAGAAAGTTTCCACAGAAAACAACCGGATTGTGGCACTCTTGAATTTTGAACCACGATAATGCACCATCTCAGAATTTCATCTTTGTGAGCAACTTTTTAACCAAAAGCGCTAATAATGTGATCGAAAAAGTAGCGTGTTCTCCATCCTGTGTCACCCTGTGACCAAGTTACCGCTTGAAGTGGTGCCTATTTTGAAGGAGACAAAATAAATGTTGATGATAAATTGGGTGTTGTTTTTATTGACTCAGTCAGTTGTATTTTGACATAATATTTTATGTCTAAACCCAATGAATCCAAATTTTATTGTGGTCGAAAACAATTAGTATCACTTTTACCGTTAAAATCAGTATTGAAAGACTGTTATCAAATCCAAGCTTACGAGGCCATAAAAGTGATATCATTTATGATGTGATAATTATACAATAATATTTTTCTTTTATCAAGAAAATGGAGTTTTTTTTTGTGCAGATTCCAGAGTGTACGCTCTTACGGCGTTTGTCACACAACCTGGACGGGGTGCAGATGGTTTGTGTCGAAGATGTCCGTTCACTACTCTCCGTGGGTGGTTGTCCTAGATAGGATTTTTTGAAAGATTCGACTGAATTTGTCGCGTTGGTTGTAGTTCACAATAACATTTTTGTTTCAATGTCATTAAGGCGTTATATTGGAAATGCACACATAAGGTATGAATTTTGAAGTGATCTTATACTGCGAGTGTTATGCCTTCGTCAGTACTTTTTTAATCACCTCTCATTCACAACTGATGTTGTTGCAAAATTCTTGACTATGGATGGACTTGAACTACAGACCTTCGGCTCAACAGTCGGTGATGATTAGCATTGCACCATTTGGGGATGGTTATTGGATGATTATTAAGACTTATTAAGTTCTTTAAGTTGCGACCACTTAACCAGCATTTCGGTAATGATTTTTAAGAATTTCTAAACTCTGCTCTATCGCAAAGTTCACTATGATAAAAACATAAGTCTTTGCTGACGTTTTGACATTGCCAAATCATAAAAAAAAAATTAAGGATGTTATGTCCCTATTGAAAAACTCTTCATGCGCCACCTTACACCTTAAATACCGTCGTGTCATTTCGCGACTACGATATTCACAGGGCCTCGAGTGCTTCTCATAGCTATAATTTCATAGCTCATGCCCGCCCATGCCTCGTAGACGAAAACCTTGCATTTGCATTATATGGGGATTCACTTTAAGGAAATAAATCTCAAATTAACCTTACAACACATGTAATCCTTTCAAAACACAAAATTTATTTATTGAGAAAAAAACATTTAAAGCCATGGCCAAGAGTTTATATAGGTTTTTAAGCGGCCACTTAAATCACTGAATACACAATAATTTTAAACCTACTAAGCTTTCACTTCCTCTAGTATTCATCAAAAATATTCGAAAAATCTGATTAACGACTTTTTATTAACGACAAAAACCGCATTTAAATCCTCCCACGTAGCTTCCGTTCTTAGCACATAAAATAACTTCGTAAACGTCCACAATAAAAGCAACTATTACCGTCATTTTAAAAACCCATTAACCCATTAACACTAAACGTATACATATGTGCCATCTGAGCTATTATCATAGCACAACAGGTGGGCGGACATCGGACATGAGCTTGAGGATATCCCAATTTAAGCACGGTGGTATCATACGTAGACGAACGCGTCCCGCCCACGCGTCCAGCGTATCTCGTGTGATTTCGGGAAATGAATACTCATTCATGGCCGTGATTCACTGCATGTCTTCGTTTGTATTTTGTTTGCGTTAACTGAGGTTAATGACTAGGGTACCAGTAGCTTCGGAATTCCGTGGGAATGACATTCATCTCGCAGATATTGTTTGTTTTTTATCGACTTAGAAGCAGATTTGCAAACCGATCACGTAGTCAGGAGAATGCTTAGTCAAAGGCCACATGATTAGAAACTCATTGTTCGGATAATATATGTAACGAATATCTCGACTCAAGGTGACCTAATGGGTCAAGATCAGAGTATCCAAATCGCGTGTATTTACCGACTCACTCATAAGTCATGTCTGGGCTCCGAGAGATTTTTCCAAAGATGCGCTTATGATCTGTCGTGAAACATCCTATGGAAATCATTTCACAAGACGCGCCAATCCAATAGATTCCAACAACGAGTTCACCCATATTCTACTAAATATAAATATTCTCACATCCACAATAACAATCTATCAGATACACAATACCTTGCAAAAGGGAGCACATTACCCATGGTGATTGCAAAATGATTTGCTTCTGCATCCAGTCGCCTCGAATCGACTGCCACCAGCCATGTGCCTTTCCTCGGCTCGATGGCAAACACTTGTTCGAGTTTCCATAGTTTAAGCTGAAGCAAAACTTGTGTCACAGTAAGAGTGGGCTTTGCTAGGTATAACATAGATAGGTACATTGCAGTGATTGCGCATAGCACGCGGTGGCGGTAGTTGTCGAGCAGGCGAGGGCATTTCGCAATTCGGCGGGCTTTCAAAAGGCAACGTTTGGTACACTACCATGTCGTTATAGCGTAATTGCACTAAGCTAGTGCCGGCTCGAGCCGGTTTAAGCCCCTCAGCAAAATGGTATTGTATTCCATGCACTCATGTATGTACTCTTGTGGGTGGTGTTGTGATCTAATTGATGTTATGTCGACATGGTTGCATAGTGCTCCAGAACACGGAGACCTATGATGAAAAGCTATGCCCGAAAGAATGGAATATTTCGAAAGGTCACTCGCGGAAAACGTCATCTGCACTCACGCATAACCATACAGTGTCACTCGAAGAAGCGTGATTACTTGGTTCATCAGCAGAAAAACCTAATGTCACGCTTACATTCTAATGAAGCTACACTCAATTATTCATACCATCGCTACCAGCATATGACGAAGAAGCTGCAGGCGGGGATGGAATGCACGGCCAGTTTGAGCATACAAGTTCACTTGAAACAACGCTATGAACCTGTTCGCCGGTACCGTCTTCTTTTCCACGGATTTGTGTATCGTCGCAAATGCCATTTGGTATAAGGTCAACATGAATTGGAAGTAGCAGGCTCACTGCCACCGCGCCAACATCATGATTGTTCGTATAGACCACGAGCAATTGGAAAACCATTACCTGATGCTCAACTTGATCGATGTTCGTTGCCTCCTTATTCCTCCTTTCGTACCCTTCCCCATCTGCTTCGGTTATGCAATGATGGCAAAGTGCATGATTCCTCTGCACATGGGGTATATTGACGCGCGCTCCTTTGCAATTGGCACGATCCACTCGAGCCTCTTTCCAGTTGTTCACCCGACGATGAAGAAGAAGAAGATGATGATACGACCGAAAAACCGAATCCACAAGTTCAGTAGCGACTGCATCGAAAGAAGAAGAAATCCGGTTTGAATTTTCGGCATCAGTGAGTCTGAGTTCGAGTTTGGAATGTCTTTCCCCTACTGACACAGATTCCCAGCTAACGAGGTACTCTGGGTGGACACGATGTGTAGCACCTGATATGTGGCCAAGTTCACCTAACCGTGTCATGTCATTAAGATTTTTTTTCCTTCATTCTATTCTAATGCGGTATGATATCTGCGTCTTTCTTTCCATTTCGCATCCCTGACATCAATACTCCGTAGCAAGCCAGCAGTATCTGATTTATAGTTGCCACAATGAGGTCTTATATAAGCAGAGTTCCTGCCTCTTCTCCTGCCACTATACTCTCGATCTGAATTTTCCGATTCATTCTCATGTTTCCTTGCTCGTTGTCGTGCTCATAAGAGTACATACCTGATGCCATTTGAAGGTATCGTTTGTTGCATCGTTTGTTATACACAATTTTAATGTGACATCCCCCATGATGATGTGTCGCTCGTCGATTGTTGATCGTCGGTGGTCGTTGTCTGTGTCGTTGGATTCACTTGTACCGACTGTGATGGCTTCTTCTCCGTTGTCGCCACTTCGTGCAATGGGCTCAAGTGATGATGGAGTTATGTAAGCGAATAAATGCTTATTGGCCATAACTCAAGGTTGTCGCTCAGTTGCATGTGCCTGGGAAGATCTGTTTCAGTGCTTGCCCCTTTTTTCTGTTCATTTTCCTTTCGTTTTGGACCAGACGGTGACCTATATACCGCGTTTAATGATGGCTTTTCTTCTTTTTTTTATGAACCCATTACAACCAGTTATGGTCTGATGGTTGTATCTGCTTTGATCGGCCGTTGATTATAAATAATAATGACGTTTTCAATATTCCTTTGTTTGTTTCTTCCCACAGAACTTGCGCTTGCCCAAAACAAACGTTCGTCTTCATCGCGCGTCACCAGCTCCCGATCGTTCGGAACAAACATCAAATCATCATCCTCCTCTGCCTCGGGCGTGAATTTCGATTGCCCCGAAGAATTCGGCTACTATCCCCATCCCAATGACTGTACACAGTACTATGTGTGTGTGTTCGGTGGTGCCCTACTCGAAAGCTGTACCGGAGGCCTGATGTACAGTCATGAGTTGCAAACATGTGATTGGCCGCGTAATGTCGGTTGTGATTTATCCGACAGTGGAGGATCTGGAGGATCTTCATCATTTCGCGAAACATCACCTCGTGTCCAACAGCAAGCACAACAAGTCCCGCACCGGGTTCGATTTGGATCCGCATTTTCAAGTTCGACGCCACTGCCACAATCCAAGCCAACCATCGTGCAACAGTATCAGCCGCGACAACAGCAACAAGTGATTCAGGCCCAAGTTCAGACATTGCCTCCACCACCGGAGCTAAGAGTGGCTCCGAATCCTGTGATCACATCCCGCGGACAACCAAAACCACTGCTGGATTCCCAGGAAGAAATTGCCAAGGTTTGTTTGAATCCATCAAGGAACCATTTCTAGATACTATCGTTCCAATTTTCTCTGCAGCTATACGCCGATGCTCATGACACTTTGCCGCCCGTCGAAGAGGAGGAGAGCGATAGACAACAACGCGTCTATCGCGGTCAACCTAGTACTGTCGGTCAAGTGCAGAGAGATCGTGATGGTATCATCCATCAAGCAAGCATCAATGCGATCCCGAATCATGGTAAAATCGGCTCATATGCCTATGGATCCCAGATTAATCAATACCGGTAAGTGTCATTCCATCCACCATTCATGCGACGAGAACTCTCTCCTCATTCTCCATTTCTCGCCATTTCATTAATGCGACTAGTCCGAGATTATATCGACCCGACTATGACTTACACAGACCGCGACGACGACGTGAAACGCAGGATGCAACCACTACTGATGGCACGACAGACATCACCGAGCCAGAAAGACATTTACTGACATTTTCAAATGAATCAACACTCGCCACAGACACAACTGAATTTGATAGTCAAGAAGATGCAACAGAGACCGACAGTGACTACTACCACGACAATACCACAGAAGCAGACGACGCTGACGCCGACGAATCAGTCAGATCTACACGTCAACTACGACCTTTACCATTCAATCCACGTCTATCTCGATGGCCTCTCTCATCATCCAGCTATCGAGCTGTCGATTCCAATCCATACCAGCAGCATAGCTTCTCGTTTGGGACATTCAATCCGTACCTAAGTCCTCCGCTCAAGGGGGCCACTCACACGAAACCAAAGAATCACTACAATGGCATGAGCTTTAAGATCTCATCAGTCACTCAATCTCCCCTGGAGACGTACAAACCTTTTGCAAACTTCTTTGCCACATCTACCTCACGGCCGGCATTTTCCCAACAACCAGATATCCTACCCTTCCTCCTCCAGAGTCTAAAGGAGATCCAACAACAGAAAAAGAAGAAACTACCCGAAGTAGAGAACTATTCGTATTTCCATCTCGAAAATGATCCCGTCCGACCGGTCACCATACCTCCAAAGCTAGCTCCGAGTTCCCATTATACTCAATTCAGCACGATCGGAGGTTTCTTTAACAACTTCGAAAGTCAACAGTCATTAAAACCGACCCCGGCCTACCACCACTCCAGGCTTGTCTCTAAATACAACATTGAATCCACACCAGAGGAGGTAACCACCGAAAGCAACTACTTCAAGTACAATATCCTTCAAAATCAGAAAATGAAGAGCTACTATACCTCGACCACGACGACAACGTTCGCCCCGCCGACCTCGAACTTTCAAATTGTTTCAGCACCGAACCTCGCCAACGCAGGGCCCGAGAAGGAGTCAGCTCTTCGCTTGTCTAACCCGAAAACATACCAATTCAATTTCGTCAACCTGACCACGCCCGGACCGACCAAACCTTACAAGACTGTATCGTACAGTAAGCCTGGTGCAATATCGAGTAACTTTAACCTCGACGAGTTGATCTCTGGCATGAAAACGGCTGACATGGCGCAGATGCAACCCGCCATTAGGGACATGTTTAAGTACTTCAAACAGACGACTGGACCTGCCGGTAATAGGGGCAAGCTTACCAAGCCACCTTCAACTGAGGCCTCAAATGATGAGTATGAGTACTACGACGAGGAGGAAGACCTTAAGACCAAAAAGCCAATAGCAACGACTAAGCCCTTAAAGGGTTATGAGAGCTACATAAACAGCTTTCCGATTGCCACATTCAAGACCCAGACTAAGTTCACTTTGAAAAACGTCAAGACAACCACCTCCCAGCCATCGACACCACCCGACGACTACTACTATGAGGAAGAGGACGAATACGGCGCTCGCCTTCCTCCATCAGACAAGCCACCTTACATGCCGAATTCGGAAACCATGGCGCCCAGACCAAAGACCACTTCCACCACTCACTACAATCGACCAAACAGTGTGACGGGCTACTACGACGTGACCACGCGACGTCCAATCTTCTCCTCACATTTCCATCACCAACACAAAGGTTCGATCCCATCTTTTGTCAACTTCCCTACCGATATATTCCAAGACCTTCGCAACCAAAAACGCAAACCAACTCCCAACTCCATTGACACCACACTGACCACAATGACCCCGACCACGTCGACAACCACCCCACGATCGTACACTACAACAACGACTCGCAAAACCTACACAGACCATCCGAATCGAGGACAATTCAAGTGGAAATACAACAAGGCTTCAGAAGCCACCAAGACCGACCTTAGGAAACGACCCATTGGAGCGGCCGGACCAACTAGGCGCCCACAACAACAAGAACTGGACGACGATGCAAACAGGTAGTCACGACAAGCTTTCTATGAGATACATGTTCCTCTGTATGTGTGTGTAGTTATTGAGTGTCTCTCCAGTTCTCTCTCCTTTGTTTACCACTATACTCTCTCCTATTCTCTCTCTCTCTCTCCTGGACTAACGAATGTATATAGAACGATTCTGTTTTTGGGGTGTTTTTGTTTTCGACTGACTTTGCTCTCTGTGACTAACGTACGGATTGTACAGAACCAGAACGAAGCATCCATCCTAATCCGAGCCCTAACCTTAACCTTTTCTCTCTCTCTCCTTGTAAATACGTATTTACTTCTTTTCTCTTTTTGTACATAACCGAAATATGTAATTAATAAATAACCACCCAAACCGAAAACCGAAACTTAGAGTCGAGTCAAGCTCGCAAGCGCCCGCGCCCCAACAGCCCTCGGCCAACATCTTTGTCTCACAGCAGCGCCCGAAGAGCCATGACACAAACCGGAACTATTACAACACCTCATCCTACGAACCACAACATCACCAACAGCAACAGCAACAACAACAGTCATACGATCCCTACTATTCGGTATATGATGACGATATTGATCTATACAGGGATGTGGAATATGGTAATCAACAGCAACAACAACAGCAGCACCAACCACAACATCGACAACGTCAACAACAACAGATACATCATCAACAACAATCAAACTATCAAGTGCATGGTAAGGTACAACAACAGTCTGAACAACCATTGCGTCCCTCCTACCGTCCTGAGATCGTGACGACAGCAAGCCCGCAACAGGTTCCCGTCCGAGAGGCATACATAAGCAAGCCGATCCAAAAACCATTGCAACAAGAGAACAAGCCGTTCAACAACCAACAGTCGCTGATCTACAACTCGGACTACGACGAGGATCTCATTGCGCAGGTAGGTCTAGTGGTAACAATATTTAAACATTAATCCTAATTCTTAGCCGAAAGACCAGAAAGACTTTATAGATCCTTGGATCTCTCGCTAGCTTTTAGGGCAATACACAAACGGGTTAAGGCAAAAATCTTAATTTTTTTAAAAAAACTTCCCAGTTTTGGTGCTTATTCCATTGATGACCGAAAGAGGTTCCAATGAAGGAGTCGCATAAAATGGGCCTGAATCAGTTAGATTCGAATATACGTAAGCTCTTCATTATTAAGTCGCAAAAGTGGCTGTGAGAGCTGGAAGAAGCTGTCGACACCTCGCACAGCGGGGCGTATACTTAACATTTTCCTTATTTTGGTACCTTCTCCTTCACTGGCTCTATGAACGGAGTTTCCTTAATGGAATCATATGAAGTGGATGTAAATAGGTTACATCCAAATAGTAAAAATCTCTCTACCTCATTTTCAAGTCGCAAAAGTGGCTGTGAGAGCTGGAAGAAGCTGTCGACACCTCGGACAGCGGGGCGTATACTTAACATTTTCCTGATTTTGGTACCTTCTCCTTCACTGACTCTGTGAAGGGGGTTTCCTTAAGGGAATCATATGGAATGGACCTAAACAGACCAAATAGTCAAAATCTCACTGCCTCATCTCCAAGTCGCGAAATTAGCTGTGGAAGCTAGGAAATGCTGTTGACACCCAGCACTACTAGGTGTATACGTGACATTTTTCCCATTTTGGTAACTACTCCCTCACTGTACTTTGTGGATGGCGTTTCCCTAAGGGAATCACATAAAATGGACCTGAATAGGTTAGATCCGAAGATCTCTGCCTCTTTTTCAAGCCATGAAAGTAGCTGTGGAAGCTGGGAAATACATACTATCGACACCCCATTCCATAGTCCGTATACGTAACATTTTCCCAATGTTGGTACCTACTCCCTCACAACCTATGTGTAGGAGGTTTCCTTGATGGATTCGCATAAAATGGACCTGAATAGGTTAGATCCGAATAGATGGAAGCTCTCTGCCTCTTTTTCGAGTCATAAAAGTAGCTGTGAAGCTTGAAAATGCTATCGACACCCAGTTCCATATATAGGGCGTATAGGTAACATTTTCTCAATTTTGGTACCTACCCCCCCCACTCTGTGGACGGGGTTTCCTTGGGGGAACCACAAAATGGACCTCAAAGGGTTAGGCCCCATAGACGGAAGCTATCTGCATCCTTTAGGCTGAAATACCTGCGATGAGAGTGGAGTGTAAAAAAATATTCTCCAATAATTCTCCCTTTTTAGCTTCTGGAAAAGCAGCATCAAACCAGCTTTGCATTTCCAGTTTTGGATCAGTTTTTATAGACATTCGGCTTCAATTTTTTTATTGCTCCAAACTCTTTTCCCTATGGTCTCACATACATCATATTATTATTGACAACGTCTTGAACCGGCACTGATAGCACCAAAAAGAAATACTCTCCCATTCTCATCTTTTTTGGTAGATGAAGCAGATATTATATTTTCAGGGGCTTACCCACAGCCTGATCATTAGCAAATGTTATTCTCATAACTTTTCAAGACCCTACTCCAGTTTTAAAAAACGTTTTTGAAGTTCTTTGAATAATTCTTTAAAAGAGTTGATGATTTGGACCCCACAACCCATTTAAAAAAAGTTAAGAAGTGCCTTGTTTCTCACTGTAGGATTTTTTAAATAAAGTTTTTGCTTCCTTGCCGCCATTAAATATTTTATTTATTATTTTAAAAAGCCTATGTATACAGGTCTAACCTAATATATAAATATTTTTATAACAATTACCTTTTTCACATACTTTTTTCTGAATAGATCGAACAGGATAACGAATACGATCAACCCACGCGGGCGCCTGTAAGGTAAGTTGTTTGGACTAATTGACTCAAGTAGAAAACTAAATCTTCTACTTCCTATCACTTTTAACAAATTCTTCAAAACGAATTGGCAATGAAACCAAATCAAAAAGAAAACAAAAACCATATTTGTATACCAATACGGCTTGCGGTCTAGTAATTCAGACCGTACTGAAAGTCTGAAAGCGCTTTGTATACGTGTTGATTAGACTCACCCATTTCCAACCATTCACGAACATAGACACACACACATACACATCCCAATCGATTGCACATACATTCGCCATCAATTTTTATGAATTAAGTTTATAAAGCCCCAAGCAAAAAAACAAAAATTATTCTTATATTACCCATAACCGAAACTAGGGAAGACCGATTCACGATCAATTCGATCACTGATCGTCCCATAGTGGTGTCATCAACCGTTGACATTGACGATGAGCCTCTCTATGCCTCATTATCGTCGACCTTAGCCCCACAACCCGAGGACGAATCCCTCGACGAACCGGATTCATTCGGAATCTCATTTCTATCAAGAAAAGCACCATCCCCGCCAGCACCATCATCGGGTTCTGTTCGTTCTTCGACATTCGCGCCAAAAGTCATTGCGACAGTACCAGCGGATGAGTATAGTATTTTCGGTAATTCCAAACCAGCAACAACGGTAGCTCCCAAGACGACGTCAATTCCCGAATTACCGTCAACCACCGCAACGACGACAACATCGTCTTCATCATCAACAACAACAACCACAACTACAACAACAACACAAACACCACCACAATATGAAACAACATCATCCACAACCACAAGAAGGTAGTACAATAAAGCTTTCTTTTTTCGAAAAAAAAAACCAAAACAAAATACCAAATGCTTGCCAAGTTTAACTGCATTTTTGAAAATTCAAAAAAAATCATTTTTTTTCCAATAACAACTGCCAATGTGTTACAGCCAAATCACCGAAAGCTTTATTTGTCACCGCATAACCCAAATAAAAAAAACTTAACAAAACCCATTTGACAATTTAAAAAAAACCCATCATCCCCCACACATACACACACATACACTTTCCACGAAACACTTAACACACACACACACGCACAAATAACATAACTTTGTTGTCATTTGCGACGAAGAGGCTCCAGCATGCGAACACACCCCCAAGCCGATCTGACAGACGAAGTTTGTTTGACATCAAGCAACCCTTCCGACATACGACACCCGAACGCCCAACATTGCATTCCATTCATCTGCATGCGATTGATTTTGTTTAGGGAAGCATGTGCTGTGCATGAGTGAATTTTTTTTATTTTTTATTTTTTAATTGCATGCGCATGCATTAGTCGAATTTACAATATTACCGAAAACTGAGTGAATTGTGTAAACATTGATTTTCTTTCCTTTAATTGTAGCCGAAGTCCTAGACGATTAATCCTTTGTGTTATGCATGCGATGAAATATCTACGAAGGGCCTTCGTTAAGATAACTACTATCATCAACGTGAATGCCATTTGTTGGCAAGTCAGAATCCTACATATGTCATTGAATTGCTGTCCGGTTCGTCGCATCCAATCTCGTCCCTACGAGCTAGGTTGCCCCTTTTACAAGTGTTTTTTGTCTAATTTAGCGGCAGTATGCTTATGGCTCTCATATTTGCGAGGACCTTTTTCCTAATCGGTTGTGGCCATCCTGAGTTAATACTTGGACCATTCCAGTCTATAAATCAATTCTAGAAGATATTTGTCATTCGTGTTATATACGCATTCAACTTTGTAAGCAAAAGCTTAGAATATATCACAAAGTCAGTAGGAGAAGGCGCTAATCCTCATTAGCATTTTACCCGCCTTTTGATAATACAAAAAATGCCTACAACTTTTTGGGCATCATCTAAAGAGACTTACAAGCAACAGATGGTTCTCAAAATATCAAAGTACAAAAGGCTTACAGCCATAAAAACTAAAGCCTGTAGCTGTCTTACCGAGGACGGAGGTACTCATTCTGTTTCTGATTTTTTCCTTCATGATGCTTATTACCAGTCGCAACTTCAGGCATATGCCCACCATAATGGGTCTAATGAATATCATCCGAAAGACAAAGTTAGATAGTTCTTAGCCTGTGAGCGTAGACTAGCGACTTTAGTGAAGTTTCCTTCAATAAAGTGGTTGCTTCTTTTGCTGATGGCACATTACGCCATCCTACTGAAATGACATCCCTTCCACACTCATGCCATTCAATCAGGGAACGAAAACGTTCACAACTTCATTAGCCCTATTTTTGGAAATACCCGCAAACCGGACCAAATTGCCCATTTTTCTGGATATAATGCCGTTTCGATAATCTCATATTGACTATCTTGGCTCCAAATGCTAAATGCGTTTTGCTTATTGACATACTTGCTGAGATAAAAATGAGCTTCATTATTAAACATACCATTATTGAACAGACCATTCATCGAAATTTCGACGCAAACAAGAGATGGATGTTGTCAGCCTGCAAACCAAGATATTTGCGGAAATTTTTTTATCAAGCAGAAGGACTAAAAATGAGGTGTTGTAAACGACGTCGATAAATTTGGATTTTTGGTGCAAGTGCTCTATAAGTTTGACGCATAATTTTGGAACCAAATTTCTAAAATTTAGTAACATTATTGGAGCATGTATGTTAAATATTATACGTACGATATATGTACGATAAATATTATACGATGAAATATCAAAGACTACTAAATAAAAATGACACCGGGAGTTTTGCAATAAGACAATTGGTTTGACAGATATTACTGTCAAAAATTAGTACGGACTTAAGAAAACATCCTTCGCCTTATTGATCATGTGGATAAACTAAACAGAAATTATTTAAACTATGTCCTTCGATCTCATGTACTATGTAAATTGATGAACTAAATAACATGTACTAAAATTGAAACGAAAATGTTGTTTTTGAACTTTAGGGCGTAACCAAAAATCCAAAATTTGTCGACCATACGTTATGTTAGTTAATCATTGGGTTATAACCAAAATTCTAAAGAGTACAATTCATGCAGAAGCTTAAGTCTGTTGACTATCGTCTGCATGTAAAAAAATTATGAAATTGATCCAAAATTGTATCGAAAAACCATTCTGTCTGGTAAGATCATCAATACCGACAAGGCCTTTGTAATACTAAGTATTAGGAGATCAGAAAAATCAGAATGCGGAGATCTGAAAATCTAAAATTGTGGTGACCAGATTTCGTCGAAATAAAGCGCCAAACAATTTCACAAAATTCTGACCAAGGTATGTCGATGAGATCAGTTGCCTAAGGCTTCCTATCAACTGAAAAATCTAAGACAAATGTTTCGGATCAAGGATATTTTTCTTGAAACCTTTTTTTATTTTTTTATTTTGTATGATTTGAATTCCAGGAGCATAGTGGCTCAGTGGTTAGTGTTTTTGCTTTTGACACCGATGATGAGCCAAACGGACACCTTTTTTTGTGAAATCAATGCTGATCTTTATTGCTTAATACTCGTAATGATGGGTCTATGGCAATTGTGGATAAAATAAAACGTCCTTTTTATGATGCATGCGATCATCCAAGGGTAAATGGCTTTTTGAAGTATAAATGATAGACCTTTTTCATCATATCACAGAAAGAAATCTAATTATGTCAAATAACATGACATCGGAGGCTAATCAACTCCTTTATCCGAAAAAGTACGAACTCAAAATTTCCTAAGACATATACTGATTGTTAGAAATTTTATTTATGACCGGTTGCTATATCCTGTTGAAATCAGAGACTGTAACTGCCTCTCATGCCTCATCTTCGAAAAAATACCAGCCGTTGATGCCGCACAGTGACTTTTTTAGGATAATTCGGCTTTCCGTGAATCTCGTTTTGGTTTACCGGTAACATTACTTGCGTATCCACCCACCCTTTCAAATATATTATTCATCGGAAAAGAATGAATTCAATCAGCGACGAAGGATTTTATAGACGTGAAAATATACATATACCTTTAAAATCCAATAGAAAGTGCCATAAGAAAGGCCCAATTATCAATTTCGGTGACAAGTTTAGGTGCCTGGCTAGTTTCGAACACTTTCGCTCACAACGAAATGTTTTATCCTTTCACCAGATCCTTTGACTGGCCCTTTAAATAGTACATATATTAGCTCGGCACAGATTATTATACCTTTTTGTCAACAAGCCTCTATAGCAAGCTTCACTTTATTTTGTCCCTAAGATTGTGACTGGCTTGAATACTCCTCCAAAATCAAAAATACATGAAATGAAAAGAAAATATTGCCTAGTAGTTAGGGCAACTTCCCCGCTTGGCTTATTTCAAGGGACCATTATATCTTGTTCAGTAGCCTCCAGGGTTTGCTAAGACGAATGAACGACAAATAATTATTTCTCTAATTATCTATTCTTTTTTTCGCAAGATTTCTCGATAATATTAGGAATATTGATTTGATTAAAGGACCTTATACCTCTTGTAAAGTGACCTCACTTATAGTATAGTACATGAACTTCGAAACTTTTATTCTAAGCCTGGTGTAGAGGTTGAATTAAACATTATGCCGTCAGCTATAAAATGTCTTTTGTCCCATTAAACCCTTTCGCTCCTAATGAAATGCAGAATATTATACAGACTTTGGCTGAGTTGAAAGGACTTTTTAAACGAACTTCTGTTGGGGAGTCTAATTCATAAAATTCGAATTAAATATTATGGTTAAGCACTAGAGTTCGAAAAGGTATCCTAAAGCACGTGGAACACCTAAAATGTTTGTACCTTGAATAAATATGTGTCTTTCGCGACATCTTTGGCCACGTATACCCTAAAGGTGTAAAATATGTCTCATATAAGAAAATATATAAACAATAATTGAAATATAACAGTCGCATATTGATCAACAATTTGTTGCTTTCCATCCTTACAAAATAAAGGAAGTGATGCTACTCATATTCACTTAACCAATTTTACAACTCAGAAACCCTACGAATCTGTAAATCTGATAAGCAATCCCCAAAATGAACTATGACTGCCTAGAAAAGCATGTCATCACGACAACAAATGCTTATTTTCAATTAACCTTTAAAACAAGACACTAAACGAGAACCTAACGACTTTAACACGCATGTAGGCTCAATTCCTTCTTTTCTCTATGATCGTCTGTCCCGGACATAAACAGATGCCACTCAACAAACACGTCCTAACGCCCAAGTTTCGGTGAACTACACAACACGTTCTCAAACTTTTACTTTCTTCTTTCTGTTCCCACAATAAACTAAATTTGAAAAATTAAGATAATTCAAAGCCAAACTACTAACTTCATTGAGCATTCATTATCTGATCATATCACTCTCGAAACCCCACAACAGATCCAACAGATTATCAGATGATGATATCACAACCACGACTAATAAGGCGACCCCTAAATCCGTAATCTTAACCTTCACCTCGAATGTGGGTCTAACCAATCAATCCAACAGACATAAGACCAATTCCGAATTCAGTCTATCCCAATCCCCATCCGAAACCACACCCAGTGTTCAAGTTGTATCCCAATACGTCGAATCAAAAGGCGAGAGCTCTAACGAAAAATCGATTAGACACCTGCGAGGTAAGTCAGTCAAGTCGAGAACGTCGTCGGCTGTCAACAATCCTTCAAGTAGTAGTCTAAAAACTGTAGAAAGTCGTACAAAAACTCAAGCGAAAGTCGAGGAAGTGCCAGTAAAGAACATTCCTGAAAAACAAAGGACGAAGATCCTCAATTACATAGTATCCGATGTGGAGCCACAGAGTTTTAGACCCCCAGCAGCAAGATCGTCGAAAACCACTTCGACCACTGAAACACCGCCTCCACACTCATACATACCTCTGGATAGTGCTAAGGGACAAAAGGCGTTCCGCTTTAGCCTTTCTCAGGGCTTTAGGGGATTTAGTCTTAAGGGTGAGCAAGCAGCAATTGAAGTTGAGCAAAAACCTGACTCTGAAGCTCCTATTTATACTCGTTCACGATCAAGGTTATTACGAAAAGACGCTGGTTATAGTGAGAAGCCGGAGGACATTACCCCAACTACGTACACCCCGATTCGATCGTGGAGGCTCTCCCGCACAAGCCCGGTACCATTCGCCAAACACGACTCGAACGCCCTCAATTCTGAGGACTTTGAGGACAGCCATGAACTCGAATCGGTCATATCACTAACAAATGAAAGTTTGGGAGAAGACTATGTCTCATCTTCTGGAAGTGAACAAAGTTTGGTAACAGAACGCTCTACCACCGAAGCTATTCAAAGCTTTACAGCTCGTGCGTCGATCTTTAAGGATAATTTAAGTCGCACGTATGAGAGTACAGGTCCAACAAAATTCGTATCGCCCTATAAGAGTCTAGAAACGATCTTGAAAGAAAAGGAAGACACATTGAAGCTAAACTCAATTCGAAACACACCGATACCCCGGACTCCTACAGAAACCTATCAATCATCGTCCCAAAAGCCACTTAGAAGCTATTTTATAATCACCTCATCCCCAAAGGGAGCGAGCAACTTGAATTATTCAACCACAACAACATCAAGAACGACATCTACTCTGAATTGGAAAACTACCTCTGTCGTTTGGCCATCATCGACTCTTCCCACGACCACTAGCTCTACCACCACATCGACAAGCACAACAACAACTACCACTCCGAAACCAACTACCACCCCAAGTACAACAACGACGACTACAACAACGACTACTCCGGAACCTGAGCACACTTCACCTACTACTGCTGTTCCAACCACTGCCATAAGACTCCCTTCGACTTCGTTCAGATCGAAAATGCGACAAGAATCAGCAAACTACAGTCCCGAAACTCGCTCAAGAGGACGGTCGAGGTATACCGCCTCCTTTTCAAATGCCCTAGATGATGAACCAACAACCTATTCGCCGAAATACCGATTTGGTACGGTTCAATATGAAAGCTCTACATTTAGTCCAGAAGTCCTAGCGCCGCGCCGACGCACGCGACCTACCGTGCCCCGGCAGTTGAAGAGCACAACCACTCTGGAAACAGAATATTTCATCAAGGCCCGAAAGCCTGCGTCGAATTATGAAAATGAGTCATTCGATAAACCTCGATCGGAAGCACTTATCGGTCTGGCAATCAACAAAAACGACAACACGTACACCGACAAACCGTCCAGATTCACTCAGCCCAGTTCAACGTCCGAGAAAGTCGTTGAAATCACCGACCGATCAGTCCAGTACTACTCCAAATATCGAACCACTGCTTCACCTGAACGTTCCCTCGCCGAGTCCATTAAAAACGCGGGCTACCTCGCAAGCAGTAGAGGAAAATACCGTGATCTATCGTTTGAGGACGAACTTAGAGAGCAAGTTGAAGAAATTAGCTCCTCCACAGCGGGCACAACAACCACTGAACCAACTACCCAAACCACATCCACAATTCCATCGTCCACAACCACTGCCACTCCACCTCGTTCCACAACCACCACACCCGTTCCCATCCCATCCACTCAACCACCATCCACAACGACCACGTCGACCACCGAAGCTACCTCAACCACAACCTCTACCACAACTTCTACCACAACCTCTACCACCACCTCGACTACCCCCAAATCCTCGATCCCACCTCGAGCATCGCGAGTGAATACAGCGATCAAGACATCGATAGCAGCCGCTTCTAGTCGGAATAAGGCTCTAGCGTCATCCGCGTTTGCAAAATGTGCCGACAATACGCCGAATACAAAGTGCAACGAAATTCCTTCGAGGTATTTAACCATCTAGATACTTCTATCTTACAATACTTTTGAGGGATTGAGGGAACATACTATACAATAATTAATTCGTACCGTTAGTTTATTGCAAATTATTGCTCCCTCTCCGCTCTAAACATTACATTCTCGTACTACATACATACATATACCGTTATTCTCTTAACGTAATAAAGCGAACGCATTTCGTTGGTGTATGCTGAAATTCTCTTAGATACTTTTATCTTTTTTTTTGTTTTAATCTATCTTGACGATGAAGACGACAGAAATATTCATAATATGTGGACTCTTCAGTCAGACAGGTCTAACTGGTGGTGGCTATGTTCGTTTGATCGAGCAAATTTTTATTCAATTTATTGTAGAGTTTAGATACAAGCACAGTAGTAGACTAAAAATATTTTCTTATAGAATTTAGATAAACTCACGCATTAGTTTTTAAGTGAAGACTCGGACACACAGAACACGATATTGAGGGAGGTCATTGATGTGATTGAAATTTTGTTAAACGATCGTATGTCATATCGAATTGGGAAGCTTTTCAAACATGGCGTCGTCATCATATCCACCAGCTGCAGGATATCGCGCTCTGTATGCTCGAGTCAAAAAGGTTAAAATACCAAGAGCGTTTTACGATCAAATTTATGAAGCTTTTTTGTTAATTGAAGCATTTTAAAACCATTCGGCAACACAGCAGGTAAAAGTAAGACGGAAAATCATTGATTCGAAAATATGACAAATAAGACCGTTATTTTGTTTGTGTTTCTCAGTAGATTCGAAAAAAAAATTAAGGTTATTTCGAAAAAAAAACGAGGTATTTGGCATCACTTTTACAGCATTTTGGTCGGTCTCTGGCTAATTGCATGGCACATGTCGATTGTCAAAACATGGATGAAACGTATGTAGTTGCCTTGCAGAAAGATTTAGATTTAAAAAAGTCTTTTAAAAAGGTTAAATCATCAGCAACAAAGGCCAAGCAACGTTGACAGTTTTCGTAACAAATCCATGGTTCCACTTAAGTTGTGGCGGAATTCTTCAGAAAATAGTAGAATTGCCTTTTTCCTCCTTCAGTTCTGGCATCTCACCGTCATAAATTATGGTCTCATATCCCGATGGCAATAACTAGGTACTGCCGCCTAAAAGTATGTCCTTCGACGGCAGTTCCATGCACATCCTATAACAGAAACTAATGCTACGCAGTCACTGAATAGGAATGTCTAGATTTTACGAAATGCCTTGAAGTCCCATTCACCTAGGGGAAGCTTCAACTCTGGTCTATAGAGTTCATTAATTTTCCAAATATTTCACACACAAATTAGACGATAAGCTTTTTTAGAAAAAAAATTAATTATATTTATAAATACATAGAATATATGATCATCCAACAAGAAGTGTCATTTGAAATCAACAGAAAAATGCCACACTTTTACGAAAAGTGTAATTGAAAGCATAAGCACAGAGATTAGGAATACGGTCGTGTAGTTTCGTTCTGTTGAAAGCTAACTTATTATTATTCTTACTCGTTTTTGATTACCCTTCGACAAGCCTCCCTGCTATGAGTGTGTTCCTTCCATGTTTCGCTGTTCTGTTCCATCACTTCTAGGCCCATCCTTATATTTTCCTATCATGTACAACGCGGCCTGTGTGGCGGTCTTTTTCCTGTAGGTTTTCCACACATTATTATTTTGACTGTTTGTCCATTGTCCATTCGTTCTACAAGTCCAACGCTTGGGAAGTAAAGTCCCTCAAGTTCTTGATTACGTAGTTTTCTATATTCACCTGGTTCTTCTTCCTATTTTGCACCATTGATTCTCCTTACAATTTTATTTTCATTGCCCGAAATCTTTTTTTTTTCTCCTCCTTCTAAGAAAGAGACCAAGTTTCATATTCATTACTCGTAACTGGCATTATTCGTTTTATAAATATAGATTTTGGCATTGCGGAAAAAAAAATTGCAGCTTGCACTGCCTTTTATTTATTTCGGTCTTCCGTTCCTGTCGTTTTTCAATGTCAATATGGTGTCCAGAAATTTAAATTCATATACTTTCTCAAGACGTTAATCGAGTATTGTCAGATGCGAGGTATAGATCGATTCAAGTCGTTCAGTGACCATACTCCTACATATGTATATGGTTTTCTTTCTTCATTATCTTCTAAACCTAATTCTTTCCTACTACAAGGTGGAGCAATATTTTTACTAAATAAAAATACTAGGCAGATCAGTCTGCGCGGGCTTAACTCCGCTACTGAAAATTTTTGATCGAGCGAGCAAATTTGTTGTTTTATCAACCTTGCTCTCGCTCCGCATGGCACTTTTCTAAGCTTTACTTCGTTATTTCTCACTATTTTTCAATCAAACAATTTCATTTGATAATTTATGGCTCATCTACAGACCTAGATCTATCGAATGACATGCTGCACACATGTGTGGTTATAGCCGATATCTACATTTAGTGCGTACAAAATTAGTCCGAAATCGTTTTCGGACCACTATATTCCCCGTACATGCACGCGCTAGGCCAAAAAGTGGGTGATTGCTCTCGCTCCGCTACGCTCCGCTCGATCAATAAAAATTTAGATGACGGAAATCTTTACTTGGACCTTTACAATTTTTTCTGTTAATTGGAAAATATGATATCCATCAAGTGACTGCCGGTAGTGTTGATACACATTTGTACCCTTTTTATCGCATTTGCTATGACTTTGCGCAAGATTTCCGGTGATAACTCTTCGCATTCCTATCGAATATTCTCCTTAAGGGCTGCGATTGTCTGAAGCTTGTTGGCATAAGCCCGAAATTTCAAGTAGCCCCAAAGAAAGAAGAAAGTCTTAAATCGGGCGATCTTGCTGGCCATGCCGAATCGCCAGAACGGGAGATTACGCGACCAGGAAATGCTTCCTCCACAATATTCATTGTGGCTCGTGCTGTGTGTGCGGTTACGTGGTCTTATTGAAATCACATGTTTACCAAGCCCCGCTCATCCAATTCCGGAAATAAGAAGTCGTTTATCAAGGCCCTGTAGCGTTCGCCAATAACAGTGTATTGCCGATGACGTCCTCAAAAAATATGACCCGATTACTCCTCCCGCGTGAACGCCGCACAGTACAGTCGCTTTGAGTAGATGTAATGGCTTTTTTCACATGCGAATTTTCAATGCCCAAGAAACGAAGATTTTTCTTATTGACGTAACCGCTTAAATGGAAATGCGCCTCGTCGCTCATGATGACTTTGGATACAAAATCGTCTTTTCGTTGTTGAGATTATTATTCCACGCTCTTGCAGAGCATAGTGCTCCATTGCTTGTTTATTTGTATACTGCATCTGTTTAGTTCACAAATGTCAATTGATTGACGTGCGACACAATCTGCAAAAATGATAACATCTTCCGATAGGGTGATTCATTTTGCGCCACCTTGTATATTAGATTTTCTGCATTTCTCTTTACTGTTTCCTGACTATCTTCCAGAAGATCCAGTTCGTCAGCGTAAGCTACAACAGATGAAATTTCTTAAGTACTATTCTCTATAATTGTTCTGAGAGTATCTCATTACGTTTTCCAGCACAAAAGTAAAAAGAAGAGGTGAAAAGGCTTCTCCTTGTTCTGATCCTTCACTTATGTATCTCGAATGTTTCAAACTATCGTAAGGCGTTACCTAGTTTGATTTGCCTTTGTTTCCATTTAGGCATTGTTGTATTTGTTTCACCAACTTTTTCATGGACCCTTTTCACAAGGACATGATATATTTTCCATCGGTTATAAGCCAATCTAAATTCTACGAATAATGTTGGACCGTTTCGTGAAATTTAATTTTTTTTCCAAAAGCAACCGTATAGTGAAAACCTGGTCACTCGTCAAGCGATTCTTCCTAAAGCGACACTGGTAGTGTCCGATAATTTCCTTTGCGTATGACGTCAATCTCTTTTAGAGAATATTGGACAGCACCTTGTGTTCGGTCACACCTTTTAAACACGTGATGAGCGCATAACTTCTCTGTAAATTCCTCTTTAGCATTTTTTATTAATTCCGATGGTATTAGGTCGATTACTGTGGCCTGTAATTCTTTAGTCGATTGCTTCTTTTACTTCCGCGATGATTCGCTGTTCTCCCTAAATTTCTGTTGTGTTTTGTTTCGAATGCTACTTGTTCTCCATGTACATCAAGCAGTTTATCAAAATATCTACTCCATTGGGCTTCAACTCTTACGTATTCTGATACGAGCTCGCTATGAACGTTACTCCTGACGAGATTCTGATCTGCCCTGGTATTTTTTTCTTACAGCGTTTATCTCTCGTGTACATTGCCCTCGTGTTTTTAGCTGCACAATTTTTTCCTTATCCATTGTTGTTTCTTATCCTGAAGGAAACGGTTGACTTCCTTTCGTAAGGTCTGATATCTTGTACACATCACACATATTTACCTTCAGCATTTTCCAGGGCTTAAGGTCTTGGAAGATTACGGATTTTTATTTTTTCTTCGCATTTTTTGTCAAACCAAGTTATTCCCTTGGAATTTCTGCAATAGCCGAGTTTTTTTATTGAAAGCGAACGTCACCCAAAAAAAAAAAAAACATCATTAATGTAAGGTAAAAAGTCTGTCAAAATCATGTGATTATATGCTGATTGACCAGACCGAAAACGCACCAAGCTGTCGCTCGGAGCCTGGGCGCTATTCCTGTGATCTTCTCCACGCTACGCTACGATGACGATTATTTAGTTAACTTCGCTGACCAAACACCAGTTGGACTCTTCACATCACAAACCTATCCGAGGCACTGAAACTCATCGATTAAATTCACTATAGCTGTATAAAATGCCGCTTGGTGATGGCTAACAAGAGAGTACATTTTGAAAGATATTTCCGTGATATTCCTTTCAATTTAATACGGCTTGGAAGTGTGTATTGATCCATATACAATAATTTGATAACTTCCAAGGATGGCGTGTTAACAGTTGAACACTGGCTACGAAATAAAATGACACCTCTTATTGGATGATCCTTTACATTTCAAAATTTAAATAATTTACATTGAAAAAATTATTTTCGGGTCCAATTTTTTTTTCTTAGTTTTCGAAATACATATATGCTTTAAAAAACAGGAACACTCTGTAGCATGGATATCTCACGAAAGATCTGTTTCTTTGGATAACTTGCATGTTTTGTGTTTAAAAATATGATTTCAATGATATTAAAGGTGACCTTACATTATTGGGGAAGATGTTTAGTTCTTTGATACTCAAATCGAAACTAAATACAGGGTGTTCCACGAGCAGTATGCCAAAAAAGCTAGAGCGTGTAGGTCTGGTCAAGACAAGAAAAAAATCATATGTGGGGGGGGGGGGGGTCTATTCTCCCCCGTTTAGCCGGGAGGGGCAATTTTCTAAAAAATTGACTTAATTTGGAAAAAAAAAATATTAAAAATCAACAGTTACATCCACAATGCCGTGATATACTTTTTTGTGAAGCCAGAAACCTCTTCTTTCATCTTGATTTTAAACGAAGCTGTTCTAAGGAACGGTTTTTGAGAAATTAATTTTCAAACTCAAAATTTTGAAAAAAAAAAATGAAAAAAAAAAATTTCGAACTATTTTTTTTTCAAAATTGTATGTAACTAAGTACTAACTTTTTTTCAAAAATTCAATTCTCTTATTAGTTTTTAGTTAAAAACAGAAAACCGGATGCAAAAATGTCTTGTAGTTTTTGAGAAATAAAAAAAAAACCCGAACCATTTTTTTCTAAGAAAAATCTTTTTTTGGGTTTTAACGCGGCTGGACTTGTAGGCAAATTAATGTATGAAACATTGACCTCGAGATTGTGAAGCCAAAAGACTCTACGCTGAAAGATATCCCAATCGGAGGTGTTCCAGTCGTAGCATGTTTTCAAAAATCCACCCACATCTGCGAGAGCACGGAGTGCTAGAGCATCGAAGAAGCGAAAGATCAGTTACAGATGGATCAGGAATCTTAGATGAAATAATTTTGGATTTGGTCCGACGTAATCCCTCCCTTAGTACAAGATGAAGAAGAGGTTTCTGGCTTTACAAAAAAGTATATCACGGCATTGTGGATGTAACTGTTGATTTTTAATATTTTTTTTTCCAAATTAAGGGGGAGAATAGACCCCCCCCCCTCCCATACGATTTTATTCTTGTCTTGACCAGACCTACACGCTCTAGCTTTTTGGCACACTGCTCGTGGGACACCCTGTATATACGAGTATATGTAAGAGTATTAGAGGGAATAAAATACGGTCAGAGAGAATATGTCGAGAATGTACATTTTTACAACCAATTGCCTATCAGGAAACCAAAGGAAACGGTTGAAAAAGTAAAGTCGAAGCTATAAGGTAAAGTAAACTGATACTCACAGTATAATGTAGTTACAGTCAAAAGTTACTTGTTATCAAAGGAAAAAACACCATAAACCATTTTATATTCCTCCAAAAAGAGCTGGACTCATTGGTAAATCCGTTTTCGCCCTTCTTTTTCAAAGTAATCTTCTATTCTCTAGATTTGCCTCTAAAATGTATCCTATTATATAGAAAGATAACGGATTTAGGTCTAATCATAAGTTACACAGGTTTTTATCAAGTACGATTGTATCCAGTACGAATAGCTCAGAAATTGTTACTCTTACCCTTAAATAGTTTTTTCGCCTTAAGTCCATGATAAGCGATCAATTTTTTTATAACAATATTCACTGGGTATATGGTCTCATGACGTGGCTGTTACAGGATTCGAGCCCTCTTTCATCGGCATGAGAACCTACTCATGCTTGCTTTTATTTCAAAGAACTAGGTCTTTTTTAAGAAGTTTCCCAAGTTAACCTCGTTTTCTGTAAAGTAAATCAACAAGACTCTTGCTTGGATGCAGTGGAAGAAATATTAAGCCCTGAGATTATACGCTTTCACGTGCATTTTTGAGGCACCTCAAAATACCTTGGCTATGGTATTGTACTGAATCATTTCACTCCAGAACGAAGCCCAATTGAGAATACATGGAAAAGGCAATAAAAGCGAGCTAAGAAACAGATAATTCTTAGAAAATACCATGAAATAGGTAGGATAAATTAAGAACAACACTCTGTACGAGTATTTAATTATTTTAACCTTGTCTAATAAACATAAATGTGCACCATCTATTTGTTAAGAGCACCTGATCGATGCAAAAGGGGCACCTCTTCATACATTTTTATATGTCCCCAGCTAAAAACCAACCAGGAAAATAAATAAGCGCGTTTAGGCAGCTGTGTATATTATCACCCTAAGCTTTAACTCCGTATTTTCTTGTCCTAAAAAAATTACAATATTTCCTGATTCTTCAAGATTAATTCCCGACTAGAGGGGATCGTAAGTGTCTTAACCACATTACCCACCAAAAATATACCCTTTTTGGAAAAAGAAGCACTTTTGTACTTACGCCTGTTGATACCAATTTTTCACGCTTTTTATAAAACAATTACAACTAATTTTTGATTACATTTAATTTTGGTTTTGTTCATATATTTTCCTTCAATAGAATTTTGAGGCTTTATGTTTATGTAAGTTACACTTTTTTGGGATCTAGATTATATTATTTTAGTCAGGCGTGCATAAAGACGTATTCGATTATTTCAGTATACACCAAAGAAAAAAACATTTTCCTTTCATGAGTTAAAAACTAACTAGAAATTTATATGTTTAGTAGCATTTCTTTATTGACTCCTTGATTAATTAATTTTTAGTTAAATAAGTTTCAGTGCACTTTCTTCGGCTACATTATTGCACAAAATTTCACTTAATTTCAGTATACTATGAGTGGTCAAGGCACTTCATCTGTATTCCGTCAATATTCGATGATCTCACTTTACCCTCTCTTCCACACCAAACATTACTATCCTTTTTTAAAAATAAAAAATAAAAATCCACACGAAACAATGAAAAACAACACTTTCCGAGTCTGTTTTATCTGTTGGGTTGCTGAGTACGCTTTTTAATACAAAACATTTTAAACATTAAACTACTTTTCGCCTGGAGTGCATCAAAATTCGAAATCAAAATTAAGCACCGAATTGGAAAAGATATTCAGAGGAACAAATCACTCCAGTTGAATCGAATCAGCTTTTGTTGATGGAACATTTTCAACTATTTTATTTATTCACGAGCTTGTATCCCTGTAGCTCTTGATATTGGTAAATGCTTAGTAAGAGAAGCGATTCTGTCATACTTAGTTTCGGTAATTGTATAAGCTTTTTACTCACACTTCACTAAATTTATTCCTTAAGTGCCATCATCACTTTACGCACGAAGCAATAAAAAAAAAAAAGAAAACTTCTAAAACCACACTCGTTTCGAAAAGATCGAATTTTAAATAAGAAAAAAACTAACGATTTTTTCTCTAATGAAACAGAACTAATTCGAATAACAGAAATCGTGGCAGCTCTGTTCATACAAATGGTGCTGAACGTGACCAACCGTCGACGGTGACAAGTAACCGAGGAACGCATCCACCGTAAGTTACAAAAGAATTCACAAACGTTTTAAGAACACTTAAAATTATAACTGCCAATGGCTTGGCACGGGGCGTCTAAGCTTTCTTTTGAGTCTTTCGAATTTCAATTGGCCCATCAATTTTAAATTAAATTTTGTTAATTTTCTTTTTTTTCAATAGCAAATGAGGTAAGATTTTTGTTTAACAAAATAGACACAGTTTTCATGTAAATATGTATTTGTTGTAAATTAAATTGCGAATGACTCACTAATAGCAACCAAAGCTTACGTAAAAAATATTAAAACCAATCGAAAACAATAACCTGACACTAAAAATCAATTTTTTCATATTTTCTTTATGAAACAAAAATGTGTAAACTATAATTGACAATTTCCAGCCGTACCCGACCCACTCTCAAGCCATCAGGATCGATCGTATCCAAAGCCCAGGAGTTCGTTGATATCTACAGAAATCCACCAACCCGCCCCGAACCGTTATACCCTCAGCCCACGCCCGACAAAACTGCAGCGAAGTGCCGCAAGGATGTCTGCTTACTACCCGATTGTTACTGCGGCGGAAAAGACGTTCCAGGTAAGTCTGAATCCTTTCGAAATGAAAGGTACCCAAGGGTCTACTAGAACATAATTGAAATATAAAATGAAAAAACAAAAATAGGAGGATTAGCTAGGAATGAAACGCCACAAGTTGTGCTTATGACTTTCGATGATGCTGTCAGTCAACTGAACATCGAGTACTACGAGGAACTCTTCGGATCCGGTCGTAAAAACCCCAACGGATGTCCGATTTCGGCGACCTTCTACGTGTCGCATGAATGGACAGATTATTCCATGGTGCAGAACCTCTATGCCGACGGTCATGAGTTTGCGTCGCATACCGTATCGTAAGTTTGAGTGCGATTCGCAAACATGGACAGTCAAATAGTTACCACCGCTTGCTTTCAGCATCATCACCATTGTTCTATTTTATCTTTATTTTCATTTATTTTTTACTATTTTTTTGTAAAATATGTTTTATTAATTATTTTTTTAAACTTTATTTCTTCTTTTTCATACGATCTTAATCATTGTTTATGTGCTTTCCATATTTAAATGTGTACATATATATAAATGTGTGTATATACATCCGTGTATAATCCATTTGTCATCTGTCAGCCGATATGCCTGTCGAAAAAGTCCCACAAATTGTCCTATTGACCTTCGACGATTCGGTTAATGATTTGAATAAGCAACTGTATACTGACTTGTTTGAAAAGGGGCGTGTTAATCCGAACGGTTGTCCGATATCTGCTACGTTCTATGTATCGCACGAATGGACCGATTATAGTCAGGTTCAGAATTTATACTCTGATGGTCATGAAATGGCTTCACATACTGTATCGTAAGTATTTCCTATTCAGCAATCCACACAATCGTAGACACGTATTGTAGTTTTACTTATACTGATTTAGAGGTGAAGTATTTAGATCACAAAAACACACACAAATTACACACTGACACCACCGAGTAGCAAAGTTGAAGGCTTACACAGGACTCCGGTAAAGTAGAAATTATTCGATTGTAAATATGTAGCAGAAAACGAAAATCACTATGTAGAAATAAAACTTCTTATGCTTGACTTCTGTCTTAATCCTTTTTCTATAAGACATTTCTAAATTTTGTTTATGAAAAATTATCTAATGAAGCTTAATTATTATTATGAAGGCGCAAGGAGGCACATCTGATGTAGATACCCAGCTCATTTTGGAAGAAACCAAATTCAAGATCCTAATGACTAAATTGTGCGCCACCACTTCTTATTTCATTTCTCATTTTGCCTAGAATTTGTGATGATGAACGCCACTTGTTAATTAGCTGTGACTAAAGTGACTTACTTTTATGTTTCATTACATGTCAATGACTCGACCCCACTTTAGCCCTACAAGCTCCACGCTCATCGACCTGTTTATTGTCAATAGAACTGATCTCATCAACTTCTATAGCCAGCTTGATGTTCCCGGCTTTTCAAAACACGATCTCATTATCCTCTTCTATGACCTCAGTCTTAGTAGATCTTTCGTGCCGACTACAATCAGTTACCAAGACTTTAAATCTATCAATATGGCTAGCCTTATCAATGACTCTCTCAATTCTAGTTGGCATAACCTGTATCACATGTCTTCCGTTGATGAGCAAGTTGAGTTTTTGACATCTACCATTAATAACCTGTTTGAGAATCATGTCCCAACCAAAAATCTCACCATCCATAACACCAAATGCCAATGGTTAACTCAACATATTGAAAAACTGATTATAAATCGAGACAGGGCCTACAAAAGATGGAAGAAGTTTAAACTCCCCGAGTTACTATATGATTTTAAGCGCCTAAGGAACCTTGTTACGAAGGAAATCAGGCAGTCGAAAACCAAGTTTTTTGCATCCAAATTCAAAACCGGCTTAAATGTTAAGCAAACATGGAAAATGATTAAGACGCTAGGTATGGGTAAACAAATCAAGGCTGAGACTTTAGAAGATATCAATATCGAAAAGCTAAATAGGAAATTCGCTTCAGTCGCATCTCTCTCTGACAATTGGCAATGGGGATCCGAACGAATGCGACATTATAAATTCCCGGTAATATGTCCAACTTGACTTATAGCTTTGGTTTTTCTAGAATCTACGAAGAGGATGTGATTAAATCGACCCTTGCAATCAAATCTAACGCCATTGGCTTGGATCACATGAACCCCAAATTCTTAAAACTAATCATCCATACCGTCTTAAAACCTCTCACATACGAATTTAATAGCATCCTTACCACCTCCGTCTACCCTAATTCCTAGAAGGCCTCTAAAATCATACCCGTTCCTAAACATGGAAATAATAATGATAAGGAATACCGCCCGGTCGCTATACTCCCATTCATATCCAAGGTTTTCGAAAAGCTTTTGAACATGCAATTAAACTCGTTCATAAATCAACATAAGCTCCTCTAACCGTTTCAGTCAGGTTTCAGGCCAAAACACAGCTGCACTGTGTTGAAGACTTTCGCTATGAAATTGATAAGGACTATGTGATATCGTTAGTATTATTAGACTTCTCTAAAGCATTCGATAATGTCCCACATGAAGTTCTTCTCAAAAAACTAAAATATTTTTTTAATTTGGATTCCTCAGCGTTAAAACTCATTAGGAATTACCTTGGAGATCGCAGCCAAGCTGTATATGCTTGTTACTTATCCACCTTTCTCCAAACCAAAACGGGAGTCCCTCAAGGATCTATACTGGGGCCCTTACTGTTCTCGCTGTTTAACAACGACATTCCTACAATTCTCAAACACTGTAAGGTACATATGTACGCAGACGACGTCCAATTATAGATCAGCTACCGACTCCACCTAAAGGTAGACACTACTGCCCGGTTAAATGAGGATCTCCATGCCGTTACACGATGGCCACATAAAAACAAACTTATGTTCAAGTCCACCAAGAGCCAAGCTATTGTCATAGGTCGTACTTTCCCAGACTTAAGTAACTTTCCACCAATCCAAGCCAGCGGAAGCAACATCGACTATGTAAAGACTGTTAAAAACCTTGGAGTCATCTTTAATCAACAGCTTACGTGGGGGGATCGCATCACCAATGTAACAGGTCGAGTCTACGGTGTCCTGCGTATACTATGCAACGCTGGAAATTGTCTATCAATTAGCATTAAATCAATGCTTGTCAAGACGCTACTGATCCCTATTTTAACCTACGCACTCCCGGTCTTCTGCGATCTCGATAGTTAGAGCTCACGCAAGCTAACCGTTGCGCTTAACAGCACAGTCACAAAAACATTCGCATAAAACATGATTTAAGAAAATAAGCAAAATTCCACTAGGTTAGTCGCGAAAAATTAATTTGAAAAAATAAGAAAAAACACAATATTCTTATTCGTTTTGGCTATCAACAAGTTTTTCATAGCAATCTGGGCTTAAAATTTCCCACATGGAGCTTCTTTAAGAGAGGCTTTGCTGTTGATCGATTTCCAATTTTTTTGGCCCACAAATGTTCAAGGGGGTTAATGTCGGTTGACTGTGATGGTGTTTTGAGCTGCGTACGAGCGTTAAAAAGCAGTCACATTTTGACCTTGTGAGAAATATGCTTTGGGTCGTTTGGACCCCATCTCAATTTTCGTTTGGCTTTGCCAGAGATTTCTTTTTGGAATGTTGAGGTAGACATGTTGGTTTATTCTGTAGTTCATAATCTCTTTTTGACCGACACCACTCGCAGATGTACACCCTCACATCGTGACATTATCTCCGCCATGTTTCACCGTCGCGTGAAGCTTCTTTCAGCGTAGTATTTGATTTTCGCCAAATCCTTTATTTCTCATCATTGCCAAACAAGTTAAACTTATTTTTAAAATTATTTATCACTTAAAATAACGATACTCCAAAAGTCCAGAGCCTTGTTAACATACTCTTTGGCGAATGTGATTCTTTTCTCTTTGTTAACTTCGAAAATAAATAGTTAGCGACGTGCTACTCTGCCGTTAAATTTTTTGACCTTACTAGTAAAACCGCCTTGCTCTTGCCACAGAAAGAATTTTTTTTGAAGATTCAAGACATCACTGCGTTCAAAAGTTTTACTTGTGTCTTGGGGTTTTTCTTCCTTTTCTTGAGTATATACCTCTAATTTATCTCCGATATTTTTTTTGACCGCTCCCTTTTTTATTTTCTGACCAGCCGTCTTTTTTGAACTTATGGACAGCACCCCTAACTACGGTTTAGGATTTTCCAACAAGTTCACCAGCTTCTCGCTCGTCTGAAGAAGTTTCCGATTTTTTTTCGTCCCATTTTACTTTTTTTCCTCTGAAATATGCTTTATTATTCCGTTGGTCGCCTCAATCATTCAAAAAGTTCAATAACTCAAATGAATGTAAACAACGATTGTATTAAACGATTTATTGTGGACTGTATTTAATATCGACCGCACTGGTCAAACGGTCGATAAGGAATGAATGACGGGATATGTGCCTATTCTCTAGCTCTTCCCCTTTGGTTCTGCTGTCGTCATCATGCTGATGCCTGATTCACAATGCCACATGAGAGCGAGGCGAGATGTATGTATGCATGCACGTTGCGAGAGCGTGTCGTTGCCAAGTGTTGGTATTGGCTGCGCTCTCGTTGCAGGTGTGATGCGGCACGTACGCACATTGTACGATTGCGCCGTTGAACGACGGTAGTTTTTTACGCCTGTAAAGCGGGTACTTCCTTCTGGGTTGCTCCTTGCTTAGGCCGCTGTTGTGTGTTTAGGCCGCTCATCGACTTATACCCGTATGACGATGGTTTGGTCTAGACACAACAGAATGAACTGATTATAACACACATTTTGAGCTTGTGCGGCAATTGCTGTATCTACTTTCTTTTTACTATATTTTGAATAAGAACAAGCCGCCACTGGGTCCATGAATATGACTATTAAACACTCAAAGAATAAGAGATAAGTAAGAAATAATAAGAATAAAATAGCTACTTCTTATGCTGTACCTTACTGAATGTGTATGAGTGACACATAACGCCCTCTTTTTGGAACTATAGCTCAGTCAAGTAGAATTCATCAATTAGCCACTGTAACGATGTTGCCACCTTCATCATAGATGAAAAACGGGTCAATAATGCGGTCAAAACCATGCTAAACAGTCACATGCTGAAAATGTATTGACTTCCTTACGATTAAGTGCGTGTTTTTTGAACTCCAAATGCCACATAACCACCAAGATGAAAATGCGACTCATTTGAGGAGATGACTTGGTCTTAGCCAAATAGTTGCCAATTGAAGACTAAGTAGAGAATTGATAATGATAGGGTGGTAACTTAAAAGTTAGTTGTAGCCGAATTTAGTTGGACCTTATAAGTGAAAATCTTTGGCGAGCTGAAATCCTCGAGCTTAGACACAGCTGCAATATTCTCGACCAAGTCGACTTGATGTACATGATGGTAACCTGTGCTGCCTATTAGTTTGCTAATCTTACGCGGATTCTTTACAAAACTTACGTACAAGAAGTTGGGGAATTAATTCAAGTGAAAAATCCTATTAAAATTCATATTGTTTCTATTGTACTAAACAACGCTTAATTTGTTATAAGTTCACGTACAAATCAACTTACTTCGAGCCGTGGAGTTCGACCCTGAACTATTTTAAACGAATCAGTGCTGCCGTAGCCGAAATAACATGTAATTCAAGGAGAAAAGTGATAAAACGAAACGGAATACCATCGTAGGTACATACATAGTTACGACTCGAAGGAAAACGTATTGATTCATGGCTTTTAGTAGTTTCTGGAAATCACATTTCTAAATTCAAGTTCTTGAAGAAGACGACATGAACCCTAATAATATCCTTAAATGTATCGTGATTTATCGTAGAGATACAAATTGATGTCTTACTGGTCTCTCGACAAAGATGTTGAGAGCTTAATAGACTATTAGCCTTATAGACTTCTTGACTTTCATGATTAGATTTCGTCAGTTACTAGGGGAAAGTGAGAAGTTCTCGGGCGGACATTAAAAGACTGCGATTTTCAGTTAAAAAATGATTTTATTTTTAGAAAATATTTATCTCTCCCTCTCAACTTCTTCATGGTATGCAAACCGATTCCCATAAATAAATTTCTTCCAGTTTGGGAACTGATAGAATTCTGGAGTCAAGAAGTGTCAAGAAGTTTGATGTAATATTCGCCTGACAATTAATCAATTAACAGGATTCCCTTCGCATCCCAAATGGTATTGTGATGCGATCGATTTCGCTTTCTTTGACGTTCTATTCTTTCGTTTCGGGCATGTAACGGTGGACCCATGTCTCATCCATAGTGACAAATCGCCGAACAAAATCGATCTGATCCCTATTGAATCAGTCCAAAGATTGCTGCGAAAATCGTTTATGCACTTGCTTTGCATCGGCGTTCAACAAATGGGTCACCCATCTTGCACAGAGCTTTCGAATTCCTAATTCCTTGTGCAAGATGTTTCGCACTCTTTCTTCCGATATTCGCATAGCCTCAGCTATCCCATTCACTTTCATTCACCTATCATCCAATACGATGTCATGCACTTTTCCGATGGTTTCCTGTGTGATTGCGGCCCTCCTTCACTTGGGTCATCTATGAGTGATGTGAGACCACGTTTAAATGCAGCTTTTTAACAATTAACGTCGAATGAACAGAACTTTGAAGAAGAAATTGGTTCTGATGTAGTACAAGCCAAATTTAATACTGAACCCACTGTGAACAAGTTTTATACCACAAACATGTAAAATACATGACTCCAGATGACCAACGTATCACACTTTGACTGATACCTTCGCCTTACTCAGTCTTTTAAAAAAAAATCTTTTTTAACTGGTACAAGAACCAAGTCTGATAGATCATTGCTTATGTCGAGATTGAACAGCGGCTCTTAACCTTCCAGCGGGCGTGCTGTGCATTTTTTCTTGAGCAGGCGCGTGTCGTAAATTTTACGTCATCAAGTTTTCTTCGTGAAAATTGTGTTTTCTATGCATATATGTTGGGAAATTGATGTGAGGGTATAAAAAAATAGATACAATACATGAACAGTAGTTATAAAAAAATTATTTAATTTTCAACAACAAAACGCATACATTTTTTTAAAACGAAATATTTTAGACCTCTGTTGGTCAGTCACTATCATCATTCTTACAATTGTTGCAAACCTTCATTGATGCTGAAGTCCTCTTTTTTCCTAATACACATAAACGGCACACACCGCGTTTCAGAGGGTTTTTCCTTTCTTCCGTTATCGGTAATTGACCGTAATTCATTTTGAGAAAAGCACTGACATCTTGAGGTAAAGCTCTGAGACTTAATCTGAAAATAAGATGCTCTTTCATCAAGCTGAACGCCAAATTTTTCAATAAGACTCTTCGATGTTTGGGAGACTTTGCTGGACAAGCAAATTTGTGTAAAATTTGAGCATTTATGCCACCAATATTCATCAGATTGTAGAAAACTACACACGGCCATCTCTTTGTTATTCTGGAGACCGAGTAAGTGGCACACATTTTGTCTACAGTATCCACTCCGCCTTTAGTTGCATTATAGTCCAGTATTACCCAGAAACCACCAATGAGACGTCCCACTCAAAATGGCCGCCGACGTTTGCCTACAAGCTCGGGCGAGCACGTGGGTACCTCAAGTGCTGTCAAAAGAGCATGTGAGTACCTCAAGTGCTGTCAAAATTTTGTAAACAATCGCGCACATTGTTATAATTCCAAGAGTGTGTGTGGCGGGAGTACACTGCGGTAAAATGAAATGAGCTCACACGTATTCACGGATAGAAGCTCGTTTGTAACGGGTTTTGTCGCTATGCACCTGAACCGCTGTCAAAATCTCGGAAAAATTTCAGGGTGTTACGGGGGAAGACGTACGAAAGACGCACGTCTCATTCTGGTTTCTGGTATTACCTAAGGTTTTCTGGTGTTTGGATCTGTATCGCTGTCGTCATGACAAGTTGAAATTAGTATCACAGATTTATTTTTCCGTGGTACGTAGAAAATTATCATTTTGTCCGTCTGAAAACCAAAAAGAGACGACTCAACAGATCTACTTTTGTCCGGCAAGAATTCTTTTGGGATTTCAGATTTTTTTTTTTCATTGTTCCCAAAACCGTTATTTGTTTCGTAAGCAAATAATCAGCTAGTGGCACACTTGTGTACCAATTATCGACGGTCAAATTTCGGTTTGAGTTCTCTGTAGGACTGACTAAACGTTTTACAATATCTGTTGGAGTTTTGGAGGCCGAAAATGGCCCATCGGGTTGTTTTCCGCAGTATACATACAATATTTCCAGATTTGATGTGTAAAATATTTTGGCATCACACAACGCAAAAATCTTCACCCCGTATTTCGCTGGCTTGCTGGGAATATATTGAATGAAACTGCAACGACCCCTAAATGGATGTAGCATCTCGTCGTTTGTAGTATGTATATTCGCTCAAATTGAATGATGACTTGCAGTTGTTGACGAAAGCTTGGAAGAAGCCACGTATCGCTGCCAGTTTATCAACTGTCCTCCTTTCGATTCTGGTGCTCTTGTCATCGAATCTCAGGCAACGGGTAATGAAGAGAAATCTCTTGTAACTCATGACAGCTCTTGTTATATGAATTCCGGTACCGTCACTGGAAAATATCTCCTTCACATTTGCATGGTTTGATTTTTTTATACCGATCGAATATAATAGACCCAAGTACGCCATAAACTCAGCCATGTCAATTTTCTTACAGTATCGATCTCTAGAATATTCGTGGTCAACTCTCAGCTGATTGATATACATATTTGTATACTTTAAAATGTCATCAATCATAGAAATATTGATAATTTGAAAGAAAGCATCCAGTTCATTTTCAATAGCAAGAGCTCGTTGAGTCAGGCAAGCGGATACTGTGACTAAGTTGATCTTCTTAGTTTTTCTAGAAATATGGTATGTAGTCTTACGCCATTTAGTTGATTTGTTTTTTCCAATGAAAAATTCTTCCTGCACCGCCACCTCTCCTTCAAATTCATCTGAAGAGTATTCTTGTTCGGTTGCACTCTCTTCAATTTGTTGCTCGATTTCATCTTCCGAAAATTCGCTGTCACTCGAGGGAGGGAAAGTGTCCTCATCTTGCTCTGGTGCATCAAAAATATTTTGAGCGAATTTTTCTAGCTCATTTTGAGTAAGCGGCCTACGTGCCATAACGGGATACGTCTACAGCAAGAATACAAAGGAGACGAAATAAATGAGAAATAAAAAAAAAAAAAAATTGCCTACTTGAGTATGCGCGCGTCGTAAAATGTACGCTCAATGGAAATTTCCGAAATATCAATAAAAAAAAAAACACCTTTGTTCACACCCGGTACGTCTGTAGGTTGGAGAGACACTAAACTTCGAATAACTCAAAGCTCGATACTCTCAAATAATTGGTAAAAGTAGGGGAAGCGATTAACCGTTAATAACGTAAATTTTACGACAGCGCGCCCGCTGGAAGGTATGACTTGAAGCCGATTTTCATTTTTACCCATAAAGGAAAAAAAACATATTGAGTGACTGTTAATGACAGTTCCATAGAAAGATAAATGCGTATAAGAGGTTATTGAGAATATTGGTCTATGATTATTCCTTCAAAAATATAGAGAACAATGATCTAGATGATATGGGGTGGAACAGTGTGGCCGAATGGACCAGTCACTTGGAAGCATGTGATTTAGTGCCACATGATGTATGTCAGCTACTATTCAGGCCTCGGAACTCAATATTCAGGGTATTAAAAGTATTAAAGCCTAACTGCTCCAAAGAATGGCTCAAAATATTCCTGTGCTATCCTTACCTGATTGCGACGAATATATAATTTAAAAATAAAAAGCTCTAAAAACCACATTTAAGATTTTTGTGAGGGACCCACTAGAGTAAAGCACTTTTCAAGCCGCTCACTTTTGTAAATGGAAAAACCCTTTGTATATCGTGTCACGTCAGTGTGAATATATTAAGAAGATTTGTCAGTTTCCCTTAAGCCCCAGACATATCTTGTCAAGTCTTGAGGTTCAGCGATCACTTCGTTAAGAGAAAAGAATAGGTCAGAAAAATGAGTTGTCTTACTTGTGTGGATCAAATTTAGGTTTGCTTATGACATTTATAAACTGTCATTAGGTTGCTTATGAAACGTGTCACTGCGAGCATATGGTATATTGTACTTTGCCTACGCCATCCAGTCAATCGATATTTCAGAAGACAGTCCTGTAAAAAAATATTTGGTTTCCAACGTCTAGCATATTGATATAAAAGTTGGGTTTCCATACGTTTTCGGTTGTTGCGAAAATATGTGAAAGAGTTCTGTCAAAGCTTCTTAGTCAAATTGGGATCGTTGGTCATTGTTCTTGTGCAAGACAATATTGAAACGGGCCTTCCACAGATATTCAAAAAGTGAGCTGCCTCCACGCAAGTAGACTATGGGGAATTTTGAGCTATTCGTAACGAAATCTATTTAAGAGCCTCTCCATGAATGGAGGAAAAAAAGGGTGGAAGCTTAATAAGTTTAAGGAATATATCACAATGATGTGCAGCATGTTCCAGAATACAACCGTCAAAGACTTTCAAGGTTCTAAATAGCCCATGTTGAAAAGACCGAGTACTTTTAAAGATCTATAAAGAGTCTGACACACAATACACATTTAAACCTTATTTTAGATTCACCACATAATGTACATAACAAAACACCATATCCACCTTTTCGATCACTCCAAATGCACACATTCAACTGTACACCCAAGCTAAAACACACAACACATTCCACAAAAAAAAAACGCACTTTGCCTACTAACCGCACGCTACAAAACAAATTCCTCCCAACCACTTCTAACTTGATCCCTTTCCATCCAACACAGTCACAGCTTTGGAGAACAGTTCTCGCAGAAGAAATGGACACGCGAGGTCGCTGGACAACGTGAGATCCTGGCCGCCTACGGTGGTGTCAAGTTGTCCGATGTCCGTGGCATGCGAGCGCCTTTCCTCTCGATTGGAGGCAATAAAATGTTCAAAATGTTGTACGACTCCAACTTTACCTACGACTCGTCCATGCCGGTCTACGAAAATCGCCCGCCCAGCTGGCCATACACTCTGGATTATAAGATATTCCATGACTGCATGATCCCGCCATGTCCGACTAAGAGCTACCCGGGCGTGTGGCAAGTACCAATGGTAATGTGGCAAGATTTGAACGGCGGCCGCTGTTCAATGGGTGATGCTTGCTCGAATCCAAGCGAAGCGGAGGGTGTGTACAAAATGATCATGAAGAACTTCGAAAGACACTACACGACAAACAGGTAAGGAGTCGTATGTGGTCCATATGATGTGAGACAACCTATATGTGGTGTTTTGCAGGGCTCCATTCGGTTTGTTCTACCACGCCGCCTGGTTCACGCAGCCACATCATAAAGAAGGATTCATCAAGTTCCTGGATGCAATCAATTCGATGCCAGATGTTTGGATTGTAACGAACTGGCAGGCGCTACAGTGGGTCCGTGATCCGACACCGATTTCGAGATTGAATAGCTTCCAGCCATTCCAGTGCGACTATTCGGTGGGTTTCTTCTACATTTTATTTAATATTTTTGATTCTATCTTGTTCTTTCAAGGATCGACCAAAACGCTGCAATAACCCGAAAGTATGCAATCTGTGGCATAAATCCGGCGTACGATACATGCGAACATGTCAGCCGTGTCCTGACATCTACCCATGGACCGGAAAGACCGGTATTCGATCGTCCCGCGTTGACAACGACATTGAGGAATCATAAGGCGTATATCCTAACGAAAACTACAAAACAAAACATTTTTTTTTTAGCTTAAAAAAATTGGCAAAAGCAAATTAAAAATCATTTAAATTAAATTGTAAATTCAAGGACTTGATCAACACGAAATACGTTCACTCGCTGCTATTTCATTTTGAATTGATTTGTTGTCAAACATTGAAAATCATTAAAAAGAAATACCGAAAAAATCGAAAACCTCGTTTCGGCTTTATTCATAAATATTTATTATCCTTACTAAAAAACAAATTAAATAAAAAAAAAAATTTTCACCATACCATATGCTTGTTAGGTTAGGTTTTACTTGTTTGTAAGATTTTTTTATTAACGATTATTTGCTGTAAAAAGTTAAAATGAATTTTTTTTTATATTTAAGTTTAACACCTAAACATAATTAAATCATCCTCGTTTGTGATAATTATTTCACATTTCTTGTTTAGCCGTAAGTTTGTTTATTTTTTTTTGTTTTAATCCTTGTTACATGGTTTTTTGAATTTATTTTTTTTTTGATTTTCATTTTTATTTTAAGTCACAAATATTTTTTTGTTTGCTTATACCCCCAAGCCATGTACGTTATGATTTACCCCGATTTTAACCAAGATGCATTTTGTAACTTAAACCACATAATTCAAATCACTAACATTAGCAAGGAGGAACTTAGTTTAAGGTCCAGATTAGTTTTAAGGGTAATTGTTTTAGTTTTTTTAAGGAACGAAAAAGCAAAACAATTTAATGTCAGAGTCCTAGAGTGTACAGGGTGGTGTAATGTTTTTTTTTTCTTTTATTTTTAATTTAAGATATATTCTTGTAGGTCTAGTTGCAATTGTATATTTTTCGCTACTACTTGCTAAATGTTGCCACGACCCTCCTATCTTAGGGCGGGCAAGAATTTCTTTTTCTATTTTCTTTTACTTAAACTCCCATTCCTTTCTGTGGTATTTGTTGGAAGTCCTTTTTATATTCTATTTTCTTTATTCTTATTAGTAGTTTTATAAACTTTTTAGTTGGCATGAGGTCCTTATTTCAAAAACTTTCTTGCACACTCCTATATATTCCTATGAAATCGAACAACTACTTTATATATAGCATTAAAAAAAATTACTGTATTATAAAGATATTTTATAAATAATTTTTTTTTGCAACAAAAAAGTATTAATTTGAATGTAAATCGAATCATAAATAAATTATTATAAAAAGAAAAAAAAAATTGTTGTCAAAATGGCTGGTTGGTAATTTGCATTCGTTAAAAATAGAAAAAAATCGTATATTGAAAAAAATATTTAATCTAAATTTTATGTTTATTTTTTTAAATATTTTATCGTATTTTGTGGGAGAAAAATGAAAAATTAAATAAATGAAACGCAGAACAGTGAGTGTGCGTATTTTGTGTGCGTTGTAGCTGAAGGACAATAACTGAGATGATAAAAATAAAATGTTTTAATAATGGAGTAAGCTGTTTTTCATTATTATAATGAGTGATTTTGCCGCTGCTTGGTTTTTTAGAGTTCCATTTTCGACAGTCTGCATATTACTTATGACATTTATCAAATTGAAGAATACTCATCTGGTGTTGCCATTTTATTACGAAAAGATTTACATTTGAGCAACGCATTCCTGAATTTTATTATTCAAACCATAGTGACCAAAGATGCCAATATCAATATTAAGCCACCCACTCGTATGCGTAGAGTGCATATATAAAAATACGTGACAAATTTTACGAAATAAATTTGATCTAAAACCTTACAATATAAAGCTTGCGGAAGAACTGAAGCCGAACGATTTACTACATTTTTTTTTTCGGAGAATTGTCTTCAGCAATGAAGATCAGTTCTGGTTAATAAAACTGCCATATTTGATATAAAAGCTGCCAGTGCTACCGAAAAAATAAACTCTTTGGTACGGTTTATGGACGGACGAAATCATTGGTCCGTATTTTTTTCAAAGGTGACCGTAGAAACAACGTTACGTGGCTTAAGCAAGACGGCGATATATGTATACCAAACAACAAGCGAATCGATACACCAACCGAGAAATGAGTTCGGTGAGCAATTTATCTCTCATTTTTAGGGAAATGCATCAAATCAATACGTAGAGTGAGTGTCACTCATCTTTCCGCTGTCCATAGAGTATTGACCGAGAATTCAGGTCTGCTAGTAAAAGTGCATAGTGGGTATCGCACACCATGACTGCGAAGGAATTTCGTTATGAAACTGCGCGTAGTCACTTTGCATGGTACCGCCGCCCGTAAGAAAAATATATTCACCAAGTTCCTATGCATAGTTGAAAGGTGGGTCGACTTTATATATGACAGCAGAAGTGGGATGACCTAATATCTGATGTTCAAATGAGAATCCGCCGCTTTTTTTTTGCGGCATTGGAAAACCTGCAAGTCTTTTCAGAAGATCTACAAATCGCCTCAATTTTTGGTTTCTTCTAAAGATCGAAGGTGGTGCTCAGCGAGGTCATGCACTATCGATCGCAACAGGTGATAGTCGCAGGGGCGATGTAGAATATGGCAGGTTCTTAACCACTTGAGCAATATTTTGTTGTGTCTTTGCTCGTATTCTGGCCGTTTTTACTTCAACGAAACAACAACAATGCAATGAAAACAATGAAACAGCGACTTATAGTACGGCATGCAGAGCTGGCCCCACCAAATGCACAGTACGTGTACCTGGCCAATCGATGCTGATATATGGCCGGTGTGCTCGACATTTTTTTGGCACTCACAATACGTTGCGGAAAATTGTTCTTTCTGCCATTGCAGCAGCAATTGGTTCGTAAATAAAATCCGTCCAAAATCTCTCGGCTTCAACTCATATGAAATCAAATTTCTTTGCACTTGGATCATTCTCAGAGCTTTCGAACGACTAGCCGTAACCAATGAATCTGTGAGTTCTTGTTGCTTTTAAAATTGATCTCCATTCCGTTCATGCCTCCAATTCTAATTCTTTAAATTTTTTCTCCGGTCTGAGACGCTTCTCGTCTGCCACCTCAAAATCACCATTTTTATAGCGTTGAATTCATTCACGACATGTTCTTTCACTAATAAAGCCTAGAAGCCGAAAAGTAAAACTTCCCACAAATGACGTTTATTAGATTCTAAAGACACAAATGAAATGGTAAGAAGTTTTCGACACATGTCCAAGCCTATCATGTGACTTTCTTGACTGGACATTTCTGACCAGCATGTACCACTAGTGCCATCTATTGGAAAGCGGAATCTGATAAATGCGTACCTAATAAATATTCAGCGTGTTGCATAGTTGTTCAAATGTAGTGAATTTATTTCGAACTTGATAATTTCAAATACCTGGAATGAATCATTGTAGCCAGTAACGAAATAGTGTATAATTATTGACAAAGCATACTTGCACACCTTCATTATTAGTATTACAATCTGTGATGAACCAGAGCCGAAACTTCTCTCAATAACTTTCTTAGTGCGCTATTCAACTTTCACAGAGGTGAAAGGGGCCGAGGGATTTATCGCTAACTTCGAATTTATTTTTTTCAAACAAGGGTGTTGTCCATACTCCGCGTCAATTCGTAAGAAATGCAATTAATTCAAGAAAATCTAAAGCGAAGAATTTGGGCAGCAACAAGCTGATGCTAATTTTTCAAAAAAAAAAAAAATTTAACGAGACAATTAGAGCATCTGGGTAGGTATTAGTGTTGGGTTACTCATACAAGATGCACTACAAACGTCCCATACATCACTACAAAAATGTCGCAACACCTCAAAAAAATTATTTGTCCCACTTCAATTCTTGTCATAGTCAGAGGCACCTCACGACTTTTGCATTAGTACATATTGCAAGCTATCAATGGGACATGTGACAAGATGTAAAGGGTGTATTTTATAGAGGTATAGAACTTTGAAATGGAATAAAACAAAGATGATTTTTTTAAATTGACATGAAATTGACTTTATTCTAAAGATAGTCTTCCGACATTATAATTTAAATATAATTTCTGGCATATGACTGCCCAAAACAAGATTGCCGTTGATCCCAATTTTGATAAGCGAATTTTGTTTAGCGATGAAGCTCACTTTTGATTGAATGGATACGTCAATAAACAAAACTGCCGTATTTGGAGTGATGATAATTCTCAAGTGTATGTTGAGGCACCGTTACATCCACAAAAACTGACTTTTTGGTGTGCTTTATGGGCTGGTCCGTACTTCTTTATAAACGATGCTGGCCAGAACGTTACAGTCATGATGATTACTGACTTCTCCGTTCATCAATTGAACAACCATGATGTGCAGGAGCTGAGGTTTCAACAAGTCGGCGGAACATGTCACACAGCTCGTGCCACAATTGATTTATTGAAGGAAACGTTTGGTAACCGCATAATTTCACGTTACGGACCCGTGAATTGGCCTCCAAGATCCTGCGATTTAACGCCGCTTGACTATTTTCTCTGAGGATATGTGAAGTCGCTAGTCTACGCCGATAAATCCGAAACGATTGACCACTTGGAGGACAACATTCGCCCCGTTATTGCCGATATACGGCCACAAATGTTGGAAAAAATCATTGAAAATTGGACCTCCAGATTAGACTACGTTCGAATCAGCCGTGGCGCTCATATGCCAGAAATTATATTTAAATTATAATGTCAGAAGATTATCTTTCGAATAAAGTCAATTTCATGTCAATTTAAAAAAATCATCTTTGTTTTATTCCATTTCAAAGTTCTATACCTCTATAAGAAACATCCTTTACCTCAAATGAGGTGGGACAATGTACCACTTCACTCCCCCAAATGAGTACCTCATACAAACTCAATAAAAATGCTTGTCCTACCCAACACTAGTAGGTATCCTGACTGGGCCTTCATTTTTTTGAAAACGCTAGCGGTCAGACAGTTCACGGTAACTCATGTCACACGCGAATATTTTCGGAACGAATTACGGTGACGTATCATGTTCATGCTAACAAATATTGAACCTACAACATCCTTCACAAAACCAACATCCTTCAAGTTATAGGTAATACAGCATCCGCAACTGACAAAAAATAATGCAAAATTGCCTCGAACGAATCTTCTTTTATCACAATGGGATATACTCATATCAACAATTCGAAGAATTAATACGATGAATCGACATTACATAAGTTTCTTTCTTGTTTAAAAGATGGAAAAATCAAATTGGATCACTCTGTACTTAGATTTCAAAATCAGAATGACTACTAACATTGGCCTACAAGCTGCGATACATATGTGGGGTAATTGCCAAAAATTACTGAGTCACCTGGGAGTGTAGCTTAAGTAAATAATACACTTAGACCTGACCGAAACATCTATGTATGAACGAGGTTTGTTAAAAAAAACAAGGTAACTTCTTAGATTGCGCATCTAAGTACATTCGACTTTCGATTTTTTTTTTGTTATGTTGGGGCTCATGTCTCCTAACATACGAGGGTGGTCCGATAAGTACTTAGCTTACAAAAGAAAAACAAACATTTTGGAGAAATGGCAATTAATTTTTCAATATAGTCTCCTTTTAGCTCGACACACTTGACGTAGCGATGCTCCAACTTCTTTAACCCGTCTGAAAAATACGTTTTCTCGAGGTCTACGAAGTAGGCGTCCGTGGCGGCGATGACCTCCTCATTCGACTGAAATTTCTGCCCGACGAGTGACTTTTTCAAGTTTGGAAACAAAAATAAGTCACACGGGGCCAAATCTGGAGAATACGGTGGATGGGGCAGCAGTTCGTAGCCCAATTCGACCAATTTGGCCGTGGCGAGGGCGGAGGTGTGAGCCGGTGCGTTATCATGGTGGAAGAGCACTTTTTTCTTCGCCAAGTGGGGCTGTTTTTTCTTCAATTCGGCGTCGAATCGGCCCAATAATATTCTGGCATAGTACAGCCCTGTGACTGTTTTGCCCTTCTCCAGGTAGTCGATGTGGATCACACCTTGTGAATCGCAGAAAACGGTGGCCATCACCTTTTCGGCTGATATGACCGTCTTCGCCTTCTTGGGAGCACGTTCGCCGGGTGAAGTCCAGTGTTTCGACTGTTCCTTGGTCTCTGACTGTCACGAAACGACGCAGAAACTCCTTCGGATTGCGCTTAAACAGTGTCAAACACTGCTCTGAAGTGGTCTCACGGTTGCGCTTGTTGTCCGGAGTGAGCAAACGCGGCATCCATCGCGCCGACAGCTTTCTCATGCCCAAAATTTCATGCAGGATATGACCCACGCGATCTTTTGAAATGCCTACTGTCCCAGCTATCTCGCACACCTTCAATCGGCGGTCTGCCAAGAGATCGTGGATTTTTGTCACGTTATCCTCCGTGGTAGCCGTTTTCGGGGCACCTGGACGTGGCTCATCATAAACCGACTTGCGACCAAGTTGAAACGTGGTCGCCATCGAAGGAGAAGAGTCACCGTACACAGCATCCAAACGCTCTTTGATTTCGCTGAGCGATTTCCCTTCCAAAAACAAGAATCGAATCACCGACCGATATTGCTCTTTTTCATTTTTTCAAAATCCGCGGACACTCCCGCTTCCACACGCGGTCAAAACAAAACTACGAGTCCGATCCGGCTCGAAATTTCGACAGTAACCGTCTACTAGAATGTACTACACGATAGTAAGTTGCTCTTGCGATACTAGCGCCATCTGGCGCTGAGGCTAAGTACTTATCGGACCACCCTCGTCTGTTCGCATTGGCAGCCATTTTGTATATTCACTTTGTTTTTTACAGATATAAAGGTTAGACGTTTTTTTCTCTGCTTGGCGATTTGTTGCTATTGACAACAAAGGTCTAAGAATCTGTATTAAATTTGATGTGAAAAATAAAATGAAGTGCTCCAACGTATTTGGAATGTTGACTCTGGTATTTGGAGAGTCTACTCCGAGCAAAAAATAAATGATGGCCGAAGACTGTTAATGTCGATGTCCGCCCAAAGACGCTACAGGGTGGATGAAAACGTTGAAGCAGGGTAGAAAATCGTTATGGAGAATTATCGAAAAACTATCAGAGAAATTGCTCAGTATATTGGCTGATCCATGTCATGCTTTTTTCCCGATATTTTGAGCATGAAACATGAGTCAGTGAAGTTTGTTCCGAAATTGATAATTTTTTACCAAAAGAACCGGCATCGGCATAGGCATCGCTTAGAAGCTGTTGAGTGTTACTAATGACCAGATCCAGATTTGCTGAAAAGGCTCATCACTAGTGACTCAACATGGGTATATGGTTATGACGTGAAAATTAAAGCCTAATCATCTCAATAGAAACAACGATTACAATGACGTGGATCGCCATGAGTTCTAGCCAGGAGAGTTCTTACTTGTGTACTGTCAATAAAGAGTATTAGCTTGAAGTTTTGCGCCGTTGGAATGAAGCAATGCGAGGAAAACATACCCTTGCATCACCTGCTCATTCATCGTTACTTGTGCGTAATTTTGGGCCCAAAGACAATAACGTAATCATGCCTCAGTCACCATATTCACCGAACTTGGCCCCCTGCGACTTTCTTTTCTTCTCAAAACTGAAGAGACCCACGAAAGGATGGAGATTTGCCATGATTGAGAAGATAAAAACCGCATCCCTGGAAGAGCTCTATGACATACCAAAAAGCGCATATCAGAACTGCCTCAAGGGTTGGAAAAAGCGCTGATGCATGTATTTTATATTTAAGGTGGATTGCTTTGAAGGGGACCAAATATTTTTCGGGGAAATTAAAAGTCACTTTATATTTTGAACAAATCTCATGATAACTTGCTTGAAAAATGTAGACAAATAAATCCCGGATGACGAAAAATTGAAGTATTGTTGATTTCTAGTGGGAGTCGATACCAGAAGTCAAATAACGTTAAGGGTCCTGTCACTCTTTTTGAGGAATCATCTTCAAATGTTAAAACTTGTGTTAAGACTCCTATGGAGGGTATCTTAGTCTCGATACCTACACCTATGTTTCATCAGCATTGCATCGTCACTAACTTCATTGAGCGATTCCATCCCACTGTTGTTGTTGGAAATTGAACAGATTTGCTGCAGACTTCATGACATGAGCTCACTATTCTTGATTCTAGGGTCCAGGATATAGGCCATGGCTTAACTGAAAACCGCCTTACTAAAGGCAATAATAATAGTTTCTACAAGGTTGTTGCGCTTTATTCAATTCGCACGACAACATATAATGCACTAAAAAAAAACTGAGTATACGTATAGGGTGTAGAGGCACTTTTCAAATATGTTTAGCAAAAAATCGGATGAAGTCGACCAATATAATCCACAAAATGAGAGAACTCCGGTTATTTTTTGAAAGCACTATTATATATTGAGACTTGAATCAGTACTAGACTTCATTCTCCGGGCTAGAGAACCTCTATGCCCCAAATTGTTAGACCCTTAATTATTCTAATGTCTCCTAATGTCTCCACAGAATTCCATTAACGCGTTATTCCTTAACCCGTTTACGGAACAACTTTTTGGTGCATAACTACTACTCTAATCTTTTGAATGCAATATCTAGAAGCCAAAATAAAACAGCTACACGCCTGCCCACAACTTAAGCATTGTTTTCATCCTTATCACCCAAATGCTCTAACTTTTCAAAATTCGAACCTAAATTTGTATCATCCACCAAACTCCCGAAAGCATCATCCACGTCGTTTCCATCCTCATCAACGTCCCTCTTCACCTCAACAATCCCAATAGCATTGCCGTGTTCGTCATGCACATGAATGCTAGTATCGAGCATCTCTGAAGCCTGATCTGTATCCTGAGTCTGAATACTTTCCCCTCCGCTGGTTGGCGTAGTATCCAAAAACGATTGGACTGACTTTGCATCTGTTTCCAAAATCAGTTGGCCATTTTGGAAAATAAAATTCGGTTCCGGCCGGTTATAGGATCCATACAATTCCTTCAACGTTGCCTTGGTAAGGTTCAGTTCCTTCAAGCCGAAGAATGTCTTTTTCGTAGCCTCTGCATCGCGCACCTCCTGACGTTCAGCTTTGCGCTGTAGGTGCTCTGCTAGTTCCTTCTTGTCCGTAAAGTCAGTCGAATTTCTACTTGAAGGTAGTGAACTAGAGATGGTCTTCTTCGATCGTTTGATAATCTGTCGGCATTTGTTGGTGAATCCACCGATGATCTCGGATCCCAAAGCAATCGCTCCGAGTAGGTATCCTATACCCATGAGAAGGAACATGCCTTCGGTGTCGGCGGTAGTTAATTGACGTTCTTCTTGAATCCGTTCTCGGAGAGCGTGTCCTGTACTGGCTTGAAGCAATTTACCTGACAATGATCTCTGCATTACCCAGGAGACTTCATTGCTGATCTTCGAAATGAGACCACTCTCTTGTGCGAGGAGGATGAATCGGTTGATCTTCTTGGAGTAGACAGAGTCTCGTGGAAATGCAAAGCCAACGTGGAACGGAGCAAAGCATTCTTCACTCAAATGAAGAGCTGATCGGCGACTTAGGACTCTGGGAATGAAATCATGCATTATGGTCCGGATGATAGGAGCATAGACTTACTCATTCGTGAAGTTGGACTGCACTAAGTACTCCAGTTGCGCCCGAGATCCAAGGAACGCGTAGTTCCAAAAGAACGACTGAGTAACGTTGCCAATCCCTTCCTCCAGAGAGCTGACGAACTCCATTTTCCGAAAAAGTTTTCCGGTCGCATCATGGGTTGAGTTCTGAAACCACTTCTGCCAACCACCACGATCTTCGAAAAGTCACATTCGTTACGGGGACTATCAAAGGAGCAACGAACTCACCCAACGTTCCTACTCGAAAGAACAGGCCCAAAAGATCATTCACTGAATCCACTGTGTCGGGAAATGCTGGAAGCGTGACAAACGCAATAATCGATCCCGTGTAGCACGACGTTATGATGATCGTGAAGAGCCAATAGAAGCCAATCAGGATTCTCGTGGATGCTCGCTTCGAATTGCTCCATGAGTACCTCCCTGTAAATGTAAAGCTATTGGTGAACATACCAAAGACGTACCAGAACATGTTCTCGATCTCCCCCCAGTTGCCGATCAAGTGCTTGAGCGTAAGCTGATCCATAAACACGATCGGCACAATTGCTCCCAGATAGATGCAAATCAGCGCTAACCACACTGGCCATTGGAATGGCCCCAAAATGGCTCGGTATTTTGGTAGAGCTTTCGACGCCAAGGTGATGAAAGATGCGCAATCCCTAGAATGCCCCTGCGACATCTCAATCGTTTCGATACGATCCTCGGTTATATAAACACCCGCCATTCCCACGTCTGCTTTACGGAGGCGCATTTCTTCGATGATAGTGTCGCCAGGGCTTGGGGAATAAATATTCTTAGATTACTGCCGATGGGACCAAATCCACTGCTTACCCAAATAAATTAGGATTTTCAGGCTCAACGATGTCAAACGAGAAGTTCATTTGCTTCGCAATCAGATTCATCAACCTGAATTCGATGCCCTCCCAGCGTACGTAATTCTGACCAGTGTTGTCCAGCTTCCGAATACGGAAGATGTACGGCGGCTGATTGGCAGCGGATACCAAGAAACGATGTCCAGAGAAACCGTCGTAGAACTTCTCGGGATATAAATTGACATGAGGCCGTGATAGGACACTCTTGACCCAACTAGTCAAGACCACGGGTACATTGGTTCCTAGACCATCGGCGTAGAGTTTATGGGTGTAGAGCACATAGGGCCGCTCCTTCTCGGTATCTGTCACCAACGACTCTCCGACAACTAATAAATTAACTATATTCGATGACTTTTCCGATGACAGAAAATCCCTCAGCTTCCACTGCGACGACCGAGAGATGAGCAACACCCGCGATTCCACTTGAGCACCGATAACCTTCCTGGTCATCAAGGGATCCGAGAGGAACAGGATGTAACTGCGGCAATTTGTATCCATAGTCGAGCGGAATCCACGATTGATGACTTCATATTTGCTGTTTACCTGGCCATGGTAATAGGTGATTGGAAAGTCCTGACAAAAATATATTTTTTAGTGAGAGTACGAGGTCAAGTACGTAGAAGAGCATCACCTTGAACAGCTTCTGCAGGATGAAACTCTCCGACTTCTCGACGTAGCTATCATAGAAGATAATCGGCGGACACTTGCTCAAGTACTCCAGCGAGATTTTGTTGATAAGGCGGACAAGCGAATCGGTTTGCTTCTCATTCCTCGACATTTGCATGTGGAATTTCTTCGACAGAATCTCGCCTTGTTGCTTGGGATGACCATGGAACTTGGGATCAACGCGTCGCTTCTCAATATAGTGCTCATTGCAGCTATCGAAAATCACTTCGTTTAAACGATACCGACGCGCCACGCTCAGACGAAATTCACTTTCCTCCGTGCAATTGTTGGCCTTAATCGGAACAATCAGCAGAAGCAGCACGAGAAAGAAACTCGTAGTGGGCACCATCGTGGTTCAAGTTCGCGATGCGAATGGCCCGACCGATAGAGTTGTTGAATTCATGTCTACTTGCCGCCGAGTGAGTTGGTATTAATTATGAGCCGATAACCATCTAAATCACGATATAGGTGGTGAACTGCATTCCTAATTCAAAAGGGACACCTGCAGGTAATTGGGGCAAATTGGTGGTGGAAGAGGCAGTCGTAAAGTGTGTGAATCCTCCTTTGAGTTGTTTGCCGGTGTTAATTAAGTGGGAAATTGATTTTTCGCTGTAGGCCTTATTGAGTACGAAGGGCAAGGCGCGAAAAGTTGTGGAAGGAACTTGTGTTGAGGAATGCAGGGGTTCTAGACTGTTTTCAGGTCAAGTCTGGCATCTGATGTCGATCGAGATGTTTCTAATTTGACCTTGGATTCGAACAATTTTTAGCCTAGTGAGAGTAGCCTTTAGTGACTCGGGTTCTATAAATAGAATATTCTTCTAGCACAACATGTGACCTTAGTTGCCCCAGCCCTTATCCACTTGTTCTTACTCAAGCATGTCGAACCAGAGTCCACGAGAGATCATGCTTTTACGAGTATGTTGCTCTTTTTTCCCACCATAGGAGCTTGATGTCTTACCCTCCCCTTCTTCGTTCTTTTCTGTAAATAGAGCTGCTAAGGCCTTGAATGACATGCTTTTTTACGCCTCTTGCATGGCTAAGTGAACCTGAGTGGTGGTCTTACTCGGCTCAAAGTCTTACTCGACTGGTTGTCCCGTGGTCCTACTCGGTTGGTAGTCTTGTGATCTCTTTTGGCGGCTAGTCCAATTGACTTGCTCGGCTGGTAGTCTTATGCTCTAACTCGGCTAGTGGGCCTTGAATTTGACGGCTTAATGCAAACCATATGCAAAATAATTAAATAATCTAAACCTAAATAAGGTTAATACTTATAGTATTAAGAAGGAAAAGATTAAGGAGAGGGAGATTGGCGGCGATACCCAACATTTTTAAGACAGGGTTTGGTGAATTAAGGTCGAAAGGCGGAGTTTGTTTCGCGCAGCATTCTGCACATTGGTTCATGATAGTCGTAGTTCGTGTTAAGGGGAATCGTTTGAAGAAAGGGCAGCCAGTATTACCGGTAGTAGGTCGTAGATAAAAAGTATGTCTGCGACCTTACGTCGTTCCTCTATCGGTTGGAGGTTGATTAATTTTAAGCTATCCTTATAAGGTGTTAGCCTAGAGAATAAACCTATATTGGATGGTCTCAATGCGCGCATTTTGATAACCGTAAGAGGGGGACCAAACTTGACTAACATATTTAAAAGGCTGCTTGAACTTTAAACTCCTTGGTCAAACGTATCACAAAACAGAGGCCGAACTGGCTCGTTTGATTTTGTTGTCAATGTGAAGGCAAAAGTTAGTTTTCGGTCACAGACAATACCTAAGTCCTCAACAGAATGAATAGGAAGGCTCTGGGAGCTGAAGGGAAGTACTTGAGAGATTATGTGAAGTAATAGCTTGACACTTGCTCACACAGAGCAAAAGATTTTTTTTTTTTTGACACCTTATAGTGAACCTGTTTAGGTCGGATTGGAGTAAGCGGGAATCGGCAGGGGAAGGTAATTGTTTGGAGATTTTCATATCATTAGCGTATACGGAAAGATGAGGATTCTTGATGATAAAGTTAACATAATTAACGGTTAGGATTAATATCACTGGACCGAGGTGGCTGACTTGGGAGACCTCGGAGGTGGCATTAATTGGATCAGAAATAGAAGATCTGGACATTGTACTGATGGTCTTCAAGGTAGGATTTGGTTCATAGAATAAAACCTGGGAGAAATTCAAGAAATCTGATACGAGATTTTGTCGAAGGCGTTGCTGAAGTCTGTGGCAATAACATCTACCTTGCCATGCTCAAGTGCGCACAAGGATTGTGAGACAAACTCAATTAGGTTAGTAATAGGTCTACCGACAACCTTTATGGAAACCATGTTGATTTGGGAAGAATATAGGCTTAAAGTTGAAAATATTGTAGACGATACTCTCAAGGAGTTTGGAAAAGCAAGAGAGTTTAACAAAGCTAACGAAAGAGTTCATCTGAAATGGAGCTTTGAAATAAGGCCGTGCGGAGTAGGACCAGATGGTTGGCGCATTTTTTGAAACTATGATAGGGAGCCAGTCAAAACCGGACGCCCAAGTTTTGCCATCGTTTTTTTCTTCGTTACGCAGAGAACGTAGTTCCCTGCTATACCAGGGTGGAAATGAGATCCAGTTCTTTTTAGGCAAATATGGAACAGATAGGATAAGGCAACTGATGACTTTGGAGGCTTGAATAGGGCAGGAATATTATTTAAGGACATGTGCGTGTTAGGGTTTCGGAGAAAATTAAAAATAATATTACTGGGCAAGCTATTTGTTATAGTTTTGCGAGCTCGTATTGAAGCAATACGTATTTTCGGAGTGGATAATGGTCCAATGATTGTCTATTGAAAATTTTCCCAACAATAGTGAATGGATCCAATGTAGAGAGGAGGTGGTTACTTATGGTAACCACGCAGCTCCGGCATCAGATCGAAACATCAGGACAAAGTGTCGACCCATGTTGTTGATAATGCTACGGAGTTGGAGGAGGACTTTCTTTCTAGTCGCGATAATGTTTCACGAGAGCATGGAAGGTCGATATCGCCACAGATGATGATAATGTCATTGTAGCGAGCGGTTCAAATAATCTATGAAACCGATGGCAAGTTAATAACAGTAAGTGGGTTGTGAGGGCCGGATGTTGAGTTTCCGTTTTGGGAAAGTTATTATGGCGCTTGAAAAATTGTAATCGAACTCCGTTCGACGTTTTGAAGGGTGTGAAATCGTAACGGCCCGGAATTGCTATGAGGACTCCGCCACCATACGGACCGGCAGTACTATTGTGGCTATCAGCGCGAAACAGAGTAAAGTCTAATGTGAATGGCCCCCTGTCTCTGATATTGCATAGATTAGTTTCAGCAAGGACAAAATAGGAGTGGTACTTGGATGAACTGTGCGATTGGTGGTGAGATGTGACGTTGTCTTGCAGGTGTGAGAGGCGCTCGGAGCTAACGTGGGTAGCAAACGAACAGAGATCGTTAGTTACGTCATTGGGGGAAATATTTAGGCTGTCGTAAAAGCAGAGAAAAGTTTTCTTCAGTTGGTGAGGGTCAGTGGGGAGGCCTTCTTGGTGGATCAATATCATGACGTTAGTTTTAGTTTCGCCGTCAATGCAGATAGAGTCAGTTTTTAGATAGGCAAGATAGAGATATAAGTTTCGGTAGATTCTTCTGTTTCTAAACCGTAACATGGTATACAGATCTTCAGTATTATTTTCGGCAAGGGCTTTGGCAAGATTGATTGGGAGGAGTAGATCTAAGAAAAATTGGATGGGACTGACAGAAATTTTGAGAATAGGTGGAAGTAGTTGGATTGAGAGTGTATAAAGTTAGGGTATAGACGATTGTTTTGAGGATCCTGAGGGTTGAGGGAAGAAGGTATTCGCGCGATATGTAAACGATATGTACAATTTTAGAAGATCCGATATATCTTCGTTTGCTACGTCGGCAGTCTCTTTTAAGAATCTATAGCCCAGCGAAGGTAGGCGCCGATTCTGGAGAGCTGGGCAGTGGCAAGGCAGATGTTGGGTCGTCACGGTGTCTTCCTCGTCGCCACAGCTTCGGCAGAGATCGCTGGATCCCGAATTCCATTTCCGGAACATTGCTCCAATGGGACAATGTCCTCCGATTATTCCGACGAGCATACGGATCGAGTTACGGTCCAGCGCCAAGAGCTTCTTTGTTTTGCCGATATTAAGCTCTGGTCAAGATGATCTTGTCGTGTGACAGTCGTTTCTTGCAAGCCAAGACGAACTGACTTCTTTTATTATTGTATCACATATGATTCGGTATAATGCACTAATCGGTGGTTATAGTGACGTGTTCGCTTCTCTGAAGTCCATTTCGGACCCTTGTCTGGCCAATTCGTCGTCTCTTTCGTTCCCTGCAATGAAATTGTGGGTGACCCGGCAGAGTTTGACTGGTGGACTTCAGTGAGTCGCGACATTTCATGACAGCCTTCGATCTCTTTGTACAGGATCCTATTGACTTCAGTGCGGCCTGGCTGTCTACAAGGATGGTGATATCCGATGGTGAGATATCGGTTACTTGTAAGTGTTTGGCTGCTTTCTCTATTGCCAGGATCTTTGCTTGGAAGACGCTGCACAAATCAGGGAGTCTAAATGAGGTACTAAGCTTCCGCTTTGAGTATGAGTAGAGTACCCTCTAACTTTAGGGATGCAAATATGGGGATTTTCTTTTTCCTGGCGAACAAACCAGGTCAGTTTATTCTCAGACCGTTCTGTCTTACCCACGAGGAGAGTTCTTTCAACGCGGGATCCATTAGTTCGCTGATAATTGGTAGATATTCACCTTTAATCAAGATAATTAGGTCATCTGCATATGCTACGGTCTTTGTGCCTTTCACCATGAAGATTTCAAGGACTTTGTTAACTAAGTAGGGGAGAGAGAACTCCACCTTGTAGTGTGCCTCTAGATGTCACTTTCCTTATAGAGCTGTGTCCAATGTCTGCATTGATAATTCTGTTAATTAACATATTTCCAATCCAAATTACAATGGATTTGTCTACTTTTATGTCATCTAGAGCTATTATTATGGCCTCCGTGAAGACTCGCTCTATATCGAGGAAGGCTGCCATTGTAAATTCTTTTATATTCAATGAGCTCTGAATTTTACGAACAACATTATGCATTGCACTTCCCACTGATCTGTCTTTAAGGTAGACGTATTGAGTATTGCATAAGTTGTGTGATACTCTCAGTCCTCTGATGTATAGATCAAGGAGTCTTTCCAAGGTTTTTAATAGAAACGACGAGAGGCTAATTGGCCTATAGTCCTTTTTGGTAGTGTGGATTAGTGTACCTGCTTTAGGTATGAAAACTACTTTCATCTCTTTTCACTGTGTTGGGATGTACCCTGCACGCAAACAATTGGAAAAAAAATGCTTACGAGGTGAGGAACAGTATGAGTTTGCGCTTTTTGAAGCATCGCTGGCAAAATATCGTCTGGCGCCGAAGATTTAAAAGGTTTGAACGAATTTATTGCCCATGATACTTTATCCTTTGTAATAATTTCTTTTAATACTTCTTTAGTTGTGTGAACCGTCGCGTCGTCCCGAAGAGGATTGTGATTTCAGAGGTTTTACAACCTGTGGGAAGTGGGTTATAGTCAGTAGTTCTAGGGATTCCTGACTGGATTCTGTCCAAGAGCCATTTGGTGTAAGGATGAATCTTGGTACAGGGGTCCTTAGATAAGATCTTTCTGAGCCGTGTAGCTTCGTTGAGATCCTCTATTGATTCGCAGAACTCCCGCCAGAATTTAGACTTTGCTGCTCTTGTTTTGCTCTTGTATTCGTTAAAGCTGGATTTGTAGTTATCCCAGTCTTCGGATCTTTTGCTGATCTTTGCTTTATTGAATAGAGTTCGAGTCCTGTTCCTGAGTTGCTTTAGCTCTGTGGTCCACCAGACTGTGCTGGTTTTCTTGCGAACACATTGCAAAGGGCCGGATTTGTTGAAAGCCGCTTTCAGACCTTACTTGGATGATAGGTTGGTGGTCGTACTCGGTAGGTAGTCTTGTGTTTTTACCCGATATGCAGTTGTGTGCCATTACTTGGTAGATAGTCTTATTGATTGGTAGTCTCGTGGTCTAACTCGGTTGATAATATTGGGTGGTCTTGTGGATTTAGTCGATTGTTAGTGTTGTGGTCTAACACCTAGTCTTATGGTCTTACGTGGTTAGTGGAATTTTTTTTCTAACCCCATCTGGGCTTGTTGGCTTATTCGATTCGTGGTCTTACTCAAGTATTAGTTTTAAGTGGCTGGTGGCCTTACCCAACTGTTGATCTTCAGTTTTCTTTGTTAGAAATCGCGTCCTAATTTGGCTCTGTCGCAAAATTCGATAATATATTCTTTGCAGGCATTATCCTTTAAGTGAATGTTTATCATCTGATTCCCTTTGACTAATAGGCCACATTAAAGTCTTTCACAATGAAATTTTTTTTATCGACAATCTGATGTCCCAAATTTGGAGTTTCAAAAGTGTCCCAAGGAAGTTTGGAAGCCTTGGCGCTAAAGTGAATAAAACTCGTATGAGCTTCTTTAAAATGGATTTTTGATTTATTCCCTATTTTGGCTCCAAGCCCTAATCCACTTAGAGATTATGCCCGGCATCGTCAAACATTCGTTAAGTGGGCTAAGAGAAGACTCCGATGTAATTCGGAAGTATAGCGGATGTAAGCAATTTGTGCAGTTCTTAAGTTCGCTGAAGTCATTATAGTTTAGCCTTAACAATAAAAGCCTCGACATCGATTTAGCTCTAATTACTTCAGGCTTTTATGCTAAGTTCGAGAAATCAGTTCAGTAAGGTCATCTGCTTATGTCCTTGATCGAATCTTGAACATTGCGTCACAGTTATATGTACACCTCTATTATTCGATTCGAAATCAGGATAATTACTATAAGTTATGGAAAACTTGTCTTCCAGTTAACACATCATGTATCAGACGTACAGTGGCAGGAAGAAAAATAGCACTTTACCTACAAATCTTGTAATAATATAATGTTATGTAAGAAAAAACACGATTACGTTCATAAATACTTATTCGATGTTTTCGTTATTACCTTAAGTACGGAATTCAATAACAATTTTTAACCTAATTAATTAAAAATTAATAAAATAAAAAACAAAAACTTTAGAAGACTTGAAAAATGGGTGGAAATGGAAATAGCACTGCAAATAAATAACATTTTTGAATTTTTATTTTATCTTCAGTATTTAGTGGGGTATCCTTTATTATTTAGGATAGCAGCCAATCTCCTTGGCAAACTTTTTACAAACCTTTGGTAACGTGTTTCCGGAATGGAATACCAAGCTTCTTGGATGGATGTCCGTAAATTCACTAAATTTCCAATTATTTTTGTTTCTAAAGCCTTGTCCACATCATTCCACAGACTTTCAATTGGATTTAAGTCCGGACTCTGGCGGCCAACTTAAAACTTGAACTCTGTTATCCTGAAGCCAAACTTGTGCAGTTTTGGCTGTATACTTCGGGTCATTATCATGGACAAACCTCCAGGCTAAGGGCAGATTTTCGCAAGCATAAGGCTCCATATGATTTTGCAATATATTTTTGTACTGATGTTGATCCATCCTGCCAGATTTTCTAGCTATAGGAACAACACCATGCCACGAAAATGCAGCCCAAACCATTACGTTCCCGCCACCGTGTTTGACTATCTTCATCGTGTATTTTGGATTAATATCTTACCTTTTGGGCGACGAACATACACTGCCATCAGGTCCATGTCAATTGAACTTGGATTCGTCGCTCCAAAAAACATGTTTTAAGGCATTATAGACCATTTTTTTAACACTTCCGATCGTTTGCAATTTGCAAAATAGGCAAAAAAAAACGTTCACGCGTTCCTTATACGCGGAAATGTTCAACGTGTACATGGACTCCAAAAAAATTATTTTAGTTTTAGCTTGAAGTCAAGTGAGTGATAAGGTTGTTTATAACGGTGCTATTTATTTTTCCGCCACTGTATGCCTCTATTGAATAACAAATGTGTGGTCCTATCCTAGGTAGAACAACGAGTATGAACGCAACCTCTGGAATTTGAACTGCTTCCAGCCAAACCGTGGATTGTTAGATTCACTGACAAATTTCTTGAATGAAAGATCGAGTATTCGAAAAGAGAAACGAATTTAATGTTTTTCGGTTTTATTGTAATTACAAACTAATTATCATAATAAATACAAAATTTAAAACAATTTCTAGAAAAAAAAAGAAACGGTTAAAATATATTGAAAACACTTCGAAGACATTGCTTGGTTCGAATAGTACGTTTGAGTTTTGTTTTTCGATCTCTTCGCTACGAAGTACAAGTACACAAGAACGTTTAATACGAAACAGATTATGATAAATTATAGAGATATGGATGACTTATGTAATACCACGCTATGATTAAGTTCTCTTTCGTTGCCAACCTACGAAAGACGCACATTCAATTTAAGAAAAGGACATGACACAAATGCTCCACAGGTCAAACGCTCGACATCCGCTAAATGAATAAATAAAAATACTAAAAACGTGTGACAAAAACCATGTGATGAACAAATATAACACGACGGGCATGCGACATTTGAGATTGCTTGGATAGGTTTGTTTTAATTGCATTGTTGTTTGTTTTTTTTTTTACTTTTTTCTGCCTAAACATCGAGCATATCGAGAGCGGCGTTGAGTGAAGCATTTACAGGGTGCTAACCCAAGGTGTCTTTACTTGTTGGTTGTATATTGTTCTGTTGCTTTAAGGTGGAATTAGTTTTCTTTTTTTTTTATTGCTTTCGTTGGCTTAGTGTAGTGCATGGATTCAAGCACTTGCGAGGCCAAGGGCGACGCCTCCGGCAAAGGCAGTTAAGAAAATGTGTAAATCGTTTAGTTTTGGACCGTCTTCATCACCGATCAGGTTACTGTACCATTTCTTTCCCTTCTTAATTTTGCTCTTTAGAATATCCTCGGCCTGGTCCAACTTGCGATCGACGAAACGTTCGGTCTGAAAAGAAAGCGGCTTTTAGTTGACGGGCCTTAAAAAAATCAGTAGGAAGTCAAGGGAACCTGTTGCAAAATGCTTGAAAACTACTTGTATTCGAACTTCGTTGTCTATTCAATAACGTGGAGGGGAGTATCAACAAACAGGATTTTTTAAACATCATTGTTGGCCCTAAATGTCCAGAGAAATACGCTTCATTGGGCCCACTTGTAACGAACTAGACACAAACAAAGAACGGACTCTCTTCGCTACCAAACCAAAATACAATGAACTCAAGCTAAAAACTCAGAACAACCAAGGAAAATCAAGCATTTATTCAGTAAATCCGTTTATTCCATTTGATATTCAGTGTTACAAAATAAATAATAATCTTGATAAGAGTAAGCAAATAAACACAGAAGGAGGAATAAAATAAAATGCATATCTTCAGGGCAAGCCCATTTGAAAATGCAAAAACTCTTCAGCCTATATCACTACCCACACGCAAGATGGGACATAGAGAGGTATCAACTTGTCGATTGCCGAGTTTGATTCGAAAACGTAAAAAAAGGTGGACACTTTAATCCGAGGAAGTATTGTTTTGTTTTGCATAAGCAGCTTGGAGTATACTAGCTTGACCTACGCCATTCCAAAGCCAATGAACACCCCACCGACAAAAGAAATAACAAAATGTTGAACCTTCGACATCTTGTGGATTATGGCGTCCTACATGGGAAAAGAGAGAAGTATCGTTCAGTTAAGGATCACAGTGTTATAGATAGATGAAAAGGAGAACACCTAAAATAGGAATAGACCCACGACGACGTCTTCGAATACAAGTAGAAATTAAATTTTGTTTTTTTTTTCAATTAAAATTGCTAATAGTACTTTAGGTATTCGACTTTTGATGAAAATCATGAGCTTACCTTGTCTACCCAGTTGCGGTCATGGCCCCTTATGGAAGACTCGACGCGGTCAGACACTTTGTCGAGTTTCTTTGTCACCTTGATCCAGTCGACTTTAATTAATCCCTCTTGATTAGCAATTTCCATCAGAATGATGCCACCGCCGATTGCGAAGGCTGCTGCTTTGCCGAATTTTGTTACAGTGAAACCAGTTACCCTAAAAAAACAAATTGCTGTTAGAATGGAAAACAAATAAAGTTGAGAATGTTGAAGAACATCAGATCAGCTATATGTAGGCAAACCAAATTCATGAAAACCAGAGTCAGACGCATAATCATGTTATGAATTACAATGACATTACAACTCATAAGAAGCTTCGTTATGTGAGCCAACGAAAGAAAAATTAATGATAATGACCGGACTACAAAAGCGATCATGTACCGCAGTACAGACCTGACCATTATAAGGATTCCACTGAGTCATAGAGGTGCATATCATGGCTATTGAGAGAGAGTAAAATAACAAACGCTCCCAAAAATCAAGGAAAGTAATAATTTCGCGTGTGATCGAACAATGAGTCTTTACGGGAAGACACTGGATTTGATCCTTGCTTCTTTTAGACACATGGCTTACGAAACATTTCATTGCTTTCCGGTTCGCTACAGTGTGGGCCAAATACATTTAAAAAGCAATAAAATGAACAAAATTAAATTTTCTCGATGTATTATTGCTTTATTAGTAAGAACAACTGGTCTTCGCAATAGCGCATTCTGTCACCCCAATTTTCCAAGATCTTGTTTTTTTTTTTTTTTATGTAATTCGTGCAGGTTCAAGAGTGTACGCTCTTATGGTGTTTGTCACACAACCAGGACTGGATGCAGATGGTTTGTGTCGAAGATGTTGGTTCACTACTCTCCGAGGGTGGTTGTCCTAGATAGGATTTGAAAGATTCGACTGAATTTTCGTTGGTTGTAGTTCACAGTAACTCTTTCGTTTCCATGTCATAAAGGTGTTATATTGGAAATGCACACACAGAGTATGAATTTTGAAGTGACCTTATGCTACGAGTGTTATGCCTTCGTCAGCACTTTCTCACATTCTCATTCAGAACTGATATTTTACAGTTTTTCCATATAGGAATTGCTCTTGACTATAGATCGACTTCACGGTTCCCCACAAAAAAAAGTCCAAAGGAGTCAAGTCGCAGCTTCGAGGCGGCCAATTGACATCGCCAAGACGGCTGATAACACGTTTTGGGAATTTGCTGGGCAAAAGATCGATTGTGGCACGGGCTGTGTAGCATGGCGCGCCATCCTGCATGAAACAGAGGTCAACCAAATCCATGTCCCCGAAATCCCCAGATGCGGCAATTTCGTTTGCTAACGTAGCCGCCGAGATGAAAATGCGCCTCGTCAGAAAAGATGAATTTTCGCCAAATTACTAGTCCAATTCAAGTTGCTATTCGCCCAAACTGCGAAGCGATAACGAAGCGGATGGTTGCGTGCCCTCAATTGCTGACTCAATTGGACCTTGTAAGCGAATAATCCGAGATCTTTGTGCAGAATTTTCCTCAGGCGTGAAGTGTTGAGCTGTTGAGAACGATGGCGAGTTGATGTTCACGTATTGAGTCTCACACTTCTCGGCCATATCAGCTATATTCTCATTTGTGCAAACCGTACGACGAAGGGGACCATGAGTGTTGTCCACTAGCATGCAAGTCTCACAAACTTTTTGCACAAACTTGCGTACAGCAGTCGCGGTGGGTGCTTCATTTCGGCCAAAACTTATTTTTAAAATAAAATCACTTTTTGGGATACACAGCACTCACTATGGAAATAAGTTTTCAATATTTCCCAACGTTGTTAAAGCGACTCATTTCGTGCCGCGGATGTATGATACTACTGTTAAATTAAGCGATCAGGAAGCTTAGACCGCAATAGCTCAATGATTTGACGTGTTGCTCTATACTGTTGAGAATAACAATCAGCTAAGTCTATATCTTCAAGTTAAGAGCACAAAAAAATCTCCAATCATTCGTTTCCAGCGCTCTCCATTGACAGTAACAGCGATGATACCACCTTCCCAAAAACCGTACAATTTTGTGGATGCAATGACTTTCCTGAAATTATTCGAGAATTCCCTTCTCTTCACTTTGGCATGTCTTCTGGCCCATTCCGGTCGTCTTTCGATTAATGCCTGGTTTAAATTAATCATTTGCCTTGTGTATTAACGGTTTCGCCAGTCTTCAAAAGTTCATAATACACAATACCGCTCTGGCCCCACCAGACACAGTGCATGGTCTTCTTGCCGAAGTGATTTGGCCCTGATGTTGAAGGACCGGCTTCGCCAGGTGAAAGCCACGACTTTTTCCGCCTCGGGTTTTCAAACTAAATTCATTTTTCGTCACCCGTCACAATTTGATGCAAAAATGATTTCTTTTCGTGGCTTTGAAGCAGCATTTCACAAGTGACTTTGAGATTTTCCATTTGACGTCCGTTCACTCGTCTGAGATCCCATTCACCAAGTTTATTGATCTTCCCCATTGCCCTTAAACGTCTGCTAATTGTTTTTTGTGACAGATGTAATGCTTCTGCTAATTATCGTTGAGTTTGAGTTGGGTCATCATCCAACAACTCCTGCAACTGCTCGTCTTCACATTTTTGTGGTCTTCCAGAGCACTCACTCTCTTTCACATTAAAATCACCACTTTTAAATTGTCGAAACCCTGTTTCACATGATCTAATGGAGCGTGTTTCCCATATGTTTCTACCAGCAAACGATGACTTTCAACAACTTTTTCTTTTGATTGAATAAGAAAAACAATGCGCACGCACAAAACTCAAAACGACGCTAGTTTTTGGCGGACTCAACTTCTGTATGTTTGTAGTTAAATCTCAGACGAACAAAATGGCGTATGTGTAAAATTAATACGCCGCGTATTTTCTGCTGGCGTCATCTCTTAGTTCAACTGGAAAAAACGTATGCATACACCTGGTATGACATATGACACACTTGCAGTCATAAAAACCGCACCGTAAAATGGGTTTTCAGAAAATTGGTTAAAGTGGTGGGTTTTTTTTACAGTTATTTCCTATAGCGAAAATTAGATTGGAGAGCATAAGGCTTAGGGAGATAGGTTTATATGGAAGACGCCCAGTAAAAAGGTCTCTCTTAACCGAAAAAGTATGAAAATTTAACGCAGGATGATTAGAGATGTGTTAGAGGAAGAAGAAGACAATCACGTTCGGGGGTCAGCAGGTGAAAAGTTTAAGGTCGACTGCATAGTCAAGAGAGTGCAATTTCCTTAAAGGCAAATGGTTTTGTAATACTTTGCTTCTTACGTTTTGGACTTTAGCACTTTGTTAATAAACTGTTGTAAGATAACTTCTAAGAGTTTTTTTTTTTGGTTGGTGGCTTCTACTATCTGTTATAGCACTCGGACGAAACAGTGAGAGGAGCTTCGGTGATGTAGAGCCAAGAGATTCGGCACACACCACGTCGACCCCAAGGGTGAGGCACTATGCGCGAGCGAAGGCAGGACAGTCGCAGAGAAAGTATTCTGCTGTGTCATCCTCCTCGCAACATGCAGCACAATTAGGCGTCTCACTTATGACAAGCACGTAGGCATACTTAGCAAAAGTGTAATGGCCCGCACTAATTTGGAGCTGGATAAAGCTTTGAATGCAGGCTGACTGTCACTGCGGACGCTCATGCTTTTTCCTCTCCACCTGTACTTCACAACAAAGTGCTTAGCCATTCGGATTGCGTACATCTCTAATTGAAAGGCAGACGAATATTTTTCTAACGAGAAGTACAGTCGAATGTTTTCGCGTTCAAAGAAAATTCCAGCGCCGGACCCCGGCCCAGTCCTGGTGTCATCTGTAAAAATGCGAAGACAAAAAATGCCAGAGCCAGTCCTGATGCCATGGAAATTTGACCGTGAATTATAACGCAATATGATGGCAGGTGTCATTGCGCCAGAAGGCATATTCATGAGACAGGGGTCATAGGATATTTCTCGCACAAGTACATTTTCGCTCCAATGCGAGTTGTACCAAAAACCATTTCTCTTGAGGCGAGACATGACTATCAGTGCGCACCCTATGAATCAATATATCAAGGCGTGGAAGGACATCAAGTGCTCGGTGTGCTGGAGAAAGCCCCCATACTGAGCTGAGACAAATCGCTCTTTGGAATTTGGTGGAAGAGGCCACGACATGTTTGCGTGTTAGTCTGTTGATTATCGGTCTTGTAATTGCCGTATGTTTTGCCAAAAGCACCTTTGCATTGCCGAAAAGCTGATAGTGCATTGGTGGTTGTGGACTCAACATGCTTTGACCAACTTGCTATCTAAGATGACCCCCAGGTACTTAGCTTCCTTGAATATCGGGATGGGAATGCCTTCTAAAACTCTTGGCGAGTGAGTAATCTTCTTTCCATAGTTTAGGAATAAAGACCACTTTCACCATGTGCCAAGGAATAGGTACATAAAGGGTCCGCCATCTAACGTTTTTTTTTCAAGTAGTGCTTATTTCGTGAATGGTAACACTTAGCTCATGTCTGATTTGACAGACAATTAGTTTTATCCTTCCGCTGAACGAATATGGTTGGTGTATACGCTTGAACAACGCTGGGAAATATTGCGACATTACTTTGAAAATCATCGACTTACAGAAGATGCCGTATTTGCCAAAAAAATCGTCTTTTCAGATGAAGCTTTTTGATCTTGGCGGGTATGTAAACAAGCAAAATTGTCGCATTTGGGGCACAGAAAACCCGCACGCATACATTGAAAAGCCGGTGCACCTAAAACGAGCCAGTGTTTGGTGCGGATTTTGGTCTAGAGGCATAATTGGGCCATTTTTCTTCGAAAATGAGCAAGGAGTGGCCGTTACAGTCAATGGCGATCGTTATCGGGCCATGTTGAACGAATTTTTGTTCACAAAAATTGAAGAGGATATTGGCAACATTTGGTTTCAACAGGATGGCGCTACGTGCCACACAGCCGAAGCTACACTCGATGTTTTGCGCCCTGTTTTTGAAGATCGCATTATCAGCCGCAGAGCTGATGTCGTTTGGCCATCTCGGAGCTGCGATTTGACACCGTTGGACTATTATTTGTGGGGTGCCGTCAAAGATAAGTGTTACGCCGACAAGCCAGAGACAATTGACGCTTTAAAGGACAATATTCGTGAAGCCATTGGTGAAATACAGCTGCACACAATTGATAATGTGCTTAAAAATTGGACCGATCGTGTAGGCTACTGCATGGCCAGCCGAGGCAGCCATTTGAATGAAATTATTTTCCATTAATAACCGGAAGGATTGTACTTTCATATAAAAAAAGAAATTTGAGAAAATATTCAGTAGTTTTTTTTATAGCATTTTCAAAAAAAAAAGAAAGTTATTTGGCGGACCCTATATAAATGCCAAATGCCAAGCTAGCAGTGAAAATTCTTTTCAGAGTAGGAAGCAGCTGTCTTATGCCTTTTGGAGCATAACAGGTTATATCCCATCAGTGCCTGGTGAGTTAAAGCCATCGAAGATGCCACAGCAAATTCAATGGCCTCAGTAGTTGCCACGCGTGACGCTTTATACCAGCTACGCCGAGGTAGCAGTTACCATTGAAGCAGTGTGCAACGAGCCGATGACCGCCAACTTGCTGGTGGCGCTCAGGGATTTGATCTTATAGGGAATCATTCTTCGGTTTACAAATAAGCTTCTTATATTCTTTTTGCTTCGACTTCGGGTCATCTTCCGAGTTCGATTTAAGTGATCTATTCAGAAGACTGCTAAGACGATGGAGCTCAGCGTTCCACAAGGAACCAATTGCCTGCAGAGAGGTTTTTTGACAGGACATGCGAGTTCAAAACAGTTGGTGATAGGGCTACGCAGGTTATGAACAGAATCCCCCACCAATTGTTTCGTTCTGAGTTTAGGTAAGGCTTGAGTGGATTCCTCAAGCTCTGAGACTTTTTTTTTTATAATTCGTGCAGGTTTAAGAGTGTTCGCTCTTATGCTGTTTGTCACACAACCTGGACGGGGTGCAGATGGTTTGTGTCGAAGATGTTCGTTCACTATTCCCTGAGGGTGGTTGTCCTAGATAGGATTTTTTGAGATTCGACTGAATTTGTCGGGTTGGTTGTAGTTCACAGTAACTTTTTTTTTGTTTCCATGTCATTAAGGTGTTATATTGGAAACGCACACACAAGGTATGAATTTTGAAGTGATCATGTACTGCGAGTGTTATGACTTCGTCAGCACTTTTTGATCATTTCTCATTCACAACTGATGTTTTTGCACAGTTTTACTGTACTGGAATTGTTCCTGACTATGGACAGACTTGGTTTCTCTTAACTGCTTCTGATCTATTTTCTAGAAGGTCCAGATCACCAGCGGTTCTGCTGTGTGTTGCTCTTCTCCGGAGTTATTGACGCATCGCGTTTGAAGACGTTTATTTTCAGCAGGCCAACAATTCTGTGATGTATGACTTCGATTGGCCGCCGATTGTACACAACGATGCCAGCGCTTCAGCAACTAAAAACTAATATCAGAGTTGTTAAACGGCAAATACAATTAAAGGAACACCCGATGAGAAATTGATAAAAATGTCGTGTTTTTCTATTGATTCAAAATGACACCTCTTGTTGGATCATCCTATATATTATATCCAAAATCCAGCTTCGAAAGTGGATGACGCATTAACATAGTTGTATAATATTTACTAGACACTATTTTGGTGATTCCTGTTATTTTCTGAACACACCTCGCACCGAATAGGTATGTAGAAAAACTCGGCAGGCATGTAACCTATCTAAAGGCATGTATGATGACGCAAAGGACGTGACATCAAAATGCGACATTAACTGCAATAAAATTCGATTGATTTTAACCGTGACCGCGATTGACGACGGAATAGTGACTCGAAAGACATATTTACAATAGCCGCACTCAGAGCTAACGCTTTTTGGCAAACTGCTACTACTTATCACTGTGTAGTCAAATCTCCTACCGTATTATAAGACAATTCAAAAGTCGAAATCGCCTAAGTGCCAGGTGGTGGGTGGATACCAAATTGTTCGTTTGTAAACAAATCGCGCTGCAACAGCCAGTGGAGTGCATAGTACCGAATCTGCAAACGCCTTCCTGCCAAGGAAATGTTTGCGTCAACATTATCGTCTCGTCAATTGTCATCGCTTGACTACCGAATCCCATCGCATTTTGGCTAAAATCTTCTCTGCAAATGGTATTTTTATCTATTCGTAATGCCATTGGTATTGTCTACTTTTTGAACAACAAAAACATGTTTCTTCGAAACCATAAGCGAACGTGACGTGATTCTCCCAAATAAGTTAGACGAGACTTGACAAATGAAGATACCCCAGGTCACGAGTTCTTATCTTAAGTAAAGCTTTTTTATTACACATGTCTGCCGCAGCAAGCCCGCTTGCATGCTCTCCTAGAGCGAGTCTGAATCTATTTTTTCTCTGAATTCGATTATCACTGCAGGAGTCATCGACTAATAAACACTCATCCGCTATGAATTTCAATGCCTCTTCAATTAGAGTCACCGATATTTTTATTGGTTTCGTCATTCAGAAAAATCACTTGATAGACGTGACGATAGAAGCAATACCAGTTCACCTTGACTAGCGTCGACGATATCTCTCACTCTCCAAAGTCAACAGAGTGCAGTCACCTGGCGTTATGCCCGTACTAGTCTATCCTCCACCACCCCCAACCCATACATTTTTAGCATTCCCCGACTGTGTGGTACCCGGCGCGATATTAGACACAAAAAAGGAAAAACATGAAAAGTCGACTTACGTCATCGAAACAATCATTTTAAAAAATCTATTCGAATTGGTCTCCCATACCAACTGCATGTCCGCGTGCCTCGATTACCTAACCATATCTAAGAGTATAAAAAGGGCTTTCACTTACCATCCTGATGCGGCGCCAAGGAAAATCTGCGTATATGCCGATCGGGAACTAATATCGCCGACAATTCCACCAAGGAATTTTGATGCGCTGTCTGACATTTTTTCGATTTCCTTATTATTCAGTTCCTTCTTCGATTTGGTCCAATCGCTCATACCTGGATGCACAAACGAGAAATGTAAAAAGGAACTATTAGGAGACCGCGGCAAATTTTGAAAAAAGTTGGTTAATACGCCGAAATTTTTAAATTTAGGCAGAGCAATGAATTTGTAATTCGTGAAACGAATATTTTCGAAAGGAAAATGAGATTTGAGTTTTTTTTTTTATCATTCTTTCGTTCTCGGTTTCCATGCGTTGGAATCGGGACAAAGGAAAAATCGGGAGCCATGGATGGCTTGTGGTACTTACTATTTAGTCGGTTTATATTGCAACTTGTTTAGAGGATCCTTTCAGATTGATTTTTCGTTTTTTCTGACCAATTTTGCGTGGATTACGGGGGAAACGAACAGAATTGCGTACTTGTGTGGCGAAGAAATTAATTGATTGCAGCAGCTGACAGATGGAAAGGCAGAGTTGTTTTTTTTTTGTTCTGTTGTTGGCTTATGCCTGCGACGGGTTGGTGTCTGGGATGGAGGAACAGTGGGAACAGAATTGTTATCGGTGTGGTAAGTTCGATTTATGGTACTCAAATTAAAATTTGGAATTGCTTTAAATAGCTTTAAAATTTACGGGTGATATTGTAAGAAAAAATGCTTCCAAGATAATAACAGGCATTTCTACAGGATCATATGTAAAACTATTAATTTTCCTGTAACGAATTTTATATCAGATCATTTCCCGTCAATTGTCTGGCTGCGAATAACTGCTCTGACATTTTGGTCTGGTGCATGTATCATTAGTAAACTATTGGCAATTACTCTACCTTTAACATAGTCACAATGGAAAAAGGTCTGGCGGTGTTAAATCGTGCGATCTTGGCAATCAAGCTTAGTCTACGTTTGGAAAAATTTCACATCCAGGAAGGTTAGGTTAGGTTAGGTTAGAGAAGGGGAGTGTGATGGTTAGACATCACTTCCACTCGGAGGCCAAGAGGCCCATTGTGATTCCCTTCGTTTGTGTGGGTACACATAAAATTAACCTGTCCTATCACGTGGTGGCTGAAACCACCCCGTGCTCTTGATGAATCTTAGAAGATCCGATATATCTGCATAAGCCACGTCCGCAATCTCTGTAAAGAATCTTTGGCCTAGCGACACTAGGCGTCGGTTCTGGAGAGCTGGACAGTGGCAAAGCAGATGTTGGACCGTCTCAGTTTCTTCCTCATCGCCGCAGCTCCGGCAGAGATCGATAGATCCCGAGTCCCATTTCCGGAGCATTGCTCCAATGGGACAGTGTCCTGTGATCACTCCGACGAGCATACGAATCGAGTTACGGTCCAGCGCCAGGAACTTCTTTGTTTTTCCGACATAGAGCTCTGACCACGATGATCTTGTCGTGTAGCTGTCGTTTCTTGTAAGCCAAGACGAGTTGGCCTCTTTGATGATTGTATCGTTTATGACGTGTCCGCTTCGCTGATGTCCATTTCAGAACCTTGCCTGGCCAGTTCGTCTGCTCTTTCGTTCCCTGCGATTGAGCTGTGGCCCGGGACCCAGCAGAGTTTAACTTTATGGTGTCCAGAAACCAGAATGAGACGTGCGTCTTTCGTACGTCTTCCCCCGTAACACTCTGAAATTTTGACGAGATTTTGACAGAGGTTCAGGTGCGTAGCGACAAAACCCGTTACAAACGAGCTTCTATCCGTGAATACGTGTGAGCTCATTTCATTTTACCGCAGTGTACTCCCGCCACACACACTCTTGGAATTATAACAATGTGCGTGATTGTTTACATAATTTTGACAGCACCCCGGGTTCCCACGTGCTCGTCGCAGCTTGTAGGCAAACGTCGGCAGCCATTTTAAGTGGTACGTCTCATTGGTGGTCTCTGCCGACACTACAAAAATGTCGCAACACCTCAAAAAAATTATTTGTCCCACTTCAATTCTTGTCATAGTCAGAAGCACCTCACGTCCTCATGTCCCATACACCACTACAAAAATGTCCCAAGACCTCAAAAAATTATTTGTCCCACTTCAATTCTTGTCATAGTCAAGGCACCTCAAGGCCTCATGTCCCATACACCAGTACAAAAATATCCCAACACCTCAAAAAAGAATATTTTTCCCACTTCAATTCTTGTCATAGTCAGAGCACCTCAAATCCTCATGTCCCATACACCAGTACAAAAATATCCCAATACCTCAAAAAAAATATTTTTCCAACTTCAATTCTTGTCATCCTCATGTCCCATACACCAGTACAAAAATATCCCAACACCTCAAAAAAATAATTTGTACCACTTCAATTCTTGTCATAGTCAGAGCACCTCACTTCCTCATGTCCCATACACCAGTACAAAAATATCCCAACACCTCAAATTTGTACCACTTCAATTCTTGTCATAGTCAGAGGCACCTCACGACTTTTGCATTAGTACATATTGCAAGCTATCAATGGGACATGTGACAAGATGTAAAGGGTGTATTTTATAGAGGTATAGAACTTTGAAATGGAATAAAACAAAGATGATTTTTTTAAAATGACATGAAATTGACTTTATTCGAAAGATAATCTTCTGACATTATAATTTAAATATAATTTCTGGCATATGACTGCCCAAACCAAGATTGCCGTTGATCCCAATTTTCTTAAGCGAATTTTGTTTAGCGATGAAGCTCACTTTTGATTGAATGGATACGTCAATAAACAAAACTGCCGCATTTGGAGTGATGATAATCCTCAAGTGTATGTTGAGGCACCGTTACATCCACAAAAACTGACTTTTTGGTGTGCTTTATGGGCTGGTCCGTACTTCTTTATAAACGATGCTGGCCAGAACGTTACAGTCAATGGTGACCGCTATAGAGCGATGATTACTGAGTTCTCCGTTCATCAATTGAACAACCATGATGTGCAGGAGCTGAGGTTTCAACAAGACGGCGCAACATGTCACACAGCTCGTGCCACAATTGATTTATTGAAGGAAACGTTTGGTAACCGCATAATTTCACGTTACGGACCCGTGAATTGGCCTCCAAGATCCTGCGATTTAACGCCGCTTGACTATTTTGTCTGAGGATATGTGAAGTCGCTAGTCTACGCCGATAAATCCGAAACGATTGACCACTTGGAGGACAACATTCGCCGCGTTATTGCCGATATACGGCCACAAATGTTGGAAAAAATCATTGAAAATTGGACCTCCAGATTAGACTACTTTCGAACCAGCCGTGGCGCTCATATACCAGAAATTATATTTAAATTATAATGTCAGAAGATTATCTTTCGAATAAAGTCAATTTCATGTCATTTTAAAAAAATCATCTTTGTTTTATTCCATTTCAAAGTTCTATACCTCTATAAGAAACATCCTTTACCTCAAATGAGGTGGGACTATGTACCACTTCACTCCCCCAAATGAGTACCTCATACAAACTCAATAAAAATGCGTGTCCTACCCAACACTACTGCCGAGACCTCACCAAGACTAACAGGCTCATCGAAGCATAATAACGCGCCAAGCCGCCAAAACATCTCCTAGCTAACCCGAATCTAACTTTCGAATTATGGAGTGAGGAGGATCTCATCGGAGTAACGCATCGCTCTGGGAAGCCTTTTCACCCAACAACCATCAATAATCGGCGCGCTGTTTAGCAACATCGGCAAGATCCCAGTCCGATATTGCCCTATTAAGACGAATGAGTTCATGAGCGTCGTCAACGTAGCTGTTGCGGATGAGCAGTTTTTCCGTGGCGCATCGGTGACGGTGGTAAATTACCGGGATACCATGTCTATTTTGCACTATGGAGGCTATATGGAGAAATGCTTCTGAGGGGATTAAGTCCAAGTCCGGCCGTGATGGCTATAGTAGTAAGCCCTGGAGATCAGGTTGTTTTCGTTAGTCATTGCCCTTGCAATGTGCTTTTGGATCATTTTAACAAGAAAATTGTCGATTCTATTTAGGCATGCCTTGTCATACAGGAACTTACCACCCTGTTACCCAACTCTTCGTCTGTCCTAATACCAACAACTTCTGCCCCATTTACCCAATCCTCTGCTACCCCTCAATCTTTTGTTGATCTTCTTTTGCCTCTTTCAGTTAAACTTACTCAGCTAACTGCTGACCCCACCCAAAGTCGCTTTCTCGACTAAGAGATAAAAAGACGTTTGAGAACATTCGTCTCTTCCTGTCTTACTTCCACGATAAATCAGGCTCGGTTTATGTTATGAAGGTAAAACAAACACAAGCGTCATGGTATCCATTCAACAGGAAGGTCTCCCCACGGGTTTCGCTAGCCTCAAGAGTCTCTTCATAAAATATCATGAATTTTTCAATATCTCGCCCCAAAAAGTGTTAAAGGATTCCGCCAATACATTCATTCAAAACGTGTATCGCACCTTCAACGTAGTAGAGCTGACCATGACAAGTCCTAACATTGTCTCTCTCTCCCAGCAACCTGCTCACTCTACCAAAATGTCCTTCTTACCTTCTATTATCAGAATTTAAGAGGTCTTCTACCCAAACACCCAAGCCGTCTTCCAACAGTCACATGCTTTACTTTTTGAGATATTTGCTCTGACCGAAACAAATCTGATCCCCAGCATAAATGTTTATCGCGATGACGAACTCCGCCGACCTACTGAGGGTTGCCCTTGTCGAGGCGTTCTACTAGTCGTCAATAATACAATTGACTCTTCCCTTATTGCAATATTATCCTCCCCACTTGTCGACTTTGTTTCAATGAAGATTGTTCTACCCCTGAAGACATTATACATCATTTGTTTCTACATCTCGCCCTCACAATCTATTGAATCCTATCAACTCGCCATTAGAAATATTGACCAAATAATTGATTTAAGAGATCCTGAGGGTCCTTCCTTTCAGTGACTTCAACCTTTCTCATCTTAAATGAACCCAATCAGACGATCAATCGTTTTATATTGCCACTAATCCCACTACTGCCAAAGTATGTCTCTTCTTGGATCGCCTAGCAGATTCAATTTTGATAACCTAACCGTAAATGATGCAATATCCATATTCTACAGGGAATTATTTTACTCCATCTCTCTTTACGTTCCCATTTCACAACGCAAAACTTTGTCCACCTCCCGACCCTCCCCACAATCGCAGGTTCCGTTCTCTAAGAAACAAAAGAAATAAGCAGTGGACAATCTTCCTTCGTACTCAATCCCCTAATGACTTTTCTAACTACCTGGGCAGCTATCTTCACTTTAACGCCCTTCACAACTCCCTCTATCAACGCTATTTAACTGAAACGCAAACCAATCTTATAAACGATCCTAAGTCCTTCTTTAAGTTAGTTAACTACAAAAGAAAATCTAATGGCTATCCTACCTCCCTCTCCTTCCACGATCAAACCTCGAACGACCCCAATATTATCGCCACCTTTTTTAAACAGTCTTTCGCCGACGACTCGTTTGTTCCAGACCTCTCATACTTCGATTATCTACCGAATTTTTCCCTTGGACCAAAACAAATTAAATCTACTTAATGATGAATTCATTCCTGGACCTGACGGTCTCCCTGCCATATTTCTAAAAAAATGCTCCTCAATCATCTCTCTCCCTCTCTCGAACATCTTCAGTCTATCCCTATCCCTAGGTGAATTCCCGCGCTTATGGAAAACCTCATTTATCACCCGTATACACAAAAAAGCTCCGAAGAACGTTGTTGACAACTATCGTCCCATTGCCAAACTGTCACATATACCCAAACTCTTCGAGAGTATTTCGTACGAAACTCTAAGTTTTCGCTGCAAGTCTTTAATCTCCGCTAGACAACACGGTTTCCTCAAACGCAGATCCACAACCACTAACCTTGTTGAATTTGTGTCCTTTACCCTATCAGCATTAGAGAACGGCAAAGAAGTCGACGTTATCTCAACCGATTTCAGTAAAGCCTTCGATAAAATCTGCCACAGACTGATACTCTTCAAATTGTCCTTCCTTGGCTTCGACCCCATTTCTTTGAAGTGGATATCTTCTTACCTGGAAAATCGCTATTACAGTGTTCGTTTTAGATCTGCCTTCTCTAACCCCTTTTTAGCTCCCTCCGGCGTCCCCCAAGGCAGGCACTTAGGTCTACTTCTTTTCGTTCTTACCATAAACGATCTTGACGACACCAAGTTCTTCAAGACCATTTCCTCCAGTCATCACTCTTCCCTTATTCAATCTGATCTCAATCGTTTTTCCATCTGGTGTTCCAAAAATTGCTTGGAGCTTAACATTTCCTAATGCCAATCAATTACCTTTTCACGTAAACGAATCATCTCTATTTCCTCAATAATCAACCCATCTCCACTGTTCAAGTCATTCGCGATCTTGGCACATTATGTGACCAGGAGATAAATTTTCGCGCACACATCGCTGAGATAATCCTTAAAGCTAATTCTGCACTCGGTTTCGTGGAGCGATGGTTTAAAGAATTCTTGAACCCTTACGTTACCCGATCTCTTTACATATCCTTTGTCCGGCCCCTTCTTGAATACGCCTCTCAAGTGTGGTCTCCTTACCAACAAACCCACATTTCTAGAATCGAGAGCATCCAACGTTTTCCTACGTTTGCTCTACGATTCCTACGTTTTGCTCTTCGAGGTCTCCCCTGGAGCAATCCTTTGATTTTACCACCCTGCCAAGACCGCCTTAAACTAATCAAGATGAACACGTTGGAAGAAAGAAGAACTATATCTGACATTCTTTTAATCCATTGGCTCCTTTCAGGTACCATTGACTGCGCGACCCTCTACAACTCTGTCTCTATCAACACTAACCCCCGCAATGTACGAAATCTCCGTCTCTTCTATCTACCCACCCCCCGTACTGCCTATGGCTCCAATGAACATATTTCTCGTATGCTGGGAAGTGTTAACTCGAATCCTTACTTCGATTTCAACCTAACCACCCTCCCCTCTCACTCATTCTCTTTAGCCAATAAGTTAGATTAGATTAAGATTAGATTAAGCTTAAATTAAGCCCAATAAATGGGGGCGTTTGCCCCCACGAAAATTAAAAAAATATTGGGGTAGGACTTGGTGAGCTGGGCGATCTGTACATTCTAAGACAGACCCTAAGGCACTGCCTCTCGAATACACGACTCTTTTCCATATAAGATGTCTTATTAGGCTCACGTAGTATATGATTTTTACTCTGCGGTGAAGTTGACTGCTGTGAAACCAACTTTTCGACATACCGAAGGCTTTCGTAGCTCCAGCAAGACAAGCGTCTCTATGTCTATCGGGATATAGATACTGGTCAACCCAGATACCTAAATATCTAACCATTTCACACCGCTAATCCATGTTGTCGAATGATCGCGAATTTCAACCAATTTATTCTGGTATTCCTTGAGGCCCTGTATAACGCATTCCTCAACGGTATCGTTTCCGGCTTTTAGAAGCTAATTTTTAACTTAAAATCATCGCCACATCTCTTTATACGATCGAAGTCACACTGCAGCATTGTATTGATGACCTCAATTTTTGATCTGATCTGTATGCTACTAAATCGTTTTGGCATTCCAAGACCAACCACAACCGTATTTGATCATATTAGAATCAAGCAATTCAAAAATGTTCAAAATGTCTACTTAGTCTAATGCTTGCAGCACAGTAGACTTGGAGTTTCTGCCTTCTGAAAAAGTCCTAGACAGCTAAGTTGGTGTCATGGAAATGATTCATCATCATAGCTGTGAATCACCATAGGCTAGTTGGACTGCTTTGCTCTGGCCAGTACTAATTGATAAAGTCTTTGTTCGATGCTTTGATGGGTCTACTTAAAATGTATTTCATAATATCTTAGGCGATAGGGTGTAAGCTCTTATTGTTTTTTGTCACACGGGTGGGAGATGGTGTTTGTCGAAGATGTTCGTTCACTACTCTCGGGGGTTGTTGTCCTAGATATGATTTGAGAGATTAGACTGAATTTGCGTTGGTTGTAGTTCACACAATAACTCTTTCGTTTCCATGTCATTAAGGTGTTATGTTGGAAATGCACACATAGAGTATGAATTTTTAATTGATACATGACTTTGGACCATTTCAGTCCCTTCCAATATACGCTCACCATCGGCCAATTCAAAGCCGGCATCTATTTCGGCTAATGTAAGTCCCCATTTGGAAGAGAGTACGATAGCTTAGCCGGCGTAAAAAAATAACGGATTCTTGGAGGGTTATAATACAAGTCTTTTTTACTGTGAAAGGTTGGGTTCTAACTTTCTTCGTTTAGGTAGGAGGGGCGTTTAAAAAGTTATTAAAAATAACGACGAAATTTACAAATTTCTTATCCCTGAAAAGGAAACTTAAATCCTTATAACCCGCAAAGCCAGGGGGCTCCCAAGTTACTGTTGCCTCTTCGAAAATCAACATTTATAAGAATCTATTAACATCAAAGTAAAACCATGTACGTACCCAATGAATTTATTTTTTTAGGGTCCATAAAAGGACCATTCGGTTTTCAATGTCTGATTGAAAATTAATAGGAATAAGGAATATCCGAAAGAAAGTTTGACGTCGGAAAGCTACAATCGCAGGAGACCGCTAGAACATTTGCCTCAATCTGAAAGTACAATCCACAAAACAATAGTGGGGAGCATTGCCAGCGCGCCATGAGAGACGCTGCCCCTGATGTGTTGGGCTTCAAGCCAACGCCGCCTAGAAACCCCTGGTTGAGTAATGCGAACAAAGCCATGTGGCAAAGCAAACTGCCTATGAAGCCATGCTACATAGACGGACGAGAGCCACTCGGGAGCCCTACGAGCAGAAAAGGACGGAGGAGCACAAGCTTTTAAGGAAGAAAAAAGAGAGCATGAATAGCGTGTGATCGAAGAGATGGACAGATGCTATCGCAGGAAGTAGGTTTTACGAAAAAGTAAAATGAAGATGCCAGAGCTATAAAGCCAGAGCAGAAGCCTGTATGGATGAAGACGGATAGTAGAGTCGCAGTCGATGCTAAGAATATGGAAAGACCACTTCCGTAGACTGTATAAAGGATATTTGTCAGGCAGGAGGATCCATTCGCAACGGATGAAGATACAAGAGAATTCCGTCTACCCGACTAAGATGAAATAAAACATGTAATATCCTCTACGTAAGCCGCGAGCACAGACGGCCTGTATGCTGAGCTATTTAATGCGGCTGGAGATGAGCTGGTGGATGCACCAGCTCATTTGTAAAATATGGTCGGAGGAAAGCATAACCGACGAATGGAATCTCAGCATCAGAACTTCTCTTTCCTGTTGTGTGAACGCCTGAAGCTTTTGTGGATAACCTGATCGGCTCTTATCAGTGCGGCTTCAGGCCAGGCAAGTCCACACTAGACCAAATATTCACAATGCGGCATATCTTGGTGAAGATCAAAGAATTCCAGGTCGACACACATCACCTTTTCGTCGATATCAAACCCTCATATGACAGTGTGCATAGGGACGAGTTACACGGAGCCTTGTCTAGTTTTAACGTCCCTGCCAAGCTCGTCGGATTGTGCTGGATGACAATGGAGAATTCTCGCTGCTCCATTAAGGTCGGTAGTGAATTAACCGAGACCTTCGATGTCAAAAAAGGATTTAGGCAAGGCGACGCACTCTCATGTAACTATTTCAACATCGTGCTGGAAAGGTCATACAAGACTCATTAGGCAGACAAGAGGTAGGACGACATTGACTTGATTGGACGAATACAGCGAGACGTCAATGAAGTTTCAAAAGCATTGAAGTAGAAGCGCTAAAATTGATCTTTCGGTAAATGAGGGAAAGACAAAGTATGTGCTGTCATCCAAAAAAGACGCACAACACCGACGCCTTGGCCAGAAAGTCACAATTGACGGCTACAAATTCGAAGTGGTCAAGGATTTCGCCTAACTTGGCTCACTAGTGACCAGAATAACTCTTGCCAACCGCTGCTTCTTTGGGCTCAAGAGGCAATTGAGAAATATAGTAGAGCCCTCCCTCAAATAAACGAGGTAGCACTATATAAACCACTGATCATCCCGGTCCCGCTTTACGACACAAAGGCCTGGACCTTAACGAAAACAGATGAGGATGCCATTGGTCGCATCGAGAAAAATTCTGCATTCAATCTATGGTCCCGGAGAGTGGAGGAGAAGATACCACGACGAACTGTACGGGCTGTAGAGAAACATCGGCCTAGTACGACGTCTTCGGATTCAAAGTCTAATATGACTAGGACAGGTAGAGCGAATGGACAACACAGTTCCGGCCCGAAGAGTCTTCGGATCCAAATCGAAGAGAGCGCAGCAGAGGACGACCGAATGTAAGGTGACGCAGACAGGTGGAAGTGGACCTTCACCAACTGGAAGTTCGACATTGGAAACAACTGGCAAAAAATCGTGGGAGCCGGAGACGCTTGTTGCTTGAGGTCCAGGTTCATCCTGGACTGTACCGCCACTGTAAGTAAGTATGGAACACCAGAATCCAGTTTGGTACATTGTCTCAAAAATTTTAAAAAACTAAATCAATACAATTTTTTTTTGTCATTTTTTCTAAAAGCATTCATAGATTCTATTTGATTTACAATCCTAATTATAAAACAGACTTCTAGCTTTAAAGCAAAGTATAGCACTTCCTTGTAAGTATTGCTGTTGTTTTTAAATATTTTTTTTTTTGTTTCAAAATGTAAGATATTCCCATAAACATTTAGCTTTAAAATGTATGAGCCCTGATTTGCGTATTTAAAATCGCCCATACCAAGTGAACGTAGTCCTCGCTGAAAAAGATTCATCATTACGACGGGTAGTGTTCATAGCCGTCAATGATTTTGACACCATTGTACATTGTCAACTATTTTTATTTGATTTCACGATCTTGAACGAGCTTACCATAAACTCGAAGAAATTCTCGTCTTTTAAGTAATTTCAAAAAATAAAAAAAGACTTTTAAAGACAAATTATAAAATTCGAATATCACACTATTCCTCGCAAGTCTATGTGTAATTATTATTATCCAAAATGAAAGTAAGCAAATGCATCATAAGCAAGCCCTTATTTTGATAATCATATTCAAAAGAAGGCGAAATGATAATTATAAAAACGAAAAATCCACCATCTCACATAAATCATGAAAAAGTCCCACTTGAACACGGGCTCGATGACATCATTGAACACATCCATTTATTAGCATTCCACCTCAGCGCTACCAACCCAACAGCAACTGAGTAAAATTCACTCGAAATTCAATATGGCGGGACGTGTCATTTAAAATGTGAAAAGTTGTGTTGTTTATCTATCCGAATTATTCTTATGTAAATTAAACAAATTCAAATATATTTTTCTAAATCATTTTACTCGTATACATATACATTATTAATTAAAATTCGCCTTCCGAATCAAATTCACAAGTGCAATGGACGCTGATAGCGACGAAATAGGCTTAACCATCGAGGACCTTATGTTTCTGTCAGAATTAGACAGGTTTGACATTTCTTCTTACAACTCTATTCTCTTCACTTTTCATTTTCATTTGCATTCGCATTTACGCGCCGATTTTTTTTTCTTCCATCTATTTTTTATTTTGTATAATGAAATGGATTTTCTAATTGTTTATTGGAAAATTAATTTCGCGATTGGATTTATGGTATGTTTGGCTCGGACTACGGAGGCTCAATGCGAATGGAAATCGAAAGGAACGAATGTCGTTGGGGGCTTTTTTTTTTTTTTGCTTATTTTTGGTGAAAGAGAACTCAGTCCAGGAGTTTGGGGGCAGTACAAACGAAAAAAATGTTTTTTTTTTTTTATAATCATTTAGCTTGCAAGCTAAGCTGACGTTTTATGTAGTCTAGTATGCAGGTACACACGAGTATATGCACGCACGGCGACGACAGCGATGGCGAGCAACTTGTCGTCTATGGGGTGGGTCGACCTGGTGAGCAGAGAGCACGAGTCGGCACGAGATTTGATTTCTTGCGTGTTGCCGGGCGAGTCTTGAGCTGTAAGTTTGCGGCTCGGCTCGAATCGGCTTATCCCAGTTTTTCTGCGGCTTGGTGTGGAACTTGGGCTTTGTTATCGGAAGCAAAGGGTGACTTTGAAGCGCGTTGCTTTTTTGTTTTTTTTTTTTCACTACCATACATGCCTATATATACGTACATACGTACACATATGTGTGGATAGATGAGGGGGAGCCCCGATGCCGGATGCTAGGTGTTGTTTTGGATAGTTTTATTACTGGAGAACGGTGGCAGCGGGTGTCTAACGTAGATTTGACTGTTTCTGTCCGTTTTCACGCAATCATCTGTCATCGTATTGGGTGTACTCGTTGCCGACGAATGCAATTGCCGAGTAGACGGGGAAAAACGCTTGGCGATTACACCAGGCCATGCTATCAGATGGTCTTACAGACCGTAGAACGCAGTTTAATTGAATTTTCATATTTGCTTGATATCTCTGCGATGATCGACGGATTTCTGACGTCAAGTTTTCTGCGCAGTTGTTTGGCGGTATTTGGGCAGTTGCGCCGTTTATTGCACCCATGGAACAGGCTACGTGCAGAGCTAACAAAGCTTTTTATGGTCTCTCGAAAATACCTAAAACATTGTTCTCTTCGAAGATAAAGAATCGAAGAATAGGAAACGATCGAAGCATATCATGTTCGTCAAGCTTTACGCTCGAAAGTCCTGGTTGCTTATTAGCTAAACTGTTTTACTGTCTGGTATCATGTGGTCGAATTGTTTCTCGCAAAATGTGTCCTTTTATGCGTGTGGTGCTGATCCATCTCCTGCACTTACATGTCTGCCTCCGAGTCTATCTACCACTTCCACTAACCTCTTCCATTTCTTCTTACTTTCAGCCGGGAGTATGGGTTCTTACGACTGAACGAACCGGAACATGCCAGAAAGAGAAAACTGGTCAACAAGGTGATCGGTGTCCTGCAAGACATCCTCATCATAGCCCAATGCCAGCAAGAGGACCGAGAACGTAAAGGCATCAAAAAGAATCAGTCCGACGTCGAAGATAACGATGAAGACACCATTGATGAAGCGGACAGTGGTACAGTCGACGCCGCTACCAACGACGACGCCCTTACCGATATGAAATTTCTGGATACTCACGAGAAACTCCAGCAACAGTTGTTGCAACCATCAAAACCGCCCACATCACCGCAATCACAAGCACAAGCGGGTCAATCGCAACCGCCTCCGATGCTCGCGCAACAAAATCAAATCAAGGTCGAAGTGGACAGCGCTAACGACGATGATTCGCAGACACAGAGCTTCAACGTAGCGGGGCAGTCGCCTCCAACAGCTGGGGTTGAGGCACTCAATATCAAGCCAGATCCTGACGATCTGGAAGTAGAGGCAATCTCGAAAGCAGCTGTCGATGGAGGAAGGGCGACTGATAAGGATGAAAAGGAAAGCAAAGATTTCCTAATAAAAGACCTACTCCACGACGAGATTGAACTGAACCCGCTAACGTACTGCAAGTTGGGACACTTGCATTTACTGCTCGAGGAGTACGATAAATGTAAGTATCGCAGTCGAACGAAATCGAACCACAGATGTGTTTCAGGGACTGACTGTGTAATCTCTTTTCAGCCTTGTCGGCCTACCAAAAGTACTTTGCGCTGTGCGAGTCGGAATACTGGCAGAACCACGAGTTTCTATACGGGATTGGAATGGTGTACTTTCACTTCAACGTCTACAAAAAGTGAGTAGCGATTCTTTGATTTACAATAGGCTTACGATACGAGATGGGATTGAGTGATTTCACTTCACACGCTTCCCAATCAGATTACTTATTCGGATCTTAGCTTAGGTGAATGGGACGGAGTTTCGTAGAAAGTGAAATGTTGGGAGATTACATTTATATCCGTTTAAAAAGGTTCAATTCTCTTTGGGTGGTGGGGTCTGTGAATTATTGGGAATCGATCGTGAGAAGTATATTTTAGTTTCCTTTCCCCCTTTCGATTCGAGTAAGTGCCAGGCCTTAACTAAGCTTGTTATAAAGGCAATAAGTCCATTATGACCTTATTCTTTCGTTTCTTCAAGGTGGAATTGCCTTATGTGATTAGAAAAGCTTAAATTTGTTTCGCAATAGAGAAAATCCCTTCTTGTCATAGTCATCTCTTGAACTGGCGAAACCACTTGTTGAGTCTCATTTCTTCTCTCACATATTCGGCTAGACTGGGGTCATGTGACTAGGGTCGTAACGATTACGTTTGCATGTATCAAGTTTACTTACTGTCTGGGATAGTCAGACATATAATGACGTGCAATCAAACAATTATGAAATGCAAATCCAGTCTGAGTAGGTTCTAAACTATGTTAGCTGTTTCGATGTCAGCAAATAGCCTGCCAAAGGGGCCGGCAGGGCGAAGGAAGTGCGCGGCGAACATCTGTTCAGTTGAGAATTAGAAATGTAAAGTGTAATAAAATCTAAACAGCAAGGCCACCGACGTAATGGAGCGAGCAACTGCTTGATAAGATTTTAATTTAATTTATTAAAGACGATAATGAAGTTTGAGCCTTCGATAATAAGTAAGTTGTGAATGGCATATTCGGTGCGAAGAGAAACAAGAACAATTCTATTCTGAATTTAATAGATAACATTGTGCCTCACGGGGGATAATATACGAGGCTTGTTCAAAAAATAAGGTGACTTCTTATTTTTCTCGAAAAATATTTATTTATTCATCAATATCTATTTGGTCTCCTCCAAAGTAATCCCCCTCAGATATAATAGACGCTTTTTTCAATCTCCGACGCACTTCCGATATACATTTATTGGCCTTGATCTCATCCTCAAGGTCTTTTTTCCGTTTTGGGAAGGGAAAAAAGTCACAGGAAGCCAAATCCGGTGAATATTGTGGCTGCGGCTCGATGACGGTATTGTTAGAACTCCTTATTGCTAGAACTCATGACGAACCACGCCATTGTAGTCGAAGAACACAGTGACCAAAATGTTGACATTATACTTGGCGCGCTTTTGTCGTGCTTTTGGTCGCTTCCCTTGAAATAATTGGACTTTGATATCGACGTTATAACCACATAAAGGGTGGGCCATCTAGTGGTTTTTTTTTTTATTCTGGGTTATTTTGACACTGACAGCTGTTTCCCGCTCGAAATCTTGACAGAAAGTCAGTATCATACCTCCGCGACACGAAATGATTCGTCTTACCCTTGAACAACATTGGGAAATATTAAAAACTTATTTTCAAAGTTAGTGCTGTGTAGCTCAAATAGTGCATTTTTTAAAAAAAGGTTTTGGCCGAAATGAAGTAGCCACCGGGACTGCTGTACGTTAGTTTGTGCAAAAACTTGGTGAGACTGGTATGCTAGTGGACAACACTCATGGTCCCCGTCGTCGTACGGTGCGGACAGATGGGAATGTGGCTGCTATGGCCGAGAAGTGTGAGACTCAATTCACGAATATCAACTCGCCATCGATCTCAACAGCTCAAAATTTCACGCACTAGCCTGAGGAGAATTCTGCATCTCGGATTATTCGCTTACAAGGTCCAATTGAGTCAGCAATTGAAAGCGCGCGACCATCCACTTCGTTATCGCTTCACAGTTTGGGCCTTAGAGCAGCTTGAATTGGACAAAGATTTTGGGCGAAAAATCATCTTTTCTGACGTTGCGCATTTTCATCTCGTCGGCTACATTAACAAACAAAATGACTTGGAAAACCCGCACGTTATTGTCGAGAAACCAATGCATCCACAGAGAGTGACAGTTTGGTGCGGATTGTGGAGTGGTGGCATTATTGGACCTTTTTTCTTCGAAAATGAGGCTGAGAACAACGTTTCGATCAACGGTGGATGTTACAGAGCCATGTTCACCGACTTTTTTTTTGAAGACATGGATTTGGACGACCTTTGGTTCATACAGGATGGCGCGCCATGCCACACAGCCCATGCCACAATCGATCTTCTGCGCACCAAATTCTCATATCTTGTTATCAGCCGTCTTGGCGATGTCAATTGGCCGCCTCGGAGCTGCAATTTGACTCCTTTGGACTATTTTTTGTAAGGAACCGTGAAGGACCGATGTAATGCCAACAATCCGGAAACGATTCAAGCCCTTAAGGCCAAAATCATCCAAGCAATCCGTGAGCTACAGCCCGAAACCATCTACAAGGTCTTGGAAAATTAGTGACAGAATGCGCTACTGCGAAGCCAGCCACTTGAACGACGTTGTATTTCATAATTAATGGGAATGTTTGTTCTTACTAATAAAGCCATAAAAAAATTTAATTTTGTTCATTTTTTTCGAAATAAACTTTGCTGACACGTTTCCTGCCATAAATAACTGGAATTCATGGCATGAGCCAACCGTTATGCCAACATCCTTAGCAACTTCTTTGATAGTGAATCAGCGATTCTCCATAACAATTTTCTTCACTGCTTCAACCTTTTCACCCGTTGTTGACGTTTGAGGGCGTCCAGGACCTCGTTCTCGGCCTTCTGTGAAGAGCTTTTACCGCCTATAAACAGTTTTTATTTTTGGTACACAGTAGACTAGATGCCGCAGTCAACATTTCAAGTATGTTGGAGCACTTGATTTTATTTTTAATAGATCCTTTCATACATTTTTTTTCAATAGCACAAAAACCAAAACAAATCAGAAGAAGAAAGTGCTTAGCTTGCGAAATTCAATAAAGTCACCTTATTTTTTGAACAAACTTTGTATTTCCCGCTTAACGGAGAGTAACACTTGAATGTAGCAGGCATTGAAAAAATAAGAAGTTGACATGGCCATTGTTCGATGTTTATTTACCTGAAATCCCTTTAGAACAGGGGATCCAGGCACCAATTCACCCGTAACTAGTAAGACCAATATCTTATATTTCGGAGATAGGTTCGTGGAAACCAGAAGTATTAAAACAAAATAGAAAATCTAAGATTTTCAAATGGTTACAGGTCTAAAGCATGATTGGGTTAATAATAGAATCTGTTTTGGACTACATTTGGGCTCAAGTTCTTTCGAAAGTGTTTCACTTTTTTTGAGAGTTTAAATGAGTCAGATTATGTGTCTCTACATCATTTGCCAATATGTCTGCTTTTAGATCCCTAAATACTTTTTAATTATACTTCTTAAACTGGAAGGTGAATTTCCAGTTTAAACTTGGGGGTATATTGGTTTGTAGGTTGGTAGAACGGTCTTTAATGTCAGTAGCAAATTATACTCACTGATTTCATAGTTACGCTTGGATTCTGTGAAACATTTAACGTGAATTTGGTGACTTTTAGAATGAGAGCAAAAAGGTTGCATTAAATTTTGCTAGTAGAACGAGAATTTGCTCGAAAACTGCTGCACAAGGTTTTTGGTTCCCAGGCTGTGTCAAATCCAACTGGTCAAGGAAATCAAAAATCGTCGATTGATCACTAAAGACCTTGTTGATATTGAAAGAATTGTGAAAGACCACTTAGGCCCTCAAACAAGTCTAATTTCGTTTGGTTTAAAATATATTGAATTTCTTTAAAGAAGAGCTTCTCACACTGCATTGATTGTTCGTGACTATTTTGCCGAAAAAACTCGATGCATAGGGTTCCACAACCATTCAATAAACTAAAAAGACCATTATGATTTTAAACGTTATAAACAAAGTCATCTTTCAATTTGATCATATCAATAGCATATGAAGAATACAAAAGGTACTCTACCCATCTGAACAATAAAGTTAATCATAGTAAAGATTGTAGTATACCAAATAAAGCAGTCAATCCATTGTGACCGATTTATTTCTAATTTTACGATCTATGGCCATAAGGGGCTTAGGCCTCCCTGTCATGAATGTGTCCCTTTCATCTTTCGCTGTTCTGTTTCATCTCTTCTAGGTCTATCCTTATATTGTCCTCCCATCTAAGGCGCAGCTTTCTTGTAGAACTTATTTCTATGGGTTTTCCACTCATTATTCTTTTTACTGATAGTCCAATATTTCATTCTACATGTCCTGCCTTTACGATTTTATTGCACGGACACGGAAGTTTGGGGTTAATTAGAGTTCCTCGTGTTCTTACTTGTGTAATATCTCCGTTTGCTTGTTTCCTCTTCCTGCTTTCATAGATTTTCCCAAAAGCCTTGTCTTCAAAATCCCGAAATCTATTTTCCACCTTTGTCAGAAACCAAGTTTCACATCCTTAAAGCGTCACTGTAAAACCATTAATATGGTTTTATAAATACAGGTTTTGACATTGCGGGACTAAAATATTGGTTTAAACTCGGAAGAAGCACTCGTTGGCCGTATGCAGTCTTTTATTTATTTCGATCTTTATATGGTTATTGGCAGTCAAAACGGTTCCCACCTATTTGAACATATCCACTTCCTCAAAGCGCAAGGCATGAGTGTAATACTAAAAGGTACGAGCTTAGACCCAATTTAATTTTTCCAATGGCTCTTGAGTTCTGTTACACCTGTTAACCTGTTTTGTTGGGTCATTCTTTTCCCCAAATCGTATTAATAATTATTCTTTAAAGCCCAATGCAGTAATGACAAGATTATCGCAGCTTAATGGTTAACTAAACTATCTACATAGTTGCGTTCCAGTGCTCTCATGAATAACTTAAGAAAAATATTGTAAGAATCGAGAGCAGTGCTCGACATGATCAAGTTTTGTTTGTGGCGAATATTGTACTAAAATATGAAAACAAGCGCCAGAAAACCCTGTGGCTCAATGAGTAGTCTTCTAGCCTTGACGCCGATGGTACGGGGCTAAACACCCGACCACAACCAAGTTATCGAAACCGTATTTGACGGTGTTTTCCCTTAATATGGTTCTGTTAAAACCACTTTTGAACACCTTACTTAGAAAAAATGACTCAACATTTTTAGGTCCAAGTTGGCAGTGTCTCTTATGGTAAAAAAACAAAATTAAACTCAAAGTGATGTAAGAATAGCTTCGGTTCTTGCCTTCTACACATGTTCAACGTTCAAAACATTTGGTCGTTAAGGCTATATTGAGTTATACTAAGATACGCATTGCATTATCAGAATGTTCTCTGAATGTTTTCCACGTATATTTTGTTTTTAACGGTTATGCACCGTCGAAATGTGTCCGATTTGACGTACAAAAGCTTCTGGCGGCTTAGGAATCGTCAAATATCGAAAACCAAGACTGAGCAAGTTGTCTGGAGATTTAGATTTCGTACATTCCATAATTACATTTGATACTTAGAGACATTTTTCATAAAGGCCAACGTTCATGCTACTCCCACGAAATCTCATGGACTTAGAATTTGATAAAGCAAATAATTAGTTTCGCATATTTCTACTTTGTGCCATCGGATCTTGCAAGTGACATTGTGTTTATTTGGTACTGAGCGTGCTTAGAGCCTATAAGGTTAGAGAAGGCTCTGATGGTGAGCCCCTATTGGAGGGCGCACCATCCTCTCTATAAGCTATTTTCACTATAATATCATCAGGGTTTATATGTGATGGGTATAAACTAGCTGATAGAAAAGTAACTTTCAGGGGATCTTGCCATGCCAACCCTTATTTCGATACCTTCCACGAGATAGGAAAATATCCTGTCTGTGCACAATAAAAGTTGAAGTAAATATTGCATTTATAAAAATAAAAAAAATGCCGTATTGCAGCTTACTTTGGGAATTACTTTTTGATGCCTATTAACCCCCAATCTGATAGCTCTTATTATATAAAATACAGAATTTCATAATAGAGGGTTGAAGAAAATTATACCTGCACGAGTTTGTTCGAAAAATAACGTGACTTTAGTGATTTCCCGAGTTAAGTATTCGATTGGTTGGTTATATGTTCCCTAATATATGTATGTTGATTTGTCGGCTATTTTGGATATTTACTTTGTTTTTCATAGACAAAAAGTTTGAGGTGTTTTGCTGTGCTTGGCAATTTTCTGCTATTGAAAAAAAAATAGATCAAAATGGGTGGTCGTTGTGCAATGATAATCATCACCGACTGTTAAGCGGAAGGTCTGTAGTTCAAGTCTGTCCATAGCCAAGAACAATTCCTATACGAAAAAAACTGTCTAACAACATCAATTGTGAATGAGAGATGATCAAAAACATGCTGACACTCGCAGTATAAGCTCACTCTGTGTGTGCATTTCCAATATGGAAACAAAAAAAAAGTTACTGTGAACTACAACCAACGCGACAATTCAGTCGAATCTCTCGAATCCTATCTAGGACAACCACCCCCGAAGAGTAGTGAAAGAACATCTTTGACACAAACCATCTGCACCCCCCGTCCAGGTTGTGTGACAAACACTATAAGAGCGTAACTCTTGAATCTGCGCGAACCCTATAAAAAAAATCTACTAAATTTGGTGTGATAAATAAAATTAAGTGCGCTAACATACTTGAAATGTTGTTAAGCAAAAATCACAATTATAAGTGGTCGGCAAAATATTAATAACGATGCCCCAGCTTGTCAACAACGGATGAAAACTTTGATGCAGTGAAAGAAATTGCTATGGAGAATCGTCAACTCACTATGAGAGGAGCTGCTGGTTGGTTCATGCCATGCAATTTTTTCAAATATTTTGGGCATCAATAGTGTGTCAGCGAAGTTTGTTCTGAAATGATTAAATTTTGACCAAAGGAACCTTCGTATGAGTATCACTCAGGAGCCGTTGAATGACATGAATGTCGATCTAAATTTGTTGATAAGGGTGACAAAACATTGGTACATGGTTATGACGTCGAAACCAAGGCCCAATCATTCCAATTGAAGTCACCAGAAAAGTCAAGATCGAAAAAAGATCGCCAAGTTTGATGAAATGTGAAAGTTTTGCTCACTGTAGCTCATTATGAGCACTTGCCGGAAGGTCAAGGCAAGGAATATACATATGTTGTGCGCCGTTTGCGTGAAGCAATACGAGGCAAACGCCCGGATTTATGGGAAAAAAATTCATAGTTGTTGCAACACGATAATGGATTTGCTCACTCTTCGTTGCTTGGGCGTAGCTTTTTGGCCAAAAACAATACTGTAATCGTGCATCAGCCACCGTATTCATTGGACTTGGCCTCCTGCTACTTTTTTATCCTCCCAAAACGGAAAAGACGATTGCAATGATTGAGGAGATCTAAGCCGCATCGCTTGAGGAAGAGAACAAGCACATACCGGTAGTGCTTCCAGGCGTGGAAAGAACCCTTGCGCAAGAGCATTGTAGGAGTAGATATTGATGAAAAAATAAGTATTTTATATGTCACCTTATTCTTTTAACAAACCTCGAACTTTCTTAAGGGTGGCTATACGATGTATGTATTTAATTGTCACTCATGGTCTTATAGATCATTCACCCGGCGAATTTTCTTCTACGAAAATGTCACAGTTACGTAAGAAGACGTGTTGTTTGTAAATCCTGGCCTGTGTTTCTCCCTATAATCTTAGGTTCCTCTCGAAAAAAGTTGTGTTTTCCATGGAAACCACCTCTTTCCGGCATATTGATCCTCAACATTATTAGGAAAGTTAAGGACATCCTCGCTTAATTGGCCAAATAAGGTCTTCCAACCCTCCCCAATAAGTTGACTTAAACCTATGTATTTCATTCGGTATAGGAAATACTCACAGAGGTACAATCACGTGTAAATAAGTCAACGAGATCAGAACCGTGCTAGACACTCTTGTCATATGTCACATCCCTGCCTTGTTGCTTTCCACTATCAGCGATTTCCTTCTTCGTTTGCTGCCCTCGCTCTTTCGCTTTCTCTGTGTCTGTTTTGAACCATCACATCTCTTCTCTTTGATTTAACGACGTACCTCACACACACACACAAACGACACGGTTTAAATTGAATCCAGGTTATTTCTCTTCGTTCGAGCTCTTGTATTTTCAGTTTATTGAATTCGGCCACTTTGCGTGGACGTGTTGCCCGGTCCCGGAGATAAGTCTCCCATTGGAAAACAAATCACTGCCTTTTTGCTAAGGACTTTATATTATATATACAATAATTATACCGTAGTATTGCACCTCTATATACATAAAATATTATTACGACCATCTTAGACGTTAACATATTTAATTCAATCTAAAGCAACATATAGTGCAAGTAGAAAGAAATATCGAAACGTAACAAAAAAAAAAACATTTTAATTTATATTTCGATCTCGCCGTGTCGTCTAGTTATAAATCATCTAGTTAAGTCGGGAAAACAATTACAAAAAAAAAACGTATGTCTGCCAACAAATTGTGTTCAACCAAAAACAAAAAAAATCGAAATAGTGTAGGAAAATAGAAAAAGGAGAAGAGAACAAACAAAGGAAAAGGGAAACGGAAAAACAATTCTTTTAATACACAAACTCTGAACCAGATATACACACACGCATTGGAGTTAGTTGTGTTTCGCGGGGCAGACGAGAGCGAGAGGAAAGGAAAATCTTTAAAGTTGCACTTTCCTGCGGTGGTGTTCCGAAAGCGAACGCGCTTGAACGTGCCGTGTTCGTGTACCTGCATTGTGTTTACAGCGTGTGCGTTTGGATTTTGTGAATAGTGAAGCAAAAGGGAGAGAAGAAAAATAGTTTTTTCTCCGCTCTCGCCGAGCACGAGAGAGAGAGGTGGATTGTGAATAAAAACATTAAGAGAACACAGAACGATTGAATCTCAAGAATCTCGGAAAGAGAGAGAGAGAACAAGAACAACTGTACTTGTCCATTACAAACACATCGATACGTGTTTCTTCCTTCTTACGTCGTTCGTTGGTTCATTGTGTCCGCGTGTTGGGTGTGTTCGTTGTTTTATTTCCTTTGTCGAATATTTTTTTTAGTTTCTTTACCTCGGTTGCAGCCTGCTCGCCGTGTATTGTGTATGTGTTTGAACGTTTATGTTCTTTTACGGTATTCTTTTGTGCTACGAACGCGTGACGTGCGATTGTGTTGGTTGTGTTGCCACTGCGCGCTGCGCTATCAAGGTGCATGATTTATAATCATGCGAGTGCTGTGTATAGCGGGGTTTATGTAATAATGAATAAATAATGCAATAAGCAGGGTAAGGAAAATGCAAAGACAAAAAGATCTAAAGTGTGAGTGCGAGTGAAATTTAAGTGTGGAGAAGAAGAAGGAGAGAGGAAATACACCTCTGGCTGGGAGAGAAGCAGACGAAATCAACAAAAAATCTTCCTTTGATTGGATTCTTTCTTTCTTTTTTGGTTTATTTCGGTGGATTTTCGCCTTTTTTCCACCGATTCTGAAGGTTTGTACTTTTTATTTCTCTTTTGTTCTACATAAATAGAAAATTGAAAATAGTTTGTCTATAAATGGCTTGTGGTTATAACACTTCGGGAATGGGATGTGTAGGATCGAATCTTTCAAGTGATTTCGTTTACATGACAAGGAAATTGAATCACCACCCAAATTCAATGCAGACATAAGGGTGTAATGGGTTATGGGGAAAGTTCTTCTGATGGGCAAGGATATTGTGGTTTCTTAAATAACATTTACGTACGTAATCCTTTATGATCAATCGGAAGACTGGACGATTTCAATGAATGCTATTCAATCAAGGGGGCGATGTATTCCAATTTAGTGAATACCAAGACACTTAATTACATTTCCATGGGTAAACCTTGTTTATGGACTTAATACTTAGTACATTTGAGGAAAGCGGTCGAATTAATTGATATTCCACTTCGCATTCAATTTTACCCAATAGCCTTACCCTTTTTTTTTGGATAGAATGGCCTTATAGCAATTAAGTTTGAAAATTTGTTGCCCTCTCACGAGGATATCGACTGAAAAGGGGTCTGCAAATGTCATTAGTTCGTTCGACCTCTTCTGTGCCATTTGTTTTGCAACAAGTTTTTGGGAAAAGGAACAATTGCAGAGGTATAGCCAATCGTCCACATTCGTCCTTCTTTAGATTACTTTTCACTAATCAAACTTGATGGCCCCTTATATACACGGGACGTTAATTTTTTTACAATTGGCTTTAATTATTAAAGGGTCGTCTAGCAATAGGTGGCAATCCTTTCACTCCCTTGTTGAACGGTCAACTACTGTCTTAGATAGGGCTACAGTTCTCCGTGAATCTGGGCCTTAACAAACAAGCCTCTGCATTCGGCAAGGTCTTCAGCAGCTGCTCCCCAGGTGAGGTCCCTTTTCAATTTACATACGATCGTCCTTTGCCACCTTGACTTAGGGGTTGATTTCTACGATTTTTCGGGCCAGAACAATGACCCAGCTTCGTTGGATCCGTCTGACTAAGCCCATGGCGCTGTACAGCCCGTAACACGCATTGCACGCAAAAATTCTTGGGGCTAGATCTGGAGAATAAGGAGGGTGGTGATCAAACAGTCCAAAATCATCGACTGACTCGCACAATTGTCCAGCAATCGGATGTCCAAAATGACTGAAATAATGGTGAGCACCTTTCCATGTTAAGGTCGAAAACTTTTCAGACTACCTCCGTTCTTAGTCTTGCCCTGAGACCCACTCTATCCATTTATACTTCAATGCTTTGAAACGCTTTCCTGATATGTCGCTGCCTTCAAACAATGCTCATATAAGCAATTGTATTGCCATATAGTTCCTTACGATCTTGATGTCCCTTTTAACACTGAAGTTCTCGGCTAGCTTAGCATCGACCTGAATAGCCAGATGAATCAGGCAGGGATGTCAATGCTTTTTATGGCTCTGTTTAGTCGATAATAATATGACCAATTCGTGAGTCTTGCTGTGGATATTAGCTTCGCTGATAGGAATCGGATACCGGATTGCTTAAGCGCTCGCACAGCATGGCAGAGAAGATCTTACAGATAGTCTGTCCCATTCCCGATAAAGAACAGATCTCTCATTCTCTGATTGAGCTTTGTAGACTCATTTTTCTTTCTTCACACCGAGGTTTCGTAACGTTTATTGTTCTGTAAATAGTCATGACAACCAAACGACATTCCTCTCAAATCCCAAGACGACATTGAAAAGGCCATAATACACTTAAATGAGAAGATAAACGAGGGGGCTCATAGAGCAACCCCTTTAATAGAACCCAAGTGCAACTAACTTCGATCACCGAATGCCAAAGGAAAATTAAATAAGATCACTAAAGACCTCAAACAAAAACTGAAAGAAAATAAGGAAACCAACCTTACTAAGTACCTGAAAAATTTAACCCCAACATCGGAAATGAATTTCTCTTTATGGAAGGCTACAAAGCAAATATCTTACATTACAAGACATCATCCACCCATAAGAAAGCAGGACAACACATGGGCAAGAGACAATCTGGACAAAATAGAAATGCTAGTAAACTACTTTCAGATGACTTTCAAGAATGTCGAAGGTGATAACGACCCGAGGTTACTTTCCCACAATACCATATCAGACAACAAACACATTAAAAGGATGGGAAAAAAAAAGAAATAGAAACCTGTATCAAAACTGAAGTAAAACCAAAAAAGGCACCTGGATATGACCTTAAAAAGGGACTAATGCTAAAAGAGCTGCCACCAATCGCCTTTATCTTCCTGCGGAATTTATTTAACAGTGTGTTAAGGCTCAAATATTTTATAATGTTGTGGAAAGTTGCCGAGGTTATAGCGCTACCAAAGCAGGGCAAGGATGCCACCAAAATGACATCTTATAAACCCATAAGCTTACTTTAGCTTCCTTCAAACATTTTTAAAAAACTGCTAGAACGACGAACCCGGCCAATTTTAGTTCAAAATAACGCTATACCTGACCATCAATTCGGATTCAGAAGAAATCATTCAACTATCCAACAAATTCATAGGGTGACGAACAAAATATCTTCTGCATTGGATAAAAGAGAAGTTTGAGTGGCAGTATATCTGGACGTCGCGAAGGCATATGACCCAGGACTTCTATAAAAACTGGCCAAAGGACTATCTTGATTTATTGGCAAGTTATCTGACAGATCGATGCTTTTATGTCAGATATAAAAACAAGTGCTCACAAATACATCCCATGAATACTGGAGTACCTCAAGGAAGTATTCTAGGACCACTTTTATATGTGCTCACATCCCACATCCGGACAAATATAAGGCCATGATAGCAACATTTGCCAACGACCCGGTTATGCTCCACTCGGGAAGCAATCTCCTACCGCAACTGACCAATTACAAGACTTATTAAATAAAATGTTTGACTGGTTCTCAAATTGGCACATAAAAGTCAATGAACACAAAACTGTCCAAGTAATCTATAGAACAAGAACTAAATTCACATCTCTACCCTTAACAATAAACAACAGAGAGGTTCATGTTCAACCTGTAGCCAAATACCTAGGCATGCACCTAGCTAGCAAATTGACACATTCTACAAAAGCAAAAACAAATAAAACTCAAATTTAGACAACTCTACTGGCTTCTACGACCCCAATCAAATCTCTCACTAAATAATAAATTGCTTATAAATAAAACCTATCTGGACGTATGGAAAAAAAAACATTAAGAAAGTCACACAAATTCTACGCCCTGGGCGTTATGTGTCCGCGAGACTTATTGAGGAGATTACTAATATTCCTCAATGTATTCCATCGCATTCTTACCGAGGATTTCGGAAAGCGAAATGTCCCACATTTTTCCACCGAGATAGGGAGTCATGACCAAAGAACGATCCTGCATTCATACCTTCTATTGTAATTGGCGATGAAACGTAGGACTTCCAACACGAGCCACTCACCCAGGGCAGAGCGCGGCATATGAACTCACCAGGTGGGCTGAATGAGAAGAGAGTTCCGATACAGAAAAGTTGGTTCAAGACGATGCTAACCATTTTCCTCGACTCCAAGAGCATTATCCATAAGGAATTCGTTCCACAAGCTCCGACCGTGAATGCTCAATATTATCTTGATGTTATGGAGAGATTGTGGGACAGAATTCATGCTGACAATGCGCCGCCATAAAAAGCGTTCATTACGCGAGTTTTTGGCCAAAAATGCATCATAACGCTCGACCGATCTAACGCCGTGCGACTTCTTGCTGTTTTCTGAACTCAAACTAGCATTGAACAGGGAAACATCCCCTAGAACTGCTGTAGTTAGGATCCCTTTTCTCATATGTTGGGCATGTTTTTCCTAGGCCATACCTTCAGGGTAGTTGGTGCTCTTTTCAATGAGCTCATCTCCCGCTGCTAAAAGGTGATTTTTTTTTCTGTTTGGTTTTTCAGTTTTATATTTTTGACCGCTTTCACGTGATTTATGACAAATGTCGAAATCAAACATGCTTAGCTAACATTGCCATTTCACCATGGAAAGACTTGCATCCGAACAACGTTTACAAATTATTGAATTTTAATATCAGAATTCGTCTTCTACCTACCTATATGAAAGTATTTTGATCAAGTATTTAAGTCATGGTGACCAAATTTTGCACCAATTTCTATGGGACATTAAGCCATCTACCCGTATGCGTGGGGTGTGTACGGAGGAGTCCATTCGCCACCGTTCTCAGCGATTGGAACTATATTACGGGACAATGTGGAAGATTTTACGCAAAACCTTACAAAATACAGCTCATGGAAGAACTGAACAGTGGGCTTTAGAAAAGCTGGAGGAAAATATGCTTTTTTGACTCAGGCAAGTGTTGCCAAAAAAATCCGCAACAAGGCACTGTTTGGTGTGGTTTATGGTCCGGCGGAATCATTAGGTCGCATTTTTTTTCAGGTTACACGGTTCAGTGATTTCGATTTTTCGCCAAAAATGCACTTGTTAAACCTGGTCGGAATATGGTTCCAGCAAGACGGTGCTACATGCCACAGAGCACGAAAATTGATGGACTAATTGAGAAATAAGTTCGGTATCTCTCGCCTTGAACCGGTGAATTGGCCGCTTGGATCGTGCGATTGGACGTATTTAGACTATTTTTTATGGGTACACGTAAAATTTCTCGTCTATGCCGACAAGATAGCGTCAATTACCGCTCTGGAAGACAACATTACACGAGTAATTAGCGAGATACCAGCTAATATGCTCTAAAAAGTGGCTTAAAACTGGATTCCCCGTGTGGACCACTTAAAGCACAGTCCTGGTCAACATTAACACAAAATAATTTTTTGAGAGTAAATGGCAAGCATTGATTTATCCACTCAAATAAAAATTGTATGCACTTTTGCAATTTTCTTGTTTTGTTGTTTTACAACTAAAAACCAAACACTTAAAAAATCAAATAAATATTCAAGCAAGCAGTCCCCTGCGCCAGGAGCTTGATTAGGGTTTAGCTCGGATATATGCCATCTTCACGTCGTTAGAGGGTATGAATGGTTCATTCTCTCTCACAGCAGTATTTCGACTACTATTGCCAGTGCAGAAATGGTCTTTCTATATACCCAACATCATCCTATCAGGTTTCTACGGCGACTTTATAACCTTTGCAAGCCCATTTTACTATTTGTTAAAACTTTCGAATATCATTCCTACAATTGCATCTTATTGATCACGCGATTGTCGCCCTCGTTTTGTGTTTTTCTCAGAAACCCATGTTCTTGACTTCGTTTCCGATCGTAGGACTTGCAGTTCTCATCCGTCGATTTTAGGATCTAGTACCTCTATACCTTCTTTTTTTTAGATGAATCTGTTTTCGTTTTTTTGCATTTTTCCATAAGTTCCTTGTGACTTGGTGGCTTGAAACTAAGCGCATCTTAGCCTGCATCCTTGATGACATTTTGATAGATTTCATTGTTGTTCTATGATTTGTGTAGGTAACGTTGAGAATCGTGTGCTTGACTACTTAAAGATTATGTCCACTTAGGCTAGTTTCTATTTCTATCTTCTGTCATGGTTTATAGGCTATTCCTTCCTCTATTCATAAAAATGTTGTGTTTTTCTCTTGATTTAAAGTAACACCCCTTGTTGGATGACCTATAGAAACACAGTAAGCAAGACCTTTACATTCGATCGCAGCTTTGTTGAGCCTTTTTTTCAGATCATGGCGAACTAGAATGCTTCCAATAGAACGATTAAAGAACTATTTCAATGTCATATCCATAAACCTAAGTTGGATTCCGCTATTCACTTGACTTGGCACCTTCCATTCGCTGCTTTTTTGGAACATATTTTGGCACCAACCGTTTCATACTCAAAACATCCGAGAAAATTCCAAAGGTTCAGCTAACTGATGTGTCTGATTGAATGTGCTCAGGCATCTAGGATCCCTACCATCCTCAACACCTTGGAAAGGTTTATATTTACTACTCGTATACTTCGCAGGCTCATCATCAAAGAATTAATCTACTCTTCTAAAACTTTGCTGGGCTCTATTTTACTCTTGTAATAGAACACCTCTAAGCACCTTTTGGACACCAGGCAATTGGTCTGATTAACTCTTTTTAGGCGTGTTTACCAAACCAGGAACAAAAAGAAAATTGCAAATCGCGTTGATATAACCCGTGAAATAAGAAAATTCCTGCTACTTATTGAACATAGGTTGAAGAATATTTCTTTATTCTAGTCTGGCCATGGCTTATGAACAGCCTGGATAATGGTATTAGGGTCGTTTTTATGGTATGGCTAATGCTGGAAACAAGAACACGAGATGACAAAATGCTTTCTTGAATGCAACACGTTAATGTGGTCGAACTTGTAAGAGACGTGCATGTTTAAAAGAAACCGTTATACTTGCCTAATTTGTAATCAATAATTTAGAGTCTGTCAACCCATACATACCTCCAACCTTTCGAATATCACTGCGACAACCTTGTATACGGCTTCACAAACCCACGAGCGCTTGGCTGCTCTCAATCTTCTTTCTATATTTTTGTCCCCCTTGCCGTAATCAATCATTCCAAGCCGATGGAACTCACAGAAAATGAAAATTTAAGCATAGACTATGAATTAAACTTCCATGGCCATTGGGGACGTCATTCATTGGTCACGTACGTATAAAAACTCACGACGGCGCCACGCCATTCTCACGCTAGATACTCGCATGGATACCAAAGAGCCGGGAATGCTGAGACTATATATAAAGAATCCGTCACATGTTTGACAATTGACAGTTTTACATAAATCTCCATGCATAAATGCATGCGAGGTGTTGCCAGTTTGACTTTGGTTCCGTTCACGCCTCTTAGATCTTCTTCATTGCGCCCCTCGCATCTATTAAAGTTTGACTATGCAACACAATTAGAGAGGGAAACCAGATGAAAAAAAGGTCGGTTTGGAAGAAACAAATACAGTTGCGCGCGTGCATTCAACATGCACGGGCACAAGCACAGGCATAGCGCGGCCCAAGCACGTATGCATCGTCAAGTCGTCGAAGTCGACCATTTGAAAAAGTAGGCCACATGCAATTAAATCATTTTTTCTTTCTGTTTTTCGTTTTTTTGTTTTTTTTTTTTTTTTTTTTGTGTCATTGCTTGCCGCTGGGGGCTGGCTGCCGCTGCTACTGCTTCCTCTCCATGTACACTTGTGATTCACCGTTCTTGAGTTGCTATTGCCATGCCTGTATGCCTGCCTACTTGTTTGTTATCGCCGTAGTTGTAGATTCGTTGTTGCGCTCCATTTTCCAAGAGCAGAGCGCGCTAAAAAAAAAAATTCAAAGAAAACTTGGAAAAAGCAAAAGCAGTGGCACTGTTGCCGGTCGATGTTGCTACACTACACTCATACACCGCTTGTACATCATCACTAGCAACGTTGCCGTCAATTCAGTCATTTCTCTTCCTACCACTCGACTCGACTCGTGGGATAGTGGGTGGGTGGAAGAGGTGTGCAGTGATAAGCGGCAGCTTGCTATCATGGAGTGGATGCACTCTTCATTCATTCCGCTCTTCCCCATCTTCCCCATATAACATACACGACGAATGGGCACGCTGCTTGGTACATAGTTGACCTAGTTCCACGCCGCTATACACTCATACTGTTCACTTACGTCCATATGTACTTGTCATTTTTGCAATGCAATTGTTGATTGTCGTGGATGAGTTTTTATTGCCTTGTGCCGCTCGGGAAATGTAAATATTGACGTTGGAGACGTCAAGTTGACGCTGTTGCTGGTATGGTTTTTTTGTGTATTTGCTATCGACCGAAGGATTTGGCGGGTAAACATCAACGACTTTGATCAGGAGAGATAACACTTGGTTTCTATCTACTACGACCAGTAAACGACATGTTCGCTTGATCCCTATCGCGGTAGGGGGTGCGGTGTGATTGTGGACTGTGCATTGCAAACTGGGTTAGTGGTGTTTCCCGCGCGTTCGACAGGAAGTTTGCGGTTGCTTGTGGTGAGCAATCGTCACGCACCAATAACTAGCGAACTAGTATGTGAATAGTTTGAGAAGTCAATTGGTGTGCAACGGCATTGAGTTGGTATGGAGCAATGTGTTGCTTTTGTTTTTCAAGTTATCAGTTGAAATATCTACTCGTTCCCAGAGGAACATCGAGCCATGGGGTATCTTATCGTAGTTGATTCGCAGAAATGTTTTGAATTATGTGCAAACCACACCCTACGTAAGCGCGAAGCCTTTGTATTGATATGAACGGGAAGCAATTATCGTCGATTGGAGTGATTATTCGATTATTCCCCTGAAAGCAGTGATAGCATATCAGTAACACTTGCCATTGTGAGCGCGATAAAAAAAAGAAACGTGGTTTGTTGATAAGACAAGGCGTTATAGGGATAGTCTGCCTTCTACTTTGTTGATGTCATAGGTTATTCATACCCTGGTATTGACTAGTTCTTTTCTCATCATTCTTTTTGCCATTTAAGGCCTTCTCGAGGTCTTTTCTATCGATCAGATAAGGAACATCTCCAGAGTGCGGTCCACGTTCTGAAAACTCCACTTAACAATGCTGCTGCCTGTAACTTTATACTTAAAAAAAAGAGGAAAGGAAAAAACCGACCAAGAATATGACACCGAGTCACATGCTTCCAACATTTCATTTCGCACTTGACAACAAATCACACCCGTGAGCCAAGAGGCATAAACAAAAAGACAGAGAAAATGAAGAAAAAATACTTGATCCAAAGTGCACTTGGGAATGTCCGTGTCGTCCATTGCTTTGTCGGCAGAGACAGCTATAAATACTCTCAGCACACATGAAAGAGAACGTGCTCACGTCCCACTCGTAGAGATCATCTTCATCATCATCCTCGTCGCGCCGAACAAAGTGTCAAATCTAGTAGCAACATTCTGTCTTTCTTACAATGCTTTGTCCGCTCATGACCGGCGGGCAAGCCAAAGGAGAAGAAAAATGTACAGCTGACTCATCCTAGACCTTGCCTGTTCGCCTTGCCCTGTCGGTGTCATATTTCTTATTCCGGTTTCTTCGCGCGAATTCGAAATTTCCCGGGAAAAATCAGCTGATATCCGTAACATGGACGTTTACACATCCCCTTTCCTCCACTCCATCCGTACTTCACGTTGTCCTTTTTCTCTTGGAAGTCATTACAGTGCAATTTACACCGTTTATCATCACCATTGACCTGTCGGTCTTTTCTGTCCGTCGTCCCATCCGGCGCGAAACGAGTTTTGATTCTTATTTCTGTTTACATACGACGATGTCACGCATATGTCGTCTTGAATGTTGTTTTATTTACTCGCACATTCGTCCAGTCTACTAGTCGTTCTCGTATTCAAATCGGTGTCTTCCTCGTTTATTCCATCCGATTACTCATCCACACAAAACAACTTAAAGTTCAGTCAACTTTATTACAGAATATGCTGCTCCGTCGTCGTTCCTCCATGTCGTCTTATGCCTGCCGGAAGATTTTCTTATCATTTCCAGCCACTCTTCCCGTCAGACGGGAGTGTTTACCTTTTTTTCTTGTTTTTGTTTTCTTCACAATTCCTTCGTTCGTTCGTCGTTGTTCTTCTTGTTCTCGTTGGGGGAAACTCCCGAGTCTGTCGTGTTATGTGTCAGAACGCAGCCCGTGTGAGAAGTCAATAATAAATGCAGGCGTTTGCTTAACACTGTGGCAAACGGGCTTTTGCGGGTCTCCAGGTGGTGGTATCGTCACCGAACGGGGCAATTTCACTGGCGTTCAGGATTAAATATCAGGTGTTCTAATGCGCGTACGTGCAACTAAGCGAGTGGACTCAATTATTTGGATACACGTTTGTTGTGTTATCGTTGGGCGAGGGCGTTCAAGGAATGAATCGTTTTCCTGTCTTCTATGCTTCCGCGAATAAAGTCGATTACGGCCTCTTTGATGCCCTGCCCCGGACATTGATGTGATTGATGATAAGAAGCACTGATACGATTCATGTCGGAAATATTCCCGAACGGGACTATGCGATGAAGTAAGAGGTTTAGCTTTAGGTGGGTGGATTATGTAAATTTATGTATTAATGGCGCTAAGGCCGATGGTTTCACGTGTGGGCTTGCTACATAGTTATAGAGATTCAAAATCCAATGCGTGGCATAACCGGTTAGTGATTGATTGACAAAATTGGTTTCAGTTTTTCCGATTTCAAGTAGGTGGTCAGCCACATGGTTCCTATTAGAAAACAACACTCTATCACTTCTAATTATTATGATTATGACTGAGGAAGCACGCCCTTTCTAAAGGCTTTTTATATTTGTTTAATTGGAAATGTAGGTCTAGGGCTTCACCAACGGCATTAAAAGCTCATATTTTCCGATATACCACGAGTGGCGAGTGAGTCAGGAGCTGTTTAGAAAAAGTGAACACATACTTTGTACTCGAGTCGATGGTTGGTAATAATTACTTTCAACTATTGGTGTTCGAATCAAAGAGGTTTTTTACCTTTACAACTTCATTCCTAAAGTCTTTAACTTGTCCAAGGACGTAATTATTATTTAACCTGCGATTTCTATGAGACGATCCTCGAATTGTCCATTGTCTGTTTGATGGCTACAAAACGCCCTGCTTCTTCTGAACGAACTTGGTTGAGTCAAGCTTGCGGTTTAAAGACCGCAACGTTTTTATGGGGATCATCGCCCTCTTCTCAGATTGTAACACAAGATTGCACCATTTTTGAATGTCTGCCTAACGTTCAATAATTTGTACCAAATACTAAAAATTTTGTCGTCAATGTAATTACCTTCCTACATCTGGCCGTCTCTCGGGCAACTTTTTAATGTCGTGACTAAAGAAAATTGTTTGGTCTTGATGAGAAATCACACCAAAGACCCTCTTGGACATCATCCCGCGAGCAAATTTTTTTCTATCAAGGATGCTTTGCTAAATCTGGAGAATAAGGCGATTGCACCATTTTTTGCTGTATGAGGGTGAGTGATGTCCTGATGAAACAGGACACCTCTTCGACTAACCAGACCTGGTCGTTTCTCCTCTAGTTCTGACTTTCATCTGCACGGCTGTTGACAGTAGACCATTATGGTGATAATTCGGTTACGAGGTAACAGCTCAGAGTGGAATATTCCCTCTCAGTCCCATCATACACTCCGAACACCATGGCTTGAGATCTGGAAATAAGGTGGGAGCTGGTGTAATAGGACCAAAATGTAGCCTACACATTCCCCTCTGCAATGAGTCAACTATATATAGTTAATGAGTTAACTATAAGCAGCACATAGCATCAGCGATAGGAGACCACTAACACGAGGATAACTATATTCTCAGATAGCCAAGCGTTTCTTAAAGCGCTAAAAAGGCACCCTAAGGCTGCTTGGAATGTCACAATACACTAAACAAACTGGCTGTAAATAATAGACTAAAGCTGATCTGGATGCCAGGTCATAAAAACAATGAAGGCAATGAAAAGACTGACATACAAGCCAAGAAAGGTGCTCAGATACCTTTTATGGGGCCATCTCCCCTTTATGGTTTTGACAATTTAGACATAAACCTATATCTACACTAATGGAACATTAAACAAAATCCTTAAAAATTCCAGAAGGATCATGGAACACAATCACAATCCCAAACGTGCCATAGGGGCTCTAAAACTAAACAAAGCCGATCTTAAGGGTATGAGACACTGACAAGACACGGGGCATGCAATTACTATCTTTACAAAATGGGTCTCAACAGCACAGAAATCTGTAAGTCATGTGGGCAGGCTAAGGAAACTATGGAACACATACTGATCGTCTTTTTTTTTATATATATATTTCGTGCAGGTTCAAGAGTGTGCGCTCTTATGGTGTTTGTTACACAAGCTGGATGGGGTGCAGATGGTTTGTGTCGAAGATGTTCTTCACTTTTACTTCTCTTCGGGGGATGGTTGTCCTAGATAGGATTTGAAGAGATTCGACTGTATATGCACTGGTTGTAGTTCACACTAACTCTTTCGTTTCCATGTCATTAAGGTGTTTTTGATCAACTGATGCATAGTTTTTCGGTATAGGAATTGTTCTTGACTACAGACGGACTTGAACTACAGACCTTCGGCTCAATAGTCGGTGATGATTACTATTGCCCCACGACCACCCGCCCAAGCCTTGCCCGAGAAAGATTCAAAATGACAAACAACACAACCATAACAGCGAAAGACTTCGAGAAAATCCAATTTAGAGAAGTTGTCAAATTGTTGAAGACAGCACTCAAATCCTAGGCCAAAGAAGGGGGTACAATAGATCTTTATGGTCGCCAATAGACATCTGAGTTCTTCAATTCAATTCAACACCTTGAATGGATGAAGTTTGGGGATGTTGTACTGGTCGGTCTTCTGGATTTGGTGGCGACGTTTGATGTTATTGTAAAGAACCCATTTCTCATCTCCGGTAACGATCCCGTTCAAAAAGGGGTTCTTGATTGTGATCCGATAAAAGTAGAGTGCAAGGTTATGGTTCTACACTTCTGACCATAACAACGCCGGAAAAAGGAAAAGAAGAAGAAGAAGAAGGTGTTGTACCTACATACATATGTATGTATATTTTTAGCTTCCTTTACGACTTGCGATTTTTCTTACTGATTTCTTTTGACGGTGAATTCAGGAGCTCATCGTCTACCTCGAACCAGGATCATCAGGTCAGAAATGATATTTCTAAAAACTGTGCAAACTAACGCCGACACTTAGACTCACTGAAAACAGCCTTCCCATACACATTTTTGGATTTCTCTAGTCGCTTCACTTCCATTCTGGATTTTTTCCAAAACAGTAAAATATGCCGAATATGCTGTTCTACTTAAAAATTCAATTCAAAATGCCTTCAATGATGTTAACAAAGTGAAACTTGCAGACTGAATTAGCAAAATATCCAAATACCAATTCCAATTACGAATTTAGTAATAAATTGTTTTTGTGCAATTATGGCAAAAGAAAAAGATTTAATCTTAAAACTTACGCAGAAGGGAAATTCGCAACGTTATGTGGCCAGACTCATAGGAATGCTTTAAAGCCGTTAAAATCTTGCATGCCTAGAGCACGACCACGAAAAGAAATTCCGATAATGACACCCCAAATAAAACGTCTATCGAAGAAAGACCTTTATAAGTCAGCTGCCGACATCAAAATTGAATTGAACTTGCCAGTCTGCTCCCGGACGGATGAAGTACCAGAGTTGATCCCTTTCTTGCTAAAAAGCACCGGAAAAACCGGTTAAATTAAATAAATGAAAATAAATGGCCGATGAAATGAAAGGAGGAGGGACGGCTGGCAAGAGATGGATTCGGTGTCCTGAAAATGCAAGGAGGCGGAAGCATTTTGGTACGAGCATGTTCTTTGTGTTATGGTGTAGGTCTAGTGTTTGTTATTAAGGAGGCCAGCATCTGTACGCCAAGCTATAAGAAGTGGTTATGCTTCCTTATGCCATTTAAATTGCAGTTTATTCACGACAACGACCCAACGGCTGGAAGAACATCGCCCAACTGTCCGATTTTAATCCCCGGGAAAATTTATGACGAATTTTAAAAAAGGAGCTGAAAAATCTAAAAATAAAGAGCAACTGTGGGAAAAACACAGGCTGCTTGGTACGTCATACTATCGGGTACTTGTCGTACCTTGGCCAACTCTTTACCGAGTAGTAAAGTAAACGCCAAAACGGGTCATATTGTGTGAGATGTGTCCAAATGTCGCCCACTCCTATACCTTCCAGGCCAAATTGCCCACCACCCAGTGATTTTTGATGGAATGGTTTTTCAACATATTTTGCATATGGATTTGCCCAGGTCATATATAAAAATTATTGTTTTGTTAACGTATCTAAAGGGGTGAAAAATGAGCCTCATCGCTGAAGAAAACATGTGAAAATTGGGCATCCAAAAGCAAATGTTTAAGCGTCCAAACGGCGTATGTTGTGGGCCCAGAAATGCGTAAAAAAGGCTTATTTCACTTTTGGTTTCAACAAGACGGCGCGACATGCTATACTGCGGACAAAACAATGAACCTTTTGCATAAGAATGTCCCTAGAAGATTGGTGTCAAAAAAGGGCGATATTGACTGGCCTCCGAGATCGTCGGATTTGACTCCTGCAGACTTTTTTCGTTGGGGATACTTGAAAAGCAAGGTGTATGCTAACTGCCCGAATACAATAGAACAGTTCTAAAGAAACATTCGTGCGGAAATCGCAGAAATTTCGACCGAAATGCTCGAAAATGTCATGGAGAATGCGCGAAAACGAGCCCATTTTTGCCTCGGCAATAAAGGCGGTCATTTAATTGATATTGGTTTCAAAAATTAATCAAAATAAATTGTAAAAGTCTAAATTGAATAAAAGTTTTTGAATTTCCAAAATCGGTTGAGAATTGTTGAAGAAGAAGAAGAAGCTCGGAAACTTGCCTATCGCCGACAACAACCCTAAAAAAGGTGTCAGCCTGATCTATATTTGAGGTGCTATGCACCCGTTGGCAGGTGGTGAACAAAAGAAAAGGTAGATCGAGGCTTAAATGTCTTCATAACATACGCAGACGTTCTTAATGCTCCAAAATTTCAATCTTGTATTATTTTTCAGTATAACTCTGTCTAATTAAGCTGTTTTCCTGTTTCAATGGGTCATTCACGAGGCTACTGACTTGCTCCTCTTCAACATCTCTCATAAAAAGTAATGAGAGGAATACGAAGTATGTAAACCAATAACGTCCACACACTGGATTCCACACATCGCATCGAGATATTAAAAATATCTACGCTCGTCTTCAATTGTTTTTTTTTATATATGAATTCCTTCTCGCTTTGCATTGCTTTATTACTTCATTTCGCTGCGCCTTTTCGTTAGTTTCTTGGCAAAATAAAAACAAAGAATCGACGAAAAACAACACAGAGGCTCCGTTTGTTGTTCAGGATTTGTGATGATGATTACACTACAGGCAAAATCGAAGACGACGACGAATCTAGTTACGAAAGATCGATGCGCGCACACAAAAACGACCTCAAATGCTCCTCGTACATTGTGTTGTTTGCGTCAGAGGACGTGAACAAGAAGGGAGACAGGGAGGCTCTACCGAGTAAGACCGAAGCTGAAAGACAACAAAACCAGAAAAAAAATGTTTTCTTCGATTAAGTTTTGGTCAATGGCCAGCAATAAAAGCAGCAGCCACAGCACAGGTAGATAGAGATAAGGTGAATTATCTTCTCTACTCGGGCAGCATTAACGTGCCCAGCCGTCGTAGTCATCGCCGAGGGTATCTTCAAAGTTTGAAGACCTTTAGCTGGAATTATAGTTTGGGTTTTGTGTGTGTTTTCTCTAGTAAGGCGCATGAACATTGTATCATCATGGCGACGTCGGTCGCAGTCGTGGTCATACAATGTCTCTCTATTTACGTTTGCGCAGTGCACACACGAGATTAAAAGTTAAATTTTTGTCTGCGTTTCATCTAACTCGTTGGTTGGTGGAAAACCACGCAAAGGAAAAGCAACCGTCTGAGCATGAGTAAAATACAAAACAGCACTAGAGTGTGACGAATGCGAATGTGAATCCGGTTTGGTTACCTTTGCTTCTGCGGCCGCGCTCCTGATGATGATGTTTCTGTTTGTTTTAGAACCTACTTTAGGTCGAGCTTAAGTTCGGGATTAGTTCTGTTCTTGTTTGGCCTTTTGTTTTACAAGTTTTGCTTTTATTGCACTCTGGAGTAGGCAGTCAGCGGCAGGTAGAGGAATCGGCCTGAAAAAAAGGTATGAAAGAACAGTCGCAAGGTGATATTCCTCAGTTCTTCATTGCATCGACCTTCAACAAATACACGAAGAGAAACATTTTAAAGCAAACAAAGAGATTTTTTGCCATTTGATGACTTCTGTTCGTATTTTTTGTAGTTTGTTGTGCCGTGTTTTGCCACGTTAGTGAGGTAGATACAGAAAAACAATGCCATTGGTAGACAGATTAAGCGATAAGCAACTCCTGATGATTTGCGATTTTGAAATTGGTCCTGAGAAAGAGCTCTTGGAAATGGGAGCGTCAAGACGCTTGCAGATGGGTCACAAGAGGACGATGGGTTTTTGAGTCAACTTTTAAGTTTCTTGGTGATGGAAACCTGCCAGTATTGTCAACTCCACTTTTCTGTTTTTGGGTAAGCGTTGAGATGCACAGAGGTCCAACGGACTCCTAATGGCTTCAGTTTTAACCGTGCTACCTTCTGTAATATTAGTTCTTTTCAATGGCAGTTAAAATTTGTTTCTATTTTGATTCAATGAAGGATTGCCTAAAGACAATCTTTCGAACTCATATCAACCATGCTTCTATTGGACTTTAGAACATTTTTAAGTTTGTAGGCTGTGGTTTTCAGATGTTTTTCGTTTTCTTTTTTAAAGTTTAATGTTCGTACGTTTACGGTTTAATTCGCTTTAAACTGGACAATATGTTTCAAACACACGACTTATAGGAATCGCAATCTCAGGTACATACCTTCTAAATATTTTGTTTGATCTCTGAGATTCTTCGAAAAGTAAAAGAAAAGGTCTGACCGTCTCAAAAAATTGTAAAAACCGGAACAGTTAATAAGAAGCTGCCAGATATGAAGGTTGTGTGGCAGTATATCCTATCCAAGCTGCTTAATGGTACATTAAATCTTTTCTATTGATCAATTCTGGCCTTCTGTTTTACTGAATCATACATTTCGGCCAGTTGATGACAGTGCCCTTTAGATGAACAATGGCGTTCGAAGTGCTTTCAACCGGTTCATATTTTTTACTCTATGATCTCTACGTTTAACATTATTGTAGACAATCCATGTCTCGTCCCCAATGATGATGTGCTTCATATTGACGTTTGAGAACCAAATCATAGATGCCAACGCGACGGCACGAATTTCTTTCCGTAAGAATGTAGGAACCCACATGTCGAGCTTTGATATTAAACAAAGGCGTTTCAAACGATCATGATAAATTTAATGTCGAAGCGATCTCACAAACTGTTATTTGCCGGCTTATATAAATTTTTGCTTAAATGTCTCTTCATAGATTCAATTGGCCTACCACAACGTGGAGCATTTTCAAAATTAAAATTGCTGGATCCAGATTTTGTATACCAGTTTTGGCACTGGCACTTTCAATACACCTTTTCCATATAACTACATCGAATAATTTTTTTTTTGCTTGAACATACTTTCTAGATTTTCGAAAAAAGTAAAATATGTATGCCGAAAATGCTGCTTTTACCTTCTATATTTAAATCGGAACCAACCAAAAACGGATGCTACATGCTACATCCTATGTAGCTAAAGTGTGAATCAAGTTCTCTGTTTGGGAGAAACGAACTTACTTTCCAAACAATCCAATAACTTTTGAATATAAGAGTAATACCAACTTAGCTAACCACCCTTCCCTATATATCACCGACAACTGCTCTACTCCGCTTCTACTCTTATTCTTTTGCGATTCAACATAGTATTGTACTTGTTCAACAGGTCTGACTTTTTTCACTTTCATTAAGCAAAATTTTGACAATTCGTCTTAATTCAAGTCTTATAACCTAACCAGCTTGATAAAACGGCAGGCAAGTCGCGGGCAATTTTCCTTTTTTCCCAGTTCATAGTGTCGTTTCTAACTACGTGCTTTTTACTGGGCTTTACAACTTTATCATTTCATTACATGATCCCAACTCTCTTTCAGTTTGTCAGTTACAAAAAATTGACCTCCCTTCCTTCAGTTATCAAATTTCAAATGATCCCAACAATATCAATTTTGCAGCTTTTTCCAAACAGTCTTTCGCCGACGACTCCTGTGTACCTGCTTTTGCTTTCTTCAACCACTTTCCCAGTTTCTTCTCCGTCGAAAATAAATTTAGTGATAAATTCATTCCTGGCCCCGATTGCCTTTTTTCTGTCCTTTTAAAAATCTTAATTTTATCCCTATGTTGTGCATCCTATGAAAGACCAATTTTAAAGCACCTATACCGGGGGGTGGTCTTGGTGCAATGGTAATCATCATCGACTGTTGAGCCGAAGGTCTGCAGTTCAATTCTGTCTATAGTCAAGAACAATTCCTAAACGGAAAAACTATGAAACAACATCAGTTGTGAATGAGAGATAATCAAAAAGTGCTGACGAAGGCATAACATATTTCCAATATAACACCTTAATGACATGGAAGCAAAAGAGATACTGTGAACTAAAACCAACGCAAATTCAGTCGAATCTCTGAAATCCTATCTAGGACAACCACCCCCGGAGAGTAGTGAACGAACATCTTCGACACAATCCATCTGCACCCCGTCCAGGTTGTGTGAAAAACACCATAAGATCGTACACTCTTGAACCTGCACGAATTATAAAAAAATAGGTTCCAAACCCTTCCAATATACTAGAGTCGATATGAGAAGACTGGTCAGCTACCTTTCGGGGCACTGTAGTCTCAGATATCATTTTAACAAAATTAACCTATTTTGCATACAATTTTAAACTTTCACTACAAATCTTTAATCCCCCTTTACAACATGGCTAAAAACCTTGGCGAATGTGTGGTCTTTTACCCTCTTAGCCCTAGATAATGGCAAGGAAGTCGACGATGGTCTATCTTCGGCCTTCACTCGTTTTATTGATGTGAATATCTTCTTACATCTAAAACCGCTTTTACCCTGTTCGCTTTAAATCTGCCTCTTCTGGTCCTTCATTAGCTTCTTCCGCCATACCCCAGGGCGGTAATTTAGGTTCACTTCTTTCCTTCCTTCCAATAACGATTTTGAAATGGCCATTAATCATTCTTATATCTCATTGTATGTCGACGACATCAAGTTTTTCCAACCAACGTTTTCGAAACATGACTCTACACTTATTCAATTGGATGTTGGCAGTTTTCCTATATGGTGGCTTAACATTTTTTTAAAGATTAAGATTTCCGAGTACCGATCAATCACTCTTCGACGTAAACGCATCTCTTCCCCGTCTCTGCTTTTTTCGCAATCAATCCATTTCCATCGCTCAGGTCAACCGCGAAATAGGCATATTCTGTGGCGAGAGGCTCAATTTCCTTACAAATCTCAACGATAAGATTCCTAAAGCTAATTCAGCATACAGTTTTTTACGTAATTAACGTGACCTGATGCCATTTCAAATCTTTCTACATCGCTCTCTGGCATATGCCTCAGGTGTGCTCCCCAATATACGAGGTTAAAAATAAAGTAACTTTTTGGATTTCGTGTTTTGCTACAATCGAATTTTTGTTTTGTTCTATTGGCACCCACGTCCTCTAACATACGTTGACATTGCCAGCAATTTTGAATATAAAAAAAAAAGTGCTATCTTCAAGGTCCACTTTAGAAACATCTAGACTCAACATTTTATTGACGTCTCACTGTGTTCGTCGAATTACGTCAATGCCATTGGTATTATCAATATTCGTGCAGTCTTGAAATAAATCGTGCCCCTTTTATAGGCCCCTATTATAGAGTTGTTGAATCAATCTTGGGGGACTTCTTTCGTCGGAGAAAAGGTCGAGCCTTAGTGGTTGCTCGGTCTCTTTCCTATCGTATTTGCTGAACCTTACAACGCAGGAGGCAGTACGTGAGAGCAGGGGTTGGCAGACCTACGCTCAAGACTCTGTCTTCATGAATAAAAGAACATGAATTATGCACTAAATTCCGGTTATGCTATACATAAACGTGAAAAAAGTATTAATCAAAAGCATGATTGCATTCCATTGCTCTCCTGAGACCTTGTACCTTTCTTTTTTTTTTTATTAATTAAAAATGACACCTTATATTGAATGACCACAAATAATAATACTATAGCGATATTTAACCCAAATTTGCTAAAAGAACTAATGCGCTGCCTTCTACTCATGCATTGGAAGTGGCATCACGATAATGCCAATGGATATAGTAAATATTAATGAATGCATAAATATTTTTCGAGAAAAATAAGTCACCTTATGTTTTGAACAAACTTGTATTGACATTTCCAGAATCATGTTTACTAATCCTTTGATCCTTCCTTTCTATGAAGTTCGCCTTAATCAACTTGAGCATGATGGAAAAACGAAGGGAGATATCAGATATCCCCTTTATTCATCGCCTCCTTTCAGATTCCGTCGACTGTACGACCCTTTACAACTCAATATTTTTTCAACACTAACCCTCGTATTATATGAAATCCTTTACTCTCCTGTCTACCCACCCAGCCTACGTCCGATGGCCCCAATCAGGTAGGTAGAAATAGGTATTTGTCCAATTTGTCTCGAAATAGGCGCCTTTCTCTCCCCTCCAATTACCTACGGCACTAATGTCCCTTCCATCTAAGTTCATGGAATAGCTGATAAACCGTCAGCTTATGAAATATCTTGAGTCGTGGAAACTTATCAATGACATAGTATGGTTTCCTTAGGAACAATCCACCGAAGATGTGATGGCGCATATGAGGGGTGATTGTTGTCCTTGATATATCGAAAATATTTGAGAGGGTTTGGCACGAATAGCTTGTGTCGAAAATACGTAATTTGGAATCGACGTACAATCTATCTTCTGCCTTGGTTTAATACAAGTTGTTTTTTATGCTTTCAAATCGAATATTCAAACGGGAATGTTCCTCAGGAATCCGTATTGTCTCCTATACTCTTTCTTATTTTTGTAAATGATCTCCTGTCTTTTTTTGCTTCTGCTATCTGTTAGAGCACTCAGACACAAATACTGTGTCCATTGTACTGCCAGACAGACACCTTAGATGGCGTTACAGCTCATGAAGAGCCAGAGCCAAGCTTCTTTTTATTCACTTATGTTGTGTGCGATTTGTTTTCCACACATTTGAACGGAACCTAATGCTAAATGCCGATTCCGAACGGCGAGAGCCGAGAAGCTTTTTACAACGGGGGGTTTTGCCAGTACCTCACCGAGGAGAGAGGCCCAGAAATAATCATTTGATGGCGTTGGTGTTATCGGGATCCGAACTCGCTCATCATGCGTCAGCGGCCGACACACTACCCACTGCGCCAATGCGCTCTCTAAATCTCCTGTCTGTTACCGTATACTCTCTGACGAAGGCTTTACATATCCCGCGCATTCCTCTTCTGGAACAACAGCTAAATCGTGATCCTGTTGCGCCCAAAAAAGATACAATTCGTCATTGAGCCTCGAATTTTTTTTCAATTTGGTTCTGTGGCAACTTAGGCCACGTCCGCGGCGTTCAAACTCATCTATTTAGTCTGTGAAGGCCAGTGTTCAAGAAGACCCAAGTTTGTCATATCGGCGCCGTTCGTAGCAGTTAGGTATCAGAGGGGACCACTTTGCGGAGAATTTTTAAGGATGATCTTCATTTATTTCCATACAAAGTGCAGATAACTCAAAGAATTTTGCCACAAGATGAGCCACGGCGCTTGGCACACGCACAAAATGCCGTTGCAATGATGAATGTTGAGCCCGAGTTCTGGCAGCAAATTTTGATGACCGATGAGGCACATTCTACGCTCTCTGGCTCAGTTAATAAACAACATTTTACGCTTCTGGGACACCGAAAATCCTCACATTATTCACGAAGAACCGCTATATAATCAAAAAGTTACTGTTTGGTAACTTTTTGCGTAAGAAAGTTCCCTGGAAGATTGGTGTCAAAAAAGGGCGACATTGACTGGCCTCCGAGATCACCGGATTTGACTCCTCCAGACTTAGTTATCCAAGCTGAGGTCATCAAGAAAGTTTTTTGCTAAAGGCACCGAACCTGCGTCATGCAAGGACTGGGCTGTCGCAAAAAAAAATTGTGCAGGATTTCCTCTGCGCGGACGTTAGACTGGATGTCTATTCTGATAACGTGAGTCCCTATAGGCCAATTGTGTATTGACTGCCACGATTCTAGCTATGTTGAAACAGTGTCTATTGAGGAGGTCGTTTTTGTTTTTTTTTTGAGTGGGAGGGCCTCCTTCCTCTCTATGTTTCTGTGTCCTGGAGCCCAAAGGAGCGTAATATCCGTCCATGCGCCAGCTCGTTTGATTTCCTTCTTGCATTGATCCATCAGTTTAGAGAAGATGGTTTCTATGCATTAAGGTAATCACACATGAAATCACACTTTCCTGTGAATGGGTTATTAATAATTATTAAAAAAAAAAAAAAAACCCAAAAACACTTGTACACGTGCTCGCAATCGCCTTACGCAATGTATTATATGTATTAATTGTTTCCATGTAACGTCAAACACTAGATCATGATTACATACGATCGTGTGAAACCACAGTAGTTGAGCATGGTGAGAACAGTGAGAAAAAACCTATAAAGAAACAAGTGTCAAGCAACGTCACGGGGTAAACCGCGGTAGTCGACCTTGACAACAAATCAACATTCGGTGCCTGATTTGTTTATTTTTATTTTTATTTTATTTTTTCCACCTCCTCTAGGCTATTGCTCATCTATTACTGACCCCTAAGAGGCGTCAACAAAAAGTATGAAAAAAAAAATAAAGCAGAAATTATTTACGGTCACAGGCCCACCTATTGTGGCGTCACACGGAGCCGAAACTGTTTTTATTTTTATATTTATTCAATTCATTCATGTTGATTCTGCGTAGAGATCAATCTATAAACCACACGAATACAGAAAGGAAGAGAATAACACGAAGCGTGTGCGATACGTAAAATACAATTTATCGAGAGCGTGTGCCGGTATGGGTGCTCTAGCAGGCCTCTACAAATCGTAAGCACATGTGTCATTGTACGTTCGACCGCTCCACTTCTCTGGACGCCCGTACTGTCATTGTACTATGTATCTCCAGACTAATTTAAATAATTTAATTCCGTACGCATACAACAATAGGTAAATTCTTACTTTCCTCTGTTGTTTTGCTCTTTGAAAGCGCCCGCGAGTTGGTAAGGCTTTGTTTTGATTGATTGAAATGTGGGCAAAGGCAGCTAACGAGTCCGTCGTGGGTTAAGTCAGTCAAGTCAACAGTCCGTATGTGCTTGGAACCGTAAAGTAGGCACACACAGTTGCCCGTATGGGCAACATGTACTCATATTTAGATGGTAAGGAGAGGAATCGTCATCAAACCGTAGCGTGCGAATGTGTTTAATATAGACATTCCCGTATGCATGGTTGTAGGTGGTGACGGATCGAGGAGTATTTGGTCGATAACCCCGTATACGGTGAGAAAGAGAGACCGTCATCAGACAGAATCGTAAATAATTTTGTATATAATTAGGAAACTACTTTATTTTTAAAATTCTTCGGAATTCATGGTTAACTTTTGGTTTTATTGCTTTTGACTCACGTTACGGAACGTGATTCGATTTCAACACTTGTTTGTTGATCCTCTCTCACGGCCCGTAGATATGTATGTATGTGCCGCCAAGAGAGGGTTGCCGATTAGGCGAAATTCGGACAGTGACACACCTATGTCTTCCACTCCCGTCATAATAGGTTGTGTGAATCTTAAACGGAAATGTCTTGCTTCCGGCATGTCTGTCTCATCGACCATAAAAGCAGCTTATACACGGTAATGGGAATGTTATTTCCGTGGCTGAATATAATTTCTAGGAATTCTAACCGGAAATTCAGTCATGAACTGGACTTTTCCTATTCAACTTACAAAGTGCTTGCATAGTGAGTGGTAATCCCAGCTCCTTTTTGATCAATATTTTCTTGTACAATCCGCAAATTGAATTGACTTTATGGTCAGAACCGTTGCATAGTTACAGCCCACTGAGTAGAATGATGTAATTCAGTTAATGAGGCGCCCAAACATGTCAGGCAACGGCACACCGCACTTGCCGCTTTCTGTTTTCCTTTCAATACTCTCTGATACCATCATCATCATCTTCTATTGCCCGACAAAAGGCCATACTTGCAGCTGCTTGTCGTCGTTCTCTACACCTAGCCGATGCCGATGGATTCAAGAATCAAGTAATTCCGTCTACCTTGTACCGAGGTCGAGACAAGTAGGAAGGGAAAAAAAGGAGAAATCAAACGATAATCCTCAGAACCAGGAATAGATTTACGAATATTTATTACGAAGAAGATGAAAGGTGGAACCTGGCGGACCTGTCGCTCTTCTCTTCCTCCTCGGGAAGTAGAGAAAACAAACAAAACAAGAATAGTCGAAGGAGGATTGACTAGAAAATATGTATTTTTGTCTAGTTCTTCTGTCATTGTCTGCGTGTATTGATTTTACCTTCGTGGAGCGACGAGTTTCTTGTCGTGCTTTACCTCCCATCTTCCGTGTGTGTGCTGCACATCATCACCACATCTCCCTACTAGGCAACAGCAACAACAGCAGCCGTTGCCATCAGACCGACATACAACAAATGCCATTTGAATTGGCTGCCCTGCTTGCTTCTGCCTAGTTAGTGTCTTCTGTTGTAGTGCTCCTCCATCTCACTGTTTGTATATAGATTGTAGTCATCGGTCTCGCGGTGTTGATTCCGCCATTCGAGGTTGTTAACCTTTGCACAGTAAAAGCATAGAATTTCGACTTAGATGGGGGGAACCCTTCTTGACTACGTAAACATACACTCCAGCCAGAAGGAATCACTCCCGAGCCCAACATTGTTGGTTTGTGATGGTGCTACAGAGCCGGTGCAGGTGTCAATATCCGTCTCCAGATGCAATTATTATTTTTATGTATTGACGTTAGTCGAGGAACGGTGGTTAGGCTTTGATTTTGATTCTCTGTGATGTTAGTCGCCTTCGTGTGCACATATTTCTTCGTCTCGATGTCGTCGTCTCTCTTCTCTTGTGCTGGCGGTGCTTTGAAAAACGTGCAACCATTGTACTGAGACATGAAATCACGTACACACATTGCGATGTGCTGCTACTGCTGTTGTTGTTTAGTTTGCCTCTATTGCCTCGTCGTTCTTGCTACAGTGTGCCGCATGGAGTGGAGAATAGTGCGCAGAGTGTGCTGAGCTTTATGGCTGATAGTGTGCTTAGCCTTATGTGTGTAGTACGAGTACAGAGAGTAGCGGAGTTGCTTGCCTTCACCAACTAATTCGGACTATAAATAATGGAAGATGAATAACAGACAGGAATCTAAAATAGTTGTCATTGCACATACGTGAGCTTCGGGGGAGTTTGGTGGCAGTGAGGTGGAGAGATGACGACTTGTGTGATGGTAGCAACAGCTGAGGGGAGTAAGCGTTTAGAGATGAGAGTCATTTGTTTTCTTCCTGCTTTCCTGTTTGTGATTTGTAAAATAATTGGTGGCAATCGGAATGGACTAAAGGGGCTTTCGTTGAAGAATTTTGAATGTTGTAGCTCAAGGAGTCTATTAATAGAATTCGTTAGTGGGGGCTGAGTTCAATTGTTTTTCGCCGCGATTATTAGACAAAGAAATTGGATGTAAGTCGCCTGAAGGTTAGTAGATGATTGATGAGTTAAGCCAGATGGGGTTGGAAGTCGTATGGATTTGTTTGAGACAAGGAAAGATGACTTGAGGTCATTAATTACGAGAAATGTTGCAGCTGTTTTACGATATTTTTACGGGAGCTCCAACCTTGACATACATCCATCGTTCTGCGACAGATTCTATTCAAGTAACTTTCTCCATAAGCGGATTGAGCATATGTAGCTACGACGGAATTAAGGACCACATGTTGCTACATTTCCATAAAGCTAACATTATAACTCACGTAGGATAAGCATGCATGTTCCGCATCGACGCACTTAATTACATTCTATTTGCCTACATGGCTTATGTCTTAATGTCATATAACCTTGTCACATGCTACGCGACGTGGATACGCGTGGCTTATCCGTTACAAATCCAATCCTCCTTCAACTGTCAGTTGTCGATCGGGGTTAAGAAGACCGATTGTCCCTTGTTCATTTCGTATACTCGTACACCACCCCTAATCGTAATCCCTTACGACATAGAAATAAAAGGCCCATCGACAAATTTCGGATATAGCAATTGAACATAACTGCAACGCAAGGCAACCCCAACGGTCCACCTCCTTTCCCTACCATATTAGCGCACGCGGTCGTCTACTCGATATGTGCACATTCGAATGGTGACAACCTTCATTCTCTTGCTCATTCACTTTTATTTACTTCGTTCCTTATTTTCATTTCTATTTCCCTGTTTGCTTATTCCCTCGAGTCACGTACACCGTTTTTATTCCCTCATTGCCATTATTTTTATTTTATTTAGACGATTGTCGATGTTGTAACTAGTTACACAAGCGCGCATCCCATCTCGCTCGCTCACTTTTCTCTCAATTTCGCGCTCTTTCTAGTGCTGAAATATATTTTTTTTCTTTTCCTGCTTCTCTCCCCCGAGATTTCGATTTTCCTTCGATGCTCGAACGCGACAAAGTTGCTCTTTCGATGTTCTATTTTGCGATTGCTCTTTCGATTTTTCCCTCCCCAAACAATTTTCTTTCTCTTCTCTCGTGTGTAACATGTTCGTTGGCAAATTGCATACGATTACGTTAGATGTATATAAGGAAATGTCGACTATAAAAGAAGAGAATGAGAGAAAACAACAGAAGAAAAAACGAGGGCATGCCCTCAAAGTGATTGAGTGAGAAATGAGTACGAGGGAAATTGTTTGAAGGATCTAGTTGAATCGGTGGTGGACAGGAGGAGAAGACTCCTCATCACCATCCCACCATCCTCATGTTCATTTTAAAATCTAGGAGGCCGAGACGATTACGATGAGGTGATGGTAAAATGTAAACTTAGCCCGTCATTCCATCATCGTGGGGAAACTTGATTAGAACAACAAATTGTTCTTTTTTTTCTCCTTCCTTTACTTTTCACATTCCGTTTTCTTGGATTGTTTGTAACCTTGCCGTATGTATGCTACCGTGTGTGCAGCATAATTTGGTTCCATGACCGATTAGAAGACGGTGCTGTACGGGTTATATGGGTAGATCGTCTTCTCAGTAAGGAAACACGTTCGAGGTCGTCGTTCCTACTGCTTTTGCTTACACATTCTTGTCTTTAACCTCTCTTGGCTATGTGCACCCTTTTCGTCTTCACGGGCATTTTGTGTGTTGGAGGGGATTAGTGATTGAGACAGTTTGAAAATCTAGACAATTTTAAACAGAATACCTTGGATAGTGCAAACATATGGGCATGAATACGGGAGGGTATGGTGATGTTGTTTGTTCGAATTATAATTCAAGGACAAGAGTTGCTTTGATATGAATTCAATGAAGAGCAGGACAAGTGGGGAGGGTAAACGCTTGATTAATTTTTATGAGATAGTATTAGATGTAGGGCTTGGGACGAATCTGTCAAGGTTGGGGATGAGCTGCTTTGATAAATCTATTCTGTAAGGGATTAAATGATGTGATTGATTAAAGACAGGAAGGGTTGTTACGGAGGGCTTATAGATAACAAACTGATAAGTTGTTGAACAAATAGTTCTCTTCCATTTATTCGATACCCTCTTCCCATCGATGCCGTGGGAGAATCTTCCATTAACTCGTCCATTAACGGCTCTATATCGATGACGAATCTTTTACAAACTTGAAAAATGTTCCTAGACGGATTATTCTGTTCCTTTGCCGATAACGCCCCCCTCTTATGACTACCTGCAATTTGTATCAGAGATGTCACTTGGTGCCCTCGGTTCCAAGCCATCACCTACGAGAAAACCCGGGTTTGCTGAGGAGTGCAGACAGGGTTACGTAGAGAACCATGGAGCACGGGAAGCACCAGACCAAGTCTTCTTCTTTTCCTTTTTTCCGGCGTCGTTATGGTCAGAAGTGTAGGACCATAACCTTCCCACTTAACTGCATTCCTACTGGTCCGCTTGTGGGGTCCGCCAGAAGCACCAGACCAAGTAGATGGAGATATACTGGTGCAAGAATATCGTTCAAAAGTTTAATCTTAAAAATTTGTATCGAAGCCCGGAGGCATGAACTCTTGGAGAACTTTAAGTTACGGTCGATGCTGAGAAAAGACCACGTCTGTAAACTGTAAAACAACGATTCCGTCCATCTGATTGGGGGCTTTTAAGAACCGTATCGAAGTTGAATTCTAATAAAGCTGCTGGCATATACAGTCTGCATATTAGTTGTAGGTCTAGAATCCCTAAAACCACATTAACTATGGCGGCATAAGTCTCCTAGGCATCGCTTATAAGATCTGTTCTGCCGTACTGTGTGATCAACCTTTACACGACAACTGATCTTGGAGAAGACTCACAAATTTCAGGTCGAAATCAGCTTTTTGTCGATTTCAAAATCGTTATTCTCGTCAATGACTATACAAATCTCCAAACTCAGGCTGTGCAGGATGACAATAAATTTTTTTTTCTGCTTCTTTGAGGCCTCAAAAGCTAATATAAGAGGCACGAGCCAGATAAGAAAGACAATTGCTTTCTTACGTCTTCAAGACAGTGAGACGTGTTCAAGCAAAACCGGTTTTTAAAAAAAAGTTTTGAATTTCTCAAGTTCTATAATTCTGGAAGATAGGCCTTCGACTGCACTAAGAGTCTCATGGTTTCTTTTGAAGGATTTCACTTTAAGCAATAGAAAAAAGCTGCTGGGGTTGAACAGAACGGTGCATTGCGCACCGAATTCAATACTATACCAAAATGTTGCGCACTGTCATCGGTTTTTGCATCGACGACGGCCTGGCGCGGCGCTCGTCTTTTCATGAATTTTTCGGTCATTTTTAAAAAGCTTGTGACTTTCATAAACTGCAGTTCGTGATATGCGTTGTAATATACTCTCAGACAGTCAAGCAGCGTTCAAAGCGTTGAGCTCGTATAGTACGAACTTAAAATCCGTTAAGGAATGCCACGATGTCCTGCAGAACCTAGCAAGAAAAAAAAAACAAGCTCAAACTCTTGTGGGTGTCAGGACATAAGGGGCAACGATATCGCCGAACAACTCGCTAGAAAACGTTTCAGCAAAAATACAATTTATCTAGGTGCCGAACCTTTCTGCAGAATTCCGAAGTCAGAGATTAATTTTCTGCTAGACAAGTGGAAAAAATCGCAACACTTGCACTATTGGATCAGCGTTCAAAGGACTCCGACAAGTCCGTCCATAGTCAAGAACAATTCCTGAAAAAACTGTGCAACAACATCATTACAACTGATGAGAGATGATCAAAAAGTGCTGAGGAAGGCATAACACTCGCAGCGCAAAATCACTTCAAAATTCATACTCTGTGTGTGCATTTCCAATATAACACCTTAATGACATGGAATCAAGAGTTACTGTGAACCACAACCAATGCAAGTCGAATCTCCCAAAAACTATCTAGGACAACCACCCCCGGAGAGTAGTGAACGAACACCTTCGACACAAACCATCTGCACCCCATCCAGGTTGTGTGACAAACACCATAAGAGCGTACACTCTACAACCTACACGAATTATAAAAAAAAATCGAAAAGGTTTTTATGCTCCCTGAACGAACATTCTATTGATATTCTTAAATATAATAGAGTCGATATCAGACGATTGGTCAGCTACCTTTCGGGGCACTGCAATCTGAGACATCATCTTAACAAAATTCACCCGAGTGTCGACTGTTTTGAGGACGAGGAAACTGCGGAGAAAATATGTGAATGTGCCTTCTGCCACTTTAGGAACTGTATCCTTCTCAGAGAAATTATGACTCCTGAGGGAGTCTACGAGAGACATCCTCAACTTTATTGAGAAAGTAGAGAAACTCCTTGTCTAATCTGCTAGCAAGCACAACAGATCTACAGTGTCCCATGTTATATGTAAACAGTAGCCCCCCACTTAAAAAAAAAGGTTACACTGAGCCACTCGACATGAGTCAGCTACAAAGACCTAGCCTGAAATAATGCACTAGAAGCAGCTGGAAAAATATCGTTCCGGCTGGAGATGCTTCTTGGTTAAGGCACAGGTTTACCATTTATTAAGTAGGTGCTCGTTAGTCATTAAATCCATGCAGTATTGGCCGTTTTACCTTTTGGAAGAAAATATTAAAAAACTATAGCTGATATCCTAAAAAACCGACGAAATTACCTCAGAAGATGGAATTTGCTTCGGCTTCTTCGGAGCCGATTCTTCATTCAGTCCATTACTGTTGGTTGTTTCACTGTCTCTAGTGCAATTTACCTCCGCAAAAACACGGTTTTGTTGCTGTAAACCATCATCAATCTTCACCTCTCGGTTTAAATATTCCTTCGCCGCTGTTAATGCAGCTTATTTATCAGTAGATGCATACCCCTTTCTGATATGTCAGTAAGCTTATCGACTAACACATGAAAAACTATTATCTGAAAAACTATTGTCATTAAAGAGGCTAACCAGCTGCCAATACATTCTAGTATATCATAGGTTGTAATTGTACAAACAACTTGTATTTTGTTACCTTGAACATGTCGAATTTTGTGTGTACAAAAAAACCGCTGTTGACCATGTCACCGTATTTACCAACTCAAAGGACTTAACATTGGTTTGATTTTTTTTTCAAAAATTTTAATATCGGCATCGACAGCAAATACCATGGAAGACCAGAGGAAAAAAAACGAAGCAGAATTATTAGACGAATACTCGGACACAAGGACAAGAATTGCCCCCAGACACATTGAAAGTTCATCGTACACTGTAGCCAAAGGTTTGAGAGCCCTGGAAAAGATCCAAAAAGAAGGGAAATTTGGATTCAATTGAAAGAAATTGTTCTTGATCGGCACAAAGGAAAAGATTTTTGTATCGATGTGCCACAGGCAGATGAAAAGGGAATTTATTTCGATCATCTCAAGCGCAAACAATTAAGGGTAGACAGGTCAATCATCATGCTCGCAACTAACTTGTATGCAATATTGACAGAAAGAAGGTTATGTTGTGTATTGGGTGGAACCAGAAGGGAATGGTGCATTATGAACTGATAAAACCGGCTGAGACGATTACTGGGGATGGCTATTGTCAACAACTGATATAATTGAATTGAGGATTGAAGCAAAAACGACCACAATACGCCTAGAGCCACGCATCAGTTATTTACATCATGACAATGCTCATCTACAAGTTGCGAACCAACTAGGGAGTTCTGTCTCACTCACCATATACACCAGACTTGGTCCCTTCTGATTACTACTTGTTTCGATCATTGCAGCACGGAATTTCACTTCATCAGAAAAAGTGTCTTAATGAATGGTTGGCCTTCAAAGACGAGCAGTGGGTATGACCTTTTTATATTATAAGAAATGTGGCAAAGTCATAGCTAGCGACGACCAATACTTTTTTTTACTGCTGTAAACGGAGGAGCAGCATTTAGCTCTTGTTTGATATTGATTGAAATGAGACTGGTGTATGGGATTTTTTTAAGTTTTTTTCAGTTCTTTGTTCTGGAATTATGTCGTCTTCAACCGCTTCGCACTCTTCTTCAAGCTCATCAATGTTATTTAGCTTCGAATCTTGAAGCCTTCCTCTCCAATATCTCGTTCAAGCTCCAGGATATATTCCACATTGCAATCAGAAGCACCCCCAACATCATCTTCAACACATTTTGGCCATAACGGTCTCCAAACTGCATTCATTGTGGTATTTTTTATTTCACACCAATACGCATTAGCAATGATTCGCCAAAACTCGCGAACATCCTCTTAAATGTTGAAATGATTCCTTGTCCATTGGCTGAATTATTGATGTAGTATATCTTGAGCCGTCTAATCTTGAGGAAAATTATTCTTCTGGATCTAAATCGTTTCCTTGGTCGTACTTCTCCCTAAAAGATTTGTACAAACGATGTGTGTTCGAAAATTTTTGGGAATTTTGCAATTCCGATATTTGGTCTACTGTCAGACAAGTGATTTGGTACAAGCGAATACTTATTCGTTCGTAAAACATTGAGTTTTGCTATAAAAATGCAGCAAATTTTTAGAAATAATTAATTTAACTTTGATAAGTCTGTTAACAGTAACACAAGGGTTCACGTGTTGTAAAGGATTTTCCAGTGGGGACAGCTTTGAATTTAATTTGTGAACGCACCCTTTCACTAATCATCGAACTGTCATTGTCAATTTATTCAGTAAACTCAACATTTTAGTCCTGGTAAAGTACACGAACGAGCAACGTCTGCAAATTATAAAAATTTTCTACCGAAATTCGAAGTCGGTGACCGCAACTTGAAGAGCGTTAACTCCAATTTTCAGTCGTAATTCTCGCCCTAGTAGACAGGTAATAACAAGCTTAGTGCAAAAATTTGAGTCTACATATTCGTTGTGTGATGTTGCCGTGTCAGTGAGACAACGGGTTGGTCGAAGTGTCGAAAATATCGCTGCCATTCAGGCGTCCGTAGCAAACGATCCAAATCAGTCAATTCCACGGCGTTCTCAAGAATTGGGCATCGCTCAGACCACATTATGGCGTATTTTGCGTAAGGATCTTGGTTTACACCCATACAAGATCAAGCTGACTCAAGAATTGAAGCCGATGGACCATTTGAAGCGACGTACGTTCTTCGATTGGGCTCTGGAGAAGATGCGCCAAGATGATGAATTTCATCGCAAAATCATTTTCAGTGACGAAGCTCATTTTTGGCTCGATCGGTTCGTCAATAAGCAAAATATGCGTTATTGGTCGGGTGAAAATCCACATGTGCTTCATGAATCACCACTTCATCCACAAAAAAATAACTGTTTGGTGCGGTTTGCATGCCGGCGGCGTTATTGGGCCATATTTTTTCGGTGACGATAACGATAAAGTCACGTTACTGTGAATGGCCAGCGTTTTCGCGCCATGATTACCGATTATTTTTGGCCCGAATTGGAAGATATGGACTTGGACGACATGTGGTTTCAACAGGATGGTGCCACAAGCCACACAGCACACGTTACAATCGATTTATTGAAGAGTAAGTTTGATGAGCGTGTTATCTCAAGAAATGGGCCAGTCGATTGGCCGCCTCGTTCGTGCGTTTTAACGCCTCTAGACTATTTTCTTTGGGGCTACGTTGTCATTGGTTTATGTCAACAAGCCGACGACGTTGGAAGAGCTCAGAGCCAACATTGAACGCGAAATAGCAGCCGTTTCGGCCGAAATGTGTGGCCGAGTCATCAAAAATTGGGTCCAACGAATCGACCACTGCAAATGTGCTCGCGGTGGCCACATGAACGAAGTCGTATGGTCCATTCATAAATGTTTTGATTGTACTTCAAGCCGATAATAAAGTTTTTGAAATATCTCAAATGGTTTGTGTTTTATTTAAAAAAAAAAAGTTGCCAAGTCCTTTTTGGAAAACCCTATACATATATGTGGTGTAGGCGTTTGCAAAAAGGCCGTGATCATGTTTAAGATGATGAGCGGCTCCAGTATACCTAGTCTAGCCATAAATACAGAAACTACTTGATATTGTAAGAAATAAGTGTATCATACAACTGTGTTCGATATAATAGCAGTGCGGTATCAAAATACCTAAATCCTACCATAAAACGTATAATAATCGTCGTATTGGAATCTTTGTTTTACGAAAGGTTTTACCAGTTCATAATATTGAATTCGAACAAAAAGCATAACTTCGCATTACTTTTCTAGTGGAAAAAAAGATCGTAGATACTTCCCAAAGTCCAAGTCAGTTGTTCTGAGTAATAGCAGTATAGTAAGATCTTTGAATGCTTGAGTGATCGATTTCCGGATTTTCATTGTTTTTAGTTGAAATAATTAAAGGTAAGCTCATTTATGATGAAATTGAGCAGTAGTTAGGAAAATACTTGATTTTAGTTGGGAAAAATGGTCGAGGAAAAACCGAGGAAACACGGACTTAATCAAAAAGCTAAGAAAAGCGGGCCAGACGTATTCATTTATTCAAAAGAAATTAGGCTGCTCAGCAAAAATTACCAGGAATGCGATCACTTGGCATAAAAAAATAGAAAGAAGGGGAAAAGGGCGCAAAACAACTAGCCGAGAGAAAATAGTGATAATGGCAAAAGGGGATCCTTTTATTACGTCTAGAAGGATTCAAGAAGACTTAGACCTGGAGATTAGTGCTGTAACGGTACGTAAGAGGCTTCAAGAGAACAGTCCGCTAGGAAGAAGCCCGAGGAGAGTCCCCCTTCTGTCAAAAAAACATAGGTTGCGTAGGAATCAGTATGTCAGATGTGTCAAAAATTGAAATTATTGGCAGTAGCGGAACTAGAAAATATGTCAGAAGGCCGCCTAATTCCGAACACCAACCCAGTTACATGTTACCAACCGTAAAGCATGGGGGCGGCCGAATGATGATTTGGGAAAGTTTTCCGTTTAATGGTGTTGGTTCATTATTTTCGATCAAGGAGAAAATGACTCACCAAGTACATAACTATTGACATCCTCCAAAATATTATGCTGCCGTATGCTGAGCCCTTAAAATGGGTGTTTAGCAGGACAATGACCCAAAGCATACGGCGCGAGCAACGAACGAGTGGTTTAGCGACAACAAAATCGATGTCATGTCATAGCCACCTCAATCTCCGGATTTAAATCTCATCGAACATCTTTGGACAGATGTAAAAAAAGCTGTTAAGCTAGCACAGCCAAAAAATTTAAATCAATTATAGGAAGTAGTGCAAAAAGCGTGGCAGGCTATTAAGAGATGCCAATATTGAATCGACTCATAACTCGACTGTGCAGGGCAGTCATAAAAAAATATTAAAGTAAGTCACTTTAATAGCAAAAATGGTAAGAAAGCTAACAGATTCTCGCTTTCTTCCTAGCACTGCTATAACAGCTGAAAAGTAAATTTCTTTGATTTTTTGTTATTTTTTCCTAAGTGAATTAAAATTGTTTTTAAAGAAATTTCGCATAGTTATCACAAGGGATACTTTTAGCGACTCGGTGTGGTTGTCTTTTATACAACAGGCCGTAGCCTCCACAGTTGGCCACAATTCATAAATTAGAGGATCCGAAACTCAGCTAAATAATGGCCGACATTCGGCTTTTATTAATTCCATTCTCTTTTAACTATTTTGAAGTGGTCATTGGCAATGTATCTAGGGTCAGAGTCCTGCTGCAGCGATTACACTAAAGCCCAAGTTTTGATGCCCTTTCTTGCGACGCATGATAGGACACACTCCGCCAAACCGCCACGTACTATGCCTCTGAATCATTTGAATAGCAATTCTCATTTCAGGGGATTTACTGCTTTCTATCTTCTTTGTTACGGCAGCAATGCTTTTAAGATTGGCTCCGCATCTGATCTACATTTGTGCAGTAACTGCAATTCTATTATTTAATCTCCCCATTCCATGTTGACACTTTTAATTGTTAGTTTAAACTGAATTACTATCACAACCTCGCAAATTAGTGTCAACCATATGTAAAGGTTGATCTTTCTGCTGTTTGGTTTTTCAGTGTTCTATTTATGACAGCTCACATCTGATTTGTGACATGAGTCAAAGTCAAACATGTTCAATTAGCATTGCCATTTCATCACGTAAGACTTACATTCAAACAACATTTGCGAATTATTTAATTTTGCTATCAAAATTCGTGCTCTATGAAAAGTGTTTTTCGATCACTTCGACCATTTTACGGTCGTCATAATCGATCTATTGCGCAAGCAATTCAAGCCGATGATCTCAAGGCCTCGAGAGCTGCCAATACACCGAGAAATATAAACTGTTTGATGCAGTTTATAGTCCATCGGAATCAATTGCCCGTATTTTTTCCTATTTTTTTCAAAAATGATCGTGAAAACAATGTTACCGCTAAAATCGTCCGCTATCGTTTAGTTTTTTTTGCTCAAAATGCATGAACTGAACCTGGTCGACATGTGATTCCAACAAGATGGGGCAGCTTGCCACACAGCCCGTAGCAGTTGGAAAAATAATTCGAATATCACTCGTTCTGGACTGGTGAATTGCCCGGCTAGATCGTGTGATTTAACCCCTTTAAATATTTATCTATTGGGATACACCAAATCACTCATCTCTGTCGATAATCCAGAGTCAATTACACCCTTGAATGACAATATTACATGTGTTAGATACCAGTCAATATGATCGGACTTGTGACCTAAAGTTGGACTCACCCTATAGGCTGCTTAAAACTTAGTCGTGGTCAGTACTAGTCAAGTAAATGGCAAACATTGATTTATCAACTCAAATAAAAAGTTTATCCACTTTTTCAACTTTCCTGTGTTTTTTTCGAGCAATTTAAAATGAACTGCTTAAAAAGTCACAAAGAATTATTGGTGATTCCGTATTTATGGGTAAACTAGGTTCTAATAATCAACGAATTCGTGGGAAATGTGAATGAAATGATTAGGAATAAATATTGAATGATTATCAGAGAAGTCGCTGAAGATGTTAAAGAGTGTCGTTTCAAAAGGTTAGATGAGATGGCTTCGAGGGCTAAAGATCGATTTCCATAAGTGTTTCATATATGGCAAGGATCGTTTCCTAAAATGTATACTATCTAATGGGTACTACTTTGAAGGGAGTAACACTGATAGGGACGAATAAATAGAATTCAAGCCAATAACCAAGAATTCCTGTTATTTTTTGAACGCAGCTTAAGCTGCTGTAAAACAGCATAACCTAATAAACCGTTTGTGTTAGATTGCTGCTGTGATCGTAACAAACAAATACTAAGATTCGAACTGTGTGAACGAACGGCCAAAGTCAACTTCGGACGTTCAATAAGACTAAATTCAGTGCTAATACGTCCGCTCAATACCTATCTTCGCGTGAACAGACTATAAAAGGCAATTGATTAACACAATTTTCTGCTGTTAGCCTACTCCACTTCCACACCTTATCGCGGGCATATGGTGTTTATTGTTCTAAACAGCTCTGAATGCCAGTTTAATAAGAAATCAAATCGAAGAAAGGAGTGTAATATAGGTTTAACCGTTAATATCTCATTTCCCCATGCATCACGTAGCCTACATTAGCAACAGGAAGTGCCGAAATTATCTGCCAACAAATTTATACCTAATTACCATGCAATATGTGTACCTCCGCGCTACAAAGTTACCACAGTATGTACATATGTATGTGTCACATTCGAACATTCTAATTGGTAGTCATACACATGTAATTAGGTGAAGCTACATTTCATAGAGGGATGGATGCACGACGGGTGGTGTACTTAAATGAAAAACCAGTTTTACGGCACAGTCTCTTGATTTAAAAAACAAACAAACGCGACCGAACACTGAATTCGAATGGAATTTTGTAAATGCTATTTTGGATTTAATTTCTATTCCACATCTTCATGGGAGTGAGTCACGCGCTGGTGTGGTAACATACACGTGGGACTTGCCTAACTTGATCGGGTGTGATCACTCTATTGCTTTCAAACAATGCGCGTCAAGGTTACCATGTAGCACCATGTGGGCTATGTAGGTACCGGTAGCAAAACATAAAACGTAAACAACATATCCCACAGCCTTGAACGCGCCAAACCGCAGGATTTTTTTGCTTCCAACTTCTCGATTACACCGTATTGATGGCGGTAGTTCGTCTCCATTCTCACTGTGTGAAATCTCTCGAACTAAACTTTTCCTCGTTCTCAAATAACTTTCGAAACCGGGCGGTCAAAGAGAAAAAAAAAAAAAATAATAACGAAATACAGACAGGTGGTTCGCGCACGATTTCGATTTCGAAAACAAAACACAACACAAGCACAGCGCACAACGCTTCGAATGAAAGCAACCAAAACAAAGAGAAAGAAGACAAAAAAAAGGTTGAACGATGCTTGGCAAAACCGTTTCTGCTCTACTGGCTACCATATCAATAGCCTGACCATCCGGATCCTCACATCCTGAAGCCCTTCGTGCCATGTGCGCAGTTCAGCCTCGAATATATTAATCTCTCTGCATGTATAGATGGATTGCTGGTGGTTTCGCTTCCCCCATATCGCACTTTACCACATCTACTTCCTCTCAACACGAGTGGGGATGTTTTAAAGTCCTTCGGTCCGTGATGTCTAAAAATTAAGTTCGCGAACCGACAATGGGGATGGGAAGGAGTAGGAGAAGAACAGAAACAAAACAAAAAAAAGCGAAAACCCTAATGCTCATCTGTTAGGTCGTTCGTCCTTCGGTCGTTAAGCACAATCACACATGCTCGCTAAATTACCCTTTACACATGATCGCTACATACATATTACATCCGACCATACGAGGTACATTCATCCGCACGGGAGGACTGAATAAAATTATATAAAACAACAGCCATTCATTGTACGCACACATCCTGCCCATATAGACAGGCGTACTACATAGTAGATAGTCCGTGGTTTGTCTGGATTCGAGCTGACGCCCTTGCATCCTCCCCTAATCCATCCCGGCATGTGTGCATATAGAGGCGAATGGATGGAGTTGGGAAAAAAGGGCTCGACATTCGGCTTTTGTTGTGGGCATTTCCGAGTGGAAACCTGAGTCCGCTGCAATAGTCAGCGGAATTTTTATTAACCCATTTCGTGATTTGTTTTAAGTGGATGTGACGCTTACTGGAAAGCGAATCCGAGTGCATGGCCAAGTACGAATCGATACAGTCGAGTCGAGGCCGGAATAGCCTATGATCCCGGTCGATTTATTTCAAAGTGCCCACATGCCCTTGTCGCTGACTGTAATCCGTGAGCAGCCATGCAGTACCGTCGAACTGCAATAAAGTTTTGTCATTACTTCACCAGTACTCGTATTTTGACTGGCGTCATCGTCATTAACACAAACAGCTCAAGCTCATATAGGCAAGTCGGCCGTGTACCTATGGGCATGTAGGCATGAGTAGCATGCACCAACCCAACAAAAGCATCTCATCGTCACGGTTGTGCCGGGATGCATAATATCGGTCCTTGCACTTACGTCTCTTCCATGTGGACATAATGTATCACCGTCTGGCTGTGACGACTCCAGTTCAGCTCGACTAGGGTATTCGATTTATTTTTACTCCTTCGTAATTTCATCTAAAAATAAATAACAAAAGACGAGGAACCAGGAGCACAAGTGAAAAGGAGCGAAACTACGTGTGTGCATGGTCTTCTTCTGCAACAACTGCTGCTGCTGTGTACTCTTTTCTGTGATGCATTTGACTTGGCTACCGTCTCTATACACACGACGTTGCACATGCACATCTCGTTGGCATCCTCATTGGCACGAGGGGTTGATTGCTTGCTTGCCTCTTCTGGTTTGCTTTCCAGAGACAACGACGGTGGCGGCGATGATGGTGACGACTGGTGATGGCGATGATGATGGTTTTCAATTTATTTTCGGTCCTATGTATTTGTATGGTAGTTGCCAGGGAATCGGGCACATAATAACAGGCACACTCAGGAAGAGTAGTAGGAGGTTAGGGTAATTTAATGACTTTGCTCGTCGTGTGTCGACTGCTACGACTACCGTTTGGCTCTTGTATACTGTAGATTGTCTGTCAACATTTAGTCTGCACCGTCTTCCCGGGTATGATGCGATCGATATTGGTGCCTTCCCCGTAACGCGCGGTCTGACGGTCATTTTCATCTTCATCTCGCTGCTTGAAGGTAGGTATATGAAGTCGTTAAAGGTGCGGATGGAGTGACGCGATGGGATTAAAGGTCTTAATGTTGAGTTGTCAGATGGTTATCAGTTTCTAGAGAGCTGTTCCGTGCGAGTTTTCACTGAGTTTAACACAAGAGATGAGTCGTAACTATGAGGGCAGCGGACGAGGGTTAGTCTGATGGTCAGATATAGGGCTGTCATTGTTATTGAAAACCCATTGAAAGAAGACAGACTGGTTAAGGGCTGCGTGGGTTTTATTGTTTGGTCATAATATTTAGAAGGGAACTCGAGTCAACCTTCAGATGTAATTGAATTTAAAAAGAATGGAAAAAACCAATCCCAAGCTCAGTCAGCCTTTTCTAACAACACTCATTGCATCTGTGAGCTAAAAATGACGCAAGCTATGCAAACACGATTCTTTGAACTATTCCCAGAGCAATGATTACCCCGATCACGAACCAGTGATTCATAGCAGTAATCTCTCAAGGCACTCATGACGCGGTTTTTTGTGTCATTGTGCACACTCCCCGAATCGCAACTACATTATATGCAAAGTGATTATCTGTCTATGCCGCAGACTGTGTGTCGTATTATTAGTACCAGAAATTCGCAAACGTCATTGGGATGTTATCTCGGAAAGCCTGCGGTGTGTGTCATCTATTCAGTCCATTCAGTGGCAATGACACACGGTCTTCGTATGGGTTTTTTTTTAGTATTTTTTAATTCACACACGATGTTCTTCACTAGAAAAACAAAATCGCAGTCAAGCGAAGGCAACCTGAAATGCCAAAGATCCGTCATGCCCGTTGCTACTGCAGCAAGCACACCAACATCGCCGGCGACCATGCCCATTAAACATCGGCATCAACATAATATAACAAAGAAACCACTCACAGATGTCTTAAACACGGAGCGCTTCTTCGTGCTATGAAATAAAAAGTGAAATCGTTAAAAAGCCATTTGAATATCAATATAATAAACAATGTTTGCCTCACGATTCCCGACTTAGACCCACATTTTAAGATTTGATTTTCTTTTCATTCCGTAAGATCAGTGTGTCACGAGGACGTTAAGAAGTACATCATCATCTTACAGCCTACCAATAATAATGCCAATGATTTCAGTGAAATCCAAAACTGCATTAAACTAGTTTGCCATTTACTACGTTGCGCCATTTATTTGTCGTTTCTTTTGCTTCTATTTACCTTGCATCTTGGCGAATTCAATTCGTTCCGTTTTTTTGTTGTTTTTCCTTGGTTTCGTAAACAAAAGGCTTGGCAGATAAAGAGCAACATAAGGTCGATGTACTGTACACCTACATTGGTAGGCAATTCGTTTAGACGTTGATGGTTGGTATAAAGGGACTTGGGTCGTATCTCTGTTTACGGAAACAAAGAGAGATTATAACTACGTAGTTATTTCGAATATGTATTAAGGTTCCACGACCATTTCAGAGGTCCCTCCGAAGCCATTTTGGGAACAGGCAATGGATTTCAAGCAAGGTATGTTCAAAAAGTAACAGGAATTTACGTTATTCGCTTCAAATCAGCACTCATTAGATATTATACACTTATCAGCGCTAGTTTTAGTCTTTGATCTTATAAAGAACATTTCGTTTTTGCAGCGACGCGCGTTCAATGCTTGCAAAACGAGTGTTCTCTAGGAATCCTCGGATTCTAGGGTGAAACCGGAAAGGTCATATAGAGGCTAGAGAATCATTACAGTGTTGTTTTAGGGCAGATAATTTTCACCACCATTGTAGTGGTGCAAAAGATAAACATTTTTTGGCCACAAACCCAAGTTTTTTCGACTTGCTCTACCCTGGCGTGGTAAAGGGTGTTTTTTTTAGAGGTATACAAATTCAATATGAAATAAAAGCCTCAAAGCTAATATTAATGTCTATGATATTAGCTTTATTTAATATATAATTTTATGCCATTAGTGATTAACTATGGTTTAGGGCATATGAGGGTCAGAGCTAGCTCGAATGAAGTGCAAACATGAAGTCGATAATTTTACTGAGTAACTGGGGCCGTGTATCAGCAATAACATGACAAATGTTGACTTCTAAATCGTCCAATGTCTCTGTTTATCGGCATAGACTAGTGACTTCACATGACCCCAAAGGAAGTAATCTAAAAGTGTGAGATCACCAGCTTACAGCTCCATTACGCAAAGTTATGCACCTAGCAAGTGTTTCCCGCAATAAATTGATAGTGTCGCCGTGTGGCATGTTGTGCAATCTTATCGAAGCCAAAGCTCGGTCACGTTAATGCCACTCAACTGAGGAACGAAGAATTTAGAAATCATGTTTCTATAGCGCTCTGCATTGACGTCAACATTCTGGCCAGCATCTACCTAGGCTTCTGGGTTTTCTCCACTCCACTTCCACAAGGCCCCAGGCTCACAAATGGGCCTCATCGGAGAACAAAATTTTGCTTTGAAAATGAGGATCAAACTGAATCATGGTTTCGATCCATTCACTGAACCTACGACGCATATAATGGTCACGCGGTTCCAACTCTTGCACAAGCTGGATTATATAAGCTTTTAAGCCAAGAGCTTTTCGTAAAATCTTTGGCAAAGTAAATGAGCCGCTGGTCTAGGTTTGTTTCAAGTCAAATAGTCTTGGAACAAATTTGGTACAGAAGTTCGTATACATCCCACCTTGGTAGGTTTTAGGAAGCTTTACAACTCCCTCCATCAATGCTCTTTAATCGATAGGAAAACCAGCCTTTTCTTTTTTAGGCATGCCAATTATAAAAGAAACTCTGATCGGAACTCAACTTCCCCCACTTTCAATGACGAAAACTCAAAAAACGCAACACCATCGCTAACTTTATTGCCACCCTTTTCACAAAATCTGTCGGAGATGTCTCCTTTGAACCTGGTTCTATTCACTTCAGCTACCTAACAAATTGCTCTCTTTGACCATTTCTCCCTCGTACTGATCTGCTCTTGATCTCCCTCTCCCAAAAATCTTCAGTCTGTCCCTTTCTCTAGGAGAATTCTCCGAATTACGGAAAACTTATTTTATAACCCCTAGACATAAAAAAAGGTCCGAGAAGCGATGTTAACATTTATTTTTCTATTGCCCAACTCCCACATTCCTATAACTAAACTCTATGAAATTATTTGGTATACAATCTTAAGTTTTACCTGGAAATGTCTTCCCCAAATAGAGGCCTACAACCGTAAATCTTGTCAAATATTTGTCCTTTACCCTCTCAGCCTTAGAGGATGGCAACCGATTTAAGTATGACCTTTGACAAAATTTCTCATAGACAATTACTCTACTTTGTTTACCGTCGATTTTGAACCCATTTTCCTGGAAAACCGCTTTAAATTATTCGTTCTGGATATGCCTTTTTCTACGTTTCTTAACTCCCACTGGCGTCCCTCAGTGAAGCCACTTAGGTCCACTACTTTACCTTTCTACTCTTAGCGATATTGAAATGGTATTTTAACATTCCTACATCTCACTTTACGCCAACGATGCCTACTTCTTTATAGCCATTTCCTCGGAACATTGCCCTTCCGTTATTCAATTGGATCTCAGTAGTTTTCCTATCTGCTGCTCCCAAAATCGTTTGATGCTTATCATCTGTAAGTACCAATCTATTACTTTTCCACGTAATCTTCTCCCCGTCTCTACTATGCTCACAATCTGACCATTCCACCGTTCAGCCCACCCCCGATTTTCATATCATCTGGAGTTAAATTCCGTGTACACATCGGCGGTATAATTCTGAGAACCAAGTTAGCGTACGGTTTTGTGAAACTATGGTCCTTTTCATTCATCGACTCCTACGGCAATCATTCCCGGGTGCGGCTTCTATGAACCTACCTCTTGAATGCTACAAGGTGCCAATTGGAATATTAACAGTTTCGGTTTTCACCTCAACACTCCTAAGCTTAAAACTCCGTATTGTCAATTGATCTTCTCAATCCTAGGGGTTACAGATGAATGATAGTATTGCCCCCTACCAAAATGAATAACGTGATAATACCCGGAAGTTGTCCTAATGGTCGGTGTCAAAATAAATTTACCGGAGTCCTTCCACCCTAGCCGATAACTCGGGGATCTAAATAACAACATCCGAAGGAGCCTTACTTAAGCCCTTCATTATCCCACGGACAATAAGCTGAAAATATAGCCAAGAGGGTCACACGTAATTCGGTGTTCTGTTGGAAATGTAAGCAACAAGGAAAACGGGTCGTCGAGTACTGTCGAAAAGAAACAAAGCCCCACTTGAACCGCGGGACCGTGGGCCATGATCAGTATTAACATCTTGCGAAAGGTAGGTCGTCTTTAGAACCCAGTGGCATCATCGTTGGTATACACGTACGACAACAGCAAATCATAGCAATTTTCAAAACTTGAGCCAAGTGAAGTTACGAGTACTTGATTCAGATTACAGCGATGGATTTCGTCAAGGAAAATTTACCAACCGACAATGAGATAATGATGGTCTACGGTTCCACTGAGTACATCGACAGACCACTAGAAGTAGACGTATGTATAAGCCTTCCCAAAAGTGGTCGATTCCCTGGTCGTAGGAATAATTTTTATTAGGTCAGTAGAAACCATCATGGAATCCGTTAGCGGTTCAGTAAACATTTGCGGAGAAACCATGACGCTTCTTGGGGCAACTTATCGAACGACCCGCCAAGCTCAGGGCGCAGACGGATCAGAACAGTGACAGGCTGAGAGAGAAGGCTTACAATACGCTTTAAGAGGATCTTGATCGTACGCCACCTCTAGTCGATAGCCGTCGTGGGTCGGTCAGTGTTCCAAAAGGGATTTTGATCCAGTCACGATGAACAGATGTATTCAAATGACTTACCCTTGCTAGCTACACATTTTGTCCGTCCTCAACAATTTTCGGATTCCGCCTTTGGTGCTAACCACTCATGTATTATAGCTATCTCCGGAGGTCTTTGTAAGAATTCAATCGAATCAATGAAAACAGATGGTAGTCGAAAAGAGCTAGGCTTGGTGAAAAAACGTCATGGGATAGCACCTTCCAGTTGAGTTGTTCCATGTATTTTTGGACCATTCTTGACATACATACGCTATAGTGCGTTGTCGTGGAGGAAAATCAGCTTGCCTTATCCTGCTTGGTAATTTGGTCTTTTTCCACGCAGAGCGACATGCAATTCGATCAGATTTTGGCCGTCACCGCTTTCCGATGGCCCTGCTTATATAATTAAGCGCGCAGAATCGTCGCGTCCCGAGCGATCTTGTTTTGGAAAAGATGCTTACGGCTGGCCCACTTTTTATCCGATGCAGGAACAACTTTTTTTTTGCCGGGCGACCAAAATTTCGCCTGTGTGTCAGCGTTGCTACATCTGCCTATCGTTCAATTCATTCAGCACCCATATCCCGATCTTTTGAATTTTTCCCGTGGTTGAGTAACACTCGATTGTTTGCCAAGCATTTTTTGTGCTTGGGTATCGTCCCCGTCCAAAAGAACCTGCATTTCAAGTGTCAATCCTTTTAGGCTGATTCACACGCTTCTTGTCGTTCGGATTGAGCTTGCTATTTTTGAACCGTTGTTGTTCCATATTATTTCCTATAAAGCACTTTCACGATATGCCTCTACAAGCCTTCGATGTGATTCAGCGCTGCCTCCGTATACGGGGTTTGTTCAAAAAATAAGGTGACTTGACTTTCGCGATCTAAGAACATTCGATTTTTAATTTTTTTGTCTTTATGTTATGTTGGTACATATGTATGTCGCCTAACATATGTGGACATTGTCAGCCATTTTGAACATTTTAAAGATGTCAAATAACGAATCGCTTCTTAAACGCCCCAGCACAACAACAACGGATGAAAATATTGAAGCAGTGAAGAATGAAGGAGTGAAGAAAATTGTTATGGAGAATCACCGAATCACCCGTTAGTCAGATAAGTTGCTGTTGGCTCAGACCATGTCATTTTTTCATTTATATTTGGAATGAAACGTGTGTCAGCGAAGTTTGTTCCGAAATTGCTAAATTTTGACCAAAAGGACTGTCGCATGACCATCGTTCAGGAGCTGTTGAATGACGTGAAGGGTCATCACTGGTGACGAAACATGACATCATCCCAATAGAAACGACCATAAGAGTCAAGACCAAAAAAATCACGCCAAGTTCGGTCAAATGTAATAGTTTTGTTCACTTTGCTCTTCCATGATAATGATAATGCCGGACAGTCGTTCAGTCAAAAAGGAATATTCAATACGAAGAAAACGTCCGGATTTGTGGGAAAACAGTTCATGGCTCAAGGCTTTACAGAAATTCGAAATGCTTCGATCATTGGGAAAAAGACTGATGCAAATGTATTATATCTAAGGAGAAGTACTGTAAAGGAGGGCAAATTGGATATCGATGAGTAAGTAAAGTCACGTTATTTACTGAACAATTCACGTACTCTTTCGCTGGCAAAAAACTAGAAAAAAATGTCTGTTATATGACAACTGACAAACTCATAACAAACTGTTCCTGATGACTTAATACACTTACTAACACCGTCTATGACCGAAATTGAGCTTACACATGAGTGCATCTCGGCCGAGAAAGCTTAACACAGCTTCACGATTAATAAACATTCGAGAAAATTTCACATCACCAGGCAGTCAATATCACCAGCGAAATCGGCCTATTTCGTTCACTATTTCCTGGTTTTCATCGGTTGTTGATATGCTGGGCCTCCAGGGTTCTCTTGATCTTCAACGTTTTCATGGACTTATTAGAAGCGATAATACCTTTTCCGAATCCTAGTGTCTTAGAAATGTTCGTCAACAGATAAATAACTTACTAAGATAATTCCTGTTACTTTTTGAACACTGCTCTGCTACTTATTGCCGGTTTATATCGAGAAATTTTCATGAGTGAATATACTTCGGGAAATCTAGCTTGGAGAACACAATGGGGAATATCAACAATTAGAATCTGAAGAAAAATAAAAATAGGAACCATGGTGCAGTACACGTCATGAGCAGTTGTGCCGAGTTGCCCTTAACCTCGTAGTAGCGGAATGTCAGTTGGAGTAGGCGTTGAACAAGCGTTATCGTCCTATCTTTATTATTACATCTCAACACTGAAAAGCACGGTTTACCGTAAATTAAAAAACCAATGCAGAAGTCACCTACGATTGGGAGATGTCGAAGACAGATTACGCTACTCTAAAGGTCGCGCCATTTAATTTCGATCCAATGGGGTCAGGATCCATGACAAGGTGGTATGTTGCAATTGTGGAAAATCGGTGTTCCATGAGGAAGTGTTGCAGCTGTTGCAAGAGCTCAGTAATCTTGCTCTGTTAATGAAGTTGTAAAAGACTCTTTAGTCGTGTTGTTGATCAATTTATTTTTTTGGAACGTATAAAGCGTCGTCCAAAACCATTTCGTTTGCCTCTTTAAATGCAAGAAGTAACTAATAATAATTTAGGCTTAACCTACATTGTATCTCGAGAACGCCCTTATCTTATATTCGTGCTCCTTACCTACCCCATAATTATCTTGTCACTTCCTATCAACGTCCATTAAAATCAGACTAATAATTGCGAACCAATTAACATTTCGAAAACTGTCATGTTACCAGTGACTGACGTGTACGCATTTAAGAAGGAATTCAACTGCCAAAGGGTACGACAGCCATGCCTACATCGTCGATAACATTTATGGTCTCAGAACATGTAATCGAATGGCATTGCCACTAGCTACCCGGTGGTCACAAACTGCATGCACCTTCTCGTGGTAGTAGATGGCTACTATGGTATCCGTTTTGGGTTACAACAGATCACTTTCCTGCCTTAAGGACAACACTACAAGAGAAAAAATCTACAAGTCATGACACAACGAAGTAGACAAACCACCATCTGCGCAAACGGCACAACACGTACTTCATACCCAACCAATCGACCTACCTACCTACTCGATACGTGTTTCATCTGGTAAAAGGTACTCATTTCTTGCTCTGTCGTAATATGTTCCATTGTTGCCCACGAACAATAACGTTTGTGCTACGAGTTAAGGAAATTCCGAGTTTTCATCCCAAATCAAAAGGGAAACATAAATGAAAATGAAGAAAAGAGTGGGAACAAGATGAGTAAAAGAGGTTTTTCGGTATCCTTGGCCACCTGCTTAGAGAAGATAACAACAATATCGTGACGCTGGATATCGACTTATACCCTAGGATCCTACAACAATAGCAAGTGCACGTATGCATAGATAGAATATCGGTTCTCGGTACCTGCCACCGTCATGGTGTACCTGTAGATATCCCATTTTAATCCGTCCAGCAAATGCTCAATTCCTTAGAAGAACTACGTTAATCCGAGTTGCCCTCATGTGTGCCGAACTGCTTCTTTCCCACAATCCAACCGAGCCACTGGTCCAGGTGTAATTCAATCTCCCCACATCATGGGCTCAATACCCATTCTCTGTTGTCTTTCCTGTCCGTATGAGCATCTATCTACTCGTGCATAGATTGCTTGTGCACAGGCCCGCTTGTCAGCTAGCATTTGTTCATTCCTCCGCTCGCATATCCTGCCTGCGTTCGATTTTCACCCGAACCGATCAAACATACGAGTTTGTAGACACGTATGCCATAACCTAACCCTATAGATATGGAAACGAGAAATTTTGTTTCGTGCGCATATACGAAATGTAATCAATCCGTGTTCCGAAGGTGGCAGCATCGGAATGAGGAGTCAAGCGAAAATCTAAACATTCCAGATCCAGACACACGTTCGACCAGCAAACGAGAGATATGCGAGTATGCTGCATGGCAAGCACCAGATGGTGACCGCCGAAAATACTGACAGTCTTACCGGATCGACTTAAGCTAAAGCAACCAGTCGACTCCTATCTTATGCGGCGTCTGTTGTTTTTGTAATTCAAGCAGGCAGAAAAATGCTACACTCGTATATCCATTCATCTATTAGTCATAGTGTACGTGGTTGCCTCCCGGCCGCACGGACAATTCGGGATTAATATCAACAGTAAGACGAGGACAAGTCAAGCCCCAGCCGGCTACACAAAACTCTTTCGACACAGCAAAAAGCGCAAACGCAAGAGGCCTATAGGCTCCTATGCGATGCGGGCTCTGTGTAGCCTGCCCAAGTCTGGCACACTTAACGTAGACAATTAACTTAGGTCAGTATCGGTGAACAAGTAAACTTGTGTACACGAAGTACGATTGGGACCGTGACTACGACTGCGAGCATGATATTTCGCAATCGTGCTGCTGCTGCTGCGACAGACTATGTAGTGTGTAGTGTATCCAATTCCGTGGGCGGAGGTCGATTTATTTTCGGGTGAATGCAATTATGAAATAATATTTATTAGCCCCTTTCGAGGTTTCCCTGATTTTCTTAACCCGGCGACATGTTAGACAACCATTAGATTGGAATAGATGGAAGAGGGAAAGATATGGACGAACTTTTGGGGGAATGTGTCATGTAAATGGGGTTTGTTTATTGATTTTTTCACCCGGCGAGTGTGTGAGAGTTGATTTTATTTCTGCAGGCGGTCTGCGGTGATTTGATTAGAGACTAGCTTGTGCCATGTTGCTCCGGGCTTTGAATAATTATTTTTCATTTGGCCCATGAATGGCGTAGATTTAAAGAAATCTTTTATTGTAAATCGGATTACGTGAAACGATTGTGCTATTGTGAGAGCTCTTTCCTGGATGCTGCCGATTTTTATTGATAATCCAAAGCTCAAGGCTTGAATGGGAGTCTATTTATTGCTCAGGCTTTTAAGTAGTCAGCTGTCTTGGTAGGAAGCACTCAGGCATAAACATTGGTCCATTATACTGCCAGACAAACATCTTACTACATTGTACTTTCTCTGTTTTCCGAATTAATTGAAAAGCTTTAGGGATGTAGGGCTAAGGTTTCCGGCACATACCACATTTCAATTAAAGAAACCCCATTTGATGTGAGCAAATTCGGGACAGTCGCAGAGGAAATGCTTGTAGCAATGGTATTCGTCTCATTGGTACCACAAACATTAGGACGTCTATCAAAAGTGCAGTGCCTCGTTGTGATGCCTATAAGTCTTTTTCATCGTGCCTTACATGCTTTCAACTTACACCCAGGACAATATCGACATCTGCGATTGCGTGTATGAAAAACCCGATCGTTGATGGAGGAAACTTAGTTAAATCTATAGCGGGCTCAGAGCTCGAAAAACTCTCCTCTGTACCTAGTCTGGTCCTCTGATCCCAGAGTGATCTCGAACCTAGCCAACACTCAGTTAAGTCTTTCGCGCAATATTTTCGAGTCTCAGCATGCTTGGTTTTTCCTTCCCTTACATCTTAATGTAGTGCTATTAGGATTGCAAATAATTTTGCTTCAACCATTGAACAAAATAGGCTTGAGTCGTTCATTGATGGGAAAATGAACGCAATACTCTGAAAGACACGACAACGTAATTTTGCAGCTCGACAATGTAGTTGAAAAGCCAGTGAAAACATACTTGGTAACACTAAAATGGGGAGTCCTATCCAACCCGCTTTATTCTCTAAAATATTGCACTTTCTGACTATCACCTCTTCCGAATGATGATTCATAATATCCTAGAAGAAGCTTATTTCTATATGGATAGCATCTAAAGACGAGGCGTTCTTCTGATGTTGTATTCGCATCTTACCCATTACAATGGGAAAAAAGTGCCTAGCGGTCGGTAATGAACTTATTCAATTTGTGTGTATCTAAGATTTAGCTTTCGATCCAGTTTTTATTTCACTAAATTGTTTGGATCTTACCATTACACATATTCAAATGTCCTTCTCGGAAACTCCTGCAGGACTCGATTCTGACAAAGCATTTTCCGATGACTTTTTGACACAAATCAGGTTATAACTCGGCATAGTTTGACATTCGTTTTTAAAGGGTCAGGAGTATGTAGCTTGTTTCTATAACCACGATCTTTTGCATAGGCCCACAAAAATAAATCTACGGGCGACTAATTACACGTTCTTGGTGGCCAGTTTACATCACCGAAACTCAAAATAACCCGTCTAGGAAAACGAAAGGTTCCAGTGCACCGTCCAGTTATGATCCTTGTCCATGTGTCTCAAATGTTTCAAAAAAAGCATTTCGTACTTAACCTCGTCCTTTGATCAACTTTTTCGGGATTCCTAACCAGCCATTTTCGACCGGCTTATAGTCTTGTGCCTTTTTAAGATGTACCAAAATTGGTGGACCCCTTCGTGGAATTCCGATTTTTTGCCTAAAAGCTGTCGCATATTGAAAATCTGAACACTCGAGGGGTCCCTCCTGGAGCCGCGCTGGTAATTATTTCCTTATATGTCAGCCTCGTTAAGAGAATATTTGACAACACCTTGAAGCACTGATACCAGTGCTATTCCTTCTCCATTTAACTCTTCTTAATTGGGGGAATTATTATCGTTTTTTTCATTCTTATGGATAGCTTGATTGTTCCATATACAGGGTGGGTCATCTAGTGGTTTTTTTTTTTTTTAAATCATAAGTTATATTGACACTGACAGCTGTTTCCCACTCGAAATCTTGACAGAGAGTCAGTATCAAACCTTCGCGGAACGAAATGAGTCGCTTTACGCTTGAACAACGTTGGGAAATATTGAAAACTTATTTCCATAGTGAGTGTTGTGTAGCCCAAACAGTGCGTTTTTTTAAAAGAAGTTTTGGCCGAAATGAAGCACCCACCTGTACGCAAGTTTGTGCAAAACTTCGTGAGACTGGTATGCTAGTGGACAACTGGTATGCTAGCGCTCAGATGAGATGTGGCTGCTACGGCCGTGAGTGTGAGACTCAATTCACGAACGTCAACTCGCCAGCGATCTCAACAGCTCAACATTTCATGCACTAGCCTGAGGAATATTCTGCACAAAGATCTCGGATTATTCGCTTACAAGGTCCAATTGACTCAGCAATTGAAGGCGCGCGACCATCCACTTCGTTATCGTTTCGCAGTTTGGGCCTTCGAGCAGCTTGAATTGGACAAAGATTTGGGATTTTTAATTTTTTCTGGCGAGGCGCATATTCATCACAAAACAAAACAAAATTGCCGCATTTGGGGCTCGGAAAACCCGCATGTTATTGTCGAGAGGAGTGGTGGCATCATTGGACCATTTTTCTTTGAAAATGAGGCTGGGAACAACGTTTCAGTCAACGGCGAATGTTACAGAGCCATGTCAACCGACTTTTTTTTTTTACTGAAATAAAGACATAGATTTGGACGACCTCTGGTTCATGCAGGATGGCGCGCCATGCCACACAGCGCATGCCACTATCGATCTTTTGCGCACCAAATTCCCAAATCGTGTTATCAGCCATCTTGGCGATGTCAATTGGCCGCCTCGGAGCTGCGATTTGACCCCTTTGGCCTTTTTTTTTGTGGGGAACTATGAAGGACCGATGTTATGCCAACAATCCGGAAGCGATTTAAGCACTTAAGGCTAATATCATCCAAGCAATCCGTGAGCTACAGCCCGAAACCATCAATAAGGTCTTGGAAAATTGGGGTGACGGGTGACACATTATTGCGAAGCCAGCCGAGGCAGCCACTTGAACGACGTTGTATTTCATAATTAATGGGAATGTTTGTCCTTACTAATAAAGCCATAATATAGGGTCCGCCAAATAACATTTTTTTTTTTTTGAAAATGCTATAAAAAAAACTACTGAATATTTTCTCAAATTTCGTTTTTTATTTGAAAGTGTAATCCTTCCGGTTAATAATGGAAAATAATTTCATTCAAATGGCTGCCTCGGCTGGCCATGCAGTAGCCTACACGATCGGTCCAATTTTTAAGCACATTATCGATTGTGTGCAGCTGTATTTCACCAATGGCTTCACGAATATTGTCCTTTGAAGCGTCAATTGTCTCTGGCTTGTCGGCGTAACACTTATCTTTGACGGCACCCCACAAATAATAGTCCAACGGTGTCAAATCGCAGCTCCGAGGTGGCCAAACGACATCAGCTCTGCGGCTGATAATGCGATCTTCAAAAACAGGGCGCAAAACATCGAGTGTAGCTTCGGCTGTGTGGCACGTAGCGCCGTCCTGTTGAAACCAAATGTAGCCAATATCCTCCTCTTCAATTTTTGTGAACAAAAATTCGTTCAACATGGCCCGATAACGATCGCCATTGACTGTAACGGCCACTCCTTGCTCATTTTCGAAGAAAAATGGCCCAATTATGCCTCTGGACCAAAATCCGCACCAAACAGTGGCTCGTTTTGGGTGCACCGGCTTTTCAATGTATGCGTGCGGGTTTTCTGTGCCCCAAATGCGACAATTTTGCTTGTTTACATACCCGCCAAGATCAAAATGAGCTTCATCTGAAAAGATGATTTTTTAGGCAAAATTGGCATTTTCTGTAAGTTGATCGCAGGCCCACTTAGCGAAGCTTTGTTCAAGCGTATACACAACATCGTTCAGCGGAAGGATAAAACTAATTATCTGTCATATCAGACATGAGCTAAGTGTTACCATTCACGAAATAAGCACTACTTGAAAAAAAAAACGTTAGATGGCGGACCCTTTACATGGAAAAAATTCAATTTTGTTCATTTTATAGCATTTTCTTAATTTTCTCTAAAAAATATTTATTTATTCTGGAATATCTATTTTGTTTCCTTCAAAGTAATACCCTTGCTAGCGGCCTTGTACGTTGGAGCATTAATGTCCATTTTCGTGCACCAACCGTGTAATTCTGTCAGAACTTCGAAACTGACAGTTGCCAAACATGAATCGATAGAAAGGACGCCAATATCGTCCGCATAGGTCCACGTGAGCTTGCGGAGGCATTTAGGGCACTTGGTCAGTCGACCGCCATGTCCCATAGCATTAACATTTTCATGAGCTGATATTCGAACAATTTTTGTTTTCTGATTTTTTTTTTTTTTTTTTTTTTTTCTGTCTCCAGACCAAGAGGAATATATGTACATATGTATGAACCCTATGGCTCCTTTCGCCTTTAGTGACACAAGTTTCCATATTGTGTTACAACCTGATCACAGGGCATTGATCAGTAAAAATCACATAAGAAATTATCCTACAAGATTAAATCGACGCGTTCGTATTCGACTTGTAGGAGGATGGTTTCAGGGCTACGTATTTACTGAGTGAATACCTTTAGGCAATACAGAAACTGCCAAGGCACCCGGAAAAATGCACCATTTGGTCCGGTATTTTTTTCAAAGATGACTGTGAGAACAAGGTTTCCGTCAGTGACGCCCGCTATTCAGGGATCTTCAACTTTCCTTTTTGCCCAAAATGCACGAGCTGAACCTGGTAGACATGTGGTTCCAGCAAGGCAACACTACATGCCACTCAGCACATGAGTCGATGATCCAATTGAGAAATGGGTTCAGTGAGCATCTTACCTCTCGTCGAGGACCTATAAATTGGCTTACTAGATCGTGTGATAGGATGACTCTCAGCTATTTTTAATGAGGACATGCCGATAAGCCAGGATCAGTTGTAGCTTTGGAAGACAACATTATACATGTAATTAGCGAGATACCAGCCAATACGCTCGAAAAAGTGACTCACAATTGAAACCTCTGTATGGACCACTTAAAACATAATCGTGGGCAACATTTACTCAAAATAATTAATAAGTAAATGGCAAACACTAATTTATTAGCTTAAATAAAAACGATTTCACTTTTGCAATTTTCCTGTTTTTTTTTTTCCGAAAAACCAAAACCAAACGCTTAAAAAATCACATGTTACTTGTAATCCCCTGGAGTTGAAGCCTTCTTAGTGACAACTGTTGTGTAATCAATTATTTTCCTATTTTATCCTCGATGATCATACTGACCATCCCCAATCCATCACTCCAGCACATCAATAAAGTATGTTAGTAACAAACAAAACATCAAATCGATAAACCCTCCCGCGATATGCGCCCTTTGACTCAACGACCCTACCAGATCCGTATTCGGTCAAACATACCACTTGTACAGCAAAACGCTGGCATTCATGTCTGTCAATCAATCTTCTCACATCATCCCCGGACAGCCGTGTAGTACATTGACCTAAACCATAACGCGTTACACCCTCAACGCTTCCGCATCACCACCAATCGCCTGTCTCATAATTACATCCGTCGCATTAACACCCGACAACCGCTGCACATAATGAATGCAATTTCCTCGCACGAAAACAGATTTCGAAAATGCAACTCGAAATGGAAAAGTTCACCAAGCGCGCCTTGCTCTACCTACCTCATGTGTGCCCCCGTTTACGCCGGCCTACCACACACTTACCGCTATCAGCGTTTATCGGCCCATCAACACTGCATTCATAATATTTTTTTTTGTTTTCCTTTTCACATGATATACAGCAGCATACCACCCAGCGGTACGAGAGAATCGTGTCGTCATCGTCGAGTTGATTAAGTTTTCTTGATAAAAAGTCGATGGCGCTGTCGTACTCGTATGTTGTTTAGAGTGAATAACAAATTTAAAGCCTTGACTGACTCTTCCGGTCATAACAGGACGTCGAGGTCCGTCCGACTCGACTGTGAACAGGGAATTACGAGTATTATGTGCATATGAAAGGCGTACGCGTGCATTCCGTCTTTTCTTTCCATTCGTCGTCTCATTCGCAACGGCTTGAAAGGAAGGGTTTGTTCTAGATCAGGTCGTGGCGGGCAGTAGTATTGGTCGGTCGGGGGGTGCACATGAGTGCCCCGTGAATAACTGATTTGATGTCGTTTTAAACGGCTCATTTCCGTAAATCGTTATAGTTTATGCGAAGTCGACGCTAGCCACCCTATGTTCCCTTTTTTTTTTTTTAGCCCTAGCTTGATGCAAATTCTCACCTCATGAATAATAATATATTATGCCAGGTATAAGGCGGGGGGCGTATGTCGTTGATTTCCATTGACATGCTCAAATCACCTGTTCCGCATTGGAATTTTCAAGTAGCAGCGAGGGCCAGTGGTCAGGGTCAGATGGAGGACGGACGAGCAAGTGAGATGGGAAAGGACATGTAGCCGGGAGCAGCCACCTGTTATGCTACATACAGTGTCGGTCAAAACAAAGGGAACCATGCCTTCAATGTACATTTTTCTCACATATATTTATAAAAACATAACAAATATATGTAAAAAATTATAAATGTCAATAATTGAAACAGAAGTAATAAATGTGCGAACATATTTTATTGTTTATGTGAACAGGAAATAAATAAAGACCGAAAAACTCCATATACTCAGTATTTATTGCGGTCAAAACAAAAGGAACTCGGTGCCTGCCTGCATTTTTTCCCCTTCTCAATTTGTATTTAATGATTTAGAATTTTTTTTTTCATTGTTTTAACGAAAACAAATTCATTTTCAATTGAATTGTGTTTGAAAATTTTCTGCTTATTGTAAAATAAGTGTTAAATTAACGTTTAAAGAAAAATGGCTAGAAACAAGTATAATTTGGCATTTAAAAGCAAAATAATTGAGGATTTTCAAAATGGATTGACGCAAAAGCAACTCTGGGAGAAATATTCACTTAGTAAAGCCGTTATAAGCAGACTTGTGAAGAAATTCAATGAGACTGGGTCCGTCGACACAGTTCATAAAGGTGGTAGGCCAAGGAAGACGACAATTCGAACGGATAATTTAACTAAACTAAAGATTAAAAATGATCCATTTATAAGTTCGAATGCTATTTTAAGCGAACTTCAATTAGATGTCAGCGAATCTACCATTAGAAGAAGGGCGAGAGAGGCGAGCTTGAAAACTTACAGGGCAGTACGAAAGCCATTTATTTCAGAAAAGAATAGACGTTCGAGTTTGGAATCCGCTAAGACTCATTTGAACTGGTCAATTCAGCGTTGGAAAGCCGTTTTGTTTTCGGATGAAAGCAAGTATAATTTAAAAGATTCTGACGGCATGCGACGTGTTCGACGACCAGCTGGAAAAAAAATTATGTCCCAAATATTGTGTACCAACATGGAAACATGGGGAGGAAAGAGTGTGATGGTTTAGGGATGTGTATCAGGACATGGTGTGGGCCCACTTCATAGGATCAACGGCATTATGGATCGTTTTGAATATAAAAACATATTAGAAAATATCATGTATCCATATGCAGATGAAAATATGCGCTTACTATGGAGATTTCAACACGATAACGATCCCAAGCACACCTCAAAACTCATAACACATTGGTTACACGAGAAAGGAATTGAAGTTTTGAAATGGCCTGCCTAGTCTCCTGACCTGAACCCAATAGAAAATCTTTGGGAAATTGTAAATCAAAAGGTGAGGAGACACGAGATATTGAGAAACGTTGAGGAATTATTTAGCGTTATCAGTAATGATTGGGAAAACATTTCCATGGAAACTGTGGAAAATCTAATTTCCTCTATGCCTAAACGATGCGCTGAAGTCATAGAAAACAACGGGTTTTCCACCAAATATTATTTTTTCTTAAAATTATATTTATTAGTTTTGAAGTTCCCTTTGTTTTGACCGCAAGAAATACTGAGTATATGGAGTTTTTCGGTCTTTATTTATTTCCTGTTCACATAAACAATAAAATATGTTCGCACATTTATTACTTCTGTTTCAATTATTGACATTTATAATTTTTTACATATATTTGTTATGTTTTTATAAATATATGTGAGAAAAATGTACATTGAAGGCATGGTTCCCTTTGTTTTGACCGACACTGTATATGCGCGAAGACTGAAGACACACGCGCGTGCTCGTGGTCGGACGGTTGTATGTGCCTGCATTGTGCGTTGCATCTCATGCGTTATTCATTGGATGCACGTCGATAATACGGGCCGGACCGAACCGAACCGGACCCTCTGGTAAATTACGGTAGCCGGCGTATTTTTACTGTTATTGGTAGGCGTACTTCGTCCGTATAAGGTACTATTTAAGGTAAATGGCTTCTGCGAACATTAAGGATGTCTAGGCCCATACAACTGGGTGGAACACACGACCATTGGTACCTGTGATTATTCAGTCAATTTTGCTGATTTTCCACTTTTTAATATGAGACCTATAGGAGGCAGGACGAGGATCATAGCCTTGTTATATGCATTTTTAATCGAAAGCATACGATAGTAGTTTCCTTGTTTCTCCCCATATTCGTCAATTTTTTTTTTTTGGTTCTTCATTTAATTTATTTTTTTTATTTTTGCTTTCATTTTCGTTACAGTGCGATAAGAGCATTTCGAGAATTACTTTATCTCAATCCGGACTATCCACGTGCCAATGAAGCTCACCTGCGCCTTGGATTTATGTTCAAAGTGAATGGCGAATATAAGTCATCGTTGAAACACCTGCGACTAGCTTTAATCGACACAGCACCGTGCACCTTTACAAAACTTCAAAGTAAGTATCCAGTTCATGCACTATAGTAGCAAGAGTATATCTCCGTCGATGAGACATTCTGTGGAGTAAGGAGGTGTGTTTACGCACTTTTTGCTTTTCGTTTTATGGTTGCAATATCCCTTTGGGGTCGAAACAAGAAAGAGAGAGAGAGAGAAGACGATTTGGTACGTGCCTGCATGGTCGTAAAGTTGTGTTCCGAGAGTCTCGGATGAGTCGTGAACAGCCACGAGGGCGATGATGATGGTACGACTCAGACGGGGAGGTTCATAAAGGAGAAATGACATTTGTTTGAGTTATCTTGTTCCTAAAGTGTTGGCAATGAGGACAATTAAGTTACGGTTGAAGTGATTTTCCGCACTCTTAACCGGTTCGCCTGTCATATGTAGGTATAGAGCGATGCATGGCGATCTTTAGTCATCGAATCGGGAGGGTAATCAGGTTATTAGTGCTCCAAGCACGGATTGGGTGTGGGGAACGTGATGTGTCTGCTAAATCGTATTGATCAGTATGAGAATAATCGCAGCTAGAGGAGACGGATATATGTACAATGAATATCTAGGCGAGCTTAGTTCCGGCATTCCACATTTGAAACAACCTAAATCACTCTCCGTTTATGTCTCTAAATGGCCTCTTTTGGGCCTAGTCTGACTTTCGGCAACCATCGACGCCCCATTGCACATCACGATTGCTCTCGTCTGACACAACGTATCGGTCAAATCAATAATTTTCCGACCCAATGAGGTCTCCATTCCTCATAACACCTTCTTCACACCTCAGAACCCTGTAGTGATGCTAATTAACTTCCCCCCAAGCTCCACTCGATTGCGTTTGCTTTGACACAACCATTTTGCGGATGCACCCAAACAGAGCAACAAAAAAGGAACCGAAATTTGGTTTCCAAAGGATTATAGTGAAGCAGAACAAGCATCAGCGAACGACCGTAATACGTTTCAAGACCAGTGAATACATAACCACAAGTTCAAGCCATGGCTCGTCCACACGTCCTCTCGTACCGCATTTCACTCCTAATTAGCTGCAAATCATTTTCGTTCCATTTGCAATGATTAACATCTCTCTGGCCGCATGGTTTGTGCTGCCGCCTCGCCGACATGATTTCTTCTGTTGTGCCTGCCTTCTGCCGAGAGCTAACTCGTGCTCTTTTGTGTGCCATTCTTGCTCTATTGTTGCTGCTGCTGCGTTTTGCCGTAATTTAATTCATCGACTCGGTTAGGATGTGTGCGGTGTGGAATGATGATGTGCACCAATTTCAATGTTGTGTGTGCTATTTGCAGAATTATCGCCGTCTATACCCATACAAGCCACCGAAAAGGTAAGGCGCGCACATATTCATTTCTGATGACGATGATGAACGAAGGCAATCGTAACGAAGAACAGCAAAGAAAAATGAGGGGAAAACAAAAATCTAGAATTAGTAACGTCTTTGACCTCAATCATGGTCGTTGCCGTAGTCTTTATCGTTACCGCAGAAATGAAGAGCATCCTAAAGAGGCTCAGTCAGAGGCAAAGTGTCTTCATGTTTTTGCCATGAATTTTGTGTGTGCACATGCTCGCACTACGGCACGCCGCCAAGTCAAAGAAGAAGAATAAGGAACGCGGTCGATTTAAGCCGACCAAGACGATATGATACGATCCGACCGGATCCGCGGGCTGTGTCATAAACGTGTGTTGTGATTTAAGCATGGACTTTATGTGATTTGTGATTTATGCAAAGCGAACGCGAACGTACTAAACGATTATCAATTATACGTACCGAATGGATCAGGGCCGAATAGCTGAACGTGTTTGGTCTTTAGAATGGTGTTGTGTTGTCGGGTATTGTCGCTTGTTGAGGTTTCGACAGTTGTTTATGAGGTTGAAGACCGCTCGATTCGGACAGTAGGGTCGGCCGAGGTAGTGATGATGTTTTTGTGACTTAAGGATGTTTTGTGGAACGTAAGTGGCCGCAGTGTTCAAGGGACAAAGTAGGAACGTAATTTGGATAATGATTTTGTTGCTGCAATTTACGAATGCCTTGAAGGAGTTTTTTGGGCTTTCTGTGTTGATGGCAGATCCTGGCGGGGGACTTGTTTGAGGTGCGAAATATAGAGCAAGGGTTTTCTCCTATGGGTTGTAGAGGCTGCGGCTCTCCATTGTGACATTCTGAAGTTTCAAAGTCGTGCTAAATTCTACTTTGGGGTCAATTTCGCCTTGCAATACTCTTCATATACTGCGCGCCTCATCAAATGATTTAAATCTTCCATCCATCCGTATATTACATGTTTACTTAAGGATACTTTTTGCTTCAACCAACAAGCTTCTCCATCTGGGATGTACGCCCAATTGGGTGAGTTCCGTTCCCACCTTTTTGCGCCACCTTTCGTCCTCTTCTGCATTAGAAAACGGACCAGAGCAGCGGTATCCATTAGCTCTACACGGCTTAGCCTCTGTACCGTGGATCAAAGTTTTGAAAAATTATCTTCGTTTTTCGAACGAGCAATTCAAAGCAGTTGGCAGACCCTTCTCTGTGTCTGTTCTCAGCACTGGTATCGTTGTTTCTGGTCACTTATATGAGAAGGTAGTCGAAATCTTCGACTGTACGAGTGGTGTTCAAAAAGGATAGAACCTTTGTTGCAAAAAAATAATTATTTGTGTGGAAATCCGAAACACTTATTCCTTTCAAAGCAGTTTCCTTGATAATGCACACACTTCTTCCAGCGCTCCTGACATTATAGAAAACCGTTCTAGAATGCAGTTTTTGGAATGGTGCGCAATTGTTTAGTCGCATTCCGCATGATGTCTTCAAATCGGGTTCCTTTCAGCTTAGGAAACAATTCGGCGAGAAAAGCCTAAATGAAATGTGCAAATTGGGCAGGTGTGTTATCATGGTGGAACTGCCAAGTTTGGGCTGTCCATAGATCCAGATCCATAGATCGCAACACTCCTTACTGATCGGTTGGCCTTATGGGGTCGTACTCATGATGTACCGTCTCGTCGATGACGGATGTTGTCTACATTTTGCTTTCTTGGTCGTATCCAAACACTCATATTTCATCGTCTGTGATCACGATATTCAGAAAACTTGGGTCACTGTTTGCACCGTTCACCATGGCCTGCGCGCTGTGTGGACGCTATTGCGTCTGCTCTATAGTTAGCAGCTTGGGTACAAATTTCCCGAACACTCTATTCACACAAAATTGAACGTACTTCCCCGTTGCTTACTCCAGCCTCGTTTACAATTTCTCGGACGATCCAGCAAGACCAGAGTCTGCACTTGCTGAATGATACTTTCCTTCTGGCTTGTTGATTGCCTACCTAAACCTGGTTTAATGTCTGATGTACGACCGTCTTTGAAGCCACTTCTTTATGGGTAGGGTACTTATAGCATCGTCCTCAAAGGCCTGTTGATGCAATATCGCTGCGAAATTTTTTTTTATCACTTTACAAACACGACGACGGCACACTGCATCTCTACACTCTCTTTTTTCTATACTGAAAAAAAGTCTCCCGCGCTTCAAAGTCATTTTTATTTTTATTATTATCGAAATTAGGTTTCGATACTTTTGAACACAGGGCTGTCAAAGGTGACCCCACTCTTCCATCACACATATTGGCAGTTGCGCGTTCGAAATTGTTTCTAGGCTCCTCTCACATTATTGGCTTTTTGGCAATATTCAATAACTTAACGTCATCTAATAACAAGAAATCGAACGGCGTTGGACCGGATCATTTCTCGGCATTACATGATTACACAACTTCTCCTTCAATAAATCAATTGTTTGACCAGCTCTGTGTCATGTTCCACCATCTTCTGGAACCAAATATCACTGATGCTTAGTTCATCTAATTCTGGCCAAAAATAGTCTTCCAACATGGTACCAAAGTGAACTCCAATGACCAATATTGCGATCGTTTTCATCAGCTAAAAAGTATGGTCCAATCACACCACCTTCCTTAAACCCAAAGCACACGGCCACTTTTAGTGGATGCGATGGAGTCTCTTTTTTGACTATTGACAAAGTCGTTTAAACCATTATCATCTCTGTGTGATTGTTCGATGAATTTTAGATTTTTCTTCAAACTTTTGCAGAGCTCGGTCGGCCAAATGTTGACACTCCATATGATAAAGCGGCTTCAGGGCTTGAGTTAATTTGATCATTACGCAAAACTCAGCATAATGTGGATTAAAAGATTGCTAATTTCTATTCCGTGCAGGGACGGGTTAAGAATATCCCTGCAGCGATACCTCTCGCTTGTCGTAAAAGGCGACTAAAACAAAGGTAAACAAAAATCACATCTAGGCAATTTAGAAAACACCAAGGTGAGCCTAGGGACACTATACCACCATTAAACTGTCCCACAAGTGTACATGCAAATCAGTGGGCTGACACGACTGGAGATCACCGGTGTTGTAAGATGAAGATCAAACAAAAAAATATGGAGCATGTCCGTGTCACAAAAAAAAAAGCAGGCCGAAAAACAATTGGTGCAAAATGCAAAAACACCAGCATTTGATTGGCCTCAGCGATGAAGTAATCCCAATCCCACCGGGAAGCCTGCCGCTACTTTCTGAGGTCAAACCGGCGGACCCCACAAGCGGACCAGTAGGAATGCAGTTAAGTGCGAAGGTTATGGTCCTACACTTCTGACCATAACAACGCCGGAAAAAGGAAAAGAAGAAGAAGAAGAAAAGATTGCTAATTTCTGTGAACGGCGCGGGTGAGATCGATTGACTTGGCTCGTCAGCCTTTACAGCTGTGATATTTTCAGTACTTCGATCAGTGCGTTATCTCCCTGGGACAGGAACATTTAATATTGAATATATTGACTCGAATTTATCAACTATAGCACTGCCTGTCTGGCGGGATGATTATTGTGACCAAAATTTAGAGTAATCCCTCTTAAATTCGCGACCACCGACTCAAGATTTCGTTAATAATTTTAAGTAATTTCCAAACCCTGCTCTCAAGTGCACTTCATCGTGATAAAAATGTAAACTTTGACTGACGTCTTGACATTTACAGATCTCTAAAAAAGTTTTATAAAAAAACGAAATTGTTATATGCCTTTTGAAAAGCAATATTTAGGAGACTTGTGTACAGGGATTCCCTCCCTTTATTCTGGACCTCTGATCATATCTTATAAGTTGATGCATGTTTCCAACCAACTCATCTCCCTTTGCTTTAAATATGTTACTTCAATATATAATCCGTCTGCGGCAGCACTTAATTAGACTTCAGCTTAGATATCGTTATCTCTTCTATCTTGTATTCATCCAGTGTGAATGGTCCCATCTGCCTGACAGCGGTATTTTGACTATCGTCGCCATTTGTATAATGATCTTTCCAAATTATCAGTATGGAATGTGACCCCTTTTTTCGGATACGATAAAGGGATGCGATATCTTCAGAAATGTCAAGTGACAGTTCTTCCTACTCTGGTGCTACTGCTGTTCTCCTTACAGTTTCGGCTCTCGGTGGTGTAGCACGCACGCTTCTTATTAGTATTCTTCCAATTCCATTATTCGTTGTGAATGAGAGACGATCAAAAAATGCTGACGAGGGCATAACACTCGCAGCATAAGATCACTTCAAAATTCATACTTAATGACATGGAAAACAAAAGAGTTACTGTGAACTACAACCAACGCAGATTCAGTCGATTCTATTAAATCCTATCTAGGACAACCACCCCCGGGGAGTAGTGGACGAACATCTTCGATACAAACCATCTGCACCCCGTCCAGGTTGTATGATAAACAAGAGCGTACATTCTTGAACCTGCACGAACCCTATAAAAAAAAAAAAATCTAATTAGTGATGTTGGTTCTGTTCCGATAGGTTTGAATAGTCTTGGCTTGGCAATACGGGGGTACATTATGACCAAATTGGTATAGATATTTGCGATAACTGAGTAAGGTGTAGTTACACTGTCCTTTCCTTTGGTTTACACACAAATTATCGAATCAGGGGTCCGAGTCCATCTGCCCTCAGGGCACCATTGAACGTATTCTTTCTTCCTCCTTGGTTCTCCCTACTGTGTCCGCTTCAGGTGAATTAGACAGTTTCCTGCAGTAACTTCGCCTCATCTCGTCTGCGAGGATGTCAATGATGGAATCGTTCCAAAAAAAAAAAATGCGGCTTCTGCCGATATCGTCCAGGCACCCCTTATTGTTCTTAGTGCATAAAGCAGACTGTCATCAGGGACACTTTCCCCCAGTTTTCAGACACAGCTGACTACTCTCTAGATTGAAGGATCCTCCCGGGTTTGGCAGTATTCTGGAGAGTGCGTTTATACATAGCTTTGCCACACTGTCGCTCGGGTAGTTCGCATGTGTTTTAAATCGCAGGCTGTTCTTGAGTATTACTTTTAAGCATTTTACCGCTTCCTTTGATCGGATATCATAGCTGCTTTCCACGGTTTACGGTCGACCATTTCAAGATTTGTTGATTTAAGCCACTGCTTGATCTGGGTAATTGCTGTGCTGGGGCTGGTTTGGATGATTAAAGACTTAACGCAGGATGCCGTCGTACATAAAGTTCCATAGAAGGGGACCCAGCACGGAACCTTGAGGTACTACCGGTTACCGTAGTAATAATTAACTCCTACTTCTGTATCATATCTTAACCTGTTGGTAAAGTAGTTTTAGAATCTCGTTTCCATTCTTAACAGCGACTCCTTATTCGGGACCAGTGCGCCGAGTTAAATGCGTTTTTTTTTTTTACATCTGGTGTCACCATTTTTCAGTATTCTTTGGTTTCCCACTTGTAACCATTTTCGATTATCTCGAAAGATTCGATTATTTCGAAATTCTCGTTTTGCGTGCCTATAGACCTCCAAATGTTGTTGGAAATCCATTCCTCCTCTGGACCATTGGGACTGTGACGCTATTATAAGTTGCTCGCGTTCATTTCCGTAGGTTTTCTACCTCGCGGGTCCTCCCCATTCGTTGAGCTCACGTGCAGCTTTCGTTCGTCTATCTAGCATAGACATGTTGCCTTCGGCTTCTCTACATGGGCTTGTCTGCACTCGTCATCGAATCATGGCTTTCGTGTAGGTGTTGGCTTTGACAACGTTACGCAATTACTCGAAAGAAAAGGCACTGAGAGCTAGTGGGTGGGTGTACGATTACATGTGTTAGTGCTTCTCATTCAAAGTATGTAGAAAGTGCCTTTTTCAAAAACTTAATTGTCCTGAATGACAAGTGAGGTTGCGGGTAAAATTGTATCATGCGTTAGTCGTATTTTTCCTAGGCAATCATTGCAGCTTAAGACACGCGATTTTACTATAATTCCTAGGGTATTACTACGATTTTCGCTTTCCCCATCGTCATGTTCTAGTAATCAGTGTTCCATCATGCCACAGTTGTACCGACGACCTACATTTGAAACGCCCTAGAATGATGGTTGGTTGTTTGCTTTTAAGTGTTTACAATTAAGTACCAAACAAAAAGCCTACAACCCTCCCGGACTAAAAGCCTTGCAAAACAAATCCGTTCTCTTTCCCATTTCCTCCGAGCTTCTACGGAGAGAGCTTAAGAAAACCTCCTAACTTCCCCCTTGAAAAAATGGGGAGAAAAAGAAAACACCCAGATCGATAAAAGTTTCGTTAGACAAACTTATTTACCGATGCGTCCTTGAGCACCCCAAGCATTTTCTTAGCACACTGCCCCTTCTCGCATTGCGTGAAACTCCACTCTCCAGCCCATCTACGCACAATCCCATTTGTCCCGACTGACACCCCCCATATCACGGTTCACTCGCACACATTCCCCCAGTGCCATAACCTGGATGAATGTCTCCGAAAGTCAACCTACTGCAGGAGACCAATGACCTCTTTAAGTGATTACAGTCTCGGAGTAAAGGCGCAAAATAAACCAAAAAGCATAAAATAAATTGATTTTCCCACTCGCTGATCTCTTGAACGACTCTCCTTGTAACTTCGGGAGGCAGAGGGTGGGTTGGATGTTTATTCATAACAGTAACGTTACGTATGAACGTCTGCCTGCGACTGACTAAAACAACACAATTAGCTCCGGTCGAAATCCGCCGTCAGTCAAAAAAAGCATTTAAGAAGGATATCATATAAAATGCCCCAAGGGTAGAGACTATTGTTATGCGCGTTCATCTTGCCCTCGTATCTTTCAGCCCATCCATTCTGTCGATCCCTGGCTGGATGGTTCGCAAACCTGACCATCAATCTGCAAATTATATTAAATTTGGCCTCCCAGAAGGGAGTGGATTTTTCTCCATCTTCATTTACTGGTGGTCGCAGAACGTGCAGCAGCACACTACGTCCATCCTAATTCTCGTCCCAAAAAGGACCAGACAACAGAATTAAAATAAAAAAAAACGGATACCTATACGAGTATGTATGTATATAGGAAGAAAACAAACACCCAAGCTCCAAAGAAGAAGGAGAAAGCAAGGACGAGGGGGATAGGAGGAAATTATTTGGTGGATTGCTTTTTCTTTTTGTGTCTGATATGGGTTTCCATTTCCACCCGACGTCGGCACACGTACACCATTCGTCCTAGAGCGCACACACCATACCAATCGAGAGGATATACGAAAAGAGAAAGAGAGCACGGAATGGAAGAGCAAACAAACAACAAACGAAACAAAGTACGAGAGAATGGAGAAGACGGATACGTGCTTCGGGATTCGTTTCGTAGTCGAACCACGGAAAAGAAGATAAAAACAGACACCTACCACCGCGGGCAACGGCGCGGCGGCGGGAGCAACTCAGCCAGCAGCAGGCGATGTTAATAAAAACAGCAAATGTTAACCTTTTTTTGTTCCGTTTTGGCCTAAATGCCTATTATTATGTCGATCTTCTTACTCGTGCACCAGCAGCACCTCCCGTCGGTGATGGCAACATTGATACTCTCGTAATCTATTCCGCCACCGACTGTTAGGTTCGTGTTCTTGTGTTCTCTCTTCAATTGTGGATACCTAGCAGCAGGCGCACTGTAATAACACGATACATACCGACTATACCGTCATCGTCGTCATCAACATCGTTCACTTTTCTGTCGTTGCTGCCGTAGCTGTTGTTGTTATTAAGTTTTGGATAACAGCGAGTGACGAGGCAAAACATCAATAAAAACACTCAAACAAGAAACGAAAAGAACCAAATGAGTGCTACCACACCGCTATCTTCCACCTTCTGCCTCCAGTTCCTACTCATCACCATCGTCATCATCATCATCGTTGTCGGCGGTGAATGACCTTTGACAAAGAATACTATACATCGTGCCCACAGTTAAGCCACTAAAATCTAGCCTCCGAGCCAGTGAGGTGTAGCTGTAGTCTTTCTCTCTTCGTCTTTTTCGTAATCTTTTTGAATTTTTTCCTTTCTGTTCGTCGTCTCCAGAGCAGCAGCTGACTGAATGATGAGGAAACCGAATCAAGTGCTTCTTTCATGGAAAGTCTCTCGGCGACACGATTCTAGTTGCTATATATCAGTGGGGCGGGGGATATGAAGAGCGGAACTTGCCTTATCATTGCTCGCGTACAGTCTGGCTTCGAGGAATGTGTGCCATCGCACATGCTAGAAAAATTTTGATCTCCGCTGGGATTGGGATCACGATCATGATTATCACCTAAATGATCGTGATGAGAAGACGCACGTGGTTTCGGGTATTAAGAAATTAGTGATGTTAAGATTAATGTTTCGGGGTTTGGAGATATCCAGATAGTGATATACCCACTCCGTATATCGGTCTATGACTAATGGTTTTAAATAGTCATTACTAGGGAAGGCGTGTCACTTCCTCTTCTGGAAACTGTCTTCTGTTAATTGCTCTAAGGTGATTTGTGCGTAGATAAGTAAATGGTGGGGGTAGGATAGCCCGACAGGAACTGTGCATGATTCGGCAATTGGTGGGTTCATGTCACTTTGGTATCGAAAATGTTAGGGTATCCAGGCCATCTCTTCAGCAGTGCATTTCATTCGATTTTGTGTCGGGAGCTAGGACTGTAGGATGATTTTCCTAGAAATCCATAACTGGGTACATGAAAAATCACCGCTATCGAGTGGGTTGTCGCTTGGGAGCACTGTGGTTCAGTGACACAACAGCTTAGTCATCGAAATTGTATTTCGTTTTCCATTAACGAAATAGGAGTAGTGTCTGCCTGCCGGTATATTGGGACAGTAGTTACACATAGCAGATAGCAAATGCCTTCAAAAGTTTCTTTGTCTTGCGCAGTCAATAATCCTTACAATCCATCAAAAAAGTGTCTTGATAAAACGTCTCTTACTTATTTACCTACATTGTGTCAGAATTCAGCGTGCATCTAGGGCTCAACCAACAACCCTCTGGGGCCAGCATGATCCAATCCTTTCAGTGTCGCACGGCCAGGTGATTGTAGAAGAGGTCCTTTTCCATCTGTGTGCACCACCGCGATCATCCCTCGGGGTTTCAATCGAATACTACTAGGGCCGGAGCAGTAGTGTCAATTTGCTCAACATGGCCGAATGTCGCTGTACAGTCCATACAGTTCTTGGTATTTTCTTTTCCGCTCTCACTTATCACTAATGTGACCAAATGTTGCACGCTGAATTTTTCTCTCGAGCAAGGAGCTTTTTCAAGAGCCAAGAGCCTTTTCATCCACTTTCGATAATGTCCAAGCCTCTACGCCATAGAGGATGACCTCTTCAGACAAACTGAAAGTTTTGACATTGAACCAAACTTTTTCATCTGATTCCACGCAGTTCTCTGATGATCTCCAAGCTTGACACGGTCGTATTTGTGGAAATTCATGTAGAACTTGTGCGGAACATACTTCATTATCGTTAACGTCTAACGGCCTTTAGAATGGAATTTCAAAAACCACCTTCAGCATATTCAAGCTGATACTGTGTCTTCTTATTGCCTTTTTGGTACTTATGGAGCAGGCAATGTCTCAAGTGCACTTCTACATCATTCACGTTGATGGTTCAGAAGCTAAATAAATACTGACTTTCCTATGCACGACTATTACAGCCTGCTAATCAACCTACTCAAACCGTTTTCATTAACATCAGATTATTTACTTATTATCAACAAGGCATAGAGGTACACGTGCTAAAGACGACAGAACTTCCCCTTTTACCTAATATTTGGTTTTTCCTCATTTACCCCTACATATACTGACTTTGCTCTGCTTTAATGCTCTTCTTTTCGGGGATGAAATCAGATGACATTGCGTTGCCCTGCCTGTATCCCATTTTGACATCAAAGGTCTCGATGGTTCATTATCGGCCTTTAAGGAGCGACTGGAATTATTCATTGTCACCTTGCACAGTCAGATGAGTTTACACAGGGACGCTCCTCTCTATATACTGTCATATTAGGCTTTAAAGTGGGCTAAAGTTGGAGTCTGTCGACTTGGAATTCCAACGCCTGCCATGTGAGCATTAGGCACGCTCATGGGAAATTATTGTATTGTTCATGAACGGTTTAAGGCGGTCACATAGCATGGCAGAGAAGCTCTCATACACAGTCTGTTCGATTTCCGATGTTGTTTAATTGAACTTCAACTTTGTTGATCACCAAGATCTCGGAGCGTTCCCATTGTTCTGTCAATACTTATGACATTGTGAATAAATGTCCAATGTTTCACTCCGTCAAAAAATCATTATTGAGCAAAGAGCGAATATCGCCGACCAGTGTCTATCCCGTGCACAAATATGAAGATCTTGAAGACGACGAGCTCACCAAAGCCCAGAACCTCGAGGAATAAAGATAAAGATGTGTGCCCGCGAGACTTGTGAGGAAATGACTGGCATTTCTATGGTCTATCATTCTTACCAAAGGTTTGGGAAAGCGAAAGATCTACGCGGGATTTGTCCCACATTTTCCCCACGTAGAAGCAAAAAGACATGAGAGGGAGTCATTGCCAACGAACGACCCGGCAATCATACCTTCTAACGTAATTGGCAATGAAACGTAGGGCTTCCAATACGAGCCACTCACCCTAGGCAGAGCGAGACAGTTGAGCTCCAGAGTCACCAAATGAGCTGAATGAGAAGAGAGTTCCGATTCAGAAAAGTCGGATCAAGACGATGCTCACCATTTTCCTCGATTCCAAGAGCATGAATTCGTTCCACAAGGTCAGACTGTGAATGCTTAATATTATTTGGGTCTTTTGGAGAGATTGTGGGACAGAATTTATGCTGAATGGATCAGTTGGTCTTCGTTGCATGACAATGCGCCGTCATAGAAAGCGTTGCCATTTCATCACGGAGCGACTTACGCCCGGACAACGTAGACAAATTATTGAATTCTAATCCCAAAGTTCGTACTCCGTGAATGTTTTTCACGCACTTCATGGTCATAATTGACCAACTAGGAAAGCAATTTTAGCCATAGTGAACATATTTGCACTAGTTTTACGCTATTAGATACCAAGATAAGATTAATGAACACCGTAATGTGACCATTCGTCGCCGTTCTCAGCAAATGGAACTGTGTTACTCGGCTACGTGGAAGATTTTACGCACTGATCTTGGTCTAAAACCTTACAAAATATAGCTCGTGCAAGAAATGAAGTCGAACCACCTGCCATTATGTCGAATTTTCGATGAGTGGGCTTTAGTAAAACTGGAAGAAGATCCGCTTTTTTATCAAATAATTCTCTTTAGTGACGAAGCTCGTTCTATTTGAAACATGCACTGTTTGTGCGGTTTATGGTTTGGCGGAATCATTGGCTCATTTTTCGAAGATAAGTGTGAGAACCACGTTACCGTCAATGGAGGTCGCTATCGCCCAAAGATTTCAAACTTTTTTTTTTTGCCCATAATGCACGAGCTGAACCTGGCCGACACCAACAAGACGACGTTACATCCCATACAGCAAGTAACAATTGCGAAATGAGTTCGATGAGCAATTTATATACCATTTTGGGTCGGTGAATCGGCTGGCTAGATCATGTCTTAACTATTGCTATTTTTTATGGGGATGCGTCGAATTACTCGTGCATGTTAGCATCAGTATCAATTACAGTCTTGGAAGACCTTGGAAGTCGTGGTGCAATGGTAATCGTCACCGACTGTTGAGCGGAAGGTCTGTAGTTCAAGTTTTTCCATAACCAAGAAAACCTGTGCAAAAACATCAGTTGTGAACGAGAGATGATCAAAAAAATGCTAACGAAGGCATAACACTCGCAATAAGATCACTTCAAAATTCATACTCTGTGTGCGCATTTCCAATGTAACACCTTGACATGGAAACAAAATAATAAAATAAGTAACTGTGAACTACAACCAATGCGTAAAATTCAGTCGAATCTCTCGAATCCTATTGAGGACAACCACCCCCGGAGAGTAATGAACGAACATCTTCGACACAAACCATCTGCACCTCGTCCAGGTTGTGTGACAAACACCATACGAGCGTAACTCTTGAACCTTCGCGAGCCCTATAAGAAAAAAAAATTCAACGGGAGATACCAGTCAATATGGTCGAAAAAGTGACTCAATTTGAGCTCTTTATGGATCACTTAAAACCTCGTCGTGGTCAATATTTATAGGAATTAATCATTTAAAAGTAAATGGCAAGCATTCGATTATTAAGTTGAATAAAAATTTTATACACTTTTGAAATTTTCCTGTTTTTGTCTTTGACAATTAAAAACGAAGTCTTAAAAAAATCACATATTAGTTGCTAAAGACAAGCGTAACTATGAAGACACTGGAGATAATGACGTGAAATTTTACACAGACGTCAATGACAGTACTACCGACTTATAGAAAAAAAGGTTGCCGAAATTTATATACCCGCAAAGTTTAAATTGAAAAGTCACCTTTCCATTTGATCACATGGTATTATATTGTGGTAAAACGTTCGAACGTCATTCCTTATAATAGCAACTCTCCATCCCCTCGATCTCGCGTCACTCGTGCCTTGTCTCTGTCTGTTGACTTATATCAGCCATACGGCTATAAACATTGATATTTTGGAACTGATTGCCAGATTCCTTGACCCTAGAGTGTATATGACGATTAGACCAGTCTTTTTCGGTGTTTTGTTCATACTGCTGATCTACTATGGTCACGTGACTCGACGATCATGCTACTTTCAGACCGATTTTTTTTATAGCGAAGTTAGCTTTTGATCGTCAGCCATAATAGCCGATTTCCAAGATTAGGTCTAGGTGATCCGAAATTCGAGTCAATTGCTTATCATTATCACCCAAACAGAGGAGAACAGAATCACGACAGAAGCGATTATCCACTAATCAAGAACCCAACAAGAAAAACGGCTTCATTACCCGATGATAAAAGTACTTCCTTTTGCCATTAAGGTGTCGCATTCGCTTTTGATGCACTTAGTTTTCCCAAGAATATTACACGGGGTCTCGATGATTGGACTACGAAAATGACGAGTCTAAGCCATCGGTCTTCCCAATGGTTTATATTCCGTCTATTTTAAGTCGCACGAATTTCCCACATTCCGAGCCCTACTGAAGGGCGTTGACAGATTAGTGGCATTGAGATTGGAATGCCATTCTATTAATGGTAATCGTCATGTCCCCGTCATTCCAAATTGGATAATCCCAAATACCAAAAAAAAGAAAGTCCTTGGATTGCATGCACCACTGTTCGAAGCAATCATCATCGTTTCTATGCTTTCCCTTGGCTTCCTCTTTCCGAAAAAAGAATCTGGGAAAAAAAAATCGAATGGAATGCCTGAAAAAGCACAAAGAAAAATAAAAAAGAACCAATCCCCCTTTTCCCAAGCTCATACTTAGATCCTTCCACCCATCCCTTGCGCATTTCATTCTTTATTTTTTTTTTTTTTAGTTCTCATTGACTAGGGAGTAATTTTGTGCCGAAAAATGTACGCCACCACCTTAGTACTCATCTCACCGTTGTCTGGTCTCGAGTCTGTTCCGTTTTAGCCTGGAATGAAGACAGCAGAGTGGTGCGCACAGCAGGCGATGTGAGCAAAGTCACGTTTTCAATTCCATCCCGCAAGCAAAACCCACAACCGAATTAGGGAAATCGCCATGGGTGCTGTGAGGTGTCACCGCGGTGGTGGTAGTGTTATGTTGCTAGCCAAAGTCGAAGGGCAAAGGAGGAAAGTGAGAAAATGTGTCGTAATCGATAAAGAAAGGCAGAGGTGTTAGGTGTTACCCACACATTTATCCGCATACCCTTCACACTTCCATTGGTATAATATCTTGTATCCATACACGATGGGCTTGCGGAAAAGTGACATGGAAAAGAAGGAAATCGTGGAACGTTACTCACCGAAGGGGTACATTGAACTCGTCGAGTCGTAGACCGAGACCAAACGTCACACATAACATTCTCTTCGTTCTTCCATCCATTTCTTCTGGTATTTCTATCTCACTCCGTCAAACTCTTACTCTTTGAAGAAAATAGAACCTTTTGTCGACTAGACAGACACACACCGATGATAGGAGACGAATGGAAGGACGGGAGGCGATGGTGTGTACTTGTGTTGATTCCTGCCCGATTCCCAGCCCAGAGAGTTTGTTGGATTTACATTGAGTTTTCTTCCAGTTTGTTGGATTCTGTTGGTGATGCTGCTGCTGGTCCTGATGTTGCTGCTGCTGCTTAGGGGTGGTTCGGCTGCTCTTTGCAATACTGATTGTGATAGAAATGGTTTGGTTTCTGTCCTTCCTCCTATTCGACGTCTATTTCTGAAGTAATCTCTCTCACATGTCGCGTCGTCGTTGTCGTTTTCATTTTCATTTTCATCGACCGTCGACACGACACATTGTTTTGTCAACGCATACCAAATCCAGAGAGCGGATACGTCGGACGAACGCGCCCTTTTTTCTTTACTCGTCGAGTCGTTGTGACTATTTTCGGTGAATCGGTTTGGGATGCTGCTCCTCCGGACTATTTTATTGCGTTAAGGACTACTATTTGTTCGCAGACCGGATGTCGTTTCGAATATTTCTTTAAGGGCGTCATATTGTTGGATGTGTATTGTGCGGAAAGTGTGTTCGGAGCATCACTGTGGATGTCGCAGCTGTTCTAGTCATTACGGGTATGTGGATAGTGAAAATCTCGTCTTAACCGCTGTTATCATCATCTAGCCCGGGGAGTGGTTTACGAACTTTTCGTGCCGCAAATGTTGTTTGAAAGTTCTGCTTGTTGACGTGCTTTGACCCAGATATTTTGGGATCAGTGTTGAGTTCTGTTTCTATACGGGTTGGTCTTCAGACCATGGCTATTGAAATGCTAATCTTCTGGGAACGGGGCAGAAGAATGTCAAACACTGAAATACGTTCAAGGTTCTAAGGGTTAATGGGAGGATGGAAGTAACATTGATCCATTAGTTTCATACAAATTCTTGAATTGGTTTTCAAATTTCCCTGACACATAATAAGGGATTTGACCACACTACGGAGCGTAGATGCTGTGCAGGACATCTATTTATTCTCACGGTCTGATGTCTGTATTCTGGTCAACCCTTCTTCAGTCACACCCAACTTGCGCATAGCACTTAGAAATCTTCTCAAAATCCAGAATTTTATCTCACGAAAATCGTCCAAGTAAATCCTAATGTCGCCCTGAAACCAGTATTGCTAGTCTGGGATAAAAAAAAAAAAACACGGAATCTGAGGAGATTCACCGAATTCCATTGTTTTGTTTGTTTTTCCCAGATGTGCAATTTGTGCTCGTAAAAAATATTCTTGGATTCCGCTTATATGATTCCGTCATATGGTTCAAATCGCAATATCTTGGGAGCCATACCTGTAAAGGACCCAGGGGCTAGTTTCTTTATTGCCACAAGGGTTTTCCTAATTGAAAAGTGTCCGTAACCAAGTACTAGGTACCTGTATATGGATTTGAGCTACCTGCTGAATTACAAGGATTTCAGTAAAACTTACGAATCTTAGAGTTGCTTCTGTTCGGAAATGCAAGTGAAGTATGATTACCTGCTCTGGTACCAAGTGAATTGTAAACAATCATAAATCGCAAACTCGGAAAAACGGTTCACAGGCAACTACCCTTGATGTCGAGGGTTCGAGAAAGAACCAGTATGTTCATAAATAAAATTTGAGAAGAGATCGAGTGAATTGCAGAAGTCTGTCTGCAGAAGGTGCGCTTACAAGGTGTTTAAAATAGTGATTTTCTTAAACTGTGGTTTCGTCGTTAATATGCTTAAAAAAAGGTTCTTATTGACGGTATATAGTAATTGAAGGATATGTGCCTATTGAAGTTAAGTGAGTTATTTTTAAAAATCGTTACAGTGGACTCCAGTGATTTAAAAATATTTTAGAGTCCTTATCAGGGCATCGTGGCTAAGTGGTTGGTATGTTGGTTTCTGACGCCGATGACACGAGGCTTTAATCCTCGACAACCAAGTCATCGAGATCGTATCTCGCAGTGAAGTATACTTGTGTGAAAAAAGCTTCTTAAAAATCACCGTTCGGAATGGGCAGTGAACCGCAGGCTGCTTTGGGAAGAAAATGCCCACATGAGACACGGCATTGGAGATTGAGAGAAGCCTCGGCATTTATCTTGCGCAGGAGGTAACGTCAGGTATAATAAAAATAATAGAGCTATCCAACAAGCGGTGTCATTTTAAATCAATAGATTTTTTAAAAAGTGATGAAATTTTCATTTCAGTCTAAAGTACAAACTCTGACGTTATAAAGTAATAGCCGCCTCGGTCCCGCCCACATATAGCCAAATCACATTTTTGCATAACTACCACAGTGGCCCACAGACAAAATGACCCATGATTATTTAAACCTTAAAAAAAATCGTTAAAAATAGTATTTAAAGGTGATCTAATACTTAGTTGTGTATTCTTTCTATTTGATGAGTGACATTAAGCTTTTTAAATTGTTTTTGATGCTTTGATGCTTCTGAATTTTAACTTCAAGTCTAAGGCTGGTCACAAAACGTTGACACTTCTCTCTGATAGAAAATGACTACATTTGCTCTCATCGGTGAAAACAATGTTTTTCCAGAGTGAGAAGTATTTCATCGCCTTATTCCAGTCGAGCGAATTGCAATCGAGCCCCAGGCAAACGAATGGCTTCTTTCCTGCGATTCTCCAATAATTTAATCCAGCCTTGGGTAGAACTCTGGCTTTGTAGACTCAGTATGGTTAACAATTTGCAGGTGTTGCTCTACCATATCTCTTGATTTCGATTGAATGCCATCTTGGATGAATCTTTAATTTGTTCACAATTCAAGTGTGCATAACAACCTCAAATCTTGATCCTGCCTCCACTATGCTTCATAGTCTTCCTGGTGTATGTGGACTTAAGCTTCCGGTTTCTAGGATGTCGCTATAAATTTTACTATCAGACCCGAAAAGGTATATCTTCCTGTGTTTCAAAACACTAATTTGTATCCACAAAAACTGACCCCGAGAATGTGGATTTCATGCCAGTGGTGTATTTGTATTTGTTCGTCGTTGAAAATAATCCTCACACTACTGGCAATGGTGTTTCCCTGCCCTGGTTATACCAAAAATATTGCACGCGAAATTGTCTACCTTCAGGCCGATATGAGTAGAAAAGTGATAGAAAATTGGCATCAAAGAGGCGATCGCTGCAAATGAACATGCAGCGTTCCTATGGATAACATCGAATTCCATTCCTAAATTTAGCAAGTTTACTATTCCTGATGTATATTTTAGCTCCATGTCTTATTGAAAAACCATGTGCGAGGGTGGTCCGATAAGTACTTAGCCTACAAAAGAAAAATAAAAATTTTGGAGAAATGGTGATTTATTTTTTAGCTCGATACACTTGAACCAGCGTTGCTCCAACTTATTTAACCCGTCTGAAAAACACGTTTTCTCGAGGTCTGCAAAGTAGGCCTCCGTGGCGGCGATGACCTTCTCATTCGACTGTAATTTCTGCCCGGCGAGTGACTTTTTCAAGTTTGGAAACAAAAAGAAGTCGCACGGGGCCAAATCGAGAGTATACGGTGGATGGGGCAGCAGTTCGTAGCCCAATTCGACCAATTTGGCCGTGGCGAGGGCGAAGGGGTGAGCCGGTGCGTTATCATGGTGGAAGAGCATTTTTTTCTTCGCCAAGTGGGGCCGTTTTTTCTTCAATTCGGCGTCGAATCGACATAATAATTTGGCATAGTACAGTCCTGTGACCGTTTTGCCCTTCTCCAGGTAGTCGATGTGGATCACACCTTGTGAATCCCAGAAAACGGTGGCCATCACCTTTCCGGCCGATGGGACAGTCTTCGCCTTCTTCGGAGCACGTTCGCTGGGTGAAGTCCACTGTTTCGACTATTCCTTGGTCTCTGATGTGTACCAGTGGATCCATGTTTCGTCGACTGTCACGAAACGACGCAGAAACTCCTTCGGATTGCGCTTAAACAGCGTCAAACACTGCTCTAAAGTGGTCTCACGGTTGCGCTTGTTGTCCGGAGTGAGCAAACGCGGCACCCATCGCGCCGACAGCTCTCTCATGCCCAAAATTTCATGCAGGATATGACCCACGCGATCTTTTGAAATGCCTACTGTCTCAGCTATCTCGCGCACCTTCAATCGGCGGTCTGCCAATACGAGATCGATTTTTGTCACGTTATCCTCCATGGTAGCCGTTTTCGGGGCACCTGGACGTAGCTCATCAAAAACCGACGTGCGACCACGTTGGAACGTGGTCGCCATCGAAGGAGAACAGTCACCGTACACAGCATCCAAACCCTCTTTGATTTCGCTGCGCGATTTCCCTTCCAAAAACAAGAATCGAATCACCGACCGATATTGCTCTTTTTCCATTTTTCTAAAATCCGCGGACATTCCCGCTTCCACAAGCGGTCAAAACAAAGCTACGAGTCCGATCCGGCTGAAATTTCGACAGTAGCCGTCTACTAGAATGTACTACACGATAGTAAGTTGCTCTTGCGATACTGGCGGAAGTACCTGTTGAACAGACGTTGTTCCGATATCACCCAAATCGTGAAGGTACAGCACACTGGCATATAGGTAATCATACCGTGAGACTTGGCATACCATTTAACAGCCACTGCCACTTTATCTGTGAATGCCCAGCACTTGCAGCACGTATTTGGTATACGTGGTTTGTTCAAAAAAATAAGGTGACTTTTTGAATTTCGAAAGGTAAGTGCATTCGATTTTCGAACTTTTTTTTTTTTGTTAAATTGGTACATATGATCTCTAACATCAGTTGACACTGTTGACCATTTCGTCTATTTAGTTGGACAGATTAAATGTTTGGACGCGTTAAACGGACCAAAGAATCTGTATTAAGTCTGGTGTGAAAAATAGTTCCAACGCACTCTGTGGTGTTTGGCGAGTCTACTGTGAGCAACAAAACAAATGCTTATACAATAATCATGGAAATTCGTTACATTTACTACAATTATGAACGGAATCATAAAAACTTGACAATTTATAATTCATTCTTTCGGATAAAATAAAATTATTAAATACATTTAAATTTGTTGGTGCCATGCAAAAAAATAGGTGTGTTGCTTTTGCGTCTAAAAAAGAAGATGAAAACATGTTAGTTTGAAAGGAATAGTTTTGAATATACAGGGTGTCCCACGAGCAGTGTGCCAAAAACCTAGAGCGTGTAGGTCTGGTCAAGACAAGAAAAAAATCGTATGGGAGGGGGGGGGGTCTATTCCACCCCGTTTAGCCGGGATCTATAAAATTGACTTAATTTGGAAAAAAAATATTAAAAATCAACAGTTACATCCACAATGCCGTGATATGCTTTTTTGTAAAGCCAGAAACTTCTTCTTTCATCTTGTTTTTAAACAAAGCTGTTTTAAGGAATAGTTTTTGAGAAATTAATTTTGAAGAAAAAAAATGAAAAAAAAAAATTCGAACTATTTTTTTTTCAAAACTGTATGTAATTAAGTACTATTTTTTTTTTCAAAAATTAAATTCTCTTATTAGTTTTTAGTTAAAAACAGAAAACCGGATGCAAAAATGTCTTGTAGTTTTTGAGAAATTAAAAAAAAACCCGAACCATTTTTTTCTAAGAAAAACCTTTTTCTTTTGGTTTTAACGCGGCTGGACTTGTAGGCAAATTAATGTATGAAACATTGACCTCTTTTTTATTATTTTTAAAAAATTCGTAGTTTTAATATAATAAATTTTCAATATGATCCTAATTTTTTAGAAGGCAAAGATTATATCTCCTTCTAATGGCTGCATATAAGTCTATGCTTGACAAATTTTCCTGCAATTTGACTCCAGCGACTTCAATCCGTTCTTTCAGTTGTTCCAAAGATACTATTTCCACTTCGTAAACATAATTCTTCATGACACATAAAAATCTAGAGGAGTTAAATCTGGTGATCTAGGTGGCCATTCGGTGGGGCCCCTTCTTCCGATCCAACGGTCACTAAAATGATCATCCAGCCAGTTTCTAACCCGTAAGCTGTAGTGTGCTGGTGCTCCATCTTGTTGGTAGATTAAATTATCTGCTATGGCAAAAGGAACGTTGTCCATCAAATCGGGCAAAAGGTCTCGTAGGAACTGCAGGTATGATTCTCCATTAATAACGGCATTCAAAAACCCGGGCCCGATTACAGTTTGTCCAACAATACCAAGCTAAACATTACAGCTAAAGCGGTGTTGTGATTTATTTTGTTTTTTGTTGTGTGGATTGGTGCTACTCCAATTATGCAAATTATGGAAGTAAGTAATCCCATCTCTGGTAAACTGTGCTTCATCCGTCCAGAATATCCTTGCAAAATAGTTTCGTTCAGTTTCATCTCGAAGCAGTAATGATCGACAAAATTCTGCTCTCAAAAACTTGTCGTTTGAGGTGAGTTCCTGAACTGGCCTAAAATGGTACGACTGTAAGTTTTCGGTATGAAGCACTCTCCATACTCCAAGGGCACTCCAAGCATAATAGCTATCCTCCTTGTACTAAGGGAGGGAGTACGTCGGACCAAATCCAAAATTCTTTCATCTAAGATTCCTGATCCATCTGTAACTGATCTTTCGCTTCTTCGATGCTCTAGCACTCCGTGCTCTCGCAGACGTCGGTGGATTCTTGAAAACATGCTACGACTGGGACATCTCCCATTGGGATATCTTTCAGCGTAGAGTCTTTCGGCTTCACGATCTCGACCATTAGCTAAACCGTAGCAGAAGTGCATGTCCGTTAATTCTTCTCGAGAGTATGAGTTTGATATCGTAATGTGTTGATTGAGTTAACATCCAATTTGGAAATGTTTTTTTATTAAAAATGCGATGCCTTTTATTTACATTTGGGTTGCAAATATTTTGTTTTTCAATAAAGAAAAATTGCGGTTTTATTGTCTTAATGTCCTAGCGGGTAGAACCTATCGGCGGCGGGCGGACCCAGACGAAATTGGCAGGTCAGTTTTCAGGCGTTATCAATGAAAAAAAAAGGATTAATCCAGGGTTATTCCAATACTGTGTCACTTTATTGTATCCTCATAAAACTCCGAATTTTTTTAAAAATAATAAAAAAGAGGTCAATGTTTCATACATTAATTTGCATACAAGTCTAGCCGCGTTAAAACCAAAAAAAAAGGTTCGGGTTTTTTTTTTATTTCTCAAAAACTACAAGACATTTTTGCATCCGGTTTTCTGTTTTTAACTAAAAACTAATAAGAGAATTTAATTTTTGAAAAAAAATTAGTACTTAATTACATACAATTTTGAAAAAAAATAGTTCGAATTTTTTTTTTTCATTTTTTTCTTCAAAATTTTGAGTTTGAAAATTAATTTCTCAAAAACTATTCCTTAAAACAGCTTTGTTTAAAAACAAGATGAAAGAAAAAGTTTCTGGCTTTACAAACAAGCATATCACGGCATTGTGGATGTAACCGTTGATTTTTAATAATTTTTTTCCAATTTAAGTAAATTTTTTAGAAAATTGCCCCTCCCGGCTAAACGGGGGAGAATAGACCCCCCTCCCATACGATTTTTTTCTTGTCTTGACCAGACCTACACGCTCTAGCTTTTTGGCACACTGCTCGTGGGACACCCTGTATAACCGTTATGTACTTAGCATAAATATTCCAAACCCATTATTATTTTTGACCTTCTGACATCTCCTTGGCATAGAATTAATAATCTTTTGGCACATTTCGACAGAGATTGATTCCCATGCGGTTCGCACTGATTGCCGCAGTTCCTCTTTATTTTTATGACCTAGTGCCTTGATCTTGACCTCGGCCCACAAGTTTTCTATTGGGCTCAAATCTGGAGATTGCGCCGGCCATTCAATAACGTCAATATTTTTGTTAAGGAAAAAGGACTTCAACATTTCGGAAGTGTGTTTGGGGTCATTGTCCTGCTGGAATGTCCACCATAACGGCATCCCTTCTTCGGCGAAAGGCTGCATAATGTTGATGTATCCTTCGGGATTCATAATATTCTTTATCCAGAACATTGGACCAACGCCGTACCAGGAGAAACATCCCCAAACCATCACACTTCCGCCTCCAATGCTTGACGGTTTTTAAAGTATACCAAGGTGAATATTCTTTGCCTTATCGTCTTCTAACATACGTTTTGCCATTATCTGCGCCAAATAAATTGATCTTGGATTCATCAGACAACAAAATATTTCGCCGGTTTTCTTTTGGCCAATCCAGATGATCCTGCGCAAAAGTCTTTCTTTTTTGACCGTTTTCGTGAACTTCTAGAAGGTAATTTCTGTTCAATTAACTTCCCCCCCCATGACCCTGCCGAGTGCATCCGCATTATGTGCGCCAATTGCTCGGAAGCTCACGCAGCCTCATCTGTTTCTTGCCCGAAATATACATACGTTGCATAAGCTCTTAACAGAAGACAGAGAAGATGTTAATGACGATGCCTGCGCTGGACGCCCCAGCACATCTACAACGTTGAAGCAGTGAAGAAAATTGTTATGTAAGATCGGCGAATCACTATCAGAGAAGCTGCTGAGGATACTGGCATATCGGCTTGAAATGTGTATCAGCGAAGTTCGTTCCGAAATTGCTATATTTTGACCAAATGGATTGTCGCATGAGCATAGCTCATGAGCTGTTAAATGACGTGAATGACATGACGATGCAGATCTTCTGAAAAGATTCATCACTGGTAGTGAACCATGCGTTTATTGTTATGACGTTGAAATCATAGTCCAATCATACCAACGGAAGCGACGAGAAAAGTCAGGACCAAGTCCGCCAAATTCGGTCTAATATGAAAGGTTCGCTCACTGTGGTTCATCATGGTTTTTTACTGGAATTCAATAAGGAATATAATCTTGCAGTTATGCGAGGTTTGCGTGAAGCAATACGAAGAAAACGTCCGGATTTGTGGGAAAAAACGTTTATGACTGTGGCATCACGATAATGCACCAGCTTACTCGTTGTTTTTCGGCCAAAAACAATACCGTTATGCCTCGGCTACCGTATTCAACGCACTACCCAATTTTCTCTTCCATGAAGAAACCCATGAAAGAAGGAAGATTTGTCACGATTGAGGAGGTGGAGACCTTATCGCTGGAAGAATACCTATCAGAAGAGCGTCGAGAAATGGAAAAGTTACTGGAGCAAGTATATTATATCTAAGGAAGATGACTTCGAAGGGCACAAAGTAGATTTTGATAAATAAATAAAATTTTTTCGAAGAAAATTAAAGTCACCTAATTTTTTGAACAATCTTCGTGCACTTCTGTAGTAGCCGCAAGGCTCATCCTGGTCAATATAACCAACCTTCCCGACTCTACAGACAGTAAGCCCATCTCATTCCATCTATTCCCATAGCGCTAATTCCATCTTGTGTATCAAAGCCAATCGCGCTTTATGGTTTCCAGAAGCAGTACGAGCTATAGAAAACTTTCTGTGACATCTTCGACGCTTTTGTAATGTGTGAAAGATCTTAATTTAACAACTTTCTAGTTGTTAAATATTTCCAGCCGAGCAATGACGCGAAATCTGGAATGACACCTCTTATTGGATGGTTCTTAACTATTACTATCAGACGCTAATTCCATTATAGCTTCCTTGTTTCATAACTTTCTTGCCTAATTAGACTGGTTCCAATAAAAAAAAAATTCTTGGGTATTGAACACATTGGCTCTGCCAACAGTAGTCGCTACCTTTCCTCTTCTTGACTTTCTAGAATTCGATTCTATGGATTCTTGCGGACCTTGAACCCTCATGCCACACTGTACCATAGGTACGTCCAAAACCGAAAGAGTGTATCTCTGATTTGACTTGTTAGTTGTAGAGATTCCAGCTGATCTACTTGACTCAAATATTGCAAATGAGGCGCATTAACTGGTTAGCAACGCCGGTGACTGTATCATGGGAACTATTGCAATCAGAAGAGCCAGTTGTGACTAAAACGAAAGTACGAAACCGGAATAGTCCAACAAAAAACTAAAAGTTTTGGCAACGATACCATTTAGTAAGTCCTGTTTTGCCTGTTTTACCCGTCTTGCTTCAAATAATCTTCTTAATGGCTTGCAAGACTCCCCACTTTGCAAGAAACAAAAATTCCAAGAACCACTTCTACTGCAATATAAACAATGACTCAACTTACCTCATTCATCTTGACCTAGAATCGAGTTTTAAAAATAAACTTTCCGACGCCGTGACTGCTAATGACCGAGCAACCTCTTTTCCATCGCCCTATGAACTTGAACTACTTCAATTGCACTACCAAACCATAACCGTTTCGCGCGGCAATCTTTCATATCTCGTTGAGTTTACAAGTTGAAATAAATTTGCGCAAACCACGAGCGGCGAGAGATGAATAACAACAGCCGAAGCGGACGTAAAACTATATAATTGGCATGTAATGCGATAAAATTTGCAAACCGCACGTCATACGCGCGCCATATGTCATCCGTGGACATGCAACAATTACTCTGTCTAGGTCACTGACTATATTCGTCCACCATGCGGTATTACGTGCGCGCACATGCAGTGACCAAGCTGTTGCCGGTTGGACTGGAGTTGAACAGAACGAGCAAAAGGCACGCACTGTGTGTGGGGTTTGCTTGCGATTATGGCCACGAAGGTGTGGAATCTGAAATCGCCTTTGTTGTTGCTGTTCGACGCTACCATTCCGAGACCCAGCCAGCCACAGAATAATGGTCCTGGGTTTGAGTATACAAAACATTTATTTTGTTGATGGTTTTATTGCGTGCCACGTCTGGCCACTGACACCTTCTCCCTCCCTTCCCATATATCAGTTCCACAATTTCTCATTTATTTTCCGTTCATTTGCAGTTCGCTTTCACATCGCACACCTGTATGAAGTTCAAAACAAACATAAAGCTGCCAAGGAGGCATACGAAAAGCTTCTTAACGAAGAACAGCTGACATTGGAACTGAAGGCCGATATATATCGACAGTTAGGTGAGTACTCGTGCCACATGCTTTAGTGTTTACTCCAAACATTATGTCTGACGTCGACGCGTCTGTGTCTTTCAGGATGGATGTATCATTGTGTTGAATCCCTAGGAGATAAACGACAACGAGAATCCTATGCTATTTTCTGTTTACAGAAGTCAATTGAAGCCAACCCGAAATCTGGACAATCATTATACTTGCTTGGAAGATGTTATGCTGGAATTAACAAAGTCCATGATGCCTTTATAGCGTATAGAAATTCAGTGGAGAAGAGTGAAGGCAACGCCGACACTTGGTGTTCGATAGGGTGCGTACGATCTTAGCATTCAATTCACTCTCAGTCCCATTCACAGATGTTATTTTTGGTTTATTTCAGGGTTCTGTACCAGCAACAGAATCAGCCAACGGACGCTTTGCAAGCGTATATCTGCGCCGTGCAATTGGATAAGAATCACAAAGCTGCCTGGACGAATTTAGGAATTTTATACGAGAGTTGCGGCCAATTACGTGATGCCTATGCGTGCTACTTGAATGCAGCACGAAATTTAGATTCTGTAAGTAGCCCGAAGCTCTGACTAGATGACACACAGTCAGTCAGATGGTTGAGTGATTGCGGTTGGCCATGCTACATGACCACAACATTTGTTGCTATTTCCTTTTGTCTTCTCGCCTCGATTTGACTTTGTTCTGTTTCCCTCGATAGGACTCGAATTTTTTTCACACAGTCACGACTGCATCGACACCAGGCATAGCACCAGCTACACCAACGAAATCATCGTCGGGTGGCGGCCCATCAACATCAATCGCTGGCGGATCATCATACACATCATCGCCATCGACCAGTAAAGCTTCGACATCGAAAGCCGGTACCAATAATAGTAGCAGCAACAGCCTTAGCAATAACACAAATTCGAATAGTAAAACACAAAGTTTAGCGGAAAGCCTGAAACAGAGAATCAAATTTTTGGGTACGCAATTAGCTCAAGCCCCTATGCCGAGCATAACGTCGAAACGACGGCAGTTGTGCTCGATCGAAGAGGCTTGGAATTTACCTATATCGCTGGAGATGAGTTCACGGCAACAACAACATATACAACAGCAACAACAATCGTCACATTCACATCACCCTGCACATCCCGTACAACAATCGCAACCGCAGCAACAGCAGCAACAGTCGACCTCGTTACCACAACAACCGCCACCACCTCCGCTACCACAGTCCCAGCAACCCGGTGTGGTTCTAAACAATCACATGCAGCGGCAGTTTGTCAAGAGCTACTCAGCGGTGAGTTGGAGTTGAATTCTTATTCTAATCCTCTTACGTCTACTCCTGTTTATCCTGTAAGTGACTTTAATTTTTTTTGTTTTTCGCTTTTTTTTCATTTTTCTTTTCTGCTTTTGAAGAGGTATTCCAAGACATCTGATTTGATTTCAATTATGGCTTAAAACATCTGCTTGTTCGGTGGTTATCTGTTGATTTTACAGGTCAATTAGCGTGGTGCTTATTAACCGTTCTCACTAGCCAGGTGTGGTTAGAGTTTTATTGCATTTCGGAGGTGTTTTCATCCAATAAACTGTGCCTGGTCAGTAAGTGGGCACAGGATGGTAGGCTTCTTGCTCAGACGTTGGATAAAGGAATTGAATATGCACTTTCTTGCGCAACCAAGTAATGGCAAACACGGCACACCTAAAGCTTTATCTACGACCGATCATACAGGCTTATTGGTTATCTAGTCACAATCTCGTTAATGCTACTTTAGGCGCGGTTTCCCGGATGTAATGCCTCTTCAACGAAGCTAATCTTCAGCCCACAACTTGTAGGCAATTCCAGAAGTGTGATTTTGGTCAAAGTCAATTAGGTGCTGCACATGTGACCAGTGATGCAACCGCAACCACATTTCTACCAGCGAGTTTAGGTTGTGCGCTTGAGATTCTCATCGTTTCTTCTCACAATATTTCACCATATCGGCACCCACAACGAAATTCTTCTATAAGCCTGGAACTCGTGAACTTTTCCACTTCTGTCCAAGCAGATAATATGTTTTAGTTTACACTTAGTCTCATTTGGTAGACTGTTAGTGAGAACACTTACATGATAAACCGCATACAAAGGCGTGCGATAGGATGCCATATCATAAAACGATCGTGCTGGCCCACAAGAAAGGTGCGACGCTTGTAATGGAAGTGTCTAAAACGCCTTTCATAGTAAATGAGGATAAGACTAAGTGAAATGAACCATTAGTTGTTCTCAGGCTTGAAAAGGAAAAGCTGTTACTAATGAGGATAATGAAGTGACTGAACAAGATGAACAGGCGATATCGCAGGGAAAGAGGTGCACAAGGCAATGGTCCATCTAATTATGACGTGCCCAGCCATTTGTCAGGCTTATTTAGTGACTTAGACAGTAGACTCAAGGCGGTTAACCAATGCCGTGCGCCCAATTGGTAGGAAATCCCTTTCTACCTACATATAGTTTGAGGGGAAGGTGAAAAGGTCTCGGCCTGACAGTGAGAGACTGCGATTTTCAGTTCAAAACTGATTTGACTTTTCTGCAGAATCTTCCTTGACTTCCTCACACTTGGTTTAGATTTTCTCAAGCATCAGTATTCATTTCTGGAAGTCTGAGTCTCTGAACTTCTTCATTGAATGTGCAGCGCTTCTCAGAAAAAAATGGAAGTCTGGGGTGCCAAATCGTACCGCAAATCAAGTAGTTTTCCCATCGTCAAAACACCCTTTCATACAGGTGTTTGTCATACAACTTGGACGAGGTGCATATGGTTTGTGTCGAAGATGTTCGTTCACTACTCTTCAGGGGTGGTTGTCCTAGATAGGATTCAAGAGGGTCGACTGAATTTTTCGCGTTGGTTGTAGTTCACAGTCTTGGTGAAAAATGATTTTTTTCTTTTGCAAGCCAGGCTCATCCTCGAAAATCTTGGCAGCCAGTTGAAGTAATATTCGTCTATAAATGTTCTGCCTTTTGCAAGGCAATCACAGTCCAAAACACCCTGGCCACGACTCTTCCGGCAGATGCGATCAATTTTGCTTTCGCGCTGAGCCACCGGCTTCCACCCACTGCTTGGACTGCTGTTTCTTCCATGTTTCATTATTTTCTTCCATCTCTTCTAGGCCCATCCTTATATTGGTCTCCGGCACGGTCTTCCTGGTGATCTTTTTCCTACGTGTTTTCCACCCGTTGCGAGGTTTCAATCGATCTAAGTCGGTCAATGACCTGACTTTGCTGCTCTTTTCTTTAGAAACCATCATATGTGCCGGTTGAATATTTGGTCTAACCTTGATTTTCTGAAACCACACTGGTAGGAGTCTACCTAACTGATCGCGAACGGTTTCAGGCATCCACACATTACGTCAGAGAAGATCTTATATTGTAATATGTAATTTTTGAAGCGTTTGGTTTTTAATTTTCAAAAGAAAACTCAAGAACATTGCAAAGGATAGAATTTTTTTATTTAAGTTGATAAATCAACGCTTGCCATTTACTTTTATAGGACTATTTCGTGTAAATTTTGAATACATTTCAAGTGATCCATACGGAGAGTCCTATTTCGGGTCATTTTTTCGAATATATTTGCTGGCATTGTATATATTTGTGGCATTCAAGGCTTCAATTGGCTCTGGCTTATCGATATAGACGAGTGAGATGAAGTATTTTCGTAAAAATTGTCCTGAGGGCGTTGTATGATCTTGCCAGCCGATTTATCGTTCTTAAAAGAGAGACAAACTGCTCCCCGAACTCTTTTCTCAACTGGTCCATCGTTTCGCATGCTCTGTGTTAGCGCCGTCTTGTTGGAACTATATGTATGTCGACCAGGTTCAGCTCGTGCATTTTGGACAGTAAAAGTTCGAAATCATTGAACGATAGAGGGCGCTGTTGACACTAATTTGTTCTTACGGTGATAGGACCCTAAACAGTACCAAACGGTGCATTCTTGGGGGTTAATAGGAAGCTCTTGTACTGCCTGAGGTACTCATCGGACCAAAGTCGGCAGTTATGTTTGTTAACATACCCATTCAGCCAGAAAAGAGCCTTGTAGTTAAAGACAATTGTCTGATAAAAAAGCCAGCCAACCTCTTTCCAGCTTTTCTAAGACGGCCACACTTTCGACGCTGTGGCAGGTCGTTCGACTTCAGTTTTTGCACGAGCTACATTTTCTAAGGCTTAGAACCAAGATCCTTGTGTATTGTCATTGTCATCAAGACCGTAAAATGGTAAAAGTGAGCATTTATCACAGAGCAAAAGTTTTGCTAATAAAAAACAATAATTTGTAAACGTTATGCGGGCGTAAGTCTTTCCAGATGAAATGGCAAAGCCGTACGAGCATGCTCGACTTTCGTACATATCACGAGTCAACCGTCAACTGTTAAAAATAGAAAAACGAAAAATCAAACAGCAAAAAAATCACCCGATACTGCTGTGATCAAATTGAAAGGTGAATTTCGTTTCCTTCAAGGTAATCCCTGTTGGATACAATACACGTATCCAACATTCTTTCCGATTTTCGAAACAGTTCGAAACACATTCCTTTTCCAAAAAAACCTGAGGCGATTCACGTTGAATCTCTTTTATGAACTCGAAAGGGTGTTCCCGAAGTGGCCTTTTTAATCAACTGAATAGCCAGAAATCACAGGCAGCTAAGTCTAAGTCTCATCTCCGGTTATGATGGGTCTCAAGACCGCCTTCTCATAGTTTTTATTTTTTAAAGAAATTTGGTGTTTTTGAAACCAACGATATGTGATGCGTCTGAGGCCCCAAATGGTATTTAAAAATGGTTTGAATTAATCCATACGATCTGACAAAAATGTCAACAAGGTCTCCGATGGTCGATCGAAGGTGTTTGGGTATCAGGTCTCTGATTTTCCTATCTTGTGACACATTAGTTGATGGTTGGAAAACGCATCGTTTTCCCAAAACACATGCGTAACCATGAAATTAATGGAGATGATGACATGCAATTTAACACAGACCTCAATGACAGTGCTACCAATCTATAAAAAAAATATTTTTTCCAAATCGATGTATTCGCAAAGTTTAAATTGGAAAGTCACCTTTCAATTTGATCATTGTTGGAGGCATTGCCTTATAGACATGCGGCTGTAGTTGGGAATCCACTTTCCACGCACCAGTGAAGTCCACTCGTCGAGTATGCTTTCCTCTGATCATATCTTTAACGTAAGTTGGTACATGTTCCCTGACAACTCATCTCCAGCTGTTTCGAATATAAAAGTCCAGCAGGCGGTCTGGCTGACCCATCTATTGTAGACGCCTAACAGGCAGCATTGTTCGGTTCCAACTTGGTTCTTTGTCTTACTTTCAAAGGTTGTATCCATTTATTGCGACGATAACCACCAGATTTGATTCAGTTCATGTTGCCGCCATTTAACTCCTATAGACTCATATTCTCTTCTTTCTGAATAAGAGAATACCCTTCATCTGTGCTCTCAGCAACTGGCAAGTTTCTTCACATTTAAATAGTGTGTGGTCCCAACACACCAATTCCACAATCTCGTTCACGACTTGCCCATTCCATCCATAACTCCTAGACTCACCATATTCACCTCAGTGATATACATGGTTGCCGGCAGATGACAGTCACCAGTCATCTCAGACTCAAACCGGATGGGACATTTTTCCCAAGTGGCTTATCTACCTATCCGAATACACACTGGTTATGGTAGATCTCTTTCTGTCTCACGACACGACTACAATGCCCATATCCATGCATGCGTCGTGAGAGGAAATGCCGGCATAAAACTGAAACACCCTCGTGCACTGTGAACCGCGTGCTAAACTCTTTCCATTTGGTGAAAGTCGTCGTCGCGAACAGTCGTATTCGTTTGTATCCTCCACGGTTTTGTGAAGTTTCCGAATAAAAGAAGCAAAATGTCTTCAAAATTCGGTGAATTAATTTCAAAAAGTGTGTGACCAAGTGTCGGTGGCGAAAATACTTCTCATTTAGCAGGTAATTGCATCTTTCCACATATTTGAATGAATTTTTTCCCGTCTCGTCGGGTGAGGTTATGTAAAATGAAATTGAACAAAACCGGCAGCAGTGACTCCAACACCAGCATCAGTGCGGAGCACCGACCTTGCGTGGTGCTGAGGTTGTTTACCCCGAAATGGTTTATAATTTCCATATACATGTGCATCCACACGCTTACGTATGTACGTGTTAATGCGATGTGTTAGCTTTTGATTTTCGGTTGTTCGGCTCTGACTCGTGGTAATAACCTTTTGGTAGAGTGACCTTGACACTCGAGATTTAACCTATTTGATGTCTGGCTAGTTAGCTTGATTTGATTCAAATTAGCTTTTATGAATAACGAGCAAGACGTTTTCTTCCACGGGGACTAGCAGATATGTCTGGGGTGGGAGCCAACGCCTCTTGGGTCGTTTTGAATGTGGGAAAGCTCAGTCACAAATGTCGATTCGTGGGAGGTTCAAGGTCAGGGGTATGTGGTGACTGTCATATCCCCCGTGTAGCGACGCTACCCCGTTATATGGAGGCGTTTTTCTTTCAAGTTCAAGCGCTTGCGCATTTGCTTGTTTGCTTATATCTTATATACACAGAGCTTACAGGGCGTTATTCATATGGGCTTACCGGCAGTTTCTACCAGCGATGGCACGTGTTCAGTCTCGTTAACCTCTGGTAGATATTTGAAATTAGTTGAAACAGATTTGAGTGAAATGTTTAGTTCCGTCTTCGGTTGAACTTAGGTTATCTGTTTAAACACGCGTGCGACATCTGCGGGAGAGACAACCCATGCATTTAATCAGCTTTTAAGTTTAAGGTTATTGTACACACAATGCCACTTAAGGCTAGCTCCATCAGTTCACGAGCCAAGGCCAATGAACTTCGATAATTTTCAAGTCGAACGTTTTTATACAAAGTGAAGTTGAGTATGTAGGGGCTGCCTCTATGAGATGGGGGGCAATACATAGCGCTATTTTGAGCAGTGACCTTAAAAACTTTTGGTTACGCAGTTCACCATTTCGTAGATAATGTCTTGCCGTCTCGGTACTTAACCCAGTACTCGAAAAAATCCTAAAATACTTAACAGCAATCAACACTCCAAAATTATTTACCGCTAGCACGCGAATGTCAGGTGAGTGGGTAGCTCTTGAGTTGATTTTTAATTTGAAGATCCGTATCGTTCCAAGCACGTCACCAGAAGCACATCAAGTGTCACGAAAACTTTTCCGTTTATGGTATCAGGTGCTCTTTATTTCGAAAAAAGTTTATTTTTGGAAGTTTTATCTTCCTGGAAGCATGCAAAATTCCGCGTTGGACAAATTGCACGTCTTTTAAAGTGCAATCAATCAAAACAGGTGGTAGTCGGAAGGGCTGATGTCTGCAAAATACCACAAGTGGGTTGGATGTCCAATTTCAGACTTTTCAGATGGGTTTTAACGTTCTGGTCAGCATGTGGCCGAGCTGTAAAAGTACTTTATCGTGAATGTGTTCGTTTTTGCTTCAACGTTTGACTCAAACGCCTAAGTTGTCTTCGATAGGGACTACCTGTGCTAGTTTCATCCGGTTTTGAAGGTAATTCCTTTATCCTTCTCTCATAGAATCCCCCGGTTTTCACCAAGCCTCTCTTGAGGCGACCGGCAAACTCGATCGTCATGGACAGGAACCGGTGGTAACAACTTGGTGCCTGCTCCAGACTATCAGAATGGTTCAAAATCAAGTTCCGGGGCTTCTATTGCGTTTTTATCGATGTGTCGACCTGATGTTGTTCTACTGGAATGGACTTCTTCTCCTATGGGCCAAAGCTGATTGCTTCTGGTCGATTACTTGCTTCAGACAGTTCAATCGTGGAAGGTACGGGTCTGAATTAAGAGCTTTGCGTAGAGGAGCAGCTTGTAGTAGATGTTTCTCTGCCAATCCCATCAAACACAACAAACCCTTCTTGGCCGTTAACCCTGGCTTGCTACTATTTCTGCCAGCTCAACGTGATTCGACCAAGGCTTTTCTTGCTCGAAGTTGTCGTAAGTGATCGACTTTTAAACCCCAGTCAACATGTGCTTCAGAAATGGGTCGATTTTGTTGCGGTTTATCAGCGATTCGAAGATTGAATTTCGGTCCATGGGGTATGTTTCGCGTTGACTCGTGTGCTAGCTATACATCGAGCTTCTTTTAGTCCTTTACCTTGCACAGCTGGATTAGGGAAGATTTATGCAAAGGCTTTCTTTACTGTCGGTCCGTATGCATATATCAAACCAAACTTGCCGAGTGGCTGTGAACCGGAAACGTGGCTGTGTTATAGAGTACTTGTTTCTGAGCTTATAGCGACCTGGTTTAGAGCCCTAGCTACTGTGGTTCCTGAGATCCAGGTAAAAGTTTGCAAAATTCAAGGTAGAATACCTGGAATTGTAGCTTCCCAACAACGAGCTGATCCCATCTTGTTTATATCCAGCCAAATGATTTGAAAAGAGTTTTTGTGCAATGGTCAGCTCCTGGGCAATATCGACAGTCGACCTTCCAGAGCTAACGTCCATATTTGACATCGAAATTGCCGAAACAGAATAGATGAACCCAAAACTGCGCGTGATCGGCTGTTACAGGATCACATCTAGTACGAAACTTCAACGCTAAGTGAGACAAGATTACCCATCAAATACACAGCGCCTATCATTGATAGCTAAGACTGTACGCTCTTATGGTGCTTGTCACACAACATGGGTGCAGATGGTTTGTGTCGAAGATGTTCGTTCACTACTCTCCAGGGGTGGTTGTCCTAGATAGGATTTGAGACATTCGACTGAATTTGCGTTGGTTGTAGTTCACAGTAACTCTTTTGTTTTCCATGTCATGTTATATTTGAAATGCACACACAGAGTATGAATTTTTGAGATTCCAGCCGCAATATGATGTAGAAAACAGCAGCAATTCGCTCGTGAAACAAACTCGTTTTGACCTCTCTCGGCTACAACTTGCTTGGCACGAAATTTCCTTGTTTTTGGGACATTTCCAAGACATTCAGACGATGGGAAATGGCTTGTTGAGTTGCGGTTTATGCATTTGGAGGTTCTTGTTGCATTTGATGTGTATTTTCACTCAACAATTCCCCCAATTCTGCATTTTCAAGCTTTTTCTTTGGTCTGGGATGCCAATCTTTTGTAGCGTTGACATCATACGTCGTACATTATTCGACGCGCCTCAGCCATAAATTTCTTTGCCAAAGGACTCCTAAAACTCGAAAGTCGACGTTTTTTCGCACAAAAAAATACATACCTGCACCGATGAGAATTCAAAAATGTAATGGAGAGCAGTTGACAGATGCACAGGCTTACCATGAGACATCATCTGACATTTCTGACCAACATGTACCACCAGCGCCATCTATTGGTAAACGGGAAATGTCTATACCTGATACGTGCACCTTGTATTCAACTACTGAGTGCTCTAGAATTGTCTGTTCTAGAGTTCAAGTACTGTTGCCGTTCCTTTAGAATTGCAATATTACCAACTGGACCTGCTCGTAGAAAAATGTATATCTTCCAGGGTAGTGAGTGACGGGAATCAAAATGGAATGGAATCAAATCAATGAATTCTCATTAGAACATAGAGGAGCGGACAGCAAGGCTAAAGTGTGCTCCAATATGGTTGATTTTATTGCTTTTGTTGCAGCTCTGCTCGCCGCTCTACTGTTTTCGTAGTCCAATGCAACTATTCCTTTATAGGCTTAACGAAACAGTCAGTTTATTGTAAAGCTTCAACCTTTCATATATCACTTTATTAAGCCTCATCCTTTTACCTTAAATTATTATTGTCCATAATCCGCGGATATACTTTGGGGCACACAATCAATTGTGCCCTGAGTGCCCCTCTGACGGAAAATCAGACTACAGTGCATATAAGTGGAGTGTTATCCAATCAATGGATAAACTACTCGGCATACGGCATATATTACCTACCTACAATCCATCCAGTCAGCTTGAATGTTCCACAATAGATTTAATAATAAAATGTATGGTTTTTAAAATACTTTTAGGCAACGCAAGGTCCACCGCCACCATATCCCCATCAGGGTACAGCCAACGCCCTTGGACCAGTAGCACCAAAACGCTTTAAAGATGAATTATCCGCGCCGGTGGCCGCGGGTGCCGGTCTCGGGCCACAAACCGCCCAGCAGCAACAGCCGCCGAGGCCCGCCCAACAGCCTGCATTCTACTTATCACAGCAACAGTTACAAATGTTGCAATTCCTGCAACAGAACCAAAATAACCTAAATCCTCAGCAGCAGCAGCTGTTCCAGCAACTAAGCAATCAGTATCGTTTGATGCAACAGTATCAGCAACAATTGCGATTGCAACAGCAACGACTGCAGCAACAGCAACAACAGCCACAACAACCGCCACCACCACCACCCCCACCGCCATCACAACAACAACAACAGCAACAACAAGCTGTCGTAGTACAAAATTCAACGCCACTCGGTGCACCGCCTGCATATCCTAGTCAACCGCCAACACCACGTGCCGCCGATCATGTGATCACGGGGAATGGTGGCATAGTGGGTGGCGGCAGCAGTGGATATGTGGATAATTCGTCCAATTTTGTCCAAGCTGCCGCAACGGGGAACACTCAACCGGCCGCGGGGATGCCCTATAAATCAGCGAATGTCTACATGAATGGAATTGTCCCACAACAGCCGAGTCCTTTGCAACAATCATTACAACAGCAATCATCGCAGCAACAGCAATCTCAACCGGCTTCGGGGTTTGATCCATTAAATGAGTTCACTCAACTGTCCCCGTGCAGTGACGGCAATGATTTGGGTAAGTGTAGTTCTATTCTAAACTTAGACGTCTTCCACGTCTCGCCACGACAGACCTACAAATGTATCTTAGGCACTGCCACCAACATGGTGTGTCAGTACATAACGGAGAGAAATAATTTTTCTTTTTTCTTTCTTTGCCTATTTTTTTTTGTTTCGTTTTTTCTTTTCGTTTTTACGTCTTTTCTGTTTCTCCTACGTGTGCGTGCGTCTCTCTTTCTTCTGATGTGCGCTGAAATCCAAGACATTTCGTCGCCGTTCAGTGATAAGTTACTAGGTAAATTGTTTTCTTTTATATCTTTTTTATCATTTTCTAAGTTATGAATGTGATGTTGTGTTGGTTTTGTAACGATCCTTTTGAGGAAGAAACAGTGAAAAGCAGCTGTAGGCTGCTTTTCGGGCGTATGCACCCATCTTTGCCCCGCTTGCTGTGTATTGCATGGTCTTTGATCACTTAAATCAATTCTTTTATGAGAAAAAGGCTCGTTTGTGAGCTCTTAGAGTTCTTAGGGTCAATGCTTACTGGAAACAGCTCGTTGATTGATGGCTCTTACAATCCTTTTAGTTTCGAAGTAAACATCAGCTTTTAGTCACCCGTTTATAAAAATCATTGGAATATGCCTCAACTTACGTAGAATGTTTTTCATGTGATAGAAATGTAAATGTGAAATCTCGTTACATTATAAGAAATAAATACAAAAATCAAAATGACTTTTTCCCAATCTTTCTTGCAACTGTACCAGAGTCCACTGCTGGCCTTTGAGGCCAACTATTTATTAAGACAGTTTTTCACTTCCTCGTAAGAGTGAAAGTGCTGCGTCGAACGAAATAAGTAGTAATCAGAAGGGGTCAAGTCTGGTGAATACAATGGTTGAGGCAAAACAATTAGTTTGCATTTTGCGGACGAACATTGTCATGGGTGAAAGTAACTGGTACGTTCGTGGCTTTGGTTGTATGTATTATGGTCGTTTTTGCTGCAATGTACGATTTAGACGGTAGCGATCTCCAGTTTAGCAGTCCATAGTATATCATTACCTTCTGGCCTCGAAAAATACAAAACATAACCTATTTAGCGTAACGGTTAAGAGATTGATGGTTGGCCTGTTTTTTGTCAAAATAGATCTATGTATTTCTAGTCGCAAAAAATCGATGAAAAAAAAAGTTGGTTTTGTGTCGATCAGGCCACAAATGGTTATTCGGCTTTCGATGTCTCGTTATTTCAATATATTGGAACCCGTTTCCCTTCTTTTTAGATATTCCCCAAGGCATTAAAACGTTTAAGAACAGTTTCACGACTATCTTTAAGTGCTTCTGTGATCTCTTGTGTTTGTGTAGAGGCTTCACCTAATAATGGTATTTGTTGTCGATATCACGAAAGTCACCATTTTTGGCACAAACTTGAACTTTTGAAACTTTTATAAACGATTGTTGACTTTCAGCAGCCGTTTTGTTGAATAAATTTTTTCCACATGAGCCAATTCGACATGTTCAAGGTAACAGAAGAAACATGTTTGTACAACGTGACGCAAAATTAAGCATCCAATTTTGTTTTTGAATTACTTTGTTACTAAATAAAAAAAAAGATGTTAAGTGATGGAAATTACAATCTTTTTCTGTTAAGTGGAGAAGATCATGTCCGTCAAGTGGCTGCTGCCAGTGTTGATATATATTTGTTCCCGTTTTATCGCATTTTCCATGATTTCCGGTGATTACTGTTCGCATTCTTGTTGAATAATCGCCTTAAGGGCGGCGATTGTCTGAGGCTCGTTGGCACAAACACGCGACTTCAAGTAGCCCCAAAGAAACAAGTCTGGGATAGTTAAATCGGGCGATCCTGCTAGCCGTCTTATTGAAACTACATGTTCACCAAGGCCCGCTCATCCGATTCCGGCAGTAAGAAGTCGTTTATCATGGTCCTGTAACGTTCGCCAGTAACTGACCGTATTTCCGATGGCGTCCTAAAAAAAATACGGACCAATCACTCCCTCGCGTGAACGCCGCACCACACAGTGGCTTTGAGTGGCTCTTTGTGCATCACACGCGGATTTCCAGTGCCCCAGAAACGAAGATTTTGCTTATTGACGTAACCGCTTAAATGTAAATGCGCTTCGTCGCTCCTAATGTTTTTCGACACAAAATCGTCCTTTTCTTTTTTTTCTTTAGATTAAGGATGGCAATTTCAACGAGAACATATGTAAGTCAATTCACTGTAAGGTCCGTCTGGTGATGCCCAATCGCGTGACCCGTCGTCTGGTTGATGTTTCTTCGTTCTCAGCGACATCGGCAACCAAAGCCGCCACGCCCTGCATGGTCTCCTGTGTGGAATGTTTGCCCAGCAGGCGCGACACAATTAGAAAATCGATGTCAAAATTCGCGCTAGGTTAACATCAAATGTGTGTCATCGACACAATTACTCCACGCTCTTGCGGAGTATTGCGCTCCATTGCTTGTCTGTTTGTATACTGCAGCTGTCTAGTTTACAAATGTCAAATATGATTGACGTACAACGCCATTTGCAAAAATGATAACATCTTCCTTCCGATAGGGTGATTAATTTTGCGCCACCTTGTACAATCGCAACCTATGATGTACTCAATTTTATTGACGTATGTTTACCCTCTTAAATGCCATATTCGTTATTATTGGCACTAATTACATGAGTTCTTTTCAAAAATAAGGTGGCCATTTGAATATCGCGTCCAACATACATGGTCCAACGTACTTGAAATACTGACTGTGGCTTTGGGCGAGCCTGCTCGGAGCAAAACGTTGGAGCAGTGAGAAGAATCGAATCATCAGAGAAATTGCTGTAGATATTGGCATATCGATTGGCTCATGCCATGATTTTTCTGAAACCCGTGTCAGCGAAGTTACCATAGCATGAGCATCGTTCAGGAGCTGTTGAATGATGTGAATGACCATCCAGATTTCCCGAAAAGGGGTGGTGGTGAAACACGGGTATATGGTTATAATGTCGAACAAAAGCCCTATCATTCCAGTGAAAGCGACCAGAAGACCCAAGGCAAAAAAGCATCCCAAATTCGGTTTAATGTGGAAGGTTTGCTCACTGTGGTCAACCATGAGATCTTGCTGAAAGTCGTATGCTCAATAAGGAATATTATGCATTATGTTATGCGCCGTTCGCCTGAAGCAATACGAAGAAATGTTGAATCATCAAAATGCACATTTCTCGCAAAACTGAAAAAAAAACCCAGGATGAAGATTTGCCAGAACTCAAGGCTCACCAAAAAGCGCATATCAGAGGTGCTTCGAGGATTGGAGACCACCCCCATCTGCCGCAGTTTGCATATTTGGTTCATCGTTGACTTTCCTGGGCTAAGACCTATCAATTGGTCACGAAGGGTTTCAAGCGATCACACAGCCCGCCCGAGAAGATCTTATAAATGATGCCTAGGAGACCTAGTTGCCGCTGGTATAGGGATACCTTTCTTTTGGACCGGGCCACCGATGTTGAGACTCCATTTGTCGGCCAAGCTTTCTCACCAACTAAATCCAACTCCCAACCAATTCGAGCTGTCTCGAACCGGCCTCTTTGCACCACCTTGCAAATCATTGCAAGACATGATTTTATGTTTTTATTATCACATCAGTTGTTAGAATCCGCAGATATACTTTGGGGTGCATATCAATTGTGCCCTGAATGCCCCTCTGGCGGAAAATAAAATAGAAATGCCGACAAAATTAATAGTTATCCCATCAATGGATAGTCTATTAAGCACATTGGCATACATTTAAGCTATTCTCCGGTAAATGATAAATTAGAAACAAGCCACAGAACCACTGTGTTTGATTTTTTTTTTTTTTTTGTTTTTTTGAGCTGAAACCACGCGAAAGCAACTGGGTGGTGTATTCGGTAGCCCGTAAAATCTAAGTAAACTTGGTGAACTATCTCTCCAGTAGACTTGCTGGACCCGTGTGCATCGGATGATTGGCGGCACAACGAAAAATACATTCGCACCCGTGAAAGGTGGTGCGTAATATGGATGTCTCATCCATATTATTCACCGGACTTGGCTCTCCGTGAACTTTTTTTTCTCGCAAAACTGAAAAAAAAACCCAGGATGAAGATTTGCCAGAGCTCAAGGCTTACCAAAAAGCGCATATCAGAGGTGCTTCGAGGATTGGAAAAAGCGACAGTTGAGGGGATTACTTTGAAATATTTTTTTTCGAGAAAAATTCGAAGTCACCGTATATAATATATTCCAGGTTATGCCAGGTGTTAGACAAATCGACATGTCATATTCACAATTGAGCCAGGATTTAGGCTCAATTCTGTTGAAGACAAAAGCTTATTCGGCTGACCCACTTTTTCCTTTTATTTCTTTTTTACTGATCCCGGCTTTCTTTGCGTCGTATTATCCGCAGTATATTTTTTCAAATAATTTCGGAACCGTGACATGACTACAACCAAATCCTTGACCAATAGCCCTAAAAAACAAAGTGCTGAAATCACTGCCTCACTTTTTCTTGTTCACTTTTTTATAAAAGGTTTTTCAATAGGAACATTACAATTTCGTATTTTAATATAAACGCGCTCGTAAATTTTGTTCATGATCTGACAATTTCAAAATGTCAGTGAAGGTTTGTATTTAACGTTGGAAATTAATAAAAAATTAATACCAAAATTTTGAGTCGACGTTCACAACTTTAATAGCGCTTATTACAATTTTCGTTTGTAATAATCGTCCCTCCAGTCACGATGAGCGTACTGTAATGGATGAATTTGGGTTACAAAACTCACTATTAAATGATTCTCTACAAGTTGAACAACGATAACTTCAGCTCTAGATGATCCTATCGATCGATTCTACATCGTTCAAAGGATTTGCGTAATGACCTTCATCTTTATCTTTACAAGAACAATAGAGTTTGCTATGGTCATGGTGTCATGTTCGAAGACTAATTTTGGACAGAATTAGATGGACTAGACATCGGTGATATGAGATTCCAATAAGTTGGTAATACATGCCACCCAGCTGGTTAAGCAATTGATCTATTTAAGGGGATCTTCAGTAATCGTGTGATCTCGAGAAATAATTTGTTGAATAGCCACCTCGCTCATGCGAATGAACGTCGTTGATTTGTTGTGATGGGGTAACGTTAAATCATTGGTTTATGCCAAAAACGTTAGAAGAGCTCAGGATTGCCAATGCGCCGACCGAAAGAGAAGAGAAAAAAATGTCTCCAAAGAATCAATTTATACAAACATGCTTGTGGAGGTCATGTGAATGAAATCGAATTCCATACCTAAATTTAAGATATGCACCCGGAACAAATTTCAAACCCGATGTTTCAATATTCTGTGTTTTATTTAAAAACGAAATTGTGTTATGTCCTTTTGAAAAACACGGAGAAACTGCAAAATAACGGTCTTGAAGAAGTGGTAACATTTTTTTTTGACAGTAGTACACTGGGGAAGAGAGCGCCGTGGCGCAGTGGGTAGTGTGTCGGCCGCTGACGCAAGATGAGCGAGTTCGCATCCGGATAACACCAACGCCATCGAATGATTATTTCGCGGCTTCTCTCCTCGTCGGGGTACTGGCAAAACCTCCCGTTGTACACTTGCCTTGAAAAAGCTTCTCGGCTCTCGCCGTTCGGAATCGGCATTTAGCTTAAGGTTCCGTTCACTTGTGTGAAAAAACAAATCGCGCACAACATGAGAGAATAAAAAGAAGCTTGGCTCCGGCTCTTTATGAGCTGTAACGCTATCTAAGGTATCTGTCTGGCAGTACAATGGATCAGTATTTGTGTCTGAGTGCTCCAATAGGTATCAGCAGCCTCCAACATGAGAAAAAATAAATAAATAAAACACTGGGGCCTCAAGTTTTCCTGCTGGCGCAATCTGACCCCCATAAATTGGCATTCTTTATTTATTCTTCATTGGCAAGTAGTTGCTGGTCCTCAAGCTAGTTTTTTTGTTGCATATTTTGGGTTTTGCCCTCTTCTACTCTCGAACCCACTCTGGCTAAAAGCTGCTCCAATGCTGTTAATTGTTTCATTGACGTCTCGCTGTGTTCGTTCAATCACGTCAATATCATCTACGTATGCAAGCAATTGTGCCTCTTGTATTGGTCAGTGATTCCCGCACGATGTTTTCGAGGATGATCTTGAAGAAATAACAAAACAATGCGCCGCCATGTTTAAATCGATTTTGGATATCGAAGGTCTCGGTTAGTTCACTACCGTCGTTGATAGAGTAGCGAGAATTCTCTGTTGTTATCCTGCAGTTTAGCAGGGATGTCACATGACATGGCTTTGTGTAGTCTCTAAAGACATTTACGTATGCGGCGCAAAAATCAACAAAAAAAAGTGTGTGAATCAACCTGAAATTCGACTGTTGACGATTTTTTTATAAGGTTCGTGCAGGTTCAAGAGTGTACGCTGTTATGGTGTTTGTCACACAACCTGGACGGGGTGCAAATGATTTGTGTCGAAAATGTTTGCTCACTACTCTCCGGGGGTGGTTGTCCTAGATAGGATGAGAGATTCGACTGAATTTTGTCGCATTGGTTGTAGTTCACACAAACTTTTTTTGTTTCCTTGCCATTAAGCTGTTATATTGGAAATGCACACACAGAGTATGAATTTTGAAGTGATCTTATGCTGCGAGTGTTATGCCTTCGTCAGCATTTGACTAATGTTTTTGCACAGTTTTTCCGTTTAGGAATTGTTCTTGGCTATGGACAGATTTGAACTACAGACCTTCCGCTCAATAGTCGGTGATGATTATCGCACCACGACCACCCCCATCTGCCGCAGTTTGCATATTTGGTTCATCGTTGACTTTCCTGGGCTAAGACCTATCAATTGGTCACGAAGGGTTTCAAGCGATCACACAGCCCGCCCGAGAAGATCTTATAAATGATGCCAAAGAGACCTAGTTGCCGCTGGTATAGGGATACCTTTCTTTTGGACCGGGCCACCGATGTTGAGACTCCATTTGTCGGCCAAGCTTTCTCACCAACTAAATCCAACTCCCAACCAATTCGAGCTGTCTCGAAGCGGCCTCTTTGCACCACCAGGTATATTAGACATATGTAAGTTGTCGGTTGCATTATGCCCACCGTGACTTAGTGGTTAGTGTCCTAGCCTCTAATGTAAATGACACGGGGACCACTACAGTCAAGTAATTGAAATTGTATTTCGCGGTGTTTATCTGCCAATACAATAGGCCACTAATTGTGTCTTTGATTAGCATTCCAATCTCCCGAACTACCTTCTTTGACTATATGAAGCACGGTGGGCACACACTACATCAAATCAGTATTACTACGCACCATTCCAGTAAGCACGATACGTGGAGAAAGGCCCAATATTTCTATCCTAAGATATTTTAAAATTCGATTTAATTGCAAGACATGATTTTGTTTTTATTATCACATCAGTTGTTAGAATCCGCAGATATACTTTGGGGTGCATATCAATTGTGCCCTGAATGCCCCTCTGGCGGAAAATAAAATAGAAATGCCGACAAAATTAATAGTCATCCCATCAATGGATAGTCTGTTAAGCACATTGGCATACATTTAAGCTATTCTCCGGTAAATGATAAATTAGAAACAAGCCACAGAACCACTGTGTTTGATTTTTTTATTAATTTTTTGTTTTTTTTGAGCTGAAACTCCACGCGAAGCAACTGGGTGGTGTATTCGGTAGCCCGTAAAATCTAAGTAAACTTGGTGAACTATCTCTCCAGTAGACTTGTTGGACCCGTGTGCATCGGATGGTTGGCGGCACAACGAAAAATACATTCGCACCCCTGAAAGGTGGTATAAAAATCGGGAGACTATGCCAAGAGGTCCAACACATGTGACAAAAGGGCGACTAGCTGTTAAAGAAGATTGGATGAGGTTGCCTGTGGTTTTCTTCCGAAGTGTAATAAAAAAATCTGTTAAAAAGGTTGGAAAACCTGTTGATTTTAGCCATTACCTTAGCTTTTCTGGCTAATAGCCCAAACGCCGTGTAGACTCCAAACGTAAACCCACAAAAACATAATAGGACACTTGGACCACAATTTCCACATCTATATCGTCAGGCTATATCGCCTTTGGTCGATTTACATTCGTCCTGCTTCTTTTCTCACTTCTTCCGTCCCCCAATTCACACCAGTCAAGTTCCACAATAAATAGAAGAGTTTTTGCAATCCTGCTCTCTTCTGATATCACGTAACTTGTAGATTACATCGTTCCACCTTCCACCTAGTGCAGTAGAGAGCGGACGTTCCTAGTAACTTCGTTCCAACCATCTGTCACTAGGTTCAAGAATGAAACACACATCTCCAGCACCAAGGCAATGCTTATCACACCACACTCTCTTCTCTTCCCATTTCGTCTCTGTGTCTATCGCTTCCTGAACTTTTTTTCTTTTACTTTTAATTTCATCATCCACCTTTCATTGATTGTCTAATCGTTCGTGTGTGCTTATTTTCATTTGTCCAGGTGTGACTGACCAGGAATTGCAGGCGATTCTCTCACAAAAAGATCTTTCAACGATCGCGGAGGGTATCTTCAAATCATTCACATCCGACGGTCTAGACATCAAAGAAGAATTCGACGAAAACTCGCATGATCTCCTCAACGGATTCGATTCGACACCGCCACCATCGTCCGAACCCACGCCACAACAGACACCCACCAATCATACCACCAGCAACAGCATTGTCACAAACATCAATTGCAATAATAATAACAGTAACAGCTGCAGTAGTAGCAGTAATTTTCGTAACAAATCCCCGCCTCTGAAATGCGAAGCAACATCGACTTCGAGTAGCAATAGTATAACCGGCCTGGTCGGCGGTAGTGGTAATGGTAATACTGGTCTCGGTATTACCGATACGAACGATGAACTATCATCGAACGTTGGTGCTTTCGTTAAGGACGATGCTGATATGGATGTTCGAGTGAAGCTTGAGAATAATTTTCTCGACGACGATGAGATACCAAAATTTCACTTACGCATGAGCGCGAAACAGATTATACATGCGGTGAAGCAGTTGCCATTGGATGCGGCTCCGCCGCATTGTTCGGTATTGCATGTCGACGCACCGCCACCGACGCCGCCCGATTGTCCGCCACAGCGTTTAACCAAAGAGCAATTGTTGCCGCCGACACCGTCGGTACATTTGGAGAATAAAAAGCATGCGTTTAGCCCGCAATTGCAGGAGTTTTGCCTGAAACATCCGATAGCGGTGGTGCGCGGTTTGGCCGGTGTGTTGAAATTGGATTTGGGTCTGTTCTCGACCAAGACACTAGTCGAGGCGAATCCCGATCATAGTGTGGAGGTGCGAACGCAAGTTCATCAGGCACCCGATGAGAATTGGGACATCAATCTGGGGAAGCGCGTTTGGGCTTGTATATCACATCGGTCGCATACGACGATTGCCAAGTATGCGCAGTACCAGGCGTCCAGTTTCCAGGAGAGTCTCAAGGTGGGTGCAATTCTATTCTAAATATGAATGATTGTGTGACTGCTTGTGCTTTCTATGATGTTATCAAACAAAAAAACTAACTTTCGTTCTACTGATCATGAATCGTGTAGAGAAATTGTTGCTTCTGATTTAATTAGGTCCTCGTGGCAGCATCGTTAGTTGATTGATCATTTTTTTGATTGAGAATTTGTTTTTGTTCTTTCAGGAGGAGCGTGAGAAGGGATCAGCAGGTACGCATACGATGTCTGATTCGGACTCCAAGGACTCGATGAGCAGTTCGACGGTGAATGGCAAACGAAAAAGGATGAAGAACGGCAGTAAAATGTTGAAGTAAGTCCTATTCTATTTGTTGGGTTGTGCATTTGGCTTTATCTCGAGCTACAACGAATATATTTGAAGCTCATCGAGTGGCTGGATGCTAGAGCAAAATCTGAGGGTTTTCGCTAACACCGCTAGAATACCCACTCGGCGGAGTTGGATAGTAGACCTCTCAACAACGCATCATGCTCTCAATTGCCATTATCTAACCAAACACTGTTTCCTCTTCATAGATTCGGCACCAATGTTGATCTCTCAGACGAGCGCAAGTGGCGGCCGCAACTCGCCGAACTCCAGAAACTACCCGCCTTTGCTCGTGTGATATCAGCCGCCAATATGCTCTCGCATGTCGGTCATGTCATTCTAGGCATGAACACGGTCCAGCTGTATATGAAAGTTCCGGGCAGTCGAACGCCCGGACATCAGGAGAACAACAATTTTTGTTCGATAAACATTAACATTGGACCCGGTGACTGTGAATGGTTCGCAGTACCCGACGCTTATTGGGGCGGAATCCACAACCTGTGCGAGAAGAATAACATTAGTTACCTGCACGGTTCGTGGTGGCCGGTTTTGGAGGATCTGTACAAGGAAAATATTCCTGTGTATCGGTTCATACAGAGACCCGGCGATTTGGTGTGGGTAAATGCTGGGTAAGTTATGCAACACCTCTCGGGATAGTGGGCTGAATCTTATGGATTTTACCTTTGATTTCAGTTGTGTTCATTGGGTACAAGCGGTTGGTTGGTGCAATAATATCGCCTGGAATGTTGGTCCTTTAACGGCGCGGCAATACTCCCTGGCGATCGAGAGATATGAGTGGAATAAACTGCAGAGCTTCAAGAGCATCGTACCAATGGTTCATTTAAGCTGGAATCTGGCACGAAATATTAAAGTGTCCGACCCAAAGCTGTTCGAACAATTGAAGTGAGTATAACCTTCTCTATTTCTCTTTTTCTTTGGGATACTAGAGTTGTGTGCTTCTTTGTAGGATGTGTTTGCTGCAAACGCTGAAGAACGTCTTTCATACTCTGGACTATGTCAAGTCGAAGGGCGTTGAGGTCCGTTTTCACGGCCGTGGCAAGAACGAAGCCTCTCACTACTGCGGCCAATGCGAAGTAAGTGTAAATCACACAATCAGTGCATATTAACCTACGCATCACTCAATAAGTTCGTATGATGACTAATAAAACAACGACTTTTAGTAAACTTTATTATCAACATAGTCTGCTTCAAGAGTGATACATTCATTTCGATGCTTCTTTAAAAAAGATTTGTTTTTGTTCCAAAATACCCTCTCAACTTGCGATCGCAACAGTGCATTTTCTTTTCCTTCTTTATTGGGGTCGTTTTTCTTCTTTCAAAAATCGTATAATCACTATTGCTGGTTCTTCCTTTCTCAACGCCGCTCGCATCCGAGAATACAGAGGCAAAAAACTTGCCAGGTTTTTGGTCACTTTGGACGGTTTTCTCAGCTGACGGATTTTGGACGGGTACACTCAGCTGACTACAAAGTAGACTCTGGAGCTTAGTGACAGAACCATATTTCATCCATTGTCACTTGCCGCATGAAAAAAAGGAGACAGCTCCAAGCAGCGTCGACGCATTGTATTTTTGATCGATTCTGAAGAAACGCAAACAGAGCTTTCTCATGCTCAAATGGTTAATACACTACCTTGTGATATTTCTAAGGTGTCAGGTATCTCACGGTTCTTCAATTTTCGATCGGCTAAAACCATTTTCTGGGTTTTTTTCATGGTTTTTGGAAACTGCTGATTTTAGGCGACCAGAACGTTCGGTTTAAAACCACCGCGTCTAAAACCCGCAAGCCACTTCTCTATCATTTGTCTTGATGGAGCATAGTCAGAATAACGCTTCGATCTGCCAACACAACATTTTCGACTTCAGTGAGGGACGTGGTTGGGCGTCCTTCGCGAAGTTCATCTTCAGGGCGAATGTTCTGCCTAGCGGGCTACTGTTGAATATGAAGGAGCAGAGTCCCCCAATGTTTTCACCAAGTCGCTGTGTACGTCTTTGGTAGATAGTAGCAGAGGTACTAATTTCGAAGGATAATACCGCTAATTTCGTTTTTCTCCATGTTATCTCTTCGACGGTTGGTATTCAAATGAATGTACCTGGGGATCGTGGTCTATTTGTATGATTTTTTTGCGCAAAATAATTTTTGGATTTTTATGCGGGTTGGAAATAACCGATTATCATTACTTTTGGATCACCCCTCGTACCATCGGGTGATCGAGAACAGTGCAGCAGTATCGTCTATCGTCTGGCCCAAATGTGAAAGCAGACTCTTTTTAAACGAGACCAATTGTCAGTGTTGGTTTACAAAGATTTGACCTAAAGATTTTGTTAACCAAATTTAACAAAAATGAAAAATTATAAAATTGGGAAAATTGGTACCACGCCACCTGTTGCAAAGAAATCTTCAGCAAAAAATCGAGGAGAAACATATATTATATACAGTGGTCTGGTCAAGACAAGAAAAAAATCGTATGGGAGGCGGGTCTATTCCCCCCCGTTTAGCCGGGAGGGGCAATTTTCTAAAAAAAATTACTTAATTTGGAAAAACAATTATTAAAAATCAACAGTAGTTACATCAACAATGCCGTGATATACTTTTTTGTAAAGCCAGAAACCTCTTCTTTCATCTTGTTTTTAAACGAAGCTGTTTTAAGGAATAGTTTTTGAGAAATTAATTTTCAAACTCAAAATTTTGAAGAAAAAAATGTTCGAACTATTTTTTTTTTCAAAATTGTATGTAATTAAGTAAAAAATGTCTTGTAGTTTTTGAGAAATTGAAAAAAAAACCCGAACCACTTTTTTCTAACAAAAACCTTTTTTTTTTTGGTTTTAACGCGGCTAGACTTGTAGGAAAATTAATGTATGAAACATTGACCTCTTTTTTATTATTTTTAAAAAATTCGCAGTTTTATGAGGAAACAATAAAGTGACACAGTATTGGAATAACCCTGGATTAATCCTTTTTTTTCGTTGATAACGCATGAAAACTGACCTGCCAATTTCGTCTGGATCCGCTAGGAACTTAAGACAATAAAACCGCAATTTTTCTTTATTGAAAAACAAAATATTTGCAACCTACGAGACCTTTTGCCCGATTTGATGGACAACGTTCCTTTGGCCATAGCAGATAATTTAATCAACCAGCAAGATGGAGCACCAGCACACTACAGCTTACGGGTTAGAAACTGGCTGGATGATCATTGTAGTGACCGTTGGATCGGAAGAAGGAGTCCCACGGAATGGCCAACTAGATCACCAGATTTAACTCCTAGATTTTTATGTGTGAAGATTCATGAAGAATTATGTTTACGAAGTGGAAATAGTATCTTTGGAACAGCTGAAAGGACGGATTGAAGTCGCTGGAGTCAAATTGCAGGAAAATTTGTCAAGCATAGACTTATGTGCAGCCATTAGAAGGAGATATAATCTTTGCCTCCTAAAAAATGGGGATCATATTGAAAATTTATTATAATAAAACTCCGATTTTTTTTTAAAAATAATGAAAAAGATTTCAATGTTTCATACATTAATTTGCATACAAGTCTAGCCGCGTTAAAACCAAAAAAAAAGGTTTTTCTTAGAAAAAAGTGGTTCGGGTTTTTTTTTTTAATTTCTCAAAAACTACAAGACATTTTTGCATCCGGTTTTCTGTCTTTAACTAAAAACTAATAAGAGAATTGAATTTTTGAAAAAAAAAATACAGTAGAATCTCGAAAAGATGAACAGATTTAAAACAAGCCCCGTTCAACTTTCCGAATTGTTCATCTTTCAGAACATCGAACATCAAAAAACATTGCAATTAAAAAAAAAACAATTTGTTCCGCAAATTTGAGCCATGTATTGATAGCTGAAATGGCTTCTGCCGGCTTTATTGTTTCGGCTACTTCGATGACACTTTCTTCTGAGGTCAATTCATTCTCATCATCAGAATTAATAGAAGCCTGATCCTCGTTCCATTTTTCTACGTCGTTTGTTGTTAATTGAACCTTTTAATAAAATTTGATTGTTTATAATAAATTATAGGTAACTTCAATGGATACAAACATTGACTTACGTCAGGAAAAACTTCTTGAAGCATGTTCAGCGTGGTGGTCGAAAGCTGGAAGATTTGCTCTGAATGTATCCTTTGTTTCAGGACGGCAAGAGGGATATCTTCATCATGATCGTCAGAACAATAAGGTTCTAATGTAAACAACCCATGCCAACACTTTTCAATAACTTCCGGTGTTAGTTTGTCCCAAGCTCCTTGAAGACATGTTAGAGCGTCACGTAACGTAAAATTTTTTAAAACTTTCTCCACATCACGTCCTTCATCTAACATAAGACTTGTACGATAGTGCAACTTTGTAAGCCTTATTACATTTTGGTCTATTGGTTGCATAAGTGGTGTTGCATTTGGAGGCATAAAAATTGTACGAATGCAACCATCATCGCTTTGAAGTTCATTTGCAGGTGGGTGACTTGGAGCATTGTCAAGAATGAGCAAGGCCTTTTCTGGCAGGTTGTTATTCTTCATAAACTCCCTTACCTTTTCAAAAATTAAATTCATTTAAAGCATCCTTACCTTTTTTAAATCATACGCAATTACCTGAGGAACAAATTCTTTATGAAACCAGTTCTTGAAAATGTCTTTTGTCATACATGCTGTCTTTGAGTTGGCGTATGTCATTGGAGGCTTGAAATTCTTGAAGCACCTGGGATTTTTTGCTTTTCCAATGGTCAGAAGCTTTAATTTGTGCTCACCAGTTCCATTTGTGCACACCAAAAATGTGAAGCGATCTTTTGCCATTTTTCTTCCAGGTGCTGATCTCTCGCCAGAGTGAACAAATGTTTTGTTTGGAACCATTCGCCAAGACAGACCACTCTCATCTGCATTATAAACTTGCTGTCGAGTGATACCAAGATCAGCCATAGTCCTTTCCAGTTTGCGTTTAAAGGGAACAGCGTCTTTATTAGAGCTGAGTTTTTCACCGCTGATTGATAGGAGACGAATTCCAAACCTAGCCTTAAATTTATTTATCCATCCGTCACTCGCATAAAACGAATTTGTCTCTTTGAAAACAGTGTGCAATTCCTTGGCTTTGGTTTTTATCATCTCACCAGACACTGGGATATGGCGATGACGTTGCTTTAAAAACCATCTATACAAAGCGGCTTCCATTTTTGGCATTTCAGATTTATGCAATGTTTTGCGTTTTTTCGATCCAGCAATCGATGTTTCAAGCACTCTCGAAGTGATAGCCTTACCTTTATTTTTTATTCCAACAATTGTTGATGCAGCAATTCCATATTTCTTGGCAATGTTTCGATAAGATCTTAAAAAACTACGCACTTTTGCTCAAGGCTTAAAAACTTTACTTTCCCTTTCACTGGAGTCATCCTTTCCAATCAAAACACATACATAATCACATTAAACTGAAGAATTTACGTCAAATACCAGTTACACCACGTGCCGAAGAACCGTAACTTAAATAAATAACGGAACTAAACGTGCCATATACGAGAACTTAATACAAAGAAAGAAAAATTCAGTAGGGAATAAAGTGTTCATCTTTACGAGTACCCGAATTTCGTCGCGTTCATCTTTAGGAACACCTCAATGGAAAGGAAAAAACGTTCATCTTTCCGAACTGTTCAAGTTATAGAACCGTTCATCTTTTCGAGATTCTACTGTAGTTCGAACATTTTTTTCAAAATTTTGAGTTTGAAAATAAATTTCTCAAAAACTATTCCTTAAAACAGCTTCGTTTAAAAACAAGATGAAAGAAGAGGTTTCTTTACAAAAAAGTATATCACGGCATTGTTGATGTAACTGTTGATTTTTAATAATTGTTTTTCCAAATTAAGTAATTTTTTTTAGAAAATTGGCCCCTCCCGGCTAAACGGGAGGGAATAGACCCCCCGCCCCATACGATTTTTATCTTGTCTTGACCAGACCTACACGCTCTAGCTTTTTGGCACACTGCTCGTGGGACACCCTGTATGTATTATATACATATGTACATATGTACATTATAATAACATTAAACGTCGCCACCAATGGCTTAGTCTAGATGACCGAGCAGCACAACATCCCAGAAATGCAATTCATCCACACATACTGCGTATGCTATGGGAATAACCCATTTGGAGCTGAAGAAGAAGTGTATTATTAACAGGTAGAACCACCGGCACACAGTTCGTTTGGCAAAATAAGATCTTTGGAGAATTGATGATGGAAAACAGGAGGTTCGGGCGAATGGAGAATACTACACAATCAATAACTCGAGGAATTACATTTCGTCCAAAGCATTGTCCCAATGATAAAATCGGTATATGCAAGGCACATAGAAGGAATGGATAGTGGGTGAAAGCACAAAGAAAAAATACCCAAGAGTTGGAATAGAGCAGCAAAACATGTAAACCCATTGGAAAAAAATCAATGTTGTCACAAAGTATAACGAGTCGGAGAAGTCCAATGAAGATTTTGTAACACGGGCAAGGAAAACTCACACTTTCATAGGGCTTAGGATCCAAGGAAGTTGATTCGAAAACTTTCGTCCGTTGCCGGTATGAATGGAAAAATTATAAGTCGAATCGTCGAGGAGGAACCCCGTTATGACTCTTATAAGATTTTCTCGAGACAAATGCTTTTTGAAGCTGCCACGAAAAGGCAAATTGGACACTTAATCTTGTTTTTATGTTCTTTATGAAACCATGTTACTTGACGCTAATCAATCATCAAATTTAATCGAAGAAATTAACACTGACTCGCCCATGATCCGGAACGTTTCCTCATTGTTTCCGAAACGAATATCAAATTCAAGCGGAAGGGGCTTATACGATGATCGATCAATAAGTTCCTGTGTTTGAAAACAGATGACATTGCTGAGGGCTTTTGGCATTCATGTCTTGTACCGTTATGTGTCAAACGACATTTTTTTTTTTTTTTTTTGGCAGGAAATTTTATTAGACCTGTTTTTGTTTTTTTCGATAAAATGGAAAAAAATTCATAGCGAATCTCATATCGCTTAGAAATCACAACGAAATTCGATGTTATCTGTGGAGACGTTACACCATCATTGACAACCGTTAGATATTGGTTTAACGAATTTAAACGTTAAGCGGATAAGACAATGTCAAAACAATGTTTAGACCTCTTTAATCGAGATTCTCAATAGTGTATGCGCCGGGTCGTTACAGTATGATGAAACCTGGATGCATTACTATACGCCAGAAACCAAACGACTCCAAACAAGATTTTTGGTGGTGAATCTGCTCCGAAGAAGGCAAAGACGGTGGTCCCATCGGCCAGAAAAGTCATGGCCACAATTTTTTGGGACTCGAAGGGAATCGTCATGGACTTTATGAAAAAAGGAAATTCGACAAGAAATTGAAGGAAATACGCCCCCCTTTTGCTAATAAACAAGTGTTGGTTTCAGCACGATAACGCTCCAGCACACCATCAAGAATTGTTGTTGCGAAATTAAATAAACTGCTCAATGAATTGCTACCACACCCACCTTACTCTCTTGATCTGGCACCCTGCGATTTCTTGTAGATTCACAACATGAAAACGTGACTCGGGGGAAAAGAAATCCGCTCAAACGGGGAGGTTATCACAGAGACAGAGGATTATTTTAATAAGTTTGAGAAGTCATATTTTTTGGAGGGGTTAAAGAAGTGACAAAAACGTTGGAAAACGTGTATTGACCTTAAAGGAGATTATGTTGAAAAATAAAAAAAAATTCAAAAACTTGCATTTTCACTTCCAACACGGGTACTTATTGATTAAGTATATTTTTTTTATAACCTAATAAAGAATTTAGTTCAACGAATTATTAGAAACTTCGCCATTTTTGCAATAAATAAAATTGTTTTTGAACTTTTTTTTAATTTGGCGGTATTTTGACGTGGCGCACGCTGTATATGGCATCCTATGAACTTATTGAGTGGTGTGTGATATTATTTTTCAATGATGTTTCATATAAAATCAAACTAACTTTCGTTCTGCTGAAATGAGAGTGAAGAGAAACTATGCTGTCTGATCCCAAACAATTCCATCCATCCATCTCGCCTCTATACACGATCAGATTTACTTTATTTTTGTTTCTCTCCACAGGTGGAAGTGTTCAACATACTCTTCATCCGCGAACAGGAAAAACGCCATGTGGTCCATTGCATGAGCTGTGCACGCAAGCAATCGCCATCCCTGCAGGGCATAGTCTGTCTAGAAGAATACCGTCTGTCCGAACTATGCCAGATTTATGATCAGTTCACGTTATTCAAACCGCCAGCACCACCGAGTCCACTGACTAAAGTATAACACTAATGGATCGTAGTTCAATTTTTCCCCCCCATCACACCCCCCGTTCCCATCGTGCCACTCCTCCTTTTAGTGTATTTCTTTCAGTTTTCTTTACTTTAGGATAACTTCAACTCGTTTTGCTTTTCATACATCGTAAACACTTAATTCTCGTACACATAAAACGCAGCATTATAAGCGACAGAAGCAGAATCCCCGACCGCATGGGTTCATGTTTATTTATATTTTATTTATTTATTTCTTCGTAAGAGAAAAGCAATTCAAATCTATTATAAACGAAAAAAAAAAAACAAAAATCATTTTCTCTTGTAACCCATCATATAAATGTGTTTTATATGCTATTGCGCTACCCGTAGGCTAAGTATAAAATTTACTTTCCACTTTGTTTTAGTTTCTCTCTTCTTTTATTTAGTTAATGACGAATTGTACGTTTAGTTTTTATCCTTAATCTTAAATCGATCCGATCATACGTCGATGATACATTATTGTTTAATTATTTTTCTCTTAATATTTAGTAGAGCAAGTCAAAATGTTTTTTTTTTCTTTGTTTTTCTATACGATTTCACCTTAGAAAAATGTTGTATAAACGAAAACAAAAAAAAAAATTATTCACTCGTGTACATGTATGATTTCCAAAGAAACATCAACGTAGTAGCTATTTGCAGATTTGATTTTTTTTTTTAATATATAAAACAAAACCATATTTACACGTAATTCCAATTGGAAAAAAAAGAAAAATTGAAAAATCGAACAAAGAATCGTCTCATCACCATATCACGTCATAATCATGCACATCCTCCTTCCCATATTCAAGTGATTAAATATTAAAAATGAAATTGATCTCAGAACAGATAACGGTGTAGACAATGAATAGAGAAGGAGCATTGAGGGCGATATGGATTTGAGAGAGAAAACGAGGTAAATGCTTGTCTTGTAAATAGTGTAGACTTTTAGTTTTCCTTATTTCTCACCGTACGAGTGTGTAGATTACTGCATGAGAATGGCAGTGAACGACGATGGGAAATCTAATTAGCAGGGTGGGCCTTTTATAAACTTGCATTAATGACTTTGCTGCAGGGTGTCTTTATCCCCCACATTCTGGTTAATGAGGAAAATGTAAATTGTTCGAGACTTGGAGATTTTTTTTTAGGTACTGGGCCATTCAGAATTCTAGCTTATTTGTTTTGTCAACTTATCCTTGTTCTGTGTTACTTTACTTTACCCCATAAAAGCAGAGTCGAAACTGAGTTGAGATTTCAACCCAAAATTTCCCAAGAGAAACCGAGAACGCGGCAAAGAAAAAGATTATTGCCAAAATGTTGCTCCCATTCTCTGGCACGTTCAGTATGTATTATTCCGATTCTCTCTTACCATCCAATTTGTGTGGATGAACCAGATGCAGCCTCACGACTTTCGACTTACTTTCAATTTTCATCCCGTGAGACAAGCAGACTCATATGCGGTCTGGTTGTTTTTCGATTTCCTCTTTCGACCTTCATTTGTGATGCGAGAGCTTTGAAAATTCATTTTTAATATTACTGGTGTGTTGATAGAGGCTCCGTGGTTCCTTCGACATACCACACCTCTGACGTTCTTTAACTCTTACGTGGGTCGTGAAGTTGCATCTGATAGCCGACTTTGTCGCGTTTTACACGCTGCATATCTTCCCTTGCATATTTTACGATTTCCCGATAGCACCCTAATTTGACCTTTGTTTTTCCTATTTTTTTTCACTTCTGTTTCGATGTTCATTGAGTGTACTATGCACTACAATACGGACCCCACAAGCGGACCAGTAGGAAGGCAGTTAAGTGGGAAGGTTATGGTCCTACACTTCTGACCATAACGACGCCGGAAAGAAAGGAAAAGATGCACTACAATACAGATAGTACAATGGACCAGTATTTGTGTCTGAGTGCTCCACCAGATAGCAGAAGCACTACGCACAACAGAGAACAACAACAAAGTTCGAAGAAAGAGTGAGGAAAACCGATCGTGCTCACTTTCCAGATAGCAGAGAGACCGCGAGACGTCAAAAAACATGCAAGGAAGACCTATCCGTAAGCGTCCGAGCCAGAAACCAGAATGAGACGTATGACTTTCTCCGCGACACCCTGAAATTTTGAATGAAGTACAGGGTCGTAGCGACAAAACCCGTTACAAACAAACTCTACCCGTGAACACGTGTGAGCTCATTTCATTTTACGCTCTTGGAGTTATAACAATTTGCGTAATTGTTGACATAATTTTGACAAAAACCCGGGTGCCCACGTGCTCGCCACAGCTTGTGGGCAAACTTCGGTAGCCATTTAAAGTGGTACGTCTCATTGGTCGTTTCTAGTCCGGGCCGTTGATCTTTCATTTCATCTTCCCTCTCTCTTTCATTTATGGAATCCCAAACCTTGTAACAGAATACTTGCAACATGTAAGACTCGACTTAGTCCGGTATTACACATCGCAACAGTGATGCACGGGGTATCCTTCTGCGTGCATCATTTTGACATTTTCTTATCTCTTTATTGTTTGTTTTTCGATGTTACTTCACATGCGTTTCAAATTTCTAAGTGTGCAGTTACAAGTAAGCGGAGAGTCACGTAGTGCTATTTTTAAAAAAAAATTAGTGAAATGAGTGGTTTTACCAAACAAATTCCGCTAACAAACGTCGACTCTGAATACCGCATATCAAGTAAAAGTGAAAATGTCAAATTAGATGCGCAACACTGCGAAATATAGAGATGCTCCATGTAATAATCCCTGCAACTCGACTCGGAATGTAAGTTCAAAGGGAAATCACCAAGAGTTGCACGTCAAAAATATGCGACGTATAATACCTGACTTGCTATCACACGTTGCTTCGCGAGACTTGGCTCTTTTTTTATCGACGTTCGCACATTCTCTACGATTTGCTTGATGGGCGTTTTTGTTTTTTTTGTTTTTTGGAGAGGTTCTTTAGCCGCGTTCACACTCTACGATTTGTCTATATGAGAGCCAGGTCTGACGAGACAGCGTGTGATAGAATGTCGTCAGATTTGTCATATGGAAGTTCAACTTTTTGACTTGCTTGATCGACTTATCACAGGGTGTACAACCTCAGAGCATTTTTTCACTTTTGCTTGTGACTTCAAAGAGTGGACACCAATTTTGAGTGTACGTTTCCCGACCCATGGTTTAACCCACTTTCGCTCTTTACCTTTTTGTTTCTCGCTCTTTTTCTTCATTTTCGAGTATTTCATCAATAATCATCACTGTGACAAGAGCACGCGTCGGCATGTTAACACTTCGAAATTTCTATCGCAAATGAAGTCTGTCAAGCTGTATGGTGTGAACGCTAGACATTATTTGGTCGTCAAGCAAATCGCCACTTACTGAGAATTCGGTATTCCATTTTATTCCAACTCATTTCTTTTCGTTTTTGCCTCCCCTGCTCACGATTCATGCGGCTGTGCATGATGGCCGACTTAGCTGAGTCTCGAGTTGAGTCCACCCTTTTTGAACTCGACTCATGTTAATATGAATTTCAACCCGAGTTCAACTATTCATCTCAGGGTACTATTAGTTAGAGACGTTTATATGAGACGCCTGGAACAGTGATTTCACTGCCCAAGTATAACAAAATATTGCAGGAAATGAATTCTGGCATCACCATGATGCACGTGCGAATCTCGAGACGATTTCGGTATCAGAATACATATGTGACTACCAGGATTATACGCTCGATATCCGTGAAAGATCAGCAGCCTGGATAGTCCCGAGTCTATGTTCGTTGCATGTTTTCTCTGTCCACTGCTCTCAGTCTGACGGTCTGCTACTGTTTTTATGGTTTTCCTTTGATTCTTGGTTTTTGATTGTTACTCTTTTCTGCTGAGTATAGTTCACTCACTGAACAAAGAAACAGATATGCGGCGTATCAAACCAGACTTGGCAATTCCTCAAAAAGTGGATTGGGCTTTCAACAGCTTTCCATCTCTCTTTGACCAATACACAGTCCATTGGATCTTAACGTTCTCATCTCGCACGGGTTTAAAAAAATCCACTTGACTGATGTCAAACGTAGAATTCTCCAATTAAATACTTAAAACACAGGCTTTCAGCTGAAGGAAATTCTGGAAAAGGGAATTACTTTGGTTAGGTGCATGTACCATAATAATTTGTTCACCGTAAGTAACTGAAATTGTCTGTGTTCTTAAAGCCAGTATGTTGGAAAGAATGGTAGATGCGAGTACTGTAGACCTAGCGTTTAGGCTATTAAACTTCATCTGACTTCTTTAACAGGGGCTAAGTTAAACATCATGTATCTTAACCCTGTGTGAGTACGCAGTATCAAATACTAATATCTAGGCAGCATAAGCTTTGTCTGAAACAGTTGCTTTTTCTAATAAACCTTTTCTTTCAGAGTCAGGTATCAGACCACGTTGCCTAATATCTCATTTCTGTTTGGTGTGGAACCTGGTCTCATGCGAGATAGAACAATATTTTCTTCCACTAGATATGCTAGGCAACCCTTGATTACAGCTTCTTTATGTCGATACTTTGCTGGAATCAAATTGAAGAGCAACCCTCCCCTAAAGCAACTTGGAAATTCTATGTATCCAAGAGTTAACATAGTTTGTATGAAGTAATAAGCAACTTCAGGAAAAGAATTTAAAATTCTGGACAATGTCATCGTAGTTGGAGGTGTAGCTGAACCTTTTGCTGGTTCAAGATGATAAATCAAATTTCCAAGTGAAGCTTTAGCTTCATCTGTGATACGATTATCTTTTGTGAGGATTGATGTCCTTCTAGTCAAAACTATACCAATCATATGGAGTAAGTCAGTCTTCCTCTTTTTCACAACAGACTGGTACTGAGCTATTAAGCTTCTTATGATTTTGGGATCAAACCCCTGGTACGCATATTCTTTGACAATAACATCAGTAATGTCAGTATTTAGGATTAAGTATGTGGCTTCTTTAATCCAGGATGTATCAGGATCTGGGAGAACTACAGCTGAGCTCTGAGCCTTTTCCACTGGTGTTGACATTTCTGAGCTGCTGCTAGAAGTGGAAGAGCTGGCTTTGTTATGCTTCTTCTTTCGAATGATTGAAGTGTAAGAACTTCCTTTTAAGAACTGTTTATGGATCTTAATTGCTTCAGAAAACTCTCTGATTAGACTTTGTGTTATAGATTCACTCTTGGCTCCCAATCGCAGGAATGCTAATCTTATAGACTGACTAGAAGGATATCAAGCCTTTTTTTTTCTTCGAATTGCCAACCCCTGGAAAATATAATCAGCTCGCAATACTGATCGACTAGCAAATTCTTTCCAGTTTTCCACATTTATAGTACTTGAAGCGCAAATAAAAATAGTAGAGCCTTCAAATATCCTTTCACTTTTCTTATTATTAGAAAAAGTTGGGGTTTAAAAATGGTTCGAAATATCAACACTTTGTTGAGCTATCTTTATTATCTAAAACCCGTTATACACCTTTTTGGTATGGAATCAACTAGTCGTTTGGATCAATCCGATGATATGCCACACCATGCATCCCGAACAACTTGCCACTTTGGTTGCTACTCGTGGGCTTATTATCGTAAACAACTGTCTTAATATCGTTTCGAAATATTTTCAATAGCATTCAAGCCAGAAGAACCTGATTTCATTGTCGCGACACCAGCCTGTCGCTCGTCATATGGTCGTTATCCTGTTTTAGGACCCATTTCCATGTTCCAGAATACTCACTTTAAATTGTTGGTCCATTACATAATCAACTCGATGGATGGGACTAATTTTATAGCCCATATCATCGTTTTTGAATCTCCTGGTTATAGAATGTTGGTATACCTGGGAGGGAATTCGGTGCTAGAGAACGAAGACCAAGCGTGAATAATATCATGCATAGCCTTTAGACCAAATTGATTGTCCGGTATTATTTACTTTTCCCCAATCCCATTCTACCAGAGATCTGTTTACTATTTTTTCAAAAGCCTTACCATCGTTCGGAAGCAATTTAATTTATCGGATATTAGCAGCGTTTTTCTATCTCTTTTCCACAAGGGTTTGATCACCGTTCTTTTCCAATGAGCTGGATAATGGATATTATTCAGAGTGGTGAAAATATTTATTGCTTCAATTGGCAGATGTCTTAAAACGACGTTTGGAATACCATCTATTCCCATCGACTTTTTATTTTTAAGTAAGTCCAGGACGCACAGGGAGTTCATCTCGTCCCGCAAGGCTTTCATCATTGAACACGGTGAAACCGATATTCTCAGAACTCAGTGGTGAATGGCTCAAAAAGGCCCCATTTTCAAGCTCTTGACAACGATAAGCAGAGCTGTGGATTCGTCGGTTCACAAATGTTTGCCAATCGGCTTATATGCAAGCTGTTTTGCCATATTTTTTTCTTAGAAAGAAGAAGTTTTCTTCTTGGGCTGCATGCTGATAAACTAGCTTTCAGTAGCCTTCTACGAGGATGGCAGCCATCGAATGTTCATTGCGCAGTTTTTCTCCTCGCCGAAAGGGCAAAAAAAAAAAAAAAAAAAACAGGCAAATCCCTCCCTAGTACACTTACCTTGAAAAAGCTCCTCATCGCTCGCCGTTCGGAATCGGCATTAAACTGTAGGTCCCTTTCACCTGTGTGAAAAACAAATCGCACACAACATAAGTGAATGAGAAAAGCTTGGCTCTTCGTGAGCCATCTAAGAGCCTTATACGTACCGTCATTGCATATACATATGTAGGTAGTTTGGTTTCGTTCCTCACCGACAAAATTGTCTTCGAAGGGCAACATTAGGATCGTCCTGGTTTTTATTTTTGTCCTTTTTTTCTCCTGTTACTGTCTATTATTTATGATGCTGAATAATTCCGGAGCTGAGCTCGATACGCTGAATTTCTCGCTCATTTGGAGAATTGTTTTCCTTTCTTCGAAGGGGCATAGTTAGTAACGTCCGCTATCGCAATTAAGGAAACATCAACAGCCCTAATGCATATTGGGATAAACAACTCACTTCTATCGCAATTCCGGGTCCATCGGCTTGATTTTTTTTGTGAGTAAATGACGTATAGAGCACGCGCTACAATTTTATTGTTCTCTACACACAACGTATCATCGTCAGGAGAAGCTGCCAAGATCTACAAAACCAGTAATACGCCATACCAAAAAAGAAAAGAACCAACAGCAATTTTTTCCTGGATAGAGATAAAATAAAAGACATAGAGGGCACCTTAAGCCTCCCTTTTTCGATCTCTATGACTCGTTAGCTTGAATGGGTTATTCTTGTCTAACTTAGAAATTTCGAGTTTTTCGCCACCTGCAAATAACGATTTCCTACAACGTTCTCTGCCAATTCTCCGCATGCAGTTCTTCCTTTTTCACTCAAAGGCAATTTCCCTATCGTTCGAATATACTACTTACTATCTATACTCGTGTATTTATTTAAACTAAAACGTGTATAATCTATAGGTGCTTTAAAAAAATATATATTTTTCAAATAAACCGAAAACAAAAATTAATTACTAACCCTTATCGTAATATTTAAAAAAGAAAATGAAGCCATTTAGTCACTTTCGGTTAAGCGTGACACCAAATAGTGAATGTTCAAGGTCCGGAAAGTCAGAAGAGCGTTTTCGGCTACTAAATTTAAGTCTAAATCAAACGTAATCAAAATTTGTAACTTTTTAATGCAAGGAACAAGTATAAAAATCACATTTGGCTTACGAGAGAATAAAACGTTCGAAGATGCAAAAATTTTATTTCGAAAAAAAATAAATTATTTTCTCCCTTTTTTATTCTATTTTATCTAATTTGTTCTACTTCTGTATATTTTTTTTTTTTGTTTTATTTTAATTAATTCGAGAAAAGAGTGTGGATTTTTTGTTGTCCACGACAAGCGTCCGTTGTGTTTCGGGTCTACGTCGACTACACTCTCTCGTACCCAGTTACGATCGTGGAACGGCGGAAACACATGGAACCGACGACGGTTGTTGTGTTAAAAGTCAACAAAATGATATAAATGACCAGTAGTCACTGCCAATAAATAATGAGAAACAAAAAAAAGTTTATATTGATAAATAGAATTGAAAAACAAAAATAGTTAATTAATGAAAATTAAGGAAAATACAAAGTAAGAAATGTAGGAGGGCAGGGCCTGCGTCCGCCTTCTGATTGTAAATAAATATAGAAATAGAGAACGACAGGAGTGTAGTGAGGAGAGCGTCTTTGTTTCCTTTCTAGCGAGCTAAACAAAATTATTAATTTCCATTATAATTATTATGAATCAATCGGAAATGAAATCCTTTAAACCAACCCCCATCTGAAGGAATCAATTTGATTTATGTACTGTAGGAATGTGGTGTGAATAGGATCTAAGCATACGAGAGCCGATATCAGAACGAGAGAGAAAGAGTAATACGTTTTCCAACCGAGAGTCGCATAAATGTTTGTTTCTTTGTTTTTTTTTTTTGGTTCATTTTCATCACGACTTTGCCTTTTCATTTGCAACCGCACACTCACATCTTACTCACACCCACAGCCACAAAACAAAATAAAGCAACAATTATACTACATCGGATTAGTATCTTCTATTTTCATAAAGTATAAATCGAGAACAAGTAAAAATATGTTAACTGTAAAGTCTATCATGTGTAAAAACAAAAAAAAGCTGTCTTAACAAGGATTATATATATATAAACGTGTACTATACATAGAAAAGTATTTTCAATTAAACACACAATATTATTGGATTAAGTAAATTAAATTAATTATACATACTACCCCTAACGCTAGTTCTAGATATTAGGTATAAACTAAAACCAACACACAAATAAGGAAGGATTCAATGCGAATATACATATATACCCGTGATAGTGCGGATTAAGAGATTTTGTATATAGTTGAATCGTGTTTAAGTAAAATTAAAAGTCGAAGAAAACAAAAATACAAAAAGAGAAAAAAAAGAATAAACCAACAACAAGCCGAACAATTAAAAAGAGAAAAAAAATCATTTTTTTCAAGAAATTTCGAAATTTTGTTTTATTTGTCAGCGCATGTTTGTTTTTTTTGGTTCTCATTTTTCAGTTTCCACTCTCATCTTCACCACCGCCGCGCATACATATCATCATCACCATCATCATCGCGCCATTTTCGTGATTTCATTTTTTCCCATTTAGAGCAGGAGGGGCTGGTTGCTTGCTTGTTTTTGTTTTTCAAGTGAACATTTTTTTTGTTGGGGAAAGTCTTATGGATTCACTATGAGAATGATTGTTGCGAGTAAATATAAGAAAGACTATGGGATCGACGGCTTTATTATACTCTTTTCCAAAAGCGTCTTGCCAAGCTAAAATGTATGCAAGTGGACTAGAAAGCTGCGTGAATGCATTCAAAACGGCTTTCCAGTGACTGTCTAATGAACTGAGTGAATGTGAACGTTGCTCCATATCATATCATTCAAACATAATATTACCGGCCATTTGGAACTCGGAAGTTCAGAGCCTCGTTGGCAAGCCTCGCTGTCATAGTTCTTTTATTCCATTTTTTCTGGGTCCATCTTTATATTGTCCTCCCATAGCGCGGCCTTCCTGGTGGCCTTTTTTCCTACGAGTTTTCCACTCATGCTTTTGACTGTTTGTCCATTTGTTCTACTAGGTATACAACTTTGCTTCCGCCCTTTTTTCCCCAACATTTGAGGCTTTAATGAAACAAATTGGTTACACATGTATTATTCAAAGTATTTCCCATCGCTGGCCACTACTTTCGCCCATCTTTCGCGCAGTGTACGAATGCTGCGCCGAAAAAATTGTTCATCTTTTGAAGCGATCCACGAATCGATCCAATTTGTGACTACTTCATGAGTTCGGAAGTGTTGGTCAGACAGGCCATGCGCCATTGATCGAAACAGGTGATAGTCAGAGGGAGCAATGTCTGGAGAATACGGCGGTTGGGGTAGGACTTCCCATTTTAACGTTTCCAAGTACGTTTTGACCTCTTTTGCAACGTGGGGTCGAGCGCTGTCGTGTTGTAAAATCACTTTATCGTCCCTCTCGCTGTATTGCGGCCGTTTGTCTTTTAATGCTCTGCTCGAACGCATTAATTGCGTTTGATAACGAGCACTTGTGATTGTTTCACTTGGTTTTAACACCCCATAGTACACGTAGCCGAGCTGGTCCCACCAAATGCAGAGCATGATCTTGGAGTCGTGGATATTCGGTTCGGGATATCCCCATGATTTTTTGCTTTTAGGGTTATCGTAATGAACCCATTTTTCGTCCCCGGTCACAATGTGATGCGATCCCTTCCGTTTTTGCCTCTGAAGCAACTGTTCACAAACAGACAAACGCCGTTCAACGTCTCTTGGTTTCAACTCATACGGGACCCAAGTTCCTTCTTTCTGGATCATGCCCATGGCTTTGAGACGTTTTGAAATTGCTGCGTCACTCCCACTGATCAGTTCTTCTTGAGTTTGACGAGAGTCTTCACTCAGCAATGTCTCCAATTCTGCATCTTCAAAAACTTTCTCTCTTCCACCACTATGCCGGTCTTCGACGTTAAAATCGCTGTTCTTGAAGCGTTGAAACCACTCACGACACGTTCTTTCACTAATAGCGTCCTCACCATACGTATCTGAGCATTCGATGAGACTCAGCCGCTGTTTTCTTCATATTGAAACAAAAGAGTAACATCTCCCGCAAATGATGCAGACACAGATCGACTAATGTTTGTATGGTGTTCTGTTGACTGAGGTCCAAGCCAACTGCCTGACGTCTGCGATCTGTTTTTCGACCGCTACTTACCGTTATCGGCAAACGGTGGAAGCAAAGTTGTAGACCTTATACGTAACCTGCCCATCGGACAATGCTTGACGCTGAATAGAGTTCCTCTAGTCCTTGATCGTGTAGCTTTCTTCCTTCGCATGTTGCTTCCAGCGTAGATACGCCTTAAAATCGTGTTTTCAACATTCCGAAAACTATTTTCCTCCTTGGTCAGAGTCCAAGTTTCACATCCGTAAAGTGTCACTGGCATTATTTTATAAATACGGATTGTGATATTGCGGAATAAAAGAGTTGCTTTTTCATCGTGATGAAGCACACATTGTCCATATGCAGCTCTTGTTTACTGTATTTCGATCTTTATGCTGTTTTTGGCAGTTTCCAGATATTTTAACGCATCCCCTTTCCCAAAGCGTTTATCGAATACAGTCAAGTACGAGGTTTGCATCGGGCCAAGTCGGCCAGTGACCATATGTTTGGCCTTCTCTTCATTTACTCCTAAGCCTACGAGGGCGGTCTGAAAATGTTTCGACCTTCTTGAAATTTATTATTATTTTTCTACATAGTCTCCTTGTAACTCTACTCACTTCTCTAATCAGTACAAATAGTACTCGACGTTTTTCTCTACAAAATAACTGTTTACGAAGGTGATTGTCTCCGCATTTGACGAAAATCTCTGTTCTCCGAGGGCAAATTTAGATTAGGGAAGAAAAAGAATCGCTTGGGGCTAGTGAGTAAGGCATATGGTCAAGTAGCTCAGACCATTATTCGTGGATTTTCGCCATGGCAACTGCTGACTTGGGAGGCGGCGCGTTGTTTTGGTGAAACAGGATTTTCTTTTCTGCAAAGCCGTTTTTCCGCAATTTCTGCCTTCAGTTGGTCAGTTGGTCATGGTTTTTCCTTTTTGAATATAATCGATTAAGATAACCCCAGGACCATCCCAAAAAAAACAATCGTCAACACTTTCCCAGCCGAAAAAACAGTTTTTCCTTTATTTTTGAAACCGATTCCCCCTTTGTAGTCTCCTGTTTTGAATGTAGCTTTCTCATGCCTTAAATTGATTTAATATGTGACCAACACGTTCTTTGGATATTTTCATAGCATCTGCTATCTCTCACTTTAATTCGGCTGTCGCCTAGCACCATTTGGTGAAGTTTAGCGATGTTATCGTCAGTTGTAGCAGTTTTTAAACGTCCCGAACGTTCATTGTCTCCTAAGCTGTCACCACCACGTTTAAATTCAGCTGCCTAAAATTTCACTGTGGTAAATTATGGTGCAGTCCCCATACACAAAGTTCAACTCATCTTTGATTTGCGTAGCCTTTCAAAAACAAAAATTTAATGACAGCTCCATACTCAATTTTGTCCATTTTCACAAATACACTCATATTGACTTATGTACTCAAACGACTGTCAAATAAAAACTACGCGTCCAAAATGGCTGAAATTTTGATGAGTAACTGTCAAAAGATGCACAAAAACATTCACTAGCTTTTATTGACGAGTGCTGCTATTTTCACGTTGGAGACGGAAACCTCAGACCACCTTCGTACTTCATTTCCTGTCATTATTAGACTTAACTGTGTCCTCACCACTCCCAGCAGGCCTAGGTCGGATCTTGTTTTATTCCTTCAAGTATTTGGAGTGTTTCGTACTGTAACTTGTACTTTCCTTTCTTTTAGGCAGACAACTGCTAGGTTAAAAATTCCTGGGTTGGCAATAAAAGATTGCGATTTTCAGCGTTTCTTCAACATCAGTATTCGTTCCCGGAAGTGAGAGTAGGGAAGACTGTGAAAATATAAGTCTTCGGCTCTCACAATTTCTCCTTTGGATGCGGAAGTGCTTCGCAGTAAAAAATTCTTCTAGTTTGGCATCAGATGGAAGTCTGAGGGCGCAAAATCGTACTCCAAATCCCCCAGTTTACCCGTCGCCAACGCACTCTTGTGTATATTAATGGTCTTTTCTTCTTCAATCCAGGCCTCTTCTTGCGACTTCTTGTATTCAGCTGGCCAAGAAATTTTGAGTAATATTCGCCTGTAATTGTTCAGTCTTGCGAAGCGATCAATAAGCAGGATCTCTTTCGCATCCCAAAACACGCTGATCATGGCCTTTCTGGTTGATGCGATCGACTTCGTTTTCTTTGGCACTAAACCACCGGCTTCCACCCACTGCTTGGACTGCTGTTTCATTTCTTGCGTGTAGGGGTGGACCCGTTTCTTAGGTTGTCGGAACTCGATTGAATCGGTCCCAAGATTGCTGCGAAAATCGATTATGGATTTGTTTTTGATCGGTATTCCGCAAATAGGGTACCCATCTTGTGCAGAGCTTTCGTATCCCTTATTCCCTGCGCAATATGCTTCTCACCTTTTCTTTCGATATCCCCCCAGCTTCAACTATCTCACTCACCACCCGCCTAACGTCCAACACGATGTAATACACTTTTTCACTGGTTTTTGGCTGTCCTACAGATGGGTCATCTTCGAGGGATTTGCGACCACGTTTAAATTCAGCTGTCTACATTTAACGGTTAACGTCGAAGGAGAAGCGACCCCGTAAGCTTGTGTCAACTTTGGGTGAATTTCCTTAGGGCTTAATCCATTTATCCATTTTAACGAAAAACATGAGAGACGTCCATTGTGAAAAGTTGAAGTACTGGCCCTTTTCGAAAACGTCAAAAAATCGTCGCACGATCCCATCTTTCGGTATTATCCGAGATTTCTTTCCAAAGTTGGGTTTGAGTAAGAGAAGGAGTCCTGTTTGAATAAACGTTGACAAATAAAATAAATATGTATAAGTAACTAAAGGTTACTTACTTTTCCCTATCGATTTCGTATCCCGAATCGCTTGTTTTCTATATTTTTTTTTTCGTTGAGAGTAAAATCACATCGAATTTTAAACTGCACAGCTGCAATGCAGATGGAGTTTTCAAACAGATGACTTGCGCAAACTGCGTTATCGATCAGAATGCTGATTTTATGTTTGGGTTTAGAAACAACTGACTTTTGCAGTTGGCGTTTAGGAACAATCTGCAATCGCATTTTTGATGCAGATGACGTTTTCGAAAACTGTTCACTGTCATACGAACTAATGACAAGTGCATCCAGGCAGGAAACATTTTTGCTAGTTTCAGCGCCATCCATGTGTCACACCGAGAGACTTTCGTAAAAAAAAAGTTGTTTTAGCATTTTGTCTAATTATTGGTCCAAACAGGTCGTTTTGTATAAGTTTCTTATTCTATTTGCTCTTTATCACTAAAGTAGAGTCTTTTCCAACATGTTCGAACGCAGCAAAAAACGAATCTCGTGTTCTTAGGACAAATGCTGAGGTGTAAGTCCTTGTCTGTCAGCTCGTCTAAGTTCCATTATTACCATCATAAAGCGTGTGAGGGTATGGCTATAACGAAAAGTTATAAATTGAACCAAGATACAGCATTTGAAGGTGACAAGCCCTTTTCCAATCCTTGAAACACTTCTGATATGTGCTTTTTGGTATAGCCTATAGCTACCAGCGATGCTGTCTTTATCACTCCACTCGTGGCAAACCTCAGAGTTCCAAAAGCCGCAGGGGCCAAGTCCGATTAATACAGTGGCTAATTGGTGATTACCGTTTTGTTTTTGGTCAAAAAGTTACGCGCAAGCAACGATGAGTGAGCAGATGCATCATCATGATGTAAGAGCCATCTATTCTTTTGTCCCACAAATCCGCACATTTTCTTCGCATTGCTCCACGCAAACGGCGCATAACTTCACGATAATGTTCCTTATGGACTGTACGACCCTCCGGCAAAAAACTCATTATGAACCACGACATTGTAGCAGAAGTTTCAGATTTGACCGAACTTAACGCCTTTAAGGTCTTTGCTCTTATGGTCGCTTCCATTTGGATGATTGGGCTTTGGTTTTGACATCATAACCAAACTACCATGTTTTGTCACCAGTGATGACCCCTTTCAACAACTTTGAGTCATCAGTCACGTCATTCAACAGCTCTTGAGCGGTCCTTATGTGATGTTTTTTTTTGGTCCAAATTTAGCAATTTTGCGACAAATTTTAAACTGACACACGTTTCGTGTCCAAAATATCTGAAAAACGTTCATGGCATGAGCCAACGGATATGTCAAAATCCTTAGCAACTTTTGTGATAGTAATTAGTTCACTGTTTGAATGTTTTCATCCTCAGGTGTCCAGGGCGGGCATCACCGTTAACATATAGTCGGCCTTCTATAAAGAGCTTGTACCACTTAGAAATATCTTTCTTTTGTTGTGAGCCACCAAGCACATCAGAACACGGCTAAACTTTATATCTGTGAAAAACAAACTAAAATTGCTAAATTTGCTAAATGCCTGACAATGTCAACCTATTATGGGGGGCATGTACTGCACCCGAAATTCAAAACCTTATTTTTTGAAGCAACCTCGTATTTTATAGTGCTTAAAGACTTTTAAAGACCGTATTCATGACCCTCTTGGTCAAATCTTTTCTTAATTCCTTGGCCATTGCAAACCGGTTTTCAGAGACATGCGCTCCAAAATTAGCCATAGTGTTTGCTTTTTGGCTCTGTATTGCCCGTCGAGCTACATTTCTTTAAATAGCGTTCATAGAGTTTTCTTTACAGCCCCCACATCTGCTCTTTGTCTATTTGAAAAACATTCGCTGTTAACAACGAGAATACGGCCTTTTCACACAAAATTGTTGTAAAATTGGTTAACCCCTTACAAAACACTTTGTCGCGGCCTAGAACACCAATGCCATATCGACTTGAATGTGTGAACATGCTTTAAAAAAACTGCAATCCTACCTAAATATGTTTTGAAAATATGAGAGAAACCCATTCGAAAATCATAAAATCTTAGAATGTAGGTCGTGGCCAATACTTTTTCCCAACTCTCTGGCAAGGCATGTCTTTTCAGGCTATCAAATAATCGACCCTTTTGTTTTTGATATCGTCATTTTTCCTTTAACGCCTCGGCTCAACAAGCGTCAATTGCAGTGGATAGCGATCTCTGTCGTGATGGTTCCGTTTGGTTTGAACAGCTTTAATATTTAAGATCCTACTTGAAGTCACATTGTCGCATTGAAAGACAGACTTCTTTCCCATAATCATTACGTGAAGGTGATTCGGTATGCCTAGACTAGTGAGTTTATAGAATAGACCTACTAACCATATGGTGTTGAAGGCCTTTTTAAAGTCGAACAAACAAGCATCCGTACATTGGTTTGTTGCCTTTCTCCAATGAATATCGGTATCAGTTTTGGAGCAGCGTGAATAGCATCATGCCTCGCCTTAAAAACAAACTCAACAGCAACCTTGCTTATGGTACATTCGATTTAATATTAGCAGGGTTTATTCTATTTCTATTCCGTCTAGGGATAAAGTGGATTACCGCTGTTTTCCCCAACGTTCGGGATGCCATCGATTCCTTAACTTCTGGCTTTCAAGTGAGTCCAGGATAAACAGGAGCTCATCCTTTCTTACCAACAAATTCAGTCTTCGTTCGATAGGTTTTCATCCTTGAATACAGTGAAACGCTTATTCAGAGATCGTCAATTCTCTACTTCTGCACGAACCTGTGAATATTTCAGAATGGCTGCATTTTTTTTTCTATCGATCGCAAAGAAGTCGTCGCCAATTCGCCCTTCTCGGCACTTATACCCGTATATTCTGTAGTATCACTGAACATATTCAGACTAGGATTTTAGTCGTTTAAGACTGGAGAGAATATTTTTTCTTGCGAATCGCGTCGATTGTTAGATCACTGGCCTAATGGGATAGTTTTATCCAATATTCGCTTTATGACGACATCCATTTGTTGTAAGTGTTGGTCAATTTCGTCGTTTGTCGAATTTTGGTGTACGAGTTGATTAATTCGTTATCTCACTGCGAGTCCACTTGATCACTGTCATGCTCAACGGTTCGTAGAAACGTTCGACTCTAGCGATTTGTATTAGTAAGGTCAAATCGTGCGCTGTGTTAGTGCTAAATCCAAAAAAAGTGCTCGTTCTTGGAAAGGATCCGTCGCTTACAGCTCAAGTCTGGTCTAGGTCGTATTTCGACACCACGAGTTGGTTGTGGCATTTCCCCATATCGTACGTTTGGCATTAAGGTCTTTGTCCAGGAAATTATGGTTTTCATACGAATGCGATTGGAGGTATCGAAAAAGAGTTTTGAGCTGCATTTGAATGCATAAGGAGCACATTTATACATTGGTCTCCTATTTTAGGGGGAAATGAATATAATGCGCGCTTTGAAACTTCGTCTATACTGTACACCAGACTGTGAAGCAGTCCTTTTCGTATCAAGGCAGCAAACCGTCGATTTTTCCAAATTACATGGTAGTCTTTGTAGCCTAATTTGTGCTTCTGGCTTAGCTTGGATTGGCTGACCAAAATCATATTGGGGCATTCGTTTAGCAACATATTCCCATCTCAATTCTGATCAATGAATTTATATTCAATTTTAGCATCAGTTTTTTGTTTGGCTTGCATTTAATTTCCACGGCACCTTTTGGCATGGTGGCGAATCATTTAACAATTCTTGTAAAATACGTAAGTATAACGATTTGGTTCTCGAAATTAAATGTTCACGTTATAGCCATTCATTTCCCACAAGTTTGTCATAAACACGAAGTTGTAAATAGGTAATATCACAAATTTACGATCAGCAATTTAAGCCCCCTCCATTCATCATTATACCATCATTAATCGACTGTTGTGTTTTAAAAATAGCCATCACCCCCCTTTCAGTTCCAAACAATCGGTTTCGTATCTAGTCGAATAAAATAATTTACATGAAGTCGTCAGGGATAATAAAAAAAACAAACAAAAGAAGAATAAAAAAATTAATAAATAAAATCGTAAGAGAAACAATAAATCTATTTTTATAAGAACTAATAGCGACTAGTATGTTTATCAATATTTTCTTACCGTCAAATTGCAATTTGATACTCCAAGCAACCATACAACCACACACATAGTATATAATCGATTTTGGAATTAATTAAAATTCAAAATAAAATAAAGAAACAAATACGTAAATTAAATTTATAGGAACAGGAAGATAAAACATATTTTGATACTTACGAGTGAAAAACAAAAAAACAAAAAAACAAAAAAACATCATTATACGAAAAAAAAAAGAAATTTTCGAGTCGAAAGAACTAGAAAAAATTAATTAAAACAGCCCGACACAACAGTGAGAGTGAAATTTCTAAAGGTGCCTTTGAAGAGCTGACATTCAGTAAGAACCCGCATTACCCGCAGACATTGTGTAATGCATTTTGTATCTAAAACAACTCGTATTATGTACAGAATTAAGAAACACAAAAATGTGCTCAAACATATTAACCGCTAGAAACAAACTTATTCAAATCAATTTAAATACATTTACCGACAAGTAGACTGTTATGTGTGCAAACTCATTGATTCGATTTTATTTGTAGTAGATACTTAATGAACAATTCTCTTCAACCCATCGACAAATCAACATTCACATAAGCGATATTAGCGTTCTTATTTATATTAAATATATGTTAACCGAAAGGTCTTGATTATAAATATAAAACGAGCAGAATACAATTTAGTTTTTAGCTTCAAACATGTATCACAATATTTACTATTAAATTTCGTATGTTAAACAATCAAGATGAATTGCGTTCAATTTGTTTTCCAATTCAAATTTAAAATTGTAAGACATTTTTGCGAAAAAGAAAATATATTTATCGTAAAAAAAACTTTGGAGTTGACTATAATTTTCCTCACTGGACGGCTGGGTGTCGATAACTAGACGATGTGATCATGATATGAACTCGTAATCATTTTTGAGTTTTTTACATAATACAGGCTGAGATGATATTGCGATAAAAGGGTCTTGACCTTTTCGAATGGGAGATATTTCGTTGTCTACATACGAGGGTGGTCCGATAAGTACATAGCCTACAAAAGAAAAACAAAAATTTTGGGAAATGGCGATTTATTTTTCAATATAGTCTCCTTTAAGCTCGATACACTTGACCCAGCGATGCTTCAACTTCTAACCCGTCTGAAAAATACGTTTTCCCGAGGTCTGCAAAGTAGACCTCCGTGGCGGCGATGACCTCCTCATTCGACTCAAATTTCTGCCCGGCGAGTGACTTTTTCAAGTTTGGAACCAAAAAGAAGTCGCACGGGGCCAAATCTGGAGAATACGGTGGATGGGGCAGCAGTTTGTAGCCCAATTCGACCAATTTGGCCGTGGCGAGGGCGGATGGTTGAGCCGGTGCGTTATCATGGTGGAAGAGCACTTTTTTCTTCGCCAAGTGGGGCCCTTTTTTTCTTCAATTCGGCGTCGAATCGGCCCAATAATAGTACAGCCCTGTGACCGTTTTGCCCTTCTCTAGGTAGTCGATGTGGATAACACCTTGTGAATCCCAGAAAACGGTGGTCATCACCTTTCCGGCCGATGGGACAGTCTTCGCCTTCTTCGGAGCACGTTCGCCGGGTGAAGTCCACTGTTTCGACTGTTCCGTGGTCTCTGGTGTGTACCAGTGGATCCATGTTTCGGCGACTGTCACGAAAGGACGCAGAAACTCCTTCGGATTGCGCTTAAACAGCGTCGAACTCTGCTCTGAAGTGGTCTCACGGTTGCGCTTGTTGTCCGCAGTGAGCAAACGCGGCATCCATCGCGCCAACAGCTTTCTCATGCCCAAAATTTCATGCAGGATATGACCCACGCGATCTTTGAAATGCCTACTGTCTCAGCTATCTCGCGCACCTTCAATCGGCGGTCTGCCAATACGAGATCGTGGATTTTAGTCACGTTATCCTCCATGGTAGCCGTTTTCGGGGCACTTGGACATGGCTCATCAAAAACCGACGTGCGACCACGTTGAAACTCGTTAAACCAATTTTTGATGGTCGCCATCGAAGAAGAAGAGTCACCGTACACAGCATCCAAACGTTCTTTGATTTCGCTGCGCGTTTCCCTTCCAAAAACAAGAATCGAATCACCGACCATTATTGCTCTTTTTCCAATTTTCTAAAATCCACGGATACTGCCGCTTACACACGCGGTCAAAACAAAACTACGATCCGGCTGAAATCCGACAGTAGCCGTCTACTAGAATGTACTACACGATAGTATGTTGCTTTTGCGATACTGGCGCCATCTGGCGGTGATGCTTAGTACTTATCGGACGATATACGAAGCTCCTATGGTTAGTAGACCATTCGTGTCAGCCAGCCTCAGTTGAGAGTCAAGACAGATTCAGACAGTAGATGCTCCTAGTATACGACAGGCTACGCATTACGAGTGATTTGACTCTGTTTTCTATGCTCTTCGGAACCTCCCATTGGCTTAGTAGGCTCTCCCTAGTGTTGGGTATGTTGTTTCTCCAATCACTACATGAGTCAATCGGTGGCCATAATACAGACATTTTCTACTGAGTTTAAGCGCAGAGATCGAAAAAGTTCAAATATTGAGTGGAGGTCTCTTCATTCCCTTTCCATTTCGGAATGGAATGCAAACTTCTAGGACCTGGAATTGTATTTTTTTTTAATTGTTTTTAATGAATTACGCAACTTTCCTGTCTTGTGTGACGTTGGGCCGGTCTCTTTAAATTACATTATAAAAACTGTGCCGGTATTGTGCTTCTGCTTTAGCTTTAGGACCGACAGGACTTTGAGGGACTCTCTACCTAGGTATCCATTACGTATCCATATTCTCTCTAAACGGATATATTCAAAGTAGACTTTCGTCGTGATCGGTTGTGTTTTCTTTTGGAATTTGTGAAATTATATATTATTACATTATTTACATATTATTTGATTGAATTTGTCTAATTAAAAAAGTATATCCATAACAATAAATAAAATCATGAAGTGCAATCTCTGCAACAGTAAAATTGATCGCACTGATCTCAAGATTAAATGTTCGGACTGTGATCAATTTTATCATGAAAAGTGCGTTAAATTAAAAAAGGCTGATATTGAATACTTAGACAAAGCCAAACAATTTTTTCGGTGTGATAGTTGATCTAATACGCGACGTAAATCCATCCATTGTGAGCGCCCGACGAGGTTAATAACCTCTGCCCAAGACAGTGCCTCCACCAGACATGTAAACAATATATCGTCACCGTCTCTCAGTGCCGCAGACGCGAATAGTAAAGCGGATCTCTCTCTTCCTACACCTCCCACCCATACGAAATCCAATCATACCGAAGACCCCTCGATTTATAGTGTTACACTTTCATCGTTACACGAAGAAATTATCAAGCTGCAGCAATTGAATATTAACGCTCTCTCTAAAATCAACATGTTGGAAGAGAATAATAATATTTTATCGAAGAGGGTAATTAATCTAGAAGCCAAAGTTCTTTCTCTCGAACAAGCCCTACAACAACAGACGGAAGAGATTTCAACACAGAAGGTGATTACTGCTAGCCAAGGGGGTCATCCCATGTGACGGCCTGTTTTTTAGGGATTTTTTAGGATTTTTTTCTACGACCAGTAAATAGATAGAGCTTTAAGTTTATTATGATTTATTAACATATATATCGACAGTATAAATATAAATTTTAAGCTAAAATTATTGTGTAGAACATGAGTTACAGCGTTCTGAACACCCTCGCCTCGAAAAAATGGGCTCGCACTTCCTCCACGATTTCGGCTGATTGGCTTATCTGAAACAAAAAAAATTAGCGGCGTTTTAATCTGTAAGCCTAAATGCACGGAATGGACTATTATCAAATGAATATACCAAAATTTGGACTTTTGGTAGACATTTGGAAAAAAAAGTTGCGAATTTTGGGTTTTTTTTTTGTTTGTTGCTATAAAAAAATTTGAAATTTTGAGAATTTTTGATTGATAATAGGTCATTCCATGCGTTTACATGTGCTGAGTGTACCCTACAAATTTCAAGTCATTCGGTCAAGCCGTTTTTGAGATACGATGGAGGAAAGTTTGAAAAACACAGTTTTGAGAAAAACGCGTTTAAAGTTTCAAGTCCGCTTAAAGCTATGAAAATCTCAACTTACCCTCAATCGGCGATACCTGGTCCATAGAGTATTCCTTCCTCTTCATCTTGAAACTCTTTCAAAGTAGATTGTTCAGCTATTGAGTTAATCCTGGCTTGTTTAACGACATCACTTACGCGCCGCTCAGAACGTGAGATTCGCATTTCATCACGTTTCTCAACATAAGTATGAGCTTCGCGGCCAATTGGGCATCCCATAACCTACATTACTTTTAAAACACCTTCAAAACCTTCATTAAAGATGATAACTGATAAGTAGATAGCAATTTCAACTATCTTAGGGCCAGAATGGAGATGCTTAGGAGCAAAAGTCAGTTATGATATGTAACAAAATACTGCCAATAAATCCCATATCTCCACTCAAAAGACTTACCTTTTGCAATTATTTTATTATTTCGAATTATATCAGCTGGAATATCACTTTTTGATAGATTTATTTCCGCACAAATTCCCGAAAACTGCGATAAAACTAATAACACACCACTTTTTCGCATGACGCGCCAGAAAACAATGACAAATAAAGAGTTACAGCTGCAACGAAAATGTGAAGCACCGTTAGTTTTTGGTTCAGAGATAGTCAAGCACGATTTGGTGCAAATTTGAACCAATTCTGATGAAGACGAGAGACTCTAGGATTGTTTGAACTTTTGCTGGTACATTAATGTACCATGCGGGGCGAAAGGGTTAAACAAAGACTAAAATAACTTCGGTAAAATATTTAACAATAATAGAAATTCCTTTCTAAGCCTGTAGAAACTTGTCTAAACTTGTATAAACGTATATGTATGTGTATAAAAGGGTGCCAGCTATCAAGCCGACTGTACACAATAGGACCGGACTTCGACTGCCAACTCAGCACCCCGAACCGCTCCTTCTTCTAACTGCTGTATCTTTAAAACGACTTCGAATTTTTAAAAACCACTTTACTACCGTATTCTAGACATGTTAAGAAAGCAATTTATGAAAAAGAAAAAAAATCGATTTTTTGAGTCCATCACATGGGATGACCCCCTTGCTTTACCCTGCGCTAAAATGCAACAAGAAACAACGTGTGTTGCCAGTGCAGCCATCAGTGCCAGTGTTGCCACTGCCCCAACGGAATGTACTGTCGGAAGTATTAAAGACAGTACCAAACGTTCCTTTCGTCAGCCACATCGTATCTTTGGCTTTGCGGTTGGGATCACAGCAGATGATGCTCTCAAAACCGTCCCAAGACTCAGGTTTGGATATAAGTGTTCAGGAAAGCAACGTAATTTCTTTCGTCGCAAAAAAGTTAAATCTTCCGGAAAGCGCTTTTCGGTGTCAACGCCTAGTCAAGAAAGAAGCTGATATTGCTTTGCTACGATTTGTTAATTTTAAACTGGGGGTTCCTGCCTGCGCCTATTAACGTGCATTCGACGCTGAATTTTGGCCTTTTGGAGTACAAATTAAATCATTTATTTCCCGGCCAAAAAACGGAGAAGATGTGGCGAATCCAGTGGTGATATAACTTCATTTACTAAAAGTTTCATAATGTAGGATGATTTTATATTCTTAACTGAAACTTGGTTAAATGATAATATTTTAACTTCCGAATTCGCCAATTTGAAAAACTATACGATATTTAGAAAAGACAGATGTAACATGACATCCGGATCCGAGAGAGGCGGTGGAAGTTTAATTGCTGTCAGAACCTCTTTTCATTGCTATAAATTAGATCTTCTCTCTGACAATTTACCGTCCTCCTCCGGTTGGGATGTAGATCAATTAATTATCTAAATCAGCCCCTTTAATAGTTCTGAAATATTTCTTATATGTAGTTATATTCCTCCTAAAAGTTATATTGATTTATATAATTTACATCTTAACAATTGTTTGCATATTTTTGAGAATTTATCGAATAATCAACCCGTATTATATACCGGCGATTTGAATTTAGGTGATATTGAATGGAAATTTGATTCAGATGAGCAATGTTTAATTCATTTGAATTTAACTACGGAAACCGAAACATTTGTAATCGACTTTTTTTCCCAATACAACTTAAGACAGTGTAATAACATTCCTAATGATTTCGATCGAATTCTCGATCTCGTGTTTGTAGACAACGAATGTTCTTTAAATCTTGAAAAATCTGAGCTGCCAATGTTTCGGAATTCCGTTTTTCATTGTGGCCTTTTTGCCAAATTAGATATATATCACTATTCCAATCTACAAAAGTTATATTCCAAGACCGAATATAAGTACTATTACCAAAGAGCAAATTATGACGGCATCAATTGTTATTTAAATGAACATGATTGGAAGGATATCCTCAATTTGTCTAACTTAAGTGAGGCTTACAAATCATTTAGTAACATTCGGTAAGTTACGGTAACATAAGTAAGTTCGGGCGTTGAGCGATTTGTACCTAAAATAATAATTCGGAGCAATTCTAATCCAATTTGGTTCAATAAAAAGCTATCTGGTCTTAAAAACCAAAAAAATAAAGCTTTTAAAATATTAAAAAAGAAACCTAATGATCCTGAACTTCGGCTTTTATATATGAAGCTTCAGAAAGAATTCGATTACCTTAATCGTTTTCTATATCGTATGTATATTCTATCAATACAGTCTAATTTAAGGCAAAATAGTAAACAATTTCAGTACCACTCGTGTGTCGTATCGATTCACAAGCTTATAGCGGTGATACTTTTGTTGTGAGTTAGCTTAAAAATTCCCAAAATTCCCAAACGTGCGAGATCTCCGAACACCGGGGACAACCTTTTGTCCCTGGATAAAAAACCTAAATCGGTCCCTAAAATGGTTTTAACTAAAAAGGATTCCAATTATTGGAGTCCACTGCAGTGTTTGCCGGACAGTGACGTTGAAAGTGACAACATGGATGACTATGTGGTGCCCAAAAGTCAGAGATGAAGAACGAGATATGCAACTTTCGTACGTCTGTTCCCGTGACACCCTAAATTTTTCAGGAAATTTTGACAGGAGTTTGTGTACCAAGCCGACAACCCCCGTTATAAACGACTCTATCCGTGAATACGTGTGAGCTCATTTCATTTTACCGCAGTGTACTCCCGCCACACACACTCATGGAATTATAACAATGTGCGCGATTGTTTACATAATTTTGACAGGACTTTATGTACCCACGTGCTCGCACAGCTTGTAGGCAAACGTCGGCGGCCATTTTAAGTTGCATATCTCGTTCATCATCTCTGTGCGGGAGCAACTGGTAACAACGATGATTTGTTCTCTATGGAAGAATTAAATGCACTCACAATGGAAATGATCAGTCAGCTGAGTTCTTGTAAAACCAAGGCAGATCAATTTAAGGTTATCGCGCAATTAGCGTGTAAGTTTTTGTATACTAATTATAAGTAATACAAATATTAATTTAAATATCATTACTTGGAATGCAAGAGGTATTTCCAACAAACATGTAGAATTCTTAAATTTTTTAAATAACAGCAAAGTAGATATTGCATTAGTAACCGAAACTTGGTTAAAATCAAATTATCGTTTCTCAATGTCTGGTTTTAAATGCTATCGCGTAGATAGAGAAAATAGAAGAGGCGGGGGTGTCGCTATCTTCGTTAGAAGATCAATTCAACATGAGCTTTTACCGTGCGTAAAAACCAAGTACATAGAAAATATAGGGGTAGAAGTAACATTAAGAAATAATAGAAAACTTAAGATATACTGTGTCTACTTTCCTGGCAGTGTTGTAGAAAACATTACATCTAGCGAAAAAAAACAAAAATTTAAGACTGATTTACAAAAAATATTTAGCTTGAACTGTGAATACTTACTAGGGGGCGATCTGAATTTTAGACACAGGGATTGGGGTTGTGTAAGGGCCAACTGCTGGGGTAACGTTTTGTCAAGTTTGTCCACTAGCTTACCAATATCTGTAATGTCTCCACCTAGTCCTACTTATATTCCTACCCGTTCCCGTGCAAATCCCTCTGTGATCGATCTGTTTTTAGCAAATACCCCTGGTTTGATAACCCAACCAGTTGTTATAAATGAACTTAGCTCTGATCACATTCCAGTTCTTTGTAAGCTCCGCTGGTCGGGAGTAGAAGTAGTGCAATATTTCTTTGACTTGCAGAAAGCAAATTGGACCAACTTTCGAAAAGAGGTAAAAAACAGACTACGAACAATTCCCACAAATGTTCAAACAGTTAGAAGCAAACAAGAAGTTGACTCCATCATCCATCAGTTCACTGAAGATATTAATATCTCTGCTAACAATAGCATTCCCTATGTTGCGAAAAAGACCCATCTTATAAAGCTACCAGCACACATTTTAGAGCTTATTAAAATTCGTAATTTACACAGAAGAAATTGGCAAAGATTTCATCAGCCCATTTCAAAAATTTTAATGGCATATTTCAATAAATTAATAGCCAAGAATATTCAAGTCTTTCGAAATGAAATGTGGAACAGAAGATTGTCTAATCTAGATAAAGCTTCAAAACCTTTCTGGAATATTTCAAAAATCATTAGAAACAAAGGCAGACAAATACCTTGCCTTAAAAATGGTACTGATGTCTTTTTCACAGACTCAGAAAAATCGAAAGTGTTTGCTTCGAATTTCTTAGCCAACCACAAAGTATCACAGCATTTAGGCAACGCTTATACTAATAGGCTCGTTGAAAACGCGTTGGAAAATTTTAATGTCGCCCTCTGTGAAACGCCCAAAAGTGAATATATCTCTGAAGAAGAGATTAAGAAATTGGTTAAAAGCTTAAAAAAAAGAAAGGTAGGAGGCGTTGATAATATTAAAAATTTGTACCTTAAGAACCTGCCTAAAGAAGGTATTATATTTCTAACTTACATCGTTAATATTTGCCTTAAGGTGCATTATTCCCCGATGCTTGGAAAATAGCAAAAATAGTCCCAATCCAAAAAACAGGAAAACCTCCTAATGATCCTCAAAGTTATAGACCAATAAGCTTATTGAGTAGTATAAGTAAGATTTATGAAAAAATACTAAAAAACAAAATTATCAGAACTGTCGAGGAAAAGAATATTTATCCTGATGAGCAGTTTGGTTTTCGGCCTGGCCACGGAACTTCTCATCAAGTTCTCAGGATATGCCATTTAATTGAAAAAAATCGTGCAATAGGAAGATCAACGGGCATGCTATTGTTAGACATAGAAAAAGCTTTTGATTCTGTGTGGCACGATGGACTCGTTTACAAAATGTTAAACAATAATTTCCCTGTATTCATTTGTAAAATTGTCCAAAGTTTTTTGTCAAACCGTGCTTTTCAAGTATTTGTCAATCGTAGTTCGTCCGATTTAGTTATGTTTAATGCAGGTGTACCCCAAGGTTCAGTTCTTGGTCCTGTTTTGTACAACATATATACATCTGATTTTCCCAAACTGACATGCTGCGATGTTGCAATTTATGCAGATGACATAGCTTTACTATCATCGCACGAGTTTGGTCTTAATATTGAGACGAACTTAAGAAATGCGATTGATATAATACAAAAATATTACTGCAACTGGAAAATCAAACTTAATGCGGATAAAATTCAAGCTATCTTTTTCACCCGTAAAAGAAAGACTGGTTATTTGCCGTCTAATCAATTTATGTTTAACGGCCAATCGATACCTTGGAAACCGTTAGCGCAGTACCTAGGAATCCATCTCGATTCCAGATTAACATTTTCCAAGCACATTACAGAGACACTAAACAAAGTAAATATTGCAATTCGGATGTTATATTCATTGATAAACAGAAGATCCCATCTTTCAAATGAAAACAAAATATTAATTCACAAAACAATATTTCAGTCAATTTTATTATATGGCTGTCCAATTTGGGGGAAATGCGCCAAGTCTCATTTAAAAAGATTGCAAATTATGCAGAACAAAATATTAAAGATTATGCTAAATCTCCCCTGGCATTATTCTACAAGAAATCTACATACTAGAGCTAATGTTGAATTGATCTCTCTCAGAATTGACAATCTTATTGAAAATTTTAAGCAAAGATGCGACATTCCCAGTAACCCTCTTATTAACAATTTAAATTTAACATGACATCAAGTCAAGGTTTCTAATGTAAAATCTATGTCAATTATAATTCTTATTATTTATTACTTACTATCCATCTAGTTATATACTTAATTTTCCATTTATTTACTAATTTATTCTATATCTATTTATTTACTTTTGTTTTTATTCATTTATTTATTTGTTATTTTTACATATTTATTTATGTATTTATCTGTTTATTTATTTGTTTATCTATTTATTTATTTATTTATTTATTTACTTGTTTATTTATTTATATATATATTTATTTATTTATTTATTTATTTACTTGCTTATTTATCTATTTATTTATTTATTTATTTATTTATTTATTCATTTATTTACTTATTTACTTATTTATTTGTTTATTTACATACTTGTTTATTTATTTGTATATATATTTATTTATTTATTTATTTATTTACTTGCTTATTTATCTATTTATTTATTTATTTACTTATTTACTTATTTATTTATTTATTTACATACTTGTTTATTTATTTGTATATATATTTATTTATTTATTTATTTACTTGCTTATTTATCTATTTATTTATTTACTTATTTATTTATTTTTTTTATTTTTATTTTTTTTTTTTCTACATTGAAGGTTTTAACATATGTATTTTCCTTCAAAGAATAAGATTCTCAATTTATATTCGTATTTATCTTAACATAGTATAATGATACAGTAGAAAGATAGAGCTTAAATATCAAATCTCTGTAAATTGCGCGATAACTCACCAATTGTAAAATTTTTGACGTAAAAAAAAAAAAAAAAAAAAAAAGTAAACAATTTTGGAGTTACTTAAATTCAAGACGAAAATCAAATGGAATTCCTAATTGCATGAATTATTTAGGTGAAACTTCCAATAATATGTCAACAACCTGCAAAATGTTTGCTGATTACTTTAAATCAGTGTATTCTCATGATTCTCCATGTCAACATTTACCTAGGACCCCAGAATTGTTTCAAATCGGTACAGTTCAAATAGAATCAATCGAAGTTTTTAATGCATTGGTTCAAATTGATACTGCAACTTCAATCGGTCCTGATGGATTGTCTCCTCTTCTTTTAAAAAACTGTGCAGCTTCATTAGTTTTTAAATCGGGATCTAAACTGAAAATTCAAAATTACAGGCCTATCTGTAAGCTTTCACACGTCCTTAAAATCTTTGAGAAAATTGTATATGATAGATTATATTTTAACCCTTTACTGCATAGCATATCATATATGATGTGCTTTTTCGATCGAATGCTTACACTCGTTTCTTACGGTACATTTCCAATCAGTGAGTGTTTATTGTCACAAACACAATGTTATTTGTTTCCACATCCAAATTTGAGTGACTTTTTTCGATCGCAACATTTACTGCTATCCAAAAAGTGCGAAGAGTGACGGCTGGTTTTATTACGCTCTTGTGAAAAGTTTTGTTTTGTGCAAATAATTTGTAAACAAATTAGGTACATAAGTACCATTTTGTTCATATTTCTCTATCAGGATATTATTACTGCTTGATGTTCATAAAGTATTGAGTTGGAAAATGCTATATTTACAAGACACAAAGAAAGAAGAAAGAAAGTATCATATATGATATTTCATGCAACAACGAAGTTCAAAATTCACATATCATATATGATATACATATATGAACACATATGATAGTTCATGCAGTAAAGATAAATGTTATCTGTTTCGTTTAGATATCAATGGCTTCTAAATTTATAGCTGATGAAGAAATTTTAAAATTAATAAGTAATTGGGATGAAAGTGAGGATGAATGTGAATGTGAGAATGATTTAGAGAATGTTGAATATGATGTTGAGGCGCAAAGTATTACTAAGTTGAGAAACGAGGAGCCAGACGGTCAAATGGATAATCAGCTCTTTGACATTGACTCTTTGCCGATTATGATTGAAGAAGATCAAAAAGTCGTATCTGTACAACCAACACCAGCAGAAGAATTGAAAAACATAAAGGCTCATTATTCCAAAATGATTTGGAAAAGAGTTGAATTTTGTGGCGAAAATTTTAAATTTAAGGGTAGTTCGGAATTACAATCAAACATTATGGAACTTAGCACAACTTATGCCTACTTTAATTTTCTGTTTGATAAAGACATCGTCGAATCAATAGTGGCTGAGTTTAATTTGTATGCTTGCCAATGTGATCCAGCCAAACAGTTCACTGTAACGGCTGTTGATATACAAAAATACATTGCTATTTGCATGCTGATGTCAATTTTACAGACTCCTGATGTACGACGATCTTGGAAGCCAATTATAGGTAACGACCTTATTCAAAGTACAATGCCAATAAATAAATTTGAAAAGATTCGCCAATACCTTCATTTTAACGACAATTCAAAAATGCTTCCAAAATCAAACGTGGCTCATGATCGGATTCATAAAATTCGTCCTCTCATTGATAAGTTAATAAAAAACTTTCAAAAAGTTCCATTTGAAGAGTTTTTATGTGTGGACGAACAAATGTGCTCAACAAAGGCGAGAAACTACATAAAACAGTATCTTCCAGCCAAGCCTCATAAATGGGGCTACAAGTTTTTTGTTTTATGTGGAGCAACTGGGTATGCTTACAACTTTGAGCTCTATACTAGTCAGGAAAACAATGATCGGTATCGCTTGCCCACTGAAGTCAACTTAGGTGCTAGTTCCAATGTTGTAGTACGTTTGCTTCGAAATGTTCCTCAAGACAGGTACTACAAAGTATATTTCGATAACTACTATACTTCAGTACCATTAATTTCACACCTTCATAAAAACGGTATGCCAATATCTCTGTGTGAAAGATTTTTTACATATGTACTTTTATTTTTATGTTGAAGGAATTCTAAGTCTGGGAACCGTCCGAAGGAATCGTTTACCGAATTGTAAGCTTCCTGACGACACATACTGGAAAAGTAAAGAGCGTGGTACTTCTTATGAACTAGTAGGTAGTATTGACGGCATGGATCTGGCTGTGGTTGCTTGGAAAGATACAAATGTTGTGACAATCACTTCTAATTTCATTGGTGAGAAACCAATTTCAAAATCTCAAAGACACGAAAAAAATCAAGGAATTAAAGAAGTTGATTGTCCAGCTATTATCAAGAATTACAATAGATTTATGGGGGGTGTGGACCTAGCAGATTCCTTGCTTGGAAGGTATAAGATCAAAATTCGATCTAAGAAATGGTACCACCGAATATTTTACCATTTACTGGACTTAACAGTTTGTAATACGTGGCTTTTATACAGGTAAGTTCAAGTTTAAATTAACATTCATATTAAAGATATAATTTAACACTAGGCGTGTCGAAGCACAAAAAGGCGCAAAAGAAAAAATCATATCCCTAGCCGACTTCAAGATTTCTGTATCTGAAACCTATTGTCCTATTGGGTGGGTGAAGTGTCAAAGCGTGGAAGGCCATCGAACGTATTGGGGACGAAAATTGAAGAAAGACGAAGAAAAGTAACTTCAGCACCTACTCCACCAAAAGAAGTGAGGCTAGATGGCTATAACCATTTGCCTCTTTGGATGCCTCAACGTTTGACGTGCAAGCTGCCTGGTTGTGGAAAACTTACATTTGCAAAGTGTACAAAAAGTGAAACTGCGCTTTACTTCAACAAAGACCGAAATTGTTTTCATGATTTCCACACTAAATGAGTTTATTTATTTATTATATTTTTATTTATTTTTAAGTTTTTGTTTTTTTAGTACCATAATTTGTTTTCCTTTGATACAAACATTTATCAACATTTCATTCATGAAATATTAAAATAAAATGTATTTTGAGGCACTAAAAAAGTGTATCTTATCTGCATAATATATCATATATGATATGTATACAAATTATGCAATATCTCTAAAACGGCTCAATATTTTCACAAATTATTATGATTTTCGTAATCAGGTCGATGAAATACATAACGATATATTTTTTTTCATACAAAAAAAAAAATCATGCAGTAAAGGGTTAAGGTTTCGAGGCATATATCACTTTTTCAACACGGTTTTATTTCTGGTAGGTCTACTACCACTAATCTCTCAGTATTTGTAAATTATTTGAATTCAAACCTGGAGGAGAACTGCCAAACTGATATTATATACACTGATTTTGCCAAGGCTTTCGATAGGGTAAACCATAGTACGTTACTTTTAAAACTCTCTCATTTAGGGTTTCATTTTTGTCTTTTGAAATGGATTAAATCGTATTTAACAAACCGTACTCAAAAAGTAAAAATTAATAATTGCGTATCTGATAACATTTCTGTCCCATCAGGGGTCCCACAAGGTAGTCATTTAGGCCCTTTATTATTCATTTAATTTATTAATGATATCCCCTCGACGTTCCTTTTTTCAAAATGCCTTCTATATGCAGATGATCTTAAAATTATTTAAAAAAATTGTATCTTTAACCGATTGTAAGACGATATTACCCGTTTGTTATATTGGTGTCATTTAAACTCGCTACACTTAAATGTTTCGAAATGTGTACACTTTTCTTGTTCTAGAAGAAGAAATTTTGTACAATTTCAATATACTCTGAATGGTCTGCAATTGACTAAAGTCTCTCAAATTAAGGATCTAGGTGTTATGTTAGATTCCAAATTGAGCTTTATTGCTCACATTGATTATGTGAGAGAAACACAAAGGAGTTTTCTGACACTTTTGCACTGAGAGGCCTTTACTTTGGTCTAGTTAGATCTTCTTTGGAATACTGTTGTATTATTTGGAATCCCTTCTACTCAAATGCTGTTGAAAGGATAGAAAAAATTCAGTGTAAATTTACTAGATACTTGTTCTGCAAACTTAATTGGAATATAGAAACACCACCTTACAGAACAAGGTGTCTCTTATTTAATGTTATCCCCCTTCATATACGTCGTAGATACTTTTTATTAATATTTATACGAGACATTCTAACTTCTCGAATTGATTGTCCCCCTCTTTTAAGTCTGATAAATTTTCATGTTCATCCTACAAATACCCGACATCGTATGCTCTTCCGTACTAGTTTTCATCGCACTAATTATGGTATAAATGAACCATTATCGCGTTGCTTTCGGAAGCTAATTTAGCACATAATAATTTAGATTTTTTTGAACATTGCTCAAGAGATGATTTAAAAAAAAAAAAAATTTCATATCTTGTAAGTATTAACCCTAGAGTGCTCGCGCTAATTATTTAACGGTAATTTCTTGAAAACAGTACATTTTTCAAAGTCAAGCGACCTAGTAGCTGCCGCTCGGTTGCTCAACAAAAACATATGTTTGAATTTGATACATTCTTGGATTCGTTAGCAGGTGCAATATACAAATTTGCAAAAACATACATATTATTTTCAGATTACTATTTATTAGATGATTCAGCATATCCATTCATCATTTAATAACGCCATATAGAGACAATGCACATCTAAAAAATGCACGAAAGAATTTTAATATAAAATTGAGCTCTTGTCGTATGACGGAATGACGGAAATCAGCTGATTTCACAAAGCTGTGACATCCTACCCACATAAATTTCTTGGGCTGAAATTCGCAGCATGGGGAAATTTTTTACTCTCTCGAGAGCGCTCTCTTTTGTCCAAAAGTGTGAATTTTTGGAGTACGGGAACAGACTTTCGTAGTTTTTCGTAGTTTTTCGTAGATTTGGACTGTTTTTGTCAGGTACGGGAACAGACCTATTATTAGTTTCCATTGCGTGGTTTTGATGTACATACATAAGTATCGTAATAATAACATTGATGTTTAGTATTTTATCAATTCTTGTGTTTTGTTTTACTTTCTTTTGTTTAGTTTATATAAATATAGAATATGAATGTACAAAGCGCACAAATCGTTTCATGGTTGTAAGAGGAGGCGGATTTCGAAGAAGATGTTTTACAAAGTTTATTGGAAAATATATCTGATAGGGAAAGTGAACATAGTGATCATAATGCTGAAACAGAACAATCAGCAGCAGAATCGGATAATGATGCGCCAACAACCTCTCAAGGATCGTCTTTAATTGCCACTGCGTCTTCCCAGAAATCATCTCGTCGTGGTCGCGGACATGGAGCCGCAGTAGCACAACGGTCGCCCACGGTCGCCAACTGGATCTCGTACACCATCCTCAAGTGATGAACTTCTGGCTCGATTGATTAGCAGGCGAAGAACAACTGTTGCCGCTACAATTGAAGCTAGTTCAGAGCGACGACTTGCAAGAGTTCCTATGTATAAAGGAAAAGATGGAACTAAGTGGTTAGTACATCCTCCGACAAGGCCTAATATACGAACAAGGCAAGAAAATATTGTCACAAGGCCCCCCGGAATGCAAGGTGAAGTTGCTAAAAATTCCAAAACACCTTTGGAATGTTTTAATTTTTTTATTAGTACAAAAATGCTGGAAGATATCGTGCTATTCACGAATTTACACATACATACGTGCACATAATGATCAGTTTTCAAGGGAGCGAGTTACAAAAGAAACAGACTTAATTGAAATACAAGCTCTAGTTGGGATTATGGCGGGGCTGAAAAAAATGCATCACCTAAATATTCATGAAATGTGGGTTGATGATGGAACGGCGCCTGATATATTCAGAGTAATTATGTCAAAGACAAGATTTTTTATTCTGCTAAGAAATGCTCGTTTTGACGATATGCAAACCAGAGCAGAACGCGCCAAAACTGATAATATGGCAGCAATGAGGAATATATTTGACGCTTTTGTCACCAATTGTCAAACGCATTATCAGATTGGAGAAAATGGTACAATTGATGAGATGTTGGAGTCATTTAGAGGACGTTGCAAGTTTCGTGTGTATATGGCAAATAAACCCGCAAAATACGCCATACAAATATATGCTCTTGTTGATTCAAAATCATTATATACCAGCAATTTGGAAGTATATGCCGATAAACAACCAGAAGGGCAGTTTTATGTTGATAATAGTTCAAGCGCTTTGGTGAAAAGATTATCTAAAAATATTTTGAATACTGGCCGAAATATAACGATGGGTAACTACTTTACGTCTATTCCTCTTGCTGACGAGCTAGTTGCTAACCATCGAACAACTATTGTAGGCATTCTGCGGAAAAACAAAAAAGAAATCCCATCTTACTTTTTAGATACCAACGATAAAGTCGGATTTGGTGAGAAAAAGGTCTTAATGTCTTATGTGCCTAATAAAAAGCAAAAAAAAGTGGTTCTACTGTTGTGCACTTTACACGATGACAACAAGATCGATGAAACTACCGGTGCTGCTAAGAAATCAGAAATCATTACATATTATGATCAAATCAAAGAGGAATATTCCGTGGGTAGAATGACGCGCAGGTGGCCGATGAGATTATTTTTCTCAATTTTGAATATTGCCGACATAAATAGTCAAATAATATACAAAGAAAATAATAATCACTTATTATTAAGGCGAATCTTTTTGAAAGAAATTGCTCTGGCTATGACTAGACCACACATAATCAGAAGATCAAAGGTATACACATTGCCGAAACAGTTGAGAAACCAAATTTCTCGATTTGTGCCATCTGATCATCAAGATATGTATACCCCCAAGTAGAGCAGGTATGTATATGCACAGTATGCCCGTCCAAGAAAAATAGAAGGACCAAAAAAGGGTGTAATAGATGTGTAAAGTTACTGTGCAACGAACATTGTGTGTACTTGTGCCAGGACTGTTTTGCTGAGTTACATATTGTAGATAATGAATACGCCTAATTTTGTCAAACAGTTTAATTCTTCTTTTCTTACGTAGGTTTAAGCAAAGTCTTTGTTAAAATTCAAAAAATGTTACCTTAAATTTCCTAAAACATTTGTTTTTTAATAGTAAGTGTAAAACTATAATATATGTTACTTTTTCAAATAGTTTATGACTTTTTTTATCCTATAGTAATAATTGCAAATTTATTTATCTAGTATTTAAAAAAAAAACTTGTGTTAAACATGGGCGGCAAAATGCTCAACACGCGATCACTCGCGTTTCACGAAAAGGCGCGACTACTCTAGGGTTAATACTTAACAAGAAGAAAAAAAACAAAAACAAACAGAACTGAATTATATTTATTGTTATAGTCTTAAAGAGAAATCGAATTGATGTAAATAAATAAATAAAAAAAAAAAAATAAAAAAATATTCAATTGAATTAATACCCATTCAAAGAGCACATTTTGCCATTTACATGACTAGATAGGAACACTGCGTCCTCTTCGGGGTTGTAAAAAATTATCAACAAAAACTAATCATCTAAGCTCGTCCATTTCCATCATCAGGTCTTGATGAAAACTCAGTGGAAATAAATATAAAAAAATAAAAAGAAATTCAAAATGTATTTTTAGTAATATGGCAACCCTGTCCTTCTCATCGATCATGTTGTTGATCGCAGCAGTAGCACTCAGTGCATTGTTGCTTCCTGTTTTTGCTCGTCTCATTTGTACTCTTCTTTCCGAAAACTAAGGGGAGTGTGGGCCGAGAAAATATGTTAATGTCGCTTCATGATCGATGATGTTGGTGATCGTGCGTTTGACTACAAACTTGAACGATTTTAATGACTTTATAACATCAGAGAGGCGATCTGTTAACTGATAAAATCTTACACTCCAGTCCTTAATGAGGTGCAGTTCCGATAATGAATATGTGCCATTCCTAGGTTAGTTTCTTTCGGTCGCTGATCGTGCTAATTGCACTCTTCCTATATTGTGCATCAATATTTCAAGAGCGCAATACTAAATAGAGATAGATCTAATCAAAAGGAATGAGGAAACGTTGGACGGTGCAGTCCACAGTACTTTCAAAGTATAAGTGGTTTACAAGAAATTCCGATAAAGACTTAATTTGCCTTTGAACCGAAAGCTCAATAAGGAGTGAACTCTACACCCTTGCCGTTTAGTTTAGATCTGAAACTTATTTCCGGTAGAGCAAACAGCTTACATGTTGTGTGCAAGTTTTGTCGCAAATTGCGGTTTTAGTTTCATATCATCACTAGATAAATAGGTTTCGATAATATTCTAATTCGTTTAAGCCAGGAAAATAATAATTTCACTGCCTTATAACAGCTAGTTTTTATTATTATTTCGTAAATTCAACTAAATGCATTAGGTACATAGCGGTGGTAAGTCTTTATATTTAGGCTTATAAACCTCACTGAATAGGTGCGGTACCATATGGAGCACTGGGATTGACTGGAACATAGAAGAGACCCTCAATTCCATAGCAGTCCTTCAACGACATATTCACACCTCTGACTAGATACAAACAAAAACCTAAATTGCTGACGGGACTGGTGCAGGTCATTGATGGGAAATTATTATATCGAACCGATTCAGCGTGGTAAATGTAGGCAGAAATGTGTGAACACCAGCTGATATTTTGAGTACCGCATCTTGGCTGATAGCTACCGCCATTGACATAAAATGACACATGACCAACTGGTCTTAGGAATCCTAACATACCACCATTCGTGTGGACACTCATCACAAAGTTTGCGTCGTCTTTATTGATATGTGCCCATGAAGGTGCCTCATTGAATAATGGGCGTGCTACGTCTAATCCGATAATAACATCGAGCTTGCCCCCTGTAATCTCTTGAAATGCCTTACCTACGAAGCCCGATAATTGTCCACCAAGACTATGACCGATCACAGTGAGCTTATTGATTGGCATTTCACCTTTTTCGTTTAGAAATTTGATAAACAGGCCAATGTTCCTTCCAACGATGGGAGTCAGAAGTGTAGCCGCTACATAGCTTGCGTTGGAAATGGTATCCCAGCCGACACATATCACGTTGCAGTAGCCGGTTGCGATGTAAGCATCCCGCATTAAAGTGCATACCTCTCCAAAAGCATAGGACTGGTAGCCGTGAATTAGGATTCTTTAAAAGCAATGTTTTCTGATGAGATATTACTTTTGGAAAAATCGTCGAAGAATTCATACCTTGTGGGAAGGTAATTATTGAAATTGGACTGCCTCAGGATACCAAGGTTATCAATAAATAGCTCTTGAGGTTCTGTAGGATTATTTACAGTGTAGAGATAGTACCTTATATCAAGTTCTCTTTTTAACAGCTCATCTATCTCCCGCCTTGCAGTATCTCTGGATTCCCAATAGAAGTTTAAGTTTTTATCGGGCACTAGCCAGGACGATTTATTTGGTAAAAAATCTATTATGCCGCTCGGCCAGCCTGGGAAAATGTGTATGAATTTTTTTTTTGACAGGTATAGTCTTACGCAAACCTTTTACCACAGCGAGTATGTAAAATATTAGATACAGCTTCATCACGTTTAATACACTGTAAGCTCTGAAAGTCAGGAACTTCGTTTTATATTCTGAGCGGTAAGCTTACACACTCTTGCCAGAAATAGTCCGCCTAAATGGGTAATGGATAAGATAATTATATTTAGGAGAATTATTGACGATGCAACGAAAGATAACATGTAGAATATGTTAAGGTAGCTTTCGTGTTTAACGTTACTTGAAATATCAGCTTTTGTTTTTATTGCTCACGGAAGCTTAATCGATGTCCCACTCTATTCAACTAATTGCATTGTCGCATGTCACCTCAGTATGTAAGCTCAAGTATATTGGAATTTTGACAAAGGTTAGCTCTGCAGATAGGCTGAACTTTTTTGACAGATAATCTCTATTTGCTAACAGCCTATGAGGTATGCAATTTATGTTAGCTGCTTGATCTGTATTTTCTTTCGCCCAACTACGTATGCAAATTTCGAATTTACTTAGGCATATGAAGAACTCATTTATAAATAAGAACTGGTCCAAGTTCTCAGTCTTCTGGTACGCCATCAGTACATCTGTTTTTATCATTCGAAAATTTCTTTGCGATAAGTAACATTGCAACCTTAAGGTCGAGTTTTGCAGTTTTTAGAGAAAATGTTTTTGGAAGCGGGAACAAGTTTTTAGGTATTTTGATGACCAAATCTTTGAAAAATATTACAAGTGACACTTATTTATTATTTAATACACAACACGGCATTGGAGCTTTGAATGGAAGACACCATAGAAATAAATACCTTAATTACTTGAAGTAGTATTGTTCAACAAACATTTTTTTACGAAAAGTGCAGGAAAAATATCTCCTTAACGGTTCGGTATGGTTTGTAAACCTGAAATCTATCGAAAGCCCCAAATGCTTGAACCCGTCCATTTTCTTAACAAAAATACTTGTCGCTACAACTTAAATTAGTACAAAATGTAAAGAAAGGTGAAATGGAAATACAACTCCAACCTTTGACATTTGGACGCCTGAAAGAATACTTCAGCATTTTTACAGACTTTTGTAGAGAGATTCAAGTAGATGATTTTTATTTAATAGCTTATGCTTATGAACAAGATCCTCAATAGATTAAGATTCTAATTGAATCAGGTACGAGATTTAGATCACTGTCGGAACCATGAGAACAGTCCACATCCATTGCGAAAGCCATGATTTTAGCTTTAAAGCTAAGTTTAAGGAGACAATCAATTTCGATCAGAAACAAAATGGGTCCCAACACAGTACCTCAAGGCACTCCCAAATTAAAAAAAAAAACCCAACGACATTCCCCGTCTCTCCAATTTTTAGAATCGAATAAAAGATAAGACCTAAAGCAATCCAGCATGAATCCACGAAGCCCTGCCATTCAAAGCTTTCGCAATATCTACAAATAGGTCCGAGGGCGACCATCCATGTCCCTCGTTCTTTTTAAATATACATACGTTATGTAACTTGGAAACAATTTTTGACACCATTTTGGTCGGGTTATGCTGTGTAACCAAATTTCTTGGCCTGGTCCAGGTCCGTTACATACATTTGTTGTTGTGATACTCGCAGACTCACTAGTTGTGCCGACGCAGCGATTACACTATTCTGCCCTTCTGGGTTTTAACTCGTGCGTAACACTTGTCCGTAGTGGCACCTTAATCGTTTTATCGAAGCTGTTGCATTGAAAGTATCCAGTGAGTTCCTTCTGAGTAAGAACCCGAGTCTGTATTCTATGGTTGGAAAACCTGAATCGGGGCTCTAACTGTCATTGGCTTGGGCATTGGACTCGAGTGTGGCTATAACGCTTGACCAGGCTCTAAAACCCAAATCGGGGTGTTAGTATCATGCGGTATCTACCTAGAGAATATGTACTGGTGTCTAGGCCAAGCCGTCGTCATACGGATAAATCGATGAGTGGCCTAAACACACAATAAAATCATCATCAGAGCAACAACAAACGCATCAAAGCAAACGAGCACCCCAGAAGGAAATACCGCAAAGAACGACCGGCGTTCAAAGGCGCAATCGTACGATGTTCGTACGTGCCACCAGCAACGAGAGCGCAGCCAACACAAACCCTTGGCAACGGCACGCTTTTGCAATGTGCATACATACCTACACACATACCCCATTAGAACACAATATTGGTTATTAAAAAAAGTTGGGTTCATGAAATAACCTACTTTTGCTTTAACACAAGCTTTTAAACGGTGTAGCCATTGGGCTAAAGCGGCACGTACAGTTTCCATGGAGATCGTGGACGCTCCATGACGGTTTATGTTGTTTTAAGGCTTTTCAAATTTCTGTGAGAAGTCTTGCATGTTCTCCAATTCTAATTCAGTGGATTCAGATCTGGACGACGGCCAATCTTCTGCTGCTATAAAGCCCGGATTATTGACTCTGAGCCACTCCTGCATGGGTTTGGCTTTGTGCGCTGGAGCAGAGACCTGTTGGAAGATCCATCTATGTCCATTGAAAATTGTATTGGTCAAACCCTTCACAACACCCTTTAGCACATCTTCTTGGTAAACCTTTGCACCAGTTTTTACGCCCTTTTGACAGAAATGGAGGGATGTGACACCATGGTGAGAGACCCCCCACCAAACCATTACAGAAACAGGGCCACGTTGAACCCGTGGAACAATTTTTTTTTTGTTTCCTTGGATGAAGTGGCATACCTAAATCTTGTCATTTTGTTTGTTGAAAACTCCTTCCACGGTAAAAGTTTTCTCGTCTGTAAACAGAATGTTTTCATGGCCATTCTCCGCGTGCCACTGCAAGAGTCGCTTGCATCTTTCCATCCTAAGACCGACGATAGGCTTTCTAAGCCCGAAGCAGCCTAGACATGGATCTGGTTGATATATCAAATTCCTTGGACATGATCTTCTGCTTTCTAAGGGGATTTCTCCGAATTCGTTCACGTACTGCCTTTACTACCGTAGTCGTACAGACGACGCGCGGGCGACCATTTCTTGGCCTGTCCTCTACTCCAGACAATTCGCCGAAGCGAGCAATAGCCCGATAAACGAATATTCTTGATATTCCGAGTGATTTTAGCTATTACGGCGACTCGATTCTCTATTACGTTCCATGTTAATAGTTCGCAAACTGAAACTAGAAACCACCAATGAGACGTACCACTTAAAATGGCCGCCGAGGTTTGCCTACGAGCTGCGACGAGCACGTGGGAACCCAGGGTTCTGTCAAAATTATATAAACAATCACGCACATTGTTATAATTCCAAGAGTGTGTGTGACTGAGTACACTGCGGTAAAGTTGTTTGTAACGCGTTTTGTCGCTACGAACCTGGACTTCATTCAAAAGTTTAGGGTGTCACGGGAGAAGACGTACTAAAGGCGCACGTCTCATTCTGGTTTCTGACTGAAACCAAACTGACTAGTATTCTTCACTGATGAAATAAAAGTTAACGGTTCTATTCCCGGAAAAAGTTTTGAACTATAAAGGCCCCGGCCCATAGAATCCGTCAATCCGTCACTCCGTTGATTTCAACTGAGTGAAAACGTATCGGCGGATAGAGCAGGCAAGCATCGCATAGCAGGCATAGAATCCGTCAATCCGTTGACAGTTGTCGATGACATTTATTAATTGATGGAGTGCGTTCATCTGAGTTATAAAATGAATGGCACGGATGGCCTTTGATCGCCTCAATCAGTTCTTCCTCGAACATTTTATAACATTTTTTTCCTAGAATAATGTTCACTTCTCGCACACTAAACGACCCTCACCAAACGAATCGTACTTTGAATGTCAACCGAATTTGAAGTTTCTCTCAGTACGAGAGAGTTCCCAAGCATTATATCAATAAATCCACCAATGAACGTGCTTACTCTCAATTCGTGCATGCGTGAACCTCAGAATGTAAATGTGTAAGCTCCAATATGTGAATGTATGAGCTCTCAACGGAGCGAAAAGTAGAAAGTAGCTCTACTTTGTCCGTTGAAGTTCATACATCCGTCGGCTATGGACCACCTCCCATAAGAATGTGTATATTCTACTTTTCACTCAGTTGAAATCAACGGAGTGACGGATTGACGGATTCTATGGGCCGGGGCCTTAAGTCGGCTATCACATGCGGCCTCACGACTCACGACTCACTTCCCATCTCCTCTTTCAATTTAAATTCCGTGAGGCGAGCGCTATCACATGCCAGCCTCAGATGAGTCATACGTCTTTTTCAATTTCCTCTTTCGACATATGTACATTCGTGATAGGCTTGTGCATTTTAGTTCGGTCCAAAGAGCGCTCAGTTCAGTTCAAATCGGATCGGCTTACTGAACTAGTTCGTTCTTCTAGGTCATTTAGTTCAATATAGTTCACTGCTGCTTATTGAGTCTTGTTGTCATACTATCGTTATAAATAACGGCGCTATCACTTCCAAACTAAAGGAAGGAACAATATGAAATAAAACTATACACATAATCAAAACAAATTAAATGTATTCATTTCAATTGATTAAGTAAGTTTAATTATTTGAATTAAGGAAAATTTCATATTACATACTATGTACAAATATTAATTTTGAAACTTTCTCACTTTTGAGTGAAGTCCGTCTTTCATTAATTACTATTATTTATCCAGTACCAGAAAATATACGCTCACATGGGACTGAAGAAGCGACAATACAAAACCTTTTTAAAATTAAGGCATATAGATAAGACATATGTACAGTGACGGATTTAGGTTTGTTGCCGCGATGTTGTTCGATGCGCCGCCCTTTTTGATAAAATGGATATCATTAATCTTGACCCAATATTTTTTTTTTCAAAATAACTTTATTTTATTGAAGTATACTTTTTAAATATAACTAATTAACATGAAAGATAAATAAATTATATAAAAATATATTATATATTTTTTTAATATTAATCAATTTGAAAATTTCTTTTTCCTGGCTTTGGTCCGCGCAAAAACATCGATTATATCGTCATAATTAATTTCTTGGATTAGTTGAGCTTCGATAGACAGTAATACAAGTGCATTAAGTCTATCTTGGCCCATGCTTGCGCGTAAATATGTTTTTACTCTTTTTAGAGTGGAAAAAGATCTTTCTCCTGAACAATTTGTAGCCGGAATACTCAAAAAAATTCGGAGAGCAATGTCTACATTCGGATAAACATCTCGAAGACTCCCTGAATGCAACACATTGCATATTTTTTGTGCAGAGCGTACATCTTCCGTTTTTGCTAAGGAATCTTTGAGTTGATAATGGAAATGAATACATTCATTGCCTAACGTCTCTTCCAAATCGTCAGGATACTTACTGACTAGTTGATTGGCAAGATTTTTCAACTCGTTTTTATCTATTTCAGATAAATCATCAAAAAGTTTGAAATTTTCGTAAAGTTTTTCATATGCACTTTTACGCCCGGATAATTGTACACTCAGTGTGTCTAAAATAGGGTAATAAACATTTGTGCGAAAATTTTCTTGTCCAAAAAAAGGTGTTCTTTCATTTACCCGTGAGTCATCTGTGTGAATTTTTCTGTTTTTTTTTGCGACGAGTATCATAACGATAATAATCATGAACTCCAGATAGTGCTTTGGCTTTTTCTTCATATTCAGAAAATTGTCTGTCTCTCATGTCTTGAAGAAATAAAGCCAGAGAACTATAGATCTGCACAACGGATGATAAATCAGCTTGAGATTCTTGAAACGTCTTACTAGCAGCATTAAAACGATCTAAAATTACATTCCAAACAAAAACTAGGATTGCTGTTTCTAAATGTTGTAATTTACGCTGCAATCCCGTAGCTTCAGATCGCGTAGTCGGCTTCTCATCTCTGCTTTCGGCAATAAATTCCAGTGCATCAATTATTGCAGACCACTCTTTTTCTAATGCGTAACATGCATCATGTCGAGCAGACCAACGAGTTTGAGAAAGACTCTTAACTTTTAAATTTGTACGCTGCACCAAGATCTCCCAACGATGTGTAGATATAGTAAAGAAATTGTATAGTTCTTGTAAAATAGAAAAGAAGTCGACTGCTTCTGTTACCGATTCAACTGCACATGTTCCTACCAAATTTAAAGAATGGGCGGCACAAGGAACATAATCTGCTAAAGGATTAATTGTTTTGATTCGTGTCTGAAGGCCTGAATATATACCTGACATATTGCTCGCATTATCATACGATTGACCACGACAGTTCATTATATCCAAACCATTATTTTCTAGAGATTTTAACAAAGCATTTTCAATGTCTTTAGCTTTATGGCCGTTATCACGTACATACATATCTTATAATTATAGTAAGCTAATCGGCATGTGCTATATCAGGCGTAGAATCTACAATTATACCAAAATACTTAGCAGATTGTGCTTCACTAGAAATTTGTTGTAGTACTTTATTCTGAATCAACAATATAATTTATTCATAGATTGTTTTAGTCAAATACGATGCGCACCCTGGTATTGGAAGCGCATACAATTTTAGATGTTCAGATAAAAATGGATCAAATTCAGCAAGAAGCTCTACTGTTCCTAAAAAAATTCCCATTATGAGGATCTCCTATTCGTTCTGAATTTCCTCGAAATGGCAGGCCACTTATTGCTAGTGTTTTAATAATTGCAATTACTCGGTATAAAATTTTTTTCCAATACATTACTTCCTCATCGAATTGTTTTATTAGACGATGATCAACACGCCCGTGAGCTACTGCTCGAGCTTTAAACTGACCAACGTTCGTTTTATGATAGTCAGAATTTTCATGAGCTTCGATGCGTGCCTTTGAGTTTTTCCAGTCACGAAATCCTTCGCCAGTAAAAGCATTCATTTCACCACTTCTACCAAATAATAAACATGGAACACAAAATACAGACCCTTTAGTTTCTGAATAAATCAACCACTCACGGCGTTGAATCTCCCTATTTTTTAAAGTACGTTGAAATAAACTTTTGGAACAATACCTCGTTTTATCACTATAAACATTTCTAGAATTTTTAAAGTCTGGATTATCATTTTGTGGTACACCGTTTATAGTTATGAAATCCCGTGTTTCTTCATTCAAATTCCATAAAAAGGGATCAGTATTAAATTTTAAAATATCAGTTGTTGACTGGATTTCTTCAGTATATTGTGATGAAGGAAAATTTGGCGGTGCCTTGTTCGTATCTTGTGATAGAGAAGGGTGTGACTGTACTTCTTCGCTATCTTGTTCTGAAGTCTCTTCTGATTCCAGCTGAAAAAAAAATCATATCCAATAATTAGCATTTATTTAATGTTTATTACGACTAATGTTATATAAAAAAAAGTTATTAACAATCATAAGAAGGTACTTACAACCGATGAACATGATGTTTGTTGGTCATTGTTAGAAGACTTAGTTGAGCTTGTCATAAAACTAGATATTTTTGGAATTTTTTTAAGTAAATTATCTGTTTTCGTAGGTTCTTCTACTTTTCTTTTGCACCGCTAATTTTTTTTCGATAGCCACTCATATTTAATTACAAAATAAAATCAACACAATCAATGTACATATAATTTAAAGTTAACAATTAATTATTTTTTAATTCGAGATTTGTACGCATAAAGAGCATTCGTAAAACTAAAATGATTTCTGTGACTTTACTAGAGCGCTATGCTTTGCTCTATACAATGAACAAAACAAAGTCAAACGCGTCAGTACCTGTTAAGCGTAGCGCTCTTGTTTCCCGTAAACATGTAAAAAACACTCATCCGAACTGCTTGTAAGTTTTAATATTCCCAAAAAAAATTCTTGGTTCCAGACTTTTTCTCTTGAATCGGGTTGACTGTTTTTTCAGTGTATATTCCATAGAATTTTTTTTATAAAATCTAATTTAAACCAATTTTTGAAATGAATTGTCTTTACTTTTTTTCGTCTCTAAAATGTTGGCATTTCAAAAATGTTGCCGCCCTTCAAATTATGCCGCCCTAGGCCTTGGCCTCACGGGCCTAGGCGTAAATCCATCACTGCATATGTATGTACATATGTATGTACGTGCATTTTTCAAATCCCCTTCCAATACACCATCGGCATTCGGCAACGCAACGATCCTCGATTTCCTTATCTCCGATTGTCAAACAGAAACATCCCTTACGGTCTTCTTGAAAGAACACATTCCGGACGGAATTTTTGACAAGTGACATTTGAGGTTAGGAAAGAGAAAAAAGATAAAATAAAAAGATTGACTGTAGGTTCACTGATTCAGCCAGATGCTTCGGCCTTTTATAGAGCTAAGCTGAGTGGAGATGTATGTAGATGGTCAAATACGAGGGAGGTCCGATAAGTACTTCGCCTCACCACCAGATGGCGGCAGTATCGCAAGAGCAACTTACTATCGTGTAGTACATTCTAGTAGACGGCTACTGTCTATAGAATGAATGTCTAAATTTCAGCCGGATCGGACTCGTAGTTTTGTTTTGACCGCGTGTGGAAGCGGGAGTGTCCGCGGATTTTAGAAAAATGGAAAAAGAGCAATATCAGTCGGTGATTCGATTCTTGTTTTTGGAAGGCAAAACGCGCAGCGAAATCAAAGAGCGTTTGGATGCTGCATCAAAAATTGGTTTAACGAGTTTCAACGTGGTCGCACGTCGGTTTTTGATGAACCACGTCCAGGTGCTCCGAAAACGACTACCACGGATGATAACGTGACAAAAATCCACGATCTCATATTGGCAGACCGCCGATTGAAGGTGCGCGAAACAGCTGAGACAGTAGGCATTTCAAAAGATCGCGTGGGTCATATCCTGCTTGAAATTTTGGGCATGAGAAAGCTGTCGGCGCGATGGCTGCCGCGTTTGCCCACTCCGGACAACAAGCGCAACCGTGAGACCACGCTGTTTAAGCGCAATCCGAAGGAGTTTCTGCGTCATTTCCTGACAGTCGACGAAACATGGATCAATTGGTACACACCAGAGACCAAGGAACAGAAGAAACAGTGGACTTCACCCGGCGAACGTGCTCCGAAGAAGGCGAAGACTGTCCCATCGGCCGGAAAGGTGATGGCCACCATTTTCTGGGATTCACAAGGTGTGATCCACATCGATTACCTGACGAAGGGCAAAACGGTCACAGGGCTGTACTATGCCAAATTATTGGGCCGATTCGACGCCGAATTGAAGAAAAAAACGGCCCCACTTGGCGAAGAAAAATGTGCTCTTCCACCATGATAACGCACCGGCTCACACCTTCGCCCTCGCCCCGGCCAAATTGGTCGAATTGGGCTACGAACTGCTCCAGATTTGGCCCCGTGTGACTTCTTTTTGTTTCCAAATTTGAAAAAGTCACTCGCCCGGCAGAAATTTCAGTCGAATGAGGAGGTCATCGCCGCCACGAAGGTCTACTTTGCAGACCTCGAGAAAAGGTATTTTTCAGACGGGTTAAAGAAGTTGGAGCATCGCTAGGTCAAGTGTACCGAGCTAAAAGGAGACTATATTGAAAAATAAATCGCCATTTCTTCAAAATTTTTGTTTTTCTTTTAAGTACTCATCGGACCACCCTCGTAAGTTCAAAAACACAGGTTCATAAGTTGAGTTGAGGTTCATAATATACGGCGATGTGTAATCTATTTTACTCGTAAGAGATCCTAACGGATTAATCCTCCTCCTAGCAACACACTTAGTACAGTGTTCATCCATCGATTACAGGGCGTAGAAGCTGTTTCTACTTTGGCTAAAAGTGTGTGTGAAGACTGTGACCAATCACTTTTAAAAAGAGATTTTGGTGTAAAGGAGTACAAAATCTAACTGGTCGAACAACTGAAGCTGGCTGGCCTTCGTTTGCTTCGTGAATACGGTAATAGAGCATTAGAAAAGCTCCAAATTGATTCGTTTTTTATCAAAACTTTCTGTTCAGCGACAAAACTCATTTTTGGGTTAACGGATACGTCAACGAACAAAATTGTCATATTTATTGGTTGATGAGGTTGATGAGCAGCCAGAAGCGAGCTAAGTGCTATCAATGCATCTAGAAAAATGTATTGTTTGACGCGGATTATAGGCAGGCGGTATCAGTGGACTGTATTTCTGTAAAAATATGAAAAGATGGTGAGTAACCGTCAATGACCAGTCCTTCAGAACAATGATCCGTGAATTTCTGTTACCAAAGGTTTGAGACTTGCGATGTCAACACTATGGTTCAAAGACACCCTTTGAGACACCCTTTACATATGCTGACTGAGAAGTCACACGGAGTAAAGGTGAGCTCGGCCCTCACAATTCATTAAAAAACAAAAATGTAGCGTAAAACCCTTTTCTTTTTTAAAAAGTCCAAACAAGCTTTGGAAAAAAAACGAAGTGGTACTTGCTTGTTAACCCCTTCCTCTAGCTCACTCCTATTTACACATTGATATGACTAGAAGAATAAAGCGAAATGCAGATGAGGCACTTGAGAGTACCAAGGCGGTAGTAGCCAAAATGGATTTTGGCGTTAAATGATGTAAGCACTTTATACAAGACCCCGATAATTTCGTTCTTCCGTGTAAAGGCACGGACCTTGTCAAAGGCAAAACAGAAGAAGACAATTCGAGGCGCCTTTTAGTGTCAACGAGAGTTAACAGTTAACTCTTTACCTGTGCGTATGTGCCATTGAGTTTCCCCAGTGCTCCTTTGCAAATCACAGCAAAATAAAAATCCAAAACGAAGAAATATAGAAAAATAACTTCACGAATATGATGGAATATTTACATTCTTCTGTGAGGAATGTCCATATCGGCTGCACATATTCTGCTTGTGATTAAATGTAACAACGAGCAAATGTGTGCAGTAAATGACTCTCTGGCCGGACTTAAATCCGAACTACATACGTTCGTATTCGCAAAAAGTGTTCCAACTATTCACCGACAACCTTGACTCCATAAACCTTTGTTTAGACAACCTCGCAACAAAACAACAGTCAGCTTTCGGTAAATACAACGAGTCAACTGGAAAAAGTGCGTAAAACTGTGAGGATCTGCTCTCCCTTATATCCCAGCTAAATTGCAAACTGGATAATCGCGAAAACACACCGACCAAGCTTGTAAACGCGAACTGCTCTCCCGTTTCTCCGAACCTTAATTCTATTCGTGGGGACATCTCAACGCTTACGTCAGCATTCTCGGAGCATTCAGCAAAATTAAAGTTCCTGGGCGACAAAACTTCCGACCAACTTGAATGCCTGAACAAAATTGAAGACGCCCTGCACACACTCAACGTTGATTCCAGCCTCACAAGGTCAGCGATTAACAATATAATAGAGGAACTGAGATGTACGCCGCTCAAATCCCCGGTAACTGCTTGCGATTGCATTACTACCTACAACGTCTCCCTTATGGAAGAGCTTCTTGAAAACGCGACCATCCGTACCATTCCAACTCCTCTTACATCTTCCGCCCAAACGCAGACCAGCATGAGACCTCTGAAGTACCCATCTACCGCAACTCCTCCCATCTCAGCGCCGACCATTGAACTGTTTGTTTATCTGACTGGGGGCAGAGAATCAACAAGCTCCACAAGAATAATGCGATGATACAGGAGCCTATGTCTACCTACATCCTATGGGACGCTCCACGCGAAGCTGGGTATTTAACTTCTTCCGCAAACGATATGCTATCAACCTCGTTAAGTGTACGAAGCTCACCCCTTCAAAATTCCATCGTAGAAACTGCTTCGAAATTACCATCTCTCCGCAATATGAATGGCTTTTTCGGATTACCATTAGGGATCGTAAGAACAATATCAACATTAAACCAAAATATAAGTCTAAACTCAACACTTCCAAATCCCCTAACCAACCCAAACCTGGACCCTCCCCCCTTTTCAACCCCCTCGCAATCTAGGAACTAACTGGAAATTAAGAACTGGAATATTCCCCAATTTATCCCGACCTCTTCCTCTCTCAATAGCCCCCAAATCAACAACTACCCTCAACATCCCTCCGAGTAATAATACTCCTAACAGAGCACGTACCCATAACCGTGTATCCTTTAAACTTGCGCCCGGCTCTCGACCCTCATCCCCCTCACCTAATATTGTCAATTCAATACCCAATCCCAACACCCAGGCTTCTCATAACAGCCCCACGTATCCAGAGTACCCAAATTTTATACACTGTCACACCCTGAACCCAACTCCCTCCACCTCCTCAGCTTCTCACAACACGACCTTCCCTCTCTCCTCCCCCTCTTTCATAGATCCACTTCTCCCTCCCACGTCCAAACTCACCAAACATCTCGTCGAGCTTAACGCCGAAGACCCCTATGTTATGTCGCGTTTAAGAGGCAGAAGAATCTACGAAAATGTACGCCTCTATTTGGCCTTCCTCCACGACAAACCTGACTCCATTTGTATCGATGGCAAAACTAAAACCAACGTCCTAGTTTCAATCCACCAAGAAGGCTTACCCACAGAACCCCACGCGTTAGAAAAGACCTTTATCCGGTTTCACGAAAGCCTTAATATCTCTCCCATTAATGGAATTAATGACCTCTCCACATTCGCCGCCCATGTCAGTTCAAAGCGCATCGCACACTTGCAAAGTACTCGCTATAATCTCAAAAACTATATTTTATTTCCTAACCTCAACACCACTACATCTCCCCACCCATCGAATATTTCTTACAAAGGCATATCCCTGTACTATCAGAACGTCAGAGGATTACGCACCAAAACCTCCGCAGTACTCCTTAATTCTCAAAACCTACCTTCGATTCATGAACAGAATGCAATCCTCCCTTATCTCTGGCCCGAAGAGTTTCTTCCACTTAATTAGCACAAAAAGAAAAACCGATAGCTACCCCGCTACTATTCCAATGAACCCGAAGTAATCTTTGTTCATTTCTTCAGCCAATCATTCAGCGCCAGGATCACGACTATTTTCGATATTTGAAAGACTGCCCTCAGACGTCTCTTGTTTCACTGAACATAACTTCCGACCTAATCGCCGAAAAGATACCCACCTTAAAGGACGACTACTCTCCCGGTCCCGACTGTCTGCCTGCCATAGTTTCAAAAAAGTGCGCGAACCATCTTATTTTACCCCTTACCGCTCTATTTCAAAGCTCTATCATTCAAGGACTCTTTCCTAAGCTTTTGTAATATGCTTATATCATTCTAGTCCACAAAAAAGGACTGAAAAATGATGTGTCCAACTATCGTCCCATTGCCAAGCTCTCATGCATACCCAAACTTTCCGAGAGCATCGTTTATGATGCACTATTCTTTCACTGCAAATCCATATTTTCTCCTAACCAACATCGGTACCTAAAAGATCGATCGACAACCACTAATCAAGTCGAGTTTGTTTCACAATGTTTGTGTGCACTCGAAGCTGGCAAAGAAGTAGGCGTTGTCGCCACTGACTTCAGCAAAGCCTTCAGATAGAATGTCTCACCAAATTATTCTCCCGGTTTCTCTCCCGGTTTTATCTCATGGATCAAATCTTATCTTGAAGATCGTCAATATAACATTATCTTCAGATCTCCTATCTCTGATCCAATTAATGCTACCTCCGGTGTCCCTCAAGGTAGCCATCTCGGCCCACTGGTATTTATTCTAACCATTAATGATGTTGACAGTGTTATTCTGAATTCTCAGCTCTCCATATATGTATGCTGATGATATGAAAATATTTAAACACATATCTTCCCCTGTCGACTCCTGCTCTCTCCAATTGGACCTTAACAGGTTCACTATTTGGTGTCAAAAAAACCATCTCGAGCTCAATGTCAGTAAATGCCAAACCATCACTTACTCCTGCAAGCGCTCTTCCTCACCACCCAGAACCTACATTATTCGTAATGAAACCGTTCCCCCTGTCAACTTCTCGGTTGACCTAGGGGTTATTTGTGATCGTGAATTCAATTTTCGCCTCCATATCGACAACATTATCAAACGTGCTAACTCTGCCCTCGGTTTCGTGAAACGTTGGTCCAAAGAATTCTCGAATCCTTACGTTACGAAATCAGTATACATCACTTTCGTTAGGCCCCTTCTCGAATATGCTAGCCAAGTCTGGTCCCCCTCTTACGAATCCCATACTACGCGTATTGAAGCTATTCAACGCAGGTTTATCCGTTTTGCCCTTCGTGGCCTTCTCTGGGCCGACTCCCTTAATTTAAAACCTTATACGAATCGCATAAAATGAAACAAACTTTAAGCCCTTAAAGAACGATGTTATGTTGCAGATATTCTTCTCAGCGGTAACATTGACAGCCCCTTATTATTGCACACGATTCCCTTTAAGAACAACCCACGTAACCTTCGGTCCATGCCCCTTTTCCGTATAAACACTTACCGCACAAATTATGGCTACCACGAACCGATGTCCAGAATGCTTCGCAAAGCTAACATAAATCATTTCGACCTTCACCTCAAAAAGTCCAGCCTTAGAATTGCCCTATACCACAACCCTTCACACTCTCCTTAATCGTTTCCACCCTGCCACCTAGTTAATAAGTTATGGTTAAGTTATAATTTTTTGTTAAGGCTTTCATTAAGCTAATAAAGTGCCCCTATGGGGGCGTCAAATCAAAAAAAGTTAAGACGTGTTGAATAAGTGGACCCCATGGCTACGGTCCAAATGCTCGACGCGATAGAAGACGACTGCATTATAGGTAGAAGAGAACCTGGATCAACTGATCGGTCGACAATAGAAACGGCCAGCTCCTGACCATCCTGGCCTGACCATAAGAAGTACAGATTTAGTGAAGCACTTTTAAGGGCTGAAAATCCGAGTCTACATGAATGACTTGAAATGCATTTCTCGATCAAACCTTTACGGTTCCAAGTAGATGACAAGTAGAGAAGCATACCGAGGTTAAACCTGCAAGGAAAACATCAAATTCAGCTAGTTCGCGAACGAACGACTTCCTAAAAACCAGCTACAGTGCTGGGGTAAGTAAAAAATAGCATCTTGAGGAAAGCTTCTTTGTCTCCGTAAACATCTAGCATCCATTTGGGATGGGCTAAAATCTTAGATCTTAGCCTTGCAAAAAACTTATGTTTTCTATCAACTCAATCCAGACGCCCCACATGGTGTTATCGGATATCTTTGCCAGCGTATGTTGAAGTGACCTCTCAAAATTAACTTGCCTACCGCTTGAAAACACTTCACTTGAAACAACCCTATTACTCAATATTTGTTAACATAGCTTGAAGTAGTCGCTCTCGAGTATTTAATTAACTACCAAGTGGTCATCTTGAAATGATAAGACCACACCACCCAATTGCCCCCATAAAAGCGGCGTAGAAGAAAAGCAACGAGATTAAGTTGCTATAAAACCAGATGACCACATACAGCTCGGATTGTCAGTAGCGTCTATACCAAGCGGGTCACCATGAAGGCTATAGTTCTGTTAGCAGCCATTCTCGCGGCAGGTTCGATGGTGCAATTAATCCTGAATTTGGAGTAAAATGTTCGTTCAAATTTGCAGTTTCAGGAGGTCCCAGTGAAGAGAGGCTTTTACCCGAGCCTAGGGGATGGTTTGTTCCACTTCAAAATGGCAGCTTTGAATGGATGTCGGTCGAAGAGTTTGAGAACGAACGTGAGACCGTGGACATGAGGTCGTCAGTTATCAAGTTCTTTTTGTATACCAAATCAAATCCATCTTCTCCGCAACAATTGTATCTGGATGATGCTGGAACTCTTTCCCGTTCGAACTTCCGGAAATCCGCCCCAACGAGGTAATCTCAAAAGTCATTTTCCTTTAAATAATTTGTAATCAGTCCTTAAACAGAGTTATCATCCATGGATGGGAGAATGACTATAAGGCCGCCGTGAACACAGACCTCCGTCAGGCCTTGCTTAACACGGGGTCCTATAATGTGATTGTCGTCGATTGGAGTGACAAATCAATGACTCTGAACTATGTGAGTGCACGGAATTCAGTGGCGAAGGTGGGCCAAGTCGTTGCTAAGTTTTTGGACTTCCTCAACATAAAGGCTGGAATGTCGTTCAACAATCTGGTATTGTTCGGTCATAGCTTGGGGGCGCATGTTGCCGGATTTACTGGAAAACAGGTGTCCCGGGGTAAAATCAACACCATTTTCGGTTTGGACCCAGCCTATCCGCTCTTTAGCTATTCGGACTGTTCAAAGAGGTTATGTAAAACTGATGCTGGTTATGTGGAATCCATTCAAACTTGTGGTGGAATGCTGGGCTTCTTGGAGCCAATCGGAAATGCCGCTTTCTATCCGAATGGTGGCAAATCCCAACCGGGATGTGGCGCTGATTTGTCCGGCAAGTGTGCCCACTCACGCTCGTATGAATATTTGGCAGAGGCTCTTCAGAGGAAGAATTTCAGGGGTGTGTTGTGTCCAGACTACAACGCGGCTGTCAAGAATAAGTGCGGAAACTCGTACAGCAATGTGAGGATGGGAAACAGCTATGGAATCAACGGAGTGTACTATGTTCGAGTGAATAGTAAATCGCCATTCGGAATGGGCTAATCAGAGTTTGTTGGAATAAAGAACACATTAAGAAACGTGTTTGCTTTCCCATGCCAAGGAATGTAGTGGTGCTTTGCCTTGTTCTAGGCGAAGGGTCTAGAAACAAATCCTTACAAATTCTCTCTCGAAAGGTCACATTTTGTTGTACTGGCTATTAGATCTTAATATTTTGCTCAATTTTCAGGTTTGACAATTGCCAAATATTGAATGCTTAAAGCCCGGGAAAATCAAACACTTGTTTAAAGAGTAAGAAGTAGTCTTCTCACTGCGTAGGTGCAGATCCGGCTATGAACACCGCACGAACCCATAAAGGCTTGTGTCATCCCTTGCATGATATACTGCCTGCAAAGATAACCATGGGTTCACATTGTGACTACACATCCGAATATCGATAGCGGATTGATTTGGAACAGGCTGTTAAAAGAGGACATCTATTGAAACCCCTTTTAAAGAATCGCATTAATGCGAAAATCGCCGATCGCCATTACATCCTGTAAGCTGGTTGGCGGTGAGTTACAAACAAGCGTCTGGGCAAGCGTCGTGGTAGGCAGATATGATTGTAGCATTGAGGCTGTCACAGCTAAGTTCTAGACTGTCTATGTCTCTGATGCTATTTGGACAGTTTCTGATCGATTGCTCGAGTTCTAGGCTATAAATGTCTATATGTTTTAAGTATTTTGGCTTTTGTCTGGATGTCAAAACGAATCTATAGATGATCCGACATCGATGTTTCTGCCGAGACATGCCAGTTCTGAATGGAATTGCCTATGAATGAGGTGGTTAGGGTGAGATCTAAGACTTCTTCTGATTCTGTTCATAAAGGTAGGGCGGTTTCCATGGTTTAGAATTTCTAGACTGTTTTTAAAAATGAATTCTATGTCCGAGCTTCCCCATGCTGTGTGGTAGGCTTTGGCGTCACAGCTTATGATGATTTGTTGACCTCTGCTTCCACAGTAGTCCAGGAGTCCCTGCAGTGGTGAGAAGTTGAGGTCAGTGGAGTCGCCCGCAAGTTAGGTTGCGCAGATTACTGCATCTGACCTGCCTTGCTCAGTGGGTAGCTGTATGATGGCAGCTGCCATGTCCTTGTTGGTGTGTTCTGGAATAGGAATGGCTTTAATGGTTTTATTCATCATTATGCAGGCTCTAGGTCTTCCTTAGTGGAGTCGTAGAGCAGCTTACCTGATATGCCTATAATCTGGTCCTTTATTGTGTATGGCTCCTGAATAAAGGCTATATCTAGGTGATCCTTGTTAAATCTATGGCTTAGTACCTCCGAAGCGGCTTTCGCATGCTGTAGATTTATCTGGATGCACCTTAGTCCCATCATCATTGTGTCTGAAGGGTACTGGCAGAGCTGCCAGTTTCGTTGAAGTCTTTGTTGTCTGAGATATGTCATCAGATGACTTTGCCTTTTGGGGTTCCTTGGTTGCCTCTATGGTGTACCTAGTAGCTTCAGAAGCCTTTAGTTTGGCAGTCTGACTGGGGTCTGCCCGCTAGTGTCCTCAATTTTCTTTTTGGGGACGGTGTGATCGATTCGGGCACCGCTCTCAGAAGGGGCTTGCGCCCTGTCCTTGGTTTTAGTGTCCACGGTTGAGCTCGCTCCCGTTGACATTCCCTTGATTCTAATCAGAATCTGAGAGAAGTTGAGGAATAGCTGGCATTTATGCCTTAGGATGATGTCCTTAGATGCCTCATCTATGGCTTCAAGATGACTTCATCCCCGCCGCTTTTTTCCTTTGTGATCCTGAGGACTATCCAACCTCTAGTGCTAACACCAACATTTTGTTTGGTGATTCGCATAAGGAAGGTGTCCTTGCTCAAGTAGTCGGCTTCAGGGACGAATGTGACGCAGGTATATGGTTTGGGAATATCATTGCCGTTAGTTATATGTAAATCTGCGTTTTTCCATGGCTTTATCTTACTTATTGTTGACATGAGCCAGTTTTTGGTGTCTGTGTCATGACAAGTTATTGATAGCCATCCATCTCTTGCAGAAGTGGCCACGAACCTAAGTGCATTTCCAGGATTGGATGTTTTGGGTGCTGATCTTTCCCCACTTGATTCTTTACTGAGATTCTGATCTGAGTTGGTTCCGACAGCATATCCGGGGCGATCAGTTCGCTTTCCAACACGTGAGCTTTTAGGTGCATCTGCGTGTGATCGATGCTTTTTCTGCTATGATCTGCTATGTTTGTTGTTGGTCGTAGCCGTGTCTTTGTTCGCCTCCTCTAGCGGTACCGATCCAATCTATCCTGGATCAGCCAACATCTACCTAGATAGAGGAATGCTTCTGGCGGGACAAAGCCGTTTAGGCGCACTCTCTCATGATATAAATCGTTGGGGTAGTAAGCCCCGAAGATCAGGCTATTGACCGAAGTCATTGCTCTTGCAACGTGGCTTCGAATCAGTTTGAGTAGAAAATTGCCCACCCGTACAATCCTGGCTCTATTGTATAGGACATCGTTCGGGTAAAATTTCGTGAACTCAGATTCGGGGGTCCTATGTAGCCCGAGACAAGTCCTGAGACATTGTCTCTCAGACACCCGAATCCTTCCATTAAGCTGGCTCTCACATTGAACCAGACGGGACATCCATAGGCAACCATGGGCCTGATTAAGGCCTTGTAGCAGATTACCTTCACTCTCGAATCAAGTTGGCTGCTATGAAACAGTCATATTGTCAGAGCGAAAGCGCCCCGGGCCCTTGCCAGAGCAGCAACTGCATGTTTGTCAAAATATAGATACGGATTCAGCACGTCCCCAAGGTATCTGACTACAATTTGTCTTGCCAGTGGACGCTCGTCCCGTCCAAAAATTAAGAACCTGCGCCATTTTTCTGGTGTCCCGAGAGGCCCTAGACAAAGTCGTTTTGAACAATATAGATTTCAAATGTTTGGGTAGAAGTTACGTTGGGAATTTTCACAGCGAACTTTCTACCTGTTAACATGTCAAAAATCATATATAGCAGTGGGTTACTTATGCCCAGCCGACTGAGCTTATAATAAAGACTTTCAAGCTATACAGTGTCGAAAGCTTTTTCTAAGTCAATCAGACAGGCACCCTAGTATTGGTTCTTGCCATTATTCCATTGGATACGAGTTTCGACGCGGCATGAATAGTGTCATGCCCCCCTCTGAAACTGAATTGATTAACCGGGCTGATTTTATTGTCCTCAACCCATTTAGACAGGGCCCTATGGTCCACCATCTCGAAGACCTTGCTGATACCCCGAAGACTTATCGACCGGAGATTTGCCGGGTTAGAGGTGTCTTTACCTCTCCTGGGGATTGGTAGCACCACCGCTGTCTTCCAGTGCACTGGATAATATGCATTATTCACTGCATTGTTGAACAGGATGGTGTACCTCCCTACAGCCACTGGTGGAAGGTGCCTAAGCACAACATTGGATATACCGTCGATATCCGCGGATTTTTTCCTTTTCAATGACTGAAAGATCATCTGGATATCTTCCGTCCAAATGAACAGGATACTAGCCCCCTCACTGGCCATGGCATTGTTTGCCATGCAATCTTCATTGAACCTGGTAAAACCAAGATTCTCGGATTGCCAATGATCGAAATCATTTCTAAGGTAGAAGTGATGAAGCAGGGCTCTGTTCTCCAGGTCATGGTTCGGGCGAATACTATCATTCACCTTGTACACTTCCTGGAAGACAGCTCCCACTGTCGCCACCTTCTCCTGAGGATCCTCAATCACGAAAAAGTCGTCATCCAGGATAGCGCTCTCTGGATCGACGCTGACTGTTCGTAGCAAGCGTTCATTGTCTGACGTTCTCGGAAGCTTCAGATTCTGAATGTCATTCTGATTGTTTCTTCGAAATATTTTCTATAATTCTCTTTAGTCAACTGTTATAGATTTTTAATCAGTGACTTCAGTGTCCCGACCTCTGAGTGTTATCTGTCAGTAGACCGCCTGTACAAGAGTTCGAGTCTTGTCAGGAGTCTACTTTTTTGTCTGTGCAGTGCGTCGACTGTCGCGTTTCGGTATACGTTTGTGGTATCGTGCTGTCGTTGGCGTAGTATCGTACTGTTCATTGTCTCTCAAATGATATCGTCCATTTGTTTGAGGTACCTATCAATCTCGTGGTTAGACAGGTTCCTATTAGTCGGTTGGAACGAGGCGCTCGAAGTGAGCGCTCTCGGCAGGAAACTGGCAAAGCGTGGCCAACGCGCCCTTCTCTACATCAAGGCACATAGTCCGCAATAGTCACTGTCGTATACAGTTCGTAGACAGTTATTAGACCATTCGTTCGTGTATGCCAGTCTCAGTCGAGAGTCTATCAACATGAGATCCAGATAGGAGCCGCTCCTAGGATACGACGGACTTTCCGTTGCAAGCAACTTGAGTGTCTCAAACTCTGCGACAAAAATATTGGGTTGAGGTGCTTCAGGTGCATAGGCTGACACAATGTACATTCTCTTTCCATTTCGGAGAGGAATGCACACAATACAGACCTCTAGTACCTGGAACCTTCGCACTTGACCGCTATATATGACCTTATGATTAAAATTATTTCTAATAAAGATCGCAACTCCCCCGCCTTGAGTGGCGTTGGGTCGGTCTCTTTTAAATATTCTGTAAGAACTGTGCCGAATTTTGTGCTTCTGGTTTACCTTTGTTTCGCTAACCAAGAGTATATAGGGGCTTTTATCCTGCAAGAAGTTAAAAAGTACGGCTCGTCGCTCAATTCTTATTAGTGAATTTACATTCACCGACAGGATTTTCAAGGGCCTCACTATCAGCGTACCCATTACGACCTTAGGTGCGCTAGGCCCGACAGAAGCGTGCAGATACTATCTACTCGGGTCGCCGTCTCAAGGATCTGTTGTTGGAGCTTCCCAATTTGCCCTTGGATTGAGAGCATGATCAAACAGACATCCGCCTACGGTGCCTTAGAGACAAGCACTGGGGCTTTTGGAACAGCCAAGGGCCGTCTTTTCCGAGCCTGCCGCCACTTGGGCGTAGGTCAACTGGGATGTGACGGCTGGTGTTTGTAAGCGACCCGAGGGACGCTTATCCTCGACCTTCTGCTTACGGGTCAGGTTTTCTTTCTTGATGTCCTGGAACTTAGGACATCTCCGATAGTTTGCAGGGTGTCCTCAGTTTTTACACAAGATATACTCGAGCTGCTCTCTGTCCGCTACCTTGTCTTTTCCAAGGTCGCATTCCTCGTTTTTGTGGTTCTTTGCACACTTAACGCATCGGGGCTGAATTTCGCAGTTCGGCGTGGAGTGTCTGAATCTTTGGCAAAATGTTTAATTTTTCCCATGTGACAGGCTAGGACCCTAAGGAAGAAATGTCCTTAGCCTCTCCAGCTTGCTGCTGGGTGTCAGCTGCACCAGGAATTCCCTGCATTCTCCCCTCGGTCACTCGTCGTTGAGAATGGCTTAACCCTAACGAATTTGAGATAATCGCTCTCAAAATCTTTGAGCTCTGAGAGCATTTCTTCGGGGTCTGTTATCGACCTTTGAGGAGCATCGTCTGCGGCCTTTGGTGTGAAGGAGAAAAACTCCGTTGTGGATTCCTTCAATAAGCTTTTATCCGCTTATGCTGCTCCAGTGTCTTGCACTGAACAGCATAGCGTTTCTGTCCTAAACATTTAAATTGAAAATTACCTACACCAATAGCATACTTACAGAGATCGATGGTCTCTCGTAGGACCGTGGTATAGGTGAAGATGGGTGGTACTTTCTCCTTTGTAGGACGTTGTTCTTGCGACTAATGTTGTTGTTGTTGCTTTTGCTGTGGGACGGCTGTTGTCTGCTCTATCTCCCACTTTTTAATCTCATGGCCTGCAGCTGGGCACGTAAGAAGCGTTCTTGCTCCTCAAGTTCGCTACGCTCCTCCTCCGTAGCCGAACTTGAAAGGGCGGCGAAGAGGATGTTGTCCTCGTGTAGCGACCTTCCCTACCTTCGGAGGGGTAGGTAACATCCGCTTCCACGGGGATTAGTTGTTTTGATTGTTGTTGTTGTCAACGGAAGTCGATGGTGATGGTGATGGCGCCCCTTTCCTCGCTTCGACTAGCAGCTTTTCGGTCGAAGTAGTGAGGGAGGGGCGCTTAATTAAATTGGGCCTCGGGCTGACCCTTCTGCGCCTCGTCATGATGGCGGCCGGTGTTGCGAAATCGGATGATAAATTATCCAGATTATCGTTGTCAGTTGACAACGAGCAGACAACTTTCAAAATGGTTGTCTTAGTGGTTGTCTCGGGGTATTATGTATCTCAGTTGAGTTGTGTTGAAGTTGTCACAAATGCGAAAACTAGACAACTGCTTTTTATCAGTTGTGTAGTGCATTTGATGTGTGGTGCCTTTGTCCGAATTGCGATATTGAAAATGGACAAGAAATCGTAAGTAGAGCAAAAACAAATATAAAAAAATGTGGTCAAGGTGTGAACCGTAAAGTCCACACTACTAACTTCCCAGTGAGACGAATTAAAGAACAATTTTTTTTTTTTATTATTATTGTATAATTTTAAATTTATTCAATATTTTCTTTTATAATTTTAACCGTAGTTGATTACAGACAACATGAAAGAGAAAAAAATCAACAACTTATGGCGTCGCTACGAAGTGATGGAGGTTATCGAAGTTTTGAGAATCTGAAAAATCTCTAATGAGTCTCTGACTTACGTAAAGACGATGAATACAGAGAACTCGAAAGAATGAGCACTCAAAAACGCATGGCGTCATTACGTAGTGATGACGATTTTAGAGACTTCGAAAATCTGGAAAATCTTCAACGATTGAAATAAAGACGAAAAGATGAAACTTTCAGAAAAAATGAAAGTATTAATACAAAACCCGTTTATCAAGTTTCCAATTACAATCAGATGGCATCGCTGATTGATATTAATCCTTTATGGGAGCAATTCGATTTCTATGAGCTAACAGAAATCATGCGTCAAAAGGATGATTTAAAATTCATTAATGCTCTTAATAATTTAGCTCTCGGAACTATGAATACTGATGACATAAATTTAATCAAATCTCGAGAAACTAAAAATATTAATGATATTCCAGAAACAGCTATACGACTGTATGCTACGAATAAAAACGTATTTTCTTATAACACACAAAGAATATCTCAATGTAATAGTAAATTGTTTACTTCAAAAGTTCAGGTTATTTTCTCTAAAAATATTACTGAAAGTGAAAAAAAAATACTATTACGATAAATAATTAAAAAAATAAACCAAATCTCAATTGAATTACCTGACGTGATTCAATTAAAAATTAACATTAAATATATGATAATAAAAAATATAGATGTCGAAAACGGTTCAGTCAATGGTGCTTGTTGCGTTTTGAAATATATCGAATGAAAAGATACCGACGTACCGTCGATGTTATGGTTGGATTTTCATACGCCCAGAGTCGGCATCAAAATACGGGCACGTTATCGTAATTACATGACAGAGAATAGCATAGATAATGCGTTAACCAAATATCGATCCAAACTAGTGTTACACAAGATGATAAATATAAAATCTTAAAAAATCAATTTCCTGTTATACCTGCGGAAGCAATAACTATTCATAAGAGCCAAGGTCAAACATATGACAAAATATGTATAGATTTTTCGGCGCAGGAGAGGCGAACTTTATCGATGTTATATGTTGCTCTCAGCCGTGTCACTAAATTGAGTGGACTATTTATAATTGGTAAATTTAAATTATCAAATATTCCAAAAAATTCAAAAGTTGTAAACTCAGCACTTATTGAATTAGAACGTCTGAGATCTAAAAAAATGTTAAAATTATCGTACAATAATTTAGAGAGCGTAGAAGCCACAAAAGTATGTTATCAAAATGTTAGTACATTAAGAATTAAAGAACTTAACCCACATAATTGCAGATGAATGGTATCTGCGCGCGGATATATTAATTTTCAGTGAGTCTCGAACTACTGGTAGCGATAAAATAGACATTGATAATTTCAATATTGTTTTGAGAATTGATCGCAATAAAAACAATCATGGATTAATATGCTATGTAAAAAATTGCGTACAATCTACAATATTATAGTCAAAGCATCTTTACAGCAATAAGGGACATGCACAGCTATTTACAATGAAAGTAGATAATTGGTATTTAATTAGTGGGTACAAATCTCCTAAAACAACAACGACTATGTTCGAAGAAGCTATCGATGATATTATACAAAAATTACCTTCTGATAGTCTTTTTATATTAATTGGAGATTTCAACTACGATATCATTAATCAAGGTGACAAAAAAAATAATTTTTGATCAATTATTTAAAAAAATATAAATTATTAACACAATTGCCGCCAGACAGTATTACTACCTCATTAAATACTCAAATAGATGTCATTTTCTCCAATGTTTCCAACATACGATGTGGAGTTTATGAATCATATTTCACATACCATAAGCCAATATATGCTATTTATAATAACAGTTTCAATAGAAAAAATGCTAACAATCATTGTAGCACTAATGTTAACAGTACAGATGAAAACAAAAATTGCGATGAAATTATCATTAGTAGCTATGTTGGCATGGACACTTACAATGACAATATCAAAGATTTAATTCCTATAGATGTTGATAATGATGATATAAATCACAAAGAAACTAATGGAAATAGTATTCATTCTGGTGTTCAAAATGATATGAACAATATTTACGATAATACCGATGATAATGACGTACCATATGATTTTGATATTCCGATCGCAGAATGTCAAGAAGTGGCTCATAGTGAATTTTATTTGTCCGACAAACATATCAATTTATTCCATGAAATAATGAACAGAAAACTCAAAGCTCAACGGGTACATCATTTCGCACAGGATGTAGGTTACGTCGGCGCGTTTCTACGTAATTTACAAGTAATACCCAAATCTGAGATTAATATTCAGATCATTTATAGCGGTCAAATTGGTGTTAACATTATAGGTCACTGGATTTGTACAAAATATGACGGTAATGGCAATGTCCACATCTACGACAGTTTAAATAAGAATTACTTGGAAAACGATCAAATCGATTTTTTGAATGCTCTGTATAGATTTAAAAAAAGGTATATATTTCATAAGGTTCAGGAACAGAGCAATGGTATAGATTGTGGGGCATTCGCAATATATTTTGCAAGAGTGTTATGTTACGATAAGTTACCGGAAGAGCAAATGCTATATGATGTACCCATTATGCGGAACCATATACATACATAGTTGAAGTGCTGCTGAATAAAAAATTGTTACCTTTCCCGAACAGTGGATATTTGAACTATTAAAACTTTGTTTTATTATAAACAAAAATTTATCGACACTATTCTCTAAACGTTATCAACAATATCCAACTGTTACAAACAATATTAAATTTTTTTCAAATGTATTCAATTATTATTTACAATATTCGATTGTTATTCACAAAATTCAATTGTTATCAACAATATTCAATTATTATCTACAATGTTCATGAATAAATTATACACTTCATTCATTTTAAAATTCAGCTTGTTTTTTGCTTTTTTCTTGGATTTCTCTTTAAAAAAAAAACGGCTGGACCGATTTCGCTGAAAATTCTTTCAGTTTTTTGTTATGTAATTACGCGTCTAATGTATCTAGTCCCATGTTAATATCATCTTTGGTTCTCAAGATAATCGAGACGAAAAAAATGAATACGAACACACATACACACATACGCACATACGTACGTACACACACACGGGCATCTCTATAAAAGCGTTGGATTTGGATTCTGGTGACCTTGAAACGTGGAGATTTGTCAAAATTTGGAGTTCACAAAATCGGCCCCATTACAAGAACTTCCCACTGGGAAGTTAATAAACGCAATAATATAATAATATATGTAACGTTTGCTTTTAACCTAAAGATCACCAAGCCTGGAGAATTGCTGCAGAAAAACCCAGATCTGGCTAGGGGTAAGAGACATTTCGGCTCATCGAAAAAATTTCAAGAGGATTGATATCGTTACCGCTGCATTTTTGATAACTTACTTCTGCGAGAAGACGCAGAGTAGTAGCGAGTTTAAGAATAGGTGGAATCGCTGAAGAACGTTGTGGTTGTTTAAAGAAATCTTTGACTTCATTAAAAACATACACAAAAGCCTCTTTGTTGAGTCTAAAATAACTCACAAACCTGCAACGAAATGAAGCACTTTGTAATATGAAATTTTGTACACATATGTAGTCGATGCTTGCAAACATACATACATACATATGTATGTATGTACTTCGTATTTGGAAGTTCTAATGGATTAGAGTGATCCCGGATATTTCTTCGTATGACTGCAACATCAACGCATCCTTCATCTTCACAATCGCCAAAAAATAAATCTAAACAACTTTCCATTTTGTTTTATTTTCTGTTTTAGTTTTACTATTATAAATCAAATTTTTTCGTTTGATGTCAACAGCTGATTCTGACATGAAATAAACGCATAAAAGTATGCAATGTGTTTTTTTCTACACAACTAAAAATAGTTGTCTTACATAATACAAAAAGTTAGTTTGGTTGCCTTAAAATTGAGTTCTGTCGGTGACAACTCAACTAACAATAAGTTGAGTTGTCATCCGTAATAGGGGCAATAGTTTATTTGAAAAGTAGCAAAAAGGCACATAAAAAAACCTGGAAAACAACTTTCCCCGGACCGGAGATTCGAACACCCGACCTTCCGGCGCTCTACCATCGTGCTAACTTTGGATTTGCGATAACTGCGCCCAAGCGCGCACTTATACGATTTATTGTCTGTTTTGTTTTATTTTTAAACAAGCCGAAACACTTCCTACCATTGCGCCGGTCTGTGATCAACTGTGCTATCAAGGATATTGCTATGGTTAATGATCAGTATTGCAAATCACACAGCGAACAAGTACTCCTCACCGTTTTTGTGGCTCGGGGCTTGCTGAAACGAAGGAAAATTGAACGTTCCGTCAAACTAAAGAGACCCATGAAAGGATGGAGATTTGTTACGATTATGAGCTCAAGGCTTTTTTAAGTACTTCAAGGATTGGGAAAGGCGATGGCGCAAGTATATTATATTTGAGCGGATTACTTTTATAATGATTTCGTCGTATTACAATATTTAATGATTCTATATACACTCCAAGTACTCCAAGTCTCTCAAACTTCACGCATATAAAAAATGGTTTCAATTATAATTAAATAGAAAAGTCAATGCTTTGGGTGCCGTTTGGTCGTCGGCTTGCGAGACACTGGGTCCCTTGAAACATATGGTTAGGGTTACAAAATTCAAGCACCGATGCTGAATTCATATTCGAGGCATTTGCATCTAAGAATTGGAGTAAATTTCTCAAGTTCCTCGTCAGAAATGTACTCTTGTGCTGCACCGTGGCTACCATGTGATATATATGAGACCTACATAGGTACATGATATTCTCGAAATGAAGAAGTCTAGCTGCTTTTTTCATGTCAGGTGAAGTCAGGTGCAACAACATCAGTTGTGAATGGAGATAATCAAAAAATGCTGGCGAAGGCATAACACTCGCAGCATAAGATCACTTCAAAATTCATACTCTGTGTGTGCATTTCCAATATGACACGGAAACAAAAGAGTTACTGTGAACTACAACCAACGCAAATTCAGTCGAATGAATCTCTCAAATCCTATCTAGGACAACCACCCCCGGAGAGTAGTGAACGAACATCTTCGACACAAACCATCTGCACCCCGTCCAGTTTGTGTGAAAAACAGCATAAGAGCGTACACTTTTGAACCTGCATGAACCCTATAAAAAAAATGGAATAAAACCAATCGCTACCTGTTATGCCGAAGCATGATCGTTTTGAATTTTATAACCACGAGTTCGACTTACCGAGATCGATTCAAATGGTGTTGACCATAAAAGAGGTGAAAGGACGTGAAAGGACTCGACACTATTGCGGACTCGACATATTTTGTTGCTGATGCCGTCAAGGAGACTTCTCCGGATGTAATTGTGTGTATGTCTTTCTGACCTATACACTGACCTAAACACAGCGGGGGAGTAGCGCCAAAGTCTAGTCAAGCTAATATTTGCTAATAACTGGCTTTGTTAAGAAGATTTTTTTTTGTCGACTTTAAGAAGAACGACGAAAATCTGATCGGATGATATGATTAAGACAACTCACTGGGTTTTCGAGATTTAGTATAAAAGACCAGTTTGTCCTCCGTTCAAATTTGGGGGATGTATCTCAAGTTGAAGTAAGACCTGGGCCGACTGCGCGTTTGATTTTATGATATCAGTTCATTCGCAAACTAATTCGATAAGTTGGAATATTTATTGCTGATAGAATAATCATATTTACAACACGTTTTATCGCCATCATCTTTTCCGCATTACAATTGACATAATTGCCCTAAGAGTGCGTGTAGCCCTCCAAAGGCGTCCAAAGTTCAAGGACTCAAATTGGAGTATAAGGGAATGATTAGCCGATAATAAGGCAGCAGCTTTAATTTCTCCGGGTATATAAGTCGAAGGGGCTACCACTTGGAATAACACAAAGTTTTGGTTTGAAACATGAAAACATTTGTGATCGTACTCCTGGGTGTAGCGACGGGTAGGTTCAACACCAGAAAGACCTATAATAATAGATCTTGGGCTGATAAGGAACTTTATTATTTTCAGCTTCGGCCATTCCCCTGAACAGGTCCGTTTATGGGGAAGAGACTTCCGAAGACGGTTGGTTCGTGCCACAAATAGATGGCTCATTCAAATGGGTTACTGAGGAAGAAGCCAATCGAGAATCGCGAAAGCTCAGCATGCAACAATCCCGAAGTTCAGCTGAAGTCGACTTTTATCTGTATACGAGGTCGAACCCAACAACTCCCCAACAAATCTCCGTTAGCAGTCAGGAAACTTTGACCAGCTCCAGCTTCAACAAGGATCACCCCACGATGTAAGTTCTCCAGACAGGTGGGAAAGATTTCCTAATATATGTCTTTTCTCATTTGTTTTCAGAATCATCATCCACGGTTGGCGAAACAATTACCTTTCCGGGGTGAATGAAAATATTCGTTCTGCTCTATTGGACGTTGGAGAATTTAACGTCATATGTGTGGATTGGAGTGATAAAGCTGAAACTATTAACTATATTTCTGCAAAGGACAGTGTCCCAGAAGTTGCCAAGGAAGTTGCTGCTTTGATTGATTTCCTGAGCTCTATTGGTGCACTGTCTTTCGACAACTTGAAGGTCATCGGTCACAGCTTGGGTGCTCATGTATCTGGTTTTACTGGTAAATACGTGACTCAAGGAAAAATCCACACCATCATAGGCTTGGACCCTGCGTACCCATTATACCATTACGGCAACTGTGATGAAAGACTGTGTGAAACCGATGCTTTCTATGTAGAGTCCATCCAAACCGATGGTGGTTTGTTATGATTCTTGAAACCCATTGGCAAGGCTGCTTTCTATCCGAACGGTGGCAGATTACAGCCCGAATGTCACTCGGACCTTACTACTAAATGTTCTCATGAGAAATCGTACATCTATTACGCTGAAGCTATTAGGACTAACGATTTCTTGAGTGTGCAATGTGCCGACTACGAAACGGCCGTTGACAAGGATTGCGGTTCAACGTACTCAGCCAACGTGAAGTTAGGAGCTCCAACCAATGATGTGTTAGCGGATGGAATCTATTTCACTCCAGTGAACAAAGAAGCTCCATACGGCATGGGCTAAAATGATTTCAATGTTCTTTCCTTCTTCCATAATACAATGATATTTATAGTACACTTTTGTTAGTTTTGTTTGTTTTGTTATGTTGACAAAACACTTACTATCTAGGCTATCAAGAAGGTTATTAACTTAGGCTTTTAAACTTTCTCGACTAGTCCCAACTCTAATTTGGCTTGTGTTGGCAGGATCATTAACCAGATGGGCAACTACCGTGAAATTTAAGTCTAATAATGCTGTTGAGTTCCAGAGTTTTCAACCTTCAATTGCTCAACTGCTCCAAAAACTGCTTGAAGCTTAACATACCCAGGTCACTCCCCTACAAAAATGCATGAAATTTTCCTCCCATCCTTATTTTCTCCACAATAATTGTTAAAATCAATTCAGTGCTGGGTTTGATGAAACGATGGTCTGAGAAGTTTCTTAGGCCCCTGACTCTATGCCTCTACATAATCTTTGTTCGCCCTCTTCAAGCCTATCAAGTGTAGTTTCCTTACTAACTTATTCCCATTTCTAGAATCGAAAGCATTCAACGCCGTTTCCTACGTTCTCCTGTCTGTCCTAGAACAATGCCATGTCTTTATCCCCATATCATATCAAGACCGCCCTAAAATAATCGACTTGATCACGCTGGAGCGAGAAAAAGCATTCGACAATCATTCATTCATGGACTTTCTGCCCCAATCTTAGAAATGTCTACCTAAGCCGCCATTAACCCTCTCCTTAGTCGTTTGCTTTTTTTTTCTACTAATATTATAGGCTAAAATTGGGAAGACAAGCGAAGACTATGAAGACTACCACGGAGGGCTGGGATACGGCACCAGGAACTCTTCAGGTGAAGATATCCTAAGCACGTGCAAGTCGTACGGTCTTATAGTGCTAAATACCATGTTCGTCAAACAAAGCCGGCACCTGATCACTTATAGCAGCGGCGGAAATGAAACTCAAATAGACTAGCATTTGGTATCCAGTTTCATGAAGCCACGAGCTAAAGATTGCAAAGTGATCCTGGGAGACGCGATCGCCCCTCAACACCGTCTCCTCCTGACTGAATTTTTTATGGATGCGAGAAAGAAGTCAAAGCAGCAAACGAAGGTGTCTGAGAGAATCAAGTGGTATAAGCTGGATAAAGGAAAAGGCGAAGTTTTTATTACCATCATGGAAAACTACCTCTCTTCCATTATCGATGAGGTCGGTAATGAGGAGTGCAGAGCACAGGACATGTGGGATTCCCTACAACAATCTGGCCTGGAGAAAGCCAAATCACTGCTCGGAACATCTAAAGGCCCTTGCCAACACGCAAAAGAAACCTGGTAGTGGACAGACGAAGCCAAAGCAGTGATACACGAAAAGAAAATGGCTTTCCAAGCTTGGTCAAAGTGCTCTTCTACTAATAGAGAGGAAAAAGCTCGCCGTGAAAAGGTATATAGATATTGCAAAGGTATCGCGAAGAAAAAGTGCGCCGAATTCAAAGCGAAAAGCATGGAAGGCCTCTATCAGGAGTTGGGAGAAATATCGCCTTCCGCGTCTGACAGGAACCAGGCTACCCAGGAGCTTCGACAAAGCAATTTGAACAAAGGAGCAAATATCTTTAAGAAAGCCGCCCAGAGAAGAAGAAATTCTCAGGAGATTCGTTTCCCAAAGTTTATTAACAATGCTGAAGGCCAACTCCTTGTGGAAGAAATATCCGACATCACAGTCGAAGAAGTTCGTTCGGTACGCGGTTAAAAACTCCAAGAAAATAAAAGCTGTTGGGCCGGACGGGATACCCTCTGAGTTCTGGGAAAAGATGGGAGACATCGGGTCTAGTTGGCTCATGGTTCTTATCTCCAAACTTATGAGAGGCGACACTATGCCTAATCAATGGAGGGAAAGCTATCTTCTTCCTGGGTGATACGCGAAATTGTGACAACTACCGTTCTGTCAAGCTGATGTCGCACACCATGAAGATCGTTGAACGGGTATTAGATAGCCGACTGCGGAAAATAATGCGACTATCTGATGACCAGTGCGGGTTTCACTCGGGTAAATCAACAACAGATGCAATCCAAAGTACAATATAAGGGTCATGATGGAAAAGCATCGTGATTCGTCAAAGGACTTGCATATGGTGTTGGTTGATTTCGAGAAGGCCTTTGACCGGCAACCAAGAGATCTTTTATGGGTAGCGCTAAGACAAAAAGGAGTTCCAGAAACCTACGTGCGAGTGATCATGGACATGTACAAGAGAGCAACGACAAGAGTAAGATGCACCGCAGGAGTCACCGAAGAGTTCGCAATCAAAGTCGGTATACACCAAGGGAGCGTCCTCAGCCCACTGCTCTTTATAGCAGTCCTTGATTGCTTGCTTGAAGGAAAAGTGACGGACCCCAATGTGCACCAGCTATTCTTTGCTGACGATGGAGCCATTATAAGTGATGATCAGGCGTCCCTACAACGAGCACTTGATGTGTGGGTGGACATTTTTGAGGGACACGGGTATCGTATTAGTTCAAAGAAGACAGAGTATCTGTGCTGCCCGTTCTCTGACCCTCATCAGCCTATTCCAGACATTTACTTGAATGGAAGAGTGCTTCCCAAGTGTGAAAAGTTTAAATATCTGGGATCTATGATTAATAAAGAAGCAACTTGTGATGACGACATCAACCATCGCGTAAGCGTAGGGTGGATGAAGTGGCGGGAAAACTCCGCTATCTTCTGTGATCGAAAAATGCCTCCTAAGCTGAAAGGAAGGCTCTACACTTCAGTTGTACGTCCGGCGCTCACATACGGTTCACAATGCTGGACAATGCACAAAAAGTATGAGAGCAAATTAACAGCAGCTGAGATGAAGATGCTTCGCATGACAGTGGGAGTAACAAAGCGTAACAGAATTAGAAGTTCAAAGATCCGAGGAAGCCTCCACGTAAAAGAAACCATCACAAGAAAGATAGAGCGCGACCGACTCAGTTGGTATTGCCATGTTCAAAGGAGAGATCCTTTGAACCCCGTCCAAAAGGCGTTATCAATCAACGTTCCAATTTCAATACGCATAAAAGGCAGGCCGAAAAACAATTGGTGCAAACAAATGGAAAAACACCCGCATTTGATTGGCCTCAGCGATGAAGTAATCCCAAACCGGGAAGCCTGTCGCTACTTTCTGAGGTCAAACCGGCGGACCCCACAAGCGGACCAGTAGGAATGCAGTTAAGTGGGAAGGTTATGGTCCTACACTTCTGACCATAACGACGCCGGAAAAAAAAGGAAATAATCTTAGGCAAAGATTGTGTAAGACAATAATGTGACCTTCTAGGGGGGGTGCATTCAAATCTAATCAAGTCAAACTAAATAATTCAAATTGTTTCGTTAGTTTTTTTTTCGTAGGATTATCAATATATTACTGATATGGCAAGGTCGTCTCCTAATGCGGATATTTCTGGTGAATTTTGAAAATAAATAAATAATAATCGGCAAGCAGTTAGCAATGCACTGATACCGTGTAGACTTATTAACCAGAACAACAATAAAAAATCGTACCAGTTTGAAGCGAATTCACAAAATTCCTGTTATTTATTGCACGAAGTTTTTACTCGGAGCAAACAGCAGTAGTCAGTGATCAGGTGATTGGCATTGTGCTGCATCTGGATTATTTATGCTTTCGGTAGAGTGCTCTATTCTGGTTGTTTTTGAATAGCTCCTCTCTGTGGTTTCGGCTATGAAAGCCATAGTTTCCACCATTAATCTTGGAACACTGAAAGTTATTAAAGGCTATCTGGTGTACCTACATATTGCAATGATCAATGATCTGGAGTGCGTAATTTTTTTCTAAATAAACACGATCTTCACTCCCGTGCGTTGCTTTATGGTAGGTGTCTAGTAATGTACGAAATGTGAACAGCGAAAAATAAAACACTTTTGTTTCGAGGTTTCGACAATCGTTAGTATATACAAAGGTTTATTTAAAATGAAAACGAGATTTAGATAGTTGTTCTTAGCGAGGCGATCGAAAAGCAAGTGGACGAGAGTTTTCCTCCCCAGCCACCATCGAGCCACCCACGCACGATCAGCAAGGTAGGTAGGCAGTGCATGAAGAGCACATAAGCGAGAAAATGCCATTTTCGAGAGATGAGAGTGATAATTGCGGGAGTGGTCCGATGGGAGCTGTTGGGAGAATATTTTGCGGCTCGCTGCAAATGCATCAGAAGAAAACGAAGACGAGAAAAATCGAGAGTGTTGGCTGACGGGCTGATGCATGTGCAGCGATCCACGGATACTCTCTCGTTTGTTAATTTATGATATGAGTTAATTTATAATATACAAATTGAAATCAAATGAACGAAAATGAATGAAATAAGCAAGTAGATTAATGTACAATTTTAGATAGTATTAAAAATGGGCTATCAATATAATAATGTGCAAATAACAACAAAATATTCTTGAACATTCCGCCGCCCCTGAAACAATGTTTCAGCAGACAGGTAGCACGGCAAGCTTGTGGATTGGTCGAGTTAGGTTGCCGTTTGCGGTTCGAAGTGTGACGACTCGTATAAGGCCGTCTGATCCCGGATGTGTCTCGATGACTCGTCCCATTGCCCATTTCCCTGGTGGTAGATTGGGGTCCTTGATAACAACAAGATCATTAATCTTAATGTTCTTCTCAGTGTGCTGCCATCGGGGACGTTGTTGCAGTGACGTCAAATACTCGCTCTGCCACCTCTTCCAATACCCTTGAATTTTTGCCTGAAGGTTCTGCCAGGTAGTAAGTCGATTTGTTGGTACGTCGATCATAGGCTCTGGTATTGCAGCATACGATTCCCCTAGAAAAAAATGAGCGGGTGTTAATGGGTCTAATTCTGTATCTGAGATTTGGCATAATGGCCGCGAGTTTAGTATGGCTTCGATTTGAGTCAAAAGGGTGTACAACTGCTCATAGGTGAGGATATCATCGTTTATGACTCGGCGCAGATGTTGCTTCACGGATTTCACCCCCGCCTCCCATAAGCCGCCGAAATGGGGTGCTGCGGGGGGAATGAAGTGCCACGAGATGCCATCGCGAGCTAATGATTCGGCAACGATCGAATTATGATTTTCGGACAAAACAAGTTCGTGCATTGTAGTTAACAGACGAGCACATCCGCGAAAATTCGTTCCGTTGTCCGAATATATGTGCGACGGTTTGCCACGACGCGCGGTAAAACGACGAAGTGCTGAAAGGAATGACTCAGTCGTGAGGTCACTCACTAGTTCGAGGTGGATTGCCTTCGTAACAAAGCAAACAAATAGCGAAATGTAACCTTTTGAGAGTGTAGACTTTCGACCCGATTTAGTTTTTAATGTTATTGGCCCGGCATAATCACATCCGCAGTATGCGAAAGGTCTGCTGACATGAATACGCTGAGGTGGGAGATTACCCATTAACTGACTAATGGTGGCCTTCCTCTGGCGGAAGCAGCGCATGCATAGGTGCGTGATTTTGCGCAGTAAATTTCGACATCCAATAATCCAGTATTCGTGGCGGATAAGCGCAAATAGTGTCGAGATGCCAGGATGCAAGTAGCGAATGTGGGCGTCTAAAACGATGAGCTTCGTGATGGTGTGATCCTTCGGGATGATGATTGGATGCTTAGTGTTAAATGATAGATTTGCTTGTTGAAGTCTGCCCCCCACACGCAGGATATTATCGGAATCTAGAAATGGAGATAAATTACCAATTTTGCTACTTTTAGGGAAAACATTGTAATTTCGATAATGAGTTATGTCATCACCGAAGTACCGAATCTGTAACCATCTGATTATATATATTTTGGCACTGCAAATTTCTTGAGGTCTTAGAAGGTGTGAGGAAGACCGCTCCTTTTTCCTGCAGTTAGCTATAAACCGATACATTCGAGCGACAGTTCTGATGAGAACCATCCAGGATGAAATGCGTTCCGACAATATTTCGAAAGGATGTTCATCTGTAGTGGTTAAGTATGATTGTTGTACAATTCTTTTCTCCTCCTTCTTTGAATCAGGATCATCTTCAAATTGGTTTACTGTTGGCCAGTGTTCGGGACTATAGCGAAGCCATTTCGGGCCCGTCCACCACATTGAGTGCTCCAACAATTGCGATGGTAGTATACCGCGAGAAGCGCAATCAGCAGGATTGCATTCTGACCTTACATGGAACCAACGATTTCGTGGTATCGTGCTAAGGATTTCTGCAGTACGGTTTCCAACGAAAACACTCCAACGTCGCGGAGGAGACGACAACCACGAGAGAACGACCTTGGAATCGGACCATGCATAAACATTTGGAAAGGTGACATTAAGGGAATTTTGAACCGCCACGAGAAGTCGAGACAATAAGACCGCACCGCACAATTCTAATCGCGGTATGCTTAGTTGCTTTAACGGAGCAACTCGTGATTTTGCAGCAACAATGTTCGTTTCGAAGTGTCCGTTCGGTAGTTGGTAACGCGAATATATCACTGCAGCATACGCAGACTCCGAAGCGTCTGAAAAGCCATGTAATTCAAATGCTGCGCATCCTAAACCGATTACGCGGGGTACCGAGATCTGCGTTAGACACGACAACTCCGCGCGATATTTATTCCATGTGGTGGCTATGCAATCGGGAACAGCTTCGTCCCAATCCAATTTCCGATGCCACAGTTCTTGGAAAATAATTTTAAGTTGAATAATGGTTGGAGACAGAAAGCCAAGTGGATCGAAAATACGAGCTACGTCTCGCAATATTTGTCGCTTCGTAATTGATGCATTTGAAGTATAATTCAGCTGAAAACTAAACACATCGCGATTTGAGTTCCACGACAAACCGAGAACCTTTACCCAAGAATCTGCACCAGTATCTAAAGATCTATTCGTTTGCGATTGTGTACTGTCTTTAGGTAAGAGCTCATGAGAGTTACTGTGCCATTTGCTTAAAGTCATACCGCACTTAGAAAGTAGTTCGACTAATGAATCACGCTTAAAAATGGCTTCAGCAAGAGTATCAGCTCCGGACGCAACGTCATCGACGTAAAAGTCATTAAGCATCACATCCGACGCGATTGGAAACTTATCTTTATACGCTTCAGCGTGTTGTTGCAACGTTCTAACAGCTAAATATGGAGCACAAGAAGTACCGTATGTGACAGTGCATAAACGGAAATGTCTTAAGGGTGCCGATGGTGATTTGCGCCAAACTATGCGCTGATAGTCCGAGTCATCGACCGATACCCGAATTTGCCGATACATTTGAACGATATCCGCGGTGAACACGAACCCAAAGCGACGAAAACGTAGACAAACCGAAAAAAGATTTCGCTGGATAGGCGGACCGATCATAAGAGAGTCATTTAGGTTGTTGCCTTTTGTATCTTTCTGAGAACCGTCAAAGACGACGCGAAGTTTAGTTGTAATGCTGTCTGGTTTAAGGACAGCATGATGGGGAAGATAGTAGATATTGGGTTTTTCGATCTCAGACTGAGGTATTTCCGACATGTGTCCTAAAGCTAGATAATCATCAAGGAATCGAGAATAACTTTCGAAGAATTCTGGACTTTTAGAAAACTTTCTTTCCATTGACTGCAAACGAGAGATTGCGCCAAGCAATGTATTCGCGAAGTTTGGAGGTGATTTAAAGGGAAGATTGACGATGTATCTCCCGTCCGCGGATCGACGATGAGTCTTAAGAAAATGTTCCTCGATTTCCCGATCCTCTTTAGAAATAATTGATTTCGGATCAACCTCCTCAATTGTCCAAAATGACTGAAGAAGCGAATCGATGTCCACAGTATTATGGTAGGAGATAACACTTGTTTCATTGTTAGATAAAAGTGGTCCAGCTAAGACCCAACCAAATATAGTTTTTTGTGCAATGGGCTGTCCACCTTTACCTCGAACTACATTTCCTTGTAGAATTTCCCATACCTTGTCGGCTCCTAGAAGTATATCTACCGGGCTCGATTTGTTAAAGTCTGGATCAGCTAATTTTAATCTATATAGCTGGTCATAGTCTTCGCGTGCAAAAGAAGATGTTGGTAGGTTTTTTGTTACACTAGATAATATATATGTATCGACAGGTATACTATATTTATCAAAACGCGAACAAATGACGAATGACGCTAAGCCTCTAGATTTACCAGCATTGGTGGAACCAATACCACAAATGGGTATTCGAGCATTTCTACGAGGAAGTCCTAACCGTTGAACGCAGGACTCAGTGACAAAGGACACTTGAGACCCAGAATCAAGAAGGATGCGTACAGGTTGATAGTTGCCGTTCTTATCAATGACCTTTCCTATAGCAGTAGGGAGCAATGTGAGGGGTACTTTGTATGAGATGTTCGAATGGTTGTTCACTAAAGAAGTGGCTTGCGCGGAAGTAGAGGGTAGATTTGAACCAAATGAAGGGACTGAATAGATAGCGTTTTTGGATGTGTCTCGCGGAATAGAATTTTTTGTTGACGTATTAGGTGATGGATTGAATTTATTAGCGGAATCATCATGGACCAAAGTGTGGTGCCGAGTATTGCATGATCTGCATCTGAACCTGGATTGACAACGAGCCGACGAATGACCACTACGAAGACAATTGAAACAAATCTTATTAGCCTTAACAAATTCTCGTCGGTCTTGTATGGACATTCCGAGAAACTCTGTACATTGGACAAGCCCGTGATTAGAGTTACATTTCTCGCAGTTTGTTGATGACGAAACATGCAGGCTCCTAGCTGCTGTATGCTTAGTTCTATGGTTGTCGCGAATATTGATTTTGCAGCTTTCTAAGGCCTCACACCGACGCTCCAAGAAGTCTAAAAATTGGTCGATCGTAGGATAGTCCTCGGAGACGCTATCTTCGGACCATGCCTGGCGAGTTTCGGGGTCTAGCTTGTTGAGCAGTATATAAATAAGCCACGGATCCCTATTGATTGAATTAATAGATATTAAACCGCGCACTATTTCATCGGCCCCGTCCGAGATTTTCCGAAGTAAGATGGTGTTCGAGGTATGAGTAACGGGAAGTTCCATAAACGCGCGAATATAACTGTTTATAACATGACGCGGTCTATCATACCGTTTTTCGAGCCTTGCCCACGCCTGATCGTATGTCGCGTCACAAATCGGAATATGATTGAGGAGATTTAATGCTTCATTTCGAAGACATGATTTCAGAAAATGAAATTTTTGAATTGGTGTTAAGCTAGCCTTGTTGTGCACCGCGCCCTCGAACATGTCCCGAAACGCGGGCCAATCCCGATAGTTACCCGAAAATGGTTCTATTCGAATAGACGGAAGGAAAAAATCCGAATTTTTCATAGACGAATCCGATTTATTTAATGTTTCAATTAAAACTTGTTGCTGATCAGCTAACCGGCTCACAACATCTTTATTCTTTTCAACACGCTCACGTTCTTTTATTGCCGAAAGAATCACAGACTTAACCATAATATACTTATCTTCAAAGTCCTCGAAGTCAGGCATTGGATTTGTATAGCCCTCCTTACCCACGTGCTCGTAGATCTGCTTCTGAGACGCGTTGAACTCATTCCACAGGTCCTCTGCTTTTTGCAATTTCACCTGCAGTTCCACTACTGTGCTTTTCTCACTTATCGTTTCAGTATAAGACGCTAACTTAGTTAGTGAACCCTTTAAATGGCCACGTGTTAGACGAAGAACAGATAGTGAATGTGACTCGGACATTTTAGTTTCTTATCACACTCACTGCGCGGATTACCGATAGTCTGAACTAAAGTACAGTCGAGTTCTTCACGTGTAAAGGAAATACACGAAAAACGATTGAACGACTTAAAATCCGGTTCGAATTGGACCAAAAAATGTCTAGTAATGTACGAAATGTGAACAGCGAAAAATAAAACACTTTTGTTTCGAGGTTTCGACAATCGTTAGTATGTACAAAGGTTTATTTAAAATGAAAACGAGATTTAGATAGTTGTTCTTAGCGAGGCGATCGAAAAGCAAGTGGACGAGAGTTTTCCTCCCCAGCCACCATCGAGCCACCCACGCACGATCAGCAAGGTAGGTAGGCAGTGCATGAAGAGCACATAAGCGAGAAAATGCCATTTTCGAGAGATGAGAGTGATAATTGCGGGAGTGGTCCGATGGGAGCTGTTGGGAGAATATTTTGCGGCTCGCTGCAAATGCATCAGAAGAAAACGAAGACGAGAAAAATCGAGAGTGTTGGCTGACGGGCTGATGCATGTGCAGCGATCCACGGATACTCTCTCGTTTGTTAATTTATGATATGAGTTAATTTATAATATACAAATTGAAATCAAATGAACGAAAATGAATGAAATAAGCAAGTAGATTAATGTACAATTTTAGATAGTATTAAAAATGGGCTATCAATATAATAATGTGCAAATAACAACAAAATATTCTTGAACAGTAGGTTTTTCGACGTATAGGTATCTTTGGATCTAATCAGATTTAATTTTAGTCATTCAACAAGACTTGTTTGACAGCTGTTTCGTGCCATAAACCTTTGATAAGCCTCTTGTTATAAGTAGCGAATACTGATGTATTTGTCAATTTGCTCAAGATTAGATTGGTCTACCAATAACATAGCTCGTCAGTCGTACGTTGGTGTTTTTGGGGGAATTGAATTTCCTATTAAGGGTTTTTTATGATTATCGAGTTCTTGGTATTGTAAATAATTTCGTACAGATTGAGATTGATTTATCGATTAACCGATTAGACGGTTTGACAACAAGATCAGGGGGAGCAAATAGGAATGTTTTCGAGACAAAACTACGTTTTGGGTTTCAGGGCACGCAGTAGACTTGTGTAGGGTTTGTGGAAAGGCAATCCATTTGGTCAGTCTGCGCTTACACATAGTACAGAGAGCATGGGCTAAAAGAAAACCTTGAATTGTCTATGTACTTTTATAGATTTTAATTATAGAAACAAAGAAATCGTCATCGGGAGATATTGCCAATTAAACGGCAGAGTCAATCGAATGGGTACACTGCTATATTTTCTTGAGATCACACGACCACTAACGCCGTCTGCAGTAGACAAATTGGTTGTCCTGGTCTATGGCATGTGGCACTATCATGTGATTCCAGAATATCTTGGATTCAGGTCTATCTAGTTTGGGCCGAAAACAGTCTTCCAACATGACACGATCGTTAAATCCATTGATCGTACCATGGCGATCATTTTCACAGAGAAACAAATACAATCACACCACCGACATGAAATCCACGCCATACGGTCTGATCTGGTAAGTGTGTTGGCCAACATTTTACGCACAGTTCGCCACAAAGTGGAATGGGAGAGTGCGCACTATAGCAGGTACAGCCTGTCTGGGACAGTTGCGATCGAAAAAGTTGTTGCCAACGATTCAGAAACTCATCAGCATTTTTGTTAATTTCCAAACGTTGATTTTTTATGAACTTCACCATCGTAAGAACGTGAACCTTGGCGAACCTTTTGAAACCAACAGGTGGTGAAAAAAGCTTACAGATGCAATTGTATTAAAACACAAAAATGTCGTGTCCCTATCTTGAGTTTTGAGCCAGGTGGAAGTTCTTTTTCCAGGAAACTTTTCAGAGATGGTTTCCTATATGCTGTCAGAGATTAAGTAAACGATAATTGATACTACCCCATGGGCTGTAGGCCCGACGTATTGTGACTGGTGAATGATGACTATCGTAACGCCATAATTAAACCGCACTTTATATGTTTTTTTTTTCGATAATGTCTTTGAGATTAGTTTTGTTCTCCACAGTTGTTGTCATAACGTCAATTGGATTTAATTTACGGCTCAAATGCGTAACTAGATATAGTGGTATGGGTCTTGTCTATCTTCTGATACTAATTGGCAGTTGATTATATGATGTTTTGGAATTGATAACGCATCTAGAGATTAAGTGGATCGATTTCAGGCTTTTCTGCCTCTTATTCTTGACACCTAAGTGATTTTAAGACACATATTATAATCTGTAATTATAATTATTACAACCATTTCCGCATGATTTTTTTTTATCCCTGTTTATTCACGTTACCTCCAATTATTTATTTATTTATTTATTTTTTCATCAATTGAGTACAAATTTACCATTATCTTAAAATTACTTAATATAAAAGCATAGAAACCGACTAATGATAGGAGAAACGGGCAATCGATGTGATTATTTATAAGGTCACGAATAAACAGTGAACAGAGATAAAATTCCTAATAATTTGCACCTCGTTTCATATGGAGGCATTTCAATGTTCCGGCGCAATCTGCGCACGGCTACTCTGGCTAAACGTTTTTGAATTTTCTCAATTCTAGCTGAATGGATTGTATAAATAGGATTTTAGACTTCTTCTTTTCCTTTTTTTTCCGGCGTCGTTATGGTCAGAAGTGTAGGACCATAACCTTCCCACTTAACTGCATTCCTACTGGTCCGCTTGTGGGGTCCGCCGGTTTGACCTCAGAAAGTAGCGGCAGGCTTCCCGGTTTGGGATTACTTCATCGCTGAGGCCAATCAAATGCTGGTGTTTTTGCATTTATTTGCACCAATTGTTTTTCGGCCTGCCTTTTTTGCGTGTTGAAATTGGAACGTTGATTGATATCGCCTTTGGACGGGGTTCAAAGGATCTCTCCTTTGACTTCATGACAACATGGCAATACCAACTGAGTCGCTCGCGCTCTATCTTTCTTGTGATGGTTTCTTTTACGTGGAGGCTTCCTCGGATCTTTGAACTTCTAATTCTGTCACGCTTTGTTACTCCCACTGTCATGCGAAGCATCTTCATCTCAGCTGCCGTTAATTTGCCCTCATACTTTTTGTGCATTGTCCAGTATTGTGAACCGTATGTGAGCGCCGGACGTACAACTGAAGTGTAGAGCCTTCCTTTCAGCTTAGGGGGCATTTTTCGATCACAGAAGATGGCGGAGTTTTCCCGCCACTTCATCCACCCTACGCTTACGCGATGGTTGATGTCGTCATCACAAGTTGCTTCTTTATTAATCATAGATCCCACATATTTATACTTTTCACACTTGGGAAGCACTCTTCCATTCAAGTAAATGTCTGGAATAGGCTGATGAGGGTCAGAGAACGGGCAGCACAGATACTCTGTCTTCTTTGAACTAATACGATACCCGTGTCCCTCAAAAATGTCCACCCACACATCAAGTGCTCGTTGTAGGGACGCCTGATCATCACTTATAATGGCTCCATCGTCAGCAAAGAATAGCTGGTGCACATTGGGGTCCGTCACTTTTCCTTCAAGCAAGCAATCAAGGACTGCTATAAAGAGCAGTGGGCTGAGGACGCTCCCTTGGTGTATACCGACTTTGATTGCGAACTCTTCGGTGACTCCTGCGGTGCATCTTACTCTTGTCGTTGCTCTCTTGTACATGTCCATGATCACTCGCACGTAGGTTTCTGGAACTCCTTTTTGTCTTAGCGCTACCCATAAAAGATCTCTTGGTTGCCGGTCAAAGGCCTTCTCGAAATCAACCAACACCATATGCAAGTCCTTTGACGAATCACGATGCTTTTCCATCATGACCCTTATATTGTACTTTGGATTGCATCTGTTGTTGATTTACCCGAGTGAAACCCGCATCAGATAGTCGTATTATTTTCCGCAGTCGGCTATCTAATACCCGTTCAACGATCTTCATGGTGTGCGACATCAGCTTGACAGAACGGTAGTTGTCACAATTTCGCGTATCACCCTTTCCTTTGTGCAAAGGAAGAAGATAGCTTTCCCTCCATTGATTAGGCATAGTGTCGCCTCTCATAAGTTTGGAGATAAGAACCATGAGCCATCTAGACCCGATGTCTCCCATCTTTTTACAGAACTCAGAGGGTATCCCGTCCGGCCCAACAGCTTTTATTTTCTTGGAGTTTTTAACCGCGTACCGAACTTCTTCGACTGTGATGTCGGATATTTCGGCATGATTCGGGGCGGCTCTTGGAAAGTACACTCGGGGAAACTATTCGTTCAGAAGTTCCTCGCAATACTGTCGCCATCTGTGGAGAATTGTTTCGTCTTCCACAAGAAGTTGGCCTTCAGCATTGTTAATAAACTTTGGGAAACGAATCTCCTGAGCATTTCTTCTTCTCTGGGCGGCTATCTTAAAGATATTTGCTCCTTTGTTCAAATTGCTTTGTCGAAGCTCATGGGTAGCCTGGTTCCTGTCAGACGCGGAAGACGATATTTCTTCCAACTCCTGATATAGGCCTTCCATGCTTTTCGCTTTGAATTCGGCGCACTTTTTCTTCGCGATACCTTTGCAATATCTATATACCTTTTCACGGCGAGCTTTTTCCTCTCTATTAGTAGAAGAGCACTTTGACCAAGCTTGCAAAGTCATTTTATTTTCGTGTATCACTGCTTTGGCTTCGTCTGTCCACCACCAGGTTTCTTTTGCGTGTTGGCAGGGGCCTTTAGATGTTCCGAGCAGTGATTTGGCTATCTCCAGGCCAGATTGTTGTAGAGAATCCCACATGTCTTGTGCTCTGCACTTCTCATTAACGACCTCATCGATAATGGAAGAGAGGTAGTTTTTCATGCTGGTAAAAAACGGGCATGCTCTAGATTTTTTTTTTTTTTTTGTTTGATCTTACTCTTACAACACCGGTGATCTCCAGTCATGTCAACCCACTGATTTGCATGCACACTTGTGGTATGGGGCAGTTTAATGGTGGTATATGTATCCCTAGGCTCACCTTGGTGTTTTCTAAATTGCCTAGATGTGATTTTTGTTTACCTTTGTTTAGTCGCCTTTTATGACAAGCGAGAGGTATCGCTGCAGGGATATTCTTAACCCGTCCCTGCACAGGTAATAAATAGGATTTCAGACTGCACTACAATATTCCAAATGAGATCCTACAAAAGCAAAAAACAGTTCGGAAAACTTTCAAATCATCAGATTACATAAGACAATGGGAATTATGGAAAATATCGGGGATATCATTAACGAATAACAGGAACAGCAACGGTCGAACGACATCAGTCTTAAGAGGATTAACCGACAGCCCATTTCTCGATCACGTCTAGCGCCGCCTGCGCTTTGAGACAGACATTCGCTAAACATGAGCCGACAGAGAGAACAGCAACATCATCCGCATAGGCCTGGGCATAGATTCCAGAGGCATTGAGAGCATCTAGCAGAGAATCGACCACCATGCCCCAAAACAGCGGAGACAAGACGCCACCTTGCGGGCAGCCCCTGTTTACTCCAGACTTGACACATTGTTCGAGGCCTGCATCAGCGATCAATGTCCTGTGCACAAGCATTGCTTTGATCCACAAAACCAGTGATATCTACGCCATGCCGTCTAGCAGCGTTACACATGCTGTCGAAAGTAGCGTTATCAAAATCTCCCTCAATGTCGACGAAAATGCCTAGTACATACTCTTTCCTTTCGAGAGCGCATTCAATTCTCCCAACTAGGTTTTGAATTGCAATCTCGCAGGATTTTCCGCGCTGATAAGCATGTTGCGGGTCCGAGAGAGGCTGCATTCGAAGGGCAACTTTGCGCACGTGCAACTCTACTAATCTCTCCATGCTTTTCAGCAAGAAGGATGTTAGACTGATTGGTCTAAAACTCTTGGCGAGTGAGTAATCTTTCACCGCGCGCCAAGGAATAGGTATGTGGGCAAGTGCCAGGCTAGCAGTGAAAATTCTTTTCAGAGTAGGAAGCAGCTGTCTTATACCTTTTTGCAGCATAACAGGGTATATCCCACCAGTGCCCGGCGACTTAAAGCCATCGAAAGATAACACAGCAAATTCAATGGCCTCAGTAGTTGCCACGCGTGACACATCATACCAGCTACGCCGAGTTGTTTTCATCGGTTCAGTCGCAGTTTCCAATGAGGGAGTGTGCAACGAGCCGATGACAGTGAAGGTACCATCACACTTTCTGAGTACATCCAGCTTTGTCGATTTTCCTAGTTTGAGAACGTTTACCAACTTGCTGGTCCCGCTCAGGGATTTGATCTCTTCGCAGAAGGACTTATAGGAATCATTCTACGATTTTCGAATAAGCTTCTTATATTCCTTCTGCTTCGATCTAAATATATTTATTCCAGTCATCTTCCGATTTCGATTTAAGCAATCTATTCAGGAGACTTCTGGCTACTCTGCGAAGACATTCCACCAGGAGGTTCCTGCTGGGAGGTTTTTTGACAGGACATGCGATTTCGAAACAGTTGGTGATGGCGCTGCTCAGGTTATGAACGGCATCTTCCACCAATTGATTTGTTTTGAGTTTAGGCAGGGCTTGAGGGGATTTCCCAAGCTCCTCCCTGAATCGCACCCAGTCCGTCTTTCTCGGATTCCGCTTGGGCTGCGAGGGGGAGATCCCACACTTCAATTGGAATTCGATGTATCTATGGTCTGACAGTGTAACATCTGGTAAGACTCTCCAGTTAGTGATGGCCTTCACATGCCTATTAGACAGGGTTAGGTCAATCACTTCTTGTCGTCTCGCCGTCGCAAAGGTTGGCTGAGAGCCAACATTGTTGATGATAAGGTCAGACGAAAGAATGAAGTTTAAAAGATGGTCTCCTCTCCGGTTGCATTTGCTGCTGCCCCAAACAGTATTTTGAGCGTTAGCATCGCAACAGATGATGAGTCCAATCCTTCTGGCTTCGCAGTACTCTACGAGTTCAGAAACCGCCTTAGGTGGCGGGGGCAGTACCGAGTCGTGGGGGAAGTAAGCAGACGCCACGACGAAGTGTTCAATTTCTCCGTGCGCTTTGTAGCTAACTTTCGCAGCCACCAGAGCTTGACCACAGAATTGGCCAAGTTTGGTTGCCGATAGCGTGTTTGATATGATGAGGCAGACCCTGGGCCTTTCGGATCGTTCATCATAAAGGATTGTAGCATCACATATACCACCAAGACCACACAGGCGTTTATTCCACACCCATGGTTTCTGAATGGATACAATGTGATGATTTTGCATGCAATTCTGCTACTGAGAAGAGCGTTAGCAGACTTGCAATGCGAGAGACATTCTATTAGCCTTCCTAGCTTTCCTAAACTCAACTGACTCACACCCTATAGCAATATCTTCTTCCCTGTATCTCGACCTTGTTTCAATTAAGTAAGTATGTACTACCTCGGAAGATACAATGAAAGTCGTTTGTTTCGTGTTCGATTCATCATATCATCGACACCAATTGCTTACAATCCACAATGAAACAACAAGAGCGAACAAAAGCTCATTCATCATAGTTCTTAGTTCCTCCAATTACAAAGCTTTTGTCGTTCATATCATATTACATTACCAAAAAAGCTTTTTTACATTCCGACATTTATGTTGTTTAGTACATCGTTAGTTATATCGTTGATTGGTACATATGTACATATTTAGTTGCTCAATCGAAGCATAGTATTAGGATTCAGGGCTCATCCTAATTTCCGTTCGTCGTCGCATGAGCAAATTCGAATTTCATCCACATATTATAGTATTCAAAATTAAGTATATAATACAATAAACTATCAACATGCCAACCCAATTACAAGAATTAAAGCATCAACAAAGGGTATAAAAATACCTCTCGAGTACAAACTTTGGTTGAGACCAAAAACCTTTTACCTTCAGTGTTGGAATACCGACTTGGAATATTAGAGTCACAATTTACTCGCAGGCAATTACGATAATTTCGCAATAAAATTTTACATGAAGATAAGGTGCGTTCCAAAATTATAGTACCATCCTCTAAATGTTCTGTGTAAATAATACAACACAAGTAATAGGGGAAAAAAATTACTGAGTTCTTCGAAGTATACTCAAAAATATAAAATAAACTCAAAATTCCAACTATTTTAACGTATTAACTGTTATTTGCTTTCATTTGACGAACGCACACAAATTTAGTGTCCCATAAAGGTAGAGCCAAACTCCGACTAAAGCTATTTTCTTTCTCTAACGGTAAAATTTAAATACTCGTATATTTAACAATGTGTATTCCGTGGCTGTATGAATAGCGATGATTTGCTCTCGATCAGTGTCGATCATTTAGCGTTTAAGTGGACGCTGTTAAGATGGGGTGGTCGTGGTGCAATGGTAATCATCACCGACTGTTGAGCCGGAGGTCAACATTCATACATGGATAAACTGTGCAACAACATCAGTTGTGAATGGAAGATGATCTAAAAGTGCTGATGAAGGCATAACACTCGCAGCATAAGATCACTTCCAAATTCATACTCTGTGTGTGCATTCTAATATAACACCTTAATGACATGGAAACAAAAGAGTTACTGTAAACTACAACCAACGCAAATTCAGTCGAATCTCTTAACTCCTATCTAGGATAACCACCCTCGGAGAGTAGTGAACGACCATCTTCGACACAAACCATCTGCACCCCGTCCAGGTTGTGTGACAAACACCATAAGAGTGTACACTCTTGAACCTGCATGAATGAAAAAAAAACAAGAACTTCCCACTGGGAAGTTAAAAAGTCGTTGAATGAATTCGAAAAAGGTCAAATGATTGAGTTGCTGAAAAATGGCAAATCTAAGCGTGAAATTGGAACGCAGTTAAATCATTCCAATCATGTCATTCAAAATTTAAAGAAATTGAGGACTGTTTGTGGCACAAAAAAGTCATCAGGCCGTCCTGAAGCCAAAGAAGGCGCGTTTTAAAGGAATTGTCTAATTCTACAAACAGTATTCGATGCGATGTGTTGCAGTATGTCCTGGAATAAAAGCCGCCAAGTCAACCGTTCACAGATTTGTAAAGGGGCACGTTCGGCTGCAATCGAAAAGAATGAAGTCACAACCACCTCTTACTAGCATAGGACGACCCGATTGGACTAGGCTCAAGGCACATAACATTTGATGAAGAATGGAGAAAAGTTGTGCGGAGTGATGAAAAAAGGTCAATTGTTTAGCAATTGTTCCTAACAGGAAAAATGCGGAGAAGTCCCAAGACATATTGAAGGAAACCAACTCTCGACGAACGGGACAAAAATTTAATGTAAATTCAATAGGATAATGCTCCAATTCACGTGGCGGCTTCATCTAAAAAGTGGTTACCTGACAGAGAAACACGTCAGGCACGTTCGCCAGACTTGAACAGAATCGAAAACGGTGTATGCTGGGGGATGGCAATTTAACAGGGTTATTATCGATAGTTGGCAAACAATTAAAAAAGGAAACAATCCAAAAATTAGTAGGCTCAATGCCAAACAGGGTCTACGACACAATTTCAAAAAAAAAGGAGGATTCATCGGGCTGTCAACTGTCTGAATACAACCAGTGGCACTATCATTTTGGGACATCAAATTTTCCGTTTTTTTTTTTTTTTTTAATATTGCACTTTTAAATTTGTAAAGAATTTTGGAAAAGAAGTACGTTTTTTCTAGATAATCGAGACATTCGAATTTTTATTATTATTAATACTTTTGATTTATTGTCTGTAATTGCATGTTTATCGACGGCTCTATCATTTTGGGATGCACCTTACTTATCGCAATGAATAAGAAGACTTGTATGATTCGGCTAAAGCTAAAATTATTTCACTTATGTGCATAAATATGCGGAGTAGCAGCTTTGAAACATAATGGACTTCCTTTCCTTCTCCTGCTAATAATCTACCAAAAATCTAGAAAATGCTTAAGGGAACGTTATCATAACGATTGTTTGATATTTAAGCTTTTCCACTTGCCGAAAATTTCAAGAACTTCAACTAATAGACACCATTAGTGCCACTTTCCAATTCTCTCCTGGTTTGGAAATCTGACATTGATAAATGTCATAATTATTCATATCGCAAGGTGTAAAGTTGACCGAAACTCAAACTAAATGGAACGAGCAGTTTGATTATAAAAACTTCCCAACTTGGCAACAATGTGCTGGTATTTTGGAAAAGCGATATCAATTCCTTGAACAGATTACAACAAACAGCCATTGGCACGGCAAGAAACCAATCGTTTTGACTATCGTCTAGTATTATCGGTCACCGCTAATCAAAATCGTGTTCCTTTTGCAAAGACAACGCTCACTCTATTGGTAGTTGCCATATTTTAATAAGCTGCCTATTGTTGGTCGCTTTAATACTGCAAAGAGCTAATTTTATGCTTAAACTGCCTAGGGAGAGGTCTTATTCTTGCTAAGTGTCCAACGAGTTACAAATGTAGAGTCGCATCATACCTCACTTCGTCGGACAAATCAGTCCACAACGGGCTAAATACAGCAAAAAGATTAGCTCTCTAACTCAGACTAATATTCGATCACCTATATCGACATTTGAACTTCCACTGGTGTTACACTTAACATTGGAAATTGGAATCTTCAAAAAAAAAAAAAAAATATTCCGACGGACATTTCAATCGTCCAGGACCCATAGATATGGTCGCAGGAGCAGAAGCTGTTTTTGATTTGCTACTGGTAGGGCAAATAAAGCTTGGAGATAGACTTCCATCCTTGCAAGTACACACCTCGGTTGGGTTTTATCACGAAGACATAAAACAATCGCAGATGATTCTAAGAAATCTGAGAAAAAACTATGCGTAATCTCTATTGAGGACAAACTCGAAGAAGTCGTCGAGAAGTTTCGGGAACTTGAAGGTGTAACTCGCCATAAATCAAAGTGGACAGAGGAGCTAGTCCATTGAGCAGCACACTTCAAGGAGACAATGGAGGAGCTACCACTGGTAAACTCATGGTGAAACTACCTACAACTACTACCTTGAACTACAGCGATTCAAATTATCTCGATGATTCATACAACATTGCATTTCGTCGTTTTCTATTATTCGAAACAAGACTAAAATAAGACAATTCGCTGAAGACATCATATGAAATGTTTCTAGAAGAATATGAAACTTTGGATCATATGTTTCTTGTGAAAAACCCAGATTTAGCCAAAGTATTCGATGCTTCTTGTCGCATGGAACCCTATTAGGGTACGACATATTCCAAAAGACCGACATTGTCTTTACCATCTTCGTTAATCGATCAAAGGGGCTGACTCATTTGTATCATAGTTAAGGCAAAAATCATTACACAAGAAGACAGCAAATCCATAACAAATCGAATAAATCGACAAAGAGTGGAGACAATTTATGGACAATCTGATCTCTTTTCAGAACCCCTCAAATCCATGATTTTCTCTTAGACAAACATTATGGCTTTTGCGATTCGTCCATTAAAGCTTATGGTAGCTGCATTTATATTGGGAATTATAAGGAATTTAGAACAGTGCAAAGGTGTCTTAAACTTATTTGTTCAATATAATTGACAACTTTAGCTCCTATGCAAGGCCCATAAGAGTCTTGGAAATTTTTTTTCGATTCTTGGCAAGGCTACAAAACAAAGAGCTGGATATAGCATCGCCCACAACCCCACAACAATTCGAAAACACTTTATACAAGATAGTTTTGATAGTACAGGGAAATGAGAAATCCAGCAACTTTTAAAATTGTCAAAGGCAATCTTAACTGGTTGAATACGAGTAAAGGGCTACTTGTCCCTTTTTACTATGTGGAGTAGATTTTTGTGGCCCGGAATCAGCTTATCACAGAATTCGTGTGAAAGTGCCATATAAAGCAAATATTGCCACATTCGTGTGCTTTTTTATCAAAGGCAGTGTATCTCGAAGCTGTGTCTAACCTATCTGTTGATGCTTTTATAACTTCACTAAAATGTCTTATCAGTCATCGAAGTTTTCCCCGATGCATACAGACCACTTACACCATTCTCCAGGACATGTTCTCATCGGATATTCACTCACATCGATTCTTAAACTGGTAGATGATTCCCCAGAAACAGATCTTCTTCAGTGTTGGCGGAGAATCAACTACATCAAAGCAACTAAATTTTTGAAAACGGTGGTCAAGCGAATATGTGGTGGAATTGCAGCAAGGTTCCAAATAGTTCTCACCACAATCCAACATACAAATTGGTTTATTCGGAAAACTAATTCAGACTAGTTAACTTTGCGATAGAAGGTTATCTTTTAGTGGTCACAACACAAGTCCACATCTTAACATCCACGACATATTCGACCAACATTTTCTCGGATCATTACCTCCTTGTACCCAAAGTGCGGGTGAGTATTACACGGGATCACCGAAGTCGAGTAACATTATCAGGGATGCCATCTCTGATAATCTCAGTTTTAAGCCACCGCTTACAATAAATCCCAGATTTAAAGGCGAGTGCTGATGTAGACAATGGAATGCATAGGTGGCTACGCTGCATCGATGGACGAGAGCTGTTCGTGAGTTCTAAGAACAGAAAACAAGGGCGCAGTACTCAGTCCGAGAAGACAAAAGAAAGAGCACGACAAATGCGAAACTAAGGAGATAGAGAGATGCCATCGTAGGAGTGTGATAATCAGAATATCACTGTTAGAATGAACCACTTATAATACACGAAGATAAGGAAAATTCTGCTCACCTGACCTAGAGGAGTTAGCAAATGACTCAGAGAAGGACGTGAACATTGTGTGCTCTGCAATAAATTCTTATTTTTGTTAGTAAAGTTGACATTTTTTATATTAAATACATATACAGTGTAAGACGCTTGGTTTTATAAACTATAGTCTACCAGTGAAATTTCTAAAGTGCGTCAAATACATTCCAAAAAGTATTTTTTTTTTTTAATAAGTGTTTTAATAAATCAATCACCACAATTTTACCAATTTAATACTTTGAGTGGAATCACAACTATAACACCGATAGTTACATATACAAATAGACATAACACAAAATGTCCAGTAATAACGAAACACAAAGAAAGTTGAGATCAGCGGAAAAGAGTTCTTCAGCAGCTCTCTCATCCTATAATTCCCTAACAACCGCTATGTCTTCCTCTAAGCTGTGGGAAAAAATTGAGAATCGACTTGACTCCCTAACCACGAGCATTACGGAGTCTATTGTAGGACAAATAAAAAATGAGATCTCAGCTATGTTTAATCTACTTTCCGAACGCATCACAGCAATTGAAAGTAATTTCAATGCAAAACTGAAAAGTATAGAGATGGAATTTGGTGAAAGACATGCGTCTATAAACCACTCAGTATTCACCTGCCAAGAAAAAATAAATGATATTGAAAGCTATGGCACCCGCATCGACCTCCTGGTGAATGAATTAGCAATAACGAAATCACAGCTGATTGAAAATGAAAACAATAGCAGCCTACTGAAACTTCAACTTGATGCACTTGCTAGAAAAAATATCTCGGGCGATGTTGCTCTGCATGGAATTCCCTGGGCAGCTAATGAAAACCTTCAGGACATTTTTAATAAATTCTGCACTAGAATCGGCTTTCCCGCAGTAACCCCCAACTTCATTAGCCGAACTTTGTCTACCAGAGGATCATCGTCTAGTGCCATCGTAGTTAGGCTACCTCACTCGAGCATTAAATCAAGTCTTTTTAAAAAAAAATGCGGAATATTATAAAGCAAATAGTAAATGGGTGTGTTTAAGTGATCTTGGTTTTGGCAGCAATAAATTTGTGCGTGTGTATGAATGCCTCACAAAACAAAATCATGCACTCTTCAAACGGGCGAATGAACTCCGTCGCAGCAAGTATTTACATACTGTCTTCACGCGGAACGGGAGGGTATTTGTCAAAGCAACTGCGGAAGGCAAGCCAAAATGCATTCTACATTTACATTCGCTGGAATCGATGTGCTCTGTGGGTGGAGCTAACGGAGGTGATGATCTACACGCATCGAGAGCGACAGCTGATGGACGTCCTCCCAAATGAATGTAATTTGATTATGTACATTTGTAATAGTAAACTGTCTTTGTTTTTTTTCACTGTGGTATGTATCTTTATACTCTATTAACTTATTAAAAATATTGAAATAATGAATTTGTTGTAGGAGTGATAATGTATGATTATTTTGTATGTATTATTTAAAAACATTTTATATAACTTTTTTCTTATTTGGTTCCAATTGTTCATATGCAGAAATGGTTTCCTCTGATAGGTTGTTGATTTTATATGATGCTAATTATTTCTATGGGTCTTACAACAGATCCTGATAATGTGAGGGCTGCTCTCAATGTGATGTGTAATGTACACAATGGTCTTAATATCTGTCACTTAAATGCTGGTAGTATTCCTTCTAAATTTACTGTTATTCATCAAATGTTATGTAATTCCAAATTAGATGTTGTAATGATTTCTGAAACCTGGTTTAATGACAGTATGTCGTCCCAACTTGTGAATATACCTGGTTTTAAACTGTATAGAAACGATCGTGTTAATAGAATTGGTGGTGGCGTGTGTATGTATGTCAAAGATTATATTTCGTCGAAAGTAATTTATTCGTCTACTGTTTCAGAACTGCAATTTCTTTGTGTTGAGATTCGTAACTGTGTTGAAACTTGTATTATAGCTGTAGTTTACTGTCCGCCTAAGTGTTTCAAAGAAGAAAATATAGTTGAATTGGAGAATACTTTTCTAAATCTGAATCGGAAATATAATAATATCTTGATTGGCGGGGACTTTAATGTTAATTTACTTTTGAACAACAGCGTTACTCGACTATTTCTATATTTTTGTGACAAAATTAGCGTAACTATAGTCAATAAGCTCTACCCAACATGTTTCCAGTCAGTGAACAATCCTTCGTTGATTGACCTGTTTTTGACTAGCTCTTTAAAAAAAATTGTAGGGAGTAGTCAACTTAGTCCCACTTCAGAATTTATTCATGACTTTATTTTTTGTTCATACCAGTTCAGCGTGACACAGCGAACCACTGACTCAATGCTTACATATAGGTCATTCCGTAATGTTGATGTGCCTGGACTAAGAAATAGAATAAGTACTCTTAATTGGGCTGACATTTATTATATGACAGATGTAAATAACAAAGTTGCGTTATTTGAAAGTCTTACTTCAAGACTTTATGAAGAATATATTCCATTGGTTACAAAAAGAATTAAAGTTAGAAACTGCCCCTGGTATAATAATCGTATTAAAATGAGTATAAGAGAACGTGAGCGATTCTATCGTAAATATAAACGAAATCCAACTGAATTCAATAAAAAACAATATCACGCAGCCAGGAATAAAGTAACATCATTGATACGGAATACGAAGCGAACATATCTTGTTAGTAAACTTAATCCTTCTTTAAGTTCCCAAGAACTTTGGAAAAATATTAGGGATATTGGAGTGGTGGAAAATAAAAATATGTCAAAATGTATGTTAGAACCCAATGACATGAGGCACTTTTTTGCCGTGAATCTCCCATATAATAATGACAATAACATCGCACTTGAAAATGTGAATTCGGAGTCATTTGTTTTTGAATGTATAGGTAGCACTGAGATTATAATGGCAATTCAATCTATTAAGTCTAATGCTCAGGGTGCTGACGGTATATCTCCTAAGTTCATAAGACTTATTTTACCCATGGTAATTCAATATATACGTCATATATTTGATGTATGTATTTACTCTTGTAAATTTCCTGAACAATGGAAGAATGCTGTAGTCATTCCTGTTCCAAAGAAGATGAATCCATCTGGACCGCCGGATTATAGACCGATAAATTTATTGCCATTCCTAGCAAAGATATTTGAGAAAGTTGTTGCAAATCAAATTCAACAATACGTTGATTCTAGAAATCTGATCTCGAAATGGCAGTCAGGATTCAGACTAAATCATAGCTGTGAATCTGCTGTAATTAAAGTAACAACTGATATGCGCATGGCCATGGATTCGCATGGAGCTGCCTTGTTAGTGCTCCTGGATTTTTCGAAGGCATTCGACTGCATCGACCATGCAATTCTTTTAAGCAAACTGAAGCATACATTTGGCTTCTCGAATTCTAGTCTCAAGTTAATGGCTGAGTATTTGAAAAATAGGCAATTAACTGTTAAAACTGCTCTTGGTATGTCTTGTCCGTATGTTGTCAACTGTGGGGTCCCTCAAGGGTCTGTGCTGGGGCCATTATTATTCTCCTTATTTATAAATGATCTGCCTCAAGTTGTTTCTAATTGTAAAGTACATATGTATGCTGATGATGTGTGTATTTATATGTCTTGCCCTAAGAATTTGTTAGTGGACTGTGTTACCAAAGTTAATGAGGACTTACGAAGGATAGAAATTTGGTCTGAGCAAAACAAACTAAGATTAAACACACAAAAATGTCTTGCAATAATGTGCTCTAATTGCGAATATTCCCCTAGAAGCCTCCCGCCCATATTGGTAAATGGTGAAAACATACCTTATGTAAATAAAGTAAAATATCTTGGCTTTACCATAAATAAGTCCATGACATGTTGAGATGCTATTTCAGAAACGATTAAAAGAATTTACAACAGATTACGTAGTTTGAGGTGCTCAACTAGCTTACTTCATCCTGATATGAAGATAAACTTAGTTAAGAGTCTCATTTTGCCATTTTTTGCTTTTAATTGTTGTGTGTACCCTTGTCTTGACTTTAGATGTAACCGTAAGCTAAACGTTGCCTTTAACGACTGTCTTCGTTATATATTTAATGTACCTAGATGCATAAGTGTTAGGCAATATAAATCAAGACTGTTTGGAATGTCATTAGACCAATATCGAAAAATGAGGAACCTATTGCAACTTCACAAAATTATTCATAAAAAAAGCCCACAGTATCTGAAGGATATGATTAACTTTGCTCAATCACGCAGAGGTATTTCTCTGATCTTCCCCCATTTTACACACACTGTTGCAGAGCGGTCTTTTCTTATCTCAGCGATACGGCAGTGGAACAGCTTACCAGCCGCATTGCAGAGAACAAACTCATCAACGATCTTTCAGAGGAATCTAATTCTGCATATCTTAACGGAACCTTAATTACACTTTTTTTTTTTTTTATTTTTTATGTTTATGTATTTATTTATTTATTTTGTGTTTTTTTTTTTTTTCCTTAAAATAATCAATAGTAGTAATAATGTCTACATTTTTCTTTTTTTTTTTTTTCCTTTAATACTTAAAGTAATAAGATATGATATTAATACTTAAAATAAGATATAATATCTTGAAGTATTGTATGTTATTTGAATAATAATAAACGAAATGAGAAAATGAGAAAATGAGGAGGTTCTTCTTCTTCTTTTCCTTTTTCCACTTAAATGCATTCCTACTGGTCCGCTTGTGGGGTCCGCCGGTTTGACCTCAGAAAGTAGCGGCAGGCTTCTCGGTTTGGGATTACTTCATCGCTGAGGCCAATCAAATGCTGGTGTTTTTGCATTTGTTTGCACCAATTGTTTTTCGGCCTGTCTTTTTTGCGTGTTGAAATTGGAACGTTGATTGATATTGCCTTTTGGACGGGGTTCAAAGGATCTCTCCTTTGAACATGGCAATACCAACTGAGTCGGTCGCGCTCTATCTTTCTTGTGATGGTTTCTTTTACGTGGAGGCTTCCTCGGATTTTTGAACTTCTAATTCTGTCACGCTTTGTTACTCCCGCTGTCATGCGAAGCATCTTCATCTCAGCTGCCGTTAATTTGCTCTCACACTTTTTGTGCAATAGAAGGCCTGGCTACATGACCTATTAGAAGGCTAGTACCTTTAGTGAAAGTAGTATGTTGTTGAAAGGCCAAATATTTAAGTGTAACGCTAGACGAAAAGCTCACTTGGAACTCTCACATCACAAAGACCATTCAGAAAGCCAGGATCTCTCTATGGACCAGCAAAAGTCTCACTGGAAAAACTTGGGGCATTAATACCAAGATATATACAGCCATTACAAGACCAAATTTCACATACGCTGCGCCCGTCTGGTGGCACAAAACAAAACAAACGTCAGTACAAGCCAAGCTCAACAAACTAGCTTGTATCTGATCCGTGAGATCAACCCTCACAGCAGCGCTAGAAGTCATCACGGACCTACCACCCGACCACTTCCAACTTAAAAAAGAATCAATTACATTTGCACATAGACTCATCGTGGAGGATGAATCTAATTCCAGGCTATTTCGTTCTGACATTCTGTGTTGGGGATGGAGCACACTGAGCTAACACTGGAACATACATCTATCACAGCACAGACCGATACAACTCCGTATTTCAAGCAGAGATATTCGCAATTAACCTCTGCTTCAGAGAAAATATAAACAGAGCTATAACCCATAAAAACATTTATATTCTCTCTGACAGCAAGACTGCACTTCTAGCCCTCAAAAGCTACGAAGTCACCTCTAAATTGGTATGGGACTGCTGCTGGCCAACACAAACAGAGTTCACCTCATGTGGATACATTTCGATTAAAAGAACGAAACAACTCCTTAAACTTTCTAGAAGTCAGATTCGTATAGTCACAGGATTCCTCACTGGACACTGCCCGGTCAACAACCATGGGCATCACACAAGATGACGCCTGCAGAATGTGTAACGAAGAGGCAGAAACAGCAGAGCAGAGCACATACTGTGCCACTGTAACTGCCTCATCAGTACACGACACAAACACCAAGGCAGGCATTATCTTGAAGAAGAAGAAATCGCTGCCAGTTCACTCAAAAGCATACTAAGTTTTATCATGAACTCAGGATTTTTGAGTGAACTCTGTATGGACCCATTTACTCAATTGATCCATTTAACGCCTCTGTTTCCATGTCTGCCATAGATAACTAGGTACCATCCGCCCTTTTTTTTTTTTTTTGAGGCTTCTCCTATCTGTTGGAGCACCATTGTACTACCAGACGGACACCTTGTCTTTATTGTACAATATTTTCCCCGTTGTCCGGAGAAAAGTGAGGAGGGGTTTCAGTGATGTAGAGCTAAGAGATTCGGCACCCACCACGTCGGCCCTAAGGGTGCTATACCGTGCGCGAGTGAAAGCGGGACAGTCGCAGAGAAAGTGTTCTGCTGTGTCATCCTCCCCGCAATATGCAGCACAGGTAGGCGTCTCACTGATGCCAAGCACGTAGAGATGCTTGGCAAAAGTTTAATGGCCCGTAATGACGCCCGTAAGCCTTCTGCACTCATTTCTCCTTAAGGATAAGAAAAATGTTGCGGAATTCTTGCAGACATCAGGGCGTACGTGCTTCCATCCGCCCTTACATCCCTGATTCTTTTACGATTCTCCATTACAGAGCACCAATTCTAAAGTTCTAACTTCTTACGATTTCTATAAATCAAAATGTTGACAAATTAACGAATATTTCAAAAGAACTCTCTTCAGTTTTGATAGCCCAACCTTAAAGAAGCCATATCCATATTATGTTGTACATGGAAATAATCAATCCTATCTCCTTTTAAGTCCCCCTTTCTTGACACAAAACTTCGTCTGTCTGTCCACCTTGGCAGGCTTCATTCTTTCAGAATAAGAAAGAACAAGTTGTGGGCAATATTTCTTTGTTCTTAATCCCTATATGACTTCTCCAACTATTTTGGTACTCATCTGCTCATTACCAGGCTTGAAAATTCTGAAATTGAAATAAGCCAGCCAACCCTGTAAAGGCTACCTAACCTCCCTTATCTCAATGAAGAAACCTCATATGATCCCAACGTTTTTGCCATCGCTTTAAATAAATCTTACAGCATTGACTTCTTTATACCTGATTGTGCTTGATTCAACTACCTACTAAATTTCTCCGTACTATCAACGCTATATTACGGAAAATAAATTAAAAAAAGTTAACGATGAAGTCTTGTTCCCTTCCTCTAACTCTCACAAAGATCTTCAGATTGTCCTTTTCTCTAGGAGAATTCGTTCGAATAGTTAATACTTTTAAGGATTATTTAAAAAAGGTCTGAAAAGCGGTGCTTACAATTATGGTCCCATTGACAAACTATTACCTTAAGCTCTCACTGCGAAATTTCCAATATCCCCTAAACAACATACTAGCTTCCTCAACTGCAAACCTGTAATCAAAAACCAAAAAAATGTTGCTTGCCATCTTCCGACGCTCTTCCAACTGATTTCAGTAAGGTCTTTGAAATCATTACTTAATGACCAATACTTTTCGAAATGTGTACCTTTGAATGCATTTTATTTAGGTGGCTAATTCCTTACCTAGAAAACCGCTATTACAGTCTTCTTTTAATATCTGTCTTTTATGGCCTGTTCCAAGTCTGTCCCCTGGCATCCCCCAAGGCAGTCACTTAGGTCCACTTCTCTTCATTCTCACTATTAACGATTTGGATTTTGTTATTAAACACTCTTACATATCACCTAACGCCTATGATTGCCAAATTCTTCAGGGCCATTTCGTCGGGACATGGCGAGATCCTTATTCAATTGGATCGCAACAGTTTTTCTATCTAGTGCTCCAAAATCTGTTCGGAGCTTATCATATCGAGGTCTAGGCATATAATGTGTTTTCATGAAACGATCGTCAAAGTAATTTCTCAAATCCATACGTGATTCGATTCTTCAATATAACTTTTGTTCTTGAATACGCCTCTCAAGTGGGGTCTGCTTACCAACTTTTTTTTGATATCTGTCCTGGAACAATCTCTTGTCTCTACCTCCGTAGCAAGACCGTCCTAAACTAATCGACTTGATCACACTAGAGCGAAAAACACATATCCGACATCCTCCTAATTCATGGACTTTCTGCCCCAGTCTTGGAAATGTCTTCCATCGCCGCCATTCACCTTTTCAACCGTCTTCCTCTTTTTTCTGATAAAATTATGTTAAGATTCAATCAAATCTAATCAAGTCAAATTAAATCTATAATTTAATTTTTTTTATTAACTTCTTTTCACTTACCAATATTAATCGATATTTGATAAGCTGGGGAATGTAAGGACGTCTCCTAATGCAGATATTACTTCTGAATTTAATTTTCAATAATCGGCAAGCTAAAAGCAATTAGCAATACCGTTTAGATCTATTTACCAGAACAGCAATAAAAAGTCGTACGAGTTTGACGCGAATTCACAAAATTCCTTCTACTTATTGAACGTGAATTTACTTATAGCCGACTATGTGCCTTAGGGTACAATTAGCACTTAGGCGCCGTTTCGATGCCAACTCGTGAAACCTAAGGGATGTGAAGGAAGATGTTTATTTAAATCCAGTCTGTGGTGCTAAGAAAACTGGTAATGTAGGCCAAGCTGATATTGGCTCTGAGAGGTCATCGAGGAAGTATTTGCCAAAGGCCCAGTGCTGGGCATTGGAGCAGGGCATTCCCTGCGTGGGTATTGTGACAACTACGGCAGTGGGTATCAGACCGGATGCCTATTTTGGCAGCGTGAGTTCCAATAGGCCAATGGCAGGTATTGACCGCCATGATTTTAGCTATGTTAGAGCAATGTCTATTGAGGCGGTCATTTGTTTTGTTTTTTGAGGAGGAGGCACATGATATCCTGTATCTAGTTGATTTAGCCCACTAACGATTGGTAATGTTGTGATATGTTACAGGAAGTTGCCTTTGATGAGGTTCATCGACATGCCTACATTTTCAGTAATTGAATTTGAGGTGTCCCCGAGCCTAGCTACCTCATCGGCACTCTGTGTGCCCTAGAATTCAAAGTAGCGAGCCGCCAGCTCGTTTAATTGCACGCTTCCCGGATCGCTAGCACTTCAGCTTGAAAGATGCTAGAGTGACCCTCCCCGTTCCCCCCCGGAATGAATTTGAAATATTCAGTTGTGTCGAGAATATTCCCGATCCTACACCGTGGCCCAGCTTGCAGGTATCAGTAAAAATCAGAAGTTGGAATTACGCGACTGGGTTGCACGCTTTCCATTCTTTTCTGGAAGGAAAATGAGAGTGCACGACACTATTGAAATCGGGGGAAGATGTGAGAAGTCCTTAGGAAGCGAAATTACGTTGGCAGAAGTGACCATATGGTGTGAGTGACCAGAAGGTCCTTAATTAAGTCTGATGGCGCCGAGGCGATGAAGTAGGGTATTAAGTGCTTGGCAGCGGCATGTTCTCATGGCTGCCATGGTCCTAATGATCTTTGGATCTTATTAAGTTTGTCGATGTTATAAGCATTGATTAGGGCTGGCCACCAAACTAGGGAGTCATAGGTGAGGATAGGAAGAACAATGGATGTGTACATTCACAGGGTCAACTTAGGTCTGAGTCCCCACCTTTTACCGAAAGTTTTGCTGCACGCGTAAGAAGTTACGCTACCTTTCTTTACCCAGTTTTCTATATTGGACTTCCAGTTAAGCTTTTTATCTAGGATAGCACCTAAATACTTAGCGCCGGAGGAAAGGATAGGATCGAGTTGTGTAAGTTTAAATGGCGGTCTTGGTGGTAAATAGCAGTAGCTCAGTTTTCTTTAGGTTTATGCTTAGGTCAGAGCCTGTAGCCCAAACGTAAACCAAAGCCAAAGCCAGCTCTGTGATTTCTTATAAAGGGTGTCTCAGTAAGAGTACACTTTTTAAAACTGGAATATTTCATCATTTCATGCAAGTGGCAACTCTGAAATTTGACAGCTGTCACCTCTGTTTATTCCGATTATTAAAAATGGAGCGCTTTTCTAAAGAACAACGCGTTATAATTGTGAAAACTCATTACAAAAATGGGGAAAGTTACGCTGAAACCGTTAGCAAACTTCGCCAAATTTTCAGCCGAGAAAGTGCACCTAATGTGTCAACCATTCGAAGAGTGGTCAAAAAATTTTAAGAAACTGGGTCAATTATGGATAATAACAATCCTTTGCGTCAACGTACCGGTCGGTCTCTTGAAAACATTGCTGCTGTAAACGAGAGTGTCGCCGAAAACCCGAAAACATCAATTCGACATCGTTCTCAACAACTGCAAATTTCACGAAGCACTACGCAGCAAATTTTGACTAAAGACCTCCACCTTCATGCGTACAAGATTCAGTTAATTCAGGAGCTCAAACCAGCAGACCACGGAAAGCGCCGGCAATTCGTTCAATGGGTAATGGAGCAAAGTGAAGTCGATGCCAATTTTTCGAAAAAAGTCATTTTCTCCGATGAAGCGCATTTCCATATGAATGGCTTCGTGAATACACAAAATTGTCGAATTTGGGACTCAGATAATCCTCATGCAATCCATGAGAAACAAATGCACCCACAACGAGTAACTGTCTGGTGCGGATTTTGGTCTGGCGGCGTGATTGGACCTTACTTTCTTGAAAATGAGGCCGAAATTGCAGTGACTGTGAACGGCATTCGTTACAGGAATATGATAACGGACTTCTTGTGGCCTCAACTGGGCGGCATGAATCTGGACAACATGTGGTTTCAGCAGGACGGCGCAACCTGCCCCACCGCGCATGAAACAATCGACTTATTGCAGCAACGATTTCCAGAACACATTATCTCACGAAATTCTGATGTCAACTGGCCACCAAGATCGTGCGATTTAACGCCGTGCGATTTTTTTTTTCGGGTTTTGTGAAATCTCGGGTTTATGCGAATAAACCCGAAACAATTCCTGAGCTCAAATCGGAAATCCAACGTATCATCGGTGAGATACAGCCACATCTCTGTGCAAAAGTCATCGAAAATTTCATGAAAAGAGTAATGGTCTGTCATCGGAGCCGTGGGGGTCATTTGCCGGATATTTTATTCCATACTTAATCGGAACATGTCTTCTTTACAATACAATAAAAATATCACAACTCTGTTATAAAATACTTGTTTTTATTTTAAAATGAAAAAGTGCACTCTTACTGAGACACCCCTTACTAAAATTACCACATCGTCCGTATACGCTACCACTTTTATTCTCTTGCTGTCTAGGTCAACCAGGACTAGGATGACTAACAGCCATAAAAGAGGTGAGACAACTCCACCTTGGGGAGCGCCTCTATTAACGGATTTTGTAAGGACTTTGACTAACTTATAGCCAAGGCAATAAAAATTGTGCTGGGTCGAGGATTATTTATGCTTCCAATATAGTGCTGTATTCTGTTTGTCTTTGAGTAGCTACCCTCTGTAGCTTCGGCTATAAAAGCCATCGTTTTCGCCATTATCCAATGAACATTGATTCTTTGAAACAGCTATTCAGAGCTTTCAGGCGTATTGCCATGGCCAATTATTGGTATTATCAATTATACGGCATACAACTTCTCCCCTGAGTCATCTATCCGCAACCGCGAACTTTTCTGTCTTGAAACAGTGGAACACGTGTTCATTATATTACATTGACGTGGGAAACGTGAGTGTTTCGATAGCGCTAGAGTTCGTACTTCTTTTCTAATTAACTCGTTCACTGCTACCACGCATTGCTTTATGGTTCGTTATCCGACGTATCGGTATCTGTAAATCTAGTCAGATTTAATTTTAGCGATTTTCAACGAGGCTTGTTTAACAAGTGTTTCATGCCATAAAGCCATTTAAGATAAGCACTGATTATTAATAGTGAACCATTTCGCACAACAAATCAATTGGTACAATGGAGCTCTTAAGTATTTGTCTATTTCTTGAAGATTAGATTGGTCTACCAATAACTTAATTTGACAGTGTTACGATGGTGTTTTTGGTCGAATTTATATTCTCTTAAGGTCTTTAAATAGCTATGACTGTCGAGATCTAGGTATATGTAGTAGATAGTTTGGAATGGATTTTGATTTATGTTTCATGGCCATGTTACTCAAAAATAGATAAGACGATTTGACCAAGAGATTGGTAGAAGCTAATTGGAATGTTTTCAAGACAAACTGCGTTTTAGATCTTAGGGTACGCAGCAGATTTGTGTGAGGTTTGTGGAAAGGCAATCTATTTGGATGGTAGTTAGCATGAGCTAAAACCAAACCTCGAATTGTCTATGCACTCTTACAGATCCATATTATTAATATTATTAGAAAAAAAGATATCGAATTGGTACGCTGATGACACTACTTTTGGCTTTCTACATACTACTCCACACATGTCGTTGGCATGAACAAATTATTTATCATAGTCACGTGAAAAGAAATTTCACCGCTAAAAATCGTATGAGCGAAGTGGCCATTCAACCGGATGAGATCACGCGATCACTGAACTTTCCTTCAATAAATCTTTTGTTTGTTTGACCAGCTATGATATGTGGTACTATCTTGTTGGAGCCACATATCACTGGTGTCAAGTTCATTCAAATTCAGGCTAAAACAGTCGATAACAATTTTTATCGACAAAAAAAATACGATCGAATCACGCCCTCCGCCATAAAATCCGAATGTGAATGTGATGGAGTCCTTTAAAGAGTTTTTCGACTATTGACAAAGCTATTAATAAAAATGTGGTTCGTCCATGAGATGTTTTCCCGATGAAATGAAGGTTTTTCTTAATTTTTTTTCCACAGTCCAATCTGAGAAGTATCAGCGCCTCAAACGATTAAGGAACTTTACCACTTGAGTTAATAAGGGTGGTAAGGGTGAAGGCCAAGATTTTTACGTCTTAAGACTGTGCGAGCTTTGATCCAGAAAACGTTTCCTATAATCTATGAGAGATTTGGCAGACAATAGCTGATGCTACCTATTACGCATCATGGGCTGTAAGTCTAGATAGTAAATACCAAAACATTTTGAATGATGGCAATCGCAACGCCATTAATCAAATTCTCACCATTACTGTTCCTTTTTTAGATAAAGACTTTGAGATAATTTCTTTTTCAAGGTTTTTGTCATTACGTCAATAAGGCGTGACTTTAACAGCCGATTATACGCCGTTTTTGGATTGATAACGTATCGGAAATTAAGTGCTCTGATTTAAGTTGATTCTGGCGTCTTATTTTGACATTTAAGTAGGCTAAGTTAAGTAAATATAGTACCAAGTAGCCATAGTACCTCCAATTAGCTAGGTAATGTGCAATAATTGTTTATGTACTTTCGACCGACTTGCCATATAGGTACCTATGAGAAGGAATTTGCTGTTGTTCATCGCAATTTTGGCTTGATCAAATATTCTCCAAGTTCGTACCAACTGCTGAAGTTGGGAGCTCCAACCAATGATAAATTAGCCGATGGAGCCTACTTTACCCCAGTGAACAAAAAGGCTCCATTCTTCAAGGGCTAAAGTGATTTCTTTCCTTGTTGTTTACTTTCCCATAATATAAAGTTCTGTGGAATATACTTTTGTTTACTTTTTCGGATAACAACTTTAGGCTGATAAAAAGTTTACGAACAACGGCGCCAACTAGGTTCATAATTTAGTCTTTTAAACTTTGTGCGACTAGTCACAATTCCAATTTGCTTCATTCTGGCAAGATCATTAACCAAATCGACCACTAACATACGAACTTGTCAAATACAAGTTTTAAATGTCGGCGAAGGCGACTGGAGAAAGACTTATTTAGCGAAAGAGTTGGAAATACCGAAATTATAAAAACCAATTATTGTGGGAATTTTGGACATTCCTTTGGTTCTAGTAGGCAATTATGATCGAGTATGCAAGTCTTGCTAGAAACTACGTTGTTAGGCCGCAGATATATCCAATCCCAATTGAGTTGTGGGATCTCCCACTCGCAACCCAAGCGGAATCCGAGAATACCTGACTGGATGCGATTTAGAGGGGAGTTTGAGAAATCTACTCAAGCCCTACCTAAACTCAGAACGAAACTATTGGTAGAGGAAGCCCTCCATAACCTGAGTAGTGTCAAGACCAATTGTTTTGAGCTGGTTCCCTGGTTTCCAATGTTTTCGCAGGGAAGCCAGAAGCGTACTGAATAGATCGCTCAAATCGATTTCGGAAGATGACTGGAATAACTGGAAGAGAAATTCTTATAAACTACTGAGAATGGATCAATTCTTTGAGTGTAATCAGCAAGTTGCTTAAAGTCCTCAAACGAGGAAAATCGACAAAGCTGGGTGTAATCAGAAAATCTGATGTTACTGAGTCTAAAGCGGAAACTTAGTTTACTGCTTTCACACCCGGGTAATCGGACTGTCATCGGCTCCTTTCATACTCCTTCAACGGTAACTGCGACTGAAGCGATGAAAACAACTCACCGTAGCTAGGGTTGCCAACGTTATATTTAAATATAGTATTTTTCAAACTAAGCTGTAAAAAATACAGTACACTTACAAAAAAAAAGTATTTTATGGAAAAAGCAAAAAATGGACAAAGATATATTTTTTACTTATTTATTTTCATAAAAACTATGTTTGTTTGCACTTCTTGCATATTTAAACAATTTTTTGCCTACAATAAAAGTTTCATATGCTTTATCACATTCAATTTTTAAATTAATGTAAGCGTAAGGCTCATTTTTTATTAATGATATATACTTCTGTTGTTGTCTTCTCACCACTTCAAATTCATATCCGAAAATATCCCCGAAGTGACGGGAATAGAAAGCACGCACGAAATTACTTTAATTAAATTTGATAAGTAATTTTCAGTACTTTTTAACATATGCTGCCATTTTTGGCCTGTAGTTCCGTCACTAAACTCACTACAATTTTCTACTTTTGCATAGATTTAATTTAATATTGTTATTTCTGGGTAAAGGTCGTCCATTTCGATATTTAATTTTTGTTTTAAATTTAAAACTTTTAATATTGTCCCACAGTCATTAAACGAAACCTTCTGTCTTAAATTAAAATAATGGATTTTGCATAACCAATTGCTTTCACCAAAATCGAAATATTTATTAAGATAGAGTAAACTCCTCTTCTTCTTAGATGGCGTTGGAGTTCATGAAGAGCCAGAGCCAAGCTTATCTCATTCATTTATCTTGCGTGCGACTTCTTTTTTTCCACACAAGTGAGGAGGATCAACAGTTTAATGCCGATTCCGAACGGCGAGAGCCGAGAAGCTTTTTCAAGGAAAGTGTATTGCGGGAGGTTTTGCCAGTATCTCGTCGAGGAGAGAAGTCAGGAAATGAACATTCGTGGGCGTTGGTATTATCGGGATCCGAACTTGCTAGTCGTCCGTCAGCGGCCGACACACTAACCACTGCGCTAGGACACTCTCAAGATAGTCGAAACTTCAATAAATACCAACAAATTTTTTTGAATTTCATAACTTTCTCCAGGGAATTTTGCTTCTAAAGATCGCAGTATTTTTCTGATTTCATAACCAAAGAAAAGTATAATTTTCACGTTGTTCTAGCGCCGATTTTAAAGTTGCATAATATTATACACATCTAAGACTGTGATATTATTGCTTTCAAGTTATTTACCAACTTTATGAAAGTTATGCAAGAAATGATTCGCAAAATGCAAAACAATTTGAACTTTAATGTTTCCATTAATTTCATTCATCATCAAAATATTTTGAATATGTGTAGGACAGCCCTTCCATAGTTTAAAAGAATAATCACTCAAAGCCTTTCAATTTAAAAGTATGTTGTCCACACAAGGTAACAGTGAAAGGCACCTAGTACCAACATGTCTTTTGCTATTTACCTTCTACAACAGCAATATTCCTTTTAAGCTCTTCTCTACGGACTGCAGAAACGGAGAAATGGCTGAACATTTTTAAAATAATATTTGTAACATCAATTGTTAAAGATTTCATTGCATGCTTCACTGTGTTGTGAACTAGGTGTGTGTGACAATCACCCTTCACCAAATTAGGAACTAAAGGGTGTCTCAGTAAGAGTGCACTTTTTCATTTTAAAATAAAAACAAGTACTTTATAACAGAGTTGTGATATTTTTATTGTATTGTAAAGAAGACATGTTCCGATTAAGTATGGAATAAAATATCTGGCAAATGACCCCCACGGCTCCGATGACAGGCCATTACTCTTTTCATGAAATTTTCGATGACTTTTGCACAGAGATGTGGCTGTATCTCACCGATGATGCGTTGGATTTCCGATTTGAGCTCAGGAATTGTTTCGGGTTTATTCGCATAAACCCGAGATTTCACAAAACCCGAAAAAAAAAATCGCACGATCTTGGTGGCCAGTTGACATCAGAATTTCGTGAGATAATGTGTTCTGGAAATCGTTGCTGCAATAAGTCGATTGTTTCATGCGCGGTGGGGCAGGTTGCGCCGTCCTGCTGAAACCACATGTTGTCCAGAATTCATGCCGCCCAGTTGAGGCCACAAGAAGTCCGTTATCATATTCCTGTAACGAATGCCGTTCACAGTCACTGCAATTTCAGCCTCATTTTCAAGAAAGTAAAGTCACGCCGCCTGACCAAAATCCGCACCAGACAGTTACTCGTTGTGGGTGCATTTGTTTCTCATGGATTGCATGAGGATTTTCTGAGTCCCAAATTCGACAATTTTGTGTATTCACGAAGCCATTCATATGAAAATGCGCTCGACTTCAATTTGCTCCATTACCCATTGAACGAATTGCCGGCGCTTTCCTCCTGCTGGTTTGAGCTCCTGAGTTAACTGAATCTTGTTCGCATGAAGGTGGAGGTCTTTAGTGAAAATTCGCTGCGTAGTGCTTCGTGAAATTTGCAGTTGTTGAGAACGATGTCGAATTGATGTTTTCGGGTTTTCGGCGACATTCTCGTTTACAGCAGCAATGTTTTCAAGAGACCGACCGGTACGTTGACGCAAAGGATTCTTATTATCCATAATTGACCCAGTTTCTTAAAATTTTTTGACCACTCTTCGAATGGTTGACACATTTGGTGCACTTTCTCGGCTGAAAATTTGGCGAAGTTTGCTAACGGTTTCAGCGTAACTTTCCCCATTTTTGTAATGAGTTTTCACAATTATAACGCGTTGTTCTTTAGAAAAGCGCTCCATTTTTAATAATCGGAATAAACAGAGGTGACAGCTGTCAAATTTCAAAGTTGCCACTTGCATGAAAAAAAAAATATTCCAATTTTAAAAACTGCACTCTTACTGAGACACCCTTTATATACTTGTTCAATATTTCTATAAAGACAATGATGAATACCAAAATTTCGCATTGGTGTTGTCTGCACTTAGACCAAACGCTCTATATCAAAGGAGAGGTCGTGGTGAGATAATGAACTGTTTATGGGGGTAGTCTCATGTGACCACTTCGAAAAATCAATTTTTTTTCAATTTCGATAGTAAAACCTATCGAAAATATGCTGTGAAAAATTCAGACCGAAATTCCTAGTATTAACCTAAATAAGTTACAACTCATAGTCGCGACTTGTCTGCCGCGCGCCAGACTGCAGCTGCTACCTTTCTATTGTTGTCACCGGTCTTTTATTCCTGCGTATGGAGTTTCTCACGGTCAACTTTAGTACGCAACCTAGCTGTGTATATGTGGAATAGTGTATATAAATTTTTTGTCGTGAATATATAAAAAATCCTAGAACAAATTTAGCAGTGTTTACATCTTTGCAATCAATTTTAAAGTGCAAGCTGTGCGATAGTGGCGTTAAATGTTTGAAAAAATCACAGCTACATACTATCATTACATTTCAACCGATGAAAACCCCCAGCACTCGTACTGTTCAATTGCATGGTGCAAATATTTACAACATACGGCGGAGAATACAGAGGAAATTTACACACATCCTCCAGCATTTGATGAAGAAACAAGTTTTTTGAAGCCAATTTACGAAGAATTATCATCTGATGATCTGATACAAAGGTGTTTGGGAAAAAAACATTCAGGACTACATCGATTCGTTTAATAGTTGCATCTGGAACTTGGTTCCAAAGCATCATTTTGTTGGAAAACAGACGCTGCAAATTGCTTCATGGACAGCTGCGTATATGTTTAATGAAGGATTTTCACCCATCCTTAAAAAAACTATTCAACCGATTGCTTTGAAATTTATATATGTTCTTCTACTCATTGATGGTTATCGACCGTACCAAAATTGCTTATTTTCGAAAATATTTTGTTATTTTTTTTAAACAATTTTTAACAAAAAAATTAACAAAAAAAAACAAGATTTTTTTTCCTACAGTCCGCAATTTTTGGTAGAGCCGATAGCGACCTACTGAACAATAATCCATTCGATTTTTTTATTTCAGACAACATGAACAGCCGCTATGACCATGACCAGTGACCTGTTTTTTTTTTGTGTCTAATTTAATTTAAAAAAATATATAAAAAATGTAAAATAAGAAAAAAAAAATTTTTTATACAGTTTAAGACACAAATAAAAACTGGGTTGTTTGAGGAAACATACTTGCATTCTATCATATTCCCGATCTTTGAACGTCCGAGTGCCCGAAGCCACATTTCGTAATAGAAATCCTGGATCGCGCGTTTGATATATGTTTATCGTAAGTCGATACAACGCTGGTCAAAAGCCCGAGTGCTCGAGACTTTTTTGGAGACTTTTTTGAATTTTTCGCTACTTACTTTCGTTATCGCTACCACTTTCCATAATTAATTTACAATTAACTTCAACTTCTCATAAGAAAGAACAATATATAATTAAAAATAATTACCAAAAGAAATCCAGAAACAAAAATAAAGAAGACCAATGATGACCAAACATTCGTCTGACATTGACAAGTTCGGAACGCAGTAAGGCGTAGAACACACGGTGTCGCATGACACTGCTACTTTGCATTCCATACATATGATGATTCCATATGTAAGCAGCAATGTACACTATCGAAATTCAAAATTCATGCGACACTGTGCTTTGCGACTCTGCGTCTGGGACAGGACGTTTGGATACACTATGTTGAAAATATAGTATTTCTGCGTACTATGTATTTCTTCAACAGTATATATGTAGTACGCTGGCCCGAAATACAGTACAAAACTATATATTATAGTACAGTTGGCAAGCCTAGGCGTAGCTGGTATGACTGAGGCCATTGAATTTGCTGTGGCAGCTTTTGATGGCTTTAATTGGCCAGGCACTGTTGGGTTATAATCTGTTATGCTGTAAATAGGTAAAGGGTGTTTTTGTAGAGGTATAGAACTTTGAAATGGAATAAAACAAAGATAATTTTCTTAAATTGACATGAAATTGACTTTATTCGAAAGATAATCTTCTGACATTATAATTTAAATATAACTTCTGGCATATGACTGCCACGGCTGGCGGTGAATGGCCCCAAAACAAGATCATCTCTTGGGATCTGTGATGAACTCGCTAGAATGAGCTCAGAGGATATTTTCTCAGGACTTGAATCCTCTTTAGGTCTACCGGCTTCCACGGTCAAATTCTACATCAACGATTGGACCTTTAATGCAAACTATCGTGGATGGAGGAAATATCCAGAATGCAGGATGACTAAGCGCGTACGCCCTGATGCCTGCACGAAATCCGCAACATTCTTCTTATCCTTAAGGAAAATTGGTGGCGCACCCGTGGGTGTGTGGTGTGGCGCACTGTTAGCTCTACGTCACTAAAGCTCATTTTCCGCCGTAGAACGGGGAAAGTACAATAACGTGTTTCATCTGGCAGTACAATGGGTCAGTATTTGCATCATAGTGCTCCAGCAGATAGCAGAAGTCTTCAATAAGAAAAAAAAATGCAACAGGGCTTGACACTGAGGACATAAATTAATCATAAGAGGACAGTCAATCAAGATGGATATTGGGACAGTTAAAGTTACAGGCAAACGTAAGACTAAAGCCTGCTTGCATAATGCGCCCTAAATAATTTTTGATTGGTGGTGACCAGTAAGATTAGTACCTTTAGGACTCTAGGTTAGGTTAGGTTTGAGAAGGGGAGTGTGATGGTTAGACATCACTTCCACTCGGAGGCCAAGAGGCCCATTGTGATTCCCTTCATTTGTGTGGGTACATATAAAATTAACCTGTCCTGTCACGTGGTGGCTGAAACCACCCCGTGCTCTTTATGAATTTTAGAAGATCCGATATGTCTGCATTAGCGACGTCCGCAATCTCTGTAAAGAATCTTTGGCCTAGCGACACTAGGCGTCAATTCTGGAGAGTTGGACAGTACCAAAGCAGATGTTGGATCGTCTCAGTTTCTTCCTCATAGCCGCAGCTTCGGCAGAGATCGCTGGATCCCGAGTCCCATTTCCGGAGCATGGCTCCAATGGGACAGTGTCCTGTGATCACTCCAACGAGCATACGGATCGAGTTACGGTCCAGCGCCAGGAGCTTCTTTGTTTTTCCGACATTGAGCTCTGGCCACGATGATCTTGTCGTGTAGCTGTCGTTTCTTGTAAGCCAAGACGAGTTGGCCTCTTTGATGATTATGTCGTTTATGATCCGGTATAATGCGCTGATCGGTGGTTGCAATGACGTGTCCGCTTCGCTGATGTCCATTTCAGAACCTTGCCTGGCCAGTTCGTCTGCTCTTTCGTTCCCTGGGATTGAGCTGTGGCCCGGGACCCAGCAGAGTTTAACTTTATGGTGTCTGATGGACTTCAGTGAGTCGCGACATTTCTTGACAGCCTTTGATCTCGTTATACAGGATTCTATTGACTTCAGTGCAGCCTGGCTGTCTACGAAGATGGTGATATCAGATGGTGGGATATCGGCTACCTGTAGGTGTTTGGCTGCTTTCTCTATTGCCAGGATTTCTGCTTGAAAAACGCTGCATAGATCAGCCACTCTTCTCTGTCGGGGAAAAGGATTGGTATTCTGAGAGAGAAGTCATTTTGGGGGGAAATATAGTCGGTCGTAGCTGCGAGGCTACTAAAACCATGTTACTTTCCCAAGCCGTCTATTATTCTAAGTATGGCCGCATGTCCATAGTTGGCTTGCTTCCACAGAGAGGACTCCCTTAGTCTGAGGAGGAGATGAAGAATCATGTCCAACCCTGCTTGCGGCGTGCTTCTCATGGCTCCCGTTGTACAAACAGCGGCTGACCTTTGTACTTTGTTGAGCATGTTCATATAGCTTTTTGTGTGCTAGCAGTCCACCAGACTAGGGCCCCATAAGTTAAGTCATAAGTCTGATGATTGCTGTGTACATCCAATGAATGATGTACGGTTGCAAGCCCCATCTTTTTCCGAAGGTCTTTTTGCATGCATAAAAAGCGTTCAATCCTTTTTTCATCCTTTCCTCCAGGTTGCTTTTCCAGGAGAGTTTAGAGTTAAGAATGATGCCTAGATATTTTGCTTCCGCTTTGAGTTTGAGTGGCGTGCCCTCTAACTTTGGGGGAGCAAATATCGGAATTTTCCTTTTCCTGGTGAACAAGACCAGTTCGGTTTTCTGGGGGTTTACTCTCAGACCGTTCTGTCTTGCCCACGAGGAGAGTTCATTCAGCGCAGATTCCATTAGTTCACTGATAGTTGGTAGAAATTTACCTTTTATCAAGATAACTAGGTCATCCGCGTACGCTATGATCTTTGTGTCTTTTTCCATAAAGAATTTGAGGATCTTGTTGACTGTAAGAAGCCACAGTAGGGGGGAGAGAACTCCTCCTTGCGGTGTGCCTCTAGTTGTCACTTTCCTTATAGAACTGTGTCCAATGTCTGCATTGATAATTCTGTTCTTCAACATATTCTCAATCCAGATTACAATGGATTTGTCTACTTTTATGTCCTCAAGAGCTGTTGTTATGGCCTCTGTGTTTACATTGTTGAAGGACCCCTCTATGTCGAGGAAGGCTGCCATTGTAAACTCTTTTAAGTTCAGCGAGCCCTCAATTTCACGGACAACACTATGCAGAGCACTTTCCACTGATCTGCCTTTGAGATAGGCGTGTTGAGTGTTGCATAAGTTACGTGAATGATGTATAGGTCAAGGAGTCTCTCCAAGGTTTTTAATAGAAATGACGAGAGACTAATTGGCCTATAGTCCTTTGCGGCAGTATGGGATGGTTTACCTGCCTTAGGTATGAAAATTTCCTTTATTTCTTTCCACTGTGTTGGGATGTACCCCGTGCGCAGGCAATTGGAAAAAATGCTTACGAGATGGGGTACAGTGTGGATCTGTGTTTTTTGAAGCATCGCTGGCAAGATATCGTCCGGGCCCGGAGATTTAAAGGGTTTGAACGAATTTATTGCCCATGATACTTTATCCGCTGTGATAATCTTGTTTATCACTTCTTCGGTTGTGTGAACCGTAGGAACCGTCGTCTCGAAAAACTGTGGTTTCAGGGTTTTTACAGCCTGGGAAGTGGGTTTCAGTCAGCAGTTCTAGGGATTCCTGACTGGATTCTGTCCAAGAACCATCTGGTTTAGGGATGAATCCCGGGACGCAGGGGTCCTTGGATAGGATCTTCCTGAGCCTTGCGGCTTCGTTGAGATCCTCAATTGATTCGCAGAACTCCCGCCAGGATTTAGATTTTGCTGCTCTTGTTTTGCTCTTGTAATCTTTAGGACTCTACACTATACTTTATTGGCAGTTCAACAATGGTTCAAAATTTCAAATAACACTTCTTATTGGATTGTGCTTTTGTTTGTTCTCAGTCGATTGTCGGAAATGCTGACAGTGGCATCTTTATCAATATTCATTGCGCCCATGTGACGCACATGGTTTTATAAATTTGGTATCATATAAAGACCAGGTTCGCCTCCTACTTAACATGAGGAATATATCCTCTGCTAAAGTTGAATCTAGGTAGGATTGCCGAAGCCGATAATATGAGGTCTTGAGCTCTTTGAAGGAAAAATGTGGAAAAGCTGAGAAGCTGCCTTGTGTTCTATGATTTTTGAATGAGCCCATTTAGATATATGATTTAACCAGTTCAGACTGCCTGATAGGCTGCTGGTTTGTATTAGGGTACATGTGAGGCTATGGTTTGAGGGAAAAGGGAAAGGGTAAGTATTTATTGTAATTAAGCCGCCTTCAGGGCTTACGGCGGGGATAAGTATATACATTTATATATTGCTAAAAGTCACTGAACCATAAGTAAAATGTCTGAGGTCATAACAACTATATCGGCCAAATGGGAATGTATGACTAATTGTAAGATTGACTCCCTAATTGCCAAGGATGCGACGATATCCAGAACGCGTTATTACATACATATAAAGCCTAAGGTCGACAATCGAGCTAGCTAATCTATCCACTTTTGTTTTAAGAACTGTCTAATCACCTATAATGCTATAAATCGATCAAGTTCAATAAACAGATATCGCGAGCCGATAACAATCCACCTGGCTCACTGGCTCGCTGTCTTATACTGCTCTAACCACCTTCGTGCTTCAGTACATTATAACTACTGCGGTAACAACGGTAAACTAATCTAGTTGAGATACTTATCGCTAATAGAACTATTACGTTTACAACACGTTTAGCCGTCGTCATCTTTGACGCACTACAAGGCTAACGCAAGTGCCATAACAACAACGTTGACATATTTTGAGAGAGTGTATAGATTAACGGGGGGTCTGATCTCCAAGTACTCGAATTGACATATCAAGAAGCCAACATATTTGCGTCTTATACTGATACTAAGGAAGCGATTGTCATCAAGTCGAAACTCTACCCGAGAGATATGACATGATAAGACTTCCAAACGGGTATATAAACCGATAGGGACCACGCTTGGAATAACACAAAGTTTTGAGTTTGGAACATGAAAACACTTGTGATTGTACTCCTGGGAGTAGCGTTGGGTAAGTTAGACATCAGATAAAATTTTAACAATAGACCTTTGGCTAGCAAGAATAATTGCTTTTTCAGCTTCGGCCATTCCGCTGGACAAGTCTTTATATGAGGAAGAGACTCCAGAAGATGGTTGGTTCGTGCCACAGTTAGATGGATCCTTCAAATGGGTCACTGAGGAAGAAGCCAGTTTGGAACTGCGTAAGCTCAGCATGCATCAAACCCGAAAATCAGCTGTTGTCAAATTTTATTTGTTCACCAAATCAAATCCCACAACTCCGCAACTGATTTCCGAGAGTAAGGAAAGTTTGGCAAATTCCAACTTCAATAAAAATCATCGTACGAGGTAAGTTCCCCAGACAAATACGAAGGATCCCTTACCAAATGTCTTTTTACATTTCAGAATAATCATCCACGGTTGGCAAAACAACTACCTTGCCGATGTGAATGACAAAATTCGATCTGCTTTTCTGGAAGTTGGAGAATTCAACGTTATCTGTGTGGATTGGAGCGACAAGGCTGAATCTCTTAACTATGCTGCTTCAAAATTACGTGTCCCAGGAGCTGCTAAGAAAGTTGCTGCTTTGGTTGATTTCCTTGTTTCTATTGGTGAACTGTCCTTCGACAATTTGAAGATCATCGGTCACAGCTTGGGTGCTCATGTGGCTGGATTCACTGGTAAATACGTGACTCAAGGAAGACTCCGAACCATCATTGGCTTGGACCCTGCTCTTCCACTATATAGCTACGATAAATGCGATGAGCGATTGTGCAAAACCGATGCTGACTACGTAGAGTCTATCCAAACCGATGGAGGTATGTTGGGATTCTTGAAACCCATTGGCAAAGCTGCTTTCTATCCGAATGGCGGTAAGTCACAGCCCGGATGTGGTGTGAGCGTTGCTGGAACATGTGCTCATTCTAGGTCATACATCTATTACTCTGAAGCTATTAAGACTAACGAGTTCTTGAGCGTGAATTGCTCCAATTACAAAAAGGCCGTTGGCAACAAATGTGGTTCAGCATACTCGAGCAACGTGAGGTTGGGAGCTCCAACCAACAATAAATTGGCCGATGGACCGTACTATACTCCAGTGAACAAGAAAGCTCCATTTGGCAAGGGCTAAGATAGCTTAGAGTGTGGTTTCGTTTTCTCATAGTAAAACGAATATAAAAATGTATAGTAGTATAAAATAGAAATTAACATTGGTAATGAAACTAAAAGTGTATAAAACAATAAATATATATACGTTTTCTCATAGTAAAACGATTTGTGCAATATACTTTTGCTTGTTTTTTTATATTATTTTCGGATAACGTCTTTTAAACTTCGTAAGATTAGTCACAAGTCCTAGAACGATCAATAAATCGCAACCATGAGGTTACAAGTGTAAAAATATCAAAATTTTGTCTGATAAAGTTATTGAGCTATTGGGAATCATTGCCCGAGGCGACCATGCTTCACGACTGATCCATGAGGTGATTCATAGAAAAGCGGGCCACTTTAATTGAATTGAAGCTTGGTATGCTGTTTCAACGCCTGAAAGTGTTCATCGATAACCTGACCAGAATATCAAGAATCCGAATTTTTCACAATTTTATACATGCATGTGACGTCAAACCAAAGTACTCGTATAGCACGGTCACTACTTGTTTTAACACTCTCCACTTTTAATTTCCTGACTTTTTTCTAATGATATCAAAGTAGTTGCCAAATTTTTTACCCATTACTTTTACGAATTGTCCGCCAATCAGGTCGTTTAATCCGATCATTTTTTTTATAATTCGTGCATGTTTCAGAGTAAAGGCCCAAACATAATAGACAGGAGCAAGCAGAAGCAAGAAGAGGGGAATGTCTTCTTACATGCAAAGCATATGATATGCCCACAATGGGCAGATGTGACGTTTCGTTAAATGTTCGTTAACTGATGCGAGCAGAAGGAAGGTCTTCTTGAAAGAAGACATGACGGATGGAAGTGACATTTGAGGTTAGGAAAGAGAAAAAAGATAAAATATATATGGAATACGAACTTGTTAACAAGTTGATTTCACTTGTGCAGGGCAATTAGTGTCTCTATGATAAAGCAGATGGCTTTTATTTCAATAAAAAGGAAAAAGCCAAAGCCACACCGAAAATAAACAAATCGAATAAAAACACTTTGACAGTTCCCTTTCCTTCTGCTTGCTCCTGCTTGCACCTGTTCCATATGGGTATCGTGACGGTTCGTTGAAACAGAGGGGAGAATTTCGTTCGGTTCTGACATAAGCTTCTGCTTGCTCCTGTCTATTATGGTTAGCCCTTAACGCTCTTATGATGTTTGTCACACTGATGGGCAGATGGTTCGTATCGAAGATCTTCGGTCACTACTCTCCAGGGGTGGTTGTCTTGGGATTCGAGAGATTCCACTGAATTTGTCGCGTTGTTTGTAGTTTTACAGTTGTAGTTTTTTTATTCCATGCCATTAAGATGTTATATTGGAAATGCACACGCAGAGTATGAATTTTGAAGTGATCTTATTGCGAGTGTTATGCCTTCGTCAGCATTTTTTGATCAACTCTCATTCACTACTGGTGTTGTTGCACAATTTTTTTTTTTATAAAATATATAGGAATTTTATATAAATATATAGGAATTGTTCTTGGCTATGGTCAGACTTGAACTACAGACCTTCCGTTCAACAGTCGGTGATTATTACCATTACCATTGTATCACTACCACCCCTTGATCATCGAGAAAATACGTAACTTAAAAAGCGATCACTTGTGCTGTCCTGAGTACACTCTCGCCATCGTTTTAAAGTTTATAAAGGAGAACGTTCCATTTCATAGGGATCCATTTTTCAGATTTAGAAAAAGTCTTAAATCATTCTAGTTCACAAAAAAGGCCCAAAAAAAATGAAGTGTTCCCGAATAAACATGGGTTTCGAAACGGCCGATCGACAAAAAAACATCTAATTGACTTTGTGTCTTTGTCATTGCCTATACTCGAGGATGGCAAAGAGGAATACATTACTAGCTGACCCGGTTACACGTTGCTGTGGCTCGGTATTTATAATACGCTGAAACAGTGTAAGGACGTTTTTCAGCTAAAAAAAATTGGATAAAAGTGTGCTGCACTTATCATGTATAAAAAAAAAAGTTTGCAACTATTACCAACTGTTCTTTAACCTTTTTTTTCAGTCAAGATGTGTCATTCGTAGCATTCCTAAGTAGTCGGTTCAAAAGTAATTGATAAAGAGTTTCGGAAATGTGGAAAAGAAGCACAAACGAGCATACAACTTTTAATTTATATTTTATTACAAATTACTTAAGGATATTTGTAAAAAATAAATAAATTATTTTTATATTTATTTATATGTTGAAATTTAATTTTTATAAATGGGGTAGATAAAGTTGGTTTTTAAACATTTCAATAATTATTTTTATTATTCTAAACTATTATTATGATTTATAATTCTAATTTATTTCTGTATAACACGAATCGGAAATTGAAGCTATTAAATGGTATTGGGAATTCTGACGGTATCATTGGAATACGTGGCAACAGGACGATTTCTCCTTCAAATTTCCCATTCAAAATAATTGCTTCAAGAACATTTCCGGTAATACTTGTAATGACAAATGTCATTGACTGATGTACTGTGTATTTTGATGTAGTACTATTTCACTGTTTCCAATGTCTAGAAATAGATAAGAAAATACTTCTGCCGACGGGCGACGAATAACTTTGCAGGTGTATTCGCATCTTCACAGTCAATCGAAATGTTTCCACACTTCGCCATAAAAACGATTGTTTTAAACACGCGTTAATCTAATCGGCAAAAGCAGAGCGAGTGTCATTCGAACAGAGCTAAAAATTCCCCATTTTGAGTGTCAAATGGTGATGAGAAATTTGGAGGAAAAGTTCTGGTTTTACTCGTATCAGAAAAAGAATTTTTTTTACACGAACTCTTTTTTTTTTAAATAACACCAATGTTACGGCAAACAATTTTAAATTTGGAGTTTCCCCTAATTTACTCGTACATATGTTAGCTCAATAAGGAATTGGTTTTGTTGCATTTGGAGTTAAGTTGTATCACAGAATAAATAGTATACAGAAGTTGCATCTCATACAAAGCAAATTTTGATCTAGGGTTCCAATATTGGCACCCTATTGAACAGAGAGTACAAGCATGAGAACATGCAAGAGAGTGTACAAAAAATTGAGAAGCTGGTGCGAGCGAAAGAGAGTAGCATGTGCGTTTTCGGTGGTTTTGTTTTTACAAGAGCAAAGCAGCTTACGATGTGTATGCAAGTGTGTGTGCGTGTGTATGCATTGATAGCTTCTTCTATCGTAAGCTTGCATGGTGTTGTATTGCTTCTCTTGTTTTCGATTGTGTGGATTGGATTCGAAATCACTTGGGAATTGTACTTTCATGCGAATGGTTGTGTTTTCCTGCGCTTATGTATATCGACTCCATTTTTACTTTGTATTTTGATATTTAACTCTATTTTTGATTTTGAATTGTTGCTTTTATAATTGTTGACAACTTTGCATACGATTTGGATTGTTGTTTGGACTTATTATTATATATTGATTGTTGAGGGATTGTCATACGATTTTGAATAGGAAAAATGGATTTTGTACCGGCTGTTGGTAAAATTTTCCAAAAGTCCGGCATTCGATGCTCCATAAAAACATGCGGTAAATCTAGGCGATATGGTGAAAAGATAAGAATGTTTAAGTTTCCTCCCTATGACTCAGCTATGAGTCAAATTTGGCGAGAAAAATGTAACATTCCAACAAAAGATTACACAAAAAAAATGTTAATTTGCGCCAATCACTTCTCAAGTTCTGACATTGGTAAAAAAAAGTTGAAATTCGGAGCTGTTCCGGTATTTAACTTAGAAGTTATTGAGGAAGATTACAAGTCGTTGGAGCTTGATTGTCCAGCTAAAAAGAGCCGAACAAGTGACTCCGTAGATGGATGTTGTAATGACTGTGAAAAATATCTGAAATCAGCTAATTTTTACAGAAAAAAATATTACGACATGGTAGCAAAATATAAAAATCTCCAAAGCCGCAAACAAATAGCAACAAAATCAAGCGTATTTCAAACCATCGACTCTTTTCAAATAAGCAAGGAGTCAAAAACATTTTGCAAACTTCTTCTTAGTCTACGACCTAAAGAATATAAGTAAGATGTAAAAGATTTGGTTCAAAACATTTATTATGTCTCACAGTCAACGTACCATTTTTTGAAGAATAAATTGCATCTAAATTTGCCACCTATCTCTACTGTTTATCGATGGGCCCCTGTAAATTCGCTACAACCAGGTTTTAAAAATAACGGTTTAGAGTTAATAAAAAAGAAGTGCTTAGATTTGAACCAGTACGAAAAGAATAATATGATTCTGCTGATGGATGAAATGGCGATTAGAAGGGAATTGCGATACAATTCCAAATTAGATTTAGTGGATGGATTTGAGGAAAATGGGGTTGAAAGAACGAACCAGATTGGTAAACAATTGTGCGTTTTTATGATTAAATCAATGTTTTCCAACTGGGCGCTTACATTTAATTACTTTGTTTCAAAAAATGGACTTTCTGCCGATTTACTAAAAAAGATAATATTACGTAATTTAGCAATTTTGAACAGTTTTGGCATCATAGTTAAAGTTGTAATTTGTGACCAAGGGTCCTCTAACAGGAAGTGTTTCTTGGAATTGGGAGCTACTTTAGAATAACCCTATTTTATGTATAATGGTAGTAAAACTTTCTGTGTATATGATTTTCCACATCTAATCAAATCATTAAGAAATGGTTGGCTTCAATGTGACCTGACAACACCAAATGGAGTTGCTAGTTTTAAAGTAGTTAAGGAACTATGGGAAATGGAGTGCAAATCTAATACAAAAATGTGTCTTAAACTTACAAGCCAGCACATATTTCCGAACTCTTTCGAAAAAATGAAAGTAAAACTAGCCACCCAAATTTTTAGTAGGATTGTTCAAGCAGCAATTAAAACTGTTATTGAGACAGTAGGCTTTAAAAGTTGCTCAAAAGAAGTTTGTTTATCTACGGCATGCTTCATAGGAAATATTGACAAAATATTTGACTGCCTAAATAGTGGTTCGCTATCTTCAAAGAATTGTTATAAGTCTGCAGTTCAACTTAACAGTCCATCACACGAATATATAAAATTCTTTCTTGAATACCTCAATGAAATCTCATTTGTTGACAAGAAGAAAAAAGTATTTTTTTTAGATGGAATGAAATTTACCTCAACCGCTGTATTACAATTAGTAGACGAGCTATTTCAAAAAAAATCCCAAATAATTTTTTTAATGACAAGAGCATTAAACCAAGATAAGCTCGAAAATATGTTCTCGGTTCTAAGACAAAAGGGTGGAAATAATATTAACCCCTCAGTTGCTGATATAAACACTTTATTAGCACGCTTAATGTCTGCAAATATAGTGCAGTTGAGTTCTTATAGTAACTGTGAAGAGCTGAGTGATACCACATTTGAAACGCTTTCAAATATTTTGTCAAATATGGACTTAGCTGATACAAATAATGAAGAACTCAGTCGAAACGAAAACTCTGAAATAGATATTAACATAGAAATCATTGATGATTTCGTATTAAATGATGACTTTCAGAATTGTTCGGAATTTAGTATCGATTTGGCGTCTTTAAGATACTTCATAGGTTATATCGTCTACAAAATGATACCGAAAATTAACTGCGATATTTGTGTTTCTATATTGAGAAAAGAAGACGAAGTATTAACAGTTCCTAGTGAACTTTTCATATTTCATAAAAATTACAATTCTCTTAAAGATTTTGGTAACCTCGTTGCTCCTTCACAAATTTTCTTGGAAATTAGCAAGAAACATATTACAGTGTTTAGCAATATTTTTGACACACAACCACAAACTGTTGGTATAAAAAACTTGATAAAATCCAAATGCAAAAATGCCACACCGCAATGGTTTTCCACATGTTCTGATCATAAGGAAATAATATTGGACTTCATGATCTTAGTACTCTTGAGGAAGCATTGCTCGTGGGCTTCAGAGAAAAAAAATTTTACTAAAGCCCGCAAACTTAAAATCCTGTCGCACTAAAGTTTTTGGGTTATTCTTCTCTACATATATCAGATTGAAATTTGCACAAAAATCCCAAATAATGGAATAACGTTAATTGGTGTTACCCGGCCCTTTTAGTTTACATCGAAAAGTGCAACTTTTAACTGAAGAACACTAAATATAGAAATCTAAAACTTGAAACAAAATTTTGTCAACACCACGTGCATTCACGACGTTGGATAGCAACACAATACACACACACACAAACAACATTTTAAGATTGCTCTCTCGTTGATTCTCTCTGATCGTGGCTGCTCTCTGGTTGTTACTCTCTGATCATGCTTGCTCTCTCTTTGCTTGATCTTCCCTTCAGTTGTTCCGCCCGCACCATAAAGTGAAAAATCATCGCAGGCCGAGATGCGACTTCTGTATACTATTTATTCTGTGCTATTGGTTTCCGAAAATGAAGGAGAAAATAAGACAGTACTTCAAGAGTTGCCTCAAGTGTATCTATTTTTCTCCTGAGTCTGGAAAACTTCAAGGTAATCTCCACTCAATACCTAAGGGAGATATTCCTTTTGATAGCCTATACGTTGACCACCTTGGCCGCTTGGCGAATTCACGTTCCCAGAAAAAGTATATTTTCTTGGTTATCGATGGTTTTACAAAGTTTATTAAATTGTACCCAGTAAAGAGGTGATAGCTTGTCTAAATTTATATTTCGAAAACTATTCCAGGCCAAATAGAATAGTTTCGGATCGTGGATCATCCTTTACATTTAAAGAATTTTCCGAATTTCTAAGCAAAAGTAATGTTGAACATACAAAAGTTGCAACACATTCTCCTCAGTCGAATGGGCAAGTCGAGCGGATCAACCGAATTCTTGTTCCAATGTTGGCGAAAGAATGCGACGCTCAGTCAACTGTGGAATGGGACAAGCATATAGCCAAGATAGAGTATACTCTTAATAATACTTTGAGTAGGAGTAGAGGTTTTACACCCAGCATGCTTTTGTTTGGTAGGAATCAAAAAGGGGTACTTTGCGATAAGATTATGGAGTTTTTAACTAACACAATAGAAGATAAAAGAGCGGACATAGATAGCATAAGAGCCGAAGCCGTAAGAAATATCGAAAAGAATCAGATATACTACGATAAACGGCATAAGCAGCCACTAACTTATAAAAAGGGTGATTATGTTATGATAAAAAATGTAGTAACAACTCCTGGTGTTAACAAAAAACTATTCGCGAGATACAGAGGTCCTTATGAGGTAAAAGAAGTCCTTCCTAATGATCGTTACGTCACCGCCGATATCGATGGTCTACAATTGACGCGAATGGCATATAAAGGTGTATCATCGCCAGCTAATATGAGGCCATATAGGTGTGAAGTAGACTTTGAGCTTGATACAAATCAAGGTGGCGATCCTCATAACAATACAAATATATAATGCAAATTTGAATTTTCTATTTTCATATTTTCATTTTGTGGACTTAAACCCAAACCATTTTTGTGAAGGATAATCGGAAATAAACGGAGAAGCTTACCATGTATAAGTATACCAGTACTATTATTCATTTGCTGAATTCTTGATACTACTAAAATATAATTTTTTTTTTCACTACATACATATACAGGGTGTCCCACGAGCAGTATGTCAAAAAGCTAGAGCGTGTAGGTCTGGTCAAGACAAAAAAAAAAATCGTATGGGAGGGGGGGTCTATTCCCCCCGTTTAGCCGGGAGGGACAATTTTCTAAAAAATTGAATTAATTTGGAAAAAAAAATATTAAAAATCAACAGTTACATCCACAATGCCGTGATATACTTTTTGTAAAGCCAGAAACCTCTTCTTTTATCTTGTTTTCAAACAAAGCTGTTTTAAGGAATAGTTTTTGAGAAATTTATTTTCAAACTCAAAATTTTGCAAAAAAAAATTTCGAATTATTTTTTTTCAAAATTGTATGTAATTATGTACTAATTTTTTTTCAAAAATTCAATTCTCTTATTAGTTTTTAGTTAATAACAGAGACCGGATGCAAAAATGTCTTGTAGTTTTTGAGAAATTAAAAAGAAACCCGAACCATTTTTTTCTAAGAAGAACCTTTTTTTTGGTTTTAACGCGGCTGGAGTTGTAGACAAATTAATTTTAAAAAATTCGGAGTTTTATGAGGATACAATAAAGAGACACAGTATTGGAATAACCCTGGATTAATCCTTTTTTCTCATTGATAACGCCTGAAAACTGACCTGCCAATTTCGTCTCGGTCCGCCCGCCGCCAATGGGTTCTACCCGCTAGGACCTTAAGACAATAAAACCGCAATTTTTCTTTATGAAAAACAAAATATTTGCAACTAAAATGTAAATAAAAGGCATCGCATTTTTAATAAAAAACCATTTCCAAATTTCCATTTCATCAACACATTACGATGTCAAACTCATACTCTCGAGAAGAATTAACGGACATGCACTTCTGCTACGGTTTAGCTAATGGTCGAGATCGTGAAGCCGAAAGACTCTACGCTGAAAGATATCCCAATCGGAGGTGTCCCAGTCGTAGCATGTTTTCAAGAATCCACCGACGTCTGCGAGAGCACGGAGTGCTAGAGCATCGAAGAAGCGAAAGATCAGTTACAGATGGATCAGGAAACTTAGATAAAAGAATTTTGGATTTGGTCCGACGTACTCCCTCCCTTAGTACAAAGAGGATAGCTATTATGCTTGGAGTGCCCAAACCTAGAGAGAGTGCTTCATACCGAAAACTTACACCCGTACCATTTTAGGTCAGTTCAGGAACTCACCTCAAACGACAAGTTTTTGAGAGCAGAATTTTGTCGATCATTACTGCTACTATTTTGCAAGGATATTCTGGACCGATAAAGCACGGTTTACCAGAGATGGGGTTAATAACTTCCACAATTTACATCATTGGAGTAGCACCAATCCACACAACAAAAAACAAAATAAATGACAACACCACTTTAGCTGTAATGTTTGGCTTGGTATTGTTGGACAAACTGTAATCGGGCCCTGGTTTTTGAATGCCGTTATTAATGGAGAATCATACCTGCAGTTCCTACGAGACCTGTTGCCCGATTTGATGATCAACGTTTCTTTGGCCATAGCAGATAATTTAATCTACCAGCAAGATGGAGCACCAGCACACTACAGCTTACGGGTTAGAAACTGGCTGGATGATCATTTTAGTGACCGTTGGATCGGAAGAAGGGGCCCCACGGTATGGCCACCTAGACCACCAGATTTAACTCCTCTAGATTTTTATGTGTGGGGATTCATGAAGAATTATGTTTACGAAGTGGAAATAGTATCTTTGGAACAACTGAAAGAACGGATTGAAGTCGCTGGAGTCAAATTGCAGGAAAATTTGTCAAGCATAGATATGTGCAGCCATTAGGAGAAGAAGGAGATATAATCTTTGCCTTCTAAAAAATGGGGATCATATTGAAAATTTATTATAATAAAACTCCGAAGTTTTTAAAAATAATAAAAAAGAGGTCAATGTTTCACACATTAATTTGCCTACAAAAGTCCAGTCGCGTTAAAACCAAAAAAAAGGTTCTTCTTAGAAAAAAATGGTTTGGGTTTTTTTTTAATTTCTCAAAAACTACAAGACATTTTTGCATCCGGTTTTCTGCTTTTAAATAAAAACTAAAAAGAATTGAATTTTTGAAAAAAATTAGTACTTAATTACATACAATTTTGAAAAAAAATAGTTCGAAATTTTTTTTTAAATTTTTTTTGCAAAATTTTGAGTTTGAAAATTAATTTCTCAAAAACTATTCCTTGAAACAGATTTGTTTAAAAACAGGATGAAAGAAGAGCTTTCTGGCTTTACAAAAAAGTACATTACGGCATTGTGGATGTAACTGTTGATTTTTAATAATTTTTTTTCAAAATTAAGTCAGTTTTTTTTAGAAAATTGCCCCTTCCGGCTAAACGGGGGGAATAGACCCCCCCCTCCCATACGATTTTTTTCTTGTCTTGACCAGACCTACACGCTCTAGCTTTTTGGCACACTGCTCGTGGGACACCCTGTATATGTATGTATGTACATTACGTAAGATAATCCCACATTGTTCGACACAATTTTATAAACAAACATTTATCTGTATGAACTGTATAAATAATGAATTAACACTTAGATTTATTATATGTATATACATACATATATCCATATGTGCCTAAACGCATTACCAGTAAAGTAATTATAATTGCATCATAACTATTGTAAGTAAAATAGTACGGATGTTTAACGTAGAGTTTTCACTGTAATGATGATTTTGCCCCTAGCAAGAGTTTTGCCCGCTGATTGATAATCGGGTCGATTACCTGGTCAGGTTGGCCGAATTGTAGGCTAATAATCACATCGTGGCTTCACTTTTTGGCACCGCCGTATTTTACACCCAATCCATAAAGAAATCCGTTTCTGTATATCGAACGATCAAGGCAAAACTCTACACTAGCGCAAAGTCCATCACCCCATCCTCTATAAATGTTAAGCGAATATCATAAAGAGTTGAGTTGAAAAATGTACTACAAACTGTACTGAGATATCGTCTGTTTTTTTATCCTCTCTTGCCCGGTTCTTTTTCTTCCGTTAATTACCACCATTGCCATCGGCTTCATTGCCTCCATGTACAATCCCCATCCGCACAAGCCTCAGCTAAACCATCACTAGCACCACATAAGCATCAATAGAATCTATGTCTGTCGCCATCATTGTTGGCACTACCATAAGTGACAGCATCATTGCCAAAATCACCATCATCACCATCATCACCATCATCACCATCATCACCATCATCACCATCATCACCATCATCACCATCATCACCATCATCACCATCATCACCATCATCACCATCATCACCATCATCACCATCATCACCATCATCACCATCATCACCATCATCACCATCATCACCATCATCACCATCATCACCATCATCACCATCATCACCATCATCACCATCATCACCATCATCACCATCATCGCCATCATCACCATCATCACCATCATCACTATCATCACCATCACCACCATCACCACCATCAGCACCATCACCACCATCACCACCATCACCACCATCACCACCATCACCACCATCACCACCATCACCACCATCACCACCATCACCACCATCATCACCATCAGCATCAGCATCACCATCATCCCCATCATCACCATCATCACCATCATGACCAAAATCATCATCATGACCATCATCACCATCATCACCATCATCACCATCATCACCATCATCACCATCATCACCAAGGTCACCCTCATCACCATCATCATCATAATCGCCATAATCACCATCCTCACCATCATTACCATCATCACCATAATCTCCACCGTCACCATCACCATGATCATCATCATTACCATCATCACCATCATCGCCATCATCACCATCATCGCCATCATCACCATCATCACCATCATCACCATCATCACCATCATCACCATCATCACCATCATCACCATCATCACCATCATCACCATCGTCACCATCATCACCATCATCACCATCATCACCATCATCACCATCATCACCATCATCACTATCATCACCATCATCACCATCATCACCATCACCACCATCATCACCATCATCACCATCATCACCATCACCACCATCACCACCATCATCACCATCAGCATCACCATCATCCCCATCATCACCATCATCACCATCATCACCATCACCACCATCATCACCATCATCACCATCATCACCATCGTCACCCTCATCACCATCATCACCATCATCACCATCGTCACCATCATCACCATCATCACCATCATCACCATCATCACTATCAACACCATCATCACCATCACCATCGTCACCATCATCACCATCATCACCATCATCACCAAGGTCACCCTCATCACCATCATCATCATAATCGCCATAATCACCATCCTCACCATCATTACCATCATCACCATAATCTCCACCGTCACCATCACCATGATCATCATCATTACCATCATCACCATCATCGCCATCATCACCATCATCACCATCACCACCATCATCACCATCATCACCATCATCACCAACATCACAATCATCACCATCACCACCATCACCACCATCACCACCATCATCACCATCACCACCATCACCACCATCACCACCATCATCATAACCATCATCACCATCATCACCATCATCACCATCATCACCATCATCACCGTCATCACCATCATCACCATCATCACCATCATCACCATCACCACCATCACCACCATCATCACCATCAGCATCACCATCATCCCCATCATCACCATCATCACCATCATCACCATCACCACCATCATCACCATCATCACCATCATCACCATCGTCACCCTCATCACCATCATCACCATCATCACCATCGTCACCATCATCACCATCATCACCATCATCACCATCATCACTATCAACACCATCATCACCATCACCATCGTCACCATCATCACCATCATCACCAACATTACCATCATCACCATCATCACCATCATCACCATCATCACCATCATCACCGCCATCACCATCTACACCATCACCACCATCACCACCATCATGACCATCATGACCATCATCACCATCATCACCATCATCACCAAGGTCACCCTCATCACCATCATCATCATAATCGCCATAATCACCATCCTCACCATCATTACCATCATCACCATAATCTCCACCGTCACCATGATCATCATCATCACCATGATGACCATCATCATCACCATGATGACCATCATCATCACCATGATGACCATCATCATCACCATGATGACCATCATCATCACCATGATGACCATCATCATCATCATCACCATCATCACCATCATCACCATCACCACCATCATCACCATCATCACCATTATCACCATCATCGCCACCATCACCATCACCACCATCATCACCATCATCACCATTATCACCATCATCGCCACCATCACCATCATCACCATAATCACCATCATCACTATCATCACCATCATCACCATCATCACCATCATCACCATCATCACCATCATCACCAAGGTCACCCTCATCACCATCATCATCATAATCGCCATAATCACCATCCTCACCATCATTACCATCATCACCATAATCTCCACCGTCACCATGATCATCATCATCACCATGATGACCATCATCATCATCATCACCATCATCACCATCATCACCATCATCACCATCATCACCATCATCACCATCATCACCATCATCACCATCATCACCATCATCACCATCATCACCATCACCACCATCATCACCATCATCACCATCACCACCATCACCACCATCACCACCATCACCACCATCATCACCATCACCACCATCACCACCATCATCATAACCATCATCACCATCATCACCATCATCACCATCATCACCATCATCACCATCATCACCGTCATCACCATCATCACCATCACCACCATCACCACCATCATCACCATCATCACCATCATCACCATCAGCATCAGCATCAGCATCACCATCATCCCCATCATCACCATCATCACCATCATCACCATCATCACCATCATCACCATCATCACCATCATCACCATCATCACCATCATCACCATCATCACCATCATCACCATCATCGCCATCATCACCATCATCACCATCATCACCATCATCACCATCATCACCATCATCACCATCATCACCATCATCACCATCATCACCATCATCGCCATCATCACCATCATCACCATCACCACCATCATCATAACCATCATCACCATCATCACCATAATCACCATAATCACCATCATCACCATCATCACCATCATCACCATCATCACCATCATCACCATCATCACCATCATCACCATCATCACCATCATCGCCATCATCACCATCATCACCATCACCACCATCATCATAACCATCATCACCATCATCACCATCATCATCATAATCGAAATCATCATCATAATCGCCATCATCACCATCCTCACCATCATCACCATCATCACCAGCATCAGCATCACCATCATCCCCATCATCACCATCATCACCATCATCACCATCATCACCATCATCACCATCATCACCATCATCACCATCGTCACCCTCATCACCATCATCACCATCATCACCATCGTCACCATCATCACCATCATCACCATCATCACCATCATCACTATCAACACCATCATCACCATCACCATCGTCACCATCATCACCATCATCACCAACATTACCATCATCACCATCATCACCATCATCACCATCATCACCGCCATCACCATCATCACCATCATCACCATCATCACCAAGGTCACCCTCATCACCATCATCATCATAATCGCCATAATCACCATCATAACCATCATCACCATCATCACCATAATCACCATCATCACCATCATCACCATCATCACCATCATCACCATCATCACCATCATCACCATCATCACCATCATCACCATCATCACCATCATCACCATCATCACCATCATCACCATCATCACCATCATCACCATCATCACCATCATCACCATCATCACCATCATCACTATCATCACCATCACCACCATCATCACCATCATCACCATCATCACCATCATCACCATCGGCACCATCATCACCATCATCACCATCATCACCATCATCACCATCATCACCATCATCACCATCATCACCATCATCACCATCATCACCATCATCACTATCAACACCATCATCACCATCACCATCGTCACCATCATCACCATCATCACCAACATTACCATCATCACCATCATCACCATCATCACCATCATCACCGCCATCACCATCTACACCATCACCACCATCACCACCATCATGACCATCATCACCATCATCACCATCATCACCATCATCACCATCATCACCATCATCACCAAGGTCACCCTCATCACCATCATCATCATAATCGCCATAATCACCATCCTCACCATCATTACCATCATCACCATAATCTCCACCGTCACCATGATCATCATCATCACCATGATGACCATCATCATCATCATCACCATCATCACCATCATCACCATCACCACCATCATCACCATCATCACCATTATCACCATCAACGCCACCATCACCATCATCACCATCATCACCATCATCACCATCATCACCATCATCACCATCATCACCATCATCACCATCATCACCATCATCACCATCATCACCATCATCACCATCATCACCATCATCACCATCATCACCATCACCACCATCATCATAACCATCATCACCATCATCACCATAATCACCATCATCACCATCATCACCATCATCACCATCATCACCATCATCACCATCATCACCATCATCACCATCATCACCATCATCACCATCATCACCATCATCACCATCATCACCATCATCACCATCATCACCATCATCACCATCATCACCATCATCACCATCATCACCATCATCACCATCATCACCATCATCACCATCATCACCATCATCACCATCATCACCATCATCACCATCATCACCATCATCACTATCATCACCATCACCACCATCATCACCATCATCACCATCATCACCATCATCACCATCGGCACCATCATCACCATCATCACCATCATCACCATCATCACCATCATCACCATCATCACCATCATCACCATCATCACCATCATCACCATCATCACTATCAACACCATCATCACCATCACCATCGTCACCATCATCACCATCATCACCATCATCACCATCATCACCATCATCACCATCGGCACCATCATCACCATCATCACCATCATCACCATCATCACCATCATCACCATCATCACCATCATCACCATCATCACCATCATCACTATCATCACCATCACCACCATCATCACCATCATCACCATCATCACCAACATCACAATCATCACCATCACCACCATCACCACCATCACCACCATCACCACCATCACCACCATCACCACCATCATCACCATCACCACCATCACCACCATCATCATAACCATCATCACCATCATCACCATCATCACCATCATCACCGTCATCACCATCATCACCATCACCACCATCATCACCATCATCACCATCATCACCATCAGCATCAGCATCACCATCATCCCCATCATCACCATCATCACCATCATCACCATCATCACCATCACCACCATCATCACCATCATCACCATCATCACCATCATCACCATCATCACCATCATCGCCATCATCACCATCATCACCATCATCACCATCATCACCATCATCACCATCATCACCATCATCACCATCATCACCAAGGTCACCCTCATCACCATCATCATCATAATCGCCATAATCACCATCCTCACCATCATTACCATCATCACCATAATCTCCACCGTCACCATGATCATCATCATCACCATCATCATCATCATCACCATCATCACCATCATCACCATCACCACCATCATCACGATCATCACCATTATCACCATTATCACCATCATCGCCACCATCACCATCATCACCATCATCACCATCATCACCATCATCACCATCATCACCATCATCACCATCATCACCATCATCACCATCATCACCATCATCACCATCATCACCATCATCACCATCATCGCCATCATCACCATCATCACCATCACCACCATCATCATAACCATCATCACCATCATCACCATAATCACCATCATCACCATCATCACCATCATCATCATCATCATCATCATCACCATCATCACCATCACCACCATCATCACCATCACCACCATCACCACCATCATCATAACCATCGGCACCATCATCACCATCATCACCATCATCACCGTCATCACCATCATCACCATCATCACCATCATCACCGTCATCACCATCATCACCATCACCACCATCACCACCATCATCACCATCATCACCATCATCACCATCAGCATCAGCATCACCATCATCACCATCACCACCATCATCACCATCATCACCATCACCACCATCACCACCATCACCACCATCACCACCATCATCACCATCATCACCATCATCACCATCAGCATCAGCATCACCATCATCCCCATCATCACCATCATCACCATCATCACCATCATCACCATCATCACCATCATCACCATCATCACCATCATCACCATCATCACCATCATCACCATCATCACCATCATCGCCATCATCACCATCATCACCATCATCACCATCATCACCATCATCACCATCATCACCATCATCACCATCATCGCCATCATCACCATCATCACCATCATCACCATCATCGCCATCATCACCATCATCACCATCATCACCATCATCACCATCATCACCATCATCACCATCATCACCATCATCGCCATCATCACCATCATCACCATCACCACCATCATCATAACCATCATCACCATCATCACCATAATCACCATCATCACCATCATCACCATCATCACCATCATCACCATCATCACCATCATCACCATCATCACCATCATCACCATCATCACCATCATCACCATCATCACCATCATCACCATCATCACCATCATCACCATCATCACCATCATCGCCAAACATTACCATCACCAACATTACCATCATCACCATCATCATCATAATCGAAATCATCATCATAATCGCCATCACCACCATCACCACCATCATCACCATCATCACCATCATCACCATCAGCATCAACATCACCATCATCACCATCACCACCATCATCACCATCATCACCATCACCATCATCACCATCATCGCCATCATCACCATCATCACCATCATCACCATCATCGCCATCATCACCATCATCACCATCATCACCATCATCACCATCATCACCATCATCACCATCATCACCATCATCGCCATCATCACCATCATCACCATCACCACCATCATCATAACCATCATCACCATCATCACCATAATCACCATCATCACCATCATCACCATCATCACCATCATCACCATCATCACCATCATCACCATCATCACCATCATCACCATCATCACCATCATCACCATCATCACCATCATCACCATCATCACCATCATCACCATCATCGCCATCATCACCATCATCACCATCACCACCATCATCATAACCATCATCACCATCATCACCATCATCACCATCATCACCATCATCACCATCATCACCATCATCAACATCATCACCATCATCACCATCATCACCATCATCACCATCATCACCATCATCACCATCATCACTATCAACACCATCATCACCATCACCATCGTCACCATCATCACCATCATCACCAACATTACCATCATCACCATCATCATCATAATCGAAATCATCATCATAATCGCCATCACCACCATCACCACCATCATCACCATCATCACCATCATCACCATCAGCATCAACATCACCATCATCACCATCACCACCATCATCACCATCATCACCATCACCACCATCACCACCATCACCACCATCACCACCATCATCACCATCACCACCATCACCACCATCATCATAACCATCATCACCATCATCACCATCATCACCATCATCACCGTCATCACCGTCATCACCATCATCACCATCACCACCATAACCACCATCATCACCATCATCACCATCATCACCATCAGCATCAGCATCACCATCATCCCCATCATCACCATCATCACCATCATCACCATCATCACCATCATCACCATCATCACCATCATCACCATCATCACCATCATCACCATCATCACCATCATCGCCATCATCACCATCATCACCATCATCACCATCATCACCATCATCACCATCATCACCATCATCACCATCATCACCATCAGCATCAGCATCACCATCATCCCCATCATCACCATCATCACCATCATCACCATCATCACCATCATCACCATCATCACCATCATCACCATCATCACCATCATCACCATCATCGCCATCATCACCATCATCACCATCATCACCATCATCATAACCATCATCACCATCATCACCATCACCACCATCACCACCATCATCACCATCATCACCATCATCACCATCATCACCATCACCACCATCACCACCATCATCACCATCATCACCATCATCACCATCATCACCATCATCACCATCATCACCATCATCACCATCATCACCATCATCACCATCATCGCCATCATCACCATCATCACCATCATCACCATCATCATAACCATCATCACCATCATCACCATCACCACCATCACCACCATCATCACCATCATCACCATCATCACCATCAGCATCAGCATCACCATCATCACCATCACCACCATCATCACCATCATCACCATCACCACCATCATCACCATCATCACCATCATCACCATCATCACCATCATCACCATCATCACCATCATCACCATCATCGCCATCATCACCATCATCACCATCATCACCATCATCATAACCATCATCACCATCATCACCATCACCACCATCACCACCATCATCACCATCATCACCATCATCACCATCAGCATCAGCATCACCATCATCACCATCACCACCATCATCACCATCATCACCATCACCACCATCACCACCATCACCACCATCACCACCATCATCACCATCACCACCATCACCACCATCATCATAACCATCATCACCATCATCACCATCATCACCATCATCACCGTCATCACCGTCATCACCATCATCACCATCACCACCATCACCACCATCATCACCATCATCACCATCATCCCCATCATCACCATCATCACCATCATCACCATCATCACCATCACCACCATCATCACCATCATCACCATCATCACCATCATCACCATCATCACCATCATCACCATCATCACTATCAACACCATCATCACCGTCACCATCGTCACCATCATCACCATCATCACCAACATTACCATCATCACCATCATCATCATAATCGAAATCATCATCATAATCGCCATCACCACCATCACCACCATCATCACCATCATCACCATCATCACCATCAGCATCACCATCATCACCATCACCACCATCATCACCATCATCACCATCACCACCATCACCACCATCACCACCATCACCACCATCATCACCATCACCACCATCACCACCATCATCATAACCATCATCACCATCATCACCATCACCACCATCACCACCATCATCACCATCATCACCATCATCACCATCAGCATCAGCATCACCATCATCACCATCACCACCATCATCACCATCATCACCATCACCACCATCACCACCATCACCACCATCACCACCATCATCACCATCACCACCATCATCACCATCATCACCATCATCACCATCAGCATCAGCATCACCATCATCACCATCACCACCATCATCACCATCATCACCATCACCACCATCACCACCATCATCACCATCATCACCATCATCACCATCATCACCATCATCACCATCATCACCATCATCACCAAGGTCACCCTCATCACCATCATCATCATAATCGCCATAATCACCATCCTCACCATCATTACCATCATCACCATAATCTCCACCGTCACCATGATCATCATCATCACCATCATCATCATCATCACCATCATCACCATCATCACCATCACCACCATCATCACGATCATCACCATTATCACCATTATCACCATCATCGCCACCATCACCATCATCACCATCATCACCATCATCACCATCATCACCATCATCACCATCATCACCATCATCACCATCATCACCATCATCACCATCATCACCATCATCACCATCATCACCATCATCACCATCATCGCCATCATCACCATCATCACCATCACCACCATCATCATAACCATCATCACCATCATCACCATAATCACCATCATCACCATCATCACCATCATCATCATCATCATCATCATCACCATCATCACCATCACCACCATCATCACCATCACCACCATCACCACCATCATCATAACCATCGGCACCATCATCACCATCATCACCATCATCACCATCATCACCATCATCACCATCATCACCGTCATCACCATCATCACCATCACCACCATCACCACCATCATCACCATCATCACCATCATCACCATCAGCATCAGCATCACCATCATCACCATCACCACCATCATCACCATCATCACCATCACCACCATCACCACCATCACCACCATCACCACCATCATCACCATCATCACCATCATCACCATCAGCATCAGCATCACCATCATCCCCATCATCACCATCATCACCATCATCACCATCATCACCATCATCACCATCATCACCATCATCACCATCATCACCATCATCACCATCATCACCATCATCACCATCATCACCATCATCACCATCATCGCCATCATCACCATCATCACCATCATCACCATCATCACCATCATCACCATCATCACCATCATCACCATCATCGCCATCATCACCATCATCACCATCATCACCATCATCGCCATCATCACCATCATCACCATCATCACCATCATCACCATCATCACCATCATCACCATCATCACCATCATCGCCATCATCACCATCATCACCATCACCACCATCATCATAACCATCATCACCATCATCACCATCATCACCATAATCACCATCATCACCATCATCACCATCATCACCATCATCACCATCATCACCATCATCACCATCATCACCATCATCACCATCATCACCATCATCACCATCATCACCATCATCACCATCATCACCATCATCACCATCATCACCATCATCGCCATCATCACCATCATCACCATCACCACCATCATCATAACCATCATCACCATCATCACCATCATCACCATCATCACCATCATCACCATCATCACCATCATCAACATCATCACCATCATCACCATCATCACCATCATCACCATCATCACCATCATCACCATCATCACTATCAACACCATCATCACCATCACCATCGTCACCATCATCACCATCATCACCAACATTACCATCATCACCATCATCATCATAATCGAAATCATCATCATAATCGCCATCACCACCATCACCACCATCATCACCATCATCACCATCATCACCATCAGCATCAACATCACCATCATCACCATCACCACCATCATCACCATCATCACCATCACCACCATCACCACCATCACCACCATCACCACCATCACCACCATCATCACCATCACCACCATCACCACCATCATCATAACCATCATCACCATCATCACCATCATCACCATCATCACCGTCATCACCGTCATCACCATCATCACCATCACCACCATAACCACCATCATCACCATCATCACCATCATCACCATCAGCATCAGCATCACCATCATCCCCATCATCACCATCATCACCATCATCACCATCATCACCATCATCACCATCATCACCATCATCACCATCATCACCATCATCACCATCATCGCCATCATCACCATCATCACCATCATCACCATCATCACCATCATCACCATCATCACCATCATCACCATCATCACCATCAGCATCAGCATCACCATCATCCCCATCATCACCATCATCACCATCATCACCATCATCACCATCATCACCATCATCACCATCATCACCATCATCACCATCATCGCCATCATCACCATCATCACCATCATCACCATCATCATAACCATCATCACCATCATCACCATCACCACCATCACCACCATCATCACCATCATCACCATCATCACCATCAGCATCAGCATCACCATCATCACCATCACCACCATCATCCCCATCATCACCATCACCACCATCACCACCATCACCACCATCATCACCATCACCACCATCACCACCATCATCATAACCATCATCACCATCATCACCATCATCACCATCATCACCGTCATCACCGTCATCACCATCATCACCATCACCACCATCACCACCATCATCACCATCATCACCATCATCACCATCAGCATCAGCATCACCATCATCACCATCATCACCATCATCACCATCATCAACATCATCACCATCATCACCATCATCACCATCATCACCATCATCACCATCATCACCATCATCACCATCATCACTATCAACACCATCATCACCATCACCATCGTCACCATCATCACCATCATCACCAACATTACCATCATCACCATCATCATCATAATCGAAATCATCATCATAATCGCCATCACCACCATCACCACCATCATCACCATCATCACCATCATCACCATCAGCATCACCATCATCACCATCACCACCATCATCACCATCATCACCATCACCACCATCACCACCATCACCACCATCACCACCATCATCACCATCACCACCATCACCACCATCATCATAACCATCATCACCATCATCACCATCACCACCATCACCACCATCATCACCATCATCACCATCATCACCATCAGCATCAGCATCACCATCATCACCATCACCACCATCATCACCATCATCACCATCACCACCATCACCACCATCACCACCATCACCACCATCATCACCATCACCACCATCACCACCATCATCATAACCATCATCACCATCATCACCATCATCACCATCATCACCGTCATCACCGTCATCACCATCATCACCATCACCACCATCACCACCATCATCACCATCATCACCATCATCACCATCAGCATCAGCATCACCATCATCCCCATCATCACCATCATCACCATCATCACCATCATCACCATCATCACCATCATCACCATCATCACCATCATCACCATCATCACCATCATCGCCATCATCACCATCATCACCATCATCACCATCATCACCATCATCACCATCATCACCATCATCACCATCATCGCCATCATCACCATCATCACCATCACCACCATCATCATAACCATCATCACCATCATCACCATAATCACCATCATCACCATCATCACCATCATCACCATCATCACCATCATCACCATCATCACCATCATCACCATCATCACCATCATCACCATCATCACCATCATCACCATCATCACCATCATCACCATCATCACCATCATCGCCATCATCACCATCATCACCATCACCACCATCATCATAACCATCATCACCATCATCACCATCATCACCATCATCACCATCATCACCATCATCACCATCATCACCATCATCAACATCATCACCATCATCACCATCATCACCATCATCACCATCATCACCATCATCACCATCATCACTATCAACACCATCATCACCATCACCATCGTCACCATCATCACCACCATCATCATAATCGAAATCATCATCATAATCGCCATCATCACCATCCTCACCATCATCACCATCATCACCAGCATCAGCATCACCATCATCCCCATCATCACCATCATCACCATCATCACCATCATCACCATCATCACCATCATCACCATCATCACCATCATCACCAACATTACCATCATCACCATCATCACCATCATCACCATCATCACCGCCATCACCATCTACACCATCACCACCATCACCACCATCATGACCATCATCACCATCATCACCATCATCACCATCATCACCAAGGTCACCCTCATCACCATCATCATCATAATCGAAATCATCATCATAATCGCCATCATCACCATCGTCACCATCATCACCATCATCACCAACATTACCATCATCACCATCATCACCATCATCACCAAGGTCACCCTCATCACCATCATCATCATAATCGAAATCATCATCATAATCGCCATCATCACCATCGTCACCATCATCACCATCATCACCAACATTACCATCATCACCATCATCACCATCATCACCATCATCACCGCCATCACCATCTACACCATCACCACCATCACCACCATCATGACCATCATCACCATCATCACCATCATCACCATCATCACCATCATCACCATCATCACCATCATCACTATCAACACCATCATCACCATCACCATCATCACCATCATCACCAGCATCAGCATCACCATCATCCCCATCATCACCATCATCACCATCATCACCATCATCACCGTCATCACCATCATCACCATCACCACCATCACCACCATCATCACCATCATCACCATCATCACCATCAGCATCAGCATCACCATCATCACCATCACCACCATCATCACCATCATCACCATCACCACCATCACCACCATCACCACCATCACCACCATCATCACCATCATCACCATCGTCACCATCATCACCATCATCACCATCATCACCATCATCACTATCAACACCATCATCACCATCACCATCGTCACCATCATCACCATCATCACCAACATTACCATCATCACCATCATCACCATCATCACCATCATCACCGCCATCACCATCTACACCATCACCACCATCACCACCATCATGACCATCATCACCATCATCACCATCATCACCATCATCACCATCATCACCATCATCACCATCATCACTATCAACACTATCATCACCATCACCATCATCACCATCATCACCATCGGCACCATCATCACCATCATCACCATCATCACCATCATCACCATCATCACCATCATCACCGTCATCACCATCATCACCATCACCACCATCACCACCATCATCACCATCATCACCATCATCACCATCATCACCATCATCACTATCAACACCATCATCACCATCACCATCGTCACCATCATCACCATCATCACCAACATTACCATCATCACCATCATCACCATCATCACCATCATCACCGCCATCACCATCTACACCATCACCACCATCACCACCATCATGACCATCATCACCATCATCACCATCATCACCATCATCACCATCATCACCAAGGTCACCCTCATCACCATCATCATCATAATCGAAATCATCATCATAATCGCCATCATCACCATCCTCACCATCATCACCATCATCACCAGCATCAGCATCACCATCATCACCATCATCATAACCATCATCACCATCACCACCATCATCACCATCATCACCATCATCACCATCATCACCATCATCACCATCATCACCATCGTCACCCTCATCACCATCATCACCATCATCACCATCGTCACCATCATCACCATCATCACCATCATCACCATCATCACTATCAACACCATCATCACCATCACCATCGTCACCATCATCACCATCATCACCAACATTACCATCATCACCATCATCACCATCATCACCATCATCACCGCCATCACCATCTACACCATCACCACCATCACCACCATCATGACCATCATCACCATCATCACCATCATCACCATCATCACCATCATCACCAAGGTCACCCTCATCACCATCATCATCATAATCGCCATAATCACCATCCTCACCATCATTACCATCATCACCATAATCTCCACCGTCAACATGATCATCATCATCACCATGATGACCATCATCATCATCATCACCATCATCACCATCATCACCATCACCACCATCATCACCATCATCACCATTATCACCATCATCGCCACCATCACCATCATCACCATCATCACCATCATCACCATCATCACCATCATCACCATCATCACCATCATCACCATCATCACCATCATCACCATCATCACCATCATCACCATCATCACCATCATCACCATCATCACCATCATCACCATCATCACCATCATCACCATCATCACCATCATCACCATCACCACCATCATCATAACCATCATCACCATCATCACCATAATCACCATCATCACCATCATCACCATCATCACCATCATCACCATCATCACCATCATCACCATCATCACCATCATCGCCATCATCACCATCATCACCATCATCACCATCATCACCATCATCACCATCATCACCATCATCACCATCATCACCATCATCATCATCATCACCATCATCACCATCATCACCATCGGCACCATCATCACCATCATCACCATCATCACCATCATCACCATCATCACCATCATCACGGTCATTGACCCCTCAGGTCATTGACCTCACCAAGGTCATTGACCCCTCAAGGTCATTGACCCCTCAAGGTCATTGACCTCATCAAGGTCATTGACCTCATCAAGGTCATTGACCCCTCAAGGTCATTGACCTCATCAAGGTCATTGACCCCTCAAGGTCATTGGCCCCTCAAGGTCATTGACCCCTCAAGGTCATTGACCTCATCAAGGTCATTGACCTCATCAAGGTCATTGACCTCATCAAGGTCATTGACCTCATCAAGGTCATTGACCCCTCAGGTCATTTGACCTCATCAAGGTCATTGACCTCATCAAGGTCATTGACCCCTCAAGGTCATTGACCTCATCAAGGTCATTGACCCCTCAAGGTCATTGACCTCATCAAGGTCATTGACCCGTCAAGGTCATTGACCCCTCAAGGTCATTGACCTATCAAGGTGAGCTCAATGACCTTGAGGGGTCAATGACCTTGATGGGTCAATGACCTTGAAGGGTCAATGACCTTGAGGGGTCAATGACCTTGCTGAGGTCAATGACCTTGATGAGGTCAATGACCTTGAGGGGTCAATGACCTTGATGAGGTCAATGACCTTGAGGGGTCAATGACCTTGATGAGGTCAATGACCTTGAGGGGTCAATGACCTTGATGAGGTCAATGACCTTGAGGGGTCAATGACCTTGAGGGGTCAATGACCTTGATGAGGTCAATGACCTGAGGGGTCAATGACCGTGATGATGGTGATGATGGTGATGATGGCGATGATGGTGATGATGGCGATGATGGTGATGATGGTGATGATGGTGATGATGGTGATGATGGTGATGATGGTGATGATGATGATGATGATGATGGTGATGATGGTGATGATGGCGATGACGGTGATGATGGTGATGGTGGTGATGATGGTGATGATGGTGATGATGGTGATAATGGTGATGATGGTCATGATGGTCATGATGGTGATGATGGTGATGATGGTGATGATGGTAATGATGGTGGTGATGGTGATGACGGTGATGATGGCGATGATGGCGATGATGGTGATGATGGTGATGATGGTGATGATGGTGATGATGGCGAAGATGGTGATGATGGCGATGATGGTGATGATGGTGATGATGGTGATGATGGTGATGATGGTGATGATGGTGATGATGGTGATGACGGCGAAGATGGTGATGATGGTGATGGTGGTGATGATGGTGATGATGGTGATGATGGTGATGATGGTGATGATGGTGATGATGGTGATGATGGTCATGATGGTGATGATGGTGATGATGGTGATGATGGTGATGATGGTGATGATGGTGATGATGGCGATGATGGTGATGATGGTGATGATGGTAATGATGGTGGTGATGGTGATGACGGTGATGATGGCGATGATGGCGATGATGGTGATGATGGTGATGATGGTAATGATGGTGGTGATGGTGATGACGGTGATGATGGCGATGATGGTGATTATGGTGATGATGGTGATGATGGTGATGATGGTGATGATGGTGATGATGGTGATGATGGTGATGATGGTGATGATGGTGATGATGGTGATGATGGTGATGATGGTGATGATGGTGATGATGGCGAGGATGGTGATGATGGCGATTATGATGATGATGGCGATGATGGTGATGATGGTGATGATGGTGATGATGGTGATGATGGTGATGATGGTGATGATGGTGATGATGGTGATGATGGTGATGGTGGCGATGATGGTGATAATGGTGATAATGGTGATGATCGTGATGATGGTGGTGATGGTGATGATGGTGATGATGGTGATGATGATGATGATGGTGATGATGATGATCATGGTGACGGTGGAGATTATGGTGATGATGGTAATGATGGTGAGGATGGTGATTATGGCGATTATGATGATGATGGTGATGAGGGTGACCTTGGTGATGATGGTGATGATGGTGATGATGGTGATGATGGTGATGATGGTGATGATGGTGATGATGGTGATGATGGTGATGATGGTGATGATGGTGATGATGGCGATGATGGTGATGATGGTGATGATGGTGATGATGGTGATGATGGTGATGATGGTGGTGATGGTGATGATGGTGATGATGGTGATGATGGTGATGATGGGGATGATGGTGATGCTGATGCTGATGGTGATGATGGTGATGATGGTGATGATGGTGGTGATGGTGATGATGGTGATGACGGTGATGATGGTGATGATGGTGATGATGGTGATGATGGTTATGATGATGGTGGTGATGGTGGTGATGGTGATGATGGTGGTGATGGTGGTGATGGTGGTGATGGTGGTGATGGTGATGATTGTGATGTTGGTGATGATGGTGATGATGGTGATGATGGTGGTGATGGTGATGATAGTGATGATGGTGATGATGGTGATGATGGTGATGATGGTGATGATGGTGATGATGGTGATGATGGTGCCGATGGTGATGATGGTGATGATGGTGATGATGATGATGATGGTGATGATGGTGATGATGGTGATGATGGTGATGATGGTGATGATGGTGATGATGGTGATGATGGTGATGATGGTGATGATGGTGATGATGGTGATGATGGTGATGATGGTGATGATGGTGATGATGGTGATGATGGTGATGATGGTGATGATGGTGATGATGGTGATGATGGTGATGATGGTGATTATGGTGATGATGATGGTGGTGATGGTGATGATGGTGATGATGGTGATGATGGTGATGATGGTGATGATGGTGATGATGGTGATGATGGTGATGATGGTGATGATGGTGATGATGGTGATGATGGTGATGATGGTGATGATGGTGATGATGGTGATGATGGTGATGATGGTGATGATGGTGATGGTGGCGATGATGGTGATAATGGTGATGATGGTGATGATGGTGGTGATGGTGATGATGGTGATGATGGTGATGATGATGATGATGGTCATCATGGTGATGATGATGATCATGGTGACGGTGGAGATTATGGTGATGATGGTAATGATGGTGAGGATGGTGATTATGGCGATTATGATGATGATGGTGATGAGGGTGACCTTGGTGATGATGGTGATGATGGTGATGATGGTGATGATGGTGATGATGGTCATGATGGTGGTGATGGTGGTGATGGTGGTGATGGTGTAGATGGTGATGGCGGTGATGATGGTGATGATGGTGATGATGGTGATGATGGTAATGTTGGTGATGATGGTGATGATGGTGACGATGGTGATGGTGATGATGGTGTTGATGGTGATGATGGTGATGATGGTGATGATGGTGATGACGGCGAAGATGGTGATGATGGTGATGGTGGTGATGATGGTGATGATGGTGATGATGGTGGTGATGGTGGTGATGGTGATGATGGTGGTGATGGTGGTGATGGTGGTGATGGTGATGATTGTGATGTTGGTGATGATGGTGATGATGGTGATGATGGTGGTGATGGTGATGATGGTGATGATGGCGATGATGGTGATGATGGTAATGATGATGATCATGGTGATGGTGACGGTGGAGATTATGGTGATGATGGTAATGATGGTGAGGATGGTGATTATGGCGATTATGATGATGATGGTGATGAGGGTGACCTTGGTGATGATGGTGATGATGGTGATGATGGTGATGATGGTGATGATGGCGATGATGGTGATGATGGTGATGATGGTGATGATGGTGATGATGGTGATGATGGTGATGATGGTGATGATGGTGATGATGGTTATGATGATGGTGGTGATGGTGGTGATGGTGATGATGGTGGTGATGGTGGTGATGGTGGTGATGGTGGTGATGGTGATGATGGTGGTGATGGTGATGATGGTGATGATGGTGATGATGGTGATGATGGTGATGATGGTGATGATGGTGATGATGGTGATGATGGTGATGATGGTGCCGATGGTGATGATGGTGATGATGGTGATGATGATGATGATGGTGATGATGGTGATGATGGTGATGATGGTGATGATGGTGATGATGGTGATGATGATGATGATGATGATGGTGATGATGGTGATGATGGTGATGATGGTGATGATGGTGATGATGGTGATGGTGGCGATGATGGTGATAATGGTGATAATGGTGATGATCGTGATGATGGTGGTGATGGTGATGATGGTGATGATGGTGATGATGATGATGATGGTGATGATGATGATCATGGTGACGGTGGAGATTATGGTGATGATGGTAATGATGGTGAGGATGGTGATTATGGCGATTATGATGATGATGGTGATGAGGGTGACCTTGGTGATGATGGTGATGATGGTGATGATGGTGATGATGGTGATGATGGTGATGATGGTGATGATGGTGATGATGGTGATGATGGTGATGATGGTGATGATGGTGATGATGGCGATGATGGTGATGATGGTGATGATGGTGATGATGGTGATGATGGTGATGATGGTGATGATGGTGATGATGGTGGTGATGGTGATGATGGTGATGATGGTGATGATGGGGATGATGGTGATGCTGATGCTGATGGTGATGATGGTGATGATGGTGATGATGGTGGTGATGGTGATGATGGTGATGACGGTGATGATGGTGATGATGGTGATGATGGTGATGATGGTTATGATGATGGTGGTGATGGTGGTGATGGTGATGATGGTGGTGATGGTGGTGATGGTGGTGATGGTGGTGATGGTGATGATTGTGATGTTGGTGATGATGGTGATGATGGTGATGATGGTGGTGATGGTGATGATAGTGATGATGGTGATGATGGTGATGATGGTGATGATGGTGATGATGGTGATGATGGTGATGATGGTGCCGATGGTGATGATGGTGATGATGGTGATGATGATGATGATGGTGATGATGGTGATGATGGTGATGATGGTGATGATGGTGATGATGGTGATGATGGTGATGATGGCGATGATGGTGATGATGGTGATGATGGTGATGATGGTGATGATGGTGATGATGGTGGTGATGGTGATGATGGTGATGATGGTGATGATGGTGATGATGGGGATGATGGTGATGCTGATGCTGATGGTGATGATGGTGATGATGGTGATGATGGTGGTGATGGTGATGATGGTGATGACGGTGATGATGGTGATGATGGTGATGATGGTGATGATGGTGATGATGGTCATGATGGTGATGATGGTGATGATGGTGATGATGGTGATGGTGGTGATGATGGTGATGATGGTGATGATGGTGATAATGGTGATGATGGTCATGATGGTCATGATGGTGATGATGGTGATGATGGTGATGATGGTAATGATGGTGGTGATGGTGATGACGGTGATGATGGCGATGATGGCGATGATGGTGATGATGGTGATGATGGTGATGATGGTGATGATGGCGAAGATGGTGATGATGGCGATGATGGTGATGATGGTGATGATGGTGATGATGGTGATGATGGTGATGATGGTGATGATGGTGATGATGGTGATGATGGTGATGACGGCGAAGATGGTGATGATGGTGATGGTGGTGATGATGGTGATGATGGTGATGATGGTGATGATGGTGGTGATGGTGATGATGGTGATGATGGTGATGATGGTGATGATGGTGATGATGGTGATGATGGTGATGATGGTGATGATGGTGATGATGGTGATGATGGTGATGATGGTGATGATGGTGATGATGGTGATGATGGTGATGATGGTGATGGTGGCGATGATGGTGATAATGGTGATGATGGTGATGATGGTGGTGATGGTGATGATGGTGATGATGGTGATGATGATGATGATGGTCATCATGGTGATGATGATGATCATGGTGACGGTGGAGATTATGGTGATGATGGTAATGATGGTGAGGATGGTGATTATGGCGATTATGATGATGATGGTGATGAGGGTGACCTTGGTGATGATGGTGATGATGATGATGATGGTGATGATGGTGATGATGGTCATGATGGTGGTGATGGTGGTGATGGTGTAGATGGTGATGGCGGTGATGATGGTGATGATGGTGATGATGGTGATGATGGTAATGTTGGTGATGATGGTGATGATGGTGACGATGGTGATGGTGATGATGGTGTTGATAGTGATGATGGTGATGATGGTGATGATGGTGATGATGGTGATGATGGTGATGATGGCGATGATGGTGATGATGGTGATGATGGTGATGATGGTGATGATGGTGATGATGGTGATGATGGTGATGATGGTGATGATGGTGATGATGGTGATGATGGTGATGATGGTGATGATGGTGATGATGGGGATGATGGTGATGCTGATGCTGATGGTGATGATGGTGATGATGGTGATGATGGTGATGATGGTGATGATGGTGATGATGGCGATGATGGTGATGATGGTGATGATGGTGATGATGGTGATGATGGTGATGATGGTGATGATGGTGATGATGGTGATGATGGTGATGATGGTTATGATGATGGTGGTGATGGTGGTGATGGTGATGATGGTGGTGATGGCGGTGATGGTGGTGATGGTGGTGATGGTGATGATGGTGGTGATGGTGATGATGGTGATGATGGTGATGATGGTGATGATGGTGATGATGGTGATGATGGTGATGATGGTGATGATGGTGATGATGGTGATGATGGTGATGATGGTGATGATGGTGATGATGGTGATGATGGTGATGATGGTGATGATGGTGCCGATGGTGATGATGGTGATGATGGTGATGATGATGATGATGATGATGATGGTGATGATGGTGATGATGGTGATGATGGTGATGATGGTGATGATCGTGATGATGGTGATGATGGTGATGATGGCGATGATGGTGATGATGGTGATGATGGTGATGATGGTGATGATGGTGATGATGGTGATGATGGTGATTATGGTGATGATGGTGATGATGGTTATGATGATGGTGGTGATGGTGATGATGGTGATGATGGCGATGATGGTGATGATGGTGATGATGGTGATGATGGTGATGATGGTGATGATGGTGATGATGGTGATGATGGTGATGATGGTGATGATGGTGATGATGGTGATGATGGTGCCGATGGTGCCGATGGTGATGATGGTGATGATGGTGATGATGATGATGATGGTGATGATGGTGATGATGGTGATGATGGTGATGATGGTGATGATGGTGATGATGGTGATGATGGCGATGATGGTGATGATGGTGATGATGGTGATGATGGTGATGATGGTGATGATGGTGATGATGGTGATTATGGTGATGATGGTGATGATGGTTATGATGATGGTGATGATGGTGATGATGGTGATGATGGCGATGATGGTGATGATGGTGATGATGGTGATGATGGTGATGATGGTGATGATGGTGATGATGGTGATGATGGTGATGATGGTGATGATGGTGATGATGGTGATGATGGTGATGGTGGCGATGATGGTGATAATGGTGATGATGATGATGATGGTCATCATGGTGATGATGGTGATGATGGTGATGATGGTGATGATGGTGATGATGGTGATGATGGTGATGATGGTGATGATGGTGATGATGGTGATGATGGTGATGATCGTGATGATGGTGATGATGGTGATGATGGTGATGATGGTGATGATGGTGATGATGGTGATGATGGTGATGATGGTGATGATGGTGATGATGGTGATGATGGTGATGATGGTGATGATGGTGATGATGGTGATGATGGTGATGATGGTGATGATGGTGATGATGGTGATGATGGTGATGATGGTGATGATGGTGATGATGGTGATGATGGTGATGATTTTGATGATGACGATGATGGTGATGATGCTGATGATGCTGGTGAAGCTGATGATTGTGATGATGGCGATTATGATGATGATGGTGATAATAGTTATGACGGTGGCGGTAATTGTGAGGGTAATGGTGATGAGGGCAATAGTGGTGATGATATTAATGAAGGTGACGATAGTGATTTTGGCAATGATGCTGTTACTTATGGTAGTGCCAACAATGATGGCGATAGATATAGATTCTATTGATGCTTATATGGTGCTGGTGATGGTCTAACTGAAGCTGGTGTGGATAGGGATTGAACATGGATGGCAATGGTGGTGACAATTCTGTTACTAATTTTAATGGTACTGGCAACTCTGTCAAGTGCGATAAAAGAGTAATACCACAGAATAAATAGTATACAAAGTTGCATCTCATACGAAGCAAATTTTGTTCTAGGGTTCTGTTGGGGAAAAAATAAAAAGTACCACTGTCAACTCTTCATGAAGGAATGAATGTATTTTAAGTAATTCTGGTTTTTATATGGACAAGTTACATAAGTAGTAGTATTGGAATTCAGCAATATATGTACATAGTTCAATAGTATAATAGTATTAATTCACCATATATATTATAGGAGAACATGGTAAGTATATATGTATATACATATATGATAAGTATATGAAATTACATGTATACATATGTTGGTATTTATTGTTTTGTCCAACAAACTACCCCTCAATAAATACAAACTTCATAACAATTCTAATTTATACCCAAAAGGTTTACAAATTTCATGTGTTTTATTTTCTTCAAACTTTTCGTTAAAATATCGGCCTTCATATCTTCTGTTGATATGTACTCAAGAACAATTAAAGATTTTTCATAAACGTCTCTCACATAATGAAAACGTAAGTCGATATGTTTGCTACGTTCGTGGTGAGATGGATTTTTCGTTAGATGAATGGCACTCTGATTGTCACAAAATATCTTTAGGGGACAACTCACAAGATCCCCGAAGCCAATTTCAGAAACAAGGTTTCGCAAATAGACTGCTTCTTTGGCTGCAGCTGTCAGAGCCATGTATTCCGCTTCTGTGCTGGATAACGCTATGGTTTGTTGCTTTTTCGTTGCCCAGGTAACAGCTCCACCTGATAGTTCGAATACATAGCCAGTGTAGGATCGACGGTCATAATTTGCTGCCCAATCAGCATCGGAATATCCACTCAAGGGATCCCCAGGTTTACAGTGAAAAGTTAATAGTATTTTTTAAGTACCTGAGAATTTGTTTTGCAGCAGCCATATGCTGGATATGCGGATTCGCATTGAACTGGGACAGTTTGTTTACCGAATATAATATATCGGGTCTAGTTGCCAACCCAATGAACAAAAGTGAACCAATTATTCCCTGATACTCCTTCGTATCAGCAAATTGACAGTCAGTACAGTTTTCACATTTTATTAATTTTTGACCAGGTTCTAACGGTGTTCCCCGTCCTTTACAGTCACTCAAGTTACAATTCTCTAGGAGAGATGAAATCGCCTGTTTTTGTGAGATACGTATGTGATCCCTGGCTTCATTTTGATGGACCTCCATACCAAGAAAATACCCCACGATACCCTTGTCAACCACGAGGAACTCATTTTTAAGCATGTTCTTGATTTCGTTCAGGCGGGCTCTCTCTGAGCATGCAAGTAAGATATCGTCGACGTAAATTGCCAAGATGTTTATTTCACCTTGTTTGTGGTTAGTATAAACACATACATCGTAACTGCATCTCTTAAAACCAATTTTCTTTAGAACTTCATCCAACCTATTATTCCATTCACGTCCTGATTGTTTGAGCCCGTATAATGCCTTTCTTAACTTGCAAACACGTTGGGGATATCTCGGATTGATGAACCCTTCTGGCTGGCACATGTACAACTCTTCTTTTAAACTTCCATTTAAGTACGCACTAGTAACGTCAAGTTGATGAAGATGTAGTTTGTACATAACAGATAACGCAAAGATCAGTCGCACTGTGGAGTAGCGGACAACAGGCGAAAACGTTTCGTAAAAATCTAAGCCCGGTCTCTGTGTACAACCTTTGGCTACTAAACGGGCTTTATATCTTTCTATATTACCGCTTTTATCTCTTTTTAAACTAAAAACCCATTTGCACTTTATTGGTTGCTTTTCCGGAGGCAGTTCAACAAGTGTCCACGTGTCATTGGAAACTAAGGTCTCGTATTCTGATTTCATTGCCTGTTTCCAATATCTGTTTTCCTTGGAACGCAGAGCTTCTTCAACGGTTTGCGGAATTTTCTGCGCCTTATCCGAGTAGAATAGCATGCTCTTTTTCTCCAATGCTTTGGCTTTGCTCCGAGTAACAATACTTGATGGTGGAACTTTGTCTTCCACACCGTTTTTCTCATTTTGGTCCGAATCTAGCTCATATATGTCATTTTCGTCCATTACTTCTTCTATACTGTCTTCGAAATGGTCTTCATCTTCCTTGTGGTTATTTTGATTTAAATGGTTGACATCAGGTCCTTGCTCGTTTTGAATTGCATCTCTAAAGACTGTTACTTCGTTTTCTTTATTTGTTTCTTGAATTAACTCTGGCATTTCATGGTTGTTGTTAAGGACAGGCATGCTGAAAAATTTGACATCACGGCTTTTAAAGACCTTTCTTTGTTCCGGAACATACACTCTGTATGCCTTGGCTTCAGCCGAGTATCCAACCATTACGCAATCAACGCCTTTTGCTTGAAACTTTGATCTCCCGGGCTTCTTATTTAACATTATACCTAAACAACCAAATGATTTAAAATGAAAAACGTTAGGTTTCTTACCACACCAGACTTCGTAGGGGGTCATTGCAGGTATTGATTTTGTCGGTGATCTGTTGCGAATGTAAGCGGCCGTATTTATTGCCTCCGCCCACATCATTTCAGGAAGACCAGAATCCAGTAGCATGCATCGAGCCATTTCAACGAGGGTACGATTTGCGCGTTCCGCAACTCCATTCTGCTGGGGCGTGTATTCAACTGAAAACTGGCGTCTTATACCGTGGTCACTCAAAAATTTTCCGAAATTTTCACCTAAATATTCGCGACCATTATCGCAGCGTAGTATCTTAATCTTGCGACCAGTTTCTAGTTCCACTCTAGATTTGAAGTTTTTAAAAGCGTTAAACACTTCGGATTTTGCCTTTAAAAATTGGACAAACATTTTTCTCGACTTATCGTCAATAAACGTAACGAAGTAAAACGCACCACCGAGCGAACGAATGCGCATAGGGCCACACACGTCACTATGAACTAGGTCTAGAATGTTTTTAGCTTTCATTATAGGCTCTATTGAGAACGACTGGCGTGCTATTTTGCCCTTCAAACATATATCGCACTGGATGTTGTTGGGAACACTATTTAGGTTAAGTCCGCGTACCATGTTCTCTTTGAATAACCGCGACATACTTTTTATATTTAAATGACCGAATTTTTTATGCCAACTATGAACTTCACCTTCTCTTTCAGGCTTTAACATACGAGTAAACGCTTTGCAACTCGATATATTTACATTTTCTACGACATACAAATCACCTTTTCTTTCACCACATAAAATTAATTTACCATGCTTGTCTCTAATTGTTGCTTTATTTCGACAGAAATTAATGTTCATATTATTATCGACCGCTTTACTAATTGAAATAAAGTTTGTTTTTAACTCGGGAACATACAATACGTCGCGTAGTTTGATTTTATAAAAATTGCTTTCAATCAAAACGTCACCTTTTCCCGAAGTATGCAGAAACTTATTCGCGGCAAGTTCAACTAACTCTATATGCTCTCTAATGTTTACAAAAAACTTCTTCTCCGAACACAAATGAGACGTCGCTCCGCTATCAAGGATCCATGTGTCTCTGTCTAGATCGGCAGAATTAATTAAATTCAGCAATGCAAAAGAAGTTGATGGCTTAGACCAATGTTTGTCTCTTTCGTTGCATTGAGAGGCAAAATGTCCCTTTTTGTTGCATTTAAAACATCTCCCTTTGTTGTTATGACCGTGTGACTTGTTCTTTTGCCGATGAAAATGTTGTTGCTTTTCTTTAGTTTTTGCCAGAAAAGCCATTTCCCCATCTGATTCCTTTTTGTCTCTGTCTCTCCTTTGTCCTTCTTCTGCTAACTTTGTTTTTAATATGGCTAGCGTCGGTAGTTCATCTCTTGTCTCTATCGCTACAACGAAATTCTCATACGACTTAGGTAAGCTCGACAAAAGAATAATACATAGAAGTTCCTCTTTGAGATCAACGTCTATCTCTTTCAATTTTTCTACCACATCCAGGAATGCATCCATGTGGTCTGATATCGAATGATCCTCCGACATTTTCAATGACAAAAGCTTTCGGTATAGCGTGACTTTTCTTGCGGGTCCATCGGGCTGATGCAAAGCTTCTAACTTGTCCCAGGCATCCTTTGAGGTTCGACAGTTTCGAATATGATTCAATTGGGAAGTTTTAACACACAGGAAGATCGTTGCCAGCGCCTTTTCATCCTTCTGCTTCCAAGCGGATTGATTCTGAACAGTTTGTTCATCCAATGTGCTGCTTCCATTGACATACGACCAAAGCTCATGGTGAATAAGCACACTTCGCATTTGAATCTTCCATCCATCGTAGTTCTGTCCGTCGAGCTTTTCAATATTTAAAAACGCACTCATTGTCTTTTGATATCACAAAAAAAATGTTTAAAACGTTAAACAACACTTCAACTACTCGCGAACCTGGGCCCATAACCTTTGTTGGGGAAAAAATAAAAAGTACCACTGTCAACTCTTCATGAAGGAATGAATGTATTTTAAGTAATTCTGGTTTTTATATGGACAAGTTACATAAGTAGTAGTATTGGAATTCAGCAATATATGTACATAGTTCAATAGTATAATAGTATTAATTCACCATATATATTATAGGAGAACATGGTAAGTATATATGTATATACATATATGATAAGTATATGAAATTACATGTATACATATGTTGGTATTTATTGTTTTGTCCAACAGGTTCCAATATTGGCACCCTATTGAACAGAGAGTACAAGCATGAGAACATTCAAGAGAGTATACAAAAAATTGAGAAGCTGGTGCGAGCGAAAGAGAGTAGCATTTGCGTTTTCGGTGGTTTTGTTTTTACAAGAGCAAAGCAGCTTACGATGTGTATGCAAGTGTGTGTGCGTGTGTATGCATTGATAGCTTCTTCTATCGTAAGCTTGCATGGTGTTGTATTGCTTCTCTTGTTTTCGATTGTGTGGATTGGATTCGAAATCACTTGTGAATTGTACTTTCATGTGAATGGTTGTGTTTTCCTGCGCTTATGTATATCGACTCCATTTTTACTTTGTATTTTGATATTTAACTCTATTTTTGATTTTGAATTGTTGCTTTTATAATTGTTGACAACTTTGCATACGATTTGGATTGTTCTTTGGACTTATTATTATATATTGATTGTTGAGGGATTGTCATACGATTTTGAATAGGAAAAATGGACTTTGTACCGGCTGTTGGTAAAATTTTCCAAAAGTCCGGCATTCGATGCTCCATAAAAACATGCGGTAAATCTAGGCGATATGGTGAAAAGATAAGAATGTTTAAGTTTCCTCCCTATGACTCAGCTAGGGGTCAAATTTGGCGAGAAAAATGTAACATTCCAACAAAAGATTACACAAAAAAATTGTTAATTTGCGCCAATCACTTCTCAAGTTCTGACATTGGTAAAAAAAAGTTGAAATTCGGAGCTGTTCCGGTATTTAACTTAGAAGTTATTGAGGAAGATTACAAGTCGTTGGAGCTTGATTGTCCAGCTAAAAAGAGCCGAACAAGTGACTCCGTAGATGGATGTTGTAATGACTGTGAAAAATATCTGAAATCAGCTAATTTTTACAGAAAAAATTATTACGACATGGTAGCAAAATATAAAAATCTCCAAAGCCGCAAACAAATAGCAACAAAATCAAGCGTATTTCAAACCATCGACTCTTTTCAAATAAGCAAGGAGTCAAAAACATTTTGCAAACTTCTTCTTAGTCTACGACCTAAAGAATATAAGCAAGATGTAAAAGATTTGGTTCAAAACATTTATTATGTCTCACAGTCAACGTACCATTTTTTGAAGAATAAATTGCATCTAAATTTGCCACATATCTCTACTGTTTATCGATGGGCCCCTGTAAATTCCCTACAACCAGGTTTTAAAAATAACGGTTTAGAGTTAATAAAAAAGAAGTGCTTAGATTTGAACCAGTACGAAAAGAATAATATGATTCTGCTGATGGATGAAATGGCGATTAGAAGGGAATTGCGATACAATTCCAAATTAGATTTAGTGGATGGATTTGAGGAAAATGGGGTTGAAAGAAGGAACCAGATTGGTAAACAATTGTGCGTTTTTATGATTAAATCAATGTTTTCCAACTGGGCGCTTACATTTAATTACTTTGTTTCAAAAAAATGGACTTTCTGCCGATTTACTAAAAAAGATAATATTACGTAATTTAGCAATTTTGAACAGTTTTGGCATCATAGTTAAAGTTGTAATTTGTGACCAAGGGTCCTCTAACAGGAAGTGTTTTTTGGAATTGGGAGCTACTTTAGAATAACCCTATTTTATGTATAATGGTAGTAAAACTTTCTGTGTATATGATTTTCCACATCTAATCAAATCATTAAGAAATGGTTGGCTTCAATGTGACCTTACAACACCAAATGGAGTTGCTAGTTTTAAAGTAGTTAAGGAACTATGGGAAATGGAGTGCAAATCTAATACAAAAATGTGTCTTAAACTTACAAGCCAGCACATATTTCCGAACTCTTTCGAAAAAATGAAAGTAAAACTAGCCACCCAAATTTTTAGTAGGACTGTTCAAGCAGCAATTAAAACTGTTATTGAGACAGTAGGCTTTAAAAGTTGCTCAAAAGAAGTTTGTTTGTCTACGGCATGCTTCATAGGAAATATTGACAAAATATTTGACTGCCTAAATAGTGGTTCGCTATCTTCAAAGAATTGTTATAAGTCTGCAGTTCAACTTAACAGTCCATCACACGAATATATAAAATTCTTTCTTGAATACCTCAATGAAATCTCATTTGTTGACAAGCAGAAAAAAGTATTTTTTTTAGATGGAATGTATTACAATTAGTAGACGAGCTATTTAAAAAAAAATCCCAAATATTTTTTTTAATGACAAGAGCATTAAACCAAGATAAGCCCGAAAATATGTTCTCGGTTCTAAGACAAAAGGGTGGAAATAATATTAACCCCTCAGTTGCTGATATAAACACTTTATTAGCACGCTTAATGTCTGCAAATATAGTGCAGTTGAGTTCTTATAGTAACTGTGAAGAGCTGAGTGATACCACATTTAAAACGCTTTCAAATATTTTGTCAAATATGGACTTAGCTGATACAAATAATGAAGAACTCAGTCGAAACGAAAACTCTGAAATAGATATTAACATAGAAATCATTGATGATTTCGTATTAAATGATGACTTTCAGAATTGTTCGGAATTTAGTATCGATTTGGCGTCTTTAAGATACTTCATAGGTTATATCGTCTACAAAATGATACCGAAAATTAACTGCGATATTTGTGTTTCTATATTGAGAAAAGAAGACGAAGTATTAACAGTTCCTAGTGAACTTTTCATATTTCATAAAAATTACAATTCTCTTAAAGATTTTGGTAACCTCGTTGCTCCTTCACAAATTTTCTTGGAAATTAGCAAGAAACATATTACAGTGTTTAGCAATATTTTTGACACACAACCACAAACTGTTGGTATAAAAAACTTGATAAAATCCAAATGCAAAAATGCCACACCGCAATGGTTTTCCACATGTTCTGATCATAAGAAAATAATATTGGACTTCATGGTCTTAGTACTCTTGAGGAAGCATTGCTCGTGGGCTTCAGAGAAAAAAAATTTTACTAAAGCCCGCAAACTTAAAATCCTGTCGCACTAAAGTTTTTGGGTTATTCTTCCCTACATATATCAGATTGAAATTTGCACAAAAATCCCAAATAATGGAATAACGTTAATTGGTGTTACCCGGCCCTTTTAGTTTACATCGAAAAGTGCAACTTTCAACTGAAGAACACTAAATATAGAAATCTAAAACTTGAAACAAAATTTTGTCAACACCACGTGCATTCACGACGTTGGATAGCAACACAATACACACACACACATAAACATTTTAAGATTGCTCTCTCGTTGATTCTCTCTGATCGTGGCTGCTCTCTGGTTGTTACTCTCTGATCATGCTTGCTCTCTCGTTGCTTGATCTTCCCTTCAGTTGTTCCGCCCGCACCATAAAGTGAAAAATCATCGCAGGCCGAGATGCGACTTCTGTATACTATTTATTCTGTGCTATTGGTTTCCGAAAATGAAGGACAAAATAAGACAGTACTTCAAGAGTTGCCTCAAGTGTATCTATTTTTCTCCTGAGTCTGGAAAACTTCAAGGTAATCTCCACTCAATACCTAAGGGAGATATTCCTTTTGATAGCCTATACGTTGACCACCTTGGCCGCTTGGCGAATTCACGTTCCCAGAGAAAGTATATTTTCTTGGTTATCGATGGTTTTACAAAGTTTATTAAATTGTACCCAGTAAAGAGGTGATAGCTTGTCTAAATTTATATTTCGAAAACTATTCCAGGCCAAATAGAATAGTTTCGGATCGTGGATCATCCTTTACATTTAAAGAATTTTCCGAATTTCTAAGCAAAAGTAATGTTGAACATACAAAAGTTGCAACACATTCTCCTCAGTCGAATGGGCAAGTCGAGCGGATCAACCGAATTCTTGTTCCAATGTTGGCGAAAGAATGCGACGCTCAGTCAACTGTGGAATGGGACAAGCATATAGCCAAGATAGAGTATACTCTTAATAATACTTTGAGTAGGAGTACAGGTTTTACACCCAGCATGCTTTTGTTTGGTAGGAATCAAAAAGGGGTACTTTGCGATAAGATTATGGAGTTTTTAACTAACACAATAGAAGATAAAAGAGCGGACATAGATAGCATAAGAGCCGAAGCCGTAAGAAATATCGAAAAGAATCAGATATACTACGATAAACGGCATAAGCAGCCACTAACTTATAAAAAGGGTGATTATGTTATGATAAAAAATGTAGTAACAACCCCTGGTGTTAACAAAAAACTATTCGCGAGATACAGAGGTCCTTATGAGGTAAAAGAAGTCCTTCCTAATGATCGTTACGTCACCGCCGATATCGATGGTCTACAATTGACGCGAATGGCATATAAAGGTGTATCATCGCCAGCTAATATGAGGCCATATAGGTGTGAAGTAGACTTTGAGCTTGATACAAATCAAGGTGGCGATCCTCATAACAATACAAATATATAATGCAAATTTGAATTTTCTATTTTCATATTTTCATTTTGTGGACTTAAACCCAAACCATTTTTGTGAAGGACAATCGGAAATAAACGGAGAAGCTTACCATGTATAAGTATACTATTATTCATCTGCTGAATTCTTGATACTACTAAAATATAATTTTTTTTTTCACTACATACATATACAGGGTGTCCCACGAGCAGTATGTCAAAAAGCTAGAGCGTGTAGGTCTGGTCAAGACAAAAAAAAAAATCGTATGGGAGGGGGGATCTATTCCCCCCCGTTTAGCGGGGAGGGGCAATTTTCTAAAAAATTGAATTAATTTGGAAAAAAAAATATTAAAAATCAACAGTTACATCCACAATGCCGTGATATACATTTTGTAAAGCCAGAAACCTCTTCTTTTATCTTGTTTTTAAACAAAGCTGTTTTAAGGAATAGTTTTTGAGAAATTAATTTTCAAACTCAAAATTTTGCAAAAAAAAATTTCGAATTATTTTTTTTCAAAATTGTATGTAATTAAGTACTAATTTTTTTTCAAAAATTCAATTCTCTTATTAGTTTTTAGTTAAAAACAGAAACCGGATGCAAAAATGTCTTGTAGTTTTTGAGAAATTAAAAAGAAACCCGAACCATTTTTTTCTAAGAAGAACCTTTTTTTTTGGTTTTAACGCGGTGGAGTTGTAGGCAAATTAATGTGTGAAACATTGACCTCTTTCTTATTATTTTTAAAAACTTCGGAGTTTTATTATAATAAATTTTCAATATGATCCCCATTTTTAGAAGGCAAAGATTATATCTCCTTCTTCTCCTAATGGCTGCACATATCTATGCTTGACAAATTTTCCTGCAATTTGACTCCAGCGACTTCAATCCGTTCTTTCAGTTGTTCCAAAGATACTATTTCCACTTCGTAAACATAATTCTTCATGAATCCCCACACATAAAAATCTAGAGGAGTTAAATCTGGTGATCTAGGTGGCCATACCGTGGGGCCCCTTCTTCCGATCCAACGGTCACTAATTTCTTCAAAAAAAAAAAAAGTACATTTTTTGTGGATGTAACTGTTGATTTTTAATAATTTTTTTTCCAAATTAAGTCAGTTTTTTTTAGAAAATTGCCCCTTCCGACTAAACGGGGGGAATAGACCCCCCCCTCCCATACGATTTTTTTTCTTGTTTTGACCAGACCTACACGCTCTAGCTTTTTGGCACACTGCTCGTGGAACACCCTGTATATGTATGTATGTATATTACGTAAGATAATCCCACATTGTTCGACACAATTTTATAAACAAACATTTATCTGTATGAACTGTATAAATAATGAATTAAAACTTAGATTTATTATATGTATATACATATATCCATATGTGCCTAAACGCATTACCAGTAAAGTAATTATAATTGCATCATAACTATTGTAAGTAAAATAGTACGGATGTTTAACGTAGAGTTTTCACTGTAATGATGATTTTGCCCCTAGCAAGAGTTTTGCCCGCTGATTGATAATCGGGTCGATTACCTGGTCAGGTTGGCCGAATTGTAGGCTAATAATCACATCGTGGCTTCACTTTTTGACACCACCGTATTTTACACCCAATCCATAAAGAAATCCGTTTCTGTATATCGAACGATCAAGGCAAAACTCTACACTAGCGCAAAGTCCATCACCCCATCCTCTATAAATGTTAAGCGAATATCATAAAGAGTTGAGTTGAAAAATGTACTACAAACTGTACTGAGATATCGTCTGTTTTTTTATCCTCTCTTGCCCGGTTCTTTTTCTACCGTTAATTACCACCATTGCCATCGGCTTCATTGCCATCCATGTACAATCCCCATCCGCACAAGCCTCAGCTAAACCATCACTAGCACCACATAAGCATCAATAGAATCTATGTCTGTCGCCATCATTGTTGGCACTACCATAAGTGACAGCATCATTGCCAAAATCACCATCATCACCATCATCACCATCATCACCATCATCACCATCATCACCATCATCACCATCATCACCATCATCACCATCATCACCATCATCACCATCATCACCATCATCACCATCATCACCATCATCACCATCATCACCATCATCACCATCATCACCATCATCACCATCATCACTATCATCACCATCATCACCATCATCACCATCATCACCATCATCACCATCATCACCATCATCACCATCATCAACATCATCACCATCATCACCATCATCACCATCATCACCACCATCACTATCATTATCGTCACCATAATCTCCACCGTCACCATCACCGCACTCATCACCATGATCACCATGATCACCATCATCACCATCATCACCATCATCACCATCATCACCGTCATCACCATCATCACCATCATCACCATCATCACCATCATCACCATCGTCACCCTCATCACCATCATCACCCTCATAACCATCATCATCATAATCGCCATCATCATCATAATCGCCATAATCACCATCCTCACCATCATCACCATCATCACCATTATCACCATCATCACCATCATCACCATCATCACCAACATCGCCATCATCACCATCATCACCATCATCACCATCATCACCATCATCACCATGATCACCATCATCACCATGATCACCATCATCACAATCATCACCATCACCACCATCACCACCATCATCACCATCATCACCATCACCACCATCATCATAACCATCATTACCATCATCACCATCATCACCATCATCACCATCATCACCATCAACACCATCATCACCATCATCACCATCACCACCATCATCACCATCATCACCATCATCACCATCATCACCATCGTCACCCTTATCACCATCATCACCATACAGTATTAATAATTTTGCCTACACCATCATCATCATAATCGAAATCATCATCATAATCGCCATCATCACCATCCTCACCATCATCACAATCATCACCACCATCACCATCATCACCATCTTCGCCATCATCACCATCATCACCATCATCACCATCATCACCATCATCACCATCATCACCATCATCCCCATCATCACCATCATCACCATCATCACCATCACCACCATCATCACCATCATCACCATCTTCACCATCATCGCCATCATCACCGTCATCGCCATCATCATCATCATCACCATCATCACCATCGTCACCCTCATCACCATCATCACCCTCATCACCATCATCACCATCATCACCACCATCACTATCATTATCGTCACCATAATCTCCACCGCACTCATCACCATGATCACCATCATCACCATCATCACCATCATCACCGTCATCACCATCATCACCATCATCACCATCATCACCATCATCACCATCATCACCATCATCACCATCATCACCATCATCACCATCATCACCATCATCACCATCATCACCATCATCACCATCATCACCTTCATCACCATCATCACCATCATCACCATCATCACCATCATCACCATCATCACCATCATCACCATCATCACTATCATTATAGTCACCATAATCACCATCATCACCATCACCGCACTCATCACCATGATCACCATCATCACCATCATCACCATCATCACCATCATCACCACCATCACTATCATTATCGTCACCATAATCTCCACCGTCACCATCACCGCACTCATCACCATGATCACCATGATCACCATCATCACCATCATCACCATCATCACCGTCATCACCATCATCACCATCATCACCATCATCACCATCATCACCATCATCACCATCATTACCATCATCACCATCATCACCATCATCACCATCATCACCATCATCACCATCATCACCATCATCACCTTCATCACCATCATCACCATCATCACCATCGTCACCCTCATCACCATCATCACCCTCATAACCATCATCATCATAATCGCCATCATCATCATAACCGCCATCATCATCATAATCGCCATCATCATCATAATCGCCATCATCACCATCCTCACCATCATCACCATCATCACCACCATCACCATCATCACCATCTTCACCATCATCACCATCATCACCGTCATCACCCTCATCACCATCATCACCATCATCACCACCATCACTATCATTATCGTCACCATAATCTCCACCGTCACCATCACCGCACTCATCACCATGATCACCATCATCACCATCATCACCATCATCACCATCATCACCATCATCACCATCATCACCATCATCACCATCATCACCATCATCACCATCATCACCATCATCACCGTCATCACCATCACCACCATCACCACCATCACCACCATCAGCATCAGCATCACCATCATCCCCATCATCACCATCATCACCATCATCACCATCATCACCATCATCACCATCATCACCATCATCACCATCATCACCATCATCACCATAATCACCATCATCACAATCATCGCCATCATCACCATCATCACCATCATCACCATCATCACCATCATCACCATCATCACCATCATCACCATCATCACCATCATCACCATCATCACCATCATCACTATCATCACTATCATCACCATCATCACCATCACCATCATCACCATCATCACCATCATCACCAACCTTACCATCATCGCCATCATCAAAATCTTCACCATCATCACCGTCATCACCATCATCACCATCGCCACCATCATCACCATCATCACCATCATCACCATCATCACCATCATCACCATCATCACCATCATCACCATCATCACCATCATCACCATCATCACCATCATCACCATCATCACCATCATCACCATCATCACCATCATCACCATCATCACCTTCATCACCATCATCACCATCATCGCCATCATCACCATCATCACCATCACCACCATCATCACCATCATCACCATCATCACCATCATCACCATCATCACCATCATCACCATCATCACCATCATCACCATCATCACCATCATCACCATCATCACCATCATCACCATCATCACCATCATCGCCATCATCACCATCACCACCATCATCATCACCATCATCATCATCACCATAATCACCATCATCACCATCATCACCATCATCACCATCATCACCATCATCACTATCATCACTATCATCACCATCACCACCATCACCACCGTCATCACCATCACCACCATCACCACCATCACCACCATCACCACCATCACCACCATCACCACCATCACCACCATCACCACCATCACCACCATCACCACCATCACCACCATAACCACCATCACCACCATCACCACCATCACCACCATCATCACCATCAGCATCAGCATCACCATCATCCCCATCATCACCATCATCACCATCATCACCATCATCACCATCATCACCATCATCACCATCATCACCATAATCACCATCATCACCATCATCACCATCATCACCATCATCACCATCATCACCATCATCACTATCATTATAGTCACCATAATCACCATCACCGCACTCATCACCATGATCACCATGATCACCATCATCACCATCATCACCATCATCACCATCATCAGCATCATCACCATCATCACCATCATCACCATCATCACCATCATCACCATCATCACCATCATCACCATCATCAGCATCATCAGCATCATCACCATCATCACCATCATCACCATCATCACCATCATCACCAACATTACCATCATCGCCATCATCAAAATCTTCACCATCATCACCGTCATCACCATCATCACCATCACCACCATCATCACCATCATCACCATCATCACCATCATCACCATCATCACCATCATCACCATCATCACCATCATCACCATCATCACCATCATCACCTTCATCACCATCATCACCATCATCGCCATCATCACCATCATCACCATCACCACCATCATCACCATCATCACCATCATCACCATCATCACCATCATCACCATCATCACCATCATCACCATCATCACCATCATCACCATCATCACCATCATCACCATCATCACCATCATCACCATCATCACCATCATCACCATCATCGCCATCATCACCATCATCACCATCACCACCATCATCATCACCATCATCACCATCATCACCATCATCACCATCATCACCATCATCACCATCATCACCATCATCACCATCATCGCCATCATCACCATCATCACCATCACCACCATCATCATCACCATCATCACCATCATCACCATCATCACCATCATCACCATCATCACCATCATCACCATCATCACCATCATCACCATCATCACTATCATCACCATCACCACCATCACCACCGTCATCACCATCACCACCATCACCACCATCACCACCATCACCACCATCACCACCATCACCACCATCACCACCATCACCACCATCACCACCATCATCACCATCATCACCATCATCACCATCATCACCATCATCACCAACATTACCATCATCGCCATCATCAAAATCTTCACCATCATCACCGTCATCACCATCATCACCATCACCACCATCATCACCATCATCACCATCATCACCATCATCACCATCATCACCATCATCACCATCATCACCATCATCACCATCATCACCATCATCACCATCATCACCATCATCACCATCATCACCTTCATCACCATCATCACCATCATCGCCATCATCACCATCATCACCATCACCACCATCATCACCATCATCACCATCATCACCATCATCACCATCATCACCATCATCACCATCATCACCATCATCACCATCATCACCATCATCACCATCATCACCATCATCACCATCATCACCATCATCACCATCATCACCATCATCACCATCATCACCATCATCACCATCATCGCCATCATCACCATCATCACCATCACCACCATCATCATCACCATCATCACCATCATCACCATCATCACCATCATCACCATCATCACCATCATCACCATCATCACCATCATCACTATCATCACCATCACCACCATCACCACCGTCATCACCATCACCACCATCACCACCATCACCACCATCATCACCATCACCACCATCACCACCATCACCACCATCACCACCATCACCACCATCACCACCATCACCACCATCACCACCATCATCACCATCAGCATCAGCATCACCATCATCCCCATCATCACCATCATCACCATCATCACCATCATCACCATCATCACCATCATCACCATAATCACCATCATCACAATCATCGCCATCATCACCATCATCACCATCATCACCATCATCACCATCATCACCATCATCACCATCATCACCATCATCACCATCATCACCATCATCACCATCATCACCATCATCACTATCATTATAGTCACCATAATCACTATCATCACTATCATTATAGTCACCATAATCACCATCACCGCACTCATCACCATGATCACCATGATCACCATCATCACCATCATCACCATCATCACCATCATCAGCATCATCACCATCATCACCATCATCACCATCATCACCATCATCACCATCATCACCATCATCACCATCATCACCATCATCACCATCATCAGCATCATCACCATCATCACCCCTCAAGGTCATTGACCTCAGCAAGGTCATTCTATCACTATCATTATAGTCACCATAATCACCATCATCACCATCACCGCACTCATCACCATGATCACCATGATCACCATCATCACCATCATCACCATCATCACCATCATCACCATCATCACCATCATCACCATCATCACCATCATCACCATCATCACCATCATCACCATCATCACCATCATCACCATCATCACCATCATCACCATCATCACCATCATCACCATCATCACCATCATCACCATCATCACCATCATCACCATCATCACCATCATCACCATCATCAACATCATCACCATCATCACCATCATCACCATCATCACCATCATCACCATCATCACCATCATCACCATCATCACCATCATCACCATCATCACCACATCATCACCATCATCACCATCATCACCATCATCACCATCATCACCATCATCACCATCATCACCATCATCACCATCATCACCATCATCACCATCATCACTATCATTATAGTCACCATAATCACCATCATCACCATCACCGCACTCATCACCATGATCACCATCATCACCATCATCACCATCATCACCATCATCAGCATCATCAGCATCGTCAGCATCATCAGCATCATCACCATCAGCAACATCATCACCGTCATCACCATCATCACCATCATCACCATCGTCACCATCATCACCATCATCACCATCATCACCATCATCACCATCATCACCATCATCACCATCATCACCGTCATCACCATCATCACCATCATCAACATCATCACCATCATCACCATCATCACCATCATCACCATCATCACCATCATCACCATCATCACCATCATCACCATCATCACCATCATCACCATCATCACCATCATCACCATCATCACCATCATCACCATCATCACCATCATCACCATCATCACCATCATCACCATCATCACCATCATCACCATCATCACCATCATCACCATCATCACCATCATCACCATCATCACCATCATCACCATCATCACTATCATTATAGTCACCATAATCACCATCATCACTATCATTATAGTCACCATAATCACCATCACCGCACTCATCACCATGATCACCATCGTCAGCATCATCAGCATCATCACCATCAGCAACATCATCACCGTCATCACCATCATCACCATCATCACCATCGTCACCATCATCACCATCATCACCATCATCACCATCATCACCATCATCACCATCATCACCATCATCACCGTCATCACCATCATCACCATCATCACCATCATCACCATCATCACCATCATCACCATCATCACCATCATCACCATCATCACCATCATCACCATCATCACCATCATCACCATCATCACCATCATCACCATCATCACCATCATCACCATCATCACCATCATCACCATCATCACCATCATCACCATCATCACCATCATCACCATCATCACCATCATCACCATCATCACCATCATCACCATCATCACCATCATCACCATCATCACCATCATCACCATCATCACCATCATCACCATCATCACCATCATCACCATCATCACCATCATCACCATCATCACCATCATCACCATCATCACCATCATCACCATCATCACCATCATCACCATCATCACCATCATCACCATCATCACCATCATCACCATCATCACCATCATCACCATCATCACCATCATCACCATCATCACCATCATCACCATCATCACCCCTCAAGGTCATTGACCTCTGCAAGGTCATTCTATCACTATCATTATAGTCACCATAATCACCATCATCACCATCACCGCACTCATCACCATGATCACCATCATCACCATCACCGCACTCATCACCATGATCACCATCATCACCATCATCACCATCATCAGCATCATCAGCATCATCAGCATCATCAGCATCATCAGCATCATCACCATCATCACCATCAGCATCAGCATCACCATCATCACCATCATCGCCATCATCAGCTTCACCAGCATCATCAGCATCATCACCATCATCGTCATCATCAAAATCATCACCCTCATCAACATCATCACCATCATCATCATCATCACCATCATCACCATCATCACCATCATCACCATCATCAGCATCATCAGCATCATCAGCATCATCAGCATCATCAGCATCACCAGCATCATCACCATCATCACCATCATCACCATCATCACCATCATCACCATCATCACCATCATCACCATCATCACCATCATCACCATCATCACCATCATCGTCATCATCAAAATCATCACCCTCATCACCATCATCACCATCATCACCATCAGCATCAGCATCACCATCATCCCCATCATCACCATCATCCCCATCATCCCCATCATCACCATCATCACCATCATCACCATCATCACCATCATCACCATCATCACCATCATCACCATCATCACCATCATCACCATCATCACCATCATCACCATCATCACCATCATCACCATCATCACCATCATCACCATCATCACCATCATCACCATCATCACCATCATCACCATCACCACCATCATCACCATCATCACCATCATCACCATCACCACCATCACCACCATCACCACCATCACCACCATCACCACCATCACCACCATCACCACCATCATCACCATCAGCATCCCCATCATCACCATCATCCCCATCATCACCATCACCACCATCACCACCATCACCACCATCACCACCATCACCACCATCATCACCATCAGCATCAGCATCAGCATCACCATCATCCCCATCATCACCATCATCCCCATCATCACCATCATCACCATCATCACCATCATCACCATCATCACCATCATCACCATCATCACCATCATCACCATCATCACCATCATCACCATCATCACCATCATCACCATCATCACCATCATCACCATCATCACCATCATCACCATCATCACCATCATCACCATCATCACCATCATCACCATCATCACCATCATCACCATCATCACCATCATCACCATCATCACCATCATCACCATCATCACCATCATCACCATCATCACCATCATCACCATCATCACCATCATCACCATCATCACCATCATCACCATCTTCGCCATCATCACCATCATCACCGTCATCGCCACATCATCACCATCATCACAATCATCACCATCGTCACCCTCATCACCATCGTCACCATCATCACCAATCTCACCATCATCACCATCATCACCATCATCACCATCATCACCATCATCACCATCATCACCATCATCACCATCATCACCATCATCACCATCATCACCATCATCACCATCATCACCATCATCACCATCATCACCATCATCACCATCATCACCATCATCGCCATCATCACCATCATCACCATCATCACCATCATCACCATCATCACCATCATCACCATCTTCGCCATCATCACCATCATCACCGTCATCGCCACATCATCACCATCATCACAATCATCACCATCGTCACCCTCATCACCATCGTCACCATCATCACCAATCTCACCATCATCACCATCATCACCATCATCACCATCATCACCATCATCACCATCATCACCATCATCACCATCATCACCATCATCACCATCATCACCATCATCACCATCATCACCTTCATCACCATCATCACCATCATCGCCATCATCACCATCATCACCATCACCACCATCATCACCATCATCACCATCATCACCATCATCACCATCATCACCATCATCACCATCATCACCATCATCACCATCATCACCATCATCACCATCATCACCATCATCACCATCATCACCATCATCACCATCATCGCCATCATCACCATCATCACCATCACCACCATCATCACCATCATCACCATCATCACCATCATCACCATCATCACCATCATCACCATCATCACCATCATCACCATCATCACCATCATCACCTTCATCACCATCATCACCATCATCGCCATCATCACCATCATCACCATCACCACCATCATCACCATCATCACCATCATCACCATCATCACCATCATCACCATCATCACCATCATCACCATCATCACCATCATCACCATCATCACCATCATCACCATCATCACCATCATCACCATCATCACCATCATCACCATCATCACCATCATCACCATCATCACCATCATCACCATCATCACCATCATCACCATCATCACCATCATCACCATCATCACCATCATCACCATCTTCGCCATCATCACCATCATCACCGTCATCGCCACATCATCACCATCATCACAATCATCACCATCGTCACCCTCATCACCATCGTCACCATCATCACCAATCTCACCATCATCACCATCATCACCATCATCACCATCATCACCATCATCACCATCATCACCATCATCACCATCATCACCATCATCACCATCATCACCATCATCACCATCATCACCATCATCACCATCATCACCATCATCACCATCATCGCCATCATCACCATCATCACCATCATCACCATCATCACCATCATCACCATCATCACCATCTTCGCCATCATCACCATCATCACCGTCATCGCCACATCATCACCATCATCACAATCATCACCATCGTCACCCTCATCACCATCGTCACCATCATCACCAATCTCACCATCATCACCATCATCACCATCATCACCATCATCACCATCATCACCATCATCACCATCATCACCATCATCACCATCATCACCATCATCACCATCATCACCATCATCACCTTCATCACCATCATCACCATCATCGCCATCATCACCATCATCACCATCACCACCATCATCACCATCATCACCATCATCACCATCATCACCATCATCACCATCATCACCATCATCACCATCATCACCATCATCACCATCATCACCATCATCACCATCATCACCATCATCACCATCATCACCATCATCGCCATCATCACCATCATCACCATCACCACCATCATCACCATCATCACCATCATCACCATCATCACCATCATCACCATCATCACCATCATCACCATCATCACCATCATCACCATCATCACCTTCATCACCATCATCACCATCATCGCCATCATCACCATCATCACCATCACCACCATCATCACCATCATCACCATCATCACCATCATCACCATCATCACCATCATCACCATCATCACCATCATCACCATCATCACCATCATCACCATCATCACCATCATCACCATCATCACCATCATCACCATCATCGCCATCATCACCATCATCACCATCACCACCATCATCATCACCATCATCACCATCATCACCATCATCACCATCATCACCATCATCACCATCATCACCATCATCACCATCATCACCATCATCACTATCATCACCATCACCACCATCACCACCGTCATCACCATCACCACCATCACCACCATCACCACCATCATCACCATCACCACCATCACCACCATCACCACCATCACCACCATCACCACCATCACCACCATCACCACCATCATCACCATCAGCATCAGCATCACCATCATCCCCATCATCACCATCATCACCATCATCACCATCATCACCATCATCACCATCATCACCATAATCACCATCATCACAATCATCGCCATCATCACCATCATCACCATCATCACCATCATCACCATCATCACCATCATCACCATCATCACCATCATCACCATCATCACCATCATCACCATCATCACCATCATCACCATCATCACCATCATCACCATCATCACCATCATCACTATCATTATAGTCACCATAATCACTATCATCACTATCATTATAGTCACCATAATCACCATCACCGCACTCATCACCATGATCACCATGATCACCATCATCACCATCATCACCATCATCACCATCATCAGCATCATCACCATCATCACCATCATCACCATCATCACCATCATCACCATCATCACCATCATCACCATCATCACCATCATCAGCATCATCACCATCATCACCCCTCAAGGTCATTGACCTCAGCAAGGTCATTCTATCACTATCATTATAGTCACCATAATCACCATCATCACCATCACCGCACTCATCACCATCACCGCACTCATCACCATCATCACCATGATCACCATCATCACCATCATCACCATCATCACCATCATCACCATCATCACCATCATCACCATCATCACCATCATCACCATCATCACCATCATCACCATCATCACCATCATCACCATCATCACCATCATCACCATCATCACCATCATCACCATCATCACCATCATCACCATCATCACCATCATCACCGTCATCACCATCATCACCATCATCAACATCATCACCATCATCACCATCATCACCATCATCACCATCATCACCATCATCACCATCATCACCATCATCACCATCATCACCATCATCACCATCATCACCATCATCACCATCATCACCATCATCACCATCATCACCATCATCACCATCATCACCATCATCACCATCATCACCATCATCACCATCATCACCATCATCACCATCATCACCATCATCACCATCATCACCATCATCACCATCATCACTATCATTATAGTCACCATAATCACCATCATCACTATCATTATAGTCACCATAATCACCATCACCGCACTCATCACCATGATCACCATCGTCAGCATCATCAGCATCATCACCATCAGCAACATCATCACCGTCATCACCATCATCACCATCATCACCATCGTCACCATCATCACCATCATCACCATCATCACCATCATCACCATCATCACCATCATCACCATCATCACCGTCATCACCATCATCACCATCATCACCATCATCACCATCATCACCATCATCACCATCATCACCATCATCACCATCATCACCATCATCACCATCATCACCATCATCACCATCATCACCATCATCACCATCATCACCATCATCACCATCATCACCATCATCACCATCATCACCATCATCACCATCATCACCATCATCACCATCATCACCATCATCACCATCATCACCATCATCACCATCATCACCATCATCACCATCATCACCATCATCACTATCATTATAGTCACCATAATCACCATCATCACTATCATTATAGTCACCATAATCACCATCACCGCACTCATCACCATGATCACCATCATCACAATCATCACCATCATCACCATCATCAGCATCATCACCATCATCACCATCATCACCATCATCACCATCATCACCATCACCATCATCATTATCGTCATGGTGGTGATGGTGGTGATGGTGGTGACCATCAGCATCATCAGCATCATCACCATCATCACCATCATCACCATCATCACCATCATCACCATCATCACCATCATCACCATCATCACCATCATCACCATCATCACCATCATCACCATCATCACCATCATCACCATCATCACCATCATCACCATCATCACCATCATCACCATCATCACCATCATCACCATCATCACCATCATCACCATCATCACCATCATCACCATCATCACCATCATCACCATCATCACCATCATCACCATCATCACCATCATCACCATCATCACCATCATCACCCCTCAAGGTCATTGACCTCTGCAAGGTCATTCTATCACTATCATTATAGTCACCATAATCACCATCATCACCATCATCACCATCATCACCATCATCACCATCATCACCATCATCACCATCATCAACATCATCACCATCATCACCATCATCACCATCATCACCATCATCACCATCATCACCATCATCACCATCATCACCATCATCACCATCATCACCACATCATCACCATCATCACCATCATCACCATCATCACCATCATCACCATCATCACCATCATCACCATCATCACCATCATCACCATCATCACCATCATCACCATCATCACTATCATTATAGTCACCATAATCACCATCATCACCATCACCGCACTCATCACCATGATCACCATCATCACCATCATCACCATCATCACCATCATCAGCATCATCAGCATCGTCAGCATCATCAGCATCATCACCATCAGCAACATCATCACCGTCATCACCATCATCACCATCATCACCATCGTCACCATCATCACCATCATCACCATCATCACCATCATCACCATCATCACCATCATCACCATCATCACCATCATCACCGTCATCACCATCATCACCATCATCAACATCATCACCATCATCACCATCATCACCATCATCACCATCATCACCATCATCACCATCATCACCATCATCACCATCATCACCATCATCACCATCATCACCATCATCACCATCATCACCATCATCACCATCATCACCATCATCACCATCATCACCATCATCACCATCATCACCATCATCACCATCATCACCATCATCACCATCATCACCATCATCACCATCATCACTATCATTATAGTCACCATAATCACCATCATCACTATCATTATAGTCACCATAATCACCATCACCGCACTCATCACCATGATCACCATCGTCAGCATCATCAGCATCATCACCATCAGCAACATCATCACCGTCATCACCATCATCACCATCATCACCATCGTCACCATCATCACCATCATCACCATCATCACCATCATCACCATCATCACCATCATCACCATCATCACCATCATCACCATCATCACCGTCATCACCATCATCACCATCATCACCATCATCACCATCATCACCATCATCACCATCATCACCATCATCACCATCATCACCATCATCACCATCATCACCATCATCACCATCATCACCATCATCACCATCATCACCATCATCACCATCATCACCATCATCACCATCATCACCATCATCACCATCATCACCATCATCACCATCATCACCATCATCACCATCATCACCATCATCACCATCATCACCATCATCGCCATCATCACCATCATCACCATCATCACCATCATCACTATCATTATAGTCACCATAATCACCATCATCACTATCATTATAGTCACCATAATCACCATCACCGCACTCATCACCATGATCACCATCATCACCATCATCACCATCATCACCATCATCAGCATCATCACCATCATCACCATCATCACCATCATCACCATCATCACCATCACCATCATCATTATCGTCATGGTGGTGATGGTGGTGATGGTGGTGACCATCAGCATCATCAGCATCATCACCATCATCACCATCATCACCATCATCACCATCATCACCATCATCACCATCATCACCATCATCACCATCATCACCATCATCACCATCATCACCATCATCACCATCATCACCATCATCACCATCATCACCATCATCACCATCATCACCATCATCACCATCATCACCATCATCACCATCATCACCATCATCACCATCATCACCATCATCACTATCATTATAGTCACCATAATCACCATCATCACTATCATTATAGTCACCATAATCACCATCACCGCACTCATCACCATGATCACCATCGTCAGCATCATCAGCATCATCACCATCAGCAACATCATCACCGTCATCACCATCATCACCATCATCACCATCGTCACCATCATCACCATCATCACCATCATCACCATCATCACCATCATCACCATCATCACCATCATCACCGTCATCACCATCATCACCATCATCACCATCATCACCATCATCACCATCATCACCATCATCACCATCATCACCATCATCACCATCATCACCATCATCACCATCATCACCATCATCACCATCATCACCATCATCACCATCATCACCATCATCACCATCATCACCATCATCACCATCATCACCATCATCACCATCATCACCATCATCACCATCATCACCATCATCACCATCATCACCATCATCACCATCATCACCATCATCACCATCATCACCATCATCACCATCATCACCATCATCGCCATCATCACCATCATCACCATCATCACCATCATCACTATCATTATAGTCACCATAATCACTATCATTATAGTCACCATAATCACCATCACCGCACTCATCACCATGATCACCATCATCACCATCATCACCATCATCACCATCATCACCATCATCAGCATCATCACCATCATCACCATCATCACCATCATCACCATCATCACCATCACCATCATCATTATCGTCATGGTGGTGATGGTGGTGATGGTGGTGACCATCAGCATCATCAGCATCATCACCATCATCACCATCATCACCATCATCACCATCATCACCATCATCACCATCATCACCATCATCACCATCATCACCATCATCACCATCATCACCATCATCACCATCATCACCATCATCACCATCATCACCATCATCACCATCATCACCATCATCACCATCATCACCATCATCACCATCATCACCATCATCACCATCATCACCATCATCACCATCATCACCATCATCACCATCATCACCATCATCACCATCATCACCATCATCACCCCTCAAGGTCATTGACCTCTGCAAGGTCATTCTATCACTATCATTATAGTCACCATAATCACCATCATCACCATCATCACCATCATCACCATCATCACCATCATCACCATCATCACCATCATCAACATCATCACCATCATCACCATCATCACCATCATCACCATCATCACCATCATCACCATCATCACCATCATCACCATCATCACCATCATCACCACATCATCACCATCATCACCATCATCACCATCATCACCATCATCACCATCATCACCATCATCACCATCATCACCATCATCACCATCATCACCATCATCACTATCATTATAGTCACCATAATCACCATCATCACCATCACCGCACTCATCACCATGATCACCATCATCACCATCATCACCATCATCACCATCATCAGCATCATCAGCATCGTCAGCATCATCAGCATCATCACCATCAGCAACATCATCACCGTCATCACCATCATCACCATCATCACCATCGTCACCATCATCACCATCATCACCATCATCACCATCATCACCATCATCACCATCATCACCATCATCACCGTCATCACCATCATCACCATCATCAACATCATCACCATCATCACCATCATCACCATCATCACCATCATCACCATCATCACCATCATCACCATCATCACCATCATCACCATCATCACCATCATCACCATCATCACCATCATCACCATCATCACCATCATCACCATCATCACCATCATCACCATCATCACCATCATCACCATCATCACCATCATCACCATCATCACCATCATCACCATCATCACCATCATCACCATCATCACCATCATCACCATCATCACTATCATTATAGTCACCATAATCACCATCATCACTATCATTATAGTCACCATAATCACCATCACCGCACTCATCACCATGATCACCATCATCACCATCATCACCATCATCACCATCATCACCATCATCAGCATCATCACCATCATCACCATCATCACCATCATCACCATCATCACCATCACCATCATCATTATCGTCATGGTGGTGATGGTGGTGATGGTGGTGACCATCAGCATCATCAGCATCATCACCATCATCACCATCATCACCATCATCACCATCATCACCATCATCACCATCATCACCATCATCACCATCATCACCATCATCACCATCATCACCATCATCACCATCACCATCATCACCATCATCACCATCATCACCATCATCACCATCATCACCATCATCACCATCATCACCATCATCACCATCATCACCATCATCACCATCATCACCATCATCACCATCATCACCCCTCAAGGTCATTGACCTCTGCAAGGTCATTCTATCACTATCATTATAGTCACCATAATCACCATCATCACCATCACCGCACTCATCACCATGATCACCATCATCACCATCATCACCATCATCAGCATCATCAGCATCATCAGCATCATCAGCATCATCAGCATCATCACCATCATCACCATCAGCATCAGCATCACCATCATCACCATCATCGCCATCATCAGCTTCACCAGCATCATCAGCATCATCACCATCATCGTCATCATCAAAATCATCACCCTCATCAACATCATCACCATCATCATCATCATCACCATCATCACCATCATCACCATCATCACCATCATCAGCATCATCAGCATCATCAGCATCATCAGCATCATCAGCATCATCAGCATCACCATCATCACTATCATTATAGTCACCATAATCACCATCATCACTATCATTATAGTCACCATAATCACCATCACCGCACTCATCACCATGATCACCATCATCACCATCATCACCATCATCACCATCATCAGCATCATCACCATCATCACCATCATCACCATCATCACCATCATCACCATCACCATCATCATTATCGTCATGGTGGTGATGATGGTGATGATGGTGATGATGGTGATGATGGTGATGATGGTGATGATGGTGATGATGGTGATGATGGTGATGATGGTGATGATGCTGATGATGCTGATGGTCACCACCATCACCACCATCACCACCATGACGATAATGATGATGGTGATGGTGATGATGGTGATGATGGTGATGATGGTGATGATGGTGATGATGCTGATGATGGTGATGATGGTGATGATGGTGATGATGGTGATCATGGTGATGAGTGCGGTGATGGTGATTATGGTGACTATAATGATAGTGATGATGGTGATTATGGTGACTATAATGATAGTGATGATGGTGATGATGGTGATGATGGTGATGATGGTGATGGTGGTGATGATGGTGATGATGGTGATGATGGTGATGATGGTGATGATGGTGATGATGGTGATGATGGTGATGATGGTGATGATGGTGATGATGGTGATGATGGTGATGATGGTGATGATGGTGATGATGGTGATGATGGTGATGATGGTGATGATGGTGATGATGGTGATGATGGTGATGATGGTGATGATGGCGATGATGGTGATGATGGTGATGATGGTGATGATGGTGATGATGGTGATGATGGTGATGATGGTGATGATGGTGATGATGGTGATGATGGTGATGATGGTGATGATGGTGATGATGGTGATGATGGTGATGATGGTGATGATGGTGATGGTGGTGATGATGCTGATGATGCTGGTGAAGCTGATGATTGTGATGATGGCGATTATGATGATGATGGTGATGATGGTGATGATGCTGATGATCCTGACGATGGTGATTGTGATGCTGATGGTGACAGTGGTAGTGGCGGTGATGATTATGACGTTGGTGACAGTGATAATGATGATGATTGTGATAATGGTGACGGTGGAGATGATGATGACGATAATGATAGTGATGATGGTGATGATGGTGATGATGGTGATGATGGTGATGATGGTGATGATGGTGATGATGGTGATGATGGTGATGGTGGTGATGATGCTGATGATGCTGGTGAAGCTGATGATTGTGATGATGGCGATTATGATGATGATGGTGATAATAGTTATGACGGTGGCGGTAATTGTGAGGGTGATGGTGATGAGGGCAATAGTGGTGATGATATTAATGAAGGTGACGATAGTGATTTTGGCAATGATGATGTGACTTATGGTAGTGCCAACAATGATGGCAATAGATATAGATTCTATTGATGCTTATATGGTGCTGGTGATGGTCTAACTGAAGCTGGTGTGGATAGGGATTGAACATGGATGGCAATGGTGGTGACAATTCTGTTACTAATTTTAATGGTACTGGCAACTCTGTCAAGTGCGATAAAAGAGTAATACCACAGAATAAATAGTATACAGAAGTTGCATCTCATACGAAGCAAATTTTGTTCTAGGGTTCCAATATTGGCACCCTATTGAACAGAGAGTACAAGCATGAGAACATGCAAGAGAGTATACAAAAAATTGAGAAGCTGGTGCGAGCGAAAGAGAGTAGCATGTGCGTTTTCGGTGGTTTTGTTTTTACAAGAGCAAAGCAGCTTACGATGTGTATGCAAGTGTGTGTGCGTGTGTATGCATTGATAGCTTCTTCTATCGTAAGCTTGCATGGTGTTGTATTGCTTCTCTTGTTTTCGATTGTGTGGATTGGATTCGAAATCACTTGGGAATTGTACTTTCATGCGAATGGTTGCGTTTTCCTGTGCTTATGTATATCGACTCCATTTTTACTTTGTATTTTGATATTTAACTCTATTTTTGATTTTGAATTGTTGCTTTTATAATTGTTGACAAGTTCTGACATTGGTAGAAAAAAGTTGAAATTCGGAGCTGTTCCGGTATTTAACTTAGAAGTTATTGAGGAAGATTACAAGTCGTTGGAGCTTGATTGTCCAGCTAAAAAGAGCCGAACAAGTGACTCCGTAGATGGATGTTGTAATGACTGTGAAAAATATCTGAAATCAGCTAATTTTTACAGAAAAAAATATTACGACATGGTAGCAAAATATAAAAATCTCCAAAGCCGCAAACAAATAGCAACAAAATCAAGCGTATTTCAAACCATCGACTCTTTTCAAATAAGCAAGGAGTCAAAAACATTTTGCAAACTTCTTCTTAGTCTACGACCTAAAGAATATAAGCAAGATGTAAAAGATTTGGTTCAAAACATTTATTATGTCTCACAGTCAACGTACCATTTTTTGAAGAATAAATTGCATCTAAATTTGCCACATATCTCTACTGTTTATCGATGGGCCCCTGTAAATTCCCTACAACCAGGTTTTAAAAATAACGGTTTAGAGTTCATAAAAAAGAAGTGCTTAGATTTGAACCAGTACGAAAAGAATAATATGATTCTGCTGATGGATGAAATGGCGATTAGAAGGGAATTGCGATACAATTCCAAATTAGATTTAGTGGATGGATTTGAGGAAAATGGGGTTGAAAGAAGGAACCAGATTGGTAAACAATTGTGCGTTTTTATGATTAAATCAATGTTTTCCAACTGGGCGCTTACATTTAATTACTTTGTTTCAAAAAATGGACTTTCTGCCGATTTACTAAAAAAGATAATATTACGTAATTTAGCAATTTTGAACAGTTTTGGCATCATAGTTAAAGTTGTAATTTGTGACCAAGGGTCCTCTAACAGGAAGTGTTTTTTGGAATTGGGAGCTACTTTAGAATAACCCTATTTTATGTATAATGGTAGTAAAACTTTCTGTGTATATGATTTTCCACATCTAATCAAATCATTAAGAAATGGTTGGCTTCAATGTGACCTTACAACACCAAATGGAGTTGCTAGTTTTAAAGTAGTTAAGGAACTATGGGAAATGGAGTGCAAATCTAATACAAAAATGTGTCTTAAACTTACAAGCCAGCACATATTTCCGAACTCTTTCGAAAAAATTAAAGTAAAACTAGCCACCCAAATTTTTAGTAGGACTGTTCAAGCAGCAATTAAAACTGTTATTGAGAGAGTAGGCTTTAAAAGTTGCCCAAAAGAAGTTTGTTTATCTACGGCATGCTTCATAGGAAATATTGACAAAATATTTGACTGCCTAAATAGTGGTTCGCTATCTTCAAAGAATTGTTATAAGTCTGCAGTTCAACTTAACAGTCCATCACACGAATATATAAAATTCTTTCTTGAATACCTCAATGAAATCTCATTTGTTGACAAGCAGAAAAAAGTATTTTTTTTAGATGGAATGAAATTTACCTCAAACGCTGTATTACAATTAGTAGACGAGCTATTTCAAAAAAAATCCCAAATATTTTTTTTAATGACAAGAGCATTAAACCAAGATAAGCTCGAAAATATGTTCTCGGTTCCAAGACAAAAGTGTGGAAATAATATTAACCCCTCAGTTGCTGATATAAACACTTTATTAGCACGCTTAATGTCTGCAAATATAGTGCAGTTGAGTTCTAGTAACTGTGAAGAGCTGAGTGATACCACATTTGAAACGCTTTCAAATATTTTGTCAAATATGGACTTAGCTGATACAAATAATGAAGAACTCAGTCGAAACGAAAACTCTGAAATAGATATTAACATAGAAATCATTGATGATTTCGTATTAAATGATGACTTTCAGAATTGTTCGGAATTTAGTATCGATTTGGCGTCTTTAAGATACTTCATAGGTTATATCGTCTACAAAATGATACCGAAAATTAACTGCGATATTTGTGTTTCTATATTGAGAAAAGAAGACGAAGTATTAACAGTTCCTAGTGAACTTTTCATATTTCATAAAAATTACAATTCTCTTAAAGATTTTGGTAACCTCGTTGCTCCTTCACAAATTTTCTTGGAAATTAGCAAGAAACATATTACAGTGTTTAGCAATATTTTTGACACACAACCACAAACTGTTGGTATAAAAAACTTGATAAAATCCAAATGCAAAAATGCCACACCGCAATGGTTTTCCACATGTTCTGATCATAAGGAAATAATATTGGACTTCATGATCTTAGTACTCTTGAGGAAGCATTGCTCGTGGGCTTCAGAGAAAAAAAATTTTACTAAAGCCCGCAAACTTAAAATCCTGTCGCACTAAAGTTTTTGGGTTATTCTTCCCTACATATATCAGATTGAAATTTGCACAAAAATCCCAAATAATGGAATAACGTTAATTGGTGTTACCCGGCCCTTTTAGTTTACATCGAAAAGTGCAACTTTCAACTGAAGAACACTAAATATAGAAATCTAAAACTTGAAACAAAATTTTGTCAACACCACGTGCATTCACGACGTTGGATAGCAACACAATACACACACACATAAACATTTTAAGATTGCTCTCTCGTTGATTCTCTCTGATCGTGGCTGCTCTCTGGTTGTTACTCTCTGATCATGCTTGCTTTCTCGTTGCTTGATCTTCCCTTCAGTTGTTCCGCCCGCACCCTAAAAGTGAAAAATCATCGCAGGCCGAGATGCGACTTCTGTATACTATTTATTCTGTGGTTGTATGTATCACTCTTTGTGTAATTGGTTACTTTTAGTGAAAAATTATTACATACATAGGTTGAAAGTTAAAATTTTGAATTTTTCTTCTTTATTTTTAATAACTTTAATTTTTGGCAGCCAAATATTAAATACTAATACCGGTAAAAGGAAGACCATTTCTCTGTAAGCTAAAATGCGGTTGGTAAGTATTTTGACAGGCACGAAGCTACCATAGGAACGGTAAAAAAAACGAAGCCGCAATTAGGATGCATCTACAGATGAATCGGCTGCAAAAGAAAATTCTCAAAAACTTTATTTGTCAATTAAAGATGGAGGCTTCAGTCCTGATCAAGTTTGGAATGTAGATGAAACTGGCCTATTTTAGCAAAGAATGCCAAATGGGACCTATGCGTCTAAATCGCAAAAAAAAAAATGCTAATGGTTTTAAGGCCGCTAGGGATCGTGTCACCTTTTTGTTTTGCTCCAATGCTTCAGGTGATCGTATGTTGAACCACTACTGGTTCAGTTCAGTTCAGTTCATTGTCTTTTTAAATATATACATATGTATATATTGGGGTACAAATTAATTCGGTCCGTTTTCAAAAGATGGCGCCACCTGCCAGTCGTGGCTGATCTTGGAAGCGATTACCTACTTCATTGGAAAGGGGTGACATCTGTCGACAATAATTAGTATGCATCAGCGTCAGTTTCTGACAAAAACATTGTTTTTTGCCTCTTCGAAAATGTCCGGATTTGTCTTAAATAAACTGCATTTGCGGGAAGTTTTGATTTTCTTTTTTAATTGGAAGAAAAGTGCAGCTGAAGCCCATCGAATGCTTGTAGAAGTTTATGGTGAATCTGCTCCGACCGATAAATCATGCAGAGAGTGGTTTCGATGCTTCAAAAGTGGTGATTTTAGCGCCGAAGACAAAGAGCGTCTTGGCCAACCCAAAAAGTTTGAAGATGACGAATTGGGGGCTTTACTGAATCAAGATCCGTGCCAAACGCAAAGTGAACTCGCAGAATCGTTGGGAGTGACTCAGCAAACAATTTCCGTTCGGTTAAAGAAATTTGGATTTATTGAAAAGCAAGGGAATTGGGTGGCGTACGAGTTGAAACCGAGAGATGTCGATAGGCGATTTTTCAACTCGGAACTGCTTCTTGAAAGACATCAAAGGAAGGGATTTTTGCACCGGATCGTGACTGGAGATGAAAAGTGGATATACCCCAAGAAGAAGCCTGGTGAACCCGTTCCATCATCGTCTACATCGGCGATAAAGAAAAACATCCACGGTTCAAAGGTCATGCTCTGCATATTGGTGGGACCAGGCGGGTGTGGTGTACTATGAGCTGCTAAAACCAGGCGAAACCATTGATGGAAAACGTTATCGACTACAACTAATGCGTTTGAGCCGTGCATTGCGTGAAAAACGGCCAGAAACGACCGAAAGGCATGACAAGGTGATTTTGCAACATGATAACGCTCGGCCCCACGTGGCTGTAGCGGTCAAAAACTACCTGGAAACGCTAAAATGGGAGATCTTACCCCACCCGCCGTATTCTCCAGACCTTGCTCCTTCCAACTACTGGCTTTTTCGATGCAAAACGATTTGGGGGATCACCGGTTCGGGTCTTTTGAAGAAATCGAAGAATGGCTCAATGATTGGATCGATGCCAGAGAGGACTCATGTTTTAGAGATGGTATTCGAAAATTACCAGAGAGATGGGAAAAAGAAGGAAAACATGTGGGGAAATCTGTCTCGTCGTGTTTATGTTGGCGAGCGCAAATTTGCTTCGGTGGAGGACTTACGCAAGGCCGTTTCAACAGAATGGGCTTAATTCCAGCTGCGGAGTTCAAAAACGTGGTTAATTCGATGCCAAGTCGGATTTTCGAACTTATAACCAAGCCAGGAAGTTGGACTCACTATTAATTTAGACTTTTACGTTATTTGTTATGCTGACATTTCTTCTGTTTTTACTTTACCCTGACTACCTGTGATCGAATTTCGCAGTATAAATTAAGTTTTGTTGGTTTAACTAAGTAAAGATATGTTTATTTGCTTTAGTCAATTCTTTTCTTTGTTTAAATAAATCATTTTATTTGCATTCAATAAGTTGTTAAATGGTATTATACTTAAATCAACTTTAATATGCAGTCGAATCCGCTTAACTGGAACGGCAATTTGCCACAATTTTTTTTTCATATAAGCGGTATTTTCTCTTAAGCGAACTCCGCATAACTGAAAAAAAATTTCACATAATCGGAGTTCGGCTAATTCAAAAATAAAGTCACTTATCCAACGCAACAATCCAAGAATTAGATAACCATTTTTAGAAGGAATTAAACACATTTTTTGTTAATATTTTATTAAATGAAATGAAACGTATAAATATTAGAAAAAAAAATATTGTTATTCAATACTATATGGGTACACATTATTTTTGTACGAGTACTAATTCAGTTTCCATATGTAACACAATAAAATGTTTTTGTTGCATCAATGGTTTAGTTAGATGGCTTATAAAAGTTGTCGATCTGTGGTTGTTTACAGTTCTGTATATTGTAAAGAGATATTTTTTCTTCAAGATCGTCAATAGCATCAGCGACTTCAATGTCTCCCCTAAAAAATTCCTTTATAGTACCAAGTGCAGTAAAAACCTCATTCACGGAAGGTTTTCGTGGAGCCAGAACTCTAATCATTTATTATTTCTGTATCTGTCATTTCCCCAAAACACCGTAAATCTGCATCAATATCTATAATCGATTCAATTTCCTGCCTAAGTGTAGTCGATAAATAAGTCTCCTCCTCTTCAGTAGATTCGGGAATAATGTGCTCATCAAAGTTTGTAAGAAAACCTGACTTCCGAAAACAATTTCTTATGGTCTCTGGGCTCACCATCCACCAGGCTCTTTTAACCATTTGCAGGCCTACAAGCAAATCTACCTTTTTTAGAAAAATCCATTAGTGATTGCCCGTTACCTAGATGGAGAATTTGTCGTCTTACTATGCTCGTACGGTAGTGAGATTTAAACGAACGAATAATCCCTTGATCCATAGGCTGGATGAGGGAAGTTGTATTAGGTGGAAGAAACTCTATTTTTATGTTGTCCAAAACAGTGTCATCGTCTAGTTTGTGACATATTTTACAGTGATTTTACAGTTTCGAAAACTACTAGGGTTTCGCGATTTACCTATGGAGAAAATCATCTTGTCGCTACCGGTTGAATTTACTACAAAAAGAATCGTAATTCTGCTCTTATTGCCTCTTCACTGTGAGGGTTTTTCAGATCTGTTTGCTAATGTGCCAGTAGCGGTAGGTAAAGCTTTGAACATTAATGCGGACTCATCCGCATTGTAAATATTGTCTGCACTATATTCCTTGAGATGTGTTGGTAAAATGTTTGCAAAATATTCTTGAGCACCATGATCATCGGCAGAGTTTTTCTCTCCATGTGTATTTTTAAAATGAATGTTTTCCCTATTTTTCCATCTCTCCAGCCAGCCATTGGAGGGTTCAAAAGCAACATTCATCATAATAGCGAATTTGTTTGCCTTTTCCATTAAAAGTGGCCCTGTGATTGTTACATTTTTTGCTCTCATATCCTTGAATCAAATCGAAAGCGCCTTGTCAATATCTTTATTTGCCTCAGTTCGCATTCGTTTTTTTGACAAATTATGATTTTGTGACGCTACATTAAGAGGATAAACTTTATTGCGAACAATCCATCTCAAAGTTGGTACACTTCAACCGAACTCTGCACATATGTCCTTTCTTGATTCTCCCGAATCAATTTTCTTCAAAATGTCCAGCTTCTTTTGAAAGGACAGTGCTATGCAACTTTTTCTTGATCCAGATGTCTGAAATGTTAAATAATATTACATAGTTACACATGGACATATAAATTCATGTTTCTTTCTCACGCATTTTACCATTTGTGCCAACATGTTTAAGTTTTTTTCGTAAATAATGTTTAAGTTTTTTTTGTGTTTCAATTAACCGATATTTTCAGTAAAGCGTAGTTTAAATAAGCGGAGTTGACTGTATATTAATAATAAAGGGTCCGCCAAATAACTTTTTTTATTTTTGAAAATGCTATAAAAAAAACTACTGAATATTTTCTCAAATTTCTTTTTTTATTTGAAAGTACAATCCTTCCGGTTAATAATGGAAAATAATTTCATTCAAATGGCTGCCTCGGCTGGCCATGCAGTAGCCTACACGATCGGTCCAATTTTTAAGCACATTATCGATTGTGTGCAGCTGTATTTCACCAATGGCTTCACGAATATTGTCCTTTAAAGCGTCAATTGTCTCTGGCTTGTCGGCGTAACACTTATCTTTGACGGCACCCCACAAATAATAGTCCAACGGTGTCAAATCGCAGCTCCGAGGTGGCCAAACGACATCAGCTCTGCGGCTGATAATGTGATCTTCAAAAACAGGGCGCAAAACATCGAGTGTGGCACGTAGCGCCGTCCTGTTGAAACCAAATGTTCCCAATATCCTCCTCTTCAATTTTTGTGAACAAAAATTCGTTCATCATGGCCCGATAACGATCGCCATTGACTGTAACTGCCACTCCTTGCTCATTTTCGAAGAAAAATGGCCCATTATGCCTCTGGATCAAAATCCGCACCAAACAGTGGCTCGTTTTGAGTGCACAGGCTTTTCAATGTATGCGTGCGGGTTTTCTTTGCCCCAAATGCGCCAATTTTGCTTGTTTACATACCCGCCAAGATCAAAATGAGCTTCATCTGAAAAGATGATTTTTTAATTTTTTCACATTCTGCAACATTACCATGATTTTCAAAGTAATGTCGCAATATTTCCCAGCGTTGTTCAAGCGTATACACAACCATATTCGTTCAGCGGAAGGATAAAACTAATTATCTGTCAAATCAGACATGAGCTAAGTGTTACCATTCACGAAATAAGCACTACTTGAAAAAAAAAACGTTAGATGGCGGACCCTTTATATTAATAATACGCTCTCTGGCTCAGTTAATAAACAAAATTGTCGCTTCTGGGGCACCGAAAATCCTCACATTATTCACGTAGAGCCGCTATATGATCAAAAAGTTACTGTTTGGGCCGGTGTATGCGCTAAAACCATCATAGGACTTCTTCAAAATTGGCGATACAGTTAATGGCGATCGAAATCGGTGGATGATGGCCCATTATGTGGTCACAGAAATGCGTAAAAAAGGCTTATTTAACTTTTGGTTTCAACAAGACGGCGCGACATACCATACTGCGGACAAAACAATGAACCTTTTGCGTAAGAAGTTCCCTGGAAGATTGGTGTCAAAAAAAGGCGATATGGATTGGCCTTTGAGATGGCCGGATTTGACTCCTCCATACTTTTTTTCTTTGGAGATACTTGAAAAGCACGGTGTATGCTTTTATGCTCAAAAGAAACATTCGTGCGGAAATCGCAGAAATTTCGACCGAAATGCTCGAAAATGTCATGGAGAATGCGCGAAAACGAGCCCATTTTTGCATCGGTCATTCAATTGATATTGCTTTCAAAAATTAATCAAAACAAATTGAATAAAAGTTTTTGAATTTCCAAAATCGGTTGAGAATTGTTGAAGTTATTCGAAATTTACATTGACCCATATGAGATGGCGCACGTTGTATATTTACAAAAATAAATATTGTCAATATCGAGATAAAAACTATCATATGCTTTAAGTTGGGCCAAATTACACATGAAATGCCAAGTTTCATCAAAATCGATTAAGTAGTCCCGGAGTTTATCCCGGATCAACATCATGACACGAGATTTTTATATATATGTTGTAGATGTAGAGATGTCGTCATGATCGAACGTTCAAAACGAGACTGGAGGGTAGAAACGAGACTGGAGTAGGAAAAGATGAGCTTGGGTGAATGTGTAGTCGAAGGCATGGAGAAAAAGAACATGGACGAGTGTATGAACTAATTTGTGAAGGACGAAATGGATATAATGGATGAAATTGATTATCATTTGTAGAAAGTTACTGAACTGATGATCTAGATGATTCATCATATATTTCTGATACTACACGGAAGAAGGTGAGACATATGCCATGATCAGACTTTCAATAGAAGGCGGGCTTAGTCTCTTTGATTAAATAAAAGAAATTCATTAGAAAAACCATATTTATTCCCTAAAGCTAAAGGTACATTTAAAACTATAAAGTTTTAAGCTCCGACTGTTTATTTATTTAATTTTTTGTAACTCAAAGCATTGCCCATCGCTGGCGCCACGTCGAAAAAACATCCTATCATTTTAGGCTATTCAAAATTCTACCAACTTTTCGGTATTTTCATAGGAATGGAAAAGCTGTTCAGCCAGACATTGTGTCATCGAACAGAACAAGTGATAATCGGAAGGGTCATTACCTGTTGAATACGCGGATAGGATTAGATTCCTATTTAAGCGTTTCCAAGTAGGTTTTGAAACATATTGTCGAGGGCACCATGTAACAAAATCACCATGGCATACCTCTACCAGTCTCTTATCAATTGCAGTCAATTGAAATCTCCCGTAAAGGTTTCAATAGATTCGGAACCTTCGGACCATGGATATTTGCCTTTGCTGTGAATGTTGATACAAGGCCGGGCTTACCACATCGTCTTTCGCGCTTAGTGTTATTGAACAGTATGCACTTTTCCTTTTCTGCCGTTGAGGCAGCAGTTCGAACGTGAAAAAAACGCTGTTCGACGTTCTTGGGTTTAACTCGGGCAGTACCTAAAGTCCTTGCTTCTGAATCATGATAATGCTTTCAAACTTTTCGAAACTGTTGTGTCGTCGACATGAAATAATTTCGCAAGTCTATCATGAGTCTTCAGACTTCTTTGTTGCGCCAGACCATTTATTATCTTCAACTTTAATATTACTGTTTTTACAGCCTCAAAACCAATCAGCGCATGTCAGTTCTGCAGATCTTTTTAAGTTAAACTAAATGTTGTTCAAACTTCGATAAACTAACATACACTGAGGTTCCAGCTTGCCTACAATACTTCCTCGTTGATGTGCTATCATTTCAATTACATCCAAGTAGTTCAGACATCGTCATCTCTTGAGAAAGAGCGCAACTTATTGAAGGTCCCAATATAATAACGGAGTGCAGAAAAAATATGATTGCAAAATCTGTCTTGCATAAACGGTTGAAGCAGCAGTGGTTCCAAAGAATATTCGGAGAAAGCTGTTCAACTGTTTTATGGTAAAAAATAAAATTAATATTTATTGGAATGTCCGTTAGCCGACAGCTCACCTTGAAGCCAATTGGGCGTTGATTTGACAAATTTTTTGAAGAAAACTGAGTTCCACGCTTGTAATATGGCCTTCTTGAACTCATTAGTTAAAACTCCTAGTGTAAACTCTTCTCACAAGCTCCTTCCGTGGATGCTCAAGATCAACCGATCTACAGCTACCGTGCATATTTTTAGGTTGAAATTCAGCATTCGGTTAAGGTCACATCTGCAGCTTACCACCCGATCCATGCAGCAACTTCCTTTCCTCTGTATATAGCATCTTTAAATTGTAACAGTAGACAATTAGAACATCCAAATAAACCCTTCAAATAAATAGTTACCGTCTTCCAGAAGTAACCTGTTTTCAGGAGGCGTTTGTTTTGTCCTTCCAAATTAAAAAATTGATCTTCGTCCGAATACTCGCTGGAACCACTGTTCGGCATGTTGCAGAACATGTTTCACACAAAGTGGGCAAAATCGAATGGACATCTGACTGTCCACTGATTTCTTATCGAATGTTTATGCCAACTTCATCACTAGGAATGGGTTGTTTTCACCGCGAACGTTTTTAACTTATGTCAAAGTGGTACCTTTGTATGCACGCGAGGGCTTTACTGTTTTAGTTATGAATACACATGAAACTATAGAAAGAAAAGGACAAAGACTTTCTAGAATTTTTTCAGGCCGTCTTCATGAGTAAAAAGATAAAAGGCCACCAGCAACTATATCGACGTAATTATCAATAAGTGCTGGTTTGACGAAGAGGATTACTGCCATACTTGACAAGTAAGCGATATAGGTATACAGGCCCCGCTATCACCTGTAGTCCCCAAGGTCCACAATTAAGGCAGCTAATCTATTCACTTCTATTATAAGAATTTTCTAATCACCTATAATGCCGCAATGCTGTAAATCTTTCAAGTCCGATAGACCGATATCGCGATCCGATAACGAACCAAATGTCTCACTAGCTCGTGTTTTACACTATTGTAAGCACTTTCAAGCTTCAGTTCTTTATAACTACTGAAGCAATAACGGTAGACTAATTCGGCTGGTTTGAATATTCAGTGCTAACAGAACTATCGCGTTTACAACACCCCTTACCGCCGTCATCTTTTATCTACTACCATTAACACAAAGAATAACGTCCACTTATTTAGAGAGAGTGTATAGGCGACCTGGGGAATGTTTAAAATTCGAGTACTCAAATTGGCATATCACGACATCAATTGATTTGTGTCCTGAGCTGATAGAAAGGAAGCGATTATCAACAAGTCGAAATTCTGCCCGACAGATATGATCTAAACGGGTAGTATATAAACCGATACGGACTATCACTTTGAATAACAATACGTTTTTGGTTTGGAACATGAAAACACTTGTGATCGTACTCCTGGGTGCAGCAGTGGGTGAGCTCCGCATCAGAAAGAACTCTTATAATAGAGCCTTGGCTAACAAAGAAAATTGCTTTTCCAGCTTCGGCCATTCCGCTCGAGAACTCCTTATATGAGGAGGAAATTCCAGAAGACGGCTGGTTCGTGCCACAGTTAGATGGGTCCTTCAAATGGGTCACTGAGGAAGAAGCCAGTCTGGAATTGCGCAAACTCAGCATGCACCAATCCCGAGCTTCAGCTGTTGTCGAATTTTATTTGTTCACCAAATCAAATCCCACAACTCCACAACTGATCTCCGCCAGTAAAGAAAGTTTGAAAAACTCCAACTTCAATAAAAAACATCCTACTAGGTAAGTTCTCCAAACAAATGGAAAGATGCCTTACCAAATGCCTTTTTACATTTCAGAATCATTATCCACGGATGGCAAAACAACTACCTTGCCGATGTGAATGACAAAATTCGATCTGCTCTTCTCGATGTTGGAGAATACAACGTCATCTGTGTGGATTGGAGCGACAAGGCTGAATCTCTTAACTATGCTGCTGCGAAACTACGTGTCCCAGGAGCAGCTAGGAAAGTTGCTGCTTTTGTTGATTTCCTTAACCAACAAGGTGAAATATCCTCGGAGACCTTCAAGGTCATCGGTCATAGCTTGGGCGCTCATGTTGCTGGCTTCACCGGTAAATACGTGACTCAAAAACTGCACACTATCATTGGCCTAGACCCTGCTCTACCTCTGTATAGTTACGATGATTGCAGTGAGCGATTGTGCAAAACCGATGCTGACTACGTAGAATCTATCCAAACAGATGGAGGTATGTTGGGATTCTTGAAACCCATTGGCAAAGCTGCTTTCTATCCGAATGGCGGTAAGTCACAGCCCGGATGTGGTGTGGACGTTGCTGGATCATGTGCTCATTCGAGGTCATACATCTATTACTCTGAAGCTATTAAGACTAACGAATTCTTGAGCGTAAAATGCTCCGATTACGAAAATGCCGTTGGCAAGGAATGCGGTTCAACATACTCGACCAACGTGAGGTTGGGAGCTCCAACCAACAATAAATTGGCCGATGGACCGTACTATACTCCAGTGAACAAGAAAGCTCCATACGGCAAGGGCTAAAATAGCTTGGAATGCTGGTTAATATTCGTATAATAAAACGATTTTTGCGATACACTTGTGTTTGTCCTTTACTTTGTAAATCTGATTAGATTAACAAAACGTGTACTGTCTCTGAAGAGCGTCGCGTTAACAACTCAAAGAGTTGATTTTTGACTATGAGGCAGTCATGAACGTATCATAACTCAAGAAAGGACTTTGAGCTATGCCCACGAACCCAAAAAACTCGAACAATCGAGGGAATATCGTGCAAAAAGAGAACAAAGACCAAAGAATTCTTCCGCCTGGCCATACTGCCAACAAGCAACATTATCTGAAATAATTTATTGATTGGTCGTAATCATTTGGCCGATTTCATTCTTCTGGCTATTTCGAGTCCACAGAAGGGATTGAATTTAAGAACTATTTCGAGAATGGAAGAAAGTTTGCCTGTGGAGTGCTCGTAGTGTATTTTGTCGAAGAGAGATTTATGATAGAGCGAAATCGAGTAAAGTCACCTTTCAATTTGACTACTTGGTAAAACTAAAGCCGGTGAGCGGCTGCAAAGCTTGCACGAGAGAGGGCTCAACTAGAACATCTTAATACGAGGTATGTCAAATAAGTTCCCGGACAACCGCTATAAAAAATTTTATTTTACAAATTAGGCTCTATAACAACGATCCCCTTCAAATTAGTCCCCTTGTGCAGCAATGCACCGCCGCATTCGATTTTTCCAGCTCTCGAAACACCTGGCCCACTCGGCTTCTGGAATTGCCTTTAACAGCCGCGCCGATTCGCTTTTTATGTCCTCTGCACTGCCCAAATGGGTCCCTCTCATGGAATCCTTGATCTTGTCGAATAAGAAAAAGTCGCAGGGTGCGAGATCTGGGGAATAGGGTGGGTGTTCGAGCACAGTTGTACGATTTCGTGCCAAAAAATTGCTCACAGTGAATGACCGATGTGCTGGTGCGTTGTCGTGGTGAAGAATCCAGGAGTTCTCTTTCCACAAATCGGGTCTTTTCTTACGTATCCGCTCTCGTAACCGCCTCATTGTCTCCTTATAGGCCTCCCCAGTTATTGTCGAACCTGTCGGCATCCACTCCAAGAGTATCAACCCCCGGCAATCGAAGAAATACTATCGAAGAAATTTAATCATGACTCGTTGTTCAATTTTTTCATCGATTTCCATTTCGGCATGCCTCACTTTACTCACTTCGATAAATAATTCACTAAAATTCGAGAACGCAACCTATCCACTTGAAACTTCGTATGCAACAACTAGACAGATGTAGGAATATGGAACGTAACTCGGTACCACGTCAGTGTTACCACACAGCGCGCAAAAAATGTTGTCCGGGAACTTATTTGACAGACCTCGTATACTCCATTCTCTTACCTAGTTACCCTAAAAGGTACAAGCATAGAATACTTAGCTGGAATAAACTATACGATCCTTTTTGGGCGATATTTTCATGGATTTGCAGTGCATTTCCACTATTTCAGCACATTGCGTAAGTATATGTCGATCCAGTTTTAAAAACATCTTATTTTTTACTTTTCAGAAGTCATTTCGATAGTGGTTGAATGTTTACAGTTCAACAATAGATTGGAATTTAAAATGAAATCTTTTATTGGATGTCCTTTTATATACCTTTTGCTTGTCTCCACTTCCCGTGAGCCCATGAAGCTCACAGCTTTTCCCAGATTTGGTATCATATGAAGGCCAAGTTGACCTCCCTCCAAATTTGGGAGATATATCCCCGGTTGAAGCTGGAGCTACAAAGTGCTCTCAAGGGCGTTATGTGAGGTCTTAAGCTTTTAAGAGAAAAACTGTGTAGAAACCAGAAAGCCAATATTTGCCTGGTTATTTATGACGTTTGAGAGAGCCGACTGCGCAATTAATATCATCAACATAGCTTATTTAAAAGGCTATTGGTACCGGGTATATAAAACTATTTTTTGAAGAGCAAAGCTATTTTATTAGGCGGCTTTCAGATTTTTAGTCGAAAATATTTACAAGGTGGCCCTTTGACTCTATTTTACCTTTGTGAAGTACTATTTGTGAAGTAAACAAAAGAATACTCGTCGGCTCGATGAACACTACACTCGTACTCCTCGAGATCGCGGTATACTCGTGACTCGGTTTAGCACTGATCGGCCATCACCCTAAAAAGACTGGAACAATATGTGACGGAAGGGGCGCCGGAGGGACGCGTAGTTCTCGTTTCGACTAGAAATTCGTCGCTGCGGCCGCCAATGCGACCCGACGATGTGCCACGCATTGGTTTCTTCAATGCATTTTGGTGAAAGACTTGAAGATCATCCCTTTTAAAATTTTGACAGACCATTAGTAATTATCTGCAGGTCGTCTATAATCAACGAGTTTCCATTGTTGCAAATTGATGAATGTGGACTGGAGGACATGTGGTTTCAACAGCAATCGTACACACAACCCGCGTGACAATAAACATTTTGAAGGATACGTTTTCAAACTTTTTTTGGGGGTTTAAGAAGTTAGAGGTCCAATGAAGCGCAGACTCTGGAAGTCACAGAGACTGCGAGAGCTTATTGCTTGAAGTTTGTGCTGAACTAGTTCAAAATGTGGTAAAAAGGGCTCAAATGGTCACCAATAATGACGGCGCCAGCTTGCTTGATATTATCATCCAAAAGGAATGGAAGTCCAAGTAAAGATTTAAGAAACAAATTACAGAACTCTGTCATTTCATTTTCAAGATATAGCAAAACAGCGTTTGTGTCATTAAATGGAGAGAGAACCAAATATGGGCAATAACCGACTTGGATCGGTCCAAACCTCACATCTCATTGTGTTTGATGAACGCTTTGAGAAAGTTTACGAGTTACGAGAGAATATTTGAGTGGGCCTGAAAGAGTGGAACAGAACAGCGTAGTGTGGAAAGGACACACTCATGACGCTTCCTGGCGAAATATTGTCAATAAGTTTCTGAACTTCCGGGTTCTAAATGACTTGTAATAATAAGATAGAAAAAATGTTGGGATCATCCAATTGAATAAGGGACGAGTCATGCCCCGAAGAAATGGTCTTGAAGACATTGGTGACGTCGTCGTACGGCGAGATGAAAGCGTAATAATTATCATTTCAATATCGTTTATAGTAGTAGTAAATATAATAGCTAGAGCTAATAGCTAGAGGTATATCTAAACCGAATTCTGTAATAACGGTTTTCTAGGTAAGAAGAAATCCTCCTCAATAAAATGCTTTCAAAGCCCTGGTTAGACGATTTGAAGAATTTGGACATTTTGTCATAGTTTTTACTAAAATAGGAAGCTTGTTAGGTTAGGTTAGGTTAAAGAAGGGGAGTGTGATGGTTAAGCATCACTTCCACTCGGAGGTCGAAAGGCCCATTGTGAATCCCTTCATTTGTGGGGGTACACATATAATTAACCTGTCCTGTCACGTGGTGGCTGAAACCACCCCGTGCTCTTTATGAATTTTAGAAGATCCGATATATCTGCATTTGCCACATCCGCAATCTCTGTAAAGAATCTTTGGTTCAGCGACGCTAGGCGTCGATTCTGGAGAGCTAGGCAGTGGCAAAGCAGATGTTGGATTGTCTCAGTTTCTTCCTCATCGCCGCAGCTCCGGCAGAGATCGCTGGATCCCGAGTCCCATTTCCGGAGCATTGCTCCAATGGGTCAGTGTTCTGTGATCACTCCGACGAGCCTACGGATCGAGTTACGGTCCAGCGCCAAGAGCTTCCTTGTTTTTCCGATATTGAGCTTTGGCCACGATGATCTTTTCGTGTAGCTGTTCGTTCTTGTAAGCCAAGACGAGTTGGCTTCTTTGATGATTGTGTCATTTATGATCCGGTATAATGCACTGATCGGTGTTTGCAACGACGTGTCAGCTTCGCTGATGTCCAGTTTAGACCCTTGCCTGGCCAATTCGTTTGCTCTTCCGTTCCCTGCGATTGAGCTGTGACCCGGGACCCAGCAGAGTTGGACTTTGTGGTGTCTGATGGACTTCAGTGAGTCGCGACATTTCATGACAGCCTTTGATCTCGACTGTATTCTAATGAAAGCTCAGTTTTTAAGTCACTGGAGCTCTTTAACGGAGTTCTTAGTTCAGTAGGTGATGTGGTAAGATTACATCGAAAGCTATTTCGATTTAAACAAAAAAAAGAAAGCTGAAAAATTACACAATACATGTGGGATTGAGCCAAACAACAATGAGACACCCTACGATACGAACGTAACAGACGTACGGGACTAACAACAGCAGACGATCACGCCAATGGCAGACGACACGATACGCACCACACGCACGCATACGAACATGCAGTCCGAACCGTTTTCCCTATCCCCTAGAGTAGAGTAGTGAATCAACGACAGTAGCAATCAAGCACTAAGAGCGGTAGGACGCGCGGATTGTTTAGTTATTCTTTTTAATCGAATTGAAATATTATAAACTTAAGCGAAATAAACCCCACATACATATTCCAAATGTGCTAAATGTACATATGTCCAGCTACTAACACGGGCGAATGAAAATAAATGATTATATTTCACAAACTAAACCGAAATTCCTTCGTTGAAATAAGGGCATATACTCTGGGGTATAGACGTGAGAAATTGAGTACAATATTTCAGTTAATTGGAAAAGCAAAAAAACCAGAAATTTTTGAAAATCTGGAACCACTTTTGCTGTGCTAAATCCATGACCACCACTGTACATACATAATGTAAGGCTTAAATTTTTGAATAATTCTAATTCTAATATCTAGGTATTTTGTTGTTTTTTTCTGAATGGAGACAATGGAGACAAATATTGCCGACAGGGTCAGGAGAGATTGAGGTATCTGGCTCTCATGTCTATCGAAAAGGATTTTTTGAAAGAGCTGAAAGAAAGTGACGAATTTTATAATCGAGTCATCGGAAATTTTGTGATTTATTTTATTACAGAATTTTCCGGCAAGTTTGATGAGTGGATTCGGTTTCGCGATTTATTTAATGCCTTAAGCAATAACAATTTTAATGTCGCGTGGACATCGTTAAAGCTTCATTATGAAAAGCCTCAATATATCATGGTGGCTCATTTAGACAATCTTCAACCAGCGATAAAGCACGGTTACTTATCAGAAATTCAACGTTCCTTCAGTACGACGACTGAAAATATTAATGCTCTTACGGCTTTAAAAATACCGGTCACTTCGTGGGACACTCTATTTATTTACCTTTTGTTAAAAAAGCTCGACAGTGAAAACAAGGTGTTGTGGGTGCGAAGCATTAAAAATAAAGAGAGTCCATCGGTTTCGGACTTTACTAATTTCTTGCGGGAAAGAATAAACGAGCTTGAAAGCTTGCATTTCTCGCGAATCGGGAGAGTGAATTCGGCAAGTGTGAACAAAACGGTAGAGTAGAGCAGTAGAGAACAAGAGACGTGTGTTTTCAGTGCTATGGCACCAGTGTGTCTCAAATGCAAACAAAAGCACCACCTTTATCAATGTGCACAGTTCCGAGATCTCGCGGTACAAGATCGGTGTGAATTCGTCAAAAACAATAATATTTGTTAAAACTGTCTTCGGGTAAAACACGCTGTAACTGAACTGAAAAGTTCTCCAATTGCAAAACGTGCGATCTTAAACACAACGCAATGCTCCATTTGAGCGCAGTTCGTCTCCTCCGATGTCACCAAGTACCTCGCGCGGTATTTCGAACGGATTAGCTCTAAATTCGGATGAGGTGTATCGGGAGTGCTTTACGATGTTGCCGACGGCTATAGTGTTAGTTAAGGGCATTAACAACGAACTTCAACTGTACAGAGCCCTGCTTGGCTCGGGATCGTCGATGGTAATCGCAACATCTACGTTTTCGGTTCAAGCCTTTGTCTTATCACATTCAACGAACGATTTGCCAAATGTTCAAATTCCGGGTTCTAGTGTTCCATATTTCAAGGATTTGCCACTAGCAGACGAATCGTACCTCCGCCCAAATAAAATCGATATACTTCTTGGTGCGGATATCTTCTTTGAAATACTCGCTGAAGGGAAGATCATCCACCTCTCAGGTTGCCCAGAACACTATATTCGGCTGGGTGCTTGCCGGAAATATCCTATACTTATTACATTCCACTTTAGACCTAGACGTGCTCTTAAGACAATTCTGTGAGCATGATGAATTAAATGATGTGCGTCGAATCGATAAGGAGGCAAGTGTATCTATTGAAGATCACTTTTTTGCAACACATTGTAGTCAAGTTGCCACTCAAGATTCTGGTTGAGTTCGGTGATTCACGTGGGGCAGCGCTCAAATTGCTGAGTGCAATGGAGCGATGATTCGCCAAGGATTCGCTATTAAAACGCGATTATATAAACTTTATGCGCGAGTACGAGCGATTGGGCCATATGGCACTCGTAGCCTCAAGTGACCTCGAACGGTCGTCCTTTTACCTGCCACATCACGCGGTAATCAAACCCGATAGCGCTACGACTAAGCTACGGGTAGTCTTTAACGCGTCGTCTAAATCGACAAACGGTTTTTCTTTAAACGATTAATTACTTGTCGGGCCGACTATCCAGAACGATTTATTTACCTGAACAATACGGTTTCGCAAGCACAGGATAGCGGTAAAGGCTGATATTGCCAAAATGTATCAGCAGATACTTGTTAACGCGGATAATGTCCATTTCTAAAAAATCGTTTGGAGAGAAGATGTTACGCAGGAATCCCGCGATTACGCCATATTGACGGAACAGCTTCTGAGTCGTTTCTCACCACGAGGGTCCTCAAACAAATCGGACTCAACAATATTAAGTAATAAACGATTTTCACGTTGACCATTTGACCTCTGCGTTCGATGGCGTTGAGGAAGCGATAAAAATCAAAAACGACCTTTGCCTCATATTAAAAAACGCGGGGATGGACCTCCGGAAGTGGTCCTCTAATTCGCCGATCTTTATTAATACGATCGATGAGGAACTTCGACAATCGGCTACCGAGTTGTCCATCGGCGGGTATGGGATACCAAACACGATAGCTTCAAATTTTCAACAGCCACTCGGGATATTGGGCCACGCGTTACCAAGAGGGAAATTCTATCGGATATAGCTCGCATCTTCGATCCTCTAGGTTGGCTTTTACCAGTTGTAGTCAAGATGAAGATCTTCATCAAACGTCTTTGGATCAATGGTATTGGTTGGGATAAGTTTATTTCGACAAACCTCTACCAAGAATGGTTCGATGTCAAGGCGGATCTACGTTCGTTGCAAGGTGTGAATATTCCGCGATGGTTACAATTCAGTCGAGGGGAGGTGATAGAATTGCATGGGTTTGCTGATGCGTAGGAGTCAGCATACGCTGCTGCGATATATTCTCGAGTGGTAGGAGCTAATAATGTTCGAGAATTGCTCCTGTTAAGCCTTCTCTTTCGATCCCGCGCCTCGAGCTATGTGGAGCCCTCCTACTAACCAAACTCCTTAATAAGGTTAAAGATGCTCTCGCGATTCAGGACATCGAGTGCTTGCGTACACGGACTCTGCAGCAGGTTTATATTGGATTCAGGGATATGCTCGCGCTCGCAATGCTTTCGTCCATAATCGCGTATCACAAATTGTCGCTCAATTTCCTGCATCCATATGACATTATGTGCGTTCGGCGGAAAATCCCACTGATTGCGCTGCTCGCGGGTTGATGCCAAGAAACTTACCGAAACTAGAGTTATGGTGGAACGGTCCATCCTTCTTACGTGACACGGTGATAACCTTTTCGAAATGTCCTTCCTCTAAGGAATCTCCGAACGGAAACGAACCTTTTGTATGCTTAGCCAATTCAGCTAGTGCCGGTGAGTGGGACATTTTTGAAAGATTCTCGAATCTAAACTGTTTATTTCGGGTAATTGCGCGGTGCCTCCATTTATTTAGAAGGTACAAATCTCCATTTGTGGTATCTAACGGGGCTTTTCTATCCACACACGACATACACGATGCTAAAATTGCTTTGGTGAAATGCGCGCAAAAGGATTAGCCTCGCGTTGAGGGTAAATATGCAGCGATGAGTCCTTTTATCGGCTCCGTGTAGGTGGAAGACTTGAAAACGCTCACATACCGTTCGACCAAAAAAATCTCATAATCCTTCATAAGGACCATCCATTAACCCGACTTATCGTTAACGCCTATCATGTTAACAACATGCATGCCGGAATGCGTCAAATTACTTATCTGCTTTCGCTCGATTATTTTGTCTTCGGGATCCATCATGTGATCAAATGTTGCACAATATGTAAGCGACACCGCGCGGTTCCCTATCAGCTGCAGATCGCGAGTTTACCGAAGCAACGATTGGAGCCGGGAGTCACCTTTGGCAACACTGGCGTCGATTACGCTGGCCCGTTTATTGTGAGTTCGTGGAAGGGGCGAAGAGCTAAACAGTATAAGGCATACGTGGCCCTATTCATCTGCTTGTCTACGAAAGCCTTGCATTTGGAGCTTGTCTCGGACTTGTTGTCTTCAGTGTTTATTGAGGCATTACGTCGATTTGTAGCCAGACTGGGTAGATGTCACACAATATTTAGCGACAATGGCGCTGGTTTTGTTGGAGCCAATAAACAACTTCTAGATTGGTCCAACCTCCTTAACTCTACACGATTCCAGGAAGATGTTTGCAACGAGTTGACCAAAAGTATCACTTGGCGTTTCACACCAAGTTTCATATGAGCCGGGTCCTGGGCCAGGCATCCCCGACCTACGAACAATTAACTATAACGTTGTGCCAAATCGAAGCTTGTGCCAATTCCAGGCCCTTATGTGCACGTTTCGAAGGAGATGTCGATCCAGCACATTTCCTCATCGCTCGACCAATGTCAGACATACCGGAACCAGACATATCATCCGAAAGAACCTCATTATTAAATCGATGGCAATATCTTCAGCAGCTTCTTCAAAACTTTTGGCGAAAATGGATTTTTTGACGCAACTAAGGAAGCGGCCTAAGTGGCTGCAGAAACACAAAAACATTCAACCTAACGATGTCGTCTTTATTAAGGACGAAAATCAACCACCATGTCGATGGTCTCTCGGACGTATAACGCTAATATACCCAGAGCAAGACGGACTCGTCCGAGTTGCTTCAGTCGTCACTTCAAGGGGAGAGTTAAAGCGTCCGGTTTGTAAGCTGTGTCAACTACTCGTGGATGATGGTTGAAAGGTGCTTTCAACGGCGGGAGGATGTCACTTCATTCGAAACACGCGCCCTCCATTAATTCGTGCGCTTATGTATTTGTCTCTGTCTAGTTCCAAATTTCTTGGTCCCAATGTCGGGCATTTCCGGAAACCAATAAAAATTTGTCTACTGGAAAATCGGCACGTGTTTTTGGTCCTCCGCTCGAAGTTGGATTTATAATTTCCCTTTTTTTTCCTACGATGATCGACTAACGCGTAAACACGACCAATAAAACTTTTTAGATAGATAGATAGATATTTCTTTATTTCGTGCTATGATACTTTACAATATGGTTGAAACACAATTTACATACAGTGATTCGATAGCTATACACATATCTTTCAACTGAAATATTATCTTTTGGGGTTATGAAATAATATTAATTTAAGTAAATTTGAAGGAAACCACGACAAAACCTTCAATGCAAACAAAAAATATAAAACTTTTTAGTCAACACAATGCTTGATCCTTTAAAATAAGTCTGCCTCTTCTCATCCTGGCTCTGAGGTGCAAGACTCGTCTGGCGAAAGCAATGTTGAAACATCAGTTTCAAAGCATACGAAGGTGGTCCGATAAGTGCTTAGCCTCACCACCAGATGGCGCCAGTATCGCAAGAGCAACTTACTATCGTGTAGTACATTCTAGTAGACGGCTACTGGCAGCCGGATCGGACTCGTAGTTTTGTTTTGACCGCGTGTGGAAGCGGGAGTGTCCGCGGATTTTAGAAAAATGGAAAAAGAGCAATATCAGTCGGTGATTCGATTCTTGTTTTTGGAAGGCAAAACGCGCAGCGAAATCAAAGAGCGTTTGGATGCTGCATCAAAAATTGGTTTAACGAGTTTCAACGTGGTCGCACGTCGGTTTTTGATGAACCACGTCCAGGTGCTCCGAAAACGGCTACCACGGATGATAACGTGACAAAAATCCACGATCTCATATTGGCAGACCGCCGATTGAAGGTGCGCGAAACAGCTGAGACAGTAGGCATTTCAAAAGATCGCGTGGGTCATATCCTGCTTGACATTTTGGGCATGAGAAAACTGTCGAAGCGATGGCTGCCGCGTTTGCTCACTCCGGACAACAAGCGCAACCGTGAGACCACGCTGTTTAAGCGCAATCCGAAGGAGTTTCTGCGTCGTTTCCTGACAGTCGACGAAACATGGATCAATTGGTACACACCAGAGACCAAGGAACAGAAGAAACAGTGGACTTCACCCGGCGAACGTGCTCCGAAGAAGGCGAAGACTGTCCCATCGGCCGGAAAGGTGATGGCCACCGTTTTCTGGGATTCACAAGGTGTGATCCACATCGACTACCTGACGAAGGGCAAAACGGTCACAGGGCTGTACTATGCCAAATTATTGGGCCGATTCGACGCCGAATTGAAGAAAAAACGGCCCCACTTGGCGAAGAAAAATGTGCTCTTCCACCATGATAACGCACCGGCTCACACCTCCGCCCTCGCCCCGGCCAAATTGGTCGAATTGGGCTACGAACTGCTGCTCCATCCACCGCATTCTCCAGATTTGGCCCCGTGCGACTAGACCGGGTAGAAATATCAGTCGAATGAGGAGGTCATCGCCGCCACGGAGGCCTACTTTGCAGACCTCGAGAAGACGTTTTTTTCAGACGGGTTAAAGAAGTTGGAGCATCGCTGGGTCAAGTGTATCGAGCTAAAAGGAGACTATATTGAAAAATAAATTGCTATTTCTCTTAAATTTTTGTTTTTCTTTTATAGGCTAAGTACTTATCGGACCTAGTTGTTGTCCTAGATGGGAACTGACTTTGTCTATGATTCTATTGGCAGCGTGGTTTGAGCATCGGGCAGATGTCAAAATCACCGCTGTACAATCGCTCGCTTACACAACATACACGAATATGGTTTGGCACTCATCAGACCGTTGAGGGGCTTCCGTTATTATTTGGTGGTTGTATGAAACGGGCGATCTTTCATGGTGTTTTGTTTTCGTTTTACCTTTTGTAAGGGTCTTCTTGGTTTGGCATCCAGCTGCAACAGACTGTGAATTTTTTGTATTAGCTTTGTGTGCCTTTTCACTTATGCACCTGATCACTTATAGCAGCGGCGGAAATGAAACTCAAATAGACTATCATTTGGTATCCAGTTTCATGAAGCCATGAGTTAAAGATTGCAAAGTGATCCTGGGAGACGCGATCGCCCCTCAACACCGTCTCCTCCTGACTGAATTTTTTATGGATGCGAGAAAGAAGTCAAAGCAGCAAACGACTTGCTGGCCTGGAGATAGCCAAATCACTGCTCGGAACATCTAAAGGCCCCTGCCAACACGCAAAAGAAACCTGGTGGTGGACAGACGAAGCCAAAGCAGTGATACACGAAAAGAAAATGGCTTTCCAAGCTTGGTCAAAGTGCTCTTCTACTAATAGAGAAAAAGCTCGCCGTGAAAAGGTATATAGATGTTGCAAATGTATCGCGAAGAAAAAGTGCGCCGAATTCAAAGCGAAAGGCATGGAAGGCCTATATCAGGAGTTGGAAGAAATATCGTCTTCCGCGTCTGACAGGAACCAGGCTACCCATGAGCTTCGACAAAGCAATTTGAACAAAGGAGCAAATATCTTTAAGATAGCCGCCCAGAGAAGAAGAAATGCTCAGGAGATTCGTTTCCCAAAGTTTATTAACAATGCTGAAGGCCAACTCCTTGTGGAAGACGAAAAAATTCTCCACAGATGGCGACAGTATTGCGACGAACTTCTGAGCGAACAGTTTCCGCGAGTGTACTTTCCAAGAGCCGCCCCGAATCATGCCGAAATACCCGACATCACAGTCGAAGAAGTTCGGTACGCGGTTAAAAACTCCAAGAAAAGAAAAGCTGTTGGGCCGGACGGGATACCCTCTGAGTTCTGGAAAAAGATGGGAGACATCGGGTCTAGATGGCTCATGGTTCTTATCTCCAAACTTATGAGAGGCGACACTATGCCTAATCAATGGAGGGAAAGCTATCTTCTTCCATTGCACAAAGGAAAGGGTGATACGCGAAATTGTGATAACTACCGTTCTGTCAAGCTGATGTCGCACACCATGAAGATCGTTGAACGGGTATTAGATAGCCGACTGCGGAAAATAATACGACTATCTGATGACCAGTGCGGGTTTGTCTCGGGTAAATCAACAACAGATGCAATCCAAAGTATAAGGATCATGATGGAAAAGCATCGTGATTCTTCAAAGGACTTGCATATGGTGTTGGTTGATTTCGAGAAGGCCTTTGACCGGCAACCAAGAGATCTTTTATGGGTAGCGCTAAGACAAAAAGGAGTTCCAGAAACCTACGTGCGAGTGATCATGGATATGTACAAGAGAGCAACGACAAGAGTAAGATGCACCGCAGGAGTCACCGAAGAGTTCGCAATCAAAGTCAGTGTACACCAAGGGAGCGTCCTCAGCCCACTGCTCTTTATAGCAGTCCTTGATTGCTTGCTTGAAGGAAAAGTGACGGACCCCAATGTGCACCAGCTATTCTTTGCTGACGATGGAGCCATTATAAGTGATGATCAGGCGTCTCTACAACGAGCACTTGATGTGTGGGTGGACATTTTGGAGGGACACGGGTATCGTATTAGTTCAAAGAAGACAAAGTATCTGTGCTGCCCGTTCTCTGCCCCTCATCAGCCTATTCCAGACATTTACTTGAATGGAAGAGTGCTTCCCAAGTGTGAAAAGTTTAAATATCTGGGATCTATGATTAATAAAGAAGCAACTTGTGATGACGACATCAACCATCGCGTAAGCGTAGGGTGGATGAAGTGGCGGGAAAACTCCGCCATCTTCTGTGATCGAAAAATGCCCCCTAAGCTGAAAGGAAGAAAAACACACAAACAATAATTATAGGTACATATGCATGTATATTGTTCAAGTCATTGTATTAAGCAGCGTTTTCTGTGTCATTGTAGCCTTTCCCGAATGGAAATTCAGCGTTCACTGGAGTATAGTAGGCTCCATCGGCAAATAGGTAGTTGGTAGGAGCTCCGAATCTCACGTTGGGCGAGTACGTTGAGCCACATTCATCGACAATAGCCTCTTCGTAATCCGGGCACTTAATACTCAAGAAATCGTTATACCTAACAGCTTCAGTGTAATACATGTATGCCCTGAGGTGAGAACATTGACCATTTTCCTCATCACTACATCCGGGTTGTGAGCTGCCTCCGTTCGGATAGAAAGCAGCCTTGCCAATGGGTTTCACGAATCCCAACTTACCACCATCGGTTTGGACGGACTCTACATAGATAGCATCGGTTACGCATAATCGCTGACTGCAATCGCTGTAGTTGAATAGTGGGAAGGCAGGATCTAAGCCGACGATGATGTGGATCTTTCCTTGAGTCACGTATTTACCAGTGAACCCAGAAACCTGAGCGCCCAAACTGTGGCCGATAACCGTCAAATCCTTGAAGCTAATTTCACCCTGCTGATGAAGAAAATCAATGAAAGCAGCAACTTCCTGGCCAACTGTTGGGACATACGATCTTGAAATCGTATAGTTTGGATTTTTAGCCTCTTCGCTCCAATCTACCGAGATGACATTGAAATCTCCAACTTCCAGGAGAGCAGAACGAATTTCTATATTAAGATCGGCAAGGTAGCTGCTATGCCAACCGTGGATGATGAATCTGAGATGAAAACAGACATTTTTTTAAAACGGTCTTTCCTATTTGTCTGAGAAGCTCACCTCGTAGGATGGTTATTGTTGAATGTGGAGTTGGCCAAACTTTCAGTATCGCCAGTGTAGATTTGATACGGAGTAGTTGGATTCAATCTGGTGTAGAGGTAGAAGTCTACAGTAACTGCACTTCGGGATTGTTGCGTACTGAGCTGTTCCAATTGGAGGCTGGCTTCTTCCTGAGAGACCCATTCGAAGGAGCCATCTATCTGTGGCACGAACCAACCGTCCTCTGAAGGTTCTTCTTCATAAAGGGACTCGTCAAGCGGAATGGCCGAAACTGAAAAAGCAAAGTTCCTTGTTGGCATAGATTCTATTACTATAGTTCTGATGTGGAACTTACCCACTGCTACACCAAGGAGTATGATCGCAAATGTCTTCATGTTCCAAGCCAAAATACTTAATGTTATTTCAAATGGTAATCGCCATCGGCTTATATACCCGCCTCGAAACCTTATCATATCACCTGGTCAGAGTCCCGACTTGATGTCTATCGCTTCCTTAATATCAGCACAGGAGGCAAATCAGTGATATGTCAGTCTGATTTTAGACCTCCCCGGTGGTCTTCACACTCTCCCCAGAAATCCGACGTTGGTCTTAGGGCACGTGCCTGAGTCATTTGTCTTGGTGAGTTGCTGTGCGAAAAATATGACAATTCATTCGATTCGAATTAATCGGATTAGTCTGCGGATGTTGCCGGAGAACTAAGCACGGATCTTAAAGGAACCGAGCTAGTGCGATAGTTGACTTGTTATCGAACTTGAGAGATTTACAACGTTACAGCATTCTAGGTTATTAGGTGAATTGTAATGAAAAAGGGTAGATTAGCTAGTTCGATTATAAACCTTGGGCTTTGCTTGTGATAGCATTTTATTGATCACTTAATGTTCTAAAACGCGTGCTGTATATTGAGTTTATTGGGGGTAAGTTTGTTTTAACAGCGAATTAACGAACTATTAATGATGAAGTGTAGACAGACTGGAATTTCTCAAAGAGGTAGACAGTGAGTAATGCGGTAGATTTTATTAATAGTGTTCAGCGTTTTAGTTTTGACAAGCATATCGAAGTAGGTTAATAGAAGGTTCAATCTTTTCTTTCCTACCATAAACGATATTGGAAAGGTAACTGAACATTTCTACAGCTCACTGTAAGCCGACGACTCGAAGTTCTGCCAGACCAGGCCTTCGGGACACAATTCTTCAATTGGATCTCAAAAGTTTTTCTATCTGCTGTTCCAGAAACTACCCGAAGCTTGCCTCCTTTAAGTGTCAATCAATTATTTTTTCACTGCTTTCTCTATATCCAACCCACTTCCATCGTTCATGTGACCAGGGACCTCCCACACATATCGACCATGATTTTGTAAAACAGTGGAATTGACCAACACCTAAGCGAGCCAATCCTCTACGTATGGTTTAGGGCCCTCTGCCAGCATGGTTTCTTACATTTTGCCCTTTAATGTCTTTCCTGAAATAATCTATTCTTCCTACCTCACTTTCAAGACTGCCTTAAACTGATAACCTTAAGCACGCTGGAAGAACGAAGGGAGATATCCCACATCCTCTTAGGTCAATGTTATATTTTAGTATTTATTTTTCAATACAATCATCAAACGCCATGCAATCCTCTCCAATGCCAATCTAAGGAGCTGTGATTGGTCTTGCTGCACTTCATCTATTCATTGAAAAAACAGCAAAAAGACTGAGATCATATGGCGATCTCTTAAGAACCCTCTGCGATCGAAATGGTTACTGGTTAGCTTTGCATGATTAAAGTTTGGTCATGTTACAACTGGTGACCTCCTCTTGGTCATGAATAGGTCCTAATTAAGTTAAGCGTGCTTTGAATGATCTTAACTATAGTTGAAAGAATACTTCAAGCAAGTAAAAGTGCGAATTTAGCATGTCTGCCCTCCGAATCTGTATGGTCCCTTCTGGACCCTTGATATCGGTATAAAAGATGGAAACCCTTTCGTAAGATTTCTGATAGGGGTTTTATTGATAGTGGCCTGTTTGATCACCCCAGTCTTACCAAACAGTGCAGAGCCATGAGGCATGGATCGTGGACCACACGGGACAAGCAGGTAAAGAAGAGATATCTGAGCAAGATTAATTGTATTGCAGGTGCTCGAGAAATGGAAATTCGCCAATTTCCTTTATTTTCGTCCTCTTGGTCTAAACATCATTAACGATCATTTCACCTAGTTTTCCATATCATAAATCGTACGATCGTCAGCTTGAGATATACGCTGTTTACATGACTTGCACGTCCGTGGCCTGCGGTCTGTCGGCGATGATGCGTGATCGATTGTCGATGTATACAACTTGTCAAGCCTGTCAAGATCCTGATAGTGTTGTTTACGATAAGTGTTTGTTTGGGTCTCCCCATTGAGTAATAATTGCAGTTAGAATTGACTTGCTAGACTAAGGCTAGAAAATGGGTAAATGGGGCTTACGTAAGTGGTGAGTATGATTCATTCACCAGAAAAGTGTCTTTTATTGACTCTCTATTCTATTCTTTCAATGGTATATACTTAAGAGCCACAGAGCGTGATGAGTCACTGGCAGTTTTGTCTTTGAATGAGAGTGAGGATCACTTGGAGAGTTTTGAGAAACCAAGCTGTTGGCCTTAAGAGGGGTTTGATATAATAAAATAATAAAGAAATCACTAAGAACTTTATTAGGAATTTGTCTAGAATTTAAACGCACAATCCCACCCCAGTATGTGGCTATTTTACCTGCTTAGTAACACCATTTTTGATGGCACCTTTACGCGATCTGTGATCAAAATTTAAGAATTGAATCTCCTTCATCTTTTAGACTAAAAATAATTAACGCAGCATCGTTAAGTTCACTTCTAGACCTCGTCCTTTTAGATAAAATTCTAAGCGTTGCTAGGCTATAATAGATTGTCTATAAGCAATAGCATTGTGTTCATAATCCTGATGGCCAGGTAGCCCAAAATCCGTCTTTATAGCAGCTCGATGATGTTAAACACTTATTTCGATGATTCGTCTCTCCGGATTCATTTATCCACAAAAGTCGCCTATCGAAACACAACCACACATCTCATGGCTTCAACAAGCCTTGCTAGTAATGTATAGATACTATACAGACATGTTCATCGACACAGCGACGAAAAAATCGCTCTGATCGGACGACTACATTCCGTGAAATTACAACATTCCCGATACTTTTTGAACTGTTATACTGGTTGATCCAATTCATGGTATTGATTTTATATCCGTATTTTAATCAGATATTTTTAACGGAACTGGCAAACAAGACTGTACGTGCTTAGCACAAGACTTACCATTTCATAATATGGACGACTTACAATCGCTGAACGTGTTTAAGTTATAAAAATTATAAAAGGTTTTGATTCTATAATAGGTATGCTTTGCACATTGCGACATGGTCGACATTATCGTCCATTTGGCGTACTAGTCAAATAATTGTAAAAGACTGGCTCTATCACAGACCTAGAGGCATATCCTTTTTTTTATTAGAGGGCTCCCGCAGAGTCAAGGGTTACGCTCTTATGGTATTTGTCACACAACCTGGACGGGGTGTAGATGGTTTGTGTCGAAGGTGTTCGTTCACTACTCTTTGGGGGTGGTTGTCCTAGATAGGATTCAAGGGATTCGACTGAATTTGTCGAGTTGGTTGTAGTTCACAGTAACTTTTTTTGTTTCCATGGTGTTATATTGGAAATGCACCCATGAATGAATCTTGAAGCTATCTTATATTGCGAGTGTTATGCCTTCGTCAGCATTTTTTTTATCAACTCTCAGTCACAACTGATGGTTCACGGTGTTTCCGTATAGGAATTGTTCTTAGCTATGGACAGACTTGAATTACAGACATTCCGCCCAACAGTTGGTGATGATTACCATTGCGACCACGACCACCCTGTCTGCCGTCAATGACAGAGTTAAAGAAGATCCGAATTTATCGAATTCAAGCTCTAGCCAAAAGTTGCCGGATTATTTTTAGCCTCGAATCGAAGATGAAGAAAAACTGGCCGCCAAGATCGTGTCATTTCTCGCTGTTGAACTTACCTTTGTAGTCTAATGCAAAAGATCGTTTATATACAGAATCCGGGAACTTTTGAATGTTTGAAAACTAATATTCGTCAATTGGTAGCCGAGTTATTGCCGATATGTGTCGAAAGATCATTGAAAATTACCTTGTCATAATCGAGTCCTGCAAGAACTCCCGCAAAAGACATTTGAATGACATTATTCAAATTTGATCGCAATTCAATATCTAGAACGTGTTTTATTTGAATTTAACTTCGGTAACACCAATTGGATCACCCTGTATAAATTCATGGTCGCCAGTCCTCGGTTTCTAGTCTAAGTCTTTTATTAGCCGACAAATCAGTTTGTCGTTTCGCACGATCGTTTTTCGGTTTTTATTTGAATTATCATTGGACAACTACAAGTTTGAGGGCAACTGCTCGAATTGTTAAATTTCATTCACCCTAATGGTATGCAACATTTTCCGCTTTTTGAAATATCGCAAAACTTTCTGATTTCTCGTGATTTCTTTTTATTTGGCAGAAGCGAATTGAAGAAAGGAAACAACAACAATTCTCAATATCAGTTAAGCTTTATTTGGTTCCACCGCAAAGGGCGGCATGGCGTTGGTCGGCACGAAGTACACGCCGCTTGCAACGTCGGCATTGCTTGGCGCACCCATGCGTATGGTGCGCGATATTTGGTTTCCACACGCTTTCGCTATTGCTTGATTATAATCCGTGCATTCAACAGTCGGAAAACCATTTATTCGTATTGCTTCGGCAAAATATTTGTACGAGCGGTAGTGCGAGCATCCGCCGAAAGCTTCCCACCCACATCCGGGTTGGGTTTGTCCACCATTCGGATAGAAGGTAGCCTTGCCGATCGGTTTCTTGTAACCCACATGTGCGCCGTTGGTTTGAATTGATTCCACGTAGTGGGCATCTGTATCGCGCAGTCTCAGGTTGGAGGTGTCAAAGGCAAACAGTAGTGAAGCTGGATCCAAGCCGATGATGGTGTGTACTCGTCCACTTTTGAGACTTCTCGCCGCAATTCCAGCTATATGGGCACCGAGACTATGCCCGATAATAGTTAGTTCCTCTGGCTTTATATAGTCATACATGGCCATGAAGTCGATAAAAGTTGCTAGTTCTTCTCCGACTGTCGGGACGTTGCTGGCTGCATTTGGGTATAGTCCACCGGCCATCATGCGCCAATTGACTGCGATGATGTTGTGCGGTCCAATGCTGAGGTACGCATCCCGAATCAGAGTGTTAACCTCGAGGTCGGCGCCACTCATCCATCCGTGAATGATGATCCTGGAGTTCATTGTTAGTGATACTGTGTTGGAGAATGAGAATAGAGGAAGGAACGACTCACCTGGTTGGATCACCCGAGTTGAATGTTGACTTTTCCACCGACTGGATGTCGTAGGTGAACAACTCTCGTGGAAACATAGGATTCGTCCTGGTGTAGAGGTAGAAATTGACGTCTTCCCTGGGTTTGAATACTTTGAAAAAATTGCTAAATTGCGTCTTCCTGGCTGAGTTGGACATCCACTTGCGTGTTTGATTCACGGTGGGAATGACACTTTCATTCACATCGTTTACTTCCTTCGATAGGCAGATGTTGTGGGCTAGAATACAGGAAGGACGTTAGAAGCCAGAGACACTGGGCTGAAATACCTACCTATGAGCAAGCTCAATAGTAGAATTAGTGTGGCTCGCATGGTCTAATCACTTCCAGTTTGCGACAAGAACTGAAAGTTTTTATCGTGCGTTTTGGCAATTCTCCACGACAGCTGCGGAAGCCGGGTGTGGTTACTCGCAGGTGAGCATGGTGTGCTCGTTGAACTACAAAAAACGATGACTTGGTGAGGAAGAATCATGGGGAAAAAAAGAACAAAAAAGACGGTTAATGTAGGTTAAGGTCGAAGCACGGGTTGTACATACGCGGCACCCATTCTTATTGAGTGGAGTTGATATAGTAGTTTGTGCTGGAGGCAATGAACTTAGTTAATGTGTCGTTATCAATTACTTGACATGATTCTTTTGAATTGTAAAATAAAAGTAAGTTTTGAGTCAAAAATTGAATTTCGACTGACTAACGCACCATCTGGTGGAAAATAGTTGAAGAAATTTCATGTCCCGAGCACTGAACAGCACCATTGAAGTAGTACTAAAGCGAGGTGTGGTTTGTGTCTTAAGTAGTTTATTCGGCCGACGAATAATTCAGATTTATTTGAAAATTTCAACCGATTTGTTTGTTGTTCTTTTTGTATTGGAAAGAATAATAGCTGTTACAGCTGGTGTTAGGGGATGTATTCTAAATCATTAAAATTTACCTCTCTCTGTCCGTCTTGCCACCTCTTGGCTCGTCAGAGCAACGTATCGTATTAGCTCAGATTCTTAAACAAATGACTGTACGAAAAAGCCAAAAAGAAGTGGTTTGAACAACTTCTTCTGGAATTTTAAGTGGTCACTGTGTTTCAGCGCTTGTGATCGCTTCTGAAGCGACCTTTAATATTATTTTTTTATTTTGGTTCGCATGAAGACCCTTCATTTCTTAAAAGCCCAGAGAATCAAATCTAAAACAAACGGTTAGTAAGACTCGAGCTGTAAAGAAGCTATCAGATTAAGACTGTTGAGTTTCTGGACTCAGAACTCTCTCCAACCCATTTGAGAAAAATCGGAATGAGTTTAAGTGAATCAGAAGTGACCATTGATTCTCCATGTCAATATTGCATATGATCAAAAGTGTAGGAAAAAGTGCAGACACGTCCCAAGGTTAGTAAACACTTTTAGCGGTTCGTACAGAATACTAGGAGGCCGCAGTCGCCTGTCGTCCCGCTTCGCTGCAGCATGTGTTTGAGCGAAGCGAGGTAAAACTTAAAGGTAGAGTTGATCTCAATTTACTGAAAACAATTAAAATAAAATGAACACATTTTGGCCCTAAAATATTCCAATAAACTTTTGATACTACGTGTTGATGTGTCATGAGCCATATTGATGTTTTTACTGTCTATTGCCACCACAAGCCTTTACTTGCTATATTCGTAAAATTGGATGATCGAGCAATCAGCTTCTGTTCAATGGGAGTGATGTCTTTAAGTTCTTCACGCTTTGTGCCTGGTTCCATGTTGTTAGCAGCCGTAAACTTTGTTGGATGCTTCATGCAAGTCTTACAAATTTTATGTTCATTCAATTTGCCCACATCATTTCTTCTACAATTTGAACATGTGTTGTATGTCAGGTCTTTAAACTTTGCAGTGAATTCGTTACGCGTATTGTTATTGTGCGCTTCAGATGTATCATATCTGTCTGACTCCGGGTGAATTGCGCGGCTTCGAATGTTTGCATTGTATGCTGACGTCAAATTCTTGCAACTAGCTTCTATGACAGTCCAGGCTGTCTCGCGCGTTGGCCGCGCTATCTAAGTACTTGCACCTGAGGTTCTTCGACATAGTCAGACATAATATTGATATCTTATGAATAAAATAAAAGAACTGAAGCTGAATGAAGAGTTGAAAGAGTTCAATTAGTTTCAAATTGAGGAATTCAGACAGAAATTCAACTTACTGTTTCTTTGTTATTATATTTGAGACTTAAATGTGGAGTTCTCTTTATTCAAGAATAACTGCTAAAATGCATTCTATTGTAATGAATTTTGCAGTCGATAGGATAAAGTTCCGAATAGTACTCACCCCCGATTTTTTTTAAATTTTTTGTACGTATAGTCTAATGTATCAAAGTTAAAAATCCAAAGCGGTTTTTAGCGCAAGTGACTGGAAAGGACTAAAAGGATGTGCTAAATTTGAATATCCTGCAGAAATAAAACTCAAATATCTTTAAAACTGCAACAGCTATGTTTGTAAATGATACTGCAAATTAAAGCAGTAATTAAGTGCTTTTAACTGACATCAAAAGTATAGTAATCCGTTCACAAATATTGAAGATATGAAGAATTTTGAAAAAATAGGTCAATATTTTCAAGGAAAAAAAAAATTAAAAAAGAAAGTGTATTATAAAGGCATATGTTTTTTACGGGATTATAAAACTACATTTGAAGTCCTTTTCAATGATACCAAACATGCTTTTCACAAAATATTACCTTCGCGAACAGTTTATTTCTTCAGAAGTAACATTCATCAAAGTATAGTTTACAAGATAATGGCTAAAACGAATGAAAAATGCTCTTTTTTCTGCCATGAATACATATGTATATATGTGCGTCGCCTTTTTTATAAGTAAATCGCAGTGAAATACCTATGGGGGGGCATGCTGCCCCCCTGCAACCCCCCTGCTTGGGCTCACTGTAGGATTTGGGGTAGGTGCAAAGTTGGGGTAGGTGCAAAGTATGAGGTTGTGCATACATATGTGTATCAAAATATTAGAATGCCCTTTACCATATACTCAAATTTTATCAAAATCGGGCAGGAGTACTCTTTTGTTAATATTTATCATTATTCCATCTTCTCTTTACAAATTTAGTCCTGAATAATAACTTTTAAATATAACATTTTTATATCAAAATTCAAATTACAATAATATTTATTTCACATTTCATTATTTATATACAGTTTGACACACACACACATACACAATATAAATATTTATTATATATATAAATATAATATTTAATTTACGTCAATTTGACAATACAAATCATTGACCAGGGTAACAGCGCTTAATATCCTTCAGCAACTGATTAAAAGGATCTTGGTTCAACTTTTTGACGCGACGACGCCACAAAAATTCGCATAAATGTTGCTCCATATTGTCGACACGGACACCACCACGAGATAGTTGACGACGCATCCACCGCCACGACGACTCAATATTTTGGGTATGAGCCCCTGTTTCGGAATCTACAAATTCTTTGGAATGATTGACAGTAAAGTGATGATATCCGAAAGATTCTAAGTCCATATATCCCTTCCAACAATCTGTGTGGATAGTAGTTCCCAACTTCACATGTTTTTGTATTAGACTTATTAAAGTATTTTTGTCTCTTTTATTTTCGGGACAAATTTCGAGACGGTATTGAGAAGGACTCCCACGAAGTATAATGCCTAAGACCCAAGAACCCTCAACAACACGCCCCCTATGGTATTTACGACGACCAATTTTACATTCGTCAATCTCAACAACTTGACCAACACCTCCTATTTGACCCTCTTCCTCGAATTGTTCGTCTAACGCCAACATACAGACTTCTCGACAAAACGAAAACCGATCCGCAACTGTCTCACGGGAAACTTGCTTTCCATCAATAATTGAACTTTCCCGGATGGTTTGTTCAAATGACATATTTAAAGAAAAACAATAAGTAATTAGTATGCAAACTTCAGGTGAAATACGACATCTCTCAAACCACGTATTATTTGCAACACTTTCACAATGATAGTATTTGCTTGTCTTACGACACTCAAATAATCCACATATTAATTTTAATTCATTTAATACCATATATTTTTTATGCTTATGACAATACTTTGTCGCTGGAATTCGTCCAAGATCTCTTAACCACTGCAAAGTTTTCGAATGATCACTTAAAATACTTGCTAATTGAAATAAATTATACGTTAAATCCATTGCAAAATACAAAGTATGAACAATCGCGGAAAATTTAGGTCTACCTTTGTGGACAGTTTCTACTCAACAAGAGACGAAAAGCTTTTTCATCATCGGTTGTCTTTACTTGGGTCCGTTATCGCCGTTATACGAGGGGAAAAACATTTGTTTATACAAATGTTACTCCCAGGGCTCACCCAAGCTTGATGAATGTCACTTCTAAAGAAAAAAACTCCTCTCTTAAGGTGATGTTTAACGAAAAGTATAGCATGTTTGGTATCGTTAAAAAGGTTTTCGAATGTAGTTTTATAATTCCAAAAAAAAAATATGCCTTCATAATACACTTTCTTTCAAAAAAAAATGTTTCCTTGAAAATATTGACCTATTTTTCCAAAATACTTCATATCTTCAATATTTGTAAACTATATACTATAATTTTATTATCAGTTAAAAGCGCTTAATTTCTGCTTTAATTTGCGATATCACTTATAAATATAGCTGTTGTAACTTTCAAGATATTTTCTGCAGGATATTCAAATTTAGCACATCCTTTTAGTCCTTTCCAGTCATTTGCGCCAAAAACCGCTTTGGATTTTTAACTTTGATACATTAGGCTATACGTACAAAAAAATTGAAAAAAATCGGGGGTGAGTACTATTCGGAACTCCACTCGTAATCTTTATTAAAAAACGGATAAAAACGTTCGAAAAGAAAGAATCGTCAAAAAGACAAAAAATAGCGCGTGCGAACATTTTGCACTTTCAATTTAGATTTTTTTCATCAATTAATTTATTTAAATTAGGACCAAAATCAAAATTTTGTTTTGACAATAAAATAGATATTTTAAAATACTTTCTGAGGGTCCAAAAATCATAAGGATCGGTTAAGAAAGAGAAACAATTTATCTTAAATCGCAATTGAAGTCGCCCGATGGAAGCCCCGCTTTGCTTCGCTCAATATAGAATTCCGCGTCGTCTTCAATCCACATGCCTCTTTGCAATGACATCCCAGAAGTCAGTTCTTTAGACGAAGCCAATCTAGAGAACGACAGTTGGAAGGGTACTTAATAAGTTTATCGTGGTAGCTTGCGTGGTATTAAAAATAACACCTCTTCTTGGATAGCGCTTTACTTCTCAGGATCTCGATTGATTTTGTGAGTTTATCCTCGTACCTTTGCGCAAAATTAAAAATGACACCTCTTGTTGGACAGCCCTTACTTCTCAGGTTCTCGATTGATTTTCTGAGTTTATCTTGGTACCTTCGCGTGAAATTAAAAATGACACCTCTTGTTGGATAGCCCTTTACTTCTCAATATCTCGATAGATTTTGTGAGTTTATCCTCGTGCCTTGGCGCGAAATTAAAAATGACACCTCTTGTTGGATAGCCCTTTACTTCTCAATATCTCGATAGATTTTGTGAGTATATCTTGGAAACTTGGCATGAAATTAAAAATGACACCTCTTGTTGGATATCTCTTTACTTATCAGGATCTCGATTGATTTTGTGAGTTTATCCTCGTACCTTGGCGCGAAATTAAAAATGACACCTCTTGTTGGATAGCCCTTTACTTCTCAATATCTCGATAGATTTTGTGAGTATATCTTGGAAACTTGGCATTAAATTAAAAATGACACCTCTTGTTGGATATCTCTTTACTTATCAGGATCTCGATTGATTTTGTGAGTTTATCCTCGTACCTTGGCGCGAAATTAAAAATGACACCTCTTGTTGGATAGCCCTTTACTTCTCAATATCTCGATAGATTTTGTGAGTATATCTTGGAAACTTGGCGTGAAATTAAAAATGACACCTCTTGTTGGATAGCCCTTTACTTTTCAGAATCTCGATAGATTTTGTGAGTTTATCCTCGTGCCTTGGCGCGAAATTAAAAATGACACCTCTTGTTGGATAGCCCTTTACTTCTCAATATCTCGATAGATTTTGTGAGTATATCTTGGAAACTTGGCATGAAATTAAAAATGACACCTCTTGTTGGATATCTCTTTACTTATCAGGATCTCGATTGATTTTGTGAGTTTATCCTCGTACCTTGGCGCAAAATTAAAAATGACACCTCTTGTTGGACAGCCCTTACTTCTCAGGTTCTCGATTGATTTTCTGAGTTTATCTTGGTACCTTCGCGTGAAATTAAAAATGACACCTCTTGTTGGATAGCGCTTTACTTCTCAATATCTCGATTGATTTTCTGAGTTTATCTTGGTACCTTCGCGTGAAATTAAAAATGACACCTCTTGTTGGATAGCGCTTTACTTCTCAGGATCTCGATTGATTTTGTGAGTTTATCCTCGTGCCTTGACGTGAAATTAAAAATGTTGACAGCCCTTACTTCTCAGGTTCTCGATAGATATTTTAAGTTTTGCTGCCATTTCTTACTTGAAGGTCATGCAGATACTCTCAGAGTGGCTAGGTTTGGAGGATCATCGGATAGAGCACACATTAAGGCAGATTCCTCAAGGGTAAGTATATAGCCTCTCCGCCAGATGGCGCCAGTATCGCAAGAGCAACTCGTGTAGTACATTCTGGTAGACGGCTACTGTCGAAATTTCAGCCGGATCGGACTCGCAGTTTTGTTTTGACCGCATGTGCAAGCGGGAGTGTCCGCCGATTTTAGAAAAATGGAAAAAGAGCAATATCGGTCCGTGATTCGGTTCTTGTTTTTGGAAGGGAAATCGCGCAGCGAAATCAAAGAGCGTTTGGATGCTGTGTACGGTGACTCTTCTCCTTCGACGGCGACCATCAAAAATTGGCTTAGCGAGTCTCAACGTGGTCGCACGTCGGTTTTTGATGAGCCACGTCCAGGTGCCACGAACTACCACGAAATAACGTGACAAAAATCCACGATCTCGTATTGGCAGACCACCGATTGAAGGTGCGCGAGATAGCTGAGACAGTAGGCATTTCAAAAGATCGCGTGGGTCATATCCTGCATGAAATTTTGGGCATGAGAAAGCTGTTGGCGCGATGGGTGCCGCGTTTGCTCACACCGGACAACAAGCGCAACCGTGAGACCACTTCAGAGCAGTGTTTGACGCTGTTTAAGCGCAATCCGAAGGAGTTTCTGCGTCGTTTCGTGACAGTCGACGAAACATGGATCCACTGGTACGCACCAGAGACCAAAGAACAGTCGAAACAGTGGACTTCACCCGGCGAACGTGCTCCGAAGAAGGTGAAGACTGTCCCATCGGCCGGAAAGGTGATGGCCACCGTTTTCTGGGATTCACAAGGGATCCACATCCACTACCTGGAGAAGGGCAAAACGGTCACAGGGCTGTACTATGCCAAATTATTGGGCTGATTCGACGCCGAATTGAAGAAATAACGGCCCCACTTGGCGAAGAACAAAGTGCTCTGCCATGATGATAACGCACCGGCTCATACCTCTTCCCTCGCCACGGCCAAATTGGTCGAATTGGGCTACGAACTGCTGCCCCATCCACCGCATTCTCCAGATTTGGCACCGTGCGACTTCTTTTTGTTTCCAAACTTGAAAAAGTCACTCGCCGGGCAGAAATTTCAGTCGAATGAGGAGGTCATCGCCGCCACGGAGGCCTACTTTGCAGACCTCGAGAAAACGTATTCTTCAGACGGGTTAAAGAAGAGCATCGCTGGGTCAAGTGTATCGAGCTAAAAGGAGACTATATTGAAAAATAAATCGCCATTTCTCTTAAATTTTTGTTTCTCTTTTGTAGGCTAAGTACTTATCGGACCACCCTCGTATAGGTTACAGAGCTTCGGTGGATCAACCAGAAATAAAAAAGGTGACACTTTAGATAGCTGCGAGACTTGTCATCTTTCTGACAGTTAATTTGTGTAATGTTGGCAAGCCGGGTTTTGAAAGGACCCCAAAGCTCTCGGACTCCCTGTGCAAGAACTCTTGGAGGAAGTACTCCTACCTGTCATTACTGTGACAATCCTGAGACTTTCAATTAATTGAAAGTTAGTTGATCTGTGAATCTGGGAAGTCTCAACTGGCACATATTTAAGAGTTACAGATGCCAGAACATGTTTTCTCAGCTTTGAAAATAGAATTGTCTTAGAATTGCGTTTTTACACCTTCGAAAATAGCCTAAAAAGGTGCTGCAGTGAAAAGTTTTATTAGAAAGCCCTTAATCTGAGCTGAACAACTTATCACAATGAAAAAGAAAACCTCCTCTAAGTCGACCAATTGAATAGGTTTATGGCGTCTATCCCTATCTACCTATATACCCCCATACAAAAATAAATGGATTCCATCATGTCCACATCGACAACTGCCTTCAACGCGAATAAAAATAAATCGTCCCTTCTGACCCTTCCGATCGCTGTTTCCTCTCGTCATACCCCAAGTTCGACTACTTCCTCGTCCTACTCTGCTGCACCATTCATTGTCGTGGTCAAGATTTACATTTCCGCTTTCGTTCTTCCTCCAAAATCACAACTGCTGACATGATCGAAGCACTGCCTCCTCTCCATGTTACAATCCCTTCGATTGATTCTAATCAGATAGAGCAATGGAGCAAGAGAAGACGACAAAAGTCACAAAAGTCTCTGAATGACAATCGTCACCGGTCGTACGGGTACGAGTGCGCCCTTCAGCCTGCTCGAGCCACTCGTATCAGTTGCAGTGCATCCGTACACGAAATTATAATAAGGTAAAATGATCTAACAATTCAATTAGCTCTTATCTGACGATTTACCATTGGAGCTCATTAATATACGTTACCCCGAACCAGATCCACCTTCGTCGGGAGAGAAGTCCGAAGAGAAATGTGTCCAGGCATCAGGCATCATGTATCAACTTCCCGTCATGCGGCTAGGGTGGGTTATACAGTCTGTTTGAGCATACGATGCCCGTTTATCCTTGTCGAGATTCCATACACCTACTGTGCACTTTCCTTCGCGACAGACATTGGGACAAGGGAGCAGCAGTAAAAGGCGTCTCCGCCACGACGAGCACAGCGCCACAAGTAGTTCCATTGACAAGTTTATCTGCACGATGTATCTGAATGAAGCCCAGAGTGATGTCAACCAGTGGAAATAATAAATGTGCATGTTTTAATTTCGATTTGGGATTCTCTGGCATTTGGCGGACGAATGCTGGACTGTGGTTCGGATGCGGCCGGTTCCCGAACAACTTCTTCATCAGCAAAAGCAGCGGTTGTAACAACTGCAAGAGACAAACAAAGCACGAGCAGCCACGACGAGACGAAGATGGAAGACCAGTTGTTGATAAAGTACGAGTTAGGTCCCCCTGCGACTGTCAAGTGATCGGACGAGAGAAATGGGCGCCCGACCAGGACCCGGATAGAATCTACTCCGGATTGGTCTAGCAATTCAATTAAAATTGTTCGGTTAATTTTGTTTGCGATTTAATGACTTCATTCTCAATCGACGGCTGCTCGCCCGTTTGGTTGCTCGCTCATCCGGCCGGAACGCGGAGATGACGAAGATAATTACTTGGAGGATGACTTACAACTTCATTTTGCGCGGAAGAAGCAAACTCGACCGACTGTGCTAGACAATGGAGCTGATGGTGATTGTGGAGGTTTATCGACGACTGTCTGTCGTCGATGTCGTTGTTGTCGTTGTCACTGTCGCTGTTGTCGTCTGGTAAGGCCGCTTTGTTTCGGTTTAATTCATTTTTATTTCGTCTTAATTGATCTTGGAGAGTGGCGTGGCGTACACAGGCACATAGCGACATGGGGACGTTGTCTTTGAAGCGATGGCGCAGGCGCACACTGTTGGCGAATCTTTGGAATTAGTTCAATGAGTGGGTCTCGCCGTGTCAATTATCACGTTCGGGTTCGAACAGTTGCGGGTAGGTACGCGGGACATGGTGGGTAATTAAGTAATTGGTTTGGATGCGGTAGTCGGGATGCTGTGGAATGGTATAGGGAATTCATGTTGTCCCGACGAATGGGTGGTGGAGGTGCAACGGTATAGTGTGGAATGTGGCCTGGAACTAAATTGTTCTCTTAGCATTGTTGCTTAATTGCCTGACTTGGGGGAGCAATTAGGTTTTGACATATTAAAAGTGTATGGTTCGATGGTTCTGGGGCCTTGATATAATGTATGGGGAAGCGATAGGGGTCTACTAATCATTGAGTCTTAAATCGGTTCCGTTAGTGTAAATGGATCGGCGTTCGGTTAATACCCATTATTAATATAGAACGAGGGTGTATGATTGAAACCATGAAAGTTTTGAAGACATTCGTGAAGAATGAATGATGAATCCTACCGTCGCCCAAGCTGAACTTTGTGCAAAAAGGATATACCACTGACATACTATGGTAAAGAGCATCTATAAAATATGGAAAATAATAAGCCGAGCTCGAATAAGGATCAGATGCCCTTTCTAAGCGATATATATAAGGGTGATTTTTGTTGCTTGATTTTTTAATGTCCTATTTGTGGCAGCTGACGTATGATTCGTGACATTTTTTAAAGACAATATTACTCAGTTAGCATTGCCATTTTACAATTTACTGCCTTTGTTCTATGGTGCGGCGGAATCGTATTTTTTTCGAAGATGACCACGAGAACAACGTTACCGTCAATGGCATCCCCTAGCGCCCAATGATTTCGATTTTTTTTTTTGCCGAAAAAACGAGCTGAACCTAGTCGACATGTGGTTTCAGCAAGACGGCGCAGCAAGCGATAGACCAATTGAGAAAAAAGTTCGGTGAGCAATTTATCCCTCCTTTTGGACCGGTGAATTTCCGGGCGTTTTAGATTCATAGGGTTTTTTCAATAGGGACATCATTTTGACACAAACGCACACTAACACTTTTTTTACGATCTGCTGTTTTCGGAACGCCAGATAAGGCTTACATTATGATGGTGGTTCTTCTTCTTCTTCTTTTCCTTTTTTTTTTTCCGGCGTCGTTATGGTCAGAAGTGTAGGACCATAACCGTCCCACTTAACTGCATTCCTACTGGTCCGCTTGTGGGGTCCGCCGGTTTGACCTCAGAAAGTAGCGGCAGGCTTCCCGGTTTGGGATTACTTCATCGCTGAGACCAATCAAATGCTGGTGTTTTTGCATTTGTTTGCACCAATTGTTTTTCGGCCTGCCTTTTTTGCGTATTGAAATTGGAATGTTGATTGATAACGCCTTTTGGACGGGGTTCAAAGGATCTCTCCTTTGAACATGGCAATACCAACTGAGTCGGTCGCGCTCTATCTTTCTTGTGATGGTTTCTTTTACGTGGAGGCTTCCTCGGATCTTTGAACTTCTAATTCTGTCACGCTTTGTTACTCCCGCTATCATGCGAAGCATCTTCATCTCAGCTGCCGTTAATTTGCTCCCATACTTTTTGTGCATTGTCCAGCATTGTGAACCGTATGTTAGCGCCGGACGTACAACTGAAGTGTAGAGCCTTCCTTTCAGCTTAGGGGGCATTTTTCGATCACAGAAGATGGCGGAGTTTTCCCGCCACTTCATCCACCCTACGTTTACGCGATGGTTGATGTCGTCATCACAAGTTGCTTCTTTATTAATCATAGATCCCAGATATTTAAACTTTTCACACTTGGGAAGCACTCTTCCATTCAAGTAAATGTCTGGAATAGGCTGATGAGGGTCAGAGAACGGGCAGCACAGATACTCTGTCTTCTTTGAATTAATACGATACCCGTGTCCCTCAAAAATGTCCACCCACACATCAAGTGCTCGTTGTAGGGACGCCTGATCATCACTTATAATGGCTCCATCGTCAGCAAAGAATAGCTGGTGCACATTGAGGTCCGTCACTTTTCCTTCAAGCAAGCAATCAAGGACTGCTATAAAAAGCAGTGGGCTGAGGACGCTCCCTTGGTGTACACCGACTTTGATTGCGAACTCTTCGGTGACTCCTGCAGTGCATCTTACTCTTGTCGTTGCTCTCTCGTACATGTCCATAATCACTCGCACGTAGGTTTCTGGAACTCCTTTTTGTCTTAGCGCTACCCATAAAAGATCTCTTGGTTGCCGGTCAAAGGCCTTCTCGAAATCAACCAACACCATATGCAAGTCCTTTGACGAATCACGATGCTTTTCCATCATGACCCTTATACTTTGGATTGCATGTGTCGTTGATTTACCCGAGACAAACCCGAACTGGTCATCAGATAGTCGTATTATTTTTCGCAGTCGGCTATCTAATACCCGTTCAACGATCTTCATGGTGTGCGACATCAGCTTAACAGAACGGTAGTTATCACAATTTCGCGTATCACCCTTTCCTTTGTGCAATGGAAGAAGATAGCTTTCCCTCCATTGATTAGGCATAGTGTCGCCTCTCATAAGTTTGGAGATAAGAACCATGAGCCATCTAGACCCGATGTCTCCCATCTTTTTCCAGAACTCAGAGGGTATCCCGTCCGGCCCAACAGCTTTTCTTTTCTTGGAGTTTTTAACCGCGTACCGAACTTCTTCGACTGTGATGTCGGGTATTTCGGCATGATTCGGGGCGGCTCTTGGAAAGTACACTCGGGGAAACTGTTCGTTCAGAAGTTCCTCGCAATACTGTCGCCATCTCTGGAGAATTTTTTCGTCTTCCACAAGGAGTTGGCCTTCAGCATTGTTAATAAACTTTGGGAAACGAATCTCCTGAGCATTTCTTCTTCTCTGGGCGGCTAACTTAAAGATATTTGCTCCTTTGTACAAATTGCTTTGTCGAAGCTCCTGGGTAGCCTGGTTCCTGTCAGACGCGGAAGATGATATTTCTTCCAACTCCTGATATAGGCCTTCCATGCTTTTCGCTTTGAATTCGGCGCACTTTTTCTTCGCGATATCTTTGCAATATTTATATACGTTTTCACGGCGAGCTTTTTCCTCTCTATTAGTAGAAGAGCACTTTGACCAAGCTCGGAAAGCCATTTTCTTTTCGTGTATCACTGCTTTGGCTTCGTCTGTCCACTTAACCGGTTTCTTTTGCGTGTTGGCAGGGGCCTTTAGAGGTTCCGAGCAGTGATCTGGCTTTCTCCAGGCCAGATTGTTGTAGGGAATCCCACATGCCTTGTGCTCTGCACTCCTCATTACCGACCTCATCGATAATATAAAAGAGGTGGTTTTTCATGCTGGTAATAAAAGCTTCGCTTCTCCAGCTTATACCACTTGATTCTCTCAGACACCTTCGTTTGCTGCTTTGACTTCTTACTCGCCTCCATAAAAAAAATCAGTCAGGAGGAGACGGTGTTGAGGGGCGATCGCGTCTCCCAGGATCACTTTGCAATCTTTAACTCGTGGCTTCATGAAACTGGATACCAAATGATAGTCTATTTGAGTTTCATTTCCGCCGTTGCTATAAGTGATCAGGTGCCGGCTTTGTTTGACGAACATGGTATTTTCACATGTTTAGGATATCTTCACCTGAAGAGTTCCTGGTGCCGTATCCCAGCCCTCCGTGGTAGACTTCATAGTCTTCGCTTGTCTTCCCGACATGTCCGTTTAAATCTACCCCAACAAACAAAAGCTCTTCTTTGGGATGATTTTGACAAGGTTGTGGAAATCCAGCCAGAATGCATCTTTTTCTTTTTGTTCGCATCCTACTTGAGGGGCATATGCGCTTACGATGTTCCACACCTCACCATGCATCACCAATTTGAGAGCCATCAAACGGTCACTGGACTTTGAAATGGTTAAGACGTTGCCAGTTAGCTCTGCCGCAAGGATGATGGCGATACCGTTTTTTCCTTGTTCCAATCCATAATAAAACATCTTGTAGGCTTTTGTTTTAACGTCCAAGAAACGTGCCCGATTAGCGGTGTTTCGCCATTTCGTCTCTTGTACGCACAGGATGTCTACTCGCCTTCTAACCATCATTTCTTCAAGCTCATAGCTGCGCCCACTCATGCTTCCAACGTTCCAACTCGCGACTCTTAAGTGTGGCTTACGCCGTTGCATTACTTTGCTATCCCCCGGAAATCCTATAGCTCTGACCCGAGCATTGCTGCTCGTCCCAGGATCACGGCCATTAGTAGTGCCTGGCGGGGTAGTGCTTTTCCTTTTAGCGTTCTTTTCCATAATGCTACGGTTTGACCGTTTTCTTTCTTCTCCTCCTTTTTTTTGACACGGGCATGCTCCAGATTTTTTTTTTGTTTGATCTTACTCTTACAACACCGGTGATCTCCAGTCGTGTCAACCCACTGATTTGCATGCACACTTGTGGGGCAGTTTAATGGTGGTATATGTGTCCCTAGGCTCACCTTGGTGTTCTCTAAGATATGACTTTTGTTTACCTTTGTTTTAGTCGCCTTTTACGACAAGCGAGAGGTATCGCTGCAGGGATATTCTTAACCCGTTCCTGCACAGATGATGGTGGTTAAGTTCACAAATGAGCGACTTTTGTGTCGCGACTTTTTGGTTGCAAACTTAAGAGCGCTTACTCCAATTCTCGATCGTAACTAATGGTCATACGCTAATGAGATGACATACCGGTGGAAATTCTGAAAACATCGCAGCCGTAAGTACTTCAATTCGAAACATGCCAAAGCAGTTGATTCCGCGCTGTTCACGGAAATTGGGAATCTCAGCTCAAATTGTAGCAATTTTCAAATTGTGGAATTTTGCTTAAGGATTTCAGACAAAATCCTGACAAGATTAAATCAAACGCCTTTTGACAATTTTGTGTGTTCCCGACATTGTTTTTGTGTCTGGATTTACGACATCGAAAAAAATAATTATTGCATGCCCGGTTTTAACTTTTATGCGAACTCCAATGAAAATTACGCTGCAGGTGGTGTAGGTTGTTTTATAAAATTGGAATACTTCGTTCGCGAAGTTGTGTATGTTGATTTCCTATGTGCCGATGTATTAAAAGTATCCACTGAACTTAATCGTGAGATATATGTCTCTGTTTGTGTTTACAGATTGCAAATGTTTAATATTGCTAATTTTATAGATGAATTTGCTTGCTTCCTAGAAAATTAAAAATCAAAAAATTTAATACTATTAGGAGATTTCAATATTAACATGCTAGATAGTAGTGAAATAGTTTCGGGCTATATGTCATTGTTAGCTTCGCATGGCCTTACGAACTTTATTAATGAACCAACTAGATCTGTTTCCGGTACTTGTTTAGATCATATCTATGGGCGGTTTAAAAATGTTTCATTTGGTTATCTTAAGAAATGCGTTTTAGATCTTATGATTACTGACCATTCTATGACTGGGCTTTTGTTTTGCACATCCAAAAACAAGTTAAGCAGTTCCAATTTCAAGAGGAAAAACAAGTTAGTGAAAATTGACTAAAACAAGATTAAACACAATCTTTCTTCAGAGTTTTGGGACGATGTTTATTTGTGTACTGATGCTCTAACGTCATATTCAATGTTCATTGATTGCCTAAAGAACCATATTCTCAAATGTTCCTCAACTCATCTTTCAAAAAGTTCACTTAAGAGATTGAAACCTTGGATTTCTGGCTACTTATTGAAAAACTTAGCAAGTACCCTGGAAATCTTAGGTTAAAAAACAAATATAAAAAACTGTGTATGGAACTAAAAAGGGAAATTCCAATTTGTCGGGATAATTACTATTGTTCTCGATTTTTTTTTTGTGCTAGAGGTAATCTAAAAAATGAATGGAATTTGGTTAATAATATTTTGAATAGACACTCAGCCGCAAAGAAACCTACTGTTATTCGTTTCGATGACCATATTGTCTCTGACAAACCGACCATTGTTGATGTTTTTAATAATTATTTTATTATTATAGCTGCCAACTTGCAACCAGATCCCATTCAACCTATTTGTCCCAACTGTTTACCTACTGAAGACCCGATTTCTTGTAACAGTTTCGTATATGATCCCATAACTCCACTTGAAGTTTTAAAAGTACTGGGCACTTTAAAAAATTCAAATTCTTGTGGTGCTGATGGTAGTTCAAGTCTCTTTCTTAAAAATGTTGCATTTTATATAATAGATGTACTGTCTTACATTTTTGATCGTTGTATTTTTGAAGGAGTTTTTCCTGATGAACTTAAGTGTGCAGATGTTATTCCGCTATATATAAAGGACTCTACTGTTGAAGTGTGTAATTATAAAACTATCTCTCTCCTTCCAGATATAAGCAAAATCTTTGAAAAGCTTATAAAAAATAGGATAGTGAGTTATCTTTTAAGTTTTCCAACCCATCACAATTTGGCTTTCAAAAAGGTAAATCAACCGAGGATGCACTTTTACAATTTTATGGCAAGGTGGTGTTCAACCTCGATAATAAGAAGGCTACTGCTGGTCTTTTTGTTGATATCTCCAAAGCGTTTGATATGGTCGATCACCCTATTCTTCTCAATAAACTTGAAAAAGCAGGATTTCGAGGCTTCATGTTAAAATGGTTTAGTTCGTACTTAAATAATAGGTCACAAAGAGTGAAAATTAATGAAATTAGGAGTGAACTTATGTTTTTGAAACTAGGGGTACCTCAAGGCTCTGTATTAGGCCCCATTTTTTTTCTTATATATATAAACTCTCTGTTTGCACTTAAGTTCAAAGGTACGCCAACTGCATTTGCAGATGATGTACGTTTCTCATATGGTTCAGATAGTCGCCTAGACCTGATTTCAGATATAAATATGGATATTTATCTTCTTAGAATTTGGTTCTCCAAACACAACTTGGTCATATGTAAGTGCCAAGACTAAGGTAATGTTCTTTAGCTTATCAACATTACCGGATCCTGAAGTTAATATTTACTTTCATTCACCGGAGTGCCGAAAATTTGAACTTAATGCCTGCAATTGCAGGTCTGGCTTATTTTCTCCTACCTTTAATGACAACTTAAGCTGCGGTGAAAATTGCTTTCAAATCGAGATCGTCAATGAGTTTAAATATCTTGGGCTTATCATTGACGCGAAAATGTGCTTCTCGAAACATGTGGAAGCTTTAAGGAGTTATTGTCGTTCTACACTTAGGCTTTTTTTCTATTTGCGTAATGTCTATTCCAAAATGCTATTGAAAACTATCTACTATGGTATTGTTCAATCAAAATTACAATATGGTATTGCTTGTTGGGGAGGTACATTTAAGAATAAAATAAATTCTCTCTTAGTGTTACAAAAATATATTATACGAATACTATGCCGTAAACCTGTGCGTCATCCTAGTTACCCTTTGTTTTATGACTTATGACTCTTCCTGTTCGTCATTTGTATTGTTTTAAGGTACTTAAATGTTTTTTTTTTAAATCTGGTAATCGGAATTTTCGTTTAATGTTAAAATACAACTTACGTGGAAACTTCTCGTACTCTGTTTATGTGCCTTCTTTCCATACTACTGCCTTCTGTAATTTTTATTATATTTCGTCTCATCGTATATTCAATAAACTTCCTCTGTCGATCAGGAAAACAACTGTACCAGGAACATTTCTTAAACTAGTAAAGAATTGGCTTCTCAATTTTAATTTCTCTAGCATGGAATCTCTTCTTTCTGACAATCTGGTTTAATTTATGTCTTAGCTTATATTGTTTATTAAATGAAAAGTTTAAAATAATTATGTTCTCTTTGATAATCTTATTAATAAAGGGTGTCTCAGTAAGAGTGCACTTTTTAAAATTGGAATATTTTTTTTTTCATGCAAGTGGCAACTCTGAAATTTGACAGCTGTCACCTCTGTTTATTCCGATTATTAAAAATGGAGCGCTTTTCGAAAGAACAACGCGTTATAATTGTGAAAACTCATTACAAAAATGGGGAAAGTTACGCTGAAACCGCTCGCAAACTTCGCCAAATTTTCAGCCGAGAAAGTGCACCTAATGTGTCAACCATTCGAAGAGTGGTCAAAAAATTTGAAGAAACTGGGTCAATTATGGATAATAAGAATCCTTTGCGTCAACGTACCGGTCGGTCTCTTGAAAACATTGCTGCTGTAAACGAGAGTGTCGCCGAAAACTCGAAAACATCAATTCGACATCGTTCTCAACAACTGCAAATTACACGAAGCACTACGCAGCGAATTTTGACTAAAGACCTCCACCTTCATGCGTACAAGATTCAGTTAACTTAGGAGCTCAAACCAGCAGACCACGGAAAGCGCCGGCAATTCGTTCAATGAGTAATGGAGCAAAGTGAAGTCGATGCCAATTTTTCGAAAAAAGTCATTTTCTCCGATGAAGCGCATTTCCATATGAATGGCTTCGTGAATACACAAAATTGTCGAATTTGGGACTCAGATAATCCTCATGCAATCCATGAGAAACAAATGCACCTCTGGTGCGGATTTTGGTCAGGCGGCGTGATTGGACCTTACTTTCTTGAAAATGAGGCCGAAATTGCAGTGACTGTGAACGGCATTCGTTACAGGAATATGATAACGGACTTCTTGTGGGCTCAACTGGGCGGCATGAATCTGGACAACATGAGGTTTCATCAGGACGGCGCAACCTGCCACACCGCGCATGAAACAATCGACTTATTGCAGCAACGATTTCCAGAACACATTATCTCACGAAATTCTGATGTCAACTGGCCACCAAGATCGTGCGATTTAACGCCGTGCGACCAAAAGTTGGTTTGGATGTTGGCTGTAAATTATCGTCGTTTACTAACTTTAATATCGCTTATCTTTCTAACACATATCAAGTGGAGTCCTTGAAGGTTTTAGCTATGAATTCGTTTGCCAAGCAACAACGTATTTTTGCTACTCCAACTTATACAGAAAATGGGCGATTTCTTAATGTTATTTTCGTCAAATTCGTGAATTTTTCGGTGAAAAAAACCTATGAGCGAAAGTCAAAAGCCCATTCGTCAAAAGTCATAAATTGGGTCTCACTTATGACAGTTAAAAGTAAATTTGATCTTCATTTCCACACTTATCAAATCCAAATTTTCTGACAACTGAAGTCCCTATATCTTTTATAACGGGCCTAATTTCTCATATGGAAGGTGGATCGCCACGACAACTTGTTACGAAACTCGATCTTTACTTTTGAATCAAATTTTTGGAAAAATTCCAAAAAAATCCCAATTCCCAAATCCCAAATTACAAAGTAAATAAATAAAATTGTCGTTCATATAGCGACCGAAAAACCCACAAAAAATCCACGAAAACCCATTACATCGCAAAAAAACATGATCTACCGTGACACCGTAACTCTTGTGCTAGTCAACGAATGTGGCAGAATTTTGCCAGCAACATTGCGGAATTGCTTGACAATGCAACACCTTTCTTAAATCTTATTTAACGCAGGAAACCATAGTTAACGTCTTCTAGACGTTCCTGATTAGGTTTTCAGCGTCATTGTGCACAATCTCGCGAGTTTGGCAGGAACTTCAACGCTGGATATAGATCTTTTGTTAACAGGCTATTGCAGCTTTTAAGTCGATCTAAAGCTCCGAAAAAACCATGCGCCAAGCTCTAAAGTGCTAACAAAACTATCGAGAAATATCTCGATCACATTGCAAGGGTAACGACTCTGCTCTACAATCTGACATTTCTACGCACTTACAAGGGCGAAGTAACATGAAACTAGTTTTGCCTACAAATTTACATCAGATTTTTATTGAAAAATCGTTCTCTAGTCTGGATGAGTCAAACTCTTACGACCTCAGATCATCCGTATGACAAACATCGAGTACTGTTCAAAAAATTCTGGGAATTTAAGATTTTTGTCTACTGTATAGTACAAAAATAGTGTTAGTCATGATTGTCAAGTTGCTTTAAATTTCAAGCCTTAGAAAGATTTGAAATATAAAAATGCAAGACGGGTTACTTTGGAGGAAGTTTCTATATTTCACGAACGTTCTTAGATTTTGACCAAACTTATCCCAACTAGACTAAAACAAACATCATTCCAAGATCGATTTTAGGGGAATGTTTTATTAAGAACATTTCCTCTAGCCCGTCCCAAAGGGCTGTTTGCTATTCACCGGCACATAATATACCCCACTGATTCCAAAATTATTTCCCATGCTCACATCACCATACGAATCTTCGCATTTATTTTTTACAGCCGCATTGTAGTCCGGGCACCGGATACCCCTGAAATTCTTCCTCTGAATAGCTTCTGCTAGATATTTATATGAACGTTGATGTGAACAAAAGCCTGATAAATCCGCTAAACATCCCGGTTGGATTCGTCCACCATTTGGATAGAAAGCCGCTTTCCCTATTGGCTGGAGGAAACCCAACTTCTCACCACAGGTATGAATCGATTCCACATGAGTAGCGTCCGAACTGCATAACCTTTTCGAACAGTCCGAATAGGTGAAGAGTGGATAAGCCGGATCCAAGCCAAATATGGTATTGATTTCGCCTCCAGTAACGTGTTTACCAGCAAATCCAGCGATATGCGCACCCAGACTGTAACCGATCATTGTAAGGTTGTTGAATGACATTCCCGCTTTAAGGTTAAGAAAGTCCAAGAATAAAGCAATGAACTGCCCCACATTGGCCACTGAGTATCGTGCGCTGATGTAGTCTAGATAGGATGTCTTACTCCAGTCAACAACGATCACATTGTACGAACTGGTGTTAAGCAACGCTTGACGAAGTTGTGTACTGATCTGCGATTTAAAACTGTTTGTCCAGCCATGGATAATAAAACTGTTTAACGAGGGATTATTCGATTTTATTCTAGGACTAAAATTAGAGACTACTTGGTAGGCAGGGATTTGTGGAAGTTCGAATTGGAGAGAGAGACAGTGTCGTTGATGTACAGTTGATGTGGTTTAGAAGGATTTATCTTGGTATACAGGAAAAATTGAGCGGGTGGTATCTTCACATCTAGGTGCTTGGCTTCGCTCTCAAACTGCTCGACTGTTATCCATTCGAAGCTGCCATTTCGAAGGGGAACAAACCACCCATTAGGCTCTTCCGCGGGAACTCCAGCAACTGTTAGATTGAGAAGGCAAAAGTTATATTAATTACGATCTTATTTGGCTACTAGCAAACCTGCTACGATGATAGCTACTAACAGAGCTCTAGTCCTCATGCCAGTTGATCTGCACGCTGATGATAACACTAAGTTCACAGGGGTATCTGGTTTTATAGCAACTTGGTTTCGTATTTTTTCCACGGCGTTGTCCGATAAGAAAAGTAGTCTTATCATTTCAAGGTTACTACTCGAGAGTCAATTGAGCACCTGAGGGTCCGGTCCAAGTATCATAAAATAAATTAGGTCTTAAGCAATGTTATTGATAAAAATATCGAGAAGTACTACAAGCATGGCAAATAAAGGGTCATCCAATAAGAGGTGTTATTTTAATTTCGTGCCATAATACAAACTCGCACAACCTGTTAAAATAGGGAAAAACAGAAAATCTTATGTATACACGCCGTGGTGCGGGCTATCGAAGCAACTCCCAGCTACCATGGCTACTCTTTTGGTCCCAAAATAAAGAAGAGACCTTCCCTCTATTCAGTTTTTCCGTAAAGTTCCTGCTGTTTTAAGCCATCAACCTGGAATCCAACAATGCTGATGATTTTTTTTATTGAATTCGAATTTTATGCTATTAGTATGCTATTTTTGTATGCAACTTTTGGCCAAAATATTTATGCACTAGCCTCAAAGCTTGTATTTTAGATTAAAGTAAAAATATAACGGTTTCATAATAAGGTTGCCAAAATAACACCTCTTGTTGGATTCCCCAATACATCATCAAACTTGGTTTCTTTGCTATTCCAACTGAATCCTTGGTGAAAAATGTAAAACTACGATAAACCAGCGAGTTTAATACAAGCGTTTTAAAATTTATCGAAGATTAAAACTTATTTCTACTAACATAATTTGGTATCAGGTAGCAGCGTAACTCTTGCCACTAGTAGGCTTCTAGTAAATCCACTAGCATGCTCTTGCTGAAGAGAACGCTTTTGACACTGTTTGCAATTAACAGTGATTTTTTCGGAATGCTTTTGGTGCTGGCGTGCCTTGTCTGATTGATATCATTCCAAGCCCGATAATTTTTCTTGTCGATAAGGCTAGAACCCAATCGGCGAATACACGGCGATGTCTATGGTCGTTTATCCTAACATATCTTTGTTCCCATAATATTTATCCAACACCAAACCACATAAACGATTGTAATTTGTACAACGTTTGCTGAGCACGGAAGTGAGTTAGTTTTGATAATTTACATACGTTGTTCAAAGCTTAAGCTTCCACAGTGATTTTCCATGGAATATTTAACAGTTTCCGATACTGTTACAACATGACCGTTGTAAATAAAAAAAATCGAACGTTCCTATTGTTTAAACGTCAGTTTAAAATCGTTAATAGTTTATGTAAACTTTTTTGGCTCAGGAGTCTCACAAGGGTCAGTTCTTGGCCCAATATTATATTATGCCATATGTTCACCTCTGACTTTTTTATGTTAGTCACAATTAGCTATGTGAATCAAAAACTAGGAAAACTAGGATGATGCACAAAACAAAACCGCAATCTCAACATGAAGACCAGCCTTGGCAATGCCACGGCAATATTACTTCGACAAAGTTATTTAAAAAATGGTAAATGAAACTGAGCGAAGAAAAAGCACAGAAAATACTGTATACGGGAACGATTTAAAAATTAATAGAATTGTTATCAGTTACGACCCTTATGTAAAGTATCTTGGTCAACTAAATATTCATATATTATATTCTAAGATGAGAAATCAGATCAGATTGTCACCATAACTTCTTCTCGGGAACTAAGTTTGGAGGTGTGTTTTGGTATTCGGCTGCATTCTACCATCGCCCAGATCTGTCACGGCGTTACGGCCACATGTTACTTTGGTTCTTAAGAACTACTTAGAATCACTGAAATTGGGCGTTCTGGCCCACCCGATCATCACCCATCGATCGATCACACATAATACCTATAATTGGCACTGAAAGCTCCAAATTTTGAATAAAAATACACTAAAACTATGAAAAAAATGCTTGCAGAGTTTAAAATAGAAATTTCAATTCGTTTCGATATTGTGATCGGTTGCTCATGGCAAAATAGAGCGAAACGAAATTCTTCCTAATTTATTTCCACGAAATAGAATTTTAATGAATTGGCTTTAGCGAAATTCGAACCCCATGTCATCGACATTAGAGGGCTTGAAGTTTACCACTAATCCACGGTACCTCCTCAGAAATTTATTGTTTCGCAAAACAATATATAGTACAATAGTAAGTACGTAAGGGAATATATTCAATTAACTTCAAAAAAATCTTAACATCCACAAGAATGTTATGTTTGGTGTGGTTTTGGCTGGTGAAGTCAATGGTCGATTAGTTGACAGTGGAGAGCACTATATATGACGAAGTAAACACAGATGATTGTTATGATCAATAGGATAACGAAAACATTGAACTATTGCGGTGGTCGATCACCATCACGTTAGGTGATATAAACTGTTCACAAATAGTTTCTTTGAAGCCTCCAAAGCTTTTGTGGACATGCCAACAACTCAGCCGAAAAACAACATTCGGACTGAAATCGAGTCTTTGAACATTTTGATGTTCGTTAGGAAGCTTGTCTCAGTGTCGTTTGCCCGATGCACAGGAAAGGAGATAACTTTAACTGCGTCAATTACATAGAGATCAGTTCCCTTAACATCGCATATAAAATTCTCTCTGCTGTTTTGTGTGAATGTCTGAAACCGTTCGTCAGCGACCTGATAGGTCCTAGTCTGAGTGATTTCAGGCTATGAATGTTTACAATAGACTAAATCTTCACATTGCAGCAGATCCCGGACACGACTCAAGAAATGCAGATCGACACTCACCTAATTGCCTGCCTGCCTAATTTTACCAAACCAAACTGGTCAGATTATGTATGATGGCGATGGAAAACTCTCGTTGCTCCATCAAGGTCGTTAACGGACGTACCGATGTTTTAATGTCAAAAAAAGTTTGAGGCAAGGCGATGCGCTGTTATGTGACTTTTTTGACATCATACTTGATAAAACGTGCGAAACTCACAAGCCAGCACTAGGGGCACGATCTTCCCGTTCAACTTCTAGCTTACGCAGATCTACCTCGGATCCGCGAAAACGTGTGTGAACAAAATTAGTACCGAGATTGAACGCAGAGTAACTCTTGCCAATCGCTATTTTTGTGGGCTCAAGAGGCAAATGAGTAACAGAGCCATCTCTCGAGGATGCAAACTAGCTTTATATAATTCTCCAATTATCACAGTCCTGCTTTATGGTGCAGAGGCACGGACGCTGTTGCGTAAAAGGAAGCTCTTGGCCTTGGTCTTGGAGAGCATATGGATAGCACGGCCTCGGCCCAAAGAATCTTTGAATCCGAGCTATTGGGATAATGCAAGAGAGGACGTCCTAATCAGTCGATTTTCAGTCCACATTGTTGTGAATTTTGTGATTTTAGTCTAAACCCTTGCAAGAACTGCTCAAGAACTGATTACTTAATCATTTAAAGCGCCGATACTTCTCTGGCCGGAGGCTACAGGAATTCGGAAAAAAAAGGAATTCCATCGAAAAATCAATTTTACCGATTTTTTAATAACCCAAATATGCGGATAGTAACAAGCCCAGATGTAAGGGGTGTGACACAGCGGAACACTTTCTCGCTCGTGCACGGTGGCGCACCCTTGGGGCCGACGTGGTGGGTGCCGAATCTCTTAGCTCAACATCACTGAAGCCCCTCCTCACTTTTCTCCGGACAACGGGGAAAATACAATAAAGACAAGGTGTCTGTCTGGTAGTACAATGGACCAGTATTTGTGTCTGAGTGCTGCAGCAGATTGTAGAAGCCTCCAACAACAAAAAAAAAAAAAAAAAAAAAAAGGGGTGTGATTGGACCGTATTTTTTCTTCAATAGAAATTATTGTCATAATATGCTCAGTAGAGTTCGCAATCGTGCCGTTTGAGAAGACTATTCTTGAGCAAAATTATATGGATTTGATGATTGATCTGTTGAAGGGGGAGTTCATTTGATTGAAAGTCGTTGGCGTTAATTCTATGAGGTTACATTGGCCTAAGACAACAGTCTACCAACCTAAGAATAACTCAGCATTGATATCGAATGCGAAACTACCATTACCAAGAATCGATCACTATCAACGTGCTCGCGTTGAAATATATCGAATCTGTGTTTTATTTAAATACAAAATTGTTATGAACATATATAAACCCTAATTCGGAGTAACTTCGTTGCTTCATTGCAAAAAAGTTATGAAAAAAATATAAGAAATTATGTTTTTTTCACTTAATTTTTTTGGGGCGAAGTATGGTTCATACATATGTATATAGAAGTGTCCTTAGTACATTTTAAACTCAATTAATTTTAGATGAGAACCGTGCCCTAGAGCTTGTGAATCCACTTCTGAAATGGGGACCTCCGATAAGAGGTAGTTGATATACTCGATATTTTCCAATGAAATTCACTTAAATATATATGCAGTACGTATAAAATGTCCTTAAGATTGCAGTAAAATATTTTTTTTTCTTGCAAGAAAATACGGAATCCTAAACCTATCTTCTCCGATGAAACATAGACGTCAATAACCAGTTTATTATGTGCTTGGCTTACAGGGCTAAAATGCGACCATTCAATGTAACACTTTAGGGGCGTCATTAATTATTTCTCTGCCAGAGGCACAGTACATATATCCTAGTCTGCTTTCATAAAGAAAGAGAATCTTAGTTTTAGCCATCGACTTAAGTGAATCCTAAAAGTACCACCTGTCTACCACACATACATACCTCTTTTCCTTTAAAAAAATATATTTTCTGTTACAGATGTTTTTTTAATTTTATTATTTTTCTATTTATTTTTAATTTATATTACAACTCTAGTGTTTTCAAAGTTGATTCCAACTTTACTTCTCTATTCAGGAAAATCAAATAACGAACCAAGGACGGACGGTGTCGGATTTTTACGAGGGTGGTCCGGTAAGTACTTAGCCTACAAAAGAAAAACAAAAATTTTGGAGAAATGGCGATTTATTTTTCAATATAGTCTCCTTTTAGCTCGATACACTTGACCCAGCGATGCTCCAACTTCTTTAACCCGTCTGAAAAATACGTTTTCTCGAGGTCTGCAAAGTAGGCCTCCGTGGCGGCGACGACCTCCTCATTCGACTGAAATGTCTGCCCGGCGAGTGACTTTTTCAAGTTTGGAAACAAAAAGAAGTCGCACGGGGCCAAATCTGGAGAATACGGAGGATGGGGCAGCAGTTCGTAGCCCAATTCGACCAACTTGGCCGTGGCGAGGGCGGAGGTGTGAGCCGGTGCGTTATCATGGTATCATCACTTCGCCAAGTGGGGCCGTTTTTTCTTCAATTCGGCGTCGAATTGGCTCAATAAATTGGCATAGTACAGCCCTGTGACCGTTTTGGCCTTCTCCAGGTAGTCGATGTGGATCACACCTTGTAAATTCCAGAAAACCGTGGCCATCTCCTTTCCGGCCGACGGGACAGTCTTCGCCTTCTTCGGAGCACGTTCGCCGGGTGAAGTCTACTGTTTTGACTGTTCCTTATTCTCTGATGTGTACCAGTGGATCCATGTTTCGTCGACTGTCACGAAACGACGCAGAAACTCCTTCTCCGGATTGCGCTTAAACAGCGTCAAACACTGCTCTGAAGTGGTCTTACGGTTGCGCTTGTTGTCCGGAGTGAGCAAACGCGGCACCCATCGCGCCGACAGCTTTCTCATGCCCAAAATTTCATGCAGGATATGACCCACGCTATCTTTTGAAATACTTACTGTCTCAGCTATCTCGTCCACCTTCAATCGTCGGTCTGCCAATACGAGATCATGGATTTTTGTCACGTTATTTCGTGGTAGTCCGTGACACCTGGACGTGGCTTATTAAAAACCGACGTGCGACCACGTTGAAACTCGTTAAACCAATTTTTGATGGTCGCCATCGAAGGAGAAGAGTCACCGTAGCATCCAAACGCTCTTTGATTTCGCTGCGCGATTTCCCTTCCAAAAACAAGAATCGAATCACTGACCGATATTGCTCTTTTTCCATTTTTCTAAAATCCGCGGACACTCCTTCTTCCACACGCGGTCAAAACAAAACTACGATTCCGATCCGGCTGAAATTTAGACAGTAGCCGTCTACTAGAATGTACTACACGATAGTAAGTTGCTCTTGCCTTACTGGCGCCATCTGGCGGTGTGGCTAAGTACTTATGGGACCACCCTCGTATGTTCCAAACTTGCCAAAAATGCCCTACTTGAATGGAAAACACACTCAGATCGCATAATAGAAGCCCGGTGTCGTACAAGAACACGCATCATTAGCTGTCTAAATGTTGCGCACTCACCGAAGCCGCCGAAATGCATATTAAAGAATATTTTTATAACAGCTTAAACCCCATGTTACGCAAATGCGACGAAGAGACATCGTATTAGTTCTAAGCGACTTCAAGTGGAAGCCTGTAATACGTTTCTAGAAAACACGATGGGACCGCATGGCATTGACAGAATGACTGAAAACGACAAATTACTTACCGTAACAAGTGCAGCTAATAATCTTATAATAAACGGCACGCTGATCCCTGACAAATGGATTTGTAAAGAAACCTGAACATCACCCGATCTCCGAACAGGAAACCAGATTGATCACACCATGATCAGTAGAAAATAAAGAGGCTCACTTCTTGACGTGAGAAATAAGCGCGGCCGTAAGCGACCATCATCTCCACGCAGAATCCGTTCGCTTTAAGATCCCTATCGTCAAGAACAAAGATAATATTCGAGCCAAAAAACTCGATATAGACAAACTAGAATCAGTTGGTCAAACATAGTGCGCGACGCGACAAAAGAAGCTGGAATTAGGAAAGGAAGGGCTTATACAATATAGTTAAGGAGCTGACTAATCGAGGTATAACCTCTGCAAAGTTAATCAAAGATGAAAACGGGAAAATCATCACTGCCGAAAAATAGCAAACATGGAAAGCTTTTTATACCTAACTTCTATCTAACAATGATGAGATCCGCGGAGGAAGGGTGCTTATGTAACTGCCTTAGCCGTGAAGTGAACACAACTGTTGCGACTCAATGCCCTTCCATAGTAGGAGTTAAAGCTGCTATAGCGGCGCTGAAATCCAATAAAAAATGTTAGGCGTTAGTGCAGGTTCAAGAGTTACGCTCTTATGCAGATGGCTTGTGTCGAAGATGTTCGTTCACTACTCTCTGGGTGGTTGTCCTAGATAGGATCGGAGAGATTCGACTAAATTTGTCGCGTTAGTTGTAGTTCACAGTAATTTGTTTGTTTTTTTTTCATGCCATTAAGGTGTTATATTGGAAATGCACACACAGAGTATGAATTTTGTAGTGATCTTGAACTGCGAGTGTTATGTCATCATCAGCACTTTCTGATCATCTCTAATTCACAATTGATGTTGTTGCTACAGCGTTTCGGCTCAACAGTCGATGATGATTACCATTGCACCACGACCACCCCCAAATTGAAACCTTCTGGCGAAATAGATATCTTCCCTGCGAGTTGAAGGAAGGCGTGATAATTAAAATCGCCAAAAAATGTACAATGTGATAAAACAATTGGAGGAGGACTACGCTACTTTGCACTGTTAATAAAGTACTGGCACACATTATTAACAAAAGAATTGCAAGTGCAATGTTTAGGAGGAGTAGGCTGGTTCCAGGGCACATAGATCACATCAATAGCTTGAGAATATTAGTCGAACAAAGTTTAGAATACCGCTCGCCGCTGTTTTGACGTTCATCGATTTCACAAAGGCGTTTGACACGATCCAACACCAAGCTATGTATATGGGCAATACTCTGGTGTAAGGCCTTCCCTGATTAAGTCATCAATTTAATCAAAAGCGTACACAGCGAGGTAAATTATCAAGACGTAAGACAAGGTTAAGTAATTTCCCCCATGCTCTTTAATATTGTCCTGGATGTTGTCATGACCTAAGTCCTATAGGATCAAAGGGGCAGTACGCTGAATGACTCAGACCACGTAGACGACATATGCTTTCTGGCCTACAATTGTGATGATATGATTTCCATACTACGAAAAAACGCGGTAATTGCGTCAAAAACTCTATATAAACATCGTGAAAACAAAAACACCCCTTGGATGATATTTTACTTCCTTGGGTGTATCATTTTAAGCTCTAGAGGTTGTGAAATCGACATCGAGAACCGAATCGAAAAAGCTCAGCAGATGTTCGGAGAACTAAAAAAATATGGAACTTAACTTCCCTCGCACGCGGCACAAATGTCAGAGCTTTTAATTCAAATCTCGTGTCTGTCCTACTCAATGGTTGTGAAATATAGAGTTTAGCGCTACGTCTATTACAATGCATTCAATTTTTTATTAAACGATGTTTAAGGCGAATCCTATAGAAATCCTATCCAATACAAGACTATGGTCTTTAACAAACCATTTGTCTATCCGAATAACTATCCTAACACGAAAATGGAACTGTATCGGATACACGTTCAAAGAACCTCCCAATGATATTACAAGACAGGCCATCGGGTGGAACACTCAAGGTAATCGTCGAAGAGGGCACCCAGCACATATCTGGAGAAGACAGCTTGCCAAAGAATAACAACATAGTATAATGACATTCATTGAAGCCAAAAGATTGGCCTTAGATACAAGGGGATTTAACGAGTTTGTTGTTGTCCTATGTTTTTTTTAGGACAGAATCAATATATACAAAACATTATATTACATAGAAGAAAGCCTTAATCACTTTTCAATTTGATTGTTTAGCAAGTTATTTTCTTGTTTTTTTTATTTGGTTCAGAATAAATTGCTGGTTTGGCATAGCTGTAAAATCAACGATAATCCTTATGTAGTATTTTGCGACTAATTTATCAAGCGTCTTCCTCGTTGTTAGATGAATGCCTATGATTTATTCAGTAGATTTTACTAGCCCGTCCCAAAGGGCTGTTTGCTATTCACCGGCACATAGTATACCCCACTGATTCCAAAATTATTTCCCATCCCCACATCACCATTCGAATCTTCGCATTTATTGTTTATAGCCGCGTTGTAATCTGGACACCGTACACCCTTGAAGTTCTTCCTTTGAATGGCCTCGGCTAGATATTTAAACGAGCGTTGATGCGAACAGAAACCTGAAAAATCAGCGCCACATCCCGGTTGGATTCTTCCACCATTTGGATAGAAAGCCGCCTGTCCTATTGGCTCGAGGAAACCTAACTTCCCAGCACAGGTCTGAATTGATTCCACATAAATAGCATCAGTACTGCATAATCTCTTCGAACAGTCCGAATAGCTGAAGAGTGGATAAGCTGGATCCAGGCCAAATATGGTATTGATTTCGCCTCTGGTAACCTGTTTTCCAGCAAATCCAGCGATATGTGCACCCAGACTGCAGCCGATCAAAGTAACGTCATTGAAGGACACTCCGGCCCTTAGGTTGAGGAAGTCTAAAAACAAAGCAAGGAATTGGCCCACATTGGTCACGGAGCTTCTGGCACTGACGTAGTCCAGGATTGCTGTCTCACTCCAGTCGACAACGATCACATTGTAGAAATCGGTGTTGAGCAACCCTTGCCGAAGTAGTATGCTGACGGGTGAGTTGAAATCATCCAACCAGCCATGGATGACAACCCTGTTTAAAGAGAGATTATTAGGTTCTACCTTGGTATCAAAAAAACTTACTTGGTAGGCAAGGATTTTTGGAAGTTTGATGTGATAAGAGACACAGTGTCGTTGAGATATAGTCGTTGTGGAATGGTAGGATTCGATTTGGTGTACAAGAAAAATTTTGCGGGTGATGCCTTCCTATCTAAGAGCTTAATCTTCCTCTCGAACCCCTCGACTGATTTCCATTCGAAGCTACCATTTTTAAGAGGGACAAACCATCCTTCAGGCTCTTCCGCGGCAACTGTAACAACTGTCACATTGAGGAGAGAATATTAATTTAATCTACGATTGGATTCGGTTACCGACAAACCTGCTATGATGATAGCTGCTAGTAGAACTGTAGACCTCATACCTGTTGATGTGCAACCTAATGACAACACTGGGTATACAGGGGTCTCTGGTTTTATAACAACTTAGTTTCGTATTTCTTCAACGCCGCTATAAGATAAAACCACGTAGTCTTATCATTTCAAGTTGGCTATTCGAGAGTTAATTGGTTATCTGGGAGCTCCCGCTCTGAGCATCGTAAAAGAATGAGGTCTTAAGCAATGCGGTCGATAAAAGTTCGAAATGTGCAACAAGACAAACATATGTGATGAAAACTGGCTTTGGAAAGTAAGTGGAACATGTATTGTGATAAGCGCCGAGGGAGCCTTCAGTGAAAACCTACAAAAAATGTACAAACGCTGCCATCTCACATAATTAGACGAATTCCCGATCCTGCCTCATCGTGCTTTTGTCAGGGTTAAGTGCATGAAGAATACATTCACCATCACACAAAGTCAGATCACAATTTCGCTGTTCCTAATCCGCGAACTAGTCGTCGCGAATCATCAACAACCCCGATGATCCCGCACGCTCCGAAAAACATTCGCGCAACAACATTCCAACATCAACTCAACACATCGCCTAACACAACACGCCATTGATCGAATTTTCCTCGCTGCATCTTCAATCAAGCCACTTCGAGGAAATATATACTCGCGCCCGTGCGAGTGCATGCCGTAGGTATCCCGCGACCCAGTCTCCAGCCCGAATGGGATCTAATGTGGAATCGAACTACATACCCCACACCGCACTACTATCCCATGACACCCTCACACATCCGTCCAGCATCGCACCGAATTGCACCAACCACCAAACCACACATCACCATTACGTTTACCACTTACGAGTGTTCACTTGTATCTATTGCGCCGGCAATAGAAGATCTATCAGGGCACATTCGTCCATTGACAGGTTTAGCCGGCACCCATCCGCAGGAACATCGATATATTTATTCACACTAAACCGCGCCATAAATAAAGTAAATTGTCCCAATAGACATCGCACCATGAGTCCATATAACCACCATGCCGCCGCTCGCGCTCCCCCTTTCATCCCGGTGGATTTAGTGTTTTTAATCCACACTCTCTGGCCCCGGACTGAATAAACAGGTTGGACTGAACCGAACCGATCCGAACTGACTCGAACGGCGCAACATGCTCAGCTGTCGTGCTCATGTCATCCGGATTAGAGGCTTAGTGACAAGTGTCTGGGTGTATTACATTAGAGTATCGTGTTTTGCCATTACCTCCTTCTCCTCCTTCTAGCCTGGATGTCATTATGGCATCGAGATCAAAGTGTGAAAAGCCTTTCAACCGGAGCAACGCATTAATCCATCGCCATCCATGGTTACGATGGATAGGAAATAAATTAGAAATCTACTCGTCCGAGGAGTACCTATGGCCTATACGGCATTTCCATCAAGTCGATTTGCTTACGATGGACGCAGGAACGCGAACGAATGGCAATTGTCCCGCGATGATAGCAACGGTAAACAATTCACGTCTATTATAAAAGATACAATTCGAAATGACAATCCGAAAACAAAAAAAGATACATATATCCACCCGAATACGATGAGGATGCCAGTGATGTGGTGCCGTGCGGCTACTTACGAATAATTGTGGCGGAGCGCTACTGTTTCGTTCGCTCTTTGACTGGGCTTTGCGGCTAACCTCAAAGGACAAAGGACCATTGTTTCGGTTCGGTGACTATGGTGGCGGCAACTTTGATGTTTGGCTTTGCGAAAGCGAAAACAGTGCAGCGGTTATATGATGATGGTGAATGGGTAAAAGGTTCCTTGGATCCCAAGCGAGTTCCCAAGTGAATTACCGCCGCCGCGCTACTGTGCACTAAAATGGCAACGACGATGATGACGACGACCTTCTGTTCTAGTCTATGCCGGATGGGATGGTATTGATCCCCGGGGGGATAGTGGGATAGATGGTGGGTATGCAAAGGAGCAGTACGGCTTGGAGTCGGGCGAGGGGAGGGGAGTTGTGCGCGAAATTATATGTCCATTGGAAAATGATGACATTCACAGTGCTACAAAGTGCTACTGTTTCCAGTGATTACTTGGAGGGGGATTGTCTTTAACTCGCCGGAGCTGTAGTCGAGGCTGAAGCTGCAGATGCAGTTGGAGCACGAATCGCAACTGAAGGTTGGAGCGTAACTTTATGGAAATTTACCTAAAATGGTGATCATTTATTTGGGTTCTTGAGGGTATCCTTCTTCTTCGTTTTGTTTTGAGGGGAAAACGGCGGCGGTAAAGATCTAAAGTCATATGCTCGTATATTTCAAAATGTCGCTTGGGGATGGGTTGTGGGGCTTATTGACTGGAGAGGAACGTAGATGACATTTGAATGAGATTTGTTTGTACGGATGTTGGTGGGCTGGTGGATTTGTTTGCTTTGGTTGTCCGGCCATCGATACCGATGAGGTGCTGGAGGCAATTATCTGATTTTTTTTTTCGAGAAGCTTATCTGAAGTCTAAGACTGAAGGACAGGTAACATATCTGAGGCGGAAGAAGGGATCATTGGAGTAATATTTGAGCTTAGCTAACATGCCTCGGATTTTAAATTTACAAACTTTTAAGCATCGATTTGGAGCACAATCTTTTTGGACCCAAGATGCAAACACGGATATCTCAGACAGAGCAGATTCGAGCCATACGACCAACATTTGACAGACCAGGAGTTTTGCCAACAAAAATCATGTCCTGGGATTAAAAATAAGACATGAATTCCATCTTCCTAACAAGGATAAAGTTAAAAAGTCAAGAAGAAAGCCTTCTGAATACCGCCTACACCGCTTTTTGTTCTCTCGACGAGTGTCCTGAATCATTTGTAAAAAAGGTCTTTTGGATGCAACTGAAACCACCTTCCAGATGGCTACATCAATCGGTACTCTAAGGATCAGCAAAGTGCAATTTTTGCCAAACTCTGATTTCAATATCCCACATTCTTCCCACATCTAAAACAGGAAATTTAAGAAAGAAAAGTCAGTCAGCAGAGTAAAATAAAGCAATTCATTGAAATGGACATCAAAGGTGTCTGCGGCTTTGCGTACAGGAATTGATCCGACGGACCCAATTTTGTATGACTCTGTATATATTTTTAATTTTTTTTAATTTTCGTGGGCGCAAACACCCTTATTTATTGAGATTAATTCCAGCAAACCTCCCGATTCTAGAAATGTGGGTTTCGTTGGTAAGGGCACCACACTTGAGAGGCGTATTCAAGAAGGGGCCCTCTGACCGTTTTGGCTTTCTCCAGGTAGTCGATGTGGATCACACCTTGTGAATCCCAGAAAACGGTGGCCATCACCTTTCCGGCCGATGGGACAGTCTTCGCCTTCTTCGGAGCACGTTCGCCGGGTGAAGTCCACTGTTTCCACTGTACTTTGGTCTCTGGTGTGTGTTCCAGTGGATCCATGTTTCGTCGACTGTCACGAAACGACACAGAAACTCCTTCGGATTGCGCTTAAACAGCGTCAAACACTGCTCTGAAGTGGTCTCACGGTTGTACTTGTTGTCCGGAGTTAGCAAACGCGGCACCCATCGCGCCGACAGCTTTCTCATGCCCAAAATTTCATGCAGGATATGACCCACGCGATCTTTTAAAATTCCTACTGTCTCAGCTATCTCGCGCACCTTCAATCGGCGGTCTGCCAATACGAGATCGTGGATTTTCGTCACGGTATCCTCCGTGGTAGCCGTTTTCGGGGCACCTGGACGTGGCTCATCAAAAACTGACGTGCAACCACATTGAAACTCGCTAAACCAATTTTCGATGGTCGCCATCGAAGGAGAAGAGTCACCGTACACTGCATCCAAACGCTCTTTGATTTCCCTTACCTTCCAAAAACAAGAATCGAATCACCGACCGATATTGCCCTTTTTCCATTTTTTCTAAAATCCGCTTCCACACGCGGGCAAAACAAAACTACGATTCCGATCCGGTTGAAATTTCGACAGTAGCCGTCTACTAGAATTTGCTACACGCACTACATATAGCAGGTTGTTCTTGCGATACTGGCGCCATCTGGCGGTGAGGCTAAGTACTTATCGGACCACCCTCGTAGTGAGATGTGGAAATGTTTGATCACCATTTCTATATCGCTTATGGTAAGAACGAATAGAAGTGGACCTAAGTGGTCGCCTTGGGGGATGCCTGAAGAAGCTAAATTTTGCCAAAATTGGGATCCGCTTCCAACTACTCCAGAGCCCAATCAGGTTAGTAATTTTGGGGTTTCAGTTCTTGTGTCACTTGGTTCATATACGGACGATATACACATTCCCAAGTCTTTTTGCAGATATCGTAGAAAGACCAACTTGTGCACGATTAGCAGTCGAGAGGTTTGGGCCTTCCTTCACACTTTCAGCAACAGCAGCAATATTCCCGCTTGACCGTGGGTATCGGCGTCGTATAGGCACTGCAAGATCTATAGCCGAACAGTTTTCAACAATTTTCACGAAAATTCGATGACTTGCGCCCAAACAGTTTGCCAAATAGCACACGAAATCTTAAAAAAATTTTAACAATTTCGACATGTTGTTAAATGGTGTAGTGCTCAGTGATAAAATGGTGACCTTGGCAAGCCCAAAAGTCGAAGAATAACAGCGTATCCATTTAAAATATTAGAGCAATAAAGTGTCAAAGTTTAACTATTGAATAAGAACCCTTTATGTTGTCTAAAATTTTTTGCCATTTATGTGGTGCAAGGTGGTTGCCGATGGATCTCATTTTTGTTTGGGAAGGCACACATTTTGATTATCGGTCACACCCAGCCACGACGGTGATATTTTTAGCCCATCTTGACCGACGATAACAGCTGGAGTTTTCATATCACTATTCTGACCGTGGCCATATTTATTACTCTCATAGTTCTTATTGTACTTTTTTCAACAATGGCGCGAAATTTAAAATGACACTTTTTATTGGATGATCAAAAATGTTCTCTGTCTATTTGAAGGTTTCTTTCTATCGGGTCTCTATTTAGGGAAATGCGTCGTTCATTATTTATCATACGAGGCATATTCCTAGTTGTTTCTGAACTTGACTTTAATCCCTCTCTCACTTGCAATTTTCTTGAACATCAACAACTTTGTCTAAGTTTGAATCCATCAACTTTTTCTTTTCCATTTACAGAAGAAAACAATATTGTTCTTTATTCAAAAGCAGACAATTACAATCCACTTTTATGATAGATTTTTAAGCTCCAATTTGCAAGTTTTCTATTGAAATAACCAGGTTTGTTCAAATAATAAGGTGACATTTGGCACCCCCTACAAACTATTGTAATTCCCCTCAGATAACATATACTTACTTTCGTCAATGTTTTTTTCAATCCTCGAAGCACTTCTGATATGAGCTTTCTGGTACAGGCTTGAGCTCTACCGTTAATGTGGTCTTTATGCCCTCAATCGTGGCAAAAAAACAAAAAAGTCTCAAGGGGCCGGTTAATACTGTTGCTGAGCGAGGATGAGTGGACAGGTGCATTTTCGGGATGCAATAGCCATGGATTTTTTTGGTATGATGTCATAACCCATGTTTCGCCATCGCCTTTTCAGCCAATCTGGGTCGCCACTCACGTCATTCAACATCTCCTGAGCGATGCTCATGCGACGGTTCTTTTGATCAAATTTAGTAATTTGGGAAGAAACACAATTTCATGCCCAAAAAATCTTGAAAAACGACTTGAGTCAATCGATATTTCAATATCCTCAGCAATTTGTGTGAGGAGCTACAATATTTTATTTTTCACATAAAATTTAAAACATGTGACTCAAGATGACAAAATATGTAAGCGAAATTCAAACAGTCACCTTATTTTCTGAGCAAAGAAGATTCAAAACAATAAAAGCAGTCCTTTGCATTGATCTCATCTAACTCCTACTCTCGTAGAAAGCTCATACTTGATTGATTTCACGCAATCGATGCCCCTGCTGTGGTGCCAATCTAAAAAGTACTCGTACAGGTCATCACCAAGCGATAATGGCATCTAATGTCACTTATTTTCCTTATGCTGACTTTATTTCACCACATCCATTTTGGGTAGGACTATTGTACTCCACCAGATGTCGCTGCTACAAACGACATTACAATATACGAGTATTACAGTCCATGGCGGGCTAGATCGGCTGTACGAGGGTGGTCCGATAAGTACTTAGGCTCACCGCCAGATGGCGTCAGTATCACAAGTACTATCGTGTAGTACATTCTAGTATACGCCCACTGTCGAAATTTCAGATCGGACTCGTAGTTTTGTTTTGCCCGCGTGTAGAAGCGGATTTTCGAAAAATGAAAAAAGAGCAATATCAGTCGGTGATTCGATTCTTGTTTTTGGAAGGGAAATCGCGCAGCGAAATCAAAGAGCGTTTGGATGCTGTGTACGGTGACTCTTCTCCTTCGATGGCGACCATCGAAAATTGGTTTAACGAGTTTCAACGTGGTCGCACTACGGTTTTTGATGAGCCGAAGGAGTTTTTGGTATCTGGATCCACTGGTACACACCAGAGACCAAGGAACAGTCGAAACAGTGAACTTCACCCGGCGAACGTGCTCCGAAGAAGGCGAAGACTCTCCCATCGGCCGGAAAGGTGATGGCCACCGTTTTCTGGGATTCACAAGGTGTGATCCACATCGACTACCTGAAGAAGGGCAAAACGGTCACAGGGCTGTACTATGCCAAATTATTGGGCCGATTCGACGCCGAATTGAAGAAATAACGGCCCCACTTGGAGAAGAACAAAGTGCTCTTCCACGATGATAACGCACCGGCTCATACCTCTTCCCTCGCTACGGCCAAATTGGTCGAATTGGGCTACGAACTGCTGCCCCATCCACCGCATTCTCCAGATTTGGCCCCGTGCGACTTCTTTTTGTTTCCAAACTTGAAAAAGTCACTCGCCGGGCAGAAATTTCAGTCGAATGAGGAGGTTGTCGCCGCCACGGACGCCTACTTTGCAGACCTCGAGAAAACGTATTTTTCAGACGGGTTAAAGAAGTTGGAGCATCGCTGGGTCAAGTGTATCGAGCTAAAAGGAGACTATATTTATTAATAAATCGCCATTTCTCCAAAATTTTTGTTTTATCTTTTGTGGGCTAAGTACTTATCGGACCACCCTTGTACATTGCCGACAGTTAACGGCGAATTTCGGAAGCTTTTACCAGATAAGACTACTTTCGAATGATAATTTTGTTTTTACGATATTTGAACCTACTGTTATCAGCGTCAGAAACCCCTCCATCTACGTCGGCCGTCCTGGCGGTATTTTTCCTACGAGTTTTCCACTCATTATTCGTCTGACTGTTCGTTCACTGTCGATTCATTCTACGTGTCCTGCCCATCTTAGTATTCGCGATTTAATTATTCGGACAATGCTTGGGGCTGAGTAGATTTCCTCGAGTTCTTGATTAGTTCATTAGAATAGGAAATTACAATTGGCAGTTTGAGGGTCAGAGCCTGGTATTATAAAGCTTTCCATCTTCTGAAATGACAATATAATAAAGCAATTTAAGCAGACTGTAGACTGTGTAACCGGGTTCATATAGCGGAAGCATAACGAGTTGCTATTAGCTCTGGCTAAATGAGTAAGTAAGAGTCTACACCATATCAACGAAGCCTCATTCTAAGGTTATGTAATCAAGCATCATAGCGAAAGCAATCTTTCTTCAGTACGACAATTATGAATGTCTGTTCTAACGCCCTTTCAAATTCCCCAATAGGAAATCTATTTAATTATTTTCCATTACCATCATCCTACCACCAAACAAGGCATCCATCAGAGCCGCCTTTCACATTTAACACGTGCGAATGTAAATCATAGCCTCCATTGCCGACGAGGTTCGTCTTATCTAAAGTGCTACCAAATTAGTAGCAATTTCCTACTCCTCTCATAGATCAATTGCGTCGTATACAAACGGCGCGACGTCGCTCCACCGTCACCTATCGCAATTGCCAGCCGTCCACTAGGCAACTCGTCAACTCTCAGTCCTCCACTGATCTCCATGTCACGTTCAACTGCTGCCGCGATCAAGCCGTTGGTCAATCACTTGGCATAGGTGCTAACTAGATTCCATAAACAGTTTGCACTATGTCTGTCCAACACGATGCCGTGGGCCTCCAACAGCTCACCACCCAACTGCCCGGCGTATAGTCGGTAATTGTGGAATTGAATGCGAACGCCACAAGGTGCACCTCCACTCGACGCAAACGTCTAATTTGCCTATTCTGCGTCAATAAATCACATAAATATTAATGGCAGGTCTAAATCAAATCTGTAGACCACTCTCCCGATCCGATTGTTGACGCTCGTCGGTCCCGGTCCGGTCCGGTCCGGCCCGGTCTGTCCCGGCAGTTCGATGATAGTCTGTATAATGCGCGAAAAACAAGTTCCGTGCCATTCAAGCAAGTGTCGATCGACGAATGACGTGGTTTTGACTTGGCGCGAACACGAGGGCGGGACCGCCAAGCGACAACGGCGATCCCGCAACAAACATAACGACATTAATAAGTTCCAGCATTCCCAGTGAGCCGAAGCGGCAGCAACAACAACAGACCGCGACCGAGTAGTAGAGCAACAAGCAAGTCAAATGGACAAACAAAGAAACTCAACCTAGCGTCTGGTGCCGGAGAGCGCGCGCATGCGTTATATGGTTTTCATATTAAATGACAGAAAACACGTTGTCCCGACACGCCAATCCGCATTATTGATGGCTTATTTATTCTGCATAAACATTGGAATATAATTAACGACTTGGCGTACGCTTTTGGATGGAACAGCTTGGAGAAAATGCTCTACGCCCACGGAATCACAGAATCACAGAATCGCAGAATCGTATGCGGCCTTGTTCTCTCCGGACACTAGCCATGTGCCAGCCCGCTTGTCTGGCCTGTCAATAAACCTCACTACGAGTTTGATACATTCCAAAAAAAAAAAACCAAGCGAAGAGAAGAAGAGCGGTCTGATGTGGCGTGCAGCGGAATGGCTTGTTTGAAACATCTGTGCCGTGTTGATTGTGGTTCTGGTCACGTGAGGAGAGCGGCTTATGATTTATGAAAAATGATTTATTGAAACCCATCGGGCAGGCGGAGTGGTATACACGGGCGTAAATCGAAGATATGTTCGCGTCGGCGAGGTGAAGATGGATCGTCGACTGTCAGTGGAGTGTTCCGTGGTCTCTTAATTAGCTTGATCTGTCCCAGTGCTTCTGGACGTATGTATGCAGGATGAGATGGCGATGTAATTAATGACATGTTCCGGACGCGGTGATTTTCGAGGACGCTTAATATTGATGACTTACTTTTAGGTCGCGAGAACGACGAATCCAGACGTATGCAACCCTCTTGCTGACCTTGATATTGGCGCGTAGTCCATAAGCATCTTCTGTCAATGTGGATCGCTCGGTCCACTCATGCCCGTACTCTACCCGTCTTTCATTTCGCAGGTGCTGTTCGCAGAAAGAATACCAAAATGACAAGCCATTGCACCGTTATCACTCAATCAGGCCAGAGGCTTTTCAAACAGCCTATCATACGTGGTATATCTACGTCTGTATGTAATGGTATCTATTAAACTGGGGTCCCGCCTGTGCCATTAGTGCAATCGCCTCGGCAGTCATTTCCAATGCTAATAACTCCTTCGTAGTGTCCCGGCTTAGCGAGATAATAAATCAAAAAATTGTCATTGCGAGTAATTAACTGAAATATTACGCGTCACACACGAATGTTGGGAACGCGTATGCTAAGATACGTCTATCTATTAGTTGGAAGTGTATCGGATGGCAGTTAAGCGAGGCTGAGTGATAGTGGGCTGAGCGATTTCAATTTGGATTTGCGTGCGGCGTTGAAGTGCTGCTTGTTGGTCCGGTCACACTCGTGACACTGTGATTGAAATGTGAGGAAAGCACTCGCTGGTTTCGCACTGGTTTCGGTTCGGTGGTACTTGCTTATTCGGATTGACATGCAGGCGGATTCGACGAGTTTTATTGATATAAGAGCAATCGTAAGTAAGCCATTACGAAATGTACGATTATTACGAATATGCATTACCGAATGGGGCTATGGCAGGTCTTTATCAGTTTTGCAGCGTTTCTCGCATCAACCAGAAATTCAATTTTGGGTTAATTTGAAGGATGGGCAATACAAGAAAATCTCTTCCTCTTGTTTGTTAACGTGAAATCCACAAGCAATCGGTAGTACATTAGTGATAGCTCGTGGATCAAAAAAGGGGCCGATCGATCCATCGTCGCAAGAGGAGAAATGTACGAGTATCGGAAAAGAGTATCGAATAAAAGGCTGGATTCCTTTCAAGCTCTGTGGTTTCATTACCAATTGTGGACGATCGTTTGAAAGGTGACAATTTAAAATTGACTTGTACAAGGGTGGTCCGATAAGTACTTTCGGAGAAATGGCGATTTTTTTTTCAATATAGTCTCCTTTTAGCTCGATACACTTGACCCAGCGATGCTAAAACTTCTTTAACCTGTCTGAAAAATACGTTTTCTCGAGGTCTGTAAAGTAGGCCTCCGTGGCGGCGATGACCTCCTCATTCGACTGAAATTTCTGCCCGACGAGTGACTTTTTCAAGTTTGGAAACAAAAAGAAGTCGCACGCGGCCAAATCTGGAGAATACGTTGGATGGGGCAGCAGTTCGTAGCCCAATTCGACCAATTTGCGGAGGTGTGAGTCGGTGCGTTATCATGGTGGAAGAGCACTTTTTTCTTCGCCAAGTGGGGCCGTTTTTTCTTCAATTCGGCGTCGAATCGGCCCAATAATTTGGCATAGTACAGCCCTGTGTCCGTTTTGCCCTTTTTCTGGTAATCGATGTGGATCACAGCTTGTGAATCCCAGAAAACGGTGGCGATCACCTTTCCAGCCGATGGGACAGTCTTCACCTTCTTCGGAGCACGTTCGCCGGGTGAGGTCCACTATTTCGACTGTTCTTTGGTCTCTGGGGTGTACCAGTGGATCCATGTTTCGTCGACTGTCACAAAACGACGCAGAATCTCCTTCGGATTGCACTTAAACAGCCTCAAACACTGTTCTGAAGTGGTCTCACGGTTGCGCTTGTTGTCCGGAGTGAGCAAAAGCGGCACCCATCGCGCCGACAGCTTTCTCATGCCCAAAATTTCATACAGGATATGACCCATGCGATCTTTTAAAATTCCTACTGTCTCAGCTATCTCGCGCACTTTCAATCGGCGGTCTGCCAATACGAGATCGTGGATTTTCGTCACGTTATCCTCCGTGGTAGCCGTTTTTGGGGCACCTGGACGTGGCTCAACAAAAACCGACGTGCGACCACGTTGAAACTCGTTAAACCAATTTTTGATGGCCGCCATCGAAGCAGAAGAGTCACCGTATACAGCATCCAAACGCTCTTTGATTTCGCTGTGCGATTTCCCTTCCAAAAACAAAGATCGAATCACCGACCGATATTGCTCTTTTTCCATTTTTTTAAAATCCGCGGACACTCCCGCTTCCACACGCGGTCAAAACAAAACTACGAGCTCGATCCGGCTGAAATTTCGACAGTAGCCGTCTACTAGAATGTACTACACGATAGTAAGCTGCTCTTGCGATACTGGCGCCATCTGGCAGCTGCAGAAAAATATTGAGAAGCTCACAACTTGCTTCCATTAGGGCACCATGTGACGAGTTTTTTGGGCCGGGGTATACTCGCCGGATCGAGGTCAGTCACACAATTTTCTTTTTCTGGCACTCGCAGACTCACCAGCTGTATCGGCGCAACCATCACCCGAAAATCCGAACTAGGACAGTAACTGATAGCGACTGGGTGAGGGTAGTGTTAGACAAAGCCCGTTTGGGTTATAGTCCGAGTCAGGATCCCAATTATCGCATGTCTAGGGCCCTCAAATGTGGTGATAACGCTAGATCACACTCTTCCTAGTTAAAACCTTAGTGGGATTGTTAACTTTCTTGTTATTAATACATGCTTTCGGTTATTCTAAAGCTTAACCTACTCTGACCTGTATAATTCTACTCTTAAATATAATCAGATTGGCTTACACTCGTGTCTTCGTTCTAAGTTGTCAACCTCCTGATTGCGTCTTTCAGCGATTGGGCTTCATCGTGTTGGCCTTATTAGGATCGCGTAGCATATGCTTTTACCCTCCGGTCGAGTTGACTGCTGTGCAACAGATTCCTTGTCACACCGAAGTTAAAGTTCTTATAATCGAAGTCATACTGCACATTTTATTGATGACCTCAATTTTTGGACCCGATCTGCTACTAAATCATCTGCAGTGCCGGAGAATTAAATGCTCCCTGCCGTAAGCCGATTTTAAGGTCAAATATTTTGCTAGATGAGATGTTGTAATATTCATTCCCATAGTTGTTACGCGCTTAGCGAGCTTGTAGAACAGGCCTTCTAACCTTTCGGCGTCGAATGCCTTTTCAAAGTCAATCGGGCAAGCGCCGCGTGAATTATGCCTCGCATTTAAACCACACCGGTATTATTTTCTTTTCCTCAACCCATTTGATCAGAGCTCTGCTAGAAACTTTTTCAAAAACCTGGGATACCATATATTACCGACGACTTATTTTTAAGTGCGTCCAGGAAGCACTCAAGTTCATCTCTTGCCAAAAACAAAGGCAAGGTTTTCATAATTGAATACGGTGAAACCGTTATTTTCAGATTGTCAATTCTCAATTTCTGTACAAAGCTGTGGTTCAAAAATACCGCATTTTCAAGCTCGTGATTCTTCATTCTTTTCCCTTTTTTCCGGCGTCGTTATGGTCAGAAGTGTAGCACCATAACCTTCCCACTTAACTGCATTCCTACTGGTCCGCTTGTGGGGTCCGCCGAAAAAAGCGGCGTGATTACATTGAGTAAAGCTATTCACCGTGTACACATCCTCAGAAAATCCACAGACAAAAGCTGTCGCCAGTGTCGACCTTCTAAGGACTTATGTGCAATTTCCGAAGTGTCGTAGCGTATTGTCTGTCGTCCGGGGACTGCGATATGCACAGCACTTGGAGAGTTACTACTGACATTTCTACTGATTGCTGGACTGTCTACGATAGTGACAGCTATAGCCATTAGTCTTCGCCGTTAAATTTTCCCTCAAAAATATAGTCGAATAAGATATTCATATCATCATTGTGGATGAACTAGGCATACCAAACTGGCTCGAATCTGTCACAAAAAAACCAGACATAAAGTCTCGATGCATAATGTCTCCTATAAATAAATAAACTAGAGCCTACGATATATTGTTGCAGTTAAATTAAGCATATCAATCAGCTCAGATCAATACCTAAGGAGTTGTCGTCCATCGTGGACACATCGGGTTACACCTTTCTTTGGAGACCCAACGTGTCGTATTCGATAACACTAGAATTTTTATAATGCTCAGAAATTGGTGTGCGCCGTGCCGATAGCACGGTGTTCGAATCCCGCAACAGCTACATATGTCATCAAAATCACATTTCGCGTTGTTTCTCCTCAGAGGGGCGTCTTATTAAAACCTCTCATAGCATACTTGTCTAGTTTCTCAAAATTCGGCAGTATGAGAACAAAAAAAAAAAGAATAAATTAGGCATGTACTCGTATGTAAATGTTTCCTAGTAATTTTTAGTCTTCTACCTTGCTAAGCTGAAGCAGGGAAGACTTATGAAAAGGTTTTCCTGTTTGTCTGTACACATATAACATATATCTACAAACTTGCACGAAGTGAATGTGAATTATAAACTGTGAATGAAATGTAAATTATAAAATCAAATACATGAACCATAATGACGAATAAACCCAATTCGTCATTTGTAGCTTGGCCCCTAGCGAGTTGATCCCATCTTGTTGTAATATTATAAGTCCTAACAATTATCAGCAAAATATGGCATCATTTTTATACTCACCACGAGCATGGGTATAGGCATGCAGAAGAACACCAAAATTCTTCATGAATCGCTCTAACATTATCGCATTATCATAAGCTCTGAGCCGATTGTATATTTTCACATGTACAATTGGTTGTTTTTACTCACATAGAATTAACTTTTCAGGAAACCCTTATGAAAGTAGCTTAGCGACGTTAAGTCACATGATTTTGGCGGCCAGTTTACGAGTATGACACCATTACATGGAATTAATCGAGATAGAAACTCAGATAGCAACAGCTCCCCGTTTCGAGGTCACAAAAAGTTTTTAATTATTCGTTATAATGCTCTCCATTGATAATACCAGCTTCTTCAGATGCAGATTTGAACAAAGATTCCATCAGCCTAAAAACCACACCTAGTATATTTTTATAACTCTACTGATTTTTTTGAAGACTTTCTTCAACCAAGATGTTACGACTTTGCTTGTCGACGATTCCATCCACTGTGAAATGAGCTTTATCACTAAAGATTCCATGTTCTAACAAGCAAATAATGAAAGCTCTGCGTTTATTATGAGCGAATGGCTTCAGTTCATGAATTAACTGAATTCATTAAGGATGCCAAATGAATAACAATACAGATGTTGAAGGCTTTCAGCGACATTTTGAGCTGCAGCAGTAATGTACGCCGTAGGGCATCTACTTTTTAGTCCGCCAAACTCTTTCAATCAAAGAAAGAATCAGTTTTTTCTACTATTTTCACTAACTTTTGCATTATTGGCTTACTTGGACTATTATTTACACTAAACATTCTAGAATTTAACTATACCTATGTCTTCTTCTTCTTTTCCTTTTTCCGGCGTTGTTATGGTCAGAAGTGTAGGACCATAACCTTCCCACTTTACTGCATTCCTACTGGTCCGCTTGTGGGGTCCGCCGGTTTGACCTCAGAAAGTAGCGGCAGGCTTCCCTGTTTGGGATTACTTCATCGCTGAGGCCAATCAAATGCTGGTGTTTTTGCATTTTGCACCAATTGTTTTTCGGCCTGCTTTTTTTTTTGTGACACGGGCATGCTCCATATTTTTTTGTTTGATCTTACTCTTACAACACCGGTGATCTCCAGTCGTGTCAGCCCACTGATTTGCATGTACACTTGTGGGGCAGTTTAATGGTGGTATATGTGTTCCTAGGCTCACCTTGGTGTTTTCTAAATTGCCTAGATGTGATTTTTGTTTACCTTTGTTTTAGTCGCCTTTTACGACAAGCGAGAGGTATCGCTGCAGGGATATTCTTAACCCGTCCCTGCACGGAATATTATTATTTTTTTATATACCTATGTTAACTATACCTATGTACTTCTTAAAAATAAACAACTTTCGTAATAAGATTTAATAAAATTGTCCATGTATTTACTTTACAAATGTTAAATATGATACAAAAAACAAGTTCTGTTCAGAAATTATTCACTACTAATATATAGGCGTGACTTTTGAAAGGCCCTGTACACGCTTATGCCAGAAAATCTTTCAACCTCTAAATACTTTTAGAACTGGATGCATGGTACAACATTAAGCTCCCAAAGCAATGCGCTTTTAACCCCAAATCGGCCTTTTAATGTTGCCATTATTCTTGAACAAGAAAAAGCCACACAGGTCCAAATTTAAGAATGAGGCTGGATATTCTAAGATGTTGACCAAATTTTTACGAGCAAACAATGAAGGGTGAGCAGATATGTTACCATGGTGCATGGTGCAATTCACACGATCAGTCGATTTTTAGCTTTCTTTGTGTAAGTTATTGTAATTGGCTCAAGCTCTTAAAAGCAACCTTTTACCAAGACCCCTGGAATTCGAGTTCGACGAGCACGCACTTTCGTGTGTTCATTTTTTGTGCCTCGCATATCTCGAGAACAATTTATGATATCAACTCTGAATCAATTCCATTCGGTGCTCAACTCCATAAATGGAGTTTTGCAAGGTTTGCAAAAAATTGAAAATTGTTGTAAAGAGTGTTTTTTTTTTTAAGCAAGTACTTCTTTCAGACAGTTATATCTGTTAAACCAACTATCCTGCAAGCTATCGATGTATTTTTTTTCAGCAGTCTTAGCAACTCTATAGAAATTTGGTTCCAAAATTAGGTTCTGTCCGCCAGCAATATTTAGCACTTGTAACATATTACACCCGATATGATTGACAGTCGGAGACCTCTTTTCGTCGTATTGTTGACCCTTTTCGCACAACATTTTCCTTGTATAGTATAATGCATTGGCACCAAGATTTATTAAAGAAGATCCAAATTTATCTATTCAAAGTTGTTCGCAAGAGCTTGGTCTTTATCCGTTCTATCTATCTTATCTTTATCTGATGGAAAATTGTACGCAAAGTTCTCGATTTGAGGGTTAACCAGATCCAGTTCGTATAAGAATTTAAGTCGAATGACTACCGTTTGAATCGAGATTTCGGGCCCACAATTCAGCAATGATGCTCATTTTTGGCTCGAACATGTTCATTAGCGAAATTGTCACATTTGCAAAAGAAAATCCCGGGAAATGCACAGTTTTGGCTCGGTCTGTAGGCAGGTGGAGTCATCGGACCAACATTTTTTTTTATAAAATAATGTTAATCAGCGTGTTATGGTCAACGGCATTCGCCTTAGAGCCATAATGTTTTAGATCCCCGATAGAGTAGCATGAATGTGACCAGCGGTTCATGCCATTTAGCAACCGAATCAATCGACTTATTTGAGGAAATATTTGATGTAAGCACAATTTCGTGAAATTATCTGTAAATTCTAATTGAACGCCTCTTGATTATTCTCTTAGGGAATACCTTAATACACTAGTCTTCACTGACAAATCAACCATCGACGCATTGGAAGCCAACATTATTCGTGTTATTTAGGACGCACGGCTTAAAAAAGTGGTCGAACACCTCGACTCTGGAATGACATTCAATAGATTCAGTCGTGGAGGGCAAAGTTGGGCTACATTTTCTGAATACATATATGCTGTCGATTGAATACAAATAAATAATTGCATGTGCCTTATTCACAATTAAAGGTGGTATTGGCTTAAAAAACGCCTATTGCAATGTTTTTCGTCTCGCAAATCGTGAGAACAAAAAATGCTATCGATTTCGGGCTGATTTCACCCGACGTATAATATCATAATGAGTATATGGTTAGGTTTGCAAAGAATTTCAATCGGCGGTTTGTTTTGTAGGAGAGCATCTAGACTCCATACCTGCTGTTGTCACAAGTTTTAAATACATACGAGGGTGGTCCGATAAGTACTTAGCCTCACCGCCAGATGGCGCCAGTATCTCAAGAGCAACTTACTATCGTGTAGTACATTCTAGTAGACGACTACTGTCGAAATTTCAGCCGGATCGGAATCGTAGTTTTGTTTTGACCGCGTGTGGAAGCGAGAGTGTCCGCGGATTTTAGGAAAATGGAAAAAGAGCATTATCGGTCGGTTATTCGATTCTTGTTTTTGGAAGGGAAATCCAACAGCGAAATCAAAGAGCGTTTGGATGCTGTGTACACACTCTAGTACAGACTCTTCTCCTTCTATGGTAAAAAATTGGTTTAACGAGTTTCAACGTGGTCGCACGTCGGTTTTTGATGAGACACGTCCAGGTGCCCCGAAAACGTCTACCACGGAGGATAACGTGACAAAAATCCACGATCTCGTATTGGCAGACCGCCGATTGAAGGTGCGCGAGATAGCTGCGACAGTAGGCATTTCAAAAGATCGCGTAGGTCATATCCTGAATGAAATTTTGGGTGTAAGAAAGCTGTCGGCGCGATGGGTACCGCGTTTGCTCACTCCGGACAACAGGCGCAACCGGACAACACCACTTCAGAGCAGTGTTTGACGCTGTTTAAGCGCAATCCGAAATCTGCGTCGTTTCGTGTCGACGAAACATGCATCCACTGGTACCAACCAGAGACCAAGGAACAGTCGAAACAGTGGACTTCACCCGGCGAACGTGCTCCGAAGATGCCGAAGACTGTCGCATCGGCCGGAAAGGTGATGGCCACCGTTTTCTGGGATTCACAAGGTGTGATCCACATCGACTACCTGGAGAAGGGCACAGGGCTGTACTATGCCAAATTATTGGGCCGATTCGACGCCGAATTGAAGAAAAAACGGCCCCACTTGGCGAAGAAAAAAGTGCTCTTCCACCATGATAACGCACCGGCTCACACCTCCGCCCTCGCCACGGCCAAATTGGTCGAATTGGGCTACGAATTGCTGCCCAATCCACCATATTCTCCAGATTTGGCCCCGTGCGACTTTTTTTTGTTTCCAAAATTAAAAAAGTCACTCGCCGGGCAGAAATATCTGTCGAATGAGGAGGTCATCGCCGCCACGGAGGCCTACATTGCAGACCTCGAGAAAACGTATTTTTCAGACGGGTTAAAGGAGTTGGAGCATCACTGGGTCAAGTGTATCGAGCTAAAAGGAGACTATATTGAAAAATAAATCACCATTTCTCCAAAATTTTTGTTTTTCTTTTGTAGGCTAAGTACTTATCGGACCACCTTCGTATTAAATGCGCAAATAAGAGCTCTTTGATTTTTTATCACTTCAATTTGTTAATCTTTTTAATGATGAGAGACTGCGAAATCTACTGTACATTGGTCGCTAGTCTTTAAGGCTACCAAGAATAGATGCACCCAAGAATGTGCGAGTACATACATAGGTATATCTCTATAGTGGTTGCTGTCACTTGTATCACCCTTTTTTTAAAATCGAAACAACCATTCCATTCCGCTAATCACTAGGAGTAAAACCTTCCTTGCTTTAAGCAGTTGGATAGAATAGTTTGCCAGAATTGTGTTTTCACGTCCCGAACCTGGCAAGTCGTCCATTTTTCACTGTAAATGTTAAATTCTGATTTAAAACGCTTTTCACAAGACCTAATTCACTCACCTTGTTCAGGTGCAACGATAATGTCCACAGCATTGTGACTATTTATTTCATTGAACTTTGTTTCCAATTCAATAGTCGCAACGACTCATGACGCCACTCCGAATTTAGAACATTCTGCAGTGAATCTCAGAAGAACTACTATGAATATAACTAATCCTAGAAAATCGTTATCCACGCAACATCGCCCATCCCGACAAACATGTGCCTTTACTGAATAGTCTTCATCCTGTCTTCCCACAATCCACGGTCCCATCAGAATGGCCACTCATTAGCCCCACTCCGTTGCTGTCAATCGACAACTGTCTACCGTAAAGGTATAAAACTAAAAAAAACTTCTACTACCGAAGCAACAAATCAACAAATCTTCCAATTTACCGACCTCGATGTAATTCATTTGCGTAAATTTGAATTTTCCGCCCATCACGCTACGTTCTCCTTCGAACCCTGCCTGAACCACCCGCCGATACAGTCGCGGTGCACTGTATGAAGCAGTCGTCTCTCTAATAGGACAGACAATCATCATCCCATTGTCAATTCGCATATAAATCCACTCCGAGTATCAATTCACTACCATTCCATTCACTGTCTGCTCTGGATCCGTCCCTCTTGTCCATTTCCTGTGCACTTCATCATTACTCTGCCCAATCACAAATGACCAATACCGGCGAGGCAATCCCTTCAAACAATGTCACATCACCAATATAACAATCACTGGCGAGTAAAGTAAAGTATATCCGCCCGAAAATGCTCCCGTCCCGAGCGGAGGACGGTATCATGCAGCAGCACCAACAATAGCACCAGCCTCGGCAGCTCTATAAAATAATTGACGTTCTTATCCTTTATCCATATTTCTCCGAATCCATCAGTCGTAGCAGTTACAGCCAACTACTGACAACGTATTAAAGCTGCAACTGGAGTTTCGAACTCGAGCTTCAATCGAAGCTGGACGTGAACGTGGAGCTGGAATATACGAGATTCATGTACAGCTTAATTCACCTATAAACTATGCCAGGGAAAATGTCAACTTAATTTGGATTGAAATTTATAAGAACCCAGAGAACAAATATGTCAGGCACAGACAGTTCGGGATCATTTAATTTGACAGGTCCAGAGATCCTCGCTCAACTGCGCACACAGACACATGCGTCCGATCCACATGGGTATGTAAAATGAACTGATTACTCCACGACGATGACGACGTTAGGCTTCTTACGACGAATCACCATCGGGACCCTATCCCGGCCGAAGGGAAAGGGTAGCCATCACCATCACAAGTTGATTCGAGGAATCTTGTGCTCTGTGTTCCGAGACAGACTTAAGTGGAGCACAACACGACCGTACGACACATTCACTTGCTGCTCAACTTCCAATGACAGAGCCGCACGCAAGGAGGAGAGGGAATCACTCTGTAGCGACTTGAATGGGATTATTCCGAAAAAGCGACATTATTTGCCGGTGCAGGATTAAATTGACGACCTACCTCAGGGTCTTGAGTCGATGCGGGGATCAAGCGCGTCTTGAAACATTCACGAGGGCGATCACGGAGTCGGGGGATCGAGGATCAGGTTCTCTTTTGATTTGGATGCCTTTTGTTGTTTCGACGAATTTTTTCTTTTCTTTTCTTCTTCTTCTTATTCTTGTTCTCCACTTGGTAGTGACTGGTGCTGCGTGAGTCGTGTCCAGTAGTTATCTGACGGTGGTTTACTTCTCTTTTCTTCATCATCATCTTCGTCATCATCATCAACGGCTGTCATTGTCGTGCTCGTCGTGCATTTGCGTTGGAGCGAAAATCGTCTTAACTCGTCGTCTTAGGCTTATGACGTTCGCATGACGATGTTGTGCAGTTGGTCCGGCATCACGCATGTGTCAGTAACGTACCTCTGCAGACAAAGATAGGGACCGATAAAAGGACTCCTGTCAATGTCGTGGGAATTAAGCCAATATTGGGTACAACGGATGAGATAAGAATGGAAGTAAAGCAACAACTCGAGAGGCGATTAAATCGAAAATCCTTTTTCCTTCCAAGTAATCACTTATTGATGGTTTATGACATTCGATCCCCGATTCCCGGGTACAGTCCACACGACGAGTATAGCACTTGAAACTTTGATTTAAAGAGTCTTTCTTCTGTTTTCTCCACTGGTTCAAAGTAAGTCGGACAATTAGGCAAACAAGAATCGAGGTTAGACGAGATAGTGCCCACGCACCTGATCTATCGGGACGTCCGCCTACATCGTATACGAATACGGTCTTGAGTAGCAACACTTTGTTGTGCTGATTGATTGAATGTATCGGTAGCATGTTTAGCTTAAGATTAGCATAATGAATACTTTCCCCTTGAGTGAGCTGAGGATCGTTAACTTGCAAACCGGGGCGGGTAATCAAAGATCGCGTAGAGTGGCTTATTGACATGAAATCATACTAACCGATCCAAAATCGGATCTGGAGCAGGGAGCAGAAGGAATTTATAGCTGAAAGCTAAAGATGAATGAATATGATTGATGACAAAAGTATTTGATCGGCATGTAGGTTTCACCCGATTCCAAAGGGGATTGTTTTAGATAATCTCCTTTAGTGGCTGATCTCATTATGGCAAAAAAAAAGCAATCGGCTAAAAGCAATCTCCAATTTGAAAAGAGAAAAACAAAAACAAGTTGCAAAGATAAGTGCCGATACCAGAAGTCAAAGTGTCCATTGGGCTGCGGGTCAAATATCATGAATGTTCGAGCACCTCTTAATGGGCATATCAATCAGTATCGATTTTGGACATTAATCACTCTCACAGAACTCACAAGCTTGCCGAAGTGGCAAATGCTTTCCACATAGTTTACTGAACGTGCTTTTCTGTATAGGTGAATCGAAGCACTGGCGATTCAGGAAAAGGTAACTGAAAAATAGGAATAGGAAAAATAGACTTTTCCCATTAATTTGGTGAAGTGAAAGACTATTTCAGAGGCCTTGCTGTTGCCGGATTCGATCCCTCTGTTATCGGCCAATGATGTAGTTCATTACTTTCGCAGCTAACATCTTGGCAGTCACGTAGTATATCTAGAAAGTTAACTGGCTTCCATGCTATTTTTCTACTTTTTTGGAAAAGTTCCAAATTTTCCTGGGGTCGCATTTGGCTTAGACGAATTTGAATGCATAAAGTGCACGTTACACGTCATAAATCGTCTTTGCCCTTCAGGCAGTTTCATCTGTAAATCAATTATTTATTTCATTTTTAGTACGTGTGATGGTGGAACAAATGTTTGCTCTGTTCCTGATATACAAAAGTGTGTTCAAAAAATAAGGTGACTTTATATTTTTCTCGAAAACTATTTCTTTTTTCTTCAATATATACTTCATTCAAATAATCCTCCTCAGATATAGCCCACTTGCAGTACCGTTTTTTCCCAATCCTCGTTTCGCCTGATATTGATTTTGGTATAACCTTGATCTCTTCCGATCGTACCAAATCTCCGAACATTCATGTGCCTTTTCAGTCTTGGGAAAACAAAGAAGTCACCGAATCCGATGAATGTGGTGGCTAAGTCATGATTTCGGTACTGTTTTTGGCCAAAAAATTACGCACAAAAACTATTCAATAGAGTATGCCGACGATTTAATGGCGTCCAGATCAGGTCCAACGATTGACGTCATTGTCATTCTCTGAGAGCGTGACTTCGAAAAAATTCAGCAGTATTCTAATGACTGTAAGTTGAAAAATAACTGTCAGAAATCAGAAACGATTTTATTCAGAACGCCTTTGTCTAGGGCCTCTTGGGACACTAGAAAAAATTGGCGCAGGTTCTCAGCTCTCCGACCGGACGGGCGTCCACTGGCAAAAGAAAGTGTAGTGTTGGGATCTGGCTAGACCGATATCTGTATTGTGACAAACATATAGATGCTGCTCTGGCGAGGGGCCGGAGGGTTTTTGCTTTGACAAGATGGCTGTTCCATAGCAGCCAACTCGATTCCAGAGTGAAGGTAATCCTTCATGGCTTTAATCAGGCCCATGATTGCCTATGGATGCCCTGTGTGGTTCAATATGAGAGCCAGCTTAATAGATAGGATTCGATTGTTTGAGAGACAATGTCTCAGAATTTGTCTTAGTTTACATAGAACTCCCGAACCTGAGTATGTACACGGAATTTTACCTGAACGAGGTCCTATATAATAGGGATAGGATTGTACGGATAGATCATTTTCTGATTAAGCTGATCCGAGGTAATGTTGCGGGAGCAATGACTTCGGTCAATAATCTGATCTCCGGGGCTTACTACCCCAACTACATGTATCACGAGAAAGTGCGCCTTAGGGGATCAATGTGGACTGATCCAGGATGAATTGGCGGTTCCAGTAATCTTCCGCGTGGTCCGTAAGTCCGTGGAGAGACGTCTTGTCTAAGAATGTGATGTTGCCCTCTACGAGCCCGAGCGCCTCGGATTTAGTAGATTGGTGTCGCACCAAGATCGGGGAGACATCGTCCGGCAGCATCAACGCTTTTGGTGGCTGGAAGGGACTGCGTCAATGGTCCATTTTAGTAGGCCAGTCTCTTTAACGCCAATTATGTCACATGCCAATGGCAGGCTTGCATAGACTAGGGTGGATTAGGGTAGGTGAGAGTAAGTTAGGGTAGGTTAGGTCAGGCTGAGGAATGAAAGGGTGGCGCGTAGGTTTAGTGTAGGTTAGTTTTAGATTTCATTAAAATAAAAAAATAAAAAACAAAAAAAAATCACAAAACAATAACAAAATAAAAAAAGATATATAGGTATACAAAATATACATCATGTATGTATTTTTGTATATATATTTTAGTTAAGGTAGGGTTAAGTTAGTTTTAGTTAGTTATACGATTTTTTTTTATAAAAAAATGTTCTGATGCTAAATTTTTTATAAAATATTATTTTTCTTAGCCATAGTTGTACATGTTCATTTATCTCAAATTATTATAGGTTACTCATAAGAGTGTCCGTATAGGGCCAGTAAGGTATTTTATGTAAAATGTTATTTAAGCCAGTTTTAAGTTTTTTTTCCCGGGGTAACTTTGTTCCAAAAAAAATATAAATAAAAAAAGAGACTCAATCAACAATCGATCAATCAGCTTCATGCCATCGAGTTTGGGATTTAGTTTATTGTTATTTTGTGTAATAAGTTGGTAAAACGTAGAGATCGATTCGTTAATTTTAACATGTTGGCTGCCAGAGAATCACCGGTGATCATATCGAACATCTTTCCCCAGAGCCAAGCAAAAATATACTCGTATGATATATACTAGGATGAGTTGGTGGTTGAGATCTTTTGCACAAGCAGTAGTGGCCATGTCAAGAGATATTTGGACATCTTTTGATATAGTGATCATCGGTGATACATAACGTTCGAAATATAAGTTTGTCATATGCTTGAGTTTCTTAATAATTCAAAAACATTTTTCTTAGCTTAAGTTAGTTATAAATATGTTGATTGTAAGTTGATATAGTAGTCGAAGGACATCGATTTAAGTTGCTACGTTTATTTCAGAGTGTACACTTAGGGCCAATAAGATATCTAGATTGTTAAGATAGTTAAGCTAGTTTTTAAGCATTTTTGTCTAGGTTAAGATACTCATAGATCTAAGAAACTTGAAATAAAAATGAATTAAAAACTAAAAAAAAAACTAAAAAACGTTCGAAATGTACATTTTAGTTTGTTTTGCAAGTGTATCACCCGTGATCACAAGGCGGAAGAAGTCATTCAGCATAAAGTTAGAGCTCATAGTGGACGTGTTTGTAATTTTTGTTTTTAGTGTGTTATAAAATGGATAGAGAAATTGATCCAGAGCAATAGTTACAATGTTGAAGAGAACAGGAAATTCCAGTGAAAGTTCGAATGATTGTAGTGGAGATAAGAACGATGAGTACTTACCACGTCATTCAAGTGATATCCCTTTCGATCAAAATAGGCACAGCAAGTGGGAAGTCAGAGTAGAAGAACCTGATACCACAAGAGGAGCAGTAAACTAGGTGAGTCATGTATATGTATATGGGTCTAGTAAAATATCCTTCAATCTCATATTATTGGATAACAACAAACTTATTTGGAAATTCACTCGCTCCACGGAAACTTTAAACGAAATAGGTCAGCTGTCAAAAAATTGGTAACTGACAGAGGTATGATTCCTTTCCATGATCGTCTGGGATTCTCCAGTGAAAGCATATAAGTATGGTGCTAAAGTGTTCCAATTGCCCGATACTGAAAGTCAGAAACAGTAACAGGTCTATGCCTTTCAACCAATGATTGCTTTAAGCTGAAGAAAGATTCCTTTTTAGAGAACCGAACTCTAACAGTCAACAATTTCTATACTTGATGGAATCGAATTAAATAAAAAAAAAACATCAACAAGGAACATTACAAATGAATCGAAAAGGCTTACCTAAATCGTCGCAAAAGTGATAAAGGGGAAAAGTATTGTATTTGTTATGCAAAGTCTGGCATAGTAGTTGGTTACTGGAATGGTAAAAAAAAAATTCGATTTTTGCCCACAGCAAATATTATTACAGTCGTAGCCTCAGAAAAAAAGGGCAGGCTTGATGCAGATATTACCAAACATGATACATACAGTTTTGGAATATTTTATAAGTTTCATAAAGTTTAAATCAAAACTTGGGTATAGCTGATCGATTGGCGAGCTACTTCAGTCTCCTCCCCAAAACTGATTCATACAGTTCCATAAGTTGCTTCTGACATGGATTGGTATTCCCCAAGGTAGCCACTTAAGTCTGCTGCTTTTTACAATGTTTACTAATGACATAACTTCTATAATTAAGTACTGTGAATGCCTTCTGCATGCAGATCATTTTAAATTAAATTTAAAAATTCAAAGTTTGTTCGTCACATGTCACATATGTATGTATACTCATAAATCGAAACCCTTCGAGCCTGCCGAATTTCGTCGGTATTACAAACTGCATGGGTGGAAAAAGTTCCATAAAATCTTTTCGAATCCAATGCTTATCTCATCAAACAATTATTTTAACTTATTCTAAAGTAAGAATATTTTTTTTTTTCTTTAAAGATGACAAGAATGAATGGTTATACACACCGTTATATTTTTTTTATCAAGGTGTTACGAGACCCTACGCATGATCACGCTCTAATATATTGAAAAACAGCAAATTTACAAAAAAAAAAAAAAAAAAAAAAACACGCAAAAGAACACTTGGCACTTGGCTAACGTCTTTTTATTTACAGGTGGGCAGTCAAAGTGTTAAGACGCTATAGCGTGCGCTAAACTTATGCGAGTTCCCTCAATACGCTTATCTAAAAGGTAAATTCATAGAGACGGTGATAACGAGGGTGCCATTAACATATTCTTTTATAGTATTGGGATCTTTTTCCACGATGTCGACTTCACAGTCGACTCTTCAACGTTTGGTGTCCAAATTTGAGATGACCGGTTCGGTAATCAATCAGCCAACATTCGAACGACGAAGGAAAGCAATATCGGCCGAGAACATCGCCGCAGTCCGTGAAAGTGTACAACAGAACACGAGGCACAAGATTTCCGCCTTTCGTAGACTTCAACTTGGCGAATTTTGCATCGGAACTTAGACCTACACCCGTACAAGATCCAAGTGACCCAGGAGCTCAAAGTTCATGAACATACATAACTCCGCTTTTCGCTGATTGGGCTTCGGAGCATTTGGAAGTGTACCTAATTTTGGCCGAAAATTATCTATAGCAATGAAGCTCATTTTTGGATGTGCTAACATGCAAAATTGGATACATGGAACGACACCAAGCCACATGAGGTTCACCAGGTGACAATGCATTATCGTTTGGTGTAGATTTTGGATCAGCGGCTTCATTGGTCCATAGTTTTTTAACGACGTTGGTGAGGCGGTCAACGTTAATGGCGAGCGCTAAAAAACGATGATAACCAATTTCTCGTTGCCAAAATTGAACCATATGGGCCTAGACGACAGTAGTTCCAGTAGGATTGCGCTACGTGCCACACAGTGATGACACGATTGACATTCTGCATAATCGATCGTTATCTCTCGCAGAAGTTACGTGAATTGGCCACCAAGATCATGCGGTTTGCCCCCGCTAGACTTTTTCGCAGGTCCTAGGTCTATGTGAATAAATCACAACCATTGCTCAAATTCAGCCGGATTTATGCGGAAGTTATTTGAAATTGGATCACTCCGATCCGTGCCACCATAAGAAGCGAGGCGGGCATTTGAACCATGTCATATTTCATACATAATGGCATACATGGCTTTCAAACAAAAAAAAAAGATTTTTTTAATACCTTACACAAAGTTTATTTTATTCCATTTCAATATCCACCCGCTCTTATTTGAAAAAAAAGCCCTTTACCTAGGTTGCATTCTAAACTTAAAGCTCAGCTAAAAGAAACCCGTATAAGGATGGCTAGCGTAGCTTGTTGATTATTACCGATCTTAGTCTCACTTACGGTTCGCTGGTTGAGTAGTCTGCCTACAAAATATATCAACTCTAAAAGATCCAAAGATTAACAGGAATGGTCACCACGAGCGACCGCGAGATCGGGTTCAACGGAAACATTTATCATTCTGCTTCACATTCTTTCCTCCTCTTTCTTCTCAAACGTCATCAGATCAATAAAGCCAGTGCAAATCTGACTCCGATCAAAAACTAAAAAGCCGATAGAGTGGCTTTTGGTAGTACTTCCCCATTTTAAAGGAAATGAAGGACCGAAAACCTTATCCAAAATTAGCAACTTTTTTCTTGATGGTTCAAGGTTGGTGGCACGTCTTAGGGGTCTTCACGAACCAGTTGATATTAAATTGAGCATATTTCAGGCGATCAGTGGGTCATTTAAAAGATTCAGTAAATCCTGTGACACTTAAGCCGCGTTCAAAGACGGTTGCTCGGTGTTTATATCCTCTAGACTAGTGAAGCAATATAGGGATAATCACTTTTCTCTGGGTTCCAGGGCACTGTAACATAGATGCCGCTGAGGTAGCCAAGCTCGAAAACAGACTTTGTTAAAGGGCGCTCGTGTAGAAACCTCAGAATCGTCACGACCTTTGATCTTGCAAATGAAATATGAGACTCTTCAATGGACCTAGTGTGGCAGAATAACAAAGCAGACATTGTTTCAAATGCGATAGACTAGTCCACGTAAGAGACGATCGAAAACCTGCCACGTCTACTACACCGAATGCAAAATCTCTACAATACCATGCAAAAGAAGCTATTTTGAGGAATAAAGAGAGAAAGCCACTTAGCATACCATAGCTTCCATGAAACCAATTCCAAAAATGGGTTTGGACTGCTAGGCGAAACGTTTTCTTAATAAACACCAATTTTAAACCAAACATTTATCTTGGAGGCGTTTGACGTCAGTGTAGAGTGTGCCACTGTAGTGACTGCCAATACAGAAACCGGCAATTCTGCTCCCGTTCGTGCATCTCTTTATTCCAAATGCCACCAACACGAAGTTGAAGCCAGTCTCAATATGTCACTTAGATTCCAAAAACTATCTGCCTAAAACGACAAGTACCAGACTTCCAGAGCATGAGCAAGCTCGGACAATGTTGCGATAGAGGGAGACCTGGTGGGATCAAGTCGGATTGCACCTCAACTTAATTCGGCTAAGACCCACCCAGGACTGAAGTGTCAATTAAGTAAATAACAATTGAAAACAAGCGCAGGTGCTAAGAAAGTGAGCCACTGATGCCATGGCACAGGCTTATCTCAAGTCAAAAGAAAGGGATTGTGAGATTGCGGAGACATACCATCAAACCTGTTTCCCGAAGAAGATGCGATTAAGGAAATGACGATTTCTTCCAGAAGATCAGTATGTATTGAGATTGCAAGGAGAATCGAATCACAACGTATGTGATATTCAATCGCCTAGTGTATTCCCATTCGAGGGCCGCTGATTCCTAATAATCCCTTTTGCTTACGCCAGGTTGTCTCATAATCACTTTCCTCACAATTAGTATAGCATGTCGTATTTTCTCTTAAGCTGCAAGACCATCTCCATTTCCGTCTCCATCTTCATTCGCTCCGTCGGACAACCGCGTCGCAATCTAAATCATAATTATCTAAGTGACGTTGCACCCAGACTTGCCAGCACACATTCGCATACACCATGTCCTTCGTCAGCAATCCAAACCGGATAGAAGGACAGAAGAAAGACATCACCGCAGAGCGAGCGGTACTTACGACCCATACACGATCAGACAAAATCCAATTTCCGTATATTAACTCAGACGATGCGTGGTTGTCATAAGACCGGCCGCACGTCCACCACGCCATGCGTGTATGCGCCGAAGAAATTTATGCGTGAACTTATGCGCCAATAAATTCCATGAAGCACCTGATATTTAATGGAATCGCCTTCATATGCGCCTCGTCATCGACGACGAGGACAGAAACTGCTCCAGCGCCGCCACAGCAGCAGCGACAGCCAGTCAGTCTCATGAATTCCGGATGCATCTCTCTTCTCCTCAGGATGCCAGTCTCGTCTAATACACATTTAGGCAAGGAGTGCAACAAAAAAATCGCACCTCTCTCAGCGGCGACAGTGGGGACTCGGACCTGCGCCGCGCCATGCATAGAAACTTCATGTTGTTATCTTTTGACAAATTTATTGACCGGCATGAATAATTTATCGTCCACCGGAGACAGTACGCTCTCCTCTCAGTACCGTACGCACTTTGCATTCCATGCCGCTTCCGACGCCGCCTCCCGCTCACACGTCCGATCGCACTGGGATCCGACAGTGCACTCCGCTGCACAACGTGGGGCTGGTGCGTGGCGTGGCCTAGCGTGGCACCAGCTTGTACTGCCAAGACGCAAACATGAAATTTATCGCCATATAATTAGTTAGACGTCTATTTAACTTAAAATAATTAATCAGAACACGGTACAGTGTCGGATGCATGCATAGTAGGTATGGTTCCGAATTGAGTTGGAGGCATTGGCGAGAAAGTGTTGCGATACAAGATTGGTTTTTCCAGATAGGTTTTTGGTTATTTGTACCCCGATCGAGTGCTCGGGTCGTAGTGGGTACAAACTGCATTTTTTTTTAATGAGACTCTAAGGTGTTTTATCGGCGACGCGAGATAGAGATTGGAAGCGCGGAGCGGATCGACGGATGGTGGCCTTTGAGGCGCCTGGCAATTACGACGGACACGCGCGAACTGGAATTGCGAAAGCTACTTCGCGTACGCAATGTTGGTATTGAATTTTCAGTTATGCTCCTCAAGCAGTTGGGGGTCTAAGCAGCGATGGCAGCTGGAGATTTATTTGTGACCAGTGAAGCGCAAACAATTTTTTTTTTTTTGTGACTTGGCTGTTTGTGATTTTCTTAATTGGCTTGGAGGATCTATGAAGCTCGGGTGCCGAGTATTTGGAGAGTCTAATGGATTGGTAGCACAAATAGGTCAAAATATCATGTTTTGACAGAATGATGTTAAGTGGACATTTTCCAGGTGGAACTCGTTGTCAACCATTCGCGCTTGCGCCGAGTGTGAAGTTTTATTTTATACTCAATTAAATCTGTCTGTTGATTTTAATTTCTTTACCGCTGTAGAATACCCTGATTTGATGTTACAACGACATGAAATAGATTGCTAACGAGAAGATTTGATTGGCGATTAACGCTTTTTCTATAGTTGACATAGTGTTCTTGTTGTCTTGTGGTTTCTTTCACGCACTTCCCTTCTTCGTGCATGTCTTTCTCCGACCAGTTCTTGCAAATGCGATTTCCTAACTGAAGAACTCCTGAGCAGCTTTTGGTGTTCAAAGTAATATAGCTCTTAAGCGAAATCAGGGTGTGTTCAAAAAGTAATGGGAATTTTGTAATTTCGCGGTCCATATTAATCCAATTTTATTATTAAGTTGGTAAATGTCCTGTTATATGTACATCACATTTGTGCCACAATAAATACTAAATACAAATACAAATACATGTACATCACAAGGTATTTTTCTGTAAGCTTTTAAAGCGGGTTCATGTCTTTAGTTTAGAAGATTTGAAAAATTGTATAAAATACAGCAAGTTATTGCTTATGATGTGTCTGCATTCAGTAAAACAAGGCGAGAAAGCTTTGAACATGATAGCGTCCGTAATTTCTAGTACATCAATGACGAATGTCTGCCGAAACACTATCGAGGAAGTCGCCGAAGATGCGGGCTTATTAGTTGGTTAAGGTCAAGTATTTTTCTACAACCTTTTGGAATGAAGCGCGAGGCGTTAAATTTTGTTCCAAAACTTTTGAATTTTCGAATAAAACAGCGACAAATAAAAGTTGCGAATCGCAGGTAATGAAATATAGCCTTAGTGGTATGACATACAAATTAAAGTCGATCGATTCAGCAGAGACATTGTACTCGTAAGTTGCCAAGGCCAAAATACCTTCAAATGTTAAGATCATGTTCACTACGTTTTTCGATTTAACTGGCATATTACCCTATACGAGTATTATTGCGCTAAACTGAAACTATTAACAAGCAGTGTGACCTACAAGTGCGACACTTTCTGGAGGTTTGTTCAAGAAATAAGGTGACTTTTTGTGTTTCGCGAGCTAAGTATTTTCGATTTTAGATTTTCTGTTTTGTTTTATTGTTATACATATCTCCTAGCACATGTTGATATTGTCAGCTATTTTGGATGTTTAGTTTGTTTTCCCCTGGTATAAAGGTTAGGTGTGCTCTGATGTGCTTAGCCATTTCTTATGTTGAAAAAAGTAGACAAAAGAATCGGGATTAAGTTTGGAGTGAAAAATAGAATTAAATGCTCCATACGTACTTGAAATGTGCACTCTGGCATTTGGCAAGCCTAATCAGAGCAAGAAAAAAAAATTTAAAAGTAATACTAGCTCTTCAGCGAAGGTCGAGAAGGCTTTAATGACGATGTTCGTCCTGGACGTTCCAGCACATCAACAACAGATGAAATTTTGAGGCAGTGAAGACAAATGTTATGCAGAATCGCCGAATCACTATAAGGGAAACTGCTGAGGATACAGGCTCATAGGTTGGTTCATGCCATGAAAGTTTTTCAGGTATTTTGGGCATGAAACGTGTCAGCGAAGTTTGACCCGAAATCGCTAAATTTTCACCAAAAGAAACTTTGCAGGAGCATGGCTCAGGAGCTATTGAATAACCTGAATTGCGATTTAGATTTGCTGAAGAAGGTTATCACATCAAAGGACGAAACAAGGGTGTCTGGTTACAACGTTGAAAGCAAAGCCCAAACATTCCAATGGAAACGATCAGAAGAGTAAAGCTTAGCTGGAAGAGGTAAAAGCTAGACCAAAAAGTATACATCAGAAGTGCATCGAACATTATTAAGGATATTTAATAAGCAAATAGTTTTTTTGCCTTATGTTTTTCACAAACCTCGAACTGGAACGATTTGTGTTATTTATGGGAATTATTAATTTTTGAAAAAAAAAATTATTTATCTACATCAATATTATCTTCTTCATTTCTAATTAAAATCTTAAATTTTATCCACATATGTCACCGCTTTTTGCAGTCCCCGAAATACTTCTGAGCATTAATTTTGGTATTAAGTTCTCTCGCTGCAGCGCTTCTAATCCTGCCAGGCTGGTGGAAAGACTTGTGATCTCGGGGTGTGAATTCAAGTATACCATATTCTTAAGCCCATGTTTTATCGCCTGCTGACACGTTTAATAGTTCTTTTCTAATATCCCTTTCATTTAGCGACTATTGGAATAGCTTTCAATTTTTTGAATAAATTTTCTTGCACCTCATTTCATATCTGAAATATCCTAGAAAATTTCATAGCAGAAGCCACATCAGTTGGCCAAATTTAGCCACTTCCCTGACTGTGACTAGACGATTGGGCGATATGTAACTCCCCTTTTTCAAAATATTTATCCGTTGTTGATGCCTGCCCCCATTACCCAAACGGCTAAAAACTAATATTTCGCAAGTAATACGTAGAATAGTAAAACGAACAAATGTTGTGTGAATTGGGCTGATACAGGATATTTCAGTAAGGACATAATAACCTTTCAAAATCAAGTTAACTCAAGGACTGAAACCTCTTATCCTGAAGCATCGAAATTTCGTCGATTTAGCTCTGAAAATGTTGACGAAAATAATAGTTTTGTCAATAAGAAAATTATACGTTAGCGTAGCAACAAACAAACATGCGATTCAAGGGATTCTATTGCATCCACAAAAACTGATAATGTGGTGTGGATTGGACCGAATTTTTCGTCGATAACGTTGATCGCCATGTCCCCGTCCGTGCAAAACAAAATAGAGCCATATACCACAAAGCTTTTCAAACAATTGAATTATTAAAAGTGAGGTTCGGTGAACGCGCAATTGTCCGGTCGACACTCCATTTATTATAATAGACTTACGGCCGTTGGATATTTTTATAGGACTACGTTCAATTGTTGGCTTATGCCAAAAGCCGGCCGATATCGATCCCCAAAGGATAGGTCTTTACAAACATGCTTGCAGTGATTGTATGAACGAGATCAAATTCTAGACCTTAACTTTGTTAGTATTTATTCTTTTTGCTATGTATAAATCATATTCATTTTTCTTTTTCATCTGCTACAACTGTCCGCTATGTATATAATAGGCAAATAATATACAGGGTGTCCCACGAGCAGTATGCCAAAAAGCTAGAGCGTGTAGGTCTGGTCAAGACAAGAAAAAAATCGTATGGGAGGGGGGGTCTATTCCCCCCCGTTTAGCCGGGAGGGGCAATTTTCTAAAAAACTGACTTAATTTGGAAAAAAAAATATTAAAAATCAACAGTTACATCCATAATACCGTGGTATATTTTTTTGTAAAGCCAGAAACCTCTTCTTTCAACCTCTTTCCAAGCAAAGCTGCTTTAAGGAATAGTTTTTGAGAAATTTATTTTCAAACTCAAAATTTTGAAAAAAAATTGAAAAACAAAAAATTTCAAACTATCTTTTTTCAAAATTGTATGTAATTAAGTAGTATTTTTTTTTTCAAAAATTCAATGCTCTCATAAGTTTTTAGCTAAAAACAGAAAACCGGATGCAAAAATGTCTTGTAGTTTTTGAGAAAGTAAAAAAAAACCCGAACCATTTTTTTCTAAGAAAAACCTTTTTTTTTGGTTTTAACGCGGCTGGACTTGTAGGCAAATTAATGTATGAAACATTGACCTCTTCTTTTACTATTTTTAAAAAAATTGGAGTTTTATTATAATGAATTTTCAATTCCCATTTTTTAGAAGGCAAAGATTATATCTCCTTCTAATGGCTGCACATAAGTCTATGCAAATTTTCCTGCAATTTGACTCCAGCGACTTCAATCCGTTGTTCCAAAGATACTATTTCCACTTCATAAACATAATTTTTCATGAATCCCCACACATAAAAATCTAGAGGAGTTAAATCTGATGATCTAGGTGGCCCTTCCATGGGGCCCTTTCTTCCGATCCAACGGTCACTAAAATGATCATCCAGCCAGTTTCTAACCCGTAAGCTGTAGTGTGCTGGTGCTCCATCTTGCTGGTAGATTAAATTATCTGCTATGGCCAAAGGAACGTTGTCCATCAAATCGGGCTAAAGGTCTCGTAGGAACTGCAAGTATGATTCTCCATTAATAACGGCATTCAAAAACCGGGGCCCGATTACAGTTTGTCCAACAATACCAAGCCAAACATTACAGCTAAAGCGGTGTTGTGATTTATTTTGTTTTTTGTTGTGTAGATTGGTGCTACTCCAATGATGCAAATTGTGGAAGTAAGTAACCCCATCTCTGGTAAACTGTGCTTCATCCGTACAGAATATCCTTGCAAAATAGTTTCGTTCAGTTTCATCTCGAAGCAGTAATGATCGACAAAATTCTGCTCTCAAAAACTTGTCGTTTGAGGTGAGTCCCTGAACTGGCCTAAAATGGTACGGGTGTAAGTTTTCGGTATGAAGCACTCTCCATACTCTAGATTTGGGCACTCCAAGCATAATAGCCATCCTCCTTGTACTAAGGGAGGGATTGCGTCGGACCAAATCCAAAATTCGGGTAGAACCCATCGGCGGCGGGCGGACCCAGACGAAATTTGCAGGTCAGTTTTCAGGCGTTATCAATGAAAAAAAGAATTAATCTAGGGTTATTCCAATACTGTATCACTTTATTTTATCCTCATAAAACGCCGAATTTTTTAAAAATAATAAAAGAAGAAGTCAATGTTTCGTACATTAATTTGCCTACAAGTCCAGCCGCGTTAAAACCAAAAAAAAAGGTTTTTCTTAGAAAAAAATGGTTCGGGTTTTTTTTTACTTTCTCAAAAACTACAAGACATTTTTGCATCCGGTTTTCTGCTTTTAACTAAAAACTAATGAGAGCATTGAATTTTTGAAAAAAAAAATACTACTTAATTACATACAATTTTGAAAAAAAATAGTTTGAAATTTTTTTTTTTCAATTTTTTGTCAAAATTTTAAGTTTGAAAATTAATTTCTCAAAAACTGCTGCTTAAAAGAGCTTCATTTAAAATCAATATGAAAGAAGAGATTTCTGGCTTTACAAGAAGGTATATCGTGGTATTGTGGATGTAACTGTTGATTTTTAATAATTTTTTTTCCAAATTAAGTCAATTTCTTAGAAAATTGCCCCTCCCGGCTAAACGGGGGGGAAATGGACCCCCCCTCCAATACGATTTTTTTCTTGTCTTGACCAGACCTACACGCTCTAGCTTTTTGGCACACTGCTCGCTGCACACTGTATAAAGCAAAACTGCTGACACTATGTGCCCTTTTTCTGGTAATAAACGTGCCTGTGCGTATCGAACTTCCGTGTGTGTTGCCTTTCTTCTTTATTCTAACAAACTTAGCATGTGCTCTATACCTGGAGTCAGATATCTCAACTAAATACAGAATATTTGATTTGTTTAGAAAATTGTTATGGCCTTATTATAAAGCCCTTCATATTCCAAGAAATTTGAAATTTGAACATAGTCATAAGTGTAATCGAATCAGGATGGGAAGTAAATTGAGATCTGCGGAGAACGGGGAAAATACAATAAAGCAAGATGTCTGTCTGACAATACAATGGACCAGTAATTGCGTCTCGACATATATGTGTATATGTGTGCAGTTGATTGTCCATTTCTGACAACATTTTAATCACATATAGGGATATCCAACAAAACGTGTAATTAAAGTAAATAGAAATAATTGCAACATGTGGATAAAAAGTGTTGAATTTTTATTTTTCTCTGTAATACAGATTCAGTAGAGTACTGGCACATAATGTCTGCCAATTGTCTAAATCGGCTTTGCCTACAAAAAGTCATATATTGGTTTTCACATAGTTACGGCTGTATTTTGCTCTGAATCAGTACCTGAATCATTGCCGTCAACTTTTTCTTTAACATACGAGTAGAGGCAAAATCGCACGATCTCGGCGGCCCATCGAGGAGTCCAGGAGATTCGTCACGCAGTGGAAGCATTGTTATTTTTTTTTCGTCAACTTCGTGATGTGTGGCGCTGCCGTACTGAAGCATCAATTTCCGCCGACATCGTTTGGCAACACAATCCATTCATTGAAAAGGTCATGCCAGGATCATTTTCGAAAAAAAAAATGTTCCAACGATACCTCCAGGCGAAAAACCGCATCAAACTGCCATTCCTGGTGAATGAATATTTCTCTATGTGGTCTGCTAACTTCCAAATTTTCGTCAATTAAAATGCAACATGCGGTGAAAAATGGTTATGGATAGACCCAATCCCTCTGATCGGTTCATAATGGATTCAACTGGGTTTTCAGCCACATTTTCAGCAAGATAAAGTTGCAGCTGGGCAAATATAAGGTGCAGTCTTCATATTACTAACCTACCCCAGACATTTAAATTTATCGATTAAATCTACTTTAGCTGTGTGAGAGGTTGGTGTGGCGATGGTAGTCGAAAGCCATAATATTTTCACAGATTTTACAGTGAATTGTCGCCACTTCAGCATATTGTTATGTAGCGACTCATATATATGAATGGTCTTCCAATCAAAAAGCATCACAGTGAGTTGAATGCCGACAGTTCAACAATGGTGCAACATTTAAAATGACACCTCTTGTTGGATAACTGTTTAGTAGTGAGTTAGATGTCGATAGATTAAATAAGTATTCTTTTCTGTGAGCTACGGACTTAATCAAAGATATGTTGTCTCTTTTCGTTATATACCACATGTTTGGATCGATTTTGTACTAATAGATGTGAATCTCTTCGGAGTAATGGTAGGTCAGGAAAGTCCTACCAGTTACTCTATGAATGCTCCAGCTATACTACAATACAATACTATACAAAAAATAAGAATGGCATTGTATGAAATTTATCTTCGAACACTGGGAATTTAAAATCAGAGAATTACTTCAATTTTTTTTTGTTGATGTTCGTTTAGTTTTGACCATATCCACCTGCAGATCTAACTCGCTTTTGAAAGTCATAAACTTTTTTTTCTAACATATCTTGTTTTAGTTTCTGTTCCTGTAAGGCTTTTACCACCTTTACTAGAGAACGGGAAACAAATTCAGATATAGTTCTAAGCGATTTCTTTTCTGATCTGTAATTTGGCAGAGTTCTGGGAGACACTGCTTGCTACGACCCATTTTTCTCTAATTTAATCACAACCCTTTTGAGAGAAAACTTTTAGAACTCAGTCTACATGCTTACCGATAGTCGAAAAGCCCACACAATTGATTTGGTGAAAGACTTAAAATGTTCCCTTTCAAAGTACAGAAGTATAGACAGTTCATCAGCTCGTGCCTTAGCTGCGATCAAACTATCCAACGACAAGGTGGACGATTTTCAGTCGAAATACATCATGAGTGCGAAGCCCTATTCAATTTAAATGGATACGTTACCAAACAAATTTTGCGCCTCCGGGGCCCTTTATGTCGGAGGTATCATCGGACCTAATTTTTTCTAGGACGCCGTGGGTAACACCCTTTCTACGACTGCTGAGCGAGACAGAGCCATGATCAGCGAATTTTTATTTCCACAAATCCATGAATTGGGACTGGTTGGCTAGGCGGTTCCAACTGGGCGGTGTAATTGCATATAGAGCTCTGCCGAGGATAGACATTTCAAAGGATGTGTATCCTGGTCGCCTAATGTCTCGATTTGAAGATTGTTACTTGCCCCCAAAACACTCGTTTTGACTGTTCTTTGAGGGTTTTTAAAGTCGGATCAGATTCTGGAAGATCTCACAGAGACTCTTAAGCAGCTGGAATTTGCAAACCTTTAAGGTGACCATCTATAACCCAAAAATCAAGTTTTAGTGCACCATTCGAACCCCATAAGACCTTCCAAATTACCTGATTTAAATTAAGAGAAAAAATACCGAAGGAATTAAGAAGCATATCTTGGATTATCGCTGTCAAAGCAACGCGAAAATCATCGAAAATCGTTCCTCACGATCTCTTTGAATCGCTTCCGATGAACCGCGACGCTTTTTTCCTCTTCACCGTCATTACTTACGAATTCCACATTCACCGCTGCAGTCACAGCCATGACCCTAATCATCTCCTGATTTCAGCTTTTATAAAACCATATCGCATCCATCAATAAATTTGAAATATGTGCGAGAGCCACCAAAGGGATGGAGAAACATCCAACCCAAATCAATTGAAAGTATCTTTTGGATTTTGAAATTAAAATTTCGCAGAGCCCCTCTGTTCTGATTGCGATAGCTGTCGATGCATTCGCCATATATACCTTCGTCTGATGTTGTTTGGTCATCTTCCGCCATCAAATAGATCCGCAACTCAGATAAACTCTTATCGATGGATACAATAGGTGCTGGTGGTGGTGGTGGCTGTGTTGTACACTTCAAAAGCGGCTTCTGGAATTGTTTACTTCCCTGCGAAGTGATGTTGTCACGTCCTCAGTGTGGCCCTCGAAAGTGCATTCCAATTCGATTCGACTGTGCGACACTGAGAGGTATTCGATTAATTGGTCGTACGTCGCACAGCGTTTGGTTAGGTTTCTCCGATTAATCCGACATCGATCTGTAATTACTACCGCTAAGCCGGGCAAATGAGTTCCACACCACATCAGAGAGCAGCGCGGATTAAAACGAAAGCAAATCTGTCGGATTAATGGGGTTCGCACGCAACCGAAAGTCAAAATTCTATGCGATCCCCTTCGTGACCGCCTATTTGCCCTTTCTATTCCATTCATCCATTCATCCATCCATCAATCAATTGACTTTGTTCGCTCTCGCCTTAATCTCTTTTGCGCTCGCATATGGTTACGGACTATGGTATCGCAAATCGACTCAATGAGGTCATTTGTGGAATGAATTGTCTGAACCGCACTGGTCTCCCGCTCTTCCTACATATCCGTAGGTACTCGCAGCGATGATAATCACCGTCGGAATGGTTTATGCGCTTCTTCGCTTCTGCGTTTCGGGCGATTATTGTGATTATGTGGCAGGATTGTGGCATGGACCCAAAACCCCTAATAACGACTTTTGATCATAACAATTCTGCACAGTCAGCGGGAGGGGACTAAGGCGCTTATTATAGGTTTATCTCTGGTCAAAGTGGAGAGGTCTTTTGTTGTGGCTCTTCATTCGATCGCGTCCTCATACTCGTACGCATACAGGGCAAGCAGAGCAGCTTGCGGCTTCTGGTTGTCGGGTTGTCGGCTATCTGTTGTTCGATGGCAGTTGTTTGGATTTTAAATTTTTGCTTTTTTTTTATTGTGGCTGTCATGTTGAGTACAAAAGCGACTGGATACTGTTGCTTAGCCCGAAGCTCTTTTTGCTGTTTGCTCTTTTGTCCAACATCACCGATGAGGCACTGTTGTTTGTGTAATTACAGAGCGAGAGGTATGCCGTAATTAGAGCAGATACTCGTACTGCCTTCACTCAATGTTGATCGAATGGGCAAGGTATTAAATAATCCGGGCTTCCAGCGTTGAGTTCAAATAAGCCACATACAACGTCTCGAGGTTTGCCGAGTGCAAATGGGACCCTCCAATCCAATTCGAGAAGACAGCACTGCTTTCAAATAGCCTCGGGCGTTTAATGCCCACCATCTGGATGGTACTTGAGATTTGTTGCTCGAGTGTTTATATATGTATATTCGGGAGACGCTCATTGTATGGGGTCCAGAGACGATCGCGTACAGTAGCAGTGGTGGCAACTGCAACTGAGTATCTGTGGTTGTATGTTTTAATTTTATAACCACTCTGGGTTGTTGAACGTGTTATTATGTTGCGACGTGTGTCTACCGGGCGATTCATTTGGTGCGGTGATGGAGCTGGAGTTCTGAAGTTGGAGATGTTGCAGCGATGGTGACGGTGAATGGCAGTGGTTGGTGGCTGGCTGGTTAAGTTGGCTGGTCGAATGACTGGAATGGGCTAGGTAGGGTGTGTGTGCCGAGAGAATGTACGAGAGTAATCAACAGATGCGATTAAAATTAGATGATGGGTAGAGAAGAGGATTTCATTACAGAAGTCTCATGGTACACAGGGGCGGACTTGGGGTATTAGGGGGCCATTGATAAGTTTTTATGCTACAATTTCTTCGTTATATTAGTTTTCTTTCTCCCGAAGCCATGATTTTGAAATTCTTGTTGTCCAAGCGAGAGACTTTGAATTTTGAATTATTAATAGTACTGTTTGGCGGTTTTCATTTTATCATGCTCTCATCTCAGAAAGTTTTGGTCGAGCTTTAAAATAAAATAAGGGCATTCAAAATGAGAAGAAAAAACATCATAAGCAATGCATAAGAGCTAAAGTTTACCGGCTCAATGCCACCTACAACCCTTTAGATGACCGTAGTATAGTACTTACTTCACAGCTTCTAGAAGTCTTTGTTCTTGGTAGGGGTACTAAAATTGCCAAAAAACAAATCGAGCAATATTTTGTTTTACTTCGAATTAGGCTGCAAAGTAGCCTAAGCAGCTCAAGACATCAACGAGGTGCAGTGGTGCTACCAATAACTTCGCAATAGTAAACATAACCTTGAGGATAGAGAAGGTCGCAGACGACCATTGGTCATTAACGACAAATTTTTGAATAGAAAGAAGAAAACCATGCATAACTGTTCGAAAGCTTGCCGGCAACCTTGGCGCAAGAAAGCAGGGGTTCCTTATAGCTTAAAACACACTGGAAAGACACAAAAGCTGGACATTCAAATTGTCTTGAATGAAGCCAAACTAGTTCTTATTTTCGAGCTTTGTCCAAATTATCCTCAGCACGATAAGAATCGATTCAGTAAGACAGTCGGCGACATTGTTCTTAATGGTTGAACCAAAATCGGGGTCGACAACACATTTTAAACGCAAGTTTTCCTTACAAAGAAGAAGAATTCGTGCAGGTTCAAGAGTGTACGCCCTTATGATATTTGTCACACTAACTGGACGGGGTGCAGATGGTTTGTGGCGAAGATGTTCGTTCACTACTCTCCGGTGGTGATTGTCCTAGATAGGATTTGAGAGATTCGACTGAATTTACGTTGGTTGTAGTTCACAGCAACTCTTTTGTTTCTGTATTAAGGTGTTATATTGTGAATGCATACACAGAGTATGCAGAATTTTGAAGTGATCTTATGCTGCGAGTGTTATGCCTTCGTCAGCACTTTTTGATCATCTCTCATTCAAAACTGATGTTGTTGCACAGTTTTTCCGTATAGGAATTATTCTTTTTGACGGACTTCAACTACAGACTACAGACCGGTGATGATTACCATTGGACCACGACCACCCCCTTGCATCTGTATAGGATGCCTAGGCATTTCGAAGCGTTCTTGGTAATATCGAGTATGTGGTCGCTCCAGCTTAGGTTGGCACTAACACACATACCGAGAATGGAAAGCCTTCGGCTTCTGAGATGCAAGTGCCATGGTCAAGTTTCATGGTCAATGGCTGAGGGTTTATGTTACGCTTTAATGATAGAAGACAGCATTGGGCTTAGGAAGCATTAAATTCCACTCTATTTTTCTTACCCCATTCAAAAATGCTCTCAATGTCGGAATTTAATGAGCTTAACATACGCTGCCGTTCACAGCTTACAACCGTAGAACAGGGCCGTGAAAATGTGAACGAATATGAGAAGCTGAGGGTACTGTGATCGGCGAAGGAGTGGATTGGGTTAGAAGTGGCAGACAAGAGATCGTTTATAAAAATGAGAAAGAGAGTCGGAGATAAGACGGAGCCCTGGGCAACACCGGCATTTAAATAGTGAACATCAGACTTGAATCTGTCCAAAACAACTTGTATTGAACGATGCGAAAAGTAGCTTCAAACCCACTGCCAAACCCTATCAAATGCTTTTGAAATATCTAGCGCAACAATTTTGCTTTCACCTACTTAGTGGAGCGAGTGATTCCACTTTTCGGTGAGATATGCCATCAAATCACGAGTGGATCTGTTACAGCGGAAACCATACTGCTGGTCATTGACGAGTTTCCAGGTCTCAAGATATTTCATGTGCTGACGACTGATCAGCGTTTCCATGACCTTGGAGAGAAAGGACTTTAGTGCAATGGGTCGGTAGTTGGATGGGAGAGAGGAGTTGCCTTATTTCGGAAAAGGCTGGACAAATACTGTTTTCCATCTACTCGGAAAGAGTCCAGTGGTTTTGTCAGCGTGGAAACTCATCTTCCGAATTATGGGGGAAATACTATCTGGACCAGCGGATTTATGAATGTCGAACTCTTTGAGGATCCTTGCCACTAATCGACTACGGAAATGTATTTGTCCCATGGTGGAAATAACGTACTCGATGTCAAGTGGAGACAAAGTACAAGCAGGAAGCTGCGAGCTGGCTGCGAAGTGAGCAGCGAGTAAATTAGTTTTATCTAAGGATTTGACAGCTGGAGTGTCATTATGAATAAGCGTCGGGATAGACGACGAAGTCGAGTTTTTGGTGTTCTTAACGAATGACCAGAAACTTTTGCTACCTTACAACAGTTAAGGATTTTACGCCTTAGTTTTTGGTCAAACTCAAATTTTACACGCCGTTAGTAAGTGTTGCAGTCATTCCTGGCCCGTATGTACCTTTTTCGGTTATCCTCTGAGGCGCTTGTGAATGCTGTTGTCGAGGAAGCACAACGAACAGTTGAAGCTCCGAAACAGGTTGTTAAGGCCACACCAATTGGCTTTTTCTTAAAGCCATACTGTTTTTTTTCAGACCTCTTTCCCTTTTACGGACTTTGGGACACGAAAATTTAGCTGACGTCTAGAACCTAGAGGTGATAACACATTTACAGTGTACTTATTAGGGAGGGAGGTAAGCAACAAGTCCAGTGTGTTGGCGACATGACCTGCAACATCAGGAATACGTGACGGCTCATTCACAAGCTGAGTAAGGTGGTTCAACTTGGCAAAGATTTCGACATACTCCAGAATGTTGAAGCCGCCAAAATTTCTATCTTTCCTTCGTAAGAGTATTTTCACTGCGATAAAATAGGAGAGACTCTCCCAGACCATTATATTTCCCCCGCCGTGTTTTATGGTCCTCGCGTTGTATTCAGAATCGAATTCCTCTCCCGCTGGCCTTCTAAGATACTATTCTTTGGTATCAGGCCCAAACAAGTTTACGAGTATTTTGATTTCGTCGCACCAAATGTGCGCGATTTTGCAAGTGTCTTTTTTTGATGAAGAATAATTCTTGACAAAAGCCATTCGATCTTTTGTATTCTTTTCGATAACAAGGACAAGCTCTGAGTCGATGTTCGATTAGTCTTGTTATTCACCTGCAGGTCTAACTCGTTTTTGATGTCCGTAGAAGTCATAAACTTTTCTTTTTAATATATCTTGTTTTAGCTTCTGTTACTGTTAGGCTTTTACCACCATTACCAGAGAACGCGAAACCAATTTAGATATACATAGCTCTAAGCGATTTCTTTTCTGTTGCTTGGCAGAGTGCTGGGGAACAATGCTTGCTACGACCCATTTTTCTGTAATTTAATCACAACCCTTTTGAGAGAAAATCTTTAGAACTCAGTCTACATGCTTACCAATAGTCGAAAAGGCCACGCAATTGGCAAAAGACTTCAAGATGTTCCTTTCAAAGTACAAAAGTACAGACAGTTCATCAGCTCATGCCTAAGCAGCGATCAAGCTCTCCTGAGCCTCAAAGACCAGGTGGACGATTTTGAATCGATATACATCATGAGTGCGAAGCCCTATTCAATTTAAATGGATACGTTACCAAATAAATTTTGCGCTTCCGGGCCATTTATGACAGAGGTGTCATCGGACCTTATTTTTTCGAGGGTGCCGTGGGTAACACCTTACTGTGACTGCTGAGGGACACAGAGCCATGATCAGCGAATTTTTATTTCCACAAATCCATAAGTTGGGACTGGTTGACTAGGCCGTTCCAACTGAACAGTGTAATCGCATATAGAGTTCTGCCGAGAATAGACATTTATGGTGATGGTTTGCTAGTCTTCTTCGAACTGCATATTTCAAGAGATAATTTTTGTCCGAACAAAGTTTATTTTGCAGATCAGTGGTACTGGTGCGGAATATATCGATTGCAAATCATAGTTAACGATGACCGGCATCTTATTTGGATACGGGTGAACGGTTGGGTGTGGGAGTTACAAGAGCAGTACTCTTCAGCTGGGATATCTTCGATTGAGTTCTTGGTATTTTAGGAGTGTGTATTGGTTGGAAACAATTGGGAAACAAAGAATGATTCAGAGAAATTTTTATTTTCTTTAATAAGAATTCGACAGCCGGTGAAAACTTTATTTCAGTAGACCGTTAACTAGTTTCACGCACTTTTAAGTCAAAAATATTTTTTTTTGCATACTTTATGGGTTTAACTGCTCGGGATAGATATCGACTACCTCGACATACTACTCAACTCGTCATATACTACTTGCTTAGTTGGCTTTGAATAATTCGAAAATTCGATCGTTAAAAAATGTGGTTCACAGTTAATATCTTTGGTTTTTCCTTAACTGTGTTGAAGTCTGATCCTTCAAGCCATAAAACAAACCTTTTTCTAATCGTTCGCTCCTTAAACAGTATATTTCATCGCTGTTAAGTACAGGGACTTTAAGTGTTTAAAAAAAAAAAAAACTTTTAAAACACTTAGACTTTTAGCAGTGTTTTCAATTTTTATAAAAATATGACTCTTGGCAATTATTCGTGAAATTATTCGCATTTCGATATCAACCGAAAGCACATCTACAGGTTTCTATACGAACAATCTTTTCAAAGACCCGCTCAATTTCGTTCCGAATATTCTTTTATAATTGTTGTTGGGTTTTCTTTTCTTTTCTAAAGCCTGAGAATGACGTGATATTGTCTTTTAGTCGTTTTTCAGCGACAATTTACGCTGCAGCAGTAATGTTCACGTAAGAGCCTCCACTTTTTGGTTCGGTCCCCGACAATAATACTAACTTGGACCAATATTCACAAAAAAAAAAATCCACGAATACTACGATATTACAGTTTTTAAGTTTGGACCAATTACATTGTAAGTTTGAATAACTTAAATGTGCCTTTGAATATTGTGTAACTATCCAAACATTTTTGTATTGCATTGTATGTGGCGTCTACTTCGCAGGGATACCATAAAAAATTCCGAAATTATTCACTACAACATATGCAACACGACTTGTGAACATTTTTTTATTGACTTGAAAAAATACCATGATTTGACAATCGTCTTACCAAGCCCTGGTTAGCGTATCTACCTGATTTCAGATATTTTGTTAAGTCTAATTCTAGGTTTGATAAGCAACGGAGATAGGGAAATAAAATATTGAATGCGGTACGAATAAAGAGTTCTGGAAAAAATACTTATCTTTCTCATATTGCTCAATGTCAAATAAAGGAAGGAAGGCCTACATCCTTATATAAAAATGTACTTTTTATTAAAATTTTTAGCTTTGAAAACTATTGCCTACTGCTTTATTGAATGAATAGGGCCAGTATATTCTGGCATTAATATTAAAGCCAGACCCATACATACTTGACATATTTGATTACATACGTTTTCAAGAAGCCAATAAAAATAAATAAATATAAAAAAATGTACGCTCATTGTGAAAGCAATGCAAAAAAGAAAGACGCCCGGACCAGTGGCGGAACAATTCACTTTCACTTGAAATAGTTTTTGGGTTTAAATCTCTCTCTTTAAGTTCAAAAATTCTCCATTAGCAACGCTTCAAGGCTAATTCCAACTACAAAAACGATATTGAGGCTTAAATGCAAAAATGGTAATTGATTACGCGTGGGCATTTTACGGACATTACACTTTCTTTATTTAGGGTATATTGCAAAATTAGACACAGACTTCTACAGCGGCTTCAAGTCTTCAAAAGTCTAATTTTCATTATTCAGCATAAGAGTTAAAAAAAAAAAGAAAACAACAATGGTATAGTGACACAAACCGCTGATGATGAATGTGCTTACAATACTAGTAACTAATTTTAAAAACACATTTTTTAGATTTTTACTTCAACTACTATATACTAGACTACGTGCAATATATATCAAACAAATCCTTCTGATAATAAAGTTCATGGTGGTGCATTAATTACAGTAAGATAGAAAAGTAAATCAATGGAACTTGCAGCCTCCAAATCCGAAGATATCGAAGGGACTAACATACAAATTCAAGAGACTTATTGAGCTTACTTCAAGCTAAACATAATCGAACTTAGTAACTAATGAGAATGGGTGAGGGGGCGCGATTCTTTAAAACTAAGACTCGAAGGAGGGAAGGCTATTGAGAAGACGGAGTTTTAGGCATGGAGTGCTGAGGTTGAAATCGAAGTTAGTATTCGAATCAACACCTGCCAGCATACAGGAAATGGGTTCATTGAAGCCGTATGAGGTGCGGGGGGTGGTAAGATAGAAGATACGAGGATTGCGTGTATTACGAGGGTTAGTGATAAGACATATGGGTGGCGCAGTCCATGGTACCTGAAACAAGTCTATGAATGAAGATGATGTCAGATACTCTTCTCCTTTCCTCCAAAGTACTCAAGTTGATTAGCTTAGGACGGTCTTATAGGGCGGTAAGAATAAAGGATTGTTCCGGGCAGACCTCGAAGAGCGCAACGTAGGAATTGACGTTGGATGCTTTCAATTCTAAATATGTAGGTTTGCTGATAAGGGGACCACACTTGAGATGCGTATTCGGGAAGAGGGCGAAGAAAGGTAATATAGAGGGATCGAGTCACGTAGGGATTGGAGAATTCTTTAGACCAACGTTTCACAAAACCAAGTGCAGAGTTGACTTTATGAATTATATCTTCGATATGTGCGCGAAAATTGAGCACATAGTATGCCAAAATCACGGATAACCTGAACGGTGGAGATGGGCTGAAGTAGAGACGAGGAAGAGGTTTGATTCGTTTACGTGAAAAGGTAATCGATTGGCATTAGGAAATGTTAAGCTCCAAGCATTTTTCGGAGCACCAGACGGAAAAGCTGCTGAGATCCGATTGAATAAGGGAAGAATTTTGTTGCGAGGAAATGGTCTTGATGAACTTGGTGTCTTCGGTGTACAGTGGGAGGTGGGAATGTTTGATGACAAGCTCAATGTCGTTAATGGTAAGAATAAAAAGAAGTGGACCTAGGTGACTACCTTGGGGAATGCCGGAAGAAGCTAAGAAAGGGTTGGAAAAGGCAGATCTAAAAAGAACACTGTAGTAACGGTTTTGTAAATAAGAATATATCCACTTCAACGCAGTGGGTTCAACGCCAAGGGAAGCTATTTTGAAGAGTATTAGTTAGTGGGAGAAATCAGTTGAAATGACGTCGACCGCATTTCCTTTCTCTAATGCTGAGAGTGTGAACGACACAAATTCGACAAGGTTTGTGGTTGTAGACCTGCATTTGAGGAAGCCATGTTGTTTAGAGGAGATTAGAGATTTGCAATGGAAACTTAGAGTGTCACACAAGATACTTTCGGAAAATTTGGGTATGTATGACAGTTTGGGGTGGGCCGGTAGTTGTTAACATCATTCTTCGGACCTTTTTTGTGAACAGGAGTTATAAAAGCGGTTCTCTATCTTCTTATTCTTCTTTTCCTTTTTATCCCGGCGTCGTTATGGTCAGAAGTGTAGGACCATAACCTTCCCACTTAACTGCATTCCTACTGGTCCGCTTGTGGGGTCCGCCGGTTTGACCTCAGAAAGTAGCGGCAGGCTTCCCGGTTTGGGATTACTTCATCGCTGAGGCCAATCAAATGCTGGTGTTTTTGCATTTGTTTGCACCAATTGTTTTTCGGCCTGCCTTTTTTGCGTGTTGAAATTGGAACGTTGATTGATAACGCCTTTTGGACGGGGTTCAAAGGATCTCTCCTTTGAACATGGCAATACCAACTGAGTCGGTCGCGCTCTATATTTCTTGTGATGGTTTCTTTTACGTGGAGGCTTCCTCGGATCTTTGAACTTCTAATTCTGTCACGCTTTGTTACTCCCGCTGTCATGCGAAGCATCTTCATCTCAGTTGCCGTTAATTTGCTCTCATACTTTTTGTGCATTGTCCAGCATTGTGAACCGTATGTGAGCGCCGGACGTTCAACTGAAGTGTAGAGCCTTCCTTTCAGCTTAGGGGGCATTTTTCGATCACAGAAGATGGCGGAGATATTTAAACTTTTCACACTTTAGAAGCACTCTTCCATTCAAGTAAATGTCTGGAATAGGCTGATGAGGGTCAGAGAACGGGCAGCACAAATACTCTGTCTTCTTTGAACTAATACGATACCCGTGTCCCTCAAAAATGTCCACCCACACATCAAGTGCTCGTTGTAGGGACGCCTGATCATCATTTATAATGGCCCAATCGTCAGCAAAGAATAGCTGGTGCACATTGGGGTCCGTCACTTTTCCTTCAAGCAAGCAATCAAGGACTGCTATAAAAAGCAGTGGGCTGAGGACGCTCCCTTGGTGTACACCGACTTTGATTGCGAACTCTTCGGTGACTCCTGCGGTGCATCTTACTCTTGTTGTTGCTCTCTCGTACATGTCCATAATCACTCGCACGTAGGTTTCTGGAACTCCTTTTTGTCTTAGCGCTACACATAAAAGATCTCTTGGTTGCCGGTCAAAGGCCTTCTCGAAATCAACCAACACCATATGCAAGTCCTTTGAAGAATCACGATGCTTTTCCATCATGATCCTTATACTTTGGATTGCATCTGTTGTTGATTTACCCGAGACAAACCCGCACTGGTCATCAGATAGTCGTATTATTTTCCGCAGTCGGCTATCTAATACCCGTTCAACGATCTTCATGGTGTGCGACATCAGCTTGACAGAACGGTAGTTATCACAATTTCGCGTATCACCCTTTCCTTTGTGCAATGGAAGAAGATAGCTTTCCCTCCATTGATTAGGCATAGTGTCGCCTCTCATAAGTTTGGAGATAAGAACCATGAGCCATCTAGACCCGATGTCTCCCATCTTTTTCCAGAACTCAGAGGGTATCGCGTCCGGCCCAACAGCTTTTCTTTTCTTGGAGTTTTTAACCGCGTACCGAACTTCTTCGACTGTGATGTCGGATATTTCGGCATGATTCGGGGCGGCTCTTGGAAAGTACACTCGGGGAAACTGTTCGTTCAGAAGTTCCTCGCAATACTGTCGCCATCTGTGCAGAATTTTTTCGTCTTCCACAAGGAGTTGGCCTTCAGCATTGTTAATAAACTTTGGGAAACGAATCTCCTGAGCATTTCTTCTTCTCTGGGCGGCTATCTTAAAGATATTTGCTCCTTTGTTCAAATTGTTTTGTCGAAGCTCCTGGGTAGCCTGGTTCCTGTCAGACGCGGAAGACGATATTTCTTCCAACTCCTGATAGAGGCCTTCCATGCTTTTCGCTTTGAATACGGCGCATTTTTTCTTCGCGATGCCTTTGCAACATCTATATACCTTTTCACGGCGAGCTTTTTCCTCTCTATTAATAGAAGAGCACTTTGACCAAGCTTGGAAAGCCATTTTCTTTTCGTGTATCACTGCTTTGGCTTCGTCTGTCCACCACCAGGTTTCTTTTGCGTGTTGGCAGGGGCCTTTAGATGTTCCGAGCAGTGATTTGGCTTTCTCCAGGCCAAATTGTTGTAGGGAATCCCACATGTCTTGTGCTCTGCACTCCTCATTACCGACCTCATCGATAATGGAAGAGAGGTAGTTTTCCATGATGGTAATAAAAGCTTCGCCTTTTCCTTTATCCAGCTTATACCACTTGATTCTCTCAGACACCTTCGTTTGCTGCTTTGACTTCTTTCTCGCATCCATAAAAAAATCAGTCAGGAGGAGACGGTGTTGAGGGGCGATCGCGTCTCCCAGGATCACTTTGTAATCTTTAACTCGTGGCTTCATGAAACTGGATACCAAATGATAGTCTATTTGAGTTTCATTTCCGCCGTTGCTATAAGTGATCAGGTGCCGGCTTTGTTTGACGAACATGGTATTTTCACATGTTTAGGATATCTTCACCTGAAGAGTTCCTGGTGCCGTGTCCCAGCCCTCCGTGGTAGCCTTCATAGTCTTCGCTTGTCTTCCCGACATGTCCGTTTAAATCTCCCCCAACAAACAAAAGCTCTTCCTTTGGGATGATTTTGACAAGGTTGTGGAAATCTAGCCAGAATGCATCTTTTTCTTTTTGTTCGCATCCTACTTGAGGGGCATATGCGCTTACGATGTTCCACACCTCACCATGCATCACCAATTTGAGAGCCATCAAACGGTCACTGGACTTTGAAATGGTTAAGACGTTGCCAAGTAACTCTGCCGCAAGGATGATGGCGATTCCGTTTTTTCCTTGTTCCAATCCATAGTAAAACATCTTGTAGGCTTTTGTTTTAACGTCCAAGAAACGTGCCCGATTACCGGTGTTTCGCCATTTCGTCTCTTGTACGCACAGGATGTCTACTCGCCTTCTAACCATCATTTCTTCAAGCTCATAGCTGCGCCCACTCATGCTTCCAACGTTCCAACTCGCGACTCTTAAATGTGGCTTACGCCGTTGCATTACTTTGCTATCCCCCGGAAATCCTATAGCTCTGACCCGAGCATTGCTGCTCGTCCCAGGATCACGACCATTAGTAGTGCCTGGCGGGGTACTCCAGATTTTTTATTTTTTTTTTTGATTGATCTTACTCTTACAACACCGGCGATCTCCAGTCGTGTCAACCCACTGATTTGCATGCACACTTGTGGGGCAGTTTAATGGTGGTATATGTGTCCCTAGGCTCACCTTGGTGTTTTCTAAATTGCCTAGATGTGATTTTTGTTTACCTTTGTTTAGTCGCCTTTTACGACAAGCGATAGGTATCGCTGCAGGGATATTCTTTACCCGTCCCTGCACGAGTGAAAAAAAAAACGGTTCTCCATGTCTGGGGAAATTCTCCAAGGGACATGGATGAGTTGAACATTTTTGAGAGCGGGTCAGAAATAATGGAGGAACATTTTTTTAGTAATATGGCAGGAAGACCATCGGGCCCAGGTCTTCCATTTTCAATGATATTGGGGTCAAGAGTACATGGGAGAAATGGTCCAAGGGAGAAATTTGGTAAGTAGTCGAAATAAATAGTGTCCGGTACAAAGGAGTCATCGGCGAAAGATTGTTTGAAAAAGTTGACAAAAAAGTTGACGATAGTTTTGGGATCATTCGAGGTTTCGCCATTGAAGGAGAGTGAAGTTGGGAGCCATCAGATTTCCTTTTGTAGTTGACAAACTGAAAGAAGGACTTAGGATCATTAATAAGATTGGCTTGCGTTTCAATCAATGGCAGATAACTACCAATGTAGTTAGAAAAGTCATTGGGGATTGAGTACAAAGGAAGATTGCCCACAGTTTATTTTTTGTGTTTTTTAGTGAACGGAGCGGAGCCTGCGACTATACCAAGGAGGGGAGGTAGATAAATGTTCGGATCTTTTCCGATCGTAAAAAGAAATAGAATTGAATATTTCTCGGTAGAAAAAAGATATGGCGTCGTTAATTGTAAGGCTGTCAAAATTAAAGGAGGCGGAGGTTAACTATTCAATGGTGGAGAGTCGTGAAAAAATTAAAGAAGAATCGGTGAGAGGAGCTAAGGGGATCAGTTGTGAAAATCAGGTTTAGCGGTCTACCCATGTAATTTGTTATGCCACTAACTTGGTTTGAATCAGTTTGGCGATCTAAGAAGAGACATTCTTTGGCAGCAGAGGGATTAGTGGCAATGTAAAATGATTGATCGTCTGATGGAGCCCATTTAGGAGAAACAAAATTGAAATCACCAAAGAGAAGGATATTAAAGAACTCGTAATACTTAATAAAGAGGCACTTGAGGCTGACAAAGTCAGTAGGAAGACCTTCCTGTTGAATGAAGACCATTACACTAGCCTTCGTTTTACCTTCATAGCAGGCCGAGACTGGTTTATCATGGAGATAGTCCAAAAAGAGACGAATGTTACGTCTTTTTATCCCTTAGACGAGAGAGAGCATAGCGGCAGTCAGTGGGGTTACTAACTTGCTTGGTAATTTTGACTGAGGGGGGTAGAATCGGATCAATGAAAGATTGGGTGGAGTTAGGAGGAGAGGTTGTTGGATTTGGCAATACCTATAGTGTGAGAGAGCGAGTATGGTGTGGATGTATTAGAAAAGGCCGGGGCTGAGAGGTTGAGGACGTGGGAGCTGCGGAAATTAGGTTAGTTCGCTCCAGATTTGAGATCGAAATTATGAAAAGAATTACGAAAGGGTGCTTGCGTTGGTGGCGAGGGGCTAGCGATGGTAGAACAAGCAGTTTGAATCAGATTGAAGGAAGCTCGTTGATGTGACGGTTGTGGTGGAGCAGAGGAAGAGGTGTCAGCATATGGGAGTTGGAGGGGTGGGTGAAAGATGGGAAAGGTTTTGTTTTGAAGCTTCAGTTATGGTGGGGGTTAGATTGAGATTTAGGAGGATTATCATAAGTGTTGAGCTTATTTTTAGTTTTCTTAGAGCTAGGTACAAAGATTTCTCTTTTTATAATTATTGAGCGGCTTGGATATCGAGTCAAAAACCTTTATAGCAATTGAAAAATACATTTTCCAGCAGCTATGGAGCTTCTAAACCAGTTCAAACAGATAATACAATAATATTTTGGCTTACGCACGAACTTTCCTAAAGGGGGTCAATATGAACTCGCCTTAAAAACTAACCCAGGTCTGCTTCCCTATTTAAATTTTTAAAAATTTTTCAGGAAAATATTTTTGTGTAGAAGAGCCTTGTTTTTAGTGTTTTTGAGTCCATTCGTAAACACTGATATTAGTCTTCATAGTATGTAGCCTCTTGAATGACACTACGTAATAATGAACTTTAGCGTAATTACTGTAGCTATTTAGCTGTTAGATATACGCTCACTATGACTTTGGCTAGGACAAGCTGTTACATAGAAGTGGTGTCAAAATTGTTTGCCTTCGATTACTTCTCCACTTACTTCTCAAATAATTTTAGTAGATAACTTTTAAAACTTTAAGGCACGGTGGCACCTGAGCAGTTATAAATTAACACTGGCGCCCTGCACTATCAGATCCGTCCCTGGCACAGCACAGTAGTCGCTTTGTAGCATAATAAACACATAACTAATATCAACCATCTGCAACGGTCCAGCAGAAGCACTCAAACATCATCGGTACCATCAGAGCAGTCGACGACAACGAAGACGACGCCGGAGAGTACCATAATCTCATGCTTTTCCTCCTTCCACGCTGGTTATATTGTTATTGTTGTTGTTGCTGATGTATCGCGAACCTTGCTCGGCTCAGTAGGTACAGCAGTAAAGACCGAAACAACAACACCGGTCGATTCAGTGCACTAAACCTCTAAATACTGTAGAGGGACACAATAATTGCTTTAATGGTTTGCTCCAAAAGCTCCTCCAGGGGGGACGGTCCAGCTTGGTCTTGTACACACAAACACAACCATACCATCCGGATGAGTACATATAATATTAAATGAGTTTTGGACATTACCCGGTGTATCGAAGGAATGAATGTACTATGGGTATGTTGTAGCGACTGGGGCGGTAAAGTGGCAAGGACGAAGACCAGCCACCGATCACTCTAATTTTCGCATAAAACGAAATTAAAGTAATTTCCAACCTAAGCCGGAGCTCTTAAATAGTGAATGAAGCACAAAACGTCGATGCGGAGCAACATAGTCGCAACGATGCACCACTCGAGCACTCGAGCACAGAAGCACAAACGAGAGCGGTAGCAGCACAGGAGTAACAGCAGAGCAGCCGCCAGTAGCAAGATAAAAATTACTCCTCCCGCGGCTTGATTGTCGACAGGCCGTTGATGAGTTTGCACCGGACTTGTAATCAAATAATATTCTATATGGTATAGTGGTAGCAAGTATGGTGGACGTCTCAACGATGGCCCACAGCTAGTTGTGGTGCAGCGTGTGTGTTACAGCAGGAGCAGCCACATTGCAACTACCTTATTTTCATAATGCACAACAGATTGGAGATTGATTGAAGGCTATTAAACTCAGTAATTATTTATAAAATGCGAGCTCATTTCGCTGGAAGCCTGGAAGGGGGCTTATCACCGGCTTGCATCTTTTATTGCTGCTCTAAAGTATGTATGTCCCATGCAGCAGCTAAGAGCTTCTGTGTGTGCTGTGATCCATTTTGTTGTTACTACGCTGTCCATGGACTTCGTCATCGTCTCGTTGCCCCAAAGTGTCTACTGTGTGGTGCTGTCGTTGGAAAATGGGTGCTGGTAGCCCGATCATGCTGCTGTCACTACTACTATCACGACTGTCCTGGGCTTGTAGCTCTTGCTTTTCGTCTCAGTGGGTAATTATTGTAATTTGTATCTGTAGAACGAAATGAATTAAGGGAATTACATGCAAACATAGAGAGATAAAAAGTAAAGCCATAAAAAAAGATACTTTCCGTACTTACACACTGTAGCTGTATCTCTGTGTCTCTCAACGTCTATAAGACGTCGGTTAGATGGTGCGGCAATTTTCTGAATGGAATGGGATGCTGGCACCACATCCGAACTCGTGGATTTTTGGTCATGGTCATGGTCAAAAATAATATTTTCTTACCTCTTGTTTCGTTTCGTTTCTCGTTGTAAGATATTTTTGTAATTTTTATAATTGGTCAAGTGATTATCTGTGAGATTTTGTGCCTTCTCCTCGGTACGATTCGGCGTGTTTGTGTGGGGCTGAATTTATTTTGTTTATTGGATGTAATTTGGTTCTCTGAGTATGTTTCGATGTTATTTTTTCTATTTTCGGGATTGTGGGTATGAAATTGCGTGAAACTTATGATGGATTACATCCGGGAAGATATGAATCATCTGCACTTAGGAATAGATTAGAGGGAGTACGCGCTCTTTTCGATTTGATTTTCCTTTGGTTCGGGGTAATGGCACATAGATCTTGGGAGAAGGTGTGCTCTAAAATTGTTTTCAATTACGGTTTTCGTTACTTTTTCGGATAATTGTGTTTTTTGGTAATTTTTGAGAAATCACGTTGAGTTTATCCGCACGATACTCTCGGACTCGGCTCGAGCTATTATATGGTTTTCTAGTATCTGTGGATTCTTGGAATTACACACAGTAGCGATTAAGGCTTTTTGGTGTTATTTTTTTTTGGTAAAAAGCTGTTAGTTGCGGGACTCGACTACATTTTCTTCTATCTCAATAAGGTCATTCTCTTGCTAGCATTCTACATAGTGAGATTGGCTTCTTGGCCAGTAGAATTAGTAGTAGAGAGCTGCTCCGTTATTGTAATGACAGAGAATTTTTCTTTAAAAAGAACAATTAATCATGAGAGTAAGTAAATTTATTCAAATGCTCAGAGGAACGTTTTGACAAATATGTATACGAAATTTGTTCAAGAAATAAGGTGATTTGTTGGATTTCGCGAACTAAGTAGATTCGATTTTCTATTTCTTTTCCTTTGTTACATTAGTACACATATTTCCTAGCATATATTGATATTGCTAAGCATTTTAGATAGTTTGTCTTGCAGATATAGAGGTTAGACGTGTTTTGGTGCACTTGGCCACTTTTTGCTATTGAAAAAATAGATCAAAAAATCTGTCTCAAATTTAGAAATAAGTGCTCCAACGTACTTGAAAGTTGCATTTGGCGAGTTTACTTAAGCTAAAAAAATGTTTATAAGTAGTAAGAGCTCTTCACAGAAGGCGGTGAAGATGCTAATGACCGCCCTAGACCGTCCAGCACGTCAACAACAGATGAAAACTTTGAAGCAGGCGAATCCTCGAATCACTATCAGAGAAGATATTAGTATAGAGGCTAGCTCATGCCATATATTTTTTTAGATATTGTGGGCATGAAACCTGTATCAGTGAAGTTTGTTCCGAAATTGATAAATGTTGCCCAAAGGAATGAGCAGCACGGCTCAGGAGCTGTTTATAGCCAAGAACAATACCGCAATCATGCCTCAGCCACCGTATTCACCAAACATGATCTCTGCTAATTATTCTCTTCCCACACTGAAAAGAGCTATTGTAGGGCGCAGATTGGTCATGATTGGGAAGATAATCTAGGCCTATCCTTACATTGTCTTCCATCTGCGCCGCGGCCATCCTGGCGGTCTTTTTCTATTCATTATTATTTTGATTATTCGTCCACTATCCATTCGCTTTACGTGCCGTGCCCATTTTAGACTTTGAATGGGTTTTGGGTTTGAAAGAACTTCCTCGAGTTCTTGATTATGAGATTCGCCTGTTTTTTCGCCCTTTTTCCCATCATAGATTCCGCATAAGATCTTGTTTTCAAAATCACCAAATCTATTTTTGTTCTTTTGATTCAGAGACAAAGCTTCACATCCGTAAAATGTCATTGGCATTACTATGGTGGCGGGATCATTTTAATCACGAAGAAGCACGAGTTGCAGCTTTTTATTTATTTCCATCTTTATGTCGTTTTTGGCAGTCAATACGGTTTCCTATGTTCTCAAAACGTTTATCGAGTTCAGCTTGCATTTACTTCTAAGTCCACTTTTTTTCCTACCATTATTAGGCTTCTTTTAACTGTTTCTTCACCATCCCCTTGAAGGTAAGAACCGTCAGCGTAAGCTAGAATGGATGTGATTCCATGGGGGTTACTCCCCTATCATTTACTCGAATCTAGATCTCAATTCGTATTCCAGCACCAAAAACAAAAAAAAAGAAGTGGCGACAAGACGTCTCCTGGTTTTATTCCTTCAAGTATTATTATAATATATAACTAGTAAGCCACTTTGTCAATGGGAAATTTATGACAGTTTAGTTTCTATGGTATAATCCCTCGAAACAGATGGAAGTATGCGATAATGTCACACACATCAATGTATTCTCAAAGTTGAAACAACAAAAATGTTGTGCTGTGGAGGGGTGGAGAAAACAGAAATTCAATCAAAAACATTAATGTGAAATGGGAGCCAAGTTCAATATTATGATATATTAATAAATCATGCGCTTAATCTTAAATCCGGTTTAAATCACTCCAGCATTAAGTTTTTGCTAAATTTTATTACATAGTGCACCACTTCAGACAAATACCTTTCTAACGGTGTATCGCACTTGATTGTGCGACTTTTAGTTTAGGAGGAGAAGCATCTTCACTGGCGTATTATATACATAGATATATGTATATTTAGTCTATGATACATTTTCGCAGGATTTTTTTAGGTGGATGGTGTAGATAGATTTTCTTCGAGAAGAAGTCTGCAATTAGCTGTTGGCCGATTCAAGGCCATATTGAAAATTTAAGACAAGTCCTTGAAACCCAATTGCTTTCCAAAAAAAAATCGATTAACAAATAAATAATACATTTAATTGTAATTCAATTGGGCAACCCCATATTGCGCAATCCCTCTTATAGAAATGAAGCAAGTTAGGTGAAAATTGTAAGCATACTCTTTAGTTTAATGGAAAAAACGTCCAGGGGCGGGAACTAGTGCCGTTTTATCTTAATGGACTGTTTACCACTGACATTAAGGATGTCTAAAATAAGACCCATCTATAATATAGAGAATAAATATGAATACTATAGAATGATCGCTATTCTAGACGTTGTCGGGTAATGCAATATAGAGGCTAAATTTCATAAAAAGGCCTAGAAGTTTGAATGAAAACGTGAATGAGAAAAATATGGAAAGACTTTTTAGAAGCTATCAAATTTATTGGCCAAAACAAAAACCATTTAAATACTTCCGTAAAACATCTAATATTCAATAGAATCAGAATGAGAGAAACTCTAAAGAAAGGTAAGAAGAAGTACGCACAAAAAGCAACAGTCTTTTACATGAAATTATTAACGACGAAAAAACAGAAATTATTGAATGCCACAAAGTTCATTATGAGGGACACTATTTTTTATATTATACTTCTACGCATCTTTTAACCGTGTAAATACAGTTTTTGAATCATATGGGCAAAAGCAGTTTGATAGATTTTCAAGATAATATCACGGTAATGAACCAATAGAAAACGAAGTCCGAATTCTTTCATAAATGTACTGTTCGAAACAAGTAGTTTTTTCTACAACACAAATCAATGTTCTCGTATCTACCGACCGAATAGTCAACAGACTACAACTTCCATCACATTTAACAGACGCCGAAAAAAGAGTTCCCGAAGAAATGTTTTTTGTTTCTGGCAGAACTCCGATTGGGACATAGAACTCCAATGTGGAAGACTACAATACATATTCTAGCGTCCAATCGCGAGGAGTTGAACTTCTTAACGGTATTGACCAATATTTTTGGGATCTTCAAAGAAAGTGAATATCTCGAACTTTTTTTCCAAGTCAAATATTTTTGAAGGAATTTTACTTCATAAATACAAAAAAGGTTCTGCTGAAAGTCATCACATTTTTGTGAAAATTAATGTTGACCTGAGCAAACTTGTCGGAAGTTGCTTGCACTTTTTAAAAGTGGTGAATTCGATTTGGAAGAAAAGGAACGAGCTGAACAATAGCAAAATCTCGAAGATAAATAATTGGAATAGCTCAGTAAAATAGTTTTGATATCATAAAAAAAACTGTCTGAATATCTGGAGGTTGGCAAGTCAATCAAAGTGGGAAAGTGGGAAAACCACTTAAAACCGCATGAATGTTCCGCAAAGCAGAAAAATTGGTTCCATACAATTTGAAATCAAGGGAAAGGAGATTTTTCGCCGGTGAAAAGCAACCTCAATGGCAGACCAAGAAGAGACTTTTACACCATTATCACTATCAGTGAAAGGTGAATCCATTACAACATCCCAAGGGCCGATTGCTAAACTTGACCATCCATCAGCATCAACGGCGAAGCCAAATATCTATACAAAATCATACTTTTGTTTTTGTCTGATCAGAAGAAGTGAACTATGAGTTCCTTGAACCGAATGAAACTACATTTTACTAACTACAACTTACGCATTTTAATCCTAAAAAAATAAAAATTAATTAGCGGAGTGCATCTTATCCGAAAGATAAAAACAGGCGAACAATCCTTTGAATCAATATAGATTTTCAGTTTCACTTTCAGCGCTACGAATTAATTTCAAATACTCTAAAGGTATAATTACGCATTTTATAAATCTTAAGCTAGACATAGAACTGAATTCACTCATTTTTAGAAATTTAAAAGCTTTTATTATGCTTTTTTGTTTGTCAATATTTTGTTTCCAATCTCATTTTACAATACACAACCACCAGCTAATAAAAACTAATAGCATTTGGTCATCTTAAAACGTCTTCTGATGTAGCTAACATGTATTGAAGAGCCCAACTCGATCATTCTACTGGCACGATCAGTTGAGAAAATCGCCGCCGAGGCTGAAAGTGATACTAATAACCCATTTGTGTCCATTTCGAGACAGGAATTGGCAACATCCGCAATCATTTTCGCTGATTGACTATTCGAACTGAATGAACAAGGTCAAGATCAGTAATGAGTCACATTTCATTACTGGGAAAACCTCACCATCCAAAACGAGCCGCAGTTTGATGCGACTTTCTGGCTTGGCTGGTGGTGTGATTGGACCATATTTTTGATGATTCTAGTGAAATTATTGAGTTACGAAACGATGTTGATGTTTTTTTTTTCTTATTGAAATTGATCCCCCTAAACAGCTTTGTTCGATAAAACAGCAGTGCTCTAAAGGAAATGCTTTCAGAATCAAATTTGACTTTCTTCAATATTTTGTCGTATGTCTTCTATTTTTTAACTTTCTTGCTCCCGGATAACAAAAAAATTATTAAATTCCGATGCATTGCTTCTAACATCACTTTGTTTAGCTTAATATTTGTTTAGCTTTGTTATTTGAAAGCCTGTTTTCATGCCACTCTAAAGGGTTTTAGTCCAATTTAGGTACGAAAATTAAGAAGGCCGTGCCTTGATATTCATTTTATTCTCTTTCAAAAATTTCTTCGTTGTTTTGACCCTATGCTTCGGTCCGTTTCGCCTTGTGCTTTCAAATAATGTGAATGTGAATGTAAACGGATTGTGTAATTTTTTTTCTCGTATTCAAAATAATGGATTAACTCCATTTTAGGAGAAACTTATCCAAATCGTCAATTTATCGTCGCTTTATAATTGACAGTGGAACTGGGATTGAAAATCTGTTCTAGTCGGCTCTCTAACATACTTCCCAGTCCCATTAGAGCCAAATATTTAAATGTTTGGCCCACCGGTCGTGTGATAGTGGTCAATCTGACTATATTTCTATATTTCTAACGACTTGCGTTAACTATAATTTAATAAAAGCAAATTATTCAAAAGCCAGCGCTTATATCCAACGAGAATCACAACCGTAGACTTTTATTTACGTTTAAAATGTCGATAGATTGTTGTAAAAGGTGCCTAGCTCGAATGAAGCCCAATCCTAAGTTTAATTTCCGACAATTTTATCAAGCCACTTAGGCGGTATATCAGCAATAACACGGCAAATGTTGACTTCCAAACCGTTCAAGCTCTCTGGTTTATCGGCATAGACTAGTGACTTCACATACCCCCAAAGAAAGTAACTTAAAAGTATGAGATCACAGGATCGTGGAGGCCAGTTAACAGGTCCATTGTGTGAAATTATGCAAATGTTTCCCGCAATAAATTGATGATGTCGCACGCCGCGTGGCATGTTGCGGCATCTTGTTGAAACCAAAGCTCTGCCACGTCAATGCCATTCCACTGAGAAACGAAGAAGGCAGAAATCGTGTTTCTATAGCGCTCTCCATTGTCGGTAATATCCTGGCCGGAAGGGTTCTTAAAGTCCTCGCTCAGTAGGCTGTGCGAATAAGAAGCCAAAATCGAAAATTAAATTTTAAAATTTGAAAAATAAAAATCGAAAATAAAATTTAAATTTGTTTTAAAAAAAGAGAAAAAGTAGCTGATCACAAACCGCGGTATCGCGTGTGCGTGAATAATCGTGTGTGCGCGAACAACCGTGTGAGGACAAAAAGCGTGTGTCAAAATTCCGCGTTGAACCCCCCAGTGGGTGTGCATTTAACTTTTGTGAGGGTGTCCTGCTACTCAGCTCATCAGCAGCAGTAGGAAAAATGTCTAAGGACGTCGGGAGAAATCTAACGGAGTCGGAGTCGGGTGATCTGTCCGACTTCGCAGTTTCGTCCGCCGTTTCGATAACCGATACAATAAAAAAACGGAGAAAGCTCACGCCGCGGAGTAATTTACTTAAACGCCCCTCCCTCTCCACTTCGACAGAAAAACTACGAGTCGAAGCGAGGGAATGGGCGAAATTAAAATCTAAAGAAGTGCAGCAACCTCTCCCCGTGGAAAGTGACGTTGCCTGGATGTGACGTCTCTGGAGATCGCTTCACGGGTGAGAACAATTCCTTCGCCACCCTTTCAAATTCGGTTGTGGAGGACGAATAGAAAAAACTCGAAATTGAAGAGCTACTCTACGCGCAAAATTGAAGGCCGTAGTAGACCGGCTCTCGGAAATATGGCAGAAAGAGGGGGAGCATGTTACAGCCACCCAACTACAACCGCAACAATCAACACATCAACAGCAGCCGCAGCAGAAGCAGTCGCAACAGAAACACCAGCAAAAACAGCCGCAGGAACAACAACGTCCTATTACGGACAAGGTACCACCAATCTTTACGCATACCAAGGCCCTACGCGAGACCATAGACCTCTGTAAGTATGTCATTGGTGTTGGTAATTTTATATTTAAAGGTATAGGCCAAAACCGCTATGCTATCCAGTGCGCCACACTGGAGCAGTATAAGCGAGTTAAGGATCTACTAAAGGAGACCACGACGGAGTTCTTCTCCTTTACCCCCAAGGCCGAAAGGCTGCGGTCGATGCTCCTCAAAGGTGTACACTCGATCACTGACCCCGAGAAAATGCTCTCAGAGCTCAGGGAGTTCGAGAGCGACGACCTCAAATTCGTGGGGGTCAAGACGTTTACTACGGCGCGAGCAAAACGGGAGAACCGGGTATTGCCCTTCTTCCTGGTCCAGCTCGCACCCAACAGCAAGCTGGAGAGTCTAAGGTCTATTACTTCTTTAGCTTTCCAGTGTGTAACATGGGAAACATTAAAAAGGCAAAGAAACATTTTGCAATGTCTCCGCTGCCAAAGGTTCGAGCACGCCGCGTCGAACTGCGAAATGCAGCCTCGATGTGTTAAGTGTGCAAAGAACCACACGAACGTCGAATGCGATCTGACCCAGGACAAGGTCGCTGACAGGGAACTGCTCAAGTGCGTGCTCTATAGGAACCGTGGACACCCTGCAAACTATCGGGGATGTTCTAAGTTCCAAGATATTAGAAAAACAAACCTGGCTCGTCAGCAGAAGTCTGAGGGGAGACGTCCCTCGGGTCGCTTAGAAACACCAGCCGTCACATCCCAAATGACCTACGCCCAAATGGCCGACGGTACAAAAACACATGGCTGTGCCCAAAGCCCCGGTGCTTGTTTCTAAGGCATCGGAGGCCGAGGTGGACTTGCGTTCGATCAGCAGGCGACCCGAGTGGACGGAATCTACTCGCAATAGTTCAGCAATAGTCCACATAAAATTCTGCCATGGAACAGTACACATCCCTACAACGTGTTTTTATTATCATGTCTGTGTCTATCGTGCAAAATATCGGTTAAACAAAGCTCTTTACAGCGTCATGAATTTACATCAAAAATCTAGGTCCAATGGCAATGTTGGTACTACCAGTAGTTAAGGTCGACATCATCTAAGATAGCCTCATGAGAATACTAAGGCAGTGTTGAAAGATTCTTCACAACATTGTGTCGTCGCCGCTCTTCGCAGTGTGACAATTCTCCTACATCCCTTCAATGCACGATACTTGCTCATTTAACTCCCGCACAAAATTTTCAATTAGGCTATCGGCTTTTACCGATCCACAAGCCACGCCACTTGGGAATTTCTGGTGTATTTCTTGTACCGACGAAGATTTTTGAGCTAATTTTTCTTTGAACCATAAATAAATAAAAGAGAGCGCTACAGGACTTCTTAATTCCAATTCTCGCTGATAAGGACATGAAAAACTTTTGGTTCTAATTCGATTTAAGGCATCAATTCACCTACTTCTTTTTGGTATTTCTAATATAAGAGTGATTTGACCAATTTTTGAAAATTCAAAAGTAAAGAAAAATATCTTCACAGCAAACAATTTGTTTTTTCTTTTAATTATTTTACCAAGAAACATATAATAGTCTTAAATGACCTACCTGTTATCCTGTAACAAAAATCATCCATTTTTTGACTAATACTCGACCCTACCTCTTAGTGTGCTTAAAACTATGACTTATATTTAGTATGCAAATTTGTCCTTAATCTGGCGCCCAATATACGTACCATATCCTCTAAATTGTCTGATCCGAGACTAAGCTCTTGATTTAACATGACCTAGATACGAAACATGGAATATTAAAACAAGACCATAGAAGATGCCACAGCGGTCTCATGGCAAATGTCCACTTGTGTATTAGACAAACACAACATCTGTCAACTAACACTTAACTCCCGAACCTGCTTCTTACGCAACCTGAAGAAAAAGGTCGACCAAAAGTCAGTGAATAAACATTCCCACCAATTTGTTCCGATTCCCGAACCAGCTCAATGGACTCCAATATTCACCTATTGTCTGCATAATGTTAAGAAAACATTTTCACCCGCCACTGGGAACCGGTAGCCCACAATAACCAAGCACCTTCGTTGAACAACATCGGACGATAGCGTAACAGCTGAGATTCCCACATTTTTGTGAAGTGTCATTCGAAAGCGATTATCATCATCATGGGCCATCTTCATCCAACACCGACCACTTCACATTGACTTCTTTTCGGTTCTGTCCGACCCAAATCAAAAGAAAAAAAAATTGAATGAAGAAGAAAACAACGAATAACAACAATAACAGCAACGAAGGGTAATGATAGACCATGAGACAATACCTGCTGCTGCTGTCGTTGTTGTTGCACGGATACAACAATCTCACACGTAACCAGATGAACCACTAACGACCAAATGGCTCTTAATCCTAATTATAATCCTCGAACAGAAAAGGGACAAACAAAACAGGAAGGACTTTTTCGATTTTGGCGCTAAATCATGAATCACCCCTAAACATGCACACACGCACTACTTCGGACAAAAGAGGAAGGGGCCATGTCCTGTCGGTTGACTCAATATATGCGCAATCAACCAAATGCCATCCTTTTATACCGAACCAAACTGTTGTACATATTGCGACGGACAGACGGATTCGTTTGCTACGAATCCCTCTACGAATTCCATTTAACGACTTCTTTCCTGCTGACCCTTATCACCCATGATCAGCGAGCACAGCTCGTCCCGGCACAGGTTAGAGCAAATCGAGAGGTTCAGTTCCATTTGCAGAACAGGTGCCACTTGTGTTGTTCCATGGATCCTCTATAACGACGTGGTGTGCCTGTGAGTGTTTGTTGGATTAAAGCACTTCTGCCACCTAACACAGGAACGATCCTCTTCGGACCGAGAAGGATGATGAGCATGCGATATTCACCTGCTGCATATTTTATTACGGACGACCGTGGTAGGGTAGAGTACATTTTTTGAGGCCTTCACTGTGAGTCCTTTGTTTATTTCCGCGCCTTTTTTTTTTCTACCTTTGTGACTTTTCCTTGGTCCCTATGCAAGGTTGTAACGAAAATGTTTTTGTTACGACAAGTGCAATCGCCCATTAAGGGCTATAGGGGAGAATCTTCCTTGCGACAAGTGCGCGCGCAAACTTATTCATGAGTGACGTGCACGAGGGGATGCGTTAACGATGGTTCTCGAAGTAACGGTCGAAATTTGAAAACTAGGCCGAAGGATCCGTAGGAAATCATTTGCATGCGGGTCAAATTGAGGTTTAGGGGGAGTGGTGAAGAAGGGTGTGATGTGATAATTAGATCGTCACTCAGATTTAATTTCACGCTCAATAGACCGCGGGGACGTTAAGCGTGAAGGGTTGAGTCATGCAGTAGCTTATTTATTTCAATTTACATATTTAACGTTTTTTAACCGTCGACTGACTTAAGCGGAAACGTGGGAATTTTTCATTTCGCTAATTTGTCTCAACGGCTTTTAACAGAGCAACAATGTGGTAGCGGGCTCCATGTAAATTATAAAAAAAAATGTCTTCATAAACAATAAAATTGAACGGTGGACAATTTCCCGTTATAGCATAAAACAGTTAACTTAAAATAAGATTACATACCAACCCTGTTCAGAAAATATTAGGAATTTTCGTGCCACCTTAAATTATACATTTTAGTCGTGAAGCGTTATTAATTTCATAAATACTACCGAAATGTCGGCCTTTTAAGGAGCTTTGTATTTTTGGAAGATGAAAAAAGTGTTGTGAATATGGAACGGAGTAACCTACACGCTCTACGCGTTGCAAGTGCTCATGGTACACTGAGACGTTTGCCTTCGATCGAGATTTTTCTGATCTTGTACCACATTTTCCTATAAAAATTGTTCTATGGCAAGAGTCTAATGATAGTTTATGATCAGTTCTGGCTAGGGGAAGGCCCATTTAACAAGACGTCTTAGAGAAATGCAACGTTTTTCGAAAAGAGGTGATATTTTTTGAAATTTTTCATCATGGATATCATCTCTGATATTTGCTTTTAGTTCATGAATCATTAGTTGAGCATTAACATAGGTTTGATTTTTAGAGAATAAGTTCTACGGGTGCTCAGTCGCCCTATCTCGGCTGCTCATTGAAGTTTCGGTTTCGAAAAATTATGCTACATTTCCCGGAATTTTTCATTTAATTCACAGATTTGTTACCAATTGTATGACGAAGGGCTCTGGCCTGCTGCGAATAAACATTGTTCAAGTCCAAAGTACCATTTTCGGGCAGAAAAAAAATTGGGACAAGTCTTCTCAATTCTCCATTTGGTATGCTTTCAAATTTTTATTTGCTCTCAAGATGTGCGCCCTTTAAAAAAGTTCACGATTGTACTAAACTCGCTAAAAACGACAGATTCGAAACCTACAAGCCTCAACACATGAAGATCCATTTCGAAAATCGTCGATCGTATTAGACCACATGTAACTTATTTGACAGCTAACGTCGACAGAATTGAAATGTTTGTCATGTCTCCTTACAACCTTAGATGGTATCAGCCATTTCGGTTAGATGTGTTTTGGTGTGCCTCGCGATTTTTTGCTATTGAAGTAAATGGATCAAATTTTTACTGTGAAATGTGAAATTAAATGCTCCAAAGTACTTGAAATGTTGAAACTTTCCACTTTACGAATAAAGTGTTCGCACAGTGCCAGTAAGGAAGTTTAGCTAAAAACTCGAAATTTCGGAAAATACTGGAAAAAAAAAAATTTTGTAAAATGTCTTTTGATACGATTCCCAAAGATCTGCGTGGCCTAAGAGCCTGTCTTGTGTGCTCCTTAGTCAAAACTTTTGACCAATTTGAATGCGATGGATGTGACAACTGTAAGGAGTTTCTCCGCATGAATAATAAGACAACGTCCACGACCATACAACTAACAATTTCGATGGAATTATAGCCCTGATGAGTCCCGAGGACAGCTGGGTGGCTAAGTGGCAGAGGATAGGACGATTCACAAAGGGCATTTATGCAAAATGGGAAGTCTGCCCACTAGCACGATCAGGGACATGAAACACCGAGGAATTCCGTACAGACCGCGCGACACTAGTCAGCGCTAGATTCACCGAATTCTCTCCATAGCCTTAATAACTTATGTTAATTCACTAGTTAATGAAATAAAGGGTCCGCCAAATAATTTTTTTTTTTTTGAAAATGCTATAAAAAAAACTACTGAATATTTTCTCAAATTTCTTTTTTTATTTGAAAGTACAATCCTTCCGGTTAATAATGGAAAATAATTTCATTCAAATGGCTGCCTCGGCTGGCCATGCAGTAGCCTACACGATCGGTCCAATTTTTAAGCACATTATCGATTGTGTGCAGCTGTATTTCACCTATGGCTTCACGAATATTGTCCTTTAAAGCGTCAATTGTCTCTGGCTTGTCGGCGTAACACTTATCTTTGACGGCACCCCACAAATAATAGTCCAACGGTGTCAAATCGCAGCTCCGAGGTGGCCAAACGACATCAGCTCTGCGGCTGATAATGCGATCTTCAAAAACAGGGCGCAAAACATCGAGTGTAGCTTCGGCTGTGTGGCACGTAGCACCGTCCTGTTGAAACCAAATGTTGCCAATATCCTCCTCTTCAATTTTTGTGAACAAAAATTCGTTGAACAGGGCCCGATAACGATCGCCATTGACTGTAACGGCCACTCCTTGCTCATTTTCGAAAATGGCCCAATTATGCCTCTGGACCAAAATCCGCACCAAACAGTGGCTCGTTTTGAGTGCACCGGCTTTTCAATGTATGCGTGCGGGTTTTCTGTGCCCCAAATGCGACAATTTTGCTTGTTTACATACCCGCCAAAATCAAAATGAGCTTCATCTGAAAAGATGATTTTTTTGGCAAAATCGGCATATTCTGTTTCAAAGTAATGTCGCAATATTTCTCAGCGTTGTTCAAGCGTATACACAACCATATTCGTTCAGCGGAAGGATAAAACTAATTATCTGTCAAATCAGACATGAGCTAAGTGTTACCATTCACGAAATAAGCACTACTTGAAAAGAAAAACCTTAGATGGCGGACTCTGTACAAGTATTTTGGAAAAGAAAGCAAAAGAAAGCAATAAGTCAGATATAAGAAAAAAGAAAGCCGAGAAGATGTTAATTTGTTAGACGATGCCTGCCTTCCTAGACCTTCCAGTATATGTCAAAAACTGATGAAAACACGGAAGGTTGAATCATGTCATGAAATTTTTTCAGATATTTAGGGAATGAAAGGTGTGTCAGCAAAGGTTGTACCGGAATTGCTAAATTTTGACCAAACGAACCATCGCATGATCTTCGCTGTTGAATTACGGATGTAACGGTCCAAAGATACTAAAAAGGGTCATCACTGATGATGAACTATGAGTATATGGTTATGACGTTTAAACCAAAGCCCAGTCACGAGCGATAAAAGCACGCCACGTTCGGTCAAATGTGAAAGTTTTGCTCACTTTTTCTTCGCGTTTAATGAGGGAGGTGGTATGAATAAAATAAATATTTTTTGGCCAACAATAATGCCTTTATCATGCATCAGCCGTCGTATTCACCGGACTTGGCCTCTGCGACTTTTTTCTCTTCCGTAAAAAGAAAAGACCCATGGAAGGGCAGAGATTTGCCACAATTGAGGAGATGAAGACCGCAATGCTGGAAGAACTCAAAAAGAGCATAGAGCAAAAGAGCAGTGCGTTGTATTTGAGAGGAATTACTTCGAAGGGAACAAAGTAGATATTAATGGATAAATAAATACTTTCCGAAGAAAATAGATAGTCACACCGTATTTCTTGAACAAATCTCGGATATAATAACTTTTGCTTTGTTTATGGATTTTTGTCTTGTTTTCTGTTTTGAATAAAAAATTGAATTTATGAAAAATAATATTTAAATTTTTTTTTTGTTTTCATTTACTGCTTTATTTCAGAGATTTTTACTTTTGAATATTTTTTTTTCCTAGTGAGCGAGTTTGGCTTGGAGCCACTGTTTGAATGTACCCACGAAATTATACGATTCTCTTTAATTTTTAAACTTACCTCACCATGTTGGCTCAAAATATATTAATAACCAGAGCAAAATCGTAAGATTACGCTTCAAAATGATTACCTTTCAAAAATAATTTTCTATTTATAGAAAGTTGATATTTCACATGGGCCCTGAAAAGGAAAACAGCAAAGTGGTTTCGCTCATTCAACCCACTCCATAACACATTGTATAGTTAGTATTGCCAAAAAATGGACGTGGCGTTGGCGCTATTCAACATTATTTTACCATGTCACTTGCTCGAACAGATTATCCATTCCGACCATTTAGTAGGTATTCGGATGCCAGTACCCCTACTTTCACCTGTAATATTATTTAATTACGTCGTGTTCACGCCATAGTTCCAGAATTCACGTACACCAATTGCAATTCAAATTACTAACCGAGACGTTCAAATTTCATTTCGGTATTCACTATAGTTGTAGGAAAAGGCACTTGATGATTACTTAAAGTAATGGAAAGGTTGCTGAAAGGAAACTTGATTTCACTATAAATACGAAAATATAGCTTCTATCTAAATAGCTATCGAAAATATCCTAGGGTACTATATAAGGTTTGATTGTACCATATTTCAAGTCCCTCAATCAAAGCCATCTTTGGTGCTTTTCTTTTTTAGTTTAGAGCAGAGCCTGAGTTGTCAAAAAAAAAAGTTCATGTTTCATTTTTAACTCAGACATATCAAAGCACTGAATTTGTTTTTCTTTTTACGTTCGAAGCATGATCAGGGCCGCCTACTCTATGGTTCTATGGTTTCGCAATAAATTGATTGCACATTAGGAGTGAGAGCTGAGAACACCCTACAATATATTTGGTGAGAAAATAAAATAATAAATCAAAACAAGTCAATTGGCGTACGGGGTTTGTTGTTCTAGCCTGGAATGTGACATTTCCTTTCTTGTTTTTTAATTTTCTTAATTTTTTTTTTCTGGCGAACTGGTGGTCAACTTGTATGTTTTGACTTAAATAATAAATGGCGAGCAAGGGTGTTTCATAAACCAATCAGAGCGCTCTGCACACCTTCAGTGAATAACTGGTTCAGAGCAAGCTTGTCATGCTCGAGCTCTGTTCAATTATGGCTCCTAAATGTTTCTTTGCTAAGATGCTGTCTGTGGAAAACAGAGTAAAATGGAAAATCAATCTACTGCAATTAGTATATACCGACGGCAGCATAAGACTACAGACCTAGTCTAGGGTTTTGACCGTAAAAAAATATTGATTTCATGGTTTATCAAGAATCTATGTTAGAACAACTTCTTGATGCGATCATTAAATTCACACCGAGCTTGAGAGCATTTATTTTCTTACTCTCGGTCAAAGGGGAAATTTTCTGATTTAGATCAATAGAAATAAATGATTGAATACATGACCTAACCGTTAGAACTTCATTTTGTTTGAGATCGTCGGTGTAGTCTAGTCCAAATAAAATTTTTCCTTTTCGTTAAACAGCATCGGAAATAGATTTATAAGTTCGGTGACAGAATCTTCTTGGCAAAGGAGATTTATGATTGAGACTACATTCCCATTTAGAGGGTAGAAATCCTGCCATTGTGTTGTAAAAAAAAAATATTTTTTTTCTCTATTTCTTGTTGACACAATCGACAATATTATCATTAAGGAGATATCGTAAGGAACAGTGTAACTGTTCCAGAATATACGATTAATATTTAGACAAAATCAATTTAATTCAGTCGGTATAATCTTCTTGAGACTAACAACAATTTGCAGTATGAACAGAAGGATTGTCGAATAAACCCTCCTTGCATAGATGACAGTGCAAGCCTTTCGAAATATCATTTTTCTGAATAAGTCATACAGTGCTAAATCAGTCTACGACGAGTGATTGATATATAAACCAATTCTTGACGAATTCATCCAATTCGTCCATTGAAATCACGAGTTATCACGAGTTTAGTTGGTCGTCGTTTACGTTTTTTCTATTAGCGGACTCTGTTACAAGATAAACACCCATCATCATAAACTTATGCTGTTCCATCTACATCAATATTTCAACAAACAACGGCCTTGGAATCAGCAAAACCCAAAATTGATTAGCCTTTCAATTTCCACCGGACTATGATCCAAAGCTTTTGGGAGTGTGCTTTGGCTTTTCGTCTGTATCAGCCACCACCCCAGACTGTTATGGTAAACATCATAAATTACTTTTCATCACAGCTGAGAAAACCATCTCAGGATTAATCATATGAATGAACAATTCAATGCCCATTGTATGTCTAGTCTTTGGAGCTCAGCTAAGGGTATCCACTTTTCTCTTTGTTTTGTGATAAAATTTCGTCATCTTTTTCGGTTTTCTACGTGGATAGCACTCAAGGTAAATGGATTAATTCGTTAATTGCTACACCTTTAAATGCGGCATTAATATTTTCCGTTTTTACTTTTGCAAAAATAACCTTAATGAAAAAAATGAATTTTCATTGAAATCCCAAAAGTCTCAGAGATAATCCTTTCTGTCACAGATATTCGTTCGACAGCTTCGTATTTCCAACTGGGGGAATAACTAAAGAAAATCATGTGGACTCTCTTATTTCAATTGCACGATTAATGTCCGGTGGGCAAATGGGAATCTAACGTGTTCCAACGTTACTGATCACAAATGGGAAGTCAAAAAACTCAAGTGTTCAGAATCTACGGATAAGGGATGTCCAATGGTTAAAAGAATGTACATTGAGGCCTCTATTATCGAAAATAAGTCGCGAATGGTTTTTTTTTTTCTTTGGAGGCTTCTGCTATCTGTTGGAACACTCAGACACATGTACTGCCAGACAGACACCTTAAATGTTACGGCTCATGAAGAGCCAGAGTCAAGCTCCTTTTATTCACTTGTGTTGTGTGCGATTCGTTTTCCACACAAGGGAACGGAACCTAAAGCTTAATGCCTATTCTGAATGGCGAGAGCCGAGAAGCTTTTTCAAGGCAATGGTACAACGGGGGGTTTTGCCAGTACCCAGCCGCCAAATAATCATTTGATGGCGTTGGTGTTATCGGGATCCGAACTCGCTCATCATGCGTTAGCGGCCGATACACTACCTACTGCGATACGGCGCTCTCTGAATGCGAATGGTTACAATGTTGTAAAAATGGAACAGTATAGGAGGCTTACAGATATATTGAGCTTAATTCACCAAGCTATTCCTCGTAATTTGAAAGCCTCGAGAATAGTCCAAAAGTTGAAGCCGAAAAATGTCGAACGACTTTTTTTTCACGACCAAACTGCTGCTCCAAGGGTTTGCGGTAATATATTGCGACTATTGCCAAAAAGTGGATCCATTTCGATAATCCAAAACAAAAACAAATTGTGGATACGCCGCGGTTATCATCAACTTCGACTACCAAGCTGAATGTTCATATATCAAAGCTCGTGCCGCGTATTTGGTGGGACCAGCCGGTCGTGGTATATTATGAATCGTTACAACTTGGGGAAGCAATCACAGGCGTTGCCTACTAACAATGTTTTCAAGATGAGCATTGAAGGATTAATGGAGAAAATACAAGCAAGCACAACGCTTAAGTATTGAAATGAGATGTAATACCTCACCCGCCGTATATTCCAAACATCGCCCCTTTCGACTACCACCTCTTCTAGTCGATGACACAAGGCCATGAGTGACTGAGCAATACTTCCGAGCTTTTGAAAAAGGCAAATATTGGATGGTTACATTTTTCGATTGCAAAAAGCGCATTCTGTCAGAAAGTGGGTAAAAACTGTAACCAATTCTTGGGCATAAGCAGTTAACCATTATTCTGAATATCGTATGGACACTGGATATATTATAAATGAACGCGAAACAATCTTACGATAACTAACTGATCAAAGGTAAAAAAAAAATTTTTTTTGACAAAGTTGACGGATACATTTTGGTACTGCCGAAAAGTTTTGAAAACTATGACAAGTTTCAAGCCTATGTTAGGACCGATGGGTGGTGTCCTGAGCCCTGATCGAAATTTTAGCTCGTGATCTTCTGGTTAAATAAACGCTTTTAGAAATTCAAGACAAACATTTTTAAAAATTAAGACTAGCTTCTGTTCTAGCCTACTATCGGCAGTTATATACCAGGTTATTCAACTAGTTTTGTCGTTCGATAAGAAAAATCATGACTTTGTGGTTTGAAATACATTTTATTGTTCAATATGTTCTCTATAACTATTACTAATACATTAGTCCCAGTAATCTTCTAATCACTAACTTACTAAAGTGAGACTCCGGAAACGGTCGAAATTCGTTTCCATGGCGGTTATTACCTCTTCGTTTAATGGAAATCGTATTTTATGAGATGTGAGAATTGCCTGGAGACTAAGGAAGTCTGGCGAATAGGATGGATGTTGCAACAGCCCATGCAACTTATATCTGTCATAAATTAAACCAAACTTGCCGAGTAGCTATGGGTCTGAAACTTGCCTGTGTTGTCGGCGAATGCGGCACTCATTTAAAAAAGTCTGAGTCAAAATATTGCTCACACTGCCTAATGGAATGTCTAGGGCTTCTATTAAATCTCTGTCAATTAAGTGAATATATCATATTGATACATTTTTTGGACGTCCTTCTCGTAACTCATTTTTCTACTGTTCCAATTCGAAGGTGAAAATTTCTTGCTACACCTTCTTAAAATAAGAATTTTATTACTGCACGACATCCAAGTTTTTCCATTGTACAGAATTATTGTGACACGTCAACTTCGAATGACTGCAAATCTACGAATGAGTTGACAGATCTTCATACAACTTCACACGTGTTCATAAAAAAGTACAATTTTTAGAAACATAAAATAACGAGCCCATCAGCGCCATCTCTAATGGAACAATCTAGCAGATTTGGGATGACGAAAAATTCCAAAATATACGTTTCACTATCCATAATTTTTTTTGTAAAAATATCGAAAAAAAGAAGAAAAGAAAAAAGAATTATTTTTGAAATTGAAACAAGTCCCAACTTCGATCGAACCCGTTCGTAGGCTGATCGAGGTATGGCTTTCAGTTCCTTTGGGAATTTTTTTTGACGGAAAAAAGCCAAAAAAATCATATCAAGACGATGACATTCGTCGGTTTTTTAGTAACAATCCCTCCCAGAATGGTGGTTTTGGCCGATGGTGTTTTATAGTGGTGTACGATCCATAAAATATGATTCTACAAATCTAGCCCAATGTAGCATTCCTGGTATTCCTTATTCTCTATTCACCCGCATGAAACGAATTCAGATTGCATCACAATACAGTCTTCGAAGAAAATCATCAGATCGAAGCATGGGCTGGTTTGCATGTCGTGCTCCTAAATCCATGTCCCGTCTTTGGATAGTATTGAGCTCTTTTGGAACTAATTGATGCCGGAAATAAGATTTTGCGATTGGACTTAAAAAATATATCGACAAAGATATATTGGTGAAATTTCTTAGATTCACATGGCAAATCTTTGAACACCAGCTTCTTGACTTGACATCTAGTTCTTGATCTTCGTAGATAGCTGCCTTTTCGATATGCACGATTCGTCCTAAATCTTGTGCAATAGTTTTAACGATTTAGGCATATAATAGGTCAAGGTTTAGTTGACAACCTAACATTTAAGCCAATCTCGTTGTCGGATTAATATTTTTATTGTGAAAATCGCAGAGTACTGCCGCCGACAGTTGTTGTCTCCCACGGAGTTACAGATCGCGCTGGAAGTCTATGTGGTAACTAGGTACAGTGAAAAATAATTGTGAGGATGTCTCCTTACCGCATTTAAAAAAAAATAAATTCCTGATATTTTTCAGGCCGCAGGTCCATTTAGTAGTGTTCAAATAATATTTGGGCATGAACTAAAATCCCCAATTAAAATAATTTGCTGAAGACATACTTGAAATTGCCTGAGGTAATAGTTGGTATTGCACAAATATTAAGGACAGGCTCTTGGAACGTACGTAGCTTGTACAGATTTGATGCTTTTCAAACAGTACAGATTGCGATTCAGGACAGGGGCCGATTGCGGTTCAGACCATACTCTAATAATGGCCAAAACTAAAAATTCCGAATACACAGAAGCGAAACACGGCAATATATACAAAAATTCAACGTTAAAAAGCTAAAAAACCCTTGTAGGAGGCATAAGTACCAAGACGAAATTAATAACCGGTTTGTCCCACTAAACGGCATAGAAACCATCGCTGAAATAAGACAGGATAAATCAATATGGTCAATAATAAAAAATGTTGTAAAGGAAACAGCGGAAAACAAACTAGGCCACTGCAAAGCCTCGCAAGTTGGTTGGACGAAGTATGCGAAGGTCCGTAACGTTCTAAGACAGAGAAAGTAGTGAGGCAGCCAGCCATCTCTTTCGGGATAAAAAAAACGACAATAGCAAAGTAAAAAGTTTACTGAAATTCAGTAATGACTAAAACGGCTAAAAACAGGAGAGCAATCTATGCAGGTCCAAATGCTGTACGAAAAGGATATCAGTCCAGATCAGGTTTTATTCACAACAATAATGGGAAGCTCGTTTCGAACAACGAAAGAGTTGCAGCCCAATGGAGGAGATACTTACAATTAGATAAACTGCTTAATGTACATACGTGGAGAGACAGCAGCAATGGGAAATGCTGTTATTCGCACAGAAGAATTTCAGGTGCAACTGTCAACCACTGAGGGAGTAAAAGGAGCAATCCATCGGCTTATAAATAGCAAAGCCGCTGGAATCAACCTAATACCATCGATATTAATAAAATATGTAATCAAAAATTAACAGAGGAGTTACATGGGCTAATCACAATTATATGGAGCAATAGCATCATCCCCGATTTTAAAACTTGGTGACCGAATACAATTACCCAGAAATATCGCTGCCATCAAGTTGCTACAAGGTGCTGTTGAATATTTTCTTAAGGAGATTGACATCATACGTAAAAGAAGTAATCGGAGAATATTAGTCTGGCTTTAGAAGGAATCGCTATTCAAGTGACTGGTAATCTGGGTTGTTGGGAGGTAGTAAGTGAGCTTAGAAGTAAATAAAAAGAAAACCAAACTCACTGGCCGACATAGATCGAAGCAAATGACCTGACTGTAATTGCCATGCGCTTTGGGAAAGTGGACGAATTCAAATATCTGGAATTCGCCACTTATGCTTAAGATGGAAGGACAATATAAGGACTGCCCTAGAATAGATGGGATAGGACAGCAAAATACGGATGGAACAAAGTTACGGTAGGAAGGTTTGACGAAGGGTGGTCAGCGAGGCTATGAACTTCCGAAATTCAAATATTACAAAGACACCAACGCAGTTCAAGCTAACTTTACTCATGATATGGGTAAGATTATTGCCGTAGTTACCGTTAACATGCTTAAAATCAAATCAATAGTTACACAAAGGTTTTCAAACTATACTTTACGTAACCAAACCCATTAATTAAGTCCCAAGCTTATTTTCATAAGTATACATAATTTCTACCTCGTCTGTATTGCTTGTTGTTCGTTATGCCCTTGCCTCACTTAAAGCAGATCCTTATGATCCATTGTTGTAAAAGTATTGGCCGCCATATTTTTTAAATACCTTGTCACGACTTTTTATAAAAGTCAAGCTTGATTTCATTTTTTATTTACAATACTTTGCCATCACTTTAATTGCCCTGTAAAGTTTAAGCACCATGGCTGTTTGGCTTAGCTATAAAAGTTTCACTCAGTTCTCCTCATGACTCCGCTCCATTTGTCCGTCTTACGAACTAACTTCAATCCAGAAAGAGAGAAGACAAGTCATTCCCCATATTGTTCGCCGTCGTTACCTTCCAATTGGTTGAATCTAAAGCAATTGAGCTACAAGGTATCCAAATTTTACGGTTCACAAAACTCCATAGTCCACCAAAAGCACTACATCGTCGTGTTCTTCCCACAACTGTGGATTAACTTCCGATACGTGACGCCCCCATCTTACCTTCACCACCAGACCGAACCACTTACGGAGGTAAGGTCTACCTGCACAACAAAGCCACACGTGGTCGCTCATTGGCGACCGAACCAGATTCGAAGATCTCAATCCCACGACCGTGATTGGTTGGCCGTGATTTTGTTATACTTCACCACACATACTCACGTGTGAGGTCGTGTGCGTGCGTTAGCATGTGCGGATAGAAATAGGAAAAGGAAATAGACATGCCTGCCTTCAAGATCGCCCAAGTCTGGCTGTAAGCCAACCAACGCGGCGTTGGAGGACAGTAGCAGAGCGAGTGAGAGAATTCCACAAGAATGCATGTGAGTATCTGTGAGATACATAGAATTATCGTGTAGAGACGGTCAATGATACTCAATTCAAGTTCATCGCTAGTCTACGACTTTGCAGTTCTCGGTGGCTGATGGCTGTTGAGGAATTTTCGGACATTGGCTACTGGATGCTGGATCTACAATATAGAGTTATTGTGACTTCCGGAAACCATCGTGTTTACATTCTCGTTAAGCCATGGCAGGTGGGTATGGATGCATGAATTACTGGGTATCGCCATTCGAATCTGTAGCTGTACTCAATCCCTACCCGACATTCGAGGCACAATCTAATCTAGTTTGCGCTTTTTAGCATGCGTATTTTTCAAGCACTTGTCGCGTTTTTAATTGAGTGTCATTACTCATGACAGATTTATCACATTTCAGGTCTCAAGTTACGAGTCGAACGCAGATAACAGCCAAGAGTCATTTACATACGAGTACGTAAGGGTATCGAGCGACCGGTAAAAGCGGCTAAGCTCATTTAAACGCCACTTGCTCGGGGTTAAAGTGTCCAATCGCTCTCTTAAGTAGCCCATTCGGTAACGTATAGATAAGTAGATCCAAAATCCAAATCCATTTTCAATGACATTGTGTAACAGCTGGGCATAGGCAAAGTCGTCGATGTAATCAAATATAGATAAGCTACTGGTGAGCTATTTGCGTGCCAGAGATTGTGGTCAAGTAACAAGTGTTCGGTACCGGTTTGAAAACGACATGTACTTGTGACACTTGCATAATTGCTCGGGAAGTTGTTGTCGTCGATACATTAAGGGTACTTGCCAAGCGCACTAAGTTAGTAAGTGAGCCTATAAAAAGCTGTTTACACCATTTCTTTGGTTAGTGGACTATAAAGCGAAAACTATCGATGGGTTCCAAATCAGGTTTCACACTCCATGGGCGTGCAAAACTCGGGCCTTTATGATGTGATTTTTATGATCCACAAATACACATATCTGCGCAATAATATTATTGACTTCAGGCGTAATAATTACGTTGTTTGGATAAACAGTAAACAACTTGCCGTAAATATTGTTTTTTTGTAAAATTTCACAGTACATTTCCGAGAGCTTTCTTAACAGCTATAAACTTGCTATAAACTAGCCTATGTACGGCCGCGCAGTGCAAGAAGTGACATTAAAATGAGATTAAAAGTACCAATTATGTACCCTGTAGAAGCTGCTTATCATGTAGATTTCAAATCACACCTTATAAAGACGGTTGTAAGGCATATAATGAACTCATTTTGCACCAAGTCGATAAAGCGATTTCTCTAATTTGGTCGAGTTTGGGACTAACCCATGGAAAATGTCATTTAATACCGTCCTTAATTGGGACATTAGCCAATTTTGCTCTCGTAAACGAATTTCGAGAAACTTTTGCTGGGCCCAACCCGAGATGAAATGGTACGAAAAAAAAATTTAATAGCTTGGTTGTTGCTGGAATTCGATCACCGTATCATCGGCGTCAGTGGCCAACATATGACTCACTGAGTCACGCTGCTCCGATTTCCATGCGGTAATTTATATGCACTGGCTATCAAGCGCAATAATACGTTGCTTAATATTAATATCAACATCTGCATGGACATCTAGTCTTTGTTGACAAGTTTTTAAGGGCTTTGTCTCATCTCCAAGAAGTAAATGTTGGCCTGTAAAGGACGGTCTAACTTCTTTCATTTCAGTAGCTTAATTTTAAAAGAAAAGTTCCACAGTGGCTTTTGGACGGAAGAAAAGAAAATAATCATGAGTTGTAGTAAGGGTCTAGTCCCTTGGCAATCCCAAAAAATATTTTATGAACAATGATGGGCACAAATTATTATGAATTTTAGGGTAGCCTATAGACCACATATATTGCAGTACAATATAATAGAAGGTGCTGCTAATCTATGAAAGCCACTGAATGAGAAACTGTTACTTGAGAGGGACTTGTGCAAAAAGCATTAAGCTTTTACATGTAAGGGAATGCGGATTATAGTTTCATAAAACTAGAGTAGAAGATTGGGAAAAAACTCACTAGCCAACACGGGAAGCACGAATGGAACCTGGTGGTAAAGCAAAACTATGTTGGAAGTATTCGAGGTGTGTTAAAAAAATAATCAGAAATCTCGGTTTTTGCAAAGAATTTTCTGTATTCGAATACAAAGTGGTTGACATGAACTGTTAATTCAAATAGCTGTATTTTTTTTTTGACCAAAGAAAAAAAGTTGGAATTTTATTCAAATTCAAAGATCCTAATTATTTTCAATAGGGCACCCTTAATATGACTATTTCTTTAAGACGGTCAAATAATTTATCGCATGTTGCACGTAAGTGCGTCTATGGAGTGCGCTTCCAGTTCTCACATTCTGGTATTTTTTAATGCCAACCTTGGCCCAGAGAAAAAGTCTAATTGATTTCAGAAGAATTCGGCACTATATCGGGGAAATGAATGGAATTCGTAATTTGGTTTGGCTTTATGGGAGGGAGTAGAGTCATGTTGAAATGTCCAGGTTTTTTAGCCGGAAAGGTTGCGTGCTTCAACACAGCTTCAAAGGAAATTTCTCGATAAACGATCATGTTTTTCTTAATGCTACGGTTAAAAAATACGAGCGGAGACCGACTACCGCCAGTCATAGATGCTTGCTTCCTGGTGGGCGTTCTTAAGTCGAAATGATCGTACGACTTATTTGGCAAGTAATTTCTATAATTTTGCGAGTTAACGTGCTGCTCAGTTACAAATGCTGCTTTATTGGAGAAGACGTTGTTTGACTGTCCACTGGCGTGCGAGTAAGCTCCTTGGATATTTCCATTCTAACTTATTTTTCGCCAGGTGTGAGATTGTGCACTTTTTGGAACTTTACGACCTTGGGTTGGAGCTTATTTTTCAACAGCTCAAAAGCTATTTTGCTTCTGCTTTATTGCAGATTTGGTTCGATTTTAGCCTACATACTCTGAATAGTTATTGACGATATTGCTGTCTTTTTCGGACTATTTTCCATTGTTTTCCATTTCGCTGTACCAGAATGGTGCGATTAGAATATTGTAACTCACGATTTTATAGCCAATTTCGAATTTACTGCCAAAATTACTTTTTTACTAAGTAAAAAGAAAAATATTTTGAGTGATGGAAGCCTTTACTTAGACCCCTACCTCTTTTTTGGTTAAGTGGAAAGGATGATATCTATCAAGTGGGTACCGCCAGTGTTGATACACATTTGTACCCGTCTTATCGCATTTTCTTAAGATTTTCGGTGATAACTGTTCACATTCCTGTCAAATATTCTCCTTAAGGGCTGCGATTGTCTGAGGCTTGTTGGCATAAGCCCCCAATTTCAAGTAGCCCCAAAGAATGAAGTCTGGGATGGTTGAATCGGGTGATCTTGCTGGCCATGCAAAATTACCAAAACGGGAGATTATGCGACCAGGGAACCCTTCCTACACAATATCTATTATGACTCGTGCTGTGTGTGCGGCTGCATTGTCTTTTTGAAACCACATGTTCACCAAGCCCCGCTCATCCAATCCCTGTAGCGTTCGCCAGTAACAGAGATCGTATTGCCGACGGCCGGTGTCCTCAGAAAAATACGGCCTAACCACTTCCCCCGCGTGAACGCCGCACCAAACGCGCCAAAACTGGCTTCGAGGGGATGTAATGGCTTTTCGTTCATCACACGCGGATTTTCAGTGCCCTAGAAATGAAGATTTTGCTTATTGACGTAACCGGTTAAGTGGAAACGCGCCTCGTCGCTCATGATGATTTTCGACAAAAAATCAATTCATACGCGACTGACACTGTACGGGAACATGTGTAAGTCTTTCACTAAAATTCACTGTAGGGTTCGCCCGGTGATGCCTAATTTCGTGGCCCTTCATCTGGTTGATGTTTCTTCATTCTCAGCAACATCGGCAGCCACAGCCACGATATTCTCGGCGGAACTACCAGTCCGATGGAGGCCACGCCCTGCATGATCTCCTGTTATTTCAATCTGTTGGAGACGAGTAACTAAGCGCCGAAAAGACACGATTAGGAAATCGACGTCGAAATTCACGCAACACTAACACCACCGACCGATTTTTGGTAAAAAAAGTCGACACAATTATTCCACGTTCTTTCGGTACATAGCACTCCATTGCCCTTTGTTTGTATACAATTCTCAATGTCAGATATGATTGACGCACGACGCCATTTGCAAAAATTATAACATCTAATGTTAGGATGATTAATTTTGCGCCACTTTGAAATGATTATCATGATGATGAATACCGCTGCCGTTGCTAGTATGGCAGGCATAGCTACATGGAATCGTCAGTCCTCCATTACGTCAATGATATCGCCTTTGAAATAATCCTCATTAGATGTTGGACACCTTGCAGATTTATAAGATGTGCTCTCAATCCCGTCTGTTTTTTCGAAAGGTATAACTCTTCTCTTTTTCTTCATTTTTGTAAACAGAAAAAAGTCACAAGGAGTTTGGCAAATATGGAGGGCTAAATACTATTATATTAGAGTTCGAACAAAGAACGGACTCGTAGTGGGATTCACTTATTTTGGTAGAACTTTTTTCTGGCAATTTCCATAATCATTGGGATGATTAGACCATGGTTTCGACCTAAACTGACATCACCTATTGAAACACATTTCAATGATTCTATGTCGTTTTTAACTTTATGCTGCAAATCCTGAAAAACAGTGTCAATTCACTGCTGTTTTTGTCATACATAAATTCAAGAGACTCAGGGCAAATGTTGCAATACTTTTTTTCCTCTAAAGCCTTGCTGTGCTTTATTTCATTCGTATAGTAAAATGTGATCCAAATTCTCCATCATTTGTTAAACATTAGCTGATCTGAAAAAAAAACACATTCGATTAATGACAGTTAGCTAAGAGGCCAGTTTAGCCAGCCGTATAGAAATACCTCTAAACCAAGTTAAACGGATTTGACTGAAATAATTCGTTAAAACACAGATTTTTCCATATTTTTTGAACATATCTCGAATATTAAAAGTTCAAACCATGAAAGAGGTAACATTTAGAGGATATTAGGCAGTCTTCCTACATTCTAATTGCACCTAGAATTCATGTCCATATTTCGCAAACATAGCAGGGTTCAGTAAGATGTGGCAAATCAATTCGGCATATCCAGTTGGCACTGCTGTCACTTATTGGCAGTGTTCACTTCAGACACTCTAAAAGAACTGTTTCCCCAGTACAAACTATAGACTAACATTGATGATGCAGGGCATCGTTACCACCTTCAAAAAATCCCCAGTTTGACGCTCTATGTGGGCAAATCCAAGCAAAGAAAATTTATAAAAAGCATGCAAACTGCTCATGAGTGTTATAAACAAGAAAATTTGTTGTTTTGGGTGGAACTGGTCCACCTAAACTACCGTCCCATTTAACGAAATAAAAAAAAGGTAACGAAAAGGTAATCAACTTTTCATTAAGCAATTTATGATTTGTGTCGAATAAAACACGTCCGTAATTGATATTTCAATTTGTGTTTGCCATTAAGACGGTGCAATTACGTACAAACATATCTACACATACAGGTATAGACAAAATTCTCTCTTAAAACGACAGATCACTTTAAACATTCGGAAAATCACCGACCATATTATGCCACAAATAACTTCTTTGACAACTGACACAGACTAACCAACCAGAACGCCAATGTGCAGATGCATGTTTGAGACATGTTTGATAACATTCCAAATGTAACGTCGAGTGAATCAGACTAATACAACTCCCAAGCTCATTCAATTCCTGCTACTTTTTAAACACACAAACATATGAAAAAGTTTAATGCAGGATAAAGTGTGAGTTAAGTACTCAATTTTTTTTTTCAAATTTGAAACCTAAATTTCCTACAAAATTCAATGAGCCCGGGGAAAAAAAGGGAAGCGGTGTCATTTAGTACCGATTGTGTGTACCTCTTAAAGCATCCTTTATCACTTAGTATATGATCGAAATGGCAAAATGTTTAATTGAAAAAATCAGAACCAATATAATAGCTTTTAGATGGGAATTTAATAATAAGAAAGATAAAAATTTAGGATAAGAGATCCTCCCGATCCCAAAGAGTAAAATCGGCAATTACGTACCGATTCCCCTCCAAGATATGGTTAGAGGGATGTATACTTAACAAATGGCAGCTTAGCATCATTTATGTTGCTCACAGGATAGGGAAAGAAAGATCGCTTCAGCGCTTCAGAGCTTCCCTATCTTTCCTATTGTTTATTATTAAACGATCGTCAATAGTATGGTTGAAGACAATAAAAGTATGCAATCAATCAAATATTTACACTTAGTTGTGTCCTAAAAATGACGTGAAGCTTTTAGGCAGACAGATTTAATTTTTCGTCCCTAATGTTGATGCATGTCTTATAACATATAAGTTCATTTTTGATATCCCTACCAAATTCGTTAGGCGTTACAGAAAAAAAAAATGGGGAACTCTGGCATAAGAGACGATGTCTAGAGAATACGGCAGGGGAGGCAGGACGTTAAATTTCGAACCGAACTACATGTGGCAAACGTTCTCGTTCCTTTCTTACCGCTGGAGTAACAGTTCATTCGTAAAAAAACGCTGTTCGATGTTTCTAAGCTCCAACTCGATTTGCACCAGATTTCTTTGTTTTTGGACCATTCCCAAACTTTCAAACAACGGAAAATGCCTTGCTAAGTTACAGCCAATAAGACTGCAAATTTTTATTGCATATGACCTCCAATTCAACTTCTTTAAACTCTTTCATCGGTCTTGAACGACTTTTGTCTTCCATGACGAAATCACCACCTTTGTCTGTGGTCTGTGGGTCTCAATGATGATTCACCTCAACACTCATATATCCATATTCCAATTCCAATTGAATAGACGTTTTGCGATGTTTAGACCCAGCCTGTGGAGATGAGACAATTTAGCTAGCTTTTCAGCCTTCTCTTCCTCTTTAAGTTACTAAGTGGTGCAGAATCCATCCAATGCTTCACTTATCTGAAGGAGGCGATAGCTAAGGATAGGGCTTTAATTGTGGTTTGGCTATTTCTGCAGGTAGTAATGACCATTAGAGTAGGTGGTATAGAAGTTGATATCCTGAGATTTGGACACCAGTATTCCATTTCTATTTCTTACTATATAAAATGTGACATTGCGTCATGCTACAAAATTCGACCTAGGAAATAGTTTAGTCTGTGCCAACCGAGATGAGATTCGTAGGCAGTGGTTCAAAAGCTCAAGGAATTTAGCCGACCAATAGACTGATAATTGATATTAATCTGATGGCATCACATGTTGCAGCACAAATTTGGACCTTTTTTTTTGAACCCACGATATCCAAAGACTGTACTAACCTTTGTTAGCCGATGTTCTATATTAAGTTTCCAATTGAGCTTCGGGTATTGAATGACTCTTAGTCCTGGATGTAATATAAACGTTTTCAATCGCTACGTTTGTGATCTAGAAATTTGTTTTTGATTTTCTATATTTTCGAAACGAAATTTTGTAAGCCGTTCCTACTGGAACCTTTGTAGGTGAAACTAACATCAAACCACTTACAAGTATCGTGAGGGAATAGCCTAACGAAGTCATAACCTAACTATGACTGCGAATCATTACTTCTCTGTGAGCAATCTAAGTGAATGCGTAATAAGCCTCGTTAGTCGGCACAGACATTTGACTTATGATTATAAGATCCATTGTCCTAGTGTGAAATCCATTGATGACGGATAAACTTGAATTTTTTTTAATATAGGGTCAATTATGTAAGCAATTAGTAAGTAAATAGTATTTATGAGCTGCTCATGGCATGAGCTCGTATGAATATGAATGACTTTTCTAGTTTTAATCTGCGGATTACGAATATGCAATAAAATTCAAGTAGAAAACCTTAACAGTGGTTGTAAGTAACGATATTACGATATACCGAGCAACTGGTGCTTTAAGTCCTGACTGAGTTAAGTAATGAAAATACTCGTTTCATAAAACAGTGTTGTCATAAATTTACAGAAGACATATTACACAGCGCTTTCATGCTTCCTATGCATACTTTAAATGTTATGGCTCGTAGCAGATGTTGTTGATGTTCAATAGTTATTCGAAATCTGCATCAAATATAAAGTATAGTTTGCAATGAAAGTTCTTTGGTTAGCTTTCCCTTTTCACGCAGATCGTACTCTTATTTGCCTGCCCTCATGCCGCAAGTACTATATGTTCCCCTCTCGATGGAAGTTTGCTTTCATTGTACTCCTTCACCTCTTGTTAATCGATCGAGGTCTTACTTAACCTATTTACGCCCATATATACCACAAATACGATCCACGACTGCCTTAATTTTCTCCTCGATAACATGGCAAACACGAGCGATTCCATCGACCTCTTCATATGAAATCGCAAACATCAATTGTTTCAACCGCAAATATTACGCTTTTAATAACGCCTTTCAGGCTAGTGTGCTCGCATCCCAAGCCTACTCCAAATGAAAAAAAAAATTAAGAGGTATATAGGAGTATATGAATATAGTAAAGACTACTGTGTTGAGCTTCCGTTATAAGAGTCGGTGAATTCAAACGAATCGACACAAACTGACAAAAACACACTCGACGACATCATCTACGACAGTCAAGTGGGTTTTGTTGCTCGTGGCTTGCTTGTTTTCATGCTACTCGGTCCCGGATGATGTCAAGCTGTGTATTTAACAACTATTGTACATGTTCGCTGGATCTTAGCATGATGTGGAGATTTTTGTTTGCACTTTTCATTTTGACGCATTGAAATGCTGGCCGTTTTTCAAGTTGGTGAGATTTTTTTTTTCTCGAACCTATTTGAAGTATTTGTTAAACGTTTGATTAGTCGCTGAGGGTAATTGTGGCCGATTGTGGTAATGAGATATTTTCAGTTTGCAGATAGTTCAGTTACGAATATATGGATTGGTTGTAGGAATTTCGGAATTAAACACCTCATTAGGCAAAATGATATTTTTTTTAATTAAATAAGATTTTATTTTATTTAGATTTATTTAAATTAGAGGAGTAAGTGGTTTCTGACAGAAATCATACAATGTATGGGAATGTAAAGTCATTCCAAACAATAATTCGAGATTCGATCGAGTAGAAGGTAAACATAGAGCTATCCAACAAAAGGTGTCATTTTAAATCAGTAGAAGTGGAGCATTTTTATTTTAATATATTTTTATTATTACTTTTTTATTTTTCCTGAATACAAACACTAAGTTTAGTTACGTAAAAAACATCAGCTAAGTGACTCAGCCCTGCTTAATAGCTCCATATCACACAATCTCGGCGGCCAATTTGTATTCATTTCGGAAATTCTCAAGTCCAGAAGATTTCAAGCAATCAAGCAATCTAAGCACTGTTTTACCAGCCGTGTATAAAAAAAGCAGTCATTGTTCTTCAATCACGTCTTCCATTCCCTGAAAAGGTGGCATCAAGATCAATTTTGAAAAAGTACTCGTATGGTCCAATGACGCCCAAAAACCAGACCAAAATGGCACTTGTCGTAACATTTTTATTACATTTTTATTTTCACCTTTACTTAGAACTAGCTTAAAATAGACAAAAATGATTAAATCTATTGACAGAACGATTAAAACTAACTTACTGGCCCCACACGGACACTCTAAGCTATACTACAATACAACTGAGTTGCTTTCGGCGCCGCAATAATTTTTTTTTTTTTTTTTTTTTAATTAGATAACATTTAAAAGCTACCCTAATCACCTAATCTTACTTAGATCGGCTATTGGCTGACCTTACGCCCTAAGGGGGCTCCAGAGCTGGTCAGAAGACGCTTGCTCAAGCCACTAGAAGAGACGATGCTGACGTGAAACGTCCTCTATACCCCGGGTTCCGGCGCGACACTGCTCCACTGAACCTGAGATGCTCCGGCCTACGGAGCGCGACATCAGCTTCGTATAGAAGCCTCCGTTCTAAATATTTTCGGGATATGTAGAAGATCAGTGGAACCGCCGATCTGTCTTGCACTAGCCCGCACTTGTCTAGGTAGAGGAACACTTCTGCAGGGATGAAGCCATTACGGCGCACACTCTTGTAAAATAAATCATTAGGGTAGAAAGCCCCAAAGATCAGAATATTAATTGAAGTCATTGCTCTTGCAACATGTCCTCGAATCAGCTTGTTGATGAAATTATCGACTCGAATTACCCGGGCCTTGTTGTATAAGATCTCGTTTGGATAGCATTTTATGTATTGAGACTCGGGCGTTCTGTGCAGGCCGAGGCATTTCCTCAGACACTGCAATCCTGGGCCTGATTACGGCTATGACGCAGATTACCTTCACCCTGAAGTCAAGTTGGCTGCTGTGAAACAACCGATTTATCAGGCGAAAGCGCCCCTAGCCCGGGCCAGAGCAGCATCTATATGTTTGTTAAAATATAGATACTGATCTAGCCAGACGCCATGGCACTTATCGTGAATGGAGCAGTGAATGTACAGCGCTGTGCGATGTCAGCTGGTTTCAATTCTTGTGTCAACGGGACGTTTTAAACATAGGTGTAGATGTGATTTTTTCGAAGTTAACCAATCTGGGTTTTCAGTCACACTCTCAAACGGCGGAGGTAATATGAACATGAGCTTGACTCTTCGCATAAATGTACATTTGACATCTGACTTTTCGAAAATGGCGAATATTTTATAATGATATTTCATAAATAACACCTCTTGCTGGATGACCTGAAAAATATATTCTGCTTGTCAGAAAACTATCACACTTAAACATCGGTTATTGAACAGGAGTTTTTTGAGTTTGATGTTTTTGTTCGATAATGTCTGTGAACATTCAAATTCGACTAATATGAGGCGAAGCAACTGCCACTTCAGAGTCCCATTTCAACGCTAAGTTGAATACTAAGTCTTCTGCAACATTTTCAATATTTTGTTCGAACCACGAACTTTAATGTATGTAAGTTCTTAGATCAATCAATTTCTCCATTATAAAAATCGCAGAGCAGTTATGTATACGCCTAACAAAGACAGCTTCCATCTACATATTGAGCCACAGAAGTCCAAACTCTAGGTTGCAAATCGGTATATTGATACCAACTTACGGGAAAAAATAATAATTTTGACAAATTTTATGGAGGCTCTCAATTTGGACGAGTTATTTCGCGTTACAGTGATGTGAACTGGCCACCAACTTACTTACTTATCAGACCAGCGAATATGGTTTGAGCCTTTGGTAAATCTGCCTTCCATCCTTGGCAGTCCCGGGCAAGCTGCTTCGAGTTGTGAAGACCGAGTCGTTTTGTATCCGCGATTACTTCGACTTTAAACCGTCAATCAACAAAGTTGGCGGATCTTTGCTTTCCGGACTACGTCCACGTCTTTGTATAGCTTATATAGTATGCGGTTGTGTCTTCTCCTCCGTTCGCTTTCCTCGTTTATAGGACCTAATTGTCCGACGAAGAATTTTTCTTTCAAAAGAGCCCAGAATCAACTTTGCCGTCCTACTTGTCTTCCAGCTTTCGGCTCCATAAAGCAAGACTGGCAGAATGAATATTTTGTAGAGCATAATTTTGGTTCTTCGAGTAAGGAGTTTCGACCACGTTGCCGAGGGTGATTCTGCGCCGAATTTCCACTATGATGTCGTTTGTGAAGTTCACGTTTGCCCCGAGGTACACAAACTCTTTCACTACCTCAGAGTTGTAGCTGTCGGTTGCTATAAGCTCATTTTGTCCCAGATAGCAGTTGACGGATCGGTTTCCGCTCGACATCATGTTTTTTGTCTTTCCTCATTTACCTTTAGGCCAGTTCGCTTCGGCTGATCTTCAATCGCTTTGAGGAATTGTATAACGTCACGTTGGGAGCACGCGATAATGTTTATATCATCTGCGTATCCCAACAGTTGGACCGACTTATAGAAAATGGTGCCTTCCGTGGTTATAACTGCCCTCTGCATTATCTGCTCCAGTATCAGATTGACGAAGTTACACTAGAGCGCATCACTTTACCGAAATCCGGTGCATGTTTCTTGAGCCAAACTTCACAGTGCAACGCGAGCTTTTCAGTGTAGGACGACACAACCAGGATCCTGAATTCGGCCATCGTATTAAAGAGTTCTATCGATGAGATGAATCGATATAAACATGGTGTGTATCGATTTGAAACTCGTTGAACTTTTCCCCGACTTGCCTTAGCGTGAAAATTTGTTCTATAGGCGATTTTCTGGGCTGGAAACCTAACTGACATGTGCCGATTTGTGCTGTGCAACAAGGCTTTATACTTTCACACAGTACACAGGATATTGTAGGCGACATTTAGCAGGAATATACCTCGGTATGCACGAGATAGGATCGCCTTTTTTGTATGCTCTTATGGTGTTTGTCACACAACCTGGACGGGGTGCAGATGGTTTGCACCGAAGATGTTCGCTCACTACTCTCCGGGGGTGGTTGCCCTAGCTAGGATTTGAGAGATTCGACTGAATTTGCGTGGGTTGTAGTTCACAGTAACTCTTTTGTTTCTGTGAGGCTTTGCGATAGGTCATGTTTATGTGCAAAATCTGTAAGCTCCTGATGCTTTTTTTTGGCGTGTCGACTTTCGAGGCAAGTCTTATTTTCGCTTTCAATTCGGAAAAACTATCCACATTTTTTATTTAAAAAAAATTGCATATTCGTTGACATAACTCAACATGCCATTTACGATATCTACGTGAAAACAGCGTTAGAGCAAGTAACATACATATGTGCTACAGAAGTTGGAGCCGAGAGACGTCGAACGGCTTTTTTTCGCGAGCGAACTGATCCTCCAGGGATTTCCTGTCTTCTTCTTCTTTTCCTTTTTCCGGCGTTGTTATGGTCAGAAGTGTAGGACCATAACCTTCCCACTTAACTGCATTCCTACTGGTCCGCTTGTGGGGTCCGCCGGTTTGACCTCAGAAAGTAGCGGCAGGCTTCCCGATTTGGGATTACTTCATCGCTGAGGCCAATCAAATGCTGGTGTTTTTGCATTTTGCACCAATTGTTTTTCGGCCTGCTTTTTTTTTTTGTGACACGGGCATGCTCCATATTTTTTTGTTTGATCTTACTCTTACAACACCGGTGATCTCCAGTCGTGTCAGCCCACTGATTTGCATGTACACTTGTGGGGCAGTTTAATGGTGGTATATGTGTCCCTAGGCTCACCTTGGTGTTTTCTAAATTGCCTAGATGTGATTTTTGTTTACCTTTGTTTTAGTCGCCTTTTACGACAAGCGAGAGGTATCGCTGCAGGGATATTCTTAACCCGTACCTGCAGGGATTTCCTGTATCGTATTCTAAGTGGAATCGTCGAGGTTGTTTGTTTTCAGTTGGGAAAGAGAATAAGTAACAGGAGACATGTTCAGTGTATACGATGGCTGAGGCATGATTGCGGTATTGTTGTTGGTTAAAAATAGCTCCTGAGCGATGCTCATGCGACGATACCGGAATAAACTTCGCTGCCACAGGTCTCATGCCCGCAATATTTGAAAAAAAAATTCTTGGCATCGATATGCCATCGATATGCCAATATTCTCAGCAACTTACAGAAACTGATAGGAATTCGATGGTTCCCCATAGCAATTTTCTTCACTGCTTCAGCGTTTTGATCCGCTGCTTATGTATTGGGGCTCCCAGGCAGACAGAGTCATTAACAACTTTGCGGCCTTCTGTGAAGAGCACGTACCACTTATAACCATTTTTTACTCGCAAGTAGAATGCACATAGGTCGCGAATTTCACTTTATTTTTTGAACAAACATAGTGTTATAAGTTGTAACAAACGAACACACTGATACGTTAAGAAAGAGAAAAGGCCGCAATATAAGCAAATACACGTCAAACTGATTTTGCAACACGACAACGATGAACCATGTGTTGCCCAGGTCTTTAATTATTTAGAATTTAAAATTTATAAAATTTCGTGAAAACTGTTTTTTAATGGAATAGCTACTAAAAAATATAAAAAATATAGCCGGGCTGCTGGTACTTAAATTACAGTCAATCCGAATAAAGCTCATCCGCAATATACAATGTAGCTTCCGAACAAGGATGATTCCTGAAAAATGTACTCGTATCCTTGCTATGTTCTTAATTTTCACTGCAGTCCTGTCCATCATTTACGAGCAAATTAATAGCTACATTATCACAGGTGTGCACTAGATTTTACAACAACAAAGTAATGATTAACTGAGCTCAGAGTTGTGTCTGTGCACTCGCTTTTTGCGAATCAAACATAAAATACAATACAAGAAAAACACAACTTTTATGGGAAACTTAGGTCGTAAATAAGCAGTGCTTAAGTACTTGGTATACATACGATGATCTGTTAAGAGCAAGCAAATGACGTTTTCACATTCTAATATGTCATCGCGCGAACGTCTTTCTGTTGTCCAGATATACGGGTATTGCATTATTCCGAAAGTCAAGATCAAGGTTGTTTCAGGTTGGCGTATTATTATTTTACTGGTTATTTATGCATTTTTAATTACTAATTTGACTGGTTAGAAAGGTATTTAATTCATTTAGATGACGAGTGCTATTTTAAGAATATAAAGTGAATAATATTAACCTTTACCTCCTCCTTGTATGAGAAATCTTAACTTCTTTGACTTGGCAGTTCCTACCGCATCCGTTTACCACAAAAAAAAAATTTATTCGATGCAGAAAAAAAATTTGATATCGAAATATTTGAAAACTTATGTTTCTGACTTTCGTGCATACATTTAGGATTTCTATCCCAAGCAGCTAGTGAAACACACCGAAGCAGGGACTTAAACAAAGGAATTAAGAGGCTGTCTAATCGAAGTATAACCTCTGCAAAGCCAATCAAAGATGAAATAACTTTTGTGGAGGAACAGGCTGGTTTTAGGACACATAAATCCTATATTGATCCCTTAAAAAGCTTTCGGATAATATTCGAACAAAGTGTAGAATATCGCTCAACGCTGTACTTGACGTTCATCCATTTCACAAAGGCGTTTGACACGATCCAACACTATATGGTAACACTCTGATGTAAGGGCATCCCTGACAAGATCATGATTTTAATTTAAAATGTATACAGCGAGGCAAATTTTTTCGGAAAAAGGAAAAACGTCAAAAATTGGTGTGCGGCAAGGTTGTGTACTTTCCCCCAAGCTTTTTAATATTGTCCTAGATGCTGTCACGAACTGTTATGCCTTCTAGCCCACAATTTCGACGATATGATGTCCAAACTCAAAAAGATCGCGACAATTGCATCAAAAGCTGGACTCTATATAAACCGGGAAAAACAAAAACGATGCGCACCAATTCAAACAACCTGCGCGCGCTCCAAATGAATAACACCCCCTTGAAAGACGTCCTGTCTTTACTGCCTTGGGTGTATCATTTCAAGCTCTGGAGGTTGTGAAATCGATATCGAGAACCGAATCAAAAAGTATTGAGACAAGTAATGAAAATATAGAACTCATCCTCCCTCCCACAAGGCCCAAAACTCAGAGTCTTCAACTCGAATGTCATGTCTGTCCTATTCTATGGTTGTGAGACATGGAATGCAATGCTACGTCTACTGCGCATTCAGTTTTTCGTTAACCAATGCTTAGGGCCAATCCTAAAGAAATCCTATCCAATAGTTTTTTTATGTTTTTAATAAACTTTTTGCTTATCCGAATAACTATCCCTAAAAAAATGGAACTGGAACTGGGTCGGACCCGCGCTAAGAAAACCGCGAATTGATATTACAGGCCACTGAGTGGGACCCACTAGGTAATTGTCGAAAAGGCGCCCGGCACATACCTGGAAAAGTAGCTTAACAAAGACCTACAACATAATATGATCACATTCAATGAAGCCAAAAAGTTACCGTTAGATAGAAGGGGATTTAACGGTTTTGTTGTGGTCTTAGGAGTAAAAGGAATCAATATATAGGAGTTCTGTGATTTTTTTGTAGTCAAATATAACAACATGAGGCCTGCGAGTTGCTTACATCGGGAATGCGTTATAGTAAAGCTAGACACTGATGTGAAGGGTACTTTCTTAGAGGTTTGGTTTTTAAACTGGCAACATTGTTTCTACAGATGGCCAATTTGACAGATGAGAATTAATTTGTAATAGAAGAGTTTTGCCATTTCACAATAAATAAATTTACGCCAAAACAGGGAATGCAATTTGTGCAACCTTTTTTTGAAAACCATGGTTCGGTTCGTTTAACTTATCTTGCGCCACGTCCATTTTACGCTCGACATAATCGTCCATCTGAGCACAAGTTATTCCGAACACGATAAATCGCTTTCGCACCACGTACACTCTAGTGGATAATACGCATCCCCAAAAAGTTATTGCCGCTATGGAGCGCAGTGCTGGGGAGCTTCCGAATGAGTCCAATCGCTATCGTGCACAGCAATTGGAACTATGCCCATCCACTTTGTGGAAGATTTTACGGAAAGGATCTTGGCTAATAAGCTTATACCATGCAATTGTGCAAGAGTTGAAACCGCGTGACCATTATACGCTTCGTAGGTTCGGTCGATAGGCCGAAAACATGATTCAGCTTGATCCTCATTTTCAATGCAAAATTTCGTTCTCCGATGAGGCCGAATGCTATGTTAACAAGCAAATATGCCGAATTTGGAGTGAGGAAAACCCAGAAGCCTTCGTCGAGACGCCCTTACAAGCATTAAAACTCGCTGTTCGGTGTGCTTTATGGGTTGGTGGATTCATCGGCGCATATTTCTTTAAGGACGGTGCTGGCCAGAATGTTATTGTCAATAGAGAGTGTTATAGAAAGATGATTTCTGACTTCAATTTCTTTCCTCAGTTGAATGGCATTGACGTGACAGAGCTCTGGTTTCAATAGAATGGTGCAACATGCCACAATTAATTTATTTTGGAAAACATTTGCTGGCATATAATTTTGCGTAATGGACTTTGGAATTGGCCTTCACGATCCTGTGATCTCACACCTTTAGATTACTTTCTTTGGGGGTATGTGAAGTCACTAGTCTATGCGTTGGAGTTATCGGTATCCGAACTCACTCATCGTGCATCAGAGGCCGACCCACTGCACCACGACGCTCTCATACTTTCTAAGCCTGTGAAATATGGTATAGCATTTTGGCTATTGGTTTGCTCTGGAACTTGCTATGTTTGGAAAATTCAACCGTATTTGAGGAAACCAATCGATGGTTCAGCAGAAAAAAAAGGTGAACGAGTGGTTCCTGATTTGGTTCGTGGGTTTTAGGTTTACAATATATCGATTTTTTTTTCTAGGTCAAAAGTTGTCGTCCCAAGGGCTGTCAATGGTCAGTACAATGTGTAAAAATAAAAGAAGCATCCTAACAAAACTTTTAGACTGCGAAAAATTTCCGCTGTTTAAATCTACATTCGCATTTACCGAATATGCAGCACTTGTATCGTATTCGGCAGAAAAGACAATTGCGTATTTCTGCAAAGCACAATGCATGCTTCGGATGCTGTACAATCGGTAAGAAAAAAATTGCCAAAAATCCCTCAATATTACAACGAAACCTAGGTTTCTCCTATGCTTTTTGTTTTTATTTTAGTGATCGCCAATTGATATATTTTTTTTTACCATTTCCGTTGAGTGGATACAATTGATAAAATGTTGTCTTGTTACAGCTGTGAAAGAAAAACGAACCGATGGCTGATGGCTGCATTTTCAAATATTATCCACATCTCAGCTCTCATTTTTAATCTGTGACTACAAGCAATAACCGCTTAAGTAGACTTAAGAAAAAAATCTATTTTGCCCGATAATAATCTGCATGTTCTGTTCTGTTATAGAAAATATCCTAGAATGCTGGATCCGAAAAGTCATTTTCATAGTTAAAAGCATTTACAATAACCGCTTAGCTCAGAAAATAATTTTGGAATTACAAAATTTCGGTACCAAGTAAGGCTTATGTGGACTTAAGATACTTTTGCAAAAAAAAAAAAAAACTATTCACAAATCAATTAAACATATTCTACTGAAAACGGCTTCAGTCGCCTTAAGTGCTTATTTCAAATTTAAAAAAAATTGTCTCTATAGCCAAACGGAGATAAGTCGTCATTACGAATTTCAGTTGGATATGAAGAATAATTCTATATGTGGGGTAACCGGTTTTGAAGTAAATTAAAATTCTATGAACTGCAGAATCAAGTTGAGTTAAGGCGTTATTTAAAATGCAGGATGAAATTTTAGTTAACTTAATAGTTTTTTGAAGTGAAGTTCGTCATTGAATTTAATTAATTTTCTAAAAATATTTCGAAAGGTGTATCAATATGAGCTCCCGAGCCTTACAAATGTTAAATCTAGCTTGAAAATGTATACTAAGTAAATGTGAAGAAATTATATTTGAGCAACTCAAACGGCAGAAATCAAAACGATAGTTGTGAAAAAGCAAGTGATTTAGGTAAATTATTTATGTTAAGTTCTATTTTTTATTTATTAATGCAAGTTGATAGATTTTCATTTTAAAATATAAGTCTATAGGTGGATCTGAAGCCCATTAATTTTTTTCATATTGATGAATAGAAATGTCAAAAAAAAAATTATATATTGTGCTTTTTGGCCTATAAGCATCTAATAGCAAGTTGTTTTCTGAACCCGTAATCATCTAACCAAAGTCATCTGCAAATGAAGTCGATTACGATAATGCTTTTAGAACAGTTTGGTGGCGATATAAACAGAGAACCTGAACATGATTTCAGTTCAGTCAAAAGTGCTTTAAACAACGCTTCACTGAAACTGAACATTTTCTAAAATCAATGGTAAAAAAATTGGAGCAACCGAATATTCCTTTTAAAGATAATCGTGGTGCCGCTGGTGGAAGGAATAAAATGTCTGAAGAAATTGATTAAGTTGTAAAGGCCCATGTCAAGAGCTCATGTGAAGCATTCCGTCAGGCGTGAAACTTAATATAAATATTTCCATGCGGATCTTGCATTGGCTACAATGTGCAAGCTGTTCGGTGAAAAATATCCAACTGTCTTCGTAAGCTTGACCAAATGGTCACAAATATTCAAAAGTATGTATACACCTACATGTATAATATGTAAATATGAAAACTTTATACTATTTTGCATTACATACTTTGCTATGAAAATAAAATTTAATAAACCCACCAAACCAACCACCCTTCTGAAAACCAAAGAAATAGCAAAACGTTACGGAGCCGAGAAACTTGCAAGCCTTCAGAGCAGCGGCGACGCGTGATTAAAAAATGTAGTCGTTCAGTTTCCTAATCGAACAACTATGCCGTAGCTAGTCGTTTTTCTCTTTTCTTCATTCCATTTATTCAAAAAAAAAAAGCTTTACTCGTTCAAAACTGATTTGAACGAAATGGTCCCTACAGCGCGCGATCTGCTTTTTTTTTCTTGTATGCTCCTAGTGAGCTCATTTCGTTGCCAAATCGTTTGAACGAGTTGGATAGATACACAAATTAGTTCAGGGGAAAAAAAACAGTGGCAGGTGGTTTGTTTTGCTTTATTTAAGTGGTTCACAGAAGGGATGCACTATGTGAAAAATCGAAAATAGGTATAAATAATGTGTAAAATAAGAAGAAAAGTGTGAATATGTTTCGTGATGATTATTGCATATAAAATTAAAGTAATATCAGCTGAAAGTTAGGCGTTCATGAACGTGTTGAACAATAGGACGCCTCGCCATTGTTTCAGAGTGATTTAGACCAACATCATATCATGACGGACTTGGAATAGATACGACTCTAAGAGAGAATACAAATAACTGGCCAAAGGGAATTCTGGAATCACGGTTTTTGCATTTTACCTTCAACTGTGCCAACTTTACCTTCGAAATTCAGTAAGTTTTCATGACTTTTCCGTACTGCTTTAGGTGGCACAAGGAAATTGCTGAGCGAGGCAATGAAATTGCATCATGTTAACTAAAGCAAAATGTAAGCGCCGACGAATGGATTAGACATTTCATTTTCTATAGCGATTCACCAAGAGTGCTATTTTTTTCTCTTTGATTTTGTGAATTCCCCTTTCAATTACTATTCATTTTATGTTTTAATGAATTCAATATCGCTTGAACTGATAAAAATAAATTATAATCAGAAATAGCTCATCTTATTTAAGAAGACATGAACCGAAATTTCGCAATAAGAGCTTAAGTCTTAAAGCGCTTTTCTCGAAAATTGGAATTCCGGACTGAAGCGGTGTTTGCTTGTGGCCACAGATTTTGCAGGCAAAACAAACAAAATGACAGTGCGACGAGTTTTCTTGCATGCGCTTGGAATTTCTCTTGTTCGTGTGCCACGAACCGAATCAGTGGCTTCGTTGGTTTCCAGCCTTTCCAAAGAATTACCGGCATCATCCCAGGACACAAAATCTACACCAATCCCTTGCCAATCTTTAATATCTTCACAGAGTTTACCACCTCAAAAGAAATGAAAAAGTGTTCCGCTTCAACATAAGAACAACATACATGAAAATATGTGCTGCTTCTTTCAAAAAGCTGTGTGTAAGCGAGCACATAAGAGAAATGTACTGAAGGTAATTTAATTCAATGAAAGCAATAAAAAACAAAGTTTATTTATTACAGAGGAACTTCCATAACTCGAACTCCCAAAATGAAAAAAAAAAATAAATCGACTTTGGAAACTTCGATTTCGACAAAAATTATACATTTATTGTTTTATTTTCTTTTAAGCTAAAAATATATTTCATTATCGAAGTAATAAGAATAAAACACAATCAACAAATCAAAAACACTTTGAGTTTTTTTTTTCATTAGATTTTGTTTTGTAGAAAACTTTAATTTCGTGAATTACATTAAAAAACAATCCGACGTGTTGTTCTCAGTAAGAAGAGTATCACGTAATGTTTCCAATGCTTCATATGAGCATATGTATGTACTTTGGCTTGCCTTGGCTGCACAATTAAGTCTTCACCTGGATCTGCATCGACTTCATCGTAACTAATGGTTTCAATTGCGGACGATATGGAATGCAACATTTCAAAATCGGACTTAATTGGATAGATGGTAATTTCATTACCTAAGTTGATGTATTCTTGGAGACTGCAATTTATGTCTATTATATGGTTTAAGCCCTAAAAATTCATTAGTATTTCAACGAGCTCAGGTATGGGGACATCAAAGTCTGTGTGAATTCCGATGTCCCTTACCACTCTCAAACTTGAATCATCTCCTTCATCCCAAAAAGAATGTTTGCCAAATCCAACTTAAATAAAAGAATTTCGAAGAGAGAATCGTAGAGTTTTTAATATCGCAATTCCATGATATTGAAACATTTTTTTAGCCAGTCCAGTAAGATAATTTGCGGACGAACATGACTTTCTTCAAACGAAGCTTAAATTTAGGTGATGATTTTTTTTCTGTAAAAGCACTTAAAATTCTGTACCACTCCTTGGTCTGCTGTCATGTGTGGTGGGCGCTGTAATTGTCAACAAATATCAGAACTTTTCAATTAGAAATACATTGTCCCATTCTTTTAACCAGTCTTCAAAAAATCCAGGGTTTTTTTTCTTCGATATATAACAGGCAAAGATATCGTTGTAAGTATCGTGGCTTATTGATTTTGCCGATGAAAAGAATTTTCAGCATTTCTTTTCCACCCATATTTGCAGCAGTCATAAATATTATAAATGTTATCCGCTCCTTACTAGGTTTGCCACTATGACATATTCGCCTTTGAACCAATATTTTGTCTAGAAGACATTTACAAGAAAGGCCGGTTTAATCTACTAAATGTAAAATGTTTAAAATGTTGTCTTCATTGTAGTCTTCGATTAGTTTTGGAAGAATGTGTTTTTTTCAATGCTCGCAACATTCTTAATTAATTGCGACACTTTCTCCAGAAAGTGTTTTGCGATGCTTTCTCTCATTGATCACACTGAACTTATCTTTTTTTGAATTTATCAAGCCAACCAGTACTTGCGGTAAATCAATTTTCTTCCAATTCAATTGCAAGACTCTTAGGTTTCTCCTTAATGATTGCTCCAGGAATTTTATATTTATAAGACTTTTCTCTCATTTATGTTTTTTCGTTTGGTGAGTTTTCAACATTTTTTTGTTAAAGTTTGTGGGAATAGAGGAGAGTGTACATGGAGATAAACCATATTTTATGGCCATACAGTTCTTCTTAGCTCAACTCTCAACTTCGTTGGTTGCTTTTGTTTATTCGAAGCCAGATGCTTTAATTTGCTAACTGACATTATGACAGTGCTTCTGCGCAAAAACGTAACACGTAACACTTAGATTCAAATGAAAAACATATACGACTATCTCCTACTCAAACTAGCTTTTGAAATATAATGCGAAAAGCTCGGTATGCTTAAGTAAATTTTAAATAAGGGGATTTTCCTGTTCCGAACAAAACTTTGAGCTTCTGTGACAAAAAGAAAACAAAGGCAATAAAAAAAATTGCGAGAGACATAAAGAAATTCGACTTTTGGAATTTCGACTGTGTTAGCTATGAACCACGCTTTTAACTACAAACAATTATATTTCCTGGGCAAAGTACGCAGAAATGCTATATGTGTGAAAAGTCACACACGAGGTTAAGCAAAATAAATATTTTGAATATGAAATGAAAGTTAAATATAATTTAAGTTCATTTTATTTATTTATTTATTTTTCGTTATTCTGTCTGTCTACTTGCCTGCAAAATGTATTTAAAAAAAAACTGCTTGCCACCATCCTTGGTCAGAATTTTACAAATAACTCTTTATTTCGTAGTAGTTTGTAAATAGCATAAATTATAAATGTAAATAGCAAAATGGCATGTACCTTAATAAGGCTCTTAGGTAATAAAAATTAATTAAATATGTTTAGCACAAATGGCTAATAACAAAGCATCGAATTGAATGACACGAATCTACCTCGACAGTACCATGGAACCTGTTCAATTAAAAGTATATGGAAAACTGTTGGAAAGTTAAATCTCGGTCATAAAAAAATTAAGAAAAATTATGTGTGAACCCAAAGGCAACTAAGAATCATCTTAAAAATGGGACGAATATGAGTTACCTCCTAACAGCTACAGATTTCTAAAGAATTGCATTGATTTTCCCCGAAATATAGCCAAAAAGTGAAAATGCTACATTTACAACTAGGCTATTTGCCGTTAGCAATTCTAGTTGGATCAATATCCTACGCTTTACTAGGCCAACCTAGACAAGCTAATGCCATTAGTTACTGTGAATGCTATTAACTAATTCGTTAAGGTTGTGTAAATGTATATATTTCCGTATTAGGTTAATTATGATTTAGGCGAATTAGCCTAGATTGCAAGAGAAAATTCTAAGAATTAGTTACAATTTAGATGGAGGACGTATATCTAGCTTGAGTCACGGCTTCCAATTCTATATTAAAGCTACTCATCAAGTAATCGTAAGCAGAATCCTGGTTTTTCATATGCAGTTATTTATCGCCCAATAAATTCTCTTACAGAGGGGTATATTTGTTTTTTCAGTATTCATGGCACCTCCTAATTATATTTATGGGCACTTATCCCATACTACTAATAGTCGTAAGCCACTTTCTATGCCTTTAATAGCCCCATAACGAATTAGGTTCACAAAATTTTGAATAATCATCAACGAACCCTTTTGTCCTCTATAAAATCATTTGAAAAATTCCAAATAAAAGCTTCAATCATAAAAATAACTTCAAAGAATCTCTCATTTTTATAGCGCTCCAATCAAAACAAACAAAATTAATCAACATCGAATGAGAATTCGGTTTGGGAAAACCAGAAGCCATCGAAAGCGAGTAGAAGAGTGTTAGGAGCGAAACAAATAAATGGAGCGATAAAGCGTTGAACTGAATTCAATGAAAAAAAAAACGATGTTCATCCTTCATAAATTATTAATCCTGTTTAATTACAAATCGAATACATAACTGAGTATCTATCCACAGTAAAAACCTAACGAATCATTTCTCATTTAGATTGGAGTAATGAACTACCGTCGGACGTTCGACGCGGACTCGATTGATTTTGTCTTAATTGCTATTGTTTTTCATTATGGTATACGGGGAATGAGGCGATGGTATACGGTTTGCATTCGGTGGAAGAGAAAAGAAAATAAAAGAAAAAAATTAGTGTTTAGATAAACAGTAATTTATGTCGAATGGGATAAGATGAATGAATTTAATAAGCATCCACAGTATGGGTTTGTGGTTGAAAATTGAGAAATCAACAGGTAGTGCTGTGATGGAAATATAGAAATGGGTGTATTATGAACGGTGTTGTCTTAGAAAATTATCCAACTTCCTTCATGGTGCTTAATTATTGACGAATCTCTCGTTGATGGGTGCATAAAGTCGTTATGCTCGCTATGGGTAAATCGAAGAGAAAAAAAATCAATTGGCTATGTATGGTGTATACATGCTAACTGTGGCGCTTAGATAGTAATTAGTCATGTATACATCTAGTTGTGATAAGCAACAACAGTGAGATGAGATGCAGAAGAACGAGAGAAAGAGCGAGAAAAATTAAATCAAAACAGCATGAATGAATTTCCAGTTCGCAACTCAACTCTTTCGCTTCATACCTTTTTGCACTTGTAAGTAGCATCGTTCGGGACTCGATTGATTAGCTTCAACTAGAACATGAAGATTATGCAGCATGAGTCTAATGAACAAAGACCAGCATGTAGCCATTATCATAAATTCAACTAAGAACGAGGAAAAAAACGTCAACCATCAACGAACGAAGAACAAGAAGCGATAACATATGCTGCTTGTGGTCAATTATTTCCTTTTTCAGTTGGCACATGCTGCACAAAGTAGAAAGTAACAATTTCAAATTCTATGCAAAGTTCGTTAAATAACCGTCAGTGAGTGACTTCCTCCTTGTACTTGCCTCATGTTGTTGTGTGAGTTGTGTGTACTGTTCTTGTTTTCGGAATAGATGGTGATCGAAATGACGATGATGATGATATGGTTACCTCCTCCTACTGTCTTGATGTCGTCTTTCTCGGCTTTAGGGTTTTCTCCTTCTATTTACAGGTGTAGTGGTGTAAAAAGAAAAATGAATCTAAAGCAATTGCCTTTTACTGGAGCAACACCGTGATCTGAGGGTAAAGGCGGAGCTACCAAACTTCTTTTACCTCAGATACATAATACCCATTCGATTTGTTTACTTTTCTACCACAACCACAGACGTACCTGTAGCTGTATGTCATGTGTTTTGGTGAATACCGGCTCCGGATAACTGCTACGGATAAGAACTCGGATAAAACACTTCACTAGTATCTGAATGAAATCCAATACAAGCGAACAGGTTGCTATACACTTGCAATAAACACAGATATACCTGTTTGGCTGTCTGCTCCTTGGCCGATCAGGTGGTGCGGTAATATCTTCGATGTATGAGTTTTGTGGTTTTGCTTTACAAAGTCGAAGGCAGCAACGTTGAGGGAGAAATAAAAAAATGAACGAAGAGGCGCGCGTTCATAAATGTTGTACAACACAATCAGGCACCAAGGTACTGCCGCACTGTAACGTGGTATCGAGGCATCGAGGTAACGAAGTACCGAAGCATCGAATCACCTCTAGCTTTACCGTATATTCTTCTTCTTCCACGCGCTTCAGCATATTCATATTGGTTGTATTGGCTACCTGAAATAAAAAAAAGAAAAAAAAAGTTAAAAGATAAAAAGAGATACATATTGGGTTGGGAGTAGAGAGTAGGTTGTGTATATGCCGCCTCTTGGCCAGTACCAGAAAGAGATATACTTGTGCATGGTATCCGGAGCCGCGAGTATATGTGTGTTTGGTGCGCTATTTTCCTCCAGAAGGTCATGGTTAGATATTGGCGATCCCGAACGGACAGTATTAGTTGATCATTGAATGAAATGGGTCTTCTTCTCGCTAGCGCGCTGAGAAAATATTTTTGTTTTTTTTCTTTCGTCGTTTAATTTTCGTTTTTTTTTCTTGGCTTCTCTGTTTGTTTTGGTTTAAAACGAAAAGGTTTTTAGCTTGAAAGTGTCTTTAGATTCATTTGATCATTGTATCAATTGCATAATACCGATCTATCGATTTATTTTGACGTGTCAGTTACGTGAAAAAGTGATCGGACTTTGATCTCGTGGAATTTCAAGTGTTTCTCTTAATTCTCGATCGAAAATAATGACAAATGGATGTTTGATTGTTTCAAGATACTGAAGAATAAGTGAAAGGTTAGTGTGTAATTGGAAAAACAAAATCTATCGAGTCGTCTCTTGACTAACAAGAAGAATATCAAAAAAAAAAGTGAACTGAAGGAGGTAAACAGGCGTTATGGAGACGTGTGTGTTGATACCACAGGAGTTTTCGCTGGCGTTGACATCGTCATCACCAACGGGAACGACGCCCGAGCAGCAGATAACAGTGTGGACTACGACTACCATTCGTCAGGGGACTTTGTTCTATCCGTTTCAGGGTACGATTCGCATAGACAATTTGGATACCTTTAAATATCTGGACGATGAAGATGTAAGTAGATCAAATGAGTCCTAATTGTATGTTTAACTTAATGAAATGGCTCCATGCCCTATGTCGTTACATTCTACTTAAATTCGAATTGCCGACGGCAAGCACGGATTTGGTTTTTCCCTTTAAAAGACTTAAAAAATGCAGAAAATACAGATGGGGAAACTTGAACTTATATTCCACAAGTAGTCGTTCTTTGATATTCAATCACACTTTACAAATGAACCACCAGGCTGCTTGAGGTTATCTGCACCCACATGAAAGCAACATATAAATGTCATATCACCATCACCTCGAGGCAATACGTTCCACATTCTTCATCCACCCGTCTCTAATCCCAACCGACAACCATTTCACAATAAATCACATGCATTATGCACCACATCACAATCCACCCACTTGGCCATTCCCCTTCAATTCAACACTAATCCGCATCAACACCATTATCACCCTCCACCGCCGTCACCCTCCATCGTTGTAGGTGTCATTTAAGTGCACGAATTCATAAAACCCAAACTGACAAGCCATCAGCATGCACTGCAAATGCATTTTTTTACCCTTCAACTAGCACAACTCCGCATAATTGTGGTCAGGAGAGGGTCAACGCCAGAAACAAGTCTGCTACTCAACTCTTTTGATTTCATATATTCCTTTTGTTCTTGCATTCTCTATTCACGGTTTCGTCTGGTTCACGGGTATTCTATTGTAGGTGGCTCATTCGAATGCATGTAATCCGATTAATTGTCACAATGCTCTCTAACCATGCACCGTTGTCAGATTGTATGGTATTAGAGCAGACGCTAAATAAGATATACAACTTCCTGATTGACGGCACGTTACTTCTTAGATTGTTATATTTGTTATGCCATAACACATTTCGTGCTACAAAATCATGCTACTATCAACAGGTTCGTGTATACCCTTGTACTCCCTTCCTTTGCATATTTTGCAAGTATTCAAGTTCACTCTCCCATAACGCTGGGAATATGCCCGACATATTCCCATGCCATCTACATACATTAAAGAACAACTCATCATGAACTCATCCCCCACTATTTCATTCTATTCCCTCCTCGAATTAAAATACCGTTCCAGCATATTACATTAGAAATTCATTAAATTAACTTGCAGTCAAGGCATTAAACAGCAAAAGGGCCAATTTCTTGTTGCACGCACTTGTTGCATGCCTTGACGGTGGCAACGATTCGGCATGAGGGTGTTGTGCTTAGGAGACCGTGAAACCACACGTTAACTTTTCCACTCATCTTCGCGTTAATAGGTGTAGCAGGGAGGGTGAGGGCGAATAAATTTGTTGTAATTATTTCGTGGGAATATTCCCACGGTACGGATGAAGATACAAAAGACGTTCTGATCGTGGATTTGGTTATTAAATCAAAATGATGATATTGAAGACAGAATTAAGGAGGAAAGAATTGACTTTTCGATCCTTATTTACCGTGCATTATGGACGGGGGGCGAACAAAAGAAACGACGAAGAGGAGAGAGAGGGAAATCTCTGTATTCAAGGGATGCGATGTAATCTGATTTAGTGATTCGAGTGACTTAAAGCCGCCGCCGCCGTCGTCGCCGTCTGGGTTGAGTCCTTTTTTTTTGCCCTCTCTCTTATACGCCTCTTGTTACAACAGGTATCCTTTTGTATCCGCCCTTGCTTCGATCTTTTTTTAACAACAAAAAAGGGAAAAACCTCTGTGCGATACCGATATCGATAGCAATAGCAAAACCTCTACGTTTGCTGTGTACAAAATTAATGATCTCATAAATTTGATTCATTTTTATTGCCCAGCACCATATGAGCAGCTAAAGGATACCGAGCAGAAGATCAAAGACATTCGCCAGATAGACAAGCAGACAGTCGAACAGAACAGGTGAATGCACACACAACGAATATGGAACAGCATTTGTTTTTCCGCATTCGAGATACTTTCGTTTTCTCTAGTTGTTATCCGTATAACATATTATAGCAGTTTCAATCCAATTTAATTGGATTACGCATGTTCCTCACTTGAACAGTGTATATATCGGACGTGGAAGTCTCTTCGATCTCACTGTTTGCATTGGTGGATATGATGGCAGAAAACGCGTGATGTGCATGCTAAGATTACGCGCTAACATCCGAACATTGAACTAGATGATGATTACTATACTATATCTGTTCACCGTGGCTCTCGGCTTACGATTTGAGTTTGATTTGCTTAGTTTGGTCTGTACGGGTCGTATGTCTTACGTATTGAATGTCTAGCCAGTCAACCCGGCACGAGATGCCACTTTGAAGTCATGTTTGTGATCTAAATTAGACGTGCTGTGGGTTGTTTGTATATCGCTTTCTCTTTACTCCATAAAAACCAGACGAGATGGTGTTGTTTTATGAAAAATTGCAATTGGCAAACCTGGCCTTTACCATAACACTGTTTACCAATATCTGTACTAAACAAAATGCGAAGAAAAAAGATTGAAAGTAAAAGTCAAGTGTGCACTCGCAATATCATGGATCTGTCTTATTTTCTTTTCTATTCGCGATCACCTGTTCGGCTTGATTGGTTTGCTGCGGATGCGAAAGAAAAAAAATAAAGTGCGTGAGGTAATGATGCCATTTATCGGTATTGGAAAATCTACTAAACGGCATTTGGTTTTATTTGTTTTATTGTGTAATGTACAGATTGGCTAAACAGGTAGGAGAAAATGCGTGTTCCGTAAACACGATGGACACGAGGCGTTGGTTTTGGGTGGCATTAAATTAAGATAGAAATTGGATTTGGTGCACGGTTGGAATTGCATTTCCTGTTGATGGCGAACTAGAGAAAAGCTATTTCCTGGGGGACAAGTTCGCTATTTATATATTCAATTCGTTTCTGGTGAAAATCGATGAAGGTAGTCAAACTTGAACGGAGGACGATCGATTTCACTTCACACTTCCTCTACAACATGAGGGAAATACGTGTTTTTATATCCCATCACAAAGATGCAACCCACGCTATCCGATGAGATCGAATATCCCCTAAATCAGTGGTTAGAAATCACTTTTATCGCCTCAGACAAATTGCTTCCCCCGAAAAATCTATATGGTAGTTTGTTACTCAACTCTTTTGACTACAACGTGATTTGCATAGAAAAATGGAACTCCACACTTCTTCTGTTACAGTTTTTAATTAAATTAAAATTATATGACCTCCCGAACGAATGGCGCTAACGAATTATCGTAGCGACGAGCACGGCAGACATCAATTTCCTGTCACCCAAGGGATCTGATAAGGAAATAAATTAGGTTAATTGATTGCTACAGCAATTCGTTGTGACTGTCCGTGGTCGCACCACCACTATTCCTAATTTGGTTACAATCGACGGCGAAAACAAAACAAAATCGAGCTTCTAGTGGGAATTTTTATTATATAGATAGGCGTCCGTCGCAACGGAAATACGCAATACCCGAGTACCCAATGTCTTTCGTACAAAATGTTGTTGTCCAACATCAGACAATGGTCGATTAAAAAACAATCAAAGAACTACACTCAGAGATGAAAAAAAGAGAAAAAAAAGGTAACAGCCCATAACCAATTCAACACCATCGTAATGGACGAGAACAAGAACAAGCGAGAATGATGATGAGATGATTATGAGATTCTTTTCTTTCCGCTCTTCGTCCGAAACAAAAGTAAATCGCTTTCGTCATGCGATTTAAATGACCTAAAAATCTTCATATTTTAATAGGCATTGCCACCCTATCCTAAGAACACACACATAGCGTGTTTTCTTCTTTTTTCGATAGATTAACATTGAAAATCGGTTTCGCTCAAATGAGATTACCCAACACAACGTATTGTCTGTTCGGTTTGAAACCTAGCTTAAGGGATTTACCTATTCACCTTGTCACACTTTACTGATACACCGAGACAATGCTGATTTTTTGAACTTGATTCTGTTTTATGGTGGTTGAGATTACAATTTCAGTTGTGCGGTGAAGCCAAGACCTTGTTAGGTCAGGTGCACGATGGATTTTCTGGTTTTTTCATTATGCTGCCTTAACTGATGGTGTAACTGCGGTCTGGTAATATATCACACGACCGAGTGGTACCCAATGGAGCTATTGCAATTGATTGGAGTATTTACTTGAAATTACGTACGAACGGGTCATAATTTCCGCTCTGTTTGCAGTCAATGAATCAAATGCTTTTTGACACCCCAAACAGGTTGTTCCGTCTGAATTGCGAGGGAAATTCAATTCCCAGGCAGGTGTCTGTCGGTTTGGGCCGCGCGGATAGAAGTGGATTGTTGTCGGCTGAACTTGTTGCGAAATGGTGGAGTAGCAGGTTTTTTTTTTTTTTCTTCTTATATTAATTATAGAGAGAGAATGTGTACAGATATCAATAGTCGAAAGAGAGATAAATTGGTGGCTGTCAGAAATGGCATAGCGATCCTGGCGAGGTCTTTAATTAGTTGCAGGACAAATGGCCAGTGATTGAAAAGCCTGATATATTGGGCTATAACTCTTTATTACTTCTCAAATCTATCTAATTATGACAAGTGGAATGATTTTACAGCCACCGTATGTCACTTTGAAGCAAAAAAAAAATATAAACGAATTAGCACGATAACTTGCCACGTGCGGCAGGTGTTGGCAGTTCAATTAGATACTGAATACTTCACGATTAGCATCAGCAGTTAAACCAGTGGGGAAGCGATTTCCATAAAGGTTGTACTTCAATAATGATTGTCACCTCGCACTCATTTAATCAATCAAAATAAAAGCATTTACAACTGCTAACTGGATTGTTAATTGCACGGCATTTTTCAATTTCTCCACCTTTCACACAGCATGCAATCGAGACTGTAGAACGTAAATTATTAAACGCTAGTCTCCGCGAGATTAATTATGAATTTGCATGATAAACAAAGGTGCAACTCGTTCTGTTTCTTTCGCGGTGATTTTTTTGTATAATAGTTAAATTGCAAAATAATCGAAATGTATCCATATCAGCGGCGGAATGCAGGCATGCATATACTGATATAAATAAAAATTCCATGCCACGATGATTTATGAGTGCATTGAGTCAATATCTATCGTTCGATGGTCTCGAACTGTCCAATCTCTGCTTCGGTGCCGATAATCATCTGAAAAACTGACTTTTTGATCAGTTTTTGTTTGGGTTTTGGTTGTCTACCTATCGATTAAGGCGACAGGTACTCGGAATAAAATCCAAACTTATTTGCATAAAAGCCCCTGACCACATTCGTAGATATAGATATTCGCATGGTACCGAGCCGTTAATTAATCAAACCTCATTTATCTTTTCTAACTCGTTCGCGGGCTGTATAGGTACGCTACCGTTTCGGGTTGTACGATGAGATCTCTTACACGTTTGGCAAGCGCGTTCGTCACTGTAATTGGATTCGGTTCCTAAGAGTTTCCGAATCCTATGGTCCGCAGGTGAATATGGTCTGCACGAAGGTAAAAGGTGAGCCGATCTATGAAGTTGTCAAGCCGATCACCACCCATCAAGAGCTGGTTGTATATTTCTTACCCGAGCGACCGGAGGAATTATTTTTCGTACGTATGCGTGCGTCACTCTATCGCCAAACGATGGATTCGATTCTAGAAGGTAAGCTCACTCAATCCGGGGGCATAGATAGATAGATTATAGGCCCTGCCCTCCTATAGGTTCACCATTGGATCTCTCAATGTCGCTACTTAATCGTGTGATCCTGCCAATATCGCCGTCGTCCAGCAGCGAGGATGAGCATAAATCAATCTCGAGTGATTCGTCATCCGGCTCGATATCGTCACTGAACGAGAACACCAGCGATCATCTTATAGCGACAGCAACTGCACATCAATTGGAACGTGATCTGAACAATGGCATTCATCATCATCATCACGATTCGCATCATAATAGTAGTAATCATCATCATCATCATCAGCGGACACCGCAACGGGCCCGTAGCGGCCGTGGTGAACGTTCACTTTTGCCATGTGAAGTTTGTGGTAAGGCATTCGATCGGCCCAGTCTACTGAAACGTCATATGCGTACGCATACAGGTGAGTGAGATCTCCTTACACACAGTATCCATATGCGATTGGATTCGCGTGTAAATTTTCAAAAATTTGTCGCATCCATTGCCGATGCACGATTTATTGATTCTTCAATCATCTTTTTCTTCTTTATCTCATCTTGTCGTTGTAGGGGAAAAACCTCATGTGTGTATGGTGTGCGGTAAGGGTTTCAGCACGTCGAGCTCATTAAATACACATCGACGGATACATTCTGGTGAGAAACCTCATCAATGTCAAGTTTGTGGGAAACGCTTCACGGCTAGCTCGAATTTATACTACCATCGAATGACACATATTAAGGTGAGTGCGAATACTTACTTACTTTTATAATGCGAATTCAAATGTTATCGATACTCGATGCGTTTGCGGGGAGATATCGATACGCGTTACTGGTGCATCCCCAGCGGAATGTCAAGTGTGCGAGATGGAAAGCGCAAACTTTACCGATTGATGGTAAAAGCATTCCCACACCAATAATCCATCGAAGCGTTATAACCGCCAAAAATATTAACCACAACACCAACCAAACCTTATCCCTTTGCCAACCTGTTTTTCCCGATTTATTTACCTTTTTTTTTTTGTGTTTTTGTTGGTCCTTCGTCGTGTTGTCATTGCGACCGCTAAACTGCCTTTCCATATTCTCACATTACCAACCGTCAAACAGGTAAGGTCCCAGAACCAGGCAAGGGGGGAGAGAGAATGAGTAAAAACCAAGCGAGATACCAATCCGCCTATCAGCGAATGCTTGACATTATTTGACGTCTGCATTTGCCACACTAACTTACCGCGACGCGACATTAAAACCATCGACCGGAAAGTCCATGCAACTGAATCAACTCATTTCGCCAATCTACACGAAAATAAAAATAAAAGAAAAAAAAAAACAATCAGATACAAGTCAACTAATTTATCGGGTCGGGCAATTAGATGCAGCTTCCATTCCATATCACATCGACTGTTGCGACTGTTGTTTGCTGCACCCAAACACCAAACTGGATCGGAAGATGAGGAAGAAGTGGACATTCTTACATGAGTACGTTACGCATTCACCACACACAGACACATATACATGTAGAGAGAAGGACTCATGCGATCAGTACTTGTACCATTGTGCGCATCCTCAAGGCTGGGAAAACCGTATCAAAAGATATTCAGCTATTAGTGAAATATGCTTTGGTAGCGGCCGCTAACAAAAGGATACCGCGTTGCATACGTGAAAATTCCACGCATTGTCGTTGTTCTCTCTGTTGTTGTTCGCGGTTTGTTTTTTCTTGTTGTTGTTTGGCGGATACGGATAATGTCGCTAATTTGTTTCATCGGGGGAATTGCATTGCATTGGTGTGCCCACAGTAGTGACGTAAAGTTTTCTATCTCTTGCAGGAAAAGCCACATAAATGTAACCTGTGCGCCAAGTCGTTCCCAACACCCGGCGATCTCAAGTCGCACATGTACGTACATAGTGGCTCGTGGCCCTTCAAGTGTCACATCTGTTCGCGCGGTTTCTCCAAGCATACGAACCTCAAGAATCATCTCTTCTTGCATACCGGTAAGTGGGCTCATCTGGCCGTTGCCAGCTAACTCATGACATCAATGCAATTTTTGTTTCTTTTCTTCTGTGCAGGTGATAAACCACATGGTTGTGAGTTGTGCAGCAAGAAGTTTGCATTGGCCTGCAACCTAAGGGCGCACATGAAGACACATGAAGGTGAGTTGGATACCTTTCACCCTGGCACCTCTTCGAGGGTTTTTCTTTTCGTCATTTTGTCTATCTTTTCTTGTTTTTGTTTTTATTTTCGTTCTATCTAGGTGACCCCCAAGATGAATGTGTTCGTTGCGGCAAGGTCTTCCTCACATCGGCCAATGGCCTCAATCAAGGCGTATGCACCAAATGCTCAAAAGATCCTATAACGACTGAAACCGTTAAGACTGGCTTCCGTTCCGCAGGCGAAACAACCACTGAAGACGAATCGTCCAATGGCGAGACCGAGTACAGTGATAAGTGATTTCATCCACCACCATTCGATTGGCTATGCCCCCAGTCGTATCCGTCCAGTAGTCTAGGCATTTGAATATTATTTCTTTCGCGCATCTGTTCTGTGTAAATACTCTCGAACCAGTTGACTTAATCTAGTGTTTTAGCGTTTTTTTTTTTTGTGTGTGTTTTTATAATTTTTTTAAACTTCCCTTGATGCTGTCTTAGAAGAGATCTCGCCTTAAAGTGGAGTTTTCTACATTAGTCCTAAGCTTTTGTGCACTTTTCCTCCTCTTTTTCCATCTATCTGTATCTTATAGCAATTGTCCAAAGTTTATTTTTATTATTTAATTTTATTGTATTTTTATATTTAATTAACAATTTTTTAAGTATGTCTTGTAAATAATACCAAAATATTTTTTTTCCATTTTTTTTAATCAATTTTGTTTAGCCCTTAGACTATTATATTATTTTAGAAATTGGTTTGATAGATACATAGATACATACATATATACTCTGTTGCATTTGGAAGATTTATCACAAAGAGGAGATGAGAAACACAAGAATATTTATGAGATTATGTGACTTAGTATACGTGCGTTTGAGCTACATTTTATACATGATTGAGACATAATACTTTAATAAATATTTATTCTAGTCAAAATTTATGTAAATAAGTTTGTAATAAAGAGAAACTAATTATTTGATTTTAATTATTAAAAAAAAATTGTTTTATTTCGCGTGTTTGGTAGTGGGAAGCGGTAATAAGGGTTTGTATCAGACTGCGTTGTTTTGAGTTTTTTTGTTTTTAATTAACCTAATTACGAACTGACATTGAAAGTTCGAAATTAGTGGAAAATTATTTACCAATTTGGCATCTTATTTCCGGAATTTTATTACGAGTCATGTGATATGCGTCTGATGTAGTGGTCATTACCGATTTTTTGGTAATTTTTAAGCTAAGGTAGAGGTGGAAGGTGGAGTGCATAATGATCTTGCCAGGTAAGCCTAAGTATTTCTCAAATTCACGATGAGCAGGTGTATCACGAGAAATATTATGTTATTTGGCATATTGTTTTTCGTTGGATCGAATTAATATCTTAACGACTTAGATAATCTCCGCACCAGAATAGGTGAATGCGATTGATTATTTGTTTATGTAGATTGGGTAAGGAAAGCACGCAATTCTTAAAAAAATGATTCGTAGGTGCGACTGGTTTACCTTAATAATCAGGTGTACAAAAACAAATCAGCGCTTTGCCAAAGATATATGCTGGGCAGAAATAACAGATCATAAGCACCATATAGTAGGCTTCATTATTACAATTGAGAATTTCCGCTGGTGTCGTATACTTTTTTGTACTTGAAAATGTCGACTTTGAATACAATTAAATAAGCGTTGTCTGTGGAAAATTTTGCTTTTCGCCTTCAATTCGAAAAAACCTGCAGCTAAAGGGGCGTTGAATGAGGAAAGAAATTTAGTAGATCAAGACGCATGTCGAACGCAACAAAACTTATACACACATTTACGCCAATGTGTTTGAAAACAAACTGTTTTCCATCATTTAATAGCTTTGGAAATGCTCCAAGAATTATGAAATTGGGTCCTATATGAAATGAAACCGAGAAACTTTGAACAACATTTTATCATGAGCGAACTGCCGCAGTAGAAAGAGAAGGGTTTCCGTATCGTGTTTTGATTGGCGTTGAAGATATCCATTACGGTAATTCAAAGTGAGTGCGCTACTGCCATGCACCAAGATCAATAATTATGTGAAACATCCATGGATCAAGGCTCTTGCTGTTGTTTGACGCAAGTAGCTTGACATGGTATACGAAGCCTGTTCAAAAAATTAAGTGATCTCTTTTGTTTTGCTCGAACGATATTTATGTCTACACCGGTACCTTTTATGCTCCCCTGAAAGTAAGATACTTGGGACAGCGCTTTATCTAGTACTCGAGGCACTTCCAATATGAGTTTTTTGGTATAGAATTGAACCCGTCTAACGATGCAGTCTTTATCTCCTCAGTCATGTCTTTTCAATTCTAGGCTCAGAAATTAATGAACTGAAAGGATATTATATTGCCACTAACCGATTTGGATTGATCCAAACCTCGCACGCTTTTAGAAAAAGTACGACTTCGAATATCTGGGAACCGTTTGGAGTACCAAAAACGACGTGAAGATCGAAACAAATGAAAGCTTGCATATGAGAAAACTGTACAATCAAGAACCCGAGGTACCTTATTCAACCCCAAAGTATGGTACTAGTAATAAAATCGCGAAAACGAAGGCAAGGCACCTACAACAATTAAAAGAATAATGAATACCCGGTCCATAGACGAAAGCAAATACCTAGATGGACGTAGAAAAGATGGAACAAAAGAAACATGGAACAAACAAAACATTAACGAAACATACTCATCACAGGGAGGCTTGGCGAAGGGTTGTCAACAAGGTTGCGAGCTTCAAGGTTCCTTTTGGCTGGGAATAATAATAATAATATGGATCCATATACGATCAAATTGATAGGTGACTTTCCAATTTTATGAAAATTTTGTAGCAAAAGCCTGAAAACGTTTACAAATTATTAAATTGAAATATTAAATTCGTGTTCATTTTTAGTTGAATGGGTACATAAAAGGTTTTTCAATTGGCGTAGGAAGATTTTGGGAACATCTGTCAAATCTGTAGCTTGTTATTCAACAATTGATGCCAAATCACCATGGCGAGTAACACGATTGAACAGACCATCCAAATGGTAAAATTTCGTTCATTAGTGCAAATGTTGCGCGCGTTGCACCCATATTATGGTAGACGTGGTTGCCTTTCACAGTCAAATTTGAGACGATCGGTTCGGTAGTCAATCAGCTAATATTTACATATCAAAGGAACGCAAGATCGGCAAAGAACATCACCGCGATGAAAGTGTACAGCAGAATCCTAGGCAGTCGATTCCTCACCGTGCACAAAAACTTAGACTTTCACAAACTTCATCTTAGCGATGATTCAAATGGGAAGTCCTACTCCTACCGCCATATTCTTCAGATATTGCGCCGTCCGATTATCACTTGTTCCGTTCGATGGCACATGGTCTGGCTGATCAGCAGGTCCATTCATATGAAATCATCTGAAAATGACTACCGTGATGGTATGCGAGCTCTGCCAGAAAGATGGGAAAAATACTATGATATATAACCGTTTTTTTTTTTCACAATAAAGTTGCATTTTCATAAAAAAAACAGCGAGAACTTAGTTGCGCTCCTAATTCATGTGGTACGTGCTACACAACGGACACACGATTGACATTATGCGTTAACGATTTAAGGGTAAGGTTATCCCTCGCAAGATCATGCAACGCGATCATAAAAGGTGATTTTACAAATACATTATAAATTGCTTTATTCTTATTTCTCGAAAATTATAATGATTTCGACTTAATCATCGCCGATAAACTGATCTCGATCTCGCCCACCTATGCTCGCCAACTTGAATACTCCCCGCTACCGTGCTGACACAAGTGTTTCTGTCTCTCGTGTGTCAACAGTTCTCTTATTTATGTTCCGTACATATTCGTCGAGCACAGTTGTCTGGTCGGAAGCGTGTGCATGCAGTGTCAGCATATGTTCCCACATATTGGTCGATGCAATTCATGTACTTTGTGCCGAAATATGAATATTACTACTGTTTTTAGTAAAAAAGATTTGTTGCCCGATATAAAATGACACCTCTTGTTGGATAGCACTAAAGTAGGCCCTAAACTTACTCTAGCTTACTCTATGGCGCACTTTGTGAGCTGTAGTATCTAATATTTAATAGAATATTACAATGTCAGTGTGGTTGTAGATTTCATTTATGCATCATTTTGAGTACAAAACTTTACTTATAGTTAGTTTATGCTTAGAAATTAAGTGGCACATAATTTCATAATGATTCTGGTTTACAAGGATAAGGTGTCTATTAGCAGTTTATTTTTGCAAGGGCGTCTAGTGTATGTGCTTGTTCGTTTTTTGGGCGCATGGCTTGTGATCAAATTCTGATATTAACTTCGAAATAATTCGAACTAATCACAAAACAGCCTTCACTCTAGTACACTGGTCTTTAGTCTTCAGGAAAAATGGAAAGCTTGTAGTTACATTCGGTTAGGTTAGGTTGCTTCGCTCCGTAAGGTGGGGGACGGGGATCATTTAGACCACGAACGGTCCATTTTGCTACCACTTGAGTCGACTTGGTCACCGTTACTCTTGGAACCATTTTAAGTGCTGAATAAAATTCGATATTTTGTAGATCTCCGTATCGGATAGATCCACTCGTTCGTTGAAGAAATATTCTCCCAGAAATCGTCTTCTTGAGGCGGCTAGAGCAAGGCAATTGCATACGAGGGATGGAGATTCTTCCTCTTCCTCTTCCTCATCATGGCACCTACTGCAGTAGTCGTTATATGGTAGTCCTAATATTTCGGAATGTTTTCCTAAAGCACAATATCCGATTAGACTGCTTATAAACTGCCTGTGCATTTTTAGCAGGCTTGTGGTTTTACACTGATAATATGTATCTGGTTTGTTTCGCGTAGTTGCATGTTTCAAGTTCTTCTACAACCCCCATCGTGTGCAGTCGCTGTGATATTTCGCTCCCAACATTAATTGTCTCTTGCTCATTTTTTGTTCACTGCGAAAATTATTACGTGAAATTCTTTCTCGCCACTTCCCATTTTCTGTCGCCAGTTGCATTATTTACTGACCCACTTCAAAATCCGTACGCGAGTGACCCTTCTGCCCCTTTTCTTAATTTGTGTTATTAGTGCAAAATACCCAAATATGGATCATTGCGATTGACAGTGGGCTACTGTGCCACCGACTACAAAAATGCTGATCGAGTTATGTTCCGAGGTATTTGCGGCAAATCGTTCCATCTCCCCTGCATCGGGCTTGGTAAAAGATCCATCACGTATTTTACAGAATTTTCGGAGTATTTCTTCTTCTATTGTGAAGAATGCAAAAAAATATCTCTCGCCGATGTCCTGTTCGCTATCAAATGTAATAATGATAATATAAACACTGCCTTCAACAACAACAACATAGTGTTAAAAAAACTTATCGGCGAAGTTCGACCTAATTCCTAAATGTGTTGAAGACCTAAACAACCTCGTGGAGTGCTCGATCCTTTCCAAACTCAACTCTCTCGAAAAACCATTACCTACCCTAATAAAACTCGTCAATGATATCTCCGAACCTATCTCCCCTAATACCCGCAGCGCCGAACTAAAACGTGACTTGGTTTCCACTCTCAACACGCACCTTAACCCTGTTCTGTTCAAGAAAATAAACGAAAACCTAAATTCCCTCCTATCCGATCACTCATCGAAAAAAAGTATATCTCCCCCATATCAATCTGACCCTCTGCTTGAAGCTATGGCTAACAAATTGAACGATGTTAGCAGTGAGCTTACCTCTACTAGGTTCACCTTAAATGACCTAGTCGAGGAATTAGAAGAGCGGCTCACAAAATTGACGACATCCACATCCCCGGCCAGTATCATAATAATCCGTCATTTGGTAACGCCTTTCTAGGCGACGAACTACTTGAAGCCAATCTTTCCACCCCGTTAATTCGTGCCTCCCCACCACCACCTCAAACAACATCATCTGTCTACACCCAAACAAACCAACTCCTTGAAGTAGAAGAGTCAATATTGAACGCTTTGGCCAAATATGGAATATACGAGAATGGAATCAGCGCCTCCAAAAGCTTCGCAGTAGCAACGAGGATACCACTACTTTTTTGGTAGAAAGACAGGACCCAATCGCTAAGGAACAATAGATACAAAAATTTACGAAGCACTACAAAATCCCAACACTCAGCTGCCAAATGCTTCAACATCTCGGACCGAACAGACTAAAGCTTTCCATCGCAACGAAATATGCTTGACTATTTCTCAATTCCGGCCGCCCACTCACTCTCGGTAGAACAACATTTACCAAATGGAATGAAAAGTTTGATTCCCACCCTAAATCTACTACTAAGCCTAAACATAAACTTAGTAATAAGAACAATAATATAAGTAAAAAGCGCTCTAAGCCCCCATCCAACCCCCACGATAACTGGAGCTACAAAACCAAACTCTTCCCAATTTTTAACCACCCATCAATTTCCCATTTACAGTCAGTACCACAAAAATCTCAAAGCCAACGGGTCAGCTTTAATCTGAACCCAACTAGTTCTCCTGCCAATAAAACCGTATCACCTCCAACCCTAGCACACGATCCGGATCCAAACTCATTCCCAAATTTCGACCTTAAGTCCAGAGCCAAGTTTCCTAATTTTCGAAGCTCCCACATCCTTAATCCCTCTACACCCGCCCTATCTTACACCTCTGCTACAGCCAGATCCTCATCTCTCTCACCATCTTCAAACCAATTTCCTTCAACACCAGTCCCCTCCAAATTTTTCGTTGATCCCCTACTGCCACCTTCAGTCAAACTTACTCAGCAATCTATTGACCCCAACGAATATCGATACGCACTCTCCAGGTTAAGAGACAAAAAAATCTATGAGAACATTCGACTCTTCTTGGCTTATCTTCATGATAAATCAGACTCGGTTTGCTTTGAAGGTAAAACAAACACCAGCGTAATGGTCTCAATTCAACAGGAAGGTCTCCCCACCGATTTCACTACCCTCAAAAAGCTTTTCATTAAATATCACGAGTTTTTCAATATCTCACCCAGAAAAGTATCAAACGATCTTGATACCTTCAGACAATATATACACTCAAAACGCATATCGCACCTTCAGCGTAGCAAAGCTGACCATGATAAGTTTTTTCGGCCCTAAAAATCTCACCCTCCCTGCCACTCTAACGCCCCCCGAAAACCTTCCTCTTACCTTTTATTATCAGAATGTAAGAGGTCTGCGCTCTAAAACTCAGGCAGTCCTGCAGCAATCTCATACATTACCTTTTGAAATCTTTGCCTTAACCGAAACGAACCTAATCCCTAGTATAAACAACCTTGAACTATTCCCATCCAACTTTAACGTCTATCGCGATGATGTTAACCGACCTACTGATGGTTGTCCATGCCGCGGTGTTCTTCTAGCTCTCTGAAACTCAATCGACTCCTCTCTCATAGCAACTTCATCTTCGCCATGTCTCAGCTTTGTTTCCATTAAAATTGTACTACCCCGGATATCGCTCTACGTCATCTGCTTTTACATTTTGCCATCACAACCTATTGAAACATATAACTTGGCCATTGATACAACCGATAATTTAATTGAATTACGAGATCCCCAAGACGAGATCCTAGTTTTTGGTGACTTCAACCTTCCTCACCTTAAATGGATCCCTTCAGACGACCAATCGTTTTACATTGCCTCTAATCCCACTGCAGCCAAAGAATGCCTCCTCTCTGACCGCCTAGCTGATTCCAGCCTAAACCAAGTTAGCGGCATTTTAAATTACATGGGCAGACAACTCGACCTCATTTTCACAAGTGACCCCTTCAACTCCTCAGTTTCAGCTTCTCCGCTGTCCCTATCAACCGTCGACAACTACCACCCTCCCCTTCTTCTCTCGTTCTTTCACAACTCCCCTATACAGAACTTTCCCCCCACTGTTCGATTCTCTCACGATTTTCACAAAGCCAACTTCCGTCAAATCAATGAATATCTCAATAATGCCCCTTTTAATTTCGACAACCTTACCGTAAATGATGCCATAATAGAATCACTTAGATCATTGCTTGAGCCTAGAATACCAGCGTGCCCTATTTCGGAAAACTTCCAGTGAGCGGATTCCTTAAGTCGCAGCGCGGATTTCTTTGCCTTTTCCTTGCCAAAAAGATCCGAGGACTACAGTGAGGGTTGTTCACAGTGCCTCTATTATCGCGATGCACGCCATCTTTTGAATCCTACTTGGAAGTTTGGCATAGTTAGATCTGCACAGTGCCGGCCACCAAATTAAGCAGCCGTACATTAATACATATAAGTCTAACAATCGGGGTATACAGCCAGTGTGTAATATGGGGTTTGAAACCCCATCTGGTGCCCAAGGCTTTTTTTGCAAGTTTATAGCGCAGTTGTTGCTTTTACGATGCGTTCTTCCGCATTCAATTTCTATTTGAGCTTCCTGTTGAGTATCGCGTGGTCTGCGAATCTAAGGTAAGAGCCATTGAGATTTAGTGGAGTGATTTGAGAAATTCTTGTGAATAAAACTAGCTAGGAGGGATTTATTCTACCCATTTGGCCAGTTTGCCTGGGCCTACTTCCATCAAATCTCTGATTGTAGGAAGATGTTTTCCGCTAATTGCTAGTGCAATATCGTCTGCATACCCAAAGCCTATGCACTCACTGGCTTCCAGGGATAGGAGTATGTACTTATGTATGTTTACAGCTAGCACCCCCAATTGCGGCGATAGTACTCCTCCTTGTGGTGTGTTAAGTTTTATTGCTCTTTTTGCGTGGTTGCCGAAAGCATTTATTTGATCCAAACTACAATATTATATTACTATTGAGCTCTAGCTTGCTTAATGCATTGTTGATGGCTATTGGTTTCATGTTGCTGAAAGATCCTTCAATATCGAGAAGGCATTCATGGTGAATTCTTTGTTAAAAAGTTATTTATCAACGGTTCCAACTAACGCGTGTAGAGCTGTCTCTACTGATTTTCCCTTACAGTTGCAATTTCGAAAGCATGCTTTTTTGTAGGTTTTCGCCAATATACATGTCCATCAGCCTTTCCAGCGTCTTAGGAAGAAAGGAGGAGAGACTGATAGGTCTGTAGTCTTTTGCAGTCGTATGGGAGGTTTTACCTGCTTTTGGTATAAATGTAACATTTTCTTCCCTCTAGAAGAGTGATGTGTAGCCCCAGTTTGTAGTTAGGACGTTGACCATACTGTGCGAGTAGTTTCCTAGGCTTCATATGAATCAATAAACTACTGCCAAACGACCAACTGCGAGTATGTGACTTCGAAGATCTTAATCCAAAAAAAAAAAAAAGGCTTCTATCCTATAATAAACGCCGCCTTCACTAAAAGGTCAACCTAAATGTAATAGGGTATATTTGAAATCTCCGAATAATGCTTTCCGTGACAAGTTTTGAGCGGACCCACAAGAAGTCTGATTAATTGATCTGATTGATCGCATTTACTGAGGCAAGTGAAATAATCAGATAAGGGCTCATCTATACCGATCGTGTTGTTGCTGCCGACGATTCGAGTGCAAGTTCATCACAATTCGAAAATAAATTGTATCGAAAACCACGAAAAAGCTAGCGTGAAGCCGAAACAAACTTCCTTTGGGAGTTTGATAAAAGAAGGTATGACGTGTTTGTGTGAGGAGCATATTCCACAAAACAATTGATGAATTGACCCATAAAGCTGCCTTATCACTGGTATAGGGATCCAGGCGGCCTTTTTAGATGATAAGCCCTATGTGTTGACAAAAGGCCTTCTTTCTTGCCGGGGCTATGAAAACACATTAGCCATTTTGCTGTCCGAGTTTTAAACCACTAAATAGAAAGAATAGTAACATCTTTCACCTATAGATTGAGTAGACGGAGAACTGGGTGGGGGATCGGCAATCATGCATAATAGTCATAGGTAGGAGGATAGAATATCATCTTGTTGACAGCACTTGTTTACGCCCGATAAGACTATACACCAGCGTAGCTTTGATCCACAAAGTCAATATTTCATCCACGTTTTAAGCATTTGGATTAAATGTGTCAAAATGTGAACACCTGACTGTAGCTTAACTCAGCAATTAATCCTCCAGCGTCGGGCTAGAAGCCGCAATTTAATTATTGAGCCACGGTGTTTTTATGTTTGAGCTAACTATTGGTTAACAGTAGTTAATTTTTACTTAATTCGCATATACTTTCCCTCTGTAATTTTTAAAGTCTCCTAACTGCTACTCATCCTACCTAAAAAGATTAGACGGCTTCCATAGTGATAACTTTTCAGTATTATTATCACATCTCCAAAAACAAAAAGAAACAGCTTTCGACCATCATAAACGTCAACCTGATTCATGCGATACTAAGCCCTCTTCGGGGATTTTGGAAATACCTTTTTCCAACTGTCCTTGTAAATATCACCAAAAACTTAACATCCGTCATTGTGATCACTTTTAATTATGCCTCGACTCTGAGTTTTGATTTGTTTATTGCCCGAACCTAACCGTTAGCTTAAATTACAGACCAACGTCTATAAATTCAATTTCTGAGATATAATAAAAACGTCAAAATCCATTTCGACCAAACGACAACGTTTGACAACAGTCCGCCCACGCGGACACCAATTAACCCAAACTTTAACAGAAAGTTTAATTTCCGCCAGTCTTCTCTCAACAATATTCTGTGATATTTAACTGCGTCATATTGTTAACGTCTCCCAAAAAAGGCCCGCGGAGAATTATTTACAGCCATTGTCCGCCGAAACAATGGTCAAAATCAAATCCAAAAACAAAACTTTTGCTAAATTACCACAAGTGGAACGTATCCACTCCCAAGAGCTTCCCACGATTCAATTCCCAATAAATTTAATCCAAACTAAAAAGACCCCTCCTCCGTATGAATGGAATCAGTCCATGCCTCCTCATGTCCACCCACCCATCGTGCCGCTACCAACACCACTACTATCTAATAGATGGACAGATAGTTAGATGCACACGTCAGTCTAACAACCTTAAGTCATATCCACAAATGGTAAAAAAAAAAAACAAAATGGCTAATATAATGAGATAGTTGTGGGCGACCAGCAACGGTTCATCTTCCGCCGTCTTATGGTTGGTCTAAATTGTCGGGAGTGCGTTTGGCGTTTTAATTTGTTTTTTTTTTTTGCTTTCTAGTTTCCGCGCCCGCGTCGTATTCATTTGGAAGTAACTGCCACTGGCGTACGAAAACGTTCGTAAGCCAGTCAACAGCCATCGGTAGTTGGCAAGTAACAACTAGCAGCCGGCCGTCACTAGGGGTAACCACTCTCCCATGACAATCTTGGAAAATTACCCACATGAATTTTTCTTGAAGACATTTTGTCGTTGCGCCGTCTACGAGTCGTCTTAAATAGGCACCCACTCATTGGAAGATGTCGGATACAATTTTTTTTTTCTTTGCTTTTGTTCTGGCAAAGGAACCGCAAGTAGGTATTCTTGAGTCGCGTACGAGTATCCCTGGTGATGGTTAGAGCGAATCAAATGATCAAATGGATGTCTTATGTCTTTAGGATGGCTTGGTGTTGCGGGCAAACATTTCTTTCACGGTTTGATGGCTACAGGTTGTTGGAGGCTTGCGGATGCGTTACAATTAAAATATGTGGTACCGAGCGCGTGGGAATCGAGAGGTTCTTGGTCTTGGTGATGGGGGGGAAACGATGGATGTTCACATGGTCATTCGAGGTTCTCTGATGGCGATGGTGATGCATTTGGGTAATAAATGAATTGCCTTTTTATGGCGGCCATGCAAAATAGCCCGCTGGATAACCAAGCTGGGGTTGGGGAAGTTAGAAAATGTTAGAAATCTAGTTCAGATTTTATGGTCTTAGCTGTTAGTTTGTACATATCAGCTCAACTGTATTAAGGTCTATAGGAAATTCCAGGCTTGTATTAATGGGCCCCTCTTACTCATATTATTAAAATAAAAAGTTGATCAAGGGGTCTTCAGAAATATCATGATCACTAGTTAATCAAAAGCCATCAAGATGCTAAGACTCCCTGCAATGCTTAGCATTGAACTCACTATGTTTTTGAAGCACCCTTCCTTCACAATCTGGATTCTAGCTGACCGACACGGCCAATTGTTTGACAGAAATTGTTTTGGGGAGATGCCGTAACTAAAACCAATGCTTCCGACCGACTAATTGCCTATGGTGATAATTAACCGTACCCTTGGCGAATAGCTTGAGAGAGAGTAGGTGTAGGATGACAGTTTAAGCGTCGGGCAGGACCTGATAGTGCCAAAAGTTTCTTTCATATATACGCCGGCATTGGGGCTAAGTTCAGACGGTCAATAGTATATTTTTCGCTTAGGCAAACCACCGTGTGAAAGTTCATTCGATGAAAATGGGCGCATTATGGTACTGTACATCCATAAGATTTCCTCGTGTTCATAAAAAAACGCCTTTCGTCATCTCTCTGCTTCCACACGCATGGCACTCAATTACTTTGATTTTGGGCTATTACCTCTGCTTCGCAAAAATTGGAAATGGCTTAAAGATCTACAAGTACTTGTTGAATTCAACATGAGACTTTGGCCAGTAATGCCCTCGATTCGCCGTTTTCTAACGAAATTACCATTTTTTTGTAGAGTTAAAACCGTTAAAACCGCTCGCACGCTCTATCACTGACCAACATTTCACCGTATATTTCTATAACTATTTCACACGCTTCAGCGCTAAATTTTTTCGAATTAAAATTGAAGACCCTCATTTGGCACGAAAGTCTGACATTTTCATGCACAAAAAGTGTACAGGGTGGGCCATGTATTATGACTTGATTAGTAAGAAAAAACATTCCCATTAGTTATGAAATACAACGTTGTTCAAGTAGCTATCTCGGCTGGCTTCGCAGTAGCGCATTTTGTCACCCCAATTTTCCAAGACCTTGTTGATGGTATCGGACTGCAGCTCACGGAATGCTTGGATGATGTTGGCTCTAAGTGCTTAAATTCGCCAGAAAAGATGATATTTCGCCCAAAATCGTTGTCCAATTCAAGCTGCTTTAAGGAAGCGGGTGGTTGCGCACCTTCAATTGCTGAGTCAATTGGATCTTGTAAGCGAATAATCCGAGATCTTTGTGCAGAATTTTCCTCAGGCTGGTGCGTGAAATGTTGAACTGTTGATCTCGATGGCTAGTTGATGTCCGTAAATTGAGTCCCACACTCTCGGCCACAGCAGTCACATTCTAATCTGTGCGCACCGTTCAATGACGGGGACCACGAATGTTGTCTACTAGCATACCAGTCTCATGAACTTATTACACAAACTTGCGTACAACGGTCGCGGTGGTTGCTTTATTTCGGCCAAAACTTCTTTTTAAAAAACGCACTGTTTGGACTACACAGAACTCACAGCACTTTGGAAATAAATTTTCAACGTTGTTCAAGCGTAAAGCAACTCGTTCCGCGGAGGTATGATACTGACTTTCTGTCAAGATTTCGAGCGGGAAACAGCTGTCAGTGTCAAAATAACCTATGATTTAATAAAAAAACCACTAGATGGCCCACCCTTTATATGACGCGAATGAATATTCACAAACTTAATGACAAGGAGTTAATAGATTCCCAAGCTTATCAAATGATCTTCCGAATTGCCATTTGCGACTAGCTTGTATCGCTAGCGCCCCCTATTATAATTAGCAGAGTTCCCATTTTTACACCCACGCAATAAAATGCAGAATTCTAGACTCAAAATACCGAAACTTTTCTTAGCTTAAAACTCACTCTCAGCTCTATATGATAGGGAGAAACATGTGTCAGAGTGGACATCCGTCCATAATAGCATGTCTTTCAAATATCAAATGCCAGCTCAAAATATTAATTCTGTACAAATTGAATTGGGAGTTGGAATTATTGTAATTCAAAGCGTTTTACTAGAGAAGGCGTAAGTAGTTTTTTCTTCATATATTATCTACGCTAAATACTTGCCGTCAATTTAAGTATACTATAACTCGAAAAACACTCCGTAGACCGTACATTGAAATTTGCACCGTTGATAACATAGATTCTGTACTGCACATCAGCCACTATCCTGCTTAACACTGTTTCGTATTAGCTGACTGTCCCGCTACAACGTGCGCATTCGATGTAAAAGTTAACGTGGTTTTTATTGCGCGTGTATGTCTCTCTGAGTCTCCACCAATTTCTTGAAACCCGTGGTTTCCACATGCCTATATTATGGTCTTGTTACTAGCCCAAAGAACCTTGAAAGGGTCCGCTCTTGCTTTTGTCGTTTGATTCGAAACATCTTGAGCAGCCACGCAATGGTTTAGAGATATTTGTAGAATCTTCATCATCGTTTGCTCCTGACAGCACTTTTAAAAACTGTATATTTCACACAGCTTGCAAAATGTTTTACGTTCTCAAGGTTAACTTCCCTGCAGAACATGTAAGTTGGCTCCTTGAAATAGTTCTCAGCTAAGTGGCCTTCCATTCCACATCCCTGTAGAATATGAAACAGTCCTTCAGGCATACGCATCTCTTCGCTAGGTGCGTAAACTGTAGACATTTGAACCATGTCAACAGCATTCTATGTCAGATCCATTCTTTGTCAGAAATGGCATTAGATTGGCATTTTCGGTAGCTCTTCACTTTTGTACCCATTTACAAATAAAGTCGGTTCATAAACTTATGACGGAAACAAAACTGCTGCCAAATACTCTTCTCTCTTGATTACTCACGCTATGTGCCCGATCGTTGCGACTGAAAACAAAGGGCAGTAATAAAATCACTAAGACTTGGATGAGCAAGATAAGTAGAACGAATGGACAGTGGGCGAACAGTCAAATGAAAAATGAGTAAAATGAGTGGAAAACACGAGGGAAATCCACCGCCAGGATGGCCGCCCAGTAGACTGTAGCACAATATATAGAATAGCGAAACAGGGAAACTCATGACAGGGAAGCTTGGCGAAGGGTTGTCAACGAGGCTCTGAACTTTAGAATTCTCAATGGCCAGTAATAATGATAAGTCGTTTGTTTGGATTCACAATCGTATTTTATCAAATATGTCGAACATTGTTCCGGATAAATTGTTTTGTGGGAAATTCTATTCCATTACTTTTATTTGAAAAAAAAATTATTGCCCAAGTCATCATACGAGTATTTTAGTAAGTCTATGTAGACCATGCCCTAGCTGACCAAGCGTATCGGTGGTGACTTACCAGTTTCGAAAGAACTGATTTCGACTCGGAAAACAAAGAACCACCTGGAAAGTCGCAAAATTTGATGCTGAAGAATTGGAGGAACTGCTCGATAAATACTGATTTTTACCACACTTTTGTCTAAACCATTGAGAGTTGACTTTACAACCATAGGAACACGTTTTAGAGCCCGAGAATGATCTAAAAGCAACGGAACTGGCTTCCATAATATTGAAACCAAGGGAAGTCGAAAGTGGTTATTTCACCTATGAATAGCTGCTTCATTGGCAGATTTGAAAATAATTTTTTCATAGAATTATCACTAGCGATAGAAAATTAGACAATTCAAAGCGCCGAAAGTCATGGGTTAGGCCCCGCCCATCATCAACATCGACGACGGTGCCAAATATCAGAAAAAAATGGTCACGACATTCTGAAACGCATGATCTTGCAGCTAGACTAGGCTTGTCCTCAAAGCCCGAAACCGATTAAAACATTCATAAAAACCACACTCACCGACATTCTAAAAGCCTGGTCCTTTTTATTATCACTTTTCGATCGATGACTCATGGCTTGTCCATGAAATTAAAAAGTTTATTTCTAGAAAGGTTCACAAAAATGAGTTAATTCGTTGATTGCATAGAAAGATGCAGCGTTTCCACGATGTGATATTCGTATCCTGCCCGAAAGATAGGCTTGTGATTGACAATTATATACTATCAATTATTTTTTGCTTTAACAACGCCATGAATTAAAATAGACGCTTACGGAAAAACTATTAATTAATTAAACCCTACTATCAAGAGAAAAAAACTAGGCTATTGGTTGTGACTGATCCACCCAAACTTACTAGTACTCACTTGGTACTCTTCAAAATTAGAGACCAGTATACTTAAAATTACTCGACAGTTCCAATTTGGATATAATTAGTCGCAATTGATGTCGGAATTTGTTCCTAGAATATGTGCCACTTAAAAACTTCACGAATGTATGAACGCATACACAAACAGCCATCTCTCTGAGAGCGACCCTTTCTCATTTTGGTAACTTCGAAGCCTTGTTACGTACCCGCTCCGCGGCTCAAGACAACAAGGGCCGACTGACCCAATGGAAAAAAAGGTCGTGGGCAATTTGATGTTAAAAAAAAAATAAAAATGAAATTAATGGGCGCCACGCGATTGACCTTGGTGTCTCGAGGTGCCCTCCTGGAAGAATCGCGACTGCCAGGAAAGGTTCGCGTATCGTATTTAGATATAAAACAAACAAAGACCAATTTAACACAAGACAAGGAATTCAATATAGGGTTTATTAAAAAAAAAAAAAAGAGAAAATATATATACAAGAATGCCCGTCCCCTCGGGTTTAAACCCACCTCAAAAGCACCGCAACGTTGCCACCCTTTTGCTTACACTTAGGCCCATGCGGCCAATGGGTAACTTGTACAAATAGCGGGGAACTTACGTACTAATCAAACAATGACGAGCCGAAATTAAAACAAGGAAAATGAAATAAAAATAATAAAAAAAAAGGAAAAATAATAATGCTTAAATAAAATGATTTTAAAACTAATCCCAAAATAAACCCCGTAACCAAAAGAAAGACAATTGTACAAATAAAAGAGTAAGAAAAAAAAGAAAATGAGAAGGAAAGAAAAGAAAACGTAGAACTCAGCCTCGGACTCGAACTCGAGTCTCCCGCACGTCGAGCTGATGATTGACGCTCCAGGCTACCGTTCACCCTTGATGACTCTTGCCCAAAATGGTATTAAGTGTGGCGTACAGACGATCCTGTTCTCGTCCGTTTAAGTGATTCCACCCTTCTGAATCAGAGACAAAATCCACCGGAAAACCTCAGATTCTCGATCGCTCGTTCCCTGCATAAAAAAAAGAAGTAACTTTCTACCTATAAAGTATTCACGAGCATCGGGATGACTCACGGATTTCTTATATTAGTTTTCCTTATTCTTCGTGGTTATCCCGTCCTTCTTGCATAAGGCGGCTTCCGAATAATATATTAAAATTAAATGCTCACACACTCGGAAATAAATCGCTACCATTAAACTACTTCTTTTTTTTTTCCGAACACAACACTTTATTTTTTTTTTTTTTTGTTTCCAATACACATCCGCTCTCGGTGAAAACTTCTCGCTCAATGCCTTCCCAACTGATCGTACGACCAGTTCGCCTCCACGCCGCAGCGGTTACTTTCCCGTGTCCTTTTTGACCTCGAACCTCTGAAAGCTCCTTCGGAACCGAGCACTCCGAAAAATAGGCCAAAAGGAAAAAAAACAGAACCGCCGTGGGATCCGATCCCACGACCTCAGACCTCTGGAGCATGGTATCGATCACCCAGGCCATCCAGCCGATAACGAAAAGTTGGCAAGGCGGGTTTGCGATTCCTGTGGTTGTGACAGTGAAAACTTCTCCAATCGTAACAGCCTGATTAAAATAATTTGAAAAATTATTAGACATTTCCAGCCACATGATAGCATTTTAATAGCTACTGGCAGAGTAAACAGCTGTATTGATCGAACTCCGAAAATTTCAACTTTACAAACTCCTTAATAACTTTCTCGAACCAGAAGCTCTACATTGCCTACTGTTACATTCATCCCTCACAACCCACTTTTTTTATCAACTTGCCATCGACTTTATAAATTCAATACTGAATATCGCCCACTGCAATCAAATAATCATCATCCGTGGTGATTTCAACCTTCCGCACTTGAAATGGGCTAAATCCGACGATGAGACCCACTTTGACTCGTCTGGTAAGAAAATCATATTCACAGATCGCCTCATCGATTCTAGTATCCCTCAACTAAGCAAATCACCAGCAATAAGAACGACAACTTGACCTGATCTTCTCCTCTGATTCTGAAAACTCTCCTCTACCTTGAATTTACTTCATCTACCCGTATCGGAAATACTTTCACTCGACATTCACTTCGCCAATATCCTCAATGTCCGAAAAGCAGACTTCGCAAAACTAATTAATTTGCTCAGTAATATTAACTTTAACCTTCTCCTCCACCCCAACGCGCACATATGTTTTAATGCCTATCGTTCTCTATTTTACTCCAAATTCATCAGTTGCCTTATCTTATCCATAAACACTTGCAACTTATCTCCACCCTGGAACACTTAAGCTGGCAAGCCTACCTTAAATCCCGCTCTGCTTCTTTCTCTGATCTTTCTTCTCACCTTTAGTCTTATACGGAATTCGCATATCAAATGCAATCCTCTCACCGATCCCAAAAGTTTTATGTAAATGCAAAAACAAAAGCTGATAATTGTCCAACAACTATTAATTATCTCAATATCTCCTCCAATTATCCGAAAATATTTGCCAACTTTTTTGCCCATTTCTTCAGCCAATTGTTCATGACTACTTTACTTATACGAAAAACTGCCCTCAGACGCCTGTAGTAAGTGAATAGAACTCCTGCCTTAGTTATCGAGAAATTAACTAACTTAAAAGGTGACTACTCTACAAATCCCGACTGCCTCCTCGCCATAGTTTTAAAGGAATACGACAACCATCTGCTCCTACCCATTCCCGGCCTTATTTCAAAGTTTTATTTCACAAAAACTCTTTCCTCAGCTTTGGAAAAATGCTGTCGTTACCCTAACGTTGTCGAAAAATTGAGATTTCCAATTGTCACCCTAAACACTCTTGCATTCTTGCAAATTTTTGAGAGTATGGTTTTCCGTTCCATTTTTTTTTTCACTGAAAGCCCATTTTTCTCCTAAATGGGTTCCTAAAAGGTTGATCGACAGCCAAAAAACTTAATTGAGTTTGCTTCATACAAAATCGCGCATCAAATTATACGTCTTAAATTCACTCCCACCCTCACCCTCCCCCAAGGCTTTACCCTGTGGATCAAATCCTACCTACCTACATTTTTAGTATAAAGTTATTTAACTGATCTGTTATACACGTGTATACCGATCCAATTTATGCCTAATTCGGAGTCCCCCAAGGCTGTCACCTTGGCCTACTGATGTTTACTCTAACCATTAACTGCCTTATCAAGAACCCTCATCTCTCCGCAGGAAGGGTTCAATATTTGATTTCAAAACAACCGTCTCGTGCTTAATGTTAGCACTTACTCCCGTAAACATCTGCCATGAACTTGTATTGCCTGTCGACTTTTTGATTGAATTAGGTGTTGTCTATGACCAAGAACATATCTTTCGACTTCAGAACAATAACATCATAAAACATGTGAATTCTGCCCTTGGCTTTGTAAAACTTTTGTCCAAGGAGTTCTCGAATCCCTATGCCACGAAATCCTTATATACGAACTTCATAGGTCCCCTCTTGTATATGCTTATCACATCTGGTCTTACGTGCTTATTTGTTTTACCTTTCGTGGTATTCCCTGGACTGACACCTATAATTTACAACTTTATAACGATCGCTTAAAGTGAATCAACCTACAATCCATAGAAAAACTTTTATTATCGGTAATATTGGCTTCTCAATATTAGCAGCGCTTTAAGTGATTTCTTTAAACACCAATCCCCATGTTGATCCATGCCCCTTTTCAGCATCAACTCCCATCGAACGAATGCTGCGCGAAGCGAATCCCGCTTTATTTTACCTACATCTCACCAAACCTTGTCTTAGAAATGCCCTCTATGGTCGATATTCACCCTCTCCTTAATCTCTTTCCTTCTAACAGATATTAACAAATTTATTTTGCTTAAGTTATTTTTTTTTCTTGTTAAGGCTTTTAATGCAAGCGCTAGAGGGTCGTCGAATATATGACTATTTACGTTTACCAGCAGGTTTCTTTAAGAGGTTTCTGTTGAAGGAAACTACTCTCACTGATAGCAATCAAATAGCAGGCCATCTCCACGAACTTTTGGCGGATGAAACTGCCAAAAAATTACATGACTATCATGCTCTTCACAGGCTTTTATCTGCATCGCTACTGAGCCTTAGGTGAAACAATCATGGTCGTCCCAATTTCTTTTCTAACAGTGATTGCAAGGGGAAGTTAAACTAAAAAGCAGCCAACACCATCTGTATATCGCTTTCCATCAAACTTTACTTGATGCTCTCCAACCCAACCCATTGTCCAGATGAATCTTGCACCAAATACCAGAGCTACCACACCAAAACGTTTCTTAATTCCCTAAGTAATTCGATTTTAATTAACCGCAATGTTCTCATTACCCATCTATCTCTGTGCCCAGCTTATCTGATCGCCATGGCCAGTCACCATCACCGCATCCCCCCGAACCGACTCTTCCGTGTGCAATTCTCACAGGACCTGGAAAAATTCCAATACGCTCTCCTTAATCGCTTCGCCAAACATCTGTGTTGCGCGAGTAACATCAACCAAGTCGCAAGTCGTCCTCTCCCTCAGTCATGGTATGCCTCACCTATGTCCATTTGGTCCTCTTTTGTTTCTTTTTTGTTTTTGTTTTTGTTCATTTGTTTTCATCCCGACTTTTTCGCTTCTCAGTCGCTGCCCCGGAGTCTCGAATAAATCGAAACCTAGTTAGCATAAAACATACATTTCAAATCAGTTAATTAAGATGTACCTGAAAATTTAAAGCCACTATGTCTCTGTTAAATGCAAATCAGGCTCTTTGGGTATATTTGGCCGATTGGACGATTTGTGCGCCAAGATACAAAAAAAAAAGTCAAAATGCGAGGAGGAGGTGGTGGACCAGCCAAAGGAGAAGAACCACGACAGAAGCGATTCGGTGTTGGCAGAACAGAGCGGAGGCCAGCAATAGATGTTGTTGTTAATTTAACGGATAATCAGTGCACACAAGAGGTGGATATGTAGGTGAACAAAAGGTTCACTACGCCGATAGATACACGCGAAATCATAGAGGCACCGGTGAGCTCTGGCACCTTATCTCGTGAGGGCTACTCCTGTCGGCCAGACTGTGGCATTTCAATTTTCGCAACTTCGGACATTATCTGGACGAGTTCGATTCCAATTTTTTTTGTTGTTTTCTTGTTCTCTCTCTCTTACCCTTTGCTTTTGCTTTTGCATCGTCGTTCCATATGACACGCCAAGGTGCATTCCATCCATCCATCCTCAGAGCAGCGACAACACGAAGGAGCAACACACCGAATCGGGTGTAGAGTGGACTGGAATGGAGCAGATGATTGATGCACGCTTTTATGTGTCTGGATCGGTTTCCGTTTGAATAAATAATTAAGAGACGTTCTGTGCTCACTGCTGTCTGCTTAACGCTCGGCCACGATTGATGGGTCCAAGCGGTTTATGGGCCCATAATGTGCCTGTGAATCTCTTCGATCCCGAAAAATCATATCGCGACCGGTCCATACGGCTTGAATAATTGCAAATTTAAGTGCATTTGTATCTCGTATTGTTTTTTGCTTCCGACAGTCATGGACATAGTATCTCTCGGATGACAAAGAAATTAACTGCCATGTGCGAAGCCATCAGTCCCACTGTGACTCATTATCGCTGGCGACATTCGCGCATGCACATGCTAATTAGACTCGGTTTTTTTTTGTTCTTATAGTTTACAGATACGGGTGCACAACAAGGCCGCGCCCAACTCCCTAACCGATGGACCGTCGTCCGTAAGCACAAGCTTAACGAATAACATGCGACAACACGTGTGCAGTACTCGTACTTGTTCCAGATATTTTATTGAACTTGCGATAGTACTCGTAGTGCAAGCGCGACGGTGCGGTGGTGTGTCGGTCATTCGACGATAATTCATTTTGTAATGGTGTGTGCTGTTTTGGAATTATAATTGACTGTTAGATGGATTTGCATAGATTAATGCGCTGCTGCTGTTGATCTATAAACCGAACCGAAGCTGTGAGATATGTAGATTGCGAGTGGCGAGATACTTACGTGCACTTAATTGCTGTTATGAATGGATCATTGAATGCATTAGACATTGATAATGACTATTTGCATGGCTTGGAATGGAATTTTGAACATGCGACTAGGATGACGCGAAGCGGACCGGGCTCAGGTGGCAGATAGTGTAGATTCAGCCGGGGGGCTCGTGTGAATCCTCGCTAATTGAGTTGTTATCGCGTTCGTCAATCGAACGACATGAAGATATGTGAATGAATGAGCGATGAGTTGAATCAGACTATGGGTTAGTAAATAAATCAGGCAGGAACACATAACTCGACAGTTAAGTCATTACTTTAGCGGACGTCAATCTGTGTACGTACGAGCTTTGTACGGAGTTAAGAGATAAATTGTATTCCGTTCCAACTGTTCTTGGCAATGTTACTTATATTTGTAGGGGTCTGTGTTATAGATGTGCACTACCTTATTAGTTGGTCTTTGCATTCTACGAGCAGCATGGATTCCAGGCGCGTCGACACCTGGAACAGCACTTTCGTCCTCAATGAAATGAACTTCTTCACAGCGAATTAGTTAAAACAGCTTTAAGCTTCAGGCTAGATAAATGTAGAGTGTTTAAAAAATATGGGGAATTTTCGAAAAGAAGTTTATTAATTCCCCCATCGAATGCCTATTTGGTACAGTAAACGTATTGAATTCGATTTTAGGACAGTTTCTATGTATCACTTATAGCCATTTTAACGTAAACGAATTGGCACTTTAAAGTCTTCACTGAGGTAACGAGAGCGGAAAGAGTCCACATTCCAAGAAGAGTGGTTACCAACCAAATCTACAGCTGCTCTGTCTTCGGATGACATTGTCAGCCCGAATGGCAAATCTGACCATGTTCCTCAAAACGATAAGTCTGCCAAAAAGACACTTTAATGTACATAGGTTGCAGTCGTAAAGGAAACGGTAACTTCAACAACTTTCTCTAGAGTTTTTCTGGCTAAGATCAGGAAGTATTTTCTAGTAAACCAGTTTTCAACAACCAACTGTGTAACTGGTTATCTGTCTACGAAAGGGAGCTAATTTTTGATCCCATTAAATGACCCATAGTTTCGGCAATCGAATATACAATTCTTGTGAAATCAAGACGGCAGGACATAGTTTTTAAGTGGGGCTTCCAAAGCCTTTTGAAATCTACCACTTCTACATATCTATATATAGACCCCGGTTTACCTTGAATTCATGATGAATTAATCCGATGAAATCGGAAAACATTGTAATCAGGACCTTCACATTTGACCGGACTTGTTAACCTTTTTTCTCGCCTTGGTGCTTGGCCTCACCTTGACCCTTAGTTCCCACTTCATATCTGTAAGCGCATGTCTTGTTATGTGTTGTTAGACGTTGAATTAATTCCGCGTCGCTATTAATATTTTTCCGCGACTCCATTCCGTACTCTTATGCGGTTTCGAAACAAACTTTGTTCCCTTCCGTTTTAGACTTTCGCCTCTGAAATGATTTCTGATTGTGATTCGATGATCGTTGACAATCATATTTTCCACTTTCTTCTACGTTGTTATTTACTGCTGACGTGGCGGGCATCCAGGGCCGTCATAATTTTTTAGTGTCTTCACAACGTTCTCAAAACGGTAAAACCACCCTTAAGCCGTAGTTTTGCCGACAGAAGACTTACTATTTAACAATAACTTTGGGGCTTTCAAAACAATGTCTAAGACTTTTCAATTTATTGCACTGACTTTAAAGTGGGAATGGTTCGATAATCTTTGACTTTTATGTCCTGTCATAGACATAATTTTATCCCGAAGTGCTACACTGTTCAACAATGTGTTAAAATTGTTAAAACGTATAGTAAAAATTCAACTTCCATTCGCCAAACTTCCCAAGAGCAATTCAACGAACTATCAGGAAAATTGGGAAAAAAATTCAGTTGCTGATGGAGTACAAGAATGACGCCGAAATGCATTGTCCAGCGAGAATATTCTGCTGAAAGGGTGCTCTCAAAATACTTAAGCATGCATTTATATAAGATCCAACTGACACAAGAACTGAAGCTGCAAGCTCATCCAGATCGTCGTAAGTTCGCTGATTGGGCTCTGAAGCAGTTGGAAACAACTCCAAATTTGGCGAAAAACTCCAGTAATGATGTCTATTTTTCGTTCAAGGGCTTCGTGAAAGAGTCGTGCTTGGATGGACTTCAGACAGGCGGCTTCGTCGGGCAATATATATTCTGAAACGATATTGGACTGGAAAGAAATGCATTTTTTTTGACTTTTTTTAATATAGTCAAAGTGATTTAATTTAGGTCGAATATGCGGCGTTTTGTTCAGTACTTGTTTTGAAGGTAAATAAATTATTCTTCTCTCATAGAAGCCTATTGGCAAAAACTGAGACAATAGGCGAGTAATTAATACTAAATAATTCCTCTCCTATTCGCTAATACTAGCCGCTTCTAGGCGATTGTCCTATTCAAACGGTCCGAATTAACAGATGATTCTCCGATAAAATTTTCCTGGCCATAAATTCTGGCTTGGTCACGCGCCGGCCCACCGTGATTCAAGGGTCGATCGTGGATTCACTTGAAGTTGTCATAAGCTATCAGTGGCGATTTATCAACAGTCGACATCCGCTTCAGAAATGATTCGATTTTTTTGCAATTCAGCAGCGGTTCGCAGATGGAAATTCGGTCCATGAGGTTTACTTGCGTTAACTCGTATGGCACCCAAGTATGGAGTCTTTTTTTCCGTCTATTCACCGACATTTTTGACAGTTGGTCTTCCATATCACGGTGCATCTTTGATATCGAAATTATCAGAACGGAATCGACGAAACCAAAACTGTGCGCGATTGGATATAACAATATCGGTTTTTTTTTTTTAATTTTTTATTTATATTTTCAGAACAAACTAACTCTAGAAAAGAAAAGCTTAAAACTAGCTTAAAAGGCATTTAACATAAAATACCTTACTGGCCCTATACGCGCACTCTAGAGCAAACAGAAAAACTTAAGACTATGCCTTTTTAAGGCTAAGAAAAATAATATTTTAAAAAACTTAGAATCAGAACATTTTTTTATGACGTATATTTTGAATATTTTTTTTTTCATGCAAGTGGCAACTCAGAAATTTGACAGCTGTCACCTCTGTTTATTCCGATTATAAAAATGGAGCGCTTTTCGAAAGAACAACGCGTTATAATTGTGAAAACTCATTACAAAAATGGGGAAAGTTACGCTGAAACCGCTCGCAAACTTCGCCAAATTTTCAGCCGAGAAAGTGCACCTAATGTGTCAACCATTCGAAGAGTGGTCAAAAAATTTGAAGAAACTGGGTCAATTATGGATAATAAGAATCCTTTGCGTCAACGTACCGGTCGGTCTCTTGAAAACATTGCTGCTGTAAACGAGAGTGTCGCCGAAAACCCGAAAACATCAATTCGACATCGTTCTCAACATCTGCAAATTTCACGAAGCACTACGCAGCGAATTTTGACTAAAGACCTCCACCTTCATGTGTACAAGATTCAGTTAACTCAGGAGCTCAAACCAGCAGACCACGGACAGCGCCGGCAATTCGTTCAATGGGTAATGGAGCAAAGTGAAGTCGATGCCAATTTTTCGAAAAAAGTCTTTTTCTCCGATGAAGCGCATTTCCATATGAATGGCTTCGTAAATACATAAAATTGTCGAATTTGGGACTCACAAATGCACCCACAACGAGTAACTGTCTGGTGCGGATTTTGTTCAGGCGGCGTGATTGGACCTTACTTTCTTGAAAATTAGGCGGAAATTGCAGTGACTGTGAACGGCATTCGTTACAGGAATATGATAACGGACTTCTTGTGGCCTCAACTGGACGGCATGAATCTGGACAACATGTGGTTTCAGCAGGACGGCGCAACCTGCCACATCGCGCATGAAACAATCGACTTATTGCAGCAACGATTTCCAGAACACATTATCTCACGAAATTCTGATGTCAACTGGCCAACAAGATCGTGCGATTTAACGCCGTGCGATTTTTTTCTTTGGGGTTTTGTGAAATCTCGGGTTTATGCGAATAAACCCGAAACAATTCCTGAGCTCAAATCGGAAATCCAACGGGTCATCGGTGAGATACAGCCACATCTCTGTGCAAAAGTCATCGAAAATTTCATGAAAAGACTAATTGCCTGTCATCGGAGCCGTGGGGTCATTTGCCGGATATTTTATTCCATACTTAATCGTAACATGTCTTCTTTACAATACAATAAAAATATCACAACTCTGTCATAAAATACTTGTTTTTATTTTAAAATGAAAAAGTGCAGTCTTACTGAGACACCCTTTATGTATGTATATTTTTTTTTGCTTTTTATTTTTTATTTTAATGAAATTTAAAACTAACCTACACTAAGCCAACACTTAGACTTTGCATAAAGAGGCTGGCCTATTAAAATGAACCACTGACGCAGTCCCTTTCAGCTACTAAATGCGTTGATGCTGTTGGACGACGTATCCCCGATCCTGGGAAAGCCGCTAAGGCGCACTTTCTCGTGGTACATTTAGTTAGGGTAGTAAGCCCGGAAGATCAGGTTATTGACCGAAGTCAGCTGCTATGAAACAGCCATCTTGTCAAAGCGAAAGCGCCCCGGGCCCTCGCCAGAGCAGCATCTATATCTGTCCAAATACAGATATTGGTCTAGCTAGATTACAAGGTATCTGATTGATTACACTCTGTTTTGCCAGTGGACGCCCATCTGATCCAAGAACTGCGAGCCTGCGCCAATTTTTTCTAGTGTCCCGAGAGGCCCTAGACAAAGGCGTTCTAAACAATACTGTTGAATTTTTTCGAAGTCACGCCTCCAGAGAATGGCAATGGCGTCAATCGTTGGACCTAATAGCATACGCCGTAGAATGGTGAAGAGGATCGGCGAGTTCACTGTACCCTGTTGCAGTCCGTTGTTAGTATCAAATGTTTGGGTAGAAGTCACGTTGGCAATTTTCACGAACTTGTCAAAAATCATATATAGCAGTGGCTTACTTATGCCGGCCGACTGAGCTTGTAATAAAGACCTTCTAGCCATACGCTCTCGAAAACCTTTTCTAAGTCAATCAGACAGGCACCCGTGCATTGGTACTTGCATTTGTGTCATTGGATATTCGACATGAGTTTCGACGCAGCATGAATAGTATTATGCCTCGCTCTGAAACCAAATTGGTGATCCAGAATTGTTATACTGTCCTCAACCCATTTAGACAGGGCTCTATGGACCAGCTTCTCGAAAACTTTTGTAAAGAGACATCGACCGAATATTTGATGGGTAAGAGGTATCTTTACCCCTCTTGATGCACCATCGCTATCTTCCAATCCACTGGATAATATGCATTATTCAATGCATTATTGAACTCGATGGTGTACATACCTACAGCCACCAGGGGAAGGTGTCTGAGCACAACATTAGATATTCCGTCAATTCCCGTGAATTTTTTTCTTTTCAGTGACTCGAATATCATCTGGAGATCCCCCTTTTGCCATGAAATCGTCATTAAACCTGGTAAAACCGGGGTTTTCTGATCGCCAATGATCGAAATCATTTCTAAGGTAGGAGTGATGAAGCAGGGCTCTGCTCTCCAGGTCGTGGTTCGGGCGAATACTATTCACCTTGTACACTTGTACACTTCCTTGAAAACAGCTCCTACTGAGGATCCTCAATCAAGAAAAAGTCGTCATCTAGATGGCGCTCTCTGGATCGTTGCTAACTGTTCCTAGCAAGCGTTCATTTCTTACGTTCTCGGAAGCTTCACACCCTGTATATCATTCTGTTTGTTTCTGCGAAAGATTTTATTTACTTGCGGGAACATGCTCACGCTGCTGAAGCCTACAACACGAATCATAAACCTTATTCACATTTTCAGTCGATAGGGCGTATACGATACAGAGATTCCTGCAGCCTTCTGCTGGAAAAATAATGGATTGCTTTTTACTACACCTTCAATAATACAAATTTTCCAAAACTCCTGGTAATTTTTGCACTAATTACTTGTAACAAAGATCCGTCAATTATGGCGTTAATATCTAATATAATAAATGTTCCTTACAATGGTCATCATCTGGCACCTTCTCACCCAGCTATAGTGTATTCAATTCGAAAGTTGAATGGCTCGGACAGTTGAGTGATGCAGAAACTGCTTATAAGGTAATTTGATATAAAGCATGAAGACACCAGTAGCCTTATTTACATTGCCTTGGTGCTGTAAATTATTGAACAAGATTACGATTTTTTAAGCAAAATTATTCTGAGTGAATGAGGCTCATTTCCATCCGAAGTCCGACGAGATATAGGGACCCAACCTCTTTCACAACGCGTGAGAACTTACTGTTATTTTTGTACTGGCGGTATCACCGGACCATATTTTTTCGAGAGTGCTGTTGACAATTACAACAATAAAGCTATTGCTTGAGACTCATACAGCCGAAAGGCATATTCTTAATTTTTAGAATTTCCGCTTAGGGCCAATAGGGTATTTTTTAAGCTTGTTTTAAGCATTTTTTTTTCTAGGGTAAATTTGTTCTAAAAAATATAAATAAATAATGAAAAAAAAAAGATATTACTTGGGACATGAATGACATATACTTTCTTCAAGATAGCGCTACATACTCCACGAATATCTCAGACGTTTGGTAATACTTTAACAAGGCCCTTTCCCTCGTTTGAGAGCTTTGGAAAAAAGCAAGGAAATTGGATTCCATACGAGTTGAAACCGATTGATGTCGATAGGCGTTTTTTCTGGAGTTAGCTGCTGCAAGAGAGAACAGGTTCTCAGCATCGAATTGTGACTGGCCATGTAAAGTGAATTCACGCCGTGGCCATACGTCAGCATCAACGGCCAGATCGAGACTTATACTGTGGTAAAGCCAGGTTACTGTGGTAAGTTGATTATAAGTTGTCATAACCGGGATGAAACCATCACATAAGCTCGCTACCGAGCACAACTGATGCGCTTGTTTCAAGGATTCAAGGAGGAAAACGACCACAATGTAAGCAAGGATACGACAAACTGAATTTGCAGCAGGACAATGCTCGGCAAAATAACACTTGTGCTTGGATTATTACAGCATTTTTTATTTGAAAATAAAACGACGCCTCTTGTTGGATAACCCTTTGACACATTCCTCATCTTCATCTAAACTCTACTTTTTATTGTGAGTCTAATCTTTGAATCCCCACCTTAGCTGCTGATATTCTACAGACCTGTAACCTTTTTGCAAGGATCTAACCAGGTCCATCATGTAACAAACATCCTACACTATTACCTCGTTTCAGGTAATCAGAACCAATCTGTCTTAACTAGGAATGACGCTAAGCTGTAGGAATGTTTGGTAATGAATTCATCATGAGAAAATTAAACCCCACAGCAATAGTGCCTGGAATCAACCTGGCGCATTTATCTTCCAAGGCAGCTCGAGCTTGAAATGATCATGCACCACAAAAACCTAAATCCAGTCTCGGTCCCATTACTTCGTTTCAACTGAATAATAAAAATCCAATATGCGACTGTCATATGCAAATTTGGCAACCGTTTGAATTCTGCTCCAGAAATGCCATCTCCCCTGGGGATACCCACGGCTACTGGTGTTTTCGCTTCCATTTCTCCCAAGATCGCTTCCACGGTTCGAGGTAGATCTCTCCGTATGAATCACCTTCGATTTTATTTAAGTCAGTCGCACTGTTGATTCTCCCCTTTCCGTTTGTCAAATAAAAATTTCAAATTCCCAAACAAAAAAAAATGTTTGTCGGTCGGCCAGGAAGAGGATAGCAACGGTAGCCGTAAGTAAAGAACGCGAAACGAATATTAATGACACACTCGAACAACAACAAGAACACGAATCGAATAAAAGGAAAACGAATGTATGCATTTGTGGGATTGACGTGATGTTTTTCATCCTTTTTTTTCGATTCGGGAACATCCCGCAATTCGGTAGCCCTTCGAAGCAGGTGGAATGGAATTGTCCTCCTGCTGGTGTCCTCCAATCGAAGACAATACTGATATCGTTAAAATTTATAGCTACCCGGCGAATGTACCGTTGCGCGTCGAATCCACTTTATAGCTGGACATGGTCTAATGCCAGATAGAAAACAATAAGTCTCCATTGTGCTTTGTTCTTGGGTTTTTTTTTTGGTTTTTGAGTAACCGAAATCTCAGAATTCAATGACGAAGCGCGGCCGCCCTTTGGTCTTGTCGCAGTGGATGCCAATTTATGGCTTCGTTGTTGGGTATGGTCTCTTGAGCTGTTTTTGTTGCTCTACTTGCGTGAGACAGCTTGACATTGAGTTTTATTTTGTGATATTCGTGCAACCGTTGGAACGAAGTGAAAACGGTTTTTTCTCGAATTGCTTGATGCCACGAAGGAACAATGTCAAATATTCCGGCTGAGTTCAGGGGGGAATCAAAGCAGGCCGCCAGTAGTTAGTTGTAATTCCGAAGTCATAACCGTTGTGAAGCACAAGAACTGATGCATTTGTGACGTATAAGGCATACGCCCATAAAAAATTCTTAAATGACAAGTAAGACGCCCAGTCCTCAATGTGGAATACCGAACAAATAGCAAAATCCGCATCAGTCGCCTACGGTCGTGGACAATCTACCGAAATTATTTTTCCATTTCATCCAACAACCTGTAGTGAGCCATAAAAGAAACGCCAGTCAGCCGCACCCATTTCGCCTCCAAGCATCAGGTAGCCGTAGTATCTCAATATCCAGCCATAAAACTAAACTGTTATCGATACTCCCGAAGCTCATTTCCATATCCAATAATCGAATATCACCTGCCTGGGTGGCAGGTCATCCCGATAATGACGTTAATGACAACCAAAATCCATCAACAGTCAATAAATTAATTAAAAATTCATCCTCGCAGGGCCGGTTGATACTGATTCAGCTGTTCAGCAGCACATTGGACATCGGTAACGAACTCATAAAAGTAATTTGTTAGGCAAATCGAATGCTTTTGTGAAGCGAACTCGTGCCGAAACGGATCATGACACTGACCAGTCACCGGACGGCAGTAGGTGGAAATCAAGACGCTGAGAATCGGTAATTCGAGACAATCCCATTTCTCTAGGATGCAACCGGGTTATCAGTGGTCAACGTCGCCATCGTGACCAATTGACGTCGTACTATATACGCGTATCTGTGTCTGAAATTCGATACGATTCTACGATCTCTGATGGCTGTGATCGGTGAGTTCTGGCGTTTTATAGGGATTCTCACAGGCACAATGGCACTCCAAGGACATTGTGTGCATGCCTCCGCACGGAAAATAGTTTCCAAACGCACAGCTACACGAAAGTGCGTGATGGATGGAATTACTGCTTATCGCTATGGGAAATGCGAAATGTAAAATACGAATTCGATTCCCATGTGGAGCGGAGAGAAATCGCAATCGAATCGAAGTGAAATGCAGTCGAATGCAAGCGATGTAAGCGAGTATGTTGGATTGAAATGTCGTGCACTAATTTCTGTCGTGTATTTTGCATGCGCGGCCGATTTGTTCGAGCAAGTTAAGTCCATTTCCATGCGGAAGACAGGATCAGTGAATGTGCGCGGGCAAAAATAGAAATCCATAGCAGAATCGAGATATCTATAGGTGAGTGCGCCTAATTCATGTCGCAGATGCTGTCGGAGTTGGTCCGGTTGTGTCGCGTTGTCGGTAGGTAAAAGTGTTGTGACACTGTGCCGAGTGAAATCTTATGTTGGAGGTCTTTGACAGTAGTTTGAGGGACGGTAAAGTGGTAAGAGTGTGTGAAACGACTTAATGGAATTAAATTGTGCGAGCCACGCACGGGGAAACCAAATTAACGTGAACACGATGGAGGTGATTTGAATCTAAATCATATGGACAAATGGTTATGCGTCGTGTTTAAGGTAGTCGGCGGTAATGGTGTTGATCTTAAATACCGATTTGGCTCCTTTATTAGAAAGTGGAATAAGAAGGTGAATTGTGCCAATTTTTCTGGGATTTCGGAGTGTCTTCTTTAAAAAAGGGTTTGGGCTTATCTAGTCTAAAAGCCAGTTTCATCCAACTTGGGGACTACATTTTGAGCTTTATGTCATAATAGAGATTGAGGGTGGTCGTGGTGCAATGGTAATCATCACTGACTGTTGAGACAAAGGTCTGTAGCACAAGTCTGTTCATAGTCAAGAAAAATTGTTCAAGTCAAGAAAAATTCCTATACGGAAAAACTATGCAACAACATCAGTTGTGAAAGAGAGATGATCAAAAAGTGCTGACGAAGGCATAACACTCGCAGCATAACATCACTTCAAAATTCATACCCTGTGTGTGCATTTCCAATACAACATTTTAATGACATGGAAACGAAAGAGTTACTGTGAACTATAACCAACGCAAATTCAGTCGAATCTCTCACATCGTATCTAGGACAACCACCCCCGGAGTGTAGTGAACGAACATCTTCGACACAAACCATCTGCACCTAAGTTGTGTATCAAACACCATTAGAGCTTACACTCTTGAACCTGCAAGAGTTATAAAAGAAAAAAAATTCCTCTCCTATTGGTGAGCAACTTTATGTCCAAAGATTGAAGGCGCTGGATAAAAGATTTGTTCATGAAATGAGATGTTTTATCCCATTCATAGTAATCTCAGTAATAATGATTGGGTTTTGGTTTCGACGTCTTAACCATGTATACCTACATATTTCGTCACCAATGATGACCGCTTTCAGCAAATCTGAATCGTCATTCACGTCATTCAACAGCTCTTGAGACATGCTTATGCGACGGTTCCTTTGGTCGAAATTTAGTAACATCCGAACGAACTTAACTGAATATTTTTTACTTAGCTTAGCTTTTACTTAAATTAAAAGTCACCTTATTTTTTAAATTTCATGGTACTTTCGATTCTGAAACACCCCTATCATCCCTTTGACTTGTCTCTAAAGTTGAGAGATTATGTACAAGGTTTTGAATTAAGGTCGGTTAAGGTTTTTGTTTTTATTGTTATGTTACCGACGAACGTATCAGCAAAATTACACATAAATCCCAGGACGGGCCTCACATAGAATTTCTATTCGTCAAGATCCTTTACGATAGGGGGATCATACGGGATAGTTCGTTCTCAAGGAAGGAGTCGTCGCAATCTTTGAGAAAGATTTTTCGTCGTCCAAATTGGTAATCGGATATGGAGGGCAGGATTTTTTGCAATTTTTTTTGGAGGCAGCAAGGCAGTCGACCATTTGAACAGGTCCAATTCCGGACAGAAGAAGCCAGTATTGCTCGATAAACTCGGCAAGGTGTGCCGAATGGGATAGCCAAGACGACGGATACGAGCTTTTTCCATCATCACCGAGTATTGGAACTACCGGACACAGAGTTAATTATCGAATTCCTGAAAAAATAATATTTAGTACCAACTCTCTTAGATATTGTGGAGATACTTACATGGGGATTTTAATACTCATTCGGCTTGATGCACCGGATAAAGAACGGATAACTCGCCGAGAGAGACTTCAGCGTGTCAGCGTGTCCAGTGAGTTCTGGAATTTGAAGCACAGAATTATCTCTCTCTTCATGGCTTCAGTTTGCAGCTCGGAGAAGAATATTTTCAAAAGAAACTTATTCGAAGACTTTGCGACCATTTCACGAAGATCCATGCTTAACGAATCAAGATTTTTCCCAAGGAAGCTTGACGGATACATGGTAAAAACCACCTTAGATAGTCGCAAACAAATAAATTCTCCATGTGGGTTGTACATCACCACTCCAGCGTAGTGGTTGATTCTGAACAAGTACGTTTGCGACGACTTAGGCTTGATATAGATCGTCTTCGTGCCATGAGTTTCTTGCAGTTTCTCTAACAAAGTGACGTCTAATCCCTCGAGAAACTTAGAATCCTTGTCGATCAACGATCAACTGGCTGACTGGCTTCATAGCAATCAGATCAAGAATCCCTTGGTTGTCCTTAAAATCAATATTTTCAGCTGATCCCTTCAGTCTGGTATTCTGCTTGTTCCATCTACAATAAACAAGACCTCGTTTATTAGCTCCGTTCCGTATGGGTGCTCCATCTCATCTTGAATATATGCCTCATAAAGAATTGCTGCAGATTTTCGTTGGCGAAATTAATGCAAAACTGCTCGAAGGTGTTCAGGGGGAAGTTCCCGAAGCCGAATATGTCCAGGACTTTAATTGTCTTCATTTTCTTGGTTGTGGGATCATTGTCGACGGTCTCATTGATTCTGTCAATAATACGGTTGAGTATCCTTGCATATAGCGCTTTAAAGACGTCCATCTCTCGTCCTTTGATCGCTACATCCTTGGAGATGTAGGTCACCACACGTTCGCTTTGTACAAAAATTGTTTTCCTTGTCAGCGCTTCACAGAGCGCACCTTTGATGACGCCGAGAAAGCGAGCGACTATATTGGCATTTGTATTGCCATGCATCCCGGACAAGTCAATGCTTAACTTCAAATTTCCGAAATGCAGAATGGCTGCGAGGAGAATATGTTCCAGACCTCACCATCCTAGAAACAAAGCCCCTGCATCGCTGATCGAATGTCGGCAAATGTCTTGCCATCACATTGATCACTCAACGACAAACACCTACCTTGGGGGAGATAATGGTATTTGCCAACTCCGTCTAGTTCCAGTAGTAGTAATTACTGCTCGATGCGTACTCCCTTTATGACACCTGCGTCGTTAAACCGTATGTCGATGTACTTAACTTACCAAACCTGGACGAGTTGTCGTTCCTCATAGTTTTTGCATTGCCGAAGGCTTCCATAATCGGATTGGCCTTGATTATCTGTTGGCGGTAGCGAGTAGCAGACATAGCCAAATCAGATCACCCGATTGGAAAGCACAACAAAAAGAAGTATTCCAGAGGCTAAAAACTGCCCTTATACTCGTATAACCTTTTGTGGTGTGTACACCAAGCTCATAGACACGCCATATCGTCCTTGCCGGAATACTATTGTAGCGGAATAAAGCAGACAATTTCTTGTGACCAGTCGTAATTTGTCTGCTGAGCTTGGACTGTAGACTATATAAGTCCGTCATGGACAGTGAGGCCATAGTCATAACTAGCACTAGGCAAAGTTAATACCCCGAGTGGAGGGATCGTTGCCCAAACTTCAGACTACGTTTCGCAGTTGGGCCCATAAGTCACTCTGACACCCTAAGTCGGCAAACCGTCGAAGATCAACGACAGTTGGAGCTAGCTTCTGCTCTAATATTTAACAGCAACATTTCGAACGAGGATTGGGTGGCAAATATTCAGTGACAGGAGTAAGAACAGCGAGACATCATATCCATACTGAACCAACTGAGATAATGTCGACACAAAAAAATTCGTCTCTTCCCTAAAATAGATAAAGCAGAGAGGTGAATAGTCTTCAAAGTGATACGGTGGACGATCCTTAAACTGTACCACGATGACATGGAGCACTTTGCTAATGAGAAGGCACTAGAGAGGATATGGAAGACGGTGCCTCAAAACTAAGGGGCTTCACAAAAAAGAACCTGCTATCATAAAACAAATCAAAGTGAATGGCTTTAATAGAGAAGCTTTAAAGCATGTTCATTATGGAAATGGTGGATGGGTGGTCGCGGTGCAATGGTAATCATCATCGACTTTTGAGCGGAAGGTCTGTAGCTGAAGCCTACTCACAGCCAAGAACAATTCCTATACGGAAAAATTGTGCAACAACATTAGTTGTGAATGAGAGATGATCAAAAAATGCTGACTAAGGCATAACACTTGCAGCATAAGATCATTTCAAAATTCATACTCTGTGTGTGCATTTCCAATATAACACCTTAATGACACGGAAACAAAAGAGTTACTGTGAACTACAAATTCAACGTAAATTCAGTCGAATCTCTCAATTCCTATCTAGGACAACCACCCCCGGAGAGTAGTCAACCAACATCTTCGACACAAACCATCTGCACCTCGTCTCTTGAACCTCCACGAACCTAATAAAAAAAAAGAAAAAAAGGAACATGCTTTGAGGAAGATATTGCTACCGTGAGTGAACGTGCTGAAGAAGATCCAAAGTGTTGAAGGAGATCTAAATCAATTTCACGGCGAGCACAGCATTTGGGCTGATGTTAACCCATTTTTTTCCCTCAAATCGGATGTGGGAATCAAGTAGTTTCAAAAAGGCGGTGCCACATCATACACAACTGCACATTAATTTGCAAGGAAAAGGCATTCAAGATCATGAGATTTGTTGCTGTTGTGATATGTGTTAAAAAGTCATCGAAAATTACTTTGTCAAAATCAGGGTCTGCAAGAACCCTCATTTAAAACATTTAAATGATATATTTCATATATTCTTTCACAAAGTATTTAATGGTGAGATTTAAGCAATATAATCAATAAAAATCTTGACAAAAAATGCATTTTATTTAAATTTGTTTTTAGAACCAACAAATTGGATAACCATGTATAACTGAGTTAAATTTGCTAGTACTTGTTACATATAAGATCCATTATCTTAATGTATTATAGTGAGTAGATCAAATTAACTCAATAACTGAAGCCTCTAGATCATTTGAAGCAAAGAAACTCTTCAAAAGTTTGAAAATCCTGAATTTCATCGAAAAATCATCTTCAGCGATTATTTTTTTCGTAATGGCTTACATTCGTTAAGTCGTTGGTTTGTATTATATTGGTACTAACAGGCAAACAATGTAAGAGAAGCTCAGGGACAATACCACAAGCGAAATTGACAATGTTCCGGCCGATAAGTGTGGACTATTGGTATAGATTGAACCCAAAAGAATCGGTAGCTGTAAGCTTGCTCATGATAGTTGTATGAACGAGATCGAATTTTGTACTTAAATCTAACATGTGCACCATGCTTGGAATAAATTTTAGCTCTGTGTGTTTACTATGTAAACATAAAATTGTAATGTCCTTGTGGAAACGACAGAGTTTGTCATCATTTTAATGTTTCCTCTTGAACCCTGAACACCATCACTGATTTTATATTTCTCAGCGCCCTTTCTAGCCTGATCTGTCGTTTCAAATAGATCCTAACAGCACCGCATATCGCATCGTCCTGTCTACATGTAACAAACACAAATTACCACTCTCAGAACCTCCATCCTCCGCCCTATAGCTGTCAGATTTGAATTTCTGCACTCACGTCGCATCCACACATCACCACCAGCTACCATAAGCTCACCACATGGTGGTTGTCGAATCCTAATGACATGTTAACGTAATTAATAGCCACGGCAGGATGTTCTTTATTTGTTGTTGCATTTCGAGTGAAAAGCTTGCATGCATAAGCGACTGCTGCCATTAATCCCGACCGACCAACCAGCTAACCATCCATTCGATCGACAAACCACCTAACCAAAGAAGCAGCATGAAGAATGAAACATGTCCGCAGGCCTGCGGGCAAGTACCTCTCGGCTGGAGAGTTCAGGCTGCACTTGCAACAGTGCAGCAACTACTGGTCCCGACATTCGTACTGTGCCATGATGTGGTGTTATTCGTGTTGTTCTTGTTGTTTTTATATTATTATTGCATGAAGTACCAACCGGCGAAGAGGAGAAGGTTTAACAAATTACCAATCGCTTCCAACTGGAGCAGAGCAGTGCACTTGGTTCGGCAGCACAACAGTAACGGCAGCAGCAGTAAGAGCCTTAATAGCCTAAGCCCATTTAAATGATGTTAGGCGAATGATATCCTGCGCGCGAGAGAGATCCCAATTTAACGTGATGTGCATCTTACTTTCGGTGATCTTGTCCATTTATTCCCGTCACTGAACCTTCGAACCATGTGTGCGTCTGCCCGACAGACGGATCTGTTCGCCGTTCACCCCGTTCGGCTGATATTGTAGCCCGCGGTACACCATCGGCTTCTTTATTTGTTGTGAATATTTTATATTTCATTCAATGCCACGGAATCTCTTGTGGTGTGCTTTATCTTTTTCTTCATTTCAGTCCTGTATCCCTTAGATACATTTTCGACCAACATCACCATTCACCATCGGTACTCACCGCATACTCGTTTCGTTTTGTTTGTTTTTCGCCTCTGGGAAGTCAGTATCCCGCGTAGTCAGTCGAATTGTGGAAACTCGACCAAATGACGTACTCGGCTGCATGCAACATTAACACACTCACACACACTCACAAGAAGGAATAAAGAATGAAAAAAGCACAAAGATACTTGCCTCCAGTTATAGTTCTGACCCTGCCAACGAGCCATCCATGATGAACAGTTGGCAAATGTACAATCCGCATCCATATGCCTCTCGTATCCATCCATCGTATTTCTCGTTCCTCTCCCTCACTCACCCCGCTCGTTGTGGTACCGCCTGACGAGCTGCATTAAACGTGATGAAATGGGTGCACATTTCGTTTGTGGTATGCAAATGTAATTTTTAGTGCGGATTTACGAGACCAGATGCATTTCATTATCCTTGTATTTGGTTAGGAGTTAACATGTTCAGCGCCTTGGCCTGTACGTGCAGCCCGATGGTGACTTTATGTTTTATGAAAGTTGAGCGCGAGTACGAGAATAGAGTTAAACTTAATGTCCTGGTTTAAATGTCGTGCTGGAGACCATTGAAGTGGCCGGAGCGTCATTCACTTGGCGCGTATTGCCTCGGGATAGATAAGACTTGGCGTACTGACGGCTTAATTTCTGAGTGCGGCTGGTAGAGGCTGAATAATGTTGAGTCTGCACAATGAGCTTTGTCGGTTTTATGACGAACGAAGGATATTGTCGATCATTAGGCGGGTGAATACCCGGAAGGCAGAGACATTATGGTGTAGATTGCTTATACCGGCCTACTAGAGGCCTGGACACATGGAGTGGTTGCATATGAATATGGGTTAATGGTTTTCTTTTTTGAATCGGGCTCGAGACTGTTTTATGATCTACAAAGAATGGCTTGAAAGATATGTTGGTTTTATGTAGGCTTACGATGGCGTGAAAGCGGCTCTCAAATGACAGTTTGACAGAAAATATCAAATCAAACCAGTCATTCTTCAAGCAAATAACCTCATCCTAGCATTTCAAGTTATAAACAATTTAAACAACCTAAAGGACCATCATGAGTCAAACGGGCTGATAGTGCTTATTCCAAAGACTGGAAAGAGCCTATAGCCCTACTTATTTCTAAGGCTACCAATGATTTTAGAGTTGAAATCAGGAATTATAAGGGTTTTCGAGCTTTCCGCCTAAGGGCTAGCTAAGGCAGTATTGTCTCTGTAGAATCCCTTTGAATTTTAATAGAGAAAAGCTGAGGCGTTTTGGTGATATTACCTGTTGTCCGATCCCACATCCAGTGCACTCATTAATACTTGACGAGATCAGGCTGACATATCTTTTTTAGAAACACAGTTCATGTTTTTGAATGACGGTGCAAAAGAAATTAAATATTTCAGTCATACAATCGTTAAAATTTTAAAAAGGGGCCATCCAAATAATATTTTTAAATAGACAGAAATTATATGCACACTTATTGGATACATGCAAAAAAATTTGTCTTGGCTTTGCCTACAAAGAGAAATTCTTTTAATGAAAGATTTCATTACATTTTCGTTAATTGCGTTGATAAAGGATGATTTTTTTGCTGCTTGCTTTCTTAGTAGTCCATTTTTGATGGCGCACTTATAGTTTTTGTTAATATGTTAAAATTCGGCATACTAAGCTATCATTGCCATTTTTGAATAAAGGAATCTACACTCAAACAATGCTTTCAAATTATTAAATTTTATTAATAAAATTCATGCTCTATTTGCGCGATTCGAAAATTCGACGGTTGTCATAATCGACCTCCTGAGCAAGCTGTTCAAATCATAGTGACAATTTCACGCTTTTGGATTTAGACCGCTGCTAATGCACCCGAAAACATGCTGGTCCGATCTATAATCCTTAAGAATAACTGGCACGTATTTTTTCAAAGATGACCGTGAGAACAACTTTACCGTCAATGGCGCCCGTTATCGATCAATGATTTTAAACTTTTTTCGCTTAACATGCACAAAATGAACTTTGTTGATACGTATATGGTTCCAGCAGGACGGCGCTACATACCACTCAGCATGCGAACTGATAGACCACTTCTGAATTGATAAGATTGTTGCAGAGTTCATCTCTATCTCCGTTTAGGTCTTTTACAAGAATAGAACCAATAAAGAGGTAAAATTCAAAGAAGATTAAAAATGTTTTTTATTTTCCGTTCGTCTTGGCACGATTAAAGCGCAACATCACTATAATCACGTTTTGGACCGGTGAATTGGCCCACTGAATCGTGCGATTTGACGCCAAACTACTTGTCGATGTTAAAAAGCCAGCGTGACCTGTAGCCTTGAAAGACAACATTACACGGGCTACTAGCAAGATTCTAGAATTTATGCTCGGTAAATAGACTCAAAATTGGAATCCTGGTATGGACCACTTAAAACGTAGTCGTAATCAACATTTACACAAAATATTTAAAAACATAAATGGCAAATAATGGTTTAGTTATATGTATTTATAAAAACTTTATACAGTTTTGCAATTTGTTCTGTACTTTTTTTAATCAGCTAAAAAGCAAACGCTTAAAAAATCACAGATTATTTTTTCTGCATGGGCCGTTAACTGACTATTTAGATAAATTAAATCATTTACGTAGCTTCTAATGGTTTTACATTACACGATCTGGTTTTCTGCATTAAAAAAAATTCACGCAGTTTCAGAAACTGTGTAGCAAGTAGAATCGATTAGTTAAAAATAAACATCGTCCACGTTCATAGCATCAATTGTAGGAAAAAAAAGATTTTAGGCAGTAAACATAAAAATCACACTAAGCTGATACTCCTTAAAGATGAAGAGGAATTCCTCTTGATCTTCGGAGCCCCAGTTGCAATAGTTTTGTTTCGTTACGAGCCCAGTCTAATGATAATGAACATCAACAAGATGTTTATAGTTGTTTAATTTCATTGAAAGAAATCGACATTTATTTATTTACTTACTTAGGTGGCGCTACGGTTTGGGGCGTACTTGGGCCTCAAGCAAGAAGCATTTTCAACCGGTTCAATTTTAGTCAGCTGCAGAATTTTTCTTTCGAATCTACCACGGGCCTCTCTATCTACGTTCAATAACGCCCAAGCCCCTGCAACGTAGAATAGAACTACATTGAATAAAGTTTTTTTTTCAAAAAATTCCGGGTACCTAGGTTTTCCGACAGAGCACTCAATTTCCCACTTACCATTTGAAGCAGAAGAAACAACGGCTGGAAAGTACCATTCTGCATCTGATCTCAAGCTGCTGTTTTTCAAATCTCACTAGAGAGCCAAGGAAGACGAAATTCATGACTACTTCAAGTGATGGCTGTTGCAGGTGATGTTTTGGTCAAGATGCCACTATCGGGGGTCTGATTTTGATGAAGGTATAACACATCACCCAACAAGTTCAGAGGATGACATATAGATGGCGCCACTACCGACAAATCTGTATGACTTAGAAAATACCAACCTTCACAAAGTAAGCTTAAAGAAAGATAAGAACAATCGATTTTTAGTTCACTAGTTACAGCGATTTTACTGACGTGACTTTTCCAATTTCCAGATCAATATAAAAATCTAAATTTCGTGTGCAAGTATTGAAGGAAAGCAATGGCTTGACAAATGTTATTGGGCCCGCTCCATCGAGACGAACGAATTGCTATACAAAAACCGATCAGTATTCTGGTCACCCGAATTCGTAGTTGCTCCACAAATTGATCTTGGAACTAAAATTACGTGTCATATCAGAAGCGTATTCGCCATTTTGCATGATCATTTGAGCCTGAAAAAGCTCTGTTTGGCAATTCAGAACGCTACTTGGAGCTGGTTCAATAAAAATATTTTCTGTCATGGGGTCTGTGGAAATAGATATTCTACAGTCAAGTCGGCAGTCAACTTAAAAATCCAAAACTTAAGTGCCGGCTAGTTAGGTTTTGACCCCCTAGTAGTTAGATGGATCAATAATATGCTAAAAGATAACAGCCAAGTTAGGTACCTCAGAACTAGTTATCAAAACTATTAGAGGTTGCCCGGAAGGGGGTGTTCTATCCCCGCTTCTGTGGTCAATTCTGGTAGATGAACTTCTCTGGGAACTTAACAACAAAGGCTTTACTGCCATTGGATATGCAGTTGATATCACCATATTCATAAAAGGCAAACAAGAAGACATTCTAGGGAATCTTATGCAAAACGCCCTAAAAATAACATGGAACTGGTGCGATAAAGAACAACTCTCTATCAATCCCAGCAAAACCCAAATAATTAGGTTTACCAGGAAAAGATCAATTGATCTACCAAACCTTAAAATAAAAGACTCCTGCATCCCAATAAAGAAAGAGGTAAAATTCCTAGGAATAACACTGGATCATAAACTCTCATGGAATGCACACCTAGATAACATATACTCAAAGGCTGTAAAGGCCTTATGGTCCCTAAAACAGCTGGTGGGCAAAACATGGGGACTCAACCCAAAAATGAGTATATGGATGTATATCCAATCAGATAATCAAACCAACCATACTATACGGCGCTGCGGTATGGTGGAGGAAATGCGTACAAAAAGGAACAATACGCAAACTCAACAAAATACAAAGACTAGCATGTATTTGTATAACTGGAGCAATGAAAACCACTCCAACCGCTGGAAAGGAGGCAATCCTAAACATTCCGCAGTTACACACTGCCGTTCAGGCAGAAGCGGCCAAACAAGCCCTAAAGATACAAAGAACTTATAACTACAAAAAAGGGAACCTGACTGGACATCTAGAGATTCTAGAAAAGGTCGACAACGTCTGGGAACTAACTCGTGTAAGTGACCTAATGTCCCCTCAGCTGAACTTTAAAACACACTTTGAAATACTCATTCCAAACAGGGAGGAATGGAAAAACAATCCCCCTTGGTTGAAGGATGGTGCCCAAAAGTGGTTTACAGATGGGTCCAAATCCGGATATAAAGTAGGGGCTGGTGTGATAGGACCTAAATGTAGCCTTCACATCCCTCTCTGCGGTGAGTCAACAATCTTTCAGGCTGAACTGTATGCAATAAATGCGGCGGTACACTACATTACTGAACAAAAGCCCAATAGATTAAAGATATCCATATTCTCGGACAGCCAAGCGGTTCTCAAAGCTCTAAGAAGCTATACATTTAACTCTAGAGCTGTCTGGGAATGTCTCCAACGTTTAAATAAACTGGCGATAAACAACAAAGTAAAGTTGATTTGGGTGCAGGTCACGAAAACCATAAAGGCAACGAAAAGGCGGACATACAAGCCAAAAAAAGGCGCCCAGATGCCTTTTACTGGACCCTTCCCCCTTTATGGATTTGACAACACAGACACAAATAAAATTTTAAACAAATGGGTCATCAAACAAAAGAACCAATTCTGGAACAGACAAGAGGGCTTAAAACACTCTAAAATCTTTATGGAACAGAATCACAATCAAAAGAGGCACTAGAACTAAATAAAGCCGAACTAAAACTGCTATGTGAAGCTCTAACAGGGCACGGCACTTGCAATCACCACCTATTCAAAATGGGTCTCAGCAGCACTGAGTCTTGCAGACGATGTGGGCAGGATAAAGAGACAATGGAACATATACTCACAAAATGCCCAGAACTCACTGAAGAGCGACTCGAAATGTCAACAAAGACACAACTAACAGGGAAGGACTTCCAGGATATCCCATCTAGGAAAGTTGTTAAATTCATGAAAGCGACGCTAAAATCCTAGATCAAAGAAGGGGATACAATAGATCTTTATGGTCGCAGTGCAAGTGTCCTGTAATGACACACCTCATACTCTTCAATTCAATTCAATAGGTTTTGGCCTAAGTATTTTGGGATGCGCACGGTATTTTATTCATCGATTACCTTGGTAAGGAACGAACCATCAATAGCGAAGAAAGTGACCCCAAATGAAGAAGAAAAATAGTGCTCTTTCACCAAGATAAATAGATCGCAACGATAGTAAAATTGTACTTTAAAGAGGTCCACTATGCACCGTATTCTCCAGATCTGGGCCTCAGTGACTACTACCTGCTTGCAGAACTCAAAAAAAAATGAAGGGTTTTTATTTTGAGGCCAAAGATGAATAATATTATAAAAAGAGCATCGAAATGTTAGAGAAGTTTGAAAGAAATTTATCACTCATCAAGCAAGCTCTCATTGACGAATAAAGTCAAGTTTTGTCTGAGAGTTGTTTGGCTAATCATCCAAAGAAATTAATGTTTTATATCGTATTCGGGTTAGCTCTTTACCTTTAGACATCTCCCTCAATGCTCTTTAATTATCGTCTCGTGGTGTTCCTTAAATCACGTCAATATCATCTGCGTATTCAGGGAATTTTCCAGTGAATACCGCATGATCATTTCAAAATTCGAAGGAATCTCATGAATTTGCGTTGCCCTGTCTAAATCAAATTTTAACATCGAAGGTTGTAGCTACTTCTGATGATGAGGTTCCTATCAGTGAATTCCGCATGGACACGGCCGGAGGAACTCATAAGCCATGTTAAGGAGACGATTCTCTTTATTGGCTATAAACTCAAACATAACAAAGGGAATGTGTGTTTCTCGTTATATGTTTTACGTCCTTGTTCTTAAGACCAATTGTCTTCATACTCCTTCTTTTATTATACAACGACATGGCGTTTTTGTGATCAACACCCTCCCAATGTGACTAATATCGTGTGCCATATTACCTCTAAATTTTACTCGTATGAATTCGTTGAGTCTGGTTGGATAAATTTGAATCTTGCCTAAGGACCGCACAAAGCATCATCGAGATAGAAGAACTTCTTCAGTCTTGATTAATCAGTCCTTATGAATCTCATGAACTAAGTATTCTTAATTTTATAAACGATCTAACCAGTTGACGTTGAATATGATTTTATTTTTCATAAAAGACAAATTTCACTTTACCGGATGCGGACTTATTCCCGTCTTTTGCTTACCAACCTCATCCAAAGTTATGCTAATTTGAGTCTCCCCAAAACACAACTTCTCCATGAAGCTGCCAAAGTGTATTTTAAGACCGAATAAGCTCAGAAATGCATACGAAAGTTATTGACAAAGGTCTCGTGATAAAAAATATCACAGTCTCATTGTCCTTTATGTATTGCAACACCGAAATATTAAATGGATAATATTCCTTCTTCCAGAATGTTGTCGAAATTGACACAAACAAAATCGACAGTTGGCCAGTCTTCAAGGTACAGCAAACGAATGGAATATATAGATGAAGAGTTCGATTATTACGACACTGACACCTTATCTAACGAGAAGAGTTAAGAATTCTGCAGATCTTAATAATAAATCCTTCTTCCAGATTAAGTAATTAGATTATAATATAATAAGAATTAATATTTATTTAAAAGAACTGCTAAAGGTGGGAACTGAGTTTTTCATATTTATTGGGAATGCTTGTTTTAAAGGGCATTCTTTTCTGTTGGAAAATAAATAAATGGAAAACATTTTATTTGAGGAAAAAAAAAATTTTGATTAAAAATCTTGTGAAGTGATGTAAAATATGTTTCGATTTGAGGGATTAAAGTTAATCAAAAATTAAATCTAAAGACCCATTTATTATTGTATTATAGCCCGGGTATAAACTAAGTTACTAATTATTATTAAAAAGTCTAAGCAGATGGATTTATATTACTTTTTTTTCTAGGTGGTGCTTCAGTTCGAGGAGAACTTGAATTTTAATCAACATGGCTTTTTAGCGTGATCGATTGGCCAAATTTCTTTACTCAGCCCAACCTGAAATTGCCCTCTACCTCGTAGTTCGTAGTTGAAATGTCTCCTTCAATCCCTGTTAACAGAAGCAGAACAGTATTTCTTTTTGAAACAACTAATGGCTTCTGTGACAGCTATTCATATGATCCATGCCTCTGCTTTCCGACCAATAAGATGAAGTCGGATTGGTGTCGTGAAAGCGCCGAGTTACTCAACCTCAACTCAAAAGAATTCATGGCAAGAGAAATTCCTTAACTTATATCCGTACTGATATCGTTAATCCCTATTAGCGCGAATCCAAAATAGTCAAGTTCATGATTATCTTTAATTTAAATATGCGGTTGTTAACGTTCCAGCCAAGATATCAATGGTATGCGCGCTTTTGTGGTTACAGCTTCTATATCATATCCTTCATTCAACGTCATTCCCTCATTAACATCTCTCTGTATTCGTCCATTGAGATAAATAATATTCCCGTATGCAAGCAGCTGGGTGAGTTTCAGGCCTTTAAAGCCGATCTTTCAAGAGCGATGAGAGAGCGATCATTTGGTGGTGCACTCATTCAAGACTCTATGCTTCGCTGGTTTGCGATGGAAGCCTCCGTAACTATATGTCCAGTTCCTTTATGAACCTAAAAAAAGTTGAATTAAATCTTTTTTTTTTAATTTTATATTGAAGAAGAAAGGTTCTAAACATAATACAATATGTATAATATATAAAATAAAAAATAATATATGTTCGAGTACAATTTGTGGCTATTTGCTTGTATTTTATATTGGTAAACCAGTCGATGGAAATCAGCATGATGGAATACTATACACCATCTGATCTGTTCTTATTGCCATGATTGTCGACATATTGAAATTTCGTTTGTTCAAAAGTTGGAACTGATCTTATTTTAATATCAAAGTATTTTGATTATCTGTTTCAATAAAAAAAGTTCAACATAAGACTAATGATTTAAGCATGGTTGTTGTAACCCAAGCAAGTAAGCCAATCGTCCACTTTTTTAATAAAGTAAAATATTTATATATTGCTAGCACGAACATTAATTGTCTGGTTGATGGAATATTTTTTCAAGTTTCTTGTTAGAGTCAGCACGAAAGCTAAAAATATTGAAGCTGTTTAATTCATTTTTTTTTTCATTTACGAACTATATAAATGAATGATCTAAGTAAATTCAACAGGAAAAAATATTTAGCCTAGAAAAAAGGAAAGAAAAATTTAGTACGAAATTATTTTATATTATTATGACCTTGAATAAATCATAGGGTATTAATCTTCTTCTTCTTCTTCTTTTCTTTTTTCCGGCGTTGTTATGGTCAGAAGCGTAGGACCATAACCTTCCACTTAACTGCATTCCTACTGGTCCGCTTGTGGGGTCCGCCGGTTTGACCTCAGAAAGTAGCGGCAGGCTTCCCGGTTTGGGATTACTTCATCGCTGAGGCCAATCAAATGGTGGTGTTCTTGCATTTGTTTGCACCAATTGTTTTTCGGCCTACCTTTTTTTTTTTTTTTGTTTTTTTTTTTTTTTGTGACACGGGCATGCTCCTGATTTTTTTGTTTGATCTTACTTTTACAACACCGGTGATCTCCAGTCGTGTCAACCCACTGATTTGCATGTACACTTGTGGGGCAGTTTAATGGTGGTATATGTGTCCCTAGGCTCACCTTGGTGTTTTCTAAATTGCCTAGATGTGATTTTCGTTTCCCTTTGTTTTAGTCGCTTTTTACGACAAGCGAGAGGTATCGCTGCAGGGATATTCTTAACTCGTCCCTGCACGGATCAAATCATAGGGTATTAATAGTTTATTTAAAGTAAGTCGTAAGAGTCATGTCACTCAAGTATTACTCAGCGCTAACTACTACTCCTTCCCTTTTTTCGGAGAGCATATGAATTCCGGGTCGCAAACAACGCTTTTGATACTATCAAACAATCGACCCATTTTTTGGTATCCTCATAACAATGGAAGTTCTACTCAGCCAGGCAACGTGATAATTAGAAGGGGTAATGTCTGGTGAATACGGCGAACTGTTTAGAACTTCCAATTAAGCGTGAACAGGAAGGTTTTCATCCATCAGGCAATATTTGGCCAATCGTTATCATGTAGCAAAATCACCTCGTTGTGTCTATGTTCGTACAGCGAAAGAAATCTCCTGTGCTGGTTCTGTTCGGCTTGAGCAGTTAATCCTGATCCCACAAATACCGAGCAGCAGTTCAGTTAATGTCTGACATAAGTCTTCATGAAGTAAGGCCCCCAGGTCTTCGTTCTCGAACTTTTCGATACGTCAGATGGCTCTTTGTCATAAATATCAAAATTATAATTTTTAAAGCATGAAAACCAACCGAACAATGTTTGCATGTTGTTTTCGACCGAGCATGCTCACCATAAGTCTCAACAAGAATTTTGTATAATTTTACTGCAGATTTTTTTTTTCAATATTATGGTGCAATAAAATTCCTGTCAAAAACTCTTTACTTGGCACGAAATTTGACATATTTACAACTCTGATTATAAATAAAAAAATTGAACTAGCATACACAGAAGTTCAAACTTGCCTACAATAATTTCCATCGGCACTATCTTACTTATAAAAGGTGTTTTTTTTTAGGTTTGGTTTTTAAACTGGCAATATTGTTTCTATAGATTGTCAGTTTGATAGTTGAAAGTGGATTTATGGTTAATACATTCTGCCATTTAACGATAAAAATACCAATGCCAGAACAATGTAAGAAAACTATGTAAACTTATTTCGAAAACCACGGTTCGATTCGTCAAACTTATCGTGCGCTACGTCATTTTTCGGTCGACACAATCATCCATCTGAGCAAGTTATTCGGAATACGATGGATGGTTTTCAACAGAATGAAAATCTGAACAAAATAAACATCAAATTGCAAGACAAATATTCCTTGACCACAAATTTCTTATCTTACCCTAGTTCTAACCTATCGTGGCTTATGTAAGTCATTTGTGTTTTATCATAATAGCGATTATGACATCACGCCCCAACTATATTTAAGGGGAGAAGCTGCCTATATTTAATTTCGTTTTATTTTAAAAACAATAGAATTAATATTTTCTTAAAGGCTCATATAGGTTTCGAGCTTTCAAATATTGCAATATTATTAAGAAAATCTCTAAAATGGAATTTTATTTTATTTTTTATTTTTTGTTATACTCTTCATATCTCGAGAATACTTTGTCAAATTTTAAGTAAAAAGAGACCGGATCAAAGCCGTACTTTGTGCCTGCATATTGCACATAGTAGAAATCAAGTGATTTCTATTATTGTTTTCCTAACCAGCAGACAATAACACATTACCACATAATTATCCCCTCAGCAATAATGGAACAGAAGGAAAACCTAAACAAAATAAACATCAAATTGCAGTACAAACACTCCTTGACACCAAATTTGAATGACTATAAGTGCCTCTTTGTTTGCCATACGGATTAACCAAGTGTCCTTCGATGTCCTGGGCTAACAAAAACAGATATACGAGTACATACATTTCTCCGAATCATATCAATCCTGTTCGTAGGAAACCTTTCACAAAAATTGATGGAGGGTACGAGGATCGAGGATTGATTAAGGACACATAAATAGATTAAGGACATCGCATTGGTTATATAAGAGAATATAATATTTTTCATAAACGATTCAATTACGTTCTCACCCTTGTCGGATATAAGGCGAGGTAGAAAGAAAGTCAGAACTAGACCGATGCGACAGATTAGAAGTCAGAAAACCCCTCTGCCGAAAACAATAGACGAACAATGCATCACCTGTGGTATTGTCCGTTTTGAAAAAAAAGGGAGCAAGGTGGATAGGTGTGTGCACATCCTTGAACCATTCCTGCGCGCGGAAAATAAGGAACTATCATAACAAAATTGTATCAGCTCAGCGGGCGAGAGTGAGTTTTTTTTTCCTTTTTTTTTTGACGTAATCGATAGGTTAAAACTATCGAAGATGACGAGGGTATACCTAACATTAAAAGATCAACCATCACAGCGCTGCGGATCAAAATCGATAAGGAAAGAGGAGGGAATTGAAAACGGGGATCGACAGTCAACAATCGGCGACCAAGAACTGAAAATCGACGATGAAGAAGGGAGAGAGAAAAGAACCTTATGATGTGTGTCCTAATTAATTTATGTCCAACATTCGGAGACAGGTGCATTCAAGTGCATAACACCAGCATGCTGTTACGTGCATTCGCGATAGTGATGCACCGTCCTCAGCTGGTCCTTGCAGTTGGCGCGATTCAACCAACGGATTGTTCGATGGTCGTCATCGTTTCGTTGAATTATTAACATTCCCTTGTGTTTGCTTCCTCGCCTGGTTGTTGGCTGGATAATGTTCTTGCATTGGTAGTTCACACGCGCAGCCAGCATTGGAATACCACTGCCCAGAAACGAGTGAGCAAGGGGCATATTAATACCCAGCAGATGATATCCTTTTCGGTCAGTTTTAATCCTTTACGTGCGCCTTTGTGTTCCATCGAGAGGCAGCGACGGCCATTGGATTCAATTCAATTTGTATAGCATGGTGAGCAGGTTGTGTTTGAGTGAATGGGAAAGGATTTTCGATTTTTATAGGTTTATAGGGAATGGAATTTCGTTTAATTTATTACTGCGGTGGTATTAACGGAAGCGAATTGATTTCAATTCATTCAATTATCGACATTTATTGGATTCGCTTGTCTGATGGTCGGCAGGTGTTTTTAGTGCAGTAGGGTTTTCGATGGACTATCAAAAAAGTCAGTAATTCGCTGAGTTATTCGGGGTCCTTCGAACTCAATAGGAAAAAAGATAAATTGAAAACGCTCTCAGTTCGCACATCAACTCTTTCGATTCAGTAGTTTTTCACTGATATTCGATTTTTTTTCTGGTTTTGCTCGATGAAGAGCATACCACCACTGAGCCTGTGCTACATTCTATATTTATTCAAATTAATAAATCCAATTCCTGTAACGCAACTAATTGCATCATCAATGTCGCCATATAACCAGTCGGCAACGGACCAGTTTGGTCATGTCCTGCACCATTCATTACTTTCTAACCTTCCGTTTTTGCAAAATGCAGAGCAGTCAACAGACAGACAGAACAGGATAAGATGAGAAAAAAGAAAAACACAAGTAAAACGAAAGAAAAAGGAAGGAAAAACGGAAACAGTAAATTTCCCGTGTTGTTATTTTATGGTCATAAGCCATTCCATACATTATCCCTAGAGGATAGTTGCATTCGGCATCAGTGAATGAAGAACCACCAACACTCGTCGCGGTTGTCGTCATCTAGACATCGGCAGACAACGTTGTTGTCGTTGTCGTTGCCAGTTGTCTGTCGTCAACCAAACAAACAGATGCTGATGGTGCGAGAAGTTCCACGCAAAAGTCCAACATAACCCACAACTAAACAACTGAATAACCGAAAGGAAGCAGTGAGAGAAATGAGAATGAAAATCAGAGCGAAACGATTGATTTGCATTGAACACAGATGGATACTCGTGAGGCAAAGCACTCACTTGGCATGTACTGCTTCTTGTGACATGCGATTTCTTTCGGTTCCCACATTTATTGAGTGTCCATTGCCGTGTGCCTCTTGCATGCCCCTTTCGAACTATATGGTCGGCAAGTATCAGAAACCCCTCGCTGTGACCCCAGTTGTCACATTTGATTGTTGCACGTTGACAATATAGCTAGTAAGTGATTGTGAGTGCGCGCTGAAGCATATATCACGCGCTCCCTCGACGTAACCGCTCAGCATAACCTCCTGACAAATGATCGTGCAACATGATAGCTTATGGTGGCCAGATCGTGTTTTAGTGGCGCCAAGACATTAGAAACGCTCTAGTGCTTCTTTTGACGTCGTTGGTCATGGATTTGATACTACAGTGGTATGCCACGGTGACTGGTCCCCTCTGTGTAGAGTTGGCGGTGCGTGTAAACGGTAGCAAGTTGATTACAAGTGCGGTTCTGAGGTGTTGAATGACTTGTGGCATTCAACAACATAGTACATCGAACTAGGGGACGAGTTAATTGTCATAAACCACTGATAATAAATGCGCGTGAATGCATGACTAACAATCCACTAACGATCCACAACAAGTTTCATTCAATCCCACCGGACATGGCCAACATACATACATATACTCGTTTATGTGTAGTATAAACAACATCCTTGGCAATTCGATTTCCGTTCTCATGCATCCGGTGTGTTCATCGGCCCAATCGTCCAGCAACGATTGCATTTGATTCTCCGCTTCACGTCGGACCGATATAACCACTCAATGTGATACGGATGCGGATGCTTCCGTAGTAAATATCGAGGTGGTAGTTCCATCAACATCGCCATCACATCATACCAATCCAATAAAAATAGTTTACGCCCCAACATCCGCACTGGAAATTACTTCTCGTGCAGCATACAAATTCAAAATGGACCAAACGGACAGACGCTTGTGCCTTGACCGAACTTACGGCCTGGCCCGGCCCTTGCCTCATCTCAGATGGAATCTCTGCACCTAGTCAATCTTTTTAACCGGTCTTCGAATTTACCAGTTGATGTGTGGTTGATGGTGGTGCATTGGTTGGGTTTCTCATCATCAACGGCATTACCCCTTGGTAGCTGTCATAAATCATTTAACTCTGTCTTAGCTGTTGCTTGAGCTCAAGTCAGGTAGCAAGGTGCATTTCATTTACCTTCCGTACGATCACCGCTTATACCCCCATTGGGCTATATAATACGAGTATCATCGTGCGAGTGTGGAGTAAAAGCGCTACATTGGGAGTGAATGGGTGCAAACCAGTTGTCTTTATCGGGGCAATACCAGGACGGAGTTATAGAGCTGCGCCATGAATTTTCTATAGCGGTGCCCATCCGGTCGTTAATATATGGATGTATGTATGTTCCTTTTTTTTCGTTCTCATTTTCCTCTCCTTTTCTCACAAGAGCGGCTTAAGAGCAGACTGGTTGGTCGGGTGTGCGGAAATCGCAATAAACGATGCGAATAATGTGAATGTAATCTGATTTTCGGATGGTGTTGTCATCCCGTCACCCTCATTGTACGCCGAGTGGGATACATTCTTGTTTAGATAGAAATAACATAACTGACTGACCAGCTGACGGTTGGGTGAACAATGGCCATGACAATTAGGTTTTGCGCCCGCTTAATTCGTGAAGTGAGCAAAAGTCAAGAGACTCAAGTTGATGTCACGCTGAGTGGAACATTCTCAGCAACAAGACGTTGTGTGAGGCTTTGTTATGCAAAACAATGTTGGAAATAAAACAAAACAAATAATGGACGTGGTGATTAAAATAATATGTTGAATCTGGTCGACAGTACACTGAAAGAAAGGAGTGGGTGGTTTTGAAGAAGGTCTTGCCATGGTTATGATTCGTAAATGGAAGGGGTCAGCGTAATCAAGTCAATTTCCCCATTTAATTCTACCCTGAGCTTCAAATTGAGAAAAGTAGTATCACGGGGATTGTGTGAATTAAATTCGAAATGTGCAGAAATTGTTCAAACATATATACGTCAATTTTTCCGAGAGCTTAGAAATATTTACCACCGAAACAATCATCCGGAAATTTCAAGCAATTTAATGATTTATCGCAAAATGTAGGGAAAGCGAATTCGTTGTTGATCGAATAGTCTCTGTATGACGGCGAAATATCCACACAAGAACTACAAGATCACCAAGCCGCTTGTATGCTCTAAATTTCGGCGATAAGTGCATTTTCAGTGATGAAGCACATTTTAGTTGAATGGCTTCGTGAACAAGCAGAATTGAGGAGAGATTAATCGACACCAGTATCAAGAGTAACCATTGAATCTTGAGAAGTTTTATGTGGATTTTGAGCAGGTGATGTCTTTGGGCCACACATTTACCGAAACGAGAATGGCCAGACGGTGACTGTCAATAGTGAACGGTATCGGACTATGATAACTACCTTTTTGTGGCCTGAATCGGATGACGTGGACCTGGAAGGGATCTGGTTTCAACAACGTGGCATTCATCAGGTCCATACAAAATTTAACCTTTTTGAACAAGTCCTGTGAACGAAGCCGCGGATGAATTTGAATGATATAATTTCTAAAACGTAGAGGCAATGAATATGCCTTGATCCCCAACGTTTTTGACAAGCGACATTACGTTTATTTACGTTTGATTTATTATTACATATTTTTTTTGTGCAGTACGGCTAGCTCGAATGAAGCGCGATGGTAAAGTTAAATTTTCGAGCAACTGGGGCTGTACATCAGCAATAACACGGCGAATGTTGACTTCCAAATCGTCCAACGTCTCTGGCTTATCGGTTTATACTAGTGACTTCACATACCTCCAAAGAAAGTTATCTAACGTTGGTAGATCACAGGATCGTGGAGGCCAGTTCAGAGGTCCATTACGCAAAATTATGCGCTCCGTAAATGTTTGCCGCAATAAATTGATGGTGTCGCGTGCTGTATGGCATGTTGCGCCATATTGTTGAAACCAAAGCTCTGACACCTCAATGCCATTCATCTGAGGAAAGAAGAAGTCAATAATCTTGTTTTAATAGTGCTCTCCATTAACGGTAACATTCTGGTCGGCATCGTCCTTAAAGGAATATGGGCCGATGATTCTACCAGCCCATAAAGCACACCAAACAGTGAGTTTAAATAAAGGGTCCGCCATCTAACGTCTTTTTTTTCAAGTAGTGCTTATTTCGTGAACGGTAACACTTAGCTCATGTCTGATTTGACAGATAATTAGTTTTATCCTTCCGCTGAACGAATATGGTTGTGTATACGCTTGAACAACGCTTCGCTAAGTGGGCCTGCGACCGACTTACAGAAGATGCCGATTTTGCCAAAAAAATCATCTTTTCAGATGAAGCTCATTTTGATCTTGGCGGGTATGTAAACAAGCAAAATTGTCGCATTTGGGGCACAGAAAACCCACACGCATACATTGAAAAGCCGGTGCACCCAAAACGAGCCACTGTTTGGTGCGGATTTTGGTCCAGAGGCATAATTGGGCCATTTTTCTTCGAAAATGAGCAAGGAGTGGCCGTTACAGTCAATGGCGATCGTTATCGGGCCATGTTGAACGAATTTTTGTTCACAAAAATTGAAGAGGAGGATATTGGCAACATTTGGTTTCAACAGGACGGCGCTACGTGCCACACAGCCGAAGCTACACTCGATGTTTTGCGCCCTGTTTTTGAAGATCGCATTATCAGCCGCAGAGCTGATGTCGTTTGGCCACCTCGGAGCTGCGATTTGACACCGTTGGACTATTATTTGTGGGGTGCCGTCAAAGATAAGTGTTACGCCGACAAGCCAGAGACAATTGACGCTTTAAAGGACAATATTCGTGAAGCCATTGGTGAAATACAGCTGCACACAATCGATAATGTGCTTAAAAATTGGACCGATCGTGTAGGCTACTGCATGGCCAGCCGAGGCAGCCATTTGAATGAAATTATTTTCCATTATTAACCGGAAGGATTGTACTTTCAAATAAAAAAAGAAATTTGAGAAAATATTCAGTAGTTTTTTTTATAGCATTTTCAAAAAAAAAAAAAAAGTTATTTGGCGGACCCTATAGTTGAAAGGCTTCTTTCTCCACTCCAAATTCGGCCATTTCGCTTGTTTAATCATTTAATAAAAAATATGTCTCAATGGAGAACAAAATTTTGCGTTGTAAATGAGGATCAAACTGTTTTCGCCCCATTACCGAACCTACGACTCGCATGATGAACAAGCGCTTTCAACCCTTGCACATGCTGGATCTTATAAGCTTTTAAACCAAGATATTTGCGTGGTAAGTGAGTGGGCATAGCTCCAAATGCTGTGCACAATGGTGAATCGAATCATTCGGATTCTCTTCAACACTGCGCTCTACAACGGCAATAACTTCTTCTCTTCACACTCTTTGTCATCTTTGGGGATGCGTATTATCCACTAGAATGTACATGGGGTGAAAACGATTCATCGTGTTCCAAACTTGCTTTTGAACTTATAATTTGCATGCGTTGTTCTTGGGTTAGTGTTGCCAAGATGTATTAACTACAAATCAACTTTCAATTGTCAAATTGACAATATGTAGAGATAGTCCTGCCAGTTTAAAAATCAAAACTCTACAAAAAACATCCTTTACTTTCTTAGGTTTTCTCCCCAGAGCTTGTATCATGCGTTTGCAACCTAATTTTATGTTTTTAGTTCTGCTAATAAATTACCTATTAAATCAAGTCTGACGAGAAGCTGCCTGAGGTCAAAAGGCCAAAAAACTGTTTGAAATTTATTCAATGTAGAAAGACTAGCCATCTTACGGGCTAGGTTCATAGACATCTTGAATAAACTCTTTTAATTATCATTGAAATCAATCGAGCTGGTTGATACTTAGTTGGGTTGATTGTGTTAGTATTTTAGTTCATTCAAGTTCCAAATATTAAGCCCCACCAGTCAGCGCGACCATAAGCTAGCTGCCTATTGAAGAAGTACGAAGTCATTTTAGGCATGCAGCTCATACAACTTTTTAAATACACGTCGCCTCCATTTGATAGCATATTATATATATCTAACTGAAATGTGTTTTTCGCAGGATCGTCAATGCATGCGTTTAGGATCCACGCAACTCTTTTTCATTTATATTTCGAAATGTTTGATAGATGCGGCTATGGATGTGTTCAATATTATATTCACCATACATACACTGGTGTGCCTCAGGGGTCCGTATTGCCTGCTACATTCTTTCTCAATTTTATAAATCATCTCCTGATACTTCCGATTCTTTTGGGTGATGCGAACACAGCATTTGGGTAAAGGTTAATTGATTTTTTTGGCCTTAAATGGAAGGTATGGACGAGGAAGACATGTAGTTTCAGTAAAATCTTGCTACATCTCATACAGCACGACCCGTGTTGACTTCATTTGAAGAAAAATGTCCTAGTCGAATTATTTCGCGGTTTGGTGATGTGAACGTACCACCAAGGTCGTGTGGTTTGTCTCCGTATAGGTATAGCCCAATATGCGAGTCATTTCATTCCAAATAGTGCAAGCAATATATCGATGTAAAAATTGGATGACCCAACTAACTAACTGTGCAGATAGCATACTCGTAGAGCACTGCGACCAGAGTAGTTCTATTGTGTCTGCTTGCGAATTAGACGAGAAGTTCCCATACTTTCTTAATAAAGCTGAAGATAGATCTCCTAGGAGCTGAGCTGATCCCCTCAGGGGTCGTCATTTCTCTTAGGTTAATCTTGTTAAGATGATATCTCATACTACAGTGTTCCGAAAGCTAGCTGACCAGTCTTCTGATATCGACTCTATTATATTTGACAATATTGAAAGCGTAGGTGTTGCGATTTTTCCCACTTGTCTGAGAAATCGTATCTTAGCCAGCACAAAAAAGTGTTGTAGTATGTGCATGTGACCCAATGGTCTACATGTCCGGTACGTTTCCGAGCGAAGGAGACTGATTATACTACGCATAGCAAACTTTTTAATAAAAAGGTGCAGTGGAGTAATTCAAAAGTGCCTCTTGGGCTGCTGTCTGGCAAGTTGTCGTGGCGTTTGTAATGCCGAGACATGCTAGCCTCTGAGGGCGTTGAAGTTTAACTACTGTAATTTTCTACTCAATTTTTGTCCACCATACAGCATAAGTGATGATAAATCTTACTATCGCGGTATATAACCGGTGCATTACCTTAGGTTTTAATCCCCAGGTTTTACCGTAGGTGCGTCGACAGGACCAGAGCGCCTTAGTCGGCTTTGGAAGTTTCTTTTGATTTTGGAATTCCAGTTAAGTTTTCGATCAAGTTCACGCTAGAAATCGTGATCGTTTGATAGGTTAAGATCTTAGTTACATCACTTGTTTGCAATACTAGAACATGTTATTAATAATACTTGTAAGAGCTGCCCATCCTATTGTGAGCTGTCGCAAAGAATGATGCGCAACAGTTTCTTATGTGGGTCCAAACATTTATTTTTCTCTCACCCATTTGGCTGTTGCGCTCAGTCTTGGGTTGGTGCACTCACCTGGTTACACTTGCTTAATTGAATCCAAAAATCGATTGATTAGCTAGAACATCACATAAATGTTTTCTGCCTCTCTTCGTTTTTTCGATATTTTCATTTAAAAAATTCGCTGACGAACTAGCCAGTTACTCTCGCACGGAATGCATATACCTAGAAGCCTTCCTTTGGACGCATTGCCAAGTTCGGTTTCCCCCCAATATGACCTACAAACATTGAAAATCATGTTTATTAATTTCGTCTTTGTTACCCTGTAACGTACGCAAGCCCTGTGTTCTTTTTTTTTTAAGAAAGGTTTATTGAATTCCTAAACAAAGCATTTTCTCTTCTCTAGTATCCTTTAAAAGGTCAAGGGCTCGCGGCAGAAAATCTATTAAGAGTGTAAATGTCAACGTGGATATGATCAGGCGTACAGATGGCTGCGGTGTAGATTGAGGAGCCTGAATTCTTTACATCCGAAAAACACTTACAAATTATAGTCAACCTACTGAGCAGACAATTTAAGCCATAGTGACCCAATTTCACGCTATTGGACATCAAGCCAGCTTCCGTATGGGTCGAGTGCGTGCAGAGGAAAATATTGCTGCTGGGCTCGCCAGTATTAATGAAGTTCGTGATTTGTCCATTCGTCCCCATTCGCTGTAATTGGAATTGTGTTACTCGTCTACGTGGAAGATTTTACGCAAAGATCTTGGTCCAAAACGTTACAAAATACAACTCGTGCAAGATCTGAAACTGAACGATGACTGGGGATTAGAAAAGAAGAATGGAGGGCCACTTTTTTGTCGAAAAATTATCTTCAGCGACGAAACCCATTTCTGATTGAATGGGTACCTTAATAAACAAAACTGCCGTATTTATTCGGATGGGCAACCTCAGGCATTACAAAGGGAGCCAATGCATCCGGAAAACTGCACTGTTTGGTACCGTTTATGGTGAGGAGGAATCAGTAGCGTCAATTGTAGCCTTGAAAGACTACACATGTTATTAGGGAGATACCATATTGATTGGTGTGTTCGAAAAAGTGACTCAAAATTGGACTTTCTCTACAGACCACTGAAAATATAATCGTGCTCAACATTGACACAAAATAATTTTTAAACAGAAGATGGCAAGCACTGATTTACCAACTCAACTCAAAATTTTATACACTTTTGTAATTTTATTGTATTTCCTTTGCTATTTAAAAACCAATCGATTTGTAGAATTTTCTATCTTCGTCTTACCTTTTTCATCCTGTCCTCTGAGGATGAAATGCAGGCATAAAACTGATGAGAGGATTGGAGTTATGGTAGGAAAAATCAATTGGTGAGGTCATTTTCAACTCCGTGATTGGTGGCTTATGTCCACTATTTATTTCGAATCGAAAATCATTGCAGAGAGCACCAGTAGGGCTCAGCTGTCTGTTAGTCCTTGAAATTATTATTTTTATATTTGAGTTTAAATGTTCGTGTGTTGTTACTATAAATTCCGTAGGTAACGAAAAAAAAAAAAAAAATTAGCAGCTTCTAACATGATGAAATGAAGATAAAACCAGCTATAGAGTTATACAACGTCTCCCTTATGGAAGAGCTTGATAACGCGACCATCCGTATCACTCCAACGCCGTATCATCATCCTCCGTCCAAACGCAGACCAACATGAGTCCTTTGAAGTCCCCATCTACCGCACCTCCTCCCACCTCAGCGCCGACCATTGAACGTTTCGGAGCTGTTTGGACCTTATCTGACTGGAAACAGAGAATCAACAAGCTGCACAAGAATAATGCGACGATACAGGAGCCTTTGTCTACCTACATCTTATGGGACACCCCACGCGACGCTGACGACCGCTGGGTATTTAACTTCTTCCGCAAACGATATGCCATCAACCTCGTTAAGTGCACGAAGCTCACTCCTCCCAAATTTCATCGCAGAAATTACTTTGAAATTACTATCCCTCCGCAATATGAATGGCTTTTTCGCAGCCTCCCCAATAAGGAAATCAAAGTCGACAGGATGCGGATTACCATTAAGGATCGTAAGAATAACATTAACATTAAACCTAAAAATAAATCTAAGCTCAAGACTCCCAAATCCCCTAACCAACCCAAACCTGGACCCTCGCCTCTTTCTCAAACCCCTCGCAATCTAGGAACTAACTGGGAATTAAAGACTGGAATATTCCCCAATTTCTCCCGACCTCTTCCTCTCTCAATAACTCCCAAATCAACAACTAACCTCAACATCCCTCCACCCAATAATTCTCCTAACAAAGCACGTACCCACAACCGCTAATCCTTCAACCTTGCGCCCGGCTCCCTCATCCCCCTCATCGAACATTGTTAATTCAATACCCAATCCCAACACCCAGGCTTCACGTAACAGCCGCACGTATCCTCAGTACCCAAACTTCATACACTCTCACGCTCTGAACCCAACTTCCTCCACCTCCTCAGCTTCCCACAACTCGACCTTCCCTCTCACCTCCCCCTCTTTCTTAGATCCACTTCTCCCTCCCACGGCCAAACTCACCAAACATCTTGCCGAGCTTAACGCCGAAGACCGCTATGTTATGTCACGTTTAAGAGACAGAAGAATCTACGAAAATATACGCCTCTATCTGGCCTGCCTCCACGACAAACCTGACTCCATTTGTATCGACGGCAAAACTAAAACCAACGTCCTAGTTTCAATCCACCAAGAAGTCCTACCCACAGACCCCCACGCGTTAAAAAAGATCTTTATACGATTTCACGAAAGCCTTAATATTTCTCCCATTGATGTAAATAACGACCTCTCCACTTTCGCAGCCCACGTCAGTTCAAAGCGCATCGCACACTTATAAAGTACCCGTTCTAATCTGAAAAACTATTTTAAATCCTAACCTAAATACCTTTACATCTCCCCACCCATCCAATAATAATATATCCCTGTACTATCAGAACGTCAGAGGATTACGCACCAAAACCTCCGCAGTACTCCTTAACTCCCAAAACCTACCCAACGATATATTTGCATTAACTGAAACGAATTTATGCTCCAGTATTGGAGACAGCGAGCTATTCACATCAGACTTCATTCAGTTTCGGGCCGATGGACGCGACAACTCTGCCGATCCTGACGGTCGCGGAGTTCTCTTAGCAATCCACAGTCGCTTTGATCCCTTGCCCTTCAAATCGTCGAATTCCGCTGACTTCAACTTCACTAGTGCCTCAATAAGACTCCCTAAACAGAAACTTTATCTTGCCTGCTGTTACTTTACAAAAATACGCAACTTAAAGGATGACTACTCTCCCGGTCCCGACTGTCTGTCTGCCATAGTATTAAAAAAGTGCGCGAACCATCTTATTTTACCCCTTACCGCTCTATTTCAAAGCTCTATCTCTCAAGGACTCTTTCCTAAGCTTTGGAAACATGCTTATATCATTCCAGTCCACAAAAAAGGACTGAAAAATGATGTGTCCAACTATCGTCCCATTGCCAAGCTCTCATGCATACCCAAACTTTTCGAGAGCATCGTTTATGATGCACTATTCTTTCACTGCAAACCCATATTTTCTCCTAACCAACTTGGGTTCCTAAAAGGTCGATCGACAACTACTAATCTAGTCGAGTTTGTTTCACAATGTTTGTGTGCACTCGAAGCTGGCAAAGAAGTAGACGTTGTCGCCACTGACTTCAGCAAAGCCTTCGACAAAATGTCTCACCTAATTATTCTCCTCAAGCTCACTGCCCTTGGTTTCTCTCCCGGTTTTATCTCATGGATCAAATCTTATCTTGAAAATCGTCAATATAACGTTATCTTCAGATCTTCTATTTCTGATCCAATTAACGCTACCTCCGGTGTCCCGCAAGGTAGTCATCTCGGCCCACTGATATTTATTCTAACCATTAATGATGTCGACAGCGTTATTCTGAACTCTCAGCTCTCCATATATGCTGATGATATGAAGATATTTAAACACATATCTTCCCCTGTCGACTCCTGCTCTCTCCAATTGGACCTTAACAGGTTCACTACTTGATGTCAAAAAAACCATCTCGAGCTCAATATTTTTACTGATATTGAAAACCATCATTTACGCGCTCTTCCTCACCACCCAGAACCTACATTATTCGTAATGAAACCGTTCCCCCTGTCAACTTCTTGGTTGACCTAGGGGTTATTTGTGACCGTGAACTCAACTTTCGCCTCCATATCGACAACATTATCAAACGTGCTAACTCTGCCCTCGGTTTCGTGAAACGTTGGTCCAAAGAATTCTCGAATCCTTACGTTACGAAATCATTATACATCACTTTCGATAGGCCCCTTCTCGAATATGCTAGCCAAGTCTGGTCCCCCTCTTATGAATCCCATACTACGCGTATTGAATCCATTCAACGCAGGTTTATCCGTTTTGCCCTTCGTGGCCTTCCTTGGGCCGACCCCCTTAATTTACCACCTTATACGGATCGCTTAAAATTAATCAACCTCCAACCCCTTAAAGAACGACGTGATGTTGCAGACATTCTATTTATCCATGACCTTCTCAGTGGTTACATTGACAGCCCTTCATTATTGCACATGATTCCCCTTAACACCAACCCGCGTAACCTTCGGTCCACACCCCTTTTCCGTATAAGCACTCACCGCACAAATTATGGCTACCATGAACCAATGTCCAGAATGCTTTGCAAAGCTAACACCAATCTCTTCGACCTTCACCTTAATAAGTCCAGGGGGAATTGCCCTATACCACAACCCTTCTCACTCTCCTTAATCGTCTCCACCCCGCCACCTAGTTAATAAGTTATAGTTAAGTTATAGATTTTTGTTAAGGCTTGCATTAAGCTAATAAAGTGCCCCTATGGGGGCGTCAAATCAAATCAAATATTCAGCAAGAGGTGTCATTTTACATTAATATAAAAATGCAACATTTCAATAGACTGTGATAATATTTTTATTTTTGTTGAAAGTAGAAGTTCTGAGCTTAATAATAAATACCAAATCTGGAAAACTTCAATATTAGCCTAAACTACAACTAGCGATTCTTTTCCCATCACATCTGTACAAATCACATTTTTTAAAATGAGAAAAACAATTTTTTTGTAGTGCATGCATCACTGGTAGTATAATCTAATGGTGTTCAATCACATTATCTTGCTTACCAAATAAGGAATTCAGCAATTTGGCATGCAAAACAGCCATTGATGGAGACAAAATCAGTTTCAACTACACTAAATGTTTGCACGGTATGTTGGCAATTTTATAGTGTTTTTTTTTAATCTCATATTTCCATATTTAACAATCTCCTAATTCTTAACTGTCAAGGTGATATTTGAATGCATACGGTTCAACAAAGTCATGCGATTTAAAATGACACCTCTTGCTGTATGATCCTTGGTATGTGCTTGTAGCCATCTCCTGAACACAACAGCACATTTTAGATAGAACAAACTAATCGAGAAGTTTTGGCGTGTAATGGGTATGGCTATATACATGCTTAAAGTGATCATGGATAGTTTAAAAAGGTGTTTTTAATGTTGTTGCTTCAGGACTAATTCCTCCTTGAAGTAGAAAGTTACCCATCACTCGTCGTTAAGCATAAACTGCTAGAATATATGGTACACGACTGTATCCATTTTTTCTGGAAACACATGTCTTTTCTGAATTAGAAAAAAAAATCGTTTTTTTTTTCGTACTTCTCTTGAACACCAACCTCTCAACAATCGAATCTTTTCTCACAGTGCACGTGGCATTTTGACATGCATAAGTAATCATCAGCCAACTGTTGTCCGTGCATAAAACAAACAATCCACTCTCAAAAACATCAAAACCGAACTGAAAACACGAAATGAATAAAAAAAGAATTACTCGCACCACCACAATATACGCGGCAAGTTGTGCGTCCCGCATTGTTGTGAGCAACGTTCGCGTAATGTTTCAAATCCTTGCCACATCATGACGTACCGATAGTGGCCCGGTTCGCATAAAGTATCTCTTTACGAGTGAAGATCAGCACATTGAAATGACGTGCATTTAGAATTCGTCGCTACAGCATAATGCAGCAATATTGTCGCGATCTGTGAATTTATATTCGCGGATAGACATGTTTCTTGCACCAGATATGTGGGTATCGTATAACTCACCTGTCAACCGGCTGCCCGGTGTAATATTTTCGAATACGAGCGTATCTTCTGCTGGTCTTATGCATGTTCAATCTGCCACAAGGATCATTCTTGCGCCTTCCATCGTCTTTGTCTCTGTTTCCTCCTTGTCGTCGTTTCGATTAAGCACATGCCCGTCAAATCGAGTAGGTGAACATGCATGCATACTCGGAGTCCCAGTTGTGTGTGCGGCAGTTCTGCAACTGGGTAATGCACCATCAGGTTGACGCTTGACGATGACATGTTAGCTGGGAGGCGAATATGGTGGTTCTTCGATCTGAAACGTTATACAAGTCCGCTCTTGCGGTTGTGGCCGAAATCGAGCTCAAAGTGAATGTCATGCAGATGACATACATACACACCCAAGCCAGCAGAACACCCCGGCGATGTATCTGGATACGATCAACATACTCGCATCTTAATTGTCGAACAGCAAATCAAAAACAAAAAAAACAAAAAAAAAAAAGAACAGTTTTTGATAGATGAGTAAAATTATCCAATCGACCATTAACTGTTTCTCAGAATTGATCCCCAATTGATCACCCGAGGTTATCTGCTTCTCCTAGCTTTCTCGGTTGATTGCTTCAAGATGGATTAGTGGTCATTTAGTAGCAAACTGCGTGTGCACGTCTCACAAAAGGCTAATTAGCTTCCAAAAAATTAAGAGAAACAAAAAAACCAAAAAAAAGTTTATGAAAAGTCCATCACCTAATTGCCAGTGCTACTGTTTGCACCGTCATCATTTCTAAATTTAAATCGATTGATTCCTCAACACAGCGCCCGAGGGGTTTCCTATTCAAGCGAGAAAGAAGCCCATGTCGGAACGAACAGAAGTGAATCAAAAAACAATTGAGCACGCCACACGCTTGTTGCGCTGACGAGCAAGTGGAATGTGCCGAGCACACACAGCGTGCTCCTGTTAACCGTTTTCAGCGTGAGAGATGCCGGGCTCCAATTTGCATCTGTAAAACGGCAAGAAATGGACGATTTGGATGAATTAGAAATTCGGTAGCAGGCAATTTGCAAGTCGTGCTGGTTGTTTGGTTTGTTTTTTTTTTGGTATCGACTATCAATTTAAGGCACGGTGCGGTGTTGAGAGTTGGAATTGTTGGATTCGAGGGCGATTAGTCTGGAATTTCACTTGCGAATGGCATGCGAGCCGTGAGGCCGAGGGGCCGAGATGGTTTTTATATCAATAGATTCGGACGGTATATGGAACCGTTAGCTTTTGGAAATTATTTGGAGTTTTTTTCCGGTGTTTCTGCAGAAAGTGTTTCGAGGTTGTCTGTGGAAATACCGTTGAGACTTGTGTCTTTTCCAGATTTTTTTTATCTTAATTTCCGGGAATGCTTGAAATTAAATAAATTTTAGTTCGGACTATATAATTTGGCTGTTCATTACACAAGAGGAAGAGTGCATTCGATAGAAGGTGGAAAGAAGTAAACATAACTAACAGGTTAGATAAGGGACGAGCATTAAACTTAGGGCTAGACTTTTTGAGCTGGGAAGTGCACATATGTATGTATATTTGACTTAATTCAACTAGTTCATAGGCAGACAAAACTTTACTAGTCATCAAGTGGATGCCGTCAATTGTACGCAAACGCCAAGTACAAGTACATGGGACAGTGCTACTCACCAATCGCGAGGCTTGACCAGCAACAACAGAAATCTTTTTTCTATGGATGAATTAAATGTTTTAGTTATGGAAATGATAACTAAATTAGATCGTTGTAAGTCAAAAGCAGATCAATTTCAAGTTATCGCACAGTTAGCTACTAAATTTTTGTATTCTAATGATAAATAATCTGGTAGATAGTAATTTGAATGTTATAACATGGAATGCTAGGGGGATAGGAAAAACGTTCATATAGTCTTAGTAACTGAAACTTGGCTTAATCAAAGCTATCGTTTATCCACTCAAAACTTCAAATGTTATCGACTTGATAGAACTGTTGGAATTGGTGGTGGGGTCGCAATTTTTTTAAGAAGATCGGTACAACACTCGCTCTTACCAATTATTAGAACACAGTTGGTAGAAAACTTAGGAATTGAACTGATGTTATCAAATCGGAAATCTATAAAAGTCTTGTGTGTCTATTTTCCTGGTGGCACTGTGACAAGTATTAAAAGAAATAGTTTAAGAAACGATTTACGAAAAATCTTTTCTTTGAATGGTGTCTACTTAATTGGAGGTGACCTAAACTGTAGGCATAGAGATTGGGGTTGTACTCGTGCAAATGCGTGGGGTAATTTGCTATCAAATCTTAGTATTGTCTTGCCCATTACGTTAATGTTCCCTCATAGTCCAACTTATGTACCTCCTGGTTCACGTGGTTGTCCATCTGTACTCGATATATTTGTTACAAACTGTCCTAGCTACGTAACTCAACCTGTGTCACTTAATGAATTAAGCTCAGATCATAACCCTATATTTTGCAAGCTTCTTTGGTCTGGCATGGAAGTTGTCCAATATATCCAAGATCTAAATAAAGCTAATTGGAAGCGTTATAGAATAAACATAAGTGAGAAACTTCGACAGGTTGATACCAACCTAGACAATATAACCTGCAAACAGGATGTTGATCAACTCGTTACCAACTTCTCCAAGCAAATTGTAGATTCAGCAAATGAAAGTATGCCAAAACTAGCTAAACAGAAATATAATACAATATTTCTTCCTCCTTATATTTTAAATTTTATAAAGATAAGAAATATGCATAGAAGAAACTGTACAAACGATACAGACAGGTAATATACAGAAACGAGGTCAATTATCTTAACAAGATCATCAAGGAGAGTATAGATCGATTGCGTAATGATTCCTGGAATAATAAACTTAAAGATTTAGAAAAAAATCAAAATCGTTCTGGAATATAAACAAAATTGTTAGAACCAAGAATAGGCAAATACCATGTCTTCGAGACATGACAATACTATTTCACAGATGTTGAAAAGGCTAATGCACTTGCCCTTACATTTGAGTGTAACCATAACGTATCGGGTCACCTGGGTGATATACATACTGATACCTTGGTTAATGGCACTGTTCAGACCTTAAAAACGATGAACTCAGACACACCTACGAATGAATATGTAAATGAAAATGATATTAAATTCTTCATCAACAATCTAGTAACTAGGAAATCTGGTGGGATAGATTTAATAAGAAATAAGTATCTGAAAGAACTACCGAAAATTGGGATCAAAATGGTAGCATATGTTGTGAATGCCTGTTTGAAAATGCAATACTTTCCAGTCACATGGAAATTTGCTAAAGTAACACCTATTCTAAAAGCTTGTAAGCCCCCCGATAATCCTGATAGTTACCGCCCAATTAGTTTGCTTAGCAGCTTAAGCTAAATTTATGAAAGGGTGTTGAAAGAAAAGATAATGAAGATTATAGATGATAAGCACATTTTCCCATAGTGCAGTTCGGGTTCAGGCGCTATCATAACACTTCTCATCAAGTAAAGAGAATTTGTAATCATATAAAAAGTAATCGTGCAGTTGGAAAATCGACTGGCATGATTTTACTAGATATAGAAAAAGCCTTTGATACCGTTTGGCATAATGGTCTGATCTTTAAAATGAACAATTTTCACTTTCCACCTTATTTGTTCAATATAGTTCTAAGGTTTCTGTCTGATCGTTGTTTCCGAGTGCATGTCAATAGTGGTGTATCTGATTTGATACTTTTCAATGCAGGCGTACCACAAGGGTCTGTCTTGGGGCCAATTCTTTACAATTTATATACCTCAGATTTTCTGAGGTGCCTGCTGATGACACAGCTATTTTATCGTCACATGAGTTAGCTCTCAACATTGAGAGCAATCTTAAATATGCGATGGAAATTATTTTTAGATACTGTGATAAATGGAAAATAAAGCTAAATCTAGATAAATTACAAGCTATCTATTTCACTCGAAAAAGAAAAGCTTGTTTTCTGCCTTCTTCTAGCTTGCAGGTAAATGGAATAAACGTTGAGTGGAAGAGCTCCGTAAAATACCTTGGTATACATCTTGACAGCAAATTGACTTTTCATGAACACATCACCCAAACCCTTAATAAAATTAATATCGCAAATTCTTTACCCTTTCATTAATAGAAAATCATTTTTGTCTTTAGCTAACAAAGTAATTATACTAAAGGTTATATTTCAAGCTATAATCCTATACGGTTGTCCAAAAGGGGAAATTTCGCACAGTGTCATATTAACAAGTTACAAATAGTCCAAAATAAAATTTTGAAAATGATGTTAGACCTACCACGAGATTATTCCACTTTAAAACTCCACAAAAGAGCGGGTTTTTACCAGGTTTCTACAAGAATATTGAAACTGACGAATAAGTTTATAAATTCCAGCGTTTTTGCAGATAATCCTCTAGTCAATGACCTATTTTCAAATGTATAGAGTTTATTATACAGGGTGTCCCACGAGCAGTGTGCCAAAAAGCTACAGCGTGTAAGTCTAGTCAAGACAAGAAAAAAATCGTATGGGAGGGGGGGGTCTATTTCCCCCCGTTTAGCCGGGAGGGGCAATTTTCTAAAAAATTGACTTATTTTGGAAAAATAATTATTAAAAATCAACAGTAACATCCACAATGCCACGATATACCTCCTTGTAAAGTCAGAAACCTCTTCTTTCATATTGATTTTAAATGAAGCTGTTTTAAGGAGTAGTTTTTGAGAAATTAATTTTCAAACTCAAAATTTTGAAAAAAAATTGAAAAAAAAAAAATTTCGAACTATTTTTTTTTCAAAATTGTATGTAATTAAGTAGTAATTTTTTTTTTCAAAAATTCAATGCTCTCATTAGTTTTTAGTTAAAAAAAGAAAACCGGATGGAAAAATGTCTTGTAGTTTTTGAGAAATTAAAAAAAAACCCGAACCATTTTTTTCTAAGAAAAACCTTTTTTTTTTGGTTTTAACGCGGCTGGACTTGTAGGCAAATTAATGTATGAAAGATTGACCTCTTTTTTATTACTTTTAAAAAATTCGGAGTTTTATGAGGATACAATAAAGTGATACATTATTGGAATAACCCTGGATTAATTCTTTTTTTTCATTGATAACGCCTGAAAACTGACCTGCAAATTTCGGCTGGGTCCGCCCGCCGCCGATGGGTTCTACCCGAATTTTGAATTTGGTCCGACGCAATCCCTCCCTTAGTAGAAGGAGGATGGCTATTATGCTTGGAGTGCCCAAATCTAGAGTATGGAGAGTGCTTCATACCGAAAACTTACACCCGTACCATTTTAGGCCAGTTCAGGGACTCACCTCAAACGACAAGTTTTTGAGAGCAGAGTTTTGTCGATCATTACTGCTTCGAGATGAAACTGAACGAAACTATTTTGCAAGGATATTCTGGACGGATGAAGCACAGTTTACCAGAGATGGGGTTACTAACTTCCACAATTTGCATCATTGGAGTAGCACCAATCCACACAACAAAAAACAAAATAAATCACAACACCGCTTTAACTGTAATGTTTGGCTACAGTTGGACAAACTGTAATCGGGGCCCGGTTTTTGAATGCCGTTATTAAGGGAGAATCATACCTGCAGTTCCTACGAGACCTTTTGCCCGATTTGATGGACAACGTTCCTTTGGCCATAGCAGATAATTTAATCTACCAGCAAGATGGAGCACCAGCACACTACAGCTCACGGGTTAGACACTGGCTGGATGATCATTTTAGTGACCGTTGAATCGGAAGAAGGGGCCCCACGAAATGGTCACCTAGATCACCAGATTTAACTCCTCTAGATTTTTAAGTGTGGGGATTCATGAAAAATTATGTTTACGAAGTGGAAATAGTATCTTTGGAACAACGGATTGAAGTCGCTGGAGTCAAATTGCAGGAAAATTTGTCAAACATAGACTAATGTGCAGCCATTAGAAGAAGATATAATCTTTGGCTTCTAAAAAATGGGGATCATATTGAAAATTTATTATAATAAAACTCCGAATTTTTTAAAAATAATAAAAAAGAGGTCAATCTTTCATACATTAATTTGCCTACAAGTCCAGCCGCGTTAAAACCAAAAAAAAAAGGTTTTTCTTAGAAAAAAATGGTTCGGATTTTTTTTTAATTTCTCAAAAACTACAAGACATTTTTGCATCCGGTTTTCTGTTTTTAACTAAAAACTAATAAGGGAATTGAATTTTGTAAAAAAAATAGTACTTAATTACATACAATTTTGGAAAAAAGTAGTTCGAAATTTTTTTTTTCCAATTTTTTTTCAAAATTTTGAGTTTGAAAATTAATTTCTCAAAAACTATTCCTTACAATAGCTTCGTTTAAAAACAAGATCAAAGAAGAGGTTTCTGGCTTTACAAAAAAGTATATCGTGGCATTGTGGCTGTTACTGTTGATTTTTAATAATTTTTTTTCCAAATTAAGTCAATTTTTTAGAAAATTGCCCCTCCCGGCTAAACGGGGGGGAATAGACCCCCCCCTCCCGTACGATTTTTTTCTTGTCTTGGCCAGGGCTACATGCTCTAGCTTTTTGGCACACTGCTCGTGGGGCACCCTGTATATAAATTTTCATTCTGTTTTCCTTTTTTTGTTTTTTTGTTTTTTTCTTTCTTATATTGAAGGTTTTTTTTCGTATTTTCCTTCAAAGATATTTGCATTACATGTTACAAATTGTATATAGATTAAAAATAAAGTTTTGTTTTTCAGAAGTAAAATATTAAATATATCAAATCTCTGTAATAAAATACTGTGCGATAACTAAAATCATTGTAAATATATTGTTACTGAATAAATATCTATCTATCTATCTATCTAAACTTTACTTGCCTTAGTGACACCAGTCACTAGTGATGCCTTATCGAAAGTCATCCAACAAGTATAATTCGCATAGCTGCGGTTATATTTCGTCCTATAATCATGTGTATTTTTGTGTAGAAATCATGAGTAAAAAATTGGCGCATATTTTATTTTTAGAAAAATCTCAAGAGTAGAAGTCTAGTAATATTTAATCGCAAGCACTATTTTCAGGCGAAAAAGACAGACAGCCTCGTACGGCAATCCGATCCGTTTATTGAAATGGTCGTACCAAAGTCAGTTTAAAAAAATATGGTCCAATTTCTTCGGGCACCCAAAAACCGTACCAAACTGTCACTCGTTGTAAAGGGAGAGGTTATCTCACTATTTTCGGGTCGGAAACCAAAATACAACGGTTTTGTTTGTAAAGGTGTCCAGACGAATCGAAATGAGCCTCATTAGTCTGAATTATTTAATTTAAAAATCAGGATCTTGTTCATCAACTCCCAGTATAATGCTGAGAGATGTGTTTTTTTTTAGAGGGTTGGTTTTGAAACTGGCAACATTGTTTCTAAAGATTATGAATTTGACACTTGATAGTTGATTTGTAGTAACTATGTTTTACAATTTTACAGCTTTAGATTAACGCATGAAAATTGTGCAAATTTATTTTGAAAAAAGACTTGTCTGTTTGTCTGTGTCTGTGTGTCTGTCTGTGGCATCGTAGCTCCTGAACGAATAGACCGATTTTGATGATCGAGCTGGTTCTTAGCTACATTTTATGAAGATCTGTTGAGAGGTTTTAAGGCCATCAGCTCTTTAAGGTGAATGAATATCATCTATCGGAAAATGTTATAATTTTTGCAAATGGCATCCTACCTCAATCATATTTGACATTAGTGAACTAGACAGCTGCAGTATACAAACAAATAAGCAATGGAGCGCTATACTTTTCAAGAGCGTGGAATAATTGTGTCGATTTTGTTAACCAATATACGGCCGGTGGAATTTCGTGAATTTCGACGTCGATTTCCTATTCGTGTCGCGCTAACTGAGGAAACATTCCGCTTAGCTACTCGACTTGAACAGACTGGAACCATAGAAGACCATGCCGGACGTGGCCACTAACAGACTGGTCGTTCGGCCGATAATATCGCGGCCGTGGCTACCGATGTCGCTGAGAACGAAGAAACATTAATCAGACGACGGGCCATGCAATTGGGAATAACCAAACGGACCTTACAGCGAATTTTAGTGAAAAACTTACACATGTTCCCATACAAAGTATAAACAGTGCATCAGTTAGTTCCTGCTGACCGTCAGTAGCATGTGAATTACTGTCAAGCCATCCTTAATCAACAACGAAAAGGACGATTTTGTGTCGAAAACCATCATGAGCGACAAGGCGTATTTACTCTTAAGCGTATGATACACGAAGATTCATTACATCTACTCAAAGCTACTGTGTGGTGCAGCGTTCCGCGGGAGGAGTGATTGGGCCGTATTTTTTTAGGACGCCATCGCATGGCCAATAAGATCACCAGATTTAACCATACAAGCCTCGGGCGTTCACATTTGCAGCCCAAGGAGAATATTTGACAGAAATTCGAACATTTATCAACTGAAACCTTGCGAAAAGTCATGGAAAATGCGATAAAACGGGTACAAATGTGTATGTTGGCGGTAGCCACTGGACGGATTACCTTTTCCACAAAACCGAACAAAATTGTAAAGGTCCAGATAAAGATTTCCATTACCCAAAGTCTTTTTTTTTTTAATTAGTAAGAAAGTTACTCAAAAACAAAATTGGATGATGAATCTTGCGCCACCTTGTACATACAAGAAGCCCAATGCGTTGTTGCATAATTTGTCCTTTTCCTTTTTCCTTTTTTTCCGGCGTCGTTATGGTCAGAAGTGTAGGACCATAACCTTCCCACTTAAGTGCATTCCTACTGGTCCGCTTGTGGAGTCCGCCGGTTTGACCTCAGTAAGTAGCGGCAGGCTTCCCGGTTTGGGATTACTTCATCGCTGAGGCCAATCAAATGCTGGTGTTCTTGCATTTGCTTGCACCAATTGTTTTTCGGCCTGCCTTTTTTGCGTGTTGAAATTGGAACGTTGATTGATATTGCCTTTTGGACGGGGTTCAAAGGATCTCTCCTTTGAACATGGCAATACCAACTGAGTCGGTCGCGCTCTATCTTTCTTGTGAAGGTTTCTTTTACGTGGAGGCTTCCTCGGATCTTCGAACTTCTAATTCTGTCACGCTTTGTTACTCCGGCTGTCATGCGAAGCATCTTCATCTCAGCTGCCGTTAATTTGCTCTCATACTTTTTGTGCATTGTCCAGCATTGTGAACCGTATGTGAGCGCCGGACGTACAACTGAAGTGTAGAGCCTTCCTTTCAGCTTAGGGGGCATTTTTCGATCACAGAAGATGGCGGAGTTTTCCCGCCACTTCATCCACCCTACGCTTACTCGATGGTTGATGTCGTCATCACAAGTTGCTTCTTTATTAATCATAGATCCCAGATATTTAAACTTTTCACACTTGGGAAGCACTCTTCCATTCAAGTAAATGTCTGGAATATGCTGATGATGGTCAGAGAACGAGCACAGATACTCTGTCTTCTTTGAACTAATACGATATCCGTGTCCCTCAAAAATGTCCACCCACACATCAAGTGCTCGTTGTAGGGACGCCTGATCATTACTTATAATGGCTCCATCGCCAGCATACAATAGCTGGTGCACATTGGGGTCCGTCACTTTTCCTTCAAGCAAGCAATCAAGGACTGCTATAAAGAGCAGTGGGCTGAGGACGCTCCCTTGGTGTACACCGACTTTGATTGCGAACTCTTCGGTGACTCCTGCGGTGCATCTTACTCTTGTCATTGCTCTCTTGTACATGTCCATGATCACTCGCACGTAGGTTTCTGGAACTCCTTTTTGTCTTAGCGCTACCCATAAAAGATCTCTTGGTTGCCGGTCAAAGGCCTTCTCGAAATCAACCAACACCATATGCAAGTCCTTTGAAGAATCACGATGCTTTTCCATCATGATCCTTATACTTTGGATTGCATCTGTTGTTGATTTACCCGAGACAAACCCGCACTGGTCATCAGATAGTCGTATTATTTTTCGCAGTCGGCTATCTAATACCCGTTCAACGATCTTCATGGTGTGCGACATCAGCTTGACAGAACGGTAGTTATCACAATTTCGCGTATCACCCTTTCCTTTGTACAAAGGAAAAAGATAGCTTTCCCTCCATTGATTAGGCATAGTGTCGCCTCTCATAAGTTTGGAGATAAGAACCATGAGCCATCTAGACCCGATGTCTCCCATCTTTTTCCAGAACTCAGAGGGTATCCCGTCCGGCCCAACAGCTTTTCTTTTCTTGGAGTTTTTAACCGCGTACCGAACTTCTTCGACTGTGATGTCGGATATTTCGGCATGATTTGGGGCGGCTCTTGGAAAGTACACTCGGGGAAACTGTTCGTTCAGAAGCTCCTCGCAATACTGTCGCCATCTCTGGAGAATTTTTTCGTCTTCCACAAGGAGTTGGCCTTCAGCATTGTTAATAAACTTTGGGAAACGAATCTCCTGAGCATTTCTTCTTCTCTGGGCGGCTATCTTAAAAATATTTGCTCCTTTGTTCAAATTGCTTTGTCGAAGCTCCTGGGTAGCCTGGTTCCTGTCAGACGCGGAAGACGATATTTCTTCCAACTCCTGATAGAGGCCTTCCATGCTTTTCGCTTTGAGTTCGCGCACTTTTTCTTCGCGATACCTTTGCAATATCTATATACCTTTCACGGCGAGCTTTTTCCTCTCTATTAGTAGAAGAGCACTTTGACCAAGCTTGGAAAGCCGTTTTCTTTTCGTGTATCACTGCTTTGGCTTCGTCTGTCCACCACCAGGTTTCTTTTACGTGTTGGCAAGGGCCTTTAGATGTTCCGAGCAGTGATTTGGCTTTCTCCAGGCCAGATTGTTGTAGGGAATCCCACATGTCTTGTGCTCTGCACTCCTCATTACCGACCTCATCGATAATGGAATAGAGGTAGTTTTTCATGTTGCTTCGGCTTTTCCTTTATCCAGCTTATACCACTTGATTCTCTCAGACACCTTGGTTTGCTGCTTTGACTTCTTACTCGCCTTCATAAAAAATTCAGTCAGGAGGAGACGGTGTTGAGGGGCGATCACGTCTCCCAGGATCACTTTGCAATCTTTAACTCGTGGCTTCATGAAACTGGATACCAAATGATAGTCTATTTGAGTTTCATTTCCGCCGCTGCCTGTGATCAGGTGCCGGCTTTGTTTGACGAACATGGTATTTTGCACTATAAGACCGTACGACTTGCACATGTTTAGGATATCTTCACCTGAAGAGTTCCTGGTGCCGTATCCCAGCCCTCCGTGGTAGACTTCATAGTCTACGCTTGTCTTCCCGACATGTCCGTTTAAATCTCCCCCAACAAACAAAAGCTCTTCCTTTGGGATGATTTTGACAAGGTTGTGGAAATCCAGCCAGAATGAATCTTTCTCTTTTTATTCGTATCCTACTTGAGGGACATATGCGCTTACGATGTTCCACACCTCACCATGCATCACCAATTTGAGAGCCATCAAACGGTCACTGGATTTTGAAATGGTTAAGACGTTGCCAAGTAGCTCTGCCGCAAGGATGATGGCGATTCCGTTTTTTCCTTGTTCCAATCCATAGTAAAACATCTTGTAGGCTTTTGTCCAAGAAACGTGCCCGATTACCGGTGTTTCGCCATTTCGTCTCTTGTACGCACAGGATGTCTACTCGCCTTCTAACTCATGCTTCCAACGTTCCAACTCGCGACTCTTAAGTGTGGCTTAGGCCGTTGCATTACTTTGCTATCTCCCGGAAATCCTATAGCTCTGACCCGAGCATTGCTGCTCGTCCCAGGATCACGACCATTAGTAGTGCCTGGCGGGGTAGTGCTTTTCCTTTTAGCGTTCTTTTCCATAATGCTACTGTTTGACCGTTCTCTTTCTTCCCCTCCTTTTAGACACGGGCATGCTCCAGATTTTTATTTTATTTTTTTGATTGATCTTACTCTTACAACACCGGTGATCTCCAGTCGTGTCAGCCCACTGATTTGCATGTACACTTGTGGGGCAGTTTAATGGTGGTATATGTGTTCCTAGGCTCACCTTGGTGTTTTCTAAATTGCCTAGATGTGATTTTTGTTTACCTTTGTTTTAGTCGCCTTTTACGACAAGCGAGAGGTATCGCTGCAGGGATATTCTTAACCCGTCCCTGCACGGAATTACTTAACATTTTTAATATTATTTTTATTGTTTAAAAGGATATGTAAACAAGAAAAATTGCCGAATTTGTCGAGAAGCCCTTACAGCAATTAAAACTCACATCGGAGCATATTTCTTTAAGGACGATGCCGACCAGAATGGAGAGCGCTATAGAAACATGATTTCTGACTTCTTCGTTCCTCAGTTGAATGGCATAACAGAACTTTGGTTTCAACAAGATGGCGCAACATGCCACACGGCACGCGACACAATCAATTTATTGCGGACCTGTGAACTGGCCTCCACGATCCTGTGATCTAACACCTTTAGATTACGTTTTTTGGAGATATGTGAAGTCACTAGTCGATGCTTTTGAATTTCAAATTCGACTAATTTTGTCTATTTAGATTTTTCGGATTTTCCAAAAGGTGACTATTAACAATTTTTTTTTTTTTTATCAAAAATGTGAGTTTTAAAGAGGTGATTGATGGTTTATAATTACTTCATTAACTCCTTCCACATTCTTTCTCCTCAGGAATCACTGTTTTGGAGCTTCCGTTTCTTCTCTAGTAACCTTAAGAATTTTCACATCTCTCTGGAAAATACTTTTCTAACGTGTAAGCTCTAGTTTAATTTACACCAGAATCAACAAAGATACCGTTAAACATTTCAGTTATATTCTGCGTTTAATTTCATTGTTATAACCAAATTTTGTACAAAATTTGTGATACATTTTGTAAAAAAAATAAAAATCGTGCCAAAATTACTAAATTTCCTTGACTATCAGAAATACTTATATCCCGGGACATAAACATTCCTGGACGTCGTTCCTCTTAACAACGCTCTTATTTCCATCCATTTATCAAGGATAAGGCTGTCTTCAGCGAGGTTAGGCTCAGAGACTTCGTTGGATGATTAAATTACCCCCAAGGTCACGCCAAGACCTGGAAACGTCTTGTGGAGGGAAATAAGACAACGACTCTACAACATATGAGGTTGGGTCAAATTTTTTTTTTTTAAGTTACAAGTGTTGACTTCTGCTTTACTTCTTCCCACGATTTGAGAAACTTGCTTCCTACTTGGCAACATGCCTGCCCAAACCAACAATATCGCCATATGAACAAAATCTAAGCGGCTCTGGAACAACATTGTTACCCAACACTGCAGCGGGTTTTTGGCAAATCGTTTTTCAACGACCTTAACGAGGTTCCTATCTTCATTACATAATCGGGTGAGTTTATGCGCATTATGTTATATATTAATTTGTATTTTCAAGTCCATCTCCTCTGCAAACCTTCCTAACCACAAGGATTTTGGTCCCTAAGCTTAGACGCGGTAGAGGAATCTAACAAATGCTGGTTAATTTATTTTAATTCTATTTTTTAACTTTGGGGGGCATTACCCCCATTTCATTGGCTTAATAGCGCCAATACGTAATCTACCTTTATCTAATTTAAGACAAACTTAATAGCTATGATAAGGGTTAAGAAGGGTGATTAAGGAGTTTTAAGCGTGAAGTATTGACGGTGAAATTGGAATTGTTAATATTCGAATTGATGCTCCTCAGGGGGTAAAGGGGTAGGTAGAAGGTATAATAGATAGGAGAGGAATAGGGGGATAGAGACAAAGGTTGTTCCAAGACAGATCTCGAAGAGCAAAACGTAGGAAACGACGTCGGATGCTCTCGATTCTGGAAATGACAACATGTTGGTAAAGAGACGACACTGGAGAGACGTATTCAAGATGTTGGCGAATCAACGTTATGTAAAGAAATTTAGTCACGTAAGGCTTGGAGAATTCACTAAACCATGGTTTCAAGAAATCAAGCTCTTAATTGGTTTAAAGAACTATATCGCCGATGTGTGTGTATGGAAATTGAACTGCTGGCCAAATATATGCAAATATCGCGGATGGTCTGAACAGTGGAAATTAGTTGAATGTGCAGAAAGTAGGGATTGATTAACACTCAAAATGAAGAGCTTCAAACAGTTTTTGAAGCACCAGATAGAAAAATGGTTCTTATCCTATCGAATGAGGTGAGAGCAATGTCCCGAGGAAATAATCTTGAAAAATGTTATGTCGTTTGTCTACAGTGAGATCAAGGAAAGACCATTTCAAAATCGTTAACCGTCAAAATTAAAAGAAGTGGATCCAAGTCGCTGCCTTAAGGCATACCGGAGGAACGACTTGTAAAGGGAGTTGTTAAGCTCGATAAATTGCAAATAAGTACCAATATAGTTGGAAAAGTCATTAGGGGATTGGGCTCGGGAGGCAAATTTCTCACAATTTTATTCTGGAGAACGGAGCCTGCGCGGTGGGGAGGTGGACAGAATGACCGATATAGTAAAATATTTCTATATAGAATATGGGGGTAACGCAAAAATATAGATAATAAGATATAATAGCAAAATAAGAGTTTCTTTTATGGAAACTCTAAAAAGATGAGACGTTAGGGCGAGTGCTCAGTAATGAAGAATCGCGAGGAAATGAGGGAAGCAGGGGGATGATAGATATCGGCGGTAGACAGAGATTGATTGATTCATTATGAGCATACAGATAAACTTATCAAATTTCTTATCAAGAATGATGATACGCAACTGTTGCTCGACAATACTCACATATTTTGATTCATCTAGCTATTATGCTAAATAACTTAATGCATTAAATTGGTTCGGCATTGGTTAGCGTCTTTCATATAAAGACCGAAGTCGTGCCTAGATGTCAATAACAAATAAATTTTGAACACTTCTCTTTTTTTAATTTATTTTTGATATTTATTTAATAGACATATAAACAATTTGAACATGGCTAAAAATATGATAAAATAAAAATTAGTGACTGGCTCGTAAAATTAGTAACTTTTTTGGTGTGAGTAATTGTCAAAATAGATAAACAATTCAATGGTTAGTAAAGAAAAATAGAAGAAACAGGTTCGAAAAAGTCTGGCGCCAAAAAATTTCAGAAAAGATGTTATTTCACAATAATATAATGTTTAGACTAGTTTTCAGGTTGTTTTTTTTTTTGGGCTCAAGTTGGAGAAATAGTATTTCTTAAGGTTTTTTTTTTTGTTTTTTTAGGGTTCGTGCAGGTTCACAAGTGTACGCTCTTATGGTGTTTGTCACACAACCTGGACGGGGCGCGGACGTGTGTCGAAGATGTTCGTTCACTACTCTCCGGGGGTGGTTGTCTTAGATATGATTTGAGAGATTCAACTAAATTTGCGTTGGATGTAGTTCACAGTAATTCTTTTTGTTTTCATGTCATTAGGGTGTTATATTGGAAATGTCTTCGTCAGCACTTTTTGATCATGTCTCATTCACATCTGATGTTGTTCCAGTTTTTACATATAGAAATTGTTCTGGACTATGGACGGACATGAGCTACAGACCTTCAGCTCAACAGTCGGTGATGATTACCATTACACCACGACCACCCCACTAGGCATTCCTTCCATTTCCACGTCGAAAGTAGCTCTTCACAGCTGAGAAAGCAAACGCCTTGCGATGTCCCTTGGTTTCAGTTCGTACTTAACCAGATTTCCCCATTTTAGAATCATTCCCATGGCTCTAAAACGTTTTCCTATCGCTGACAATATAGGTTGTTCAAGTCGAAATATTTTACAACGTGTACAACTAAGGATTAATCAACAAAAACTTCCACTAAAATACGATGACTTCTGGTAGCCCTTTCTTTATTAGCAGAACTATCCGCAAAACCAATTTATCCGAAACAACAGGCAATTACTATCATAAATGTAAAATAAGATCCAATTACTTACAAGCAGCTGCTCCATTATCAGCGAAATCGTATTAACCAACCTTTCAGTTTCAATATAGTGTTTATGGCTAACTAACGAGACTGATATGTCGAGCCAGAAAAATCTGTTGAAAAAGTAAACTCAAAACTCAAGGATTACAGAAGGATTTTCAGTAATTAAAAAGTATAACAAGCTATTCATAAACCCCATCGGAAACCTTGTTCCCATTTGGGCGACTCGAATCTTGTGACCATAAACCGATTTCCCATGACAAGGGCCCCATCGATATAAAATCCCGCACCCGAAACCCCATTCCACGCTGGCTATTGATGAAACTTAATCACCGAAAATAAATAAATCCCATTAAACCATTAAACCATCTCTTAATCACCAAACCCCGCCGTACACACCAGCCAGCATCAGCTAATACATTACGATCGGGCCGCCATCGAGGTTCGTTGAAATATCTCCGCCATCAAGATCGCAGCACTTCCTCAACCCAATACCATAAAAATCAGCTTTTCATTTAGATTCCCCCTATAGCTCGATACGCGATAGCTCGATAGCGCGATATGTCCATCCCGTCGTTGCTGTTGCTTTTGTTTTCCTTTTCCCTTCATTTCTTTAATGAAATTCGATTAAAATACAAATTACTATTCCTTCACAACCACACAATCGATCGTGTGGATGTGTGCACAGTGCCGGGCGACGCACCAAGGGGAGGTGGAATGAAAACAAAAACAACAGGCAACACGCACCGGGCCAGCCCACTCCATATTCAGTAGCAAAACATTTAAGTCGGCCTTTCTACGAAACCTCTGCCTCGAAACGTATTTCCATCCGATCCATCTGCCGACTATCGCCCATAGCCCCTGCGCGCCTGCGCGCCGCCCCGGCCCGATCGAAAGAAGAAAGCAATCTTCACTTTAATTAAATTTAATATGTTATAAACACCCTTGGGCAATTATGGTAGCGACGGGAATCTGTTTCGGTGTACATCAACTTGGCTCTCGGCATCGCTCACGTTCGGAGCCCATCATCGCGGATATCTGTACAAATGGGCAGAGATGGGCAAAGAGTGGTGAATGAATCTCAATATTGAACTGATAAATCTTTTTCGGGGGAGCTGCTTGTGTTGCCACATGACCGAGAACCAGTTGGATGGGTTTTAAGCATTACTACGACGAGATGGAATCTGGATCCAGTGCTTATGAAAAATGACTGGAAGCGACGAGGGGTGGAAGCCACCGGATGGAGTGTTTCTATCATTTTTCGTAAATCTCCAGCGTCTTTGAAAAATGGGCTACATGAGTACCTTCGCGTGTTTAGCGCGGTCTGTCAACGAGATGACTGTTTCACATCAGACATCAGCATCTGAAATCCGAGGCATTGCTGCTTAATGAACCACTCCATCGCAACGTACCTTCGCCCGTCGACCATCGCGTTGTCAATACAGATACCGCCAACAATCGTCGTGTACCGCCAATCACAGATGCCGCGGCGTTAATACCAATGACGTACTCGTCCAGCTCCAACAATGTCACATACTCGTACAAGCTAAGAGTCACATTCCACGAGTCAATCACCTCGTCTCTTTGCGAAGCTTGCGCGCACATCACAACAACTCGAACGACTGCTGAACAGCAAACACCAAACACCGACTACTACTACTACTGCTCTCACGCACTCACGTTTGGTGGGGTAGACCGGGCCAGTGCGATCGTCGCGTCGTTCATTCAGCCTCCCCGTAACTCTCGGCTTTCATTCATTCATCCGATCCGTGGCAGTCATTCATTGTGTGATCTTGAATCGGGAAATTCCTCTCCCAACATCTGCTGCAACGCGGTTTGAGATACTCATACCTATATACTGCATCTGGTACTTTGTATCTGTGAGTACACGTTGATGCGTTGGTGTAACATCGATCGTGGCATCTTTGTCTTCTTCTTCGTCTCGATTTCTGTTAACCCAAATCCCACATCGCGATCCGAATCCATCCATAAGCACCACAAGTAATGAATCAATTTTCGCTCTATTGCAGATACAAACAACTATTATAGCCTCAACACGTGTCCAACTCGCCGATCTATTTCGTTCCGGATCACGGATTAAATCGGTCCAGGCGTACGAGTATAGTTGTACCGCGACTCAAATCACTGCTAAGTATGCTGATCAACATCTTCTCAAGCCGTGAGATGCCAGATGCCGGTAGTGAGTACTTAGACAAAACAAAAATCGATCTTTCTCCAGCGTTTGCTGTCAGACTTACACGCTTCATTAGATCTCTCGTTCGCGTTCGATACTCGTATCTTATTGCGGAATTTATGATTTGGCAATAAATAAGTTTTGTGCAAAAGATATTTATGGGCCGCTTGAATGGTCGTTGTAGCGCGGCCTGAACCTGATTGCAGGTGATCGGGTGCATGGTTTCGGTGCTTGCCTATTGGACTTTTGGAATTTAATGGGTCTCGCTTGATTTCAATTGAGTTGCAAATGGTAATCACGAGGAAATTAAATCTACGGAGGAATTTAAGACTTAAACGATAAACAGGGCTTATTGGGGCGATTTATGTGCGAAGCTGCTTGTTGTTGACTTTTGGACAAATTGGAAGTCAGCCTAATGGGAAGGCTATAGGTAAATATTGGTCTTTAGGGGCTTGGCTTGGAAACAAATGATGGATGAAAGCGAGTTCTGTATATAAGTAAGCCTTTAAAGTCACCGTTTTATGGTATACAGTGCTCGGGTAATGGAATCAGCCTGCCACATAAAACCGATGTACACGCCCAGACCTAATTGCTGTAAGCTCTTTAGAAATTCTTAGAAATGCTCTGCTCTCAATAAGAGTACTTTATTCAGCGATATGGGAGCTCAAGGGCGCCAGTACTAACGCTTGAAAGATGTAAGAACAAACAGAGAGTGGCTACGAGTGGAAATATTCAGTTGAATCTGGAAGACTCGTACTCGGTACTGGAGGAGATTGAGATTTTGGCCCGGGGCTTGCATTTCTCTCCTGATGAAGAGCTGAACTGTATAGTACGATATGAAGTGGCCCAATAGCTAGTTTTGCTTAAATTAAATAAACTTATTTTGTAAAGTCAATGTTAATCTCTAATGATCAGGAAGGATCGGTCTATGGCAACAATGAATATAACACAACCTTGTTCATATGGCCACCAAGCCTTCTGTTACAAGCAATCATTTAAAGGTCAAAATCGATGACTTTTTTAAAGTGGGTACACCTATGAGTCTCTTCAAATAGCTCCAAGGACTGTATTTGAAACCTGTTAAAACCATTAATCGGGTACCGATTCCTACTGATCTGTAGACCATTTCGAGCTTATTTAGATTGTAAGTTCTCCTTATTGATTTAAAATGATAGACTAGTTGAGCTTCAGAAGACAGACCTTGTCTGCTTAGCCCTGGAAGTTTAAATGGTGGTATCTTGTTGTTCTTCGGGCTTGAACTTAGGCCGTGGTCTGAGGCCCAATTGTATAGTCTGGCTAAAGCGCTAAAGCCATCCAGTTATTCAAGGCCAATTTTCACGAAACTTCGAGAAATGAACCCGACTTCAATATCACGTGATTAATGATTACTTTTTGAAGGGGTATATGAGATCACTTGTTTAGGTTTTAAAACCACAATCGATTTATACCTTCCTCTAAAGAAAAAATTGTACCCAAAAAATGGAATATCTGATGTCTAGTAGTGGACAACATTTTCATAAGGTTATTTCCAAAATATTAATTGGCATAAGACGAATTCGTAGCTGCGATACAATGTCTGATTGGTTAGTTGATTTTTTTTTATATATTTTTAAAAAAAAAACTTTGTCGGTACGCATTTCATCGTCTGATTTTGAATTGATCCTTGAAGTTGTTTAATTTTTTCGTTAAAAAACGTTTTATGTTTCAGAAGTTCGCGCAACTATTTTATTTTTTTGTTAAAACACGCTGAGCAAATTATTTCACGTCAACTTTCTTCAGCCATCTCTTAAATAGAACTCCTTTAAAATTAATGACCAAAGTTTTCAATAAAAATCCCCAAGCAAACGTTTTGGTTTTGCTTTTAAAATGATGTGTTGTTGGAAATTCATCTTTCGGGTCACGTTACTCCTACGTGTAGGTCACGTTAGAGCTTCTTAAATAAAACTATGATAGGCTGATGGGTTCTCCTTGTACAACCTTAGATATATAGACTACATGAACCATTTCCCAGGACTCAGGAAATAGCTTAAGAGCAGAAAGTTTTGGGAAATCAGTATTCGAGGAGGTACGACCTACTCCAATATCTGAGAAAAACAGCTCGTTCTTTTCTTTTCTTAAAAATGATTCAACTAACCATATTTACACCAAACAATACAATTTTGTAAATGTTTTTTCAGCGACACCTCATGTCGTGTTGATCTGCAAAACTTTCTTCATTCACCTTCGAGTTGTTGAGAATTTTTTTTTTTCATTCTTTATTGCTCTTATTTTCTCAGGTTCATTTTAGAGTCATGGCGCGCCCAGCCTCAAAAGATCCTCAAGCTAATTCTAATCTAACTTACGTACTACGGAGTGAGGAGTATTTTGTTGACTCATATTAACTACAATATTTTTCACAAAAAAATACGAATTTTACTTCATATACTTTTTAAAGATCGAACTTAATATCTCCCATGATGTAAATAACGGCCTCTCCACCTTCACCGCCCATGTCAGTTCAAAGTGCATCGCACACTTGCAAAGTACCCTTTCTTCAAAAACTATTTTAAATCCTAATCGCACCACTACATCTCCCCACTCATCGAATATTTCTTACAAAAACATATCCTTATACTATCAGAACGTCAGAGGACGCACCAAAACCTCCGCGTACTCCTTAATTCCCAAAACCTACCCTACGATATATTTGCCCTTACTGAAACGAATTAATGATCCAGCATTGGAGACAGCGAGTTATTTACCTCAGATTTCATTCCGTTTCGGGCCGATGGTCACGACAACTCTGCCAATTCGGATGATCGCGGAGCAATCCACAGCCGCTATGATACCTTGCCCTTTAAGGGATCATCTCAGTGTGACCCTCCGAAGAATCCCTAATTTTCGCGATTTTTTTTTCTCATGGTTGGAATAAACTAATCGTCCTGATTTTTTTTAATAAATAGAGATATTTAGGATAAATACAAAATGATTATTTTTATGTTGATTTATTTAGTGTACAATAGTTTAATTAATTGTTGAAAAGTATCGTAAAAAAAAAAGGTCCTATATGGTGGCCATGATTGCGACCTCAATTTTGATCTGAAACAAAAAGTTCAAAAAGATTATTAATCTGTAGGAAAGTCGCTATCTCCCTATGGAGGTTTTCTTTTTTTTTTTGAAATTTGACAAAATGGCGGCGGTTTGAACAAAACGTATAGAATTTGACCTTTTTTTCGACAGTTTTTCGTAAAAAAAAATAGCAAGATTTCATAAAAAAAAGCTTCCATAGGTCGTTAGAGAATGACGTGACAAATGTTCTCCGAAAATTTGAAATGAAATGCTTGAAAATTCTGCCTTTGAGAGCGGCCACCGTTTTGAAAAACACCGTTCCGAGAAAAACGCGTTCAAAGTTTGGAGTTCGAAAATTTACGAAGTTATAGGACCTAAGTGCCCTAGAAAGGTACAGGCGCAGAAAAAGAACAAAAGGAATAATGGTATGGCGGGACGACCGACGCGACAGATGTCCCGCTCCGTTCCCTTTCTACGAAAAACGATGTAGCGACCGAAATAATTGGAATTTCGATTTAAAAATTTGATAGAATATTTATAACAGTGTATACTATCCAATAATGCAAGAAAAAAAAATTTTGAAAATTTCACACTGAGAAGACTCCTTAAATCGTCGAATTCCGCTGACTTCAACTACACTAGTGTCTCAATTAGTCTCCCCAAACGGAAACTTTATCTTACCTGCTGTTACTTAAGAACCTCACAGGCCACACATTGCTATCAATTCGCCGTTGATCTCGTCGGCTCCATATTTGATATCGCCAAACCCAATGACTGGTGGTGATTTTAATCTCCCACACCTGAAATGGATTCAATCCGATGACGCATTATATCGCCGGTAACCCCTCCTCATTCAAAGAAATCGTTTTCACAGATCATCTCTCTGACTCCGGCCTTCCGCGACTCAGTAAGATCACCAATTACATGGACAGATAACTCGACCTGATTTCCTCATCTGATGCCGTAAACTGCGTTGCTACCCTAAGTAACCATCTTCCCTCTTTCTTAGACCCTCTTCATCCACCCTTATCGGTAATTCTTTCACTCCCGACTCAATTCACTATTGTTCCCTTCGAAAATACGTATTATTTAAATTTCTGGAAAGCTGACTTCGTAAAACTAAATAATCTACTTAATAATGTTAATTTTATTTCCCTTCTTAACCCTCACACATATTCTTAAATAAAACCCTTGCGCTATTTTACTCCAAAATCCTTAGGTGCTTCATTCTTTCAGTTCCATATTCACAAAAAATTACACTTCATCTCGGCCCGGGTATACCCAGGAAATAAGCTCTTTGCGCAATAATAGAAACAAAAATTGACACGCTTACCTTAGGTCCACCTCTTTTCATGACCGTTCTAATTACATGCATGCCTTACACTAAATTAGCACAGTTATGTAATTCACTCTTCCTCCGATGCTTGAACCGAATGCAAACCTTTCTTATCTCCGAACCCAAGTGTTTCTTCCAATTCGTTAATGCAAAAAGAAAAACCGATAACTATCCTGCTACATTAAATTTACTTTGCCAATGAACCCGAAATAATTGCCAACTTCTTTCATCATATTTTCAGCCAATCATTCACCAAGCAGGATTTGCAATCCGATCACGACTATTTTCGATATTTGAAAGATTGCCCCCAGATATCTCTTCTCTCACTGATCATAACTCCCGACCTAATCACTGAAAAAATACGCAACCTAAAAGACGGAGTAGTCGTAATCCCGGTCTCGACTGTCTGCCTGCCATAGTTTCAAAAAAGTGCGCGAACCATTTTGTTTTACCCCTTACTGCTTTATTTTAAAGGTCTATCTCTCAAGGTCTTTTTCCTCAACTTTGGAAATATGCTTATATCATTCCAGTCCACAAAAAAAATTGAAAAATGATCGTCCCTTTGCCAAGCTCTCATGCATACCCAAACTTTTCGAGAGCATCGTTTATGATCCACTCTTCTTTCACAGCAAATCCATATTTTCTCTTATCAACATGGGTTCCTAAAAGGTCGATCGACAACCACTAATCTATCGAGTTTGTTTCACAATATTTGTGTGCATTCGAAGCCGGCAAAGAAGTAGACGTTGTTACCACTGACTTCAACAAGATCTTTGAAAAAATGTCTCACCAATTTATTTTCTTCAAGCTCACTGCCCTCGGTTTCTTTCCCAGTTTTATCTCATGGATCAAATCTTATCTAAAAGATCATCGTAATAATGTTATCTTCAGAATTTCTATCTTTGATTCAATTCAAGCTACCTCCGGTGTCCCACAAGGTAGTCATCTCGACCCTTTGATATTTTTTCTAACCATTAATGATGTTATTCGCTAGCATTATTCGGAACTCTCAGCTCTCCATATATGCCGATGATATGAAAATATTTAAACACGTATCTTTACTTGTTGACTCGGGTTCTCTCCAATCAGACCTTAACCGGTTCACTACTTGGTGTCAAAAAAATCATCTCGAGCTCAATGTCAGTAAATGCCAAACCATCACTTACTCCTGCAAGCGCTCTTCCTCACCACCCAGAACCTACATTATTCGTAATGAAACCGTTCCCCCTGTCAACCGTGAACTCAATTTTCGCCTCCATATCAACACCATCATCAAACGTGCTAACTCTTCTCTCGGTTTTGTGAAACGTTGGTCCAAAGAATTATCGAATCCTTACGTAACGAAATCATTATACATTACATTCGTTAGGCCACTTCTCGAATATGATAGTTAAGTCTGGTCCCCCTCCTACGAGTCCCACACTACACGTATTGAAACCATTCAACGTGGGTTTATCCGTTTTGCCGTTTTTTCGTGGTCTTCCCTGGGCTGACCCCCTTAATTTATCACCTTATATGGATAGCCTAAAATTAATCAACCTCCAAACCCTTAAAGAACGACGCGATGTTGCAGATATTCTTTTTGTTCATGACCTTCTCAACAGTAACATTGAAAGTCCCATTCTCTTAACACCAACCCACGTAACCTTCGGTTCATGCGCCTTTTCCGTATAAACACTCATCGCACAAATTATGGCTACCACGAACCAATATCCAACTCCAGTATGCTGCACAAAGTTAACAGCAATCTTTTCGACCTTCACTTCAAAAAGTCCAGCCTTAAAATTGCCCTAAACCACAACCCTTCACCCTCTCCTTAATCGTTTCTACCAGCAAGTTAATTAAGTTTTACTTTGTTTTTTTGTTAAGGCTTGCATTTAGCTAATAGAGTGCCCCTGTGGGGGCGTCAAAATCAAATATTCGTAAAAAGATTGAATAACTTTAGTGCATTGTTCTAGCATATGGTTATCCATGGTTAAAATTGTACGTATGTTTGTATGAAAGACCCTATATTATATTGTGCTTGATAATAAACGATGCTTTTGAAGAAATACATTTTTGGGTGTCCCTTACTCGGGCCTTAGGGTTGCAACCGAATCAATTCCGGCCGGAGTTCTGACTCTGGTTAATATGACCTTGTCGTTTTAGGTCTTGTATTTGAGGAGGCCTAACCAATCCGATTTCTCTTTTCATTTCGGGGTTAAATCTTCTCCTCCATTCTCTATCAATACAAATGGGATCAAAAATCGCACAAGGAAATTTCTTCTCGGACCGATCAAGGGTTTCTTCATGAGCCTTTCCAACTTTTGCTCTGGCAATTAACAATAGCCAAGAGGTCATCCATAGCGTTCTGAGTATTAAGACAGAAGAAAGTTTATTTAATCTCTACCTTGATGCGTTATTTCATCAGTCTAGATGTTATGCATCGCGTCTGCATTGGAACCAATGTACCTAGCCACTGAATAAGTGAACTTAATTGGTTCCTTATTGGCGTTGAGCATATTATACTATTGGGGTTGGTCGTAGTGCAATGGTAATCATCACCGACTGTTAAGCCGAAGGGCTGTAGTTCAAAGTCTGTCCATAGTCAACAACAATTCCTATACGAAAAAGCTGTGCAACAATGCGCATAACAATCGCAGTATAAGATCACTTTAAAATTCATACCTTGTGTGGGCATTTCCAGTATAACACCTTAATGACATGGAAACAATGTGAACATGTTACTGTGAACTACAACCAACGCCACAAATTCAGTCGAATCTCTCAAAAAATCCTCTGAGGTCCACTGAGGAGAAACACTGTGAAATACAATTTCGATGACTCGAACACTATGTCAATGCTTCACAGGCCAACACAGTACTGAGCAAAATTATTATCCAACAAGAGGTGTCATTTTATTTTAGTAAAAAAAATTCAACACTTTAATGAAACTTGATAATATTTTTAATTGGAAATAAAATACATAATCTGCCGTGTTTTCTTATTTCTATTTTCTGTTTATAAATTATCATTCTTCTGATCACGATTTTACATAATTACGGTTCGTTTTATGCGAATAGCAACTCACATATTTTCTTTCAACGCATGTGTCGTTGGCGGAGTATTGGTGTAAGCTTTATATTTAACATAGCCCCAAATGAGGACCTTCAATGGCTGTACGACTTGGTAGCCAACTGAAGTCTCCATTTTGAGAAATTGGATTTACAGGTTATTTATATCGTAATAAAGCCATTCCTTCAGCCAGTTGTGTACCCGCTCCACTGCAAATTAGTAATCAAATCAATCAACTTTATTCGGTAAAGCAATTAGCTTACTGAAACCGTGGAATCCACGTCATACTCGAAAAAATATGGCCCGATAACTACGTCACCCTCAAAACCGTAGCAAACTATCGCTCGTTATAGATGGAATTTTTATGGGTTTTTACAATCAGATAAATAGAAATGAACCTCATAACTAAGATTGATTTTGTGTAGAAAATCATGATCTTTTTCATTAATTTTCAGCCCAATCAGCGGAAATTCAGCATTGTGCGTGGTTTGGTAGCCTCAATTCTTATGTCAAATAAGCCTTATAAGCATCTAAGCCAAGAACTGTATTCAAAATGTTGTGCAAACTGGTTGCGGATAGGCCTGATTCCCGTAATCTTCGGAAAATTGACCCACCTGGGGTCTTGGTGATACTCTCAGTGACCGCGGTGATATTTTTAGCCGACCTTGGTAAACGAACACGAATTAGAGTCTTCTCAATATTTTGTTATATATTCACCATTTCGAGTGAATTTTCCTTTTTTCTGCACATAGTTCGAATATATATCGTAAATACTTCATAATCTCCTGGTTTCAACGGATCAAAAGTAGTAATCTTGATAGTTGGTTGTTAACAGTTCAACAATGGCGAAAAATGACAACTCTTGCTGGATAGCCATTTCTTTGTACAGCTTGACCATTTCAATAGGCAGTTTGGTTAGAAAAGTCTAAATCCTGGCGTGAGTTCTTCGAATCAATAGAGGATCTCAACGAAGCCGCAAGGCTCAGAAAAATCCTATCCAAGGACTCTTGCGTCCCGGGATTCATCCTTGTACAGAATACAGTCAGGAATCCCGAGAACTGCTGACTGAAACCCACTTGCCAGGTTGTAAAACCCCTGAAATCACAGTCACACAGTTCACACAACCGAAGAAGCAATAAACGAAATTATTACAATGGATAAAGTATCATGGGCAATAAATTCGTTCAAACCTTTTAAATCTCCGGGGCCGGACGATACCTTGCCAGCGAAGCTTCAAAAAGCACAAATCCACACTGTACCCCACCTCGTAAGAATTTTTTTCCAATTGCTGGCGCGCGGGGTACATCCCAACACAGTGAAATAAAGATAGTTTTCATACCTAAAGCAGGTAAACCAATCCATACTGCCGCAAAGGACTATAGGCCAATTAGTCTCTCGTCGTGTCTATAAAAAATCTTGGAAAGACTCCTTGACCTACGAGTATACATCAGAGGGCTGATCAACTCACACAATTTATGCAACATTCAACACGCTTACCTTAAAAGTAGATCAGTGGAAAGTGTTCGGCATAGTGTTGTTCGCGAAATTGAGAGCTCATTGAATTTAAAAAAAATTAACAATAGCAGCCTTCCTCGATATAATGAGAGCCTTCAACAACGTAAATACGGAGGCCATAGTAACAGCTCTAGAGGACATAAAAGAAGACAAATCTATTGTAATCTGGATTGAACATATGTTAAATAACAGAATTATCAATGTAGACATTGGACACAGCTCTACAAGGAAAGTGACAACTAGAGGCACACCACAGGGGGGAATTCTCTCCCCCCTAGTGGCTTCTTACAGTTAACAAAATCCTTAAAATCTTCATGGAGAAAAGTACCAAGACCATAGCATACGGGGATGACCTAGTTATCTTGATAAAAGGTAAATTTCTACCAACCAACAGCGAACTAATGGAATCTGCGTTGAAGGAACTCTCCTCGTGGGCAGGACAGAACGGTCTGAGAATAAATCCCCAGAAAACCGAGCTGGTTTTGTTCACCAGGAAAATGAAAATCCCGATATTTGCTCCCCCGAAGTTAGAGGGTACTCCACTCAAACTCAAAGCGGAAGCCAAGTATCTAGGCATCATTCTTGACTCCAAATATTTCTGGAAAAAGAACTTGGAGGAAAGGATGAAAAAAGGATTGAATGCTTTTTATGCATGCCCAAAGACCTTCGGCAAAAGATGGGGCTTGCAACCGTACGTCATTCATTGGATATACACAGCAATCATCAGACCCATTATAACTTATGGGCCCTAGTCTGGTAGATAGCTAGCAGCACGAAGAGCATATGAGCATGCTCAACAAAGTACAAAGGTCAGCCGCCGTTTGTACGACGGGAGCTATAAGAAGCACGTTTCAAGCAGGGTGGGACGTGATATTTCATCTCCTTCCCCTGGATCTATTCATAAAAGGCTGCGCTGCAAAGAGCCGCCTCAGACTAAGGGAGTCCTCTTTGTGGAAACAAGTCAACTATGGACATGCAGCTTAACTCAGAATAATAGACGACCTGGGAAAGACACATGGTTTTAGTAGCCTCGCAGCTACGACCGAGTATAATTCCCCCCAAAATGACTTCTCTCTCAGAATACCAATCCTTTTCCCCGACAGAGACGAGTGGCTATCAAACGCCGTAATCAACGGCCAAGAGATTACCCTCTTCACCGACGGATCGAAAATGGACACAGGCTCTGGGGCCGGGTTCTACTCTGACACCCTGCACAAGCAGGAATTATTTAGACTCCCTGATTTGTGCAGCGTCTAGCAGAAATCCTAGCAATAGGGAAAGCAGCCAAACACCTACAGGTAACCGATATCCCACCATCGGATGTCACTATCTTCGTAGACAGCCAGGCTGCACTGAAGTCAATAGAATCCTCTATAACGAGATCAAAGACTTACTGAAATCCATCAGACACCACAAAGTCAAACTCTGCTGGGTCCCGTGTCACAGCTCAATCACAGGGAACGAAAGAGCAGACGAACTGGCGTGAAATGGACTTCAGCGAAGCGGACACGTCATTGCAACCACCGATCAGCGCAATATACCGGTTCATAAATGACACAATTATGAAAGAAGCCAACTCGTCTTGACTTACAAGATACATACAGCCACACGACAAGATCATCATGGCCAGAGCTCAATATCGGGAAAAACAAAGACGCTCTTGGCGCTGGACCGAAACCCGATCCGTATGCTCGTCGGAGTGATCACAGGATACTGTCCCATCGGAGCAATGCTCCGGAAGTGTAACTCGGGATCCAGCGATCTCAGCCGGAGCTGCGGCGATGAGGAAGAAACCGAGACGATTCAACATCTGCTTGCCACTGCCCAGCTCTCCAGAATCGAAGCCTAGCTTCGCTGGGCCAAAGATTCCTTACAGAGATTGCGGACGTAGCAAATGCAGATATATCGGATCTTCTAAAATTCATAAAGAGTACGGGGTGATTTCAGCCACCACGTGATAGGATAGGATTATGTGTACCTCACAAATGAAGGGAATCACAATGGGCTCTTTGGCCTCCGAGTGGAAGTGATGCTCAACCAATACACTCCCCTTCTTTAACCTAGCCTAACCTAACCTAGGCAGGCCTGCTGACAACTTTCACTTTTTTTTTTTAAACTTAGGTTTTTTCACTGTTCTAAATATAATAATCTTTGGTATTTCAACGCTTAATGTTTTGCCATAAATTCTAAGTCTGTCACAACCTACATAGTTCGTACTAGCGAAAGGCAACACCAGCTGCCAACAATTATTCCGGGATCTACGTTCAACTCAACCCAATTTCCCCTATTATCTCTATTGCTACCTCGTTGATGAACAAAATAAACAATAACGAGGTTAGAACGCAACCCTGTGGGACACCTATTAATATTTCAAATGCTTACGAGTATATAGAGAATATCCGTCCCAGACACATACTTAGCTGTTCTCATATAATGAGTGGGTGTCACTAAACATTGCATAGCAATATTTACTAGCATTTAACCATAGTCGATCCTTTAAATAAGTGAGCAACATTGCGTACGGCACGTTAAAGTAAGTGTCGCTGAAAATCGTACAGCGGCCTTTTAACTTAATTTTTTGCTTGATATCTAGTTAGCTTTACGCACTTAATTAATTAAGATCTCTCCGACCGACACGTTAAATCCCAAAGACTCAATTTAAATAATAATGTAATTGAAGAAAATTTCAAGCTTTCACCCGTAGCCATGTAACCATCCCGTGTAATTTCACTTAAAACCATCCCAAACTAGCTTCCTACAGTTTTAAGTTGCGACATCCGTCACTCGATTACTAGTCGGCGCCGCATCCGTGCAGTCGACAATTACTTGACCACTTGCCATAACTATTTACCTTGTACCCTCGTTCATTTGACGACCTTCCCCATTGCCAGACCATTAAAACTAAATTACCAATACCTAATAGCTATTCCCAATCACCTCTTTCGCCTTCTCTCGGGCAACCGTCCATCGGGCGTTAAAACAAAAACGCATCCTGGTAAACAACAGCACGAGTACGAACGGTAGCAACAAGTCAGTTGAAAATTGCCTCCGCGCAGGCACACAAACAGATTAGGCTGCTCCCGGTCAGAGAGTGATGCATTCTGAGCAGGATGTTGCTCCTCGCCAATCGGGGTGTACAGTAGGAGCACGAATTTCAGCATCCGTGACCAAAGCAAGGTGACGGTGACGGCGAAGGGTATAGCAATCAAGACGACGAAGATGATGCCGCACAGTGAATGGCGAAGGGCGGTGCGCTGCTGTTGGTGGTGCATAACATTAATCTACTGAATCGATACAAGCATTCCTGTCTGCGGCAGACGGCTACTGTTTGTGGCCTCGGGGCTAATGAATATCGCAATTTCAAACACATAAACGGTCCCGCGCTACCACTACCCAGACGGTGACGGTGACTACGATGATGATGCGACGACGCACGGCTATAGAACAACAAGCGGCAAACAGAGCAATGGCGTTGATGATGATGGTGATGACGATCCTCCAGATTCAACTGCATCCGCCATACAGGATGCAGATGAAACGTTGACTTACCATTTTGCCGATATTGGTAAAAATCCAACGCTTCTCCATGCGACTGCTTCTGTTGTTCGACTACTCGGACAAGTAGCTCCCGTATCCGCTCGATGAACATGTAATTTTAGTCCAACATCAGAACGGAACTACGAACTACGATCTGCCGCCGACCCATCGATCGGTCGACCGGCATCCGCATGCAATTTTCATTCATAGAGGGCGCGGGCGCAGGACAACAACAAAAGCCAGTCGGTGTATAATAAATCGTTGGTGGGACGTTACCACTTCTTATCCGTCCGGCAAGAGTAGCGTCCAACGCGGGACGCTTCATCGCTGTGCTCGCTCTCCAGACATGCCTTCGGGAAAATTGATTGCTTCGGGTAGTTTTGATTGCGATATCTGTTTTTAATTATAATACACGGGGAGAGATGTACGTGCTGCCGTTGCGAGTGCGGGACGGCGGCATGGTATTGCATGACGCTGTCGCGGGAGCTGGGAGCCGAGAGCAGAAATCGAACAATTCATCCGGTATGGCGGCGATTATTAATGCTGCTTTAATAACTATTGTAATATTTTTTCGATTTTATTGAAAGCGGGAGAAGGGAATTGCGCACCACTCGGGTCTTGGTAAGCCTGGGCCGGCTGGGTTGGATACAGCTGCTATCGTTATCATAACTCACACTGTTCTCGACTGCGAAGTGTATGGCGGTATTGTGGCACTGGCGAGCAGAACAGTTCGTTGGGACATGAGATGTGGTACATAAATTTGGTGGAAGCCTTTTAGTTATTGGAGTGCTTGGTGATGTGCTAATGAAAGTGGAAAACTAATTTAGCGAACGAGAGATTCAGAAGTTCGAGTTGTGTTGCATAAGGGCAAAACTGGCTTTGGTGTTTCACGTGTGGCGTAAGAGTTCCGGGTATAGTCGAATATGGTGGGAAGACAAACTTGAACTCAACGATTCAATCGTTCTTTGAGCGTTGAAGGAGACCAACTTGGTTTCTGTAGACTTCCTCCAGCTTATTATAATTGTAATAAAGACATTTTCAGGGAAAAACATGAACCTGATGAGCCAATAATGATCATTTTCCTATGTCAAAAAAGTTACTTCCTTAAAGGTTGAACATGGAATTCAATTCCATTGATTTAGATGAACTTGTTGAAGCTCAGAACCAACCTGCTAATTAGGGAATAGCTTAGAAACCATATTATTAAGAAGTTGCCAATCTAAAATGTCACTCATGTTATTAAGCCCGCCTTTATAGAAAGGATATTAGAAAATACTCATGTTATTTTGCAAGATTAGTTCTATAGGTACACATCCACACATTGTGTGGGGTGATTCATAATCAGGACATCTCAGCTTGGCACACGCAGAACAAAGTGTAAAGTACGCGATGGCATCTACACGGATGCGGAGGATACGCCTGTTGTTCGGCTTCCAACCTATGAGAATCCTGTGAGAAGATCATGAAACCCTTTACGAATTTCCGTAGGGACAAGGTCATTTTTGTTTTCTAAAAGAGTTGAATTAATTACATAAATATTTCAGGCTATAGGGTAGGGTTTAGCAAAAGTTGACTTTAAAAATAAAACTAAGTACCGGGACAAGTACCGGGCAATGAACAAAGAACGCAGACTACCCTGAGCAAGAACATGTTGATCTCGACTCTAGCATGATCTCAGTTCGAACCTTTCTCAATTTAATTTATAAACTTTAGAAGGAAAAGGAAGAGGAGGCTTAGGAATCTGAGATCCTCATCTGAAATTTGATACTTGCCTAAGATGTTTAATCCTTTGTGGGTCAATGATCTCCACGAGAAGGTGGGCTTGTTAATTCGGTGTCGAAACTACAAAATCTTTAATAAACCTAATTTTCTTGAAGTATCAGTTGATATTTTGCAACTTTATCTGCTTTAGATATGCTTATGTACGTTCACGGAAATTCAGAAATTGGGCTTATCGTTTCATGTACCTTTTTATGCAGAGTTTGCTGACCATATATGGGTCTTATTAACCGTATTACTGCTCAGTCCTTTGTGAAAATTGTTACAAAATTGAATTTTTCAATGTCGGCATCTCTTAATATTGATTTGTTAGGTTTTTAAAAATAAAGGTTGATCTTAAAAGAGCTTCGTGGATTTTTGAGCTGCTGATTTGGTTAATTTTTTAGCCACTTCTGCCAAAAGACTGGTGTTATAAGTTTGACGTGCTGTGTGTCTGTTTGTCTGTGTGTCTGCCTGTGGCATAGTAGCTCCTGAGCGAATGGACCGATTTTGATGCTTTTGTTTTTGTTTGAAAATCAACTTCATCGAGATGGTTCAGCTACAATTTATAATCTGTTCAGGCGTTTCAAGATCATCAGCTCTTTTAGGTGGCGCAAAGTGAATCATCCTATCGGAAAATGTTTAAATTTTTGCAGTTTAGGCATCATACCTCAATCAAATTTGACATTAGTAAACTAGATAGCTGCAGTATACAAACAATTAAACAAGGAAGCGCTATACTTCACAAGAGCGTGGAATAACTGTGTCGATTTTTTTTACCAATAATCTGTCGGTGGAATTTCGTGAATTTTGACGTCGACTTCCGCGCCATCTGGGCAAACATTTCGCTAGCTACTCGACTTGAACAGACTGGAACCATAGATCCTACAGCGAATTTTAGTGAAAAACTTATACATATTCCCGCTGACCGTCAGTCGCGTGTGAATTACTTTCAAGCCATTTTTAATCAACAATAAAGAGGACGATTGTGTGTCGAAAATCATCATGAGTGACGAGGCGCATTTACACTTAAGCGGTTACGTCAATAAGCAAACCCTCCTCTCTGGGGCATTGAAAATCGGCGTGTGATACACGAAGAGCCATTACATCCCCTCAAAGACACTGTGTGGTGCTATTGTGTGGTCCTATTTTTTTGAGAACGCCATCAGCAATACGGTCACTGTTACAGGCGAACGTCACAGGGGCATGATAGACGACTTCTGTCTGCCGTAATTGGATGAGCGGGGCTTGATGAACATTTAGTTTCAACAAGACGGTGCAACCACACACACAGCACGAGCCACAATGGATATTATGAAGGAAGCGTTTCCTGGTCGAGTAATCTCCCGTTTTGACGATTTGTCATGGCCAGAAGATCGCCAGTAAGACTTAACTATCCCAGACTTCTTTCTTGAAGTCGCGGGCTTATGCCAACGAGCCTCGGACGTTCGCGTTCGCAGCCCTTAAGGAGAATATTCGACAGAAATACTAACATTTATCACCGGAAATCTAGCGGAAAGTCATGGAAAATGCGATAAAACCGGTGCACATGTGTATCAACACTGGCGGAAGCCACTGGACGGGTATCAACTTTTCCACATAACAGAAAGTTATTTTTTTTATAATAAGAAAGTTATTCAAAAACAATGGGCCACCTTGTATATACAAGAAGCCCTATGCGTTGTTGCGTAGTACTTAAGAAAAATGTAATTTAAGTAGTTACATATCGCAATTAATTTAAAAAGAATAAAATAAAAATAAAATTAAAAAATTCAAGTAACCCCCGACACAAAAAAAAACTTTAAAAAGTAAAAAATAAATGTTTCTCTCAGCATTTTGACTTCATTCTAAGAACCTATTAATATTTTTAAATAAGCGCCGCCGGGCAACTAGCCTAGGCAAATTCACCGGCTTATTTTTTGAGATAATGTATATTTTCGTGAAAATTCTCTCTCAATAACCAGATGGTTTCACCATGGTTTGCCATTGACGACCCATTTTTTTCCTTCCATATCTTTAAATGCGTCCTAGTAATTCTGCCCGTAGACCATTCCAAACAGTGCTGTGGTCGGTGCTGGCTGCTCATCCACCTAAATTTGTCAATTTTGTTTGATGTCGTATCCGGAAGCCAAATATAAGGCTCGTCCTCAAAGAGATTTTTTTCTTAACAAAAGCGGATGAATTTAGATCTCTTCCAAGGCCCACTTACCAAATTTAAGACACAAACCGAAAGAAAAATCACAGGCATGGCCTACTTTGTTGCGAGTACTATGCCTGAAAATGTCTATTAAAAAAAGTACTTCGTATTGGATCACCGTTTCTTCGATACTATGTGCTTCTCTTTAGATATCTAGAGTAGAGTGTACTACCTCAAGTAGTAGGATATTTTCTCATTGCCAATGATCAACTCACACTCCCAAGTCTTTGGACGTGGTTAATTGTCTTATTAATTGTGGTAAGGCCGACCCATGGTGACAAACATATATACATCTATTTAAGGAATATTGGGTTGCCCTCCCACGGCCTGGAACTAGATGCTTTTAAATTATTAGGGCGCGGTTTGTTCTGGTGTTGATTTAAGGTCAGAAAATTCGATTAATCATTGCTTAGAGTCAACAAATTAGCTTCTTCTTCTTCTTTTCCTTTTTCCGGCGTTGTTATGGTCAGAAGTGTAGGACCATAACCTTCCCACTTAACTGCATTCATACTGGTCCGCTTGTGGGGTCCACCGGTTTGACCTCAGAAAGTAGCGGCAGGCTTCCCGGTTTGGGATTACTTCATCGCTGAGGCCAATCAAATGCTGGTGGTTTTGCATTTGTTTGCACTAATTGTTTTTCGACCTGCCTTTTTTTTTGTGACACGGGCATGCTCCAGATTTTTTTTGTTTGATCTGACTTTTACAACACCGGTGATCTCCAGTCGTGTTAACCCACTGATTTGCATGTACACTTGTGGGGCAGTTTAATGGTGGTATATGTGTCCCTAGGCTCACCTTGGTGTTTTCTAAATTGCCTAGATGTGATTTTTGTTTACCTTTGTTTTAGTCGCCTTTTACGACAAGCGAGAGGTATCGCTGCAGGGATATTCTTAACCCGTCCCTGCACGGATCAGTCAACAAATTAGCTGAACACACAAAATGCAAATGATACTCTTACGAGTACAAGAAGTTTGTCACAAGTCTTATCATAACTTTCATTGAGTGAGCCGTGGTTTCAGCGGCAATCTTTGCTTGATCGTGTATAGTATAACGCAATTTTGTAAACAGATTTGGATTGCTGATAAAAAAAGTTGAATGAAATGAAATTTCGATCCAAAAACTTTGTTAGAAATGAACATTGATGAAATGTTGACTTCAAGCTCGGAGCTTCAAGTTATCTCGAGAGCTAATGAAATTCTCAAAGAAGTCGAGTAAGACGCTCAGTCTTGAGAATGAACAGGACAATGATGTTTCAATCTGTGTAGTGGAGAAAGTATCGTTTCCCAGTTGATACAATTTGCGACACAACTCTATAAAGGAATGCAAAATCGCGATCATCATTCCCGTATTTAAGGGTGCGCCCGACGAGTAACCAGATTTTCACTATACGAAGGTCTTAGAAAAGAAATATCTACAAAGTCTATAAACAGAGCAAAATTCTATCATGTCCTTGTGAGTTTGGGAATCTTGAAAACGTTGGTGAACTAATGTCTAAAGGGAAACAAAGGATTAGTTTAAATACGAAATAAGGAGACATTTTGTCACCACTTCACTTTAATTTAATGCTTGACTACGTTATGAGGGTCCCTTTAGGAAAATTATAGGGAATAAACCTTAATGGAATCACACCCGCTCTAATTTACGATGGCGACCTGAAACTTTATTGGAGACAGTAAAGAAATAGTCAAAAGAAATCCAGAAAGTATAATAATGACAGAAAAGGAAGTAGGCTTAAAAGTAAATGAAGTTAAAACCAAATATATAGCCAGTGACGGACTTCAGAAATATCTAGCCAAATTTTAACTGGCAAAATATCAAAATATATAAAAGGCTGCTGCATATGGCTAACGCGTGCTTCATCGTGGGGGAACTATTCAAAACAACTCTTTTGTAGCACAATGTCAAAATTCAATCTATAAAACCATAATAAGGCCAGTGACACTTTATATGAAACTTTTTCTTCGGCTAATAGGAAGGAAAATAGATTTTGGGTTTTTCAAAACATGTTAAGATCTTAAGCGTATAAAGGAAGTAACGTAATCAAGACCTCGAGGAACTTTATTCTTCCTCTGTTGAATATGAGTTTTAAGCCCGAGTGGAAATGCTACCAAGAAGGCCGTGCTGTAGATAAGAGGACAATATAAGAAGGAACCAAAAAGAGATGAAACAAAACAGCGAAACATAGCATAGGGTTATCGACGAGGCTTTGAGCTTCAGAGTTCCAAATGGCCAGTAATAATAATAAAAATTATAAATGGGCAAAAATACATTTAAGGCATTCACCTATGTTGCAGGAGTGGATAGATATGTACTCGTAAGTCATTAAAAAGGTATAGAGAAAAATATGTTTTCAAGCTCCGGTTTTATTGATCATTTAGCCCTTAAAGCCAATATTTTTACTATAATAACTTAATCTCAATCAATTTTTATCTCAAATAGAATAATATTACAATTATGATTAAAAAAATCTTGATTTATACACAGGACATGCGGGACGTACATTTTCTCTAAAATGTATAATTTTTGATATAAGAAAATACACAAAAACAGATTTAAAGTTTTTTTTTTTTTTTTTCATTAATGTGCTCGGATTAAACTTATTCGGAGGGGGTATCTCAGTTAAATTGAAAAGTTCAAGGTACCAATAGACGAAAGAAATAACGTACAAGCCAAAATCTTGGTAAAAGTCATGGCTAAGGATACTAGATACTAGGATACTAGACCCAAAGCGTGAAGATTTATCAAAATTGCTAATTCGAAAAATCGAACCAATTACCCTAACTTTAAATTGGAAATTGAAACTTGAGTTTTAATAGCTGGATATGGCCCCCCTAACAGAGATAACCATTATAAATTGGCGACAAATTATTGCTTTTGAATTCAATTTGAAAAAATTGGGTCAGAGAGGCTATTAGGGGAGTTGAATTTCCTGGCTTACAAACCCAATCCTTCAGAGGAAATTCGGAATAAATTTAGGCGTGCCAGAAATGACTGCAGTGCATTGGTTTGACTCGTCAAATTCTCTTATAATCAAAGGTTGTGGCAAAAATGCTACTTAGTCTCAAGGACAACTTTTGATTGTTCGTAAGGACATGGAGAAATGTGTCTTGTATTTAATCACCGCGCTCATTTGCAACGACATCCCAGCTCTCACCTCTTTTAGACAAAACCAATCTGCTTCCTGCATATTTTGTAGCCAGCACAACCCTTCGAGATTGCACCCTGTGTCCGCCTGTACTCAAGGGCGTCGAGTCTTCCGCACGTAGTTGCTATACTATATGAAGCTATATAAAGTTCTCAACAGGCACAAATCCGCTGGCCTTGATCAGTATTCCACTCATACTCCTGAAAAGGTATTTTTCCACGCTGGCAAAACCAGTGAGTAAACTTTTTCATCAGTCTTACTCCTCTGAAGACCCATAGCACTAACGTCTTTCTAAGGTCAGGGAAACGCTGACAAATCGTCATCTCTTTCGAATCGCGGACACTTTTTATTGACCAGCGGTATTGTTTCCGTGGCAACAGGTCAACTTGATGGCACATCTCACTGAAAAGTGGAACCAAAGTAAAATACATAGTTGCGCTTGATATTTTCAAAGCATTTCGCAGAGGTTTGACAGAGTTGTCGATTAGTGTCGATCCATTAAAATCCATTCCTCCATTAATTTCCATTAATTTAACCTTAAACATTAAAAACTCGTTTTTTAGCCAAACCAGACGAATTTGGAATGCCCTTTCCAGACCAATATTTCACACACATTACAATAAACCAGCATTTAAAAGCAATGTGCACCGGTACCTCCACTCCGTATCACTTTAGGGAATTTACAACCCTTTTGCACGCAATTATAAAATAAAATAAACTGTCAGAATCCTGCATTACATTTGGTTAGTGGCACAATGCATCTCCGGATGGCAGCTACATCCGATGAGAATAACTTTCGCCTTTTGATTCCAAAATAACTTTCGGTCATAAGAAATAATTAATCATCACAAATCCATTTTCGGCCTTGTAACTGGATTATATATCAAACTCATCACTCATCCGCGCTTTCACCGACTCCTCCCGAAATTGATTGCTAACATTCGCCATGATATAAGACCATTTTCAAGCGACCAAAAGACCATGTTCCTATCGACAGAGATTGTTACAAAAATCATCTCTTATGCAGGCCCAAGTAGGTTAATGCACGAAGGAATTTTTCCAAAAGCCGGACTAAAACAATTCCCGATTTTGATTTTAAATGGGCTTAGTGCTCAATTTGGCACTGATCGTTCCTTTTGTTACTTTAGGCTTATCATCACATCGAGCTGCTTTTGACCAAAAATCCCTGCTTTCGTGCCATTCGGGGTCAGAACAGCTTTATCTATTTTCGACATAATTACAATCGCACCTTTGGGTTTGTTTACTCACTTTTCTTCTAACTTGCAAAGCTGGAGTACGGAAGACTTATGTAACGGCTTTCCTGTCTGTCCGTCTGTACACATATATCAAACCCAAACTTGCCGTGTAGCTAAGAGTCCGAAACTCGGCTTTTGAGTACCCCCAAAAATGATTCTATAAGATTAAACGCAAAATCTTTTCCAATTCTTAGAAAGTCGAAAAAATCGAAATCTAACGCACGCCCTGGAAAAAACTCAGCTACTACTGCCAGCCTTTTCTCACCGACAGTTACCGTAATGGATATACCACTATCTTCTACCTAGGACTGATTAAACTCAGCAAATAAAAAGAATATTGCCGAGGTAACGCACCTTCACCCGACAGCAACTAAAATTCAATTTGCTGCTCAGGAATATCGCTATAAGCTAGATGACTGCAGCTTGATTTTACATCACAGAGACACTTAGAAAAGGAATTGAATCTCGATCTTAAACCTAATCCGAAACGTGACGTTGTTAGAGTGGAAAGGTCAGTATTTCATGCCAGTTAAAACGTTAATACACGTAGTTCATACTTCGATTACTGAGCCTATCGTCTTTTAAAGACTATCATCAGCTATCTTCGATAAATGACTTTTTTCTAATTATTGAAAACCACTTTAGACTGTTGCCTCTTTATGAAAAGCCATTGGGAATATCCTCCCGTTTATTTTGTAGAGACTTGATTATGTTATCCAAACTTGCATCCTTGCATACCTCGTTTAGGCCAAAGTCTGATTTTCCAGCCTTGTAAAATGTAAACTGGTTGCATTTTCAGGCATTCACTGCATTACTCGATAATTGAGTTGCGAATTGTCAGTGACCACGGTTTAATATCATATTTGTGACCCCAGATCTAATTATCTGCGATGAGGTCGAAATAAGAACATGGGCGCATGATGCATAATGACTCTGTTACTGGGCCCAAATATACTTAGCTTCGTCTATAGAAGAAGTCCGTACGGTCATATGCCAACGTTCCACTTAAAATCTAAGACCACAACGATCCCAATAAAAACCTATTCCAATCGGTCTTAGCTTCTCAATAAGGCTTTATCTCAAACTTCAGCTGTAAAAAAAAGTGAAGTATCCCAAGTGCAATACCACTTAGGCGGTGGAAATTCGTTTCAACGACACACGACAGCCTGTACGAGTACTACGCTATCTAACACCAACATGTCAGACACATCGTGTCTCCTAAGAGACCAAACCATTGGCCAAATGAGAAATCCACCTCATTAGTCCAGCTGCCATTTGGAGCGATATAGTAGTATACATTGCAGTCGGCACGCCAAGCGGGATCATCACTGACACTAACACTAGCGACGTATCATCGGGCATCGAGCAGCATATGTTGCACCGGTAATGCATTGGCGCGCCATACTTTATGGCGGAACCATCAACTTGTTGACCATCCTGACCATCATCACGGCAGCCTCCCCGGCCAAGTGGTGCGGCCCGTAATGAAGCGATTAAAACGGATATTAAACTTGATACTTATGGACAGCGAAAAGGATTATAAACTGATGAGCAGTAGACGGCGGTACTTAGTGACGCGCATGTGTATACGTGATGGGGTGGCGTGTATATGCGAGTGTGGTATGGTAGAAGCACGGCAAACATCATAAAATCAAAGTCATAAGTTTGGACCGGTTCTGTGATCCGGACATTGATAGCTCCTGAAAAGTATCTCTGCTGCTCCGTGCAACATTATTGACTTTGCCAAGTGATAAAGTACTTGTCCGGATGCCGCGTGCATTCGCCCGAAGGGAGTTTGTGACCAAGGCAGCATTCTACATGTCGGCCGGGAAGATTTGTCACTACCACGATGGGTATGTCTTCATATGGAATGTGAAACGGGAAGGGCTATGATGAGTGTGGGAAAGGATATTTACCGAGATGAGATTGGGATTTTCTAATGACAACGGCTCTAATTACATCCGTTTGTTTTCTATTGTTCTCAATGAATATGAATGTCTTCATGAATACGAATGAATTAGCCTGAAGATCTGTTCCACATTTACCACAATCAGTTCCAAAACAAGAAAACGGAAGCCCAAAAGCCCTTCGACCCATCGACTTTCACCCAGTCCTATTCAAAAGTCTCAAATTACCCACCACAACCGACCATAATTTATAGCGTAAATCACGATCTTCCCTTCTGTCCACTAACTGACTGAGCGACTGCGTTCGATATGAGATGCATTACATGGCCGTTGGAGGTTTCCAAATGCGAATGAGGTAAGATCACGTCGAATTCATCTTCAATTTATTACAGCACACTTCTGCCACAGGCTATTCGTAAGGTAGACAGACATCGGAAGCGGCATAAATGTAATTTTCATCGAAGCCATCATCATCATCATCATCGTCGTCGAGATCACCACCATGATCATCATCATGATCAGTACCTTCATCTGCATCGTTATGGTCATTATGGAGATCAAGATCGCTCGATCGTTCGATCGTTTGGCCGTGCGTGAACTGTGCGTGTTGAACTTCGCCGATAGCTCGGGGCGTCAAAGATCACTGTGACTGACTGACTGATCGCAGTTTCCGTGCATCGACTTATTGCGCTGCCAACAGTAAATTAATTTCAGATTTTACGAAATCGTATACGCGGGCCACACTTCTGCCGTAGAAAGTACTTGTAACTGCATCGATCGTTGTTTTCTTGCGCGCTACTTTGCATGCAAAGATGTGTACCATAATTATAGCACAATCATCGGTTCAGGAAAGTGTGCCGAAAGTGCGATATCAAACCAATTACGAGCAGATAAAATAAAAAAATAAATTTATCGCATTCCAGGTCCATCTTGTACATAAGTGGCTTAATTCATTTACGGTAACATGGTGCCCGAAGTGATCATGTGACTAGCGAGGATCACTTAGTGATCATATGACTAGCGTCATTATTTCTAACGAAAACAAGATAAAAATCATCAACTTGTTATTAAGTAGTTTAATATAGCAGGGAGATTGCTTGTTACTGAATAAAATTGATTTCGAATCAAGAATTGATCTATTTCGATGATCATATGCTATTGGAATTAATGGTCGTAATTAGCTCCTATAGAATGGTTCACTATGTTATTCAGATACGATACCTGATCGCCAATGACCACTTATAGATGATTGCTTTATCAATGCGCATCGGATCAGTCAAGTGATCGTAGTTTTAAAAGGATCCGCAAGAAGGAAGAAAATTGATATTGAAACGGCTTGATTTGGAGTTCAAGGTGATCTGTACGACAGTGTCGACATCACGTTCCGATCATTTCATTTCACCTAAGGGCGTTCCATCGTACTTCTGTCATAGCAACTCTAGCTAATGGACCCCATCAACAAAGCTCAATTATAATGTAGTCCATTAACATAACAAGCCGGCTCGGGTACAATCGCTTAACCACTCTCATTAACTAAAAGCCAATTGTCAACTAATTTATTGTTAACATGAAAACCATTCGCCTAATGGCACGGTGAACACTCATTCCAGCCCAGTCAATCGCGCTCCGGAATTCACACAATTTGAATACCGCCGCCATCCGACCGTTGTTGCATCAACTCTATGCAAATAATCAATATAAAGATATTTGCTGGCTTGGTTTTGTCAAATCACGACATGTCGAAGTATTTTGCCAATTAGCCAATAGTTCAATCAGCAATGTCATTAATTTACCTCGGAGATCGGTGGCCGACAGGCAGTTGTCACGGTTATGGCGGGAGCTGATCTAAAAGCTGGACCGGAACGGGGCTTGTATGGCATACTCGTACTCGTAGTTTCGTGTGTCAACTATTGGCATATTGCGATTGCTCGGTTCGTTGACTTGTTCGCGATCGTGCGAGGGGGTAGAAGGGGATAGACGAAGAAGGAGACAGAAAGACAAAAAGAAATAGAGATAAATGGTCACGATAAGTAATTAATTAAGTAATCGCGAGAGACCCGGCCGGAGAGACATGGTAATAGACTCGTCGGATCTTGATTGTCTCGCTGTCCCGCTCAGTCGGTGGGTGAACAACTTAATTTACTCTTAAATTTCCCGAGATACATTCGAATCTTGGATTGGGATTGCACTGAACGACAACGACGAATGCAGAAAGCACAACAAAAAACTGAAATGAGGGAAAAAAAAAGAGATCGAAACGATTGAGTTGACTAAAGTTGGCCTCTGTCACGGCATCCAACTGATCTCGCATGCGGTATCACGAAACACCAAATCGGTAGCTAAAGTTTTGCAGTTGCCGCGGTGGTGGAATGCGACATACCCGCGCTGTGTGGGCGTGTGCGGGATTGTTTTTGGGAAAACATTTGGCCGCGGGGATTTATGCATGCGATCGTCAATCAGAGGATCCTCGCGAGTTGCGCGATCAGAAGCAGCGTCTTCTCTCATTGAACGTTGCTATCGTTTACGTTTACAACTAACGGGTCATTAAGGTCTATTTTTTGAAGTGATCATGTAATCGATCGTAGACGATCGCAGTCAAATAATGACGTTAAGTTACAGAAGGCTAGTTCGGTCACTGAGTTCATTCATTTCTGAAATCTGGCCATGTGCTCTACTAATGTTTAGCATAGCAAAGTGATGGGTGTTCAGTGGTTAAAATGTGATTTTCGATAGCTATGTCTGAACTTTAGCAGTTGATTGCCCCAATATTTTAAGAGGCGACTCTTTGATAATTCCATTATGTCATAGTCATTAATTTATCATGGAACGCTGCGTCAATGTTGTTAAAATTTATTATAAAATTTCGTTTTCTGTTTACCAAGCTCTTGTCTAACTATAAAATAAAAACAGCCAAAATGGCCATTCAGCCGAGCGATCAAAGTATCACTGGAAATCTAAATATTTCGGGTCTATATCGTACACAAGGAGCTGGTTTTGTGTGACCCGAACTTTAAGAATTTTGCTTTCTTGTTGAGCCTACATCCAGGTAAAATCAATTTAATACAAGAACTCAAACCCCAAGATCACCAGGCTCGTTATATGATCGCTGCCATTGCGTACTTCATGCAGCTTGTGCCAAACCTGACTCAAGTGAAGAGCATTTTTATGATCAAATTTACTAACACTTTTCAGAGCAACTAAGGCCGTATAACGGCAATTATGCGGTGCATCTAGGCTTCCAACTCGTTGATCTTTCTCGCTTTTCAGCACGTTCACATACCTCTACATGAATTGATCCAGACTCGTTAAATAACATGATCGTAGAGGCGATTTCACGAGGCATTTGCGATCATCGAATATTATGACCGATAAATCGACCATGCTGCTTACTGTGTGGCATGGCGTGCCATCTTGTGATCGCTTTTCTAGTGACATTTAATTGAAGAACGGAAAGACAGTGATAATGGATTATACGATTTCACTGGCCCATAAAACACCCTAGTTCATGTGTATATAAAGGCGCCACGATAATGCCTTGTGGATTTTCTTTACTTGGAAAGTTTATAACATTTTTCTGGGTGGAGTCTAAGTCTTAGGAGAAATTTTGACTGACCACTTCAATGGCAAGCTAAATTAAATACGAATCTGCTCTCACATTTACTGGAATATCATGTTGTCTATTCAAAAACAAACCTTTGAAATAAGCATCAGGTTCTAGATAATATGTTTTGAATAGTGTTGATACGAAACAACATCATCTACTGTATGTGATTTGCTTTTGTACTGTGCGTATATATAAATCGGACTTTATTCGGTGTTTACTCCTTGCCTACAAAACTTATAGCTGCATTATAGAAATTATATTGCTGCTGAATAAATAGTTCAAGTTCTCGTTACTTGCTGCTTTCAAAGGCTTTCAAAAGCTGATCAAAATAGCTCAACCGTCAAAAAATCACGCATTGCTCTAGAACATAAGCTCACACCCCTATTGAAAAAAGACCACCGACTCAAAGATGAACTGACACCAACATCGTTCTTGAAGACTCTAATGCGAAGTGGGGTAAGGGGTACAAATTTGATTGAATCTTTGGAAAGCAGGGCTTACAAAACACTATGTTGGAAAATCGATTCCGGCTAAGTGGACCTTATGATCGATCGACGCTAGACTCTCATCTAATGTCATGGAGACTCGAACCTGCCGAAGAAGCAAATTCGGCTCGGAGTCGGTTAACATACCCAACATCTGCCATCAGAGAGTCCTTTTTCTATCATGTCTCCTCTAATCATGAGCAATGGAGAAGTTCTTAGAGCACAAGGAACAGACAGCTGTAGGAAACATGGGCTAGGCTAGGATATAAAGCCTTAGCCTGAATACGGAAACTTTGTAGAGGAGTTACAATCGATGCAAAGAATATGGAAAGGCCACTTCTGCAGACTACGATAATGGCCTCTATCACGTCTCTGTTAGGTAGAGCAACCTACGTACAACAGATAAAGGTGAGACAGATTTTCGTCCACCTTTCAGCTAAGAGACGATTAGAAAGAGAAATCTATCTTGAAATCGAATAAGATTGCTGAAGATGGACTTTGTGGTAATCTACTTATAGCAGTGGCTTTTAGGTAGGCAAGATCTATTATAATTCTTCACCCCTCCACGGCAAGTAAATTTTCAGCATTACTGATTGAGCAAGTCAATCTGAACTAAAATTAGCAACTTTCCATTTGGTACCTTTCAAGAATTGAGACCAACATGTCGTACTTATTATCATCCGATAACTCAGTTAACATTGTTTGTTTTATGAAATTTATGAAAACTTCCCAAAATACGCTCCATAATAAAAAAAAGGAACGGACTTTACAAAGAAAGAGCAAAGCCTTATTCCTATGGAGAACGTATAGTGGATTGTAAGCTAAGAGACGGAGTGCAAAGCCAAAATTAGCGGCGGATCTCAAAAGCTTCTTTTTAATGCTCTATTGCCCCGAAAACCACATGATAAAAAGGGCGGACCGAACAAGACGATTGCAAGATGATCGCAATAGGATTTTATCAAGCCAAGACCTTTTTAATTTAGCTGCGGATATTCAATACGAATTAGGGGCCACCATTTCATCTCGGACGGTAAGAGGACGATTAGTTGAAATACATCTTTGTGGAAGAAAGTCGCGCAAGGTGCCAAGGCTAAGAAAGAAGCAAATAAATGGAATATTGTTCACGAAATCGGATGAGTTGGAATGCGGCAGTTGACGGAAGAAAATAACACAAAGTCCTAAGTCGGACGAGCAAAAAATGAACATGGTTGGTTACAATGGCAAAGCTTGGGTAAGGGGACCAGCTATATCGCTAAAACCTTTAAGTATAGTGGTGGTAACATCATGGTTTTGGACTAGTTCTTGTGATACGGAGAGAGTAGATCGACAGACAAGCATGTTCATATGAATACTCCTCAAGAGATCACGTTGCCCTACGCCCAGTGGGGAGTTCCTCTTTCTTCACAATTTCAACAAGACAATGACCCGAAACACACTTCAGGTCTAGTCAAGAAATGCTTTCCGACAATGCCGTTCACCCGATAACTAGGTCTATGCCATATTTCGACTTGAACCCTATTGTGAGTTTGTGGATTGTTAAGGAGTAGCACGGGCCCATAAAACAGAAAAAAAAACAAGTTGTGGAAAGAAATACAAAAGGCTTGGTACGCTATGACAAAAACTGCAATATGCTGGTAGACTCTATTCCCTCGAGATGTAAAACTGAATTAGACACAAAGGGCAATTCACAAAGTAAAGGAAATTTTCAACTTTAAATTTCGAATATTCGATAACCAGCGGGGTGAGGTAAATGGAGAAGGCATCGTTCGATGGCCATTTTTTGCGGATTTATTAACAGAGATGAGTCATTGGTCGGGAGCACACCGCACGGGTGAATCGTTGGTTCGTTCGCGCCGCAATTTTCGAACTCACTTCAATTTACGCCGACCGAGTGATGGTCCGAGCACGCAACTTAACTGGTCCTGGATGCAAAGGTTTAGACAAGAAGTGACAAATTCGACACGTAATTATGCGAAATCCGCGTAAATCCAAGAAAGATTGTGGCCTCTACGAGAATGAGAAAACATTATTTTGAAAAGAAAAATGTTCCACCAATATTCTTTTTTTGTAATTAGTGCAGGTTCGAAAGTGTACGCTCTTATGGTGTTTGTCACAAAACCTGGTCGGGGTGCAGATGGTTTATGTCGAAGATGTTCGTTCACTACCCTTCGGGGGGTGGTTGTCCTAGATAGGATTTAAGAGATTTGACTGAATTTGCGTTGGTTGTAGTTCGCAATAACTCTTTCGTTTCCATATCATTAAGGTGTTATATTGGAAATGCACACACAGAATATGAATTTTGAAGTGATCTTATGCTGCGAATGTTATGCTTTCGTCAGCACTTTTTGATCATCTCTCATTCACAACTGATGTTGTTGCAAAGTTTTTCCGTATTGGAATTGTTCTTGACTGTGGACGGACTTGAGTTGCAGACCTTCGGCCTAAACCCTAAAGAACGCCATTTTTGCCCGATGGGTAATTGGCCCTTAATTTTTTAATCAACAAGAGACAGTCACTGTTGAAGTGTATTGCAAAAGAGTTTTTGTTGGCGCAACTGCATCTGTTTCCCGGGCACAACAACAGAACGCTATTTCAGTAAGTTGGTGCTACACCACACACGGCTAGAATCTCAATGGAGAAACTGAGAGCGAATTGATCAGCAAGTATGGAGACATACCCTGGCCACCTCGCTCTCCGGACGTTACTCCATGCGATTTTTTCTTGTGGGTACACCTCAAGTCGAGGGTTTACAATAGTCCTTGAAAAATTCAGGCCTTGTAGGAGAATATTCATCGCGAAACTGCCACCACTGAAACAACCGTTCACGCGTTATTGCAAAATGTATTGTTTTTAAAAAATAAAATCCGCAACATGAATGTACATTTTGCTTAAATAAAGTATTGTCTACATTTTTCAATTTTTTATATATTTGATTTCGAATAAATTTTCCACTGGACTCAGTACAAATTGACAGTTTTATTTTTACTAACATAAAATGTTAGAGTTGTGATACCATTTTATTGTCCATAACTGTACATGGGCTGAAGAAGACCCACGAAATAACACAAAACATGAGTTTAGCTACCAACAATGTTTTTCCTAAAGTCCTTAGAAAGTCGATACTTAATAGGGGATGTTTTTTATAGAGGTACAGAACTTTAAGTTGGCAATACTATTTTAACTGGCGGCCATTTTATCAGCTATCAAGTGATTTATTTTTAGCTTGGCTTGGCATTTCAACATAAATGGACTTACGCCTGAACAACGCTTTCAAATTGTACAAATTTATTTTGCAAATCATGGTTCTGTTCGAAATACGTATCGCGCACTACGTCCATTTTACGGTCAACATAATCGTCCATCAGAACAATTAATTCGAATAACTATACAACGTTTTCGCACCACGTTTACTCTAAATGATAATACGTATCCACAGACACGTCGTACAGTGCGTACAGAAGAAGTCATCGCTGCTGTAGAGCCTAGCGTAGAGGAAGACCCGAATCAGTCTATCCGGCATCGTGCACAGGAATTGGATATGTGCCCATCCACTTTATGGAAGATTTTGCGGAAAGATTTTGTTTTGCATGCTTACAAAATTCAACTTGTGCAAGAATTGAAGCCACAGGATCACCTAGCAAGGCGTAGATTCGGTGAATGGGCCCAAAACTAGATTGCCATTGATCCCAATTTTCATAAGCGAATTTTGTTTAGCGATGAAGCTCACTTTTGGTTGAATGGATACGTCAATAAACAAAACTGCCGTATTTGGAGTGATGATAATCCTCAAGTGTATGTTGAGGCACCGTTACATCCACAAAAACTGACTGTTTGGTGTGATTTATGGGTTGGTGGAATAAGAACGTTACAGTCAATGGTGACCGCTATAGAGCCATGATTACTGACTTTTTCGTTCATCAATTGAACAACCATGATGTGCAGGAGCTGTGGTTTCAACAAGAGCGCAACATGTCACACAGCTCGTGCCACAATTGATTTATTGAAGGAAACGTTTAGTAAACGCATAATTTCAAGTTACGGTCCCGTGAATTGGCCAAGATCGTGCGATTTAACGCCGCTTGACAATTTTCTGTGGGGATATATGAAGTCGCTTGGAGGACAACATTCGCCGCGTTATTGCCGATATACGGCCACAAATGTTGGAAAAAATCATAGAAAATTGGACCTCCAGATTAGACTACGTCTGAGCCAGCCTTGGAGGTCGTATGCCAGAAATTATATTTAAGTTATAATGTAAAGTAAATAAAGTAAATTTCAAGTCAATTTAAACAAATTCTCTTTGTTTTATTCTATTTCAAAGTTCTATCTTCTTCTTCTTTTCTTCTTTTCGTTTTGTTGTTGTGGTCAGAAGTGTAGGACCATAACCTTTCCACTTAACTGCATTCCTACTGGTCCGCTTGTGGGGTCCCCCGGTTTGACCTCAGAAAGTAGCGGCAGGCTTCCCGGTTTGGGATTACTTCATCGCTGAGGCCAATCAAATGCTGGTGTTTTTGCATTTGTTTTTCGGCCTGCTTTTTTTTTTTTTTTTTTTTTTTTTTTTGTGACACGGGCATGCTCCTGATTTTTTTGTTTGATCTTACTTTTACAACACCGGTGATCTCCAGTCGTGTCAACCCACTGATTTGCATGCACACTTGTGGGGCAGTTTAATCGCTGCAGGGATATTCTTAACCCGTCCCTGCACGGATGCTATTTCAAAGTTCTATACCTCTATAAAAAACACCCTTTATAAGCCCTGGAAAAAAAGTGTTACACATTACTGCTCCCACTGTGTTAAGCCTTGTCACTAGAAACACTCTTTTTCCAACATCTTCAGTCTTGTGTCACCTGCAGTGTATGATCATTCACTACCATCAGCCATGCCAAGCACTTGGTTTGCATGTTTCTCATTTTGACTCGTAATACGATCTAGCTTTGTTGTGAAGGGTTCTAGAATTCGTCCAAAGTGGTGGCAATCCCTAGACTGTAGTAGTCTTAATTCATATTTCGGAAAGCTGTGTGACATTTTCAACCGAAAAACTTTTTACTCTTTGGTATGGCCTTGTGGTCATCCAGTGATCCGGTCTTTCTCCTCAGTTGTGGCAAATCTCCGTCCTTTCATGCATTTTTTTAGTTTTGAGAAAAGAAAAAAGGTCAAGGAGGCCAAGTCTGGTAAATACAATGGATGATACGTGATTACGGTATTGATTTTAACCAAAAAAAAAAAATACGCAAAAGCAATGTTTGATGGTAAGTGAGCTGATACATATAGCAATTATCATTTTCTTCCACGAATTCCGGCGTTCTTTTCATATAGGGTCATGCAAACGGCGCAGAACTTCAAGGTAATATTGCTTACGAATTGCGAATTTCTATGCGAATTTTCGGCAAGAACTCAAGAACGACGAAAACAGTGCACAAAACTTCAACATTTTACCGAACTTGCCGTGCTTTTTTCGGTCTTGGATTGAAATGACTGGGCTCTTGTTTCGACGTCATAGCATTATACCTAAGTTTAATTACCAGTAATTACCCTTTTTAGCAAATCTAGATCGCCATTCACGTCATTCTACAACTCCTGAGCGATGCACATGCGACGATGTTTTTGATTAAAATTTAGCAATTTCGGTGTAAGTGTCGCTAAGCCAAGTTTCATACGCAAAATATCTGAAAAAAAAAAAAAAAATAAAAATTATATGGCATAAGCCCACGGATATGCAATAGCCTCAGCAACTTCTCTGACAGTGATTCGGCTCTCGACCTTCTATAAAAAATTGGTACACATAAACATTATTTTTTACTCAGAGTAAACACGCCAAAGAACCACAGTCAATAATTGTAATCGGGTGGAGCGCTTATCCTAACTTTCGAAGCTCCAACATCCTTAATCCCTCGGCACCCACCTTCTCTAATACCTCGGCTACAGTCAGTTGTACATCTCTCTCACCATCTATAAACCAATTTTCGTCAACATCTGTCCCCTCCCAATCTTTCGTTGATCCCCTACTGCCACCATCAGTCAAACTTACCCAGCAATCTATACGCAATCTCCTGGTTAAGAGATAAAAAGATCTATGAGAACATTCGTCTCTTTTTGGCTTATCTTCATGACAAATCCGACTCGGCTTCCACTACACAAACACTCAATTCAACAGAAAGGTCTCCCCATCGACTTTACTACCCTCGAGAACCTTTTCATTAAATATCACAAGTTCACCCGAAAAAGTGTCAAACGAGCTTGATGCCTTCAGACAATATATTCACTCAATGCGTATATCGCACCTTCAGCGTAGCAAGGCTGATCATGATAGACTTTTTCGTACCTAAGAGTCTACCCTCCCTGCCATTTTTATACTCCCCGAAAACCCCCCTCTTACTTTTTATTATCAGAACGTAACTCTAAAAGTCAGGAAGTCCTGCAGCAATCACATCCCTTACCTTTTGAAATATTTGCCTTAACTGAAACGAACCTAATCCCCAGTATAAACAGCCATAAATTGTTCCCATCAAATTTTAACGTTTATAACGACGATGATATTAACCGACCTACTGATGGTTGTCCATGCCGCGGTGTCCTCCTAGCCGTCCGAAACTCAATTGACTCTCCCCTCATATCAACTTCATCTTCGCCGTGTCTCGACTTTGTTTCTATTACGATTGTACTACCCCGTAAAACTCTCTACGTCATCTGCTTTTACATTTTGCCATCACAATTATTGAACCATATAAATTGGCCATTGAAATTACATGGGCAGACAATTAGACCTCATTTTCACAAGTGGCCCCTTTAACTCCTCAGTTTCAGTTTCCTCGGTCTTTCACAACTCCCCTATACAAAGCTCTCCCCCCACTGTGCAAATGTCTCACGATTTCCACAAAGCCAACTTCCGTCAAATCAATGAATATCTCAATAGTGCTTCTTTTAATTTCAACAACCTTACCGTAAATGAGGCCATATCTATATTCTACAAAGAAATATTTAATTCTATCTCCCTTTACGTACCCTTTTCTCGACACAAAACCTCCTCCACCTCCCCACCTTGGTATAATCGCAGGCTCCGTTGTTTGAGAAACAAACAGAACAAACTTTCCTTTGTAGTCAATACCCAAATGGCTTCTCTAACTATTTCGGCACTTACCTTCATTCTATACAGCTTTATAACTCACTTTATCAGCACTACTTAGTCGAGATGCAAACCAACATTATAGATAATCCCAAGTCCTTCTTTCAGTTTGTTAACCACGTATTCAAAAGAAAATATGATGGCTACCCAAACTCTCTCTCCTTCAATAATGAAACTTCCAATGATCCTCATAACATCGCCAACCTTTTTGCCACCTTTTTCAATCAATCTTTCATCCATGACTCCTTCTCACTTGATCCTGCTTATTTCTACTATTTACCAAAATTCTCCTTTGGATATTTCTCCCTCATATCGCCCACGATATCATCGAAAAAAAATTAAAGCAACTTAATGATTTATTCACTTCTGTCCCCGATAGCCTGCCTGCTATATTTAAAAAAAAAAAATCCTCATCCATTTCTCTACCTCTCACAAAAATCTTCAGCCTATCCCTTTCTCAAGGTGAATTTCCCCGGATATCGAAAACCTCTTTTATAACACCTACACAAAAAGGGGTCCGAAGAATGACATTAACAACTACCGTCCCATTGCCAAACACTCTCATACACCCAAAATATACGAAAGTATTTTGTATGATAATTTAAGTTTTCAATGGCCTTTAATCTCCCTCAGAAACACGGTTCCCTCAAAGGTATGTTTACAACCACAAACCTTATTGGATTCGTATCCTCCACCCTTTCGGCCTTTGAAGTCGATGCCAAGGAAAGTCGATGCTATCTCGAATGACTTCAATAAGGCCTGTGATAAAATTTCACTTATTAAAGTGGATTTGCTCTTACCTGGAAAATCGACACTAACGTTCGTTTTAAATCTGCCCTCTCTAACCCCTTCCTTGTTTCCTCTGGTGTCCCCCATGGCAGTCATTTAGGCCGCTTCTTTTTATCCTTACCATTAACGATCTGGTTATCAAACATTCCCACGAAATGGTTATCAAACATTCCCACATCTCTCTATACGCCGACGACGCTTAGATCTTCAAGATCATTTCATCCGAACATGATCAATCGGACCTTAATAGTTTTTCCAAATGGTGCTCCAAGCACTGCCTGGACCTTAACATTTCCAAGTGTCAATCCATTACTTTTTCTTTCCTCCCCGCCTCTACTTTCTCCATAATCAACCCCTTTCTACAGTTCAGGTGATCCGCGATCTTTGCATATTATGCGACCAGGAACTTAATTTCCTTGCACATATCAGCGATATAATTCTTAAGGCCAATTCAGCACTCGGCTTCGTGAAACGATGGTCTAAAGTGTTTCGAATCCCTACGTCACTCGGTCTCTCTACATAACCTTTGTTCGCCCTATTCTCGGTTATGCCTCTCAAGTGTGGTCTCCTTACCATCATACACATATTTCCAGAATCGAGAGTATCCAACGTCGTTTTCCCCTTTTTGCTCTTCGTAGCTCACCCTGGGACAATCCTTTGATCCTATCTTCCTGTCAAATCCGCCTAAAAATTATTAATTGGAACTCACTGGAATTACGAAGAAGGATATCCGACCTCCTTTTCATCCATCGACTCCACTCAGGTATCATTGAGTGGGCGACCCAACTCTATCCTTTTCAACACTAACTCTCGTAATACGCGAAATCCATGGCTCTTCTATGTACCCACCTCTCGTAAATCCTATGGCTCCAATGAACATATCTCCCGTATACTGCGGAACGTTAATGCGAAAAACTGTTTTGACTTCAACATCAGCACTCCTTGTCTAAAACTCCGTCTCAATCGCCATCTTTCTTAGTTTCCTAGATTGTAAATTAAATTATGTAGCTTGAATTAACATAAGCGCAATAAATGGCGGTATTGCCCCCACCAAAATTATTTTTTACACAAAATTCAATACAGATTCCTCGGTCTTTTTTTTTAACCGCCAAGTACACGAAAAGGCATCTAACCTTTATATCTATGGGAAAAAAAACCCCAATGAGATGAGAAATATTTTACAACAGGTTTATTGTAGTTCTTCGTCACAAAACCAAGCGTTAATTTCAATTTTTTGCTAACTTTACCAGGAATTTACCATACAATTATGCGTTGAACGAGAACGGTTTGGAATTCATATCATTAGCCGTTCTTGAGATATGCTAGACGAAAAACAGGTTCTAGAGGGCTTAAAACGGGGATACATGCCAAAATATGAATTCGAAAAATCGTACACATTGCAATCACTTCTAGAAGAAACGACACAGACTTTGAAATCAGACGTATCTTGCCAACAGCTGCTTCCTTCTCGATTGACGAAGAGTGAAGAAGACGATTCGAGCCTAAGCATTGGACAGAACACGACTTGGATTAGTATCTACGGATCTAGCGTCTAAAATATCTTGGCATGGATAGCAAATAGACAACTGTTTGGGCACATAAAGCGTTCGGTTCCGACTCAAAGTGACGATGCATAGGCCGAACAAGGCTTCTGGCAAATGACCGTGCGGCATTGGAAGCAGCTTATAGGGTTTAAAGTATTGCTGTTCAAAATAGATGTCAACAATCAAGCTGCAACCAAATCAGCTTACACAACGTTTGGACCTATACTATTTGTCGCCACTGAAGCAGCGAAAGAGGAAAATATGATAAAATCTCTTACATTCGATGATGGATAATTGCCAGTATGTATTGGCGCCTTAAAACTTCAGTTCCGGTTTGCCATCTTTCCCGCCCGGACATCCTGCAATTCATCATCCAATTATCCTGCAATACATGACACCAGCACGGACTTGCATGCCGCCAACAACACCAATCCGATCTAATGCGTCTAAGCCCCGCGGACAACTTTGTATCCACGCCATAATCAATCAACCAATCCCCCAATCACGATGCACATCTAACCTGCACACATCTGCAATTAGCTTATCCCTCTTCAATTGCGAACGCTTGATAAATGAATTAACCTGGAAATGCTAGCGTCCGGTTAATAATTCAAGAAACTAGCAGTCAACCAACCAACCAGCCAATTGCCACACGGATGTCTCGCTCAAGTGCGTGCGCTGCACGAGTATCATCTCCTTCAATCCATTTCCTTCATCCCGACTGATTTGCATCTGCCGCGGATAATATTTTCAGCGACTTTATTTGCGATTCGAACAACGCGCCCGACCGAGAATTAAGTGATTTCAGCCATAAACCCGATATTTCATTTCTCACTTTAATAAAGCCGTATGTTAAGCTGTTGCCTGTTAACATTTACGGGAACAAACGACGGGCATTATGCGTCGAATAACTGATTTTGAGGTATGCGACAGACGGCGGCACCATAGGTTATTCGGTTGGTCCCATTCGATTGGAAGGCGCATGCGTGCGCCTTCTAAGCGGCTACTTTGCTCGAAACGGTGCAGTATCTGATGCTGGCCTACGAGCCGGCCGGAGTGGGGGCCAAGTGAACGAGTGCGGGAGATGCATGTACGTGGCGAAATGATATGCCATGGTGCGCAGGCGACATTTATGTGGGAATAAAATAGCAAGTTTATAGGAGTGTGGAAATCACGCTAAGACCTAATTACGCAAGTTTAACTGGACCGCCGAGGGATGCTGTTGATTGGAAATCGTTTCCAACGATGCCTGGTGCCGGAGTTGCTTTCGACTTCGAATCGATGATGACGTGGTGATGTCGGTGAATCGACTAACAAAGGATATGCTTAATTGAATTCCATCTATGTCGGTTGAGGAATCATTTAAATCCCGTCATGCAATTACCATTTCCTGTGAATCATATCCTGGATTTGTTATCCATTTGGTTTGATCACCGTACAACGGCGACGCTTAATCATAATTGCTACCAAGGATGCTAGAGGAAAAATTAACTGCAGGACGTCAATGGCAATTATTGAATACTCATCTATACTCGTAGAGGCACTGCGTCATTAATAGCTCGGCATGATCACTATCACCTGCTCGTCGTCGTCATAAACTCCACTTGATCATATAAGAAACATGCAACATTCATCCAACGCCGGCACAGGTGATTCCATTGATGCCGCCATACATCCCGCCGCCATCTCTCAATCATCAAGGATGTATACAACGCCACTATCGTCATCACATGATGCAAGAGCGGTGCCCTAATAAAAGGATACGTGGCTGTGCCTGCTAGCCTGCCATCGTCATATTGTATCGAATACAAAGGAACACAATTAACCAGTACGCCAGCAGGTGATCCTTTCTACAAACCCAAAAAAAGGAAAAAAGGACTTCAATCACTCGGTTTCAGGAACAGCACGTGATGCACTACGAGAGACAAAGGTCACCGGGGACATTACTACCATGAAAACAGCGATAGACCGATATTCCATTATGCCAGAAGGTCCTGCCGCACCTGCTAGTCCACGCCAACGTTATAGCACATATCTCATGACCTTTGAACACTTCAAGTTGCTCCCGCATCCCGCTTGCAACTATATTCCACGCTCCATGTGTGTATTCTAAATTAAGGTCTTGTAATATGCAAATGATCCGATAATCGACTGACTTTGGGCCAATGTTACGCCGTGATTGAGACGTCGCGTGTCAAGATACCGAATGGATCCATTTCCGACATTGCCTCCGAGTTAGTCGGCAATTGAACAAGACAGCGACTGGCTGCACTCAGACGCCAGTACTTGAACGATACCAGTACCACACTCGGTCGGTGATTGCAGACAAGCGTGAAAGGCCCACAGAAATCGATTGCGTTTTGTTCGTGACCATTTGGCCAAACTTGTATGGCTAAGGAGTCAATAGCTATCGCAATTGAAAGGTCGTCATTGGCGGTATCGAATGCGGTCGTGTGAATATTTTCCACTCACCGAGTCGTTGGCGAGCTCTTGTTAGGTGTCACCGGGAACTGAAGCCGATATTAATTAACAGTTACATTGCTAATTGGCTACTTTGTGAATATTGTTGGCTGACTAGATGGATCTACGATTGGTTCGACGATATACACCTGGACTTATGGGCGTTGAAAATACTCGTATGTACATGTCGGTCGGCTCGTGAAACATTTTTGAGATTTATTGGCAATTAAAATGGTAATTCGTTATGCATTCGATGGTCGGGAGCAGTATTGCACCGTTGTGGCGTGCTGTTTTCGGCTGATGACTGAAGGACGACATGACGCGTGGCTGGGAAACGTGCAATTAGGTTAGCGGTTGAGCTGTTAAAGCGAAAGTCGGTTATGTTCAATTGACGTCAAGGACTGGGTGAGTGATTAAGTTATGATCGTTAAATGACCTGGGGTCTGACTGACTTATCTTACTTAGGTCTTTCAAATTGGCTGCTTGATTGATGGAGAGGGAATGTAGATAATTGGTGCTCAGCAAAGCTAGGGTTTTGGCCTAACCTCGAAAACAAAAATCGCGCCCTCGAAAAATTCCTCTGTCGGAATACTACTTTAATATCCAAAAGTTCCTACATAAGGTTAAGTTGTGCTAGCCATTTAAACTTTTATCAAAATCAGCGGTCTAAGTCGTTGACCAAAACTAGCATGCTGTCATTTAACCATCTGTGGTTATAGTTACTATTACCCCGGAGCGAAGTTTGGCGGACATTAAGAATCTCTCGAATCCCAAGACAACCACCCCCGGAGAGTAGTGAACGAACATCTTCGACACAAACCATCTGCACCCCGTCCAGGTTGTGTGACAAACATTATAGGAGCGTAACTCTTGAACCTGCACGAATTATAAAAAAAAAAAAAAAATTTGGCACTATTGGCCTGCCTTTCGCAAATCGTCCACCATATACAGAAAGGTACATGCTCCGTATCCTCTTCTTCTTAAGGATATTCTGGGATATCTGGGTGGTCGCAGGTACACATTGCTTACATACTTTTGATGGTCATCAGCTTAGCTAGGCGCTCCACCATAGTCGAAGATGTATATGTTTCTATTTAGTTTACCATTTTATCCATCAGTTGGTTTTGGATTGGTATCAAAAATATAACATTTGCACCATTTCGTGTGCTTTCTTTTTAAATAACAATGTGGGGCACCCTAATTAATATTGGTCACCCTGAGCTATGCTGTCTATTCATGGAATACTTAAAAGCCTTAAAGTTTAGATGATTTTTAAGTATGATACAGGACCTCTAAAAATGTTGATAAAAATGTTATAAATAATTGTGACAAAAATTGTCTAGAGGAAGACGTAGTCCTAAAAGCGTGGAACCTGCAACCGCTAGTACTTTTACTTAAAGGAAATAAACCACACGAAGGACGAACCTCATATCTGTTTCACATATTGGAGAAGATCCTATAGCGAGAATAATATCGACAAAGCGCTCACTGTACCATAGGTCGGGAGCCATTTTCAGAAGGTTAATGACACTTAATAAAGCACCAGGTATTGGCTGACTGGTCCCAAATTAGGAGCTTCCAAGGAAGGGAACTACTTAATCAACAGAGAATTAGGGTACTACAAAGAAGAAGGAGTTAAATATTACTACGTCTCCATGGAGGTACCTCAAGGTTCCGAGCTGGATCCCCACCTATGGAACATTATGTACAGTGTCCTACAAATAAGGTTTTTACAGGGAGTATCATCAGCTTTGCTTTGGTGACTATTTTGAAGTACATTCAAATCGTCGAGTCACCGACTTGAACCTGGTGATCTCGAACTGACAGCCACAAAACGTAGGTTGTTTTCATCAGAATCAAACGTAGCGTAGTAGTGGTCGATAACAATCTACGTTTTAGATCACACGCGGATTAACTGAGCGAAAAAGCGTCGTTACTACAAACGGCACTCTCCAGAATACTACCAAACGTGAATGTTCGGAATAATCCCCATTGACATCCTCATGAACGTGATAATATTCTTCATTGCAGGAGACCATTCATGTCAACTGAACACACTTAGTAGAAGCAAGGAAGAGAAAAGGACGCGCTCAATGATCCTATGGCAAGTTCGATGGAATAATACCAGTAGGGGCAGATGGACTGATATTCTGATACCATTGACTGATGTGGGGGTAAACCGAAAACAAGCATACTGCAACTAACTCCTAACGCGGCTTCTTTCCAGCCCGGAAGTTAAGTCCCTTATTGCCTAGATTAATCGGGAGGAGGAAGGAAGCCACGCTAACTTCGACTGAAAACGCTTCTATCCAATCTACCGAATCCAGTTTCACTAATTAGACGAATAGTGTGCACTAGTTAGGAACGTGTACGCTGAACTACAGGGAGCCGTGACTACAAAGAGAGCAGCAGAAGCACCGAAGTAGCATAAATTATTTGCTGCAAAGTAATACTTTACGACGGTCCTGCGATGAATTTGGCAGAAAACTGCAGGGAATGGTTTAGTATGTAGGCGCTTTGTCGTTTCCAATAGATGGCGCTAGATGTACACGCTGGTCAAAAATTGCGGACCAGAAACATCAGAGGGTAGCATAGGTATCTGTCAATATCTAATTAGCATAACATTGGTGAATTTTCGTTGACGACATATATTTTTTGATGAGTAAAATTGTAGATTTGCTAACCAAATAAGCCTCTTTAAGTGAAAAAATGTGTCGCGAATGGTTTCAGCGCTATAACAAAGAGCGTCTTGTTTAGCAGTTATTGACGATTAAAATCAAGATCCATGTCAAACACACCAAGAACTTACAGAACTTTACCGTAGCGCAACAAGCTATTTTTCATCGTTTGAAAACTTGAGAATGATCCAAAAGTAATTTGGTGACAAAAGAGATGAAACCCAGAGACGTCGGACGGCTTTTCTTCAAGAAACCAATGAATCGAGTTCTTACTGTGTGTTTGATGGGGTTAACTCGGCATGGTATGCTATCTTATGTAGGAACACCACTAACTTACGTAGGATGAGCATTGAATTAAAAAGGGCCACAACACGAGCAAAGGCAGAACCTACCTGAAACATTAAGTTCTCAGCTAAGTCTATCAAGTAATCTTGGGCTGTCATGCCTAAATTTACAAACTTTGCGAAATCTGTTTTTTAAAGGGAAACTGGAAATATGGCTATGGAAGGATAAACCTTCGCTCTACCATGTACGAGCATTAACTGGAACCTATAGAGCGAGCTCGAATAGGTAGAGATACACATAAGATACTTAATCCTTGAACAAGCTTTTACAAAGGTTGAATATGTCTTAATAGCTTTGAAACTAATTTAAGAAAATTTTGGAATAGGTTCTAATCCAGAACTAGCCATTTTTTGACTAGTTCCCTGAAGGATAGACACACGATAGCTAAAATTCCTTTAGCGATAGCTAACATTACGTCTTTTGAGTGAAAGTGTATCGAGGATGATTTCTAAACTTGAGGAGAAATCGATTCACCAATCGCGTTGCTAAGATGTAACCCAGAGTTTAGGACGCTTGTTTAACTATTATTATAAAATGAGTTTAATATGATCCAAGCCCTAATTGATTGTAGCTCAATCCACTTCAAAAGGGAAGTATGAAAACCATGGACAAGACATGCACATACTCTCATCCGGTACTAAAGGTTTAGGGTCGTACTCTAAGCAGAGTGTGTCCAAAAAAGAACTGAAATGTTGGTTTTTGGAAAATAAGTTTATTTATTGTCCACATCAATGTTATCTCCTTCAAAGGGCCTCCTCCTCTTATGCGAGTACTTTTTCTAATTTCCAAACACTCAATCGTTAGAATTAGCATTAAGCTATATTAAGGTGAACCTTTAATGTGATCTATGCTTGCGAACCGACGCCCTTTAAAGACTGTGATTGGATGTTCGTTTAAATAGTAATAATTTGTCCACGTTTCCATCCTTTACTGATGTGTAGGATGTTCTGATCTAATTTTTCTGCAATTAGATAATCGCTGATCTCAAACACATGTAACCTGTTAGGCCTCTGACGGGAGATTAGACAACAAGCTTGCCGATGTTTATCAAGAAAAAGTCGGATCTTTAAATTTGCTTTACTTTCTGAATACCTGCCTCACTTTTAGTGTCAGGTTGGATAAGGTTAATCTGGTCGAGTTTTTTTTCCCATCAAAATGTGGTCTAATTTTTTCACGCTAAAGAAGATGAGAAGGTCCAATTCAAAAGACTAACCTCTCTGCGTGTCAGATTGTTACACTGATGTATTGGTATTGTGGTTCAAGCTGCTTTCTCTCTACATATTAGGTTTCTTATTCCGGAACAACTCTACACTTACCCCAGGACTCAACACAGATATTCGATCTCAAAGTGAAAGCAATATGATCTCTCTATGTGCAGTCTTGGGTTAGGCCCCATGCTAGAGACAATCTGTTATGCATCTTATATATAATAATATAACTCATATGAACTCATATGAATAACTCAAATCCAATAGATCAAACCGGGTTAAGAAAAAATACCTTTAAGAAGGCAAATTGGGTGCAAAAATGTTCGCAAGTTTACAGGCTGATTTCTTGCATTCGATTTCAATTCAATTTCCTTATCAAAATGAGAGGATGCGATAAACCCTTTGACCCTATCCACATCTTTGAACCAGTTTGAATTGCCTAAATGATGTGAACCGTATTTTTCTTTACTTGTATTCTCTTAGGGCTATGCAACTCACACTCATTCATCATTATAGGACCATTCGAGCTATTGAATAGCGAATAATTCCAGGTTTGGTATCTTATCTAAACATCTTATCTAAACAGAGTTAAATATAAAAGCATCAAGATTGTGTTATTTAGATTAGATTGCACAAACTCTGTGTTAATAAAAGCTATCCAACAAGAGGTGTCATTTTAATTTCTTTTGCCATTGTTGAATTGTCAACACTAAACTGTAACTGTTCCCACTTTTGATATAATAAAATTAGAAAATTATTAAATATGAATCCAAACAAACTCGTTCAATAGGCTGAGGCAGTAAAAATCACTATGAAAACGGTGAAAATATCGCCGAAACGTTTCAAAAAGTTTGTACCTCTTTCAGCCTTCATCAAGCATCTTTCCTCACAACTATAATGTATTAAATTGAGAAATAAAAGGACTAGTTATGTAAAATCTCAAATTCGTTTTCGGCCGGCAAGGTCAATGGAAAATATCGCCGCCAAAGATGGGAAAGAGACTGAAAACTAAAATGTGTCAATTTTGAGACAATCTCAAAAATTGGGCCTATCCCAACGCTTTCCATCAAATTTCGCATAAATATCCTAATCTACAAGCCTATAAAGTCTAGCTGACAAGAAACGAAGGCAACAGGCCGCGCATAACGCCGTACTTTCGGTGCTGGTAATAAGTGTACGAGGTGATGATATTATGCACAAAATTATTCTTAGTGACGAGTCTTGCTTTCATTTTTGGGCTCGAAAATCCAAGAACTTTTCATCCATGACGAACAACGGGATGGGACAGGTTTTGTTCTGACGGTGTCACTGGGCCATATTTTTCTTGAAAATGATCCTTGCGCAAACGTTGCTATTGGCCTGAAATTGGTGCTATGGACGTGGGCGACATTTATTGGGCATGTAGTTTCTCGACATCAAACTTCGACTTTCGTTGGGGTTAAGGGCTGAGTTTACGACCGGCAAGTCGACAGTCATTTTAGTCAGTTTCATCAGAGGACTGACTATTTGTTGTTAGAGCAAATGTTAATATTTCTATAATTAACCTCAGAGTTTCTACTTTAGAATAAGATTTTTTTTTTTTTTTTGTTGGAAGCTTCTACTATCTGTTGGAGCACTCAGACACAAATATTGGTCCATTGTACTACCAGACATACACCTTGTCTTTATTGTATTTTCCCAGTTGTCCGGAGAAAAGTGAGGAGGGGCTTCAGTGATGTAGAGCTAAGAGATTGGGCACCCACCACGTCGGCCCCAAGGGTGCGCCACCGTGCGCGAGCGAAGGCGGGACAGTCGCAGAGAAAGTGTTCTGCTGTGTCATCCTCCTCGCAACATGCAGCACAGATAGGCGTCTCACTGATGCCAAGCACATAGAAATGCTTGGCAAAAATGTAATGGCCCGTAATTACGCCCGTTAGCCTTCTGCAATCATTTCTCCTTAAGGATAAGAAAAATGTTGCGGACTTTTTGCAGACATCAGGGCGTACGGGCTTAGTCATCCTGCATACTGGATATTCCCTCCACCTGCGACTGTGTACGTTAAAGACCCAGTCATTGATGTCAGATTTGACCGTGGAAGCAGGTAGACCTAAGGCGGGTTCAGGTCCTGAGAAACTCTTATCTGAGCCTCTTTTAGCGAGTTCGTCGGAGATCTCGTTTCCTGGAATTCCAGATTGACCTGGAACCCATACAAGCCTAAGTGAATTTAGTCTTCCGACTTTGTTCAAAAAGGTCTTGAGATCATGCACTAATTTGGAGTTGGCTAGAGGATTGGACACAGCTTTGTGTGCAGCTTGGCTCTCACTGCAGACGCATATGCTTATCTCTGATTGAAAGACAGCGCTCAAAGAAAATTCCAGCGCCGGATCCCTGTTCAGTCCTGGAGCCATCTGTGAAAATGCGAAGACATTCCATTCCAGGTTCAGTGTCTTGCCAAAGCCAGTTCTGACGCCATGGAAATGTGACTGTGTAGTTACATCGCAGTAGAATGGCAGGTGTCATTGCGTCAGAAGGCATATCCATGAGACGGGGGTCGTAGGATATTTCTCCCGCAAGTACACTTTCACTCCAATGCGAGTTGTACCAAAGACCATTCCTCTTTAGGCGAGAAATAGTTTCCAGTGCACACCCTCTGACATATATGTCAAGTGGTGGAAGATTCATCATAGCATCTAGAGCAGCTCTCGGTGTGCTGGGGCAAGCCCCGTGCAGCTGAAACAGACCGCTCTTTGGAGTTTGGTGAGTAAAGCCACAGCGTGTTTGCGTGTTAGCCTGCTACACCAAACAACCGATGCATATGAGATTATCGGTCTTACCATTGCCGTGTAGATCCGAAGGACCTTTTTTGGCAATAAGCCCCATGTTTTGCCAAAGGCACCTTTGCATTGCCAAAAAGCTGACAGCGCTTTGGTGGTTTTGGACTCAACATGTTTTGACCAAAGAAGTTTGCTATCTAGGATGACTCCCAAATACTTAGCTTCCTTGGATATCGGGATGGGAATGCCTTTTAGCACCAGCCAGTATTTTTCCTCCTTCTCATGAAGAGAACGACATCAATCTTAAGAGGATTAACCGACAGCCCATTTCTCGTGCACCAGTCTTCGATCACGTCTAGCGCCGCCTGCGCTTTGAGACAGACATTTGCTAAACATGAGCCGACAGAGAGAACAGCAACATCACCCGCATAGGCATGGGCATAGATTTCAGAGGCATTGAGAGCATCTAGCAGAGAGTCGACCACCATGCACCATAACAGCGGAGACAAGACGCCACCTTGCGGGCAGCCCCTCTTTACTCTAGACTTGACAAAAGCTGCCTCAATGTCGACGAAAATGCCTAGTACGTACTCTTTCCTTTCGAGAGCGCAGTCAATTCTCCCTACTAGGTTTTGAAGCGCAGTCTCGCAGGATTTTCCGCGCTGATAAGCATGTTGCATGTCCGAGAGAGGATGCATTCGAAGGGCAACCTTCCATGCTTTTCAGCAAGAAGGATGTTAGATTGATTGGTCTAAAACTCTTGGCTAGTGAGTAACCTTCATTCCCTATTTTGGGTATAAAGACCACTTTCACCGCGCGCCAAGGAATAGGTATATAGGCAAGTGCCTAGATAAAAAACCACTGTTTAAAAAAAATGTTACGTTTTTCTATTGATTTGAAGTGACACCTCTTATTGGATAACCCTATTTATAAGTCACCCTTCGTCTGAATGGCGTTTAAGCTGATTGGTCATTGCAATGAAAGTGCTAATACATTAGTTCTAAGTTCAGAGATGTATGAAAACCTAAATCGTCGGTCTGTGAAGAGTGCTTTATAGCATACCTATATGAAAGTGATAGGCAAATAGCTTGAATACATATTATGTAGTCTGACATCCATACATAAGTACTTACCACTTTGCCATTACTTCAGAAAGTATCAAGAATTCGTCTTAGCAAAAGCCCTAAGCTATCTTTTACAATCACATTTCAAGCGACTTGTTCACATTTAACGACTGTTATAAGGTAAGCCAAAAGTTTGTTCAATGCTCATCTACATAGCTTCCCTCTTTTGGAATGAAAACAAACCATGAGAGAAAGTAATCTCAGCCCGCGGCAACGACTTTTAAAATCCAGTAAGCGGCGATCAAGTGTCCCGAGCCGAAAAAGAAACGCGAGTCCCAGGAGAAGGCGCACGAAAACCACGACCAGTAGTAAATCCAACTCGGCCAAACACACTTCATAATAAATCATCTCTCCAGTACGCACATTATCGAGAAGGAAAAAAAACCGAATTTTCACAAAAATTAACTCGTTCCCAAAATTGACTTGATTCTTATTTATGGCGACTGGCGGGAGCCCCAAAAAGGATGTGATCACTACATAACCATAACCATAACCATAAGCGTCATCATTACACATTACACACTACCCCCTTCCGAGTGGGTCGAGGCACGGTTCGAGTGGAATATTTATCGCCTCGCCAAATGCGTGACTTGCGCACAAAATCTGCTCAAAATTTACGGTGATGCATTTAATTGTTGAATGATTTATGAATTCGGGCCAGAGGCGTTAATAAATACTTAGCAATTTGTTATTGAATCAACCATATCCACCACGAACCCGACAGTGGTTCGAGCACGGCATCGTTTCCAGGGATAATCGTGGAAGTGAAGTCACGATACTGGGTAATCCGTGTCGAGTGAGTGAAAACTTTCGCCGCACACTGTTGGTTTTCGGAAACGATGAAAGGCTATCCAAAAGCCCGTACACCACCGAGAGACCCGAACGAGATACACTTGAAATGGAGTGGTCAACAACAACATATCAACCGCCAAGAGGCACAAAGCACAAGCACCCGAAAAAACCAGTGAACCAATAGCAAAAAAAAAAACACAAATCCCCAGCGATACTTGTATCCATACACTCGCTATACTCAAGGGGTTTCATTAAAATCTCTCGGACGCAATCAAAGCCACATACGGGGACTGGGTGGACGTTGGACGGATAAGTGTGTTGATGGATCCGTTGTGTGGGTAGGCAGAAGCCCCGAAATTGAAATGAATGTGCAACATGAATTGCACTTGAGTTCTATTGTGCTATTCCCATCGGCACTCGAGCTGCCGACTTGACAGCACCGCCATCATCATAATCCGCTGGAGAGATGTTTACCACTAAAAAACCATCTCATATGGCACCGCACTCACCTTACTCATCCATTTATAGCACCTATACCTGTTGTTGTTGTGGTTCTTTTGAATCACACACTCTGCCGGATCACCTCACATCGATCTTGATGAAGTAGGAAGCGGTCTTCAACTGTCACACACCGGTCATTTGGTTCATTTCGTTCATCAGCATGTCCGTCAACCGGTGAGGAATAACGTCCACAACACAACGAGACAAGATGCTCGTGCAGTTGCTTGAGTTTGACGGTAAATCGGTCGGTGTTTGGAAGTGAACCATCAATATCTGACAAGTGCTTCTCAAGTGCCAGTAATTTTCTTATCCGCTCGCTGAAAAGTCATCTCGTTCTTGTCGAGTTGCGCCTCTGGGTGCTTTGAATATTAGATCTCCTGTGCGTGTGTACGTTACTCTCGTTCGTCATCTTCATTGCTTCATCGTATCCCTGCTCGCGTCCCGTCCCATTTCATTATAATCAACTTTAAAATGGAGACGATGACTTGCAAATTAAATGAGAAATCTTTGAAGTTCACCTGCGCGTACAGAGATTCTTGTTGAATATCAGTCGCTTCTGAGGCAGCAGCAGCAGCTCACTACCGATGATGATGATGATGATGATGATGAACTGGTTTCGTCGGCGAAATAAGGTGTCTGTCTGTTTATCCATGTTGTGTTCAACCGAAATCAAGATAATGATGATGATGATGATTCGCTTCGAGATTCAGATACAGTGTGTGGAGTACCGCATCCGCAGAAGCAATTTTGTGCTTGAAAACAATTTCAAGTATCCAAACAGACGCAGCTGTGGCTGTAGCCGACAGTTAAGACCGCGGGCTACGGCAAATCGCGGCTTAATCTGAAATCTGACTTCACCTGAAGCTGTTTACGAGTGTGCAGTGGATGGCGGGGAATCTGCATTAAAACCAGAGTAATGGTCATTATGCTATAGAGATTTACTTCTGGAACGTTTTTCGGCAGAGATGTTCTGCCCACTTTATTTGGTATGCGCTTCTGGTGAATGGGGTGCCATCGTTGCTTTTTTCGTTTACTGCAGGGCCGAATTGGTTTGGACGGAGCAGGGCGCTAGATTTTGTTTTTTAAGACGTTGCCAGACCTGTTTTGACGTTCATCATATAGTAAGATGCTTTAGGTGTTCGTTATACATATCCCAGCGGAAATATTGCAGATGAAAAGGTCATAGCGACCTCAGTCGTTCAAGAATCAGTGGCCTGGAAAAATCCCATAAGGACTGCAAAACTTTATATCACTACTACTGAGTCTAAAATAAGCTCGCGATCGCACAACGTATGCAAAGAAGAGCACCATGGACAGTGCTTAAAGCATTGACTACCGACGTCGATGAGAAGGGGTCTCAGTCCCGCAATAATCCAGTAAATAAAGTAACCACTTTTTCACGTCTTGCCATAGCCACACACAAATAAAGACCTCTCTAAAATTACAGATAACTTTTATTTGGAAAATCGCCGATATCATAGGGCTGCGTGTAACCTTGATGGCTGGCACCAGAATAAACAAACTGTTTGGCTAGAAATGTACAGATCATGCTTCATGACATGATTCAAACATGTTTATTAGCATGTTTGCCAACATAACGGAGAAACAATTGAGTGAACCCGTGAGACTATACAAGTCTCACAACTTTTCGAATTCACCTAAATAAACTTGCTGCAAATGTTGCCGCTAAAAATAATTTTTTAAGGAACCTTTCCCATTCATAGGAATTATAAGCTTTACACAAGCCCTGAAAGAAAAACCAAAGTAGTATCAATCCTTGACACATAAATCATTTCTTTTCCAACTAATCGAGCCTTTTTTTTCACCTAGAGTATACAGCCAATAGCACCGTAAACTTTTTTAAAATTGTCTTTATAAGACAATGGGATGGGATGAACTCGCCGGAGCCAAGCTACAATTCCAGATCTTCTGCCTTGAATTTTGCAAACTTTTACCTGGAAATCAGGAACAACATTAGTTAGGATGCTAAAACCGGTCGCTATAAGCTCAAGATCATGTACTCCATAACACAGCCTAGTTTCAGACTCATAGCTACTCGGCATGTTTGGTTTGATATATGTATGTATACGTACGGACAGACAGACGGACAAGACAACGTCTACTTAATTTATCATGTCTCGCCCTTGAAGTGTGTACCAGTGTCAAGCATCTAGCACATACGCGAATGCCTATCTTCTCACCCGTTCTAACGTAACGTAGGTAAAAACAAAATTTCACCAAATCAATGAATACCTCAAAACCCCCCACGATTTTGATAACCTAGATGTAAATGATACTATATATACTCTATATTTTACAGGGAAATATTTAACTCTATCTCTCTTTACGTTCCCTTTTGCTAACACAAAACTTTGTCTACTTCCCCACTCTGGTACTCATATAATCGCAGGCTCCGTTCCCTAAGAGACAAACTTTCGTACTCAACTCCCTAATGACTTTTCTAGCTAAATGAGCAGCTATCTCCACTTTACCGACCTTGACAACTCCATCTATCAAAGGTATTTAGCTGAAACGTAAACCAATCTTACAAGTCATCCTAAGCTCTTCTTTATATTTGTTAACTGCAACCTTTTTTAAGCAATCTTTCGCCGATGACTCCTTTGTTCCGGATTTCGTTTATTTCGATTATTTACCGAATTTCTTCCTTGGACCATTTCTTCCTCGGACAGTCGATCCCTGCGTCATCGAAAACAAATTAAATCAACTTAATAAGGAATTCACTCCTGGACCTGACGGTCTTTCTGCCATATTTCTAAAAAAAAATGCTCTTCAACCTTCTTTCTCCCTCCCTCAAAAATCCTCAGTTTATCCCTATCTCTAATTCCCCCAATTGTGGAAAACCTCATTTATAACCCCTATACACCAAAAAGTTTGGAGGATGATATTAACAACTATCGTCCCATTGCCAAACCCTCACGTATACCAAAACTCTTCAAGAGTAATTTGTACGAAATTCTAAGCCTTTATTCTCCCCTAGACAACACGGTTTCCTATGTAAATTTACAACCACAAACCTTGTTGAATTTGTGTCTTTTACTCTCTCAGCCCTAGAAAATGTCAAAGAAGTCGACGTTATTTCAACCGATTTCAGTAAAGCTTTTGATAAAATCTTACATAGACTGATACTGTTCAAATTGTCCACCTTTGGCTTCGACCCCATTTCTTTGAAGAGAATATCTTCTTACCTGGAAAATCGCTATTACATTGTTCGTTTTAGGTCTGCCTTTTCTAACCTTTTCTTAGCTTCCTCCGGCGTCCCCCAAGGCAGCCATTTAGGTTCACTTCTTTTCGTTCTTTCCATAAACGATAGTGAAATGGTGATATCTCATTATATGCTGACATCATCATGACGACATCAAGTTCCTCAAGACCATTACCTCCAGCCATGAATCTTCCCTTATTCAATCCGATTTAATAGTGCAATTGACCCAACTCTGTCTCTATCGACACTAACCCTCGCAGCGTATGAAATCCCCGTCTCTTCTATCTACCCAGCCCGTATTCTTATGCCTAAAAATCCGTCTTTTTAATCGCCCCTCTCCCGTTCTTCTTAGTTTGAGTGAGATTAAGAGTGTTTTGATTAACAAATGGGAGTGAAATTTGAATTTTTTCTTATTCGCCACAAATTTTCTCTTAAAGCGTAGCTTTTAGTATAGTTATTTCTGGAAATTATACTAACTTCGTACTTTGGTATGAAAAAAACGTTTCGTTGAAAGTTATCGTATTTTAGCAAAAACGTAACAATATTATCGTCGGGCTAAGTAGAATTGGTTTACATATTTCAAAAGTGCTGATTTCTTTGGTAAGATTAAGAACGACCTGGACAGCTAAAAAAACAAACAAACAATAAAGTATTGAAGGGACTGCTGAATAAGACTTATGAAAAATATTTCAAGCATTATTTGAATCATTAAGAGTTGGGAGTTGGGAATGATCAAACAACAAAGAAACCGGGTCCCATACGAACTAATGACAAGGAAGGACGAAATGCTTTTTTCACCTGTGAATAGCTGCTTCAACAAACATTATCACTGGCGATAAAAACCTGTGCATTAAACATTCCAAAACGCCAAAAATCATGGGTTAAACTCAACGTCAAATATCAACTGATCTATGGCGATGCTCTGTATTTGGCGCGATCGGAAGAGTGTAGTTGGCTAAAAGCTACTCCAATGAATGACAAATATGCTCGTCATAACATCGCTAAATCTCCGCCGTATTCTCCAGACATTGCAGACTCATGACTTGCCCGAGCAAAAGCTTACTTTCTATAAGGATAAGAAAACAAATTAGGCGATTCGTTGATTGCATTTAAAGTCGAGGCGGTCTTCCGACACGGTATCTGTAACCTGCGCGAAAGATCGGAAATAGTAGGCGCTACGAATTAACATCAACTTCAAATAGTAGATCAGTGATTGAAGTCAAGGAGGCTGGAAAGACAATATTCTATAACACTTCAACGAATTTTGGGTCGGGACTTGATCCTACACCTTTACAACTGCCCCAGGAGCTCAAAGGTTATGACCATAGACAACGTCATTTGTTTGCTGACTGGGCTTCGGAACGTTTGGAAGAGGACCCCAATTTAGGCCGAAAAATCATCTTTAGCGACGAGGCGCTTTTTTTAATGAATGGGTATGTTAGCAATCAAAATTGCCGTATACGCGACGTCACCAACCCACACGAGACTCACCAGGTGACAATACATCCTCAAAAAGTTATCGTTTGATGTAGATTTTTTGCCCGGCGGCGTCATTGGTCCGTGCTTTTTCGAAAACGAAGTTGATGAGGCGGTCACCGTCATTGGCGAGGGTTACAGAACTATTATAACCAATTTCTTATGGCCTGAATTGGACCATATTGACCTAAACGACATGGGATTGCAACAGGATGTCGCTCCGTGCCACACAGTCACGATTGACTTTCTGCATGAGCAATTTGAGGGTAAGGTTATCTGTCTCAGAGGTGGCGTGAATTGGCCACCAAGGTCATGCGATGTGACCCCACTAGACTTTATCTTGTGTGATTTCCTGACGTTGCAGGTCCATGCGAATAAACCACAATCGACCAATGTTCTTAAGACCAAAATTCATTCAGTTAAAGTTGTTCTGCCTAATAAAAAGAATTTCAGACTAAAAAAGAACAAAAAAGAAATCCGCTGTAGCATGGTAATCATTGCCCTGCCCCCATAGTAATATATAGGTAGCTTCTGCAAATTTGTCAGAAGCAGGCAAGAGACTCTTGTTGTTGCTAAAGTTAACGAGCGCGTTTGACTCTTTATCTCTTTGATAAGTGATATGGCGATATCATGTACCACACTTTAAGCTATTATTATGGCTCCGGCAGGAAAACAAGATGGGATCAGCTCGCCGGGAGCCAATATAAAGGGTGGTCCAACGAAAACGCATGATAATTGTAAATAAAACAAAAAGTTTTGAGAGAATTATCTTAATAATTTTTTTTATGATAGAAGGATCTATGACAATTATGTGTGAAACAAAGTATCGGCCAAATGCTCGCCACGGCTTCGGTGGCATACCTCTATCCGATGGTCCACGGCGATTGAATTTCTCGCGCAAAAGAGCAATTGTTTCGTTGGCTGTGTGGCAAGTGGCACCATCCTCTTGGAAGCACATATCGTCCAGGTCCATATCCTCAATTTCTGGCCACAAGAAGTCCGTTATCATCTGGCGATAGCGGACACCATTCACGGTAACTGCTTGGCTGACCTCATTTTCGAAGAAGTAGGGCCCGATGACGCCGCCAGCCCGTAAACCGCATCAAACAGTCACTCTTTGTGGGTGCATCGGCTTTTCAACAATCACTCGTGGATTCTCATTTGCCCAAATGCGGCAATTCTGCTTGTTAACGAATCCACTGAGGTGAAAGTGTGCCTCGTCGCTGAAGATAATTTTCTTTGTAAAGTCACCATTCACTTCTGTCTGTTCAACCAACCATTCGGCGTATTGACGACGCTTGAAATGGTCAGTAGGCTTCAGCTCTTGAGTCAATTGAACCTTGTAAGCGTGTAAATTCAAATATTAATTCAAAAATCGCATCAGTGATGTTCGTGAGATGTTCAATTGTTGGACACGACGATGAGTCGAGGTTGACGGCTCATCTGCCACACTATCGCGAACAACAGCCATGTTTTCCGCAGAACGAACGGGGCGATCATGCACAGGTGTTTTCACATTTCCCACAGACCCGGTTTGCTGAAATTTGCGCACAATTCTACCGATTGTGGACACATTTGGTCGATTATGTTGACCAAAAAAAACACGAAGTGCACGAAATGCATTTTGATTTGAACGCCCATTTTCGTAAAAGGCTTCAACAATCTTAACGTCAATTATGTACCTCTCCATGGTTGAATTTGTCAAACACTGAAACAAAGATATGTCAAATTAAGTTGGGCAAAAAAACTTGACGTTAAGATGTGACTCACAATTAACATCGTGCATTATGGTTGGACCGCCCTTTACAACTCCAGATCTCAGGAACCACAGTAGAGTGCCAGTAGAGGCACTTTATTAGCTTAATGCAAGCCATGCATAAAAAAGTAAATAACTTCATAAACTTATTAACTAGGTGACTGGGTGGATACGATTAAGGAGAGGGTGAAGGGTTGTGGTATAGGGCAATTCTAACGCTGGACTTTTTGAGGTGAAGGTCGTAAAGATTGGTGTCAGCTTTGGGTAGCATTCTGGACGGATTTGTTACGGAAATGTTTACGGATGTTTATACGGAAAAGGGGCATGGACTAAAGGTTACAGTCGGGACCGGGAGGGAGTAGTCGTCTTTTAGGTTGCGTATTTTTTCAATGATTAGGTCGTGAGTTATGTTCAGTGAGACAAGAGACGTCTGGGGGCAGTCTTTCAAATATTGAAAATAGTCATGATCAGGTTAAAAATCCTAGTCAGTGAATGATTGGCTGAAGAAATGATCAAGGAAGTTGGCGATTATTTCGGGTTCCTTGGAAGAGTTTTTGAGAAAATTAATTGTAACGGGGTAGTTATCGGTTTTTCTTTTTGTAGTAATGAAGTTAAAGAAACACTTGGGGTCAGAGATCGTATCGGAGGTAGAGTGATTCACATAACTGTGCAAATTTAGTGTAGGACTGCATGTAATGAGAAAGGTCAGATGCAGAGCATCTAATCTAAAATAGGCGTGCCAATTTTTGTTTCTTTTATTGCGCAAAGAGCGTAGTTCCTTGGAATATCAGGGCGGAAATGAAGTGTAGTTCTTTTTTTGCGAGCATGGGATTGAAAGAATGAAGCAGCTGAGGATTTTCGTGTAAAATAGCGCAAGGGTTTCGTTTAAGGATATGTGTGAGTTAAGGTTAATGAGTAAGTTAAAATTAACAGATTATTTAGTTTTGCGAAGTCAGCACAGAATTAAGTCTCGAGTGAAGTAGCTAGGGTTCTCAAACCGGTTGCTATGAGCGCAGAATCATGTACTCTATAACACAGCCAAGTTTCAGACTCATAGCTAGTCGGCAAGCATGGCTTGATATATACATACGGAGAGACGGACAGCCAGGTAAGCCTTTACATAAGCCTTCCTTATACTAGCTTTGCAAGGCAGAAGACTAAAAAGTAAAATGCCATACTCGTAGATCATTCCAAATTCTACTGTAAAATATTTCTTAGATAGCTCACCCCACCGCTGATGTGCGATCACTGACTGTGATGAACGCTGACGCTCGAATCACTGTTGAATTTATTTCTTTCTCATTGCTGTTCCATGCGCTATGTACACATGTGGATGCAAAATAAAGCCAACCGAAACACAATTAACGCCTTCGGTTTTCTATTATTCTTCCGCAAAGTGTGTTAAAAAAATAACAGGAAATTCAGGGTAATTTTCTTAAAATTGTTTTCAATCGACCTGTTGACCCAGACTGCATCCATTGGACTATGACTTCGGCTTCTGTCTATAAGCGTATAATAGGTGTCAATGATTCTACATCCTAACTGGCTTTATTTTACGACTCCTGGGCAATATTCATTCGCCACTCTTTTTTGTTTTTTTGTCTTCAAAATTTTGGAGCAATTTTTTTACCGCCGAATGACTGAGCAATATGTTAACGTCATCAAAAACTTTCTTTTATTCAATCATCATTTTGTTAATTTTTTTACATATTTACCGGTAGTTGATATTCAGGGGACTCCGTGCAGGGACGGGTTCAGAATATCTCTGCAGCGATACCTCTCGCTTGTCGTAAAAGGCGACTAAAAAAAAGGTAAACAAAAATCACATCTAGGCAATTTAGAAAACACCAAGGTGAGCCTAGGGACACATATACCACCATTAAACTGCCCCACAAGTGTACATGCAAATCAGTGGGTTGACACGACTGGAGATCACCGGGGTTGTAAGAGTAAGATCAAACAAACAAAATCTGGAGCATGCCCGTGTCAAAAAAAAAAAAAAAACAGGCAGGCCGAAAAACAATTGGTGCAAACAAATGCAAAAACACCAGCATTTGATTGGCCTCAGCTATGAAGTAATCCCAAACCGGGAAGCCTGCCGCTACTTTCTGAGGTCAAATCGGCGGACCCCACAAGCGGACCAGTAGGAATGCAGTTAAGTGGGAAGGTTATGGTCCTACACTTCTGACCATAACAACGACGGAAAAAAGGAAAAGAAGAAGTTGATATTCAGGGGCGCCAAGGCGCTCGTTAAATGCTTATTCCACTCCACCATTTATGTCTCACTCTTATAGCCAAATTCAATGCACACTCTCTGATCCATGCCGAAAATAATAACAGACTAAATGTATATCAGTGGAAAAATCCAGCGAATCAGACAAATAAAACCTGCGAAATCATAAAATTCCTGTGACTTTTTGAACACACCTTGGGTATGGATGGCTTGCATTGATTACACGCATGGCTTACACTAATCTAATGCCTGGGTTCATATGCCTGGCACACTAACGTGCCTTTACTAGCCGTTTTTTCTTTGTGAAACCTAGCGCAAAGTCATCATTGATAACTTACCAGTTACCGAGTTATCCGCCAGTCCATCAGTTTACTACATTTTTCGTCAAGCTCAGACAAGTACTTTTAGATTTAAAGTTGAATTCTGACCACAGCATCATACTCCAGTCAGCCAGCCAATGAAAACAGTTCATTTTTATAGAACAGGATTGATCCCTGACTATCGCATAATTTTAGAAAATTAAAAATCTCTCAAATTCTCCAAAATTGTTTATACAAATTCGTTCGAATTATTTTGGACTCCTGTTGCTAGTGTTCCATCTCCTAATCAACAACCAACGAAAGGTTATTTCTTAAATTTCAAAGACAAGAACAATTCATTTATATAATATTTCCGGCGCCCCACGCCCTCGCCATTCAGTCAAATCCAGCCCTGCATGTGCCACATGGGATGAGTGAGTGAAGTGCCAAATGGTAGGTATGATTGTTCTGTCCTTACCTTTCCCGGTTCCTCTTTCTTCGTTTCATGTTTTTGTTTTGCGTTCTTTTATTAATAATCACTGCCTCGCCATCTAACGTCAACTGTTGTGTGTAGTTATTGAATTCCTTAATGTATCTAGATACGATTATAATTGCTTTCAGCAATTCTTTTGATTCTTTCTTCTTCGGACACGTCGCTACCATTTTCTGAAATTGCTTCTGTATGAGCAGCGGCTTTCGTGTTACCGGCGCGTCTAGATTAAAGAACATTACCATAATTTCTCGCCGATGCGCGTATGTATCTATGAGATGTTGAAATGGTTCTGCGCTCGGAGGAGTTGTGGAATTGCGAGACTTTTTTTTAACGCTTTAAGGGCCTTTGGGTACATAATCAGCAGGTGATTCTCATTATATTACGAGGGAGTCATCGGCAGTATTTTATAGATGTGAGACTTTAATTATAGGAAAGTGTTTGCGTTGAATTACAACGATTGAGGCTGGTTGACAGCCTGCTTAAGTACTGTTTGTCGTGCGTATATGTATCTACTCAACCGGCGTATGTGATGGTAGTGGAACGGAAGTGAGCACTTTACGTTTACTATACCGGGCGAGGCATATAAAAACCCAAACAGAGAACCACAGACCAGCAAATTTCTTATTACAGCCACTCCGGCTAAATCATAGCCTTCTGCCTGTAGCACAAGTACTGTGCGCATGGACGGATAACTCTGCACTTGTGCGCCTAATTATGCCCAATGCCGGACCTATAAAAACGTACCAACCCCCTAGGCACTCACATTCCATTTTATTCCCTCTCCAACCAGCGTTGAGTGATAAAGGCAATGCAACGGAAAAATATAAAAAAAAATATCGATAATCATGGGTTATCAATACGAAAGGCATAAAGCAGTCTTCTGCTATTGCAGTGGCACATTTTGCATCCATGAGGCATAGTGCAGTGAAGCCTCAATCCGGTGATCCGACCAAGTCAGCAAGAAATCCACTCAGCCAGTGAGGATGTAGTCAGTAGACCACAATTTCAGCACATGCCATAAGTTTTTCTTTTCTTTTTTCTTGATTACCTTCATAGCTTTTGGGATCTTTTGTCTTGGACTTTTTGTTGCGCTGTTCGTGGTTCATTCAATCGCAGGAATTATTGCCGGAATGAAGTACTCCTGGAACGCCCCGTGCTGCAACCGTTGATGTGTGGAGAACCGCTCCTCCTAACAACCACCTTGGACGGAGTGATAATTTTCATTTAATACCGGAGCTGCATTCGTGGTATGATGGCGGGGCAATAGGAGCAGGCGGTGAAGGTTGTGATGGGATATTTGATTTGAAAGCAAACACTAAGCAGATAGGTTTCTGATTTCGGGGCGAGCTGAAAGCCATTCCTCGAGGAAAATTACCGAGTTTTCTAGGTGCGAACTTATTGATGAGTTCTGCGGCGGAAAGTGATACATTCAGGTTGCTGTCGGCACGAAAACTTCGTCGGCGTCTTGTTTTTGGGTCAATTGCTATGGGGAGCAGTCAGCGGAACAAGTGATGGAATGGAATCCACTTCGCTTTTTGCTCATGACTTATAGAGGAAATAAAGATCTGTTAAAGTTATTATTTTGACTTGGTTTATAATTCACAGTAAATTCTGCATTTTGGTCTTGGACTCTAGAAATGGAAGCAGGGCGCAGATAAAAAATCGTCTTTCTCCGTGAGTGTCATTCCGTCACTATGAGACAAGCAATAGGAATTCAAGGACTAACCCTATTCATCGTGTTTCACTGGTGAGCTTGTGGTACCTTTCTTCCGTGGGCTATATATCGCTCTCAACTATCTGGAACATCACCTTATTCACTATATTTTAATCAATTTCCTACCATCATCGCAAAACTATTCGCAATCACGTTGTACGACTGGCGCTAATGACCACAATGACTCCACACTCCATACGACATCCCATTGCTCGTGTTCAATTCAATATCAAACATCATCTCTCCCATCCATGCTACTGATACTCCCCTTAACATTTCGATCTCGCGCTACTGCCTTACCACAGAACTGCTGTCTTGTGTTTCTCTTCCTAATCTCACCATAGTACCACTTAATCAATAAACACTACCATCGCAATGCATCTCTTTGCCTCACTTAATTCCTCGACTCAACTGAAGTCCAATTAAGACTTGCTACAAGTACATAGTCGGTTCAGGGCATGCCACCCGCCAGTATGCCAATACGATGACAATAGATACCACTGAGTAATTGTTGCGTCCATGCAAGCAGCCTTGAGCAGGACATGGACGTTCTGGCATAATTGGCCGACTGGCGCCATATGTGAAGGCGCATCCAGTTGCATGTCATCAACGGCAGGCGGACAATATGAATGTCATAAGCAAAAGGCATTGGGCATCAACGATGGATACCATAACGACACGTCAAAAGTGAGACGGAACGGCCCAACCTTCGAAGACTGTTTGTTTGTTGCTCGAACAACGTGGTTGAGTGGCAGCAATGGCAGCGACCAAGCAGTGGCATGCAATATGCCGGCAGCGCTGAACGAGATTTCCTTTATGATAATTGTTTCGGTAGAACCTCCATGTACACCCAACTCGGTTCAGAGTATTTCTGTTGGAAATATCTATCATTGAGCTAATAGCCACCTCAAAGACAGAACTATGCCGCCGGGGCACACTTGTGTTTCCATCTCGGCTGCCCTGTGCTTTACAGTATTGTCTTCGTTCATTGTTTCTCATTTCTTGTCTTTTCCCAGTTTTTTTCTCTTTTTTTTGGGATAATTGGCAGTTGGGCTGCCATATCGTCTTATAATTTCCCCGGATATCATTGCTGGATGGAGATTATGTGCACGCAACAGACGGAGAACGCCGCTGGCTGGGCAGAAATGACTTGGCTTACCTATTGAAAAGCATATCTTTTTGTTTTCTATACGTAGATACATGCATTTAGGAGCGGATAAAAAATTGAATGAAGCGTAATAATGGTGCAATTCCGGCGGGCTTAATGCTGAGACTTCTGAAGACTATTTCGAAGATGTTTAAACGCCGAACATAAATTATTTTATTTATTTTTTAATCGAGCCTCTTGAGGCCAGGAGCAGCCTAATGCTTTGGGTGTAAGGGTTTGGGTTGATTGAGTTTTTGAAATTAGTGGAAATGAAATTCTGATTTCAATATTGAACGACCTACCATTAAGATAATTCCGTTTTGTTGCTTTCGAAACACTTGGGCAGATGATGCAGCCTTTTATGGAGCGGTGTCTTAGTTACATCGGTAAGGTCAAGTATTTCGTCAGTAATGCCTCATTTCAAGTCCGTCAGATTCGGGTAAACTATTTCAAATCGCTTCAGCCTTGTCGAAACCGACTATAGGAAGCTTACTAGACCGGATAATGAAGGTCTATTCTGTCTGCAAACTATTACTGGTAAACTTGAGGATATTTTTACTTTGTCTACGAATGGTATTGCGGTTCGTTTTTGGGACGCAAACCATGCCAACATGACGACAATTGATTTTCCTTCACCTGGTCAGATCGAAGACCGTTCGGCCCTTATCAAGTATTGTGGACGGATGCTTACAAGTGCATTTGAGGTGCGGATCGTTAACATATCGTAGTACCATAATATTTTATTGGTGCAACATGTGACACCGATCTACACATGTTCAAAAAGTAATAGGAATTTTCGTCTTTCACGAAACCTTTAAGCAGAATTGAAAATTGTCCAAAGTAGATATTATGCAATTATGCCAGTGCTTTTCCAAGTTCTCATGTTTTGGAATCAATTCTTTGGAACAGCATCCAGCTCTCCCCCTTTTACGTGTTAAGGACAGGGTAGTCCTGGCTTGCGAAATGATATCCCTTTAAGGTCCTGGTCATTAGTGGGAATGCAACACTCTGGCATCTAAAGGGTTTTTCAATAAGGGTGGGTAGATGTTGAAATGAAATAAAGCAAGCTGTGTATGAGGTGTAAGCAAAATTGGGGTACAAATTAATTCGGTCCGTTTTCAAAAGATGGCTCCACCTGCAAGTTGTGGCTGATCTTATAAGCGATTACCTACTTCATTGGAAAGGTGTGACATCTGTCAACAATAATTAGTGTGCATCAGCGTCTGTTTCTGACAACGACATTGTTCGAAAATGTCCGGATTTGTCTTAAATAAACAGCATTTGCGGGAAGTTTTGATTTTCCTTTTTAATTGGAAGAAAAGTGCAGCTAAAGCCCATTGAATGCTTGTAGAAGTTTATGGTGAATCTGCTCCGACCGATAAATCATGCAGAGAGTGGTTTCGACGCTTCAAAAGTGGTGATTTTAGCGTCGAAGACAAAGAGCGTCTTGGCCAGCCCAAAAAGTTTGAAGATGAGGAATTGGAGGCTTGCTTTACTGGATCAAGTTCTGTGCCAAACGCAAAGTGAACTCGCAGAATCGTTGGGAGTGACTCAGCAAACAATTTCCGTTCGGTTTAAGAAATTTGGATTTATTCAAAAGCAAGGAAATTGGGTGCCGTACGAGTTGAAACCGAGAGAAGGCGATTTTTCACCTCGGAACTGCTTCTTGAAAGACATCAAAGGAAGGGATTTTTGCACCGGATCGGGACTGGAGATGAAAAGTGGATATACTACGATAACCCCAAGAAGAAAAAATACTATGCAAAGCCTGGTGAACCCGTTCCATCATCGTCTACATCGACGCCAAAGAAAAACATCCATGGTTCAAAGGTCATGCTCTGCATATGGTGGGACCAGACGGATGTGGTGTACTATGAGCTGCTAAAACCAGGCGAAACCATTGATGGGAAACGTTATCGACTACAAAACGGCCAGAAACGACCGAAAGGCATGACAAGGTGATTTTGCAACATGATAACGCTCGGCCCCACGGGGCTGTAGCGGTCAAAAACTACCTGGAAACGCTGAAATTGGAGGTCTTACCCCACCCGACGTATTCTCGAGACCTTGCTCCTTCCGACTACTGGCTTTTTCGACGGATGCAAAACGATTTGGGGGGTCACCGGTTCGGGTCTTTTGAAGAAATCGAAGAATGGCTGGAATGATTGGATCGATGCCAGAGAGGACTCATTTTTTAGAGAAGGTATTCGAAAATTACCAGAGAGATGGAAAAAAGTTGTCGCTTCCGACGGACAATCTTTTGAGTGATGTATTTTTCTGGGTAGTGCAATTTTCAGTTATTCTTCCCATCAGAACGGATTGGAGCGATGACCTGTGTTATGTTCACCTTAAGGGCATCGGTCGATTGTGATTTATTCGCAGGAAACCCCATAAGAGAAAGTCTGGCAATGTCAAATCGCATGAGTTTGGTGGCCAAATCACGTCACCACTGCGACAGATACTCGTAACTTTACCCTCAAATCGTTCATGCAGAATGCCAATCTCGGCGTTGGCTGTGTGGCACGTTGTGCCGTCCTGCTGAAACTACATTTCACCTAGGTTCATATGGTTCGATTTGGGCCATAAGAAATTTATTACCATCGTTCTGTAGCGCTCGGCATCGACGGTGACCAGCTCAAGAAAGTCGTTTTCGATGATTTTTCGGCCAAAGTTAGGGTCCTCTTGCAAACGCTCCGAAGCCCCTTCAGCGAACAAACGGCGTTGTGTATGAACGTTGGTCATGAACTCTGAGCTCCTGTTGGATCTTGTACGGGCGTGGGCCCGAGTCCCGACGCAAAGTTCGCCAAATTGAAGTCTGCGAAAGGCCAAAATCTTATGCACGGCGGGAATTAACTGTCTCAGGTTCTCGGCCGATCTTGAGTTCCTTTGACCTATGGATGTAGGAACCGGTCGTCGCAAATTTTGCAACGGAACGTTGAAAAGTCGACTGTGGGGGCCACCACATGCATTATCGTGGTGCAAAAGCTTCAACACTTTGCGACAGATTTAGAGGTTTTTTCGTTGCACTTTTCGATCTTTTTTCGGCCTTGAAGATCCAGGATAAAAATTTAACTATTAAACCTTAGTTTCATAGTTTTCTTTTTTCATTTAGAGTTTTCCGAACTATTTCCATTCGTTGCGATATTTGTGTGAAATTAAAAAGTTTTGGAACAAATTTACTGACACATGTTCATACCCCAAAACCCCGAGAAAAATGTATGATATGAGCAAACTTACGAGTATATGCCATCGTCTTCAAGGAATTTTCTTTTTGTATTTCGGCCATCGTTTACAATAATTTCGGTCACTTGCATATTTTCACCGATTTTTTTATATGTTAGGGCGATCACGGCACTCTTCATGGTTAATATCTTCCCCGCCTTCTTTCAAACGCTCGTATTGTTTGGAAGCCTTGGTCTTACTTAGCAGATCCACAAAAAAAAAAAAAACAAATTTGACTCGTCGCAAATTTCTTTAAACTTGTCCTATTCTTATAACAAAATTATGCGCCGATTCTCTAATTTATTGTGTAATTCAATGAATAATAGGCGACTCTATCAACACACAACTTACACAGGGATCAGCATTGGCTAGCGAAGTTTGGAAATGGTAATGGTAAAAAAGTAAACCTCGTTCGAATAGGTCAGAAGAGCTAGGCAATGAGCACCTAAGGTCCGCCGTCGAAATTAATCTAAATGTTAGAAAAACGGAACTCGCAAGCGGATTTAACGTAAGCCATATGACCTAACAAAAATTGGAGCAATCATAAAGCTAGGAAAACGCGAAACATACCGACTATTGCAAAATTATCACTGCTATTGCAAAGGATCACTGCTTAATGCACTGAACCACTGTCGCGTCACATTCAAGAATAGTTTTTGAACCAGATTGTTACCAGATATGAGAATTGGGTTGCTTAGAGTAACATCAAACGTCGCTAACTAACTAAACCGGTCTGGTTAATCGAAGAGATATTCTATTCCATTAGGATAACGCTCGCCCTTATTCAGCGGGGATCATCTACACACAACTACAGGAGTTCGGCTGGAATAAAATAGTGTATGCGCTTTATTCTCGAGATTTAGCGCCTTCAGATTTCCACTTGCTCCAAAGTATGCCAAAATTCTTTGATGGAAAAAATTGTAGATCTCGGGATGATGTCAAAGAAGCTCTTGGAGTGTTTCATTCGTCAAAGCAAAAATATTTTTTTAATGACGGCGCTAAAAAGTTACCTCAGAGGTGGGCAGAAGTGCTTCAAAAAACGCACAACACTTACAACCTGATAACGAAAAGCTTCCTGTTACATACATATAGGGAAATGTTGAAAAAGTCCAATAATACCCAATTTTACTAGGTCACTTGCCGATTTCAATACTTCATTCGGGATGTATTTAAAGTCATTTAACACCCTTAGAACCTGGTTAAGTGGTCAGTTTTTAACCGAAACCTGAAGTCTTAAGAAAATAATGAAGGTATGCTCTATTAAATGCCTTTCACTGTGGATAAGAATATGGCATACAACACTCGACCCTATATATCCCTGATGTTGTAGCACAATGGACTCGAGCTATTTCTGTAACTAATCTTAACCTGTGATTAACAATAATTTTTTGGGTACAATTGTACCACCCAAACCTAAAAACCGAACTTCTCATTTGGTGCCCTTAGATATGCGAGATCAGTATGCGCTTCTTATTTTTGTTCTTAAAATATGGGTCACTAATAACCGTACAAACTCATACGTACAGACCTCCAAAAAAGGACAGATTCCAACAACATGATACCGTAACGATACCTAAAATATTTAATTCGAAAATTCAGATATCAGAAAGCCAAAAACCAGAATGAGACCTCCGTCATAAAATGTCTGCTGAGGTTTGCCTATAAGCAGTTGGAATCCGGGGTGTGTCAAAATTACGACAACAATTACGTATTGCTTTAACGCCCAAGAACGTGGCCGGAGTACTTTTAACACATTCAAATTAATTTACCGCGTCAAAATTAAATCAGCTCAAACATATTCGCGGATAGAACTTCACTTGGTAACTGATGAAGGAATTCTCAGGGAATAGATCAAGGCCAAGGTTGAAAAAGGCCAACGTAGAGTCCTTTCCCATTCTAAGAAAGTCGAACTTATCACAAGCACTTGAAAAAAAAACGGAGTATTATTTGCTTCTGCCGCTCACTATGGCAACCATTAATACCAAAAGTACTCCTTAATCATCTATTTTCAAAAGCTCCAACAAAATTCTTAATTATTGTCATTACATAGCAAGGTTACATCCAGTGTACCATCACATAAGGGTGAGCTAACAGATAGTGTGGATGCTGGTTATAATTGACTGTCATTTACTGATCATCACGTTAAGAAGAGCTTTTAGTCATGAATCCGTTTACACATTACAGAATCTTCAAAACGCAATCCTCATTTAGATCTGGAATTAATGTTTTAATATAATAATAGTATTTCTTAAATGTTGCACTAAAGCAAAAATATCTGTATCCTTTTGAGTCAAGAAATCCCTAACGTCCTGTTTTATGGTGCTTGGGATTATGAACTGGCTATTCCCAAATATCGGAAAAAGTAGTAATTGATCGGTATAATAAAGGAATTACTGTGAACTACAACCAACGCAAATTCAGTCGAATCTCTCAAATCCTATCTAGGACAACCACCCCCGGAGAGTAGTGAACGAACATCTTCTACACAAACCATCTGCACCCCGTCAACCTAATCAGGCAACCACTACGCAAATTTAAATTGAATGAAATTGGCCTGGAGTCTATGTCATCATTTGTTCTAGCGATACGCGAGGCGAGTGAAGAGCTTCCCATCGTACGAACATACATACACACAGACATCTCTCTAAAAAACAAGAGTGCCACAGACTTTGAAAGTGAAAATATGTTAAAATGAGAAGTCAAGAACGGTTCACGTGAGAAAATTGCAAGGACTAAATATCGTGTGCAAAAAAACCGCGACAAGGCTTTACAAGGCCAGAGTTGATAGCATTGAGGCGATCCTATGTGTGCAGTGAGGCTGGAGGGGCTGATCGTATTCATATCTACGAGAAATGGAAAATTAGTCTAAGCCAACGTTTTTAGGGACGACATCCACTTTATTGACCTACCAGAGGTAGGAATGGCAGCGCTGAAAGCTGACCAAAGATTCTGTTGCCAGAGGAGGCATCTGAGTGGAGAGTAATTTACCCGCATTTCGTAACGCTGCCGTTGTACTCCTCGAGCATTATTTTTCTTCGATATTTCTCTGACAGAGCCTGCGAGACGGGTACTGCCTAGATCTGATCGTTAAGTCGGCCCAGACGGTATAATTAAATCGTTTTACTCACTCAATAATTATTTTTTGCTCCACTGTTTCAATACTTCGACTGGAGCTTGCTAAGAAAGACAGGTTCCTTCCAATTGAATACGCTTGGACAGCTGCTTAAAACAAAGCCCTTAATTCGTTACAGTCAGTTTGTCTTCTTATATGTCCTACTACCCTTTCCCGCTCTATCTTAGACCGACCGAAGGGTTCTTCGGTTACCAACAGCAATCGGCAATAACCAGCCACTGGTCGAGCGGCAATCGCCAATCGTCGAGGAAACAATTCACTCACTAATTGCTACCATACCCGAAAAGCATTAAACATCTCGCCGCCATAAATAACAATCCGACAATTCGCCTTCCGTTTACGGTATCCATTCAGTGAGTCGGCCGCGCGCCGCCAAAATGTTTTCGTTAATGTTAAACACAAATAACTTTGTATGCCGTCCTCCGGTAGCCTAAGTGCATTTTGTTGTTCTCTCAGCCGTCGAACGGCACCAATATTTCACCAAACGCACCACAAAACCATTCGCAATGTCTTCGCGCGGCGTCTCTGCCAGGAGTAGTCGTGGTCTGCATGGCGATAGCCGTATCGCTGTGCATCGCACGCAATGGCCAATTGAAAACCAATTTGGTAATGACTTTGGCAAATAATTAAGAGCGACGCGAGGAGGAACGGGAGAAGGAGGAAGTACTTATGTCAATTAGACAATTCAGTGCAGTGGAATACGAGTTCGGTGCGGTATCGCGGGACAAAAGCTTCAGATTGCTATCGAGCCGTATTGGCGCAGTGGTGCAGTAGTCCTGAGAGCCTAAGCGGCGACGGCATCTCGATGTGATTGGTATTCTAGTATTCTGGCAATCGCAGGAACTGTTTGTTCAGCTGGCAGTGGAACACAAGCTCCTTCTTCTCACTGGCAGTTGTGTTTAATTATTTCCAGTGCACCCACTTGGCATCGATAGATACGAGCACGAGTAGTCCCATCTATGGTTTGTATCTGTGATATGGAATTCGATCACCGTCGCACAGTAGGGCCACAAAAAGAGAGACACAAGTCGCGACGATATCGGGTAAGTTCGCGCTGCGTCCCAGCTTGCCATCAACATTGTACCGCTGCTGTCGTCTATCGCGATAGGTATCTGCGCGAATCGAATTCGAATTGGTAACGTGTCATCATATCCTTTCACCAATTTTCAGAGCGAGCAGAATGCACAGACGGAAAAGCCATCTTCAAACGCACTAGCGTTGAATTTGTAAATCGATATGATCGCCAACAAACACGAGAGTGCACTAGAGATACAGATACCAGTACCACCACCACACAGCGGAGCAATCGTATCATACGGCGTATGGCGCGGCGGGCATACCTATAGTAGACAAGCCAACCAGTATTGGGTATTGAGTTTTCGCGTGAGATAGCATAGCAAGCTGTCTAGTACCTACGAGTACTCGTGGCAATGCGTGACAGACCAGAACATGAGGATCCCATGTAGTTGGTGTAATGCGATACATTCGGATGTACGATGATAACACTTAACTCTCGGGCTGGTTGGTATATTATTTATGAGTTCACGCCGTGTCATGTCGAACACACGATGACACGGTACAGTGACCATTCCGTCGTTCGCGCCGGTCGCTGAATGTTTGTCGTGCATTTCATGGTATCGCACGGTGGAGTGCACCACGGTAATTTACACCTCCTCGGGCGAGTGCATTAGACGCCCACACACTGCCTCCTTTTCCACTTTGTTTATGCGCATGCATGGTCGCATGAACGAGTATATCGCGCCGCTGTCAGTGAGCGTGAAACTTTTCAATTAAACCGCAATTAGACGCAACAGGCTTATGGCTCGGCCAGTTCTACAGCCGGTGCATGTGGTACTGGTGCCATTGCCAGTGCCAGTATCAGGCTCAGACTGCAATTGTTTTTCTTCTCCTAATCAGGTTCAGGTGGGCGTTAGCGAGTTATCGTGTCGTGTGTTCAGGTGGACAGTTGCGGGCATTTGCATGAAATAATATTTGTAGATGGTCGAGTACGGGTTTATGCGCCTGATTGACTGTTGATTTAACTAAGATTATGTACGCTTTAGAGGCAGTCAATTAGGTTAGCTAGCTAGGTGACTAGGTGGGATTAGGCGGTCTTGGTCTTGAGTAGAGTTATGGAATTGTGCATGAGAACTCTGGTTGATCAATGGATTACTGATTGTAAAATGGGAAAGAAATGTTTCGTAAGAGTTTGGACAATGGAGGTTGTTTGTGGGGTGACGACACATATAGTATTGCTGACATCAGGCAATGTCGTCCTACGTTCCTCTAGTCAAACCTTGTGTTCAAAAAATGCCAAGAATTTTTAGTTTTTGAAAAGGAATTTTTTTTATATGTGTAAATCATCGTCATCACCTTGAAGAAAATTCTTTAACAGTAATGAGTTTGGTCGCCACAAATTTGAGCTTGCTTTTTTGCTTGCTAGAATCTTAAGCGACTTGGCTGTCTTTTCTAGCAATTCTGTACTTGTGAACTTGTACTAGTAATCGACAGATATATCTATCAACACACTAACGAGAAATCGCGCAAATGCGACTAATACAATTCGAGAAATTACAAAATTCCTCTTACTTTTTGAACAGCCAGGTTTTCCAATAAGAACATGACATTTTTTTGAATATGGATAAAATTTAAAAATGTAAAGATATCAGGCTAAAATTTATTGCAGACATTGTAGACATATAAAATTTAAATACAAAGTTAAATTTGTCAATATACTGTAGTTACAACGAACGCTTTTACAGCGATGCATATTTTCGAGCCGATTTGAAACCACTTCTTCACATATATCAGAACGTTGGTAATATACGTTTGATATTGCTCCTGAGCTCTTCTTATGTTATTAACTTGTTTATGTATAGCAATGACTTAATGTTACACGAACGGTGTCGAATCAAATGAGCGAATTGGCCATTCGACCGGACCAAATTTCCCCTTCAATGGAATAATTGTTTGACCAACTGTAACGCACGTGGCAGCATGTAGTGGGAAGCACATATCACTGATCTCGAGTCCATCCAATTCTGTTCTAGAATAGTCTTTCAATATGGGACGATAGCGAACTCAATTGACCGTAGTATGGCGATTATCTTCATGGGTGAAAAAATACGGTCCAATCACACCGCCAACGTGAAGTCCACAGCACACGGTCACTTTGGATGGATGCAATGGAGCCTCCTGAAGTACATATTGGTTTGTTTCTTCTGTATTATGCTTTTCAATAAAGCCATTAAGCCAAACATGAGCTTTTACACTGAGGGTGATTTTTCGATGAAATTTAGGATTGCCTTCAACCTTTTTCCAGAGCCCAATCGGAGAAGTTTTGACACCTCAAGTGATCTGGAGCACTCAGTTCTTGAGCTAATTTGATCTTGGAAGGGTGTATGTAAAGAATTTTTCGAAAAATTCGGCACACTGGACTGATCAATTACAGTTTCACTGAACAACGTGAGATCGAATGATTTAGGTAATTTTGAACTCAAGCATTTCGACACTCCGGCCGTTGCATTGTCCCATTGGCACAAAAATATGCAACGGAGAGTATGTTAACTCCAATTCATCTACTATAACTAGCATCGCATATCTAATGGGACGATCGTTACGACCACAAAAATGGATAAGCGCCCTTAATGTTGCGATCATCGACTCAGAACTTCAGCAGTAATTTTAAATACTTGGCTAACGTTGATTGTTTCTGAACTTCTCTGTGATAAAAACATAAGCCTTGGCTGACGTTTTGACAATGATAAATCGTCAAAAGAGTTTAAAGCTACGTTTATATCAAAATTAAAAGTTGTTATGTCCTTATTGAAAAACCCTGATAATTGACATAACTCGCTCCCTGCAAGGATTCCACGTTGGTATTTGGAACGTGGATTACTCGGCTATTGAATAGCTCCTCTTCGATCGCCGACATTTTCCAAACGATCACGCAATCGAGTGACCTCCGGACGAGTTCCGGAACGACCTACAACTACAGTGAATTCAGTCATAGAATGATAAGGAACAGGATTGAAGTCTAACTTGTGATCTAAGATAAGGTATGTCCGTCTATATGCTGACTTCTAGGGCTTAGTCCGTTCCTTCGCTTATTGTTGCACGAAATCGATCCTTTTTTCGATCGCTTGGACAGCTTATCTCCCTTTTTTTCGAAATTAAATTTAATTCCCCATCAAGAAGGTGAGGCTATAAAATTTCGTTTGCCGATTGTCTTTCGGTTTTCCCTACTTCCACGGCAGGCTTAGCATTCGACGAGAATTATTATCTTTATTGGCGTTCTATGAACTTTTTCATAAGGGACACCCTCTCCTTCGCCGAGATCTAAGCCTAAACTTTTAACTCCTTCGCAGTCCTCCCAATATCAAAGATTCTTCGCAGAAATAGGACACCATATTAGCCACCATCGAAGAAGACATCGATGTGCCACAATAATCGTGGGAAAACGATCGGTCCATTAACAAAAGCATGCCACCAAATGCTTGCAGCCCATACCGATTCCACGACGTCTTTGATCCGCACCGATCACGTCCCAACATCAAAAGGATTCCGACATCCGAATATTCGTCGATCTAACTATGTATCTCCATCGAATGGAAATAAATTCCGCCACACGGAGTATCCTGAGCGATGATGTGAATCGGTCCCGATCGGAACTTCGGAACTTCGGAACTCCTCGCTTCCGTAGGAACGTCTTCTACTAAACAACTCCATACATACGCGTTTGTGTCAAAGACTAAACCCTAGTAGCCGAGAAGCTGTCGCAATCGCACCACCGTCTCAGCGCAGATACGCACGCTCTCCGCGGCTATTAGTGAAATATGCTTTGCGTTCATCCGAACGATGAACGTGAAAATAACTCAGATGCCAGGTAAGTCCTCTCGCCTGTTGGACTCTACATCGAGATCCTGGGCGAAATTTGTTGCTTCTTATGTTGAACATTCCACCATCACCACCATCGCCAGTAGCAATACCAATAGTTGCATCATGCCACCTCGTACGTATGGCCAATCCAAGCACTCGTCTCTGTCTGGCATAGTCGTCGGTGGAATTTTCCCATCGCAACCGGGTGCACCTCATGATGATGATTGGGTTTCTAATGCCACTCATCGACGATGGAAGCTGCTGGACATGTACACGTAGTTATTGGCGGGATAATTGACTCCTTCTGGTCTTATCAATGACGTTGTTACTTCTCAATTTCGCAAAGTGGTTTTGGTCTTATTCGAATGCGTGCGCCGTCTCCCATGACAACGAGCCCACTGACAGGGCCCGAGTTACTCGAACCGACAGTGACGAGTGTAATTATGTAAACGATTATTTAAGCAGTTCGAGGGGCTAAGACTCGGAAGGAATCATGTTTTCATGGTCGATGATCACGGGGAGGGCACAGAGGTACACGTAAATGGGGGAAGGTCATGCCGTGCTCATCCTATGTTGTGGTGTAACTGATGTTATCGATGCGGTAGATAGCCGGTGGGAATCGTAGCCTGTTGCATGCGGTTGAGCTGTGTACCCGCATGCAAATGATGAGAATTCCCGAAATTCGATGAGCAACAGGGTGCAGCGTTTAATTGCACTTGCGTGATAAACAAAGGATCCTTTAGGAAACTAGACTTAATCCGGAAACCGTGAGAAAGGAAAAAACCTTGTTAGAAACGTCCTGAAACGTCCCCGATGGAACAACCACTTGTCACACCATATGATCTCCGCCGAACTCAACGTGTAAATTTGATTACCCATCTCCGCGTGGTGGAATGGAATCCTTTTCGCCACCTTTCAACTGCCATTCCGGCCCGAAACTACCACCAGCAGCAATGTTAATGAGCTAAAACATTCCAACAGACGACGATACAAATCGCCATCAGCACGCACCAGTCCGTCGCAAGGATAACCATTAAATAATGAAAAAATAATAAAAATTAACAAAAATCTCATTATTAACGTAATCACACTACATGCAGTCGTATGGCGATGGAGCAGTAGCCGTGGCGGTGGATAAAGTCGCGCGACAACAGCAATTCATATCCGCAATCGCTGGTAGATGCGACCGGATGCGCGAGATACAAATGAAACGAAACACACAATACAAAATACAGATGAATGGGCGACGACAGGGCTGGATCGGAGAGGTGAGTACAGGCGCACGGATGCCAGCGATAGGGAAGGGATTACGAACAAGGACACAATCAATGGATCTTTTCTTCTTCCTCATCTTGTTCTTTTCTTTTACTTCTTCGTCTTATTCTCCTTTCATGCGTATGTATATGTGTGCGGATCAAAAAGATCCGCTCGAGGATAAAAATGATCACATTGCCAAGACCATAGAGCTGGTACGTTTGGCAATAACATCAAAAGCGGCATCGTTATCTGCGACAGATAAAAGCAAACTCTATTCAGATACTGTACTACGAATATGGTAAGGCGATGGGGATACCACACAAAGCCCGGGAAGTACTACTATCTGGGCTTTAATTGAATCTTACAATCGTTTAAACTGTTGCTGGTGGTATTTAGATGCGATTGCTGGCCGCTGAATGCTATCGTGTGGCCGGTGCTTGGCTGCTTTTGGTGACTGTTGACTGGTGGCGTTTCTACTTTGTCCTTGACAGAGAGTCGATATGGGACAGGATGGGATGATGGCGAATTTGCTTATTTCTGAAGATGTGTATTCCAAATCGGTAGATTTAAATTGGAAGCGAAGAAGAAGAGATAATTTTTCTCGAAAGTTTGGATTGGGGGTAATTTGGCTACAATTCAAGGATCAGTGTGAGCGAAAAGTTGGACATGTCAATAAACGGGAGAGATCTCAATCCCACTGTTCACAAAGATTATAACGAGGTCGGTTCTAATGACGAGGACACCAACAGCGTGGTTAGAGATAGGCATTTTGACTACCTTATTGATCTATTCACTAAGGAGCTGAGAGGGTCTAAATGGCAATCACCGATCTTCGCCGCCTCTATATGTTGCGGAATGAAAAAAGTCCCCTAAAGTCGTCTTTTCTCTTGTAGAGGCGAGAGCATCAAACAAAAGCTTTTGTGACCCTAGGACGATTTTGGAACGTTCCCAATATATGAAGAACTAATTCAATTGAAATTCATTCAAACAAAGTTAAGTCATTGAAAAAACATGTGCTTGGACCTTTAACATCTTAAGTTTTAGCTTACCTCAAAGTCCAAGATCACAATATAAAAATAAGACATGAGAACAAGTCACGAAAAAGCTGATGACAGGCAATTGAATGCAAAGCAGGGGAATAATACGAACAATAACAACGATAGACGGCAACATTTGACCTCCTAATGTCACTACATAATATCACAGTACTTCAAAGGGACTGTTGCATTAATGCCTTGTCTAAGCACTTTCACTAACTCATTTTGACTGTGAGCGTCCTCATAATTTTTTTCACACGCTCCCTTTTTAAAAAAAAGAGTTTGAGAACTCGTCAGGAAAATCGTAATTCTTACAAAATTATTAGACCGAGACATTACCAAACGGAGTAAATAAAACCCAACTAGCTTAGTCGTGAAAAGTTAATTTTAAAAAAAATTCAAAAATATTCAAAGTTTGTTCAAAAAATAAAGTGACCTTTTATTTTTTTCGAAAAATATTTATTTATATCTCAAAATCTATTTAGTGCTCTTCGAATAATCTCCCTCAGAATAATAAACCTCTGTGCCAGAGTTTATCCGAATTCCTCAGTCGTGGCAATATTGAAAAGAGGAAATGTCACAGGCGCCCAAGCTCGCTGGCCATGATTACGGTATAGTTTTTGGCCAAAAAATTACGTACAAGCAACGATGAGGAAACATGTATTCCAAAATTTTTGAAAAAAAATTTTCACGGCATGAGCTACCCGATATACATACATCCTCAGCAACTTCTATGACACAACAACAACATTCTTCACAACAATTTTCTTCTCTGCTTCAAAATTTCCATCCGTTTTTGACGTGTTGGGGCGTCCGGTGCGGGCATCGTCATCAATATTTTCTCGGCGTTCTGTGACTTGTAAACATTTTTTTTTACTCAGAGTAGACTCGTCAAATTCCAGTCAACATTTCAAATACGTTGCAGTAATTAATTTTATTTTTCATACAAAGTTTAACATTTTTCACATGAAATTCAAAAAGTCTCCGTATTTTTTGAACACACCTTGTATATCCAGTAATAAGCATATAGAAAACTGAACAAACTGGCTTCAATAAAAGGTAACTTAAAATTATTCGCATAAGATCAAAAATAAAAAATAAAAAACATAAAGTGAAGTAGGTAGTGGCACGCTTAGCATCAATTACGGCTCTTAATCGTGTTGCCATACTATTGACAATTTTTTTTGCAGAAATCGGTTATTGAAAGTTTCCATTCTCGTTATAGAGCTTCTTCATGAAAAGCTTTATTCAACGGGGGTGATGTCGGATGACTTTGGAGTCATTTTGAGCTGCGAGCGAACACTTAAAAGCAGCCAAATTTTGACATTGTCAGCAGTGTGCTTTGGTTCGTTGCCTTGCTGAAAGACCTAACTTGACCCTAGACCCATTTTCGTGGCGCTTTGCTGGAGATGTATGTATGTATGATAAGAATGTTGAAATATTTATATTAGCCCGCAAACGTTAACCCCACATCATGTCATTGAAAGTGGTCATGTTTCAATGTCGCTTGAAGATTAGTTTTTTTCAACTCAGTATTTGGTAAACACTAAACGCTTTGTTTCCCGTCTTCTTCTTCTTCTTCTTTTCCTTTTTATCCCGGCGTCGTTATGGTCAGAAGTGTAGGACCATAACCTTCCCACTTAACTGCATTCCTACTGGTCCGCTTGTGGGGTCCGCCGGTTTGACCTCAGAAAGTAGCGGCAGGCTTCCCGGTTTGGGATTACTTCATCGCTGAGGCCAATCAAATGCTGGTGTTTTTGCATTTGTTTGCACCAATTGTTTTTCGGCCTGCCTTTTTTGCGTGTTGAAATTGGAATGTTGATTGATAACGCCTTTTGGACGGGGTTCAAAGGATCTCTCCTTTGAACATGGCAATACCAACTGAGTCGGTCGCGCTCTATCTTTCTTGTGATGGTTTCTTTTACGTGGAGGCTTCCTCGGATCTTTGAACTTCTAATTCTGTCACGCTTTGTTACTCCCGCTGTCATGCGAAGCATCTTCATCTCAGTTGCCGTTAATTTGCTCTCATACTTTTTGTGCATTGTCCAGCATTGTGAACCGTATGTGAGCGCCGGACGTACAACTGAAGTGTAGAGCCTTCCTTTCAGCTTAGGGGGCATTTTTCGATCACAGAAGATGGCGGAGTTTTCCCGCCACTTCATCCACCCTACGCTTACGCGATGTTTGATGTCGTCATCACAAGTTGCTTCTCTATTAATCATAGATCCCAGATATTTAAACTTTTCACACTTGGGAAGCACTCTTCCATTCAAGTAAATGTCTGGAATAGGCTGATGAGGGTCACAGAACGGGCAGCACAGATACTCTGTCTTCTTTGAACTAATACGATACCCGTGTCCCTCAAAAATGTCCACCCACACATCAAGTGCTCGTTGTAGGGACGCCTGATCATCACTTATAATGGCCCAATCGTCAGCAAAGAATAGCTGGTGCACATTGGGGTCCGTCACTTTTCCTTCAAACAAGCAATCAAGGACTGCTATAAAAAGCAGTGGGCTGAGGACGCTCCCTTGGTGTACACCGACTTTGATTGCGAATTCTTCGGTGACTCCTGCGGTGCATCTTACTCTTGTCGTTGCTCTCTCGTACATGTCCATAATTACTCGCACGTAGGTTTCTGGAACTCCTTTTTGTCTTAGCGCTACCCATAAAAGATCTCTTGGTTGCCGGTCAAAGGCCTTCTCGAAATCAACCAACACCATATGCAAGTCCTTTGAAGAATCACGATGCTTTTCCATCATGATCCTTATACTTTGGATTGCATCTGTTGTTGATTTACCCGAGACAAACCAGCACTGGTCATCAGATAGTCGTATTATTTTCCGCAGTCGGCTACCTAATTCCCGTTCAACGATCTTCATGGTGTGCGACATCAGCTTGACAGAACGGTAGTTATCACAATTTCGCGTATCACCCTTTCCTTTGTGCAATGGAAGAAGATAGCTTTCCCTCCATTGATTAGGCATAGTGTCGCCTCTCATAAGTTTAGAGATAAGAACCATGAGCCATCTAGACCCGATGTCTCCCATCTTTTTCCAGAACTCAGAGGGTATCCCGTCCGGCCCAACAGCTTTTCTATTCTTGGAGTTTTTAACCGCGTACCGAACTTCTTCGACTGTGATGTCGGGTATTTCGGCATGATTCGGGGCGGCTCTTGGAAAGTACACTCGGGGAAACTGTTCGTTCAGAAGTTCCTCGCAATACTGTCGCCATCTGTGGAGAATTTTTTCGTCTTCCACAAGGAGTTGGCCTTCAGCATTGTTAATAAACTTTGGGAAACGAATCTCCTGAGCATTTCTTCTTCTCTGGGCGGCTATCTTAAAGATATTTGCTCCTTTGTTCAAATTGTTTTGTCGAAGCTCCTGGGTAGCCTGGTTCCTGTCAGACGCGGAAGACGATATTTCTTCCAACTCCTGATAGAGGCCTTCCATGCTTTTCGCTTTGAATTCGGCGCATTTTTTCTTCGCGATACCTTTGCAACATCTATATACCTTTTCACGGCGAGCTTTTTCCTCTCTATTAGTAGAAGCTTTGTTTCCCGTCATTGCCAAAATACCGTTGTTCCAAAAGTTCAGGGTTTTGATAACTCGCGAATGCAAGTTTGTTTTTGTTAATTTTGGAAATAGATATTTGCGACGTGCTACTCTGCCGTTAAAATTATTTGACCTTAATATTCGTCTAACTTTTTTCAACAGAGAGGGGTTTTCAATTGCGGTCTTGCTTCCTCTCATTTTTATATTTTTTCGTCCCCTGCCTTTCTTATTTTGAACTTATGGACAACATGGCTAACATTAACTTTTTCAACAAATTCACCAACCTCTAGGTAAGTTATGCGTTCGCAGGTAAACTTTAAAATAAGCATTCACTCTTCTAAAGAAGTTTCTAATTTTTTTTTTTGCTCTCTTATATTTTATTTTCTTAAGAACTCACAAAACAACGATAACGATAATATTATAATAAGCCTATGCGGATGATTTTGTTTCTGATTTCCTCTTGCCATATTCAGGAATGTCGAAAAAAAACGATCCATTTCAAAAAAAAAAAAAAAAAACACATTCACATTCTTTGAGGCTCGATTACACTTTTGTTCGGGTTTCTTCCTTCTATAATTCTCTTTAAATTATCATACAAATGTTCATGTCACCATGCATTTCTTATTAACATTTAATTGTTTCACTATTTATTATCATGAAATTATGTCAAGAGAGATCCATTAAACTTTCCAAGCACGCCCTCATACAATCTGAAAAGCCATCAAGAAATTTTGTAGTGAGGCATTTGTGTGATGAAGGCTATTTTCTGTCAACTGTTTGACATAATCTCTTGGGGGTTGACAGGATAACTTGAATGAGGCTTCATAGTGGATGACCCTCTCCAGCCCCATCACACTTCAGCATTACATACTATACATTCAGACTTTGCAAACGCTTGCGTTGGCGCAAAACTTTCTCTCCATGATCTGTGACGTTTCCGAATGTCATACGTAACTCATTTTGTGAGCTCGAGTATTAATACTGCATCGGTGACTATGATATATCATCATATTGTCGTTGCCATGAGGAACCCGTAAATCGAGCTTGTTCTGTTTCTTTCTGTAAAAAGACAGTTGCAAGATGAATACCCTATTTTTACAAGCAGACTTTGAAAAAGCTTTTCTCCCCAAGTCTGTGCGCGTTTTTCTCGTTTGTCGCACTGCAATAAAATTTATAATTTCAAGCTCCATCTGTTACCTTTCTAATGCCATAGTTGTCGGGGCAGTTCCCTGTTTGCTATTTGAATTCAATATCATAAGTTGACCAAAACAACCCAGAAAAAATATTCGATATTCACACAAATAACGCGGCGACATGTCAGAATCCGTGATATTTTTGGGAGAAATGCGTCACAATTGACAACACTAATACGTACATGGATTGTGCTCAATGAAAAGCCGTACGCATTAAAAGTTTTCGTCCGAACATCTCGTCCGTGGTTTCGCTGAACACTTTTTAATGCAACCGTATTAAAAAGAAAGACTATTCAGAATGGCTTTCTGAATGTCGATTATGGAAAACGGCGGATCGACTGCAGAGGGAGTTCGTCGAATTCGCATCCGCATCCGCAGTTACAGAAACCGACGGATAAACCGTCGATCGATCCGCACAATTTCCTTACCGATCCTTTTTTTAATCAGCTGTGGTCTGGTAAATTTGAATAAAAATAAAAAGTGTAAAAAATAAAATTAAAAATTTTAAGTAACCCCCGACAAAAAAAAATTCCATAAAGTAAAAAAATAATTTGTTTTTCTCTCGGCCTTTTGACTTCATTAAAAGAACCTATTAATATTTTTAAGATGACAATGTATCGATCTGTATGACCTAAATGTATCGATGTATCGATCTGTATGACCTAAAAGATTTGTGTTAATATTTAACTATGGACTTTCCTTTCCCAATATAACTTATTCATTTATAAATCGTAGAGTTAAAGACCCTCTTCTTTGTGGATCGGGCAGACCATAAGCCCGCTGCCCATATTTGACCTTTTCCTAACCTAGTAGTTAGGCCAGCTGCTCTGAAGTACTCAAAACACCGTCCATCAACACCGGTAGCCTTCTGAGAGTTTGATTTCGATATAAATTAACCATAACATACTCGGATGCATAGACTATCATTCTGAGTGTATAATTTAATCCAACTGGCAGCGGGGATCATTGTAAAGTATTTTGGTAAGGCTCTCGAAATTCATTCCTGCAATACCCTTTCCTCGATCATGTGCCTCTCATGCTCTTGTTTCCTCTTTTTCTTTTCCTATCCATTCCTGCATTCCAACGTAAACAGGACTTTTTTTTAAAATAGAATCACAAGCTTATTAATTTAATAGAATTATTTTATTTTATTCAAAAAAAGTCTCCTTGAGGCTCTATATAGCGGTTGAGAAGCCTGTCGAACGAGTGTTTTAGGACTGGAGAGTTGTCTTTCAGATTGTTAGTGCAAGCCTTTTGAATAGCCTTCACGTTGGCATAACGCTTTGATCTCATCTCATCTTATCATAAGCCCCACGGTGCCAGATCAGGCGAATTTGACAAGTACCTATTGTTAGTAGTGAGGATGCGATTATTAGTCTAAGATCCAGTCACAAGTGTCGATCGATAGATGGTAGTTATAATACAACAAACACCAACTTTCTCCTTCACGATATTCTGGCCAATACGCCGCACTAAACCTGGCTAGATACACGGTCTGGCTAGGTGGAACGTACTCCTTATGAATTATTCTCAAACCAACATTTTCTTCACTTTTAACTAATTTAAGCAGCATTTTATTGATTAGACTCACCTGGGTGCTTCCATTCTGCAGTTTGGCACTTGGTTTCTGGATCGCATTGATCCGTTGATTACTTCATCTTAACAGAACGTCAATGAGAGAGGTAGAAACTCAGGCAACAATCAATAGGTGGCGCCACTACCGCATTATGGATCAATAGATCTAACAGGCTGCTCTCATCTTACTTTTTGTATATGAACATTGATAGTCCAAACTGGGCTTTTTTGGAGGTTTTAAATGTCAGTACGCGCGGGCGGAGTTTTTGGTGACTTGTTAGCTACTAAGAGGTTACGACCTAGAACAGAAGCCTAGGAGCTCGAATCTGTTTTCAAAAGTCGTGTAATGCAAGTAGGGTTTGGCATAGAGCTGAGCAAAAACTTGCTTAACGAATGGATTGGGCGAAATCACTTATCACAATTTAGGTATAGGGTAGACCAACAAGAGGTGCTATTTTAATTAATAGAAAAATGTGAAACCTACTTATAAGATGTGTGTTTTGAATTGATGTGCGCTTATCTAGTTGTTTACCAAATGGGTCAGAAAGTTCACATTAAGTACAGACTAATGTTAGTCAAGAATTTTTGGGGGATTTGTGGTTATCCAACAAGAAGTGTCATTTCTTATCAACTGAACAACGAAGTATTTCTATGAAATGTGGTGATATTTTTAATTCAATATCAAGGTTTGAAATGAAGTACGGTATCTCCCAAATATATGCCTGAACTCATTCACCAAATCGTCATAGTCTGATGAACTCTCTGATGAACTTTTTTGTCAGGTTTTTGGAGCATAAGCGTTTGGGTCTTTAACCCGTGGACAACAACAGGGGTGACTCGCCACCCCAGGCAATTTTGTTTATTAGTTTAGCTTTGCCTTGATTTTTTTGCAACCATTATAAGCAGATATTTGTCATTTAATATGTCAGTTGTTAGTTGCCTAACAAAGTTAAGTCTAAAGAAATTTGATGTGGAAATAAATATGTTTTGTTATTGAAAAGTCTTTTTTTTTAAATAAAATCCTAGTTAAATCCTAAAAAATCCTAGCATGTTACTTAAAAAGTGTTGTTGTCGGAGGGTTAATATAGAACGAAAGAAAATAGGCTTAGACCGCATGATCCCCACGACCAATTTATGTTACCATCTCGAGAAGATCCACGTCCAGGAAATTTGTCTGGCAATAAAGAAATTATTTCACCAATTGTACGACATGTAGCACCGACCAGTTGAAAACAGAAATCGAATCGCTGCATAACACTAATTTCAGGTAAAAAAAGAACCTCAGTCGGCATCGTTCGGTAACTCAATTCACTCATCGAAACTGTTGCACCAGCATTATAGTCGAAAAATAGGGTCCAATGTCACCACCAGGCCGAAAACCGCACCATATTGCCACTCTTGTTGACAGAGAGGTTGTTTCAATTTTTCTTTTGTGTATTTCTACTAAAAAATGAGCCCATCGCTCACAATGACTGGATTTAAGTATTTTATCAACTGAGCCGTATAACCTTAAGTTTAAGCGGCAAAGTGGTTGTGCATAGGCTCTATTACTGAGATTGACTTGAAATGGACACAACTGGCTTTTCAGCTGCGAAGGCTTAATGTTCATCTCACCCTGCCGGGCAAATGCGGGTTGAACAATACGCAGCACCAACCTACCCGAAACATTTTGCGTTATCGATGATCTTCACTATCCCTACCCTACCCCTCTTACATCTTCCGTCCAAATGCAAACCAGCATGAGACATCTAAAGTCCCCAATTACCACAACTCCTCCCATTTTAGCACCGACCATTTAACGATTCGGATCTGTTTGGACCCTATCTGATTGGGAGCAGACAATTAACAAGCACAAGAGTAATACGACGGTACAGGATCCTATGTTTACGTACACCCCATGGCGCGCTCCATGCGAGGATAACGTCGCTGGGTATTTAACCTCTTCTGCCAACGATATGCTAACAACCTCGTAAAGTGTACGAAGCTCTTTCCAATTTCTTTGTAGAAACTGCTTCGAAATTAGCATCCCTCCGCAATACGAATGGCTTTTTCGGAGCCCTTCCAATAAGGAAATCAAAGTAAGAATAACATGAAACCTAAATACAAGTCTAAGCCCAACACTCCCAAATCTCGTAGCCCACCCAAACCTGGATCGTCTCCCCTTCTTAACCTACTTGCAATCTAGGAGCTAACTGGGAATTAACGACATGAATATTCCCCAATTTCTCCCGATCTCTTCCTCTCTCTATAGCACCCAAATCAACAACTACCCCCAACATCCCTCCACCTACTAATACCCCTAACAGAAAGCGCACCATAACTTTGTATTCAACATTACCCCGGCTCCCGGCCCTCATCCCCCTCACCGAATCTTGTTAATACAACAACCAATCCCAAGCCCCATGCTTCTCGTACTACCCGCCCGTATTCACACTCCAACAGAGGTAGGAAAATTTAAATGGCACCTCTTGTTGGATTGCCTTCTATAAAAACTGCAGTACTGCTCCGTCTAAAAGTCCTTAAAGTCCAGCCCAGATCTCAGAACGTAAAGTCTGTCAGTCAACGAAAAAGCTAATGAACTCGCCAGACATGGCGCTTTCAGCATGCAAGTTGTAATAGTCAAAGCCTGTTTGATCATATAAAGAAATCCACACCTCCACTTATCTTCTTTTCAAATAATAAAAATATACAGAAATGTATTGCCAGATTATTTGCAACTAATTATCAGCTATCCGATGAAAATAAGAATCCCTCATAAAGACTTCTGCCTTAGTTATAATGATACCCAGCCCAAGGGTGCCATTTCATCTACCTTGTAAATGTTCTTCTTATTTCGGGGAAAAGACTTAATCCAATTCATTCCGATTACTTGACTGATCTTTCGGTGATCACCACACTGCACTTATTTAAATTGGATCAAATTTATCCTAGGGCTTATTGGCTTAAGACAGGGCATAGTCCTTATAAGAATGTAGCCTTTATGCTAATTGTAATCAGGCGTAAATAACTAAAGCTTAGCACCACAAATATTCAATTAAAAAAAAAAACAAAAAAATAGTGCGATCTCTCTGTAGCATGTCGCAATAACAGTTCATAATATAGGGTCTTTGAAAATGGGCCTATCAAAAATCAAACATTCCAAGCAAAGCCAGAAACCATTGTGCATTAAAGGTTTGGCGAAGTCGCTAAAAATTGTGTTGTCCTACCCGAGGCTTGTAGTCACCTTAAAACTAGATGAACACTTACACTGACCTATCTGAATAGCTCTAGAAAGACCTATATACGTTTCTTTGGGCTCGATTATAGATTTTCACCATCAAACAATCTTCCTCTACATTTTAAACTTATTTTAAAGGATTTAAAGGATTTAGAACCTACCGAGACCACTGCCCAAGTCCAGATGCTGTTTAGAGAATATCGTGTAAGTTTAAAAAGCCTCTGCTCTTAAATTGCCAAGGATCCTAATGATATGTAGTCAATATCACCCAAAACTCCATTTACATGTTCCCCATTTTAATTGATCCCGTCCAAACTTAGAATCCGTCTTAAAATCACTGAAATATATTCTGAGATTAATTTACGCATTATTCGCTGTCCAAAGGACCACGTCCATATCCGATTCGGAATTTCACCATTGCGTCTAGCTCATGAATTCTTAATGAAAAGCCAATTTCGTGTTGATCGCCTACCATTCATGTCGATGTTGGCTCCCAACGCCCCAAGGACACAGTCAAACGAATGCGTATTCATGAATTCTCCAGAAGCTCGACATAAACAATTCTTTAGAGGTAGGAACGAAATAAGTCTACTAGCTTCTGGCTATACCTCGACCACGCCCATCTCGCAGCTGAAGTCTTTTAACTCATTTACAAGATCAATTCGAACACATCCGGGAAGAAGGGGAAGGCCATGAATCTGTACATTCATTGAGAAATCTTTTGGCAACTGAATTCTTTGGTTTTCGGATGCTTGAGTTTAAGCCTATTACCATACCGGGAGATCAAGAGGAGTAAGTAATTTTTGGCGGCATTCTCGCGGCTTCCGCTCTGAGTTTTGCCTTCATTATGCGTGCTTTTGTTGTTATTCTTTTCATTCAAATATGTCCGCAGGTGTTTACCTTGCACCTCCTTGCTTTGATCCCTAATTTAACTGTGCGGTAGTCGTTTGCGTGCTCCTCTTTTTAGGATAAACGACGATCACCACGATCGATGCAATAGAATACTGATGGCCCAAGGCGAGGGGAGGAACAGTTCAAATATAGTGTGCGTTGAGAGACGATCACCGATGATCACCAACAGCCAAACAATCGTCCTTGAACGGGCGATGATCATTAGTAAAATGTGTGACGATCTAACCAATGGAGAGGATCGCCAACCCACCGACGATCATCAGTGATGATCGTCGCGCAATCAGCAGTAGTCAGTGTGGCGAATAATAACAATCACTGACGCTCGATCGTTTAAGCCGATCTTCAGTGATCGGTAGCACCGGTGTCCGTATACGATTTTGCGTATTCATTCAAAAACGCTCGATCGGAGTGTTTTTGTTTTTCTTAATGCACTACCACTACTGCCATTTTGAAGCCGACGTTACTGATCATGAATAAGAAGATCATTCGAGCTATTAATGACCGGATGCTCGAAGATGTTCGATCACTCTCAGCGTGGCACGGTGTTGGTAGCTGAGATTTCAGTGGTATGCTGACCGCAGAAGGAACAGGTTCCCTACTATCTACGACGATGTGGTACGCATCCGAGAATGGAGTAGTGAGAAGTAGCGTGGTGGTGCCCCATCGAATGCTTTAAGAAAATTAAGTGCACCTTGCTACCTGACTTGCAGGTAATGATTTATGATACCACAGATAATGAATACAGCATTCGGGAAAATTAAGTGGATACGTGCTCGAATACTGACGTTGTAGTGGTGTGGTGATGGTGATGGTACTGATGTCTGGAGAGACGAAGATGATGTTGGAGTTGTTTGGTGAATGATTCGGGATGTTGTTGTCCAGCTGCTGATACTGCTTCTGTTGATGGTGTTGCTCGTTGTGTTGCACGAGTGTGTACCACTGATGTTATTCCCGACATTCCTGTCGTTGTTGTTGTTGTTGTTGATGATGATGATGATGATGATGATGGCGGCATTCTCCATACTATGTGTGCGGATAAAAGAGGCGTATGCATCTCTGCTCCTGTAAAGTGACTTATGCCGAAGCGAACAATACTGGCATTGGTGGTGCTGAACAAGAACGATGATCGTAATGAGTGCGATCGAAGAGATGAGAATGAGGATCGGCTATGATGAGAAAAACATTTTCAGATGTTAAGACTACCGCATTTCATCTACCAGATTGAATGAGATTGAGATTTCAAGGTGTATCGCGTTGGATAGTAGCCACGGCATTGATGATCGTTGATCGTCTATGGTCGATCGTTGCTGTTGGCTGTTGACGCCGCAACCGGCGCAGTTTAATTACCAAGGGAAATGGGGATCATCGAGCACCGGCGCGGCTCTGGCACCCGGAGAAGTCAAGATAGAAAAAGGAACGTTTGATAACTTTGATTGATTGTGCGGAGTTTTTATGTATCTTTGTGGCTATTGTTTGACAAGAAGAAGAGGAAGAACCTGAATGTAAGATAGTAGCACGGCAAGTGGTTTCATTGATCGATGAATACTAGAAGCCGAAGCGGATAGAAATGTTCCTATTGTGTTTGGATCTCGATCTAATCAATGATTTAAGCATGATGAGATGTTTAATGGGGAGGTGTACCGCGACGAAATTCTTTTGATGGTGATCAGTTATCATTAGACGGAAGATGGAAATGAAGATGGAGCGAAACATAATAATGGGACAGAGAGATGGAGTTGGAGTTTGTCTTAATCTCTGTTGTGGCATTATTATATTTCCCGAGATAAGGAATAAATTAGTGATTTGGGGTAATGAAGAAGCTGTTAATGGCGCTGCAGATAATACATCACGACACAGAGACCGAGCGTGATAGGGGAGATGCATACTCGAGGCAAAAACGTGACGTACTTAGCCCTTTTTTTTGTGGCTCTCCTGCCAGCACGAGTCAAGTAACTTTTTTCCCGACCACTCCTTTGACTATCGTCCGTGTAAATACCCATCCATTAGCGGGCCACCCAACGCGCGAGGTGACGCTGAACAGCCTTTAATGATCTATCTGACTCTGGCGACCTTTATCGGCCATAAACAACGAGTTGTCCCATGCAACTTTGTAGCAATTTCAGTTCCCGAAACAGAAGCCCATCACAGTCAGGGCAGGATTTGATTGCAATCATGCCAACCAAATCTGTATCCATTCTACCATGGCATAGTGGTCATACACTGGTGTGAAGCGTGGTCCGCGGAGTCATGGCGATGTAATTACACTCCAACAAAGTACACTACGGAGTGCGGTCGGTTGATCATCATCGTGTGCTGAATGATGTGGCGGCATGTGTTTGGCTCATCACTTCTACAAAAACGAGGAACAGAAAGATCAAGGCGTCAAGCCGCTCGCGATGGTAGGGCATTAATATAAAAAAAAAAACAAAAAAAAATAAAACACATCTCCTCGAACGCTTTGAAGTAGGCTCATGATGAGTCGTGTGCTGTACTCTGACGGATGGATGTGGGCTGGGTTTATGGAGTGATTGTTTGAAGATGAATGCTGGATCCACTTTATAACATGGTCTTGATGTGTCGATAACGCAGGCATAACGTTGGCACTCAATTCCCCATAGATTCATCCGCGAGAAGGCGAACAAAAAACAACATCCACCGCGTGAAATTGAAAACCCATCGAGATCCAGCCTCGGACGTAGCAAATTCAGTTGCGTTTTGACCCTCGGGTGTCGGTGGCCCGCCGACGTCTGACGTCCAGCATTCGATCGGCCAACGTGCACTGCACATTACGTTCGAGTGCGTGTTATATCGTGTGTTCGGTTGCGTATCATTGCGATGTTAAATTAATTTAAGGAAGCAAGAGTAATAAATTTCGCCATAGACACACAGCGGGATACCCAACAATTTATTAAGCCGTCGATAAATTTTGCTCCAGTGTAAAGCTGCCTCCTTGCATGCTTGCTACGTGAGAGGTAGTATTGGATGCCTGACTGTGTGCCGGACGACTGGGTCGCCGCTCGCCTACAGTGCAATTGTTCACTTCTTGAATTTCTGCCGGCTTCCAATTCCTTTCAATAGCATTCCTTCTGGGTCGAAGAGCAATCCTCACGAATATCCGTCCTCATGTGTATAGGATGTATCTCACACGTCTAACGCAAGAGCTGTTACGACGAAGCAAATCACTTTAGAACAGATTTATCAACACACACAGCATGCCCCGTGGCTTGATCGACGGGCAATCTGGCATCCCATCCACCGGACAAGTATCCACCTAGTGAGGTGGTGCAGTAAGTGCATGATACACGTATCGCCGCAAAGTGTTTGCTCCAATTTTCGACATTTAATCCAATTTGTCCGCTAACCTAACATATGCGTAGGTTAACCCAATGTCTAGACTCTAGACTAGTGTAGACAAAAACAGACAGTCGCCCGGTTTGGCACGATAGCATTATGGTGGTTGGTGACAACAACTTGACTCGCACTGGGAGTGGGGTTTTCGGTGTCCACTTCGGCACGCATACGGCAAACCTATATTTCTAGGCAAGCCATGTTGACAAATGGTGCGACGACATGGTCAGCAATGACCTTAACGTGGGCCGTCGTTGGCAGGCAGCTGGAAAATTTGAAAATACTCCGGTTTCGGGCAAATCGGTATCGGACGACGAACAGCAAGCAATTGGAAACGAGCTGGTTTGTAAATCGCACGAACATGATCAAACATATGCGGTTCTAGCGCGACACAGGTAGGTGGTCACGACAATATTGGATTTTGAATTATTGACGACCACGATGGAGCGAACGTATGGTTTGTGTACTTTGGGTTGGTGCAACTGGCAGCAGGTGTGTTGCTTCGTGCTCGCGTTACGCCAACATTCCTGGGAAGGTCATTCGAAGTGAAAAATCACATGCTGTCCGGTACTGCCACCCCCTTCTGTGGAACTACTTGCTTGCCAACTAAATCTGACAGATAATGGTCTTGGTACGTTCGAATCTTTATTCGAATTCTTGAGATTTTTTCTAAGGACATACCCACGTTATTTTTTTTAATTCTAATTTAATAGAGGGGCTTCAATTAACTGATTGTTTATCACTGGATTTATGAGAATTTAATATCTGGCGCAAATGGCCGTTTGTTATATATAGTAGTAGACTGCACGACTCAACGACACAACTTGTCGACCTCATTTGATTAGACAATTGTAGTGTTTGTGGCGATTACTCGTGTTTTATAGAGTAGTTTGAAACTAGAAATAATGTTTTAATGGATAGGTTGAAAGTAGCAGCCTGAGGCGATATCGATGATCTATTGATCGAGGAACAAATCATTATCATGATACTTTATTGTGAAGTGAATAATATAAGACCAATGCAAAAATCTCCGCTCCAAATGTAAGCGCCATCTATTAAGCGACTTAGAACTACTGACGTTTGCACATCAGCCCCATATGCATACAGCCACAACCACGATTTAATACGATCAGAATTTAAGCTCTTTCTAAGGAAGAAGGCCTAGTGCCTTGCCCAATCAAATTGTCGAATTCGGCTAAGGATCCTAAACACAATCGATGGTTTTGCCTCCGGCAAGCTCATATAAAAATAAAGGCTTGACTTGACACCCCTATAGGGGTACTATCTTGGTTAAAGGAATCTAACAGAGAAAATGAAACTAACTAACAATCTAAACCTAAATAAACTTACGAGTAATACGATAAACTCGTACTTATAGTGTTTGGAAGGAAAAGATTAAACAGAGGGTGAATTGCGGCAGTAGAGACAATTTATAAGACAAGGTTTGCTAGGATGTACGTCGAAAAACCTGAGTTCGCGTCGCGCAGCATTTTGTGCATTGGCCCAGTTCGTTCGATGGGAGTTCATCTGGAAGCGTGGTATGGACCAAAGGGGTTTTGGAGATTGGCGTTTCAATATGTTAGCTTGCTCAAAAAAACAATTTCGAGACTTTGTATAATTTTAGTGGTTAGAGGTTAATTAGTTTTAAGCGATCCTTAAAAGGCTGTAAAATATAGGTAAGCCTACATTAGAGGACCTCAACGCGCGCAGTGTGGAAACCGTAACGAGGCCTAACGAAGGTATTACAAAAGGAGGAGGTAAATGGCTCAGAACTCTTTGGGCCAACGTTTCACAAAGCCAATGAGGAAAGTTACCAAGAGCAGTGAATTTAAGAAATGTAATTTATTACAAAACTTTGTCGAAGGCCACATTGAAGTCTGTCTTATGGATTGGGAGGACGGAAGGATTTTTCCAAAGCTGAGAAAAAGTCCTTTTGAAATGGAAATTTGAAATAAGGCCGGGAGGAAACTAAACTGTGACCTAGAGGCAGTCAGATTTGAATGAGTTGTCTCCCTTAAAGTTACGTATTTTCTGGATGACTGAGGTAAGAGTTATGTTCACTGAAGACCTCCAAGGGCATTCTTTCATATAATCGAGTGGTGCTTGTGGTAATAACGCAGTTTTCGGCATGAGATGAGAAGATTAGGACAAGCTATCTATTGACGTGTTGGTGACATTTTTGAATTACTAGGTAAGAAAGACCCTGGTGAATAGGATTTCCTTACCAGATGAGGTGTTAGTGGCGACAAAATGAGTCTCTTCATCAGATATAGACCATTTTAAGTACGGAAGGTTGAAATCGCTACAGTTGATGATAGTGTCATTGGGGTCAACGATATCAAATATGGAACCTATGAAGTCGATGGCGAGGTGATAACAATGACTAACAGCAGGCAAGGTGCCATTTCGTTTCGGAAAAGTTATTAACGCGTTTGTAAAGTTGAAATCAGAGTGCGACGATTTGAAGGGCAAGGGATCATAGCGGCTGTGAATTGCTCGTGGCTATCAACACGGGACAGAGTAAAATCTGATGTGAATAACTAGGTGAAGTCTCTCATACTGGGACACAGATTAGTCTCAGTTAAGACAAACATGTCGTAAGTTTTGCTGCACAGTTCTCTGACATTTTGGTAATGGAAGATGATTTTGGCTGAACTGAGCGATTGGTGGAGAAGTGTAACGTTGCTTAGGTTAAGACTGAAAATAGCTTTTGAAGTAAGAACGGGTTCTTTGCAGGAGTGAAAGGACGCGCATGGAGCTAACGTGCGTAGCGAACGGCAACAGCGCTACGTCGTTGGGTGAAATATTTGGGCTCTCGTGAAACCGGATAAAGATTTTCTTCAGTTCAAGAGGGTCGGTTGGGAGGCCTTCTAGATTTATGGATACCATTACCATTGTTTTTGGCGTCAATGCAATTAGAGTCAATTTGGTCGTGAAGCTAGGTTTACGTCCGTGGGTAATCAATTTTTGACAGAATATACGAGAAGAATGTACCTCCCAACTCAAGCAGTCATTTATATGTATGTAGCGCCACTAGAAAATGTTATTTTGAAAAAGCCCTCTGTACTTTGGAACGCACTTTGTTAAAGTTTGAACTTGTACATAAAATAGGGTGTGTTAAAAAAAAAAACAGGAATTTTCGATTTTTGAAGAAAATTTAAATAAGGTCATCCAACAAGTGGTTTCATTTTGACTCAAATGCAATAATGCTATACTTTTATTAGGATATGAAATATTCTTTTTAGCTTGATTATATGTTGACCCTTGAACGCATTGTCCATCGTAAGCAGCAGCTTTTGCCATCTGTTCCAAGTACACGTTTTTTGAGGTGATTAACGAACCCACCTACTTTTCTGTGGGTGGGGTGGGATCCATATCAGTGTGTTTAGCGACAGAGCAACATGCGGCTGAATGATGTCGTGTTGCAAAATCACTTGACGAGTTTTTACTCGTACCGTGGCTGTTTTCCTGGAATGCACAGCTCAAACATATTGCTCTGATGTTTTAACCCGATTACATCAACTCATTCCAGCCGAACTGATTCTACCAAATATAGGGTAAAGTCGGGAGACATGGTCCACATTTTTGTTTCTTTCATATTTACTAAATAAAAAAACATTTTTAGAGGGAACAAAAACAGAAATAATATTTATTAAAACGATAACATAACCAATTGTATTAAAAGGAACATAAATACTTTTTCAGTCTTCAAAATAAATAATTCAAAATGCATTAAAAAAACCATATACCCTATAAGGCTGGTGATATGGACCATTAATGTGTCTTTATATTTTCATTCCCACATGTATTCTTGTATGCCATGCAAAAGTCATGGGACCACTTTTGACAAAGTACACACTGTAACCAGTCATCTTTTTTCGCGGTAACATAATAATCCTCACCACATCCAGCACAGAGTCCTTCCTCAAAGTCCTCTGGATCCTCATCACCAGATTCGTCATGATACGAAACATTAAGGTCTTCGTCTGATGATGACCAAAGCGTGTCGGTTTTACGGGATCTCTTGTTTGCGATTTTATGCTTCTTCACCGTTTTTGGTAGCTTTGCATTTCTCTTTAAAGACTTTAACTTTTGGTGCGAGATATTTTCGAGGGAAGTCAAAACTCAAGCCTTTTGCTTTCTCGGATTTAGCTTGCTGGGTCTGGAAGTTGATGGTATTGGCGAGATGACATTCAGTATTTTCCCATGGGTGATGTCACTTAACTTATGTACGTCAACTATCGACACTACGTTCGCCGGTCAAAGAGAATACAAGAAATACAATACCTAATGATTTTAAGAGTTTGACATTCTCTTACCTCTTGGCTATCCTGTCTTGGCGGAGTCCTCTCAGTAGAGTTTATCTGCTCTTGATTGAGATGTAAAAAAGCATAGTCAGGAATGGTGCCTGGATTGAATGGACATATGCCAGTTGCTGCGAATGCTGAGATCCCATTATTTGGGGTGGCAGAACCACTCCACGCATCGAAAAGAAGCTTGCCAAATTGTAGACGGGTAATTTTTCTGGTAGGGTTATTTTTAACATATAAATTACATGCCGAATAGTAATGACCCTTAAACGATTTAAAAAACGCCCTATCCAACGGCTGAAGGAATTGCGTAGAGTGAGGAGGAAGACAAAGCAAAACAGTTTCGTTTTCAGCGGCGTACTCCAGCATTTCCGCATGCGAGGAGTCTCCATCTAGAATTAGAAGCACTTTCCCCTCTGGTTTTCTAGGGGCGAAGTGGTTTTGAAGCCAATTGAAAAATATGTCACTTGTAACGTAAGCCGACTTTTCACCCATGTAGACGTGAGAGCCTGGTGGCATGCCATCCTCAAATTCCTTCTTTTTATTTTTACCTATTAAATTTAGAATCCTGTACAATTCATGTTATCCAAGACCATTCTTGTAGAATAACATATCTTTAAAGACACACGCTGGTGGTAAGAAACTGCCCTCAGCATTGCAGCAAGCGATCACAGTGATTGTCTCTCCCTTTTCAGCAGATGTTATTGCTCCAATATTTTTGGAGCCCGTTTCTGCAACGACTGCCTCTGGCCGATTATTTAGCTGGCATCCAGTCTCGTCCATATTGAAAATGTTTCGAGGTTTGCCCATTAAATCATTTTCTATTAGAACCTTTTCTAAAATTTCGAAATATGTTTTAACTTCGTCTCGGTTCATTCCCAGTGCCCGAGCTTGAGAAACCCCTTCTGCTTTTCGAATGGACAAATCAGAATGACGTTTAAGAAAAAGGGCAAACCATCCTTTCCCAGCCTTTTTTTTATCCCGGCAGAAACGATGCTTAACGTTGCATCTTTCAGCAATCCCGAATGCCATTCGGCATACCTCGTTTCGCGTTGGAGCGAATCCATGGGCCTGCAAGTTCTTTATATGGTTTACGATTTTTTTTTCGACTTCGTCGCCTAAACAGGAAGGTGATCCTAAAGCCACTTTTTTGTCACATTCGGTCTTTACATGCCTTCTCAATGTTGTAACCGGTATCTTATGAAGTTTCACAGCGGCATTTATGGACATGGAATCCGATTTTATGTTTTTTAGGGCATTTTCAAGATCAAATTCCGACCATAAACATCGGTTCGAATCGACTTTTCTTTTATATATATTCGGCATTTCTGTTTATTAAATATACTTTATAAATTTTAATTGATTAAGTTGCTTAAATTTTGGGTGTAAAAAGTAATAATCAAACAAAAACTATATGAAAAATTGCATAGAGGGGGAAATGGTAACATACATGTGCCATATCACCCTCAAAAAAATGAGCCATTTCTCTCTATCGACTATTGTTTATTGCTTTTTACACACACACGTCGCGACATGTTATCTGCAATGCGTTTCTGTATAAGAAGGGCTGACAGGCGCCAATAACTTACCGCAATATTGAAGCACAAAAAACACTGAAATTTTTTTTAACGAAAAAAAAAACACTCGACTGTTTTCTTTTTTTTTCCCGAAAACAATACTTAAAAAAGCGGGACATCGCCTTAGTCCTTTGAGCATTCGCGATAGACTGAAGAGAATGATGTATAATATGAATAAAAATACAATTTCATTTGGGAGAAATAAGAGGTGCGCCATTTCACCCGCTATACCATATCACCCGCCTTTACCCTACGGCATGAGTTTCAATTCATTGATTTTTGATTCGATCATCGGTATTGATGAATGGCAGCAGTGCCCCGACAATTTTTTCTGCTTTAGATTATCGTAATAAAACCATTTTTCATCGCGACTTACAATACAATGCAGAAAACCTTTCCTACCTCGGAGCAACAGTTCGTTAGTGAAAAAACGCCGCTCAACATCTCTCGGTACGATTTGGATGGCACCCCATTAAAATTCTCAAGGCGTTCAAGCTAATAGAAAAGGTTGTTGAGTTACGGTCAATGATTCTACCAGTTTTGTTGGGTTTGGCATGGATCTTGATTTAGTAATGTCTCCAACTCTGCGTCCTCAATCTTGTTTACTGTTCCGGGAAGCTCCTTATTTTTCACGATGGCATGATTATTCTTTTGGCGTTGAAACTCATGACGCGCGTAGGTGAATAACAAAACTTGCTGCAAAAGACGAAAGTCGACAGTCTCTCCATATTATGTTTCTGATCAGAAAATTCCGAAAAGTCTAGCACCATCTGTTCACCTAAAATATTTGAATCTAAAGTACAAACTCTGAGGTACGTAACAAAATACAATATCTGATTCAATTTAGCCTTCAAATGTTCATTCTTATGGTAAAATTGTTCTCGGTAGCCACCAGTTTAGGACCAAAAGAATCCAGGCAACATCGTTCCATAACATAATCCATTAATTGAAATGGTTACAACTGCATCACTGTCAAATGGCACTGCCAGCACCAAACTGTCTATTGCCGATGGAGATATTGTTTCACTATGGGTTTTCGGACCCCAAACAAGTGAAAAGCCTCATCATGTCCACGCTATGGTGCCGATATTTTCAACTAAGCTTGCCGAATGAATACGAGTTGGTGAAGTTTACAGCTCACTGACCTGTCTAGGATATTTAAATTTATTGACTAAATTCGCCCCAGCTATGAGAGAAGGAACTTAATAATGACCAAAAGCAGAACGAATTTTACGAAACCTTTTCACTATATTTTTATTTTTATAATTTCGAGTGAATTTTCACCAATTCAGCACGTTATGAGAATATCGATCTATGTATATTTGACAACCTTTATCAGAACTTGACGCACTGATGGTTGGATGTTGATAGGTTAACTATGTCAAATGTTGTTGAATAACCCTATATGATCACATATATATATACGCTTAGACTCAAGGCTTTTTTCATCACCTATTAAGTGTGCGATCCATTTCTTCCCACAGATAAAAGGGACTTACCATTCAAGATGATCGGAAATCAGTCAAACCTATTTAAAGATGCTGTTAACAAATTTTAAGTAAAGGAATGAAAAACACACTTCGACAAGCCACAAAATCGCGGCATATTCGTGAACATTTTTTTTTGGAAATACTCGTACTTCGTCAGTGGCTTTGACGCAACTTAAATTTCGACGCCGATTTCCCAAGAGTTCTACACTGTCTGGTCAGAAACTAAGGTATTTGTGTCTCGTCTTGAAGAAAATAAAACGACTCTTGGCAGAAGAGGCACTACAAGGTTCAGACGAGATCATTACCGCTATAATTGAAGAAGTCGCGGATGAACCATCAAAGTCGATTAGACTCCGTGCTACGGAAATAGCCATTACATGTTCATCTCTGTAGCGCATTTCGGTAAAAGACTTGAAATGCATCAGCTGTTATATGCAGATCGTCTTATCATTTCGATCAATTGTGATCCAAATCACGGCAAAATGGAATTTAGATAGATCACGGGACTAGGGGCGGAACAATTTTACCTCAGAAACCATAAAGAAAGAAAATAGAAAAATAAATTGGAAAAATTGTTTCGGTCCAGTGGATTCACAGGATAACGTCCACAGTAGGAAGTCAGAGAATAGTGCGATTCCGATGAGACAACATCCTCCACATTAGAGAAACATCACCGAATTGGCTGATTTTAATTCGATACTATCAAATGTTCTTGCCAAATGATTCAATGCCAATAAAGAGCGGTCGATGAGACGATTACGATTTACACATTTGCACATGCACAGAAAAGCGTGAGGAATAGATAATGCACGATCAGTGGTTCGGACTTCCATTCGGAGGACGCGAATATGATTACAAGTAATTTTCATATCATTCATTTGATCTGTTTCAGTAAATTTCCCAGAAAATAAAATGCGCCGGAAAACCGAGATGTATAAGTCCACTCGTAGAACGGACAATGCTTAGCGCCGGGGTGATGGCCGATGTGAATAGCGAAATACTCTAACAATAAACTTGAATAACAACCAATAGAACAGGCTCTCCGAGTACAGTGCCATGAAGAATATTGAAGCCGGACTGAAGCGAAATATCACTGGAGCATCTCATGACTCTTAAGATCGCCGAGTATCCTCTGTGGAAGTTCGTTAAAGGAACTGGCAGCGCCGCAGAAGGAATGAACGACACCACTCACGAGGCATAACATACGCAATCAAACATGTGTTCCGGTAACTATAACCATATTCGACAATAGCAGGAAAAATTCGGCATCCCAACGACGCAATGTGAATAAGCCAAACGATTAGTATCTTACCAAGGAAGGTTCTATCAACGTAAGGGAAAGAGCGCCTGTTGTTCTCTCCTGAATTTTAAAAACGAAGTGGATGATTTTCAGCCGAAATTCATCATGAGCCATGAGGCCCATTTCCATCCGAATGGTATGTTAACCAATTTATACCGTACCATTCACGGTACGTAAACAAATTTGAGGTTCTGTGACTGAAAATCTAGGTACCATTCACGAAGAGGTATTATATTAACTCAAAGTCTCTGCATGGTACACCCTTTATACTAAAGGTGCCACTGGGTCTCATTTTTTCAAAGACGTCATAGACTGAACTCCACTAGTCACGTATGAATCGGGACTACAAGACATGTGGTTCCAACAGGGCTATGCAATGACACACACAAAACGAGTGACAATAGGCATGTTAAACGATGGGTCTTAGCCTAATGCTTCGTTTTGGCTATTTGCAATGGCTAAAAAGACTGCTCTATATGAGCGCTCCATGGCCTTTTTTAGGCGATTTTTGAAGTCAAAGAAGAAACCAAAGACTCTGAAAGGTCTCAAACGGAATATCCGAAAATACTCGCAGTGTGGGAACTTATTGCCCGAAACGATTGAAGAGACGGTGAAAAAAAAAAAACTCAAATGATTATGAACCACGCAGGCTACTTGAGCAATATCAAAAAATAGTGTGAAAAACTCAAGCTTCCTGATAAGTATGTATTTAAAAACAAAATATGAAACCGACTCCGAAAAGCGAGATCAAAGCAGGCATAGTGAGTTGATGAGAAACACTGGCGAGACGATTTCGATAGCTTGACTGTTGCAGGATTCGAACCGCATGACGTTGGCGTTAGAAGCCAAACACAAACCTCTAAGCTCCGGTGTCCCTCTCCCTCTAATATCCACTTCCTAAATCTGTTCCCAGGACGAAGAGTTACCTGAAACCAATAACCATGTATAGCATGAGCCACTTTACACAGCTCTTTCCCCGGCTCAATTAGAAATAAGCGCATTGCTTAAACGTCGTAACTCCAATCAATCACTAGCTTACTAGATACTCATGAATCACCGCGACAACCGTCAATTAAGCTCTCATTATACAGCAGCGACTCTATACAACACTATATAAATAATATCTTACACCCAGTCGGTTAGCTTCAGCCATAGATAGCTTTTAGAATGTAATCGTATTGGAGCGACGCAGAAAGTAAGTACCCCAGTCTAGTTGGAATATGATTAATAAGCTTAGATAACGTTTATTTGCAAATTAGATCTCACGCCTCTATACATATTCATGTGAAAGGTAGAAACCGCCTCTAATGAGCCTACTCTACCTGGCACTTACATCCGTTTAACCTCAGTCCGTCCTATCGAACACAATTCCCTTCAAACTCCACTGAAACTGTTGACTCTGTCACGACAAATGGCATGAAATTTCTCTTTGTTTTTTGCATGTTAGAACGATTGATACAGATACGAAATAGTATCTATATCTCGCCTCGGCGCGGCGGCTTACGTACTATACACGTTCATATGCCAGTAATGCTCGCCTACGTGGTCAACGAATTGCTCGTGATACACGCTGCTCGCGACTACTTGATTCGATGTTATGTTTGCATCTATAGACACATAGATCGTGTATCTATAGTAACAATTTATCACCGACAATGTAGTAATTAATATCTCTACCTCAGCGTTTGTGTTAGATGAATATTATAATTACAAGTCATTAGTATGCATATTCGGATTGAAAACGACGCGATTTCAATTTGTAACGCTGAACTCCGAATTAGCTCTGCGCCCGATCAGGAGCTGGAGAGTGATTGCTATGCCTGAGGCATTGTGCCTATACATTGTATGATATTCGGTATCCTAGAATGATAGATGATTGGTGGTGTCGGCGTCATTTGAGAATTTCGTCGTGCGATTCGGGAACTTTCGAAACTTCCACTCCACCGGTCCTTGAACAGCTTCCCGACCGGATAGCTTCCATGATTCATGATTCCATACCTGCCCGTTCGCTCATTACAAGCCGGCACGCTACTGCCGCTACATGAATTATGGCATGATACCGCTTATGGTTGGTGATTGGTTCAAGTGCTCCCGGAGCGGGATAGTGGAATTCTTGAAATTCCATCCGATGGCAATTATTTTCATATTTTTGATTCATGCCAGATCGCATGTGTCGCTTGTAGCACTCGTACGCGCCACATATTGATTACCACCTAGCTGCTGCTTTACTGATGCCACTAAGGGATCGCATTCATAAATCACACGAATGCAGTGTCGCACAAGGAACGCATATAACAAACTAAGACAAAAAACAAAAAAAAAAACGAAAAACCCATTGGCATCGATCGGGTCCGGAGCTGGTGGCCTCATTGGCGCGCCCGCTGCAGTAACCATCGCGATCCTTAAGGAGAAATTATAAATTCAGAACGTGTATGCAATATTGTCGCGATCAATTTCATTCGCTCGAGCTCGAGCTGACGGTGGTGCGAACCAACTCGAGGGGGTATTACAATATAATGGTGATGACTCGGTGGCAGGAACGCGTTCTGGTGCACCATGTGGGTATCGAATAACTCACCTGTCCACTTCGATATTCTCGCCGTGTAACATGCCCAGCTTCAATGTTCCGATCCTGCGACGGCTATTTCGCATAGAGTCCGGTTTACGGCCCTTCGTTTTGAATGTCTTCAGAGATTTCGGAGATGACCGGTGTACCGCGCCGTCCAGGAATCAATTAGAATAATTATCCACCTGCATGAATGAATGAATCTGTTTTTAGTACGATCGGATCGTTGTCGATACGATATGTTCATTCATATGTTCGTGGAGACATAGCGTTTGGCCATCAGTCATTTTTAAGCCACCGATGGTAGGGATCACCTCGACGGGACGCCGGTAGATGATCATGATGCGATAGTGGTCATCATCATTATCGTGAGTTTCGTGAGAAAACTGGACATGGGAATTGATGATTTTTAATTTGAGTTGATGGTTTTTGGAATTAATTTCATTGAAAGTGGATAGAACGATCCATTGGTGCCGGATATGGTCATGGTTAGAAAGGAGTGCATTCCGTGGATGATATGGTTGGGAAGGCACTCGAAAGTTTTTTCATTGTTATGGCTAACTCTTGAGAGCAGCTTATTTGTTGGTTTGTAGGTTTTAGTCCTTCTGGGATTTGAGCTTTGTATCAAGCTCCTCCGATGATGCAGAATGGGTTTAACACACATTTTGTATGAATTTGAACTTTCCGACAACAGGTGAGTAGAAGTACATGACAAAGAGCATTGCATTGAATAATAGTAGGACAATTAAGGTTTTCTGTGTTTATTTTCCAGGTTTCCCATGTCAGGTCTGAGAGAGTTATTAACAATTAATGGTGATTATCTGATCGGTGGTGACCTTAACTCTAGGTAATAGATTAGGGTTGCAAGAGAGCAAATGAGTGTAGTGAGTCTAAAGTTCTCGTTTACTATGTTTTTTCTGTCTAGGCTTACGTATATTCTAGATCTATTCTATCTAGGTCGTGTGGTTTAGCGTCTACCCTCGAAATTTTTCTGGTGAATGCACCCTACTTATTCTCTCAGTTAGATGCAGTTAGCTCTAATCATAACCCAGTCATATGTCAAATGCTAATATCAGGAAAAGAATGGGTGCAATATGATCTAGATTTTAAACGGGCGAACTGGGCACCCTGTCGGTCAGTCATCAAGTCAAAACCCATAGACCTAAGTATCCTGAAGACTGTACAGAAAAGCTTCTTTGCTAACATACCAGATCATGCTCTAGTATACATACGTTCCAGAAGACAGTAGCAAGGGCAACGGCAGAGTAAAATGAAAAACTGCTCATTGGATAAAAGTACTAAGCCCTTTTGGAATGTAGTCAGATTTGAAAAGAACAAGAAGAAAATAATTCCACGTTTGCACAGCTCCGGTAATGTTGTCCATTCGGATACCGATAGGACTAATGTTTTCAGATTTACATTCGAGAAGAACCACATTGTTTCACACCACCTTGGTAATGCTCCTCCAAAGTCCTTGGTTGAAGAAGCAATTGATCGGCTACATCCGCAAAACTGTGAGCCTTCTCCAGCCGAATTTGTAGCTCGAATAGAAAATGCTGAGGTTTTGAAACATTTGCAACCGAGAAAATCGGTGGTTCTTGGCATTAAAAACATGCGAAATTTGTTCAGAAAATAAGTTGACTTTTTATTTTGTCCTCTTCGAAGCAATTCCCTCTGAAATCTTACATTTTCGCCAAATTTTACATTTCTTTGTATAGCGTTGACCTCTTCTAACCATACGGTCTTTATCTTCTCAGACGTACCAAAACTGAGTCTTTTCAGTTTTGGAAGGAGGCAAAAGGCGCAGGGGTATGCCGTTATTGGTCTTGACTTTTTTGGTTACTTCCGTTGGGATATTTTGGCTTTGATTTCGATGTCATAACTATACCCCAATGTTTCGTCACCAGTGATGACCCTTTTCAGCAAATATAAATCGTCATTCACGTCATTCAACAGTTCCTGAGCGATGCTCATGCCACGGTTGTTTTGATCAAAGTTTAGCAATTTCGGACACTTCGCTGACGTACGTTTCACGCCCAAAACATCTGAAAAAAAATTAATGGAATGAACCAACCGATATCCCAGGCTCCTCAGCAACTTCTTTGATAATGATTTGACGATTCTCCTTAAAAATTTTAAAAGTAGTGATACTCTTACGTTTTCACCCATGGTTGACGTGTCATGAAAATCAGCTCGGCCTTCTGTGGGGGCTTGCACCAGTTATAAACTTTTTTTTTTGCTCAGAGCAGACTCATAAAATGCCAATCAGCATTTCAAGTATGTTGGAGCACTTAATTTTATTAGACATCCAAACTTTAGTACAGATTCCTTGATCCATTTTTTCACTAGTAAAAAATCACCAAGCCGACTAAAACCCGTCTTACCTTTATATCTGCAAACAAACTGAATATCTATAATGACCGACAATGTAAACATGTGCACCAATAGAATAAAAGTCAAAATTGAAAATCGAATGTACTTAGCTCGCGAAATTCCAAAAGTCACCCTATTTCTTGAACAAACATCATACGTCATTAACCAGTTTTACTATTTCTTACTTTCCTAATCAATGCATTCTTCAAACTACAGTACTTGTCAAATGCCTGACAAAAAGCAAATATTGTCCCAATACTTAAAAGATGGAAAGAAAATTTAAAATCCACGTAGCTATATGTATAGGGTTTTCCAAAAAGGACTTGACAACTTTTTTTTTAAATAAAACGCAAACCATTTGAGATATTTTAAAAACTTTATTATCGGCTTGAAGTACAATCAAAACATTTATGAACGAAACTCGACTTCGTCACCGCGAGTACGTTTGCAGTGGTCGATTCGTTGGACCCAATTTTCGATGACTCGGCCACACATTTCGGCCGAAACGGCCGCTATTTCGCGTTCAATGCTGGCTCTGAGCTCTTCCAACGTCGCGTCGTCGGCTTGTTGGCATAAACCAATGACTTAACGTAGCCTCAAAGAAAATAGTCTAGAGGCGTTAAATCGCACGAACGAGGCGGACAATCGACTGGCCCATTTCTTGAGATAACACGCTCATCAAACTTACTCTTCAATAAATCGATTGCAACGTGTGCTGTGTGGCTTGTGGCACCATCCTGTTGAAACCACATATCGTCCAAGTCCATATCTTCCAATTCGGACCAAAAATAATCGGTAATAATGGCGCGATAACGCTGGCCATTCACAGTAACGTCACGATCGTTATCGTCGACGAAAAAATATGGCCCAATAACGCCGCCGGCATGCAAACCGCACCAAACAGTTATTTTTTGTGGATGAAGTGGTGATTCATGAAGCACATGTGGATTTTCACCCGACCAATAACGCATATTTTGCTTATTGACAACCCATCGAGCCAAAAATGAGCTTCGTCACTGAAGATGATTTTGCGATGAAATTCATCATCTTGGCACATCTTCTCCAGAGCCCAATCGGAGAACGTACGTCGCTTCAAATAGTCCATCGGCTTCAATTCTTGAGTCAGCTTGATCTTGTATGGGTGTAAACCAAGATCCTTACGCAAAATACGCCATAATGTGGTCTGAGCGATGCCCAATTCTTGAGAACGCCGTGGAATTGACTGATTTGGATCGTTTGCTACGGACGCCTGAATGGCAGCGATATTTTCGACACTTCGACCAACCCGTTATCTCACTGACACGGCAACATCACACAACGAAAATGTAGACTCAAATTTGTGCACTAGGGCGAGAATTACGACCGAAAATTGGAGTTAACGCTCTTAAAGTTGTGGTCACCGACCCCGAATTTCGGTAGAAAATTTTTATAATTTGCAGACGTTGCTCGTTCGTGTACTTTACCATGATGAAAATGTTGAGTTTACTGAATAAATTGGCAATGACAGTTTGATGATTAGTGAAAGGGTGCGTTCACAAATTAAATTCAAAGCTGTCAAGTCCCCATTGAAAAACCCGTTATATCAATAAGTCTAACAAATAATGAGAAACGAATTTTCCCAACTAACACAGCACATCCTGTCAAGTGTTTAGAATATACTAGCAAAACTTTGATTAAGACAAATCTACTAGTCTGGTTTCGTACGATGCCGAAAAGGCTTTTGATTCTATTTGATACGAAGGAATTATCCCTGTATCCTAGTCAAGGCTATCCAACGCTTTTTGACCAAGTGAAGATTTCCGATCGGAGCACTCATTTGCCGGGATACCAGAGTGATCTGGTTATAAGTTCACAAGACCGCGCCTGTGTTTGGAACCATCAGTGAAGATACGAGAGCATTATTCCCGGATTCAGTATCAGGCCAGAGCCAGTTTTGACGCCACCGAAAACACGTTGCGTGTAACCTTCGGATCTTATTTATAGATTCAGAGGAGCTTTCATGGTGATAAGCCCCATGTCTTGCAGGAAGACTGACAAAATATAGGTCATTTTTGAGCCGACCTATTTTAACCAAAGTAACCATCTAGGATGACCCTTGAATATTTATCATAGCTTCTTTTGAAATCGGAATGAAGCTGCCTTTACGTATCAGTTTTCATAGGATTAACTGAGAGCCGATTACTCGTGCACCATCGTTTAGAGCATATAGAGCACCATCGGCGCACCAGAGGGTTTGCATTCCTCAAATCCTGGATACCATTTTTTCTAATTAAAAGGCTTGTGTATAGGAGGACACCGAGGTCAGATAGAACAGTTTTCCGATAGGAAACTGATACATTTTTTGCTATCAGCTACCCTGAATTTTAAGATGTTTTTAGAATGTTTTTCCAAGGGCTGAATGGCTTTTTCGATTGACGAAGTGAAGACTGGCTCAGATGTGATTGTTTTCAACATTCTAAAAATATGGTAAAATTTGTTTTGGGATTATCACAGCAGTTCGTCGCTTAAGTATTTATGGGTAAAAGGTCGGCACTTTCGTTGCCACTGGTGCCTCTTTGTTCTAAAACCCATAAGCGTTTTTGCCATCATCATAGCAGTCTAACTGGTTTTTGAGCTCAATTTATATTAATCCAATACATTGAGTGCTGCTTGGCTGTTGTTATAATTATACCTTTGACTCGAGAGGGAGGTGGTCATCAAGGCTGACATTTGAGAAGCTTTTGACGGTGCATGTTGAGACTGAAGCCTGAATGAATTTTCTGATATCCTCCAAATCTAAGTTTGTTCATCTCCTAAGACCACCACAAAAGTTCCTGATTCCAAGGCCCATTTATGACTTATAGCCTAAAGATTGGCGACATAATCTTCTTAAGATATGGAAGCAATGTCACTTTATTTATAATTAGCTCGTGCAATGAGGTTTATGAATTTGCTTAAGTGATCTTCGCCAAGAGGGTATAGAGGAAGAAATGGAGAGAAGGTATCGGTAAATATTGATTTTAAATGCTTTTGGATTGTAGAATTGTAATGTTGGGAAATATTTAGTTCGGAAGGACATCCCATATTAATGGAGTTCACCTAAAAAACCAGTCTCTCGAGAGTAAATTGATGGGCGTACCTAGCAAGACTAATATTGCAGTTGAACTCTTGAAGCGGCGGAGTTCAATTGGCAAGCTTGATTGAGTATTGTTCGTTGAAATAGCTATAAAACAATAAGACGAAAGGGGGAGAAAAAGAAAGAACTTCGCAATATCAATGTCTTCTATGCGAGTAAGTTCTAATTTTGAATTCTGTCTAAAGCTATAAAGAGGGAGCATCAGATCAGATATGAGCATTGTACTCAAGCATATAGCCTTATAGATTGAAGCCAAATCGGAGGGTTTGAAATATTTCTTGCATTGCTTAAGTAAACCTAGACATTTCACAGCGTTCTTGGGAAATGTGGTCAATCCAACCAAGTGTACATACCAAGGATGGAACATTTTTCGACTGATGTTGCTTGATATGGCTGTCTACTCTGGATTCGCTTAAATGACAAAAGACAGCCTTAAGTTTTAGAAACATTAAATTCCGGTCTACTCCTTAAACCTCACTTAATTATGTTGCGAGGTTGGAAAACATACGTTGCCCTTCCTATTCTATGGCTGAGGACAGGTGCGCCAGTCTTGGAACGATATGAGAAGCTGAACTCCTTCATCAGCCAAGGAGTGGATTGGATTATAAGTAGCAGACAGCCCGGTAGTTAATTCTTAATCTAAGAAGTCTTATCAAAAAAAGAGTCTGATATCTAAGTTTGTCAAATGCTTTAGAAATATTAAGCGCAACAATTTTGCTTTTATTGATGTTTGCAAAGATTAGTACCGCTTTCAGTGAATCAGTGGGGCGCTTGCTACGGAAACCACACTGGGAAACATTTATTAGAAAGTTTCCGCCGTTCAAGATAGTACTTGAGCTTACGTTTTGTCAGCGTTTCCATGATATTGAAAAGAGCGAAAGAGTGAAGATAGGGGAAGGAAAGCGAAGATTCGCCCTTTTCAGTGACTAGCTGGAAAAAGCTGTTTTCCATCTACTCGGGAGGAGATCAGAGTGGTTTTGTCAGCGTGGTCGTACACCTCTTTGGAAGTATGGCCAGTGAATTTGTGTATGTTGAGATGTTTAAGTACACTTACAACTGTACGAGTGCGGAAGTGAATTTGTCCCATAGACAATTCGACGCTCTCAAGTACAGACGGAGACAGAGTAACATTTCGAAGAGTTGAGCTGGGTGCAAGATGTGCAGGGCAAAAGGGCGGGCAGCTGGGCTGTCAATGCAAATGAGCGTGAAGATTGAGGACGATGCAGAATTCTTTATGTTCTCAGTGACCAAGTGCTTGTTAACCTTGGGACATTGTAGCACTTTCCACCTCAACTTTTGATCATGGGACAATTTGACACGTCATTTCTGACTCGTTTGAAATTATTCCGGTTTTCCTCAGAGGAGTTGTCCTAATAAACCTGAAAACAAAACTCTCCTTATCTGATAACCTGCTTGAAGCTTGACTCGTAACATACATTTGCTTTGATACTCTTCATCTATGAGGAATGAAGCACCGCATAGCCAGCAACCGTCAGCACCGGCTTCTGAGTCATTATCGAGGAAGCACAGTGACCAGTTAAAATTCCAAGGAAGTTCTTTTAAGCGCTCCAATTGGCTTTCTCGTACAGCCATATCGTATGTTTAGGAATCTGTTCTCCAGCTGAATAGAATGAGTACGAGATCAAGAGGTGACATCATGTCAATATTTGTCACTGCTAATGAGCGACAGTCATCCAAGGCTCTTGATCCACTTGTTCTACATGTTCATCAGTTCTTGAAATACCGTAGCGTGTACAAGATCTAATGCCTTTATGGCCATCGAAAGGAATATTTAACTACTCGTAATCCTGTTTCACTTAAACCGATGAAATTACAAAATTCCTCTTACTTCTTGAACCAGCCTGGAAATTTCTGATTATCTATTTACTGCGTACTCGGATGATACCTATTTTCATCAACTGACGTTTCATTTGGTACTAAACACTTGACAGTGTACTAGGAGAGATGAAATGTTATAACAAATTCTGACGATAGCTGGCGCACCCTGTGGACGAGTATGGCTCAGAAAATATTTTTGAAGAAGTTTCCATTTGTTAAGCAAATTGTTTCATGCTAGAAACTTTGAGCAGACATTAAGCTTTAAAATGACTCTCGCCTATATCGTTAGCACCTAGTTAACCTTACTATAGAGGCCACTTATGGGGAATGCTCCCATTAATGGTTGTTTCACTTATGATAAATTGCCAATAACTGACGGGCATTCCAATCAGTCTACGTAATGGTTAAGGGCTAGACTCATTAGAAGACACGCGCTACAGATGTGTTCTTAAAATCGCATGACTATTTCAACCCAACCCAGCATCCTTTAAAGTATGAGTAGCCAGCACCGAGCTCTCCATGGATTTTCCACATATGAGTCAAGCAACATCAAGAGACAAATGATGCCAATATCCAAAGCATCCTTCAAGTCGCTCTAATTAATTTCACTCTAATCCGCATAGAGAATCGCTACACTTTCTGCGCCTCCAACGAGCCAACAAGTAGCTCCGCAACCGGCCTGCGTACCCATCCGCTCCCACTCCACTTCGCCACTAGAAACAAAAAACGAGTCGATGCAAATCATGATCGATGGCACTAACTAAATCGAGTCAAAGGTGGGAGCTACTATCGAAATTTATTATGCCACATGCCCCCGTATCCGCAGCGGTAATAGTTGGTGCATGCAACCACTTACACACAAGAGCACCATCGAGCAACAGCAGCAGCAACAGCAGCTGTAACATCAGTCTGAATCACTGAAATCCAGCAGCAGAATGTGGCGGATTGACGATGCACACGTACGCACTGGCGACTCCCAGTAATTCGTCGTTCATAAATCACGGCCCGTTGCAGAATCAATTTTCAATAATGCTCACCGCAGGGATGCATGTGCCACACGCTGTTCTAACAAATGGCAAGCTATCTGTTGGTCGCTTCTTGATTTTAATCTGAGTGCCTCATTTGGTTATGGACCATGGAGGTGCCATGGTTTGGGTTTTGTTTTGTTGTTACTATTGCCCGATAGGTAGGCAGACTGGGAATTGTCCTTAGGTGGCTTACATGATCTCCTAGGCAGGAGGTCGTCTACCGAATCGACCGAGATGAACGTGCGTTTCCTAGGTCAGGTCATTGTGCCGGGTGAAAGGTTTTTCTTTTTTTTGTTGTTTTCCACTTCTGTGCATTGGAATACACCAACCGATGAGTCGAGCGCCTGGAGTCATTGTTCAGTCGAAGTGATTCTCGATGGCTGGAAAGCAACCCTTGCACGCAACGCTGTGGTTAGTGCAGTGAACGACTTCCATGTCGATATCGCATGACTGTAACAGCGGGTTCGACGCGCCAAACTCGTCCACATTGAGCAGATGCACATTATGCAAAATGGAATCGGAATCCCGGTAGAAGCACCATCGCCTGGACACACATAAATTTTACTCTCTCCCTCTCTCGTGCTCCTAGCCGCTGATGGCCGGCAGTTGGGAGCACGGCTGCTGTGTACACGCATATAGCAGAGGTGCAACTGGTTCTGGTACGTCTTGCCGGCCATAAAGTGTTCAGCTGGAGTTAATGAGAGCATTTAAATGCGTACAAGGCCAGAAAGATGAAAATGAAGCAACATAAGCTGTGTTGAGTGTCCTGGCATGGCTATTAATAACAGTTACATGTCATTAGGTTCGTGTAGAATTTCCAGTGACTTGCACCAGAAGCATCACGAGCACCGAAGAAGCGGCAAAGCAAATGAAATGAGACGAAACAGCGTGCAACATGATTTGCTTGCGATGAAGCTTTGAGATCCGCGAACGCGGGAACGCCTTGACGCTGCTGAGTGGAATTGATTTTGAAAGGACCGTGCATTTGCATCGGAATTGGATGTTGACGGGGCTACAACTGATACTTAGCAGCTAATAGTAGAGCGAATGCAATAGACCATGCTCGGGGATATTTGCGAAGGCGCCTCCAGTATACTGCCCGAGCTCTCCATGCAACACGTTTACGATCATCTTAATCATATTTCCAATCTGCAACTTTGTCCCGCAATTTATCGAAAAATTCCCATCAACAGCAGGTGGTCATCGGAGTTGTTATTTCCGATGCCAATCACTAATCCGATAAGCCCTGGCCCTGCATCAATCCTCGTCCACCCTCATCGCCTAGTAGCACCTCATCGACGCGAAAGACCCCCTCGGAAGCCCTGAAATGGATCGTTAAATTCGAAACTTTATGTTTGCTTTTAATTCCGCTTAAAATGTTGTAACCCGAAATTCGCGCTTCCTTCGTGGCTTTCAAGCGGATCCTTACTGTACCCTACGCACGACATGAAGACTCGTCTTCGTTTTCGATTCGTATAAATAATTTTGCATTGCAATCGGCACCTTTGCATCGAAGAGAGATTTTATGTTCAATTTAATGTCTTCATTAGGACTGAAGACTTCCATACCACAATCTGGGCATAAAGTCCCATTTGGGCATTTGGAGTTTCGTACCTCAATCAGACAATTTCAATTAATTTTTTATTCCCATTCCATCGGAACCGATAGGACGATGCATGAGAATTAAGACAGACGCTTGTAATAAAGGAGCACCATGACGCGTATGACTCCTGCGAGGCGTGCATCGATGAAGGTGAAAAAGGATTTTTATTGCGCGTGAATCTTTTTATGACCTAATTCATAAGCCGGAGATTGTGCTTTGGTGTTTTATTGCCCAACTACAATACGACCGGATTGTCTTGCGACGAGTGATGGTGATTATATTGAACGAGATTGCTGGATACTACAAGTCACACCTCGGGAGCCAGTTGATGACACGTTTTGTCGACAACATTGTGCAAATTAGTTAGTGGACTGTCATGGACATGAAATAGCTTGTGGAAATCGTATTCCGCCATCAATATCGAAACCAGTGGGGACGTTTGATGTTACAAAAGGGTTTAGGATAAAGTGAGCCATAAATGAAGGTCTCAACAAGAATCGTGTCTGTTTATGGAGTCGATCGATTCATAATCAAACCACCGGGATCTAATCAATCTAAAATTCCTTAATGGGTTATAAAGGATCTGGCACGGACAACGAGATTGGTCAAACTGCTCAAGGTACCAACATATGTTCAAAAAGTAACAGGATTTTTTTTGATTCCGGTGGCCCATTCATTGTTACGTTGGTAAAAATATTCCACGTGATGTTTCCTGAGTATCTAGTATCTTAATTGTACTGTCGAGCACACCCTCCTTTAAAGTTGTTGGGGCTGCAGGTGAATTAAAAGCGATGGGATGAACCGGGTAAAAAACGAATTGAAATTTGTAACATCAGAACCGGGACGGATCTGGCAAAAAGTTTGAACGACCCATATGAAAACTGCTCTAATCAACAGCCGGTGACTTTTATGCGAGGTCGAGTCACAGGAAAATGTAGCCTACACGACTCCAAGGCAGGAGACAGACTCAGGCTGGTAGACGAGATTCCCACATCTTAACATCCATAAGGAGACCTCGCCATTCTGCGACCTTGTGTTCAGTCAACCAAATTACTTATATTGCGATCGATGCCAGGCGCTCATCAAACATCCTGGATATCCGAACCTTCCGAGAAAAGACTCGGATCACTACCTTATTTCGTCCAAAAATAAATGCGAGTAAGACTAAAAAAAAATGATTTTCAAAAGCTACAGTCGCAAGATACCGCCAGGATTTTTGCCGATCATGACTCCCTCAATCTTTCTTAAGATCTGATAGAGCCTTTACAAGCCAAAGAACAGAAATGAAGACGATGTCAGAGCGCCATTGGGGATACTACCTCTGATGCACTCTGTTTCAAGAAATCTCTGTTTTCAAGGTGAATGCATACAGGCTATGCCCGACCGAAGAAAGCTGATGTGAAAAAGAAAAAAAGTACAAGAAAAGCGCGAAGAGATGACGTTCGGAAGTTTTGCCAAAGTTCTAAAGTCAGAGTGGAAGCTCTGCAAGCATGAATATGGGTAACTTGTAATGGTCACTGTTGATGCTGAGAATATAGAAAGGCCACTTCTGCAGACGGCGATGATAATCAAAATGTCAGCCACACTGGACGAAGATGAAAAGGAAGAAGAGGAAGGAGATAAGGTAGCGATATCGGAGTAGAAGCAGACGCAGCCGAACTACCTATTAAGTACGATATGGATGGTATGGTAAATGGAAAGCATTATCTTCCCATGAAATTCACGCCAACTTTCCTGGTTTCAATCCAGGCAAACCCAAGCTAGACGATCACACTACAGTGGTTCCGTGGGAAAATAAAAATAGAAATCCATCTGTCACCAAAGAAATGCCAGAAACCCTAGATTACTTGGCCAAAACGTCACTTTTAGCAGCTATAACTTGGAAGCATTCAAGGATGTCGTCTAAGTCGTGAAAACTCTCGCAGGTATCCTGGACGTCCCACCAACAATCGATGAAAATTTGGTAAAAGGGAATGAAATTATTGTTAACGTCAACAATCGCTTAAATCAATCAAAAATCAGCTCATGGACCTAACGATTTCAAGCGTAATATAATATCATTATTATGGCTTATACGGTAGTCCTCGCAGGACTCGATTCTTACATGTTCATTTAATTCGTAAAGGTTCAAGAGTGTACGCTCTTATGATGTTTGTCGCATAACCTGGACGGGGTGCAGATGGTTTGTGTCCAAGATGTTCGTTCACTACTCTCCGGGGTGGTTGTCCTAGATAGGATTTGAGAAATTGGACTGAATTTTATTGTATTGGTTGTAGTTCACAGTAACTTTTTTGTTTCCATGTCATTAAGATGTTATATTAGAAATGCACACACAGAGTATGAATTTTGAAGTGATCTACGATCTTATACTGTGAGTGTTATGCCTTGGTCTGCATTTTTTGATCATCTCTCATTCACAACTGAATTTGGTGCACAGTTTTTCCGTATAGGAATTGTTCTGGACTATGGACGGACTTGAACTATAGACCTTCGGATTTGACTTTTCGAGAAATATCTCAGCCATAACTTGACGAATGTTCGTTCAAAAAGTTTGAGAATTGTATCCATAAATACCATCTCTTGCATAGCTTTATGGAAAGCAATCCAACGGCGGCAAATCACACTGTCACGGTGGTCAGTTAACATCACGTTGCGTTGTGTGTCTTCTACATCTATGCCTCCGATTTGAGTCCAAAAAAATTTTGTTAACATTAAGCCAAATGCTGTGCTAGCCGGGGTACAGGTAGATTTGAATCTTCTTCACAATGTTCACTAATAGCAGCCATTATCCGTATAGAGCGTGCATTTGAATTATGGATAGGCCTTAAGACTAATGACGAGTCTCTTCATTTTTCTTATATGTTTGCCTGTTGTACACTCAGATGGGCGATTATGTTCGCCATGATCTGCTTGAAATGCGCGAAGCGTACCTACAACAGAATCACTATTTTTGTAGCAAATTTTTAGAAATTCGACATGTTTAGCGATTCCTAAGTAATCCATATTTTAAAATGGCAAACCTTAAGCTAATTAGGTGTGGTCCCAGATGATAGTTTGATTGGGCGTATGTGATTAAAACATGGACGTCAAATTCGGACCACGAATTGGATCACCCAATATTTTGATAATAAAACACGTGGCATTTGGCATTTGTTCCAAGACTTCTGAATTTGGTGAAAAACCTGCAGCCAATGAAAGTAGCTCAGGAGTCAGTAAATGGATTTAAAAACGCTGCAGAACTATTGAAACGTGTCATAACCAGGAGACTATTTTAAAGTGGGTGATGGGGATGAATTTCGAATTTTCAAATGGATATTCTTCTACATCTACATTGTTGTTTCAAAGCAATCCTTTAGCAGCTAGGTCTCGACTTTGACTTTTTCACCAACCATAGGTACATTTAATTGAAAGACTACTGAGTTCCAGTAAGAAGAGCACTGCGACCAGAAAGATCTTTGTGTTAGTAGGATGCCCTCAATATTTCTAATGGAGCTGAGGACTGATCCCGTGGGAATAGAAGTAACTTCTTCAATAGACACGACTCCTCTTAAGAAAGGTATGTGTTCAAATAGTATGTGTTTAGCGGGCTCATCATTCTCTAGACAGTATTTGCCTTCTGTCTCTGAGGAGAAGTTCGTATTATTAAGGGATATCATCGATTGACGAAATCCTTGAACTCTGTTCCATTGGGACTGATTTTGTGATTTTTTTCCAACGCTCCACAAATGTGTTAAACTTCGATGTAGGAAGAGAGGTTCGGCGCCTATGTATTTTACAGAGGATATCCCTGTGTCCAGGCACTCATCAAAGTTGTTCAAAAATTCAGGTAACTTTTGGAATTTTGTGAGCAATGATACAATCTCTTCACAGAAGGCGGAAGAAATATCAATGACGATGCTCGCACTGGACGTCCCAGCACGTCAACAAGCACGCATGAGGCATGTGTTAGCGAAGTTTGTTCCGAAATTGCAAAATTTTGACCAAAAGAACCGCCGCAAGAGCATCGCTCAAGAGCTGTTGAAAGACGTGAATGACTATTTAGATTTACTGAAAAAGGCTATATCTGAATATCTGATGCCGGAACATAGATATATGATGTCGAAACTAAGAGCTAATCATCCTAATGGAAACGACCAGAAGACCGAAGGTCGAAAAAAGCACCACAAGTTTGGTCAAATGTGTTTTGCTCGAAAAGTCGTACTGATCGTGAGGAATATCACCTTGAAGTCATATGCCGCTTGCAACACGAAGAAAACGTTCGGCTTTGTGGGAAAAAAGGATGGCTGTTGCATCACGATAATATCTGTTCAGTCATCTTTGCTTGTGCGTAACTTTTAGGCCAAAAATAATATCTCAGCAATGCAATCACCGGACTCCCTGCGACTTTTTTTTCTCTCCTCAAAATTGAAAAAAAACCCATGAAAGGTCGGAGAATTGCCACGACTTAGAAAATAAAGACCACATCGCTGGAAAAGCCCAAGACTATATCAAAAACCGCACATCTGATAGTGCTTCGAGGATTGGAAAAAGCACTGTATTATATCCGAGGTTGACTATTTTGGAGGTGACAAAATGGGTTCTGATGAATAAATGAATATTTTTCGAGAAAGTTAAAAAGTCACCTTATTTTCTGAACAATCTACCTTTGAACCATCTTGAAAATGTATCTAAACTCCGCAGATCTAAAATCTCCGGTGTTTATGAGAGTATCATCACTCTCTTAGGATGTCAAGGATGCCCAAAAATCTGGTGTGGCTTAAGCTCGGGAAGCTCGTAAAGAATATGTAAGGAATATGTAAGTCAATAGTTTACATACTCAGGAAAGGAGGCGTGTTCTACTGCGTATCCAGTCTAATAGGGTCTTTTGGACTGCCGTTGGGTGAAATTACATGGCGCCTCCCATGCTAGCATAATATGACATGCGAGCCTTTGACATTGTAATTTAGTGATTATGGTTTGCTCCATGACTACATTCAAATTTGGATTTTCTAGGAAAAGTTTATTAAAAACCTTGATTCATTTTTCTTTTTCTTATCCTAAAGCTTAGCCTAAGCCAAGGTGCCTAATTCTAGTCTTAAATATAATCAGTTTGGCTAGCACTCGTGTGTTTCGTTCCGAGTGGTCACCCTCCTGACTGGGTTTCGCCATCTCGCTCATTCTGCATGCCCGAGACTTCACCAAGGTTGACAGGCCTCAATCAGTTCTCCTCCTTCACCTAAGCTAGCCTCCAAAGGATCCCCTTCTAATTCTAAACTAACTTACTCGTACGAACTAAGGATTGAGGTGGATCGCACCAGAGTAACATACCGCTCTGGGAAGCGTTTTTACTCGACAACTACCAATAATCGGCGTGCTGTTTAACAACATTAGCGTAGTCCTAGTCCGCCGTTCCGCTACTAAATCGAATGAGCTCACATTTTTCCCTGACGTCCCAGTGGCGGTGTTAAATTTCCGGGATACCATCTCTCCATTGCTTCTGGAGAAGTTAAGCCCGATCGGAGTGTGGTCTCGTGGTATCTATTATATAATGGAGGTAGTCAGCCGCGGAGATCAGATTATTGTTGGTGGTCATAGCCCTTGCGATGCGCTTTCGGGTCATTTTAACAAGAAAATTGTCTTCTGTTTAGGCGTCCTCCGTCGTACAGGGCCTTATTAAGCGAATAACCTACTCCCGAATACATGAACCTTTTTCATATAAGACAACCACACCACACCGGAGAGCTATACGCGATGATTGGTCTTATTAGGACCACGTAGCATATGATTTTAATTCTGTGATCAAGTTGACTGCTGTGGTGCAGGTTCCTTGTCGTACTGAAGGTTTTCTTAGCTCCAGGAAGACATGCATTCGTAGGCTTTTATTTCACATTTGTCTATGACTATGACCACAAGCCATCTACGTATGTAGAGAAGGCGATGACAATTGATTATAAGCATGCACCACGTAAACAGCCTGAGGCTGCCAAGAGTATTATTTAAGCTTCTCAAATTGTAAGGGATTTTTCGTCAAGCGTGTCATAACTTTTAAATTTAATAAAAGAAGTTGTGGAAGATACGATGGGAACCTTTATTGCGGATTAAATTACTTTGGATACCATTATGCTCTAAAAACGACCTTGTTCAAATCACTTTTACAGCTTCATTTACAGACCTCGATCCGAGAGGTCTAATTTTGTATGACTCTGTTGTATAAGCTGGCTCCATGGTTTTAATGACGTTGTTTCCTAGTTTCTCATTTTTCACAGAACGCACTCGTGACAGGAAGGCTTGGCGAAGAGTTGCCGACGAGGCTCTGAACTTCTGAGTTCCAAATGGCCATTTGACACATTATGCCGCCTTGTTGCATATCGCCCAGATTCATGTCATCCAACTGAAGTTACAAAAAGTCAGTTATCATGACCCGATATCGTTCCATTGGCCATCACCGTCTGGCCATTCTCATTTCGAGACATGTACGGCCCAACTACGTCGCCTACCCAAAATCCACACCAAATGGTAAGGTTCTCCGGATACAGAAGGGACCCTTGATACTGCTGTTGATTGCTTCCTCCTCAAAAATCGCAATTTTGCTTGTTTGCGATGCCGTTTAACCGAAAATATGTTTTATCACTGAGCTCAACCAGTGAATGCAGGACAAGCTTGATGATTTTGGGGCTCAGCTCTTGTATTATTGGGGGTACAAATTAATTCGGTCCGTTTTCAAAAGACGGCGCCACCTGCAAGTTGTGGCTGATCTTGGAAGCGATTACCTACTTCATTGGAAAGGTGTGACATCCGTCAACAATAATTAGTGTGCATCGGCGTCTGTTTCCGACAACGACATTGTTCGAAAATGTCCGGATTTGTCTTAAATAAACAGCATTTGCGGGAAGTTTTGATTTTCTTTTTTAATTGGAAGAAAAGTGCAGCTGAAGCCCATCGAATGCTTGTAGAAGTTTATGGTGAATCTGCTCCGACCGATAAATCATGCAGAGAGTGGTTTCGACGCCTCAAAAGTAGTGATTTTAGCGTCGAAGACAAAGAGCGTCTTGGTCAGCCCAAAAAGTTTGAAGATGAGGAATTGGAGGCTTTACTGGATCAAGATCCGTGCCAAACGCAAAGTGAACCCGGAGAATCGTTGGGAGTGATTCATGAGCCGTGCATTGCGTGAAAAACGGCCAGAAACGACCGAAAGGCATGGCATGGTGATTTTGCAACATTATAACGCTCGGCCCCACGTGGTAATAGCGGTCAAAAACTACCTGGAAACGCTGAAATGGGAGATCTTACCCCACCCGCCGTATTCTCCAGACCTTGCTCCTTCCGACTACTGGCTTTTTCGACGGATGCAAAACGATTTGGGGGGGTCACCGGTTCGGGTCTTTTGAAGAAATCGAAGAATGACTCAATGATTGGATTGATGCCAGAGAGGACTCATTTTTTAGAGGTGGTATTCGAAAATTACCAGAGAGATGGGAAAAAGTAGTCGCTTCCGATGGACAATACTTTGAGTGATGTATTTTTTACGTTTTTTCAATAAAAAAAAAATTTTTTGAACAAAAAAAAACGGACCGAATTAATTTGTACTCCCAATAGTTGGATCTCATGTAGATGCATGCTTAAATCTTTTGGCAAAATTCGTCAACTTAAGGTCGCAGAAAGGCCAACTTCCTGTGCACGATAAGAAATCGAGAGGCTTAGGTCTTTAGGCACACCAGAGAACGCTTGATCGGTAACTGAAACGATTTCCCAAAAATTGACGCTCTCATGAGATAGAGATCCCGTGATCAAGTCGCAGCCTTTATTACCGTATGCTCCTTGGATATGAAAGAAACTACACTTTGAATCAAAACAGGCCTTTACCTACTAATTGGATAGTCTAGGGCGTTCTCTGTTGATCGTATGCAAAGACTTATTAGAAATTCAAGGCGTTTTTCCATCAAGGAACGATGTCAGGCTTTTAGGACGATAGGACGCAGGCAGCTCAATGGGTCTATTAGCTTTTAGTAAGAAAACCAGTTTGACTACCCTCCAAATTTAATTGATTCCTCATCTAAATGGCGCTTTCAGAAGCCGTATATTGGAGTCCTGACATGACAAGGCAGCGCCGCGGCGCAGTGGGTAGTGTGTCGATCGCTGGGCAAGATGAGAGATTTCGGATCCCGATAACATCAACGTCATCGCGGCTTCTCTCCTCGCATACAACATAAGTGAATAAAAAGAAGCTTGGTTCTGGCTCGTCAGAGCTCTGACGCCACTAATATGTCTGTCTGGCAGTACAATGAACCAGTCTGGTGCCCCAACAGATAGCAAAAGCCTCCAACAGCCTCTTTACTTGGAGTCCTGTAGGGCTTAAGGGAACCGCTCTATCACTTTGGTCTTAAACGCCTTAGCCCGAGGATAGTGAAAAAAGGTACCTGTCACATCAAATGGTTTTACCTCGCTGACATTTTTAGCAAAAAAAAAATTAATTTCATAATATTCAATTCAATAAAAAAATAATCAAAAGGTAAATTTAATTGGCATCACCCGGTGTAGCGTTTGGTTCATGTCCACGATACGACGAGAAATTTCCCACGGACATTAGCCAACTGTCATCTGTCATAGCCCCACAGCGAATTCAATAGAACAAAATTCCGAAATGGCCTGCAAGCAAGTCGCAGTAAATTTAAACCAAATCACCAAATCTAGCCAAAGAATTGCAGCCATCTGCTCGGCCAGACAATATTCTTCCCGCGATGACTTAAAGAAAGTCACCCACACCGGTCAGGTAAGTCTGAATCAGCTGCTAACCCTGAATCAAACCCCATCCTGCCGTGACTGTTACGCAAACATTTGTTTTGGTTGCGATGAATGAATTGCACGGCAAATGGAGAATGAGAATTCGATTTTTCTTGCAGGTCTTCGAAGATGACGATTATCGCAACGTTCGTTTCACCAACGCCACACGGTATGTGAACGAGAATTGGGGCATCAAGCTTATCGACGAGATCCCGCCGAAGGAGTGCACGGAACGTGTTGTTTTCTGTGACGGCGGTAATGGCCCACTGGGTCATCCAAAGGTTTTCATCAATTTGGTAAGAGTTAGTGAGTGGAAGACACCGATTGTCGGACGGTAATGGGCGATGATTTCTTTTAGGACAAACCGGGGAGCCACAGCTGCGGTTATTGCGGACTGAGGTTCATCAAGAAGGACGCTCATTGACATGGATGTTCCGCCGACAAAATTGTTATTTATCGTTGAATGGTCAATAAAATAAGAAATGAGATGGAATAGGTAGGACTTTTCAGTCTTTTCCTGGGATTTGACGTAAGAATGGACGCTCCGGGTCGTCTGGAAGCACATTTATTTAATTTTGCGTTTCTCTTAAACAAAAATTCGAGTAAAAAATATACGGAAACTCGCGCGTATTCAAGGCATTCGGTGGCAGAGGCAAGAGAAATTCTTGCTGAGGCCCACCTTGTGGTACTTACAGTCGGACCGCGTCGGACCTTTCTCATACACCTTGTAGCCCGGCATATTCGTGTTATCATAGTTGCATGTTAAATAGTTGTGGTAATACCTAGAAGGGTCGATTGTAATTTTCCAAATCGGTGGCTTGAGCAACTTACATTCTCCCTTTGTCCATACCCGTACAATATGTCATGGCACAGCCCATCCTGGCGATCCTATCGTTTGCGACTACCGTAAAATGACCGATCTTCCTGAAAGTGCCAGGTCAAACCAAATACTGATAAGACGTGGATACCTACACTCCTTCGATTTTACGGTAACCGTCTATGACATCCACAGGACAATCATTGTATTCATCGAACCAGCCGAAGATTGATTTATATGCCCGGAAGAGCGGCGGTGCCCGTCCAGATGTGGTCCGGTAGAAAGCCAAGTTCTGACCGGACACTATAAATCGCTCGGTATTTCGGCACTGATCGTGCTGTATCTTACACCGTCCTGCGTGTATGCTGGCCAGATACTCCAGCTCATAGTCCCAAATCTGTTCAAATGAGAAGCGGAGAAACAGGAATTCGTCTCTAAACTCTTAATCTCGTCTTACCAGCTCGCGCATTCGAGTAGCTTGCGGCATCTCGCCACTTTTGCCCTTAATATTTCCACATGCAATCTCGTTGCGATAGTGGTTGTGCCAGTACTTGAGCCAGTCGCGGAAATAATTGCTCATCGGATAGTGATATTGGTACTCGGCGGATGGTTCCTGAAAGCAATACGTGTCGGCATGGTCTTATCGAACGATCAAGATTGTTACCGACAATTTGTTCTTTGTAGCACGCTATGTGGCGTCTCTCAGTGCCACGGCATAGTTTAGCTTCTTTACCTCGGGCGCAATATTCATAGGCATCGACGGGGATCACGTTCGCGATCACAAAAACAATCGGAAACAGGAAGTAAGGCTGCATGGGGGAGATCGGAAGGAACGGCACGCGCTAGTACGCCCGATTCGCAAGTGAATAATGTAATTTTTTGACATTCATCTACTTTTATCCTATGGTTGCTAGAAGTTTTCAAGTTTTCGTACAGTGATTTTCACGGTAAACTTTTTTGTGATATATTTTAAATGAATCCCCCTCATCGACATCCCTGTTCGAAGTGATTGAATGAAATTCCCCTCGAATGGGAGGAAAAACAACCCAAATGTCATTCGAAATTTCCCATAACATGCGCATTCTCGTCCCTGGTGCAGAAAAGATAGGAAAAAAAAACGTAATTCGACGTTTTCGAGACAATTCCGGCAGCATTTGACCGAGAAACTTTTCCACACGATTTGCCAAAAGTTCAAATTCGAAAAAATCAAGTTCTAACCAAATAATCAAATCATTTTGAGACGTACATATAAATATATTTTTTCCCTGTGTTGCGAAGAGAAGTTTATTTTTTTTTTCAATTTGTTTTGATACGAAATGGATATCTTGCGTAAAATGTTTAAAATGAACGAAGATAACAGCGGGTCCAAGTGAGTATATGTGCCAGTCGGGGAATCATCATCAATATCGATCGGGTGTGATTGGAATGTGTTTTATTTTGGTTTTTCAGGCCGACGGAGAAGGATGAGTTCAGGAAACCGAGTTGGTTCGACGAGTCGGACACGGACGATGAGCTGTTTGGCGATAATCGGAAGTTCGCCTTTGAGATCTTTACGAATCCCGTGGAGTTGCAAAAGCATTTTGAGCAGCAAATGCGGCAGATATTGGAGGCGGTGAGCGAGTACGAAGGTATGTATACGCGATTGTGGTGTTGCTGATTCGGGGGGTGCGTTGTACTGCGCATAACTTGCGAGGGGGTGGTGCGGGGATGGAGTTCTCCGGGCGTGCTCTTATATAAGAGATTTCTCGGCACATGTCAGCCAGAGAAACTTTAGCTCTACAATTGTGCTATGTTTGCATCATCGCATCTTTCCGATGAAGTCAATCCGGGCAAAGCTGGATCAGTTTCTCCAGTCATTAGCCCCAGAAGCAAAATCATTACAAACTGCACGACATTGAATCATTTCTTTATGTCTTCACGTTGCCCCCCATGGGGATAGGTTTGTGCAACTTGTCGGCGTGGTAGTTGTTTGCATACAACTTGAACACGGGTTGACGGATTTTTGCTCCGATTTCGTAGTATTCCCGGGGGTCCCAGGGCTCAACGGGGTAGCCACTTATAGTCTAGTTGTATTTCGGTCTACTCTGGTCGTACATATATGAACGACGTTTGACCGTTCCAGTCTCCGCATATGCTTCGTATTAAGCGCGAAATTTGTTCAATAAATATCGAGAATTTTCTGTTTTTCAACGGAATTTTGTTTGTCCGCCTGCATCAATTGTATCTTTTTTGTCGGCGCTTCATTCAATCCTATAACTCGGTCTCGTTGGAATGGAAAAAGCTAACAGCAGTGTGGTTTCCGGCCAAATATTTACAAACAAACAAATGTTAGTGCAAAAGCCACAGATTCTATCGTCTCAAGTCGGCCTACTTCATAGGAATGGCGTTGCCTTTTTTGGCAGTGCCCCTTATTAATCGCTTGACCTTGTGGCAAGGACTCATGGTGCTTGACCTCAACAATCGATCGCACCTATTGAGGTTTTTTTTTTCAGTCCAGATTGGGTCCATTCGGTGGTTCACCGTTGTTCTCCTTAGACCTATGCTTCATCAGTTGTTAGTTTTGCTTCGTTGTTGACTCTTGAGCAACTTGCCAACATTTTTCTTGATATGCAAGTGCCTTGGATCGTAGATGTTCTGAGAGTCCAGGGCGCTCGTTAGCAAATTCTCTGGTCGCTTGACATCAGTCTAAACAGCCGACGTGGCTAACAAAGTATTGGCACTTGTCGGGCACTTTGTCAAGTACAATAACAAACAAATCGCGTAAAACGGCCCAATCGGATTTTCAAGATTTCTGTTACTTTTTGAACACATCGCTTGTTTGGACCATGCTTGGCGGTTTCTTTTCTGCTTTATCTTCTGGATCTTTTGGTTGCTATTTTGGGGACAGCTTGGCTACGTGAATTGGTCTAGCCAGCTGATTCTGCCACTGTGGTTCGTTTTGACTCACTTTAAATTCAGTCGCGGGGATAGAGTGAATTATGTAAGGCCATTTTGGTCAAAATAATGTACCAATTACCCCTGCTCGTCGCAAGCTTGTAAAGAAAGTTTCTCAGATGTTCATATTTATTGTCAATATGAGTTGTGCTCGTTCCGGTTCTTAGAAGTGTTCCTCTGCGTCCATTCTACTGACTTCATTGTCTTTATTTGAACTCAGTGAGTTCAGTTTTCCAATTTGCTCAAAGAGGTCTTGATTTCACGCAGTATTTTGGAGTTAAAATTAAGCACAGCTCTAAGAGAAGACGGATTTTCTCTACATACGTAGATGCTCCTTCCATCTACACGTAGTTTCCAAACGAATCCATCTTTGCTTGAAAGACGGACGCATACTTGTCTAATGGCAAGTGCCGCTGAATGTCGTGCTCTTCGAAGACTAAGCACCAAGCCTCTGTCCAGATTTGGGGGCATTCGTGAGGATATGAAAGCTTTGAAGGTCGAACGCAGTTCTGATGTCGCAGAGGGCCGCAAATTGATGACTAGCAGCATTGCGTCAAACGGCTATGAGTGATTTTCACGGTAGACTCGCTCCCGCGAATTCATCAGAATTCCATTGAGATGATATAGCTTCACTGCATACCCCATGAAAGATTCCACATAGCATCTAGAGCAAAACTAGTCGTGCTCGGTAAAGCTCCCAAGCTCCCATGCAACCGAAGCAGACTGTTCCTTATATACAGTAAGTAGCGGTCGAAAAAACAGATCGCAGACGTCAGGCAGTTGGCTTGGACCTCGGCCAACAGAACACCATTCAAACATTAGTCGATTTGTCAGTTTACGAGCCAAATCCTCGTCATTTGCGGGTGGTGTTACTGTTTTGTTTCAATATGAAGAAAACAGCGGCTGAGTCTCATCGAATCCTCTCAGATATGTATGGTGAGGACGCTATTAGTGAAAGAACGTGTCGTGAGTGGTTTCAACGCTTCAAGAACGGTGATTTTAACGTCGAAGACCGGCATAGTGGTGGAAGAGAGAACGTTTTCGAAGATGCAGAATTGGAGACATTGCTGAGTGAAGACTCGCTTGAAACTCAAGAAGAATTGGCACGATCAGTGAAAGTGACACAGCAAGCCATTTCAAAACGTCTAAAGGCCATGGGCATTTTTTTTTTTTTTTTTTTTTTGGAGGTTTCTGCTATCTGTGGGAGCACTCAGACACAAATACTGGTCCATTGTACTGCCAGACAGACACCTTAGATGGCGTTGGAGCTCATGTGGAGCCAGAGCCCAGCTTCTTTTTACTCACTTATGTTGTGTGCGATTTGTTTTTTCACATAAGTGAACGGAACCTAAAGCTTGATGCCGATTCCGAACGGCGAGAGCCGAGAAGCTTTTTCATGGCAAGTATACAACGGGGGGTTTTGCCAGTACCCCGCCGAGGAGGGACGCCGCGAAATAATCATTCGATGGCGTTGGTGTTATCAGGATCCGAACTCGCTCATCTTGCGTCAGCGGCTGACACACTACCCACTGCGCCACGGCGCTCCCTTGGCCATGGGCATGATTCAGAAAGAAGGAACTTGGGGTATGAGTTGAAACCAAGAGACGTTGAACGGCGTTTGTGTGTTTGTGAACAGTTGCTTCAGAGGCAAAACCGGAAGGGATTTCTGCATCGCATTGTGACCGGGGACGAAAAATGGGTTCATTACGATAACCTTAAACGCAAAAAATCATGGGGATATCCCGGCCATGGTTCCACATCGACGGCCAAAACCGAATATCCACGGCTCCAAGATCATGCTCTGCTTTTGGTGGGACCAGCTCGGCGTCGTGTATTATGAGATGTTAAAATCAAATGAAACAATCACAGGTGCTCGCTATCGAACGCAATTAATACGTTTGAGCAGAACATTAAAAGACAAACGACCGCAATACAGCTAGAGGCACGATAAAGTGATTTTGCAGCACAACAACGCTCGACCCCACGTTGCAAAAGAGGTCAAAACGTACTTGGAAACGTTAAAATGGGAAGTCCTACCCCACCCGCCGTATTCTCCAGACATTGCTCCCTCTGACTATCATCTGTTTCGATCAATGGCGCATGACCTGGCTGACCAAGACTTCTGATCTCATGAAGAAGTCCCAAAGTGGATCGATTCGTGGATCGCTTCAAAAGATGAACAATTTTTTCGACGCAGGATTCGTACACGGCCCGAAAGATGGGAGAAAGTAGTGGCCAGCGATGGAAAATACTTTGAATGATAAATGTCGAACCAATTTGTTTCATTAAAGCCTCACATGTTGGGGAAAAAACGGCGGAAGCAAAGTTGTACACCTAGTAGTTTGGTGAGAGAACGCATGAGGTGTTTGCGTTAGCAGTCTACTACGAGGGTGGTCCGATAAGTACTTAGCCTCACCGCCAGAGGCGCCAGTATCACAAGAGCAACTTACTATCGTGTAGTACATTCTAGTAGACGGCTACTGTCGAAATTTCTGCTTGATCGGACTCGTAGTTTCCGCGTGTGGAAGCGGGAGTGTCCGCGGATTTTAGAAAAAATGGAAAAAGAGCAAATCGGTCGGTGATTCGATTCTTGTTTTTGGAAGGGAAATCCCACAGCGAAATCAAAGAGCGTTTGGATGCTGTGTACGGTGACTTTTCTCCTTCGATGGCGACCATCAAAAATTGGTTTAACGAGTTTCAACGTGGTCGCACGTCGGTGTTTGATGAGCCACGTCCAGGTGCCCCGAAACCGGCTACCACGGAGGATAACGTGACAAAAATCCACGATCTCGTATTGGCAGACCGCCGATTGAAGGTGCGCGAGATAGCTGAGACAGTAGGCATTTCAAAAGATCGTGTGGGTCATATCCTGCATGAAATTTTGGGCATGAGAAAGCTGTCGGCGCGATGGGTGCCGCGTTTGCTCACTCCGGACAACAAGCGCAACCGTGAGACCACTTCAGAGCAGTGTTTGACGCTGTTTAAGCGCAATCCGAAGGAGTTTCTGCGTCGTTTCTTGACAGTCGACGAAACATGGATCCACTGGTACACACCAGAGATCAAGGAACAGTCGAAACAGTGGACTTCATCCGGCGAACGTGCTCCGAAGAAGGCGAAGACTGTTCCATCGGCCGGAAAGGTGATGGGATTCTCAAGGTGTGATCCATATCGACTACCTGGAGAAGGGCAAAACGGTCACAGGGCTGTACTATGCCAAATTATTGGGCGAATACGACGCCGAATTTAAGAAAAAACGGCCCTACTCGGCGAAGAAAAAAGTGCTCTTCCGCCATGATAACGCACCGGCTCGCACCTCCGCCCTCGCCACGGCCAAATTGGTCGAATTGAGCTACCAACTGCTTCCCCATCCACCGTATTCTCCAGATTTGGCCCCGTGCGACTTCTTTTTGTTTCCAAACTTGAAAAAGTCACTCGCCGGGCAGAAATTTCAGTCGAATGCGGAGGTCATCGCCGCCACGGAGGCCTACTTTGCAGACCTCGAGAAAACGTATTTTTCAGACGGGTTAAAGAAGTTGGAGCATCGCTGGGTCAAGTGTATCGACCTAAAAGGTCGATTTTTGTTTTTCTTTTGTAGGCTAAGTACTTCTCGGACCACCCTCGTATCAATTCTCATCTCTTCGAGCACTCCTTGTTTAACTGTTTTGGTCAATTGGAGCATGCATTACCACTAGCTTAAGGCAAGGACACATAGCAGCATAAAGGGCGACACTCAGATGCCTATCATCGCGCTTTCGCTCGTAATGTGTTCCAAATATGTTGTGTACATGCCAAAGTTAAGAATTTATCAGTTAATCGTGGTGGCAACAATTCTCAGAATTGGCGGGGTACTATTTCAAACCGAAAAACTAGGTTTATGAGTGCGACACTTAAGCTGCAAACTGTCCACTTTTGCTATCGAGATATTTGAGACGAGGAAGTTATAAAAAATAAACTGCCAGTCAGATTTTGTCGCGAACTTTTTCAGTTCTTCACTATGCAATGATGCGTTGAATGAAATAAGTCGGGTGTTGATATCACTGTTTGTTCTCTAGATATTCGAGGCGAAAACACAGTCGCGCACATACACATTCTCTAAAACCATGAATTCGAATTCTAAAAATCTGGAAACGTACAGATGTGTCAACCTTTTCAATTCAGACTCTTCATTGGATCTCTAACCGAGGCAGGGTCTCATCATCCAAATCCAAACTTTTGCGTCTGCTCGTTAACAAACACCGATTCGATGGAGTTATTTTGTATTTGGGATCTATTCGTGGCGTCATTAGAACTTGTAACTGCTGAAATGAGATCTGTTCTTTACTAGTCACTTTCTGACTAAAATCTAAAACCTCGTCAGCCTCTACCTTTTTCGAACCATTTTGTCTCATCCCAATCAACTTTTTTCATCTATCCAGAGCTCATTAATCTTTGTCATGCACATTTATAGTGTATATTGCCGCGTTTCTTGATTTACTACTTGGACTTGTTCGAATGCCCCTCATTCCATTGGTCTCTTGACCGCAAATCCTATTGGAGCTGGCTTTCTTGATGTTATATTTGTACTAAAAGTCCAGAGATTGCTTTCAACTTTACCAGAACCACCAATCGCCCCCTCATTTAGACCGTCCGAGCTGCCTTAAAGCAGCTCACTTGTTCCCGGTCTTCATGTAGTGATCTTTGCTACACCAGTTTCGCTTGATTAACTCAAAAATAAAAAATAAAAAAACAAAAAAAAAATATTTTTTATTACTTTCTATCGTTTCTTTACAAAAATTCCAACTTTTTTAGAAAATGCACCGAAATTTGAAAAAGATGTCAAAGAAGAGTATTTAAAGCCGGGCTTTGAGGGAAGCATCTTTAAGGAGTTTCAAAAGAATAAGGAAATGCTTGATACTGATCTCGACGGAGAGTAAGTTTACGAAAAGTATTTTCCACTTTTTCTACGACTGACTTGATTCGTTTGGTTTCGCAGAATCTTTGTTGATCAATTGCACTCATTAATGCAGCGCGTTTCTCCTGAAGTTAAGGACATCTTGCCGGGTAATATCGGAACAAAAATGTTACAACCAAAGAAGAAAATGACGGACGAAGAGACTATCATGGGTCGCATACACGGAACACTACTGGAAGAAGAACCACGTCCGCCGGCTCGCCGAGGTTCTGAGATGATGCTACCGATCAGGCCTCATATTGGTGGGGTTTTCGAGGGCGCCTATCAGGTTGGTCCTCTTCCAATCGCTGGAAATCCGTTTTATATCAAAATGTTCATTTCATAGGGTCCGAAGATGTTTCGTCACAGCATAATGACGAAGACCGTGCGTAAGCCTGACGGGTCGTATGAAACAACCAAAGTGGTCACGGATTCGGAGGGTAATTCCACGACCACAACCACGCGCACGTTGAATGGTAAGTCGGAGACGGTTACTTCGTACAGTAACAAATTCGCCGACACGACATCGTCACGTAAGGCGATCGAGAACGAAAACGGAAGCGCACAATCCACCGATCGCAACATTTACGTGTCGAAACAAGGTTACGCCTTGCCCAAGAACCTCTGGTGACCAGTAGTCCCCAGCAAAAAAACTCTAATCAACAACTACAACTACAACATCAGCAGCGACAACAATATAAAAACAAAAACAATTGCAGAAACCATAAACGCATCTATCACAATTGGCTATTGCAACCTTATTATTCGCATAAACCTCGAAATCTTGTATCAAATATATTACGTATTAGTTCGTAGAGTCCTTAGTGTTTGGTGTTTTAGATGAAAGTCGTAGTCGCAGGCACAACACCTGCAGCAGTAGCTGTCTCTTAGTTTCTTCTTTGTTGTGCGTGTGCATGTGTTCCGTGATGGATTGGAACGGCAACCGCGCGATAGCAACAGCAACATCCATTCAAATCAATTCAAAATCTAAATCAATGTTATGTATCTCGTATGTGTATTCAGACGATCATCATTCATCACACGTGGCATGGACCGTGCTTGCTCGCTATCTCTTCTTTCCAAACGTGAAGATCTCTTTAGTTTTTGTTTTTGTTTTCATTTTCGTTCATTCACTTTGGTTGGACGCGTGGACGGGGAGAGAACATCGATCGAGTGGGCGACGACCGGACCTGGCGTAGTGGGTTACGAGCAGTGGCGCTTGCTGAAGTTGCTACAGACAGGACAGATGCGTATTTGTTTTTTTTTTTTATATTTTCTTGTTATTCTTATGTCCCTAGAACCATCACAAAACATCTTCCAGCAATCAGCCAGGAAGTGGTCATCATCCATTCCCATTTGTTAGTGTAATCCGAAATCAATCACCGGGCATGGAAGTACCCATGAATTGGACGAACTAACACCCAAATAAGTAATAGGGAATCAATAAAAGACATTTACTTCATAGATATCTTACCTTTCGACTGAGTTTTGTTTGTTTTGTTCCCTTAATAGTAAGTGTGCAGGTTAAGGATTTTTTCTAGGATAATTTAGTACAGAACAGAATGTAAAGTGCGAAGTGAATGGTCTCAAGTACTATGTTTTCGGAAAGGAAAATTCTATGAACAGGAAAACGTATTAATGTAACGCTAATCTAATGAATAAACAAATGGTTAAATGCAATAGTTATCCATGAATTACTCAAATAAGATATATCTATCAAGCAAATCAATAAATTTATCGTATATATGTGTGAAGACTCGGCCTTTTTATTTATGTTTTTGGTTTCAGAGGGCGCTTTTGGGGGATATAATCCAGTTGTGAGGTAAATGGTAACGCAAAGAACCATTGGAATCTTCTTTTCCTTTGCGGCGCGGTTATGAACTGGAGTAGGAGGATCACAGCCCTCCCACTTAACTGCGTTCCTACCGGCCCGCCTGTGGGGTTTGTCTGTTTTTGCATTTGTGTGTTCCAGCTGTTTTTTGGTCTACCTTTTTTGCGCGGTTGTAGTGGAATGTTGGTTGATATTGCCTTTTTGATGGGGTTCGAAGGATTTCTGCTTTGAACAAATACCAACTGAGTCGGTCGTGCTCTTGCTTGTGATGAGTTATTTTACGTGAAAGCTTTTTCGGTGACAGTCAATTGATGTCATCGCAAGTCGCTTCGCTACTGATCATAGATCCCGGATATTCAAACTTTTCGCACTTGGGAAGCACTTCTCCATTCAAGTAAATGTCTGGAATAGGTCGATGTGGATCAGAGAACGGGCCGTACTAATACTCTGTCTTTTGCGAACTAATACGGTACCCATTTCCCTCCAAAACATCCACCGACACGTCAAGTGCTCGTTGCAGGGAAGTCTGATCTTCACTTGTGATAGCTCCATCGTCAGCAAAGAAAAACTGATGCACTTTGGGGTCCGTCACTTTTCCTTCAAACAGATAATTAATGATCGTAATAAACAGGAATGGACTGAGGACGCTTCCCTGGTATACACCGAGTTTGATTGAGAACTCTTCGGTGACTCCTGCGGGACATCTGACTCTTGTCTTTGCACACTCATTAATGCCCATGATCATGTGGGGGTGGTCGTCGTGTAATGGTAATCATCACCGATTGTTGAGTGGAAGGTCAAGTCTATCCATAGATAAGACCAATTCTTATACGGAAAAATTGTGCAACAACCCCAGAGATGAGAAAAATGCTGACGAAGGCATAACACTCGAAGCCTAAGATCACTTCAAAATTCATACTCTGTGTGTGTAATGACATGGAAACAAAAAACAAAAAAAAAGTTACTGTGAACTACAACCAACGCGACAAATTCAGTCGAATCTCTCAAAAAATCTTATCTAGGACAACCACCCCCGGAGAGTAGAGAACCAACATTTTCGACACAAACCATTGGTTGTGTGACAAACACCATAAGAGCGTACACTCTTGATCCTGCACGAATATTATAAAAAAAAAAAAGTGCAGGTAGGTTTCTGGAACTCCTAGTTGTCTTACCGGCACCAAGAAGAGATCTTTCGGTTGTCTATCAAAGATCAAAAGCATTCTCAAAATCAACCAGCACCATATGCAAGTCTTCTACTTGCATAAGGAATCTTCCTTTAAGGAATCACGATGTTTTTCTATTATGACCATTGTGATTTATCCGAGACTACCCCGCACTCGCAATCATATAGCCGTATTGAAATATTTTTCGCAGTCCCATCTAATCTAATCCCATTTCAACGATTTTCGTGGTGTGTGACTTCAGCTTGACAGAACGGTAGTTATCGCAGTTTCGCGTATCACCCTTTCCTTTATGCAAAAGAAGATGATACAATTGGAGATAAGAGTCTGCCATCTGGTCCCAATGTCTCCCATCATTTTCCAGCTTCAGAGAGTATCTCGTATGGCCCACCTGCTTTTCTTTTTTTGGAGTATTTCACCGCATTCCTAGCTTCTTCGACAGTGGCCAGCAGCTGTTTTGTTAATGAACTTTGGGGAACGAATCTTCTGAGCATTTCCTCTTCTTCGTGCGGCTATTTTGAAGATAGTTGCTCCCTTAATCAAACTGTTTCGTCGAAGTTGCTGAATAGCCCGGAGACTATCAGATGCCGAAGACGATATTTCTTCCAACTCCCGATAGAGGCCTTGTACAGTTTTTGCTTGAAATTGTGCGCACTTCTTTTTCGCGATACCTTTTTAACATCTATACATCACTTCAAGGCGAGCTTTTTCACCCCTATCAGAAGACTAAGCCGGGAAAGCCGTTTTCTTTTCCTGTATCACTACTTTAGCTTCATTAGCCCAGCACCATGTTTCTTTTGCGTGTTGGTAGAGGCCTTTCGACGTTCCAAGCAGTGATTTGGCTCTCTCCAAGCAAGATATTGTGTTCCGCACAAGCATCACCTATCTCATCAATGATAGTTAAGAGTAAATTTTCCTTTATCCAGCTTGTACCAATTGATTTTCTCAGCCACCCTTGTTTGTTGGTTTGTTTTCTTCCTCGTCTCCATAAAAAATTCTGTCTGACGCTGTTGCTAGGCCTCTCCCAGGATCACTTTGCTATCTTTGACTTGGGCTTCATGAAACTGGTTACCAAATGGTAGTCAATCTGAATTTCATTTCCGGTATACCGGAACATGGTCTTTAGCCTATAAGACTTGCTTAGGATGTCTTCACCTGACGAATGCTTGGTGCCGTAACCCAGCCCTTCATGACATTCTTCACAGTCTCCGCTCGTCTTCCCGACATGTCCTTTCAAATCCCCGCTAACAAACAGACGATCTTTCTTTGGGATGTTTTTCACGAGGTTGTGAAAATCTAGCCAGAATTTCTCTCTGTTCCCATCCCACTTGGGGATTATATGCGCTTACTATAGTCCCTGTATCAACAATTCGAGAGACATCAAACGGCCACTTGACCTTGAAATGGTCAAGTACCTCTGCTCCGAGAATGATAGCAATTCCGTTTTCACCTTGTTCCGATTAATAGTAGGAATGCGCCGACTCCCGATGTTTCGCCATTTCGTTTCTTATACGCCCAAGATGTCCACTCGCCTTCTAATCATCATTTCTTCAAGCTTGTAGCTGCGACCACTTTGAACGTTCGACTCTTAGGTCACACCCAAGCCGTTCTATTATTTTGCTATCCCCCGGAAACCGAATAACTCTGACCCGAGTATTTTTGCTCGTCGAGTATTTTTGCTCGTCGAGTATTTTTGTTCGTCGAGTATTTTTGCTCGTCGAGTATTTTTGCTCGTCGAGTATTTTTGCTCGTCGAGTATTTTTGCTCGTCGAGTATTTTTGCTCGTCGAGTAGTTTTGCTCGTCGAGTATTTTTGTTCGTCGAGTATTTTTGCTCGTCGAGTATTTTTGCTCGTCGAGTATTTTTGCTCGTCGAGTATTTTTGCTCGTCGAGTATTTTTGCTCGTCGAATATTTTTGCTCGTCTCAGGATCACAACCATGCGTGGCATTAGTAGTGTCTTTTTAACGTGCTATCCATAAGGCTAGCGCTTAAGCTGATTTCGTCACGTGCATGGTTTTCGATTTTTGTTTGATCTTAGATTGATCTTACAACAACGGTGATCTCCAGTCGTTCAACTCATGGATTCATGCTAACACTTGCGGAACAGTTTTAAGATGGTTTATGTGTCGCTGGGCTCACTTGGACGTGGTTTTCCCCTTCGCCGCGTTTTACGACAAGCAGAATTTACATATTTGTGGGGAGGGCTGAAGGGATTTTCTTAACACTTGGGATCTTAAACAACTTCCCAAAAAAACGGATGCCATAACCTTTCCCGCCGATCGTGACACTTTGAATTTCTTTGTCGTCGGTCAGGAGGCTCGCTTCCAGGTCACCGATTTTTGCTCGGTTTCAGGATCAAAATAATGGATCCAGGTCTCGTTTATGGTCACGAAACTTAACAACCTAACAAACCAAACAATGATCTGCTTGGATCTTCTCGAGATTCACCCTCGAAATGTCGATTCGTTTTTTTCTTTTGCTCGTCGCTTAACATCTTCGGTACCCAACGCGCAAACATTTCCAACGCGCAGACATTTTTTCATATGCAATTCGTTCACAAGGGTTTATCGAGCGCTGCCATATGAGATCCCTATGACTTTAGTTATATGTCTGAGCCACTCTTCTACCTGCCAATGAAACATTTTCAACGTTTTTTACGTTATCTTCAGTGAGGGACGTGGATGGGCGTCCTATGCAATGTTCATCTTCTGTGGATATTCTGTGACACTGAGGAATATGGAGAAGTAGAGTCTCCCAATGAAGAGCACCCCAGTTCCATGATATAGAAAAGTCCCGCGATCGATATAAAATAAGGGCCATTTAAAAAAAAAACCAAAAGCCTGGTAGCAGGGTACAGAAAGTGAACGCAGGCTCTTAGAAATTGCGAGGGTAATCTTGTCACTGACCCACAGAAAACGGTGGACCCGTTCAAGCAGTACTTCCAAGAGTAAGAAGAGCCAAGAAATTCCTACTCCAGGCAATGAAGGAGTCTTCCCAACCAGCATTGAAAAAGTCGGCACAGCTCTATTTGCACAGATCATCAGCGTATTGTGTGAACGTATAAAGCTTTTTGCACCGCACAAATCGGCTCATACCATTGCGGCTTTCGCTCTATAGACCACATCTTCATACTTAGGCAAATCCTGGAAAGGACCAGCGAGTTTCAAATCGATAGGCACCATTCTTTTAGCAATTTTAAAGCCGCGTACGCACAAGAAGGGAAAACTGATCCATGCTGTGTCGCACCACACTGAAAAAACGATGATCTGTGCAGTTTGGTTCAAGAACCTCAGAGCCGTACGACACTTGCATCGGATTTCAGCAAGGTAATGCGCTGTCTTCAATATGGTTTTCGAACAAATATGTAGTAAGGAGGGCAGGTGTTACACGGAAGGCACTATCCTTTACAAGTCGGTCCAACTGTTGGGACACTCAAGCGATACAGACTTAAACGCATGTTCCCAACGTGCTGTTGTAGAAGCCTTCAGAGCTATTAAGAATAGGCGAAGCAAGCTGGTCCGAAGGTAAATGAGGAGAAAACCAAGTACACTACCACCTTACAATCGACAGCTTCAATTTGGAGGTAGTTAAGGAGTTTGCCTACCTCAGCGCAAACGTGAACTCCGCGAACATCACTGTGGAGATCCGGCACAAAATCACTCTTGGCTGCTTTTACGGCCTGTCAAAACAGCTAGGGTCGAAATCTGGCGCAGACAGAGACTGTCCGCAAGGTTGTGACCTGTCGATGCTCTCAATGCCCCTGCAATCTATGCCTAGGCCTATGCGGATGATGTTGTCATTCTCTCTATCGGTTTACGTATAAAGATTGTCTCTCTCAAAGCACAGGCGGTGCACGAGTAATTGGTTGTCTGTTAATCCTCTTAAGACTGATGTCTTCACGAGAAGGAGGAAAAACACTGGCATGACTCAACTGGTGCTAAAGACATTCCCATCCTGATATCCAAGGAAGATAAGTACTTGGGAGTCATCTTACGAGTAGATAGCAAGCCTCTTTGATCAAAGTATGTTGAGTTAAAAGCCACCAAAGCGCAAGTCAGCTTTTTGGCAATGCAAAGGTGCATTGGATCTTCACGGTAATAATAAGACCGATAATATCATATGCATCGGTTGTCTGGTGAAACAGGCTAAAACGCTAACTCGTCGTGGCCTCGTTCACTAAATTCCAAAGAGCGGTTTGTCTCAGCTGTACGGGGGCTGTTCTAGATGCCGTGATGAATCTTCCATCCCTTGACATATTTATCAGAGGGTGCGCACCATGTCTTACCTCAAGAGTAATGGTTTTTGCTACAACTCGGACTGGAGTAATGGAGCACTTGCGCGAGACCCTCGACGCAATGAGACACGCCATCCTATACTATAATTTCACAGTCAAATTTCCATGACGTCATGACTGACTTTGGCTAGATACGTACTGAAACTGGAAAGGATTTTCTTCTCATTATTACAGATGGCTCCAGGTCTGGGCGGGGACACGGTGTTGGGATTGTCTTTGAATGTTTTAGCGTGAACGTTTCGTCTTTTCGTTAGGAAAATATGCGTCTGTTTTACAATCAGAGATATACGCAATCCTAATGCCAATGCACTATGTTGTGAAGCACAGATGGAAGGGAAAAAGCATATGCGTCTGCAGTGACAGCCAAGCTGCACTCAAAGCTGTGGCCAAGCCCTTTAACCAGCTCCAAATTAGTGCATGAGCTCAAGACCTTTTTGAACAAAGTTAGAAGACTAAATTCACTACGGCTTGTATAGGTCCCAGGTCACTCTGGTATCCCTGGAAATGAGATCTTACAATTAGATGATCTCGCTAGAAGGGGAACAATAAAGAGTTTCTCAGGACCTGAACCCGCCTTACGTCTACCTGTTTCCACGGTCAAATCCTACATCCACGATTGGGTCCTTAATGCACAAAATTGTAGATGGAGGGAACATTGTTCTTATCCTTAAGGAGAATTTATTGCAGCAGACTTGAGGGCGTCATTATGGGCCAGTACATTTTTGTTAAGCTTATCTGCGTGCTTGGCATCAATGAGAAGTCTGAGAAGGAGGATGACACAGCAGAACGCTTTCTCTGTGACTATCCTGCGTTGGCTCGCGTACGGTGGCGCACCCTTGGGGCCGATGTGGTGTGTGTCTTAGCTCTACATCACTGAAGCTCCTCCTCACTTTTCTCTGGAGAACGTGGAAAATACAAGGTGGCGCAAAATAATCATCCAATTTTGTTTTTGAATTACTTTTTTACTAAATAAAAAATAATAATTTTGAGTGATGAAAATCTTTACTTGGACCCTTACAATTTTTACTGTTAGGTGGAAAATATGATATCCGTCAAATGGCTGTCATCAGTGTTGATAAACATTTGCGTTTTACGGCATTTTACATGACTCCGCAGGATTTCCGGTGATGACTGTTCGCATTTCTGTCTAATATTCTCCTTAAGGGCTGCGATTGTCTGCGGCTTGTTGGCATAAGCCCGCGACTTCATCACACGCGGATTTTCAGTGACCCAGAAACGAAAATCTTGCTTATTGACGTAGCCGTTTAAGCGGAAATGCGCCTTGCCGTTTACGATGATTTTCGACACAAAATCGTTTTCGTCGTTGATGAGATTATGGATGGCTTGACAGTAATTCACACGGGACTGATGTTCAGCAGGCATTAACTGATGCAATGTTTGCACTTTGTACGGGAACATGTGTAAGTCTTTCACTAAAATTTGCTGTAGGGTCCATCTTTGGTGATGTCCAATTGCGTGGCCCATCGTCTGGTCGATATTTCTTCGTTCTCAGCGACATCGGCAGTCACAGCCGCGATATTCTCGGGCGAACGACCAGTCCGGTGGCAGTCACGCCCTGCATGATTTCCTGTGGTTCCAGTCTGTTCGAGTCGAGTAGCTAAGCGCCAGAATGATTGCCCAGTTGGCGCGACAAGATTAAGGTATCGATCTAAAAATTCACGCTGCACCGGCCGATATAAATGTTAAATATGATTCACGTACGACTCCATTTTACAATAATTATAGCATCTTCCGATAGGGTGATTAATTTAGCGCCACGTTGTACAAGAAAGTAAGGTGACTGTCTGACAGTACAATGGACCAGTATTTGCATCTAAGTGCTCAAACGAAAGTCTCAAAAAAAAAAAAGCCGATACACCAACCCATTCCCTCCTGTGGTCAGTGATCAACCAAAGTTCTCATCTCTATTTAGTCAGTCGCGGAAAAGGTCTAATATTGCTCTGCTAATGCGCCTTAAATTATTATACATGCCAACCGCTCATGTTCATGTTAGGAAGTGGGGTATCTAAAAAATAAAAAACAAAATTAATTGTTTCAATAAAATATTATTTTATTTATTAATTTTAACAATATTTAAATATAATTTTGGAGTTTCCTTTTTAATTAATTGTTGTCAATCATTCTTACGCGTTAAATATTTATATATAATTATTCTTTCCTTCTTTTTTATATTTTTGCCGATCAACAGGGGAATATAGTTTCTTAAATATATTTTTTTTATTAAATTTTTACTTATAGTTTATGTAAAAAGAATTTGCATAGTTTTTTTACAAAATAAATAAAAATCGTACGATAATTGCTCAGTGTTTCTTAACTATTAAATTGGTTTTAGTCTAATTTATTTTTGAATTATTACAAATTGTACATAGAATCAACGCACACAGATACATTATTCATTCGCCTTAAGATAGTTTTATTTTCGAATTTTTGCTTATATTGTGTATTGTAAAATCTGTTTTTAAACTGAATGTGCATCTGAATGAAATTTGAAATAGTTTTATATATATTTGTTTTATATTTATATTTAGATAGTAATATGCGGTGCAGAGAGCTATAATAATTTATTGAATTTACTCTAGGTTTAATGACTTATTTTACATTCTAGTGAGTAACTAGTCTAATGAATGCACCAACTAAATTGACAGCGAATATTTTATAAGACTAAGTTTTACGTTTTAGTTTTATATATTTTTTAACTTTAAATTGACGCTCTTTATTTTTACTGTTAAATTTCTATTGGTCCACTATTATACCATTTCATCGTTCTACCAAAAACAAAAATAATTTAAAGGAGAATAATGGAATAAAAAAAAACCAACAAAAAAATATATTTTTCCTTAAACTAGTGGTTTAGGACCAAAGTGGATGCTTGCCATAATTCTGTTTAAAAAAATTCAAATCATTTAGTTGTTAACATTGTACTCGTACCTTCGAAACCATCTGGTAGAGGCGTACATACAGTCCTCATGCAAATTGTCTCTCTACCCTTGACAGCACTCTAGCAACGACACTCTTCTATTCCCTAATTACAATATAATTAAGACAGTTAAGCAATCCGCCCACCGAAAAACTTCCCTAAATGACATCTCAATGGAATAATTGCAACCGGTTAACATACATACTCGTATATACCATCCCATTGGGTTATTCTGAGCAAGGATCTCTATTAACATTGCATGCTGGCTGGACAGGGAAGAGTGATAAAGCTGTTAACTTATACACACGCCAATTGCATTGGGATGTTAATCGGAAAGACACAAGCAAGGCACATGTCCTCACAAATGAAATCCTATAATAAATAATGGATGCACTTGTCACTTGCCATAATCTGTTGACCGTTGTGCTGTAGTTTGTCGTGCACACATCCGCCTACATGCAGGACGAAGATTATAATTAAAAAAGTTTCATATGCAAACTCATACATTGGGCACTCGAGCGTTTATCCTTAATCGCTAGCATTCGGCTGTCCTTCCATATAACCCACCCCGGATTTGTATTCTATCTGTCCTGCCCTGGGGGTTATGTTAGTGTCGTAAATCCTGTGTCTCACAGAAGGCAACCGGGCTAATCGCAAATAAATGAACACATCCTTGGCTTCCAATGGACACAACACTTTTTTGTCGGATTCTTACTGCAGCACTTGTGGCCTTTGTCCTTACATTGGGTTTTAACAGGACACCGGATTTTAGATTTCAAAGTTGGGCGAGTGGCAATTCGACGAGCAACTGTGATGAGAATCTAATTGTGTGTTTGTGTAGTGAGAATGGTTTATACACTAGTAAAAGGTCATCGAGTGGCAGGGAACTTTGTACGTTTGTTCGCTCCTGGTTAAATTGCATTGACAAGGAGGGTCCCCGACGAGGATATGGCACTGATGGCATGGGGAGTTGATGGGTGGTGGGCGGTAAAACAGATAGTTAGTGAAATATGGCTCGTGGCTTTTGCAGGCTTCATTTAGCATTGGAAAGGCTGGAGAGATTGATGGGCATGAACAGGAGTATTGCCTTGGGTGGCGAGCTGGTTATTCTGAGAAAGCAATCGATTAATTAGCAGTCTATAAGGTTGCAGAGCCAGGGTTTGACGTGGGATGGCATTTGAAGGTCATGGCGGTAATGATCTATGTAGCGTGATAGGTGATTGGAAGGTGGTAAATGCCATGTTGCGAAGCGTGTCAGTTCCAAACAACTTGTTGGGTGTTGTATTCATAAGCCTTTTGACGATAAAGCAATATATCATCAAGAAAATATGATGAAATCGTCTTATAATCAACAAGTCAAAGGTGGACAAAGAAGTCGGGGAACACTACAGAAATGTGCGAAAACGGCACTTCCTTTCGCCAACTCGTTCTTTCCACTGGACGTAGAGAAATTCGATTGAGCAATACCTATTCTTCTTTAAGACAAACCTAAAATGGATGGTGGCAATAAAATATTGAATTCAATCAATCACTTTATTAAAGAAATTTTGCATCAGCTTTGCTTGAATCACTTAAGCCTTTTCGTAAGAACAAACATCGGATTCTGATGTTTAGATTCCATTGGGACATACAACTTTCAGCAAAATAAGAGGAGAGACCTCCGTGCGATTTTTTCCTTTTTATGATACATTGGTCAACGTTTCTGTATGCGAAATGTGTTCAAAAAGTAACAGGAACTTCCAAAGAACTCCGCTTCTACTAGTGCGATTAACGCAATATTTTCATTGTTATGTTGGGAAACGTGTCCTGGAATCATACAACCGAATGCCAGCCACATGTACGTATCTGATGACTTGCCGCTACGATTTACTGACCAAAACTTTCATAACATGTTTACCAATTTTTTCCCGGCGACCTCGTGGAAATATGTCACAAGCCCGAATAGCTATGATAACAGACAATAAAAAAAAAACTTGAGTCATAATTAACACGTGCTTGGCAACGGTCCTGGCATTTAATTAAATCCCACGCAACCTACCACAACCGAATCCATCCCTTTATGGTCGCATGCTCAATTTCAAACGCAACCTTGCGTGTGCCTAGAACTCACAGTTACCGTCCTACATGCATAACCTACAGGCTTAAGTCGACCACTGAGTGCCAATAAATCAAAACTACAAATGAAAATCATGAAAAAAGTCCTTTAAAACCCCCTGCCCATGGTTACATGTGAATATTAATTAAAACCGCTCTATAAACAGGTTTTAGAAATTACCTCACCCTAGCTCATGGTGTTATGTTGTGGGAGCTGACATGCTACGGTATATTGTTATAGACCGACTGAATCCTGGATCTAATGCTATTTGTCAGCCGCTTGTCACCAGCAACCCCAATGGTGCCGTCCGTCAATATGGTGATGGGGTGGTCGGGCTTATACAAGGATATGCAATCTATGTCGTCAGTAATTGAAACGAAAAATTTATTGCACGGAGATAAAGCTGTCACCGCAGTTTATTAATTAACATCGCAATTAAGTTAATTTAAACAAACCGCCTGTCATGTGTCATTGACTAACGTTGGTGTGGGTTCTGTGTGCTTACTTGGTATTTCCTGGATTTTAATTATTCAATGCAATCACATCCGTACTCAAATGCTAATCTGTTATGCCCATGGCTAGGTAAAGATCAGCAAACATCAGTAGGTGTGGTAGGTGGCGGCCGATAATGTTGAATACAGTGACTTACGGGTATTGTAGTTTTCGGGTTGCTGTAAAATGCAAATTGAATTGAACGAATCGATCTATTAATTGGGGAATTTCCGCATACGCATTGAATTATTCACAAATGTAGATACCAGAGCAAGAGAAACGTAGGTACTATTAACAGACTAAACTCTTCATGGGACTCGACTCGTGATATTTGGTCAATAATTAACTATTTTGGCTTCTTCTAAGGCTTCTTAAAATTTCTGGTGGAAATTGGACAGCAGTGATCCAGCTGCAAATAATTTAAGTCGATCGCCAAAATCTTCAAGATCACTGATCTACAGAGAACTTATTCTTGCATGTTTCTAACTTCGGCTTCTGATTAGTGAAACTTTTTAAAGAGCTTCAGGGGTCGGGTGAATGATCACAATAAATGGATTTCGATGTAGATAGCTCACTCAGCTCTGAATCTATCTAGTAGTCGATAAGACGGTGAATACAGAGTTTGGGCAAAATATTAACCAAATTTTATGGTCTCAAACTGAAGCATTGGATGTGGAAGACACGTGGTTTCAATAAAACGGTGCCGCCACTTATACAGCATGACCCATTTTTGCTCTTCGGCTAGCTATTTTGCCGATCTGGTGATGGAAGCCGGCTACGGAGATCGTGTGATTCGTTACCCAAGAGTTTCATTTAATGGAATGTGTTCATGCACACGATTCGCAAAATCTTAACGCTCTGAGAGTCAAGTTATGGCCAAGTTACGAGGGTGGTCCGATAAGTACTTAGCCTCACCGCCAGGTGGCATCAGTATCACAAGAGCAATTTACTATCGTGTAGTACATTTTAGTAGACGGCTACTGTCGAAATTTCAGCCGGATCGGACTCGTAGTTTTGTTTTGACGCGTATGGAAGTGGGAGTGTCCGCGGATTTTAGAAAAATGGAAAAAGAGCAATATCGGTCGGTGATTCGATTCTTGTTTTTGGAAGGGAAATCGCGCAGCAAAGAGCTTTTGGATGCTGTGTACGGTGATCCTTCTCCTTCGATGGCGACCATCAAAAATTGTTTTAGCGGGTTTCAACGTAGTCGCACGTCGGTTTTTGATGAGCCACGGATATGTGCCCCGAAACCGGCTACCACGGAGGATAACGTGACAAAAATCCACGATCTCGTATTGGCAGACCACCGATTGAAGGTGCGCGAGATAGCTGAGACAGTAGGCATTTCAAAGATCGTGTGGGTCATATCCTGCATGAAATTTTCGGCATGAGAAAGCTGTCGGCGCGATGGGTGCCGCGTTTGCTCATTCCGGACAACAAGCGCACCTGTGAGACGACTTCAGAGCCGTGTTCGACGCTGTTTAAGCGCAATCCGAAGGAGTTCCTGCGTCATTTCGTGACAGTCGACGAAACATGGATCCACTGGTAGACACCAGAGATCAAGGAACAGTCGAAACAGTGGACTTCATCCGGCGAGCGTGCTCCGAAGAAAGCGAAGACTGTTCGGCCGGAAAGGTGATGGCCACCGTTTTCTGGGATTCACAAGGTGTGATCCATATCGACTACCTGGAGAAGGGCAAAACGGTCACAGGGCTGTACTATCCCAAACTATTGGACCAATTCGACGCCGAATTGAAGAAAAAACGGCCCTACATACGCCATAAAAACGGCCATTATAACGCACCGGCTCGCACCTCCGCCCTCGCCACGGCCAAATTGGTCGAATTGGGCTACGAACTGCTGCCATCCACCGTATTCTCCAGATTTGGCCCCGTGCGACTTCTTTTTCTTTCCAAACTTGAAAAAGTCACTTGCCGGGCAGACATTTCAGTCGAATGAGGAGGTCATCGCCGCCACGGAGGCCTACTTTGCAGACCTCGAGAAAACGTATTTATCAGTCGGGTTAAAGAAGTTGGAACATCGCTGGGTCAAGTGTATCGAGCTAAAAGGAGACTATATTGAAATATAAGTCGCCATTTCTCCAAAATTTTTATTTTTCTTTTGTAGGCTAGGTACTTATCGGACCATCCTCCTATTGACCGATATTTATCAAAAAGACATCGAACGAAAAATTGCAGAAAAAAAAAGGTTAGCCCTGTTTTAGATGATGCTCGCTGTGGACGCCCCAGCACGTCAAGAACGGATGAAAAGGTTAAAGTAGTGGAGAAAATTATTATGGAGAATCCTCGAATCACTATCAGAGAAGTTGTTGGGATATGTACATATTAGTTGGCTTATGCAATAAATTATTTTCAGATATTTTGTGCGGAGTTACTTCTTAAATTGCTAAATTTTAACAAAAAGAACCGTTGCATAAGCATCGTTTAGGAGCTGTTGAGTAATATGAATGATGATCTAGACATCCGGCCCGTGCTGTGTTTTGACTTATTGACTTCTTGATTTCTTGTCATAACTCCTTGTGCATGCGCCAATTGTTAAAAAGAAAAAAGATTTGTTGAAAAGAGACATCACTGGTGACGAAACATGGGTATGTGGCTAGGATGTCGAAACCAAAGCCCAATCATCCCAATGGCAGTGATCAAGAAAGCCGAGAGAGAAAAAAAATCGCCAAGTTGGGTCAAATGTGAGACTGTCTCCTTCGATTACAATGACGTGGTTCATCATGAGTTCCTGTTGGAAGGTAGTATGGTCAATAAGGAATATTACCTTGAAATTATGCGCCTTTTGCGTGATGCAATACGAAGAAAAGTTCCAGATTTGCGGGGAAAACATGTAAGGCTGTCATCACGATAATGGACCTGCTCACTCATCGTCGTTTGTGCGTAATTTATTGGCCAAAAACAATACAATTGTCATGCATCAGAAATCGTATTCAACGGACTTGGCCCCCTACGACTTTTTCTCTTCAAAAAATTTAAAAAAAACTGCGATTTGCCACGATTGAGGAGGTAAAGACGGCATCATTGGAAGTACTCAAGGCTATACCAAAAAGCATATATCAGAAGTAATTCGAGGAGATTGGAAAAAGCGCCGGCACATGTATTATGTTATATCTGAGGGGGATTACTTTGAAGGGGACAAAGTAGATACTGAACATTTAAAAAGTTACCATATTTTGAACAAACCTCGTATATAGCCTGAAGAGATTGATTGCTGTCGCGAAGAAGCACAACACTGCTCGCGCATTAGGTTGTGATGTTATTGCTAAGCATTTAGTGTTTGGTTACAAACGAAAACTCATAGAGTCGACCAGTTTAAAAAACAAGACCGATTGATGTGCGGTCATTTGCTTGGACGTCAATGTAAACTTTGTGAGCAATAGAGTAGAAGCGACTAAAACAGGCCTGTCTCTTAAGTATGGCAAAACTAAATCTAGGCTGACATCAAAGAGCTCACACATTACTTGGCAGAACGTTATAATTGACGGATATAATGTCAAGGTAATTAATGATTGTATCTACACCGCTTGCGCAGTCATAAATGGCAAGAATATTGTCACGGATGTCAGGAGCGAAATTATACTTCTTAATTGGTATTTCGTTTTGCCTGGGGCTTTGCTCTCAAAACCAGCTTTGCTCTTATCTGGATGGAGCAGATGCGGATGAAAATTCGGTCAAATTTGTATTAAGAGAGATTAAAAAATTAGATCAAAAATACCTATGTAGGCTATACAGCAACACTGACCTATTTAGGTGCCTACCGATTCATTGCCTAAAATGTCTGGGCTATATTGAGTGATTGGATGCCACTGCTTCGGTTCAAATAGTCTTCAACTGCACACCCCACAGAAAAAAGGAATATCGGTGGAGAGAGATTCGAACAATTTGAATTGCTGAAATGAAGTTAAGGAAATGACGTGTTGAAACGAGGTGAATTTTGAGAAGAAATTTTGGTCGAAATTTCAATCGTTCCTGCTGTATGCAAACTTTTGGAAACAAATCATGAAATTAGCTTGTTAATATGTAACACAAGTTACTCTGGCGTTGATTGAGTCGAGAAACTCAACTCGTTACGGGTATCACATCAGCCTCACTAACTGCAGAAGATTTTTTGCATAAAGACCCCGGATTATTCGCTTATAAGGTCCAACCTTCTACAGCATTGTAGCAAAATGAAGGTGAGATCGATTTTCTGTGTTAAGATTTAGTCAAAAAATTATATTTTAAAATTAGAAGCATTTTTATCATTGCGGCTATGTAAATAAGCAAAACTGCCCTATTCGTGACTCAAAAAACCGATACTTAAGTCATAGAGAGGCTAATGCATACTCAACGTAAGACTCGTTGGTGTCGACCTCATTAGCCTTTATTTCAACGGAAAGTCAACAGCCAATGACCCACCTAAGGAATTAAAGAAAAAACTATGGACTTGATTTTAACCCAAGTTGACACATGTAGAATTTGTTTTTAGTAGAAATTCTTAATCTCCCATCATTAGTCGTTGTTATAAGGGACAATAAGGCTTCGGAGAGAACACTAAGTCACTTGAAGGAAAAAATAAAACCAAAGGGGTGCTCTTGCTGCAAGGATAGATATTGAAATAAAAGTTAAACAATTCTTCAACTATAAAATAGATCCTGAAACTTTATAAAAAACGCGCTTAGAATGAACGTTGCATAAACAGTTAAAGCTGGTATAAAGGGTAAAAGTTCGCATGTTAATGGAACTGGCAATAATTGACTACCAATCGGAATGAAATCCTAGCTAGCATCATAATATCGCTTAAATAAAGTTTTTTTCAGGATTAGTTTAATGAAAACAGAATCGAAAAAAAAAAGCTTTTGCACGATTAATTAATACAAAGCACAAAAACATTACACACGGATTCGCGAGCGATTGACCTAATTGATTTTCCTGTGATTAATTTACATTTGAGGGATGACGTATAGTAATGCGTTTATTTTGGCATTAAATAAACGACAATATTAGCAAGTTTAATTTATATTATCACAGTTTTATATGCAACATATGTATATGAATATATTTATGTCATTTTTTTTCATATAATTGGCTTTGATTTATTTTTTTGTATTTAATTATATAATTTAGTTTTAATCCTTTTGACCTTATTTCGAATTTACTATTTAAAATTGTTTTGATTTAGTTTTCATCGTAATAATAATTTATTTTTAGTTAATATTAAGTTAGGTACATGAATTGTTAACGAGTTCTATCTTTACATTTTCAATTATTACTTAATATACTTAAATAGTAGATAGTTGAAGAAAATTTTGAAAATCGTGTTTGGTGATAAGATTGAATTATTATTGATGTGTGGAAGTTTATGAAATAGTATTTGCTTTTAATATGTTTTTTTTTTTTACTTGTGATGCAGTGATAAAGGAACATAATGGAGTTGCTGGATTTATTTTTCTGCTTCGTCCCCGTGGGCCTGTGGAGTGAGGGTGGATATGTGCTATATTTGTGAGCGCTATTGATTGCTATTATTTCTGGTAGTTGGGGAGCGAAATAAAAATATTTTAATGAATATTTCATTGTTGCAATACTGATTTTAATTAAAAAAATTATAAATTGTGGTCGAACTTGTGGTTTTCATCAAGGTGCCATTAAAGTATACGAGTATATATTCATTGTAAAGGATTTATAAGAGATAGCGCATCTAGTACTATACCTATCCGATCATTCTGGAACTGCGTCATATTAAAGCTACGTCATATGGCTTCAGCTTGAAGTAGGTATCTATTTGTCAATATATTAACAACATATTTTTTTTTGATCTGTGAATATGTCGAAATACGGGCCAAAACATTTGCGGGAAGTTCTCGAAGAAAAGTGCTGTTGAAAGTCATCGGTTGCTATTGGAAACTTATAATGAGCAGACAATTTCGACCAGTACTCGTTTCGTTGCTTTAATGATGATGATAAATGATGATTTTGACATGTTAGATAAGAAAAGTCCGGAACAGCCAAAAAAATTGACGATGAAGAACTGGAAGCAATACTTGGCGAAGATCCCTCTCAAATCCAAGAAGAACTTGCAAAATCGTTTACTTTTGACCAAGCGACAATTTCCAGACCGTTGAAGTCATTTGGAATGATTTAAAAGCAAGGGAATTGGGTACCATTCGAGTTGAAGCCGAGGTTATGATAACCCTAAGCATAGAAAATCATATGTCAATACCGGTCAACTAACCACATCGACTGCAAAGCCAAATATCCATGCTACCAAGGTAGTGCTTGGTATTTGTGAGATAAGAAGGTAATGGTCTATTCTGAGCTTTTGAGAAGTGGTCAAATAATCGATTAACCTCTTTACCGATAGCAATTGATACTTCGTAAGAGTGGAATATGATTTTGACCGTATAGGCCAATCAGTAATTGATATTTGCTTTTAGATGAAATCAACAAAGCTCCTCATTTCATACCAATAAATTCGAGAGACCTTGTGGTCTAGAAGCCATGCTAGCGATATTATTCTGGTCATAGTGATGGATTAAAACCAAAAATGTGTTCCTGCAGGATTGTTCAAAATTACCCAATGAAGTTTTTTGTCTCATTGCAGCCATCTGCCATTTTGTCTGAAGCATTAGTAATGCGTGAAGGATTAAAACAAGGAGGCGCCTTGTCACCATTTACAATATTTTTTTTAATTTGGGAATTCGTATTGAGATACCTTCAGAAAATGAGAGGGGAATAACCCTTAAAGAGTCCTTATAACCCTTAATGGGTCCTTATCTGGATCTTCTGGGAGATAGTGAGGAAACAGTTAAGAAAAACGTAGAAATTCTAATAAAGGCAGGAAAGGAGGAAGACTTAGAAGTAAATGAAGAGAAAACCATAGATATAGTCGCTGACGGACTTGATTCGGTTCGATCCAGACCAAAGTGGTTCAAGTATTTAGGAACATATTTATTGTCAAAAACGACATAAAGATCGAAATAAATAAAAGGCTGCATATTGACAACGCGTACTTCTTCGCGGGGGGTGTATTAAAAAAAACCCTTTTATCCTGCAATATCAAAATTCATATTTATAAAACTTTAGTTATTCCAATACCCGTTACGGATGTGAAACTTGGTCTTTGATTAAGAAGAAAGAAACTAGATTTCGGGTCTTTGAAAACAAGATTGAAAAGTGGAAAACAGGGCGAAGGTACTGACGAAAACTATATAATACTAGAATAATGAGTGAAAAATCTGTAGGAAGGAGACCGGCAGGTAAACCGCACTGAAGAGGAAATATAAGGATGGAAAAGGAAATAAATAAGTAAGGATGGAACAGAACAGCGAAACATGGAAGGAATACACTCATGACAAGGAGGCTTGGGTTGTCAACGAGGCTCTGAGTTTCCAAGTTGCAAATCAAATAGAAGATAACAATAATAGTAATCTAATTGCGAACTCTTCTCTGGTTTGATAGATTTCGGGGAAAGCCTTCAGAAGCCATCATAATCAGGATAATTCTGTTTGAGAACCTTCCGTCTTCGGAAGGAATTATTCTTTCTTTTCTAAGAAATCTGACTGCCTACATGTTGTCGTTGTATGGCATATAGGATATGAGACTTTGCACTCAATGTCCCCTTTTCACCATTTGACCATTTCATGTCACTTTATCCCATCCGAGTTTAAGGTTTTCAGTTAGAATCTTTCTTTCATCCGATGATAGAAGTACCGTGTTCTAAATACCTTCGGAGTCTACACCCAGCCTAATGCATAAGGTTTTTGATCTTTCTATCGGAATTGAATATAGGCGTAAGAGTAGTAGTCTCTTGGTTGATTTTTTGGAAACTTGAGGTTGTTTTCCTTACGACATTCAACTTGTGCTTAAGAACGAAGCCGTCATCTCGAATCTTTAATGAAGCTAAATATTTGGGAGTCCACTTCAAAGGTCATCTGCCTTGGGCAAGGTAGTCGTCCAATGACCCAACTCTCTCGCCAAACTACAGTTGCTCTGATTCGTCTATACGGAAGTTCTACTCAGCAAGCCTTGCTCTGACAGAAGTCTGATACTTGGGCTCCAGAGAATACGACATTCGTCTGTCCTTCCCATTAGGCAAGTATGCATCTGTCCCTGTGTATCTCGTACACTAGATGGCGTTAGAAACATGAGATTTCGTACTAGAAAAAACTTTTCTGACAATTTTGTGATGGGTTGACTCAGCTTTGTTTGAGTTCGTGTCAAAGATAGTCACTTACGGGTGAAAAAACGCAATATTTTACAGTATTTCTTGAATTGGAGTGAAAACGCCAGCGAGGAAGCTGATAATGTGACCAGTGTTTATGGTACTGACACTGTAAAAGCCAATCATGAGCTCTTTGGTTACATTGCACGAAAAACTTTTTGAAGTAATTTAAATAAGGCTGGAGAAGCTCGATGTATGGTTGTTACACGACTTAATGCAAATGGTGGTCCAGTTAAAATTGACAGTCAGGAAGGTTTTGCTGTGTGTTTGGTGGAATTGGCAGAGAATCATCTACTATGAGCTGCCCCACTTCGGCAAAACTCTTAATTCGGACCTGTACTGTTAATAATTTGAGCATCTCAAAGAAATAATCGTCCTGAAACGTCCAGCGTTAGCAAATAGGATTGTGTTACTTCAGGACAATACCAGGCCATCTCGTCTGAAGCCCAGGGAATTTGGTTTTGATGTTCTTATGCATCCACTTTATAGTCCGGAGCTAGGACCAAGTGTTTACAACCTGTTGTCGTTGGCGAGAAAGGTCTTAAGAAAGGTTTGTGAACAACGACTGTCCCATTTTTTTTGCCGATAGGGAAGTAGGCCTTTATGAGAGAGGCATTACTTTTGAAGCATATTGGACCTAAATCGGATCAGTTTCATGCAAAAATTACGGATTTCTTGGATGGTCTTACCAGACCTTCTATTTGTTAAAATCGTTACGGACGGTATTTGTTTACAACAAGATGGGATATCCTAGAGAGTGTATTTTCAATTTAGAACATGTTATCTATAATTTTGATCCAGCTTTTATAACTCAAAACAGTTGAAGTGATTCCTAACTCTATAAACTAATTAAAATTGTAGTCGCATTTTTCCTGTTAATAGTCTTCATGCGAATCACGAAATCATGGCAACTTGACTAGTTTGAATCGTAGGAGTCGTAACCTAAATGTTAAAAAGCAGTGTTAAGAATATGACTGATTGCCGAAATCACATAAAATGATTTAAAGTTTGATAGAAATAAGGACCACAAACGTGCTTAAATATTTTCGTGGCTGATGAGATCTATAAAACCAATATTTTAGGCATTCTGATTAAAACAAAAAGCTGGGACTTATTATGCATATAATTTAATTTTATCAATTTATATTATTATTTATATCAATAATAATTTTATCAGTGTTTGCATTCAATTTGGTCTTAGTAGTGTGTCATCTTAAAGGAGGAGCTCCAATTTTCCATTTGTAGTGCTCTTCTTCTCCAAGAATCTTCACATAAAAATAAGTTAAAAAGCTATGAGATTCAGAGTTTCTCCTTCTATTCCCTTTAACCATGGCTATGAATCTACACTTTCCACCCTAAGCAAATCGAGTCACAATTTCATAAATGAACCTAGACCTTGAGTAAATGGGAAATGGAAATAAATTCTTGCAGCTGGTGACATTCAGCTCTTTTAAATAAAAGCTAAAATCCACCCTTAGGATGGTAAAATCAAGATATAGACCGGGCGAATGATAGAAAAGTAGAAGGGGTAATGTAGCGCTGTTGCTTATTGTTTTTAAATGGTCCTGGATTAGAGGTAGTGATAAGTATCAGACTGAAGCGACCTAAATGGGTCTCTAAATTTGACTGTACAACCATGAATAGGCTTAAGGGAAAAATGATGAGCATGTTAAGCTAATTGGTTACCTCGCACAAAAGTTAGAACTGAAATAAGGCATTGATGTGGGGAATATGGTTTATCGATTTTCAATACGTTTTCTGATGTTTTTTCACTCGCAAGAGGTATGGGCTTGACAGTAATTAGACGAGTACCTATATTAAGCAGGGTTCATGGATAATGGTTGATTAACACAATTTCGCTGCGAAGTCGAAGTTATGTGTAGTATATAAGAAAGACGTGGGTGAGGGGCGAGCATGAGCAAGTTTAAGTACTCTCGTTACTGATGGGGTGGATGGAATAAAAAATTATGAGCAAGGAATTATTTATAAAAGTTATGGAAATACCAGCGTAATCGTTCTAAATAACTTAAGCTAACTGAAAGGTAAGGCAAAACTGTCTTGTATCTAACTCCGTCAAATGTTTTTTTTGAATACCCGGAATAAGAAACTTCTTTTCTTCAGAATTAGTTAATGATTAATTCCAATTCTCATGGAGATGTGATAGATGTTTAAAAATTAACAATCGCCCTTGTTTTGCTAAACGTGTCAGATAAGAGTCTGTACATTTTCAGAGAAGTTTCCTAATTGGCATAATGAGATACGAATCGCGTTTATTCATTTGTTTAAAAAAATTATCAGAGAATCTGCAATATTATATAAAAAATATTGTATGTTAAAAAAACTATAATACAAGTCTTATCAAGATGTTGAAGGTGACGCGAATAATATTTTAGACCAGACAACAACTAGTCCATAGTCCAGTCCAATAGGTACTCACCGGTTTGTCGAGTTTAAAGAAAGAGTAAGCTTTCTCTGTCCAGCTTTGACAAACTTGTTAAAGTCATTAGAGGATGTTTCATAAAAGTTGAATATGATTTAAACAACGCTTTTAATATCGATAAAGGCTTGAGGCAAGGCATGCCAATTTTAGCATCGTGCAGAAATCGCTGGAAAACGGTGAACGAGTCAAGTCCGTTTAACAGATCGTTTATGTTACGTGGATGATATTGATATCATTGACGTAGCGAGACATAACAGAGCGATTCTCTAGAACTTAATTAGAATAAAACAAGAGGACGAGTATTCATACTTAAAATAAATCAAAGCCGGTGTACCACAAGGTAGTGTATCAGGACCAGCGTTATTCCTTATATATACAAACGATCTACCACAAGGAGAAGGCACCACTTGGCTAAGTTTGCAGATGGTGTATCTGATCTTGTCGTGGGGAAAACTACCAAGGAGGCAACAGAAAAGCTACAGGTGGCGATCAACAATCTAATATCCGATTGGACTATAAAATGGCAGATAAGGCTAAATGAATTAAAATCTGTATATGTCGATTTCACGAACAGAAATTTCCAACAACTTCCCAGGTCATAAATAACAACCCCATTTTAAATATGTTGGCATGAGCCAAATATGGGATGACCCTTGATGCGAAATTGTGATGGAAAGAACATGACTCATAGGAAAATACTCCTGCCTGTCAACATTCAACAAATTATTGCTTTATATCCTAAAATCAATCTAGACCTATGGCCTAGAGCTGTAGGGATGCACCAACAAAACAAATATGCAAAGGATTCAAGGGATACAACATTAAGTATTACGCAATATTGCAAATATGCCATGGGTATGTTCGTAATGCTGATCTACACAGAGATCTCAAAATTGAGATGGTGGCTGAAGAAGTCGAAAAAGTTTTAAATGCAAAAAGGCGTGAAGAAAGACTTTGGAACCATCCTAACGTAGAAATTATTCTCTAAATAAACAACAAAACTTAGTTAGGAGAAAAATCGCCGATTAGTCTTATGATTGCCCGAGACGTATTACCTGAAGTTCGTCAGAGGGAGGTGTTAGTGGGTTTAAGTCTTACATTATTGCGTGAACATGCGCATTGTCTCTTGAAGATTTTCACCTACCTACGCTAAAAAAAACCAAAAAAAAATTTAAGTTTACAAAGTAGTTTTGTACAATGGACAAACTTGATACTTCGATACCAAACCTAGACAATGGGTTGCTGCATTTAAAAGTGGTTATACAGGTCTTGAAGGTGCTCTACGTGAAGGACGTCTAAAAAGTGCATCCACACTAGAAAATATAGCAAAAACACTGGATATGATTACGAAAGATTTAAGTAAAGGGTTTTCCAATGGGGACTTGACAGCTTTGTGAATGCACCCTTCCACTAATCATCGAACTGTAATTGTCAATTTATTCAGTAAACTCAACATTTTCATCGCGGTAAAGTAAACGAACTAGCAACGTCTGAAAATTATAAAAATTTTCAACCGAAATTCGGAGTCGCAACTTTAAGAGCGTTAACTCCAATTTTCGGTCGTAATTCTCGCCCTAGTAGACAGGCAATAACAAGCTTAGTGCACAAATTTGAGTCTACGTATTCGTTGTGTGATGTTGCCGTGTCAGTGAGATAACGGGTCGGTCGAAGTGTCGAAAATATCGCTGCCGTTCAGGCGTCCGTAGCAAACGATCCAAATCAGTCAATTCCACGGCGTTCTCAAGAATTGGGCATCGCTTAGACCACATTATGGCGTATTTTGCGTAAGGATCTTGGTTTACACCCATACAAGATCAAGCTGACTCAAGAATTGAAGCCGATGGACCATTTGAAGCGACGTACGTTCTGGAGAAGATGCGCCAAGATGATGAATTTCATCGCAAAATCATCTTCAGTGACGAAGCTCATTTTTGGCTCGATGGCTTCATCAATAAGCAAAATATGCGTTATTGGTCGGGTGAAAATCCACATCTGCTTCATGAATCACCACTTCATCCACAAAAAATAACTGTTTGGCGCGGTTTGCATGCCGGCGGCGTTATTGGGCCATATTTTTTCGTCGACGATAACAATCGTCACGTTACTGTGAATGGCCAGCGTTATCGCGCCATGATTACCGATTATTTTTGGCCCGAATTGGAAGATATGGACTTGGACGACATGTGGTTTCAACAGGATGGTGCCACAAGCCACACAGCACACGTTACAATCGATTTATTGAAGAGTAAGTTTGATGAGCGTGTTATCTCAATAAATGGGCCATGAGCCGATAATAAAATTTTTAAAATATCTCAAATGGTTTGCGTTTTATTTAAAAAAAAAGTTGTCAAGTCCTTTTTGGAAAACCCTATATAAGCCCTAAGTATCTCTTTAGGTGTTTGAGTGATATTTTTGGTAAAGTTTTGGGTTACAGAAAGATGTGTTCAAAGCGGGCGTCACCATTTGCGAACAAAGGAATGAAACACAATCAGATGCGGCTTTCTCAAGAACATTTTGAGTGTTTTAGAGAAAATGTTGTGCTTCGTCACTTGATTCTACCACCATGCTCCTGAACCAAAACAAGAGGCAAAGGAGTGATGTGAACCTAGTACTTCGGCCCCAAAGTGAGTTAAAATCCAGAAATCGGAAAAGACTATTTTAGCATCAGTGTTTTGGGATGGAAATTTCGTTTGTGGGCTGCCTTCAAACTGGAAAGACAACAAGCGCAGATTATTATTGCAACATTTAAACCAACTGGATGTAAAAGTTTGTGAGAAAAGGTCTGATTTACAGAAGAAAAATGTCGTCTAATGTGTCAGATCAAAAGAATCGTTTTTTTTTCTTTCATAGATTTCTTTTAAAACTTGTGGGTACAAGGACTTTTCGAAATTCGAAGCAGTTGAAAGTTGCAGTCGTAATCCGGAACAGGTATACGGAGCGCGCGGGGCTCTCCCGGAAGGGCGGGGCAGCGCTGGTTTTCGCATCGAATATTCTCGAACCCCGCTACTACCTGGCCCTTTCGTGTACTATTGTTTACACGCCCGTTTCAACATCTGTGGCATCGACACAGTAGATAATATTGTAGTAATGCGCTTAATAGAACCCGGCTTAGAAGGTTTGGAACTGTTTTGTGGACTGATGGGTTTGGCTCGAAATACTTATTATGGAGTATTAAATAATAAATATATATGTAGCGCTTCAACCTTTTATACAAATGCGTTATCCTTAGGGGCCAATGAGGAGAAAGAGCTTAATAAGGAAGCCGGTAAACCGGAAGATGAATTTACAATTTCCAGAGATGGAACGCGGAAAATATAAATATAATATAAAATATACTGGTAAAGTAGTTGATGAGTGTGTATTGAATAGTTTTTGTCAGGGATGTTTTTCGTAGAAAAATAAAAAGAAGGATGATTCACAGGGATATGAAGAATGGTTCGCTTCGCATGAAGAGCATTTAACGCGAAAAACCATACTTGAAATCCTGCAAAAATTAAGAAAGATGCCATAGTGAAAATATTTACACGTTCAATAGAATAACATAGCGTCAATTATTTAACCAATATAGGTGAGGTTTTTCAGATGTACAACCTTATGGAAGTAACTACGTGGCTCTTAAGAACGAATGTATTGGACATGTTCAAAAGAAAATCGGAACTTGGCTTAGAAATGCAAAGAAAGCTAACAGGGGCATAGGCTGAAGAGGTGAGGGTAAACCACCAATAAACTAATTGGCGAATCAACAAATTCTGCGCATTTCATTGCTGATTTGAAAAAATAAATTTGGGCCACTTTTTATCAGAGATGATAAGCCACAGAATCAAGCTTGTCCTGCAGATGAAAATAGTTGGTGTAAATGGCGTAGAGCTGCATTTTTAGGAATCAGTGATCTGATAGGCAGCGTTTTTTAAAAAAATTCAAGAAGTTATGCATCTATGAAGACCATCTGTCGATAGACGATTTATTGACCAGGTGTTTGGGAGCTTGATATCAAACCAATAATGAGTCGCTAAACTCACTAATCTGGACTTTTACTTCGAAGCACCTCCATTCTGGCGCAAAAGCCGTTGAAATCGCCATATATCTTGCTCCGTTAATCTTCAGTGTAAGGTTCAAATCTATTCTAAAGCTGATAGAATTTATGAGAGTAAACCTTGGCCTAAATGTCCAAGCGTTCGTCCATTAGTTGACTACTCAGAGCGACACTAGTCTAGGTATAGCAGATTGATGGTGAGACCATTTTTTTATTTTGAATTATATAAAATAGCTTTCAAACGCTTTTTTCTCAGAACACGATTTTTTCAAACTGCTGCCGAAAATTGTATAAATATTGTAAATTAAGACTGAGATGAAATAAACTGAACTAAACTAAACTATCTAGGTACATAGACCCCAAAAAAAAATTAGCAAAAAATTGATTTTTTTAGGCGTAAACATTTTTTTTTTTTTGAATTTTAAATTTATTTTACTTTTATATGGAGCCTTAAATCTTACAATTAAAATGGCGTTAGGTTTTTTGATTGCAGATAAGCAGAACGACCAGAGTCACGACAGCAGTAGAGCACCTCTTTTTATATGTGTTCCTGTTAGGCTGTGTAATTATATCAATATATTGACTTCAAAAAAATTCACAAAGTTTGTTTAAAAATGATAATAACTTATAAATTATTTTATTTTAACGGTTTGTCAAAAAACAAATAAAAACAGTTTCACGGGCTTAACACATCCTTCCATACCTACAGGCCAAAAAAACCATCGCGAAAAGCCGTGTAAATTACGAAATGTTAAGCATTATCCACTCTATTCGCCAGACTTGGTTCCCTCACTGTTCTGGCTGTTTTCACACCTCAAAAACTACGTACGTGGATAACGATTTTCATCAATTGCTTCCATCATGGAAGTATATATCATGGAAGCATATTTCGAGGGTCTCCCGGAGTCTTACTCAACCAAGCAAACGCAACTTCAGATTTTATCATAGGCAATTAAGCACTTTAGCTACGACAACCCTTTCGACTGTTAGAGACAAGGGTAAAAGTTCCACTGCAGTAAACAAGCAGTCAGCTTTTGACTACTTTTGCTTATCCCCAGGATTGAATTAAGACCTCTACGATAAAAATAGAACACAATCCACAAAGCATAAGTCTACACACCCAATTCCGCTGCCAATCGTTTCTCACCCACGTCCATATCTGCATTCTCGAAGCTAAAATTAAATTGTCACTATTGCAGAACACCATTGCAAGGACATCTCTTGGGTACAAAATTCGATTTACAACTTTAACTGCAAATGTACCCATCCACCGGAAATTGAGGTGAATGAAAGAAGTAGCACAGCAAAAAAAAAAAAAAGCAAAAAAACCGGAAATGTCCCAAGGGGATTTGGTTTCGCAAGCAAAAGGTATCTACCACGGTGTATCTGCGTAGGCTTGTTCTGCTTTCACGGAAAGACCGATAAAAATTAAAGCAAAACATAAAATACGATAAAAAAAAATATTTCCCTGATTCCCAATATAATTTCATCCACTCTCACCGACTTCTTCATCCACGCTCCACAGCTCGCGAGGACAACGTACGAGAGTCCTCATATCCCATAGGACACCAGTAGCAGAGCAAATTCCAGCTTCATCCCAGCACCATACCGCTCATACCATTCCCATTCATGGCGTGTTTAAATTGTTTTTGATTGGAGTTAACACACAACTCCGTTTCAACCGAGAGCACCTCCCATCCGAACTTAACCTTAACTATTTGTATTCCCATGTTTCAGATACATATTCGTATGAGCATACGAGTATTCCCTTTAGCTCATAAGTCTTAATTTAAACTAATTATTGCTTTAATGTTACGAATATGCTATGCTATGCCTTAAGCTATACACATTTATACATGCCTGTTGTTAGATATCGAAGCGCGCTAGGCGCACCGTATCTAATGGGAAAAGGAAAATGTAAATCAGATTCGCTACACGATGAAAATCAATAAAATCTCGAATGAAAATCGCTTTTTGATGAACTTTAACTTGATGCGATGCAGGATGTACGTGTGGGCGTATCTATAAGATATATGCTTTTGATGAGTGCTTAATGTTAGGTTTCGTTTCAGAGATAATTTGGTCGAGATACGCAGCATAGGAGTCCCATATTCTTGTAGATGGAATTGCGTCTTCGTTTCGCCGGCCATAGGCCGTTGGTGTCGCCCGCCAGGGCCGCATTTCTTTCTGGAATGAGAGGAAAGATTTTTTGCTTTAGGTTTTGAGATATTGAAGAAATTTCATAATTAGAAAATATATTAGTTTATACATGCATATATACATTTCTTATATTAATTTCTATTTTTAGACTAATGTCAACCCTTACAACCCGCTTTATGAATTTGTCATTGAAATCGCTGACCCCAATGACATTGTCATCATCTGTGACGAATTCAATCTTCCGTATTTGAACGGGGCGAAATCCGATGATGGGACTCGTTTTGTCACGGCTAGCACCGCGCTGTGTAAGGAAATTCTTTTATAAGAGCATCTCTCCAACTCAGTAATATCACAAACAACATGAATCGACAGCTTGACTTGATCTTCCCATCAATTTATACAATTTCTCTGTAACTTTTTATCTGAATATGGTACTGTTTCAGCTTTCGGTTTTCGGTATTTACACTTTTTATTTATATGTATTCAAATCATCCAGATAGTATAAGGACTGTTCTCAACGCAATGTGTAGCTTAAAACAAGGGCTTAACATCTGCCATGTTAACCCTGGAAGTCTGTCATCCAAATATACAGTGTTGTTTCAAATGTTTAGCTGCTCTAAAGTAGATGTCTTAATGGTATCAGAATCGTGGCTTTCGTCTAGTAAATCCCCTCAAAGCGTTCATTTACCAGGTTTCAATTTATTCAGAAATGACCGAATTGATAGAATTGGTGGGGGTGTATGATTGTATGTTAGAGATGTTATAAAAGCTAAATATATATATTCGTCTCATAAGTCCATAATTCAGTTTCTTTGTGTTGAAATCAATAGTGTTACAGAATTTTCTGTAACACTATTGATTTCAACCTATTGGTAGTAATATATTCTCTTCCCAGGTGTTTCAAGGAAGAAAATTTAATCGAACTTGAAGACAAATTGATTGATTTAAGTTCAAAATACAATAATATAATTATTGGCTGTGATCTTAATGTACATTACTTCGAGCGCAATAGAACAACTAGTCAGTTTCAATTCTTCTGTGAAAAAATAGGACTTTCGCTAGTAAATGATTGTTACCCTACCTGCATCCAGTCCTCTACTAACCCTTCACTAATCGACATGTTTTTAACTAACAACGTATCTAACATTTTATGTATTGATCAAGTGATGCCTACTAGCGAATTCATTCATGATATATTGCTTTGTTCTGTTAAATTCAATGTTGACTATGCGAATTGTGTTAAAACATATAGTTATAGATCTTTTAAAAACTTAAATCATAGTGAAGTCTTAGTGGCCTCCTATAATCTCAATTGGTCTGATGTATATTTTTCGTGTGAAGTTAACAACAAAGTAAAGATTTTTTGCAGTTTCTGTACGATACGTTTGTCCCTGTTAAAACAAAAAGTTTGACGTCTTCTCCCTGTCCCTGGTACTCCGAGCAGATTAAAAATCGTATACGGAAAGGCAATTACTGTTCAGACGTTATAAGAGAAACCCAACTCAACTGAATAAAAGACAATACTGTGTAGCTCGAAACAAAGTTAACTTGCTTATTCGAAAGTCAAAACTATCAAATTTTTTACCAAACTCGATCCTAGTTTGACATCTAAGGAACTATGGAGAAATTTAAAGGAACTGGGTGTAATATCGAACAAAAAATCCCGCAGTTGCTCTCTATGTCCCAATGTCGTTAGAAATTTATTTAAGCCACCCGATGCAAGTGCCTCGAATGTATCAAATATTTGTAATATAGCATCTGATGTTCCTAGTGCCTTTACCTTTGAATGTGTTAGCGATGTAGAAGTTATTAAAGCAATCATGTCAGTAAAATCGAACGTACAGGTCCAGACGGTTGCAGCCCTAGATTCATAAAACTTCTTCTTCCTTATCTGCTCCCGTATATAACACACATTTTCAATTTTTGTATTTATACATGTCAATTTCCCGATCAATGGAAAATGGCGAATATAATTCCGATACCAAAGAACAATTGTCCTAAAAATCCTTCTGATTTCAGACCAATCAGTATGCTCTGTTTTCTGGCGAAAGCATTTGAAAAAATACTTGCTACACAAATACAACAACATCTTGACGTAAACAATTTGTTGTCGAAATAGCAGTCGGGATTTCGATCAAAACACAGTTGTGAATCTGCAGTAATTAAGGTAACAAACGACCTTATATTCTCATTGGATGCCGACAACATTGGATTATTAGTATTGCTTGATTTTTTCCAAAGCGTTTGACTATATTAAACACTCAATACTTTTTATGAAGTTAAAACAATATTTCAGTTTCTCCTCCTCTTCGATAAGATTAGTCCAAGCTTACCTACATGACCGTACTCAAACTGTAATTACGGAACTCGGTATGTCAACTCCTTTTCCAACCCATATAGGGGTCCCCCAGGGCTCTGTTTTGGGACCACTTCTATTCACGTTATATAATAATGATCTCCCACAAGTGACACGGAACTGTAAAATTCATATGTATGCGGACGATGTCTTATTATATATCTCACGCCCAATCGGATCAAGTGAAGATTGTATAAGGAGAATCAATGAGGATCTTTGCAGCATTGCATTGTGGTCAATCGCAGAACAAACTTACTCTAAGTCCACGAGTATTATCTGCTCAAGAAGTACTTTTGACCTACAATCATATCTGTTGCAAATAATGTCAAATATCTGGGGTACCAAATTAATTCGTTACTAACATGTTGTAATGCTATAACTGACACCATTACAAACATTCATACCAGCTTGCGATACTTACGACACTCCGCCTACGTGTTAAATTTATCGATAAAACTACGTCTTTTTAAAAGTGTAATCTTGCCGTTCTTTACCTATAATTGTTCTGTCTACCCTCATCTTGACTGTGAATGTAAAAGAAGATTAAATGTTGCTTTTAATGACTGTGTTCGTTTTATCTATAATGTTCCTAGGCATTGTAGTGTGTCTCATCTTAATGCTGGGGTGTTAGGTATGAAACTGGATGTGTTTCTTGATTTTCGTAATATTTTGAAACTACAATATATAAAATTATTCGTCGCTCATGCCCAGAGTACCTTTACGACATGCTAACATTTGCACGTTCAGATCGCGGTCTAAAATTAATTTTACCACGATTTACACATTGCATTGGAGAACAGTCCTTCCTCGTACCTGCAATTCGCCAATTCGCAGACAATACAAACATTCGCAAATTCCGAAGGAAACTTTTTTTATATCTTTCTGAAAACAGTACCATAAGTTAGAAATTATAGTTGTAATTACAAAAATGTATGCTATTTTTGATACACTTTTCACTTTTTCTTTTTTTTTTTCTTTGTTTGGTTTTTTTTTTTTTTATTTTATCTTGTAATTTAACTTAAAATTCTGTCACATAATTTCTTTTTGCTGTCAAAAGACCATGGCGTCTTGTAGCATTTTGTTAATTCCAAAGAGATGCAAATAAAATGAAATGCTGCTGAAAACTGCGTTATTACCGCAAGTTAGCGCCTACTTTCCACCTCGGATGCTCTCCATCCACCCTTATTTGGAACCCTTTCCCTCGACAATCACTTCACTATTCTCCACAGCAAAAAAACTTATTTTGCTTCAATTGTCGAAAAGACGACTTCGCAACATTAAACAACCTCACTTAAACCCTTGAAAGCGCCGTGGCGCAGTGGGTAGTATATTGGCCTCTGACGCGAGTTCGGGTCTCGATAAAACCAACGTCATTGAATTATCATTTCACAGCTTCTCTCTCGGCGGGGTACTGGCAAAACCCCCCGCAGTACACTTAGCTTGAATAAGCTTCTCGGCGCTTGCCGTTCGGAATCGGCATTAAACTGTAGGTCCCGTTCACTTGTGTGAAAAACAAATCGCATACAACATAAGTTAATAAGAGAAACAGGCACATGCACTTAGATGATACTCTAGACCTATTCTAATCGAAAGTCATCAGTTGTCAAGTTCCCATATTCACCAAAAAAAGAACTACGTACCCTGCGCAAGAAAAACAACAACAGAAGTAGGTCTACATTATATCCCACTCGGCTTCCGACCCCTTTATTTACTGCAATCCTCTCGTATCACCCTAGAGCCTCTGCTACTATATCCCACTATATCACTATATGCAAAAAAAAAAAAACTTGAACACTATCCCTAAACTTTTAATTTTCTCAATATGTCTTCCAATCATCCGCATATAAAGGGTCCGCCAAATAATTTTTTTTTTTGAAAATGCTATAAAAAAAAACTACTGAATATTTTCTCAAATTTGTTTTTTTATTTGAAAGTACAATCCTTCCGGTTAATAATGGAAAATAATTTCATTCAAATGGCTGCCTCGGCTCAAGCGTCAATTGTCTCTGGCTTGTCGGCGTAACACTTATCTTTGACGGCACCCCACAAATAATAGTCCAACGGTGTCAAATCGCAGCTCCGAGGTGGCCAAACGACATCAGCTCTGCGGCTGATAATGCGATCTTCAAAAACAGGGCGCAAAACATCGAGTGTAGCTTCGGCTGTGTGGCACGTAGCGCCGTCCTGTTGAAACCAAATGTTGCCAATATCCTTCTCTTCAATTTTTGTGAACAAAAATTCGTTCAACATGGCCCGATAACGATCGCCATTGACTGTAACGGCCACTCCTTGCTCATTTTCGAAGAAAAATGGCCCAATTATGCCTCGGGACCAAAATCCGCACCAAACAGTGGCTCGTTTTGGGTGCACCGGCTTTTCAATGTATGCGTGCGGGTTATCTGTGCCCCAAATGCGACAATTTTGCTTGTTTACATACCCGCCAAGATCAAAATGAGCTTCATCTGAAAAGATGATTTTTTTGGCAAAATCGGCATCTTCTGTAAGTCGATCGCAGGCCCACTTAGCGAAGCGAAAACGCATTGGATGGTCAGTTGGCTTCAACTCCTGAACCAATTGGACTTTGTATGGCATCATACCAAGGTCTTTATGCAAAATTCGTCTCAATGATGTCTCCGAAATGTTCAATTGTTGAGAACGACGGTGAATTGATGTTGATGGCGCTTCACGCACACTTTCTGCCGCAGCAGCAATATTCTCGGGTGTACGCACTGTTTTTGGCTTTTCACGCTTTGGTTTATCGATGAGGATGCCAGTTTCTTTCACTTTTTTCACAAGATAACGAACATACGGAGCTGACGGTGCTTCTCTTCTTCCAAAATCCGTACGCAATTTTCGCACACATTCTGCAACATTACCATGATTTTCAAAGTAATGTCGCAATATTTCCAGCGTTGTTCAAGCGTATACACAACCATATTCGTTCAGCGGAAGGATAAAAATAATTATCTGTCAAATAAGACATGAGCTAAGTGTTACCATTCACGAAATAAGCACTACTTGAAAAAAAAAATGTTAGATAGCGGACCCTTTAGTTGCCAACTTTTTTACCCATTTCTTCAGTCAGTCGTTCATTGAAGAGCTCCTTCAGTCCGATCATGACTAAATTCGCTATATGAAAGGCTGCCCTCAGACGCCTCTAGCGTCAGTGAATATATGTCCTGCTTAATCATCGAGAGAACACATAACCCGCTATAGTTTTACAAATAAAAAAATTGTCAACCATCTGCTCCTATTTTTCATGGCCTTATTCCAAAGTTCCATTTCACGGGGACTCTTGCTTCAGCTTTGAAAAAATGCTTATATTATCTTAATCCAGAAAAAATGACGAAAGAATGAGGTTTCCAATTACAGCCCCATTGTTAACCTCTCTTGGATTCCCAAACTCTTTGAGATTATCGTTTACGACACAACATTATTTCACGTCTCCCCATATCGTCATTGGTGCTACCTGAGTTTGTCTTTTAATCCTTGTGGGTGGCAAAGAAGCAGACGTCCTTCCCACTGGTTTCAGAAAGTTCTTCGACAAAATTTCGCGTCAAATTACTTCAAAAAACCTCTTAAATTCACTGTCTTTATTTTCCTCGCTGGTTTTATCCTGTGGATCAAATCCTACCTCGAAGACCGCCAGTATAACGCTATGTTCAGATCTTCAATGTCTGATCCAATCCGACATAAACAGGTTCACTGTTTCGTGTAAAAAACAAAAACCCTCGTGGTCAATTGTAGTAATTGTCAAGCTATCAAAGATATTATTCATGCCCACTTATTGGTTGACTTATGTGTTATCTGTGACTGAGAACTTAAATTTCGTCTTCACATCGACAACAAACGTTACAATTCCCCCTACGGTTTCGTAAAACGTTGGTCCACGGAGTATTCCTTACATCCCGAACTCTTTATATACATATTACCTTCGTTAAGCCCCTTCTTGAATATGCTAGTTAAGTCTGTTCCACCTCTTACCGTAAACAAATAAGTTTATTCGTTTATCGGCTGATACCTAAAATTTACCGCCCTATAAGGATCGCTTAAAACTAATCAACCTGCAACCCCTTGAAGAACAATTCAAGGTATCGACACACTTTTTATCCACGACCTAGTTACCGACAATATTGACTGCCTCTCATTGCTTCAAATGATTCCCTTTATCACCTTGATCCATGCCCCTCTTACTCAACAAACGAACTACGCTTACATGGATTTACACTTCATCATACTCTATCTTACCTGTCTTAGGAATGTCTTCTACCGCTGACATTCACCCTATCTTTTTTCTTCTTTTTAATGTAATTTAGGTTTAGATTCCTTAAGTTATTTTGTTCTTTGTCAAGCATTGCTTTAAGCCAATATAGTGACCCTACGGATCCATTAAATTAAGTATAAATTTAAGATCTAGTAGAGGGATTTTAAAAAACTAGGACACAAGCTTACTAGTCTAGTAAAGGCTCTTCAATTGGTGCGGTTCGTGAAAGTCTACAGCAGAACCCGAGGCAATGGATTCCTCGCCGTGGATATAAACTCGGCCTTTTGCAGACTTCAACTTCAACTTGGCGAATTTTGCATCGAAAATTGGGCCTACACCCGTACAAGATCCAACTGACCCAGGAGCTCAAAGTTCATGAACAGAGATAACGCCGTTTTTTTGCTGGCTAGGCTTCGGAACGTTTGGCCGTAAAATCATTTTTAAGGACAGTGCACATTTTTTGAATAATGGCTGTGTTAACAAGCAAAATCGCCGTATATTGGACGACACCAACCCACACGAGGTTCACAAGGTGAAAATGCATTTTCAAAAAGTTATTCTTCGGCGGTCACCGCTATTGTCAAGCGCTACAGAATGATGATGATTAATTTCCTATGGCCCAAATTGAACCATATGGACCTAGACGACATGTGGGTCCAGAAGGACGGCGCTACGTGCCATACAACGGACGCCACGATTGAAGATAAGACTATCTCTCGCAGAGGTGACAGAAATTGACAGCCAAGGTCATGCGATTTGATCACGCTAGACATTTTATTTTGGGGGATGTTGCAGACTTCAGTCAAAATCGGCCGATTCCCTTGAGACGAACATAACACAGGTCATCGCTCAAATTTAGACAGATCTGTGCGGAAGTGTTGTTGAAAATCAGATCACTTGGATCCGTGCTACCGTAGGAAACCCAGGCGAATGATATCATATTGACATACAAGGGCCTTTCAAATAAATAAATTTCGTGAATACCTTACACACGGCGTTCCGGGATTCATTCTTAAACCAGATGGTTCTTGGGCAGAATCCAGTCGGGAATCTTTAGAACTGCTGATTGAAACCCACTTCCCAGGCTGTAAAACCCCTGAAACCACAGTCTCCTTCGAGACGACGGTTCCTACGGTTCACACAACCGAAGAAGTGATAAACAAGATTATCACATCGGATAAAGTATCATGGGCAATAAATTCGTTCAAACCCTTTAAATCTCCGGGCCCGGACGATATCTTGCCAGCGATGCTTCAAAAAACACAGATCCACACTGTACCCCATCTCGTAAGCATTTTTTCCACTTGCCTGCGAACGGGGTACATCCCAACACAGTGGAGAGAAATTAAGGTAATTTTCATACCTAAGGCAGGTAAACCATCTCATACTGCCGCAAAGGACTATAGGCCAATTAGTCTCTCGTCGTTTCTTTTAAAAGCCTTGGAGAGACTCCTTGACCTATACATCAGAGGACTCATAAATTCACGCAATTTATGCAACACTCAACACGCCTATCTCAAAGGCAGATCAGTGGAGAGTGCTCTGCATAGTGTTGTCCGTGATATTGAGGGCTCGCTGAACTTAAAAGAGTTTACAATGGCAGCCTTCCTCGACATAGAGGGGGCCTTCAACAATGTAAACACAGAGGCCATAACAACAGCTCTTGAGGACATAAAAGTAGACAAATCCATTGTAATCTGGATCGAGAATATGTTGAAGAACAGAATTATCAATGCAGACATTGGCAAGGAAAGTGACAACTAGAGGCACACCACAAGGAATAGTTCTCTCCCCCCTACTGTGGCTTCTTACAGTCAACAAGATCCTCAAATTCTTTATGGAAAAAGACACAAAGATCATAGCGTACGCGGATGACCTGGTTATTTTGATAAAAGGTAAATTTCTACCAACTATCAGTGAACTAATGGAATCTGCGCTGAGTGAACTCTCCTCGTGGGCAAGACAGAACGGTCTGAGAATAAACCCCCAGAAAACCGAGCTGGTCTTGTTCACCAGGAAAAGGAAAATTCCGATATTTGCTCTCCCAAAGTTAGAGGGTACTCCACTCAAACTTAAAGCGGAAGCAAAATATCTAGGCATCATTCTTGACTCCAAACTCTCCTGGAAAAGGAACCTGGAGGAAAGGATGAAAAAAGAATTGAACGCTTTTTATGCATGCAAAAAGACCTTCGGAAAAAGATGGGGCATGAAACCGTACATCGTTCATTGGATGTACACAGCAATCATCCGACCCATTTTAACTTTAGCTTAAGTTAATCATAATAATGTTAATTGTAAGTTATTTATATAGTAGTCGAAAGGCATAGGTTAAAATTATACAGTTTGTTTTAGAGTGTCCGCCTAGGGCCAGTAAGATTCCTAAATTTGTAAGGATAGTTAAGGGGAGTCATGAATTTTCAAAAAATCGATTTTTTTTTTTCAATATTTCGAAAGTATAGTCCTTTAGGAATATACTGTTAAATTTTTGTACGGATATTTACACCATTTTCGGTTCTAGAGCCTGTTTTCGCAGGTAGCGCGCGCGCCCGGCCCCATGAATGAAACTTTAAACTGGTTTTTCTCGAAATCACTTTTTTCTGCACGGCGCAGGTAAAAAAAAAAAAACTATTCATCCGATTGATCTCAAATTTGAACATGTGATTCAGTACACCACTGGCTATAGCCCCTACCGAGAAACAATTTTAATTTTGATAACTTCTTATTTTTTATGTTAAAAAACAACCTGAAAATCGCCTGTTATTATAACTTTAATTTTCAAAAATACGCCATTTCTTCAAATTTTTTTTTTTTTATTTTTTTTTGCTACCGACCATAGCGACTGTCGTACAGATGAATAATTTGTTTGTTTTTAATTTTTGAGATAAGTAGACGATTTAAAATCACCTGCGCCACCAGGACCTACTTTTTTCAGCGAGCCATTTTCAGCGTCATTTTTAAAATAGTTAACATTTTTTTTTATGATTAAAAAAATTTATTTGTATGTAAAATATGCAGTATAATATATGTGCAAAGTTTTAATATTGTTGTTCTTTATTATAACCTAAAAAAAAAATCCCGAAAACGCCCCTAATTTACTACTCCTAGACCACCGACCCCCCTTAAGCTAGTTTTAAGCATTTTTGTCTAGGATAAGATAGATCTAAGAAACTATAAATAAAAATGAATTTACAAAAAAAAAAAAAAAAAAAAAAAAAACCCATTTTAACTTATGGGGCCCTAGTCTGGTGGACTGCTAGCAGCATAAAAAGCTATATGAACATGCTCAGCAAAGTACAAAGGTTAGCAGCTGTTTGTACAACGAGAGCCATGAGAAGCACGCCGCAAGCAGGGTTGGACATGATTCTTCATCTCCTCCCCTTGGATCTATTCATAAAAGGCTACGCCGCAAACAGCGCTCTCAGACTAAGAGAGTCCTCTCTGTGGAAGCAAGCCAACTATGGACATGCGGCCATACTTAAGATAATAGGTTTTAGTAGCCTCGCAGCTACGACCGACTATATTCCCCCCCCAAAATGACTTCTCTCTCAGTATACCTATCCTTTTCCCCGACAGAGAAGAGTGGCTATCAAACGCCGTAATCAACGACCATGAGATCACCCTCTTCACCGACGGATCGAAAATGGACACAGGCACTGGGGCCTGGTTTTACTCTGATACCCTACACAAACAGGAATCATTCAGACTCCCTGATATGTGTAGCGTGTTCCAAGCAGAAATCCTGGCAATAGAGAAAGCAGCCAAACACCTACAGGTAGCCGATATCCCACCATCTGATATCACCATCTTCGTAGACAGCCAGGCTGCACTGAAGTCAGTAGAATCCTGTATAACGAGATCAAAGGCTGTCAAGAAATGTTGCGACTCACTGAAGTTCATCAGACACCATAAAGTTAAACTCTGCTGGGTACCGGGCCACAGCTCAATCGCAGGAAACGAAAGAGCAGACGAGCTGGCCAGGCAAGGTTCTGAATTGGACATCAGCGAAGCGGACACGTCATTGCAACCACCGATCAGCGCATTATACAGGATCATAAACGACACAATCATCAAAGAGGCCAACTCGTCTTGGCTTTTAAGAAACGACAGCTACACGACAAGATCATCGTGGCCAGAGCTCAACGTCGGAAAAACAAAGAAGCTCCTGGCGCTGGACCGTAACTCGATCCGTATGCTCGTCGGAGTGATCACAGGACACTGTCCCATTGGAGCAATGCTCCGGAAATGGGACTCGGGATCCAGCGATCTCTGCCGTAGCTGCGGCGATGAGGAAGAAACTGAGACGATCCAACATCTGCTCTGCCACTGTCCAGCTCTCCAGAATCGACGCCTAGTGTCACTGGGCCAAAGATTCTTTACAGAGATTGCGGACGTGGCTAATGCAGATATATCGGATCTTCTAAGATTCATCAAGAGCACGGGGTGGTTTCAGCCACCACGTGATAGGACAGGTTAATTTTATGTGTACCCACACAAATGAAGGGAATCACAATGGGCCTCTTGGCCTCCGAGTGGAAGTGATGTCCAACCATCACACTCCCCTTCTTTAACCTAACCTAACCTAACCTACACACGGCTTGTTTTATTCTTTTTCAATATCTACCGCCCTTACTGAAAAACTTTTTATTATTTGTATTCATAAATGATCTTCCAGACTCAGTTCAAGTCCACATGAACGTAGACGATGTCAGTCTTCTTCTTCTTCTTTTCCTTTTTTCCGGCGTCGTTATGGCCAGAAGTGTAGGACCATAACCTTCCCACTTAACTGCATTCCTACTGGTCCGCTTGTGGGGTCCGCCTATCTGTGTCAGTCTGTTGGCTTAAAAGAAGATTGTATAGCCTGTGTAAATGAAGACCTCGTAAATGGCTAGTGTTGGTCATATTATAATAGGCTGAGTCTCAATCTTTTAAAGACCATGGAAATAATTCGTTCATGGCAGAGAATTGACTCTATGGATTATCCCATCCTATTCAATATGTCGACAAAGTCAGATATTTGAGATATCAAATCAATAGTGATCAAAAACCTGCTGCGATGCCTCGGTCCCTTTTAGAAGGATTTATTTTAGTTTGAGGGTGCTGAGATCGTCGTCGCATTCAATGCCAATAAGACCAAACCCGCTTAGTTAAAGCTTGTTGCTGCACTTCTTATAATTTTTCTGTGTATCCTTGTCTCGAATTTGTTATCGTAAAATGAATGTAGCTTTTAATGACTGTACTCAGTTTATTTATAATATCCAAAGATATAGAAGAGTGTCCCAGGTAAATGACAAATTTTAAAACTATTTTAAGCCGCAGTACGTATCGTAGCTATAATTACTATTATAAGATGGCGTTACAGCTCATAAAGAGTCAGAGCCAAGCTTCTCTCATTCACTTATGTTGTGTGCGATTTGTTTCTCACCCAAGTGAATGAGACCTACAGTCGAGAAGTTTTTTTTAAAGGCAAATGCACTGCGGGAGGTGTCCCCCACTTCCCCGCCTAGTAGAGAAGCCGCTTATTTTGGGATCCGTACTCACTCATTGCGCGTCAGAGGCCGACACACTACCCACTGCGCCACAGATATTACCAGCGTGAAATTCTACTTTTTGCCCAGTCATACAGAGGGCTGAATTTGATAATACCACGTTTCGAACACACTACAGGACGGCGGATTTACTTTGTCCAAGCAATTCGGCTGTGGAATAATTATCCACAGGAATTAAGAGATAAGACTTCTTGAATGTCATATATAAATAAATAAATAAAAAAAAATAAGAAAAAATAAAATTCTCTAAAAATAATTTCTCGGAAGCCCAAAGATACCATCGGGTCTAAATACATGGCTAGACTACGATGTATGGGTTCACTCAACTAGTGTCTTGTAATGGGTGGCCAGCATGATATTCTGCCATAGAGAGGATATTCTACAAAAGTGCCGCATGTCGGACCAATGAATTATGTATATCAGAGAAATAGCTGCTTCACCTTAAATCACTCCCCCACCTCGCACTTATCTGATTACAGGTAGTAACCCCCACAGGGAATCCATTTCAGCAATTTGTATATGTACCAGAGGTTATGGGTATCCTCGGCCATTACCCAACTTCCACCTATTGAATTGGGATAAATTCTTGGATGAAAATCGATATCTCGACTTTGGTGCTCATAACGGATTTACGTAACTACTCTGAAATGGATTAAAATTAGTCTATCCAACAACAAGGCATAATGCTAGGAAAGCCAACGTCTTGTTTATTTAACTTGGAAATGTGACCTTTAGTGTTTGATTGAGTTTGAAAATTTTAAGAATGCTCGAGTGTATGTATTCTACAGTGACAGGTTATTTCCCAACACAATATACTGCTATTTGAATGAAATAGTCCAAGAATTTCTACCAGAGCGTTATTTCATTTAGAGTCTTTCAAAAGTCGCGCTTCATGTCTGTAATAAATAATTTCTGAACGCTACTTTGCTTTGACATTTATGAAGTAGACACATGTACAATTTTAACTATGGATGGGGACATGCTAGAGCACCTCATTAAAGTTAGTTTAACATACATGTATAATGAAATGATTGATTCCATATAATATCAGACTTCGTCAGAGCTTCGTTTTTAACTGTCAAAAAAATCAGAGGAAAATTGCAAAACCAGAACTAGATCCTGGTCTTGATTTTCAAATACTCCAGAATGCAATGATGACGATGGTTTTACATAACTGGTAAGATGAAACTTTCTGAAATCAACCCTGTAACTTAGGATCTATATAGGTAGAGCTAAGTCAAGCCTTGAAGAATACAGTTCCATAGACGGAAATGAACTCGTAGGAAAAGCCCTTATGATGAGCTTGGGCATCAATTTTAGCAATAACCTCATCGAAGTCAGATAAAGTGCTTCTTCAATAGCTTTGACCAAGCTTTGAGAGTTTATTGCTCTGATATCTCAAGTGGCACCACCTTATCATAGAACGTTGCAGCATTCAACAATACATCGAAATTGCTATAATTTATTATAAAGAATTGTGATTGTTTTGCAAGACTTCATACGAAATATTTAATGTCAAAATGGTTGATGAACTGTAGGCCTTCCCTCGACTTCAACTCCGAGAGTTCCGCTAGAATATTTGCCCATGTATAACACAATAATTGAAGCTCCACGATCACAAATCTCATCGTACTGAGCTGAATGCGCCCTTTACCAGTTGGAAATGGATACAAATTTTGGCGAATAAAGCATCTTAAGTGATGAAGCACATTTTTGATTGCTGCGGTTTTGGCAGGCGGCGTCATTGGGCCATACTGTTTTCGAAACAAAATGGCAAGATGGTGACTATCAAATGGGCTACGATAATCGACTTTGTGTGGACAATATGTGGTCCAAAAAGACAGCACAAGGTGTCAGACATAGGGCGAAAAGTTCCCACAAGGAGTGACTTTTAGAAGAGGCGACGTACAATGGCCGCTTAGATTACTGATTTAACGCCCTTGGATTTTTTTTCTATAGGTATACTTTAAGTCGTTGGCTTATGGCAACTAACTTTTTGAAACCATTGGCGAGATTCAGCCTGACTTTTACAACAGAGTTAGACAAAATTAAACCTCTCAGAGTCCTGTAAGGGTAGCCGTGAAGACCGTTTAAATGTTGGTATTTTTAATGGCATTGAAAGTGCTTTAAGCTGCAGTAAAGATTTCTGTCATATCTCACTCACAACTCTTAAGATTTAGAAACGGCTAGTGGGAAAACCCCTTATAAGGTGCTACTCTGAGAGGCCTATTAAAGAACGAGCTCACTTGCAGATGGTCATGGAAGTCCACCTATAAACGTCTCTCGGTCTTTAAACGCCTTTAATTGTTGTTAATTATCCATGTCACCATTGAACTCCGGGAATGCATAATTTATTTTGCTATTTTACTCAACCAGATACGAGTACTTGTGCAAAGGAATTCATGCTTCGCCTCATCAATCTCATATTTTGTTGACGTACATCTCTTCTCCAACTTCATTACTATAACGATGGTAATCAATACAGACATGTCAGGCACAAATGGACATGGCAAGGTTTGTTAAAAAATTATATTGTTCTTAGACTTAACAGGCTTACGTTTAATATTGTTTTATTTGTTTTTTAGGATTTAGGGTATTGACCTTATTGGCCTCCTCATCAATTCAATTCATTTTATTTAGTCCGCTTTTTTTTATATTTTTTTTACTATTTTTTATCCTTATGTTATTGGTAGGTGAGGATAACATTAGAGTTTGTGCAGCTACTTTGCCTCTTTCGTTGGTGAATACTTCTATGTAATGCTTAGCAAAGATGTCAGCTTCGTCTTGATTGGTCCTGACCCAAGGTCCGTCTAGTTTCCGTACAGAAGTCTGAGGTTTTATTTTGTTTTTTCGTTTTTAGTAGATTTTCAAAATAAAAAGTTTGTCTCTGAAATTAAGGTGAGGCTTTTAAAGTTAAATTCTTTTTAATTTTTAATTTTAAATTTAATCGTTAAATTGGTTGTTGATTAGCTTGAGTTTGTTTTAAGTTCTTTGGTAGCTTTGTTATATTTACTTTTGTCACCGAGTAGTCTAGTAGTCTGCCATCGGCTTCTGAGCCTTTCTTTTTTCTATCTCTCATTATATTACGGTTGGTGTGATGTAGTTGTCCTTTTTTGGTCTGCTAATTGGCGTTGTTTTTATTGTAAATAAACTACCACTCGTTCTCGGTCATTTTCTGATTGCAGCTGTACTTCCGAAATGAGTCCCAATCAGTCTTTTCGTTATATATGTACTTAAATCGCGCTAGTTATAGGAGACAGTTTGGTTAAATAAATGTAGAATGGTCAGATGAGAGTTGAAGACTTGGAAGTGGTTCAAAGAATCTGTATGAATGCTTATGAGAAATTTAATTAAGTGCTCCAACGTACTTGAAATGTTGACTGTGGCATTTGGCGAGTCTACTCCTAGCGGAAATGATTATAATTGGTCTGGCTCTTCACAGAAGACCGAGAAGATGTTAAAGACGATGCGCCCCTGGAAGCCCCGGGACGTCAACAACGGATGAAAACCTTAACGCATTGAAGGAAATTGTTGTGGGGAGTCGTTAAATCATTGTCAGAGAAGTTGTTAAGGATATTGGCATATCAATTGACTCATGCTATGTATTTTTTCCAGATACATCATTGTCATTCGAAATTCAAATTGTGCCGTTTGGGTGGAGCAATATACAGAGAACTTCCGCATTTGTGGGAAGGAAAATGGATACTCGTTTATGGTAGCCTGTGCGTAATAATAATTGCCAAAAATAATACCGCATTCATGCATCAGTCACTCAAAACTGAAATATCCATGCAAATTTGATTAATAAAGCAATAATGGAAGCAATTGCTCGTTGGTGTAATGTAGTCTCTTCTATTGAAAAAGCAAGTAAACGAAAAAAATTCTTAAAAATAGGTGCTCTAATATTCCGCCCCTAAAAATCTCAATCGCTTCTTGATTAGCTCGGAAGAAAAGACGAACTTATTAGCGGAAACCTTCTGTAGAAATCATAGAGTAGCAGCACACCAAAGTAATTACCATACTCCTAAAGACTTAATGCGTACTAAAATAGCTGTTTCCAACTCCCCAGTACTGCTAGACGAATCTGACTTAGTGTCAACAAGCACAGTCAAGGGGCTAATAAAACTCTGAAGCCAAATAAATACCCTGGATTAGGTAAAATTAGCAATAGGCTGCTTTAAGCTATTCCCTCCAGTGGCATCAACTAATGAACCTTCTAAACCTAACCTACTAAAACCCAGAGAAAATCCTTGTAGTTATAGACCCATCAGCTTGCTAAGTTCTACTAGTGAACTATTTGATATAGTTGTTAAAGAATAAATTAATAATTTTTTATTGGATAAAAACATTATACCTAACTACCAAATTGGTTTCACATGCCACCAAATAGCGAGAATCAAAAATCATGTACGTGTTAAATTTAGATCCAAGGAGTCAACAGGTAAAACAAACACCAGCGTAATGGTCTCAATTCAACAAGAAGGTCTCCCCACCGATTTCACTACCCTCAAGAATCTTTTCATTAAATACCACGAATTTTTCAATATCTCACCCAAAAAAGTAACAAACGATCTTGATACCTTCAGACAATATATATGTACATTCAAAGCGCATATTGCACCTTCAGCGCAGCAGAGCTGACCATAATAGGGTTTTTCGGTCCTAAAAATCTCACCCTCCCTGCCACACTAACGCCCCCCGAAAACCTTCCTCTTACCTTTTATTATCAGAATGTAAGAGGCCTGCGCTCTAAAACTCAGGCTGTCCTGCAGCAATCTCATGCGTTACCTTTTGAAATATTTGCCTTAACCGAAACGAACTTAATCCCTAGCATAAACAACCTTGAACTATTCCCATCCAACTTTAACGTCTATCGCGATGATGTTAACCGACCTTCTGATGGTTGTCCATGCCGCGGTGTTCTTCTAGCTGTCCGAAGCTCAATTGACTCCTCTCTCATAGCAACTTCATCTTGGCCATGCCTCGACTTTGTTTCCATTAAAATTGTACTACCCCGGATATCGCTCTACGTCATCTGCTTTTACATTTTGCCATCACAACCTATTGAAACATATAACTGTGCCATTGATACAATCGATAATTTAATTGAATTACGAGATCCCCAAGACGAGATCCTCGTTTTCGGTGACTTCAACCTTCCTCACCTTAAATGGATCCCTTCAGACGACCAATCGTTTTACATTGCCTCTAATCCTACTGCAGCCAAAGAATGCCTCCTCTCTGACCGCCTAGCTGATTTCAGCCGTAACCAAGTTAGCGGCATTTTGAACTTCACGGGCAGACAACTCGACCTAATTTTCACAAGTGACCCCTTCAACTCCTCAGTTTCAGCTTCTCCGCTGTCCCTATCAACCGTCGACAACTACCACCCTCCCCTTCTCCTCTCGTTATTTCACAACTCTCCTCTTCAGAACTCTCCCCCCACTGTTCGAATCTCTCACGATTTTCACAAAGCCAACTTCCGTCAAATCAATGAATATCTCAATAATGCCCCTTTTAATTTCAACGACCTTACCGTAAATGATGCCATATCTATATTCTACAAAGAAATATTTAATTCCTTCTCCCTTTATGTACCCCTTTCTCGACAAAAAACCTCATCCACCTCCCCACCATGGTATAACCGCAGGCTCCGTTCTTTGAGAAACAAACGAAACAAGCTGTGGTCAACTTTCCTTCGTACTCAATCCCCAAATGACTTCTCTAACTATTTAGGTACTTACCTGCATTTTGTAGAGCTTTATAAATCCCTCTATCAACAGTACCTAGTTGAGACGCAAACCAACCTTATAAATAATCCCAAGTCCTTCTTTCAATTCGTTAACCACAAAATAAAATCTGATGGCTACCCAAACTCACTCTCCTTCAATAATGAAACTTCCAATGATCCTCATTACATCGCCAACCTTTTTGCCACATTTTTCAATCAATCTTTTACCCATGATTCCTTTGCACCCGTTCATACCTATTTCAACTATTTACCTAATTTCTCCTCTGGACCATTTCTCCCTCGTAGTGTCGACCCGATTATCATCGAAGAAAGATTAAAGCAACTTAACGATGGATTCACCCCTGGCCCTGACCGACTCCCAGCTATATTTTTGAAAAAATGTTTCTCCTCCCTTTCTCTACCTCTCTCAAAAATCTTCAGCCTATCCCTTTCCCAAGGTGAATTTCCCCATATATGGAAAACCTCTTTTATAACACCTATACACAAAAGTGGTCCGAAGAATGACATTAACAATTACCGTCCCATTGCCAAACTCTCTTCTTCTTTTCCTTTTTATCCCGGCGTCGTTATGGTCAGAAGTGTAGGACCATAACCTTCCCACTTAACTGCATTCCTACTGGTCCGCTTGTGGGGTCCGCCATTGCCAAACTCTCTCATATACCCAAAATCTTCGAAAGTATTTTGTATGATAATTTAAGTTTTCAATGCAAGTCTTTGATTTCCCCCAGACAGCACGGCTTCCTTAAAGGCAGGTCGACAACCACAAACCTTATTGAATTCGTTTCCTTCACCCTCTCAGCCTTAGAAAATGGCAAGGAAGTCGATGTTATCTCAACTGACTTCAGTAAGGCCTTCGATAAAATTTCACACAGACTAATACTCTTCAAACTGTCTTCTCTTGGCTTTGAGCCCATCTTATTAAAGTGGATTTCCTCATACTTGGAAAATCGCAACTACAGCGTCCGCTTTAGATCTGCCCTCTCTAACCCCTTGCTTGCTTCTTCCGGTGTCCCCCAAGGCAGCCATTTAGGCCCGCTTCTTTTTATCCTCACCATAAATGATATTGATATGGTTATCAAACATTCCCACATCTCCCTATATGCCGACGATGCTAAACTTTTTAAGATCATTTCCTCAAAACTTGACTCTTCCCTTATTCAATCGGACCTCAACAGCTTTTCCACCTGGAACTGCCTCGGCCTTAACATTTCAAAGTGTCAATCCATTACTTTTTCCCGCAAACGCAACAAACCTCCTCCCCGCCTCTACTTTCTCCATAATCAACCCCTTTCCACCGTTAAAGTGATCCTGGATCTTGGTGTATTATGCGACCAGGAACTTAATTTCCTTGCACATATCAGCGATATAATTCTTAAGGCCAATTCTGCACTCGGCTTCGTGAAACGATGGTCTAAAGAATTTTCCAATCCCTACGTCACTCGGTCTCTTTACATAACCTTTGTTCGCCCTATTCTCGAATACGCTTTCGCTTTCTCCGTTTTGCTCTTCGCGGCTTACCCTGGGACAATCCTCTGATCCTACCTCCCTATCAAGACCGCGTAAAACTTATTAATTTGAATTCGCTGGAAGAACGAAGAGAGATATCCGACATCCTTCTCATCCACCGACTCCTCTCAGGTACCATCGACTGCGCGTCCCTTTATAACTCTATCTTTTTTAACACTAACCCTCGTAATACACGAAATCCACGTCTCTTCTATGTACCCGCCTCTCGTACCTCCTGTGGCTCCAATGAACCTATCTCTCATATGCTGCGGAATGTTAATGCGAAAAACTGTTTCGACTTTAACATCAGCACTCCTTGTCTAAAACTCCATCTCAATCGCCAACTTTCTTAGATCGTAAGTTAAATTAAGTATGTAGCTTGAATTAAGCACAATAAAATAGGGGTATAGCCCCCACCAAAATCAAACAAAATCAAACAGGTGTCGTTTTTCTAGACGTCGAAAAAGCGTTTGACACAGTATGTCACGATGCGCTAGTTCACAACCTCTACAAGTTCTACTTTCCAATCCATATCGCCAAACTGGTTCAAAACTTCTTTAGTGACAGAAACTTTGCAGTTAAAATCAGAAACCATGAACCAGACATCAAACAAATTGAACATGGAGTCCCTCAGGGGTCTATTATTGGGCCTATTTTGTTTAACATCTATGTATCAGACTTACCTACATTTAACAGTAATGTCAATATAGCAATGTTTGCAGATGACACTGCCTTCTTTGTGTCTCGTATATAGTTTTCTACAATCAACTATAAATTGCGCTCTCTAAATTTGGACAATACTGCATTAAATGGAAGATTAAGCCAAACTCCAAAAGACACATAGAAAATAATGTTTCCTACCCAACAATCTTGAGCTGTGGTTATGTTCTATGGAGATAGACTGGGCAGACAAATGAAACTATCTCGGTCTGACTCTAGACCAGGAACTAAATTTTCAGGCTCATATTTCTACCACAATCGGGACAAAGCAAACAAATTAAATAAAATTCTGTACCCACTGATCTACAGGAACTCAAAGCTTAGTATGGAAAACAAGTTACTAATTTACAAATCAACTATTTGTGTGAATCGTGCGCCCGTGTGGGGCGATTTTGCGAAAACCCATAAGGTGAAACTGCGAAGATGCCAAAATATGCTCTTAAAAATGATCCTTAATCTGCTTTTGCACTATTCAACAAAAAGCCAAAAGTCATAGATTTTCTCATTAACAGATCTAAAATATACTTCTATGAAAATTATATTATAATTATTTTGAAAAGAAAATTCTTCAAGACTGATGGGCGAAAGCAATACTAGGTTAAACTTTACATAAGGGTTTCGGCTAGTAGTTTTCCCTTCTATTCTCATAAAAACTTAATTTACACCTTATCATTCATTGTATGTCGTCATATCATAGGTGCAAAGGCCCGACACATAGGTCTAATTGTCTAAAAAAAAGTCTTAAAATTGCTGTTAAAATTCCAACTTGAAATAAATAAATGAAGGTATGGAGATAAAGACCGCATCGCTCGAAGAGCTAAAGGCTATACCATAAACCCCATATTTGAGGATCGCAAAAGCGGTGATACAAGTCTGAGGGGGATTGCTTTGATAAGAGAAATTGATGAATAAACTGGGGATGCAGGGCGAAGCGCGGTTTACAAGTAATCATTTTTTATGACTTTTAATTCTTTTAAGACGATCGGTGATCTATTTATTACAACTGAAAGTTGATCAAAATCCAAGTTACATTTTTTTTGAAAATGCGAAATTATTAAATCTACCAAGAGCATCTTTTTCTTCAGAATCTTTTACATAATTGCTTTTTCTCTTGTAAACTTTAGTTTTTTCCAGGTAGTGGTACACATTTGAAGTGTATCCTTTGACGCTTCATATTTACAGCGAGCAATTTTTGTTTGTAGTCATCCGACTTCACACCATATTCAAATTTCATATTTTCAAAAACTTTGTTTTTTGAAATCAGTTCAAACATTCTAAATGAATGATTGAAACATTAACTTTTGCCAAGAAAACCTTTATTCAAGTACATAAATATTTACTTTTCGAAAATATTTCACTTATTTTCACTTGCCTTCGCATGCAGCCCTGCAAGTTGAGGCTTCTTAACTTGTCAGACAGATTTCTTGTTGATGCTTTTGAAGAGTCTGTCTTGAGAAAATGCCGGGTCTATCCCACTAAGCGCTCGAACCCGCGACAATGTGAGCCCAAGTGCAAACTCCGATGTGTAGATATCCACTACAGCTCTGTCAACGGTGATGCCTTGACGTTTATGGACCATAATTGCGTAAGCCAACTGAAGGGGAAACTATTTCCTGCTGCATGACACGTTTCCTTCTTTGAATCCAGCTGTTTGTGGCGTTATCGGAATCAAGCCGTTGTAAACAGTGGGCCCTTGGTATTTGTCAAATTTTACCAATGCCATAGAGGTAGTTCATAAAGGTGGTTATCAAAATATTGCGAAGAATAAACAATATCTACTACTTTGCCAAGATAATCATTACACAAGCCGCGTTAAAAAAAAGTTCCCATGTCAATGAGAGGGTTTTTCGGTCATTATTCCTCAGTGGTATAATTTCTCCAATATTAGCCTATAACAATCACTCTAGCTATGTGTAAAATTTAATCTTGATCGGTAAAACAGGGACAGAGGAGTTCGATTTCAAAGAAGTGGCAATCCCGTGTATTATAATAAATATTTTTCGAAAAAAATGAAAAGTCACCTTATTTTTTGCACAAATGTTATATACGGGGTATGTTCTGAAAGTAATGTGTGACTTTATTGTAACGCGACTGCACATCGCAGCGCGTTTGGACTGGTTAAAACCGGTAGTGGGAGACGTCATCTAAACAGCGTCCTGTCGCTCAGTGTGCACCGAAGATCCGGAGAATGAGGACGAGCCTGCCTGTGAGAATTGTTTTGTGACCTTGTGTAAGAAAAAAACCAATGCTCGTTAGAACAAAGTGAAACTTAGAAAGACCGCGACGGTCTTATTAAGTCAGCTTGCAAAGGAGATGCCCTTTCAGATCGGCAAGTGTTTCGGTGGTACAAGGCCTTTTTAAAAGGCCGGGTAGAGGTCAGACGAGGACCGCGATGGACGGCCATCCAGGACCACCACAGCCGACAATATGACTCAAGTGAGGGAACTGTTGAACTCAGACCGACGCGACGATTAGGTGTTCGTTTAATGGCCGATATGTTAAATAATTGGAAAACTCAAGTTTGTCATATCGTCACGAACCAAATCGACATACGGAAGCTGTGCGCTAAGATGATATCAAAAGTGCTCACTGAGGACCAAAAGTCGCGTCCTCGACATGCGCAAATCCTTCCCAATTTTTGGATAACGTCATTACAGATGACGAAATTTGGGTATTTGTACAAGAAATTTGAAAATTGTACGTAATTTCACATTAGTGCTTATGGTCGATCCCGTTTCTCGGCTTCAGAGTTACTTTCTTGACTGTATTTTGAGTTAAGCAGTTGGCGCGACTTCAGTTCTAGCCTATAAAGTCAAATCTTGTGTGGTTCCCCCATGGTAACATAGCTGCCCGAGGTCGCAATGTTAGCAAGTACAAGAAATTTGAAAACTGTACGTAATTTCACGGTAGTGCTTATGGTCGATCCCGTTTCTCGGCTTGAGAGCTACTTTCTTGACTGTATTTTGAGTTAAGCAGTTGGCGCGACTTCAGTTCTAGCCTATAAAGTCAAATCTTGTGTGGTTCCTCCATGGTAACATTTCACGGTAGTGCTTATGGTCGATCCTGTTTCTCGGCTTGAGAGCTACTTTCTTGACTGTTAAGCAGTTGGCGCGACTTCAGTTCCAGCCTATAAAGTCAAATCTTGTGTGGTTCCTCCATGGTAACATTTCACGGTAGTGCTTATGGTCGATCTCGGCTTGAGAGCTACTTTCTTGACTGTTTTTTGAGTTAAGAAGTTGGCGCGACTTCAGTTCTAGCCTATAAAGTCAAATCTTGTGTGGTTCCCCCATGGTAACATAGCTGTCCGAGGTCGCAAAGTTAGCAAGTACAAGAAATTTGAAAATTGTATGTAATTTCACATTAGTGCTTATGGTCGATCCCGTTTCTCGGCTTCAGAGTTACTTTCTTGACTTTATTTTGAGTTAAGCAATTGACGCGACTTCAGTTCCAGCCTATAAAGTCAAATCTTGTGTGGTTCCCCCATGGTAACATAGCTGTCCGAGGTCGCAAAGTTAGCAAGTACAAGAAATTTGAAAATTGTACGTAATTTCACGGTAGTGCTTATGGTCGATCCCGTTTCTCGGCTTGAGAGCTACTTTCTTGACTGTATTTTGAGTTAAGCAGTTGGCGCGACTTCAGTTCTAGCCTATAAAGTCAAATCTTGTGTGGTTCCTCCATGGTAACATTTCACGGTAGTGCTTATGGTCGATCCCGTTTCTCGGCTTGAGAGCTACTTTCTTGACTGTTTTTTGAGTTAAGCAGTTGGCGCGACTTCAGTTCTAGCCTATAAAGTCAAATCTTGTGTGGTTCCCCCATGGTAACATAGCTGTCCGAGGTCGCAAAGTTAGCAAGTACAAGAAATTTGAAAATTGTACGTAATTTCACGGTAGTGCTTATGGTCGATCCCGTTTCTTGGCTTGAGAGCTACTTTCTTGACTTTATTTTGAGTTAAGCAATTGGCGCGACTTCAGTTCCAGCCTATAAAGTCAAATCTTGTGTGGTTCCTCCATGGTAACATTTCACGGTAGTGCTTATGGTCGATCCCGTTTCTCGGCTTGAGAGCTACTTTCTTGACTGTTTTTTGAGTTAAGCAGTTGGCGCGACTTCAGTTCTAGCCTATAAAGTCAAATCTTGTGTGGTTCCTCCATGGTAACATAGCTGCCCGAGGTCGCAAAATTAGCAAGTGCAAGAAATTTGAAAATTGTATGTAATTTCACATTAGTGCTTATGATCGATCCCGTTTCTCGGTTTCAGAGTTACTTTCTTGACTGTATTTTGAGTTAAGCTGTTGACGCGACTTCAGTTCTAGCCTATAAAGTCAAATCTTGTGTGGTTCCTCCATGGTAACATTTCACGGTAGTTCTTATGGTCGATCCCGTTTCTCGGCTTGAGAGCTACTTTCTTGACTGTTTTTTGAGTTAAGCAGTGGGCGCGACTTCAGTTCTAGCCTATAAAGTCAAATCTTGTGTGGTTCCTCCATGGTAACATAGCTGCCCGAGGTCGCAAAATTAGCAAGTGCAAGAAATTTGAAAATTGTATGTAATTTCACATTAGTGCTTATGGTCGATCCCGTTTCTCGGCTTCAGAGTTACTTTCTTGACTTTATTTTGAGTTAAGCAATTGGCGCGACTTCAGTTCCAGCCTATAAAGTTAAATCTTGTGTGGTTCCTCCATGGTAACATTTCACGGTAGTGCTTATGGTCGATCCCGTTTCTCGGCTTGAGAGCTACTTTCTTGACTGTTTTTTGAGTTAAGCAGTTGGCGCGACTTCAGTTCCAGCCTATAAAGTCAAATCTTGTGTGGTTCCTTAATGGTAACATTTCACGGTAGTGCTTATGGTCGATCCCGTTTCTCGGCTTGAGAGCTACTTTCTTGACTGTTTTTTGAGTTAAGCAATTGGCGCGACTTCAGTTCCAGGCTATAAAGTCAAATCTTGTGTGGTTCCTCCATGGTAACATTTCACGGTAGTGCTTATGGTCGATCCCGTTTCTCGGCTTGAGAGCTACTTTCTTGACTGTTTTTTGAGTTAAGCAGTTGGCGCGACTTCAGTTCTAGCCTATAAAGTCAAATCTTGTGTGGTTCCCCCATGGTAACATAGCTGTCCGAGGTCGCAAAGTTAGCAAGTACAAGAAATTTGAAAATTGTACGTAATTTCACGGTAGTGCTTATGGTCGATCCCGTTTCTCGGCTTGAGAGCTACTTTCTTGACTGTTTTTTGAGTTAAGCAGTTGGCGCGACTTCAGTTCTAGCCTATAAAGTAAAATCTTGTGTGGTTCCCCCATGGTAACATAGCTGTCCGAGGTCGCAAAGTTAGCAAGTACAAGAAATTTGAAAATTGTACGTAATTTCACGGTAGTGCTTATGGTCGATCCCGTTTCTCGGCTTGAGAGCTACTTTCTTGACTGTATTTTGAGTTAAGCAACTGGCGCGACTTCAGTTCTAGCCTATAAAGTCAAATCTTGTGTGGTTCCTCCATGGTAACATAGCTGCCCGAGGTCGCAAAGTTAGCAAGTAGGTACAAGAAATTTGAAAATTGTATGTAATTTCACATTAGTGCTTATGGTCGATCCCGTTTCTCGGCTTCAGAGTTAGTTGACTTTATTTTGAGTTAAGCAATTGGCGCGACTTCAGTTCTAGCCTATAAAGTCAAATCTTGTGTGGTTCCTCCATGGTAACATAGCTGCCCGAGGTCGCAAAATTAGCAAGTGCAAGAAATTTGAAAATTGTATGTAATTTCACATTAGTGCTTATGGTCGATCCCGTTTCTCGGCTTCAGAGTTACTTTCTTGACTTTATTTTGAGTTAAGCAATTGGCGCGACTTCAGTTCTAGCCTATAAAGTCAAATCTCGTGTGGTTCCTCCATGGTAACATAGCTGTCCGAGGTCGCAAAGTTAGCAAGTACAAGAAATTTGAAAATTGTACGTAATTTCACGGTAGTGCTTATGGTCGATCCCGTTTCTCGGCTTGAGAGCTACTTTCTTGACTGTTTTTTGAGTTAAGCAGTTGGCGCGACTTCAGTTCTAGCCTATAAAGTAAAATCTTGTGTGGTTCCCCCATGGTAACATAGCTGTCCGAGGTCGCAAAGTTAGCAAGTACAAGAAATTTGAAAATTGTACGTAATTTCACGGTAGTGCTTATGGTCGATCCCGTTTCTCGGCTTGAGAGCTACTTTCTTGACTGTATTTTGAGTTAAGCAACTGGCGCGACTTCAGTTCTAGCCTATAAAGTCAAATCTTGTGTGGTTCCTCCATGGTAACATAGCTGCCCGAGGTCGCAAAGTTAGCAAGTACAAGAAATTTGAAAATTGTATGTAATTTCACATTAGTGCTTATGGTCGATCCCGTTTCTCGGCTTCAGAGTTAGTTGACTTTATTTTGAGTTAAGCAATTGGCGCGACTTCAGTTCTAGCCTATAAAGTCAAATCTTGTGTGGTTCCTCCATGGTAACATAGCTGCCCGAGGTCGCAAAATTAGCAAGTGCAAGAAATTTGAAAATTGTATGTAATTTCACATTAGTGCTTATGGTCGATCCCGTTTCTCGGCTTCAGAGTTACTTTCTTGACTTTATTTTGAGTTAAGCAATTGGCGCGACTTCAGTTCTAGCCTATAAAGTCAAATCTCGTGTGGTTCCTCCATGGTAACATAGCTGCCCGAGGTCGCAAAGTTAGCAAGTACAAGAAATTTGAAAATTGTACGTAATTTCACGGTAGTGCTTATGGTCGATCCCGTTTCTCGGCTTGAGAGCTACTTTCTTGACTGTATTTTGAGTTAAGCAGTTGGCGCGACTTCAGTTCTAGCCTATAAAGTCAAATCTTGTGTGGTTCCTCCATGGTAACATAGCTGGCCGAGGTCGGAAAGTTACAAGAAATTTGAAAATTGTATGTAATTTCACATTAGTGCTTATGGTCGATCCCGTTTCTCGGCTTCAGAGCTACTTTCTTGACTGTATTTTGAGTTAAGCAGTTGACGCGACTTCAGTACTAGTCTATAAAGTCAAATCTTGTGTGGTTCCCCCATGGTAACATAGCTGCCCGAGGTCGCAAAGTTAGCAAGTACAAGAAATTTGAAAATTGTATGTAATTTCACATTAGTGCTTATGGTCGATCCCGTTTCTCGGCTTCAGAGTTACTTTCTTGACTGTATTTTGAGTTAAGCAGTTGGCGCGACTTCAGTTCTAGCCTATAAAGTCAAATCTTGTGTGGTTCCTCCATGGTAACATAGCTGCCCGAGGTCGCAAAGTTAGCAAGTACAGGAAATTTGAAAATTGTACGTAATTTCACGGTAGTGCTTATGGTCGATCCCGTTTCTCGGCTTGAGAGCTACTTTCTTGACTGTATTTTGAGTTAAGCAGTTGGCGCGACTTCAGTTCTAGCCTATAAAGTCAAATCTTGTGTGGTTCCTTCATGGTAACATAGCTGCCCGAGGTCGCAAAGTTAGCAAGTACAAGAAATTTGAAAATTGTACGTAATTTCACGGTAGTGCTTATGGTCGATCCCGTTTCTTGGCTTGAGAGCTACTTTCTTGACTGTATTTTGAGTTAAGCAGTTGGCGCGACTTCAGTTCTAGCCTATAAAGTCAAATCTTGTGTGGTTCCTCCATGGTAACATAGCTGCCCGAGGTCGCAAAGTTAGCAAGTACAAGAAATTTGAAAATTGTACGTAATTTCACGGTAGTGCTTATGGTCGATCCCGTTTCTCGGCTTCAGAGTTACTTTCTTGACTGTATTTTCAGTTAAGCAGTTGGCGCGACTTCAGTTCTAGCCTATAAAGTCAAATCTTGTGTGGTTCCTCCATGGTAACATAGCTGCCCGAGGTCGCAAAGTTAGCAAGTACAAGAAATTTGAAAATTGTACGTAATTTCACGGTAGTGCTTATGGTCGATCCCGTTTCTCGGCTTGAGAGCTACTTTCTTGACTGTATTTTGAGTTAAGCAACTGGCGCGACTTCAGTTCTAGCCTATAAAGTCAAATCTTGTGTGGTTCCCCCATGGTAACATAGCTGCCCGAGGTCGCAAAGTTAGCAAGTACAAGAAATTTGAAAATTGTACGTAATTTCACGGTAGTGCTTATGGTCGATCCCGTTTCTCGGCTTGAGAGCTACTTTTTTGACTGTATTTTGAGTTAAGCAGTTGGCGCGACTTCAGTTCTAGCCTATAAAGTCAAATCTTGTGTGGTTCCTCCATGGTAACATAGCTGCCCGAGGTCGCAAAGTTAGCAAGTACAAGAAATTTGAAAATTGTATGTAATTTCACATTAGTGCTTATGGTCGATCCCGTTTCTCGGCTTCAGAGTTACTTTCTTGGCTGTATTTTGAGTTAAGTAGTTGGCGCGACTTTAGTTCTAGCCTATAAAGTCAAATCTTGTGTGGTTCCCCCATGGTAACATAGCTGCCCGAGGTCGCAAAGTTAGCAAGTACAAGAAATTTGAAAATTGTACGTAATTTCACGGTAGTGCTTATGGTCGATCCCGTTTCTCGGCTTGAGAGCTACTTTCTTGACAGTATTTTGAGTTAAGCAGTTGGCGCGACTTCAGTTCTAGCCTATAATAACAAATCTTGTGTGGTTCCTCCATGGTAACATAGCTGCCCGAGGTCGCAAAGTTAGCAAGTACAAGAAATTTGAAAATTGTATGTAATTTCACATTAGTGCTTATGGTCGATCCCGTTTCTCGGTTTCAGAGTTACTTTCTTGACTGTATTTTGAGTTAAGCTGTTGACGCGACTTCAGTTCTAGCCTATAAAGTCAAATCTTGTGCGGTTCCCCCATGGTAACATAGCTGCCCGAGGTCGCAAAGTTAGCAAGTACAAGAAATTTGAAAATTGTACGTAATTTCACGGTAGTGCTTATGGTCGATCCCGTTTCTCGACTTGAGAGCTACTTTCTTGACTGTATTTTGAGTTAAGCAGTTGGCGCGACTTCAGTTCTAGCCTATAAAGTCAAATCTTGTGTGGTTCCTCCATGGTAACATAGCTGCCCGAGGTCGCAAAGTTAGCAAGTACAAGAAATTTGAAAATTGTATGTAATTTCACATTAGTGCTTATGATCGATCCCGTTTCTCGGTTTCAGAGTTACTTTCTTGACTGTATTTTGAGTTAAGCTGTTGACGCGACTTCAGTTCTAGCCTATAAAGTCAAATCTTGTGTGGTTCCCCAATGGTAACATAGCTGCCCGAGGTCGCAAAGTTAGCAAGTACAAGAAATTTGAAAATTGTACGTAATTTCACGGTAGTGCTTTTGGTCGATCCCGTTTCTCGGCTTGAGAGCTACTTTCTTGACTGTATTTTGACTTAAGCAGTTGGCGCGACTTCAGTTCTAGTCTATAAAGTCAAATCTTGTGTGGTTCCTCCATGGTAACATAGCTGCCCGAGGTCGCAAAGTTAGCAAGTACAAGAAATTTGAAAATTGTACGTAATTTCACGGTAGTGCTTATGGTCGATCCCGTTTCTCGACTTGAGAGCTACTTTCTTGACTGTATTTTGAGTTAAGCAGTTGGCGCGACTTCAGTTCTAGCCTATAAAGTCAAATCTTGTGTGGTTCCTCCATGGTAACATAGCTGCCCGAGGTCGCAAAGTTAGCAAGTACAAGAAATTTGAAAATTGTACGTAATTTCACGGTAGTGCTTATGGTCGATCCCGTTTCTCGACTTGAGAGCTACTTTCTTGATTGTATTTTGAGTTAAGCAGTTGGCGCGACTTCAGTTCTAGCCTATAAAGTCAAATCTTGTGTGGTTCCTCCATGGTAACATAGCTGCCCGAGGTCGCAAAGTTAGCAAGTACAAGAAATTTGAAAATTGTATGTAATTTCACATTAGTGCTTATGGTCGATCCCGTTTCTCGGTTTCAGAGTTACTTTCTTGACTGTATTTTGAGTTAAGCTGTTGACGCGACTTCAGTTCTAGCCTATAAAGTCAAATCTTGTGTGGTTCCTCCATGGTAACATAGCTGCCCGAGGTCGCAAAATTAGCAAGTACAAGAAATTTGAAAATTGTATGTAATTTCACATTAGTGCTTATGATCGATCCCGTTTCTCGGCTTGAGAGCTACTTTCTTGACTGTATTTTGAGTTAAGCAGTTGGCGCGACTTCAGTTCTAGCCTATAAAGTCAAATCTTGTGTGGTTCCTCCATGGTAACATAGCTGCCCCAGGTCGCAAAGTTAGCAAGTACAAGAAATTTGAAAATTGTATGTAATTTCACATTAGTGCTTATGATCGATCCCGTTTCTCGGCTTGAGAGCTACTTTCTTGACTGTATTTTGAGTTAAGCTGTTGACGCGACTTCAGTTCTAGCCTATAAAGTCAAATCTTGTGTGGTTCCTCCATGGTAACATAGCTGCCCCAGGTCGCAAAGTTAGCAAGTACAAGAAATTTGAAAATTGTATGTAATTTCACATTAGTGCTTATGATCGATCCCATTTCTCGGCTTGAGAGCTACTTTCTTGACTGTATTTTGAGTTAAGCTGTTGACGCGACTTCAGTTCTAGCCTATAAAGTCAAATCTTGTGTGGTTCCTCCATGGTAACATAGCTGCCCCAGGTCGCAAAGTTAGCAAGTACAAGAAATTTGAAAATTGTATGTAATTTCACATTAGTGCTTATGATCGATCCCGATTCTCGGTTTCAGAGTTACTTTCTTGACTGTATTTTGAGTTAAGCTGTTGACGCGACTTCAGTTCTAGCCTATAAAGTCAAATCTTGTGTGGTTCCCCCATGGTAACATAGCTGCCCGAGGTCGCAAAGTTAGCAAGTACAAGAAATTTGAAAATTGTACGTAATTTCACGGTATTGCTTATGGTCGATCCCGTTTCTCGACTTGAGAGCTACTTTCTTGACTGTATTTTGAGTTAAGCAGTTGGCGCGACTTCAGTTCTAGCCTATAAAGTCAAATCTTGTGTGGTTCCTCCATGGTAACATAGCTGCCCGAGGTCGCAAAGTTAGCAAGTACAAGAAATTTGAAAATTGTATGTAATTTCACATTAGTGCTTATGATCGATCCCGTTTCTCGGTTTCAGAGTTACTTTCTTGACTGTATTTTGAGTTAAGCTGTTGACGCGACTTCAGTTCTAGCCTATAAAGTCAAATCTTGTGTGGTTCCCCCATGGTAACATAGCTGCCCGAGGTCGCAAAGTTAGCAAGTACAAGAAATTTGAAAATTGTACGTAATTTCACGGTAGTGTTTTGGTCGATCCCGTTTCTCGGCTTGAGAGCTACTTTCTTGACTGTATTTTGAGTTAAGCAGTTGGCGCGACTTCAGTTCTAGCCTATAAAGTCAAATCTTGTGTGGTTCCTCCATGGTAACATAGCTGCCCGAGGTCGCAAAGTTAGCAAGTACAAGAAATTTGAAAATTGTACGTAATTTCACGGTAGTGCTTATGGTCGATCCCGTTTCTCGACTTGAGAGCTACTTTCTTGACTGTATTTTGAGTTAAGCAGTTGGCGCGACTTCAGTTCTAGCCTATAAAGTCAAATCTTGTGTGGTTCCTCCATGGTAACATAGCTGCCCGAGGTCGCAAAGTTAGCAAGTACAAGAAATTTGAAAATTGTACGTAATTTCACGGTAGTGCTTATGGTCGATCCCGTTTCTCGACTTGAGAGTTACTTTCTTGACTGTATTTTGAGTTAAGCTGTTGACGCGACTTCAGTTCTAGCCTATAAAGTCAAATCTTGTGTGGTTCCCCCATGGTAACATAGCTGCCCGAGGTCGCAAAGTTAGCAAGTACAAGAAATTTGAAAATTGTATGTAATTTCACATTAGTGCTTATGGTCGATCCCGTTTCTCGGCTTCAGAGTTACTTTCTTGACTGTATTTTGAGTTAAGCAGTTGGCGCGACTTCAGTTCTAGCCTATAAAGTCAAATCTTGTGTGGTTCCCCCATGGTAACATAGCTGCCCGAGGTCGCAATGTTAGCAAGTACAAGAAATTTGAAAACTGTACGTAATTTCACGGTAGTGCTTATGGTCGATCCCGTTTCTCGGCTTGAGAGCTACTTTCTTGACTGTATTTTGAGTTAAGCAGTTGGCGCGACTTCAGTTCTAGCCTATAAAGTCAAATCTTGTGTGGTTCCTCCATGGTAACATTTCACGGTAGTGCTTATGGTCGATCCCGTTTCTCGGCTTGAGAGCTACTTTCTTGACTGTTAAGCAGTTGGCGCGACTTCAGTTCCAGCCTATAAAGTCAAATCTTGTGTGGTTCCTCCACGGTAACATTTCACGGTAGTGCTTATGGTCGATCTCGGCTTGAGAGCTACTTTCTTGACTGTTTTTTGAGTTAAGAAGTTGGCGCGACTTCAGTTCTAGCCTATAAAGTCAAATCTTGTGTGGTTCCCCCATGGTAACATAGCTGTCCGAGGTCGCAAAGTTAGCAAGTACAAGAAATTTGAAAATTGTATGTAATTTCACATTAGTGCTTATGGTCGATCCCGTTTCTCGGCTTCAGAGTTACTTTCTTGACTTTATTTTGAGTTAAGCAATTGACGCGACTTCAGTTCCAGCCTATAAAGTCAAATCTTGTGTGGTTCCCCCATGGTAACATAGCTGTCCGAGGTCGCAAAGTTAGCAAGTACAAGAAATTTGAAAATTGTACGTAATTTCACGGTAGTGCTTATGGTCGATCCCGTTTCTCGGCTTGAGAGCTACTTTCTTGACTGTATTTTGAGTTAAGCAGTTGGCGCGACTTCAGTTCTAGCCTATAAAGTCAAATCTTGTGTGGTTCCTCCATGGTAACATTTCACGGTAGTGCTTATGGTCGATCCCGTTTCTCGGCTTGAGAGCTACTTTCTTGACTGTTTTTTGAGTTAAGCAGTTGGCGCGACTTCAGTTCTAGCCTATAAAGTCAAATCTTGTGTGGTTCCCCCATGGTAACATAGCTGTCCGAGGTCGCAAAGTTAGCAAGTACAAGAAATTTGAAAATTGTACGTAATTTCACGGTAGTGCTTATGGTCGATCCCGTTTCTTGGCTTGAGAGCTACTTTCTTGACTTTATTTTGAGTTAAGCAATTGGCGCGACTTCAGTTCCAGCCTATAAAGTCAAATCTTGTGTGGTTCCTCCATGGTAACATTTCACGGTAGTGCTTATGGTCGATCCCGTTTCTCGGCTTGAGAGCTACTTTCTTGACTGTTTTTTGAGTTAAGCAGTTGGCGCGACTTCAGTTCTAGCCTATAAAGTAAAATCTTGTGTGGTTCCCCCATGGTAACATAGCTGTCCGAGGTCGCAAAGTTAGCAAGTACAAGAAATTTGAAAATTGTACGTAATTTCACGGTAGTGCTTATGGTCGATCCCGTTTCTCGGCTTGAGAGCTACTTTCTTGACTGTATTTTGAGTTAAGCAACTGGCGCGACTTCAGTTCTAGCCTATAAAGTCAAATCTTGTGTGGTTCCTCCATGGTAACATAGCTGCCCGAGGTCGCAAAGTTAGCAAGTACAAGAAATTTGAAAATTGTATGTAATTTCACATTAGTGCTTATGGTCGATCCCGTTTCTCGGCTTCAGAGTTAGTTTCTTGACTTTATTTTGAGTTAAGCAATTGGCGCGACTTCAGTTCTAGCCTATAAAGTCAAATCTTGTGTGGTTCCTCCATGGTAACATAGCTGCCCGAGGTCGCAAAATTAGCAAGTGCAAGAAATTTGAAAATTGTATGTAATTTCACATTAGTGCTTATGGTCGATCCCGTTTCTCGGCTTCAGAGTTACTTTCTTGACTTTATTTTGAGTTAAGCAATTGGCGCGACTTCAGTTCTAGCCTATAAAGTCAAATCTCGTGTGGTTCCTCCATGGTAACATAGCTGCCCGAGGTCGCAAAGTTAGCAAGTACAAGAAATTTGAAAATTGTACGTAATTTCACGGTAGTGCTTATGGTCGATCCCGTTTCTCGGCTTGAGAGCTACTTTCTTGACTGTATTTTGAGTTAAGCAGTTGGCGCGACTTCAGTTCTAGCCTATAAAGTCAAATCTTGTGTGGTTCCTCCATGGTAACATAGCTGGCCGAGGTCGGAAAGTTACAAGAAATTTGAAAATTGTAAGTAATTTCACATTAGTGCTTATGGTCGATCCCGTTTCTCGGCTTCAGAGCTACTTTCTTGATTGTATTTTGAGTTAAGCAGTTGACGCGACTTCAGTTCTAGTCTATAAAGTCAAATCTTGTGTGGTTCCCCCATGGTAACATAGCTGCCCGAGGTCGCAAAGTTAGCAAGTACAAGAAATTTGAAAATTGTATGTAATTTCACATTAGTGCTTATGGTCGATCCCGTTTCTCGGCTTCAGAGTTACTTTCTTGACTGTATTTTGAGTTAAGCAGTTGGCGCGACTTCAGTTCTAGCCTATCCTGCTTATCGCGTTTTTTGACATCCGCAGACTGGTTTATCACGAGTTTGTGGAACCTGGTACAACTCTGAACTCCAAATTTTATCTGGAAATCCTCAAACGACTGAAACACAAGGTTTAATGCGTCCGGCCAGACATCGTAGGCAATTGGAGGTTGCACCATGATAATGCTTCAGCCCACACCGCCTTTATCATCTCCGACTTAAGGCAGGGGTGCCAACGATCCCCCAGCCGTCGTACAGCCCGGATGTAGGTCTCCCCGGCTTCTTTTTGTTTCCAAGCTTCAAAACACCCATGAAAGACAAGCATTTCGGGGCAGTAAACGGAATCAAAAGAGCTTGTACCGCGGCATTGAAGGACATTCTGGATGAGGCCTTAGGCAACGCATTTCAGAGCTGGAAGACACGTTGGAGCCGTATTGACGCTGAAGGAGCCTATTTTGAAGATTTTTAATCGCTTTTAACAGTTCAATAAATGATTTTTAATCTTCGTACTGACTTTACTTTCAGGACATACCCTGTATGTACATATATTGTATACAGCTGGCTTTGCAGTCCGCCAAACCTCAGAGCCTTAGCTTTTTGTAGCTTCCAATGCTGTAACCACTACCGGCGGAAGTGCCAGCACTCTTCCGAAAATAGTCCTGAAAAAAGCCATCCACTGTTAATTACAATTTTTTAAAAGATGCTCAACAATTGCCACTTCTTAGACCAGACATCCCAAAGTGCTCTGGCTTGGTAACATCTATTTGTTCTTGCCATTTGCATCCTTAATACCTTTAGATCTAATTTTTTGACGCTACAACAAAACCTTGACATACTAGTACACAAGAGAACAAGAGTTCAGCGCTTCTTTGGTACATTTGAAAATAAAGTTTCTGAAAATCAATTGTTCCGGTGGTTGGTAGTCTGCTTACCAACCCAACAACAAATCAGAATCGGAAGTTTACCAATTTACAAGGAAATAATTTCAGAGAAAAAAATGTAAAAGTATTCGAATGAAAGTAAGTCCTTATGACAAAAATTAATCTTGTAAACTCCGGAAATGTGAAGCATCCAGGACGATTTTCTACGAGTTCAGTTTCCACCCCATTACCCACGATTATGAGCCGGAAAACTTTCTTAAGAGAAAGTGCCTCTTGGCTTAAGACCAGCTTCAGTTAAATAAATACCATTTTAAGGGCATCTTGGCAAAATATACAAAACAGAAAATCACTTCAATAGAAAGAGAGAGTAAGGTAAAAAGGCCGTAGTGTACTCTCCTGCCCATTAGGCGGGCAAGATTAATCATGGCTGCCATATACCTCTGTAGACGTATGTATGTGTACAGAGTGCCACAATCAATCAAATTGGATGGAACAGAATCAAATATTTACTTCGTCTGATTAATTTATGAACTCAATTCGGCAGCCAACAAACTTAGATCTTTAGCTCCAGCTCGACATCATCCACATACGTTCCGCGTACAAGGAGGACGAGGGAAGAAAAACCGAAAATCGATTGAGAATTTTTGATTCGCATTCATCCATTCAATAAACGCCTGGTTCCTTCAGTCTCCTTCGGATCCATTCAGTGTGTTTCAAGTGTGATACTTGGCTTCGGGCGATGTCCTTGAAGTGCTCACTCACACTGAATTGTAGTTTGACATCGACCGATGGAGCATATGTGGCAGATTGTATGGCGCCAGACTGAAGTCCTCTCGTAGATTAGATGGGGGGGATAACAAAGAAGCCAGATGAGGGTCTCTTACAACAATTTTGATGAGTTTATGGCTCTAGATGCTACATGATGCGACCGGGGACCCATGAGCAATGCCAATAACTCAAAATACAACACCGCCTCTTGGTTTGAGGAGAATTTATATCGAACTACGAGTAGTGTTGGTGGTGGATGATGGCTCTTATACTCATAATTCGGGCTTTGTCAATATCCTGTACGCGTGCGGCTGTATGGTATGCGGCTATATAGCTCATCTTCGTTTGTTGATTCCAATGGAATGCGAGGGAGGAATATAGAAGGAAAGTAAGCACCGACCGGAAGCAAGATAGACAGTTTCCTGCCAGATGGCAATAATCCACGTCGGTTAGGATGTAACTGACGCAACGGTCGCCACTGACATTGGTGATAGTTTTACGTCAACACACTCGCACTTCCATTAGTCAAATACAATCCATCTGGAGACAACAACGGGTTAACTAATGTCGTCGTCGTTAAAACCCTACCCCAACGCCACTCCAAAAAAAAAAAAACCAAGGATCTTCGAAGGGATACTGGGAAAATAAAAACAACGTGTGCGTGTGTTTGCGGGATGATAAATGTAGATACAATGATAAAAGCATCGTTTTTGTTTACCTAAGATGGATGAGTGAAGCCGAGGTAGTGCCGTCCGGGATTGTGTTATTCATTTGATTCCATTTTCCTCGCAGAGGGCCTAACATACGGGGAGAGTAAGCCCTCCAAGGACGGCGAAGTTATTTTATGCCATGTCACGTGTGTGGTTCACATGACAATTGGGATGTGTTCGAGGAAATGAGAGATAAGTCCTTTTCGGTGTTGATCAAGTGCACCTGACTGGAAACGTGAGATGATTTGCTATGGGGAGTCATTCGTTTTCCGAGGCGGAGCGATGTCCTTGAAATCCTAGATTCCACGCACACGTATGGGTGATTTATCGGAATCACGAAGGGAATTTTGATGCACGATGAAATGTCGCAAAACACAGAATGTTCGATAATTAAAGGAAACCAGTGCCGCTATCGGATTTTCAATTCCTTTGAAAGCCAAATATTTCTTGAGACAATTTATAGATAGATTTTAGTAGCAGGAGGAGAAGAGGTTGGTTGGGAATGGAACTGTGGTGGGCAGGAAATTGTCTGAAGATGTTCCGGTTCCGGTTGAAGGAATTCTACGAATAATGAATAATAAGGGAAGTTTCGGAATGTTTATCTTCACTTTGTCGGACTTGAAATGGACGAGCAGCAGACGAGGAGTCGGATACGGGCGTTTGGATGAAATTGAAAAGATATTTTTGAAACAAGTTCGAAAATTCTTAGAACTCTGCATGAAACTTTAAATATTTTTTTTGTTCACGCGCTATTTTGAGTGTTTTTCGAGATTGATACATGGGTAATGGTAAAGGAGGGAAATGAGATTGATGTAAAATAGATTGAAACGAATATCGAAGTTTTCGACAGTTTTGATGTGGGAAGTATTCAATTATAGGATGCGGGATTATTAAACCAAAGTCAGAACGACCAAGACTTTAGGACGAGGCGTGACTTCGAAAGGTCGTAAATGTTTTAAGGAGACTGACAGATGTGATTTTGATGAATTCGATGTTCGCATGACGGAAATGGAAATAGGCTTTGACAGAAATCGGATTTTCGACCGCGGGTTGGTCTGTTGTATCACCGATTTAGTAAAGTAATTTTCGAGACATTTGTCGCGGTCAAGATATTCTATGAGCCTGCACTACTTTTATACAGAGGTATTTACTGTAATCCCCCGATTTACGTCGAGTGGTGTTCCAAGAAATGGGGACGCAAATCGAGACGACTTAAACCGAGAAGTACAAAAGAAAGAAAGTCGAAAAGTTGAAATAAAGCAAACATATCCATGAATATAGTATTCTAGTACTTATACATACTGCAGGTTTTTATTTAAAAAATAGTAATAAAAATAATAAATAGTGTTCTCATAGTTTATTAATCTTCAGGGCTTTCTTCATCCGAAGAAATGATTTCTTACTGACAGCCAACTAAAGATGATTGATAGTCTTGAGTAGTTTGTTTCCGATTCAAAGGAGGTCCAGAAGTTTCTTTCACTTGAAGTGGCTCAAAATTTTTTTTCTATCTGCTTCTGCGTTAAACAATTCTTTTTTTCTTCATACAGGTCTTTGTAGTATCCAACGCTGGAAGTGATTGAGCGCCTTATTGCTTCAAACCTTTCTTTGTCAGTGTCATGTTTTTTTAAAAATTTCAATGGCTTGATATTTGATATAATGATATTTATAATTAAGAGCCTCTGATAGTTTTCCCAGCGGAAATCGGAATTCTTCTCTTTCATTAACAGCCTCTGAAATATTATCCTCAACTTCCTTGTCATGGGCGGTACAATCTCCCTTAAGTTCGAGTAGTAGATCCTCATTAGACAGCGGTTCCTCATGTTCGTTGAATATCTCAATTATGTCTATTTCATCAACATCCGAAAGCCCTATGCGATGCGCTAAATCAATGATTTCCCTTTGAAGTTGTTTAGGATTATCCCCATTTGTATCTTCAGAGGTACATTCGGCCCACACTTTTTTCCCATACCTTGTTCATTGTTACAGCCGAGACTTCATTCCAGGATTGATTGATTTATTGAAGTGCTTTCAGGATGTTAAAATCTTTCCAGAACGTCCGAATCATGTCACGACCATTTGTTAACTCTGACTTTCCATCAATTGCTGTAATTAGATCATCTAAAACCCGGCGTAAATAATATTCATAGGTTGTAGAAGGGAAGTCGTGTTTGGCGGTAAAAAAATTACTTTGGTGTTATCATTTTTTTTTGCCTAAATTAACCGGGTGACCAGGAGCATTGTCGACAAGGAGCAAAGCTGTGTGTGCCAAATTATTTTCTTCGCTATATTTTTTAACTTCGGGAGAAAAATTTGTTTTAAGCCGTTAAGAAAAAAATACTACCTGCTACCGAAGCCTTTTTATTGGTTTTCCATATGACTGGGAGCGTTTGTTTGGAAATATTTTTCATAACTCTTGGATTTGCCGAATTGCTCTGACAATGGCTTTAGCTTAAAATCTCCTGAAGCATTGCCCCCAAGAAGCAGCGTCACCCTATCTGTCGCAACTTTTTGTCCAGGTACCGCTTTCTCCTCAATAGATATAAAGGTTCTTGACGGAATACGTTTCCAGAACAGCCCGGTTTCGTCAAAGTTAAAGACTTGCTGAGAAGTCTATCCTCCATCCGTAATAATTAGTTGTGGTTTCCTAGGAAATTTTTTAGCTGCTTCAAAATCTGCACTTGCAGAGTCACGGGTAACTTTAACATTGTGAAGCTGTGCTCTCTTTTTGAATTTTTCTAGCCATCCGGAACTAGTGTCAAAACTGATATCCTTATCCTCTACAATTAACATCGACTTTAGGTCTTTAAATAAACTCATTGCTGGATGGTAGAGACTGATTTTTTTGCTGTTTGGTTTTTTGTGTTTTTTGTGACACTCCACCCACTTCGACCAATCAACATTCTGGCCAAATTTGGTACCAATTTCACGATATGTAACATTAAGCCACCTACCCGTATGCGTAGAGTACGTACAGAAGAAAATATTGCTGCTGTATTCACCAGTGTGAATCAAGACCGTTTTTCGGTGAATGGGCTGAAAGAAGATCGCTTTTTCACTGAAAAATGTTTTCAGGGACGAAGCTCATTTCTGGTTAAATTGCCCCATTTGGTCCGATGAGCAACCTCAATAAATAAATAAATATATCCGGCAAATAACCCCCACGGCTCCGACGACAGGCCATTACTCTTTTCATGAAATTTTCGATGACTTTTGCACAGAGATATGGCTGCATCTCACCGATAACGCGTTGGATTTCCGATTTGAGCTCAGGAATTGTTTCGGGTTTATTCGCATAAACCCGAGATTTCACAAAACCCCCAAAAAAAATCGCACGGCGTTAAATCGCACGATCTTGGTGGCCAGTTGACACCAAAATTTCGTGAGATAATGTGTTCTGGAAATCGTTGTCGCAATAAGTCGATTGTTTCATGCGCGGTGTGGCAGGTTGCGCCGCCCTGCTGAAACCACATGTTGTCCAGATTCATGCCGTCCAGTTGAGGCCACAAGAAGTCCGTTATCATATTCCTGTAACGAATGCCGTTCACAGTCACTGCAATTTCGGCCTCATTTTCAAGAAAGTAAGGTCCAATCACGCCGCCTGACCAAAATCCGCACCAGTCAGTTACTCGTTGTGGGTGCATTTGTTTCTCATGGATTGCATGAGGATTTTCTGAGTCCCAAATTCGACAATTTTGTGTATTCACGAAGCCATTCATATGGAAATGCGCTTCATCGGAGAAAATGACTTTTTTCGAAAAATTGGCATCGACTTCACTTTGCTCCATTACCCATTGAACGAATTGCCGGCGCTTTCCGTGGTCTGCTGGTTTGAGCTCCTGAGTTAACTGAATCTTGTACGCATGAAGGTGGAGGTCTTTAGTCAAAATTCGCTGCGTAGTGCTTCGTGAAATTTGCAGTTGTTCAGAACGATGCCGAATTGATGTTTTCGGGTTTTCGGCGACACTCTCGTTTACAGCAGCAATGTTTTCAATAGACCGACCGGTACGTTGACGCAAAGGATTTTATTATCCATAATTGACCCAGTTTCTTCAATTTTTGACCACTCTTCGAATGGTTGACACATTAGGTGCACTTTCTCGGCTGAAAATTTGGCGAAGTTTGCGAGCAGTTTCAGCGTAACTTTCCCCATTTTTGTAATGAGTTTTTACAATTATAACGCGTTGTTCTTTCGAAAAGCGCTGCATTTTAAATAATCGGAATAAACAGAGCTGACAGCTGTCAAATTTCAGAGTTGCCACTTGCATGAAAAAATAAATATTCCAATTTTAAAAAGGGCACTCTTACTGAGACCCCGTTCACAATAGCTGCGAATGCACCGGGAAACATGCACTCTTTGGTGTGGCATTGACCCTACTCGACATATGGTTCTAGCAAGACGACGCTACATGCCACATAGCACACGAATCAATGAACCAATTGAGAATTAGTTCAGTGGGAAATTGGTCCGCCGATACGCCGGCTGGATCGTACGATGCCTTTAGACCATTTTATATTGGGAAACGTCAATTCATTCGTTTGTGCTGATAAATCTGCAGTCTTGAAAAACTACATTTCAAGTGGATCGCAGGCAGGGTCTTGGACAAATGGGATCGAGTCGATGCCGAATATACAAAATGCTTTTGCATACTGCATAAAGAAGATAACGAGCGAGTCGAGTCGAGCCGTTTCCCTCAACGAAGGCAAAAGAAACTACTCTTAGATAGATGTGGCGAAATAATATGGGAGCAGAAATCCAGTTACGCTCCAGCCGGGTAACCTGATGAAGCACACAAGCTAATCTATAAACAAAACCGATGGAAAATATTCTCGAAGGGAAAATCTTACCTCCTTTAAAACTGCACACAAAAACTGACGTCTTGTTAAGTCTAACCGTTTATGGTATATCTCAGGAAAACCTTAATTTTGGGTGGACACAAAAGAAATAAAAAATGTTGTGTATACGCCCCGTACTATGGGATATTGGCAACCACTCTCAGTTTAAGAGACTAGTCCAAGACGATGAAAAGGATGCTGACAGCTGTTGAAAAGTTTTAAACTTTTCAGTAACATCTCATATGTTTGTTCTAAGATATCCTTGGTGGGCCCACCAATTAGGTAGTTGGTGAAAGCTCAAGAAAACAAATGTCTCACATGGTGGGGGGAGTCTACAGACACCCTGGCTTTAAAAGGCAACTTTTGGATCGTGAGAAGCACGTGGAGAAATGTGGCCTGAGATGGAGGAGTATACTTCCATTGGCTTCTGGACATAAGCCAACAACTTAATGTTGTCCCATAAAAATAAGTCCAACGATCTTAAATCGGTAAATTTTACGGTCGACATAATCGATTCACTCAGCAAGCAATTTATGCCATGGGACTTAATTTCGCACCAATTTCACGCTGTTGGGCATCAATTCACCTACTACCCGTATGCGTAAAAGGCGTTCGCAGCAATTGCGATTGTGTTACTCGATTACGTAGATTATTTTATGCAAGAATCTTGGTCTTACACTTTGCCAAAGCTCATTTCTGGTAAAATGCGTATGCCAATAAACAAAACATCCCTATTTTGTCCAATGAACAACATCAGGCAATATAAAAGCTGACAATGCTCCCTAAATGCACAGAAATGCACTATTTGATGCGGTCTATGGTCAGATGGAATCATTTCTTCAAAGATTACCTCGAGAACAACGGTGCCGCCAATCGTGCCCTATCTATCATTCACTAATTTCAAACTCTTTCTTGTCCAAAATGCATGAGCAGAATTTGGGCAACATGTGATTCCAGTAAGACGGCACTATATGCCATACAGCATGCGAATCAGTGAGCAAATTGAGAAATGAGTTTGGTCAACAATTTATCTCTTGTTTTGGACCGGTGAATTGATCAGCTAGATGTGCGATTTGACGCCTGTAGACAATTTTTTTACGGGCAGACGTCAATTGCAGCCTTGGAAGACCACATTGCACCTGCTATTAGCGAGGTACCAGCCAATATGCTCGAAAAAGTGACACAAAATTGGAGTATTGTTATGGATTACTTATAACATAGTCGTGATCAACATTTGTACAAAGTAATTTCTAAGAAGTAAATGGCAAGTATTGGTTTCTTGACTTATAGTTTTTTCACATTTTTGTAATATTTTCTGACAGTGTTTTTCTGACAATTAAAAACCAAACGCTTAAAAAAATCACTTATTAAATTCGAACTTAAGCCCTTTTTAGTCTTTGGTGCTTGGACTACTTTTAAATCACTTACCCAACAATAGGCTTAAATAGCAAGGCCTAAAAGTAAGTCATTATCAGAATCGCAGAGTACACGAATCAGTTTCTCTAGTGATAGTTGTGCGATATGAGGTTTTATGGAAATCGTTAATTGCCGCAAGATCCATATACGGCTGCATAGCGTTCTTGGTAATTACTTCGACTCCCTTAAACAAATCTTTCTTTTCATTAGTTTAAAGGTGCTACGAGATCTGGTCTAGTTTTAAATGTTCAATATCATGTTAGCTAAAAGAGATTGTTGTTAGATCACGTCCATAGCAGAACGCACGAGGGTATGTGCGATATGTGATTTTGCGCTTTGTAGTTCGGACCTCATCTCCTAAAAAACCATGAACTGAAATATATTTCTCCCGAGACAGCAAAAGCTTTTTATGAATATAACCTTTTGTTCCTTAAGAAAGAACATGTTTCTGAAAAAATAAAGAACTTTAAAATCGTGGTAATGCCGATAGCATTCATTTTATTTTTAAGGGTCATTTTACGTTTTTATGAATTTGGATAATACATAGCACGAGTGTACCAGGATTGCTCAGAATATGAATGTTAGCTTTCAAGAAGCCCATCGTTTCCGTTGTCGACATAGTCAAGCTGCTTCACCTTTGCATAAGTTATTTCTTAAGTTTGGGGGAAATGTTAAAAAATTAACAGGAATTTTCAATGATTACATTTTTCCACATAATCTCTCTTGACTTCAACACACTTCGTCCGGCGTTCCTCCAACATCAGAATTCCTTCGCGGAAGTGAAAGTCTGCAGGATTGTGAAAATATTAATCTACGGCCCTTTCAACTTCTTCACAGGATGCGAAGCGCCACCCAGGAACAAATTTCTTCATGTTTGAGAGCAGAAGGAAGTCTGTGGGTTCGAAATCAGGAGAAGAGGGTTGATGGCCGAGCAAATCTCGCAGTTTTCCCATTGCCAATGCATCCTTGTGTACATGCATTGTCCTATTGAAGGATGATTTTTTTTTATTTTTCAAGCCAAACATCTTCCCGCGAACTTAGGCATGACCTTTCCGGCCGATGCAATTGACTTAACTGACCTTGTCGCTGTCTCACCGGCTTGTACCCCTGCTTGGACTGCTGTTTCTTTTCTAGGGTGTAGTGAGGGACATACATATGTCATATTAGCTCTGACAAATCGCTTCACAAAACCGTACGGATCGTTACTGAATACGCCCAAAAATTGTTTGTACATTTGCTGATGATCGGCATTCAGCACATGCAGCACCCGTTTAGCACAGATATTTCACATCGTTAACTCTTTGTTCAAGATGTTTCGCACTCTTTCTTCCGCTATCCCAACAGCTTCATCTATCGTTCAACGAGATATCAAGGAACGAGCGACCCAGCTTACATTGAGCTGTCCACTTTCAACATCAAAGGAGCAAAGTCCCCATCAAATTTTGTCGGTTTCTGATGGATTTTCTTAGAGGTTCAAGGGATTAAAGTTTATTCACTTTAACGAAAAACACGTTAGACGTTCACTGATCAAATTCAGGATTTTTTTCAAACCTTGACAGAGCTCAATCGAAGATGCTTCGATGTTTCAAATGATCAGGGCGTAGTTCTTGAGTTTATTTGACTCTTTATGTAAAATTCTGTACAATGTGGACTGACAGAGTGAACCAATTGATTTGGCTCATTTTGAGCTGATGCACTTGCGATATTTTGGGAGCCGATGGGGTGCGTCGTGTCATCTCCCTGTGGCAAGAACTTTCAATAGTGAATATGTTGACTCGAATTTACCCACTATCTACAACCTAGTAAGTTGGATGATTATTACAGCCAAAAATTGGTTTAAGCGCCCCTACATTCGAGAACAACAACTTAGAAATTTGGTGTTCATTTTTAAAAATATCCAAACGTTGTTCATTATGCTAGAAATGAAAGCCTTGGCTGACGACAGATCAAAAAATATTCTGAGTTGTTTCGCAATTAAGTACAAAATTATCATGTCATTGATGAAAAACCCTGTAGAATCGCGGCTGCCATCAAGCACTAACAGCAGAATCACACTACTTTCAGAGGAATTTACTGAACTTATGGGATTTCAACACCGTCAAAAATCTCTTACCCCACAAATTTCTTCAATTTCAAAGCCCGGTTTCATAAGCTAGCCATTTTCATAAAATTATTCACACAACTTCTCTGAATCAGCATTTGTGTACCATTTGTGACCACAACTTACCACATATCCTGTCAGTTGTAAAACTTCCTTAGGCTAAGGCCACGCACTGAGCGGCAAGCGACAGAGCGGCAAAGCGGCAAAAAGCTGAGCGACAAACTTAAGCGGCAAGTGGCTATTTACTGAGCGGCAATTTTCTAAGCGGCAACTTACTGAGCGGCAATTCTTAGCGATTAGTTCTGCAAATGTCGTTAACGAGTGCTGTTCGCCGCAATATTTTACAAGAAAGTCGTTTTAACATTTACAGAGAGCTTAAAAAAGAAGATTTGGAGTTCATCCAATAAACCGAAAAAGATCAAGTTATGGCGAATTTCACCATTTGTATAATAATCTTCGACAACACGAAGACCGATTCAGACAATACCTACGTATGTCAATACAATCATTTGATTTGCTGTTAATATTTCTTAAATTTGCCATTATTCCTTCTTGCCGCTCAGCACTACCCTAAAATAATAGAACAGAATTGAAAGCTGAGCGACGCCGCTCTGCCGCTCAAAAACGTCGCTTGCCGCTCAGAGAATGTGTGGCCACAGCCATACGATTTCATGTGTTTTAAAATTTTTTTGCCACTCAGCTTCTTGCCGCTCAGCTTTTTGCCGCTTGCCGCTCAGTGCGTGGCCTTAGCCTTACCCACAAAACTGAACTGAGAACTGACCAAGTGTGATGCAGTTCCTTGGATGCACAAGCTTGATTCTCCGTATTTTGTATAAATATAAAAACAAAATTCTTACCCAGATATGTTTCATGTTGTGGCATATATTCCTGCATTTCAGCCAGTAGCATTGCAATTTCCTGTGAGTCCTTTGTTATGCTGCAGAGTTCTTCCTGGTTGAAGTCGGGCGTTATTTGCTTACAAAGCAATATTTGACTTATTACGTTGCCCAGATTCGACGGGCCAGCACGGTTTTCTGTAAAAAAAAATAAAGAAAAAAAAAAAAGTAATTTTTGTGTAAAAACGAGTATTTCAAACAGTATTCAAATGGTGGCAATGAAAGCAAGAGCCACCGCAACCAACTGTGCTCTGCATAAACGACGCAGTGTGCCGTAGTATTGATTTCTAGATTTCATATAAAAAAAACTTTTCCATCATTTGGGCATCTCGCTAGGAGCCAGATCCACTAGTTCTATTTTACGCCGGGCATTGGCAAAATGGGAAACGGGCATGTCGGTGAAAGACCCGATAATGGGGATCATAAGAACTGCCATTCATCGCTACAGCGGTGCAGTGGGTGAAGGTCAAGGCAGTCGATGGTGTTTCCTTTTCCCATGTTATACATATTTTAATCAAATATCTGTACCGGGAAAAGCGATGAATGGCGGGCACGGAAAGGGTGGAGAACCAGATGAAAATGGAAGGTTTAGGCAAAAGTAGTTAATTTGCATCTAAGGTGAGTGGATGGGGATATACTCGAGATGGCGACTGATTTAATTAGCAGTCACCTTGTTATCCTTCTTGTTGTTGAACGTGGTGAAAGCTAATGAAGTGAGCGAGGAATCTGTTGTATACCCTTTCACCCCGAAGGGAAAATTTAGAAAATATGTTGAGAGTAAGTATACTTGGGACCGTTGTCGGAAATTAATGAAAACAGTTCATAACGATGGTAAGGGATGAATTCTTCCTCATTACTGAACTCATTGGCTCGCTACTGGGTTCTTCAGATGATGGTGCCCATCCAAGTAGATATGAAGGAGTTATGTATATGCGCAAGCTTAAGTTTTGGCTCTTATATTGAAAGTTTAGCAAAACCAAGTTTTGAAGTTTTTTAGTTCTTAGCAGCATCATTTCATAGTGGTAATCATTCTTGCAGTAGCTGTTGCTTTTTGCTTTTTACTTTTTACTTTTGCTTTTTAATCCCGCAAGTGCTGTCTACACTCCATAAAACTGATATCTAGTGACGTACATACTACAGTACACCTACCACTGATATAAAATATTTCCTGAGCGAGAAAACCATGTAATCGGGTTACAATAGCAAAACTTATCCGCCAACTCTATTTTATTGGATTTTTTTGTGGATTTTTGTTCACCTGCCTCAGATTTCAAACCCATCTGTTCGCACCGCTATTCCATGAATGAGATTTTCATTGAAATATTTTTATTATCGCAGAGTGGCTGGATAAGTTTGTGCAGAATTCCAGTGTGCTGTCAAGCGTGGAATATTGGCATTCACACCATCCATTTAGCGTTTCACTGTTGTCCTGTGAATCGGAAAAATTCGGGCCCTAAATATATGATTTTGAAATGTTTTCAACCAAACTGTTGAACTTGTAGAGGTGGGTAACATTATGGTCGCTCCCTTTGGAGGGAGACTTTTGAGGATGTACATTTGAATATGGGGGCCGTTGGTAAAAGCCGCAGTTCGACGATGAATTGGTTAGAAAAATATATGAGTTTGTTTAATTTTAATTCACTGATGGAATTCAAGCTGAAAAGTTATTATAAAGGGTGTTTTTTTAGAGGAATACAAATTCAATGTGTAATAAATATTAAAATAGAATATTAGTTGGTTTAAATTAGGGCTAAGGCTAGTTTATAAAGGGTGTCTCAGTAAGAGTGCACTTTTTAAAATTGGAATATTTTTTTTCATGCAAGTGGCAACTCTGAAATTTGACAGCTGTCAGCTCTGTTTATTCCGATTATTAAAAATGGAGCGCTTTTCGAAAGAACAACGCGTTATAATTGTGAAAACTCATTACAAAAATGGGGAAAGTTACGCTGAAACCGCTCGCAAACTTCGCCAAATTTTCAGCCGAGAAAGTGCACCTAATGTGTCAACCATTCGAAGAGTGGTCAAAAATTGAAGAAACTGGGTCAATTATGAATAATAAAATCCTTTGCGTCAACGTACCGGTCGGTCTCTTGAAAACATTGCTGCTGTAAACGAGAGTGTCGCCGAAAACCCGAAAACATCAATTCGACATCGTTCTTAACAACTGCAAATTTCACGAAGCACTACGCAGCGAATTTTGACAAAAGACCTCCACCTTAATGCGTACAAGATTCAGTTAACTCAGGAGCTCAAACCAGCAGACCACGGAAAGGGCCGGCAATTCGTTCAATGGGTAATGGAGAAAAGTGAAGTCGATGCCAATTTTTCGAAAAAAGTCATTTTCTCCGATGAAGCGCATTTCCATATGAATGGCTTCGTGAATACACAAAATTGTCGAATTTGGGACTCAGAAAATCCTCATGCAATTCATGAGAAACAAATGCACCCACAACGAGTAACTGTCTGGTGCGGATTTTGGTCAGGCGTGATTGGAACTTACTTTCTTGAAAAAGAGGCCGAAATTGCAGTGACTGTGAACGGCATTCGTTACAGGAATATGATAACGGACTTCTTGTGGCCTCAACTGGACGGTATGAATCTGGACAACATGTGGTTTCCGCAGGACGGCGCAACCTGCCACACCGCGCATGAAACAATCGACTTATTGCAGCAACGATTTCCAGAACAGATTATCTCACGAAATTCTGATGTCAACTGGCCACCAAGATCGTGCGATTTAATGCCGTGCGATTTTTTTCTTTGGGGTTTTGTGAAATCTCGGGTTTATGCGAATAAACCCGAAACAATTCCTGAGCTCAAATCGGAAATCCAAAGCATCATCGGTGAGATACAGCCACATCTCTGGGCAAAAGTCATCGAAAATTTCATGAAAAGAGTAATGGCCTGTCATCGGAGCCGTGGGGGTCATTTGCCGGATATTTTATTCCATACTTAATAGGAACATGTCTTCTTTACAATACAATAAAAATATCACAACTGTTAAGATTTATATTCTCACGCATTCTACTGCGTTGACACTAATTGTAAGTGTGCGAACGGTCATTACTAGGTCGCTCACGAATATCAGATTCCGAGCGACGGTACTGTCTGGTCCCACACTCGAATTCAATTCATTTGTGAAATTCGAGTGTTTACGAATTTGAGTTTATTCGTGAGCACTCGAGTTCCTATGTTAAAAATTAAAATTTGTCACATTAGTCTTAAGTGAACTATCGGTCAGAGTGGACTCAAAGTAATAAACTGTGTTGTCGTGATTTTATACAATTTTTGTCTCTTATTATCTAACAAAAATTTGGCGACCGTGACAGGACTTCTTTTGCTAACGTTTGGCAATACCTGTGAAAATAGTGCAGTGAGATAAAGATAAAAATAAAAAATGTCATCAATTGAAGAGTACGCAAGCCAACAAGAAAGGGTCGGTGAGGAACTCTGTCGACTGGCGCGCAACTATGGGAAGGATTCAGATCTGAGAAAGACTCCATTATACTTGGCTGAGCGCTTGACAGCGCTGGAAAATCTCTGGAAAGAATTTGATGACACTGATAATAAGATTCGGGAAGAATTTCCTGCTGAACTGGAACACCCGTACTTCAAGAAGGACTATTATGAAGCAGTGCGAAAGGTAACGGATCGCATGCGAAGCGATATCGAGCGGCGACTCACACCGCAATCGAAGGATCGGTCAACATTCGAGGAAGATCGGGAAGTATCTGGTGCAGCAAGTGATTCAACCACAATGGGCGCAGCCAAGCAGCAGGGTACTGTTTCCAAGCAGAAACATGCATTACCAACCGCTAACCCGCTTCCAACACAGTGTTTGACAGAAGGTCTAATGAAGCATAAGGATAGGTTCCAATTGCTGATGAACATCCTAAAAAGATCATTGGACAAGTGCGTAGTGGAGGCGGCGGAGGTGCGTACAGAGCATTTTTACCAAATAAAATCAAGAACCATTCAACAGAACTGGGATGAGATAACGTGTCTCTACACAAAGGTTGAAGAGCAGTTAACCGTTGAAGAACTCGAGTGTTATTTCAGAACACAAGAGCAAGTGGAAGAAGTTCTACTAATCTTGTTTGAAGGTGGGGCTCATGCACATCGTCCACAGCAGACGGAAGCATCGGTTAATCCCACAATGAGACTACCAAAAATAGAACTCCCCAAGTTTGACGGCAGCTATCTTAACTGGCGCCAATTCTACGACCTGTTCAAGCAATTAATTCATGACCAGCCGATACCAGCCGCTCAAAAGCTATACTTTCTGAGAGCCAATGTTACTGGAGAGGCGCACAACCTTATCCAGCATTTCCAAGCTACCAACAGTAACTACGACATTGCTTGGAAAACCCTAGTGGAGCGATACGATAATAACAGACTGTTGCTTACTGCTCAACTTAACCGGCTTCTTTCGCAACCTATAACAACTGGCACCGCAGCTAGCCTCAGAAAGTTACACGACACCACAAAGGAAAGTATGCAAGCAATTACTAGTTTGGGTTTCAACGTCAGCAGCTGGGACCCACTGGTGGTTCACTTAATGCTGCAGAGAATGGACAAAGACAGCAGAATGCTCTTCGAACAGTCTCTAAGTGACCCAAGGAGCAGCCCCTCCCTAGGAGAGTTCCTAAAATTCGTAGAGCTCAGATTCCAAACCCTGGAGGCCATCAGTAGACCAGGCGAGGGCAGAAAGACGGCCACTGTTGCAACACGCCCAGATTGCATCAATTGCTACATGTGCAACTCAGGTAAGCACAAGATTTTCAGTTGCTCAAACTTTCTTAATCTTTCAGGTGAAGATCGTGAAAGGGCGGTGCGACGACTAGAGCTATGCAGGAACTGCCTGAAACCGGGCCACTTCTCCCAATCATGCCAGTCCCGAGGATGCCAAAATTGTGGCAGCAAACATAACACACTTCTTCATCAAAAGCAGCATCATCAGAAGACAAAATCCAACCGACAGCAAGAACTCACTCAGCAAGCAAGTCATCATCAACAAGTTCAAGAGTCAAGTCAGTTGCGGCAACATCAACTCAACAAAAAGGATGACCAAGAACATTAGCCTGGTAAGCCTAATAATGTTAAGGTTTATGCAAATCAGTCGTCGAGCTATTCTGTCAATGCAGCAATAGCTCGCCAGCCGAGAAACCGTGAAGTTTATCTCGCCACAGCAATCGTCAATGTCATTTCTGCGTGTGGGTCCCGTACTCCTTGCCGTGCCCTATTAGATTCTGGCTCACAACTAAATTTCATAACGGCAAGGTTTGCTCACGAGTTAGGCCATAGGAAGCGTCGAATGGATATACCAATCAGTGGTATAGGAGGTAGGGAATGCAAGGCTGAATACGTCACTAGTGTGACAATTGAATCCAGGACCTCATCATATAGGTCAATAATTGAGGCAAGCATCATGCCTCGTATCAGTGAATACCAACCTACTCAAGAAATAGACATAATGCATTGGAATTTACCGCCGCATGTGCAACTTGCGGATCCCATGTGTTTCAAGGCCCAACGCATTGATATGCTCTTGGGAGCAGAAGTATTTTTCGACTTGTTCATACCAGGAGATATCCAAATATCAAATAATCTACCAGTCCTACGCAACACGAAATTGGGTTGGATTGTGGCTGGAAGTGTCTCACCGACAAATACCCCAGCTCATTGTCACCTAGCGACGAGGCCCTCATTCGCATCACTGGACAGATTAGTGCGCAAGTTCTGGGAGACGGAGTCGCATGACGACCCCACTAATGTCCTAAGTGAGGAGGAACACCAATGCGAGAGACATTTCACAACGCATACTAAGATCTTACCAGGTGGACGGTTTTCAGTAAGATTGCCTTTCAAACGTGAACCAGATCTCTTACTTTGGGAATCATGGGAGTCAGCAAAAAGGCGATTCTTCTCCTTAGAGAAAAGATTGGAAAAAAATGCGCTATTGAAAGAATCATATGTAAGGTTCATGGATGAGTACGAATCTTTGGGTCATATGAGCCCAGTATCTGCCGAAGAAATTCCAAAAACACACTACTTTATCCCTCATCATTGTATTGTCAAGCCAGAAAGCTCGTCCACCAAGCTTCGAGTGGTGTTTGATGCATCTGCCAAAAGCACTTCCGGGCACTCGCTCAATGATTTATTAATGGTTGGTCCAACAGTCCAACCAGATCTATTTTCCATTATAACTAACTTTCGATTACATAGGTATGTTTTTACTGGAGACATAAGCAAGATGTACCGACAAATATAAGTAGATTCTAAGGATAGAAGGATGCAATTAATCTTGTGGAGATCACAACATGACCACCCATTGCAAACACATCAGCTTAATACTGTAACGTATGGCACAGCATCCGCATCATATCTAGCTACGAAATGTTTGATGAAGTTAGCAGATGATAACAAAGGTGAATACCCCCGTGCTGCCGAGGCATTAAAATCGTGTTTTTACGTGGATGATTGCCTTACGGGCGCAGAGAGTGTAGAAGATGCCGAAAAATTGTTGACTGAAATCTGTCATCTTTTGAAACTGGGAGGCTTCGAGTTAAGAAAGTTTTGCGCCAACCACCCCAGAATACTTGAAAAAATCCCGGAAGAACATAAAGAACAACTTGTTGGGTTTCATCAATCCGAAGTGATTAAAACGTTGGGACTAATTTGGGACCCGTCCTCCGATGCATTTAAGTTTAAGTTTGATTATGAGAGAGTGTACGGACCTGTGTGCAAACGAACTGTACTCGCCGATCTTGCCCGGTTATTTGATCCGTTGGGATTACTTGGACCTGCAATAGTCCTCGGGAAGCTTTTTCTGCAAGAACTTTGGAAAACAAAGTTATCCTGGGATGATCAACTTCCGGAAGAGCAAGCTAATAAATGGCATAAGTACCTGAAAGAATTCTCCACCTTGAACGAGCTAAGCATCCCACGATATGCTTCCCGTCCTTGCAGCGATATTGAACTGCACGCATTTTCGGACAGTAGCCTGAGTGCCTTTGGGGCATGCGTATATCTTAGATCTGTTGATGACCGTGGATGCATCTACTCACAATTGCTATGTTCGAAGTCGAGAATTGGGCCCCTCAAAGCAACATCCATAGCACGATTGGAATTGCAGGGCGCTGTGCTCATGGTGGAACTGGTAACAAGACTACTGCAATTGCTAACTGTTAAAATAAACAAAGTGCGTTATTACACCGACTCCACGACAGTACTAGCATGGATTAGATCACCTTCGTACACATGGGAGACCTACGTCGCAAATAGGGTGGCTAAAATCCAAGCAAACACGGATATACAACAATGGAACTACATAAAGGGAAGCGTCAATCCGGCTGATATGGTCTCTAGAGGGATGGGATTACAAACGCTTCTTAAAACGCCCGCCTGGTTCAATGGTCCTGACTTTCTTTCTGAAGATGAGAGTTTATGGGAAACAATGCAGCATGTTATTCCAGAAGATGTTCCAGAACGTCGTAAGAAGAAGTCCGTTTTAGCAGCGACAACAGTTAGCAACGAAATATTGGTTGAAGAAGTTAATCATAAAAATTCCTTTTTTACATTACAAAAGATATTTGCATACTGTTTTCGATTTTATAGTAATTGCAGAAAGAACAAGTCACTGAGAAATATAGGACAGTTAACAGTGGACGAAATTCATCGTGGGACTAATTTTATTTGGGTATGCGTGCAAAGAAGAGAATTTCCGGATGACTATCGCTCTTTGCAGAGGAATGCAAATGTGCATAAAGGTTCCAACATAGCGTCGTTGTCGCCATTCTTCGATGAAAAAACTAAACTAATTAGAGTGGGTGGAAGGTTAAAAAATTCATCTATTGTAGTTGATGCCAAACATCAGATCTTGCTACCGAAAAATAATTGCATAACAAAACTACTTCTAGCATATTTGCATCAATCACACATGCACGCAGCACCTCGAGCGTTGATTGCAATTTCAAGGCAGAAATATTGGATTCTAAGTGTAGGAAGAATGGCGCGACAAATAGCCTCCAATTGCATAAAATGCTTTCGTATAAATCCCAGGCCTGTCGCACAAATGATGGGCAACTTGCCGAAGGAGAGAGTCACTCCCTCTCGCCCTTTTTATTACTGTGGAGTGGATTTATGTGGTCCTATAAAAACGCACTATAAGGTCAGAGGTAAGACTCCTACAAAGTCATACCTAGCGATGTTTGTATGCTTTTCGACAAAGGCAGTTCACATAGAAGTGGTGGGCGATCTCTCTGCTGAGGCATTTATCCACGCTTTGAAAAGATTTGTCGGTAGAAGAGGTATATGCCATACCATATTTTGTGACAACGCCACCAATTTTGTGGGCGCAAAAGCCGAACTTATAGACTTAAAAAAAGCGTTTGAATCCGAAAGCCACCAAACGGTTATCAATCGTATGTTTTTGGAAAATGGTATAAATTGGAAATATATTCCGCCGCGTGCACCGCATTTTGGAGGACTTTGGGAGGCTGCAGTTAAGTCCGCAAAGAGTCTGTTAATACGCTTTCTTCGTGAAACATCATTGACATACGAGGAGTTGCTAACAGTGGTTATACAAACAGAAGCGATTTTAAATTCACGCCCTCTCACGCCAATCACATCTGATCCAAATGACTTAGAGGCATTGACACCTGGGCATTTCCTAATCGGAGAACCACTTACAACATTGCCCGAGCCAAACGTTTTGGACAGCAACTGGAAAAGATGGTCATGTGAATACTTACATCTCCTACAACAAAGATCGAAATGGACCCAGCCATCACCTAATTTGGTGCCTGGAACGTTGGTGGTACTCAAGGAAGCAAATGTTCCGCCTATGAAATGGAAACTAGGACGTATAGAGGAGGTTATAAAGGGTAATGATGATTTAATTCGGGTGGCCACCGTCAAAACGCAAAACGGCATCTTTAAACGAGCAATACACAACCTGTGCCCGCTACCTATACCAACAGAGACGAATACGGTAAATGGACCAGAAAACTTGAAAACTAACAGCCAAATCACTAAGGGTACTTTCCAAACTAATTGCCTTGAGAAACCAACGCCGAAACGCAAAAAAATTGTAACGTCACTGTTGTCGATTGCTCTCATGGTGTGTTTAAGCTTCCCTTCCTCAATAGCTCAAAAAACAGACCGAGTAAAGATAAATCCACTAGATGACGCGGTTGGTATATATTTCGAAGACATTGGAAAAATACAAACTATTAATAGCTACTGGAATATATACGTATATTATAACCTTACAGCCTATTTCTTGGAATTGCGTGAAATTGAGTCGTGTCTTCAGCGAATAGAAGAATTTTGTGCGCAGGAAAACATTCACAAGGTAAATTGCAAACCAACGATCGATGCAATAACACACAGGTTCACAGCCATTAATCACAACAACGAGATTCTGTACAACTACAATATGGGAGGTCAGGAAAGGACTCGAGTAGTAAGATCCCCTCTGGATATTGTGGGAAAAGTGGCTAATAGCCTATTCGGGGTTCTTGATCAGGATGATGCCAAGCATATTGAGAGTCAAATATACAAGGCCAAGCAAAACCAGCGGCATCTGATGGAACTCATCCAAAAACAAAGTTCCATCGCCGATTCTACGTCAAATCTTCTAACGCGTAGTGTAATTCAAATTAATCAGCAATCTCAGGCTCTAAATGCCTACTTGGCCAAAATCGCAAACGCAATTCAAGAAAAACAGGTGGAAAATGATGTGAAACAAAATATCGCCTCTCTAACTTCATACTTGATCCTGGCAATTTCAAATCTCGAAAAGATTCAAGAACTACTCTTAGATGTACTTTTAGATTTGAATCATGCAAGGATTAATCCTCAAATAATAACACCTCACCAACTTACCGAACAGATCATGCTAATAAAGGCACATCTACCGCCTACACTAACACCAGCGAAGGGATCAACAATGGACCTGTACAAAATGGCCTCGGTGAAGGGACGAGTTTTGAAAGAGGCGGTTGTTTTTGAAATGCGGCTCCCACTTGCCGATAGCGCGGAATTTCAATTGTTTAATCTACTTCCTATTCCCATTCTACAACAGTCGTATAGTTATCTAGTGGAAACGTCTTCACAATTGTTGGCTATTTCACCAACAAGGGATGAATTCTTTTTGCTCTCCGAATTCGAATTAAGTTTGTGCAAGGAATTATCGTCGCAACATTTTCTCTGTAAAAAAGTACATCCCACTTACACCAAACAAGCTGCCACGAGCAGCTGCGAAATAGCACTGTTGAATCATAAGAACAATGCCCTTCACGAGTGCACGTTAAAAAAAATCCCCGATGGAGATTACTGGAAGGCATTGAAGGGTTCTAATCGGTGGATATTCTCTACAAGATCTCGGGTAACAGGCCATCTAATATGCAACGAAATCACGGAAGGTCTAACGGTGGTCGGAAATGGCTTGCTTGAACTTAAGGAACCTTGTATGCTCAAAATGCATGTCACCATCAAAAACTCATTCATTCCAAACACCAACATAAGCACTTGGATCCTAAAGCCTTCAAAACCAAGTACCAGTGACCTCCCGCAGATACATGACATTGATGAAGTGGAATTTGTAAAATTAAAGGATCAAATCAACACAGTAATACAGCAGTCCGAGGAACTACCGGAAAAAATTAACTGGCATGACTATCATCACTACGGATTAGGCTATCTATTACTGGCTGGCATGATTGGGGCGGTGGTCATATATTGCTGTCATCGACGACGGAAGCCTAAGCCGGCTCCCAGATCCTCTCGTTTTCAAGTGAATGTCTAGGTCATTATTTTAATTTTTTTTTTTTTTTTCTCTCTCTCTTTTCTTATTGCTATGATTGTTAATACATTAGTATCTTTCGTTAACACGTTTGTTTAACTTTCATTCAAAGAATATTTAGCCCAAGATAACAATAATAAAGGGTTTTGTTTTAAGTTAGAGGCTAAGAACCCTCTAAGGAGGGTAGTGTGTTAAGATTTATATTCTCACGCATTCTACTGCGTTGACACTAATTGTAAGTGTGCGAACGGTCATTACTAGGTCGCTCACGAATATCAGATTCCGAGCGACGGTACTGTCTGGTCCCACACTCGAATTCAATTCATTTGTGAAATTCGAGTGTTTACGAATTTGAGTTTATTCGTGAGCACTCGAGTTCCTATGTTAAAAATTAAAATTTGTCACATTAGTCTTAAGTGAACTATCGGTCAGAGTGGACTCAAAGTAATAAACTGTGTTGTCGTGATTTTATACAATTTTTGTCTCTTATTATCTAACAACAACTCTGTCATAAAATACTTGTTTTTATTTTAAAATGAAAAAGTGCACTCTTACTGAGACACCCTTTATTAACCGCAGTCGTGTCCAATTTTGGGCAACGTTATCGAGCAACTAGCGCGGTATAACAGAAATAACACGGCGAATAGTGTCTTCCAAATCGTCCAACGTCTCTGGTTTATCAGCATAGAATATTGACTTCACATACCCCAAAAGAAAGAAATCTAAAAATGTGAGATCACAGGATCGTGGAGACTAGTTCACAGGTCCATTATGCGATATTATGCGCTCCGGAAATGTTTCCGACAATAAATCGATCATGTCGCGACCAATCGATCCTGTTGAAACCAAAGCTCTGTCACGTCAATGCGATTCCACTGAAAAACGAAGAATTCCGAAAACATGTTTCTATAGCGCTCTCTATTGAGCACTTTTTTGTTGTTAGCATTTTTTTTATTTCTTTTCCTATACTTATTGAAAATTGAAAAAATTAGAAAACCAAAAAACAAGAAATCACAAATCAAAAATAAAAAAAATAATAATAAAAAGTCCATTTCAATCGGCAGCGAACGAGGTTAGCTCTGTGACGTATCCCCTGTGTTTATTTTTTCTTTTCTTTCTCTCGTTTTTCAAAAAAAAAAAAATTTCCCTACGCGCGCGTTCACTTATTTCCGAGGACAACTTTTTGTCTTTGGATAAAAAGTCGCGAATATCATTCGAAATGAATAAAGGCAAGGTAAACTCCAGGAAAAATTACTGGAGTCCGTTGCAATGTTTACCCGATAGCGACAATGATAGTGAAAATATGGATGAAATAATTTCACCAAATGTCAATAGAAATATTCATATCCCCCCCATAAAACTTTTCCAAAAATCATCGGATTATTTGCACAATTTAATGGCATCTATTGAAGTTGCAGATTACCCAATCAAAATAATGTCGATCGGTATTCAAATAAATTGTGATTCACTAAAGTCCTATAATCTGGTGTTAAACAAATTACGCGATGACAATTGCCAATATTTTACCCATGAACTTAAAAGTGAAAAAGCTTTCAAAGTTGTTTTATACGGCTTGAGCCAAATAGATGCGACTAAACTAAAAAACGAACTAACTAAACTTGGACTCCAGTGTAAAGATGTTAAAATGATCACCAAAAAATTTGATAATCTTACCGATAGATTCTATATTGTATCGTTTGTGAGTGGATCAGTAAAATTAATGGACCTAAAAAAAATATACATTCGATCTTTCATACCCAAGTGAAGTGGAATTTCCATAGTAACCAAAAAAATCATCTGACTCAGTGCAGAAATTGTCAGATGTATGGTCATGGTGAGAGACACTGCCATATTAAAACATATTGTTCCATCTGTGCAGCCTCTCACAAAACAGACGAATGCGACAATCAAAACGCACTAAAGTGCGCAAACTGCAATCTAAACCACAAATCTACAGACAGCGCTTGCGCAGTACGAAGCCACTACATGGAATTGAGAGCGAATATGGCAAGAAGACTAAATCGCTCCCACCCACAGCAGCTGCATTCAAAGTTAATCACCAACAACAACGACACCAACAATGCAACAACGCCAGCTTCATATTTATAGTCAATGAAAGATTTTTCTCCCCTCCAACATATGCGTAACAATAAGGTAGCAGCGAACAAACCAAACAGCGATGAAATCGATATAATCGATATATAGTCAAAGACTTCACTGATAATGTCCTGGAAGTAATGAGTTCGTGTACCCCTAAAAAAACAAAGCAAACACAAGTCTTTAAAATGCCTGATTACATTTTAAATTATATCCGCATCCGAAATTCTATTAAGAGACAGACATTGGCAACGTTATAGGCTACCAGTCTATAGATTATACCTTAAATATTACAATAAGCTTATTTCTAAGGAAATAGAAAAGCAACGGAATATTAATTGGAACTTAAAGCTATCTTCTCTAGACAAATGTTCCAAGCCCTTCTGGAATATTATGAAAGTTGTTAAAAATAAGAACAGAAGAATTCCAACACTTCAAGATTCCGGAAATGTGCATTTTACGGACGATTATAAGGCTAATTTATTCGCCTCAATTTTTTTGAAAAATTATTTTGTTTTCCAACATTTAGGCGACTCTTTACCAACCAAATTGTTAGTGTAACTACTAATAACTTTATTGCACAACCTATCGAAACACCTCGAGATGAACTTATATCTCAGCGGAGTGTTGAAGACATATTGTGTTCCTTATCACCAAAAAAAACTGCTAGTATAGATAGTATTAGAAACGTGTGTTTAAAACAACTTCCCAAATCGGCTATTGGATACTTAACTCTTGTTTTTAATGCCTGTATTAAAATCCAATACTTTCTAAAAGCTTGGAAAATAGCTAAAGTGATACCTGTTCCTAAACCAGGAAAGCTACCTAACAAACCAAACAATTACAGACCGATTAGTCTGTTAAGTAGTATTAGTAAAGTGTTCGAGAAAATCATAAAAGCAAAATTAACCACAATTATTAGAGAAAATAATATACTACTAAATGAGCAATTTGGTTTTAGAAGAAATCATAGTACATCCCATCAAGTACTTAGAGTGTGCCAAGATATTAAAATGAACCGCTCCTTGGGTAAATCAACTGGTTTTGTTTTGCTGGATATTGAGAAAGCATTCGATTGTGTATGGCATTTGGTCCTTATCTATAAATTATTGATACTCCGTTTTCCCTCATATCTCACCAGACTTATGCTAAGCTTTCTTTCCGATCGTACTTTGAGAGTTTTTGTTAATTATTGTTATTCTGCTTATCACACTATTGTTGCTGGTGTGCCGCAAGGATCCGTTTTGGGACCAATTCTCTATAATATCATTGTGTCTGATACCCCAAGACTTCCTTATTGTGAAGTAGCTATCTTTGCAGATGACACGGCAATATATTCTTCGCATGAGCTTAGCCTCAACGTGGAGGAAAACTTACAACATGTGATTCAGTTATTGCTAAGGTATTTCAACTCCTGGAAAATTAAACTAAATACTGAGAAGATGCAGGCCATTTTTTTCAGCAGGAAACGAAAAGCCTGCTTTCTCCCAAGCAACCAACTAATTGTCAATAATACCGGTGTCAACTGGGTTCCATCTGTAAGATATTTGGGCATTCAACATTCACATTTAAAGAACATATTACCAAAACTATACATAAAATAAATATTGCGATAAACATGCTGTACCCTTTTATAAACAGGAAGTCTACACTGAACAATGCCAATAAAATTGTAATTTTTAAAGTAATTTTTTAATCAATCCTTCTATATGGTTGTCAAGTTTAGGGAAATTCAGCAAAATGCCATCTAAAAAAATTACAAGTTTCCCAAAATAAAATTCTTAAAATGATGCTAAGTCTTCCCCCTTATCACTCCACGGCTGATCTTCACAGCAGAACAAAGATTGAATTAGTTCGTGATAGAATTTTAAAACTAACCACAAAGTTTCTCCATAATTGTGAAATCTCCGAAAACCCCCTTATAAATCAGTTAAGTGTTTAATCATGTTTCCTTATGCTCTTTTGTTAAAACCCACATCTATACGAAAATACACTATTCATTTCTTACCTTGTTATTTATTATTTATTGTTGATTGCTTATTATTAATTACATAAGTATTATTTATTCTTTATTATTATTATTATTATTTTTTATTTTTTGATTTTTGCATTGAAGGTTTTCGTCGTAGTTTTCCTTCAAAGGTTATAATCATTGTCAAGCATTTGTTATCATAAATAATTGTTCAGTAGAAAGATATAATCGAAACATCATATCTCTGTATGTAAACTGTGTGGTGGCTCACCAAATGTAAATAATGATACGAAAATAAAATAAAATTAAAAATTAAAAATTTTTATTTCGACATGGTCTCAAATTATTCCAAACTTCTTGCAGTTTACGAATATATTTTAGTATTAGCTAAAATTGCAAAATTTTTAACATTTTTCATGACGAATATGTTCGTCATAAACTTATTTATACATACATATGTATGTGTATATTCATTTAACCAAAACTGAGCATCAACGGCGAACAATATTTCGCGTCGAAATTGAGGATCAAGCTGAATCATGTTTTCGACAAATTAACCGAATCTAAGACACGTATAATGGTCACGCGGTTTCAACTCTTGCACAAGCTGGGTCTTATTAGCTTTTAATCTTTCCGTAAAATCTTCTACATAGTGGATGGATATAGCTCCAATTACTGTGCACCATGGCGAATCGACTCATTGGGATTCTCTCAACATTGCGCTCCACAACGGCAATAACTTCTTCTCTTCGTACTTGGCGTCTTTGGGGATGCAAATTATCTACTAGAGTGTACGGACGAAAACGATTTATCGTGTTTTGAAAAACTTGCTCGGATGGACGATTATGTCGACCATAAAATGGTCGTAGCGCACGTCACGTGTGGCAAACTGAACCATGATTTTCAAAATCAGTTTCCATAATTTGCATGCATTATTCTGGCATTTGTCTATTCATCGTTAAATGGCAAAACGTATTTATCACAAATAAACTTCTAACTATCAAATTGAAAATCTGTTGAAACAGTGTTGTCAGTTTAGAAACCAAACCTCTAAAAAAAATAGCCTTTATTATGCCTCTGAGCAAGCCAGGAGTTGTGTTTGTTTTGTACTTGTCTTTTATTATCATTCCCTCGTGCGTTGGTGGATTTGTTTTAGTCTTCTACCTAGCAAAGCTGGGGTAGGGAAGACTTATGCAAAGGCTTTCCTGTCTGTCTATCTGGATAGATTCAGGTAAAAGTTTGTAAAATTCAAGAAAGAAGACCTGGAATTGTAGTTTGTCTCCATGCGAGCTGATCCCATCTTGTTTAATCTCGCACCGCACAAGAACCAAGAAGGTAGACGACAGAAATCACAGACAGACAACGGCTTTTATAGAGAGTGGCTTGTATTAAAAATATTTACGTCTCCGATATTTTTGGAGCCTGATCATATTCAGAGTTTCGAAATCTCAATTTTCCATCGATATTAAGATCACATTGCTAACCCTATTACGACCTGGGATCTATTCGTTGACAGACGGACATACAACTGGATTGGGAGACTTTTGCCCTACGAGTCACCATATTCATTGGAACTAAAAAATGAGAATTGGGGTGTGACAACCTACCAACATTATTAACTTCCCATTTGGTAGCCATCACGATTATAGACTAGTTAACGGGATTTGTTCAAAAAATAAGGTGACTTTTTAGTTTCCTCGTAAAATATTTATTTATTCATCAGTACTTATTTTGTCCCCCTCATAGTAATCCTCTTCAGATATGATACACTTGCATCAGTGTTTTTACGAATCCTTGAAGCACTTTTGATATACGAGGGTGGTCCGATTAGTACTTAGCCTCGCCGCCAGATGGCGCCAGTATTGCAAGAGAAACTTACTATCGTATAGTACATTATAGTAGACGGCTACTATCGAAATTTCAGCCGGTTCGGACGTTTGTTAGTTTTGTAGTTTTGTTTTGACCGCGTGTGGAAGCGGCAGTGTCCGCGGTTCTTAGAAAAATGGAACAAGAGCAATATCGGTCGGTGATTCGATTCTTGTCTTTCGAAGGGAAATCGCGCAGCGAAATCAAAGAGCGTACGGTGACTCTTCTCCTTCGATGGCGACCATCAAAGATTGATTTAACTAGTTTCAACGTGGTCGCACGTCGGTTTTTGATGAGCCACGTCTAGGTGTCCCGAAAACGGCTACCACGGAGGATAACGTGACAAAAATCCACGATCTCGTATTGGCAGACCGCCGATTGAAAATGCTGAGACAGTAGGCATTTTAAAAGATCGCGTGGGTCATATCCTGCATGAAATTTTGGGCATGAGAAAGCTGTCGGCGCGATGGGTGCCGCGTTTGCTCACTCCGGACAACAAGCACAACCGTGAGACCACTTCAGAGCAGTGTTTGACGCTGTTTAAATTGCCCTTAAGGGAAAGAGTTTCTGCGTCGTTTCGTGACAGTCGACGAAACATGGATCCACTAGTACACACCAGAGACCAAGGAACAGTCGAAACAGTGGACTTCACCCGGCGAACGTGCTCCGAAGAAGGCGAAGACTGTCCCATCGGCCGGAAAGTTGATGGCCACCGTTTTCTGGGATTCACAAGGTGTGATCTACATCGACTACCTAGAGAAGGCTAAAAAGGTCACAGGGCTGTACTATGCCAAATTATTGGGCCCACTTGGCGAAGAAAAATGTGCTCTTCCACCATGATAACGCACCGGCTCACACCTCCGCCCTCGCCACGGCCAAATTGGTCGAATTGAGGTACGAACTGCTGCCCCATCCACCGTATTCTCCAGATTTGGCCCCGTGCGACTTCATTTTGTTTCCAAACTTGAAAAAATCACTCGCCGGGCGAAATTTCAGTCGAATGAGGAGGTCATCGCCGCCACGGAGGCCTTCTTTCCAGACCTCGAGAAAACGTACATATTTTTCAGATGGGTTAAAGAAGTTGGAGTAAAAGGAGGCTATATTGAAAAATAAATCGCCATTGCTCCAAAATTTTTGTTTTTCTTTTGTAGGCTAAGTACTTATCGGACCACCCTCATATCTGAAAAAAGTTTTCATAATATCCTCAGCGAATTCTCTGAAAGCTATTCGACGGTTCTCCATAGCAATTTGCACCACTGCTTCAACGTTTTCATCCTTTGTTGATGTGCTTGGGGTCCAAGGCTGCCATCATTATTCAGATCTTCTCGGCCTTCTATGAAGAGCTTGTACCACTTATTATTTTTTTTGACCAGAGTAGACTCGCCTAATTCATAGATAATTCGATACAGCTTCTTTGATCCACTTTTTTCAATAGCGTCAATCCTCACCACCTAAAGTACTGCCTTGCCAACTACTCTAGCCTTTTGTCAAATGCAGTTTATAGCTAGCGATTACCATGAATACCACAACATTCATTATAATTGGCTCCCCGGCAAGGTTATATCCATTATGGCAGTAAATAAGACAATCGAAAACAAAGCCGAAAGAATTCGTGTTCAATGACTAAAATAAAAATTCCAATGTTCAAACTATATTTTAAGCAATCTTCGTTAAATTTTTAAGTCACAATTGTCAAGATGAAATTCTAAGCATGAGATGTTACGCATTTTAATTTAGGGTCTAAAGAGCAAATTGGACATTATGAAAGACAAAGCTGCATGCTCGTCACCGAATATGCTACGATCAACACCACACATTTTTCAAAGTCGTGTCTTTCGCCTTGCTTAATGGCAAAAAGTCAATAAAAGCCGCGGATGATTCAGAGAAGATAAACTTATCCTCTACGAGAACTAAATTCAAAGCACAAAATCGTGACCTCAATGCCCTCAAAGGTCAAGTCTCAAGAGTTTGGTAATAAATTGTTTGGAGCAAGGCGATGATGTTTGTTTTGTAGCAGCTGAGAGTCTTTTTTAACCATTTTGCTGCAACCGGTCGGTTAAGGAACCTTACATTCCAAGCTGCTAGTTGTCTCCGAACAAAATAGCATTATCTGAGAGGGCCAGGTTTTCGTTTGCCCAAGAACAGATCCTTACCATGGTTTTAACCGTGGACGCCGTCGTTTACTCGATCTTGGGAATTATCTCCGCTGCCATAAACCTTGAAAAGAGGTTTGTTCGGTTCATGGCTGAGGTGCTAAATACCAAGGTACCGCCGCGAGGAGGTGAGAGTAGAAGTTTCTACACAGGGACTTAAGGGTCGACGTCTGATTATGTATGCACCTTTTTCGCATCCCCAATAAGTGATCAGGCATAAGCCTCCTACCTATCGCTTATAAGTTCTTCCCATGCGTGTGAACGCCTAAAACCGTTCTTGGACAGTAATTTCTAATCAGTGTGATTTCATTTAAGACAGACCAAATAGTCAAGATCTTCGAGTTTTAGGTCGACATGCACCACCACTTAATGCTGCATATAACTGTCGATAGACAGCTATACGACATGTCAGGCTGTGAAGACGGACACTGGAGAATTCTCGCTAGTCCTTTAACTTGGCTTTCAGCAGCTATAACTTTGAAATACCAAAAGACTTTGTCTACCTTGTCTCACTAGTGACAAGCGGCAAAGATGCAAGCGCTAAGATCAGACGTAGAACAAACTTACTCAAGAAGTAGAGTAGAGAAATAATTTTTCTAACAGATCTTAGTCACTCCGGTGCTCCTCTACTTGAACCATATCAAAACTGGATGAAGAAGACTTGGGCAATTCGAAAAAAAAATTCTGCGTGATATTTGGAGTTAGAGGTGAGTGGAAGAGAAAATACAATCAAGAACTGTACGAGCTGTAGAGCGTCAATGGCTTAGCCAGGCGACATTTGCAGAGCGCTTTGGAGGGAATCTTTGACACCATCGCCGAGAAACGGCGTAGTAGACGATGACCGCATCCAGAGTGGCGCAAACAGGTGGAGAGGGACATGCCAGCTTTGTATAACAGGGCACTCACTAACAGGGTCTATGCAATGCTTCAAGTGTCACTAGAAATCGTTTAATTATCTTCCGATCCAACTTGTTAAATTCCACGAGCGGCAGATGGGTGATGTCATAATTCATTATCTGCCTGACACTAGCAGTGTTAAAAATAGGAGGCAACCCAAGAGGAACGACGACATTACGGTCCATTTACCGCATTCATTGAGCGCCTCCACTAAATTCTCGCTGATAAATGACATCAAAACAAGTGGCTCCAGTTATATTGTCAAAAGCAAAAGGTTATTCCTCCAGGCCATATATCAACTAACTATTGAAACTAATGAAGTCATGCTCCTCCCCGTCCTAATAACGAACACTTAAAGCCTTTGTCGTCTTCATGATTTCGCCTCCTACACGCCATCCCACTCCATAAAGGATACTGGCTGCCATTACGTGTCTTATTGTGAACGAGCTACGAATTCACAAGTTAGAATTTCAAATAAACCTTGGTCTCTGTTTATTGTACAGAGGACTGTGCTGTTGACACCTTGAAGTGTAGAACGGCAGAAGGATACTAATACAACAAAGGAGGTGGAAACTTATTGCCCGTTTGGTGTGACGTTGATTTACTATCAACCATCTCATGAGGGAGGAGGAGGATGCCATGGCAATAAAACGATCCGCAAACACTACATTCTCTATGGCATTGATTACCACCTACGGGCATACGGAGCACGAAGCTGCGGTACTGAAACTTTCTCAAAAGTACCAAAATGCCGAAAGGGAGCAGGAGTATCTTCTTCTTAAGTCGAATGGAACGGATATCGTCGTCCTGATCCTGGAAGGATTAAAATACATTTTGCTTGTTTTCGATTTTTCTCGTTGGCTATTGTACCTATATACAATAAATTTTCATCACCAACAGTAGCACCAGTAACAATGATAGCTGAGTAGAAGAAGACAAAGATGCAAGGACACGAGGATTCGTGAATGCGAGGATGTGCTCGGGCGTTTTATGATTTATTTGTGCGGATGAAATGGAATTGCAATTCTCCGGAGTGGCGTTGTCGGTGGTTTATCGTTGTTTAAATTTAAAACAATGCGAGTTTTTGGATGAGTAACAATGTCCCCTTCCAAGGATGCATTCATTCGGAACGGAATGTTTATTTTGATTCCAATTCTACTCGAGTCTGGGTAATAAAGAGCGGTCTTGGGGCAAGAAAACGATTCGAGAATAATATCCTTGTGCAGCACTTTGTATTCCAAATTGTTTGAGTCTAATAGGAAAACAATTACCATGAATTGGATTAGATTTCCCATTCGAAGGTGAGGGGCGCTCGTGGACGATGAGAATCGATGTCATGGGGGAGACTGGATTCTTTGTTTATGGCATAAGTTTTAACTCTTTTAGAGCCCGAAATCGTCAGAGAACTTTACGAAAAGTTGTCGATTTCTATGAGCTCTCATAAAAGAGAATTTCTTGAACACAAGCCAGAAATGCCAGTGGCACAGAGGGAGTGGTTCCTTTGCACTTACTTTCCTGGTTTATTGGATGTTTCAGTCTTGTGTTTCAATCTTGTGCGCCTTATTCTCGCTGCATTCATCTGTTTGGTTTAAATATTAAAAGCGTGCCTTACTCTTGCTTGTGCATAGCTCCTATATCCAAATTCTCTAGGCTATAAGGTAACTTACTTAGCTTCTTCTTGATTAAGCTTGAATCAAAACTTTGATACAAGGAGTATTGAAAATATGAAAATCAAACAAACCGACACGTATGCTCACATAGAGGTACGAGCATGACTTGAAACACTTTAAATCGAATAAATTAGCTATTGTAGGCCTAAGCCTTCGGTAGCATGAAACTGTATCAAAGAACGAATGAAGTTCTCTTGGATAACAAACTTATTTACCGGCGTCTTTTCTGAAAGCTACTTAATAACCCACGTAGTAGGAAGGCAAAATATCCTTGGGGTGGGGCATTTGCCCGAGGATATGATCTTTCTGTGGTGATGAGCGTAAGAGCTGTGTCGACGAATTTTGTAATATCGTGAGTTGCCTTAGTCTAACTCCCCATTGGGGAATTATCCAATGGGTTATCAAATATGACTGTGTTCGTGTGTACGTAGGTTTGTATATTCGTGAGCTGTCTTTCGACTATAGCATCGCAAGAGTAGATAATGATATTGGCGCGGGTCCAATTTCTTTCGGCGCATAATGGCATAGTGTATTGGTGGTTTGCTGTTCATGATGAAAAGTTACTATAATTTCTTCATAAAATATTCTGCGTCTTACATAAGTATTTCGAGAACAGAAATTTGAAAGTAGGTAATTTATATAGACGAGTCGTACCCATGGATCTACTTCCTTTTTTATAAAACCAACTAGAAGCCACATTAAACGATGCTATAAGAATGGAAAAGGTCCAACAGCGTTTATGCAACTTTTAATATTGTTATTGGCGAGGTAGTTTGAGTGAAAATAGGGTTAACAAGTATTGTGTGGGTATCGTGGCTCAGTGTTTAGAGTGCTAGCTTCTGACAGTAATGACACCAATCTTTTTTAAAATTTGCTTTCCTTTTTGATAAAAGGAAAATGAGTCTTTTCCAATATACATAGGTGATTCACAGAAGCTTAAGCGCTGGTTCCAAACGAAGTAAAACCTATTAAAAAAGTGATCCTTATCGAGACTTCAATTTATAGTCAGTTTTTGTAGTCCGAGTCTGCAATCGACGCTGGCTTATCAAAGACGAGTGGCTTATTAGAGGCCTCGATAATGTGTCAAACCCGGCATAACCACCTTGCTCCCCGCAAGCTGGCGGCCTGTCTCCCCTGTTATTGTGCATGGTGCTCGACTCTATGCTCGAGGCTCGCAATGCCTTTGAAATTTGTGCTCAGGCCTATGGGGATGATGTTGCGTTTTTTCTGTCGGCTCATGTTAAGCACAGGCGGCGCTAATGTGATGTGATGACTGATGGACGAGTAATGAGCTGTCGGTTAATCGTCTTAAGGCTGATGTCGTTCTCTTCACAAGATGGAGGAAAAATACTGGCATGACTTGGCTGGTGCTAAAAGACATTCCCATTCCGATATCCAAGGAAGCTAATGTTGAGTCAAAAAAACACCAAAGTGCTGTCAGATTTTTGGCAATGCAAATGTGCATTGGATTCACACGTCATTGATAAGATCTCATATGCATCGGTTGTCTGGTGGAACAAGCTAACAAGCAAAAACTTCGTAGTTTCTTTCACCACTCTTCAAAGAACGGTTTGTCTCAGCTGCTCAGCCGTACGGAGGCTTTCCCAGCACGCCAGGCACTCCTCTAGATGCTATGGTTAATCTTCAGCAACTCGATATACAACTGCTATCGTATTGCGCTATAATTTTCATGGCGTCAGGACTAGCTCTGCGTCTGTAGTGACAGCTAAGTTGTGTCCAATCCTTTGACGAACTCCACGTTAGTGCATGAACTCAACACAATAAGTTCGAAACACTAAATCCATTAAGTATGGGTCCCAGGTCACTCTGGGATCCCAGATAATGAGATTTCTGATGAACTTGCTAGAATAGGCTTAGAGGAGAGTTTCTTAGGACCTGAACCCGCTTCAGGTCTACCTGCTTCCAAGGTCAAATCCTACATCAACGATTGGGTCTTTAACGCACACAATGACAGGTAAATCCACATTAGACCAAATTTTCAAACTGCGGAAGATCTTGGAGAAGACCCAAGAATTCCAAATCGATACATACCATCTATTTGTCGTGCACAGTGTGCATGGGGACGAGCTATATCGAGCCATATCTAATTTTACATTACTGCCAAACTCGTCAGATTGTGCAGGATGACAATGGAGAATGCTCCTGTAGGGCGGTAGTGAACTAACTGAGACCCTTGATGTTAAAGAAGGATTTAGACAAGGTGACGTGCTGTCATGTACCTTTTTCAACATCGTGCTTGAAAATATCATACTATAGTCAATGGCCTACACAAGAGGTACGATCTATTTCAAGTCCATGCAATTGGTTACGTACGCGGATGACATTGACGTAATTGGATGAGCATAGTGAGACGTCAGTGAAGCGTCGAAAAGTGTAGAGGCGTTGTATTCGAAGTTGTCAAGGATTTCGTCTGCTTTGGCTCACTAGGGACCGACGACAACAACACCTTCGCTGAGATCAAACGCAGAATTACTCTTGCCAACCGCTGTTTCTTTGGGCTCTAGAAGCAATTGAGAAGTAGAGCCTTCTCTCGAAAAACCAAGGTAGCACAATATAAATGACTGATCATCTCAGTCCTCCTTTACGGTGCAGAGGGCTGGACTTTAGCGAAAGCGGATGAGGATGCCCTTGGTCGCTTCGAGAGGAATCTTCTGCGTCCAATCCAATAGGCCATATAGAGCGACTGGACAACACAGCTCCGGCTCGAAGAGTCTTTGAATCCAACCCTGAGGGACGACGCAGCAGAGGATGACCGAATCGAAGGTGGCTCACACAGGTGGAAAGGGACCTTAATAAACTGGGCGTGCGACACTGGAAACAACTGGCAAAATATGGTACCAGCTGGAGGCGCTTGTTGGTTGAGGCAGACATCACATCGGACTGTAGCGCCATCTAAGAAGAAGAAGGAGCACAGCTTGAGTTCTTATAACGATGTCAGACGAATACTATGAAACTTACAAGTGAGTTGTAAAGACGTTTGAGTACAGCAATCTGTAAAATAATGCTGTTCCAACACAATAGTGCAGTTACGCCCATTTCATGGCTTGTTTGTAAATGTGCTACCAACAGTAGCATTTCAATGATACTAAAATTTGGCGCTTTCATACTCTTTGTTCCTTTTTTTTGTTTCGAAAATAGGAGGCATAAGTAAAATTAATTCTTTCGCAAAAAAATAGAATTTCCAAAAATACGTCAAAACAAAAGGGTACCAAATCATGTTGATCGATTTTTTTTTACTTGAAAACGGTGCTACCGACGTGAACGAGGTTATTTTTGGAAGTATCACATTCTATACAGTTGGTGAAACAATGGCTTTGTTTCGTGACAAGTTAAGACTTTAATGGCCCACCGACATGGTGTGATGTAACACCATTAGGCTTCGTCCTTTGGAGCTATGTTAAATATAGAGGGTACGTAAATGCTAAGCCAACATTTCATGCGAAAAGTTCTTAGTAGCCAAATACAACCGAAATTAGCAATCAACGGACTCATGTAACATGAATTCGATTTCTGAAATAACTTCAGTTTAGGTTGTATCCCTTTTATGGATACAAAATGTTGTCTTCTAAGAGATATTTTTAATTTATTGGAAAGGCTGTTGTGGCACAGAATTAAAGGGCGAATGCGGTAGTTGTAAAGCTATATGGATACGAGTTTTTGGCCAAAAGGTCACATCAATACAGTGGGCGACGTACGTTCTCAAAGAAATTCTGTGTTTTTGGAGCCAAATAGGACAAAAAGCGTCTGATGTCCAATTGGTCCTTTAAATCATCAATTGATCTTGAATACAATATGGTAAAAAATATCAACAAGGTGCCTTATGGTAAATGTTCACATTCTAAAGCAAATTCTGCAAAAGACCAGCGAGTTTCAAACTAATACGCACCAATTTTCATCGATTTCAAAGCCGCATACGGCAGCGTTCATCGCACAGAACCCTTTAAGGGGGTAGTCTCATGTAATTTTTTTTCTTATTTCCATAGTAAAACCTATTGAAAATATGCTGTGAAAATAAAAGACCGAAATTCCTAGTATTAAATAAGTTACAACTCATAGTCGCCTACGCGACCTGTCTGTCGCACGCCAGGTCTGCAGCTGCTACCTTTCTATTGTTGTCACCGGTCTTTTATACCTACGTACGCAGTTTCTGACGGTCAACTTTAGTACATTACCTACCTGTGTATATGCGGAATATTGTATATACATTTTTGTCGTGAATATATATGTATAAAATCATAGAACAAATTTAGCAGTACACTTTTGATGCTCTGTGTGTCAACATCAAACAGGAAAAAAAAATAAAAATGGATCGAAAATGCTCGAGAAGCTCCACAAGATATCCAGGGCAAAAAGAAAGAAAAAGGAGTTTTCGAGGGAATCAGTATACTGCTGAAATCGATACCGAGTTTGTGAGCACATCAGCTGAAAAATTAAAGGACAAGAGTGGTTTTGATGTACCGATTGACGAAGGTTTCCGCTACAGCAAAGCATGAGAGCAATGGCATGGCAGGGAAGAGTCAGACGAGTTTTTGGTGTGGTATGGAAATCACATTGAGCATTGTGAAACAAATCATGAAGGAAGTTCCGGTAAAATGGAAGTTGACAGTGTGATCGAAATGTTTCAACGGTCTGTCGAATACTTTAAGGTAAAATATAGTAAATACATTGAAGATGGTGACAGCAAAACATATAAAAAATTACTGGATGCCGATCCTGTGGTAGAAAAATAAGAGTGCGTCTTGCTCGTCAAAAAAAGAATGCATAGACGAGTGAAAGAAGCTAAAAAAACACATAACCAGCTTGGAAGAAGCTAAAAAAAAGAAGGCCAAAAATAATCAAAAAGATGCAGCATGGTAAAGTCATAAAATGTACATCGAAACAAAAATCATCCACCAGTGCTGCAATAAAGCAGTCGACTCTTGCATTGACCAATGCCATGATGGTTAAGCTAAGTACATACTATGGTTTGGCTATTTTGAGAAATCCAGATTCTCAAGAAGAATGAAGAATGAAGAAAGCAGTGTGGGCCACATACTATCATTATATTTCAACCGATGAAAACCCCCAGCACTCGTACTGCACCAATTGCATGGTGCAAGTATTTACAACATACGGCAGAGAATACAGAGGAAATTTACACACATTCTCCAGCATTCGATGAAGAAACAGCAAGTTTTTTGAAGACAATTTACGAAGATTTATCATCTGATGATCTGATACAAAGGTGCTTGGGAAAAAACACTTAGAACAACAACGAGTCGTTTAATAGTTGCATCTAGAACTTGGCTCGAAAGCATCATTTTGTTGGAAAAAAGACGCTGGAAATTGCTTCATGGACAGCTGCATGTATGTTTGATGAAGGATTTTCACCCATCCTTTAAATAATTAAAATTTTTGGTACGCGAATCGGCCGAAACGCCTACTCGTATGCTGAGGAGTACGATGAACGACGTGCAGAGCGATCCACGTTCGAGGTATCCAAAAAGGCAAAAACTTCCCTCAGGTCACAAAAACTGGCATAAAATGATGCGTATGAAGCCACCGAAGGGTTATTGTATGGTCCAGGCATAGCAGATTAGTGTAAGTATAAATTTTCCACGAAAATTCTGCTCTTTAAAGTTTAAACACATTTTTCTCGAAACATCATTTTCTAAGACTGTCCTAAAAAAAAAACTATTCCACCGATTGCTTTGAAATTCATATATGTTCTTCTACTCATAAATGGTTAATGGCCGTACCAAAATTGCTTATGTTCGAAAATATTTTCTTATTTTTTTAAACGATTTTCAACAAAAAAAAAACAAGATTTTTTTCTACAGATTTTTTTTAATGAAATTGATTAATTTTGGTATGGCCGATAGCGACAGACCTACTGAACAATAATCCATTCGATTTTTTAATTTCAGACAACATGAACAGCCGCTATTACCATGACCAGTGACCTGTTTTTTTCTTTGGTGTCTATTTTAATTTTAAAAAAAAATATATAAAAAATGTAAAATAAGAAAAAAAAAAATTATATAGTTTAAGATACAAATAAAAATATAAAAATATTAAAATGATTGAATTTTATTGTCTTATAAAAAAAATCCCTAAAAAGAGGTAGAATTTCCCACGAGACTACCCCTTTAATGCTAACACGCTTGAAAAAATGCGATGAAAACTGAAGGTAAATGAGAAGAAAACCAAGTACATGCTGTCGAGCAAAAGCCGATCCCTTACCAGCCAGTCTTGCTTTATAGAGTAGAAAACTGGACGATAATCAGGACGACAGAGCTGATTCGGTCTTACCTGCTAGGAAGGCGAATAGAGGAGAAGACAAAACCGCGAACATTATAAGTTGTACAAGCATATGGATGTAGTACAAAAAGCAAAGATCCGCCGACTACATTGGCACGGCCAAATTTAGCGCATGGTTACTAATGCTCCAGATAAGAGGGTCTTTGAATCCGAGTCTCCTGGTTCGAGAAGGAAAGGAAGACCGAAGCTCCAGTTTAAAGATCAAGTGAACGTGAATGCGGGACAAGTTGTTTTGGATAACTGGAAACTGCAAGCCTTTCAGATTGGAGAGTCAGCTTTGAATTTGATCACAATAGTACAATATACCAGATGACTCAATTGAACTACAACCAGTTTCAGAACGCTGTATTCCGAAATCGTCTGTGATAGTAATAAGGTTTATTGGTTATATACCTGGAGAAGCATTTGCATTAAAAAGTCGAAAGTGGCTACCTCTGAAGCAAGCCAGCACCTCGATGTCAATAAGGTTTTCTTGTCTTATTCCATACCACGTTACAGGAAACTACATCAGCCTGGAATTGAACAAGATCTTTGAACGAGTGGCAGGAAAATAGCTGCAGAAGATACAAAAGACAACCCTTCAACAGATATTGAAATATGAACTCAAATTAAAGGGTTATAAGTCCCAAAAAGGAGAAAATCTTTCGATTGCTGAAAAAGGGGTCCAGTTGCCGAGTCCTTTGTTCTTTGATGAGCAAGACTGCTCCTACTATATGTGGGCTCATTATGTTTCTTTTTTGTGTAAGTTTCGGAAGTTTTATTACCATCTCTAAGTAGACAAAAAAAGATTCAAAGGACTCTTCCTGAAGTTAAGACTATTAGCAAATAATAGTATTCCGGTCAATAAGGAGGATCCAAAGAAGGACGTTTGGCAGTCTTACTACAATATTAAGCTCTCGTGCCATAAATTTGCTTGTTTTTGATTGCTAACTCGAATGGATCATTATCAGATAAAACAGCTTTTATGGACGTGGCACCAAATATCTTTGACTTTGCCGCCTTTCATTATCTCGGATCTCAGCTGATAGGATAAATCAATAAAGTAGCGATTAAATGAGAAAAAGACTACGAGTAACTATGAACTAATTAGCGCCATAATTCAAATCAAACTTTGCCGCTCCACTAAGTGAAATATCTCGCACATTTATATTTACAGCCACATCTGCTACCCGAAACTTAATTCTGATTACTCGCACTGCCAGAGGGAAGTGCTCGTATACTGAGAGACAGCCGACTGGCGGAGTAATTAATTTTCTTTCAGACGTGCTGCAAGGACATTAAACAATTCAACATAAAATCTTCGTGGTACTATCCAGAGCCAGATAAAGTTATTCATACTAGGTAAATGATATTTCGGAGGTGGCAAGTTGAAAGTGACATTAAAATGTCCTGCGAACAACAGGATGAATGCAAACTTACCGTAATATCCAGACATATCCATTGGCACTACTTGGATGAGACGGTAGCTTTTAACTAATTCCCGTAGAAATAACTGCGACAGATAAAATAGCAGGACGAGGTGCGGATTGTCTGTTAAGACGCCATCAGCAACGGCACTGCAATAAAAGAGAGAAATATCTAAATTTAGCAAAGAAATGAACGAAGGATGAGCGATAAATATGCGGATGAATGTGTAGAAGATTTATGCACGTGATAAAAGGCCATGAAGGAGAGACTTAGTTCGGCAGTTATGAGCAATGCACTACAAACTTGCATGGAGGCGTCACCAAGGACGATGAATAGATGATAATGATGCCTGGCGGCAAAAGGATATTTCGCGACGATGCTTTTATAAACTTTCCATGCACGGTTGACAGAAATAGAAGAGGATTCGAGCGGAGAGGTAGTTGAGAAATGGGATCCGAGAAATATTTAATAGAATTCCGAAAGCGGAATTGTGTAAGCGGAGTCCTTGAAGAGGTTCTTAATTATTCACACTTGGTGTAATGGGTCCTTTCGCAACCGACGGTCTAATGCAACATCCAACGTCACTTTTCAGTCCAATTAAGTGTTAATTTTTTTTGTTGCACAGTCGGAATATAACGCTTTAAGATGTCTGTCATATGAGGTGCCTTAAAGTTATTTACTATTGTGGTTTGCACTTTTTTAATTCGTCAAGGGTGTGTTCAAAAAGTAAGAGGAATTTAAAAATTGAGCAGTTTGTATTTAACATTTTCGGCAAAGAGTATCTGCAGAAGTTTAATTTTATTGTTATTCAAAATATAGTGAATTTAATAGAATACCAAAACGAAAAATGTTAATGTTGACAGTGGGAGTAGGAACACCAATGCCTAAAACGTTTTTTGACTTTCTTTTTTCTATTTGTTTCATTATTAATACATGCATCTCCCAGCTCGGATCGCCAGTCGTAAGAGGCGACTAATTTACTAATTACTACTGGACCTTTACCCCATGACAGAAAATGACAAACCTCATCACCATCCCTACAAAAATACACCATTACAACATCACACTTAAAAGATAAAGATGTGAAGGACGAATAATTCGACAATTTCTTATCCTTCGACGTGAAATTTATGAACGATAATAATCTAATGACAATAAATTTCGCCAGCTCAAACCACATCATTCAAATACAAGAGTTACACAAGGCTACCTGGATATCACCGGATGGAGTAAAATGCAACCAAATTGACAATTTCCTGATAGATAGAAGATACCATACCACCACACCACGTGCTTGTAGGCAGCGCCAATACCAGGACCAAATTAATAACTGGATTGCCCTTCTAGGTTGCATGAAAGCTAACGACGAAGTAAGACAAGTATAAGCAGTATGGTCGGCAATAAAAAGTGTTGAAGCAGCAGAAAACAAACTAGGTCTTGCAATAGATTCCCAAAAGCAAGCTTTCGAAAAACTAATAGCCCTTAGGGTTCTAAGACCTTAAGCCCTAGAAAATACTTAAGCGAATCACACGAAAGGACATCAGCCGTCTCTTTTGGTAATGGCAAATGGAAAATTTTATTAGAATTCATAATATAAAGTGTTTTTCAATAAACGGGGGTAAATTTTGGCGGGCCCATGTTGTTTCGGTGACATCCGTCAAATCTGTTGCTTGTTATTCAGTTACTGATGCCAAGTCACCATGGTAAGCTACACGATTGAACAGCACGTTCAAATGATAAAACTTTATTATCAGAATGACTCGCAGTCTCACAGTCGACTCTTCAACGTTTGGTCCAAATTTCAGACGTTCGGTAATCAACCAGCCAACATTCGTTAAAGAAACATAAAATCGGCCAAGAACATCGCCGCGGTCCGTGAAAGCTTACAGCAGAACTCGAGGCAGTCGATTCCTCGTTGTGCACAAGACCGAGTTCTTTCGCAGACTTGATCTTGGCAAATTTTACTTCGGGACTTGGACCTACACCCGTACAAGATATAACTGACCCAGGAGTTCAAAGGAGTTCAAAGTTCATGACCATAGACAACGCCGTTTGTTCGCTGACTGGGCTTCGGGGCGTTCGGAAGAAGACCCCAATTTTGGCCAATAAATATTTTTAGCGACAAGGCGCATTTTTGGATGAATGGCTGTGCTAATAAGCAAAAGTGCCGTTTTGAGGTTCACCAGGCGACAATGTATCCTCAAAAAGTTATCGTTTGGTGTGAATTATGGGTCGGCGGCGTGATTGGTCCGTACTTTTTCGAAAAGGATGTTGGCGAGGTCATGCGATCTAGACTTTTTCTTGTGGGGTTTCCTGAAGTCGCAGGTCTATACCAATAAACCATAATCGACCGGTGCCCTTAAGGTGAAAATAGCACAGGCCATCGCTCAAACCCGCCGGATCTAGTCTAGAAGAGCCATTGAAAAATGAACCACCCGGATATGTGCCACCCTACGAAGCCAAAACGAGTATTTGAACGAAAGCATACTCCATACATAATAGCATATATGAGCCTTTCAAATAAATAAAGAATTTTGTTAATACCTCAAACACAGTTTGTTTTATTCTATTTCAACATCTACCCGGCCCTATTGAAAAACGAATGGACATTAGAACGAATGGACAGTGGACGAACAGTCAAAATAAAAATGAGTGGAAGACCCGAGGGAAACTCCCATGAAGGCCGTACCGTAGATATGAGGACAACAAGGATGGGCTCGTCTATGTCTATGTAAAAATGGAATAAACACACTCGTGACAGTGAGGCAAGGCGAAGGGTTGATAACGTGGCTCCAAACTCCGATTTCTAAATGGCTACTAATGATAATACATTAATAATTGTTCCAAGGTTCTGAGGAAGATCGTTGTTTGAAACAACAATTTTAAAAACTGGTGTTGACCTTGTGATCAATAGCCTTGTGGAACTGTAAATTACTACAATATTCCCTATTTCTTTGACACCAACAACGTTGAGCTTCTCACAACAGATCCTTATGGGACCCTGCATTCAGTTTTTGTGGAAGGTATTTTAAAATCTTACCAACTATTCCAAATTCATTCAATGTGGTCAAAGTATTACTCCAAGCAATGGTAAAATGAATCGAAAACCCTCTCAGCCCTCACTCCTAAGTTCGTAAGTTAGATAAGGGTTAGCTAGGGCATCTTTTGGAGTTCAGACGTGTATCATGCTAAGATGAACCTGAGAACTGCCTGAGGCCTGTTCGGCTTGATGAAGTTGGGGCATACACAGTGAGCGAGGTGGGGAAGCCCAATCGCTGAACGATGTAATCAGCTGGATGACCACTGAGAATGAAAGACATGACTGCTAGCCAACCTGACTTTAAGACTATATCTAAGCAGCTTAGGATAGATTAAACTTAACCATATCGTTTGGCCTTGAGAAGAGCGCAGTAAATCTGCTTTTGTATCCCCCGAGTTGTGTATTCTCAGGCTAAACAAATGCAAACAAAGCCTTCTTAAAGTCAGGGTGGAGTTTGTCGACATGCTTTCATACATGTTTCATACAAACTGACTGTCCATAGTCATACCCAAGTCCTGAAAGCTTTGGACAATCTCTAGTTGCTTATTTTAATGCCTTATTCATGGTTCACGACAATAAATCATTTTTGTTTTGAACAGGTTTTTAGGCCAATCATCAGTTGAGCTCATCTTGCATGGTGTTGAAATATTTATTTTGGTCAAATTGTTTAACACCCCAAGTAACTCATTTGTGCAGTGGATGAACACAAGGGGACTTAGCTTCGATCCTTGTGGAACCCCATATTTACCTGCTTTCTTACCGCTGTATGTTTTCTTAATTTTAACCTTTTGTGCCAATCAGCTAAGTTTTTTCGAATTCAAAGTGGCGGTATCAGCTTTACTTGGTTCAGTATGTCGAGTGCTTTAGTGAAGTTCATGAAAACTAGTAGGACATGATCAAGTTTTTATCAAAACTCTCATTCTTTTTCTGAAATCCAAAGTGAATCAGAATTTATGCCACAAGATCAAATGATCAATCTGAATAGATTGTAAAAAAAAATTTCATTGGAAAACTGAAAATTCCCGATATTTTTTAACAAATTTCATCTGTTTTAAGGCTTCACATGGAACTCGAGTATTGGGTTGGTTCTGGCCCTGACGTGATATATCGCACGAAAAGAGCTTCAAGTTGTCCTTATAGCAAATGCTTGGAAAACACGTGTGTATTCCATAAATCTACAACCACACGGCGTCATTAACGACCAAAGGACCGGGTTTTCTAACATCTAGGTTAAAGCAATTCACGCTCACAAAAGTTGTCCAAACTTAATCAAATTACGTGAATCTTTAATGCACATTTTATGGCACAACCCTTCATCCCCCGTGTATCGTGTTCAACTGCAATTCAGCCGAAAGGACTTTTTGTTTTAATTTCGTTCTTTCTACGTCCTCAAATGTTTTAATTTATTCCTTTGGTTTCTTCAACCCTCCTGGATGGGGAGGAGGTCATTTGCAAAACAATTTTCTAGGATACATACATCCAGTAGGGCTTTTTTCCACCACATCAATTGTATAAAAACCGAAATTAGAAAACATATTTCACCGGCAAGGATGCTGTCCATTTGTTTTCCTTTCATTCCATTTCTTTCGTTTCCTTCCACCTTTCCAGCAGGCCGCCAATCAGGACAACTGGTGGCAGGTAGGCAGTCGGGCTCACTGGTTTTGGATGAACACTTAATCGTAATGGATTCTCCGGCGGCCAAATGGTGGAGAGGTGATAATTTAAAGGGGATTTTTGGATGTTTACTTTGCAACACCCCGGGCAGTGGCAAATCTATGGCGTCAACCCTCAAGACATTGTTGGTAATCGAGCGAATGATAGTTACCCAAATGACTTGTTTATTCTCGGTGTCAAGTGTTGGGCGTTCTCTGTTTATGGGAAGACGACAAGAGCAGACAAGGGTCCGACTCATATACTCCCAAGCAAAAGGGGGAATGGGAGGACTGGGCTATTCAAACTTTAAAGGTTAATTTTTGACTTTGTCGTTTATTTTTTTGTAGCCATTTTTGAAAGGATGGGTTTTCTTCCTTTTCCCCTGTACTCTTTGTCCTGGAATTGTGCACCTCATTCCGTGAGGATTATAAAGTTCTATTTTAGGCTTTTCTCAACAATTACTTTTAATTTGTTTGCTCTCTCGATTGCAATTCTTCGGCCAAGTGTCCTTTCGCGGGCAATTCCAATTTCTTGGATAGTGAAAAGCCAAAAGGCATTACACTCAATCCTATTGAAGCCAAGTGGATTAATGTTATGAGTGAAACCTTGTTCATCGTTGAAATTAAAGTTTTCTTTTCGTAGAAATTATTCAAAGGGAGATGGAAGGATTTCTGAGGCTGGGACAGAATGTCAGTTTTAATTATGAAAACTTTGCGAGGATTAAGTTGGGTAATGGGTTTGTTAATCAAGTGAAAGGCTATGGCTTTGAAGACTGTTTTCATTAAAGTAATTGAGTGAGGCAGGCAGGGGAGGGACTATGGGTGTTGGGACTACATTTGTGATTGTCGTTGTTAAATTTTTTTAAATTGAGTGTGAACTATGGATAAGGTGAAGATCAAATTGTGAACTCTTAAATTGATACCAGCTTATTTCGAGCTTTGACCTTGTTCATAAAAAAGAAGAAGGTTGGTGCCCCTATAATAGCAAATGCGTCTCGCACAATTATTGATGATAGTAGCCCTGTTTGAATTCGGGTATACGAATTTATGTATTCCCTAGGAACAGGTCATGCTGCCTATAATACTTTCTACTACACGATTATGCGATAGGGGAAGTCTTACAATCATGGGAAAAGGTATTGAAAGCCTTTCGTAAATTTATTATGCAAAGGTATAGTGTCGCCATCTATATTTAAAGCTCCATTTTGTTATCTAAATGGCCTTTATGGAAATCTGCAAATTGGCATTTTATGCCGCAATATATTAAGTGTCGTCCAACAAGGAGTATAATTTTAAATTTTCTGTTATTATGGAACTATCAACATTCGTCTATCAAATCGATTAGGTTCGACGAGCAAACACTAGAAGGTTGTATAATATAGAATATAAACAAAAAATGCATAACGTGCGGATGTAATAAAAATCTAATAGAAAAACGGTGAAAAATCGCGGAAATATATAAAGTTCGTTCTGCGTTTGGTCCTTATGAAGCACCTTCTCGCACAGGTATATTGAATTCAATCGATAAATTTGAACGTTTTGATCAAGCAAGTGATTTGAAGATTTCAGTTCGTTTTCGTCAGCCAAGGTCAGTTGGAAATTTCGCTGATAGTATGATTGAATGAATACCCAAGATTGTCAGCTTCGATATGATCACAGGTTTAAAAATTTTCAAAGCACCTTGCACCGCATTTTGTAAAAGATGTCATATGCGCTTTACATCCAGCACAAAACAATACTTTCTGTGATTGGAGGCTCCATTGATAGTAACATGTTTTCATGGTTATCTTTGAAAAAATAGAGGTCAACGATTCAGTCGGAAGTTAAAAAACAAACAGTGCATTTTTCCGGATACGTTGGCATCTCTTGTATTACCGTAGGTTGCTCATCGGACCTAATACAGCAGTTTTGTTTATTAACGTACCTAGAAATGAGCTTTGTCGCTTTTTCCTGCTTTTATAAGGAACACTCAATGAAAGATAAACGCTAAGGTATGCTGTGGCAGGTCGTTTGTCATTAGTTCTTGTATGAGCTGTATTTTGTAAGGTTTTGGACCAAGGTCCTTGTGTAAAATTGTTCATATAGTCGAGCAATCCCAGCTACTGCGAAGGTTGACATTGGTAAAGCAGCAATATTTTTGTTTGTACGAAATCTACGCATACGAATAGGTGGATTGATGTCCAGTATCGTAAAATTGGTACTAAATTTGGTTACCAAGGCTTGAATTGCTTGATCAGTAACAAGAACATGTTCAAAGGCGCACGAACTTTGGTAGTTAAATTTTATAACCTTTACCATTATGATAGGATATTAGACTTTTGATACTAACACATGTCGCGTGTCAAATGTTAACTAACAAAAGAGGAAACTGAAAAACCAAATAGCAATAATATCACCCTTTAGTTTTGATGAGAGTAACTTGTCTGTTAATTCCTTTCCAAAATATTTTCTTAATTCCGTTGGTATCAGGTAAATTCTTGTGGCTTCGTCATTTTTAAGCCGAATTCTTGCTATGTGGATAATGCCTTTTTTCCAATGCTGCTTGCTCTCCCTATACATTACGGGGCTGCAACTCTTTTGTTGTCTGAAACGAGCTTCCTCTTATCAATTCTGATTTGGCCTGGTGTTCTTTTCGTACAGCGTTTAGCCCCGCATACATTGCTTTTGCATTTTTAGCCGCACATTCTTCCTGAATGTGAGCAAACTGTTTCCCTTGCCATTGTGTCTTCCTTTCATATAGGGTGTGATATCTTTTTCCCTCGCATACTCGGTCGAACCTAGACTTTCCTTCGGAAGCTTTGCAATAGCCGACCTTATTTTTCACTGCTTCCTTTTCAAGACTTTTTATTGTTGACCATACTCGTACTGCTACTATCAATCTTCGTCGCTGATTTCTATACCATCTAGTAGGGCATAGAGTATTGACGTTGCACACTTCTAACTTTTAACTTTTCAACGTAAGATTTTTTCATATATTTCTGTTTTCCGTTTCTATGAATTTGGATTCTGCTTTCAATGTTGGTCATGGTTAGGATGTTGTCTGAATCGTAATTCGTCTCTAGGTATGCTTAAACATCTGATACGTTGCTATGTCTATCAGAAATTAATCAATTTTGCGCATTACTCGATCCGCTGATATGCAGATAGCCTTGTGTATTACCTTTGAATGTTGTAGTTTCTACGACCATGTTTTCTGAGCTGGCGAAATGTCCTAAGACTAAGACCATTATCGTTTGATGAGCTTTGAGACTTTCTTCTCCTATTGTTGACCTGTGTATCGCTTCTTTTCCAATTTTCGCGTTGAAGTCCCCGAGTACGATTTTCACGTCGAATTTTTATTGTAAAATATTTCATCCATTGTTTCATAAAATCCGTTTTTTAACTCTTCATCTTCCGTACGACAGTGTACGTTCAGAAGTAAAGGTTGTTTTTTTAGAGGTATACAAATTCAATATGAGATAAAATACTTGAACCTAAAGTCACTGTCTATGCCCTAGCTTTATTTAATAGCTAGTTCTATGCCAATTAATATTATCCAATCGTGAAGTCCAATTTTTGACAACAACCGGGGCCTTATATCAGCAATAGCCCGTTGAATGCTGACTTCCAAACCGTCTAATGTTTCTGGTTCATCGGCATAGTGACTTCACATACCCTCAAGGAAAGTAATCTAAAAGTGTGAAATCACAGGATCGTGGAGGGCAGTTCACAGATCCATTATGAGAATTTATGCGGAAAATGTTTCCCTAATAAATTGATGGTGTCGTGCGCCGTGTGGCATGTTGCGCCATCTTGTTGAAAATAAAGCTCTGTCACGTCAATGCCATTCAACTGAGGAACGAAGAAGTCAGAAATCATGTTTTTATAGTGCTTCACTGACGGTAAATCTTTTATTTTTTATAGAGTTCAGAGATACACTCTTATGGTGTTTGTCACACAACCTGGACGGGGTGCAAATGGTTTGTGTCGGAGATGTTCGTTTACTACTCTCCGGGGGTGGTTGCCCTAGATAGGAGTCGAGAGATTGGACTGAATTTTTCGTGTTGGTTGTAGTTCACAGTAACTTTTTTTTTTGTTTCCATGTCATTAAAGTGTTATATTGGAAATGCACATCCAGAGTATGAATTTTGAAGTGGTCTTATGTTTCGAGTTTTATGCCTTCGTCAGCATTTTTTTTTTGATTATCTCTTTAGGCGGACATCATTCATAAAGAAATATGGGCCGATAAGCCCCTTAAGTACACCAAACGGTGAGTTTTAATGGTTGTACAGGCGTCTCGATAAAGGCTTCCGGGTTTTCTTCACTCCAAATTCGGCAATTTTGCTTCCATTTAACCAAAAATGGGTCTCTTTAAATAACAAAATTTTGCGTTGAACATGCGGATCAAGGTGAATCATGTTTTCGGCTCATTTGCAGAACCTACGACGCGTATTATGGTCGCGCGACTTAAACACTTACACAAGCTGGATCTTATTGGCTTTAAGCCAAGATCTTTCCGTAAAATCTTCTGCAAAGTGGATGGGTATAGCTCCAATTACTGTGCATGATTTTAAATTCATTACAATTCATTATATAGTCTAAGTCTATTATGGTCTTGGCTTATGGCCGTAAGTATAATGAATTGTAATGAATTTAAAATCGAAATAAAGGTCAAATACTACTACTGTGCATGACCGACTCATTGGAATTCTCCTCAACACTGGGCTCCACAACAGCAATAACTTATTCTCTTCGCACTTTTTGTCGTCTTTGGGGATGCGTATTATCTGCTAGAGTGCATGTGGTGCGAAAACGATTTATCGTGCTTAGATGGAGGATATTATCCACCGTAAAATGGACGTACATAGCGCACGATAAGTGTAGCGAACTTAACCATGGTTTTCAAAATAAGTTTGCATTACTTGCATGTATTGTTTTGCCATGAACCTATTCACTGTGAAATGGCAAAACGTGCTAACTACAAATCAACTTTCAAGTGTAAAATTTATAGTCTGTGGAAGGTATGATGGCAGTTTAAAAAACAAACCTCTAAAAATAACACCATTCACATATTAAGTTGTACCACATGTAATGTCCGATTTTTCACTTAGTCCTCAATTAGAAGCTGTCGAGTGAATGTTTGTACAACACAGTGATTTTTTTTATAAGATAAAGTATGTGTGTTTGATCTGTGCGACTTTTAGGGTCCGTTGTAAGTACAGTTATTTTTTTCTATGAATTTTTATATCACGCTGTCGACGCTTCAATTTCGTATTCTTTTCCTTTACGTGCTCAAACTTAGCATAATGCATCTCTGGCAGCGGTGAACGAACGCACCATTCGGCGTTGGTTTGGTAAATTCCGTTTCGTTCCGTTCGGGAGATCTAAGCATTGAAAACGAACCGCGTGGGAAACCGGAAAAGGTAACTGACGCCATTTTACGAGAAACGATGGATGCAGACTCAACAAAGACGGTGCGGGACATTGCACACAACATGAGAGTATCCTCCATGACAATAAGTCGGGAGCTATGTATCTCAGATAGGAAAAGGGGAAAAACTCGACAAGTGGGTACCCCATGAATTGAACGAGGCCCAAAAACTACGCCGTTTAGAATCCTGTGCATCGCTGAGTCTAAGGCACCAAAATGCACCGTTTTTGCACATCACATTTGATGAAAAGTGGATTTTGTATAAAAGTTTGGGGGAGCGGTTGAATAGGAAGAAAACCCAAAGCACACAAAGGTTATGGTGACAATCTGGTGGACATCGAATCCATTTTTCATTTCATCAATCAGGGGAACGATAAATGCAGTCAAATATTGTGAGAAAATCGACATAATGCATACGAAATTGGCTGAAAAGCAGCCTGCATTGGTCAATAGGCATGGTCCGATCCTGTTGCATGACAATGCTAGACCCCATACCTCAAACGTAACGGTGTAAAAGCTGCTAAAGTTGAGATTCGAAATTCTTCCGCATCCACCGTACTCTTCTCCAACGGATTATCATCTTTTCCACAGTCTGGCGTCATTTTGTCGTCAAAATGTGTTCTGAAACCGAACAGAGGTCATGAAGCCTTTGAGCCTTAAAACGTCAAAAAATCAAGCCTTCTATAAAAAAAAAGAATAATGGATCTTGAATCACGGTGGAAGAAGGTTATAGATGTCAATGGTTCATATTTCGACTAAATAAAATTTTATAAAAAAGAAATATTGACTTTTAATTGATTGTTTTACAAAGAAATCGGCCATTTCGTGTGGTACAACCTAATAGTTATAGCAGGGACAATAAGTTTGGCCATCGACATTCGGTCTGCGCGATATTTTTGCTGATGAAGAATCTGCCACAAACGGAAGTATAGCCGTCTTTAACCTTTGTTCCATTTGAAGGTCGTACTTCTTGTACCGCTGCTATGTTCAATTTATACTTAATAATTTCATTGAGTGCTGTTTAGATAACACCCGGTCTGTACAAGCTACATACGTTCTACGAGCCTATCCTTTATTTTTGTCAACTTATTTTTCTGGATGATCTCCCTTGGAGAGTTCCCACCCAGAGATCCTTTCAGGCAACTACAGTAGTTTACCTTCAAAATATTTGACTCAAAGCAGACCAGCCATATTTAACACCCTAATGGGTCAATTATTTTTGACATCGTTTTAAGTGTAGTGTTGTTGTGGCTTATTGTTGTAGTGATGTAATTGTACATTCCGCAGACTCATGAGCGTTTTTTTCAAGAGATAAAGAATTAGGAATTTAGAGCGTCTTACTACTGGCACCCCGAGCCGCGGGGTGGACGCCCGTATGGATCACTAAAACGTGGTCGTGGTCGTGGTTGACACTTAACGAAAAGAATAAAATTTAAAGAAGAAATGGCAACCAATCTTGTATCATCCAAAATAACAACTTTTACACACCTTTGCAACTTTTCTGTTATTTTTGACAATTAAAAACCAAGTGCCTTAAAAATCACATATACAACAAGGTGATTATGCAGTGGCACTTCCCCGGGCCAGATGTTTGGTCGTTAAAAAAATAGTTTTTGGACCTTAAGTCGCTTGACTTAATAGCCCTGGATTTTTATTGACGATTTGTGGAATAAAAGACAGTGCAGAAATTGAGGAAAATATTCATCACAGTAGAGCTTACCTAAAACTACATTTCCTTGCTTGTGACATATAATTATGTTTTGATCGAAGATTTTTTTTGTTGAAATATTGGAAAACTACATAGCATGCACAACTCAGGAAGGTAATCACTGACGAAAAGTCACGATTGCTAACAGTTAATAAATCCATTGGTTCCGGAAGAACAAAAAGCAACAGACCAAACTGCCCTCTTCCGTCCCCATTACCCTATTTTATTACAACCCAATTCAAGGCCAATTACTGTTGACAAATGAGCCCCAATATTGCGTGTACAGCAATGTAATTACCAATCGAGCAACATTCATTGGGAGTGGTAATTCAATTGAAGTTGACTTCAAGCACGAACTTCAATCCTGCCTACCGGAAAATCCCTAAAAAATGGTTCTTAATCCTTCGCACCAACACATCCATCCCCTACAGTTGGGTATCTCTAATTTCCGGATTTCCCCAAAACTCACTCGAATGAACAGAAACAATTCATTCACTAATTCATTCAACACACTTCCAGACTTGTTGACGGCAAGGTCCATAAAACCTCGATTCTGACAGCTGGCATCGCAATGGCAAGCACATATGTACGTACTCGTATATCCTGATCCAGGAATATCCTTTATTTGAACAAGGTATCATTGAAAAAAGGAAGTAATGTTGCCATTACTTCTACACATTCGCTCGTGCGTTAAATATTTAATTGGAGTCGCTTTCCGCCCCCCACAATCGGTTCGATTTTTTTTCTTCGGTTTCGGTGTAGATAGCTCTGAAAATGTTGTCCCAGGGAATCATTTGGTTAGTACTGTTAATCCCGTTTCGCTACAGACAAATTACAGTCTAACCAAGATTGAGACGAAAAAGGATTCTACGCATCGTACGATGGTGGATTTTGGAACTGAAATACACTCAAGGGCATCGGTTAATGCCTGCAATTAAGGGAGATGTTTAATTAGATACATTTCGGGATGATATGCAATTTAATTAAGAAGACGACTAATTAATGGACCAGAGAAGCAGGAACCTTCGAGTCTAGTCTTGCCTCGGGCAAGCGGAAATGGTGCGTGGATCCATCGGGAATAGCAAAGTAAGTAGATACGCAGCCGATGAAAGTGATGTTAGATTATGCGACCTTGGATAGAGTACTTCCCAGATGGCTCTTAATTACGGCTGATGATCAAGTTGCAAGGTGCAGCTTCCTTTAAGTGCACTTCCATCGCCCGAAGTCAACAAGTGAAGGAGGCGCCTTATAGCTCCCTACATCCCTTTGCAAGTAGACTGAAAGCACGCAGTTTAAGTTTGAAGGACTCTCGTTACACCAGTCTATAAACCTCTACATACCATATAGGTATGCAGGAGAACGATTGGAATAAGATTGCAATCAAGGTAACCAGGTCAAGGACTCGCTGACTCTGTGTCCTTTTTCCCAGAACACAAACTGAATTAACTATTCACTTTCCGTCCTTTAGTGCCCCACGCACACAACGTGTACGTATTTACGGATGAAGTAAAGTGAATCCTTGCGTGCGTTGAGATTTTGATGGATCTCTCCCGCCGCCGTCGACGTCTTTCACTGTGTCGCTGATTTGCATAAACGCGGAATGGAGTCCTTGTTCAGAGAAGTAATCTTTTCTTTTTTTGTTTTCAGACTTCAATGGCTTTGGCAGCTACGTTCTCGACGTTCATCTGGTTCGGATGGGGTGAGGAAAGGATTCGAAAATGTACACATGACTGAAGAGCTACTACGGCATGGCAAATGAACGCACTTTCAATCCGGATGCGTCGTATTCCGAGAATGAATGTGTAACTGATTGTGTCAGTGGATGCGAATGGGAATTGAGAACAGCACTTACCTTTTGACTTGAGGCATGATTATCTGCACCGTATGCTTGCAGGCCTCCACACAGGATCGTCGTAGTTTTCTGATTTTCTCGCGTAATTCGGGGCAGTCTTTTGATTGGCCAACATGGATGAGCATGTCTCGGAACAGCGCCACTTGGCTGTTGATTTCAACGATGAGCTGCAAGAGAATAAGTGTGATTAAAGGATGCTTTTTAGATTTGCATAATGTTCATTTAGGTTGAGAATCACTTAGAGTAGTTTGAGAGGTGTGCCTGACGAGTAATGGCTCGTATACATATACAACTCGCCCGTTAGGCTCGTTTTGAATGAGGGTTCTCCAGCCTTGAGTGTATCTGGATTAAAGGAAAGTGGTGTTGATTTTTAATGCAGAATTATTAACGAATTCAGTCGTCTCAAAGGCTATCCAATCAGAATGACTTCAAATGATGAAACTTCACATAAACGTTGCCCTTGAGTCTAGGACTATGAGCGAAATTCCATCGCACATTGCTGATTTGCGCTAAAAATTTTCTGAATATAGTTTCGAAAATATTTTTGCAGAAAGTAGTGAGAATTGTCGATTTTTGAAAAGGATTCTTTCGGCTCTGCCGACAATAGTCACTTTTTTGATGAATTTTTTCATCACACTTTCGAATAATATTTACTAACCGATTTTTCTAGTCTATGAATCGTGGTTTGAGTGGTTCCGTGCAGGGACGGGTTAAGAATATCCCTGCAGCGATACCTCTCGCTTGTCGTAAAAGGCGACTAAAACAAAGGTAAACAAAAATCACATCTAGGCAATTTTGAAAACACCAAGGTGAGCCTAGGGACACATATACCACCATTAAACTGCCCCACAAGTATGCATGTATACTATAATCAGTGGGCTGACACGACTGGAGATCACCGGTGTTGTAAGAGTAAGATCAAACAAAAAAATCTGGAGCATGCCCGTGTCACAAAAAAAAAAAAAAAAAAGAAAAAACGGCAGGCCGAAAAACAATTGATGCAAAAACACCAGCATTTGATTGGCCTCAGCGATGAAGTAATCCCAAACCGGGAAGCCTGCCGCTACTTTCTGAGGTCAAACCGGCGGACCCCACAAGCGGACCAGTAGGAATGCAGTTAAGTGGGAAGGTTATGGTCCTACACTTCTGACCATAACAACGCCGGAAAAAGGAAAAGAAGAAGAAGAAGAAGAAGATGAATCGTTGTTTGAGTGGTGCCGTGACTTTATTTTTACCATAATCCCAAAGGAAAAAGTTTAATTGTGTTAAATCGCACCATTTCGAGAAATTACACGTCTAAGAAATTCATCACGCAATCGGGCAATAATTTCATTAGCTGTTTGGCACGTGGCATCATCCTGCGAAACTGAGCGTCATTCACATACACAGTACACATTTTAGGCAAAAATAGGATAAACATCGTTCGGTAACCCATTCTGGAAGGGTCGCACCGGAATGTTAAGAAACTAAGAATGATTGATGAAAAGATTTATTTTAGCAAATTGTTCGACTCTTATTTTTTACTTATCGAAAGTCATAACAGTAATAGCTGAATATTGACAGTTTAACAATGGCGCAAAATTAAAAAAAAACACCTCTTGTTGGATAGCTCCCTAATACATTTTATTGTATATTTGACTTCCTCAGAATAACATAGCACAAAGGCATGTTTTCTAACACAATAATTACAATTCGAGAAATGACAAAACTCCCTTTTCCTATTCCCAATTCCCATTTTCATCTTAGAATTCTATACACACAGCCTTCGCTCGATTGTCGGTTCACCTTTTCCTCCGTCGTTTCAGGCGTTATTCCCAGGAGACTTATCCAAAAGTTTCAAAATCTCAGCATATAAGAAAAAAAACATCCAAGACCGCTGGCATTCAGGTTACTAGGATGTCCCTATTCAGTGATTCTAGGTAGGTATTACGACCTAACCAAAATGTGGAATACTCGTATGTTGTCATGCCAAGAAATTATGTTTTCTTGTCTTGGCTCGTAAGGTGGTCGTTTTTCCTTTAATGCTAGGCTCAGACGGATTAGCAACTCATTATACATACATCACTCTGAGATGGTAGCACCAGATGCGCAGCATTAGTTTCAGTTTCAGATGATTGGCTTAACCACCGATGTTGATGCATGGCTGCGGCTCCCCCACGATTTCATTCGCTTTGGATTAGATGCACTTTTCATCGTCGGTCACAAGATGCAAAAAATCCTTCCTTTCTTGTCGCTGGTGCAGCAATTTGTGGAAAAGTATGCCACCCGATTTCCAGGCGTTTGACATGGATATTAATCCAGCAATGTGTTTAATTCTGCCTCATTGTCTTTCACTTCGAAATCACAATTTTTTACACCATCAAAACCATTCGTAATACCTTCCCTCACTAATAGAAGCCGTATCGCAAATGTCTATAATAGTTCACTGTGCCTCAGCCGAATTTTTAAATTGAAGGGAAAAACCAAAACTTTGCCACAAATAACTCTTATTTGGTTCTAATGTCAACTTTTCCACCTTGAGAGGTTTCTGAGCTGATATATCTGACCAGTATGCACCGCCAGCTCATCTATTGACGGATTTCTATTTGTACGTTCTACGGAGGACGGTCCTCTGATCAATCGATCGTCAACCTGTAAATGGTTATAGACGGAAATTGAAGATCCCTCAAAACGCCTTTAAAGATCCTCCTCCAATATGATATGAAGCAATCGCCATTCTGACCATCAATACAGATAAGTTGTTTTCTTGTTTCACGCAAAAAACCTAAAAGCTGCGTTAAGAAGAAGATGGGAGCTTCTCGTTAATAACAAAAAGGCTAAGGCATTTCATAAGAAAAATTAAGAGTATGAGAGATGCATATTACTTTGGTTTAAGCCCAGGAATACCCAAGTTCAAGTATTCACTCTACGACAGATCTTGAAGAGAACAAACAATTTGTCTCGACTTCAAGCCTCATATAGCTTATAAAGGGGCGAGCTACAGAGTGCGCCATCTCATATGGGTCGATGTAAATTTCGAATAACTTCAACAATTGTCAACCAATTTTCATACGTCATAGCATTTTGCAAACGCCAATTCAGTACAATTTTAACAAATTTAATGAATCGCTTCATACCAAAAGAATACGCGGAAATAGTTTAAATGTTCATTAAAAATGAATGCTCGATTGTGCTAACTCAACATGCGTATCGTGCAAAATATCGTGATCGTGCTGCGCCCAAAAAATGTACAATTCGTCGTTGGGCCTCGAATTCTTTTCAATTTAGTTCTGTGGCAGCCTAGGTCACGTCCGCGGCGTTCAAACTCATCTATTCAGTCTGTAAAAGCCAGTGTTCAAGAAGACCCAAGTTTGTATTTGTAAATTTTTATTTATAGTTTCTTAGATCTATCTTATCCTAGACAAAAATGCTTAAAACTAGCTTAACTATCCTTACAAATTTAGGAATCTTACTGGCCCTAGGCGGACACTTTAAAAGACCCAATTTTGTCATATCGGCGCCGTTCGCAGTAGTTAGGCATCAGTGGGACTTTGCGGAGAATTTTAAAGGATAATCTTCACTTATTTCCATACAAAGTGCAGATAACTCAAAGAACTTTACCACAAGATGAGCCACGACGCTTGGCATACGCACAAAATGTCGTTACAATGATTAATGCTGAGCCGGAGTTCTGGCAGCAAATTTTGATGACCGATGAGGCACATTTTACGCCCTCACGCTCAGTTAATAAACAAAATTGTCACTTCTGGGGCACCGAAAATCCTCACATTGTTCACGAAGAGCCGCTATATGATCAAAAAGTTACTGTTTGAGCCGGTGTATGCGCTAAAACCATAATTGGACCGTATTTCTTCAAAGTTGGCGATAAAGTGGATGGCGATCGATATCGGTGGATGTTGGTTCATTATGTGGTCCCAGAAATGCGTAAAAAAGGCTTATTTCACTTTTGGTTTCAACAAGACCGCCGACATGCCATACTGCGGACAAAGCAATGAACCTTTTGCTTAAAAAGTTCTCTGGAAGATTGGTGTCAAAAAAAGGCGATATTGACAGGCCACCGAGATCGCCGGATTTGACTCCTCCAGACTTTTTTCTTTGGGGATACTTGAAAAGCATGCTAACGGCCCGAAGACAATAGAACAGCGCAAAAGAAACATTCGAACGGAAATCGTAAAAGTTTTTGAATTTCTAAAATCGGTTGAGAATTATTGAAGTTATTCGAAATTTACATCGACCCATATGAGATGGCGCACCCTATACATGAAGCTCTAATCCCTGCCAAACCAGTCAGGCTGAGCAGAATTATCATGATGAACTCCACTTACTCCTTTATGATCGGCAACGAGTTAGTCCAAGACTTCGCTGTTAACAAAACTTCAAGACCGTACAAAAATCATTGGAAACCCAAGAGACACAATCTATTTCAAACCCAAGCGATGAGGTGAAGGCGACTAGAGGTCGGGCACAATTGACTTGTTGGCCAGATCATCAATATTGCCTTTTTGAACTCTGATTTCGTTGTCACAAGCTGTCTCTCTCAGCACCGCTGATATCCGACGCATAAGACCCTTTTAACCCCGTCTTTGTTATAGATCTACGAGTATTTGTGATTCTCGGTCTCATTTATATCAACAGACAGTGGACAGTTTGGCTGGTCTAAAAAGCCTTCGAATTTTGCCTCGAGAAAGGTAGCAGAGGTAGAAAACAAATTAAGGTAGGTATAGAAGGCTATATTGAGTTACAGTTTGGGCTGAAGCTTCGTTTTATACCACGTCCTGATTGATCTAGAGACGTTGTTAAGATTTTTGATCTAGTTTATGGAATATATGATATTCACCAGGCTGAGATTAGCAGGTTAGCAACCTCAGCCTCGGATAGGTGATTAATAAAAATTAGGCAAATGAATGGAATAAAGAAGTGCCTTGATTGGTTGTTGTGGCAGCTTGTGTTACACTGTGTACCAAGCCTAGGCTGTTCTGATTTGCAGAGATGTTGGACGTTTGTTTAGAAGATCGAGTCTTCTGCCTTTAATATACAAGGGCTAGGATTTTTTAGAAGTTTTGAGCCCGGTTCAGTTTGGCTCTGCAGTTAGCTACGGGTAGAAACTGTTGAAGGATATTGGATTTGAGGAAGCTCGGTGAGGGACCCACGCTGGCAGTGACCATATTGCTGGCGCATATTGTACCATGTGTCTACATTAGCTTGGGGGGAGCCCGAGTAAATAGTTTATTGGTATGAAATGGAAGTATATAGTTGAATCGAGACGACTTCTTATCCTATGTAATGGCCATACGGTTTTAGTAGCTTCCTTGAGACAGATAACTCTATAAATAAACCAGCGTTTCCTACCCAGTTAGGTATTGCAGAGGATGATGGCATAAACGGTAGCCGAAGCTCGTTATGCCGTTTGGTATTCTGCTTTGGGGAGTTTGTTAAATGAAATCCAGGCTCATACTATAGCGGCCTCCAAGTCATTAAGTATGATTCAACCTCTTTGAGCCTGCTTCATAGACCACTTGAACTTCTTCCACCCGGCATATCCTTCGTACAGGTCAGCCGATGCCGATTAAGTTCTGCTATCATAACTGTCTCTGTACACATCCATTTAAAGCTCATAGATTTGAAGAACGTTTTTGTTATGAATGTATGCCACAAGCTCAAAGAACTTATTTCAATTCTGAGGCTTTGGTGTAATCCAACTCACCCAAGGATCCAAGCAGTTTAATAGGGGAAAATTGAAAAAAATCTTTTTCGACTTATGTGTTTTCTTGAAGGGTAACTTAAGTTCACTTCATCAACTCATCTTCAGTTAGTAGCCAAAATGACTCTTGAGCCATAACTTTACTGATCTAAAGTTAGGCTTAGTTTTGTCCATCGATTTTCTAAAGGGTGGTCCAACATCACTCACAAATGTTGTTTGATTTTTAAAATGAGATGACATTATCTCATCTTTGATCGATGATATCCGTCAAGTGGGCGCCGCCACTGTTGGTGATCTTCTAAACCCGTTTTTAAATTTTTAGGTGAGAAGTTAGGACAATCATTTTTCGCACTCTTGCCAGATATTCTCTCGAGACCCCAAAGAATAAAGGCTGGAGCGGCCAAACCAGACGATAATGCAGGCCAGCCCAAAACGCCAAAATGAGATATTAGGCGACCTATAAATGCATCCTTCAAAATGTCTATTGCCGCGCGAGTTCTGTGATCGCATGGTCCTGATGGAAATAAAAACTCGTTGACCGTGATTATGTGTCCCTCACCAGTCACAGCAACCGGATATTACCCGTGATGTCCTCGAAAAAAATGTGATCTGATGACACCTCCAGTGACTTTAAGTGGATATAATAGCTCTTATGAATTTTGACAGAAAATCGTTCACTTCATCGTTGAAATACCGGTGAGGGTAAGCGAAGTTTAGATGCGATTGATGATCTGCGAGATCTACTACCTGCAAAGACGAACGTACAATGGACAATCGTATGACACCTTTTTTGGTCGAGATTGGGGGCAACTTGTTTGGCGGGGACATCGTCAGACTCAGCGGCGGCATATTCGTTGGTAGAAACACTGCGAGGACTTTCGATTCCTCTTCAGTCACGTGTCTGTGCCGCAATTAGAGTTGCACCAAATCGCAGACAATGTCACTCGGTTGCATAGAATAGTTTTGAATTCCGTCAACGAAATCCGTTTTCCATATGTCAACAGCAGCGTAAAGGTCAAATTGAAAATGGGAAACCTAAGGCTAAAGCCTTTTAGACTTTTAGACTACATTTGTTTGATAAATCTTGTTTGGCATTGGATTCAGATTTGATTCAAAGTAAAACCTCTGTACCCCAGCGCAATATTGAATCTTTTCATATTGCCTATCCCTCTGCCAACGGTTTCCCCTTATTTAAAAATGAATTTTCAATTTTCTTCAGCACACGTTAAAGTCGTTCAAACAGACCTACCTATAAATCTCGAGGCGATAAAGAAAAAAGAAAACGAATAAGTCTTTATGATCTCCTTAAGACCCAATCGTGTTTTCATCAAAACTTAAGGACGGAGGAGACGAAACCGAGAAATTCGAAATTATACCAAACTAATCCGTAGATCCCCGTCCCTCCTCCATGGTTACGAGGTTATTGGTGGTTTATACAAAGTTTTCGAAAAGAAACGAGGCAAAACAAGGAGTCGTAGTGGGCGAGGATATCGCCATAAGTGATGTGGATCCTCTTCGTCATATAAAACAACTGAATAGGAATGGTTAATATGAAGACTTTTTTTATTCCTCCATCCATTCCGTTTTAGTCAGCTAAGGAATGGATGTCCTGCAGAGGCATGGAAACTATTATATGGAGTTTAGGTCGAAGGTAATTAGGCGGAAAATGTAGGTTATTTGCTTTTCAATGAGATGATTGGCCTTTAGAAATGAAATTACTTATCCAATGGCCCGAAGATTCCACAAATAACGTTAAAGAAACACCGAATCGACCGAGGAACAATGATGACAATCGAGTATCCACCTTGAAATTGTGTACAAAACAAATGGAGCCAATGCAAACACGATGAAGCCTTTGTGTTGTCCTTGGCTTCGTTGGGACGACATCTGGCATAACATTGTCGATTCTGGTCTTTCACTCTCTCGCACACATTCACACATTGTTGGCTAACTATGTTTTTCGTATTTTTTTGGGTTCGTTTTTCGGGTTGTAAGCTTTTGGGTTTCTGGTTTAGTGGTTTCTTGGCACATTCGTTCATTTTTTATGCGTAAACAACGGGACAATATTTGGTTTATTTTTTGTGGTTATGTAAAGGACGTGGGCATCTATCCAGGAGAAATAGAGAGGATGATCACATATGTACACAGCATATAGCACGTATGGGACAAAATGCGAGTACAAGCTGATGATGGATAGTAGAATGGACGTTGATGACGTGGTGATGACCTAAAAGCGATACTGATTTCGAGCTAGCCGCATGGCAGCTGTGTCCTTTTGGTATTTTTTGGCCATAAAGGAAAGTCAACAACGGGCCCATGATATTGCGTGCACATGGCGCCCGACAGGAGGCGTATGGGCATCAAGTTGAGAAAAATCAGAACAACTCGGGGGGATTTTTACATTCCTTGACTGTCTCGAAATGTGATTACTCGAGTGTCCTTATGGTTGAGGCTACATTTACCATATTTCAAACATACAAGGTGTAGGATATTGCCCTGGGCTTATAGCAAGTAGTTGTCGTGTAGTTGTCGTCGGGTTTCGTCCTACAAAAAGGTTTCGCCTTTGTGCCTGGATTTAATGGATTCGTCTCATCCTTTCGTTACACTGTTTTTTTTTTATTCTCTTTCGTTCTGCGAACCCGAATTTCTATTATGTCGAAAGCATTCTACTTTATTCAAAGTGGCCAAGGGGAGCCTATGACTAATGCATACGACGACGAGAATTCGACGTAATTAGTACCCCTACCACCACACAGTGCTTCCAACCCTTTACCATTATCACATATGTACATATGCATACTGAATATGATCCTTCGTCAAGGACGTCCGTACATTCCCGTTTGAAACCCAATTTCATTCCCGTCGCCCCGAGGGTATCGTGCAATGTTATTTGTTTTTCGTTTTTTGTGCACCCATTTGACTGTTTGTCATAAAAATGACACTTTAGTGACATCCGAAATGAGGGTTAGAATGAATGTCTGTTCGAGTAGCAGGTTGTATTAGTGCAATGAGTTTTTCGTGGGGGAAGTAATATATTAATAAATGAGGGTGTTCGGATGGCAAGAGGGCGGCAGCAGTGGAATTCATACGTTTGTCAGTTGACCTTAATTTTGAGCTTCATAAATCTGTGCATGAAATTGTATACTGTAACTGGGGCTCGGATTCGATGATTAAGTGTTTGGGATGGAGAGCACAGATGGAAGAGGAAGAATGTTTCGCACATAAATTTGTTATGAATTTTTGATCCTTTTTGAAGCTTCGTGTTTGGTGTGTTAGGGATTCGCTGAGTGCATGCTCATCTGGAGGACAAATGGAATATAGCGAAATGTAGCAAATACTGATTCAGATATTGACGTATTATACGAGTTAGACATACACTTTTTAACTGAATACTTCTTAACAATCTAGGGCGGAGGCATATCATTTTAATGTATATTCACACACCCGAAAGCGGAAACCTGAAAAACGGATGCCATGACACATTAATGCGAGTATGCGATAAATGCCTGCAGCAACGTTCAACCTGCCATGTAAGTCAATTCAACTTTTATAAAACCGAGTACCATTAAGCACAGTTGATTATTAAGTAACAAAAATGTAGTTTAATCCTCAAGGCCCTCCCCATGAACAGTGAGACTTAGACCTGTGGCTATCTATCCAGACACCCTACTACTTTTCAAAAAAAATGTCTTCAATTGCGGGGAAATGGCAACTTGTCTATGGTCGAGTTTTTAATGACTTATCAAAGCATCAGTGTTCAAAAAGTAACAGGAATTTTCGCAATTTCGTCTCTTGTACTAGCCGAATCCCCTCAAGCGAAATTTGAGTATCGCTTAAGATATACCATTGCGAATATAGTACTCTTTAGTTGAAGACGCAAGGCATTTACATGCTCACGCCATAGGAAATGTTCGTCAATGGTTACTAAGATATTTTATGCTTTTGACTACTTCGATTGGTACGTTATTGGCTGATAGTAGTGAGCAACAATTACGGTGATAGATTTGGACTGCTTCCGTTCGTTTGTATGGGGCGCGTATGTGCATTATTTTTGTTTTAGATGCATTTATAATAAGGCCGTTATCATGACACCAATTCGAGACAGCATCGAATTCACCTTGCAATATCTCCACAGCAGAATTGAAGTTCTTGTGCTTGATCACAATTGCAATGTCATTAGCATATGCATAGGCAGTGCATTTTTTAAATAGTCGCAAAAGTTCGTTGGTAAACACTATAAACACGATAGGGCCAAGTGTTGAACCTTGCGGTACACCATATTCACTGCGTTTTTCTTCGCTTACTGCATCAAATACTTTGACTCTTATTGTTCTATCAGTCAGATAGCTCCTGAGCCAGTTTGCCGGTACTCCTCCTAAACCATTCCTGTTGACACTTTCCAAAAGTTTTCCGTGCGTTAAGGTGTCGAACGCTTTGCTGAAGTCAATAAATAGCACAAGGACGTGATGGCCCTTGTTTAATCCAGCATTAACCGTATTGGTAAACTCTCCCAACAAGGATCCGGTACTTTTATTTTTTTGAAAAACATGCTGGTTCGGGTGTAATGTTTTGTGCTTTGTCAAAAAACGATATCGAAAAAAGTTATTTATGCGGGGTGATCCAATTTATGGTTCCAAAAGTAAATTTAAACAGAACATATTTGTGATTTAGATTTCGACGAAAAAGATTAGATTTCGAAAAAAAGGCAAAAACATCATCCAGCTTCAACCTTACCATGAGTCTACAAGTGGCCATTGTCGACCGTTTCAACCCTAATGGGAAGATAACATCCGACAATTGGCTCCCAGTCGAAGCTAGAATACTGGAGGCGATGCTTACCACAGATAGCAACGACGAGATCAACTTCGACGATGCAGGCTGGCAGAAAGGAGTCAAAGTCGTCAGTTGTGACAACCAGAGGTCCCTAGACTTCTTAAAGCGCACAATTGCGGCGAAATGTGGCAGAACGCTAAACTCGAGGCTATCTCTCGCTCGATGCTTCCGCTTCATATTGGCTTCAATATGGATTCCTTCACCGGTTTCCGAAAAGGACGAGTCCATAATGAGGCTAATTGACAAGCAAAATAGAGAGCTTGATACTGGAGAATCATTTCTTCAGCCAAGAGTAAGAACGGTGTGGGAAAGGACCTCATGGTGATAGCAGATCTAGTAGCATCAAGTTCGGGTAAGGCTCCCCAATGAATGCGGTAAGTCAAAGGAAGCTGCTAGTGGTGCAAATTAATTTACACCACTGTAAAGTAGGCACCGACGACTTGGCAAGAAGATGTTGATATAGCCAAAATCCAAGAACCTTGGCTCCTAAGGAACAAAGTTCAGGGATTAAGGTCTAAGATATAAAATTTATACTATCCACACACTGAAGGTAAGCTACGAATCTGTATCGTCGCCAAAAAATATCTAAATATTTTTCTCTTAGGTACATACAGCAATAGAGACCTCACTGTGGTAGCATACGAACAACAGGACAAATAATTTTGCTCCTATCGTCCGTATACTTGCCATGAATGATGAACAAAGATCTCTAAAAGAACCGAAGATTGGAGCAACTACAAATCCAGCTTCAATGAATACAAGAGCAAACAAGAGCAGCAAAGTCTAAATCCTGGCGGGAGTTCTGCGAATCAATGGAGGATCCCAACGAAGCCACATCTTAGAAAGATCCTATCCAAGGACCCCGGCGTCCCGGGATTCATCCTTAAACCAGATGGTTCTTAGACAGATACTAGTCAGAAATCCCTAGAACTGCTGACTGAAACCCACTTCCCAGGTTGTAAAACCCCTGAAACCACACACCCCTTCGAGGCGACGGTTCCTGCGGTTCACACAACCGAAGAAGTACTAAACGAAATTATTACAACGGATAAAGTATCATGGGCAATAAATTCATTCAAACCTTTTAAGTCGTCGTGGCCGGACGATATCTTGCCAGCGAAAACACAAACCCCCACTGTACAACACCTCGTAAGCATTTTTCCAATTGCTGGCGCGCGGGGTACATCCCAACACAGTGGAAAGAAGTAAAGGTAGTTTTCATACCTAAGGCAGGTAAACCAATCCATACTGTCTCAAAGGCTAATTAGTCTCCGGTTGTTTCTATTAAAAACCTTGGAAAGGCTCCTTGACCTATCATCAGGGTACCCATCAACTTACACAACTTATGCAACACTCAACACGCCTACCTTAAAGGCAGATCAGTTGAAAGTGCTCTGCATAGTGTTGTTCGTGAAATTGAGAGCTCATTGAATTTAAAAGAATTTACAATGGCAGCCTTATTCGATATAGAGGCGTAACGTAGAGGCAACAACGTAAACACAGAGGCCATAATAACAACTCTAGAGGACATAAAAGTAGACAAATCGATTGTAATCTGGATTGAAAATATGTTAAAGAACAGAATTATCAATGCAGATAATGGACTCAGCACTATAAGGAATGTGACAACTAGAGGCATACCACAGGGGGGACTTCTCTCCCCCTACTGTGGCTTAACAAAATCCTCAAAGTCTTTATGGACAAAGGCACGAAGCATACGCGTATGACCTAGTTATCTTGATAAAAGGTAAATTTCTACCAGCTATCTAACTAATGGAATTTGGTGGACTGCTAGCAGCATGGAAAGCTATATGAGCATGCTCAACAAAGTACAAGGGTTAGCCGCTGTTTGTACAACGGGAGCTATGAGAAGCACGCTGCAAGCATGGTTGGACATGATACTTCATCTCCTTCCTCTGGATTTATTCATAAAAGGCTGCGCTGCAAAAAGCGCTCTCAGACTAAGGGAGTCCTCTTTGTGGAAACAAGTCAGCTATGGACATGCGGCAATACTTAGAATAATATATGACCTGGAAAAGAAACATGGTGTCAGTACCCTCGCAGCTACGACCGACTATATTTCCCCCCAAAATGACTTCTCCCTCAGAATACCAATCCTTCTCCCCGAAAGAGGAAAATAGCCACTTTCCAAACGCCGTGATCAACGACCACGAGATTACCCTCTTCCCCGACGGCTCGAAAATGGACACCGGGCCCGTGTTCTACTCTGATACCCTGCACAAACAGGAATCATTAGACTCCCTGATTTGTGCAGCGTTTTTCAAGCAGAAATCCTAGCAATAGAGAAAGCAGCCAAACACCTACAGGTAACCGATATCCCACCATCAGATATCACTATCTTCGTAGACAACCAAGCTGCACTGAAGTCAATAGGATCCTTTACAACGAGATCAAAGGCTGCCATGAAATGTCGCGACTCACTGAAGTCCATCAGACACCACAAAGTCAAACTCTGCTGCGTCCCGGGTCAAAGCTAAATCGCAGGGAACGAAAGAGCGGACGAATTGGCCAGGCAAGGGTCTGAATTGGACATCAGCGAAGCAGATACGTCATTGCAACCACCCATCAGCGCATTATACCGGATCATAAATGACACAATCATAAAAGAAGCCAACTCGTCTTAGCTTACAGGAAACGTCACACACAAGACATTGTGGCCAGAGCTCAATATCGGAAAAACAAAGAAGCTCTTTGCTCTGAACCGAATCTCGATCCGTATGCTCGTCGAAATGATCACAGGACACTTTCCCATTGGAGCAATGCTCCGCAAATGGAACTCGGGATCGAACGGCGACAAATCACACGACCTTAGTGTGTAATTCACATCACAAAAGCGGATAATAACTCGTCCAGGATTTTTTCTAGCAATAAAGGTAAAACTGATAGTGCTGTGAGATGTGGCACCTTCTTGTTGAAATCACTCGCTTTCCATTCGATCTGAGTTCAAAGGTTTTGATAAACAGTTCTTCCAAACTTTCGTTAACGGCAGCCAGATTTCTACAGAGAACGCATATCGATGATCGATGGAGCAAAGCCACTTTCGCCTGTAGTACCCTCAGATGTACAATTATGTTTTTATTATTTTATATGTCGGCCAAAGTCTGATCGTAATGAGCCAAACCTACCTGGTAGAGAATCACCATTTATGTAGTAAGTTTTCAAAATTCTAACAAGTTCAGTGAATGTTAAACGAACCATATTGAAAATGGCAAGCTTTAAGCTAAACGTATACGGTTTCGGGTCACAATTTTCTGTAAATACAGTGCGGTGCAAAATTTATCATTCAATTTAGTTTTTGAATTACTTTTTTACTACAATAAATAAAGAAAAATGATTTTGAATGATGAAAATCTTTACTTGGACTTTTATAATTTGTTCTGTTATCTGTAAAGATGATATCCATCATGTGGCTGCCACATTTGTACCCATTTTATCGCATTTTGCAGGACTTTCTGTAAGATTTTCGGTGACAACTGTTCACATTCCTGTCGAATATTCTGCTTACGTATCTGAGGTTTGTTGGCATAAGCCCACGACTTCAAGTAGCCCCAAAGAAAGAAGTCTGGGATGGTTAGATCGGGCGATCTTGCTGGCCATGCCAAACGGGAGATTATGGGAGCAGTAAACGCTTATTTCACAATATTCATTGTGGCTTGTGATGTGTGTGCGGTTGAACCGCCTTGTTGAAACCACATGTTTACGTCCTCGAAAAAATACGGGCCAATCACTCCTTCCGCGTGAACGCCACACCACCCAGTGGCTTTAAGTAGACGTAATGGCTCTTCCTGTGCCCCAGAAATGAAGATTATGCTTATTAACGTAACCGCTTAAGTGGAAATGCGCCTCGTTGGTCATGATAATTTTTCACACAAAATCGTCCTCTTCATGATTGTGCTTAAGGATGGTTTGACAGTAATTTCCCGCGACTGACGGTCAGCAGACATGTGTAAGTCTTTTACTAAAATCTGTCTGTCAGTCTGTTCGAGTCGAATAGCTAAGCCCGGGAATGTTTGCCCAGTGGCCCGACACGATTGGGAAATTAGGAAAAAATAGACACAATTATTCCAGGCCATTGCTTGTCTGTTTCTATACTGCAGCTGTCTAGTTCACAAATATCAAATATGATTGTCGACGCCACATTCAAAAATTTTAACATCTTCCGATAGGGTGGTTCATTTTGCGCCACCTTGTATGTGATTGAAATGGGAATGTCAAATTCAGAACAAATTCAGAATTGGATGGTTATATTTCGACTAAAAATTCCAAACACTTACGATTCACTAAAAATTTAGCAAAATCGCTGGATTTTTTAATCCGAAAAGAACTGGATTAGCTTGGTAGTTCAAGTTTGAATCCATTCGACTTATTTTTATTTTGGGCTTCATGTGCCACCACTAGGCCCAGGCTGTGCTTTGCTTTATTACTCTCTCCAAAATCAGCTCCTATTGTGCATGATATCAGTTATGGAAACCATCCATATAGACGAACATTAAGAACCTTTGTAGGACATAACATACGGTGCGTAATTGCCTTTGGAATTATTCAAATTTTGTCGATTATCATCATATCTAAGGTCGAATGGATAGTATTATAGATAATGCTCCTACGTGGGTCCTATTATACTTACTGGCCTTTTTGTTTTGAAAATCGTCATCGATCCTATATAATATCATATTTATACACGCAGTTGACTATCATCGTACACTATTAATGTCGATACCAGCCAATGTAAATAAAATTATGGCCCAACATCGAGTTTTGTTTGTGCTTATGACAACCGAACCAACTAATCGGACAATAATTCTTAATAAGCTACTCCTCACCTATAAGATTTTTTTTTGGAAAGGATTCTAGTCTTCTAGGCAAACTAGTCAGTAATTTCCAACATTGATAGTAGAGACCATTGTTTGTCACGAGGTCGATAGTAAATATTACTTAGCACGTTCTACAGTTTATGTTTCTAGGACTTAGTTAAAGGTTTAAGGATATCTAGGCATATGGAGCTATTGCGTGTTATTTTTATGGAGCTGAAAATGCTGAATTGGAGCAAATACATTACTCGGAAACCCAGCTGGATAACGATGATTGCAGAATATGGTTTCGACGCTTCAAAAATTACCAAATCGATGTTGAAAATAAAGAAAGTTTCGGCGTACCGAAAAAGTTCGAAGACGAAGATTTGGAAGCATTATTTCATAAAGATTCATATCAGCTGGATGACACAACACTTCTAAATAGCCTTAAGAATGATTCAAAACTCAGAACATTGAGTGCTTTTTCAGGTGTGAACTGCTAATTCGATAGTAAAAAGAGTTACTGCACAATAATCGTAACCATAAGAGATCGTGAAACATTCCCGGCCATAGTCATATTGAAGGAAGGCGCTGCTTTGCATATAGTAGGATCAACAGGTTTTAGTTTATTATGAGCTCCAAAAAGTGCATGAAACCAACTCGGGAGATCGCTATCGATCGCAGGAACAGCTCGTTAAAGACCAATGTCAAGTATTTCAAAAATTTTCTAAATCGTCGGCAGTTTACTTGTCAGTGGTGGGAAGACTTCATAAAGTCATTAGAAAGATCTAAACGCAAAGGAACTGAGTCCCACACAAATTGAAACCGAGGAACAACAGCAGAATAGAAAAAGATTTTTCCATCGACTCTGCGTCACATTATGATACACGCAAGTGCTAAAAGCGATAGGATAGGCTCGATCAACTATCAGTATCAACCGTGAAACTAAATTCATAGAATCAAGCTCATGCTCTTCATTTAGTGGGATGAGAAGGATTTGGTCTACAATGAGCTACTCAAACCTAATAAAAGCATCATTGCTCCATCACATCATGGTTACAATTAATACACTTGAGCCCCTTGAGAGAAAAGTGGCTCCAATACTCCGAAAGATTGATAAAGTGAGCCCGCTTGGATACATATTTTGCTTTTTTTTTTTTTAATTCGAGCAAGTTCAAGAGTGTACGCTCTTATGGTGTTTGTCACACAACTTAGACGGGGTGCAGATGGTTTGTGTCACAGATGTTCGTTACCTACTCTCTGGGGTTTTTGTCCTAGATAGGATTTGAGAGATTCGATTGAATTTGCGCTGGTTGTAGTTCAGAGTAACTATTTTGTTTCCATGTTATATTGGAAGTGCACACACAGAATATGAATTTTTTTAAGTGATCTTATGCTGCGAGTGTTATGCCTTCGTCACCACCTTTTGACCATCTCTCATTCACAACTGATGTTGTTGCACAGTTTTTCCGTATAGAAATTGTTTTTCGACTATGGACTGACTTGAACTGCAGACCTTCAGCTCAACAGTCCGTAATGATTACCATTACACCACAACCACGCTCTCCAGTCAGTTCCCGATGGAAAATTCGTATGTTATCAGAAAGATAGGCAAAAGTTGTAGCTAGAAATGGACAGTAATATTTTAACATTTTTTCGGAAATAAAACTTCAAATTGGGGAGAAAATAATAAACGAATACTTTTCCACCACTCGTCCACAATAATCGGCCAGATCAATGACAATTTCTGCAGTCGATATTATTCTTAAGCTCCCCTAACGTTGTTGGCTTTCTGGCATAAACCAATGACTTAGTATAACCCCAAATCCAACACAGAAATCCAAAGGCGTTAAACCACACGAGGGAAGTGGCTGCTTGACCGACCGTTTCTCGAGATAACACGATTGCCGAATATCATTTCCAATAGATCAAATGTTTGACAATCTCTATTGATGTGGCATCATCTTTTCGGAGCCACATATCACTGACGTCAACTCTATTCGATCTTCGATATTCTAGGTGTTTTGACCGAGGTGTTGGCTCAATTCACCGGAACATTCAGTAGTCAAAATATTGCCTCGTGCTCATCTGGTCGATTTTGAAAAAGCCTTCGACGCTGTGTGGATAGAGAGTCTGTTTTTCAAACTCGCCAGGTTAGGCATGCCAAATCAAATACTCTACATGATACATATATGCAATGACTATGGGAAAGAGAATTGTTTTTAAATATGACAACGTTGTTTCGAGCTGGATCGTTGATATTAAGAACGGTTCAAAACAGGGAACGGCGTCCTCTCCTATACCTTTTAATATCTAAACTAGCGATCTTATAAGGTATTTCAGCCACTCAATAGCGGACAAAGATTATGTAATAGTGTCGAAATTGAGGTCACCAATGCAATTTTTTTAGCGCAAGTACTTAGTAATAGAGCTCAAGTCCTCATTTATAATATTTTGGAACAGAATCTGCATCCATACCAAAAGCAAAATTTTAGTATATTTGAACATCAGCTGCATAGATATCAAATTTACAATAAGAGAACGCCGTTGGAAGCTCATTTACGAACAATGAATAAAATAATTGACCAACAATAGAACCTTGGGGTACACCAGTGCGGTTAATATGATATGAGGAGATTTACTTGTGTGTGTTGTGGCAAAGAAATGATGGTCTAATGCAGTCAAGTTAGACTAATAAGGTAAATTTACCTTCGTCAATGTGCTCTTTAACATATTGATTACCGACATTCAAAAACCGGGGCCCGATTACGGTGCGGTGTTGTGATTTATTTTGTTTTTTTGTTGTGTGGATTGGTGCTACTCCAATGATGCAAATTCTGGAAGTTAGTAACCCCATATCTGGTAAACTGTGCTTCATCCGTCCAGAATATCCTTGCAAAATAGTTTCGTTCAGTTTCATCTCGAAGCAGTAAATATAGTCGACAAAATTCTGCTCTCAAAAACTTGTCGTTTGAGGTGAGTTCCTGAACTATCCTAAAATGGTACGGGTGTAAGTTTTCGGTATGAAGCACTCTCCATACTCTAGATTTGGGCACTCCAAGCATAATAGCTATCCTCCTTGTACTAAGGGAGGGGTTACGTCGGACCAAATCCAAAATTCTTTCATCTAAGATTCCTGATCCGTCTGTAACTGATCTTTCGCTTCTTCGATGCTCTAGCACTCCGTGCTCTCGCAGACGTCGATGGATTCTTGAAAACATGCTACAACTGGGACACCTCCGTTTGGGGTATCTTTCAGCGTAGATCGTCTTTCGGCTTCACGATCTCGACCATTAGCTAAACCGTAGCAGAAGTGCATGTCCGTTAATTCTTCTCGAGAGTATGAGTTTGACATCGTAATGTGTTGATGAGTTCAAGTCCAGCCGCGTTAAAACCAAAAAAAAATGTTCTTCTTAGAAAAAAATGGTTCGGGTTTTTTTTTAATTTCTCAAAAACTACAAGACATTTTTGCATCCGGTTTTCTGTTTTTAACTAAAATCTAATAAGAGAATTGAATTTTTGAAAAAAAATTAGTACTTAATTACATACAATTTTGAAAAAAAATAGTTCGAAACTTTTTTTTTTAATTTTTTTTGCAAAATTTTGAGTTTGAAAATTAATTTCTCAAAAACTATTCCTTAAAACAGCTTCGTTTAACAACAAGATGTAACTGTTGATTTTTAATAATTTTTTTTCGAAATTAAGTAAATTTTTTAGAAAATTGCCCCTCCCGGCTAAACGGGGGGGAATAGACCCCCCTCCCATACGATTTTTTTCTTGCCTTGACCAGACCTACACGCTCTAGCTTTTTGGCACACTGCTCGTGGGACACCCTGTATATGATGAAAAACTAAAGTAAAACAAATCACGAGTAGCCCGTGTATTGGAAATTTACAAACTTTAACTGACGACATCACAAAGCTTTGGTTTCTAAACTAACTAACGGTCTTTTTCAATAAGGTCGGGTAGATATTGAAATACAATAAAACAATTTGTAGGTGAGATATTAAGAATTTTTTTTTTCATTTGAAACGCCCGTATAAGACATTATGTGTGGAATATGATACCTTTCAAATGTCCGCCTCGGCTTCTTACGCTGACATGGATCCCAGTGGTTCAATTTTCAATGACTCTTCCCCATACATTCGGCTGAAATTGAGCGATTGGCTGTGTTATATTCACCTTAAGAGCAACGATCGATTCTGGTTTAGATATGCTTAGACCTGGCTTAGATCTACGACTTCAGGAAACCTTACAAGAAAAAGTCTAGCGGGATCAAATCATTCATGCAGAATGTCAATCGTGACGTCCGCTGTGTATCACGTAGCGCTTGTTGCACCACATGTCGTTTAGGGGCATATGGTTCAATTTAAGCCATAAGAAATTGCTTCCCATCGTTTTGTAGCGCTCGCCTTGACAGTGAACGCCTGACCAACGTCGTTTTCGAAAAAAATACGGCCCAAGGACGCCGCCGGCTCAAATTCACACCAAACGGTAACTTTTTGAGGATGCATTGTCACCTAGTGAACCCCGTGTGGGTTGGTGTCGGTTCCATATACGCCAACTTTGCTTGTTAACGCAGCCATTCATCCGAACATGCGCCTCGTCGCAAAGGATGACTTTTCGACTTTTCGACTGAATTCGAAAATAAACTCTTATGAACGCACCAAAGTCCAATCAACGAACAGACGTCATTGTCTATAATCATGAATTATGAGCTTGTGGGTCAGTTGGATCTAGTTCGGGTATAGGACCAAGTCCCGACGCAAAATTTGCCGAGTTGAAATCTGCAGAAGGCCGAGTTCTTGAGCCACGCGCGCAACGTTTGCACTAACGAACACTAATTTTGTTTAAAAAAAATGATGATTTGGACGTGCTGGTCAATAATGTAACATGCCAAGGTGATTTGGCATCAGTAACTGAATAATAAACAATAGAAAATCTATCCGCACCAGTTGAAAAAACCCTTTAGATCGCCTACGGGTTAAGTCCGAGATATCCTTGCCACTCGAACCTCTCCAAAACGGAAAGTAGGTTCTTCATAGAAATAGGCCTATAACCTAAAATCTTTAGTTAAAACATTATGCTTCCTTACAGAATTTTCTAGTAGCACTAAGGGTTATTTTAATCTAAGACCTAATCACCTAACGTGATTATTAGATACCTTTTACAGCTTGAAAACACACTTCAAATATTTTAAAAAGTTTCAAAAACATTGCTCGTTCCTATATTACTTATCCTTGAAACATGACAATAGTTTAAACTACCTAGGCGCTCAGATTAGCATATCTACCGATTGAATAGAGAAGAGAATAATTTCCATGAGGAGGCACTTTATAGAAATAATAAATCTCTTAGGGGCTCTGTTTCGCTACTAGAGTATACTGAAAGATTGTTCTAGCTCGAAAGTTTTTTGATGACCCTGCTTTTGAAATGATTGTAGATTTTACCTACTTTTAAGAAGGTTCTTTTGACTTACTTACTTAGTTACATAAGACTCTAGAGAAATCTAGTTAAGAATTCTATATCATTAGGTAAGAAGACATTCCGTACCTCCTTATAGAAGGTCAGAAAATAACTTTTTCAATACGCTTTAGTTCGAGGCTCACTTAAATAGCTGTATCTACCTGTCTTTGTTCAGCTAATGCTGCTTGTATTAGGGAATTAATATCCTGCTCCGTTTCGGTATTCGAAGAAAGCTCAACGTCAAGTAAAAAGTAACCCTATTAACGAAACTTTGAGCTGATTATCGTTGGAATGAGTAGGTCGTGGCTCATAACAAGACTGTCACTGGACTATCTAGCAATGTTACAATTGCTCTGCTAAAAATTATATTAATTGCCGACTATCAGGAGGTATTACTACAATGAGCGCGATGCCATAATTTAGTCAGGAAAAACCTCCAAGTTCATTCGTTCAAAAAGCTAATTAAATGGAATGTCGAAAATAAATTAATTTTAATGACGAAAAATCCGCAGCCCATGCTTGTGGCAAGGATTTACAACCCACTGCAGCTCGCAGGCGTGTTTGTGCAAAAATCGATAATCGATATTCTGGAAATTAATTTTCCCGGGAACCTGTCACCATTAAGCCACACATACGTTCGGTTTCAGGAATCTGACGTAAAACAATCACTATTCGCATTAACAGAGATATCATACAAGGACTAAGATATAAGATTAAAGATAAAATGTATTACCGTGCTTAAATTCGTAATTTTCTCCAATTCCAGTGCTGTGGTACCATGATGATGATGACTGTGTAAGTGATGAGTGGTCAACATATTGTGATGTCCTTAAACTGGTAGTAATCCACACAAGGATCTCTCCGTGGTAGTTGCAATCCCAACACGGCTAGATAGAGGAGAGCAGGAGGAAGTATCTGTTATGTGGTGGTTTGCCTTCTTAGTTGGTTGATTCGTTGAGGCGTTAATCCACTGGATGCGAGTATCAGCAGGCGTAAGTGGGAGCAGTGATATTGGTCGTGGTTGTCGTCGTGGTCGTGGAAGTGGTGTTGATAGCGATGTCGATGGTGGTAGTTGCGGCGGTCGGATGTAAGATAAAGTCCTAAATCTGTTTTCATAAATATTTAGCTTTTTGCCGGGTAATTGATGCGGTCGTGTATCGTCATCGAAGTTGTCATAAGTAGTTATTGCCGATGGAGATACACGGAGCCATCGCATAATATTCGATTTGAAATCGGGTTGAGAGTCAGGGTTGTTTCTCCTCGTGTTGATCACTGATGTCATAAATTTGATCTTAGGTTCACGCACTGAGGGGAAAATAATAATGTCGCTATTAACCGCGGAACTTCCAGTGGATGTTGGACGTGATAGATTTTCGATACAGTTCGACGGAGTTTAAATGGTGATGGAGGTTTTATACATTTTAAATTGTCACTGAATCCCCACTCAATAGCGAGTGAAGTCATTAAGTGATTTCACAAGAAATGTAATCCCAAATCTATGTCCTTATATCCCCTTTCGTAGCCTGTTTACGTTGGCTTTCTGGCAAATGTGTTCCCGATAGCATTGTAGCTTGACGTAAGTATACTCCTAGATACCTCGTGAAGTGGAAAAGTTTCGAATTGAGTGAAAAACAAAGTTATGCATGGAATATCAGATGGAATTTTTCTGACATGTGTTACTCAAACGAAATCAGTTTTTTGCCCTTCCTCTCGCTCGTGCGGAAAATGAAATGAGAAACGAAAGGGTTTCGCATAATTTTTTTTGGGGTGAAATTTCATTAGTTCCCCTGAGGTAGGGCTGAGTTCTGAAATTTGATTACATATGCGACAGAGGGGAGTATTCAAAGATATATTTCCCAGATTGACGTGATTGTTTATGATTATCATTTCGATACATGAACTGTCGTTTAGAGGTGGGTGATAACTTGTGACATTTATTGAATAAATTGTTAAATTATGGATACAAATAAAAAACACATTTGCGAGAATAACAAAAAGAAAATTACTACGAGGCACTTGTTTAACCGAACTTTTGTTAAATTGGTATAATATGGCAAGCCGTAGCTTGTAATCTTCATCAGCAGCCAGAATTTGGGAGCTCGTGAAATTGCGAACACCTATTACATCTGACATCATAAGGGCCCATTCCAAAATTTTAATCAGAAACCAATCCTCTCGTTCGTCTCTAATTTGTGACAACAATTTCGATTTGAACATACAAATGAAATCATCCGCTTTCCAAAAGATGGCGCTAGCATTGCATGCTAGTCAGAAATGCCAGATCAGAAAAGTCGTATTGTAAGTTTGGATTTTTCTCGATGTCAAGTATTTTTTTGTACATAAGGTTGTTGACTTCGACTTTTCGCTCTAATTTCGAAAAAAAATCTGAGGTGGAGACCCGTTAAATAAATATAGAAATTGACGGTGATGCTTCAAGATCCATGTCAAGCCTCACGTAACTCAATAATATATTTGCCATCACCTGTAAGCCTCGAGTATAGTTTAAAAGTAACGATATAGGGTGCTAAAAGTGCACGATATGACAAGGTAATATTACAGCACTTTAACCCTCGGCCACATGCTGCCCAAGCCTTTAAAACCTACCTGGAGACACTGCAATCTCCAGACCTGGTTTCTTCCGACTGCCATATTTCTGAACTTTTTACTGAAAAAGTAAAAAATTATGCCGATTTGTGGGTCGCCTCAAAGGTCGTGCAGTCTACAAAAACTGAATTCATGTGATGCCAGAAAAATTTGCAAAAGTCTTAGCTGAAAATGAAAAATATTTCCAAGGATAAACATGTAATCACTTGCAGATGTAAGGCTACAAAATATGAAACATTTTCTTGACAAGCTTTCGCAAATGCTATATGTAATATGCGATTTTTTAAGCTTTTGAGTTTTGATTGGCAAAACAAAATTATAAGAAATGTACAAAACTTATAAAGTTTTTATTTGAATTGATAAACCTATATCTGCCATTTACTGTGTGACTTTTACTTTGTGAAAGAGTTTGCCACGACCACGTTTTACCTGGTCCGTAAAAAGAATCCAATTTTGAGTTAGTTTTTTGAGCAAATTGGCTGGTATCTCGCTAACAAGGCTGCCATCGCACGATATAGCCGGTCCGAAACGAGAGATAAATTGCTTATAGAACTCAATTCTCAATTGGTCCAATGATTCTGCGGAACCATAAATCGCACCAAACAGTTAATTTATATTAGAGAAGGAAAAAGTACCCAGAGTAACCAACCCTAGATGCCCATAAAAATATCCTAAAGAGATATGCTAAAATGCTGCCTACGCTGTCGATGGTATGAGATATTCTCATTTTAACTAGGAGCTAATTCCATAGCCTCGCGGCGTAAATGAAAAACGTAACTAAAATTAACTAAAATTTTGCGAGCTGAAGTCTCTGGTAAAGGTATGATATAGCTTTGCTCTGAGTCTGAAAATGAAAGTCCATGCCAAGCAGGGTTTTAGCGAATGACGACATGTGGTCCCGTCGCCATAATGTATGATGATTAACATTATTAGCAGTCTTTACATATATCCAAGGAAGCTAAGTACCTGGGAGTCATCCTAGATAGCAAGCTTCTTTGGTCAAAGCATGTTCAGTCCAGGACCACCAAAGCGCCGTCAGCTTTTTGGCAATGTAAAGGTGCCTTTGGCAAAACATGGGGCTTATCGCCGAAAACTGTCTTTTGGATCTACACGGCAATGATAAGACCGATAATCTCATATGCATCGGTTGTTTGGGGGAACAGGCTAACACGAAAACACGCTGTGGCTTCACTCACCAAACTCCAAAGAGCGGTCTGTCTCAGCTGCACGGGGGCTTTCCCCAGCGCACCGGGAGCTGCTCTAGATGGATTGGAGTGAAAATGTATTTGCGGGAGAAATACCCTACGACCCCTGTCTCATGGATATGCCTTCTAACGCAATGACACCTCCCATCCTACTGCACTGTAATTACACAGTCACATTTCCATGGCGTCAGGACTGGCTTTGGTCAGACACTGGACCTGGAATGGAATGTCTTCGAATTTTCACAGATGGCACCAGGACTGTGCAGCGATCCGGCGCTGGAGTTTTCTTTGAGCGCGAAAACATTCGACTGAACTTCTCGTTAGGAAAATATGCGTCTGTCTTTCAATCGGAGACTTACGCAATCCTAATGGCCATGCATTATGTTGTGAAACACAGGTGAAAGGGATAAAGCATATGCGTCTGCAGTGACGGCCAAGCTTCACTCAAAGCTGCGTCCAACAAAGTGGGAAGACTAAATTCATTTAGGCTTGTATGGGTCGCAGGTCACTCTGATATCCCAGAAAACGTGATCTCCGATGAACTCGCTAGAAGGGGCTCAGAGGAGATCTACCTGCTTCCACGGTCAAATCTGACATCAACGACTGGGTATTTAATGCACAGAGTCGTAGATGGAGAGAATATCCAGGATGCAGGATGACTAAGCGCGTACGCCCTGATGTCTGCGAGAAGTCCGCAACATTTTTCTTATCCTTCAGGAGAAATGATTGCAGAAGGCTTACGGGCGCCATTACGGGCCATTATTCTTTTGCCAAGCATCCCTACGTGCTTGGCATCGGTGAGACGCCTACCTGTCTGTGCTGCATGTTGCGAGGAGGATGACACAGCAGAACACTTTCTTTGCGACTGTCCCACCTTCGCTCGCGTACGGTGGCGCACCTTTGGGGCCGACGTGGTGGGTGCCCAATCTCTTAGCCCTACATCACTGAAGCACCTCCTCACTTTTCTTCGGGCAATGGGGAAAATACAATAAAGACAAGGTTTCTGTCTGGAAGTACAATGGACCAAAAAGAATAAGGGCCCCAAGATAGATCTATGAGGGACTCCAGTTTTGATTTTGAGAAAGGTGGAAAAGTTACTATTTGCATGTCAGCTCGGCTGCATCCCCAAATTCCTAACGAGTCTTACCATCTATGAATCAAAACTGAAGTAATGTTGAGTTGTTTGAGAAGAATTTCAAGTGGGACACTGTCGAATGCTTTAGAAAAGTCGAATAGTACCAACGATAACACATGGTCTTTATCAATTTCACACCAGAAATCTTCAACAATCTCTAGTAACGCGGAGCGCTGCTGAGTTGTGTCCTGACACCTGGCTAAATGAAAAGAGCTTATGTTGGCTCAAGAACGAGTTCAATTGCTTGTTCAGAAGCTTTTCGAAAACCTAAGATTTGAACAGTACTATGGAGATCGGAGGATATTTCATATCATGATTTTTTCCATGTGTTGGGAAAGGTATGATTTTAGAATCCTTCCAGGATCTAGAGTAAACGGAGGTGGTAAGGATGCCATCAAATATATGTATATGTGAGAGGTACCAAGACGGCATAGATGATTACTTTTTAGAATTTAGGTCCATGTCCAAAGGCGTTAAATTTAAGCATATCTGCTCTAAAGATTTTAGAAAAACTAGAGCTCTGTGTGTCACATGATCACAATTGTCAGAGAGGAGCGACTGAGGCGAATTTATTATTTGTCTTTTCGATAAACAGGGCCGTTTTGCTTATTAACATACCCATTCAATCAGAAATGAGCTTCGCCATTTTAGCAAGTTCTTGCTCGAGCTATATTTTGTAAACTTTTAGACCAAGGTCCTGTCATAAAATCATCCACTTAGTTAAGTAGTCCCAGTTGCTGCGAAGGGCGACGAATAGACAAATCATGAAGTTCATTAACACCGTATACGCATACGGGTAGGTGGCTTGGTATCCAACAGTGTTGTACGTTGACGGTCGAAAACGGTCGAAGTGCGGGAAAAAGTTTGATATTAAAATTCAATAATTTGTAAACATTGATCGAGTACGAGCCTTTCCATGATGAAATGCTAACTGAGCACGCTTGACTTTGACACATTTCACGAATCACACGTGGGCTGCTAAAAATGGAACATTTAAAAACCCCACAGTCAAAAAGCACCCTCTTTAGAAAGAAGGGAAGATTATGTGATACAAATGATTGCAAGAGAATTAGGAGGTTATTGTAATGGGTTTGTTTTTTCGAACTAAAAATGGTAGCACATCTGAGAATCTTTTCATTGCAGTGTCATATGTTCGCGAATTTTCCTTTCTAACGACATCGACTTTGGATCGCTAGGTAAGGATTGTAAAACAAAATATATTAAATTGGCGGTTAACTTTTATAGCAAAAAAATACCCTCAAGTTGGTATAAAAAGGTTCTCGTCTCGTATATTTTCAGATCCAAACTAGGTAGACCATAAAGGAATTTTTAAATTTACTTTTATCGCTCATAAAAAAATTGGTTTATCATGAGTTTTTAAGAGAAAAACCAGGAAACACCAAATCAAGGACTATTTTTTATTGTGACTGTATTTGACTCGTTAGTTGTTTTGAAAGGAGTCTCCGTAATAGGAGCTCTTTACACTGCTCTAGTAAATGGGTAATTTTTTTCCAGAGTGGAAGCCATAATATTAAGCATCCTATTTGCAAGGATATGGTTTATATTTTATGATATAAAACAAAGGATATAAAACACAGTGAAAGTTCTTCAATGAGCACTTCGAGCAGCTGTTATATTTTTATGTATTAAGTTCCAAAATAGGATCAGAAGCATATAACATAGGTATAGTGTGATTCCCGGCGATTTGGGATTCATCTGGCTATCACTTCATTATTCCTAAGTTATTGATAAGCGCGTTTCAGGTTTTTAAGCCGAACGAGAAGTATTGGAGTCGTATTTCTTGCTGATTTGAATTGGATTAATGCATACCTTAACAGAAAATAACTTTAACAATCTAACCTAAACAAAAAGGTGAGGTGAGGTGATGAGGGTGAACGGCGGCGGTAGAAGACATTGCTAAACAGGGTTTTATGAGGTGTTGGTCCAAAAGACGTGAGTTCACTTCGCGCAACATTCTGGCCATTGACTCATGCGGAACAAAGAACAGTATAATTTGTAGTATAGTTGGATGCGAGATTTTGCCAGAGGCCTTGCTGAATTATGGGACAACAAAGTCTAGCCTTCTAAGAAGACGGCCTGTAGTGAAAGAATATTGTTCGTAGACGATACTCTCAAGGAGTTTGGGAATGCAAGTGAAGTCAACAATGGGGCTATAGTTGAACACCTCATAACTTTGTCCTTTTTTGTGTATTAGTGTTAATGTTTTTAAAACCTGAAAAAAAGAGTCCATGTGAAATGGAACTTTAAAATAATACCGTGATTGATAGCAACAGATGGTTGGCGTATTTTTATAAGACTATGGCACGGAGGCAGTCAGGACCGGACGAAAAGTTACCTATTTTCTTAATGACTAAGCATGGAGTTATATTCATTTACGTCTGATGGCAGTCTTTCATGTAGCGAAAGTAGTCATGGTCGGGTTGAAACTCCTGTTTGGTAAACGATTGTCTGAAAGAATGGGCAATAAAATTGGCAACTATTTTCGGATCATTGGAAGAGGTATTCCGAAAATGAAAAGTAGATTAACAGTATTAAGATTATTAAGTATGATTAACAGCTTTACTCTTGGCATTTACAACGTGATAGAAGCTCTTGGGGTCGGTGATGAGAGAGGTTTGTATTGAGTTCAAGTATCGGAAGTAGAGAGATTCGTATTATCGTGCAAATTCGGAAGCAGAGTGGGATTTTTTTTTGTTCATTTCTTTTTTGTGCGATCCCTGTAGTTCCTTGACAACTGATGACTTTGGAAGGCAAGGATATCATCGAAGCATGTTAGGTATGCGCAGAAAATTAATGTCAAATTAAATTGCTGAGCAGGTTACCTAGTTTACCGAAGATTTTTAGGAAATTGAGATAATACGTATTTTTGGAGTGGAGAATGCTTAAGTGATTGTCGAGAGAATGCGTTCCCGACAAGGGTAGATGGATCGGATCAAGCCAAAGAGGAGGTGGTTAATTCCGGTAATAACATAGTTTTCAGATGAAAAGATGAGGTCAGGTTTTTGGCGATGTTAATGATTTCCTTACCAGACGAGGGACTAGTCACGGCAAAGTGAGTATTTTCTTTTTTTATATATAATTCGTGCAGATTCAAGAGTGTACGCTCTCAACCTGGACTGGGTGTAGATGGTTTGTATCGAAAATGTTCGTTCACTACTCTCTGAGGGTGGTTGTCCTAGATAGGATTTGAGAGATTCGACTGAATTTGCGTTGATTCACAGTAACTTATTTTGTTTCCATGTCATTAATGTGTTATATTTGAAATTCGCACATAGAGTACGAATTTTGAAGTGATCTTATGCCGTGAGTGTTATGTCTTCGTCAGCATTTTTTGATCATCTCTCATTCACAACTGATGTTGTTGCACAGTTTTTCCGTATAGGAATTGTTCTTGACTATGGACGGACTTGAACTACAGACCTTCGGCCGAACGGTCGGTAATGATTTCCATTGCAATACGACCACCCCCCACGAGTATCATCGTCGAAAGGTTGAGACCGCCTCAGATAATAATTATTGAAGTTAGCGATATGAAATATGAAATCTATGAAGTCGATGGCAAGTTGATAACAATAAACTGGCTGTGAAGGGCGCATAAAACAGCAGTCAAGGTGGAGTTTCCGTGGCGGGAAAGTTATTAAGGCATTTGTAAAATTGAAATCAGCGGAATTCGACAATTTCACAATTTTCGTAGCGGCTGTGAATTTCTATGAGACTGAGGATGTAAAATCTGACGTAAATAACTCACTGACTCGAATACAGATTAGTTTGAAGTAAGGCTGTTTTTGAGAATATAGGAGTACTGCTATACTATTGGCGCCAAGTCCTCTAGCATTTTGGTGATAGAAGAAGATATAGTTGGATGAACTGTGCTGTTGACGGGGGTATATAATGGTACTTGAGTTAGGATTAAAAATAATTTCTGAAGTTAGAACAGGCTCTCTGCAAGTGCTAGAGGCTCGAGTTGACATGGGCACCGAACTAGAGGAGATTTTTAGTTACCTCATTGGGTGAAATATTTAGGCTTTTGTGAAATCGAATAAAGATTTACTTCAGGTCGTGAGGGTCAACTGGGAGGCCTTCTTGGTGGATCGATGTCGAAAGTTTTCTTAAAAGTCGCTATATTTTGTTATTTTATTACGAAAAAGCATAAGGCTGCGTAAGCTAGGGAAAAACACGCATGATATTTAAGGTCAGATGCTTTATCAAACGCAACAGCATTTAGGGAGTTTGCAATCTGGAAATTTCGATGTGAAAGATCAGCTTGGCTCCTGTCAAACTAGAGTGGGAAATGTTAATGAAGTATTGCAATGCTTTCATGAAGACCATCATATACATTTACAACCGCTATGTTCTAAACACTGATGGTAAAATAGTTTTCAGATTCACTTATCTAAGGCCCTTAAGGTTTAGATGACGTGCTGTCCATTGGCGAACAATTCGATGCACTGAATCAGTTTATATGAAATGCTATTGAAATGAAAAAAAAAATGGATCAGAAATGATTACAATATGAGAATGTGGTTCGAAAAAGATCGTAGAAAAAACAGGCTGAACTAACACAAGCTACTTGGAAGCCAAGATTAACGCGCCATAAGGTTATGTTTTGTGTATGATGGTATAGGAAGGGAATCGTACGTTATGAGGTGTTAGGAATGAGTCAAATAGTTGGTTCTGATTTCTACTATCAACAATTAATCAGGTTGCAGGAAGAAACAAAAATACCGACCAAATTCTGAACCTAATAAAGTACTAGACACTTCACAAAAATCTCATAAACAGACCTGATATTAGAAGACTTGTTAACTACTTTCAATGACATTATATTTTGCGACACTACCTCCATAAAATGATGATTTTACGCCTTCTGGCTTGTTCCTTAAACACTGGAGAAATTAATGATAAACGACTTTTTATTTTCTGTAATTAATTCGAAAAACTTTATAAGGCAAAGGAAGTCGAGAGGAAGGAATATTAACAATCCCGATGGAAGAAAAGAACTCAAACATTTGACAAAGTAGATTCACTTTTATATTTTAACATCTTCAGAGATTGTCTATTGACGAAAGATTTAAATACAACGGAATCGACCCAAGGGTGTCTATAGTATTTAGAATTTTATATTGGCATCTACCATACACAAATAATTATGGAACAAGGGGAATGCTGATAGAAATTGTTGCAGTTTTTTGGCTAGCGCCCATATCGGCCCAGTTAGAAAACGTATAAATTTAGGTAAACATCACTAGATCCCTTGTCGTCACCGAGAAATATGGCATCAATTTTTTTATATTTTCCTGGAATATTGTTATGAAAATATTTAAGTGGATTCCGAAGCTTCACAAGCTGGCAAAATATAAAAGAAAAATATGAAGGTTATAATTACCAAACTACCAAATAATTGAGCCATCAATGAAGGGTTTAAGGGAATTGAAGCAGATGCCGCTAAAGCAGGTTTGAGAGTAAATGAGGGCAAAATCAAATATTTGTTGTGTTTAGATCGGGCTTCTGCTATAAGGCCAAGACAAGAATACAATCTCGGCAGCTATTACTTTGGATCTGTGAAGGTGCTCACTAGTGACAAGCGGTAATGACGCTAAGATAAGTTGCAAAATAACTCCGGTCAGTCGTTGCTTTTTCGGATTTAAGAGGCAGTAGTGGGTTCCTCTCTCGGAAAACAAAAATAATTCTTTACAAAATCTTGATCCTCCTGGTCCTCTTCTGAGGCGTAGAGTCTTGCATACTACTAAAAATAGATGAAAAGGCTCTTGGACGATTGGAGGGAAAAATTCGGCGTGCAATATTTGGTCCCGTTTTCGTTAACGGAGGGTATAGGAGAAGACAACCAAGAACTGTATATACACACACAACGGGTTAGTCCGCCGTCTATGTATATGGCCACTCAGCAGTAAACTACCTCAACCAACCAGGCGTGCGGCACTATAACCTGATGGCTAAAGTTCGTGCTGGTTGAAGGGGCTTGATTGAGGCCCAAATTCAGACGATACTATAGCAGGATAACAAATATAATCAAGTATATATGGTGGTGAGTCGTAAAAATATTATAACTGAATTCAGTGATCCAGTCTGGCTGGAAGATGTCAATAGATATTTCAAAATGAAACTCCCCCATATGGCCGGAATAGCAATATCCATATCTGCTCGCTCATATTCGTGCACATCGTCGACGAATTCATATTTCCAATATTAAATCCAATTAGTCTTTTCAAATATTCTTTTTCTTTTTCCCCAATCACATCCGCAGGAAATGGTGCGCCCATTAAAGCTATTTCTGTTCCTTGTTTACCTTTGAAATTGTATTGCTTCACCACAAAGTCTCAATATAGTCACACGCGTGCTGCCAAACAAAAGAGTAAACAAAAAAGAAATAATAAAACCCTGAGCAGCAAGTTCCTCACCCGCCTACTTCCAAGCCCTCCTTCAAAAGCAGATTAACCCTTGAAGTCGGTAGAGCACAGAGCAAACCAGAAGGGTGAAAGTAAACTTCACAAAAACAAAGAAAAAAAAAACTTTTTCATTTCCGTTTCATTCCGAAATGACATCCAAGTCGTTCAAAATAATTAGCCGCCCCTATGCCGTTCCACCCTATAACCACCGCCTTTTGTTTTTAAACTGCGCTCACAGCTTCGCACACATACTCGTATGTTGATTTGATATTGCAAGAGAAAAGACTTTTCACTCAGATATTAGCGGATGAGGTGGTTGGGTAACCAGGTTGAGCGGGCTCCTTGGAACAACATGCGGGATTGACAATTTAATCTTGACATTCTAGGTAACCTTAACTACCGTCATATTCCCTCTCTCAAGATTGTTTTTATGTTTGAGTCAACATGCCAATTGAAATGGGGCTTGGAGTAGGAGAGGCTATTAGGATGCTGCTTTGATGAGGCAATTTTCTGGAAATTTTCTAGTGGTTAGTTGGAATCAGTGGTTGGAATAATGATGGACTAATTAAAACCAACCGTTTATTATGTCCCTGTGTTTGCGGAGTTTCTACGCCTATCGAGGTGAGTGGTAACCCTTCGTCGATTTAAGAACAACTAAAGCCGACTGGTTATTAGCTGAAATAAACTAAAAAGGACTAAACACCCCTTCCAGTGAAAAATGAGACAAACGACTTGTTTTGCGGATTATATCAGATCAGGTCAGTAGCGACAAAAAAATCCTACTCTGGTGTCCATTGAAAAAGTTCTAAGGCCATTCATTCCGGCAGCAACGTGAGTTATAAGTTACACAAAGTCATGGTGATAGAGGATGTCAAGGACGAAAGAACGACGTGGATAAGTTCTAGTCATTGCCCAGAGTAAAGTTTAAAAGGTCAAATTGAATAAGCGTTCCAGAGGTGAGCACAACGCAGCAAAGTACGCTGCGACATAGTGGAACAGTTTTGTGTCTCTGCATTGGAGGGCTTTGCGTTTGCTTTGTTCTTCATTTCCTTTTTATATTTTTTTTTGCCTTGAAACAGCTATGTTTTGTTTTCATTCGGATTGCCTTGGTCGTGAGGGATGAAGTTTGGTTTCGGACTAGAACAAAGTCAATGTGGATTTAAGTATTAAATGGCGAGGTGTGTTGTTCTTGGGAGGGATATATTTCTTTTTGGGGACAAAATATGACACTAGTGTCGAGGATGTTTGTTGAAAAAGAAAAATGACCCTTCCAGGCTACGTGGCATGCTATGATGAGCCAACAAACCTTTTAAGTAAAAAAGGAAGTTCGAGGACATTTGCGAGAAGTTTTCTGAAAGAACGTCAGTTTCATGTGTATTCCGGAAACGAAATGGCACTTTTGAAAGTAGCACGGAAAAGTATTGCGTCCTATTGCAACTTACAAAGTTTTCAAACTTTTCTTAAGCCCAGGAATCAGACGACAAAGGATCTCTGTTTAACAACTTCATTCATCCAAAACCATATAACATGATGTCTAAGAAGATCTTCATCTAGGACTGTACATAATGCTTGGACGTGACTGCCTAACTATCACTTACTTTAAAATTGAGTGGAAAGTGGAAATACTGAAGGCAGATTCCTGGTTTCTAAGCGTCGACAAGGGATCCATGCAGACACAAGCGTTTGCACCTATCCTCTGCCAACGAACTACTACTCTCACATCCACGTGATGAAACTCGGGAGCCAAGTACATTAGACTGAAGATGGGGCCGATTCCCGTGGGAAGTCTTCGGGAGCTGCTAACGAGAGAGGAGGAAGTGTAAGAGTAAGCCAGTTCAAGGGCTTAACTCTTCTTTGGGACGGCGGCGGACGATTTAATCATTCGATCGGTCAATGGTGGCGTCCACAGCTCCTGTTAGTGGGAGCCACCTGGACAACCCTCTTTTTAGAACTGCTCGAATATATCTCGAAGTGTAGGTATAAAAGTAAACTTCCTAGGTAGGGTCGGAACCCTAAAAAATAGACGACGGCAGATGAGCAATACATAGTAGAGCCAACGGTGGTGCTCATAGCCTTCAGCGAAGTTCCCGACACCCAATTTAGTCGGATCCTTTACTCGAGGGTTAAGAAAAGGCCCTGGCCTCCCAATTGGGGATTATGCGTGAGGTTAATTCCCTTACCACAAAAAAGAAAAAAATAGTTCAGAAGCAATTGCAAGTCTCGGACAAGGACGGATTTACACTTAACGACTCCAGCAAACGAAAAAAGGACAATTAAATTCGGCTCTGAGGTTCCTTAACAGACCACGTGCAGCCGATGTACTCGTGGAGGCCCTTGACTGCTACAATGTAGACATTAACGCAATCTAGGAAGCTGAGAAAAATAGATGAAGATGAAAAACTGCGGCCTTTACTACGGCGATTGTTATAGTGGGGGAAGGCAGCACTTATTTTGATGTGAAGAATTCTCATCAAGGCTAAATTCAACAACATTAGCCTGATTTGCGCCCACTCCCCGAATGAGGATAAGGATGACAACAGCAACGATGACTTCTATATCTTAGAAAGCTCATACGATCAATGTCCCAGCTATAACACGAAGATCGTTCAAGGAAACTTTAATGCACAGCTGCAAAAAGTAGAAAATTTTGTTAGAGTCATAGGAAAACATAGCTTGCACGACAACACACCCGGAAACGGACTCAGGCTCGTGGACTTCACCTCGGGGTGGAACCTCTCTGTAGTGAGTAAGCGGTTACCACACATCGACATCCAAAAAGAGATCAATCAACTGTTCCAGATTGATCGTATCGTGATCGACGTCAGTATTCTCAATATCCGAACCTTCCGAGGATCCAACATAGACGGATCATTTCCTTGTTGTAGTCAAGGTAAGAGCACGGATATCAAAAGAAAAAAAACTACGGAGTCGGAAATGAACACCACGGTTCGACATCGGAAAGCTACAATCGCAACCGACCGCTAGGGACTTTGTCTCCCAAAAAATATCTAAAAGTTCGGCGCCACATGCACTAACAATAGAAAAAGAATGGAAGCGTAGTCAAAAGGCTATCAATGAAGCTGCCACTGGGTTTGATGTACTGGGTTTTATGATACTATCCACAAAAAGCCCCGTGGTTTGCCGAATGAGCAGTCGCATAGTACGTCTGAAAACATGAGAGAGAATTCACAACAGATTCATCTCAATTCCGGGCACATAGTGGGAAATATTAAACACCTAACTTGAGTATATGAGAATCAAAAAGAAGGGCTATTCGTTGTTTTATACGTTTTTAACATTATTTTTTTTATGGAGATAAAAACGGGTACCCCATTACGTTCTTTAAGTTGCTTGTATATTTTTTTGACTTTAATTTTCCACAAATATTTACGTAGGCTCGCGTGCGTTTTCTTTTACATTTTATAACATTCCCCAAATTGTTTCACATTTCAGAAGTGTATTTTGTTCTCATACTAATTTCATAATTGTCGATGATTTACATATCTAATTCCTAATTCGAGGAAGCCTTTTATATAAGCATTTCCTTTGACTATATAATTTGATTACTTTAAACGACGCACAATTTAACCTCATGATTCGTTCATTGTTAATTAACAGAAAAATGTGTTCTTCCTCTCCCTGGTTCCGATGAATCGCTGGCTTTTATTCCAAAATATTGCTTAGCTTTAAAAAATATATCACGTGCCTAATTATTCTTATTACAAGTAGGAGTCGGAGTGCAGGACCCACCATTTGTGTTGTGGTGCGATCATTCAGTTAGGTTTAAAGAATGGGTTTGAAGGACAGTTTGTCGAGATTCAATGCAAGTTTATGTTACAACAAAATATTAATTGGGGGACTTCGTTCGTAGATCATCGAACGTAGAATAAATCCGGCAGCGGAGTTCACGGTCATAATCATGACACTTACTTGTAGGCCAAATACCATCAACGGTTGTCATTTAGTGATTTGTCCGAATCACGCTTACGTATATCGGTTTTACTACCCTCCTTGAAGAAAAGTCCATAACCTGTCCATAACCCATCGATGTACATAATCTAGGTCAGACTACGGGCGATTGGCATTTGACTACTCAAAAGTCTTAAAGCGATCTCATATAAGTATGTAAATATAGATTTCTGTGATCAAATTGAAAGGTGGCTTGGTTTATAAATTGTGTTATAAATTTCTTTTTGTCAGCGTTATTCCTGATTCCCAAAACAGTAGTTAAACTGATTATCCGAAATGGCTGTCAGTCTCTATCTTCCAGGGACTCGAAGTAGTATCTTCCGAGTGGTCTTTCAAATTTTATTGAATAACGAAAGAGTTTTTCAATTGGTACGGATTACGTTGGGCACCCTGTGGCAGCCGTGTTGTTTTGGTGACATCTGTCGAATCCCTTGCTTATTATTCAGTTACTGATGCTTAATCAGCATGGCAAGCTACAGGACAGCACAACCAAATGACAAAACTTTACGAGTATTATCGAAACGAGCGTGCGTTGCTTTCATTTTGCGGTAGACGTGGTGGTCGGTCACAGTCGGTTACTTAACATTTGGTAGCTAAATTTAAGACGATCGGTTCGGTGATCAATCGCCAATATTCGCACGTCAAAGTAATGCAAGACCGGCCAAGAACGGTCCGTGAAAGTATACAGCACAACCCGAGACAGTCGATTATTCGCGGTGCATAGGAACTCGCACAATTCAATTTGGCGAATTTTGTGTTGGGATGAGTCCCTACACTTGTACCAGTTCCAAGTGACCCAAGAGCTCAAAGTTCATTACTATAGACTGTGCCGTTTGTGCAGTGACTGGGTTTCGGAGCGTTTGGAAGAGGACCCCAATTTAGGCCAAAGAATCGAATCATTTTTAGGGTCGAGGCGCATTTTTGGATGAATGGCTATGCTAACAGGCAAAATTGCCACATGTGGGCAGCAACCAACACGAGGTTCACCAGGTGACAAAGCATCCTCAAAGAGTTACTGTCTGGGGTGGATTTTGGGAGTCAGTACTTTCTCGAAAACGAAAACTGTCACTGTCAATGGCAAGCGATACAGAACGATGATAACCAATTTCTTGTGGCCCAAATTGATCCATATGAGTCTGGACGAAATATGGTTCCAGCAGGATGGCGGTACATGCCACACAACGGATGCTACGATTGACATTCTGCATGAACGATTTGAGGATACGGTTATCGCTCGCAGAGAGGAAGTGAATTGGCCATCAAGGTCATGCGATTTGGCTCCGCTATACTTTTTCTTGTGGGGTTTCCTGAAGTCGCAGGTCTATGCGATTAAGCCACAATCGACTGATGCCCCTAAGATGAACATAACACAGGCCATCGTTCAAATTCAGTCGGATCTATGCGAAAAAGTCATTGACCATTCGGATCCGTGCTACCGTAAAAAGCCGAGGCGGGCATTTGACCGATGCTACATTTCATACATGGACCTTTCAAATAAGAAAGAATTTTGTTAATACCTCACACAGCTTGTTTTATTCCATTTCAATATCTACCCATCCTTATTAAAAAAAAAAACCTTTAGAAGTCAGACGGAGCAAAATCCAATTTTAATTTCCAATTATGATACATTTCATTTTCGTCTCATAGACAAAAATCATTTCGTAACAGTTCAAAGAAATTGAGGCTTTTTGGAGTGAAACCAGGTGAATAGCGTCTGAGGCGTCAAAATTGTTTGAATTGATCCATATGATATGCCAAGGGTACAGTAAGGTCTCTTATGGTCGATTGTCAAATTTTGAGTACCAGATCTATGATTACCTTGATATGTTGTTTTTTGGTTCAAATTTTCGGACGTTTTTCTGCCTTAATTGATATTGTCTTACTATAATACCTGTAAACGTATATTTTCGACAAAGCCTGATCACCGAAGCCCGACTTACGCTGATCGACTTACTATAGAAAACTTAAATAAAATATTTTTTGAATCATGATAAATTCAATGCATTCAGGCTAATATTGGACTTTAACATCTACATATCTACAATATCTTAAAGGAAATCAAAGGGTAATATTGAATCATAATTTTGTGTCAGAATTCAACTAAGTTGTTAAAATCAAGGCAAGCAATAATAGGGTTAATCGGTTATCAATGACTTGAAAAGTACACCAATTCAACACTACCTCAAAATTGCTGACTTCCTTCAATCAAATTGGATCTACGCTTTTCGCCGACTAAGAACAACGAATCCTGAGAACCTACTAGATTTGTATTGAAGGCATTTTTTTTTGGCTGTTATGGAGCCCATCTCGGGACAACTAAGAAAATTCGAAGACAAAGAATTTGAGGCATTACGAGCTGCTATAACTTGGCGAATACATTACGGTCGATTTGACAAAGTTAAAAAAAACGGACCGAAATAATTTGTACACCCAATATATTCAAACGTTTCGTTGGCATCGATGTCAGAGTCCAATGGGTTACTCACGACATTCTATATGGAGCATTCCGCATGCAATCAAAGTTACCTAAAGCACAACTTTATTGCTGGTCAAATTAGGAAATTATAAACAGGTTTAATGGGATCAAGCTTAGGATAGCACGTTGTAAACCAAGCTACCAAGACTATTTCGAACTTGGGGGAGGGTACCCAAGAAAGGGTATTTCTACTGTCTGGTTGAAAATCCAAATCTCTTAACTCTTTATCGTGCACAAAAGTGGGTTTTTCTTCGAGCTTAACTGGAAAAACCTTGTATATGCTTCGTATAATATCAAAGCAGCAGTTGGAAACAGATGCAAATTTGGGAAATGTAAAAAATCAGTATGGATATTGGATAGGTGGTGTTATTGGGCCATACATTTTCCTAAGCGAAAATGGATAGATTGTGAATATCACTCGTTACGGTTCGCGAGTGGCGAATGATAGCTGGCTTGTGATTGGACTATATGGACCCAGGCAACATATGATTTCAGTAAGACGGCCCACAGTGTTTTCATCGGTTTTCATATTGAATTTTTTGCAAGAAAAGTCTCCGGGAAAAGTTATTTCTGGAAAGAGACTGTGGAATTTATGAATATGGTCCGATTTAACTTCTTTAGACTTATATTTCAGCAGCTACCATAAGTCGTTGGATTATGCCAACAATTCCGCCACCGCGACCGTCGACGATCTTCTTGTGTCATAATAGAGTAGACATGACTAATAGCCGACTTTATTTTGAATTTAACTAATCGACATCGCCCACAAATCGTTTTTCCATTTTTTCTTTATTTCAAATGATACTTCCGAGAACTGGAGGTATCCTGTCTGAGACTAATCAATGAGTAATACGTTAGTCTCCCAGACCAGACAAACAACAACCACTACATTCGCAGTTCTGGTAAACCTGCAACTCATCTCTTCTTAATGTAAATCTCATATAGAGATTTGTAGTGTTCGTGCTCCATTACTACTTCAGTCCAATATGCTTCAAGCTTTCCTTTATTCCCATAACCGCTGTGCACCAAAAATGAAAAAGTTTAATTATAGCCAAAAAAACTTGGTTTAAGTTCCTTCTCATTTGTCATGGCGATATGCGTCTCGCAGCGTGAGTAAAATCGTTAAACTTCTGCTTAATTGACAACTCCCATCAGTGAGTGCCTAACTGCTAACTCGTACGCATATGAAACTCTGATGGCTGGGAATACCCCAACACCCTGGTATAGCCCTAATTGCTTTTCTGTGTTTACAGACTTTGACGCATGAGCTCGAAGGGATACATTCACTTTAGTCTGCATGCAGACATAACACATGGAGTTGCGTCTCAGTGACACGCTTTTCATGTGCCTGGGTTGTGATGGATTTCCATTGTCTTTTTTCTAGGGGCTGGGAGGAGGTAGGTCGTAATTAGACGGTTGCGTTTTTCGATGTAGCAGTTTCGAGAAGACGAAAAAGCGTTCGTGTCGAAATGACACACTTGCGGCGGTGGTATGTGCCATGGGAATCATTCCAAAAAGTTGAATTATTGTATTTGGCGTTCGAGCCCTTAAATCTTGAAATTCATTTCTTTTTGGTAGAGATAGAGAGGACGACGACACACTGTTGGGTTTAGCATCGAGAGAGATTTGAATGGAAATGAAAGGAATTCCTTTTTGTCAAAAATAGACAGAAGTGATTTATGGCAATTATTTCACAAGTGTCTGTGTGGCTTTAGCAATCGTATGTATCAGCCTAGGAGTAAAATGATTCAGAGTTGAAATATATTGATCTGTTGCCTATACCATTCGATATCGATATTGCATGAATGGTAAGTTTCGGTAGGATACAAAGAATAGGGGTGACGGGATAGAGCCTTGAGGAATATCAGCGTTTTTTTTTTTTTTTTTTTTTTTTTTTATAATTCGTGCAGGTTCAAGAGTTACGCTCTTTTGATGTTTGTCACACAACCTGGACGGGGTGCAGATGGTTTGTGTCGAAGATGTTCGTTCACTACTCTCCGGGGGTGGTTGTCTTGGGATTCGAGAGATTCGACTGAATTTGTCGCGTTGATTGTAGTTTTACAGTAACTTTATTCCATGCCATTAAGATGTTATATTGGAAATGCACACGCAGAGTATGAATTTTGAAGTGATCTTATACTGCGAGTGTTATGCCTTCGTCAGCATTTTTGATCATCTCTCATTCACAACTGGTGTTGTTGCATGGGTTTTTTCCGTATAGGAATTTTTCTTGGCTATGGTCAGACTTGAACTACAGACCTTCCGCTTAACAGTCGGTGATGATTACCATTGCACCACTACCACCAAATAGTGGGCCAACATATTCATTTTTAAGAAAATTAATATCTTTAATATTACTCTCAAGACTAAAATTTCACTGTTCTACTCTTCAATGACAGAGTCGCAAAGAAAGTTTACCCAAAATCGCATTAATCCACAGCTTGAGCAGATTTTTTTTTTCATTTGAAGACAGAATAGATTTCCATGGCATCATGGTATACACTGTTAGCGGACCTTGTGTTCGGTTTTAGAGTGGGGCGAACCTCGTTTCGGATATCAAATGGAACAAAGGCAAAAACCATTGCATGGCTGCATGTCTGATGAATTTGGAAAATGCCTTCGATGGCTTATGGCTAAAGGGACGTTATGTAAATTGAGTAGGTTAAGCATAAGCTAACCACTGTTGTAGATGCTTTATGATATGTTGCCTGGCATACGGTTCATTGCCAAAAACTGCAATGTAGCCTTTTCCCAATTTACAGAGAAGAGTAAAGTGCATGTTGCAAATAGCTTCACATGCAAGGAGATCGCTTTGCTCGACATTGAGGGAGCTTTTGATCAAACTGGCTACAACTCAATCACTACTGCACTGTCCTGAAGAGATGTAGACTACCCACAAACCATTGGGTTAGGACCATGCTTGAGAGCCGTATTATATCAGTTGCATCCGGAGAGGTCTATGTGGTAGTATCGACAGCTAATGGGTGTCCACAGCGTGGAATCCTTTCACGCTTTTTCTGGTCGATAGTCATCGACGATCTACTTTACAAGTTAACCAACCTCGGTTATGAAATCATAGGATACGTCGACGAGCTTGTAGTTACTGTTACAGGCAAATGCGAAATTTCTGCCTGTCAACGCATGCAACTTGCGTTTCAATCTATCTCTGACTGATGTCGCAAAGAGGGCCTATCGTTGAACCCAAATAAAAAAAAATCTTAGTTCCGTTTACAAAAAGGAGAAAAATATAACCTTGCTCCGTCTCCCTAAACGCTATAAACATAGGATTTTCAGAAGAAGTCATCTAGTCATATCTAGGTATTGACCTTAATCGCAAACTTAACTGGAACTCCAACATTAAAAACAAATTCACAAAGGCGACCAAGGCACTGTGGGCCTGTAAAGATAGTAAAGACCTATCATCTATGCGTCTGCCGTATGGTGGATAAAAGTTGAACAAAAAACTACAATGGTTAAACTTTAACGCCTTCAAAGGCGCCATGATAACTTGGCCGATGGCAGCCCAAGAGGCACTGATCGGAATTACTCCACTGCACCTTTTTATATAAAAAGGTTGCTATACGTAGTGCAATCAGACTGCTCCGCTGAGAAACAGATCAGCCATGTAGACCATTGGGTCACATGTCCATCCTGCAACATCCTTCTGAGCTAGAGATGATTGTCACACACCTTCACTTTTGACAAGAGATTTGAAATACTGATCCCAAACCGCATAGCTTGGGAGAGTGGCGATCCCTTGCTATATGTCAAAGGCCTCAGGTGGTGCGCAATTGGCTCTAAGTTGGATGGCATATTTGGACCAAATCGGAAAATCTTAAAGGCTTTGAGAGCGAGTTTCAGTATCTTCCAAGCCGAATTGTAGGCCATCCTGACGTGCGTTAACCTAAGCAATGAGCTTGTAAAGCTCAAACTCAAAATGCCACAATGCCCTGCAGGACCTAGCCAAAAGAAACATGTTCAAACTCCGGTAGGTGCCAGGGCCAAAAGCAACGAAAACACCGACAAACTCGTTAGGAAAGGTTCCAGCGAAAGGTACATAGGTGCCGAACCTCTCTGCGGCATTCCCCAGGCGAAGATTAATTTCTTCTTAGATAAGTGGAAAAAATCGAAACTTTTGGAACAGCGTTCAAGAACTCCAACAATCGAGGAGATTCATACGGCCCCTGAACAAACACTCTCACTCACAATATTCTCAAATATAATAGGGTCGATATCAGAAGACTAGTCAGCTACCTTTCGGGACATTGTATTCTGAGATATCAACTCAACAAAATTAACCTCTCGTCAGAAACCGAGTGTCGACTTTGTCTTGAGGACGAAGAAGCTGGAGAGCACATATGTACTATGTGAGTGCGCTATCCTCTGTCACCTTAGGAAGCGTATCTTCGTCAGAGAAATTATCACGCCTGAGGGGATCGTCTCAGCTCCTACGAGAGACATTTATTAGGACAGTAAAGAAACTCCTTGTCTAATCTCTGATTGGGCCTCAAGAGACACTAGAAAAAACCCTATGGCGAATATTCTAATTTGGATTGGACAGACACTAATATGCCAAAGTTTAGTTAGATATTTGGGCATTTGGTTGGATCAGTTTTTATATTTTAATGATAATGTGGATGCTGCTCTAACCCGGGCTAAACTGACTTCGGAACTTACAAATCAACTTTTTTACAACAGTCAACAGTCAGCACTGTACGTATATGCAAGAGTGACGCATATATGTTATATGCTCCTCATATGGCCTGTACTTACTCATGATGTCCGGTGTGGTTCAATGTGGGAGCAAGTCGGATCGAAAAGAGTCGGATACTTGAGAGGTCTTGCCTCCAGAATCGGAATACCATTCTACCTATATAGCAATGAGGTTCGACAATATGGCTAATTTGAATAGAGTGACAATAGACTAAAGCTAAAGAATGTAATCTTCTTGAAAATACCCAGTTGGTGCAATTCATACAAATCATATCCACAAATTTGTTTCGGGGTAGAATATAAACAAGGTGCTAAAAGATTCGAGTGTAACGGGCTGGCAGTCCTAACCTAGAGGAATAGAAGACTACATTACATCGAACTTATGAACACGAAAAAATCGTAAAAACTTAATTATAAACGAGTAGTTCGGAAGAGGAGTATGGGCCAATATTAATTCCAACTTTTAATTCCAAATACTGAATAGTGAGTATGACAACTCAACGTTGGCGGCAACCCCATTTTATCCGGACGAAAGAGCTCAATGACCTCCAGTGAGGACATTGAAAACAAAATAATCCAGCTCGCTCATAAATTATGTTTCTGGTGTGAGCACATTCAGGAACGCCATTGAATGGGGCTGCGTGCCAGAATGTGCATTCATGAGTGAAAAAATTCAAGAAGAAAAAATGTTTTTTTAGACATACTGCATTCATATGTGACCGTCAGGATGTGTGGCATTATTTCCTCATCAGCCTGCTTTGTATGTCAATATGCGAGAATACAACGATACAATCAAATGACGAAGGCTTCATTTATTTTATTTTAATTGCTTTAAAGTCGGCTCTTTCTGATGTTGAAGTCAATCTCACTTACGAGTATGGTGCATGGAGAAGTCGATAGGTAACTGCTAAAATACTCGGATGCAGTTCCGAATAGTACTAATCTCCGATTTTTTTTTAAATTTTTTTGTACGCTTAGGCTAATATGTTAGAAGTGAAAATCCAAAGCTATTATTGGCGCAAATTGTTAGAAAAGACTAAAAGGCTGTCCTAAGTTTGCATATTTTGCAGAAAATAAACTCAAATGTTTTCAAAATATATCAGGTATATACTCGTATGTATATAAATTATACCGCAAATTAACCGCACCAATTAAGTTTAATATTTAGTATCGTTGAAAAAGTCTTCAAATGTAGTTTTATAATTCCGAACAAAATTTATCTCCATACTACACATTTTCTTTAAAAAAAAAAAAGCATTTTTCTTGAAAACATTGTCACATTCTTCAAAAAAATTTAATATCTTCAATCAGTTAAAAGAAATTAATTTGTGCTTTAATTTGCACCAACTTGTATCATTTCCTTTCTGGGACTTCGACACTTCGGGACTACTTCGAGGAGGATTAATATTAAAACGGTTTACAACTCCGATACCGTATTATAGGTTTTCTCAGCGTACTCAAAAACGTACGAAGATGATTTATTAGCGTACAGAACAGGTCCAATATTTGAGTTCATCAATTCAATGATACGACGATATTGCTTAACTTCATTGTATAGAGCCATAGAGGACATCAGAAAGAACTGGAGTAAATTTAAGACCATTGGATAACAACTACTAACTACCAACAGTGAAGAACGCGATTAGATACCTTTGTATCTGGCTTGATCAGTAACTATATTTCAACGCTTGAAATATGTGTTCCGCAGCAACTTGACCCCAGGATAGAAATTGTCATCGCTTATGGTTATCTTATAATTATGAAAAAAGAGAGAGACAGTGCGTTAAGGTCGGACTTAGATTATACAGAACGTTAGAGTCCCAGTTCATTAAGTATTACCCTAATAAGTTCCTGTACGACGGAGTAGGCCTAAATATAATCGACAATTTATGGTTTACCATTCCAATGATAGATACCATAGCACACTGCAACCGAAGGGTTAGTGCACAGACGGTAAATTTACCAGAGACAAACGGCTCATCCGCGATGGGTACATTGACAGTATTCAGAGGCTTACCCGTGTTAGAAGCAAATTGGTGGACTGAGTCCCGGCAATGTTGCTAACATCGATTAATAATTCCCAGAACGGTGTGTTACCTCGATAAGATCCTCCTGACTACTTTGTTCATAAGTTTAATTAAGGTGAGATGGAGGATCTTTCGGAAGGTTGGGCGCATCATGCTTAAGTTAACCCGAGAACTGACTAAGGCTTTTAAACTTGGTGAGATGTCGGGCATGCAGAGTAGAGAAGCCCAGTCGTTGAGAGTGGTAATCAGGGGGTGTTGAATGAAATAAACCCATAAATGCTAGTCAACCTGATTATTTTTAAAAATAGAACTAAGAAGCTTACGATAGGTTAAGGTATTAGAATAAGAAAAAAACAATAATCAAGGATTTTTGCTTCTGTGTCCGAATTTTTAATTAATATACATATGTATATGAAAATGGATCAAAGAAGCTTAAGCCAAAAAGGACCAGTCATTTAGAAATATAGTAAGACTTAGAGTACCCGCCTAGAGTCAGTAAGACACATTAGGCATTAGGGTATTTTTAAGCAAAATTTAATAAAGGATGAAACGAAGGGAAAGAAGACGATAAAAAACAAAAAAAAAAAAAAAACACAGGAGAATAATTCTTAACTTTGCTATCCCTAACTAGAATCCATAACTCTCGACTTATTCTTGCTAGAAGCAGGAAGTCTAAATAGTTTGTTCAATAAATAAGGTGACTTTTTGAATTTCGCATTATATTTTTCCTAGGTTGGCACACATGATCTCTAACATACATATGTTTACATTGTCAGCTATTCTGGATATTTTCTTTTTTTCACTGATATAGAGATTAGAAGGTGATTAGTGTTTTTTTTTTATTGAAAAATCTGTTTTTTGAACTTTGTGTGGAAAATGAAAGTGCTCCAATATACTTCAAATGTTGCCTGTGACATTTGGCTAGTCTAAGATGAGCAAAACTAAAATGATTGTGGGTGGTCCAAGCACATCACAGATGGCCGAGAAGGTCTTAATGACTACACCTGTCCTGGACGTCCCAGCAAGTTACCACCGGATGAAAGAGTTCATGCATCATAAAATTATTATGTAGAATTGTCGTTCAAAAAATTTTAAATATTCGCCAAAGAACCGTAGCATGAGTATCGCTCGGGAGTTGTAAAATAACGTGAGAAGCGATCCACTGCCAACGAATTATGGGTATATGGCTATGACGTCGAAACCAAGACCCAATTATCCCAGTGGAAGCGAGATCGAAAAAGCGCGCCAACTCAGCACGATCAAATGTGAAAGTTTTGCTCATTGGTTTCTTTGGTATCAATATCGTGGTTAATCATGAGTTCTTGGCGGAAGGTCGTACGGTCAATAAGGAAGATAACCTTAAAGTTATGTGCCGTTTGCATGAAGCAATGCGTAAGAAAAGTCCAGATTTGTTGGACAAAAAATTCATGGCCGCTGCATCGCAATAATGCACCTAATTACTCTGCGTTGCTTGTGTGTAATTTCTGGCCAAAAATATTACCATTGTCATACTTCAGCCACCGCATTCACCAATTTTTATCTCTTCCCACAGGCGAAAAGATTCAAACGTTTTCTGTTAATTGGCCTGTATTTTTTGAAAACGCCGATGGTGAGAGCGCTACAGAATGGTGATAACCAATTACTTATGGCCCAAATTGAATCATATGGACCTAGATGACATATAGTTCCAGCGGGATGGCTGTGTCCACACGGCGGACGCCACGATGGATGTTCGGCATGAACGATTTGAGGGTAAGGTTATCTCTTGCAGAGGTGACCTGAAGTGGAAACCAAGGTCATGCGATTTGACCCCGCTAGACATTTTCTTGTGGCGTTTCCTGAAGTTGCAGGTCTATGTGAATAAACCACATTTGACCAATGCCCTTAAGGTGAACATACTCGTACATAACGCAGGCCATCGCTCAAATTCGGATCTATGCGGAAAAGCAATTGAACTTTTTACCATTCGGATCCATGCCGCCGTAAGAAGCGCAGGCGGGCATTTGAATGACTTCATATTCCATACATAATCGCATTCATGGGCCTTTTATCTTCTTTTATTCCATTTCAACATCTACCCGCGCTTATTGAAAAACCCTTTATAAATTCGGTCAACTGCCGCCACAATTTTTTTTTGGAGTTCGAATTTTTGATGATTTTGTTAAAGTCTTAATTTCTGTGAACATGACATGGATCGACTACCGCGTTCGCGTTGTCTTCACTAGGCCTTGGGTCCAGTGTAATATGGGTAGTACGTGATTTTTTAACAATCGCTGGGGTCACAAATTTGGTCACTAAATGTTAAAAAGTTCACTCGCCAGGGCGGCTGTGACGAGGATAAGGATCACGTAAAGCGCGCAACGTTTGCCTAATGGGACACTGACTTTTAAAATAAGATTTAATGATTTGCCTCCTTTTTTAAATGCTCTAACATAAATTTAACAGATGTTGCTTTAACAGCATTCCTGCTGAAAGAACCTTTATATTCGTCAAAACTGACATATTACAATACAGGCAGAAAGAAATCATAACAAAAAACTTGAAGCAGCTTAACTAAAACAACAACTCAAAGAAAAATCTTTCTCAGAAATTGAATGTAAATCTTAAAACCTATCTGGATAACCAAAACCAGACACAAAAAAGCTGAAAAATTAAAATGTCAAGTGTGGTTTTCAACAACGAAGAGGAATGGATTTGCTTGTATGATAAAAGCAACCAACAATCGTCCTTTAAACAAACAAACTTAAATTTACAAATGTCACATTAATGCCCCGTCCTTGGGTTTGTTTTTAAACAAACTTAAATTTATAAATGTCACATTAATGCCCCAAGTAACTATCATGACAGAGACGAACTGAAAACCAATTAAAGTTGAGTTTGCCAAAAGTTCTCAGCAAAACGAATGAAACCACCAAAGAAATGAGAATCATTTTAACGTCGACATTAGGCAGCACGTACTGTTGAATACGTGCAAGAGTAAAACGTCCAGTGGCCGTCAACACCTAATCATCTTTTGATGACTTTTATTTTCGAACGTTAGGAAGAAAATCAATGGAAAACAATTTTCTTGAGCTTTTTAGTAAATCTGCTGTTGATTAGAAAATTGTTGAAAATTGAAATAAAGAATTAGATAAATGCATCCAATCTCTGCAGTTTTTGCTCGTGCCTTGCATTTGAAATTCCAAGAAGAGATGAACATACCCTTCCTTACACCTTTACTTTTAATTGGGTCAAAGCATCCCTTGTGTATCAATAAAAAGATGTCGAACGTCCTTGATGTTTAATTTGTTAAAATCCTATAAAACCATTCTTTGTTTCAACTTTTCTGTTCTTATTTTTTTTTTTCGTGTTTAAGTTCGAGGATTTCGAGGATTAAAATCAAATATGAGCAAAAGAAAAATAATTTTATTTTATTTTGTAAAAATGAGCGAAATTGAGATCCTTTTTCAAAACTTCTTCCAATTTCTTGTTAGTCAGTTCGGAAATGCGATTAAAAAAGGATACGTTGTAGTTTCCTTTAAATTCCCAACCCAACCCAACTCTGCCTGATCTCATTTAACGAAAGAATCAAACGAAATCCTTGATCTTTATCCTTCCTAACGTGTACGCATTCAGCATACCCAAACCCAAGGGGCATCCATAAATACGGCTTTATCCTTCAAATGGTCAATCAGTTCACCAACCCTCTTGTACTTTTCCCCTACCCTCCACCACGGGATCAAACTCAATCATCGAAAACTGTATTCGAAGACCAATCATACGGCAAACGCATTCTTTTATCACTCACTCTATGCTTGACATTTCGTATATCATCACTTTACTTTACTGATTGCAATATACACGCGGAATCATCACAGAACACCACACAGGTAAACAGGAAAGAAAGCTGAGGACAAACATACGAACATAAGCAAATTAACGCGCTAATATAAAAACATCGAAATGTAAAACCGAACACGAAAGTCCTTTTTACCCATTCCGACGTTAATATGACCGAACACTCTTACTCGCACTCGTAATCATAATATCGCAGTACAACTCAACCGCATCACGTTCGTTCTCTGTAATTTTTTTTTTCTTTATTTTCCTTTTACTCCTTTTTGTTGTCGGACGAATTCTTTAAATACTTCGCTAAACAAGGGACACCGACGAGGGACAGGGTATAAGGACAATAAGACCGAACAAGTCGATGCGCTATGGTGTAAGATGCTGTTACAGGTTCGAGATCGCACAAGAGACTGGTATGTCCTGACGATGACATGTTTGGATTTTGCTTCACAGCTGGGGGATAATTTTCAATCTGTCGGATTCGTTTTGGGGCTTCATGTTGATTGGTTCAAGTTTCTCGGTTTGTTTTGGTTGCTGGTTGGAGCTTTTTTTTAGAACACACCCTGCATGTTGCACGAGTTTAGCACAAAATGTTGCTTGCTTTTGGGGAACATTTTGGGGCTCATTGGATGTTGAAAGAGCGCAGAACCAGTCTCTTTATTAACCTAGTGCACTGATATTGAGTTTTATTATTTAGAAATTGAGGAAACGATTCGAGACGGAGATAAAGGTGGTTTGTTCTATGAAATTTCAAATTATATGTAGAATGTCAAAAATATAGAAATACAACAAATACCACTCGTAACATGTTCATATCTTACAGATAGATAACAAGTGGGGCATGGACGACGAAAGCCCCGATGTACTTTTGGATAGCGAAACAAAGGGTTGAAACACTTCAACTCAATATTTTCATCGCAGAGTTCGAGACACTTTTTTGATCTCTGCACTTAAACTCAGCAGAAAATGTCTACATCCTGACATTCGAGTTTGAGGATATCGGAGAATTCATACAGGCTTTAATCTCAACAATCACTGTCTAAAGCTTATCAAATGTTAGCCCTCATGACCAGCTCCAGTCTGTTGTCAAAGATATACCAACAGCCTGCTTACACATAAAGTACTGTGTTGACATAGCGTGAGTTCAAAAACCATTAAGGATTGCTATGGTGGTGCTATGATGATGATAGATTTCTAGGACTTATCAAAAATAAAATCGTTTTTGGGTGTTTTGACAAAGAGAGAAAGTGCTGACCTTATGGCTAAATACTTAGGTGACGAACCTTTTTCCAAATCAAATTTTATCATATTTTTGGAAAATTCGAAACAATCGCAGCATCTGTCTCACTGGACGATGACTTCGTCAATCGAAAAAACCATTCTACCCTTGGAAAAATATTTTGAAAACATCTTTAAGATTCAAGGCAGAGGAGGCCAAAAAAATTTGCCAGTTTTCGGAACACTGGTCTAACTGGCTTCGGTGCCCTTCTTATCAAACGTATTATAAGCTTTTTAATTAAAAGAAGATTGACGGCCTTTTCATTTGCTTTTAGGTGATTTTAAAAATATAATAGAACAGTGTCGAGTAAGGATGGCATTCCCCATCTGACGTCACTTTATCTTACTCAAGCTCAAGGTGTCGAGCTTATATCTCATGAATCCTCTTCCCAAATTCCTCAATGGTGCTCCAAATGCTCCCATAATTAATTCTGCAAAAACTGCGGTTGTGGACTTTACGAGATTATGATAGACACCGTGTCCTAGGAGTGGCTTCTGGTAGACTGGCTGACACGAACTTGTGGTCTGCTGTCTACGGACCTTCGTATATGACGGTGACTATTTCGGACTTAGTACCGTCATCGTGAAAATGTCATTTGGACAAAATTTGGTATATAAGGGTGTCCGGAGTCGCTGATCATGATTTTGAAGTCGGATTCGCAGAATCCAAGATGGCGGATCAAATTTTTAACCGAGATATGCAATTCGTCCACCATATCTCAAATCCACCATTTTAGAAAAATTAATTGTGCCACCAGATACGAGGTATAAGCTCCCATCGTAAGTGGCTTCTTGTTCAAATTTAGAAGTGTTTGAAAAAAAAAAATTGAAATTTCACATTTTTTCTGCTTTCAGTTGCCATAGTTGAAAAATGGTGGCAGATAGAACAATTCTGTCACCGGATTCAGAAAGAGCAGCAAAATTTCCATAGAACTTGTTTCTTAGAAAACGTTGGTTGATTGACTGTCTAAAAAGTAAACGATTAAAAAAGAAAAAAAAATGTTGCCATTTGGCATGAAACGGTTTCAGCTAATTGTGAGCCTTTTTGTCTAGTGCAAGAAATATAAATAAAATGGAGAAAGAGTTAGGTATCACCTATGTTATACACTGGAGCTATTGAGCTTATATAGGAACATATGGGACCCGAGATTTTGTAAAAGCTATGTTGTATTTAGCGCCTTCATTCCTGGGGATTATGATAATGAACTCTTATCTACAATAAAGCTGGCTAGTAGCGAATAGTGTTTTCACTTATCAGACATAAGAACAAAAAATTACTTGAATCAGAAGAATACAAAAATATAGCGAAAGTACAGAATTCTTCTTACTTTTAAAGTCGTCGGAATATAGTTTTTTTTTAGTTTAGTTTGTTTATTTGCAGTTTAATAATTAGAGAAATGTTATTGCACATATTGTATATAGAGATTTGGTAAAAAAGAATTATTACCTTACTACTAAAAAGAAGTTTATAATGAACAGAAACCGAAATAGCTAAGAAACAAGAAATATAAGAGGAGGAAAAATTGCAAGGAAAACCTCCATATCAGGAAAAAAAAGTAGTTTAGACGAATTACAAAAACGAAGAACTAAAATACAAATGTATAATACAAGGATGGGAGTTATTAACAAAGTGTATAGATAAATTAATGAATAAGTGAATATATGAATATATAAATAAAAAAATAAATAAATTGATTAAATAAATAAGAACAAAAATAAATAAATAACAAATAAATAAACAAAATAAATAAATAAATAATTAAATGAATAGATATGTGAATAACAAAATAACAAATTAATTTAATTAATTGATAATTAAATAAACATCAAGAACTAAGACTGATAACGAGAGGATAGGGTAGAGGTAAGGGAACAGCGAATATGAAATTTTTCCTTAAGCCTGACAATACGTTCGCAGATCAGTTCAATTCCCGCTCTTGAATGTAATTTTCTTGTTGACATTTAGCCATACCACGCCAAACAGGAAAGCCATGCGTCAAAATCGCTTGGAAAATAAATTTTAAAATAGTTATCTTATTATCGGCAGGTTTTTATTTATTACCTAGATACTTAACAGAACGATCCCAATTTATTTCATTACCGTAGATAAGAATTGGACCCTGGGGCAGAAAGCAAGGTTTTCTTTTTCTACTAAAAAAGATAGCTTGGGTCTTGTCACAATTGATCCTTATTTTCCACCTATTGTAAAACGTACTTTTAATCTTACTCGCATTTATGAGTGTCCTCTCAATATTGAGAGCGAGCTCATGTGAGGAATAAATGCAGGTGTCATCCGCAAAGATAGCCGCATGACAAATGGTAAAGTGAGAAAATCTGCGATAAATATATTATAAAGAGTGGGTCCCAATACTGATCCTTGGGGGACTCCCATGTTGAAATAAGTAATTTTGTAAATACAGGTATTAATGTGCACTAGAAAACTACGGTTAGATAGAAAACTTTGGACGATTTTAATTAATATAGATGGGGTAGTTTAAGGTAATCATTTTATAAATTAGGCCATTATGCCAAACTGTGTCAAATGCCTTTTCGACATCGAGCAGGATCATACCAGTTGATTTACCTACAGAACGATTGGATTTGACATGGTTACATATTCTAACACATTGATGGGAGGTATTGTGAAATTGTCTGAATCCAAATTGAATGTTAGGCAAAATGTTATTTTCATTAGTGTACTCTAGAAGATGAATTTTAATGACTTTTTCTAAGATTTTGCCTAAACTGCTGAGTAGACTAACTGGTCTATAACTAGCGGGCGACTCGGCAGGTTTTCGCGGTTTTATTTTTTTATTTTATAAGTTTGGATTTTCAAACATGCATTGATTAAAAAGGTTAGATATCTTAAGCCCATTGAAGGTAAATGTTTCAGGTAGTCATTTCTGATACCATCTAAACCTCCCGCTTTGAGGGACTTAATAATTTGTTCAATAGTTCTTTCCGAAACAAAAGCACTTAATGGAGTGATACAATTATAATTGTCAAAAGACTCCATTCTTTGTTCTACCAAGAGATCTGTTTCAAGTTCCCCTAAATTCTGAGAGAGAGAGTGATTATTAGAGAAGACCGTAGAAAGACAATCTGCCTTCTCTTTATCCGTAAAAAGGATGGTGTCATTGTCTGAGAGTGCTGGTATTTGTCTATTTTTATTCTTGAGTAAAAGTTACGATATTCCAAAAGGGCTTACAATTTTTATCTAATGATTCCAACTTTAGGTTCCATTTATAGTTGCGAAACTTGACTCTGGATCAATTTATTGAGATAGTGGAGCTGTAACTTAAGATAAGGCTGTCGGTATCTTAGCCAATTACGTCTAATTTTGTTGCGAAGTTTTATATGCTCCAAGATGTAGTTAGGAAGCTTATCTGGCGTATGGAACCTGCATTCTTTTTTGGGGACACTTTTGTCAATCGCATCATTTATAACTTTAGTAAACTTAACGACGATATTATCGATATTGATTTTGCTAGAGACTGAGTCTAAGTTACATGCAACATCTCTAAGTTCTAAATCAACATTTGCACTAAATCTAGGCCAGTTCAACTACCATACGCTTACCAGATTTGGTGTCCGAAGAAAGTGTAAGTTGTTTTTAGTACAAGCAAAAAACAAAAATTTGATTCTTAAAAAAAAGCAGTTATATCCTGACGTCAGCAGTCCATCGTCAATCAACTACGAAGGTGAACGAAGAACACCATTTAGGCGTAAAAGGAGAGCGAAAAACACTGGTTTTGAACAAGCTCAAGCTGTGTTAAAAGACAAGTTCAAGTTCAAGACAAGTTGAATTCGACGAAAGAAGATGATTGCGATATACGAGTATATGGAAAAATTGTGGCTTGTGAAATGAGATCTTTGTCAGACGAAGACGCGATTTTTGAAGCAAAAGTTGGCAAGGCTAAACAAATTCGAATTGCCTTAAAAGTTGAACCTGAGAGAAGCGTTCAGAAAGAAGTGCAAATCGTCAGTCAGGACGAGTCAATTCAAACTTTTTTTTAAAATGGCAATAAAATTAAATTTATGTGTTTTTTGGTTTAAAATAAATTTAATTTTATTTTTATTTATAATCTTTCTTTATTTGATATATCAGTTGAATTTATTATTTCTTGTTTGAATAAAATATTTTAAAAATTGTTCACGAACAGTTTTTCCTTCCAAATCAACTCGCCCGTTATTTGTGCTACTCAGTTTATCTATGCGCTCGTGTGGAAGTTCCATTGTAGATGCGTCAATGTAGTTGGGATTTCGCCTTCTAAGGCAGTTGTGTAATGTACAGCTTGCTAAAACGGCATAGTACATAGATGGTCTCCAAAGACAAATTAATATTTGTATGAAAAGTTCTGAACCGGGACGAGAGAATACAACTGCGTTTTCTACAACTTGTCGTGCACCTGAATGTTTTTTATTAAAATACTCCCGGTCTGCATTCAGTTCGTGTCTTAAAAACGGTTTAATCATATCTTTCCGTAGTCGAAATGCTTTGGCGCTTTTAAATACTTATGGAATCGTACAATCGTAATTATTTGGTTTTTTCGGTGGTGGTATTTTAAGACGATTGTTAACAAGATCTTCATAAAATTCTGTGTATTCTATTACTCCTCCATCGAAAACTCTACCATTAGTTCTAACATTGCAGTATATACTCGTAAATTGGTACTGGGCATTCACAATAGCCATTAGATTGATGCTGTAGTATCTTTTATATTTATAAAAATAGGATCCACTGTTTACAGGATGCACAACTGAAATGTGTTTTCCATCCGCAGCCCACAAACAATTAGGGAAATTCCACTTGTAATGAAAGTGTCGGGCGTTTTCTTGTAACTCTTCTTCAGATTTAGGGAACTACAAAAAAAATCAACGATCCATGTGGTTTATTTAACTGTAATTACATTTACGTACTCATATATTACCTTTAAGTAGTCGTCTTTTAAAACATTATATATTGCCCGACATGTCCCTGTAATTATGGGCGACAAAGATTGGGTGCAGATTCTTGTTGAAAATTTGAGGTACTCAAAACTCCTACCAGTAGCTAAAAACCGTAGAGTTGAGGACAATTGCTCAGACGGTTTAATACATTCTCTCGTCACAGTTCCTAGATCTCAATCCGCATGGATCGGACGTGCTTTCACAACATTACCTTGTTCCCATTTTATCGGAATCTTGCTATTTCGTATACTTGGATTAAGGTCTTCTATTTAATACCAAGACTATCGCTCAAATCAAAACTCAAACATATCTGTAGGTCGTCATAAGCCAAGTAAAGATATGATCAACTTAATATTATATGACAGAGGCCCCAAAAAATAAATTAAATCTTGCATAGGTTTTTTATTGAGCGAAATGGATTTTCAACGACACATGAAATTCTCGTTCATTTCCCCGGCATCCTTGCAAAATTGTTTTGAGACATTATGTAAAAGCTCCTACGTACATATATAGTACGGGCGTTCAAAAAGTAGTGAGAATGACGTAGTAATGGGGGGTACTTGAAAAAAAAAAAATATTGTCACGGGAAGATTAGGTCTTCGTCATAATACGCTCAAATAATTAGCTTTCTATCTTGTCTGTGTCAGTTGTATTAATTATTTGTTTGTGACGTGTCGATAACTCTTGCTAAAAATGGATTAAATTGAAATCCGTGCGGTGATAAAATACTTTTGCTTGAAAAATTTTACTACGGAACAAATTTTTAAAGATTTATGTGAAACATTGGGGGAGTCTGCTCCTCCATATTCCACAGTGGCTCGGTGGTGTGCAGAGTTTAAACGTGGTAGAACATCGGTTAAAGATGACCCGCGCTCGGGCCGCCCTTCTACGTCAGTCATTCAGGAAATAATCGAAAAAGTTGCAAAAATTGTTCTGGATGATCGCCGTGTAACAGTCCGTTTTATAGCTGAAGAGTTGAAGATTTCAACTGGTAGTGTGCATAGCATTTTGCAAGAATACTTAGGAATGAAAAAGGTATCCGCGCGTTGGGTCCCGAAAATGCTAACGGACGCACAAAAGCAAACGCGACTCAACATTTCAAAGAGCTCATTGGAACTGTTTCAACAAGATCCTGATCTTTTTTTGGTTCGATTCGTAACAATGGATGAAACATGGCTTCATCACTATGATCCGGAAACGAAACAACAATCAATGTCTTGGAAAAGACCGTCATCTCCCACACCAAAGAAATTGAAGACTCAACCATCTTCCGGCAAGATCATGGGCTCAGTTTTTTGGGACAGCCAGGGGTGGATAATGATTGAATACCTTGAACATGGAGCGACAATCACAGGAAATGTCTACGCAGAACAAATAAAAATATTACGTCAGAAAATCCGTGAAAAGCGACGAGGAAAACTCGCGAAAAAAGTTTTGTTCCATCAAGACAACGCGCCGGCGCACAATTCTGCAGTTGCCATTGCAGCAATTCAAGATGCTGGGTTTGAGATCATCGATCATCCACCATACTCACCGGACTTGGCCCCTAGTGATTTCCACCTATTTCCGCGTTTGAAAGAACACTTGAGAGGCACATAATTTGAAGATGACGAAGAAGTGAAGGCCGCCGTAACAATTTTTTAAGTACTCAAGATGAAGATTTTTTTAAAAAGGGAATTTTGGCTCTAGGGAAAAGATTTGCTAAATGTATTGACCTAAAGGGTGATTACGTTGAAAAATAAAATAATATTAAATAAATTCATTTTCTAACATAGCTATTCTCATTACTTTTTGAACGCCCCTGGTATATGAGAATGGATTCGCATTGATATTATGCAAATAGGAGATTTTCCCAAGTGGGCAATTGGCTCCCAAATCACAGGGGAAGTTACGTGAGACTCGGTTTGGTCTTTCCTTGTGCTTGTCGTGCTAATATTTTTGACATCCCTCTGGACCATCAAAATTAAATTAATTTTTTCCTAATCAAATTCATACTCTCGAGGGAAACCTAGCCTCCAAATGTCGCCAATTACATTTTTTATTAACACCTTTTATAGAAACATCAATTTTATGTTAAGTGTATTTCTGATGGATGACTTGAGTTTACTATCGGTTTTATCGCACTTTTGTGATACTTCAATGCAGTTTGTGACCACCGGTTACCTATTTTTATTTGAGCTTTAATAGCTATCACATACCAGAGCAACGATAAACCAATTATGTTCTGCTCCTCCTGCGTCAAGAATTAAACTGGCCTCACTTTATATACGAATATCGCAACAAACGCAAGACTTGATCTAAGAAACTAAGTATTTTTACGTTTTATGGTATACTCGTAGACTTTCTTTCTTAACCACTCTTCCGAGTACTATTATAAGTACTATGGTTGACTGTTCGTCCACTGTCCATTTGTTTTTCGTATCTTGTCCATCTTAGTTTTCGCGATATTGTTACTTGGACAATGCTTGGGGTTGAATAGAGTTCCTGGTTTTGATTGTGCAGTTCGCCTGTTTCTTCGACCTGTTTTCCACCATAGATTCCCCTTAAGATACCCAAATACGATAATTATCTTAAAACGCATGGAAGTGACGAGATTGTTTTTTCTTGTTTATGGGAGGCTTCTGCTTTCTGTTGGAGATCTTAGACGCAAATACTGGTCCATTGGACTGCCAGACAGACACCATAGATGGCGTTACAGCTCATGAAGAGCGAGAGCCAAGGTTCTCCCATTCACTTGCGTTGTGTCAGTTCAATGTCGATTGCGAACTATAAAAGCCGAACAGTTTTTTTTCAAGACAAGTTCAAAGTGGGAGGTTTTGCCAGTACCCCGTCGAGGAGAAAAGTCGCGAAATAAAACAAATAAACATTCAAGTGCTTGGATGAATCCATGTTAGATTTGGAACGGCCGACGATAACGTAACTCCACTAGCTCCGGATCTTGCTCCTGTATTTGGGCCACGCGACGGTCCACTTTCTGTCGTATCCATTGGTACAGCAGTTGCAAGTCCTGTCGACGCTCTATGAGCAGTTTCAGTAACGTTACCAACGACCAACAATATTTTCAAAGAATTTAATAGTATCAGGTGATAATTCGCTAGAGTCTTCGCCTGTATCTGCACCTCCAACAGCCGAATCAACACGGAGTAACTTGGTGGGATCTGGGTCGGATCCGGTGTCGGCGGGACGTTTATTAATTCCACTTGGTCCAGGTTGATCGTCTTCTATTGGTATATCTTGCACAATTGAATTTGGATTAGTTGATTGGTAATCAGCTTTTATTTGTTTATAATAATGTCCGTGTGGTGCTCTGTAAGCTTCATATATTTGTTTACTTTCTGCTCCTTTCTTAAATGCCTGGAAATTAACGTATCTGCTTTTATATTCTGGCCTTGACCAAAGATCTGCTATATGTTTCTCACGCTGGGCAAATACTGTCTGTGCTAATGTCCTTGATTTACCACTCATGTTCGGGTAATGCACACCAAAAACACTTTCAACACCATATTTAAATCCAATCCCGAGAAATTCAGCTAAATCCGCGACACGTCCAGTTTGTCTAAAATCTCGAATAAAACTACTAATTGCTCCACGATCAGCTTCCCTTATATCCTCCGAAGAATTAGCTAATTCATATTCCAAATCGTGTACGTAAGCAACAAAATCAGCCGAATTAACTACTTCCTCTTCATTGAATATATTATTGCCAGGACCAAGATAATTATATCCTGGCAACGTATATCCTTGTTTTGGCATTGCAAAGACAACCCGATATAAACTATGTTATTGGAATCCGAACTCGCTCATTGCGTTTCAGCGGTTGACACTGCCTCTTGCGCCGACACACAATCCCGGCGCTCCGTCCAACAACGAGGTTGTTGTTAGCACATATGTAGTTCGGCAAACATTTCATTGCTCTGCGAAAGCGTACCCAATCCGTACTGGCTCATAGCCACCACGCGACTCAGGTTGAATTGGCCAATTTTTGCATCAGCATAACTACATATATCACATTTATTGACTTTGCTCAACACTGCTAAGTGCTCGCGTACGTCGGCTAATAAAAATAAGAGTGGTCGCGCATACCTCGAAGTTGACCCACATAAAAGTTGGTTGCAAACCGCAACCACACCGTAAACCATTGACAAAGTACATAATACTTACTGGGCGAAAGCCGAGTAAAGGTGGGTGAGATAGCTGAGGCTGCGGGAATATTTGTAGAAAGGTTTCCAAACATCTTGCATAAAGAATTAGAGATGCGAAATCTCTGCACAAGAAAGGTGCCGCATTTGTTGAATGCCCAACAAAAGTAAATGCGCAAATGATTTTTGCAGTCTTTGGACCGATGAGACAATAGGGATCCTACCAATGTTATGCGGCGACTTGTCTTCATGGGATAACAGGGGTCGACCACTATACGCTGGAAACGATACAGCATTCCATGCTATTGGTCGAAGCCGATAGTTCAGCCTCCAAGGAAATAGGAAATCAATCGCATCGACCGGAAAGGTCATAGCCAACTTGTTTTGAAATACGGAAGGGAACATGTTCATTGTTCCCCTTCAAAAGGCAGAGCAGTTATAGGCGAATATTATTCCAACCTTTTTGATCAGCTATATGCCAAAATTGCGAGAAAAGGCTTGGCCTGAAGAGGAATACAATTAACTTTTACCAGCACAGGGTCCACAAGAGTGCCGGGGCGATAAGAAAACTTCGGGATTTAGGGTACGATTTGATCGACCATCCCCCCTAGAAGAAATGTATTTCTGAAAAGGGCTGTAGATGAATATTTTCACGGTACTACAGACTTTTAGAGAAACGCCGGATTGTGTGGTGAAATCAAAGAAGATTATGTAGAAGAATATAATCACTTCTCAACCGAAAATCACACACTCGGTTTAGTCTCTACTCTTGTATAATAGCTATTAAGTACACAAATGGGAATAATTTTCAAATAGAGGGCGCTAGCAGTGCATGCTGGTCAGAAACGTCGCATGGTAAGATTGGGCGTCTGTCAACCTTTCTTCATTATTATTTCATTATATTTGTGAAATTTCATTAGCCTCGTGTATTTTCTTGTGCCTCATTTACATAACCTTTTTAGTTTCATTTACGTGAGGTTTCGTTTATTGTCCTCAGTTCAAAAATGTCTACGGCTGATGTTTATCCAAAGATTGTAAAAATGTATAGTATATAATGTATATATATATATCTATAGTGCGGCTTCAGTTTGAGGATGAAAAATTAGAGGCATTATTTGACCAAGATCCATGTCTAGGTGTTGTTTGAAAGCCTTGGGTGGTCTATCATCCATGACGATCCGTAAGCAAGGTTGTTATACGATTTCCAATCGAGTGACGCAGAACGACATTTGTTTAAGAGCGTAGTGCTGCTCAAGTGGCATGCAAGACAGAATTTTCTGCATAGTATTATGATTAATTCGAAACATAAGAAAACGTATCAACGTCGACGGTCAAGCCAATATCAAAGCTCATGCTGAATACTTTTGAAACTACGAGTATGAGTTTTTGAAACTACAGAGTGCGCCATCTCATATGGGTCGATATAAACTTCAAATAACTTCAACAATTGTCAACCGATTTTCATATGTCATAGCATTATGGAGTACAATTTTAACCATGAATCGCTTCACACCGAAAGAACGCGCGGAAATAGTTTCAATGTTCATTAAAAATTAACGTTCGATTGTGCTAACTCAACGTGCGTATCGTGATCGTGTTGCGCCCAAAAAAGATACAATTCGCCTTTGGGCCTCAATTTTTTTTCAATTTGATTCTGTGGCAAGCCCTCGTGATCAACCTAGACCACGTCCGTGGCGTTAAGACTCATCTATTCAGTTTGTGACGGCCAGTGTTCAAGAAGACCCAAGTTTGTCACATCGGCGCCGTTCGCAGCTGTTAGGCATCAGTGGGACCACTTTGCGGAGAATTTTAAAGGATGATCTTCACTAATTTCCATACAAAGTGCAGATAACTCAAAGAGTTTCGCCACAAGATGAGCCACGGCGCTTGGCATACGCACAAAATATCGTTGCAATGATTAATGCTGAGCCGTAGTTCTGGCAGAAAATTTTGATGACCAATGAGACACATTTTACGTTCTCTGGCTCACATTATTCACGAAGAGCCGCAATATGATCAAAAAGTTACTGTTTGGGCCGGTGTATGCGCTAAAACCATCATTGGACCGCATTTCTTCAAAGTTAGCGATACAGTGGATGGCGATCGATATCGGTGGATGTTGGCCCATTATGGGGTCCCAGAAATGCGTAAAAAAAACTTATTTCACTTTTGGTTTCAACAAGACGGCACGACATGCCATACTGCGGACAAAACAATGAACAAAAAAGGGAGATGTTGACTGGCCTCCGAGATCGCCGGATTTGACTTCTCCTTTTTTGTTTGGGGATACTTGAAAAGCAAGGTCTATGCTAACGGCCGGAAGACAATAGAACAGCTCAAAAGAAACATTCGTGCGGAAATCACAGAAATTTCGACCGAAATGCTCGAAAATGACATGGAGAATGGGTGAAAACGAGCCAATTTTTGCATCGGCAATAAAGGCGGTCATGTAAATGATATTGTTTCCAAAAATCAATAAAAATAAATTGTAAGGGTCTCAGTTGAATAAAAGTTTTTGAATTTCTAAAATCGGTTGAGAATTGTTGAAGTTATTCGAAATTTACATCGACCCATATGAGATGGCGCAAGCTGTAAGTAAAACCAACACAGGAGCTTCCTGCCGAACACAACTGAGCTGAACATTAGAACGTCCACAATATGAACAGAGACACGATAATAATATGACATAAAAATACCGAAATCGGACGCCTTAACCTAGCAGCCGTATTGTCTAGATATCGCCCCTTCGTGGTCTGGTCGAGCTTGACCATTGTGTAGATATTTGGATTGATGCAAGGAACTTACAGTACAGTACAGTCGGGCAAAAGTTGTAGCTAGCGATGGTCAATATTTCCGAAATTGAACTTTAAATTTAGAAAAATAAAAAAAAAATTAAAATTGATCCAAAAATATTCCAGAGGGTTAGGAACACTCTTTTTGTTTTACCAAAGTCTGACTCAAAATCAGAATAATCCAGATGAAGATGGAAAGCAACATGTATTCGTCCCTTAAATAAAATTATTCGATCTTAAAAAATCACAAAGAAAGGAAACCAGTAAACGACATCATCCTGACGCAGACAGACTTTAGCATAAAATCACTTACGATAAAATGAAATTCAAAAGAATAAGTCTACTCGTAAAAAAGTTGAGACTCAGACCTGCAGCGAATCCAATCTGTTGATCCTCATTCATTGACTTAATGTCTTAAAGGAAATAATTGGATACAACTTACCAAACAATTGTTCACCATTTTCGTGAGCTTTAATATTTTTTTATTCAAGATTTATGCACCTTACCTTATGTGGATCTACCGAAGACATAAGAAAAATATTCGGGACATAAATCGACATTCGATGTCCCATCACCGAATGTCGATTAGTAATCGAACTATTCCTCGAGGCACTCGACCTCTCGAACGTTACCGAACACCGACGCATTTCGATTCCCGTATCCCCGTGTTCACTCTCTTGCAAATCCTCAATTGAACTTCACTTAACAATATCTATTCGGGAACAAGGACTACACCACTTGTCGTAATTAGCAGCTCCCGAGGATAGAGCATCCCCACCAAAAAACACCAGCTCCACACACTGCATCCAATTTAGGCAAAGAGCACACAATTTTGGCTCCAGAACCGAGCGTCCGACCAATAACAGCACTTTAGTGGTCGCTCCGAACAAGCACACTTCATGTGCGACAACCAACCGAGACCGACCGTCTGGATTGAAGTACCCAAATGAACTGATGGCAACATACACTATTGATGCGACCACATAAAAGGATAAAAGCAGCGTGCACTTCAATTTCATGCTAATAAACGGATCTATTCCGTACCCTGCTTGCTCGCTATCAAAGTGAATCTGTCGTCGTAAGTGCCAACTGGGTGCTCACTTGTCGGTTGGACTGCCTCTTGCAGCGGCCTCGTATATGGATCACTAGAATCATGAGATACTCTTCAAGGACTTTTGTATAGCGAAAGAATAAGATTCAGATGACAGGTGTAGGGGTTTCATAAACCAATTCATAAACATCCAACTAAGCGTACTGTCATCCACCTATTCACCTAGTATATGGTTGACGGTACCATATCCGCAACTAGACTCCAACATGTGTGTAGTCCTGTGAGCCTTTTAATGTAGGCCTTGCGGGCGGATAAACAAGTGCCCATTTACAATTTAAAGAATTTTAATATTCCTTTGAAGGCTCGACATTCATTCCATGTACAACAAGGTACAACATCGTGGTGTTGCTGTTCTACTTGATTTTCTTTTATACCATTCGAGGGTAAACCATATATCCTTGCGAGAACTCTCGGAAATATGGAACATGCAGAAGGTGCGGCCCGGGAAGGGGTTGACTTGTTGCGGAACCTATGCGTGAGTAGGATAAATGGAAGATAATTCAATGGAATAAAATGAAATTATCTAAAGCGGTTATGCTAGAGTTATCCTATGAACAGGATTTAATACAATTTAAGGACATTTCTTATTCAACTGTCGATGCGGGCAATCCACAGCAACAGTTGTTAGCTGATTAGCTTTTATTGATTTATGAACTGCTTCTGGTGGTTCTCAATGGACGTACGGTCCTACCTTGTCTACTGATCCTGGCTTTACCCGCGGCTAATTAAATATCTATCGCTTATTAATGGAGTGCATGCCACATTGACCGCCTACCGGAAGCACCGATATTATTGTTTGTTATTCCTGAAATCACAACAAGCTCCGGCTACCATAGGTTGGGCACAGACAACACCTTTCATTAAGCTCATATGCATCGTTGGTTATCATAATTTGAATGCGGTTGGGTTCAAGGTGGGTCTCGTGGGATGCTGCCGAGTGCTTTTGTAGCTTAATTGAATTCACTATACGCTGAGGGGTTTCGAGGATGATTGAATGCAATGCGAATGGAATATGAAATATGGATTGTGGTCATGACTTCGGTGGTGGATTCATACCTCGGTATATATTTGCCTCCAGTATTGGCTTTGAAGTGGCAGCATAAGTCTATTATGAGGATTTGTCTATACCCTAATTAAGGAGCTAAAGAACGATCATCGGATTCATGGAAGTCAGGTTGATTGAAAGATTAAAATACTATATTTCACTATCGTTGGTGAAGCCTTGACAAATATGTTTTGAAGTTAAAACAGGCTGAAGACGCGTAAAACTCGCGATGAATAGTAAATTTAGTTTTTGTTCTTACAAGAGAAGTTTGGGTCCATTGAAGGGGCGTACATTTTCCAAGCATTCGTCTAGCCTACGCCAAGTTTCTAAAAGCTCCTTTGAGGGCTGTCATCCCGTTCAATTAATTAGGGAAAAATACGACTTTTTTGCGGTAAAAGTGCAACCCTGAGTAAAACTAGACTAGAATCGGCATGCCACAAGGCACAGAATGGATATTAAGTTTTAATTTGAAGAATAATTATTGTATTATTCAAAAATGTATTCGTTTTGAATGAGACAAGTTGTAAGCCTTTACCAAAAGTACAAGCTTTGACCAATGTTGTCTCTTAAGCTCCTTTACACGATGGACTACTTCCTTAGATGCGAATTTTGTTAATCAATCAATCCTCTACTCTAGATGTCTAGCTCTGCTCGTCAGATCACCATCTCGCCGTCTACAAATATACGATGGCATATGTGTTGTCCATTTTTGAAGAGTTTTGGTGTATTTTCCGTCATTTTTCTGATTGTTTCGGGTTGAATGAAAGTCTGAAGATGTTAAGGCACATGCTTGCGGAAACCAGTCAATATCATTTTCCGAAATAAGGTGACCGACGAATACAAGACGCAAGAGGCGATAGTGTCGGAGTTTGCATGAGCTGCTGTGTCGTCTTGTTGGAACCAAAATTTGTCCATGCCTCTGTCAGCCAGAATTGGCAGCAGAAAGCTATTATGGACTGGTAAGGCACTTTATTAACGATTACGATTACTCCCTGTGGTCTATTTCACGAAATTACAAGTACAATTACAAATGTGTATTTGTTGATCACATTTACAAATTTGTTTACTGATTTTCCGTTTCACAAACTACAAACTTAATTCCAACAAATTTGTTAAAAAGAAATAAGGGAAATTGTATTTTTTATTTACAAATACAAAAAAAAACCGTTTCACTGTTTACATTGCAAAGTTGTAAACAACAACTGTTTTCCACAAATTTGTTAGCTCTCTAACTGGTAACATCAAAGACGAAAATGAATAAACAAATTTTTTATCGCCGGTTTAGTTCGTGATAAGAAAAATGTTTTATTCGGGAAATTTTCTGATACAGTTACACATAGTGTTAAAGTTAGCGAATGACAAATGTTTCTTAATACTTTAAAATCGAATGGAACTTTAACAGATAAGGATTGGGAATAACTTAGAGATGTCGTGTGGCAACATTTTAGATGAACAACTGTGGTGAGTCAAAAACATTTGTATAAAGGGTGAATTTCATAAGATGTAATAAAGGGCTTTGTTATCCACTCTTCTTATAAACATTGAACATCACGCCCCATTTAAACTTTTGCTTACTATTCTTTTTAAGGCCAAAGGATAACAGTAAAAGAACAAGTTCAGATGGTGGTCCGCAGTCCAAATTGACGGATCTAGAAAATATCATAATTGATATTGTGGGCAAAGATTTACCTATTGTCGAAGGAATTGAAGATGAGCAACCCCGAAGCAATGAACATGATTCTTTGGAACAATAAAATCTGAGCACCAATGACGATGAGAAGACGTAAGTCAAGAAATGGCCGATGCAATAACAACATGACGATGCCGATGGTATTGTCTCTCGGAGGAAAAGAAGGTTAGAGCTGGAGATTTATAATCTTCAGTCCAGTTTTTCTTAAAAATGAAAAAGATATGGGGTTACCACGAAGTCAGTTCAACACAGACATTGACAAAGAATACCCAATTTATTAACGTAAATAAACGTAACGAGTGCAGAGAAAATTAAAGTGAAAGTGGAAACATTATTGGCTTTCATAATTTTTATATATATTATAAAATATATTATATATATATATTTATATTTATATGTTTTGGATATTTATGTTTTTGAAGTAAGTTTATTTTTTTTTAATTTAAAGAAAAAAAGTGTACAAAAATATTTCCAAAAAAATTAATATACATATGTATATTCTTGAAGGTACGAGTTGTTTTATTTTTTAGTTTCAAGAAAAATAGTTTAAAATATAACTATGATGTCATTGCTTTCATCTTTTCGGCATATGTTTGCCAAAATTATGCAGCACTTTATAATTTGAATTGTCCTTCTTGGTTGAACTCTCAAATGGTTGAGGCAAGGAAATTTTATTTTTAGAATACCGATTGCATTCTCTTTGATCCTTCGCGTTGATTTATGTACACTATTATAGCAATCGATTGCTGATGTCTTGTGACCGGTGTCATCAGCCAATCTTTTAACGGATATCCCGAATCCCCAAGCTAAATGCAGTGAGGAAAAGGCCGGAATACGTTTTCAAATGTTGAAAATAACGGGCTTCTTCAGAGTACTATTAATTGAGTGGTTGCCGTGTCTATGGACATACATTGATTCGAACTCGTTAGGTGAATCAATTTTAATCAGCGTTCCATCGATACATCCACAAACAAATGGCACACCTTAAGAAAATAATAATCAAAATCTTAAGTACAGGGATTTGTAAGGTAGATTATATTTACCGGCAATATTAAAGAGCCGTTCACGAATGCTTTCGTGTTCTTTTGGCCGACGCACAGTATTTTTAAAGAAAGCATCAACAATAGCTGAACAAACGTGATGGACAGCTCTGCATACCGTAGATTTAGATATACCGTCCATTTCTGCGATCCCGTGATACTCTCCACCATTTCCAAGCCAATGTAAAGCTTTTAGAAATTGCTGTGTCGGTGTCTGTGAAAAGTTTTTTTTCAGACTCATTTGCAATCTTAGGTCCAATTTGTCTTATTATTTCTTCTGCCCTAACACGTTTTAACCGAAACATTTCGTTGAAAAAAAAAAGAATCTGAAATATCATAGTTAATTCGCGGAAGATATGTTTTTCTTGGTCTATTAGGCACAAAATCTTCACTTATATCACTATTGGTGCTACTATGCCTTCAATGTAAAAACACATTTTTAGGTTTAAAATGCGATTTCTTTTGAAAAATATAAATTGTTATAAAATCGACACACGATCTTTCTATTGTAAGAAATTTTCAACAACTGAAGAAATTTGTACAATTTCTTGATTTCGTGAAACACAAACTTAAAAAAAAATATGAATTTTAACAAAAAAAAGAGAAAATTAACTTTTGGTGAAACGGAAATAATGAAATTTCTACAAATTTCCCTTTGTAAACTACAACTACAATTTTGTAGCACAAATATTCTGTGAAACAGAATAAATCGATTTTTTTGTTGAAAAATGCTTGTAAATTACAATTTGTAAGTTGGTGAAATAGGCCACTGGAGGGGTTTTTCATGAATAAATTGAGGGTTTCCATTAAAAAAAAAGGAACCTCATTGTTCAGGATGATTTTTTGCCAAAAATCATTGTCGGTTTACGCCACCTTTACCACGAACTTCACTTAATCCAATCCGACGTGACGTTAATTGATTTTTTCATGAGAATAACTTCAAAGCCTCACGAATCAGAGAGACGTACGTGGGATGCCCAATTGTGAAGAATAGTGATGACTGTCCCGTGCAATATCAACGTATCAGCCTACAGCTGGTGGTGATCAATTGTTCGTCCCAACGCTTGGTGAAGTGGTCCGAAAGCCATTTCTCATTCGGCATATAGGATGATAGGCTCGTTGCGTTTCCACAATGGAAAACATGATTGAATTAAAAGTCACACGATAATAGCGGGTTGTAGCGGCTAAAATTAACATTCTTTCAATTGAAAATAGTAAATTGCTTGAGAAACGAATGCTCTTATTAAGGATGATTTGCTTGCTGTTGGGTTTGTGTACTTTTGACAGCTCACGTATGATACGTGACATACCTATATCAAATGTAATTATTCCCAGTTGGCACTGAGATGCGATTTATCACGGAAAAACTTGCTTCCGAACATTGCTTACAATAAATTGAATTTTATTATCAAAATGCATGCTCTGTAAAAAAATGTTTTTCGCGGACCATATTCTGGTTGTCATAATTGACTTATTGAGCAACTAATTCAATCTGTATTGGCCGAATTTCATCAAGTGCGTACAGAGGAAAATATAGTTGCGGTCCCGCCAGTGTTAATAAAGACCATGATCCATTCGTCGTCATTTGCAGCGATTGGGATTGTGTTACTTGACTACGTGATAGAGTTAACGAATCGATCGTGGTGTAAAAAATTACAAAATACAGCTCGTACAAAAACTGAAGCTGAACGATCTGTCATAGTGTCGAATTTTTGTTGGTGGAGTGGGCCTTAAAAAAATTGGGGTAAGATCCGCATTTTTATAGAAAAATTGTTTTCACCGACGAAGCTCATCTCTGGCTAAATGGGTATGTTAATAAACAAAAGTGCCGAATTTGGTCCGGTGAGTAACCTTAGGTCATCAATGTCGCAACAATGCAAAATGCAAAGTTGAATCTGGTCGACATATCTCTCTCGTGCTACTTTTAAGGCGATATCTTAAATCATTTGTCTATGTCCATAAGCAATCGTCAATTGCAACCTTGGAAGAAAACATTGTTATTTTTTATTAGCAAAATAAAAGCGATTCGTAAAAGTGACTTAAAATTAAAGTCTCCATAAAGACCACATAAAACGTAGTAGAAAGCAAATGGCAAGTATAGATTTATCAGCTCAGAGGCATAAGTTGTTTACGTATAAGTTGGTACGAGTAGGTCTGAGTAGGAACTTTTTGAATAAAACCATACCTATCCAAATCTAGACAAGTTATATAGGACCGTGACTGAGAGCTCTAGTTACTCTATCAAGATTGGTAACGAGCTAACTGAGGCGGTGAATATACTCGTAACTTTAGATTTTCGATAGGGTAATGCACCGACATTTCTATCAAGACAGCACTCGATGAACACTGGTTTTTAATTCGTGTGTTTATAATGTAATTTTCGTCTAAAAAATACAGGATGGTCATCGGCTGGTGTCTTTATAAAAATACTATTAAGAGGATCATTCTTAACATATTTTTATAGTTTAATTAATTTCCGAAAAAAGTGAGTTCTTCAATTGATTTTGGAAATAAAAAAAAACAAAATTTTGAATTTTAAAATTCTGCGAAGATTTAAAAGAAAAAGCAATTTTTCGCCATAAAATTAATAAAAAAATTAATCAGCTCTTCATTGGGCGTCAAACAAAACGCGTTCATAGTTAATATCTTAATTCTTTCCCCTGATATAGGCGCACAAAAAATAAGAAACATTCAAGTCTAAGAACGTATATACCCACATAAACACTCAGTCGTAGTCCAAAACTGATTAATTCGATTTCTAGAGACTACTTCAACATTTTTAATTGTGAAAATCAGACTCATTATGATGTTTTCCAAATGGGAAGTCGGTCTTTAGCATATCCTTCCATGCTATATTGGAGTACCTTAAGTAGCCAGTATAAGACGTCAAATTAAATTTATATTTACGAAGCTTGTGTGTGCCATCCTGCTCGAATTATACAGCCCATCTATAGGCAATATATGATGTGCAAACACTCAATATGTTAATAAAGCGGTTTTCATAAATCGTATCTCTCTCCCTTGACTGTAACTTTGTTGCTATATTGACTTCCGAACAAAACTGAGCCAATAATGCAAGATCAAACCAAATAAGACATTTTCATTTATTAAGAAAATCTTCGAAATAGAAATGCTCCTCTTCTATCAAAACTAATTGGGTCACCCAATTTGTGATTTCGAAAGTTAATTTAAATTTAACGCATTTATGTTTTACATTTCGATCGAAATTTTATTTTAGTATTGCCCGAACTTTGCCATTATCATATCGACCATAATCTGCTCGTAATGGGCCTACGAGCGACTAGGCGATTGCTAGCCATCCATAATATACTATAAAATAGCAAGCCTTTTCTGTCTCGGATGATAGCTCCGTTCTGATTGATGTGGTTGAGAAAGGAATGCCAAATCCAGACATGACTGAATTGGATGACTATATTTCAAATTTTATGAGATGTTCAATATGCAATTATGCGTCAAATAAATTTAGTCCGGAGTCGATATCAGTATTTGTTCTTGAGACATTCTAGGCGTAAAGTATACATATGTTCACACGAATGAAAGTTTCAATGTCGTGCCCAATATAATAGCTGGCTTTGCTGATAGGCATGCTCTCTTTCTATTTCTGTAGTACATTCTCGACAGTTTAAGGCACTACCTTATGAAAACCTTAGTTAATGTTGTTTTAAACTGCATGAATCGTTTCAGGGTTGTCTGCAGACTATCAATCTCTAAGGGCATTCTAAAACAGTTTAACAGCATCAGATCTTAATACCATGCAGAATAAGCAGCATTACCAAAACGGCGCAATAAGTTTCGTTTTTATGGTAATAGTAAAAAAAATTACGAGAAAAATTTCAAAAGCCTAGTTTTTATTAAAGTTAAGTAAAGGGTCTGCCATCTAACGTTTTTTTTCAAGTAGTGCTTATTTCGTGAATGGTAACACTTAGCTCATGTCTGATTTGACAGATAATTAGTTTTATCCTTCCGCTGAACGAATATGGTTGTGTATACGCTTGAACAACGCTTCGCTAAGAGGGCCTGCGATCGACTTACAGAAGATGCCGATTTTGCCAAAAAAATCATCTTTTCAGATGAAGCTCATTTTGATCTTGGCGGGTATGTAAACAAGCAAAATTGTCGCATTTGGGGCACAGAAAACCCGCACGCATACATTGAAAAGCCGGTGCACCCAAAACGAGCCACTGTTTGGTGCGGATTTTGGTCCAGAGGCATAATTGGGCCATTTTTCTTCGAAAATGAGCAAGGAGTGGCCGTTACAGTCAATGGCGATCATTATCGGGCCATGTTGAACGAATTTTTGTTCACAAAAATTGAAGAGGAGGATATTGGCAACATTTGGTTTCAACAGGAAGGCGCTACGTGCCACACAGCCGAAGCTACACTCGATGTTTTGCGCCCTGTTTTTGCAGATCGCATTATCAGCCGCAGAGCTGATGTCGTTTGGCCACCTCGGAGCTGCGATTTGACACCGTTGGACTATTATTTGTGGGGTGCCGTCAAAGATAAGTGTTACGCCGACAAGCCAGAGACAATTGACGCTTTAAAGGACAATATTCGTGAAGCCATTGGTGAAATACAGCTGCACACAATCGATAATGTGCTTAAAAATTCGACCGATCGTGTAGGCTACTGCATGGCCAGCCGAGGCAGCCATTTGAATGAAATTATTTTCCATTATTACCCGGAAGGATTGTACTTTCAAATAAAGAAAGAAATTTGAGAAAATATTCAGTAGTTTTTTTTATAGCATTTTCAAAAAAAAAAAAAGTTATTTGGCGGACCCTATATAAAGTAAAGGGTGTCTCAGTAAGAGTGCACTTTTTAAAATTGGAATATTTTTTTTTTTCATGCAAGTGGAAACTCTGAAATTTGACAGCTGTCACCTCTGTTTATTCCGATTATTAAAAATGGAGCGCTTTTGGAAAGAACAATGGTTTATAATTGTGAAAACTCATTACAAAAATGGGGAAACTTACGCTGAAACTGCTCGCAAACTTCGCCAAATTTTCAGCCGAGAAAGTGCACCTAATGTGTCAACCATTCGAAGAGTGGTCAAAAAATTTGAAGAAACTGGGTCAATTATGGATAATAAGAATCCTTTGCGTCAACGTACCTGTCGGTCTCTTGAAAACATTGCTGCTGTAAACGAGAGTGTCGCCGAAAATCCGAAAACATCAATTCGACATCGTTCTCAACAACTGCAAATTTCACGAAGCACTACGCAGCGAATTTTGACTAAAGACCTCCACCTTCATGCGTACAAGATTCAGTTAACTCAGGAGCTCAAACCAGCAGACCACGGAAAGCGCCGGCAATTCGTTCAATGGGTAATGGAGCAAAGTGAAGTCGATGCCAATTTTTCGAAAAAAGTCAAAATTGTCGAATTTGGGACTCAGAAAATCCTCATGCAATCCATGAGAAACAAATGCACCCACAACGAGTAACTGTTTGGTGCGGATTTTGGTCAGGCGGCGTGATTGGACCTTACTTTCTTGAAAATGAGGCCGAAATTGCAGTGGCTGTGAACGGCATTCGTTACAGGAATATGATAACGGACTTCTTGTGGCCTCAACTGGACGGCATGAATCTGGACAACATGTGGTTTCAGCAGAACGGCGCAACCTGCCACACCGCGCATGAAACAATCGACTTATTGCAGCAACGATTTCCAGAACACATTATCTCACGAAATTCTGATGTCAACTGGCCACCAAGATCGTGCGATTTAACGCCGTGTGATTTTTTTCTTTGGGGTTTAGTGAAATCTTGTGAAATAAACCCGAAACAATTCCTGAGCTCAAACCGGAAATCCAACGCGTCATCGGTGAGATACAGCCACATCTCTGTGCAAAAGTCATCGAAAATTTCATGAAAAGAGTAATGGCCTGTCATCGGAGCCGTGGGGGTCATTTGCCGGATATTTTATTCCATACTTAATCGGAACATGTCTTCTTTACAATACAATAAAAATATCACAACTCTGTCATAAAATACTTGTTTTTATTTTAAAATGAAAAAGTGCACTCTTACTGAGACTCCCTTTACAAACGACTGATTTAACATATCGTCATAAAAAAATATTCCAAAGACGTCAAATCGGACGATCTAGTCAGTCAATTCACCTGTTCAGAATGAAAAATAGATAGCTTACCGGTCTCATTTCTCAATTGGTCCATCGATTCGCAAGCTGTGTGGCATGTAACGCCATCTTACTGGAACAACATTTTGGTCATCCAGAAAAAATACGAACTAATGATTTCGACCATAAACCGCTCCAAATAGTGCTTTTTCTCACCTGTATTGGCAGCTCTTGTATTGCCTAAAGTTCAAATACGGCAGTTTTGTTTATTAGCATACCCATGTAACCAGAAATGAGAGTCGTCGTTGAAGAGGATTTTTCGAAAAAAAATAGCTTTTCTAAGGCTCCCTTATCGAAGTTCAATTCTTTGGCAGGTCCTTGCATAAAATCTTCTACGTAGTCGAGTAACCTGACCTCAACCGCTGCGAACACAGTTTTCATTACAGGATACTGCAGCAATATATTCCACCAACGCACTGTCCAATTGCGTGATATTGGTATCAAATTTGGTCACTATGACTTCAATTGCTTGTTCGGTAGATTGATTTTGACGAAAAACATTTGTCACAAAGCACGGTAATGGAATTCTATATTTATAAGAGCTATTCAAGCTTAAATCCCTTTGTGATGAAATGTCGATGGTTAAGCACGCTTAACTTTGACATATGGGAGAGTTGTTTGCGCTCCAAATATGATTTTTTTATTTATTTAGAAAAACATCGAGATGAAAATTCTCCTCATTCTCCATGGATTTAACTCTTTCCGCCTCACTGGTTCAAAATTTGAACAACATTGAATTTCATGTCGTTGCGGTTAGTGGGACAAATTTTAAGCCATGTAGAAAATATTTTCTACAACTGGTTCAAAGGTTTAAAATTTACATAGCATGAAAGGAAAATATGTGTGACTTGCAGAAGAGAAGGGAGAATTTTTCGTTTGAACTTTATTCTTACGGTAAAGTGAGTAACGATGCTTTTGTGAAGTTGACACAGGAATTTCATTTCTTAAATTTCGTGCTGGTATAAATTCGTGTTTTTGCAAAGTTATTAACAAAATTTATATTTTATAAAGTGGTTAGTGTGTTAATAATACAGTTTATTATTATTAATATGTGTAAAAATTTTCTCCGAAACCCGTAAATGTAGAAGAAAAACAAATAGAAGGTTTTTTGACCAACTGCGACGGGAGCCTTTTTTCACTTTTCCACCTTATTTTAGTCAGGTCGGATTATAATTAGCCATATAACAGACGATGATGCAGCTTCTCTTCCTTTAGGTCCTGATTCTGATATTTCTTCAGTGACTTCATGTGAGTCAGGTTCCAATTTACAGCTTGAGGGTCAGGAATCTCTGTGAATATTATCTTTTGAATTGGAGGATGATATTCCAGTTATTATTTGACGACCAACGTTTTGATCTTTAAATTTCCAAACAAATTTATACCTACCCCGAGCAAAAGCACATGAAAACAGGTCAACCATCTAAGCGTATATGAGGGACTTGCGTTGGATCGAACTTGCATATAAATTAAGAAGGTTATTGGCCTTTTCATCAGATTTACACGAATCTCGTATCAGTTGTATGAAACAAGCACGGTTTAGTTGGTTACTCGGAAATTTACATGTGAATGATGGCTGTCTTGACCCAAAACGAGGTGCTTTCAATCATGATAGGTCTTATAAAATTAAACGTATGCTCCAAAGGCTCGCAACAAAATTTAAAAAAATTTGCAAGCCCCACTCGTGAACTAGCTATAGACGAGTCCATAATAAAATTCACGGGTCTAAACTATATGAAACAGTATATGCCAAACAAACCGACAAAAAGTGGGTACAAGGTGTAGATGTTTGCAGATAAAATGGGGCACTGTCACGAGTTTAATAATTACACCCACAAGTCAGCATCTGGAGCTGCAGGAAAAAATGTTGGGGCTAAAGTTGTAAGGAGCTTGATGTCCGATTTTAAGCACAAATTCAACCAGAACTTGTCAGTTTATAAATTGGATAGAAAAGCATAAAGAGAGAGCCGTGGTGCTGTCGGTGTGTCGGCCTCTGACGCACGATGAGCGAGTTCGGATCCCGATAACACCAACGCCATCGAATGTTCATTACGCGTCTTCTCTCCTCGGCGGGGAACTGGGAAAACCCCCCCTTGTACACTTGCCTCGAAAAAGCTTCTCGACTCTCGCCGTTCGGAATCGGCATTAAAACTCCCGTTCACTTGTGTGAAAAACAAATCGCACACAACATAAGTGAATGAGAAAAGCTAGGCTCTGGCTCTTCATAAGCTGTAACGCCATCTAAGAAGAAGAAGAAAAGCATAAAATGGTTAACCTTCCGCATATGGACACAAAGACATTCAGGGGCTTAGTTATAAATGGTTTATTGCCGAAAAATTTAGTTGAAAATAAACGCCCGTTGGAAAGACCGTCACCAGTTATTGCCAAAAAGTTTGTAAGCCTTTCGTTCCCTTGGAAGTTCGTACATTGTCTGCCGCTCATCAGCCGGAACGCAGTACCCGTCGAAGATGTTCCATCTTCAGTATGCTTCAGCACAAAGTAAGGACAAGCTGGATTTGTTCCATTTGTAAAGTTTTTCTGTGTTTTGGAAAAAATTAGTTATGTTTCCAGGATCGCCACAAAATATAAACTGACCCTTGCGGCGCACTGGCTCAAAATTTAACCCACCTGTAAAAAAATGGAAATATTTATTTTCTTTTTAGTTTTATGCCTATATCAATAAATTGGAGTGCTCTTTTTCAAAATTGAATAGTTTTGTTTTTTGGCGACGCATGGATTTCGCCGAAAAGAGTAAAAGCCCAAGGAAAGAAAGAAATCGAAGCCGGTGGTTATTTTACCCAAGAGCAATATTCTCGACTGAGTTCGCTGTATGAATATCTTGAATTCGTGTGCAGTAGGTGTGTTAATAATGCATTATTTCGACAGAGACAGACATTTCTTACCACGGAGACTGTGTGAGATTCTTAGCATATTGGACTAGTGAGCTATTTACAAACTCAGGCGTTTCAGTTCGGGATGAGCCTAGCAAGCATGATCCTAAGCCAGCTGCTTGCAGTTCCGGATGCTCAGCTAGTTGAGGTCCCTTTCCGTCTTTTCCATCACTTTTTGGCTTAATTATTTCCCTACATACCCAAGCCTTCTTAGGCGTTGGAACCGTGAATGCCTAACTAAGTCTGTACGATTGTATGCCAAGTTTTCTCTCGAATAGGCCCAGGAGCTCATCATCCATTTTTGACAATAGCCAAGACTTTGCAAAGTAGACGAGGATCGGAATTATAAAGAGTTGCTCTACTTCTCAATTGCCTCTTGACCTTAAAGAAGCAGCCGCTGGCATCAGTTGCGTCTGATGTGCCGGCTTAAAACTTGTCCCTAGTGAGCCAATATAGACGACAACTTTGAGATCTTCTCCACGATCTTGAGCTTCGTGAATTTTCCTGTAACCACGTTGATAGAAACAAACAAGATTGTTCACGAACGAATTCAGGTGTTCATACACTGCGACAGAGAATATCTTATAATGGATGTTTGGGATACTCATGCCCCTACATTTGGTGATGGGAACCCATTGGGCAACCCACTGGGCAAACGACGTCCGACCATAACTTGCAGTTAAATTGGTGCGTGTTTCTAACCAACTCATGTTCAGGTGCTTTAAATAGTTCCGCTGGAGATCAATCTGCGTCAACAGCTGAAAGCCTCAATATCGTCATCTTAACCACGTCTAAGTCAGCTGGAAGGAATTCTTTCTCGTTTTCGTCAACTATGAATGGTTTTCTTTTCCTATCATCGCCATTATACAATCTGCGAAAATGATCCCTCGATATTTTCAGCATCGAATTCTTCGGTTCACTAGGAGTTTTCCGTGTTTATCCCTAAAGGCTTACGATCTGATTCGATTGTCTTAGCATGCTCATTTGATTTTTTTTTTCAAAAATTCCAAACGCCCCTCCCTAATTTTCCCTTCTTAAAAGTGCAAGCTCTGTCCTTCGTTTCTCTTCCTGAAGCTCACAAGCAGCTCTCGTTCATCGATGTACCATAGCCACGAGGGTCTCTTGCTACTGAATCTATCCGATTGTTCTCCTCAAGAAGAAATTTGAAATAAAAAAAATTAATTTAAAAGAAGCTCTAAATCTACGAGCATACAAGTCTGAAGCTTCTTTAATTCATGAATAAATATAGATTTAGACTGAATTGGAAATGGAAATAAATTCTTGGAGCTGGTGTCATAGATTTTCATGTTCTCGTCACATTTCTTATCAATTACCGGTTCGCCTTGGTTATGGAGGGTGAATATAAATTGCAGTTGAAAGTCATCAAATTAAGCAATTTATCCTCAAAGTAACTGAGTCTAAAATAACCTTTTTTCATCGGTTCCCCGCTGGCTTATAAATCACTTTCTTTGAGCTCCGATGACTCCACAAAATTCATCATAGAATTTGCTGAAGTTTATAAACCAATCCCCGCAATAAATAGCAACACAAATTAATTATCCCATAAATCAATATCTCTAATTAAGTATCAACCACCCGTCGACCATCTACCACTTACCACCTAATTCGTCTGAAAGACCGTCAAATTGTTGCCAGACATTCGTCGTTTCCTAACCTTCAAATCTTAATTTAATAAGGACTCACTTTCGATCAACAAACATCGTCGGGAAAGCAGTTACTCACAACGATAAGAAGGACATTTCTCACTTGGCTTACCCCTCACCATTTACATCCGGTTGATGAATGAGAATTTTATTGATTACCTCACGCTTGAAAAAGGTATTCCCGCGCATATAAGACTTGTGTTATGCTCATTTGATAGCATTTATCACAGGAAGTAAGCTCCAGTGATGCGGCGGTGGAACTGGAAATATACCTTTCATTCGTTATTTCTTTTTTTCATTTATTCCTTTTACTGCATATTGTCGTGAAGGGCAACGATTTTAACGATGGCGTCTCGTGGTCGTAAAGTTGATCATTAAGGGATCAATTTATGTAAAAAGTGTGTATCCTCTTTATGTCGTCCTGTTGTTATCCGCATAGGTGCTCATAAGACTGGCGTAGTCAACTTTATGTCGGCGAATTTAACTATGTGCCCTTGGAGATGGAATGAGACCTTAAAGCTAAGTTTTTTGGTTTAAACTTGGTGTTCAAAAAATAATAGGAACTTTTCAGTAGCAACTTTCTTTACATATTCTAGTATCTAATATAGAACATACTCTATCTTCGGGGTATTGCATTAAGCACGCCCTTCACACTCGACCAAATTGGTCGGGACGTTTTCACCCTCGGCACTCTTTTCATTTTCTGCAATCTATTTCAGAATGCTTTGTTCTGTAATGAAAGTCCCACACGACACGTCCTGTGTGCTTTAAATTAGTTTAAAGATTACTAAGAGCTGTTAAAGTCCCTCCTCCCCAGAAAGCAATTCCGCAAAAGTATCCTGGCTTTCGCAAAGTGTATCGCACAACCATGACCTTTAAAACCCCAACCGGAGAGCTTTCAAATTTGAGCGAGAACCCGCCGGTCTCTGAAATATTTCACCTGCAACCATAGCACACACTTCCTAGGCTTCCACGTGTGTGGTGCTTCGAGACATCACTTGTATCGTCTTCTATCTGTTATTCGGTCAAAGGAAGCTCAGAATAATAAAACAACCCTCATCACTCGGCATTACTTTTAATGAGCGATGAACATCATCAACAATAGTACCCTAAGCAAACGTTAACCAAGCAGATATGTATAAAGCAAGTAGCTTAAACGGCACGTCCTTCGATAGTGAAGAGAGGAAAACAACAACAACAACAGCAGAACTGATGTAATATGGTATGCATTCATCCGTGAGACTAATGAAGATTGAGTGCTCCGTGTTCCGTGCAGCGTTTACACCTGTTTTGATTCGAAATTGTTTCAAATTACCTCACGTTTACCTACTATTTCGGGAAATATGAAAATCGGAGTAAACGTGTGCGTATTCGATGCAATGGGTACGCGTGAAAGGACAATTGCTCATGGTGATAAAAAGGAGATTTCGCATTTACGCGGTACATGGTATGAATATTTTAAAGCTTATCCGAAGGCATGATCTCGTTGGCTTTTATATTTGATTAGGATCCCGAGATTTATTTTCTGTTTTTTTTTCTTTCGGAAGCTCTAAATCGAAGCACTTAACTGAAGAAAAGCAATGAATTCATCCGCTGGTCGTGCCAATATGCTCCCTTGACAGTCGGTCATTTATGGGGCATCCTTACCCTAATCAATATGAGTATGTACTTCAATGTGGAGAGTGTTTCTCTTCCTTCTCCACCCATGCTTGTAGGAATTCCAGAGCTTATCGAGGGAATGAAATGCTTAGAATTGTACCAATCATACATGCATTTACAACATGCTCGTGTGAAGAGCGAGCACGTGGGGCACCTAACACGAATGGATGAGCGAGGAGTGTTTTATTTACACTTGATAAATGCCAGAATATTAAGGCGCATGATTACTCTTTAGATTTAGTTATAAGTAAAGTATGAGGATTGGGTTTCTATAGGTCCTTAAACTGGGAGTTGGGCGTAAAATAAATAAGTTTAAAAGGAGAGTAAACAGATTTTATGATCTAGGTCCAGATATAATTTAAATTTATGTACCTCTGAATTATAAATGGAAGGGGAAAATAAACGATTTCATAATGGATAATGGATAATTCGACATTCGTAGATGTTGGTAGATGAGGTTACAAGGGATTTGAAGGTATATTAAGATGAATCTTCAACGAGCTACTATGTTTAGCTTTTTTTTAAATGTTAAATTTTGCGGGCAGATTAGACCCGTACTCTTTATAGTATGTCCTGAATGTTGCATAGGAAAAGCATCGTTACGATAATCATGTGCTTGGATGGGTACACTCCCTTGCCATATTTCTGCTTAGTCTTGCAGTGCCAATCCGATGTCAAACTGATTGAACCTCAACTCTTGTGCATATCAGCTAACTGATATATGGGGCATTTCACGTCAAGCGGACAAGGAAAAAAAAGTGAGGTTCTGAAATTTGTTCATATTAGGTCCAGTTGTACTTCTAGTAGATATGAATACGAACACATAATATTTTTTTTATATGATGTGTATTTGTCAAGTTATGGGCTTCTAAAGAATCGTCTATATCAAAATTCGAATATTTTGGAAGAATTTTTTCGTATTGAAAAAAATTACAATAAATTTTCAAATTACCCGATTTGCATCAAAAGTTTCCTGCTCTTTTTAAAAAAGAAATCAATTTCGAAAAAAAAAAAAATGTATGTTCAAAACCGGAAGTAAACATTTCGAAACAACATTTTGGAATCTTCGACCAATTTTATTTTCATTTTTCTTGTTTCAAAATATAGCTTAGAGTATATATATAATACACCAGAAGTTTTGAAATGGGATCTGCATTTGTTAAGGAGGTAGGTAACTTGTGTGTACATGTAGCAGTAAGTATGATGTTAAGCGTATGCCGGCCGGTTGGTGCGAATAGAGTTCGTATTATTGTGGTTTGTATAGTATTTAGTATGTATAATAGTATTAGTAGAAATTAGCATATAGTATTAGTATAATTAGTATTTTAGTGTTAATATTACAAAGAAATAATGTTTGTTTGTTAGTTTCTAAGTTAGGGTACCCCTACCCTAACCTATCTCCGGAACTACTAAAAACGACTACAACTACTACTTAAAACTGCTGTGAAATTAAATGATAATGTAGTGAAATAACGTAATAATAAATTCAGAACGATTTTACTTTATAATTTTTACAATTATACCTTGAGCATCTACGCAACTGGTTCTTTTTACAAGAATACCTTCCGTTGTCGGAATGAAGGCATGCAATTTTTTAGTTCCTGAAATGGTTATTGCAGAATCAAACCGGGGTTGTAAAAAAATTCTTTCAAGATTAATATCATCTTTGGAGCAGTAATAAATCACTGTTTGTTATAAAGATGATTTTGCCCATTTATATAACTGCATTGGTGAAACGATTGATCTACTTGCAGGTAATTGTAGACTTGCACGCGTCGCTAAAAGTTTGAGGTTTCCCCCAAGACCATCACATGGCCCCTTTCCATGAGACGTTGCGTGAAAATATAACTCTGCATTCGTTATATTGCAACAATTGCTTTTTCAAAAAGGTGTTTCAAAAGTATTTTTTGGTCAGCGTAAAAAGTGGCTGTATCATGTTTTAAGTCATCTGAAATCATAACAATGCTGCCATGTTTAATTTCAATTCCGTCTCTATAATAAAACACCGAAGTCAGAAGTGTTGCTTGGTCGTTATTCCAATGAAAAGATTGGGACAACGGAAACTATAATTTTCTGCAAAATCACATTGTACGAGTATTTCTCCTTCATTGATAGTCTCCTTAAGATTTTTAAAATAAACCGCCTTTGTCTCTGCAATATAAGCATGCGGTTTCAGAGTATCCAAGGCATCACACAAGCTATCTACAAAATCATCAGAAGATAGTACTAGAGTAGATAATGTGAATCGGTCTGTGCCAAGCCACTTTCTAAACTGCACTTCTGTCACTTGATTGTTATCGAATATGATTTTCAAATTATCACGAATTGCACTTAACCAGGACAAGACTTACAACATTCAATTGGCGGTGTTTTTGCAGTCATTAAATGACACGTCTCTGTTGGATTGGGAAACATCATCTTGCGAAGGCAATCCTTATAAGATGAAAGTTCCGTAGCAGTTCCAGCTGTAAGATTAGCTATGTCTCCACTATTCAACATTAGCTTTACATTTTGGTAGTAAGTACAAACACATACCATATGTGTTCCAGGGTCGCCAGCGAAGATACATTGTTTGGGTCTTAGAGTAAAAAACTTTGTTAAACCTACTTGTACGTCTGGATATTCTTCCTTGAACTTCTGAAGAAGTTCATCAATATTGCACATCAGAAATTGTTTTTGTATGTGAGTTCTTTTTCCGTCATCCTGTTTAACAGATATAAAATCTTTTTTACCGCGCATTATTCGGCTAATGTCTTCTCGGAGATAAAATTTTTTAACCAAGTTTTCGGTCTCGGCTAGTAGTTTACGACCACCACGTGGGTTCGGAGATGACAAAATACCAAACTGATCTACAAGCTGCTTTGCTTTTTTCGCTTGTCGCCTGGATGTTTCAAACTCTTCTACAAGTCTATTTTCACTCCAGGACTTAGGTGCTATGGTCAGGATCATAGTTTTCATAGAAGCAGAAGTAGATGGATTATTAAATTTCTCCTTTAGCTGCTTCAAAATGTCTTGGTTATCTATTACTGTGTCAGTTTGAGTTGAATTATGTTTGAATTTGTCTTCGGGAGTGAATGGTTCGTCTTGGATGTCTTGTGAAAGTTCACTCGATGTTGGACTGCAGGGCACTTCTTTATTTTCGTAAGCTACTGGCGGTCTTTCGTTAAAAAGGCGTTTCCTGCAAGATGCACACACGTAAACGTTTGCTGGAAATCCCCACTTTTGCACTAAACATGTAGAAATTATTCTTATATTTACTTTTAAACTTTCGATGATTCACCAAACGAAATGGATTAAAACATCGATCACCGTACGGAGCCATTATAAATTGTCTCTGTCAAGCACCAGTCACTAAGAGCAACAATTATATAATAACGGAAATTCCAAATGATACATAAGTAATTAATACTAAAAGATAGGGCAGATAAGAGAGTGGAAATGGGACTACAATATAATGATAATTATGAAGATAATGAACTTGTAATTAAGTTAAAATAATTAAACATTTAGTAACTAAATAATTAATCCTTTATTAATTGAAGAAATAAACTTTTTGACAAACAACAGGTAAAATTATTTTTTATTTCTTCCTACTAATATTTCTACAATATTTAAATGAATTTTGTCAATGTATTAATTATTTTTTTATTTAAAAGTAACTACCCCTAATTATTGTTAGAGCTTCAAGACAAATGAAAAGGATGATAAATGTTAATACTGTCGTATTTTAATTTCATAATTCGCATATTAACCGACATAAAAGGCATATTGTAACACCAATCAATCATTTTGTTATTTTATTTTTGTTTTTCAATTATTTTTATTATTACTTGCATTATTATTATTTTTCCTTTTTATAAAATGATATTTTATGAATTTGGATTATATCGTGAAACTTTATATTATGTTAATGTAGAAAACATTTAACCAATACTGTAATTAGTACTAAAATAATAATTGTACTAAAATTTAAGTAGTACTAAAATGTGTGTATTAAACTCTTACAAAGCTTTCAGGAAGAGTGAACAGCTCAGTGGCTTCGAGCATAAAAGGCCACGCAAATTCAGATCACTTCTGGTTTTGATCGCTTTAAAGCCATTTCGACGGTACACTACTGCCTTTTGGTAACTGAAGCCTTTACAATGAGAAGAGAGGAGATTTTTCAAGCGATATTCCTATTAACGGAGGTATACTACCGCCTCTCTGGTTTGAACCCAAATAATCAATTATTTTGCTCAATTGAGTTACCGCCTGTTCAGCGGGGTACTGCGTTATTTCGCATATCCTGCGGTAGAGGGCAAACCAATTGCTTTTCTCAAATCAAGGGTTTTTCACCCTTGCTCCCTTTTTGTAAATAAAATTAACCTAAGGATCTGCCTGTCCCTTCAGGGGGATCTGGTCGAAGAGGTTAGTAAGCCCTACCCGCTCCTACCTGAGTACCACTTTCTCCAAAGAGCGGAGAAAAGCGGGTGAGCTCACGTTACAATATGACTCTATAGATCACGTCATTGAAAGGCCGGGAATTCCGAAGAAGGTGCCGACAATGATAGAAGTATGCCTAACGGGAAACAAAGGACAAGTTAAAGAAGGAAATGTCTTATCGAAAACATTCGAGATATGTGAGGAATTAAAACAAAGAGAAGCCTAGTCACCACTTCTTTTTCATTTGGCACTGGAATTCGTAATCTCTATCAAATAAATAAATTAATTAAAAATTAAATAACAAATATATACAATATATACAGGGTGTCCCAGGGCAGTGTGCCAAAAAGCTGGAGCATGTAGGTCCGGTCAAGACAAGAAAAAAATCGTACGGGAGGGGGGCGTCTATTCCCCCCCGTTTAGCCGGGAGGGGCAATTTTCTAAAAAATTGACTTAATTTGGAAAAAAAATTATTAAAAATCAACAGTTAGATCCACAATGCCGTGATATACTTTTTTGTAAAGCCAGAAACCTCTTCTTTGATCTTGTTTTTAAACGAAGCTCTTTTAAGGAATAGTTTTTGAGAAATTAATTTTCAAACTCAAAATTTTGAAAAAAAAATTGGAAAAAAAAATTGGAAAAAAAAATTTCGAACTACTTTTTTCCAAAATTGTATGTAATTAAGTACTATTTTTTTTCCAAAATTCAATTCCCTTATTAGTTTTTAGTTAAAAACAGAAAACCGGATGTAAAAATGTCTTGTAGTTTTTGAGACATTAAAAAAAAACTCGAACCACTCAGCGTAGATCGTCTTTCGGCTTCACGATCTCGACCATTAGCTAAACCGTAGCAGAAGTGCATGCCCGTTAATTCTTCTCGAGAGTATGAGTTTGACATCGTAATGTGTTGATGAGTTAACATCCAATTAGGAAATGGTTTTTTATTAAAAATGCGATGCCTTTTATTTACATTTGGGTTGCAAATATTTTGTTTTTCAATAAAGAAAAATTGCGGTTTTATTGTCTTAAGGTCCTAACGGGTAGAACCCATCGGCGGCGGGCGGACCCAGACGTAACCCAGGTCAGTTTTCAGGCGTTATCAATGAAAAAAAGGATTAATCCAGGGTTATTCCAATACTGTGTCACTTTATTGTATCCTCATAAAACTCCGAATTTTTTTAGAAATAATAAAAAAGAGGTCAATGTTTAATACATTAATTTACCCTACAAGTCCAGCCGGGTTGAAACCAAAAAAAAGGTTTTTCTTAGAAAAAAGTGGTTCGTTTTTTTTTTTTAATTTCTCAAAAACTACAAGACATTTTTGCATCCGTTTTTCCGTTTTTAACTAAAAGCTAATAAGGGAATTGAATTTTGGAAACAAAATAGTACTTAATTACATACAATTTTGGAAAAAAGTAGTTCGAAATTTTTTTTTCCAATTTTTTTTTCAAAATTTTGAGTTTGAAAATTAATTTCTCAAAAACTATTCCTTAAGACAGCTTCGTTTAAAAACGAGATGAAAGAAGAGGTTTCTGGCTTTACAGAAAAGTATATCACGGCATTGTGGCTGTAACTGTTGATTTTTAATAATTTTTTTTCCAAATTAAGTCAATTTTTTAGAAAATTGCCCCTCCTGGCTAAACGGGGAGGAATAGACCCCCCCCCCCGCCCCCCCTCCCTGACGATTTTTTTCTTGTCTTGACCAGACCTACACGCTCTAGCTTTTTGGCACACTGCTCGTGGGACACCCTGTATGGTTACTGACCGACTTGGATCGATTCAAACCTCGCACCCGAGCACTGTCCGAGTCATTAAATCGTGAAGACTATGCCGGGCAGGACACGAAGAACGAATGGACAGTGGACGAACAGTCAAATGAATAATGACCACTAGGAAGTCCACGCCGTCTTCTTTTTTTCTATTTGAAACATTTTATTGTCAACAAATTAAAATCATTCTTTTATGTTTGCATTTCCACTCGTAATTTAATTGAGCTAGGCGAAGCGAAACTCATATACACGTGATTGCCACTTCTTTCAATTCGAACTGCTCTGTCTCTGTTTGACCGTCAAGATGAAATTTCGCACATAGAGTCTTAGTTGGTGATTGTTATAGGCTAATCAAATGTTGGAAAAGTTGTACCACAGAGGAATTATCATATTTTCAAATTTTTTTTTCACGCGCAGTACCTGCAGGTCACTTGAACAACGTCGATCAAATTTTCCATCTTGATGTTTTAACACACACTCATCAGTATCAATGTACAAAAACAGTGACTGTGAATATGAAGCATCAAGAGAAAAACTTCAAATTTGTACCACAACCTGAAAAAACTAAGGTTTACAAGAGAAAAAGGAATTATATAAAGGTTGCTGAAGAAAAAGATGCAATTAGAAGACTGCCCATATGTCACATATTTAGAAAAATGTTAATTGGATCAATTTTCAGTTGAAGAAAAGGAATCACCGATCGTCTTAAAAGAACTAAAAGTTATTCCAAAAAATCTGATTTCAAGCCGCGGATCACAAAAAAAATTCTTTGGCTCGCTCAGCTCAATTAATTGCAAGCTGCGCATCGTATGTACATTTTGTACACATCAGTGTTCCAGTATTATAGATGTTATAATGGCCCTTATCCAATTTCACATATGCCGTATGCTATATTAAGTCGACAAAACTGAGTTAGTAGTTGCCACTGCTCTACCCAAACTAACAACTTTCCGTTTTTTATTATCTAGTAGTTCAGAGTGGATATTATTATCTATCCTCACGATACGCCAAAAGAGGATGAATGAACTCGAATCATCATCTATATGATTCTCCGAGCTGGAGCTTTAGCCGATCTTTACCCCAGTCGCTTATCCTTTTGACCTGAAAGGTTGCTCATATTATAAAGGTTCTCACGTCATACTAAGATTTTCACTGGTGATTTTAGTCTTCTACCTTGCAAAGCTGGGGTAGGAAAGACTAATTCAAAGGCTTTCCTGTCTGCCCACCTGGACAGATAGTTTACAAAGTTCAAGGTAGAAAACCCGGAATTGTAGCTTGGCTCTCGGTGAGCTGATCCCATTTTCTTTATCTATGTAAAAATACGGCTCCTTATGAAACGATTCGCATTGCTATTAGTGAACAGCAAGTATCAATGTCTGATGCGCAACGCGTTATTATTTGTCTTCGCAAAATGAGTTAATGACACTTTGAAGAGAATCCAAATTTCAAGAGAACTACTGCTGCGTTCAAAGTGGAAAATAGGCATCCGACGACCAGGTTCAATGGTGATATTATTTCGTTCGTATGTCAGCTCCTCATGCTGGTAGAGGGCAGTAACCTGCTCGCCATGTTCCTCTTATCCAGTTTACGTTTCCGACTTATGGCGTTAGAAAATGGAAGTGGGAAGAATTGAGAATAGGACTGCGCTCTAACAGCATTTGAGGAAATGGCTATTGGGTCAACTCATTTTTCAAAAACGGGACACAAAAGCTTCTTTTTCAATGAAGAAATTATATTTTCGTTGAAGAAAATTTGCTTGTGCAAATCCAATTAATACATTAGGCGTCGCTGCGCTGTATAGCATTTATACAGCACTTACGCTGCAGCCTATGGAATGTCAGAGTCGCAGGTTCTTTTAATTACCTAGGCTGTGACTTATGACTTATTTTTTCAAAACATTTTGTTAGTGCGCATTTTTTCCCGATTTCTTTCTGAGATGCGAAGCTTCAGAGACCAGTTAACTATCCAATGTCCCAGAGAATTATTTTTCAAGTCTAATTTCCGGAAACTGAATCGAGATATACCTTGAGATGCAGTTCTAGCAATAAAAGTAAATATTCAAACAACATCAAGACTCCATTTTCCCATACTTCCCTTAGTCATTATTGGCTATAGTTAGTTACTAGGCAGATCAGTATGCGCGGGCTTAACTCCGCTACTGAAAATTTTTGATCGAGCGAGCAAATTTGTTGTTTTATCAACCTTGCTCTCGCTCCGCATGGCACTTTTCTAAACTTTACTTCGTTATTTCTCACTATTTTTCAATCAAACAATTTCATTTGATAATTTATGGCTCATCTACAGACCTAGATCTATCGAATGACATGCTGCACACATGTGTGGTTATAGCCGATATCTACATTTAGTGCGTACAAGATTAGTCCGAAATCGTTTTCGGACCACTATATTCCCCGTACATGCACGCGCTAGGCCAAAAAGTGGGTTATTGCTTTCGCTCCGCTACGCTCCGCTACGCTCCGCTCGATCAATTAATTACGCTTACAATGAAAACACCTTCTGATGCCTAATTTAATATTAAAACAATAAAAACCTTGCCTTGAATTCTTTCCTGACATTTTAATTGAACATTTGCCTAAGCGTTGGATGGGACGTTGTAATTAAACATTAAATTACAAGGCATGTGCTAATGAGCAGAGGTGGTAGTAAAGTTAAATTGCCACATTGTTATCAAAGTGAAAGAAATACAAACCACGGTGAACTAAAGGCTATTGTCGAATCGCTTAAAACAAGGTTACTGGCTATGATCTAACTATTGCAGAAAAAGGCTTTACTAGAACTCTTCTTTGTTATTAATGCCGCAGCTAGATTAGAATATGTGCCGAGTCAGTGGAAAGTCGCAGAAGCTATAATGATTCCAAGGCCGGGTAAAACGCTAACGAACAACAAATCCTATCGTCTGATTTCACGATTTCACTCTTGACGATAATTTCAAACATTTTTGAATGAATTTTACTCATTCGCTTCAAACCGATTATTGAAGAGCAGGGTCTCAGGGTCTCCAGAATATCATTTTGGTTTGAAAAGCAAGTCAACTAATGACCAAGTACATGGAATATTTGATGTAATAGAAAAGGCATTCGAGCACAAACTGATGTGTTCGAGTGTATTCGTTGACGTTTCTCAAGCCTTTGACTAATTGTGACCCGAAGGCTTGGTGTTTAAATTGAGACTGGGAGAAGCTATTCTAGATATAGAAGCTATTCTATATCTTGCGAATAGACTTTTTAGCGTTAAACACGGAACACGGCTAGTATTCCTTAGGGAAGTGTACTCAGTCCTCTTCTGTATTTACTTTATACTCGCGATAGGCCGCAAATGCAAAATTCCATCCTCGGTACGTTCGCTGACAATTCAATTTTCTTGTAACGGGGAAATCGGTTGAGGAATCTTAGTTTGCAGTATAAACTCTTTTCGAAGCGATATGTTTTCAGTGAGCAGAAATCTCACACTCGTATGAGAATGCGCTTGCCATCGTCATAGTGACTTTTGAAGATTTTCGTAAAAAAATAGATTTAGATTAACGGAGACTCTCATAAGCTTAAAAAGTCAATATATCAAACCCATTAGCCTTTCGCTTTGAATGTAAGAAAGGAAGACAGGAAGCACTAAGGGTCACAAGACTATACAAACTTAATTCACGAAAAACAAACAAAAAAAGTACTAAAGCTTAAGAAGACCGGTAATTCATAAACCTTTCTATTTTTAGCCGCTTCCGTTCTCCTCTTAAAAAGGTAAAAAAAAAAATCATTTTATTTCCTTCTTCAACATCGTTACCTAAACCGGAACATTATGTTGCGTAATCCATCAGTCCCTCCCTCAACCCAAAAGTCACATCTCACAAGATAACACACTATTTCCATTTAGAACCTTTTTGTCAGATGATTCCCAACACTATTTTATAAGCATCATGTCCCCGTAGAAAATCCCATCACATCCTCAGGTGTCGAAACGGAAGTAAGCTAATTCGAAAATTGAGATGACTTGATTTCATCTCAGGAGACCCTTGTGCGTTTAAAAAAACAACAATAACAAGAATACTTCTTGCTCCACTCAGTTTCTAGATTTATGATGTGGTGGTAATGGTGTGAATACCTCGAATACCTTGATCAGCTAACACATGTTTGAGGATACGGAGCTGAGGGAAGCATTCAAATTGTATTAAGCCGAATGATTTCGTTCACCAGTCAGGTGGAAAAAGGGTTCATCGTCGATGTAAGCATTTGGTTTTGGTCTGAAAGTGTTTGGAAAAGTTTGTACCCGAAGTGATGCCGACGGGTGTTGAGAGATTTTCCGCAGTACCAGATTTTTTTTAAGGCTAGTGTCCTGAGGGACGAATTTTGCAAATTGATTCAATTTCAGTTTTCGGCTGGCTGTTGGCTGGGTTTGGTGTACCCACATCACGTTAATCCTTGAACAATCGCACGAAGGAGAGAAAGCTTTTTATTGGAAATTAGGTTTCCTTCTTGTTCTTTCTGTACCTCGGGGAAAAAATAATATTTCATGGAATTTAGAACAACTTCAGAGGACACTGACCTTTAGTGTCAGATTAATCTATTTGCGGACAAGAAATAGGCTTATTTAGGAGTGTTCTTAAGCTTATGACTTCTCACCTGTTGAAATGTGGCTGGGGCTGAATGAAGGCCAAATGGCACGGCCAGCCACTGTATCCGTCCCATACCTGGCACCGTGATTGGGATGTATTTCTTGCTGTGCTCTCCTATGGGGATTTGCCAATAACCATTCTTAACTCCGAGGCTGCTAGTGTATTTTGCCTCTCTCAGCCGGTCCGAGATACGCTGGATTCTTTTTTTTTTGTTTTTTTTTTATAGGGTCCGGGCATAAAACGTCGGGCAGATGGTTTGTGTCGAAGATGTTCGTTCACTACTCTCCAGGGGTGGTTGCCCTAGATAGGATTCGAGAGATCCGACTGAATTTGTTGCGTTGGTTGTAGTTCACAGTAACTTATTCTGTTACCATGTCATTAAGGTGTTATATTGGAAATGCACACACAAGTTATGAATTTTGAAGTTATACTGTGAGTGTTATCACTTCGTCAACATTTTTTTAATAAACTTTCATTCAGAACTGATATTGTTACACAGTTTTTCCGTATAGGAATTGCTATGGACAGACTTGAACTACAGACCTTCCGCGTAACAGTCGGTGATGATTACCATTGCACCACGACCCAGTCTCCATTGACCAGTTTTCTTTACGAGTACTAATGGTGCACTGTAAGGGCTGTCTGATTGTTCAATGCAGTCCTTCGCTTTGTTAGTGATCGATTGCGTAGCTGGTTTCTTCGGATGGTAACGTTGTTTTATCGTCCGATCGTCCTTCATGTCGATCTTATCGAACGTGATGGTTAAAGTCCCCTACATCTTATCGAATCTTCGAATTTCGTCTTCTAAATGCTGTAATCCTTGGTGTCATTCTCTTCGGCTCTTCTATTGTGTTCTGGAAGTTTTTCTTCTCGGCGTCCGTTGCATACTGCTGTGATGACTTATCTTCGCAGTTCCGTGGTTCTCTGAGCAGTACATCCATGCGCTTGGTGGGTTACTCGATGAATTGTTCGGTAGAGGGTCTTGGCACTTCGGCGCAGTGGATCACTTTTCTTACTTGCTCGTCTCGTGCTTTCTGCTGATTTTTGTATGTTGTCTATCGCTGTGGTGACTCAGTTGTCCCGCCCCTGGTTCTATGAATGGTGCAGCCTTGCATGCGGCAGGTTGTTCGATGAGTCGTCCCATTGAAATGCTTGGCCTCTTGGTGTTATCATATGCTGGACTCGCTTCCACACTCGATTGTGGTTCCGACTGAAGTAAGAAAATCTATTCCCAAGACTAGGGGATCGATGGCTTCTGAGAGGACTAGGAGTGGATCCGACTCTCATATGCACCCAGCAGGTTGTCTACCTCCAATGCTCTATAGATGTGCCTAGTGGAATCGTCGGCCACCTTTACCTCGGTGTCGGTCCGAACAGTTGCCCCCTCCTGGGCGAAGTCCATTGATGCAGTTTGATCCACAATGCCACTGTGTCGAAGATGTGGAGAACAGTGGTATGCGATACTTGCGGGATGGTTGTGCTAGTCCTGGCCTCACGGTCCCGCGATTTGAGTGAGGCTTTTACTCGTTTTCCGTATTCCGTCTGCCCCGTCGTCCGCATTCCCAGCAGCGCTGCTCATATGGTAATCGGTGTGGAGCGAGCTTTGTTGGAGGGTCGCGTTCTCATTGGATCCACTCGAAGTTCCCGGCGTGCATTATCGGTTCGCCCAGCATCTGGAAATACCCTGGGCAGATATGTAGTAGATAATCTGTTTGGCTATTCTTGTATATTCGGGTCAAGTGTTGTTCCAGAGTATAACCGGCATGTCGCCTTCAAGGCATCCACAGAGAGAGAAGAACTGCAAGAAGTCCACCCTAAAAGCCGATCATGTAGACCATTTGAGGTTGTTGTATGAGTCGGTACCAAATGAGTCCTCGGTCGGTCCAGAGGGAGCCCGTACCCTACAGCGCGTCTCTACCACTGCGATTGGCTCCTTACCACTATTGTACTTCTAGATACGTTTGCTGACTTAGTCGATCACCATTGGGTAACTGAACAGGACTCCCGGCTTGGAAATCCCAGAATTTTGGTTTGCTTTGAACTGGTATTGAGGAGTTTCTCAGTTAGTCTTTGTCACTGCGCTTCACCGGAGTCGACGGACGTGTTTGTGTGTGTGTGTGTATCAGTCTCGTCGGTCGCGAATTCCAAGCTGAAATCGCAGAGATACAATTGGAGTTCGCCTTGGTGAGCGTGACGACCCGCCCTGTTGGTACCATCGTTTTGAGGTACCTTGTCTAGCTTCATCTGTGATAATATCCCTGTTTGGGCCCCATTATAACGTTCCTCTGAGTAGGAAACCGAGTCTGGAATCTTACTGATAAGGAATGATTGGTTGAGAGTAACATGATGTCAAACCCGTTTGATTGAAAACTAGGTGAAAATTTAGAGAAATTTTCCTATGTATCCTAAAAGGATTTCGAAATCCATATTTTTACATAAACCATTGTTCATCTAAATTAGCGCATTGAGCCTCAAGTTAGAGCCGAATATAGGTAAAGTTTCGAGAGACAAAGCCATCGCCAACATCAGCAATTCCGTCGTCCAAATTATTATTGTCAACATTATCGTCGTCAACACCACAGCAAGCTCAAATTCAATATATGTACATATGTATGTACATATGTATTCAAAAGTATTCACGAAAGTAGCACTTTTTTTCCCAAGACCCAATAATATTTTTGGGAAGGACTTTTCTGCTTAAATTCTGCCTACTTGCCTTTCCTCACATTTATATCTCACCACATTTCTCAGTAAATATTTTCATAAATTTTCTTCGTGGAATAACACTCATTAGATATTCACATCCTTTACCTCATACTCATAGGTGTTGCTCTACATATTCGAATTCAATTTCCTACAAGATACACTCTCAATTTAATCTATTCAGATCCATTTTTCTATTCCGAATAAACTTCATATTTTTAGAAAATTTCCATTTCAATCAAGAACACACACAATCAGTTAGACGGATAAACGTTTACGGCGATAGAATATCCGGAAAATTAATTTGGCTCAAATGGAAATCAGCAAGCATGAAAACTGTCTATCTGAACTGAATAATCAAATAAAGAGTTGGAAAGGCATGGATTGCAATCGGAATCGTATTTTGTATTTTTAAGATTCCAAATAAAATAAAATTAAAATCCAATTTGATTGTTGTGGAAAATGAGAGTGAATCCTGTTTATCTGCCAACATGTCCTTTCCAATTATAAAGCATTGAATGAGATTGAGGATTATAGAACCGTGGCTGCGTATTGTTTTTGTTCAGAGCGAATTTAAACTTTTATTATAGGAATCAGAATTGTCTTAATAAGTATGAACGTTACAATGGTACAAGGCAGATGTCTTGTTCGCTTCTATACCAAACTGTATTACCTAGGATTAGATTAGGTACCTAAGGAGTGATTTTACTGTTTGGTTTTTTAGTATTCTATTTTGGGCAGCTCACAAAAGACTTGTTACATAGGCCAAGATCCGAAAAATGTTTGTGAAAAATGTTTTTCTCGCACTTCATCGACCTATTGATACCAAATTTCACATCAATTTCTCGGCGCTGGATATCAAGCCGCCTACCTCTATATGTAAAGCATGTATATTCCATTTGTCTCTGTCAAATCTGCTGTTTATTTTTCGGTTACTGATGTCAAATTACCATGGAAGTTACACGATTGAACAGCATGTCCAAATGATAAAACCTTACTATCAAAATGAGTGTTCGTAGTTGTAAACGTTGAGCGCGATGCACCCATTTACGGTAGACGTAGTGGCCCTTCACAGTCGGCTCTTCTAAGTTTGGTGCCCAAATTTGAGACGATCGTCTTAGTAATCAATTATCATTTGTACGTCAAAGGAACGCAAGATTTGCCGAGAACATCGCTGAGGTCCGTGAAAATACTCGTATACAACATTATCCGATTCCTTGCCGTGTACAAGAACTCTGGCGAATTTAGCGTCGGGAGTTGGACCTACTCTCGTACAAAATCTAACTAGCCCAGAAGCTCAAAGTTCATGACCATAGACAGCGCCATTTGTTCGCTGACTGAGCTTCGGAGCATTTGGAAAAGGACCCCAATTTTGGCCGAAAAATCATCTTTAGCGACAACAAGCAAAATTGCCATATAACGAATGACACCAACCCACACAAGATTCGCCCGGTGACAATGCTACCAATGCAAGGAGCTACCATTTGGTGTGGATTTTGGGCGGGCGGTGTCATTGGTCCTTTTTCGATGACGGTGACATTGGTGGGGCGGTCACCGTCAATGGCGAGCGTACAGAACGATGATAACCAATTTCTTATCTGTCAATTTCAAATTGAACTATATGGGCCTAGATGACATGTGGTTCTAGCAGTACGGCGCTATTAGCCTCACAGAGGTCCCCACGATTGACTGCATCTGCATGAACGATTTGAGGGTAAGGTTATCTCTCACAGAGGTGACGTGATTTGGCCATCAAAGTTATGCGTCTAAGTCCCGCTACACTTTCTCTTCTGAAGTCAAAGATCCATGCGAATAAAGCACAATCGACCGATACTCTTAAGGTGAGTCTAAGTCCATCGCTCAAATGAAACCGGATCTATGCAACCACATGGATCCGTGCCATCGTAAGAGGCCAAGGCGGGCATTTGAATGATGTCATGTTCCGTACATAATGGCATATATGAGCCTTTCAAATAGAAAAGAAATTATTAATGCCTCACACACAGATGGTTTTATTCCATTTCAACATCTACCCGCCGTTGACATTAAAATATAAACACTTAAAAAATCACATATTAAGTTGTGCAGATCAATTACTTCTTTTGGAAGGTCTCGAAGTTCTCATAATCGTGATTTGACGAAGTCCGCCGCAATCAGCCAGTACGCGCAGTCCACTGCGTGTACCCAAGGCAATAGAACCATTTATTTAAACAGCTGGATATATCCTTATTGTGAATTACTTAAAGGATGTTTAAAATATCAGATCTCCAAAAAGGTTATAAAAAGTTAGAATTAAACAATCCCTAATGGCCATTGGAGTAGAAAATTTCACACATATGGTAAGTCTCCATGCTTTAGACTAGACTAATACAATCGCAATTATGCAAAAGTCTACTTAGAAAATCTGTCAATGATGGAGTTATCTCACTTCCTTTATGACTGTTATTAGTCATCAACCGTAGCTGAACAACAAGGGAATAAAAATGCGGGCCTATGCGGACGACGTGGTAATTCTAGTATCAGGGATGTTTCATTCTGTGATTCGTGAAATCACATACCGAGAATTACAGGCTGTGGCCTAAGCATAAACCCAAATAAAAGCGAGCTGCTGCTGTTTACCAGCAAACCCAAAATGCCGCCATTTAAATTCCCACCGCTAAACAATTCGACCCTATTATTTTCTCCAACGCTAAGTATCTAGGCGTTATCCAAGATCCTAAGCTTAACTGAAAGTATAGAAAACCAGGTAAGTTCCGTGCAGGGACGGGTTAAGAATATCTCTGCAGCGATACCTCTCGCTTGTCGTAAAAGGCGACTAAAACAAAGGTAAACAAAAATCACATCTAGGCAATTTAGAAAACACCAAAGTGAGCCTAGGGACACATATACCACCATTAAACTGCCCCACAAGTGTACATGCAAATCAGTGGGTTGACACGACTGGAGATCACCGGTGTTGTAAGAGTAAGATCAAACAAAAAAAAATTGGAGCATGTCCGTGTCACAAAAAAAAAAGGCAGGCCGAAAAACAATTGGTGCAAACAAATGCAAAAACACCAGTATTTGATTGGCCTCAGCGATGAAGTAATCCCAAACCGGGAAGCCTGGCGCTACTTTCTGAGGTCAAACCGGCGCGGCGGACCCCACAAGCGGACCGGTAGGAATGCAGTTAAATGGGAAGGTTATTGTCCTACACTTCTGACCATAACGACGCCGGAAAAAAGGAAAAGAAGAAGAAGATAGAAAACCAGGTAAGGAAAGCTATTGTGGCTTTATACGCCTGCTGCAAAACTTTCGCTAAAAGGTGGGCACCCAGACCTATGCTCACCTAGCAAAACTTATAACATCGACAAACTTAATAAGATCCAAAGATCAGAAGGAATTATAACCACAGGAGCCATGAGAACATGCCTCTCCGAAACATTTAATATCCTACTGCATATCCTCTATCTCACATAAAATACATGGCGGCTTGCATTACCATCAGACTTAAGGAAGTGGACTTCTGGACCGTATGGCCACAGCAGACATCTGTCACTTCTGCCAACGAATTTGACCCCGCTTCCTACGGACTACTTCACACCTCCTCGACTCAATAGTGTGGTGCTCCAATAGTGTGGTGCACTCTTACTTTCCTTCCAAAGAAGAATCGAAAGCGTGCAACTCAGTCGCGAAATTCCAATTTCTGATTTGCACTGATGGCTTTAAGCTGGAGCACGGTGTAGGATCGGGAATATTCTCAACACAATTGAATATCTCAAATTCATTCTGTCGCCCCGATCACTCGAGTATTTTTCAAGCTAAGATGCAAGCTATCCGGGCAGCGTACAAAATACTTAGTGCAGCCCGCCCCAATTACACGTCTCCTACCACCCCAAAACTCTTTAGTCTGCTATCACCTTTTCTAAACTGGTGATTGAACACAGAAATTAAGCGAGCTGGCGGCCGGACTGATATCACGCTGCTTTGGGTTCTAGGACACAGCAACATAGAGGGGAATGGGCCTTAACTAAGCTGGGGGCAACCTCAATCTCCTCTACTGAAACTGCGGGCCAACCTTCTCCAAGGCAACATCCTGCTATACTTTTTCAACATAGCCAATTGTAAATGGTCTAAATCTACTAGGTATAGGATATCAAGAAAAACCTGGCCCTTCTATTCAAAAAACAAAACAAACGACCTCCTCAAAGACACCGCTCCAGTAAAGCTAGAATCGTAGCGGTCAGTACGGGCCATTGGCCTATACGAACTCACGCTATCAAAATATGCATTGTAACACCCAGTACTACAGTTGTCACAACACCGACGTAGAGGAAGCCCTACATTATTTTCTCTGCGAATGCCCAGCACTGATAAGTCCCAGGTTCTGCGCCTTTGATAAGTACTTACTTGATGACCTCTCAGAGGTAGCCACCCTCAGCTTTGCCAACATAACCAGTTTTCTTAACTCCACAGGTTGGATTTAAATTAACTCCCCCTTCACATCCCTTAGGTTTCACGAGTTTTGTGGTGTCAAAACATGTACCCTGACTCACAAAGTCGGGTAGCCACGTCAACGTAAAAAATCATATAAATAGACCACGATTCCCAGGAGGTATATTCATTTTTATACGTGAGAGGATAACGTCAAAATGGAGAAAAACAAAATTAGAACTGTCGTTAAGCACTTCTGCTTGAAAAGAAACTGTCTACAAAAGGCATGCACAGTGACTTAGGCTAAGACTAAATGTATTGACTTGTTAGAAGACTATGTAGAAACTATATTTATTTTCATTTTTATTACTTTTGGATCACCCTTTGTATTCAATTATAACTTGTACCTTAAGCGGAACTAAAAGTGATTTAAATTTTCGACGAAACTTGGGCTTTTTCTATTGATTTGAAATGAAACCTTTTATTGTGAAATTGAGAATGAGAAATAAACATTGAAACACGAAAGCTCGAAATTATATTCAAACTGTATTTTACTCCATTTCCTTTCAGCTTCTATAAAATCGCTCTCCTGAAAGTTCGTCTTACATGTGGGACAAAGCAAAACACCCAGAACCGTAAGTAGTTCAGTGAAGCTTCGATTCTGGCCTCCCACGAGCTATAACATCAGCAATAAAAAGAAACGTGTTCATATCAAAAGCAGCCTTTAGTGAATGCTTGGACTTTAAGGATAAACAACTTTCCTTCCTTAAGAGGCTACATAGTTCACTTATGATCAGGAACTTATCACAAAATGAAAAAAGCATTATCAAAAAAAAAAAACGCATTTGTCCGATCTTTGAAATTCGTAGCGTTAAGCCGTACATGTGAATGAGAGCTGATCAGAAAGTGTTGACGAGGACATAACACTCGCAGTATTTGATCACTTCAAAATTCATATTCTGTGTGTTGCTGTGAACTACAACCAATGCGACAAATTCAGTCGTGTCTCTCAAAAAATCCTATCTAAGACAACCACCCCGGGAGAGTAGTGAACGAACATCTTCGACACAAACCATCTGCACCCCGTCCAGGTTGTGTGACAAACACCATAAGAGCGTACACTCTTGAACCTGCACGGATTATAAAAAAAAAAAAACTCGCATGTTGGTAATCGTTGCAAGAAAATTCCATAAAAAAATCAGATTCCAGTCATCCGCTCCCAATTAAAATTCCTTTCGAATTTTCACTGATACTTGACCGATTCATTCAGAAGGAATTCCTCTAGCTTGTAAGTTAACGAGATAAATCAATTTACTGATAAAATTTAAGGAATTTCCGATATCCTTTCCGCACCCAGCCAGTATCCTTCCGAAGAAGAATAGGGATTCAAAATGAATTACAAGAAAGCAAAAAAGGGAACATGCCCAATGAATCATGGCATCAAAAGCTTAGTACTTTCATCTGATTAGTTGCATACACTAAACCAGCAGACAACTTAACCTGTCTCCTTTTAATCCGCATCGGAAACCACACACAGCATCCGACCTCAAAGCAACCTAATCCCGCAACTGGCATAGGTACGAATTATATTATAAATCACCGTTGAAAGACAAACGGGATCTGTAATTCGGTCGTTTGGAAATCCACTTACCATGCCATTGGCACTACGTGCTCATGTGGCTGCATTCGTTCCCACGGTACCTACACCATATACCGATGTCAGTGATGCCTGAATACCCGACTTTCGCTTATAAAAATAAAAAAAAGCGGAGAACGTGGGCATAATGCTTTTCTTTACGATGCGAAATCCTTGTACTCGACAGATGCGGAAACATGCGCTTGATATCGCGGTTTGCAGCACACATATGAGGATAGAGGATATGCTTGTTCACTGATCCTTTCGAGGTGAAATAGTGTCGTATTGCCATTTTAATTGCAACAGTCGTTTGTGGCTAGTGAATTGATTTATCGAACAGAGAGGCATCCATTCAAGCGCTCTGTAGCCATTTCGTAATCTCGTTAAACGCTCGCCGCCAATCCTTATGGTTTAAATCCAGGAGCGTTATTGAATCGACACCGGGGAGATTAAAATAAATTGAGTGACATTTCAACATTTTGATTAATTTTCGAACGCGGTTTTGCAAGGACATTTGGCGAATATCAATCACCACAGGGATAAAACGGCCTGTGGAATTGGAATCCACAAATAAAATTCACGTTTTACAATAAGTTGATAAAAGGACATTCGGTGGTTTGTTTCTTGTTCTGTTTTATCTCAAATATCTTTTACTATGAGGCTATAAAGCGATATCCTGTCGAATCTGTAGGCAATCAAAAAATCCCCTTTAACCATTCCCAACCAATAATGCTTTGTATTCAAACTATCCGGATGTCAATTACCCCAACTTCCAGGAATCCATATAACAGATGGAGCACACCCATCCACTCTCCCATCAGCCAATTAACCGATTAATTATCTGACGGCATAATGTCAGCTGTCCAGTTTCCGGTTCTCCAAAATTAATGGACGACGAATTAAACTTCAAGCAATAACTTTATCAGTATCTTCACCCCGCCATCAGCTTCTCACGTTCAAGGATCTTTGATTTCACTAGAACTGTACGACGCGACGTTGTGTACGGAAGTACTCGGATAATGGGAAAAGTTTTGAATAACGAAAAGAATAAGGGAACTTTAGCAATCTGTCACTTGGCGTTGTCCTGTCCTTTGCAGTCATACTCCTGGAGACGAACGTGAAGCTATTAGTTAATAAAGAGTTACTAATGAATACGACAATGGAGCACTGACGACTATGACATGGAGAATGCTTACCTCTAAGAGGCACTTTGGGGTTTTTGGTCCGAAATACATCATCACCAGGGAAGCGTGGTGTTCATTTAATTCCAACTCCCTTTACAGATCATAAAAGAACAAGTTTGGCTACTTACTAGTTTGTCGGTCCACTGGACGATCAAAACTTTACCGCAAAACTGTATAAACTTGCCGACCATGTTTCGAAGGACTTTTAGGACTTTCAGTTGAAAAATAAAACCAAAACGACACAAAAAAGGGAAAGAAACGAAAATTCAAAACTGGAAAATTAAATTGTGCCGACAACAATGGCTGTGAAGAGGAAGCTGTACAGTCGTTGCTTTTTGTTTCCTGCGAAACAACAGAGAGAAACTGGAAACAAAAAGGGAAAACACAAAATTCAATTTCCATTATATGCACATAAGCGAAAATGGTGCCAAAGGAGAAATTATTGTAACCACAACAATGGCGGGGGTGCCTGCATGACGGGTGGCTCCTGGTTTTCTCATATGGCAGCGGAAGGGTTTTGGTTTTTTGTCATTTTTTTGGTAAAAACTAAAGCAGTACTTGAGCAATCATACATAATGACCAAGTGGTTAAGTCGGTTTGGCCGCTTGTATTGCCGCATATAATTCGGGTATAGAATGGGCTGAAGACGGATTCGGAAAACATTCCAGAATGTTTTAATTTTTTCTTTGTAAACTATTTGTTAATGCAAGAAAGCTGAATGGCTTGCAAAGGAGCGTGAATGTAGTTTTCAAACAAGTGCAGTCTACTATAAATAAAATTAAAGAATAACGAGTTGGGGGAAACATATCAAGCAATTGTGAGTAGTATTTGGAGAATTCTTAGGAAGCCAGAATCTTCCTTTGAAAAGACGTGCAACTGCCAAAAATGTATGGACCATGTAAGAGTTGGCATGGAAGAGATCGAGTCTCTCAAAAGTCGCGCCTAGATATAAGCAGTGAGTAATTTCTGAACGTAAAGTTCCTTTTATATCATCTTAGACATACGAGTATTCATAAAGGGCATATTGACAATCCTAGCCTTGGATGTTGTGAAACAACCTTGATTTAACAAGACGGCTATACACCTTCGAGGTAAAGAATCAACTAACTTCTGACAAAGAGTAAGTGTTTACCACAGCTCCAACTTATTTTCGAGTTTCCAAATTTTCGTCAAAGATTTTCTATTGGTTCACGTTTGGGGACTGCGCACGCCACTCTAGAAATTGGACACTTCTATCAACAAACCAGTTTCTTGCCACTTTGGCTGTATATTTGGGATCTTGTCCTGTTGAAACAACTAAATTACAATAGAGACAAGTTTTCTTCCGCACAGGATAACATTTCTATTGAAAAGATCTCTATACCTTTCCTTCATAAGAGCATCTTCTACGTGGTTAGTAAAAAAATTGATTTATTTTTGTACATAGTCTCCTAACAAGTAACCACGTTTAATCCATATTTTTTCTACCCAATATTCCTTACAAAACAATTTTTTGTCCTGACCTTTGCCTCCCAAAACGCCTAAACAGCGGCCATAACTCCACTTTCCTTGATCCGAGGAAAGAGTAGAAGTTACTGGAAGCTACATCTGCCGAAATTTAAGCGCGGCGGTGAAACAGCACTCCAGCTGGCAGTATGTCGCGTTTTTTTTTTTGAATGACCTCCCGCAATCTTCTTATTTGGTCTGCATAGTACGATCCTAAAAGAGTGGCTCCCATTTTTAAATATTCAGCGCCGCAAAAAAAATTTCACACCGAACCTGCTACTTTGAGTTTCTTGGGCGTCGGTGAAGAAGCTTCCAAGTCATCGATTGTTGTTTGGTTTCAGAATCAAAATGGTGTATTGAGGTCTCGTCTAAGTTCACGAAACATGACAAAAAAATTTCCTGATCTGCTTGAAACGTCTCGAGATTCACCCTTAAAATGTCGACTCGTTTTTTTTTTTTGTTGCTTGTCGGTTAACATTCTCAACACCCAACACCCAGAGACCTTTTTTATAGGCAATTCGTTCGCAAGGATTCCTTGATTCATATGAGATCCCTGTGACCTCAGCCATATGCCTGATGGTCAGCCTTCGATGTGTCAACACAACATTTTTCACGTTATCTTCAGTGAGGGACGTGGGTGGGCGCCCTCCGCTATGTTCATCTTCGGTGGATGTGCTACAGTTTAATACGAAGAAGTTGAGTCCCCCAATGTTTTCACCAAGAGCTGTGTATTTGTTTGGTAGATAGTTGTTTCAAGCCGAGGTACTTGATGACAGCAATAATTTTGTTTTTTTCCATTTTGATGTTATACCTCTCACGGTTCGTATTCAAATGAACGTATCTGTTGAAGATAGGAAAAAATCTGGCCGTCCAAAAAGTGGACGCTCTATCAAAAACATAGCTGCGACAGCCCGAAGTGTTGCTGAAAAACCTCTAAAATGCATATTCCGAATTTATCACGCATTTTAACACAATTGAAGTCAATAATTGAAGCCATCACATCATAATCAACACAAAGTCATCTTTAGTGATGAAGCTTATTTCTCATTGAATGGATAAGTCAACAAGCAAAATCGTCGGATTCAAATTTAAGAATTTGGAACCCTATTTCGGCAAAATGGTTAGATGTTTGAAAGTCATCATCAATTCGATGGACATCAGCTTCGATCTAGTGATGTTTAACACGGCCGTCCATATCGAAATGTGATCCACTTTTCATCGTCAGTCACTATACGAAATCGATCCTTTTCTGCCGTTGGAACAGCAGACGTTCATGAAAAGACACCATTCGAAGTCTCTCTGCTTCAACTCGTATAGCACCCAATTTTCTTGTTTTTGGGTCATTCACAACGAGGGACAATTGCTTTTTGGATTACGGCCAGTGAGTTGGCAAACAAACTGACTGTAAACAACAGATTAAAGTACATCTGAGTGCCAGGTCATGAGACCATGAAGGCAATGAAAAGGCCGACATACAAGCCAAGAAAGTTGCTCAGTTACCTTTACGGGACGATCATTATTATTATTATTACTATTATTATTATTACTATTATTATTATTACTATTATTATTATTACTATTATTATTATTAATATTACTATTATTATTACTATTATTATTACTATTATTATTACTATTATTATTACTATTATTATTATTATTACTATTGTTATTACTATTATTATTACTATTATTATTATTACTATCATTATTATTATTTCTATTATTATTACTGTTATTATTATTACTATCATTATTATTATTTCTATTATTATTACTATTATTATTACTATTATTATTACTATTATTATTACTATTATTATTACTATTATTATTACTATTATTATTATTACTATTATTACTATTATTACTATTATTATTATTATTATTACTAAAGGGTCCGCCATCTAACGTTTCTTTTTCAAGTAGTGCTTATTTCGTGAATGGTAACACTTAGCTCATGTCTGATTTGACACATAATTAGTTTTATCCTTCCGCTGAACGAATATGGTTGTGTATACGCTTGAACAACGCTTCGCTAAGTGGGCCTGCGATTGACTTACAGAAGATGCCGATTTTGCCAAAAAAATCATCCTTTCAGATGAAGCTCATTTTGATCTTGGCGGGTATGTAAACAAGCAAAATTGTCGCATTTGGGGCACAGAAAATCCGCACGCATACATTGAAAAGCCGGTGCACCCAAAACGAGCCACTGTTTGGTGCGGATTTTGGTCCAGAGGCATAATTGGGCCATTTTTCTTCGAAAATGAGTAAGGAGTGGCCGTTACAGTCAATGGCGATCGTTATCGGGCCATGTTGAACGAATTTTTGTTCACAAAAATTGAAGAGAAGGATATTGGCAACATTTGGTTTCAACAGGAAGGCGCTACGTGCCGCACAGCCGAAGCTACACTCGATGTTTTGCGCCCTGTTTTTGAAGATCGCATTATCAGCCGCAGAGCTGATGTCGTTTGGCCACCTCGGAGCTGCGATTTGACACCGTTGGACTATCATTTGTGGGGTGCCGTCAAAGATAAGTGTTACGCCGACAAGCCAGAGACAATTGACGCTTTAAAGGACAATATTCGTGAAGCCATTGGTGAAATACAGCTGCACACAATCGATAATGTGCTTAAAAATTGGACCGATCGTGTAGGCTACTGCATGGCCAGCCGAGGCAGCCATTTGAATGAAATTATTTTCCATTATTAACCGGAAGGATTGTACTTTCAAATAAAAAAAGAAATTTGAGAAAATATTCAGTAGTTTTTTTTATAGCATTTTCAAAAAAAAAAAAGTTATTTGGCGGACCCTATATTATTATTATTATTGCTATTATTATTATTACTATTATTATTATTATTATTGCTATTATTATTATTACTATTATTATTATTATTATTGCTATTATTATTATTACTATTATTATTATTATTATTGCTATTATTATTATTACTATTATTATTATTACTATTATTATAATTATTATTATTACTATTATTATTGCTATTATTATTACTATTATTTATACTATTATTATTGCTATTATTATTGCTATTATTATTACTATTATTATTACTATTATTATTACTATTATTATTACTATTATTCTTATTATTATTCTTATTATTATTATTATTATTATTGTTATCATTTTTATTATTATTATTATTATTATTATAATTATTATTATTATTATTGTTATTATTATTATTGTTGTTAGTATTACTATTATTATTAGTATTAAACACTCAATAACGTTCATGGAACAGAATCAGAATTCCAAACGTTCCAAAGAAGCGGGCTTCAGAAACTTCGTGCTCAGCTGGTTCTCTTCATACCTTAACAACCGAAAACAAATAGTCAAAATAGTAGACAAATTCAGTCAAAGCCCAGAGGTTCGTATTGGAGTACCGCAAGGATCTGTTCTTGGTCCCATCCTTTTCTTGATATACATCAATTAAATTTTTAGCCAAAATCTAAAAGGAATTCAAACTGGATTTGCGGATGACATTGTTTGCTCTTATTCTAATCACTCCGTTATGGACTTAATTGCTAACATCTGCTACGACTTAGAATATCTCAGGCATTGGTTTAGTATGCCTAAACTAGTCATCATTGACAAAACCAAAATTATGTTTATCAATGTATCAAATAACTTCATTGAATTCCCCAATGTATCTTATCATACTATTAATTGCCAACACATGTTACTAAGTAGTAATCTTCTTCTTTTCCTTTTTCCGGCGTTGTTATGATCAGAAGTGTACTGTAACTTTCCCACTTAACTGCATTTCTACTGGTCCGCTTGTGGGGTCCGCCGGTTTGACCTCAGAAAGTAGCGGCAGACTTCCCGGGTTGGGATTACCTCATCGCTGAGGCCAATAAAATGCTGGTGTTTTTGCATTTGTTTGCACCAATTGTTTTTCGGCCTGCCTTTTTTTTTGTGATCTCCAGTCGTGTCAACCCACTGATTTGCATGTACACTTGTGGGGCAGTTTAATGGTGGTATATGTGTCCCTAGGCTCACCTTGGTGTTTCCTAAATTGTCTAGATGTGATTTTTGTTTACCTTTGTTTTAGTCGCCTTTTACGACAAGCGAGAGGTATCGCTGCAGAGATATTCTTAACCCGTCCCTGCACGGAAAATGTTACTAAGTAGTAATACTTGTGGTGAAAGCAATTATTCCAACACATTTATCACTGATATAGGCTGCTCTTCTAAATGCTTTGTTATTGAAAGGGTACCAGTTTTTAAATACTTGGGACTTGTAGTTGATAGCGGACTTAATTGGGGTGCGCATACTGTTATACTTAGAAAACATTTGTTAAAAGCCACGAGCACAATGTACCACTTAAGGTCATACTGCTCCCGTAAACTTCTAGAAATTATATACTATAGTTTGGTACAATCGAAACTGCAATGTGGTCTGGTATGCTGGGGTGGTACTCATGGGAATAAAATGCAACCATTGATTGTTGTCCAGAAACACAGAACTTTCTAATGACCCCAATAATTGGGGAAATTTATCTGATGAGCTATCAATTTTCAATTTCAAGCTATCAACGAACTTCATCTAATGGCAAGGTAGTTCCGAGGACTTGGTTAATTTATTCAAAATCAAAGGACTCTGTGTTTTGTTTCTGTTGTTTTTTATTTGCAAAAAATAAAAACTTTGATGCCTTGTCAAGTACAGGAAGTTCGGATTGGCCACATTCAAGTGCAATTCTAAAAAGCCATGAGGTTAGTTTTTTCCACTTAGAAAATTTTAAATCATAGACATTTTTACAAAAAGGATTGACGTCAGGCACATCAATTGATGCAATGTTTGAAAGTTCGATTGAAGCTGAAACAAAACATTGGAGAAAAATTTTTAGAAAAATTATTCTAGGTTCACAGTCTTTACATTTACGTGGTTTCTCAGATAAATTGTTTGATTTCAACAATGAAAACTCCTTAAAACTAGTAAAGGAAATAGCGTCAAGAAACCCAAAATAGGTACTTAAGTAAAACAATTCATAATGAAATTATTCATATTTTTGCCACAACCATTAGCAATAAAATTGTTTCAATGCTTGAAGAAACAAAATATTTTTCAATAATTGCAACCGATAAAAGCCGCAAAAAAACAAGTAAATATTGTTGTTAGATTTGTACATTAAAGTCAGAAAACTTTTGAAGTACAAGAGCATTTCTTAGGGTTTTTGAAAGGGGAAGACAAGACCGGAATGGAAATGACTCAGTTAATTTTAGATAAGCTTGAATTGCATGACATTTTAATTAGTAATTGTCGAGGCCGAAGCTATGACAATGGCTCGAATATGAAAGCAGGTGTTCAGAATCAAATTCGATCCTTGGAACCAAGAGCATTCTTCGTTCCATGTTGCTCGCATTTAGTAATTAATGATGCTGCTCGGTGCTCATTATATGTGTTAAGTTCTTTGATACAATTCAATATTTTTATAACTTTTTTTCAAGCTCCATAACGCGGTGGAATATTTATAAAAATAAAATTCCAAATCTAACTTTGAAACCTCTTTCTGATACTTTGAAACCTCTTTCTGATACTAGATGGGGGAGCAGGTTAGATGCATTAAGGCCCTTATAGAAATATGTATCTGAAATAGGAAACCTAGAAGCACAAAATATTGCTGAATCTTTAGGACATAATTTTTTTTATTTTACTTCTATTTGTTGCTTGCACATTTGGTTTGATATTTTAGAACATATAAATAAAACTAGCAAATATTTACAAAGTCCGTCCGTTAATCTCTCAATAGGCATTAAAGTCTTAGAACATACAAAAAACAGTTTAATTTCAATGCGTTCCGATGAAAAATTCAATGAGTACGTTCAATTAACCGAGCGTATTGCTAAAGGGTCCGCCATCTAACGTTTTTTTTTTCAAGTAGTGCTTATTTCGTGAATGGTAACACTTAGCTCATGTCTGATTTGACAGATAATTAGTTTTATCCTTCCGCTGAACGAATATGGTTGTGTATACGCTTGAACAACGCTGGGAAACATTGCGACATTACTTTGAAAATCATGGTAATGTTGCAGAATGAGTGCGAAAATTGCGTACGGATTTTGGAAGAAGAGAAACACCGTCAGCTTCGTATGTTCGTTATCTTGTGAAAAAAGTGAAAGAAACTGGCATCCTCATCGATAAACCAAAGCGTGAAAAGCCAAAAACAGTGCGTACACCCGAGAATATTGCTGCTGCGGCAGAAAGTGTGCGTGAAGCGCCATCAACATCAATTCACCGTCGTTCTCAACAATTTAACACTTCGGAGACATCATTGAGACGAATTTTGCATAAAGACCTTGGTATGACGCCATACAAAGTCCAATTGGTTCAGGAGTTGAAGCCAACTGACCATCCAATGCGTTTTCGCTTCGCTAAGGGGGCCTGCGATCGACTTACAGAAGATGCCGATTTTGCCAAAAAAATCATCTTTTCAGATGAAGCTCATTTTGATCTTGGCGGGTATGTAAACAAGCAAAATTGTCGCATTTGGGGCACAGAAAACCCGCACGCACATTGAAAAGCCGGTGCACCCAAAACGAGCCACTGTTTGGTGCGGATTTTGGTCCAGAGGCATAATTGGGCCATTTTTCTTCGAAAATGAGCAAGGAGTGGCCGTTACAGTCAATGGCGATCGTTATCGGGCCATGTTGAACGAATTTTTGTTCACAAAAATTGAAGAGGAGGATATTGGCAACATTTGGTTTCAACAGGACGGCGCTACGTGCCACACAGCCGAAGGTACACTCGATGTTTTGCGCCCTGTTTTTGAAGATGGCATTATCAGCCGCAGAGCTGATGTCGTTTGGCCACCTCGGAGCTGCGATTTGACACCGTTGGACTATTATTTGTGGGGTGCTGTCAAAGATAAGTGTTACGCCGACAAGCCAGAGAGAATTTACGCTTTAAAGGACAATATTCGTGAAGCCATTGGTGAAATACAGCTGCACACAATCGATAATGTGCTTAAAAATTGGACCGATCGTGTAGGCTACTGCATGGCCAGCCGAGGCAGCCATTTGAATGAAATTATTTTCCATTATTAACCGGAAGGATTGTACTTTCAAATAAAAAAAGAAATTTGAGAAAATATTCAGTAGTTTTTTTTATAGCTTTTTCAAAAAAAAAAAAATTATTTGGCGGACCCTATAGTTCCCTAGAAATACCAAATATGTTTTCGGAAGCTTCATCATTGCGATCTCGACAGAGAAAGAGACTTTATGCTGTTGAATGTCCCGAAATTAAATTAGATCCGAAACAAAGATTTAAAGTAGATTTTTTTTTTTCAAAATATTTAATCAAGCCATTCAATCAATTGCTGAAAGGTCTGAGCAGCTTGACACATATATTATAAATTTTTCATTTTTAAGTAACATAGACGAATGTCTAAAAAAAAAAACTTACGTCCTCATGCCTCAATTTGCAGAATGTTTTAACATTTGGGAGTTTTAAAGATTTAGTTGGAGCAGAACTGTTTCAAGAATTAACCGTAATTTTCCCGCTTGTTGCACCACAAAGCTCAAGTTTAAATTTTATTTTTAGTTCAAGCCTTGAAGACCTAACTTAGTTATTGCTCTCCAAATTCTTAATACGATTCCAGTCACAGTAGTTTCAGGAGAACGTAGTTTTTCTAAACTTAAGATGTTTCTCTTACTTATTTTACTTTAACTAACTCATCAATATCTATTTTGCCTCTTTCAAAGTAATCCTCAGATATATTTTGCTTGCGCTAGCAAGTCTATATCTCCTCAACCGCGCTAAATCTCTATTTCATGGGTCTTTAGTTTCGGGAAGCGAAAAACACTGGCCGGGACATGACTACATTATCGTGGTGCAAGGCCATGAACTTTTTTTCCCACGCAAACGCCTCATTACTTCAAGGTTAACATTCCGTATTGACCACACGACTTATGCAGAAACTAATGAAAAAAAAAAAAAGAACTGTCGGAAACTGAATGTACTTACTCGTGGCTTGCGAAATTCACCTTATTTTTTTTTAACAATCGTAAGATAAAGTAAAGTCTTTATGTGGATAGTTTTGGGAAGATATGTATGACGCCGAAAAAAAATTCACAAGTGGAATAATGAAAGATGCACTAGCCTACTGCGTTTATGATCTAACATTTCTGAACAGCATACATATATCGGTGGTGGCATTTATTACAAAACGGCGGATTCCCGACTGCCCAAATGTTGAAAAAACTAAACCTGCACTCTCCATCAACACTGCTATCTACCTTTATCACAGGCCTGCGCATGATGACATAAGCTAGACTATTTGGGTCTTATTAATATTTGAACACCATAGAAAGTAACACAAATCACCCAAGTTTACGCGAAGATGACATTTCTACCTTCCCCTAAATAAGAAGGACCATGTCATGTCATATGTATGTCACCCAACTAGGTCCCTTCCTTGCTTATTTATTTCAGTCTAAATTATTAATGCCTCGAAACCAGCTTTGTTCATATTTGCATTTTAGTGATCATCGTTATTACACCCTTTCCTCTAATTCCAACATTTTGTCCTGAACCTATCTTCCTAAAGCTTTGTGATAGATGTTATCTTGTTAACAGAATAAACTGCATTTACAATTCAAACAGAAGGTTTTTTTCAATGAAATGGGACCTTGGATTCGCCAAATGCCAACTTTCAAACATTGTTCCTATTTGTCTGCTACAAGGTCAAACCGTAACATCAGTTAGCCTTTCTTTTCGAAACAGTAGAGAAAGTCGCGGCAAAAAATCAAAAGGACATAGTTTCATAAAGTTTACAGGCAACTCAAGAAAGTTATGAGGACATTTGTGCATGGAAACGAGAAACTCGCCCCAGACATGGAGTATCGAAAGGAATTCGCCTTGTTACAATAAAATAATTTGATGCAAAGAAGTTTTTCTTTTTTTTCCTCTTTATTTTTCCAGAATTGAATGCTAATATCAGAGAGTTGAAGCAGAAAAGATGTCAGGAACATGACTTTTGATTCAAGTAGAATTAAAAACTTCTATTTAGAATTTGCTTGTGAGGTTGTTGTGTTCTTATTACATGTTTTCCCACATATGTTGAGTGGCCGGTATGTTGTCGAAATTCGAATGTTTTCTTCGTAATTCAATGTAGTATTTTCATAAAGTATTTATTCATAAAAACTGTTAAAGCAATTCTTTCAATTAGTTTTTCTGGGTCCAGAAACCGCTAAATATCGCCAGTGCGATACTTCAAATACTTCGTTGTATTTGCCAATCGAATTTATTTCTCTGAAACCACTCAAGTCATTTGCTCTTTTATTACCTTAAGTAACCCAGTAATCTTTAAGTTTATAGACACAGACAAAGACTCAGACTACCACGATACTCTATGTATATCAGCACGTTCCAACTAATTTATCCTCAAAATAATGCTCCTTATTTCCCCTACAAATAATCAAACCGAAAAGAAAGAAAACAGAAATAAAATAAGGTTGTAGTTGGATAGTCCAGGCATGTGATGGACAGTTTACGTGCCAGAACTAAATTTAGCGAAGCAGAAAGGGTAAGTGGCGCCTTTTGAAAGGCAATACTCTCGAAAAATCCCAGCACTGATGCTGCTACTGACTAGAGAGTTTCTGAATTCGCAGCGTTGAAAATAGATGAGATAGCGGTAACTCATTCTTTACAAAGTATGAGTTAGTAAAAGACGGATGACTGTAACCCGGTAGCTGGCAGTGGGTACACAACATGCGATGTTCGCAAATAACTCACTACTCACTAGTACCATCGGTTGGCTACTTTATTACTCGTATAAGTTGGTGGTTCTGATCGGTCCTTTCTCTCATTGTGATATTGTATATCATACAGGGTCATAAAATGTATGGTTTATAATATTGCATGGATTTTGTCATTATGAATAAAATATGATATCATACAAATTTATTTTAAGGGAATTCCTGTAGGACTCGATCTTGACAAGGTAATTTTCGATGATTCCTCGATACAAATCGGGCAATAGCTTCGACAAAACTTGACGTATAGTATTGGACAAAACTAAAGCACCCCCCATAAACAAACTATTGATTTTGGTTACAATGGACGTCAGAGTGAAGCGACAAAAACTGATTTTTTTTTTACTGATTTTTTACATGTTATTAAACGAAATAATGAAAAAAAAACATAAAACTGTTCATTACAGAAAACAAAACAACAAAACAACAAGTCAAATTTTCTTAAATAAATAAAATACAAATAAAAATTAACTAAAGCACTCCCTGGTCGAATTTGAAAGGAATTTCTGAGCCTTTGATTCATTTCTAAAAATATGGAAAGAAATATGTAATTACAACGAAGTTTTAAAAGGAACAATTATTGCTGATTTTTAAAACGGAGAATCAAGACATAAGATTAGCGATAAATATGGAATTAAACGATCAGTTATTTCGCGGAATCTCTCACAAAACGAGCAATCTTACAAGATTCCACAGTTTCCTCTTATCAAACTTTACACGACTTGAAATTGCCGGTGAGTGCCAGAACGATTCGTAGAAAGTCTGTCCACTTGGGTTGGTTCAACCTTGGCCCAGCACGAAAGACGATCATTTCCGAGAATAACAGCAAGAAAAAAATAGCCTTTGCGTATAAACATCTCAATTGGATAGTTGCAAAGTGGAAAACTCTTCTATATATTTTCTGATGAATTCAAATACAACAAAAACACTCAAATGGTATCACCAGAATAAGGAGACCAGTAGGAAAAAGGATGGATCCGAAATATTGCGTCCCAACAGTTAAATTCGGTTGAAGAAATGTGCTCGTCTGTTAATGCATCTCTGGCCGGGGGATCAGGCCAATCTACAGAATAAACGGCATCATGAATCGTTTGAAATATTTAAATATTTTAAAAGCAGTAATGTTGCCTTAATTTGAAGAAGAAATGCCATTGAAGTGCACGTTTACACCGGACAACGACCAAAAACATACAAGTAAGGTTGTCAAGACTTGGTTTAATGCCAATAACATCCAGGTTGTGGATTGGGCCACGCAATCTCCTGACCTTAACCCTATTGACAACTTGTTGGAGATAGTCAACAGGCGAGGTAACCGAGGCCAGTGCAAAACTTTAGATGATTGTACAAGGCAGTGGAGGACGCTTGGAAAAACATGACTATGACTGTGATAGGTAACCTTATAAATTGTATGTCGAAAAGATGTGTGGATGTTATAAAAGCAAAGGATATGCAACAAAATATTAGCTACTCGTACTTTGTATTTTTTGATCAACTTTTGATCTTTTACATGCGGCCAGTTCACATCACCCAATGGCGAAATATGTAACTCCTCCGGGAATATTTTCTTGCAACAGGTCGTGTAGTTTAAGATGTGCCATTGAGGTAGGAAAAAATCGATAAACATTTGACTATAGCAATGAGAATAGATGGTAATGATTATACTTTCCTCGTTTTCGAAGAAGTATGGGCACTGGTCCATCATTAGACCAGTCACTTTTTATAGATGCAATGTTTTTCAAGAGTTAAATGTGGATTTTCACCTCCCTATTGTGTATCCACAAAAGTAGATGCTCTAGGCCCTTAAGTGGTTATATATAGTGGATAGAATCCATATACAACACATCTGACTCTATGAAAAGTAGTTAGGTTAGGTTAGGTGATGGTTAAGCATCACTTCCACTCGGAGGCCAAAATTCTTACTCTTTGGCCTAGCGACGCTAGGCGTCGATTCTGGAGAACTGGGTAGTGGCAGCTCCGGCAGAGATCGCTGGATCCCGAGTCTCATTTCCGGAGCATTGCTCCAATGGGGCAGTGTCCTGTGATCATTCCGACGAGCATACGGATCGAGTTACGGTCCAGCGCCAGGAGCTTCTTTGTTTTTCCATGAAAAGTAGTTAGCCGCCCCCTTCGGTCTAAAAACGTAATAAAAAATTCAGCAAAACACATGAGAGCCATGTATGCAAGGATAAACGCTGTACGTAAAGTTAACTAATGGTCAGCTCGTTTGGAAGAGTTGCAGAACAAGGGAGGAGATACTTTGATAAACTTCATATACATAGATGGAGAGCAGGCAGTATTGGAAAACCGTAATCCACATAGCAGACCGTCCATCGACTTAAAAATAATGAAGCCGCAAGAATCGACCTTATAAAGGATGGTCCAACGAAAACGCACGATGATAATTGTAAATAAAACAAAAAGTTTTCAGAGAATTATCTTAATATTTTTTATTATGATAGAAGGATCTATGACAATTATGTGTGAAACAAAATATCGGTCAAATGCTCGCTATGGCTTCGGTGGCATACCTCTATCCAATGGTCCATATTTTCAATGAATCTGAGACATAATTGAGATTCAATGTCGTTAATGTGCCGTCTTGGTTTATTGACGTACACTTTTTCTTTTAAATATCCCCAAAGCTCGAAACCCAAGCTATCCTGCAACAATCACATGCTTTGTCCTTTGATGTCTTCGCGTTGACTGAAACGAACCTGATCCCCAGCATAAATAACCTCGAACTGTTCCCACCAAATTTTAATGTTTATCGCGATGACGAACTCAGCCGACTCACTGACGGTTGTCCTTGCCGAGGCGTTCTACTAGCCGTCCTTAATACAATTCACTCTTCCCTTATTGCAGTATCATCCTCCCCACTTCTGGACTTTGTTTCAATTAAGATTGCTCTACCCCAGAAGACACTATACATCATTTGTTTCTACATCTTGCCCTCACAACCTATTGAATCCTATGAACTCGCCATCAACACAATCGACCAATTAACCGATTTAAGAAACCCTCAAGATGAAATCCTTGTTTTCGGTGACTTCAACCTTCCTCATCTTAAATGGATCCAATTAGACGATCAATCGTCTTACACTGCCACCAATCCCACTACTGCCAAAGAATGTCTCTTCTTGGATCGCCTAACAGATTCAAACCTCAGCCAAGTTAGTGGCGTACTAAACTACATGGGTAGACAACTCGACCTCATATTCACAACCGATCCTCTCAACTCTTCTGTTTCACTTAGTCCCCTTTCCCTTTCAACCATCGATAACTTCCATCCTCCCCTCCTCCTTTCCTTCTTTCACGATTCTCCATCACAGAATAAACCTCCTACAGTTCTGGCCTCTTACGATTTCCACAAAGCAAAATTTCATCTAATAAATGAATACCTTAAAAATGCCCCTCTCAATTTTGAAAACCTAACCGTAAATGATGCTATATCCATATTCTACAGGGAAATATTTTACTCTATCTCTCTTTACGTTCCCGTTTCACAACGCAAAACTTCGTCCACCTCCCCACCCTGGTATAATCGCAGGCTTCGTTCTTTAAGAAACAAAAGAAATAAGCAATGTACAATCTTCCTTCGTACTCAATCATCCAATGACTTTTCTAACTACCTGGGCAGCTATCTCCACTTTACCGCCCTACACAACTTCCTCTATCAACGGTATTTAACGGAAACGCAAGCCAATCTTATAAACGATCCAAAGTCCTTCTTTAAGTTTGTTAACTATAAAAGAAAATCCGATGGCTACCCTACCTCCCTCTCCTTCCACGATCAAACCTCGAATGATCCCAATATTATCGCCAACTTTTTTGCCACCTTTTTTAAACAGTCTTTCGCCGACGACTCGTTTGCTCCAGACTTCTCATACTTTCATTATCTACCGAATTTTTCTCTTGGACCATTTCTCCCATACACAGTTGATTCTCATGTCATCGAAAACAAATTAAATGTACTTAATGATGAATTCACTCCCGGACCCGACGGTCTCCCTGCCATATTTCTAAAAAAATGTTCCTCAACCATCTCTCGCCCTCTCTCGAAAATCTTCACTCTATCCCTATCCCAAGGTGAATTCCCCCGCTTATGGAAAAACTCATTTATCACCCCTATACATAAAAAAGGTCCGAAGAACGTTGTTAACAACTATCGTCCCATTGCCAAACTATCACATATACCTAAACTCTTCGAGAGTGTTTGGTACGAAACACTAAGTTTTCGCTGCAAGTCATTAATCTCCCCTAGACAACACGGTTTCCTCAAATGCAGATCCACAACCACTAACCTTGTTGAATTTGTGTCCTTTACCCTATCAGCCTTAGAGAACGGCAAAGAAGTCGACGTTATCTCAACCGATTTCAGTAAAGCCTTCGATAAAATCTCCCACAGACTGATACTCTTCAAATTGTCCTCCCTTGGCTTCGACCCCATCTCTTTGAAGTGGATATCTTCTTACCTGGAAAATCGCTATTATAATGTTCATTTTAGATCTGCCTTCTCTAACCCCTTTTTAGCCTCCTCCGGCGTCCCCCAAGGCAGCCACTTAGGTCCACTTCTTTTCGTTCTTTCCATAAACGATCTTGAATTGGTATCACACACTCCCACATCTCATTATACGCCGACGACACCAAGTTCTTCAAGACCATTTCCTCCAGTCATGACTCTTCCCTTATTCAATCTGATCTCAATAGCTTTTCCATCTGGTGCTCCAAAAATTGCTTAGAGCTTAATATTTCCAAATGCCAATCAATTACCTTTTCACGTAAACGAATCAAACCTCCTCCTCGTCTCTACTTCCTCAATAATCAACCCATCTCCACGGTTCAAGTCATTCGCGATCTTGGCATATTATGTGACCAAGAGCTTAATTTTCGGGCACACATCGATGAAATAATCCTTAAAGCTAATTCTACACTCGGTTTCGTGAAGCGATGGTCTAAAGAATTCTCGGACCCTTACGTTACCCGATCTCTTTACATAAACTTTGTCCGGCCCCTTCTTGAATACGCCTCCCAGGTGTGGTCTCCCTACCAACAAACCCACATTTCTAGAATCGAGAGCATCCAACGCCGATTCCTACGTTTTGCTCTTCGAGGTCTCCCCTGGGGCAATCCTTTGATTTTACCACCCTACCAAGGCCGCCTTAAACTAATCAACATGAACACGTTGGAAGAAAGAAGAGTTGTATCTGACATTCTTTTTATCCATCGTCTCCTTTCAGGTACCATTGACTGCGCTCTGTCTCTATCAACACTAACCCCCGCAACGTACGAAATCCCCGTCTCTTCTATCTACCCACCCCCCGTACTGCCTATGGCTCCAATGAACCTATTTCTCGTATGCTGGGAATTGTTAATTCGAATCCTTACTTCGATTTCAACCTCAGCACTCGATGCCTAAAAATCCGCCTTCTTAACCACCCTCCCCTTCTCCCTACCTAGTAAGTGAGATTAGGTTAAGATTAGATTAAGCTAGCTTGAATTAAGCCCAATAAATGGGGGCGTTCGCCCCCACGAAAATTAAATTAAATTAAATTACAAAGAAAGAAGTCCAACGGTGTCAAATCACATGATCGTGGCGACCACGATCACCACGACGTGAGATAGCACGGCAATTGAATTTCTCGCACAAAAGAGCCATTGTTTCGTTGGCTGTGTGGCAAGTGGCACCATCCTGTTGGAAGCACATATCGTCCAGGTCCATATCCTCAATTTCTGGCCACAAGAAGTCCGTTATCATCTGGCGATAGCGAACACCAATCACGGTAACTACTTGGTCGACCTCATTTTCGAAGAAGTAGGGCCCGATGACGCCGACAGCAAATAAACCGCACCAAACAGTCACTCTTTGTGGATGCATCGGCTTTTCAACAATCACTCGTGGATTCTCATTTGCCCAAATGCGGCAATTCTGCTTGTTAACGAATCCACTGAGGTGAAAGTGTGCCTCGTCGCTGAAGATGATTTTCTTAGTAAAGTCACCATTCACTTCTGTCTGTTCAACCAACCACTCGGCGTATTGACGACGCTTGAAATGGTCAATAGGTTTCAGCTCTTGAGTCAATTGAACCTTGTAAGCGTGTAAATTCAAATCTTTATTAAAAATCCGCATCAGTGATGTTCGTGAGATGTTCAATTGTTGGGCACGATGACGAGTCGAGGTTGACGGCTCTTCTGCCACACTTTCGTGAACAACAGCAATGTTTTCCGCAGAACGAACTGGGCGAGCATGCACAGGTGTTTCCACATTTCCTCCAGACCCGTTTTGCTGAAATTTGCGCACAATTCTACCGATTGTGGACACATTTGGTCGATTATGCTGACCAAAAAAATCACGAAGTGCACGAAATTCATTTTGATTTGAACGCCCATTTTCGTAAAAGGCTTCAACAATCTTAACGCGCTGCTCAATTGTGTACCTCTCCATGCTTGAGTTTGTCAAACACTGATACAAAGAAATGTCAAATTAAGTCGGGCAAAAAACTTGACGTTAAGGTGTGACTCACAAATAACATCGTGCATTATGGTTGGACCACCCTTTATCATCAGAATTAATAAAATATGCAGGGGAAAAATTAACAGAGAAGTTACATGGGCTTATCCCAACTGTATGGAACTAGTAAACTATACTCTAGGAATGTGAAAACTTCCGTCTTAAAAAAGGATGAGCGGCTACAATGCAACAATAACCGAGGAATTTCGCTACTGTCAAGTTATTAAAAAGCCTTCTCAAATATTCTCTTAAAGTGACTCGCATCACACGCCAAGAAAATAATCGGAGACTATCAATGTGGTTTCACGAGGAACCGCTCAATGACTGACCAAATTTTCATTATACGACAGCTTTTGGAAAGAATCGGGAATTCTTCAAGATGGTCCATCAAATCATCTACTAGCCAATCGAGAGAGTATCATGTCCTCGTAAGGCTGGGAATCCTGAAAGAGTCGGTGAAACTAATAAAAAAGTATGACTTAAGCGTGAAAACGTCGAGTTAAAGTAGGAAACACCTTGTCTGAAACCAAGACACCACTCCTGTTTAATATGGTGCTAAAATCTTTTCAGGAGAATTATTGGAAAATAACCATTAATAGAACCACTCCCGCTTTAGGTTAAGCTGACGATCTGGACCTTCTGGAAGATATTGATAAAACAATTATGAGTAACGATGTCTAAAGGTGGCAACACAGGTCTTAATATGAGTGAAAAAGAAAACCAAATACTTGGTCACTTGGATCGACTTTGAAAAAGTGGACGAGCTCAATTGTCTGGGTACTGTCGTAAAGATTGAAATAAATAAAAGTCTGCGTACTTTTTCGCGATGAGGGAACTATTCAAAACAACTCTTTGACCCAAAATATCAAGATCCATATTTAGAAATCCATTATAATTCCAGAAAGGCTTAAGTACTTTATAAAAAAATCGGTCTCTGACTAAGAAAAAAGGAAACAGATTTCAGATCCTGAAAATACGACGAAAAAGCAGGCCATTGGAGAAAACTACACGATCAAAATTTGAGGAACTCTATTCCGCCTCAAGCATTGTCCGAGTAATAACATCATGATGACTAAGATTTCCAGGACACGTAGAACAAATAAAAAATAGTGAAAGAGTCAAAAGAATATTGAGTTGGAAATTCGAAGAAAAAAGACCACCAGAAAGTCTGCGCAATAGAAGCGATGACAAGTTAAGGAACTGTAAACGAGTTTCTGAACTTTCAAATTCCAAATAGCCGGTAATCGTGGCGTAGCTCCAATTGCTGTGTACGATGGCGAATCGACTCATAACGAGTATATTTGTACATGAGATCCGCGATAGGGAAAGTAATGCCTGTAAGTTTGTATTGGAACAACAGAATTCGTGCTGTAAATTCCAACAACGCGAGTATGTTCCCGCAAATTAACAAAATATTTCGGAGAAACAATCAGAATGACATTCAGGATCTGAAACTTTCGAGAACGTCAGACAATGAACATCTTTTACAAACAATCGGCATTGATTCGGAGAGCGCCGTCTTGGATGATGATTTCTTCGTGATCGAGGATCCGCAGGAGAAGGTGGCGACAGTGGGAGCTGTCTTCCAGGAAGTGTATAAGGTGAATGATAGCATTCGCCCAAACCACGAATTGGAAAACAGAATTCTACTACATCACTCCCACTTTAGAAATAATATTGATCATTGGCGATCCGAGAATCTTGGTTTTACCAGATTCGATGACGATTTCATGGCAAATAATGCCGTCACCAACGTAGGGGCGAACACCTTGTTTATTTCGACGGGGGATCTCCAGATGATCTTTGAGTCACTGAAGAGAAAAAAATCCGCGGGTATCGACGGTATATCCAATGTTGTGCTTAGGCACCTTCCGCCAGTGGCTGTAGAGAGGTACACCATCCTGTTCAACAATGCACTGAATAATGCATATTATCCAGTGCATTGGAAGACAGCGGTGGTGCAACCAATCCCCAAGAAGGATAAAGACACCTCTAACCCATCAAATCTTCGGTCGATAAGTCTCCTTCCAAGTATCAGCAAGGTCTTCGAGAAGGTGGTCCATAGAGCCCTGTCTAAATGGGTTGAGGACAATAAAATCATCCCGGATAACCAATTCGGTTTCAGAGCGGGGCATAATACTATTCATGCTGCGTCGAAACTCGTGTCGGATATCCAATGGAACAAATGCAAGAACCAATGCACGGGTGCCTGTCTGATTGACTTGGAAAAAGCCTTCGACACCGTATGGTTAGAAGGGCTGTATTACAAGCTCAGTCGGCTGGGCATAAGTAAACCACTGCTATATATGATTTTTGACATGTTAACAGGTAGAAAGTTCGTTTTCCGTGCAGGGACGGGTTAAGAATATCCCTGCAGCGATAGCTCTCGCTTGTCGTAAAAGGCGACTAAAACAAAGGTAAACAAAAATCACATCTAGGCAATTTATAAAACACCAAAGTGAGCCTAGGGACACATATACCACCATTAAACTGTCCCACAAGTGTACATGCAAATCAGTGGGTTGACACGACTGGAGATCACCGGTGTTGTAAGAGTAAGATCAAACAAAAAAAAATTGGAGCATGCCCGTGTCACAAAAAAAAAAAAAAGGCAGGCCGAAAAATAATTGGTGCAAACAAATGCAAAAACACCAGCATTTGATTGGCCTCAGCGATGAAGTAATCCCAAACCGGGAAGCCTGACGCTACTTTCTGAGGTCAAACCGACGGACCCCACAAGCGGACCAGTAGGAATGCAGTTAAGTGGGAAGGTTATGGTCCTACACTTCTGACCATAACAACGCCGGGAAAAGGAAAAGAAGAAGAAGAACAGGTAGAAAGTTCGTAGTGAAAATTGCCAACCTGACTTCTATCCAAACATTTGATATTAACAACGGACTGCAACAAGGTACGGTGAACTCGCCGATCCTGTTCAACATTTACTTCAGTGATTTGATAGCTTCTCTTCACCATTCAATAGCGTATGCGGACGATTTAATCGCGTACAGATCAGGTCCAACGATCGACGTCATTGTCACTCTCTTGCAGCGTGACTTCGAAAAAATTCAGCAGTATTGTGATGACTGGAAGTTGAAAATCAACTGCCAGAAATCAGAAACTATTTTGTTCAAAACGCCTTTGGCTAGGGCCTCTGGAGACAGTAGAAAAAATTGGCGCGGGTTCTCAATTCTCGGACCGGACGGGCGCCCATTGGCGAAACAGAATGTAGTCAAATACCTTGGGATCTGGCTAGACCAGTATCTATATTTTGACAAACATATAGATGCTGCTCTGGCGAGGGCCCGGGGCGCTTTTGCTCTTACAAGATGGCTGTTTCATAGCAACCAACTTGATTCGAGAGTAAAGGTAATTTGCTACATGGCCTTAATCAGGCCATTGCTTATGGATGTCCCGTGTGGTTTAATGTGAGAGCTAGCTTAATGGAAAAGATTCGGATGCTTGAGAGACAATGTCTCAGAACTTGTCTTGGGTTATATAGGACACCCGAATCTGAGTACACGAAATTTTACTCGAACGAGGTCCTATACAATAGGGCCAGGATTGTACGGGTGGATAATAACTTTCTGATAAAGCTGATTCGAAGCCACGTTGCAAGAGCAATGACTTCGGTCAATAACCTGATCTCCGGGGCTTACTTCCCTAATTACATGTACCACGAGAAAGTTCGCCTTAGCGGCTTTGTCCCCCCAGAGGCATTCCTCTATTTTGATCAATGTGGGCTGATCCAGGATAGATCAGCGGTACCGCTAATCTTCCACGTGGCCCGTAAATCTGTGGAGCGGCGGCTCCTCTACGAACATGATGTTGCGCTCCGCGAGCCTGAGCGCCTCAGGTTTAGTAAATCAGTGTCGCACCAAGATCGGGGAGACGTCGCCCGACAGCATCAACGCTTTCGGTGGCTGGAGCAGACTGCGTCAGTGGTTAACTTTAATAGGTCAGCCTCTTTAAGGCAAAGCTTGCCATATGCCAGTGGCAGGCTTGCATAGACTAGGGCAGATTAGAAGAGGTTAGAGTAGGTTAAGATAGGTTAGGACAGGCTAAGGCAAGCAAGGGTGGCTGGAAGGCTTACTTTAGATTTAGCTGTAATTAAAAAATCACAAAACAATAATGAAAAAAAGATATATTATACATACAAAAGGTATATGACGTATGTATTTTTGTATATATATTTTAGTTAAGGTAGGGTTAAGTTGTTTTTAGTTATAAGCTTTTTTATAAAAAAATGATCTGATGCTAAGTTTTTAAAAAATATCACTTTTCTTAGCCTAAGTTGTTTATTTATTTTAATTATTGCAAATTAATCATAAGGCCGAAAGGCATCGTCTTAAATTGTTCTGTTTGCTTTAGAGTGTCCGTATAGGGCCAGTAAGGTATTTTATGCTAGTTGTTATGTAAGCTAGTTTTAAGCATTTTTGTCTAGGGTAAGTGTGTTCTTAATATATAAAAACAAAAATGAAATAAATAAAAAAAAAAAAAAAAAAAGGGTAAGTAATGCCGCTGAGAGACGTCAGTTTATTAAAGATATGCCGCTGAGAATTTTATCAGTCAATGATTGGATGTTTTCAAAGCCCGAGAGTGAAAACGATTGAGGACATAGAATTGGCGGAATTACTGGATCAAGATCGATATCAAAAGCAAGAAGAACGTTCATGACCTGCTGCTGTGGACTCATTACCATAATCTAAAGAAAAATAAATCGTGGAGGTGCCGGGCTTCGAAAGAAAATGGAATACTTTGAGCGACAGAGCGGCACTACAACGCTCAATATTTTTTTTGTTCAGGTCCTTGAAATCAATGTGGAAACATTGAATTGAAACCTACCCTACCACAAATTTTCTCCAAATCTCGTCAAATCCGTTTCTGATAATGGCCTGACTGAGTCGTACGTCCGGTCTTCTGAAAAAAAGCCAGAATTGAGCCAAGTAGCGGATCGCCCCAACAGACATGCAGTTTTTCGAATGCAAAGTTTGCAGCAAGTGAGCGAATTGATTATGTCATTCCTAGGATAAACGATGCCCTGCAAAGTAGAGAGGCTATCGGAGCAATTGATCAATTTATCTGCTGCTTTTGAGTTCCATTTTACGGCTTTGAATAAAACAAGAGCTTCAGTGAAAATAAATGCAATGTTTGGAAGGATGCCTTGACTGATATTGAAATCATCTTAAGTATTAATGCAGCTTCAGTGTTAGTGTCGGTTTTTGAACCGTCTGTGTAGACGGAGTTTCAGCATTGACCTAATTTCTTCAGATTCAGGAAAACTTGGTGAGCATTTTGCTATTCTATCGGGGGAGGTCAAACGTTCCAATATATTATAAGTGGCGGAAGACATCCTTTCCCTCCCTGTGTGATTGGTAGAGATTTGAATTATCCAACTTTTCATTCCCTCAGTTTATTGGGAATAAGTGAGATGCTAATACGATCGGAAGCTTTGTCAAAGTCTAAGAACAGTATTGAGAGGTTGATCATGGCAATCAATATGTTGTAGAGCACCAATGCACCCTCTTTAAGGCTTGAACGTGATTTGGCATAGGCGCAGCAGTTTTTTAATCTCTACGTACCATAAAATCCTGTTTCCAATTATTTCTTCCAGTATTTTTGATAAAAAAAGACGACGATTGGATGATAACCATTCATATATGCGATCTATTTTCTGGGCTTAAGATTGAGGATTGTTGTAGCTGTTTTCCAGTTTTAGCCATAATACGAGTATTGTTATAGAGCGATGTAAGCCTGTGTTTAGCTGCGTTTATGGTACGAGGTCCTAGTCCACCCTGGTTAATTTTTATATGGGGTAGTATGGCTGTTAGTTTCAGTTAGAGTGATATCAACTCAGTCCTGCAGTTGCAGATGTTCGAAAACATCTTGGTGATATTGGGGGTGGTCGCGGTGCAATAGTAAACATCACCAAATGTTGAGCGGAAGGTCTGTAGTTCAAGTCGGTATATAGCCAAGAACAATTGCTATACGGAAAACTACGCAGCAAAGTCAGTTGTGAATGAGAAATTATCCAAAAAATGCTAAGAAACGTACATATAACACTCGCAGTTTAAGATCACTTTAAAATGTATACTCTGTGTCTGCATTTCCAATATAACTGTGAACTACAACCAACGCGAAAAATTCAGTCGAATCTCTCGGATCCTACCTAGGACAACCACCCCCGGAGAGTAGTGAACGAACATCTTCGACGCAAAATAAAATATTTTAATGACTTAAAATGACAAAAACCACTCAAAACACTTAACCCGCACAACTGGAAGTTTTGGTGACAAAATCAGGATGAAGGACCGCACTGTGAAATAATTTTTTTCATTCAACAAGACAATTCCATTCAAGTAGGTGGTAACTACAAAAGCTTTTGGCTACATGCCATGGCAGTTCCTTATGCACTTGGATGCGAATTTTTAATTACCGGAACTGCAAATGTTTTTATTTAATTTTTTTATGGGAATTGCGACATGGTTGGAATAAAGGACATGAGGAAAAGGAATATTTGGAATACGTGTGCATTTTATGGCTTTTCTGTTCCGATTCCGGCACGAACGAAAAGACAGAACAAGGTCGAAAGGACAACGTCGTTAATGAAACTCGATACTGTTCAGACGTATAAATGTGCAAAAAGATGGAAGCTGCAAATGATAAATATCAACTGACAGTTGGTGCTAATGGGTGTTCATAATGTGAAAGAGTTCCGGAAATAAATGTAACTCATACGCCCACGATTCGAAAGAAGACGGTCAGTGAGAGAAGCCTAGAATATATGTTGCTGGACACCGGGACTGACTTCATCTGTCTGTACGGTTCGGTTCGGTAGTTACCTGGCTATTGATCTTTATCAAATGTCCACCCGCAAGCAACTCAATTCTTGAGAATCCAGCTTTAACTCGTACTGCTCTATTCAAGTCACATCGCCTTACGTTGCAGTAGTCTCAATCACACCAAACCAAGTACTTGGCACTGCTCCCATATCAAACTAACTCTACCAAGGACGAAGAAACACAAGGACACATCGAGTGATAATCCGGAAATATTTGATGAGCTTACATTGCTGCATGAAGTGCACACAAGAGACTCATAAGCCGTCAAAAATCATTCCGCCTTCTCCCATTTCCAGATTTTCCTTTCGTTCGCATTTTTTTTTTCTTTTTTTTTTGTCGCTTGAAATGATGTTTTGAAACGTATACTCCACCATAGCCGTTCAGCCACCTTGCAGCCTTCCACCCACCCGAATCGAATGGGTTTACGTTGATCAAATGTCGTCGTTCCAAGTGTTATCACTCTTTCGTTGTATCTTCGTTCAAGATTCACAGATACTCGTCCCAATGACGTTCGCAGATATCTCATGTGGTATAAAAAACAATTTCGTTTTATGAGATTTTGTTTTTGTTTTTTGTTGCTACACTGTGGATTTAGGGATTTCACACTGAAATGAAATGAGAGATATCTACAGCAGTAGCGACTGTCACTTGTGACCGTTCGTTGCCTCGAAGAGTCCCATCCGGGGAGGTGGGAGTTCAGGGAGGGTCCACCGAGGATTGAAGAGGGTGAAATGAGATTTAATGGATGTAGATACTGAGTGCTTTGTTTACTCCAGAAAATTGCAAGGGAATGAAACTATTCTTTTCAATTATTGATCTGATGACGAAGGGGTGTTGTTTGTCACACGTGTGGTTTACACCTCATGTGGGATCTTATTGTAACCACTCTAAGCTGACTTCCTGGGGATGAAACATATCAGAGAAACCGCACAACACCAGCACCTTATCTTGTATTTCTCCAATTAGGAGCAAGGCACTTACAGCCCTTTAATCTAACTGCTTGTCATAGTACAGCGCTAAAACTCAATAGTAAGCGGGAAAATTGAATACTTCCCCATGGTACAGGGCTATACTCGTAAAGATTAGGTTTATGCTCGGGTTACTTCCGGTAGATTTGCTCCCAACATCACGCTGTAAGCGAATATCGTAAAGTATCAGAACAATGGTTATCTTAAGTATAACAGTTTGCAATCAATTGAAACGAATTTATGGTTCGATTAGTGTGTTCAGAAAGCAAGTCATGCCTTGGTTCTGTCTGTTGAGCACCATGCTGGACGTTAAGTGTTCTTTATTACGCTTATCTCATGGGTGTTGGTAGGATGTGATTGCTCTGTCACTGATTCGGTTACACGGACCAATAAAAGCTGGAAGGATTCACTTGACAAATCCATTCGATGTCACCGAATTTGAGTTGACAAAGAACAAAGTAGAAACGTATTGGCTGGGGACATGAGTGGGAGACAGGAGACGTCGATGTGAATTTTATTGAATTTTAATATTTGACGGAAGTACATTGCATAAATAACTCCAGTATTGAATTTGTGATTGCGAAGTGACACCATTCACATCTATAATGATCAAAGATGTCTTCGAACCAGTGGCGATAGTAACTGCCATCATACTAGGAGGAAAGGTAGATAGGGATATAAAGAATGAAAAGAATTTTGAATAATGACAAGCCGCAAGTTAGGACAGACACATGGGAATGATGGGGATGTTTCACGACTGATAACTACTGGCCTACTGAATCAATCCGTGAACCAGGTTTCGCAGAGGGATCCCTTTAAAACTTTAAAATGCTCGTGAAAAAGGTTAGATCGGAATGGATGGCCGGCGGCTACCTGTTTTTTTTTACGGCAGCTGTGAACCCCAAGAAATACTTTACAGTAACTGCACCATGGGGCGTATACGTAACATTTTTTCCCATTTTTGATACCTGCTCTCTTACTAACTCTGTGAACGAGGTTTCCCTGAAGGGACCACGTAAAATATACATGAAGAGGTTACATCGGAAAAGACAGCAGCTCCCTGCAATATTTTCGGGTCAGGCGGGAAAGCTGAAAGATGCTGCCGAGGCCCTGGACTATGGGGCGAATGCGTATTATTTTACTCATATTTGATACTTGCTTCTTTACTGACTTCGTGAACGAGGTTTCCCCAAAGGAACCACATAAAATAAACAATGAATATAATATCCTTTATAGCTTCGAACGTCACTTACCGCCTGCTTGTCCCCATAGCCTAAACGAGGAAGACCTTTTGCATGTGAGATTCAGTTGTAGAAAGGCTGCATCGTCTGAATAACAAACACTATAATCGAGATGCTTAGGAAAGTTGCTGATGAAAAAGGGGGAAAAGACCGAATGTAAGCAAGGAAATTGCTAATATTCGAATTGACACTCCTCAGCTACTAGAGAGAGGTTCACTGCAGCCATAATCGGTACAGCAGGTAGGTAAAGAGACGATACGATAGCTTTCTATACTACGGGTTCTAATGTTAATAATGTTGAGTTTTAAGGTTTGTGCAGCAATGGCACTCCTAATACAGACGCATAGACAAAGATTGTTGCGGAACCGACCGCCAATGCAAAACGTAGGATACGGCGTTGGATTCTCTTGATTCCAGAAATTTTGAACATGCTGGTAAGGAGCCATATTCACGAAGGGGACAAGTAGGATTCCCTTAGACCATCGTTTTATGAAACCAATTTCTGAACTGGCTTCAAGACTCGGTCGCGGATCATTTAATCGATGTAATTGAGCTGATTTTGGGGAATGCAGAGGCGGGAAAGAGATGAAGAAAAGTTAAGCTGCTAAGCCTAAAGCAGTTTTCAGAGCACGATATCCAAAAACTGTCAAGATCCGATCGAATAATCCAGAATCATGTTTCAAGAAAATGATATTATAAATCTTGGTGTAATCCACATACAGCGAAATGTAAAAATGTTTAATTCCCATTTATGTGAATGTCTTTAATATCAAGAAGAAAAAGAATTGGACCTAAGTGGCTTCCCTGAAGGATGCCAAAAAAATCTGGGAAAGAGCAAGAAAAGGTTTAAAGGAATATTGTAATAGCGGCTTTTCGGGTAAGGGGAATTAAATTGGTTTTTGAAAAGGCCTTAAGGAGATCGGTTGAAATAGTGTCCACTGTCTTTCCAATTTCTATGGCTAAGAGTTTCTTTAGATGACGCTACAGTCCGGTGGAATTTGGGCCTCAACCAACAAGCGTCTCCAAATGGCACGATCTTTTGCCAGTTGGTTAAGGTAGCTTTCTACCTGTATGCGCCACCTTAGATTCGGTCGTCCACTGCTGCGTCGTCCCTCAGGGTTGGATTCAAATACTCTTCGGGCCGAAGCTGTGTTTGCTCTACATGGCGATCTTAGAAGGTCCGGAGACGTCGTACTAGGCCGATGTCACTGTACAGCCCGTACAGTTCGCCGTTGTACCTTCTCCTCTATCTTCCATTTATATAAACGTGACCATAGATTGAACGCAGATTTTTGCTCTCGAAGCGACCAAGGGCCTTTGCGCCGTAAAGGAGGACCGGAATGATCAGTAATTTACACAGTGCTAAATTGGTTTTTCCAGAGATTTGACGCCCCCATAGGGGCACTTTATTAGTTTAATGCAAGCCTTAACGAAAAACAATAACTTAACTATAACTTATTAAATAGGTGGCAGGGTGGAAACGATTAAGCAGAGTGTGAAGGGTTGTGGTATAGGGCAATTCTAAGGCTGGACTTTTTGAGGTGAAGGTCGAAATGATTGGTGTTAGCTTTGCGAAGTATTCGGGACATTGGTTCGTGGTAGCCATAATTTGTGCGGTGAGTGTTTATACGGACCAATAATAAAGGGCTGTCAATGTTACCGCTGAGATGGTCGTGAATAAATAGAATATCTGCAACATCAAGTCGTTCTTTAAGGGGTTGGAGGTTGATTAATTTTAAACGATCCGTATTGAATGGCTTCAATACGCGTAGTATGGGATTCGTAAGAGGGGGAGCAGACTTGACTAGCATAGTCGAGAAGAGGCCTAACGAAAGTAATGTATAATGATTTCGTAACGGAAGGATTCGAGAATTCTTTGGACCAACGTTTCACAAAACCGAGAGCAGAGTTAGCACGTTTGATGATGTTGTTGATATGGAGGCGAAAATTGAGTTCACGGTTGACAGGGGGAACGGTTTCATTACGAATGATGTAGGTTCTGGGTGGTGAGGAAGAGCGCTTGCAGGAGTAAGTGATGGTTTGGTATTTACTGACATTTAGCTCGAGATGGTTTTTTTGACACCAAGTTGTGTCAAATCTGTTAAGGTCCAATTGGAGAGAGTAGGAGTCGACAGGGGAGGATATGGGTTTAAATATATTCATATCATCAGCATGTACGGAGAGCTGAGAATATCGCTGTCAACATCATTAATGGTTAGAGAAAATATCACTGGGCCGAGATGACTACCTTGCGGGACCCCGGAGGTAGCATTGATTAGATCAGAGATAGAAGATCTGAAGATAACGTTATATTGACGATCTTCAAGATAAGATTTGATCCATGAGATAAAACCGGGAGAGAAACCGAGGGCAGTGATCTTGAGGATAATAATTTGGTGAGACATTTTGTCAAAGGCTTTGCTGAAGTCAGTGGCGACAACGTCTACTTCTTTGCCAGCTTCGAGTGCACACAAATATTGTGAAACAAACTCGATTAGATTAGTGGTCGTAGATCGACCTTTTAGCAACCCATGTTGGTTGGTTAGGAGATGACCATAAACGATGCTCTCGAAAAGTTTGGGTATGCATGAGAGCTTGGCAATGGGACGATAGTTGGACACATAATTTTTCAGTCCTTTTTTGTGGACTGGAATGATATAAGCATATTTCCAGAGCTTAGGAAAGAGTCCTTGAAATAGAGCGGTAAGGCGTAAAATAAGATGGTTCGCGCACTTTTCTAAAACTGTGGCAGGCAGACAGTCGGGACCGGGAGAGTAGTCATCCTTTAGATTGCGTATTTTTTCGGCGATTAAGTCGGGAGTTATGTTCAGTGAAACAAGAGACGTCTGGGAGCAGTCTTTCAAATATCGAAAATAGTCGTGATTGTGTCGAAGATCCTAGTCGGTGAATGATTGGCTGAAGAAATGAGCAAAGAAGTTGGCGATTAATTCGAGTTCGTTGGAAGAGTTATTGAGATAATTACATGTACCCCGCTACATCGCTTTTTCTTTTTGTATTAATGAAGTGGAAGAAACACTTGGGGTCAGAGATAAGGGAGGATTGCATTCTGTTCAGGTATCGGCAGAGTGATTCACATAGCTGTGCAAATTTAGTGTAGGACTGCATGTAATTAGAGAGGTCAGATGCAGAGGAGGATCTAAGATAGGCGTGCCAATTTTGGTTTCTTTTATTGGGCAAAGAGGGTAGTTCCTTGTTATACCAGGGCGGAGGTGAAGTGTAGTTCTTTTTGGTGAGTATAGGACTGAAAGAATGAAGCAGCTGAGGATTTTGGTGTAAAATAGCGCAAGGGTTTCGTTAAAGGTTACGTGTGAGTTAGGGTTAAGAAGGAAGCTAAAATTAACATTGTTGACCAAATTATTTAGTTTCGCGAAGTTAGCTTTCCGGAAATTGAAACCGTACGTATTTTCAGAGGGAAGAATAGTGAATATGGTCTCGAGTGAAAAATTTACTGATAGAGGTGGATGATGGGGGTCTAAATAAGAGAGAAAATGGTTGCTCGGGGTAACAACGCAGTTTACGGCATCAGATGAGAAAGTCGGGTCGAGTTGTCTGTCCATGTTATTGGTGATGTTACTGAGTTGCAGGAGGCCGGAGTCAGAGAAATAATCCGTGAAAAGGATTTCTTTACCTGAGGAGGGTTTAGCGGCGATATAATGGGTCTCATTATCGGATTGAACCCATTTTAGGTGTGGGAGATTGAAATCGCCACAGATGATGATGATGTCATTGGGTTCGGCGATATCAAATATAGAGTCGACCAGATCAACGGCGAGTTGGTAGCAATGTGTGGGCTGTGGCGGTCTTAAGTAACAGCAGGCAAGATAAAGTTTCCGCCTAGGGAGACTTACTGAGGCAATAGTGAAATTGAAGTCAGCGGAATTCGACGATTCGAAGGGCAAGGGATCATAGCGGCTCTGGATTGCTAAGAGAACTCCGCGACCATCCGGATCGGTAGAGTTTTCGCGCGTCCATCGGCCCGAAACAGAATGAAATCTGAGGTGAATAACCCACTGTCTCCAATGCTGGAGCATAGATTCGTTTCAGTTAATGCAAATATATCGCAGGGTAGGTTTTGGGAATTAAGGAGTACTGCAGAGGTTTTGGTGCTTAATCCTCTGACGTTCTGATAGTACAGGGATATGTTTTTGTAAGAAATATTCGATGGGTGGGGAGATGTAGTGATGCTTAGGTTAGGATTTAAAATACTTTTTGAAATTAGAGCGGGTACTTTGCAAGTGTGCGATGCCCTTTGAACTGACATGGGCGGTAAATGTGGAGAGGTCGTTTTTTGCATCAATGGGAGAGATATTAAGACTTTCATGAAAGCGGATAAAGGTTTTTTTAACACGGGGGGTCTGTCGGTATGCTTAACTAACTAGGACGTTGGTTTTGGTTTTGCCGTCGATATAAATGGAGTCAGGTTTATCGTGGAGGTAGGCGAAATAGAGGCGTACATTTTCGTAAATTCTTCTGTCTCTTAAACGTGACGTAACATAGCGGTCTTCGGCGTTGCTCGGCGAGATGTTTGGTGAGTTTGGCTGTGAAAGGGAGAAGTGGATCTAAGAAAGATGGGGAGGAGAGAGGGAAGGTCGGGTTATGAGAAGCTGTGGAGGTGGAGGGAGTCGTTTTCAGAGAGTGTATACAATTCGAGTACTGTGGATACGTGCGGCTGTTACGAGAAGCCTGAGTGTTGAGGTTGAGTATTAAATTAACAATTTTCGGTGAGGCGGATGAGGGTCGGGAGCCGGGCGCAAGGTTAAAGGACACGCGGTTATGGGTACGTGCTCTGTTAGGAATAGTATTAGGTGGAGGGATGTTGAGGGTAGTTGTTGATTTGGGAGCTATTTAGAGAGGAAGAGGTCGGGAGAAATTGGGGAATATTCCAGTTCGTTCCTAGATTGCGAGGGGGTTGAGAAGGGGGGGAGACTCCAGGATTGGGTTGGTTAGCGGATTTGGGTGTGTTGAGTTTAGACTTATATTTAAGTTTAATGTTAATCTTGTTCTTGCGATCCCTAATGGTAATCCACATCCTGTCGACTTTGATTTCCTTATTGGGGGGGGCTGCGAAAAAGCCATTCATATTGCGGAGGGATGGTAATTTCGAAGCAGTTTCTACAATGGAATTTGGGAGGGGTGACCTTCGTGCACTTAGCGAGGTTGATGGCATATCGCTTGCGGAAGAAGTTAAATACCCAGCGGTCGTCAGCGTTGCGTGGGGCGTCCCATAGGATGTAGGTAGACACAGGCGCCGTTATTAACAGAAAGGGTTCTACTTCTCAATTCCCTCTTGCACTCAAAGAAGTAGCGGTTAGGAAGAGTAATTTTGCGTTTGATCTCGGTGACGTCCGGTGAGACCCGTGCAGGGACGGGTTAAGAATATCCCTGCAGCGATACCTCTCGCTTGTCGTAAAAGGCGACTAAAACAAAGGTAAACAAAAATCACATCTAGGCAATTTAGAAAACACCAAGGTGAGCCTAGGGACACATCTACCACCATTAAACTGCCCCACAAGTGTACATGCAAATCAGTGGGTTGACACGACTGGAGATCACCGGTGTTGTAAGAGTAAGATCAAACAAAAAAATTTGGAGCATGCCCGTGTCACAAAAAAAAAAAAAAAAAAAAAAACAAAAAGGCAGGCCGAAAAACAATTGGTGTAAACAAATGCAAAAGCACCATTGGCCTCAGCGATGAAGTAATCCCAAACCGGGAAACCTGCCGCTACTTTCTGAGGTCAAATTGGCGGACCCCACAAGCGGACCAGTAGGAATGCAGTTCAGTGGGAAGGTTATGGTCCTACACTTCTGACCATAACAACGCCGGAAAAAGGAAAAGAAGAAGGAAGAAGAAGAAGATCTCGGTGACGTCGAGGTGACTACGGTGTTGTGCGTCTTTTTTGGATGGCAGCATTTTAGCAGCTTCTGCTTCAATGCTTTTGAACACTTCATTCACGTCTAGTTCTGCTCGCAATAGATCGTACCTCTTGTGTTGGCCAGTGAGCCTCGGATGATATTTTCAAACACAATGTTGAAGAAGTTACATGACAGTGCGTCACCTTGCCTAAATCTTTTTTAACACCGAAGGTCTCAGTGAATTTGCCACCAACCTTAATGGAGTAGCAAGAATTCCCCATTGTCATCCTGTACAATCTGACGAGTTTGGCAAGGATGTTAAAACTAGACATGGCCAGGTAAAGCTCGTCCCTATGAACACTGTCATATGTGGCTTTAAAATCGTCAACAAGTTGGTGTGTGTCGATTTGGAATTCTTGGCTCTTCTCCAAGACCTGCCGCAGTGTAAAAATGTGGCGTATTATGGATTTACCTGGCCTGAAACCACACTGATAGGAACCTATCAGATTACTAAAAAGGCTTTCAGGCGTTCCCAGAGTACGGAGAGAAGATCTTGTACGAGGTGTTTAGACTTATTTCTCTATAGTTGGCGCTGGTTAGGAGTCTTCTTCCCTTTTTATGGACTCGGCAAACGATGCTGAGACTCCGTTCGTCGAGTATGCTTTCCTCCGACCATTTTTTTTTATTTATTTATTTGGTGCATGCACCCTGCCAACTCATCTCCAGCCGTTATAAATAACTCAGCAGACAGGCCGGCTGCACCCTTGGCTTTGTTAGTCACAAACTGGCTTGGCTGTCGCTACAAATAACGGTGAATGTATAATTGGGGCGGGCAGCGCTGACGGAATAAATTTGAGCTATTCATTTGTGCCGAGAATAATCCCGATCCATCACTGTGCTCTGAAGTGACAGAGCTCTGCCGTGGCCATACTTTCTGGCCAACTTCCTTCAGTCGGATGGCGATTAACGCCGCCGTGTATTTGATGGTCAAAGGGGAGGAGATGCAGTAAGATATTAAGTCTTCAGAGGGGCATGATTACAGGGCTGCCGATCTTATTAAGTTTGTCGATGTTATAAGCTTTGCTTAGGGTTGGCCACCAAACAAATGAGTCATAGGTGAGGATAGGACGTACAACGTCTGTGAACATTCCCAGGGTCAACTTAGGTCTGAGTCTTCACCTTTTATCGAAAGTTTTGCTGCAGGCGTAGAAAACCCCACTAATCTAATCTATGTTGAGCTTCCAATTAAGTTTTGGATCTAGGATAGCACCTAGATACTTATCGCTGGAGGAAGGATATAGGATCGAGTTGTTTAGTCGTGAGCCGATTCCATAAGCTCTGCCCGAAGCTAGCTCTGTGATTTCGCTAATCACAGAAGAAAAAATCCTTGTCACTAAAATTACCACGTCATCCGCATACGCTACCGGTATGATGAAGACTAACAGCCATAAAAGGGGGGAGATAACTCCACCTTGGGAAGTAGCTCTGTTGACGGATTTTGTAAGTAGACTTTTGCCTAATTGCAATTGTATGGGTCTGGTTAAGCATGGTGACTGTCCACTTACGAATAAAACCTTCAACTCCAATGGCTATTTGATATCTACAAAAGCCGCTAGGGTATATTGTTCGTTCAGCGCTGTCTCTGTAAATTCAACGGTAAATAGGCATGTTGAGAGTTTCAATAGGGGCTTTTTTTTAAAAGCTCGCTAATATGCAGAGCACACGCTTTAGAGTTCTTGGGTGAAAGGATTATAGCTCAAAAGCAAGCAGCTTCGGAAGATCGTCATAAGCTACTTACCTACCTACCACCTACAGTGAAATGTTGGAATGTTTAATCAACATTTAAATTCCGTCAAAAATAAGAAGAAAAAGAAGTCGACCTAAGGGTTCCCTTGAGGGACGTCGAATAAATCTAGGAAAGGACTATAAAAGCAGATATAAAAGGAATATTGAGGAATAGCGAGGGTATTCATCTCGATTAAATAGGTGGAAAGCCAAAGGTAGATAAGTATAAGTCCCTAATAAATCTTTTGGGAAGGCTTGAATGAACTCGATTGAAATAGCGTTCACTTTCTTGTTAAATTTTAAGACTAAGGGTTTGGACGACACAAATAAGTCAAGGTTGTGGTAGCAGACCTGCATTTTAGGAAGCCATGTTGTTTAGAGAAGATTGTGAATTCGCACTAAAGTTTTAGATTTCATATGAAATACTTTAGAAGGGTTTGGGTATATATGAGAAACCGCTCTTTAATTTTTATGGGGGTTCTGAAAGTGGTTTCCTATTGCATATTAAGGGGAATTACCCTTAAGTAACTTAAGACTTTGCAGAGAGGAGAGAAAGGGTGAATGAGGTTTTTTTTTGTAAATACTCGTATATCAAGGGAACCATCAGGTAGCAAGTATAAACCCAAGAGCTTTCAAGAAATGTCAACTACAAATAGGGAACTTTGCCAATAGTTTTCCCCGAATTTGCATAATCTCATGCATGGCACGAAATGTTGATTCTGATAAAAGTATTTTTATTCAAATGCATGCAGAAAATCTGTCCCCTGCATCACGTGCATAATCTGTCATCCCTTCGTTAACCGACAAAGAAGTAGTTTGTGTCTGCGTTGCAAAAAATATCTGCGGACAATAGTGCCATAAAAAAGGAATTCATAAACAAGATGCATTCAATAAGAAAAAAATTTATCAGCGGAACAGCGAAACAAAAACAGTCTATAGACGCCGTTCCAAGTACATCGTCAATAAAGAGTATTTTTTTTTTCTCATTTAACGCCTCACTTAACCTTGTATTATCCAACCACTCATCCCTTTCAAAGCTCCACAGTTCCTCGCAGTCTACGTTCCTTCATGCTATCTGCACCATTGAAATCAGTCGGAAAAGAAAAAAATGTAAATACGAATTCCCACTTTGTATCCAAAGCCCCCTAGACGTAAACGGAAGAAGAAACGGAATTTCTATTTACTACTGGACTCAGTGGGGCGATCTTAATTTAATTGCCTCAATTTTTAGCAGATGGTTTTGTAATTAAATAGAAAAGCCATTGTGTTACGCGTGCCACGGTGGAATGTTGAGGAAAGAGGAGATCGATGGTCCAGGAAAACCGATATATCATGGGGATATACGAGTAGGGGTGGGTGCGTAGGAATACAGAGTTGAATAGTTTTCTTGGTGAGAGACCTATACGCCGAAGGATTTTTTAAAGTAGCTTCTGTAGGACATGCTTTCCAAAATTCCCCAAAACTTAAGTTTAAAGTGTTGTGACACATTCTTAGCAGCGAGCTGATGCAACCAAAAGAAGAGCTTTCTGTTTTGGATTTAGTATGATCCAGTGGTCATGTACTCTAGTCCTTTGCGGTGCCTTAAGGCCCAGAATAAAAATGACTTGGTTTGCACTTTGTCCTAGCAAAAGTCTTTCCCTTTCAAGTAGTAAATAAATACACATTTCTGGTCGTCGTTTCATGACCTTAGATTTCTAGTAGCAAATTATATCTAGAAATAATAATCCGTTCTTTTGTGTATTCCTTACCACCCCGCCGTAACCAATTGAATTCTATTCATTCAGCGTCCTGTCTTTGTTCGAAAAATCCTTACCTTCCACAGGATCTCTTCTCGTTTCCTTCTATTTACCCATTTTCAACTCTTTTTCATCATCCCCTACAAGTAAGAAGAAAAAAGCAATAAGAAAAATGATTGTCCTGTAGCTTTCCGACCTGGATGAATATCTGAACGAGCTTCCTGAGCCCCATCAGTAAATCTTTAATACACTAAAATGTATTTGCCCTTCCTTTCTTTAATATTTCATAACCATGTAGAGCGGGAGCTGAAACTTTATTGTACGCACACCAAATGGAATGACTTTCCATTTTGTTGTCCTTCAAATCAGATGCTAATTAACAAGTTGAAAGTATCTGTGGGAAAAATCGAAGGAAAATTTTAAAGTACTTCCAATACCCAAAGTATGTTCATAAATATCTTAATTTCAAGTCAAGGTTATGGGAGTAGACGTACTGCTATTAATCATTCGCCTTTTGGCAGCCCCGCAATATGGTGAATCCATTTCAAAGATCAAAAAGAAACCTTAGGAAAGATGCTTTTCATTTTTGCCCCTTGATAGGGTATTTTCACAACCTAAGTGAGCTATTTACGTTCGTTATTACTTTGTGGATCTTTTGCTATTATCTTTAAGATACACGGGGTTGTATCGGTGTTCAGTGATTGGTGACATCAAAGTGAATTTACTTTTTTTGATGATATATTTGAATAAATGATACATTCCATGGAATATGATGTTTTGGTTCTTTGGAAATATGGTCTGTAAAGAGTACAGATCTTTTATTTGTAGGAAAGATACATAAAATTGTCATAAATCATGTCAGAAGTAAATTGGGAAAGGCAATAAATTCAGATTTAAAAAAACAGACACTCATGTTCGAGTAAATTATATACTTTCAAGTATATCTAACGAAAGGTTTTTTCAAGAGAACCAAATATTTCCTTACCGCAAAGTAGACAACTTATTCATAGCAATACAAGAGCTTTTTCGCATGTCGACTACAACATATTCTGGGGGCTTTGCTAACTGCCGGAATGAGGAAGAAAACATTTGGGTAAACCTCAATGATATAGAGATAAGGGAGTCAGCATACATTGAGTCAGATATGAGAAGTTGCCATCAATAACCACGATAGGGCGGGTGGTCCCAGCTAAAAATATTCTAGTCGGATGCGGTTATGAATCCGGATATTTAATGTTCCAAAAATTTGAATTTGTGTTTGAAATAAAGTTCAATAGATAATCCAGATCTGGGAAACCCCTCATACACTTACTACTACAGCTCTGAAACGGAAAACATCCACTAAAATAAAAAGACCCAAAGTGAAAAAAATTAAATGGCATAAACTAAAAACGGCTAAAGGAAGTATCCTACGAAAACATGTTGTGGATTATTTAAGTGCGCACAGATGAGAATGTGGCTGCCGTGGCCGAGAGTGTGAGACTCAGTTCACTACATCAACTCGCCATCGATCTCAACAGCTCAACATTTCACGCACTAGCCTTAGGAGAATTCTGCACAAAGATCTCGGGTTATTCGCTTATAAGGTACAAGTGACTCAGCAATTGAAGGCGCGCGACCAACCACTTCGTTATCGCTTCGCAGTTTGGGCCTTAGAGCAGCTTGAATTGGACAACGATTTTGGACGAAAAATCATCTTTTCTGACGAGGCGCAAACAAAATGTGCAGCATCTGGGGCTCGGAAAACCCGCACGTTAGTGTCGTGAAACCAATGCATGCACAGAGAGTGACAGTTTGGTGCAGATTGAGGAGTGGTGCCTTCATTGGACCATTTCTCTTCGAAAATGAGGATGGGAACAACGTTTCGGTCCACGGTGGGCGTTACAGAGCCATTTTAACCCACTTTTTTTTTACTGAAACGAAGATATGGATTCGGACGACCTGCGCAGCCATGCCACAATCGATCTTTTGCGCACCAAATTCCCAAATCGTGTTATCAGCCGTCTTGGCAATGCTAATTGACCTCCTCAGAGCTGCGATTTGACCCCTTTGGACTTTTTTGTGGGGAACCGTGAAGGAACGATGTTATGCCAACAATCCGGAAACCATTCAAGCACTTAAACCCTATATCATACAAGCAATCCGTGAGCTACAGCCCGAAACCATCAAAAAGGTCTTGAAAAATTGGGGTGACAGAATGCGCTACTACAAAGCCAGCGTCGAGATTACCATTTGAACCACGTTGAATTTTATAATTAATGGGAATGTTTGTTCTTACTAATAAAGCCATAATACTTGGGAAGAAATTAATTTCGCTGATTTTATTGCATTTTTAAAAATAAAATTGTATTTGGTCCAACCTTTATGTGTCACCACAGCAAAACGTGAGCTGAGTATAAGCAAAGGACTCTTGTACAATGCAAAGCAATAAAGGGTGGAACGGCCACATCAAAGTTGTTGTTGTTGAAAAGAAGCCTGTTTTATCATTTTACAGGAAACAAGCTCCGATGAAGATGAAGATACATATATACAACCTGGCAAAGAAGACCGCAAGAAGAACAATAGCTATGAAAAAGCTGATCTAAATTTTTATCATCGCTTAGAACTGGTCACCTTTAGAATTTTAAAATATATTAAAAAGGCGCTCTGCTTATGGACGACAAGGACATATGTAAAATATGGTGCGAGTACTACCAGGAAATAATAATGAAGAATTCCCTAGACAAGCTGAAGCAGAGTCGACTCCGACTGAAGTTAGAGCCATATCCAAAGTGAAGAACCACAAAGGTGTAGGCCCAGATAGTATAACCGCTGGCAAACTCTGACAGAGGACGCAGAGGTATCTGGCTCTGTGAATTATTCAATAGCACCCAGAAAAGGAAAATATACCGATCCAGTTCTACAAAAACAAAGGAGATGCTCGAGAATATGCAAATTATAGAGGTTCAAAACCCACATCGACGCTGATTACGATAGCCAACTCTCATTTGCGAAAAGTGCCTAAATAAAGAAGATATGGGCTCTCAGAGTTTGAAGCACCTGTGTCAGAGTCAGAAGACCAGCAGGTCTGTCCGAGAGCTTCGATATCAAGGTAGGAGTTCATCAAGGTAGCGCACTAAGTCCCTTGCTCTTTAATATCAACATGAACTACCTAACCGAGAAATTCTAGAAACCCACATCATGAAACCCTTTATATGCGGATGATGTTGCTCTCATCTCAGACAGTATAAACGAAATACAAGAAAACGGACAACGCATTAGCAGAACCAAGACAGGGTATACGGCATGCAACTTCAATCCCGACGAACCTATACCATCAAGTTCGGAAGTCAAATTGGATGGCGTCGCCCTACCTGGAGTAGATACATTTAAATACCTAGGATCAGTAATCGCGAAAGACGGGTCAATGAAACCCGACATTACTCACATAATGAATGTCTTGTACGCCAGACAGGAGGTCTAACAGGAGTTCGCTGCGATTCAAAAATGCCGATAAGTACTCGTACCAAAAGCAAGATCTACAAAGCATCTGTTAGGGCTACTCTACTCTATGGTCGTGAAACGTGGGCTTCGAAGAAAACCCATGAGTAAAAAATTCATTCCACTGAAAGGCGCATGCTAAGCTGTGCGGGTGGGGTCACTCTCATAGACAAACTGAGTAGCGAACACGTAAGGAAGGGGTTTCAAAACAACGCCTATTACTGAGAAGATTACAGAGTCCAGGCTAGTATGGTTTGGACATATTGTGGGCAGGCTTACATGGGTAAAAGAAAAGAGGGAGAAAAAGACGGTAAAGTACCTGACTGAGAAATGTCCGGAAGGACATGAAAAGCTTGGCTTTAAAGATGATGATCTCCGGGGCATACTACCCCAGATAGAGATATCATGAGAGCACACTCCGATCGGGCTTTATTCCCCCATTAAGCCCGAGAACTTACAGGTCTTTTAGCATTGTTGGGGTTTCGGGCATGGAGAGTGTGCGAGACCGGGAAGCCCAGTTACTGAAAGTCTCAATCAGGGTGACCAGTCGGAACGAACTAGTACACTTTTATTCTCGTGTTAATTGGGAGCGAATTTCGGAAAGGAATGTTAGTATTTTAAACTTAAGGAAGCTTTAAAAGCCAATGTCAATTGACAATTGTTGTTACACGCAATTGTTAATTTGCTTTAGCTGTGACCATCGAGATCGTAGAAGTGCGTACGTTAAAAGAGATCAGTAGCATTGATTTAAGGACAATTTCCAGAATACCATAGTAGGTTTGAAGGTTTCTGGTAATTTTTACATAGTCGATATTGTTTCCGTTTGCTTGGACTAGTGGGAAATTCCTTAAGTCTAAGATACTACAACCTATGACAATCGCTTTTGGGCAGTATCGAATACTTTAGATATGTCTTCTATTATCAACGACATCACATGGTTCTTATCGATTTCACAGCGAAAGTCATCAACACTCTCGTGTAACGCAGCTGGAGATGCAGCTGTTTTGATTTGTTTACTCATACCTAGCGTCTTAATGATCTTCCACGTTGGCTTATCGTTAAAGCCGAGTTTGAATTTAGATGGAAGGAAATTAGTTCTCGACCTCCCGATTTCCTTGTTAACAAGGTGCCTGAATTATTTGAAATAACAGTTAAACCGGGGTGCTTAGACTTCTACCATCTTTTGTAGGCCCTGTCTCGATTTATAATTAATTTTTAAGTACGACTAGTTAACCATTTGTTGTTATAAAGGGTGAAGTTTTTGATTGGGACGTGATTCTCAAACAGGTTATTAATGGTGGATATAAAAAAATCAACCGGCTCATTAAGTACAAGTTATGATGGTTAGAATTGATACAGTCTTCGATAATGGTGGTCATATTGACGGACTTAAAGTCTTGGTAGCTGATTGTAATCGGCATGAATTGACTAAAATCTGAGAAGTGTATAATGATATTATGGTCTGAGAAGCCGGCAGCATCAAGTTAGCTACAGAAGTTAATGGATCAATCCTATTGGCAGTAAATCCACCGATGGGTGTTTAACTTGTAGGTTAAAGTGAGTGGGAGTCGAGTTGTTGACTGCTCATATGAACTACGTGACTCATGATGAACTACATACATGAGGTGACCTAATGTAGCGAGTTTTTTAGGGTCTTAAATCTTCTTCCATAGAGATGATTGGGCTTTGGTTTCGATGTCATTAATACATCTATATACGGATGTTTTGTCGCCAGTGATGCTCTTTTTAAGTAAATCTGAATCGTCACACACGTCACTCAACAGCTCCTGAGCGATGCTCATATGACTAAATTTAGCAATTCTCGGAACAAAAATCGCTGACACACGTTTCATGCTAAAAATACCTGAAGAAATGTCAAAGCGTTAGCCAACTGATATGCCAATATCTTCAGCAACTTTTCCCATATTGATTCGATGTTTGTCCATGACAATTTTCTTCACTGTTTCGATGTCTAAGGCAGGCATTGTCATTAGCCATTTCTTGGCCTTTTTATTTTTTGCTCAGACTAAACTCGCCTTCATTTTATTTTCACAAAAAAATGAATACAGATTTCAAAGGAAAAAAAATTAAAATAGATATTCAAAAAGTCACCTTATTTGTTGAACAAACCCCTTATATTTCCTTCGAGGCACTTATTCAAAGTCCAAATCCCCTCACTAGCTACTTGTAAGCCATTATTGCCTCATCAATATCATAAAAACGCCTCTCTATCTCCATAAAAAAATCCACGTCTTTTCGGATAGAACAATTTCACGTTAATTCCAAAAATCCTGCCTGTCACAAGACCTTTACACATCCCACATAGCTTAAATTCTCCATTTCCATGAAGGACCTGCTATCAGCCATCAGCTTTGCAGGTACGTACATACATATGTATATCCATTCACTCTATAGCCCTGAATTTATAAAGTCACGCGTCCCTCGTTAACGTTGCCGCGTGGGCATGTCCCCAAAGCGACCTAGGACAATGATTTATGTTATTTACATCTTGTACCTTTCATAATGTAAATTTCAAAGATATTAATTAAAACACGGCAGTCTTCGCTCCCAAATAAAGCAATTTACTGGCGATTAAGGAGCCAGCGACCATCACTGGTGTTGTCGTCCTTTCTTTTTTTCAAAATTTAAGGACAGCATCGAATGAGTATAATAAAATGTCGCTCAAAAAAAATTCTTGATGAAAATGGGATTTACGTGATGAAATTTGCCGAAAGTTGAAAGCCTCGAGTATCCTTTAAAATGGCTGTATTTTTTTAAAGGCAAATTTAAAAGTGTCCTTCGGTGTGGAATAAAATGAAGGAAAAGTGATATACCAGCATAATGAGTTGCGCAAACGGAAGGAAGAGGGAAAAGGGTGCAGGAGGGTAGAACAAACATTTGAATGCGTTCGAGTGGGGAGTCCTTGTTTTTCGCCGGAATAAGAAACACTTCCGGGGGAAGTCAATTTGTCAGTGGACTTCACGGCTTCCATTGAATCAATGAAGGGACTGCAAATGCTTGAATATAATGTTGTGGTGGCCTCAGTGAAGAATCGGTGGAACATCCTGTGGTATACTTGTCTAGGAAAAGTCTCGCAAAAAAAGACATAAATCATCTGCACTCATGGGTGATTGGGAAAAGTTTCAGTTCCGGCCCTACACGAGATGAATAATCATTGGAGACAGTAATTCAGGTATGAACTTGAGAAAGTATTTTGAATGGACAGTCATTCAACATCGAAAAATGTAACACTTTTATAAATGTGGCGATATTTTTTCCAACGTTTCTGAGTTTTGTCTGCAAATTGAGGTTGTTTTGATAAAAAGTTCATCATGTTTCCGCATGATTGGGACCGAATGCCATGAGTCACACCTCTGAAATTTTCTTTTGGTACATTGGTGGGTCATTAGCACAAACTTGATCTTTAAAAAAGTTCAAAGGAAAAATGTATAATTATCTTAGCTTTCTACAGCACCAATGAAGAAAAAAAAATAAGTCAGCATCGTTCGGTTACGCAACCCATTCATTTAATTTTTTGTTGTAAAATATGGGTCAGCCCACAAACCACATCAAACTGTCATTCAGTATGAATAGAATTTTATCTTAAACATAGCGTTATAAGTTATGGTAGAAATTGGAAAACCTCGGAATGACTGCCGAGAAAAACATAGCTGAAAGTCTTTTTAGTCCAAGTACAATCAGCTCCGTTTTTCCGCCTCTCTATACTATTGCCCCTCTATACTACTGACTAGAGGCCTCAAATGAAGGCTTTAGTTTTGAATGTGTTCAGTCATGGTTCGATTCGAATGCTATTGGTCCTATATGGCTATGTGCCGCCTAAGTCTCTAAAGTCTTGTCCCCAATACGTCCGTACATTTTTCATATCTTTTGGTATTTAAAACAATCCCGAGCAGTGGAAAGAAGCTACAATTGTCCAAACTCCGAAAAACATAACCCATCAGTTCCATTCGTTTTCAAGCTACTGAGTTTACTTTGTTCTAGCTCAAATTCTCGAAAAGATTACGGCTTACCACATAGACAGGTGTTAAGACGCTGGTAGTAGTCCCTCCAACCCTTTGATCCAGTTATAAAAGTAACTATAGATTTGCGTATGGCACTGGACTCAAACAAAGTCGGATTTATTATTCTTCTTGACTGTACCATTTAATTTTGCTGTCTAAGCTAAATTAAAAAATTATTTTGGTTTTATTACTACACTACTCACACTTCTTGCAATATATAGGTAGGTAATAATAATTCTGCTAACTCCGATGTACAATTTTCTATATTCCTAAATGATCTTTTAGACTCAGTTATAAATTGTAAGATCCACATAAACGCGGACGATGTCCTCATCTGTTGTCAGTCTGTTGACTTAATAATGGAGTTTTCCATTGACTCGGGTAGGTTTTACTCATATCTGTCAAATCTATAATTTATTGCTCAGTTACAGATTTCAAATCACCATGCCAAGCTACACGATTGAAAAGCACGTCCAAATAATAAAATTTTATTATCAAAATGAGTGCTTATTAAGGCAAACGCAGGAATGACCGCGAACATTGCCGTGAAAGTGTACAACGCTCTTGTGCACAAGAGCTCGGCCTTTCGCAGACTTCAGCGTGGCGAATCTTGCTCGGTACTTGGCCTTACACCTGTACAAAATCCAAATGACCCAGGTGCCCAAAGTTCATGACCATAGACAACACCGTTTGTTCGCTGACTGGGTTTCGGGGCGTTTGTAAGGGGACCCCAAGTTTGTTCCGAAAAACATCTTACCGCCGAGGCACATTTTTGGAATAATGGCATGCAAAATTGATGTATTCGTATACAGGACGACATCAACCCGCACGAGGCTCACCATACAATGCCTCCTCAAAAAGTTACTGTTTGGTATGAATTTTGGGCTGGTGGCGTCATTGGTTCGTACTTTTTCGAAAACGACGTTGGTGAGGCGGTCACGGTTATGGTCCAAATTGAACCATAAGGACCTTGTCGACAAGTGGTTAGAGCAGGACCGTGCTACGAGCCAGAAAGCGGAAGCCATGATTGACATTCTGGATGAATGATTTAAGGGTAAGGTTATCTCCCGCAGAGATGTCAGTTCGGTCAAAATTTCTGTGATTTTCGCACGAATGTTTCTTTTGAGCTGTTCTACTGTCTTCAGGCCATTAGCATACACCTTGCTTTTCAAGTATCCCCATCGAAAAAAAGTCTGGAGGAGTCAAATCCGGCGATCTCGGAGGCCAGTCAATATCGCCCTTTTTTGACACCAATCTTCCAGGGAACTTCTTACACAAAAGGCTCATGGTTTAATCCACAGTGTGGCATGTCGTGCCTTCTTGTTGAGACCAAAAGTGAAATAAGTTTTTTTTACGAATTTCTGGGAGCCCATAATGGGCCAACATCTACCGATATCGATCGCCATCCACTGTATCGCCAACTTTGAAGAAATACGGTCCAATGATGGTTTTAGCGCATACAATGGCCCAAATGGTAACTTTTTGATCATATGGCGGCTTTTCGTGAATAATGGGAGGATGTTCGGTGCCCCAGAAGTGACAGTTTTGTTTATTTACTGAGCCAGAGAGCTTAAAATGTGCCTCATCGGTCATCAAAATTTGCTCAGCATGAATCATTGCAATGACATTTTGTGGGTATGCCAAGCGCTGTGGCTCATCTGGTGGCAAAATTCTTTGAGTTATCTACACTTTGTATGGAAATAAGTGAAGATCATCCGCAAAGTGGTCACACTGATGCCTAACTGCTGCGAACGGCGCCGATATGACAAACTTGGGTCTTCTTGAACACTGACCTTCACAGACCGAATAGATGAGTTGAATGCCGCGGACGTAGCCCAGTTTGCTCACGAGGGCTTGCCACAGAACCAAATTGAAAAAAAATCGAGGCCCAACGGCGAATTGTATCTTTTTTGGGCGCAACATAATCGAACGTTCATTTTTAATGAACATTGACACTATTTCCGCGCGTTCATTCTTAAAATTGTACTGAATTGACGTTTCCAAAATGCTATGACATATTATAATCGGTTGACAATTGTTGAAGTTATTCAAAGTTTACATCGACCCATATGAGATGGCGCACTCTGTACAAGTCGATCTTGGAATCACATCCGTTCTATTGTAGCTTACGTTGACGATCTGGATTTGCTGGGATAGTGGGGGAACATTCAAAAGAATTGTAGAAAGTTTAGTAGTAGCAAGAAAGGAAGTAAGCTTAGAAATAAATGAAGAGAAAACCAAACACATGGTCACTGACCGATTTGAATCGAACCTGACTGTATTCAACAAACCCTTTAACAAAGTGGACGAATTCACATATCTGGATACCATATTGACTGCCAAAAACCCAAAAACGTCATAAAGATCGCAATAAATAAAAAGCTGCATATGAGCAAGTCGTCCTTCTTCGGGATGAAGGAATTATTCAAAATTACTCTTTTGTCATGCACAGCTAAAATTCGGATTAATTAAAACGTGAATATATCACTTTACGGATGTGAAGTCTGTTTTCTGACTAAGAAGGCGAAAATAGGATTTAGGTCCTTGAAAACAGTATGAAGAAACATCCAAATGGAGAAAACACACTCAAGAATTTGAAGAATTCTATTCAGCCCCAAGCATTATCTGAGTAATTGAATTTCGAAAACTAAGCTGAGAAGACCAAGTAGAACGAATGGACAGTGGGCGATCAGTCTAACGAAAAATGAGTGGAAAACCCATAGGAGAAAGACCGCTAAGAGGGCCACATCATAGATGGGACGACAATATAAGAATGGACCTAAAGGAGATTGAACAGAACAGCGAAGGGACACACTCATGACAGGAAGGCTTAGAAAAAGGTGGTTAACAAGGCTGGACTTCCGTGTTAATTAATAATAATAATAATAGTTCCCTTAAGATCAGATAAGTTATTCAAGTTACGCTGTATTTCCTGGTGAAAAGTGAAACATTAAATGTTGTTGTAGGAATGAAATATTGTACTCCTAAGCTCCGGAATTTTTATATACCGCTTTAGGTAATTTACCTATAGAAGATACAAATTACGAACGTCCTCCACGCCCTTGCACATCAACTATCTTTGAACTATCAGAAAATCGATTACAAACAACCGACGATTTACAATCAGAGAAGTGATTTGATATAACAAGTGACTCACGCCATGAAATTTTATCGAAAATTATAGGTACAAAACGAGTTGCAGCAAAATATGATTCAAAATTGATTAATTTTGGATAAAAGCAAAGATCAAGGTTCAAAAAATGTTTTGGATTGTAATAAACACGCAGTATTTGTATGGTACAGGTTTTGTGGTCACAAATCTATAAATCTATAAAAAAATTATTAACAGTTAAAATGCAATTTTTAGTCGTTCTTCGTGAAAAAAACCATAGAATGCATGATAGCCCAGACGTTCGTTTAAAAATAATGTAATGTCGCTCTATCTGCATAGTCTAAAATCCAATGATAAATTGCGAAATGTGAGTGAAGCTAAATGGAGCAAGGAACTTCAATAATTAAAAGTTGACTTATACGAGTACACTTTTGCTTCCCTAAAAAGGTGACATTGTCAATGTTCAAGTTGTCATCGCATGTGGAAAAGAACTACCCACGCATAGCAAGACTTGAGGCAAACATCATCTTCGAGTAAAAACTTCAAATAAAAGCCATATTAACCAACCAACTCCAGGAAGATTTATCGCGAAAATTACCAAAGTTTTTCATCATTTGCGTACAGTAAACAAGAGCGATTCTCCCCCGTTTAGTACCCACCGAGAATAAATCCGAATCGGATAAAGATTTATCATCAGCGGTTGTAATGGAAATGAATACGGTGAATCATTAATATCCTTCCAAACTTACTCATTGCAAAATACTTCGAGTTGAGGAAGAAGGGAGATAAACTCCATAATTATACTTCAGTGAAGAGTTTTTGTTTTTTTTATGGAGCATGATAGTCAATCGATATCCTCTCCCGAAGCAGTCATTAGACGTTGATGTCTTCCCTAAATGCGCGTGCCAACACACATGGAGGAAGTCTGGTGCCTTCAAACGAGTTTTATCACAGGAGACATAAAAGGATTTCATTAGCATTCCAGGTAGGGATATCGTTGTTCATCCTAATGTCATTAGCCGCAGTCTATTCCCTAAGTACTAAAGGGATGACGGGTGATTCTGGCAATGTGATGGCTTTATTTGTCATTGGAGAAAAACGAAGCGGATTTGAGAATCGATCTCCGAGTTTCTGGAATGCGCAAGAGATTAGTTTTGCTATAATAATCTCGAGTAGGTCAACAGACTAGCAATATTCAATTATTACGACTATATGTAGAACTGCCCTTCGAATACCATTTGGACAAATGAAGTAGGCAGAGACACTCCCATTAAATGGGGTTTCAAATGGCAATTGCAGTCCTTGAGTATGCCCTAAATGCCATCTGCCAAATGCCATGAATTGTGGTTTCAATTATGTACATAATCATCCACCTACACTCGTTGTTCTACAAGACACTTACAAGCAGCCCGTGTTGTGACATTTAATTACATTTGCGGTTTCCTTGCGTTTATTAACCCACAGCCCATTAGAGCTGACTCGAAAGGCAAAGGGACGATTCAGAAGGCAATAAAAAGGAATTCAAATTTCAGTTCCCTTCAATAGAAGCCAACTTCCTCCCACCACTCTCCACATGCGTCAGTTCATCCAGTTTATTTCGATCCAGTTGATAGCCAGGATTATATGATTCGCGTAATATCTTCATTCAATTTATCTATCCTACCATTCCCAGCTACTTATGATTTGACAGATTTTATCTCAGCTCACTCTTTTATGCAAATTGACTTAATTCGAAGAATTGCTTTCAATTTTTAAGTGGTTTCCCACGGTGTATATCCCTCCGAATTAAGGGATAGTATCAGAAGGAAAGCAATTTCGATGGATATCCTTGATGGGCTAGTTCGAGGAGGAGTTATTAATTTTACGACCCGGTGATTTGCACGTTCGAAGGTCAAGCTAGGACAATGGAATGCCGTTTGAAAGTCGATTAGAAACCTATGAATGTAAGAAACCTCGCCACTTCAACATCCCCCATGGAACATAACGTCAACACCATGGCCTAGTTTCGATCATGAACACCCCATGCACAGAATTAATTCCCAATTCGTAAACATCTCCGTCGTACTTTAAACTTAACAACAAACTCAAAATTAAAAACCAAAAATGCTTCCTACCTCCTACCATGAGCCCGCTGTGTCGTATGCCATTCCACAGGAACGAAAGGTATTAATTATGAATTTAATTAATTTCCAAAGAGCAACATACGCCCGGAGGTATGAACCCTCGAAGGATCCCATATTCAACACCCTGGAATGCCATATTTTCAAACATTGCGTTCCTCACTCACTCACACGATGCCGACGTTATCGAGCCTTCAAGAGTTCAGGAACTCATTTTCGTATATCACCAAGTAGTCGTGCCTACACCTCTGCGCTAAGTAGAACGAATTTAACACACTGAAGGTCAAGGAAAAGGAAAACAGGTTTTGAACCTAATTAAAGATTTCAACGAGTCTCAAGGATACGCTTTAAGTTTTAGACATTTTCAGAATTATGCTTTTCTTCGCTGTCGCTTTATATTGGCGGCCATTTAGGTTAATGTCTCACGGGACCGAAAGGCGATAGGAAATGATTTATTTGCAGATTTGACAAAATATGCAAATGAAGGTTTCAAGCCCTAAAAACTGCGACCTTTTCGATTTGGGGCAAATTAAAATTGTTAACATTTACCCATCCCACTCATCCTGCGCGAGGGTTGATTAGCATTTTTGGATCATATTTATTGACCTGCTTGTTTACATGGGATTAAAAGGCTTTGTCCTGTCGGGGATAAGACTCACTAATGAGCTAAAACACCCGATAGTTGCCCTTGAATGATGTACCTTTGAAAGGCTTTAAGGACCATTCAACCTTATAAACACCTTGGAAGGTGTTAGTGAAATAGCAGAGTAGTTAACATATGAATGCCAATAAACAGTAAACAACCCTTTCCGCTTGAAAGCTTTTGTTAAAGCCACGAAGGTATAAGACGGGGATGAGTGTTCAAAATTACGGAAAAGGTTTCATTCATTCGCTTGGTTGTGAGCAGATTTGTGGGTGTCAGACCTACTAACCTGGTTTGCAATTAATGTGGACGATAAGAAGGGAATATTTTCGTGTTCGTTATTCATTCAACCTTGAAAGAGGAAATGAATTCACTCAGGGTTAATGGACTGGCAGCATTCGATGGTCTGAATAAATGTTGAGGAAATTTTATAAGATGGTCAGATAAGGTTTGAACATGTTTGCTTGTGACCTACATATTGCTAATGTAGCATCAGGATAACCTGAATATAAGCTTCTCTTAATCACATCACATAAGAAATTGTTTATGGTCGCTAGCCATATAATTTTTTTAGGCAGCTAATGAGGTCTGCGTTAAGAAAAAGCGCACGTCCTTTAAGGCGTCCTAAAAATTATCCGAATTTTCGACTTCTTTGATAGATCGGAAGTGTTGCTAGGGCGATCGCAACATATGGTAGTCGGTAGGGGCGATGTATGAATAATACTGTGGCTGGGCTCAAACGTCCCATTCGAATGACTCTGGTGTTGACCTGAACAGCATGAGTCCGAGCGTTGTCGTGCGGCAATAACAATTTGAAATGCCTTTGCTCGTATTGGGATCGTTTTTCAACCAATACCCGGCTTGTGTTCAGTAATGAACGCATGCGATGGTCCTATCCGAACTAAAACAAGCTATCACTGCCATAACCACTGGTAAGAAAATACAACGAGCTAAAATAGTGAAAGTTCACAACAAAACAGTTAAGTAGCGATTCGTAGCTCGACTATTCATCATCAACAGCTTTCTTACACAGCCTATCGGTAAATTAGAAAGCCTCGCAAAGTTACCTCTCCGTTCTTCGGGTGCCTTGTTGTGGCGGGGGAGCACTGACCTCGAACTAAGACAACAACCCCAACTGAAAAGGCTGTTCCAAAGCGGCGTCCGAAGGGAGCAGAAGCTCGAACCGCTCGCAGACGGAAAACGGCCGCCAAACACACCCTTGCTGGGGAGAGAGAATGTCATCTCTTCTCCTATTACGTGGCGGTGGGTAATCTCCTGCGTCGATCCACAAAGATCAAAGCAAAAACCTGAAGAAGGCGGGAATCAAAGACTGCTCCTCGGAGACGGGCTCTTCACATAACAAAACCCTTTTCTCGGGAACGGAGATCCAAATGATCGTAAAGACAAAAAAAAAGCAGCTTTCCTGCAAAAAGGCGGCCGTCGCCTTTAAAAAGGTCAGGATAGGGATTGCTGGTGACCGTAGATTGTAAACACTGCAAGAATAGTTTATTGGATCTAACTCCAGTAACAGGCTTCAGTATTTAGGTTGAGAGGTCTGCTCTGACGATCGTGGTGAGCTGCTCCTTACAGCGGGCATCTGCCTGTATCAGGAGCGTGGTGCCAAAAATCCCCCCTTTGGAAACTACTACCTATCAAGTAGACACTCTCCCTAAATTAACCCACGCCATTTGCTGGATTTCGGCGAAATCCGGGAACAAGCTGAAGTGATTTCGTGTGGCAAAGTCCAGGACTTAACACGAGGGCCTATTGAGACTTTGAAATCTGTATACGATTCACGTCCCTACTTCGGACTTGGTAGGATTTTATTCTATTTGTCAAGTTGTCGAAGGATAAACCTTGCTCCGCAGTCTAAATCTCTGATTTTAACTAAGATCAATCGACAGCATTGCAAGGCTGCTAACCCCTCTTCTCAGTAGTAGAATTGCATGCAGTAGCATAAATCATCACATTGTATCCATTCAGAGACCATGGGTTTGAAATAAACGCCTGTGTGGTCTTGGTGGTATACGCGATGCTAATATTATTAACTATGAGCGACCTGAAAGACCTAGGGTCTGCCTCATCATATCGAACCAAAATTAGACAATTCTGTGGACTTGATGGCTGCCAAAGTAAGCTACCAGGCGCACGAAGAAATTCAACCCTTCGTCGTTGCATCTTCCCCTACGACTCGGTAATACCTTCGACGCCGAAAGCAATTTCTGAACTCGTAGAGCACTGTGAAGTCAGAAAGATTGGTCTCATCAGTCTTACTAGATGCTACGTTGTCGAATCACAGATATATCGAATTCCAATTGAGCGGTGGAATTTATCCCTCACAGCCCAAGAAGGATGAGAGAAAGACGGACTAGGACCGACTTAGAGAGAAGCTTGAGAAATCCACTCAAGCCCTACCTAAACTCAGAACGAAACAATTGGTAGAGGATGCTATTCAAAACCTGAGTAGCGTTATCACCGGTTGTTGTGAACTCACGTCCTGTCAAAAAACCTCTTTCACCAAACTCCAAAGTACCCTTATTAGAGCGTGCGCACTGAAAGCTACATATGTCTCGCCTCAAGAGAAATGGTTTCTGGTACAACTCGCGTTAGAGTGATAGTGTACTTGCGCGAGAAATATCGTACGATCCCTGTCTCATGGATATGCCTTCCGACGCAATGACACCTTCTATCTTTTTGCGCTATAATTTCACAGTGAAATTTCCACGGCGTCAGGTCTGTCTCTGGCCAGATACTGAATCTGGAAAGAACTGTCTTCGCCTTTTTATAGACGGCTCCAGGTCTGGGCGAGTATCCAGTGCTGGCGTTTTCTTTGAACGCGAAAATGTCCGACTGCACTTATCGTTAGGAGAATATGCGTCTGTCTTTCAATCAGCAATCTTAATGATCACGCACTATGTTGAGAATCAGAAGTGGAAGGAAAAAAGCATATGCGTCTGCAATCAAGACAGCCAAGCTGCACTCAAAGCTGTGTCCAACCCTTTAACCAGCTTCAAATTAGTGCGTGAACTCAAGACCTTTTTGAACATAGGCGGAAGACTAATTCACAAAGGCTTCTATGGATCCCAGGTAACTATGGGATCGGAGGAAATGAGATCTCTTATGAACTCTCTAGATGGGGCTCAGAGGAGAGTTTCTCAGGACCTGCTTCCTTGGACACATTCGACATCAACGATTCGGTCTTTAATGCACGCAATCGTAGGTAGAGGGAATATCCAGAACGCAGGATGACTAAGCGCGTACGCCCTGATGTCTGCAAGGAGTCCGCAACATTATTTTTATCCTTAACGAGATATGATTGCAGAAGACTGGCGGGCGTCGCATCTCTGCTTGCTTGGCGTCATTGAGACGCCTACCTGTGCTTCATGTTGCGAGGAGGATGACACAGCAGAACATTTTCTCTGAGACTTTCCTGTCTCCGTTCGCGAACGGTGGCGCACCCTTGGGGCCGAATCTTTCAGCTCTACCTCACTTTTCTCCGAAGAACGGGTAAAATACATTAAGTAAGGTGTCTATCTGGCAGTACAATGGACCAGTATTTGCATATATTTGCTCTAATAGATGGCAGAAGCTTCTAACAAAAAAACAAGAGATGGGCAGAACGCGAAGAACGAATAATGTAGGGAAGGGACCACCAGGCAGCCGCACGTAGAAGGGATGAAAATATAAGGATAGTCCTAAAAGAGATGAAACAGAGTAGCGCAACATGGAAGGAACACGCTCATGGGAATCTTAGCGAAAAGTAGTCAACGACCATTTCCGAGTTCCAAATGGTCGGTTTGTGAACATTACAATCACATTCCAGGGTACTTGTCGAGTTTCTTCCGATATTGGCTATGTAAAATACCTTCACTAAGGCGGCTGAATCTTATTGTTAGTCCTTGGTTCAGTTGGTGCTTCAGTACCGCAAATACCAAGAAAAATCTATAACAATAAACTGCCGCATTATATCTTGGATCTTATTAAGAATCGAAACGTAGCAAGAAGAAACTGGCGGAATAGGAGTCGGCAAATTCCTCCCCTTCAAACTAGAACCTACAGTGATGTTGAACAAGCAAATGCAATTGCGTCAAATTTCTTAATAAATCATACTGTCTCTGACCGACCCTGTCACAATAAATTTAGTCAATAACAAGATTAATGAATTCGATACATCTCTTATTGAAACCCCGAGTAGTGTTTTAATTCAAGATGAAGATATTGAATTTCATTTCAAAAATCTTAAAATAAATAAAACCCCTGACCGCGATGGTAAATATTTATCTCAAGCATCTACCTTAAATTGCCATCATTTATGTTAGATTCATTGTTAATGCTTCCCTTAGATTTAGCTACTTTCCTAAGACGAGGGTGGTCCGATAAGTACTTGGTCTACAAAAGAAAAACAAAAAATTTGGAGAAATGGTGATTTATTTTTCAATATAGTCTCCTTTTAGCTCGATACACTTAATCCAGCGATGCTCCAACTTCTTTAACCTGTCTAAAAAATACGTTTTCTCGAGATCTACAAAGTAGGCCTCAGTGGCGGCGATGACCTCCTCATTCGACTGAAATTCCTGCCCGGCGAGTGACTTTTCCAAGTTTGGAAACAAAAAGAAGTCGCACGTGGCCAAATCTGGAGAATACGGTGGATGGGGCAGCAGTTCGTAGCCCAATTCGACCAATTTGTCCGTGGGTAGGGCGGAGGTGTGAGCCGGTGCGTTATCATGGTGAAAGAGCACTTTTTTCTTCGCCAAGTGGGGCCGTTTTTCTTCAATTCGGCGTCGAATCGGCCCAAAAATTTGGCATAGTAAAGCCCTGTGACCGTTTTGCCCTTCTCCAGGTAGGTAATCGATGTGGATCACATCTTGTGAATCCCAGAAATCGGTGGCCATCACCTTTCCGGCCGATGGAACAGTCTTTGCCTTCTTCGGAGCACGTTCGCCGGGTGAAGTCCACTGTTTCGACTGTTCCTTGGTCTCTAGTGTATACCAGTGGATCCATGTTTCGTCGACTGTCACGAAACGACGCAGAAACTCCTTCGGATTGCGCTTAAACAGCGTCAAACACTGCTATGAAGTGGTCTCACGGTTGCGCTTGTTGTCCGGAGTGAGCAAACGCGGCACCCAACACGCCGACAGCTTTCTCATGCCCAAAATTTCATGCAGGATATGACCCATGTGATCCTTTGAAATGCCTACTGTCTCAGCTATCTCGCGCACCTTCAATCGGCGGTCTGCCAATACGAGATCGTTGATTTTTGTCACGTTATTCTCCGTGGTAGCCGGTTTCGGAGCACCTGGACGTGGCTCATCAAAAACCGATGTTTTTGATGGTTACTATCGAAGGAGAAGAGTCACCGTTCACAACATCCAAACGCTCTTTGATTTCGCTGCGCGATTCCCCTTCCAAAAAAAGAATCAAATCACCAACCGATATTGCTCTTTTTCCATTTTTCTAAAATCCGCGGACACTCCCGCTTCCACACGCGGTCAAAACAAAACTTCGAGTTCGATCCGGCTGAAATTTCGACAGTAGCTGTCTACTAGAATGTGCTACAGTACATTCTGTAGTAAGTTGCTCTTGCGATACTGGCGCCATCTGGCGGTGAGGCTAAGTACTTATCCGACCACCCTCGTACATGGACGCTAGCTAAGTTATTCCAATTCTTAAATCAATTTGGTCTTAGGCGATCGCACAGCACATCCCACTAAATTCTAAGAATATGCAATTATGTTAAAGATCAACGTTCTTTAAATAAGTCAACAGGCATGGTTGTGCTTGATATTGAAAAAGCCTTTGACTCTGTTTGGCACAACGGTCTTGTCTTAAAGGTGAATGGTTTAAATGTTCCCCCTTTCCTGTGCAAAATAATCCAGAGCTGCTTGACTTCTCGCTCATTCACTGGGTATGTAAATAATAGCTCGTCCAAAGTAAAGTATTTTATTGCTGGTGTTCCATAGGTTTCAGTTCTTGGTCCTATTTTGTACAATATTTATACATCCGACCGGCCGAAAATTCCATTATGCGAAACTGCTGTATATGCCGATGATACTGCCATATTTTAATCGCATGAATTCGGTCCTCTTATTGAGCCAAATCTGAACGATGCTTTCAAGATTTTAAGTAAGTATTATACGAAATAGAAAATAAAACAAAACAGCGAGAAAATGCAAGCGATCTTTTTCATTCGAAAAAGGAAAACTTGCTATTTGCCCTTAAATCAATTGACGCTCGATAATGTTCCAATTAACTGTGTGAAATACTTAGGCATTCACCTGGACTCAAAACTCCTTTTCAATCATCATATTAGACATACTCTTAACAAAGTCAACATCGGCATTAGACTCTTGTACCCTTTCATTTATAGAAAATCCCTACCTTCACTTCAAAATAAAATTATAATTCACAAGCAATCATTTTATATGGCTGTCCGATTTGGGGGAAATGTGCGAAGTATCATTGATTAAAGTTGCAAATTGCCCAAAATAAAATTTTGAAGATATTGTGAAGGCTACCGTGGGGGTAGGGGACGAAAAAATCGCATGACATGGACTAATAAAATAATCCCTTTACTTTCTGAACATAATTGAGAAAGAAAAAAAAATTCAGAAAGGAAATGTCGTTTCCTTTTTTGTTTACCTTTTCCTGATCCGTCCTGCCAATTAATTACGGTTTGGTTCCAGAAGGGGTTTGTCCTGTTTACCAGGAGCCAGGTAATTATATTTTCTTTTGATATTTTAATTATTTTCAAGGAAACTCTCAAGGACACTCCTTAAAGCCAATCGATCTCATTCCCTTTCTTTCAAGCGCCTCGATTAAAGTGTGTCCTTGACATTTCCACTTAATCCTGCTAATGCTCCGAAAACGACTTACTTCATAGCCGATGAATCCTTCAATCCACAATCCTTCACAACCACAAATTACGTTTGTGAGTGAATAGGAAACAATTCGTCCTGTCAGCGTAAACGATAACAATAAAACGGATGGATCCCATGTCCTCGCATAGGTTGAATTGATATTCGGGGAAAATGCATCCATTATTGTAAATCGATTCGATCGTAAGCCCTGATAAAGCTACGAGGAGACATTGGCGACTGCCAATGGGAATTCGGCTATGTCAGGATGTCTATATGCATCAAGTGCTGACAGACAAAGTCGGGATTCAATGTTATTTTTGTTTTCATTCCACTTTCGAGCAAGCGAATCCAATTGTTCCCCGTAGTGGGTCCTTAATTGAATATGCCCGCAAGTGCTGTTGGCAAGGCTCTTGTTTTTGCTTTGATGTTGTCACGTTGCATAGATTCAATTGAATTGATCACAGCATGCAGGATTTCAATGAAAGCTGAAATAGCAAAGTCGAAATTGGTTGGTTTCTTTTGTGATAGGTTATATTCTATTCGCATATCTCCATGGTACTGAGTTTCATAGAATCCAAAGGACATATGGTACACTGCTCTTCGCTCTCATCCTCCGACCTTTTACTTTCAGAACTTTACTCTGTAGTGAAAGAAGGTTACGAGGAACAGTCCCGCGGGAGTTATTTTCAAACCGCACATGCTAGCCAAATAGTCCACTGAATCACCTTCAATATTGCCATCCTGGCGTCGTATATGTACTTGTTTCCACTGGACTCAATGTTTTAAAGTAATCCCAAACCACAGTTCAGCCAGTTTCGTCCATAATGTCGTGCTTAAATTGGCAAAAGGGGCGGGAGTCCTTTCCAAGATTGCAAGGGCAAACATTTCTCAACCGATTTGGGTCAGGCAAATGGGTAGTACACACACGAATCCCTTGAGGCATATTTCTTTTTAATCCTCCTCGCTTGCTCCGAAAATCATACTCAACTCGAATCACTATCCCGGCATCGACAAAGGCAACACGAAATCAAAGCAATCGTTCCCCTGGGTAATACGTATGATTGGATTCTAAATGAAAACACAACTTATGGCAGTTTGGAGTTCGGAATGATCGACATTTTTCACGCCAGCCAGCCTCAACACACCATCAACACTTTTCCCGCCCAGACTGGTGGAAAGCTCTATGGGTGTCCAGTGGGAACAATTCAACGGATTACAGCGTGAGAAATAAATCCCAACTCGCACCCAACTATTCCCTATGGTATTCACACTACATATATTCATGCTTCTGTCCTCGAAATACGCATTGTAATGTAGAATCCAATGGACATGAACATTTAAATTAGCGTCGTTTATCGAATACCATAAACCGCTGACAAAGGGTTCATATCTACGAGTATATGGAAACCGCTAAAGGGGGCTCCTCCATTTGGCAGAGACAATGGCATGGCACGTGTATCCGGCCGCGAAGGAATGGTTTCCCCGAATGTCTCCCAAACGTTTACATCTTATTTACAGAACAAATTACATGAATGAAATATGTCCCACCATTAAAAGGGATATTGTGTTGTATGTTATGCCCCAAAGGCTTGGAGGGAATAGATTTGGAACTCATAAATTACTTCAATGAAGGAGATGTTGGGAAATCTTTTGGTGAGAAACATCGGAAAGGCTTGATGCAATAAAACGAATTTTGAAGAGATGATAGGGGTACCGGGGTGTGTTCAGAAAGTATCAGGAGTTTTGTAATTCCACGGATTGCAATAGTCGGCTTCGTAAGATTGTTTTTTGTGGGTTGGTAAATATGTGTGAAAAGACAATAACAGCCGGCGCTGACAAAGGTTTTTGAAGCACTCCCTCTACCTCTTTTTTTTATTTGTTAAAAAAATAGGTGAGAGAATTTGTAGCATCATATGCAGCAACATTTAAGAAATCTTAAATATTTAGGCGTGATACCGCCTAAGCCGTGGCGCAGTGGTATCAGTGCGCACTCCCTGATAAGTTAAGGGGTAGAAGATTTATCATAGCATCTAGAACAGTGCCCGACGTGTTGGGAAAAGTCCCCTACAGCTGAGACAAACTGCTCTTTGGAGTTTGGTGAAGGAGGCCACGACATGTTTGCGTGTTAACCTGTTCCACCAGACAACCGTTGCATATGAGATTATCTGTCTTATCATTGCCGTATAGATCCAGAAGACTTTTTTCGACGATAAGCCCCATTTTTTTCCAAAAGCTGACAGCGCTTTGGTGGTTTTTGACTCAACATGCCTTGACCAAAGGAACTTGCTCTCTAAGATGACTCCCAGGTATTTAGGTCCCTTCGACATCGGGATGAGAATGGCTTTAGTACTGTGAGTCATGCCAGTATTTTTTGCTCCTTTTCCAGAGGAGTAACCGACAGCCCATTACTCGTGTACCAGTCGTCGATCATATTTAGCGCCGCCTGTGTTTTGAGACAGACAGTCGCAAAACATGAGCCCACGGAGAGAACAGCAACATCATCCGCATAGGCCTGGGCATAGATTCCAGAGCCATTGAGAGCATCGAGCGTAGATTCCAGAGCCATTGAGAGCATCGAGCAGAGAGTCGACCACCATGCACCATAACAGCGGAGACAGGACGCCAACTTACGGGCGGCCCCTCTTTACGCCACACTTGACACATTGCTTGAGGCTTGCATCAGCGATCAATGTCCTGTGCAGAAGCATTGCTTTGATCCACAAAACCAGTGCTTCATCTACGCCATGCCGTGTAGCAGCGTTACTAATACTGTCGAAAGTAGCGTTATCAAAAGCTCCATCAATATCGGCAAAAAAGTTCAGTACGCACTCTTTCCTTTCGAGAGCGCATTCAATTCTCACAATTAGGTTTTGAAGCGCAGTCTCGCAGGACCACTTTCACCGCACGCCAAGGAATAGGTACATAGGCAATTACCAAGCTAGCATTGAAAATTGTTTTCAAAGTAGTAAGCAGCTAACTTATACAATTTTGCAGCTTAACAGGGTATACCCATCTTTGCCTCTCGACCTAAAGCCATCAAAAGATGCAACAGAAAATTCAATGGCCTCAGTCGTTGCCATGCGTGACGTAATATACCAGCTACGCCGAGCTATTTTCATCGTTTCAGTCGCAGTGACCGTTGAAGAAATATACAATGAGCCGGTAACAGTCTGATTTTCCCGTTTGAAGACTTTAACTAACTTCCAAGTCACTCTCAGAGATTTGATCTCTTCGCAGAAGGACTTATGAAATCATTCTTCGATTTACGAATAAGCTTCTTATATTCCTTCTGCTTCGATCGATACTTATTCCAGTCGTCTTCCGAATTCGATTTGAGCAATCTGTTCAGGAGACTTCTGGCTTCCCCACGAAGACGTTGGAGCTCAGCATTCCACCAGGGAACCCGTTTCCTGCAGGGAAGTTTTTTTGACAGGACATCCGAGTTTAAACCAATTTGTGATGTCGCTATGAACGGCATTCTCTACCATTTGTTTCATTCTTAGTTTAGGTGGGGCTTTAGTGGATTTCTCAAGCTCCTCTATAAATAGTACCCAAGCCGTCTTTCTCGGATTCCCCTTTGCCTGCGCGGGGAAGATCCCACAGCTCAATTGGAATTCGATATACCTGTGGTCTGACAAAGTAGCATCTGGTAAGACTCTTCAGTTTGTGATGGCCTTCATATATGTACCTATTAGATAGGGTTAGATCAATCACCACCGGTCGTCTCGCCATGACAAAAGTATGTTAAGAGCTTACAGTGTTGACTATAAGGTCAGTCGAAAGAGTGGAGTTCAAAAGATGGTCTCGTCTAACGGTGCATTTGCTGCTGGCCCAAACAGTGTTTTCAGCATTAGCATCGCAACAGATGATGACTCCAAACTTTCTGGCTTCACAGTACTTCACGAGTTCAGAAACCGTCTTCGGTGGCGGAGGATAGAGAGGCTGTACCGAGTCCTAGAGGAAGTAAGCAGACCCAACGACGAAGTGTCCGATTTCCTCGTGCGCTTTGTAGCTTATTCTAACATCCACCAAGTCTTGTCCTCAGAATTATCCAAATTTAGTTGACGATAGATATTCATCGTAAGTCTCCATGCCATTCAATAGGCAAAATCGGTTTTTAATTCTGTCACCCTATTGGCGCTGGATACTTAAAAGCTTAAACTTCCTTAAACTTTTAACATTGCTTTTCTTATTCATTTCTATGGTCCGCCTCTTTGAATTTGGATTCGGCTTTTAATTTTGGCCATGTGGGATGAAATCTGAATTGCAATTCGCTCCGCTGTATGCTTTAACATCTTGTACTTCGGTGTCTTCTAACTATTAGATCTGGTGGTACCAATGTAGCCTTGTATATTCTCTTGTTTAAATGTAAATGTTCAGGTAAATCTTTTTGAGCCAACCAAACTCATTGTCCTAAGGCAATTATCGTTTGATAAGGCATTCTATAATATAAAGCCATCATGTATAAATAAAGACTTTTTCGACGATACGAAATCGGTCTCTTGATCAGCGAAGGACGCCGACGTCCATTTAATTCCGTATTTGGCTACACACCCACGCAGACCTATTCTTAACTCTTTTTTTCTGTATATGATATGACACAGCTTCATTTTGGCAAGGTAGTTAGAGATAGCCCTAAGCAAATAGTAAGGCGTTTCCAGCCTTGGAAGCGATATCTTTACTTGGGGTCAGCCGGCTTATATATGCGTTTTTGACATCTAGTTTCACCACTACGCCGTAATGTTTGGCTGCTTACCTGTAAAAGTGTTCTTCTAGAGCCAAAGAATTACTGTCGAATTTGTGGGCGACTGAAATCATACTTGCGACATGATTAAGCCCCCGTCTCCTTTGCTATGATCATAGCTCTCGGGGTGGTTTATTTATTTCGGCGATTTCGACAGAAACTAAAAGTAGTTAATTGGTATACTCGTATCATGTTGTCTGATTTATTTTACACAGCAGCCTTCAGTACATTGTCAGAAATTCCATGTGGTACAGGCGCCTTTTTGCCTCCTATTCTGATGCGTACTCTGTGTAGTTCATTTATTGTGATTGCTGGGATATTTTCGTCTGGCATCAAGGCAACTTGTGCTGAGTGTTTTTATATTGTCGTTTCACTTTTAGCATGAAGCACCTCTTCGGGTTGCTGCTTTTCTGGGCATTATCGTGTTACAGTCTACAAAGATGTTTGGTATGAGCTGGCGTGACAAATTTTCAGAATTAACTCGAAAGAAGTCTGATGAAGCGTTGCTAAGGAGAAATGACGACAGAAGCCTTACGGGTCACTAAACTTTTGCAGAGCACCTCTATTTGCTTGGCATTAATGAGAGGAGCACATCTGCGGCATGTGATGAGGAGAACAACGGAGTTAGTATTTCTTTTGCTTGCGTGAAGCCGACTTTTCTGACCTTACTTCTACGTCTTTGTGGCTGTTCCCTTGGAAAAATGAGGAAATCCATAAGGCATGGTGTTGGATTCACAGTTTTTGTGTTTTTTTGTAAGAAAGGTGGAAAGGATCGAAAGCCTGTGTGTGGGACTTTAATCCACTAAAACCTACCCCTGCTCCTGGTAGCTGGTCTCTATGCATTTCGTCATGGGGGACTTAAGCTAACCGACGACCATTAGAAGACAGTTTTCTGCGTTAATAGGACTCTATCAAACTTGTTTTTCTTTCTGTTGTGCCCGTTCCACTCGGAATTAGCTGCCTCTCAAGTCTGTTCTGTACAAATTTTTTCTGCAGTTTTTGCGCCGGTATGTCGATGGGTAACTTTCCTCCGATGACGCAGGCTGCGTGATCTGAGATTGTGCGGAATGGGCTACTCACTCTCAATGCACGTAGCCGACTAGCTGCTATGATTTTTCTTATGCATGAAGTCGCTTGTATAGCTCCGGCCTGAACTGGTGATGCATGAAGCACTACGGATGCGACTACTTTAGCTAAAATAAGTCTACGGCTATATCTTGGCCCTCCTGTATTAGGCATAATCCGCGCAACGGAGCCACCCACTCGAGAAGATTTTTCACTTGCATACTCTATAGTTTCTCGTTGCTTTCTACTGGTAATTAAGACCGCTTCTGTTTTATTGTATATTCAGCTAACGAGAGGCCGACTGATGTTAGCCACCGGCGGATATTAGCAATGATTTCATTGCTAAATTGATCAACTTCTTCCCGTAGTTTTGCAGCTATAACTATAGCGATGTCGTCCGCAAATCCCAACATTTTTACTCCGTCCAATATTTCAAGCCGAAAGACGCCATCGTTCATGAACCCTAGGAGACACCTTCAATGACTATGTACTCCTTGAGCTTATAGAGCAGCACTCGTTGCCGGAAATACTTTTTCGAGATTTCGCAGAAGCAAATTGCTGCTATCATATATCGGAGCGCTTCAAGGATAAGTTTCCAGCTCGTCGTGTTGAATGCATTCTTAATGTCGAGCGTTATGACGCAGCCGTGGTGCTTGGCATCTTCGCTTTCCATCTACGGCGCTTTTCGCTGTATCAATCGCTTCTTTAATGGCATCATGTTACCGATGATGCGCTCCAAAATTTTTCACACCAAGATTTTTCGTCCAAGATACAGAGCAGGCGGTAGGCTGATGGATCACTTGCGGGCTTATCTCTCTTGGGTAGTATGTAGCACGAGCCTTTGTTTCTGCCATTGATCAGGCAAAACTCCCGTTCAAACTCCCACTTCAGACAGGCGTTATAAATATCGACAAACAGGTCCATTCTGGTTTTAATCGCAGCTTTCAGAGCTACAATTGGGATCCCATCCTGCCCAGGGTTTTTTTTATTCCCAAACCTATTGCAGGCTTCAAGAATCTCTTGGGGAGTTATCCGAGGCTTTTGTTGAATTTGTTGAGCTGCTATAGGTGGCTCATCCTCCCGTGGTATTTTCTCATTACATCTGTGCGTGTGGGGGATTTAAATGTTTTCATCTGCTCTATTGCATAGCTCTGCAAAGCTTCGACGTTTGCTAGTATTAATTGCCTTTTTCAGCTCTTTCGCGCTACTTTGTACCGATGATGGAGTTCGGTGAAATTTTCTCTTCCTCTGTTGTGCTGGCACTGCCTCCTTGCGTGACATTTTGCGCAGCATTGCGATAAACTGATAGCGTGTATTCGTCATTCTTCTTACCATAGATGCATCGCACGCCGTTGTGATGTTGGCTATCGATTGCCCAGATTTCGCGTTGGCCGAGCCCGTCTACGTAGCATCTACGATCATAATCTACTTCATCAAATGTATTTGTCTGCCACCCTAATCTGTTAAATATTCTTATTGATGTATTTTGGCGCCGCCTGTCTTCGTTAATCGTTTCACACATTATAGCTTGGTGGTCGCTGTGAGTATAGTGGGGGCTAACCTTCCATGCCCTTCGAGTAACGCAGCTGCTTACAAATGTAAGATCGATTGTCGAACCCGACCCATTACTGGTAAATGTGCGTTCATTACCCTATTTAAGAGCGCTTCGGACAAGGACCATTAAGGCTTCAAGTAGTTTGATTCTCCTTCTGTTTGTCCTTGGACACCCCCATTCTGTGGCCCATGTATCAAAATTTCCAGCTATAAAAACCGGACTTCGATCTGGCATCTATTGTCAACCTATCTAGGAAGTTAGATGGAGCGGTGGAGCATAACAGCTGAAGATGTAGTAGCCATTACAGAACAATGGCCTGCTAATTTTGTTTCAGTACTCCAGTAGCTTGTTCACTCAAAAGAAAGAACCTATGGCTTGTAATGTTCTTTGTAATGTTGCGATTAGTCAATTCAGTACCTAGGCGTTCTTACCAAAACCGAATTTGGAGCACGCATTTTCACTAGAGTAGGAATAAGTACACATTTTGCCACCTTTTTCCTTATCATAGCAATTTCCAGCCTAAATAGTGCATTCGCCAGGCATGGTAAATCCACTTTGACAAATAAGGTGAAAATTCCATATACGGGAAAGGAAATCCGGGTATATGCCGATGGGTCATTTTAGACCCGTGAAAACTATGAAAAGGTGTCATCGTTTGCATTGATACACATCTGTTTCTCATTCGTCCCTCGCCTTGAATTTTCCCACGTACAGCCACTTCCCCAGACTTCCGTGTAAGAAAGAGGTAGTCTTAAATCATCTTAAGTTTTGTCCAAAAATGTCTTCCCTAAGATTACGCCATCAGTCGCCCTCCTAGGATTTAAGTATGGCGGTCGAAGCTCGAATATTATCAGAACTATCCCACATATCACAAATCCTCCGACAATCATTTTCACATTATTATCAAACGAGCAGGGACACTACCGAATCCACACGACAATCCTTTAATCATTCCGACAAAAGAAGGACACAACATGACATAACCCCTAAATGTATCCTTTGGTAATCTAAGTCTTTCTCTCCGACAGAAACAAGGAACAAAAGTTTTTTTAGGATTGACGAACATCGTCACTGGGCATGAGTGTGGGCCAAATGACAACACTTAAGGCGTACCATGTGCACAAAACACCACATGACATTATTCACCCTCGGCTCCTTTGAGAAGAAAAAGTTCGTCCTTCATTCCGTACCCGGTTCAAGGAAATGTGTTTTCATTCGGCATAAATTTTCCAGAAATGAGCAGCAAAGTATGGGCTGCGAGAGTGGGAAATTGAATTGTTGTGGCTTAGATAGTCACCAAAACAAATATCGTCCTTCCTGCTTCGTTCTATCGGGGATACGATACACATGTCCCCATTCTATGATTCTTTGTCGACGCTTTCTGTTGCGTACTTAATGAAGAAGTCGCTACAAGAAGACGTCATGGAAGCACGAATGTGTTCAAGCTATCGGGATCCCCGATGTCTGTGCGGACATGTTTGCCGACATATGTCAAATTGTAGTTTCAATAAGTACTTGCCAGATGTGGTGAACGGGTGTGATATGGGAATTAATCGGTCGGAAGAACGGTTTGTTTTCATTTCCAAGCCATTTGATTGATTGAATCGCACGTTCGGCCCTAACAATCGGAAATAAGGAAGCTCCCTCAGGTCAGGACCTTTATGTGTACAGATAAAAGTAACGCTTCCGGCGACACGTAGTGTAAGTGCTATTTCATCACCTAATTCAAATAATGACTTGACAGAAATAGTACTTAAATCCCTTTCGGAACAACTTTAAACATCAGGACTCAGCCACGCTATCTGTGGTATGTATGGATGCCTTGTCGTAGGGGTTCATAATTAGTTTACTGTGTCGTAGTTTAAGTTTCGTGATGAAGCACTTCAAAAACAAAAGTCATAATAAACACAAGGGCATCGTGAAAGAAAGTTGACTTCAGTAACTCAGTGAGGACGAAGGATACTCGTGAGTATGCAAAATACTTACGCCTTTCACATTGCCACCCTTCAAATTAAACTAATTATCTTTCTTAGTAGCTCGTAAAAGACTTGCGCGAAGAAAGAAAGTTTTATTTAATTAGATACTCATGAGTATCTCATGAGCTTTGGCGTGGAGGGGTATTTCACTTTAATTAGAAGCTACAACTCATCCCGGCAATTGAGCAATGACAATGATACGTCATCACTTTGCTAAAAGCAATTTCTGAGTATCTATCGTGTTTGAGTAGAATTTTTATTTATCTTCTTGAAGTTGAGGAAAGTTCGGGAAAGCAATTCATGTCACCCGTAATGGGATGGCATCTGGAGGCTCTCATGCTCAACAAACCTACTTCTTTTCGGTAAGAATAATATTAATTGGCCTTGTCCCAATGTCCAATTCCATTGTTGCGTTCCTTTCTGTTACTGGTTGTTCGGGCTGCTGACCAGTATTGAATATTCAATGATAATGTCCTTGGACGTGAGGGATGTTCGGTGTTTTTATATCCCTGTGATAAATACACAAAGGTTTATTGGGACACGGATACCTGTGGGGTTTGTGTCGGAAAAGGTGATGAATCATAAAGACATTGTTGCTTTTTGGTTTTGCACCTACATATTCCTGAGGTGACTGGGTTGAAATTTTGATGTACAATATCTATTGTCGGTTATATAGGTGAACATCCAGGATACTTTTGGCTTATGATGAACACTTAAGGCACTATGAACGCAAGACCGAACTGTCGCATTAGAGAAATTACGATAAATACCAAGATAGTAGACATTATAACGTAGGTCACCTACAATGTTATTATCGCCATTAGCTTGCGGGCAGTTTTAACGCCCATTAGCCTAGCAATTTTCACAACCATCCACCGTATTCCGCGTTGGAAAAAAAAAAGAATTAATTTGACAGAATGAATTGAGTACTAAGCGCTTCTTTTTCTTTTACCAACTTTCAGCTATCAGATGCATTTGCCTAATCTCTCTAATCTAGCTTCCATTAGAGCCCATTTCCGTGTCATGAATCATTCAATCATCGTGAGGGATATATCAGAACGCCTCGCTACAAGTCCTAATAACAAATCAATATCTTGAATAATTAATTCCAATGCTTTTGCATTTCGATACCTCGCCCATGTCCGGAAAATGTTCATTGTCCATGTACAGGAAATACACCTTAAAGATACAATCACAAGGAATTATTGATGAATCCCCGTCGATCGGGAATTTGCTTGTAATTTTATAGATAATTGAGGACGCAAATTGATTACAACGGTCAATATCCTTTCGAAGGGATAATAAGAATCTCCGATATCCTTCAGATGCCATCATGTTGGTTTAATCATTGATTACATTTTACATTTCAGGAGTTTCAATAATTTGCTCCCTCTTTTCGAAAATCGACTGAAAATAAGAAAGGAATTGTAAGTTTTATTAATATCGTCACAAGCGATTCAATATTAATTGAGTCGCCCTTAATGGCTTTATGGTAATTAACGGTGTAAACCTGGGATGACTGGGCATTTAATTGCAAATAGCAATTTCACGTGCTCGTGTATGATTACGCGTATAATAAAACGTTAATTAAACCGCTTGATTGCTGACCGATCTGGAGTCATATTTTAAATTGATATAGAAGCTGTATAATGTTAAAATAATTAGCAAGCATAATGAGGCTTTTATTGGCGTATAATTATTAGATTAACAAATTTGGAAAACAAAAATTACCAAAACGATAATAAATATTTGTTTCAGATTTGATTATCAGCGCCCCCTCGGCAATATCGTAATATTGCCATGACCTGGATTTTGAGTAGTTACCACTGTGGTAATGGCAATATGGCTCACTAGATGGAAGGCCATCATTTCCTATATCTGGTAATGAATTTGACAATTCGCCCTTTTTCACACTGGCGAAAAATCAAATTAACATGGGACGGGGCTGACAGCGAACAAGTGTTTAAAAGTCTGGCGTTGAGTGTCATACTGACACTTCGCAAACGGAATTGACAGTAATGAAATGCCTACTCTAATTGCCATCGCCTCGCACATAACACGAAGAGACATTTGCAGTTGTAGGTGGTTGTTCATGGAGGGCTGGCGGATTGGGTTTTCTTACGTCTACCGGAAGGGGAGCAGTCAGGTGGCATTTTACGTCAATTCTAAAATGTAAGATTTTATTTGGCGATAAACATGTTTTTTTTGCTGTTTGGTTTTTTAGTGGTCTCCTGTTGTCAGCCCTCCTTTTCTCGTGACATGTGCTAAGATTAAGTATATACAGTTAGTATTGTCATTATTGTCAGTATTACCACGAAACTTACACCACAAATTATGGAATTTTATTACCAAAATGAGTTCTGTGAAAATTGGTTTTCGTACACTTCCATCTTTTCAAATTTTCGATTTCACGCTCCTGGACTTCGAGCCACATACTGTATGCGTTGAGTGTTACGAGTAATGGAGGAAAATATTGCTGATGTATCCGTTGACGCCATTCGCAGCAATCGTGATTGTGTTACTCGACTACATGCAAGTCTAAAACTTAACAAAATGCAGCTCGATAAGAACTGAAGCCGAATGACCGGCCACAGCTTCGAATTTTCGGTAAATGGGCCTTAGGAAAGCTGGAGGTAGCTCCTCTTTTTTATCGCAAATTGTCTTCAGCGACAAAACTCATTTCTAATTAGGTGGGTTATCAAAACTGCCATATTTGATCCGATGAGCAACCTCAGGCAATATAAGAGCTGCCAATATACCCGGAAAAATGCTCTGTTTGGTGAGGTTTATGGTCTCGCAGGTTCATTGAAGCGTATTTGTTCAAAGAACACCATGACTGCGGCCTGCTATCAATGATGATTTCAATGATTCGAACTTTGTTTGCCTAAAATGTACGAGCTGAACCTTGTCGATATGGGATTCTAGCATTATCGATGGACCAATGAGAAACGAGTTCGGTGAGCAGTTTATCCCTTAATTTTGACCGGCTATTTAACCTATTTAGAACATTTTTATGGGGATACTCCAAATCACTTGCCGATGTTGATAAGCCAGCATTATTTGCAGTCTTGGAAGTCAGCATAACAACATGCCTATATGCTGATTCAAAACTAGACTCTCCGTATAGACTACTTAAAACTTAGTCTTGATAAATATTTTCACGAAAAAGTCTTTAAAAAGTGAATGGCAAGTATTGATTCATCAATTTGAATCAAAATCGTATATACTTTTAAGCTTTAGCTTTTTTTCTACAATTAAATGCCGAAGAATTACAAAAATCACATACTTTCGTTAAAGTAAACAAAAAAAAAAATCACTGTCAAATTGACAGTGACAGTCAATATGTCAAAATGAGTCCATGAAAGTGTTATCCACCATGAGGTGTCATTTCGTATTCCGCGTCATTGTTGAATTTATGCTTTCTGATAACTAAGAACTAAAAAAGTATTAAATACAATCGGCGCAAGTGTCGAAATAGTGTAAATATCACAAAAAAGTTATTGTGAACTACAACCAACGCGACAAATTCAGTCGAATCTCTCGAATCCTGTCTAGGACAACTACCCCCAGAGAGCAATGAACGAACATCTTCGACACAAACCGTCTGCTACCCGTCCAGGTTGTGTGACAAACACCATAAGAGCGTACACTCTTGTACCTGCACAAGCCCTATAAAAAAAAAAAGAAATGGGGCACTACGACCAATGCAGATCTATTGTGCTTGTTGACCGATAAGACGAGGAGTTCCTTTACTTTCTTAATAAAGTTGAGGATATCTCTAGTAGGAGCTGAGATGGTCCCATCATGAGTCATCATTTTTCTGAGGAGGAAATGTTTCCTAAGATGGCAGCGGCAGCACACAGTATGTGCTCTGCAGTTTTATCAATCGATACTCGGTTTCAGACGAGAGGTTACTTTTGTTGAGATGATATCTCAGACTACAGTGTCCTGAAAGGTAGCTAATCAGTCTTCTGATATCAATTCTATTACTAGAATGTATATATATACATATATTCTACAATATACATATATTTAAAGATATTAATAGAGTGTGTGTTCAGAGGCCGTATGAATCTTTTCAATTCTCGGAATCCTTAAACACTGTTCCAAAAGTGCGGTTGTTGCGTTTTTTCCCTCTTGTACAATATAAGAGAAACTTGATCTTCCACTTGGGGATTCTGCAGAAAGGTTCAGCACCTACATACATATGTATGTACCTTTTTCTGGAACCTTTTCTAGCGAGTTGACCGGCGATTTCGTTGCCCTTTATGCCCTGGCACCTTGAATTTGACCGTTTTTTTTTTTTTTTTGGTTATGTCCTCCAGAGCATCATGGCATTCTTTAATGGATTTTAAGTTCGTGCTATACGATCCCCATGCTTTGAGCGCTGGTTGACTATCTGAAAGTACTCGTATATTGATGGTTATACCTCTTCTGCCAGTCTCTAAATTTAGGTTGACGGACGTCAGGATGGCGTTAAGTTCGGCCTGGAAGATACTAAGATTCATTTTCAGAGCTTTCGAAAATGTTCGATTTAGTCCAAAAATGCAAGCGCAAACACCAGAATCCATCTTGGAGCCATTTGTGTACCACCTGACTCCTTTGACATTTAGCAAGGAATCGCCGCTTTCCCAAGCTGTGTTGTTTGCAGGTTGGCATGGCAGCTGTAGTGCTGAGACATGCTTATCTTTGAAGGCGTTGAAGTTTGACTTTTGTAGTTTTTTTGTTAAACTTTCGTTCGCCATACGGCAGACGCATAAGTGATGATATGCCTTAGTATTGCGGTATATAACCAGTGGATTAACTTAGGTTTCAATACCCAGGTTTTACCGTAAGTGCGTCGACAGGCCCACAGTGCTTTAGTCGCACGGTGTTTCTTACACAATAAGTGAAACAGTGGCTTAAATGCGAGTAGAATTTCGTCGACGTGAGGTTTTATGAAATGGAGACATTAATTGACCACAGAGACTGCGCAATTTAACACCTCTGTAGGTTCTCTACTGAGAATTTTTAAAAAATAAATAAAATTAAACATATTAAGTAAAAAAAAGAAAACTTTAAAAAGTAAAAAAATAAAATTTTTCTCTTCTTACAAGGTCTACTAAGTTCCGAGAGAAAAATTTTATTTTTTTACTTTCTAAAGTTTTTTTTTGTGTTGAGGGTTGCTTAAGATTTTTAATTTTATTTTTATTTTGTTCTTTTAAAATTACTTGCGGGCCCTAATTGCGATATGTAATTACTCAAATTACATTTTTCTTAATTATTATGCTACTACGCATAGGGCTTCTTGTATGTACAAGATGGTGCAATATTTATCATCCAATTTTGTTTTTGAATAACTTTATTACTAAATAAAAAAAACTTTGAGTGATGGAATCTTTATTTGGACCTTTACGTTTATTTCTGTTATGTGGGAAAATATGATATCTGTCCCGTGGCTACCATCAGTGTTGATATACATTTGTACCCATATTTATCGCATTTTACATGACTTTCCGCAAGATTTACGGTGGTAAGTGTTCGTATTTCTGCCGAATATTCTCCTCAAGGGGTGCAAACGTGAACGTCCGAGGCTTGTTGGCCCAAAGAAAGAAAGAAGTCTGAGATGACTAAATCTGGCGATCTTGCTGGCCATGCCAAATCGCCAAAACAGGAAATTACGCGACCAGGAAACGCTTCCTTCACAATATCCATTGTGACTCGTGCTGTGGTGTGGTTGCAGCGTTTTACTGAAACCAAATGTTCACCAAGCCCCGCTCATCCCTTTCCGCAGTCAGAATCAGAAGTCGTTTATCATGGCCCTGTAACAATGATCGTATTTTCGATGGCGTCCTCAAAAGAATACGGCCCAATCACTCCTCCCGCATGAACGCCGCACCACACAGTTGCTTTAAGTGGATGTTATGGCTCTTTGTGTAACATACGCGAATTTTCAATACCCCAGAAACGAAGATTTTGCTTATTGATGTAATCGCTCAAGTGTAATGTGCCTCGTCGCTCATGATGATTTTCGACACAAAATCGTCCTCTTCATTGTTGACTAAGGATGGCTTGACAGTAATTCACACGCAACCGACGGTCAGCAGGCATTAACTGATGCACTGTTTGTACTTTGTACGGGAACGTGTGTAAGTTTTTCACTAAAATTCACTGTAGGGTCCGTTTGGTTATGCCTATCATACTATCTTCGCCATTTTTTTCTTATAGTGTCATTTCTGTTTTTTAAATCAAAATTACCTTAAATGTTGCTTACCAAATTAATTTTCTGTTGCAGAAGACCTTTAACGATTATGCTTCATCGAAAAAAAGATGTTTACAAATAGCTTTTACAGAAAATGTGCTAAAAAATATGGAATCAAATCGGCCAAAAATATAAATTGATAACAAACACTCCAAGGAAATCCAAGATTTGGTACTCAAAAATCATTAATTGACCTTGATAGACCTCATATTCTTGACAAACGTGTGGATCAATTGAAATAGTTCTAGAAATTAATTTTTGTCCTTGACGCTACTCTTCCCGTTTGGTTGAAAACAAAATCATTTTTTTTTAAAGAGCATCGTCTTACTAGCTGTAAAGAGATGACATCTGAGTATGAGGCGGTACACTTCATAGCTGGAAAATAAACTTAGCTCCGCGTAGCTTTTGGCTACTCAATAATCTAAATAGTCCATTACGGCGACATATCCTTGGGTCCATAAAAGAGCTTCAACGTGAATCGTTACCCAACGTTGAAGCCAATTTCGAAAATTGAGTTAACAACTGTTTGGGAGATTGGAAATAACGTTGACATACGAGTAAGTGTATTTGAAGCAGCGAACATTGTGAAAGTGATGCATATCAATAAGAAACTCAAGTGATGGAATCGATATTGGTGAAAGTTTAATCAGCTCTTTACCATGCAATTATGTATCGCGTAAAACTGTTCCGAATCTAATATCTTAACTTATGTACCTATGTATGTATATCCGTGACAAAAAAGAGATTACTAACGTTCAGACTAATGTACATATGAACATTCATATTAACATATAAAAATATTTGTAGAAATGATGGATTCCGACTCTAGCGGCTTCGAAACCTGCTGCTATTCTTTTAACACGCCAACCTCAAGGTTGGTCCACAAATCTCCAGAGCATACATGCAGTTAAGTAATCGATCGACGATAACTAAAAAAAGGTGTTTCCAGCAGCGCTTTTATTAAATCCATTGAGAAATTGCCATGAGGGTTCATCTGTAACTGGACAGTACACATGCTTGAAACATCTAATTCCAATAATGGAGTAGTCCCCCCACTAGATCTGTAAACAGAGGCACAACCAAGGCGAGGTTATCTCATTTATAATCATCAACCGAATTTCCGTTGAAGCAGATAATAGCAGATAATATCCTAAGCGAAATTACAGACTGAACATTTTCTAAAGTCAACGCTTGCGTCACCGAAAATATACCATTTATCACGAAAAGCAAGATACTGACACTTAAACTTTGACTGCTAGAAACCTGATTTTTTTCTGTTCTCCAAAGCCAAATACCTGGACGTCATTTTAGACCCCAGGCTTAACTGGAAGTCTAATAGTGTATAAAAGACTGAGTAAGAAAAGCTCACCTACCTTCCGCCAAAAGGTGGATATCACATTTCAGTTATCTCTTTGGATGAACATAGATGACCGTCCTATGGCCTGCTAGTCTGATGACAAGTTCTAAGTCCTAAGGTCGGCGGATGGGTATGAATCAACGATGACAGCCATTTAATCATACCCCTAGGAAACACAAGCATCCTGTAGCAACATCTGCCCTCACAAAGTTATTGTTTCTATAAAGGAATACCTTAAACACCTAAATCGAACGGGTTGTGGTTTCAAAACGGCACTATAGCCTTAATTATACCCTAGCTATATTTAGACATCTACCTTTTCCCACTTACCTAGGAACAGGTTAAACCCTACTTAAAGTTTAAGGATCTTCCTCTCCCCTGAAAAAGTCGGGCTTGATACTATTGATAGTATTCTTTCATCCTGCACTCCACCCAAATAAATATGCTACTTCACTAACAGGAGCTATTCGACAAAGTTTTTGTTACGGATCAAAGTCTACTATGCGTGTCAAAATAGTTTGAGAGCTGATAGAAATATGCTGTCACTTCTGTTACATGCGTTTATCGAGATTAGTTTGGCATTTGTTGTAGCTTAATGTCGGGACTGTGACGACAGTTGGGATGTCATTTGTTGAATGATACTGCGCAAGTAATAGATTATTGATCCTTCGCATGGTATCGAATGTCTCCTTGATATAAAATGTCAATCACTTGCTCGGTTCATTGGCACCAAATAATTCCTCATTTGTATGCGGCAGTCCAACCACATAATCAGATTCCATTTCACGTCACCATAACCAAAACCAAATCCTTGGGAGCTGATTCCCCAATCTAAAACTACAACCGTCCAACAACGTAAATACAAACTTTAAATATATTCCAATCCCGCCTGATATACACCAAAATATCGTTACCCCATCCAGCTGGGCAATCCCGGCAATCTTGGGCCACCAAAATAAACCCAAAAGTAATAAGATACACATTTAAGCAATTTATATATCGTCCTTAATTTTCGTCTCCTCGTCTTCTGCTCCATCCGGCGTCTTCCCTGCGGACAAATTTCAATTCGTTGATGGTGCATTATTATGGATTACAACTCCTTCTGGTTGGTATCAAAGTATGCGCGCCTTGGTACCGCAGGCTGGTTGAAAATAGAGTGTCATAAAATTATTTCACGGGAAAATGCTATTTCCGGGCTCAATTAAGCAAACAATATGGACCATCTGCTCCTGCTTTGGCGAGTACCACTTTTGGATGGAATTTTTTAAATATAGCAAAGTTCTGGGTAAAAAGACTTGACCCTGGACGGGATACGAAATCGGAAAATTGCCGGCGAAATAAAAGTAATGAACAATCCTGCGGCTTTCTTCCTTGAACTGTTAACAATGCGAGTGAGTCGACGTTACCGCCATAATCTGGTTATCAATCGAGTTAGAAGACAAACGAGAGTAGTGAATAGACGGCGTTCGATGGGGTATTGGATAGATGGGGAAACGAAATCCAATAATTTGATGAGAAGACGGATCTGATCGGTTTTCTATTGTACGAGTTGAACAGTTTTGCTTTTGTCCTGATTCCGATGGGGTCATTTGAAAGGTTACAATGTCGGCCAATAGATGCCTGGAAGAGGGGATGTAATTAAGCGTATTGTTCTGGTGGGTAGTTGGTAGGCTTTACTGCCGTATTTTTTGGTATTTATGGTTGGCTCGCTTACATTCTAAATTCCATGTAATGAACCCCATTATCATAGGGGATTTAAGTTATGTAGTTTATTGAGGAATGTTAGACTAATATCCAAAAAAGGACCTCGCTGTAGGCTAATATGTTTTATATTTATTTTTCAAATAACAGGAAATGAATGCACTTAAAGGACTTTCTCTCGTCCTCAATAGACTGCTAGTGATAATGACGGTTCGAAAAGTAATGGGAATTTTTTGTATCGATTTGCGTAACTTATTCGCTGTTGTAATGTTGTAAGCCAAAGTAGGAAAACAAATATCGAAAAAACAACGGGTCGAGAAAGAACACCACGGTTTGAAGTCGGAAAGCTGCAATCGTAACTGTCCGCTGGGAAATTTGCCGACTGAGTCACCCAAAAGTTATATGAAAGTTCGACGCTGCCTGCACTAACAATAGAAAAAGAATTAAAACGTTGTCAAAAAGCTATCAAAGAAGCTGCCACTGATGTGCTGGGTTTTACGACACATAGAAAACCCGTGGTTTGACGACGAGTGCAGACAGGCCCACGTAACCAAACAAGTCGCTTACAAGGCAATGCTGCATCGAACAACGAGAGCTGTCCGTGAGCTCTACGAAAAGAAAAGGAGGGAGGGGAACCACCTTCTCAGAAATAAAAAGCCGGAGCATGACAAGCACGCGGTCGAGGAGATGGAGTGGTGTTACAGCAGGAAGGAAGTCTGAAAGTTTTACCAGAAAGTGAAACAGTTATTCAGTGGATATGCGAGTATGTAAATGTCAGACCCAAGCCTGCCGGAACGAAAATGGACAATTGGTAGTAGAATCACAGTCGATGCTTAGAATTTGGAAGAATAATTTCCGTAGACCGGCGAGGAAAACCTAAATACCGCTGTCGGGCAGAATGTTTCACTCAATTTAGACGACACTGCCGAGCGGACGGACTATCCGTCGAACTATTTAAAACAGCTGGGGATGTTCTGTTTAGTCGCGTGCACCAGCCCATCTGTAAGATATGATCGGAGGAAAGTATGCCTCTTTGACAGCGCCAGTGACAGAGGGATCAGTCTCCTTAACATCGGATAAATATAATCCTCTTTGCCGCTTTGTTTTAACGCCTGAAACCGTTCGTCAATAGCTACATATGGTAGGTCTTTATCAGTGTGGTTTAAGGCCAGGGAAGTCTACAATAGACCAAATCTTTACACTGCGGCGGATCCCGGAATAGGGTTAAGAAATGCAAATAGGCACTTACCACCTATTCTTCGATTTCAGGGCCGCGTATGATAGCGTGCATAGAGACGAGCTATACAGTGCCGAGTCTGGCTCTGAGTCTGGATTCCTGCCAAACTCATCAGATTATGTAGAATGACGATGGAAAACTCTCGCTGCTCCATCAAGGTCTGTAACGAACTTATCGAGAACTTCAGTGTCCGAAAAGTCAAACATCATACTTGAGAAGTTCGTAGGAAACTCACAAGTCAGCACTAGGGGCATCTTCCAAAAGTCGTGACTGATCGAACACAGTGAGCCGTCAATGAGGCGCTTGCTGGCATTGAAGCGGAGGCAGCTTAAATGGATCTCGCAGTTAATGAGGGTACGAAGTATAGCTATCATCAAGGAAGAACATACGACATCGACGTTTCAGAGCGTCTTTGTCTACTTCGGATCCGCGTGACCAAGTGCGAACAACATCCGCACCGAGATTAAAAGCAGGATAACTCTTGCTAATCGCTGTTTTTTTTTTGGACTCAAGAGGCAATTGAGTAACAGAGCCATCCTTCGAAGAACCGAACTGACTTTAAATAATAGCTTGATCATCCCAGTCCTGCTTTAGGGTGCAGAGCCATGGATGATATTAAAAACCGATGAGAAAGCTCTTAATCTTTTCGAGAGAAAATTTCGGCGTGCGATCTTAGGTCCTGTTTGCGCTGATGGCCTCTGGAGGACATGATTCAGCTATGAACTGTACAATCTGTACGGCAGCATGTGCCTAGTAAAGCGTATATGGATACAGCGCTTAAGATGGCTAGGTCATGTAAAGTGTATAGACAATACAGTTCCGGCCCGAAAACTCTTTGAATCCGAGCCATACACAACAACAGAGGACGCCCTCGACTCAAATAGCGCACGCAAGTTTTTTTTTTTTTTTTTTTTATAGGGTTTAGGTTCAAAGGTTGTGGTGTTTGTCATACAACCTGGGCGGGGTGCAGAAGGTTTGTGTCGAAGATGTCCGTTCACTACTCGCCGGGGGTGGTTGTCCTAGACAGGTTTCGAGATATACGACTGAAGTTGTCGCGTTGGTTGTACCTATAGTTCACAGTTCCTTTTTTTATCATTAAGGTGTTATATTGGAAATGCACACACAAAGTATGAATTTTAAGGTGATTTCATACTGCGAGTGTTATGCCTTCATCAGCATTTTTTTTATATCATCTCTCATTCACAACTGATGTTGTCGCACAGTTTTTCCATGTAGGAATGAACAACAGACCTTCCGCTCAACAGTTGGTGATGATTACCATTACACCAAAGCCACTCTCTGAAAGAAGAGAAAAGGACCTCAATCAACAATCAAAATGGATCAGAAAATTAGCTAATTGCTGCCTTTGGTGAGTCTTTTCATTCACTTTGTGTGGTGTTTTGGAGAGCGAAGACCGAAAATGGTTCAATAAGTCGTGTTAAATGGAATTCATGCTTATCATGTTTTTTTATCTTACCTGCATAGTGCACCATGATTTTTTTCCATTGGCTAAGACGAGGGCACATTAGACCATAAGTGTAATGTCTAAGTCAAGCCGAAAAATGCGAACATTAATGGCATTAAAAAGCATGACATTCGCACTACAATCATTTAAAAGTTTATCCAACAATTGTATCATGGGTTTTTGTTGAACTTTTCTTATATGCAGATTAATATTGGCTATTAATGGTCCTGATAAAGTGAAAAAGACTCACTTGCGATGTCTTGCTATATCTTTAAAATTACCGGACACAATTTCATCATCTTTTTCCTTTAATGTTTATTTTGCCCTTTAAATTTTTTTTTCATTACTTTTCGAAGACGATATCGCAATCGAACTTATCCACAGAGGTTAACATGATATAACATTCTCAAAACATTACAAAATATTGGAAAAAAATTCGGAAGGGAATTACGATGCTACGAAACTTTGCAAGCTGTGTAAACATCTTCTTTTAACCAATTTTCAATATCCTCATGCTGTGCTTCAATTGTTTTGATTACACCCCTTAGCTGTGCGGATGTCGGACCCTTATAGATGGTTCCGATGATTTTCCTGTAGAATTAAAGCCACTGGAGTGGATCGGGATTGAACTTTAGTTTTTTTCAAATCGGACCACGAAGGATTCGTGCTACTGATCTGCATGTGCATCCATCTGTGACTCGTACCATTCATTGGCACAGGGCTTTGAGCAATAATCTTGGTGTGAGCTTGAGTGGCACCACGTTGGTAATTCGTTCAGATTCCGGTAGTTTTTGTTGGCATCAAACTAGAAGCAGTCATGTTGGTTTCTACTTGATTGGTAGTCAAAGGTTAGATGAGGTCGTGGTAGTTATCAATCGTGTTGGACACCAGGGTGTCACCTTGTATTGTATTTCACAGTCAAACGAAGGAGTCTGGGAATACATACTGGCTTGCATAACATTCGTTTCCGAGAGGATTAATTTAGTCGGAGTGAACTTACTTTGAAGCCTGCTCGATGGAATGGTTTTGGTCGATGGTATAGCCTCATTCGCTGAAATAGCCTTGGTCAACTTAGAAGGTGTATTAGGCGATGTTTCATTTCTCGTTGGTGAGGCCTTACTGACAGATGCAGCCCTGCCCAACTGTGTGATCATACTCGGGACATAACTGTAGGTTTAATCCGAGGCATAGCCTCACTTGAGAGAGTAAACCTACTAGACGGTGTAGTTGTATTCGACGGTGCTGTCATGTCTGGCGATGAAGTCATACGTACATATATGCGGTGGTTTTGCCTTGCCAGACGGTGTTTTGTTCAGCCAGCCCCATTTTGAGTCAATTTTTTTCTCGGCGTATTGCTGTTCATAGTCGCAAAATCGTAATCGAATATGCCCGTTGGCCGACTAAGCGCTTTCTGCATCCCCATTTCGGTATCGTAAAAACAGGAGCTGTTAAGTCATGGTAAAAAGGAGTTGGATGCATAGACATGTAGCACATAGCAAACGGCAAAGCTGTACTTTAACTGCCAATATGGCACTGAAAGCAAATATACGAGGGTGGTCCGATAACTACTTAGCCTACAAAATAAAAACAAAAATTTTGGAGAAATGGCGATTTATTTTTCAATATAGCTCGATACACTTGACCCAGTGATGCTTCAACTTCTTTAACCCGTCTGAAAAATACGTTTTCTCGAGGTCTGCAAATAGGCCTCCGTGGCGGCGATGACCTTCTCATCCGACTTAAATTTCTGCTCCGCGAGTGACTTTTTCAAGTTTGGAAACAAAAAGAAGTCGCACGGGGCCAAATCTGGAGAATACGGTGGATAAGCCAGCAGTTCGTAGCCCAATTCGACCAATTTGGCCGTGGCGAGGGCGGAGATGTGAGACGGTGCGTTATCATGGTGGAAGAGCGCTTTTTTCTTCGCCAAGTGGGGCCGTTTTTTCTTCAATTCGGCGTCGAATTGGCCCAATAATTTGGCATAGTACAGCCCTGTGACCGTTCTGCCCTTATCCAGGAAGTCGATGTGGATCACACCTTGTGAATCCCAGAAAACGGTGGCCTTCACCTTTCCGGCCGATGTGAAACGCTTCGCCTTCTTCGGAGCACGTTCGCCGGGTGAAGTCCACTGTTTCGACTGTTCCTTGGTCTCTGGTGTGTACCAGTGGATCCATGCTTCGTCCATTGTCACGAAACGACGCAGAAACTCCTTCGAATTGCGCTTAAACTGAGTTAAATACTGCTCTGAAGTGGTCTCACGGTTGCTCTTGTTGTCCGGTGTGAGCAAACGCGGCACTCATCGTGCCGACAGCTTTCTCATGCCCAAATTTTCATGCAGGATATGACCCACGCGATCTTTTGAAATGCCTACGGTCTCAGCTATCTCGCGCACCTTCAATCGGCGGTCTGCCAATACGAGATCGTGGATTTTTGTCACGTTATCCGCACCTGGACGTGGTTCATCAAAAACCGAAGTGCGACCACGTTGAAACTCGTTAAACCAATTTTTGATGGTCGCCATCGAAGGAGAAGAGGCACCGTACACAGCATCCAAACGCTCTTTGATTTCGCTGCGCAATTTCCCTTCCAAAAACAAGAATCGAATCACCGACCGATATTGCTCTTTTTCCATTTTTCTAAAATCCGCGGACACTCCCGCTTCCACAAGCGGTCAAAACAAAACTACGAGTCCGATCCAGCTGACATTTCGACAGTAGCCGTACTACACGATAGTAAGTTGCTCTTGCGATACTGGCGTCCTCTGGCGGTGAGGCTAAGTACTTATCGGAGCACCCTCGTATTTTGAAAACCAAGATTCGGTTCGTCAAACTTATCGTGCGCTACGTCTATTTTACGGTCGATGGGTTCTGACTTCTTCGTTCCTCAATTGAAGGGCATTGACATGACAGAGTTTGGGTTTCAAGAAGATAGTGCAACATGCCACACGGAGCCCGACACCATCAATTTATTTGGGGAAACATTTGCCGAGCGCATAATTTCGCATAATCGACCTGCGAACTGGCCTCCACGATCCTGCGATTACACACCTTTAGATTACTTTCTTTTGTGGTGTGTGAACTCACTAGTCTATGCCGATAAACGATAGACCTTGGACGATTTGAAAGTCAACATTCGCCGGGTTACTGCTGATATACGAAATTGTCGAAAATTCGACGATTGCAGTTCATTCGACCCAGCCGTGGCCCACATATGAAATTAGACCTTGGCATGGCATATGGCATACAATTATCTATTAACTAAAGCTAATATCATAGACATTGACATTAGTTTAAAGTATTTTATCTAATATTGAATTTCTATACCTCTGAAAAAAACACTCTTTATAAAACTTTACTATTCGTCATCACCTTTTTATTGTAAAAATGTCTTTTTTTATTTATTTAAAATAACACCCCTTCTTAGATGTCCCTGTAACTGTTCGCCCTTCATGTTTGTGTTCACGTCAAAAACAACACTGTAATTATGCTCCAGCCCTATATTTGTCAGATGTTTTTTTCTACCCCCAAAAATAAGCTGTACGTTAGAAGACTGTTCGTCGTTTTGCAAGCCCATAGTTAAGGAAGCTAAATGTCTTTAAAAACACCACTGTGAGAAGTTATGGTGTATATTTTTAAGCTAATATTCCTAGTGCGAACTGTTATTTTTTGAACACCACAAAATACAATTTCCTTGTTTTAGTCAGGCTGTTGTCGGAATGCGATCTTTATATCATTGGCTTTAAGGCGTCTACAGACTGCCGACTGGTCTAATTTATTAGAATCAACTAACCAAACCAACTTATTGTAGCACTTATGTACGTATATCGCTTTGAAGCCAAGTCTTCTCATTTTCTCCTTGGCTTTGTTCTGTAATTGTCCAATTGCTCAGAAACTTCATATCGCAACAAACGAGCATACTGCATTGATGACAGAATAACTTAGTTTCCTTTAGTGACTATCGGATGGATGAATGTTCTTGCACATGACCTTATCATCTTCCGAGATTACAATTCAGTTCCATTATAGTTCCGCTCCACAGAATTATAAGATAACTTCTCATAGTTCCTGTTCCACCGCAAGCATTTTCCGAAAATAATTCTCATTCCCTCGGACCTAATTTCAGAACCTCATCCCATCCATTCGGACCTAATCAATTACCAGTCATTATTCACACTTCATTACTCGTTCCTTTGTTTTCCGTAACATGCACACAATGAACCCTCAGATGTAGCTCAAACAATAGAAATCAACCTCATCACAATCATAAAGCAAATATTGACGTTAAATCATAGAATTGAGAAGACAAAAGAGTCTCCATTCAACGCACAGGATACGCTCCAAGTCGTACAACACGCAAGCAACTAATACCTTTTGTCTGCACTCCGTCGAGCACAGAGTTCGTTGATGTTGCCCGGCGCATTAGCAACATGTTGCTCGAAGCAGTTATGCTAAGTTGGGATTTAGTACAGCGACCTTGAACGTGAAAACGTGTAAAAAAGCTCTCAGGACCGAATGCGGCAGGCGAGGAATTTTTATCCTCATGGTGTGGGTGGCGGGTGACTGTCACTTAACTGACTGATGCCTCATCGTCTGGGGGCTTGCAAGTGACTGGTGCTTTTGTTCTTTTCACGGACTCAGCAGCTCGTGTAATATAATTTCGTGTTTCAGATAAAGATGTTTCGCTTCTCGCATACAAAGTATGTGTGTCCGAAGTACTTGCGTTTTTACACGCCTTTTAGGTTGCTTCCAATTGGTGTGTGGCGAGCCACGTGCGCTTCTCAATTGCTCCATGTCACTTGGTGCAGAATTATTCAGTTGACTTAGGTCTGGAGGAATGCATTCGAGTAGATAATAAAAATAGAAAAACTAAGGATAGCAAAAGCAGCGACAGACAGAAGGAGATTTCCATGTTTGTCCTGCAATTTCAAACTAGCCTGACAGGTTAAGCTTATGGAATACAAATTCCCTCCAGCTGTGCTTTCACTCCCGCGTTCTGTGGCATGCCATTTAAAGTGTCACCTTCCACTTAGTTATCTGTTGGATTGTTCTCGGAATGCGACAAGAACAATGACAGTTTGGGAAGGTATTTCTAATTGTGTCTAACAATCTAACCAGCTCTCACAAAACGTTCATATCTGATTGCAAGGCTGGTCATGCGGACACGTACTTCACTTTGGGCATCCAATTTCGCATGTTGGAAGACTTCTCAAATCAAAACACAGAAGCACGCCCAATAACCAACGAAACGTTCATGTCGTTGACTTCACATCGCAATATTAAAAAAAAAAACGAAAAAAAAATTTGAGCAGTTCTAGAAAATTGCTACACACCAATGCATACCTTCATCGGGTGCCCGTATTTGGTCGAGAAATTGTAAAAAAAAAAAACTCCAAGTCAGCATCTGGGAACGTGTATTGATAAAATGACGACGTGCCAAGGTTTTTCAAAGGACCGTTTGAAGTCCTTAACGAATGCACGGGGGTTCCCCAAATGTCAAAGTCAAAGAGACAAGTTTCGCTATATTTTGTTTTGACTTCAAGGTTACGAGTAAGTGGAAGTCAAAAAGCTCTTGGACGGTCCTCGGTTCCCAGTCACTAGAGCGTGTTCAAATATGATTCCCAGTAGTGAATTAATTTACATAAATTTAAATTAGGTGGCATTTTCGATTTTACAAAAACGTCACAGCTCCATCAAAATTTAATGAACGTACTTCGTGGGAACATCCATAAATCTTCCTATTGACCCTTCCCGCCACCCATCAGTGTTTGGGTTATGGGTGTCTCATTTATGCATTTCTATTTACTCTGTTTTGATCCTTTTTTTATAATCAGAAGGTGTGAGGGGATTGCTTCATGGATTTGTTATAAGTTTCCATCGAAATCCCAGTTATAGTGTCCTTTTCTGGTCTGTACGGCGGACATGATTTACACGTGGCTTATAAACTTTTCTACTCTAACCATTTTTTTATTAGGGAATAAATTCATTTTAAGCAGTAGGCTTACAGAACTCTCGCTATGATTTGTCCGAATGTATTGTACGTTTCTGCAATTTTTGACTCAAGATATCTTGGGGAATGTCACGGTAAGGCCATTGGCATCCAGTCATTAAACAAATGAGATATGGCATAATCAAGTCAAACGACTAGCTATAAAAGGTTGGCTGTAAAAAGGATAATAAATGTTCTACTGGGAATATTTGGCAGGCCTTTAAATTGGATTTTCTTCGAATAGGGCTATCCAATAAAAGGTGTCATTTTAAATTTCGTGCCATTATAGCAGACTATTAAATGAAAGTCGATACAATGTGTTGAGTGAAAATTCACAACAATAACGGTTGTGGAAAGTTTTCAACGTTCGTAATGCTTCAGTCATTATTAAGAACTTTCTCGCCCAGTTGAGATGAATTGAGGCCATGAATTTGATCATCATAGACAGGTTGGTGACGTTTAAACTAGTGTCCGTGCTTGTCCTACAAGATCAGATGGAAATGTCGCTGTCATAACTGTATGTTGTATGTATGTAATAGTCTACCAACAACCACTTCGCGCTTTTTTTTTTTTTTGCTGATTGGTGGCCAGAAATAAGCGAACTATTTTTACGTAACATTACTCTGACTGATGGGACAAATTTCCGAACTTCGAGAATAGATATTTGCCAGATAATATATTTAATTACTCATCTCTAAGTTGTGCTTCAGAAAAGATCATCACTTCTCATAATTTTTTTTTTAATTTATTTAAACTGACACCCTTTATTGGATAACCTGTTTTTCGCTTTGGGTGCTAAATAACGATTTTTTATGCATCACATAGACAGCGTTTGGTATGACTAACTAACAATATTTCCGTTACAGGTTCATGGTTCATGGGATACTCGTTACAAAAGTCTCTTGCGACCTTACATCGTGTTTTCGTCTACATCTATTATATGAAATATGCTCATTCACAATACCGAGAAAAGTGAAATTAGATTATAAAAAGAATGAGTTATCAAGGCAGGATCAATCTATTTGAGGACTTTGAGGAGTGGGAATTGTGCAATACAGCTTCCCGAATGGAAATCCACCGTTTTTGTTTTTTTCGAAATTTGGAGATACATATATTTTGACAAAAACAGTAATTTCCTTATTCTTGTAAGTTTTGTGCATCGCTAGCTACAATTGTTGCCCATCCTTCTGGTAAAATGCGAATTACGCGTTGAAAAAGCCTCACGGCTTCGAGACAATCCACGGATCGACCCAATTTTTGGATTATTCGACAACCGGAACTAGTGCTCAGCTAGGCCATTCGCGAACGATCCGAAGGGGTCATGTGTGGAGAAAATCGCGGTTGAGATAAGACATCACAGTTTAATGTTTGCAGGTAAGTTTTCATGACCTGAGGAGCATGTGACGCATGTCATTCAGTTGCAACAGGTCATAACGCCAAACTGGTGTCATCAAATGCAAGGCTTCAGCTTCTATACATGGACGTTTGGTTTGGTTTAGTCGTCGATGTTAATACCTGGCGGCTGCACTGCCACCATTTCTTTCGCTTTGGTTTAACGCAGTGGATCATCATACTACAATCATAATTACCAAGTATCTTGGTGATCATTACTACCATCATCATTCGCACATTATTGGTACCTTTAACTGAAACTTTTGTTTATTTAGAATAACGGAGCGCTTTTTGGGGAATTTTTTTTATCGAAAAAACTCAATTTAATTTATTAAAACACCAAAAAATAATTATATAACAAAAAACTATTTGCTGATCTAAGTAAAAGAAAAGAAATAAATATGTGAAATAATATAGATTAATTAATTAACAATTAAGTTCAAAGAGATAAACATAGAATTAACAAATAAATAAAAAACAATAAAGCAAATATATAAATACAACAATGTAAATTGAATACTGATGGATGCAATGCAAGAATCATGTTTATGAAAATAAATTTTTAAGTTTTCCGAGTTATCTAAGCTCCAAAAATTTAAATAAAATTTTTCTTTTCTGTCTAAAATAATTCAACTTTCTCTTTTTTATATAATGTGAATGCCTTGTATAGTAATACCATGGAATTTTTATCATCAATTTTATATATCAATTTTGTTAATTCAGCTTTTCCGGCGAGTTTACCAGTGGGAAGGGAATGCTGCTCATGCATCCTAAAGGTGTCATATTTCGCTTGTTGCCGGAATGCCGCGCATGTTTGCCGTGCTAGGTTGGTGATAGTGCATGCAAGGCAATGGTCATCATAAAGAGGGGGGTGGGGTCAAGGCACTACATGGTAGCGTAGTTTGTGACGTAACTGGATCTATGACAATTATGTGTGAAACAAAATATCGGCCAAATGCTAGCCACGGCTTCGGTGGCATACCTCTATCCGATGGTCCATATTTTCAGTGGCTCTGGGACACAATTAAGGTTCAATGTCGTTAATGTGCCGAATTATCCTTTAGCTCTTGAATTTTTATTGCCCATAAACCGCACCAAACAGTCACTCTTTGTGGGTGTCTCGGCTTTTCAACAATCACTCGTGGATTCTCATTTGCCCAAATGCAGCAATTCTGTTTGTTAACGAATCCACTGAGGTGAAAGTGTGCCTCGTCGCTGGAGATGATTTTCTTTGTAAAGTCACCATTGACTTCTGTCTGTTCAACCAACCATTCGGCGTATAGATGACGCTTGAAATGGTCAGTAGGCTTCAGCACTTTGAATTGAACTTTGTAAGCGTGTAAATTCAAATCTTTATTCAAAATTCGCATCGGTGATGTTCGTGAGATGTTTAATTGTTGGACACGACGACGAGTCGAGGTTTACGGCTCTTCTACCACACTATCGCGAACAACAGCAATGTTTTCCGCAGAACGAACTGGGCGAGCATGCACAGGTGTTTTCACATTTCCTACAGACCCGGTTTGCACGCCCCGTGGGTTACACCGGGTCGCATACTCAATATGCGGCTCACGTACCTGGGGGGCAACATTATAGGGCCACGAGGTTCTCGGCCAACATAGCTATTTATAGCTAATTTGAGCGAATAATGCCGATAACTGATTGGTTATGCTGTCGTAATGACTGCTGATCGATTGGGAAGGCATATGTTTTGCAATTATGGTCTGCCATTCGGCCATTAGCAAACAAAAGGCTCTCAGCTGATGTATAGGTCAACACAGCTGGTGAGTAACGGCTCGACCGGAAGCCTAATTCCGGGACCACGGGAGATGGGTGCCCCCGGGACAATAATGTCAGACTGGTAAATGGCAGTAATGTCAGATATCGGATTGACAGTCCCGGCCTGTCTTTGCGGTAGGCCCCCTTGTGGGAGTATCGTGGGGGCTGTGGTTGTCCCAAATGCGGGAAAAAAAGAACGATAAAATTAGTGGAAACATTGGTGGAAACATTAGTGGAGACATTGGTGGAAGTTCGGAGGTGGTCGACCTCAAATCGGCAAGAGGTTTAAGATAGGCCTCGCCTTGTACCAAGGGGGGACTATGTACCTATGCATGATTCGATTGGTACTTACTTACAGGTCTGTGAGCAAGGACGTTGGTTGTCGTCCAAAAAATCAACTCCATGTGGGATGGCCCACCGTGGAATTAAGCCAACAAGGCAGGAGTCCACGTAAAACACGTAGAGGAATTAGACCCGGTTTGCTGAAATTTGCGCAGAATTCTACCGATTGTGGACACATTTGGTGATTATGCTGACCAAAAAAATTACGAAGTGCACGAAATGCATTTTGATTTGAACGCCCATTTTCGTAAAAATCTTAACGCGCTGCTCAATTCTGTACCTCTCCATGGTTGAATTTATCAAATACCGAAACAAAGAAATGTCAAATTAAGTTGGGCAACAAAACTTGACGTTAAAGTGTGACTAACAATTATCATCGTGCATTATGGTTGGACCACCCTTTATACTGTTGTTCATTCTGCCCATCTTTGGAGATTTCAATCAATTGCCACCGATACTAGACCGACCACCTTTGGCCGAAGATGTTCCTAATTACTTACAGGAAGGGAAACTGATCTATCTACAGTTCAACAAAGTATTTTTCCTGCAGCAAATTATGCACCAAATAGGTGTCGACATTCAAAAAGACACTAGAACATTTGGCGGTTGTACACTTTATTGAAGAAGATTATACATTATATTCAGAGCGTTTTACTAACAACTATGATGAACTCCCAACAATAAACAAATCAGTCAGATTGATGTCGACAAAACGAAGAAAGTTTAAAGAATGCAAAACGCCCTGTCGCAATAATAAATCGGCGTTGTGGATCATGGTAAAACTTAACATTTATTAGGCTTGGCTTATGTAATGTTTTCTAGGTTCCGATTCTTCAATCGTTTCTGAATCCTCTCTTTTCCATTCGAACGACTTCGGAAAATCAGTGAGAAGAAAGGTTTGCCATCTTAACTCAATGGACTTAACAGGCTGAAACGGATGGCAGGAATTAGGAACGAAATGAGTAATCTCTTAAATTAATAAAAAAATTCATTTTATATCACATTAAACTCATGAGTCTGCATATAGCAATGCGCGAATTGAATTATATTAATTAATATTAGTTTTTACATTTGACTTATGTTATCAGATTGTCTTATACCATAAGCAGCATAAATGAAATATCCAGCATGAAAGTCCACAAGGAGTCCGCGTTTCTAAACGTGTAAACAGATTTAAATCATTAGTCTCAAATTTCAACACCTGAGGGCCGATTGATAAAAAACACTCAAAAAAAGCATTTAACTTCGAACAGATTTTGAAAAACATCAATAAGACTCTCATGACAAATCAACACGCAGTATCAAAAGTTTATTGAAATATTTTAGCGCAAAAATGTGGTCATTTCATTTTATTTGTTTTTGGTAAATTTAGATCAACACAACCTTTAAGTTTTACCTCGCTTCGCTCAAACACATGCTGCAGCGAAGCGATGATAATTGCGACTTCTGTTAATAAGAGGATATGACATTTTTCGTTTTTGTGCTGATTTTGTCAAATGTTTTCAAGCAGAATCCCCAAGTACGTTGTCGAAGGATCTCATTCAATTGGTGTATTATCAATACGCAAAGGGTTCGAGGCTTTCTTGTTAGCGTAAAAAAGATGCCTTTTACTTCTTTCCTAATTAGAAAATCAAACTAATCAAACAAATTGAAATATGTTCAATGTTTATGCGTTAATTATGTTTTCCTGAGGCGGCTACACGGTCAATGCTGAATTAAAAAGAATCTGGTGACACATTTTGTCCTAAAATTGAAATAGGAAAAGCTTAAATATTAAGGTATTATCATATTAAAGTCTTACCATATTTCGATTTTGAAGCCACTTTATGACAAAAAAATGTAAGAACAGTATATTATGGTATATTTTAACGACCGGGATTAGTTGTTGAGGTGATGCTTACAACAAAGCCTGAATTGATTGCTTGATTGTTTTGCAAAAGTGCGCTAACAGACAATATGTGCGGTCAATCGTTCATAATCTTGCTATAATTCTGTTCAGATCATTTAATTTCTGCCATTAAAACATTCGCATTATTTTAAAGTTTCAGTTTTTTTTTATATGAATGATAGCTATTTATCTAGTCCAATTTCCAATATTAGCGCTTTTAAAGTGGGGGGTACTCCTCCTTCTGACACCACTCTTGTTAAAAACTCAAAATATAAATTTATGAATTCCCAACTCTAGTTACGAGACAATTAAAATGCTGCTGCCTTATGTTATCTAAATATGTATGCATCACATTGTCTTAGCGTTATTCGATGTTCAACAAAATCCTTTGAATGCCAACTCTCTACATTTGCTTTCCCATGAATTGATAATTATCAATAAATCAAATTATATAATTTATTGCAAACTGCAATGAACGCAATATATCAATAAAATTTTCTTTTGTAAGCCAAATCAAACTCGGTGCCACAAATATTGCATCTTAAAAAAGTTTCTTTGTTCGTTTTATGATTTTTTTTTGAAGCTCCGGAGTGATTTTACATTTTTTTATTTTTTAAATTTTTAGCGTTGCCCACAATTGACATTAATTTTTATTATTTTGGTGCACGTTTCCCCTAACATAGGTTATTATTGTCAGCTAGACGTGTTTTGGTATGCATAGCGATTTTTTGGTATTGAAAAAAGTCGATCAAAGAATCCGTATCAAATTTTGCGTGAAAAATTTAATTAAGTGCTCCAACGTATTTGAATTGTTGCCTATGGGGTGTCTATTCTGAGCCAAAAATGCCCACAGAACACGCAAAGGTCGAGAAGGTGTTGATGAAGATGCCCGCCCCGGGTTTTCCACAATGTTATAATCGGATGAAAACTTTGAAGGAGTGAAGAAAATTGCTATGGAGAATCAGAGAAGTAGCAATCAAAAAAGTAGCTCAGGATATTGACATATCGGTTGGCTCATGCCATGATTTTTATTCAGATATTTTGGACATGAAATATTTGTCAGCGAAGATTGTTCCGAAATTGCTAAATTTTAACCAAAAGAACTGTCACATGAGCATCCCTCAGGAGTTGTTGTATGACGTGAATGACGATACAGATTTATTAAAAGGGGTCATCCCTGGTGACAAAATATACGTACGAGTATATGGTTATAACGTTGAAGTTAATGCCTAATCATCCCAATGGAAGCAACCAGAAAGGCCAAGACCGAAAATAGCTCATCAAGTTCGGTCTTATGTTGCCGGAAGGTCGTACGGTCATTCAGGAATATTTCCTTGAAGTTATGCGTCGTTTACATGAAGTATTATAATATAAAGAGAGATTTGTCACGATTGAGGAGTTAAAGACCGTATCGCTGGAAGAGCACTGGCGTAAGTGTATTATATCTGAGACGAATTACTTTAAAAGGGACAGGATTGATAGTCACCTTATTTTTTCAACAAATCGAACAAATAATTTGTGGGACATAACGAATCACGAATAGCAGCTATATATAAGAAGGTAAAGCTTCTTGTCGAATTAAGTCGAACATCAAAATAAAAAAGTCATTGGCATTACAGTTTTAATAACATATTTTCAATATTGCCATTATTTGAGTAGCATTTAAAATTACAGGAAAACTGCATCGGTGATGTATTTTATGCTACTTTGCAAATGCTGCGTTCTGATTACTTCATTTTGTCTGAGCTTTTGTCGGGCTTTGTGAGACTAACCCCTTAATGTGAAACATTTTGTGATACAAATGTCGATGCGAGACAGCCATGCCTAATGCGGTCTCTCCTACAAATTATGTGACGTCTGAATACTTTATATAAGATACAGAAAACAATTCATTTCGGGTTATTCCCAAGGCTTAAAAACAACTGAAAACGAATTTAATCTGTGAATTTTTTTTACGTGACTCTTGATCCCGTAATGCCTTCACCATATGGGTAACGTTGTTATTTTTCGCAAATATTTTTCCACTAACAGAGATATCATCAAAATTTCATCTCAACTTGGCGTCGAAAAATCTAAAATTTCCGACCAGCATGTTATACAAGCACCATCTATTGGAAAATTTGGGGTTTCCAAGGATGTACTTAGGTATGATTTTTTTTTCCGAAAATTTGAATCCACTTCCAGCTAATCCAGATCTCCTTCAGAAAACGACTGACGAGCTTGGTGATCTTGGAGCATCAATTATTAATCAATTTTGATCAGTCTTTTCGAAAAATTCGCCAAGTTAAGTTCGCAAAAAGCCGAACTTGATGAGAAACCAAGTAGTTTGGGTCTTCAGCACCACTTTCAGCCACAATAACAATATTCTCGCTTGACCGCTTGAATAGAATCTGCTCAATAAGCAACTGAACAGCTTTTCCTGAATTTTTAGGACAATTTCAACAGAACACGAATTGTTATTATTGCGACGCGATGGTTTTGAATCCCTGGTAATATAATAACTTGATAGCATACAAACTTTAAAGAATGGTAACGTTGTCACATGAAACGTCAAAGTAATAAATTGTCAAATTGTGGACATAAATATGGAAACATCCATAACAAATGGCACCAAAACAAAGGATTCCTGCAACTTTTTGAACACATATCTGGCATCATCCTGCTGAAGAAAATTTCCAACCTGGATAAAGGATGATAGCAATTTGAGCAGCGATGATCCAGCCATCTAGTGAACCGAACGATGAACAGTCCGACCGGAATCATTCGAAAGGTTTTTGGCACTACGAACCAAATGATTTTTTTTAATTTAATTTTAATTTTCGTTGGGAAAAACACCCCCATTTATTGAGCTTAATTCAAGCTATCTTAATCTAATCTAACTTATTAGCTAGGAAGAACGTGAGAGAGAGGGGAGGGCGATTAAAAAGGCGGATTTTTAGGCATGGAGTGCTGGGGTTGAAATCGAAGTAAGGAGGTGTTGGAGGCATGGGATTTTGAGGGGTTAGGTATATAAGAGCTGGGGAAACTAGGATACTTGGCTCCAGAGGTGAGGTCAACGTTAGGAAACGAATTCGGGGCAAATGATTGGGATGGAGTTGTGGGGATAATTGTTGGAGTTTGATTAAATGAAATCCGTTGGAGTTGGTGTTTTGGCGGAGCAGTGGGGGACGGGTAAAGGTGAGGAATGGAGATTTGTTTTGAAACTCCAGTTATGGTGGAATTTGATGCATCGATGAATGGAGGTTATAAATTAACTTTTTTATCCAAAAATAAAGTTAGAAATAAATTCAAAAATGAAACGCTCTTGTAAAATGATATTTTGTGAGTAAGTACAGCGTACATCCATTAAAATGTTCACTCGATGGTATTGTATTCATCATTAGAATTGATAAGGACAATTGTCTCGGATGAAATTCGTCAAAAGCTCTCGCTCAAAGGAATTGAACGTTCTGCTTTCCGTTTCTATCGTAAAAGGAATCCCCCGCCTTCATCCGTTTGCACTGAAATATGACTGTATTCATCGCCCCAAACTTCTACGAATAAGTCCTATATAGACGAATACGTGCACGTCAATAAATATTCTATTTCACAAGAGACGAACAAAGGCAAGAGTCGCTATTGAAAAACATGCCACTGAAGATGACATCCAAGTAAAATAGATATTATTAAATAAATACTCCGTGCTCGTATACCTTTATTTCGATTCACATCGTTTTTCACATGAACGAGGCGAATTCCTGAATTTTCGTGATTCGACTGCAAAGCCATTGAGTCGGACCTGTCAGCTATAGACCGAACGAAACAAGTCTAAATGTCTCACGTTCCTGAGAGGCGGGCAGATACGTACCTTAATGTTGTTTCTTTATGTCTTGGATGAATTAAAAGTCACGAAAAATGATTTGTAATATGCAAACGTATACTCAACGATGGCCTTGGAGCCAATTCACAAACAGACGCCAAGCTAAAGCCAATGACACGGAGTTGTCCCACAATTTAGCCAAACACAAAACATTCCCTGTTCGTTGTTGTAAATCAATGTACAATGCCGTGAACAAATAGCAGAAACACATCTACATGGGGCAGATGTGGGTGTCGAGAGTCTCTGTCTGAATCTCATTGTCATATTCGAATGACATTGAATGGGAGATGTTACACAAGTGTGTCCTTGGAGGTTCATGAGGATAACAGAACGAAACAGGAACGTTTGTTGTCAAAATTTCTCCTCAAAAGAAATAACCAACCTATCTTTGAGTAGCTCTATTGAATGATTTGTACATGGGAGGTTCCTTACTCTTCTAGTCCCGACAAGGAGCATTGTGCTTAAACGTCATTTCCAACGCAAGACACTGGCGACCATCAAACCAGTGTCGTTGGCATCAATTTATTTCGCGAGTACCCAGCGCTTGCATTAGAGTGGAAATGGATTCCATTTGACATCTAACGCGATTACCACCAAGTACCCGGTTCTTCCTCCTACTCATGCCATTGGTAAAGACATGCTCACCACAACGACAAAACTTTCGCGCAAACTTCTGAAACCGAAAAAATTCCGGCGGGTATTTCAACGGAAATTAACGGTAAGTACATACATTTGTCCCGCATCCACACAAATTCTACTTAGCGTCGTTGGATTGGTAATTCCAGTTGGCGAGGCTAATCAAATTTATCGCCCGTCATCGTCGTCGTTGCTTGCGTGGAGAGCCTTCGTTTCGCGGTGAACTTTTGTTTTACAGGACGATGGGGTCAATGGCTAGGCTAGGTAGTTTGCAAATAGAATTGTGTTTTTCTGGGTGACTTTCTTATTAGTTTTTATTGTCAGCCATGCTCATTTGGGGGGATACGGTGGAATAGAATTTTGGGAGCTACCGTTTGGTTTCCCGGCTAAGTGTTCTTCCAAACACAATTTGTTTACGTTTACTGCGAAGCCCTCCAATTTATTTACTATGATCTGTTTGTTAAGCAATTTTATGGAAGTTTTAGGAAATTAAAACAATTTCGCATGATGAGGAAAGTTTCTTGAATCCGAAACATTTTACAAATTGGTTCGACAGCAACCTAGTTAGTTTAGGCTTTAAAATTGGAAATGGAAAATGGTGTTTAAAAGAAATGGGCCTGAAGTGGCACACCGAACTTACTTGAACAGATTCAAGCGATTATTGTATGGTTAAAAATTAATATCATGTTTGCAAAGGTTAAGGGCTCCGGTCATATTGAAAATAACTGTTTGCCAAAACAGAGCAAAAATGTGATAGGCAAAAGGGTAATAGTATTTACTTCTGTAATTTGTTTGATGATGACAAGGAGATTTAAGATCATGTTTTGGTAATCAATTTGACCGCAAGCTACTTAAAATTATTGTTAAAATGTAGAGGAAGGATAACACCACATTCAGGAAAGTCTGTGTCCCTCCTGACTGCTATGAACTCAAATTCTTAAAAATGGATGATATGCGAACAATCTGTAGAGGTGAAGAAAAGCTTATTTCGTTGGCAACAATGCAAGATCTTTAAAATGTCATAGCCTAAGCTTCAATATATGTGAGTGGTAGGTAGCACGAAGTATTTTCATAAAATACCGAAAGTTTTGAAATTGTGCGGCTTGTTTGAGTGGTAAGTATGTATATCTGAAAAGTATTTATTTATGCATCTAATAAGAGGTGCCATCTTAAATTTCGATGACTCATGGTTTACTCCCATTTTAAACACAAAATTATTATGAATGCCAGGCACATTTCCAAATGTTTTGCTTTGAAAACTCAGAAAAAAAGTGACAGTTTGGTGCGATTTTTTGATTTTGAAATGGTCATTGGGCCATATGTTATCGAACATGATCACGGTATAACCGTTTAATTAAATGGATCGCTGATCACATGGTGTTGACTGATTTTTTTTTATCTAAAATTGAAGCTGTAGACGTGGACGAGGTTTACTGTCAGCCAGATAGCGCAAAATGTAACATAGTTGGTGAAACAATGACTCTGCTCTGGGGAAACTTTTCTGAATGTGTGACTTTGTTCGTGCGAACTTACACCACTAGATTTTACAGCTTTTATATTTTATTGTTAAGCTCAGAGCTCATACTTTAAATCAAGATGACAGCATTTGACACTTTTCATAAAAATTTTGCATTTCCCTAGTGATTATATATGTCACACCTTGTTGAATGAACTTATATATCTGCATAAATTGTTATCATTATATAAAGCTAAGAAAAATAGCCCAAGATATTCCGAATCAACTTTGTTGCGAGTGGTTGCAATACTTGTTCATAAATAAGTCCACAAATTGAGAATTAGACATCTTATCGTCGACCTTTCAAATGGTAAAATACTTTTCAAAAACTTAACAATTCGCTTTCTAAAGTCTGAAGTTAAAGTAAACGGAGACGAACGCCAAACAAAACCTATGATCGCTTCAATAAAGAACGCACTGGTTTCAAAATAACATATAATTTTGGCTGAATTTTTTCCGCAGTTGCGTCATTATCTTACACTAATTCAAACATAGAACTATTCTAAGCAATATGAAGGTTTGAAGCGCTTCAGTTTCTGAGCACATATCTGTACATATATCAAGAACTTAGGTTACAGCTCCTGCCGTTTAGAGTTCCTGACAATAATTAATATTTTTTGTGAAGAAAGCTCTATAGTTGCGTGAAGACTGGGAACTATTGATGGCTGCAATCGTACCCTCTAGGGATCGAGTTAACCTCATTCTAGAACTTCACATCAAAGACGCGGCGGCGTGCGTCGTCATCAGATTTTAGGAAGCGAGCTTCTAGTCACCCAGACCGTATGGCCACTGCAGAGATCTGTCACTTCTGCCAACGAATTTGACCTACGAACCACATCACATCTTCTCTCGACTTCAATAGTGTGTTGCACTCTCACTTTCCTTCCAGAGGAGAACGGAAAGCGTGCAACCCAGTCACGAGATTTAAACTTTTGATCTTCACTAATGAAAAAAAAAGCTGGAGCACGGTGTAGGATCGGGAATATTTTCGATACAACTGAATATCTCAAAGTCATTCCTTTTCCCCAATTACTCCAGCATTTTTAAGCTGAAGTGCTACTGACCAGGGAATCGTGCAAAACACTCAGCAGCAGCCTGTCCCGCCCCATGTTCATATTCACCGCTAACATCCACTGCCATAGTTATCGCAACACCCGCGCAGAGGAAATCCTGAATCATTTTCCCTGAAAATGTCCAACACTGTCATGTCGCAGGTTCTGCACCCTTGGCAAATACATACTCGATGACCTCTCAGAGGCAACTCACCTCTGCAGGTTGAATTTAAATCAACATCCCTCTTCACATCCCTTAGGTTTCACGAGTTTTGTAGCATGTGTAGCAAGTGGTAACTATATCCTGATGCGGATAGTCGGGAATCCGCGTCAACCCACCTACCTAACCTCATTCTACTGTAGAAAATTGCGGCACAGAATTACTCTCGGTAATTGCAGTTGAGTAAGAATTTCTCTCGGAAAACAGAAGGAGATTAACCTTACCCTCTTTTGTAGCGTGGAGGTTTGATTCCTACTAGTTTCTTCCGAGGACATGCATTTTATTTTATTAGATGGCGCTACAGTTCGAGGTGAACCCAGGGCTCAGCCAAACTCCATCTTATGCCGAACTTTTTTCCCTAATCGCCCAAGGGCTCCTCCACCCACTTCTTAGTTCATCGAAGAGAGTCTTTCTTCTCAAGTACCTCTTGAGCCCAATGAAATGACTATTAGTAAAAAATGTTCTGTTTCTGATCTCTGACGGTGCCGTTAACGGTTGTCACTAACGAACTAACGAACTAACGAACTAAAGTCGACGAAATTCTCAACTACATCAAATTTATGGCTGCCAATCATCACCGACTGTTGAGCGGAAGGTCTGTATTTCAAGTCTGCCCATAACCAAGAACAATTCCTATACAGAAAAACTGTGCAACAACATCAGTTGTGAATGGGAGATGGTCAAAAAATGCTGACGAAGGCATAACACTAGCAGTATAAGATCACTTCAAAATGTATACTCTGTATGTGCATTTCCAATATAACAGCTTCATTTCATGGAAAGAAAAATAAATTACTGTGAACTACAACCAAAGCGATATAAATTCAGTCGAATCTCTCGAATCCTATCTAGGACAACCACCTCCGGTAATGAACGAACATATTCGACACAAACCATCTGCACCCCGTCCAGGTTGTGTGACAAACACCATAATCGCCTTCATGAATCCTATAAGGTTCCACTTTTCACAGATGCCAACATAACGAGTGATTTCTTTACTGTTTATTTTCCCAGCTTCAATTTTCACAACTCACGCTTACAAATTATTAAATTTTATTATCACAATCCGTGGTCTATGAAAAATGTTTTTCGCCTACTTCTATCATTTTACGATCGTCATAATTGACCTACTGAGCAAGCAATTCAGGCCAGAGTGATCAAATTTTGCATTAATTTCATGGTATTCAACATCAAGCTACATATCCGTATTCGTAGAGAGTGTACAGAGGAAAATATTGCTGCAGCATCCATTGGTGTCACTGAAGGCCAGTATGGGCCATTCGTCCATTCACAGCAATTGGGACTGTGCTACTCCACTAAGTGGGCAATTTTACGCAAAGTTATTAGTCTAAAGCCTTACAAATTACAGCTCGTATAGAAACTGAAGCCGAATGACCCAGGAGAACTACAAGCCACACTGCCAGTTTCAACTGACCAATTGGGAAAGGAGTTCGGTGAAGAATTTATCTCTTTTTTTGGACCGATGAATTGGACTGTTAGATCATGCGATTTCACGTCTTTAGAATATTTTCTATAGGGATATGTTACATTACTGGTGATAAGCCAGGATCAGTTGCAGCCTTTTTATATGTTATTAGCGAAATACTAGCCAATATAATTAAAAAAGGGGCTTAATTGAACTTTTCGTATGGACCACTTAAAAGTACAAAAGTAGAGGTCAATATTTTTGAGCAATAAGAAAAAAAAAATGGAAAGTATTGGACTATCAACTGTAGGAAAAGGCTTATACACTTTCGTAACTTTTCTGTGCTGTTCTTAACAATTAAAAACCAAGAGCTTAAAAAACAGATATTTTTCGATGTTGCCGAGAATTGCATTCAGATCTACTTTAGCCGCTTATACTTTCTCCAATCACGTCAGTATCATCTGCATATATCGGCAATTATGCAAACTTGAAATAGATCGTGCCTTTTGCATACCCTTATGATATTTTCAAGGATGATTTTGAAGAAACCAAATGACATTCATGGCCCAGCTTGAATCCTTTCTTATCGTCGAAATTTTCGGTCAGTTCTTTACACATTTGAATGGAACAGCGAGATTACTCCATTGTTATCCCGCACACATGGCACTTTATAATTAGTCTTTCTAGGCACTGTTATACGAGGCAAAAAGGTGAAATGTATTGACCTGAAACTCGTATGTCTTCACCAAAAGTTGCCGTTGTGTGAATATTTTGTCTAACAGGAAACCTAACAGACATGCACAACATAGCAGATGTTATAGAAAATGCGTAAGGGATTTGTGTCCCTCAGTTATGCTTAAAAAGGCTTCAGCTTATCTTTTCAAATGAACCTGATTCCACTCCTCATAATTTCGGGAGTTTGTTGTTGGTGACGGCATACCTGACGACGCTTGACAAAATCTCTATTATTTTCTACAGTTTGTGTCAATTCCATCGTGTGTTGAGAGAGCTTAAATAAGAGATGATCATCAAAAGTCCAGTCGATCTCGCACGATCGCAGCTTTTCGGCGTGAAATGCTGATGTTTTTACTCGACTCCGATGATTCCGTGAAATGGCTCCAAAAAGGAACCGATCAATGTCGATGGCTTCAGGGATTGTCTGGTGTTTATCGCAGTATAGTAACGACCCATAATGGATATTTAGAGATCTATTTTCTCATTTCGTTTTCTGATGTCGTAATGTACAGAATTTTTTTTTGCCACTCATTCAAAGATGCCCTCATCACTGCGTTAGATTTTGGTGTCAGAGCTGTGTCATTGAACGTATAAGTTAACACACCAGCATAACGAAGCAAAACACAACGCAGCGAATATCGACGCCAACGAACTCCCGTGACAACGAACTTTGATGACCCAATTCTGCTTCAACCCAAATTCAACATAACGCATCAAGTTTCACCTGCGCAATTAGCCGTGCACTGACTTTGCTGCTGACATTGCAATAAACGCCAACGATGCAAGTATCGCAATTAGGTATAAATTGATTTAAGTTAATTTTAAGCAATCAATTGTAACTCAACCGGGAAAGAATAAAGTTGTTTTTTTTTAAAAAGAAACTATACCAAATAGTTTAACTGGCGCCCGAGCAGGGACCACAGATAGCAAAGTAAAAACCGGTATATAGTCCGCGTCCTTAAGTAGTACCAGTGCTAAATCGGTCCGTGAAATAGTCAAAAGTGTCCTCAAGTAGTTCGACGGCTAATTTCTCGAAAGCTATCTGTGGCCAGTAATTGTGACAATTAGAGAGAAAAAAGTGATTGTGACAATTAGAAAGAGAAAAAAAAGTGATTGTGACAATTAAAAAAGAAAGCGGTCGTGACGATTAGCAAAAAACTAGTGATTGTGAAAATCGCGAGCATAAAACAAAAAAAAACCTTAGAGAAACGAGGCCCCTTAGTAACGCCGGCAGCTAAACACTCGACGGACGACGAAAAGGAGGTAACCACGCAGATTACCAGCCGCTCTAAGGAGATCATGGAATCCTTGATCATTGTAGCGTAAGAATTGTTTTAATTATAAATTATTAACTAAATCTTATAATAAGTATCGAAGAAAGAAATTGTCCGAAAAGAATAAATAATCTGAAAAAAAGTAAATTGGATATTCTAGAAATAATCAATAAAAACACAAACAACCTTTCCTTAAAATTATATTAATAGACATATACATATATACATTTATAAACAACTAATCATGCCGAATGAAAATATAATCAGACCACCCGTACTAAATCCCAACCCCGGTTCTTCTCGTCCTAATACCTCCACTCAAGATACTCCTGTAGTCTCAGCAGAACTAACTTCAATGATATCAACCATTGTGCTTAACGTATTGAATAAGGAAGGCAGGCATGTAATAGAGAACATTCTCAATCCAAATGCAGGGATTGGAGCTGCCGAAGACCAGTATATCAACCCTGAACTTGGAGCGAACTTAACAGATCTCGATAAGATCCCTGATGTTGTTCGATCCCTCCGCGAATTCTCTGGACAACCTGGAGAGTTCAGTTCTTGGAGGAAGAGTGTAGATAGAATCATTCGCTTGTATGAACCTATCAAGGGAACCCCAAAGTATTTTGGAGTGCTTAGTGTCATTAGGAACAAAATTGTAGGGAATGCGGATATCGCACTCGAATCCTACAATACTCCACTCGATTGGGAAGCAATTTCACGATGCCTCACTCTGCATTATGCAGATAAAAGGGATCTAGGAACACTAGAATACCAATTGACGTCCCTAATTCAAGGTAACGACACCATCCAAGGATTTTACCAATCCGTATATTCGCACCTTTCGTTGATACTGAATAAAATCTCTTGCATGGACGTTGGTCCAGAGGCACTCTCTCTGCTAACCAAAACATATCGTGATAAGGCACTTGATACCTTTATAAGAGGATTAAAAGGAGACCTGCCAAGACTCCTCGGAATCCGCGAGCCTATTGATCTTCCGCAAGCCTTATACCTGTGTCTGAAATTAGAAAATCAAAATTTTAGATCAACATACGCTAACAGCAGCCAGGGAATAGGTAGGCGAATGCAGTCATCTGCTCCACCACAAATGCCTCCGCGTAAACAAAACATTCTCCCACATCCTCACACCTCATCAGTTCCTTTTTTTCCACAACTTGCACACCCTCCAAGGCCTATTCCGAATTATTACTCTAATCCTAGAGCACCAATTAACAACATTCCACGACCTCCTCCTATCTCTCCTCGAAATCACCAACCTCATAACCAAGGAAATTTTGCACGTCCATTTCAACCGAGACCTCAATCCAAACCAGAACCTATGGAGACGGAGACGATAAAAACTCAAGCAGTTAACTATGCTAATAGGCCACAAAAAAATTGGCCTCCTGCTTTCAAAAGACCTAGTACAATGTCCCAACAAAATGTGCACCCAAATAAACTCCAACGTAATTATCACCTGGAGTGCTCTTATGACGACTATAACGCCGCTTTACAACGCGAAGACGAGAACTACGATCAAACACTAATAGACTACATAGGTACGGATACGACAGAACGACCAGACACTACTGACGAAATTGAGACTGACATTATGACCGAATTAAGCGACATCCATTTTTTAGATTAGCGAGCTCTTCGCTCCCATACTTCGAATGCAGGACGAAGAGCGGTGACATTCTGAAAATACTAATCGACACAGGCTCAAATAAGAATTACCTCCAAAGTTCACTTGTAAGAAACCCCATAAAAAATGAAAAATCATTTTATGCCAATTCTATTGGTGGTAATATAAAAATTACCCACCACACGTTTGTTAACCTCTTTGGACTAGAAAACAATAAGATCAAATTTTTCCTTATGCCACATTTGAAATCTTTCCATGGTATTTTAGGGAATGATAGCCTCAAAGACCTATCTGCAATAATATACACCAAAGAAAACTACATGACTGTCAAAGGAAATCACAAGATTCGAATTAAGCAGTATATTGCCCAATCAGTTAACGCCATCAACATTAGAACAGACCACATGACGCCAGAACAGAAATCCTCCATAATAAAACTAACGAAAGAATTTCCCAAACTCTTTGATGAGGTAGACGAAAAATTAACTTATACGACGGTAGTCAAAGGAGAAATACGCACAACCTCGGACACCCCCATATATTCCAAATTTTACCCCTATCCTATGTCCTTAAAGCAAGAGGTTGAAAAACAAATCCAAGATATGCTAGCGAACGGCATTATTCGACCTTCCCGCTCACCGTACAATTCACCGGTGTGGATTGTCCCAAAGAAGGCTGATGCCTCTGGAGAAAAAAAGTTCCGACTAGTGATCGACTACCGAAAACTCAATTCAGTAACTATCGCAGACAAGTATCCAATACCCGAAATCAACGAGGTTCTCTCACAATTATGGCAAAGCAGCTGGTTCACTGTGCTCGACCTCAAGAGTGGGTTTCACCAGATTCCTTTAAAGGAATCAGATATAGAAAAAACAGCGTTCTCGGTGAACAACGGGAAATACGAATTCACCAGGCTACCTTTCGGTTTGAAAAATGCTCCATCGATTTTTCAGAGAGCGCTAGACGATATCCTCCGTGAGCATATCGGCAAAATATGCTACGTCTATATAGACGATATTATCATATTTAGTCAGGATGAAAAAACCCACTTGGAAAACATCAGAAAAGTATTCAAAACACTTACATCTGCAAATATGAAGGTCCAGTTGGACAAATGTGAGTTCTACAAACGTGAAGTAGAATTTCTAGGATTCAATGTGTCTGCAGAAGGGATTAAAACAAACCCAGAAAAAGTGCGCGCAATTTCCAATTTCCCGATTCCAAAAACCCTTAAAGACTTGCGATCGTTCCTCGGCCTTTCGGGCTATTATCGGCGTTTTATCAAGGACTACGCCAAGCTTGCTAAACCCCTCACAGCCCTCTTAAGGGGGGAAGATGGACGCGTGTCCAAATCCATTTCCGCAAAAAAACTCATCATTCTCGATGAAAAAGCAATGAAAGCCTTCGAAAAAATAAAAAATTCCCTTACCTCAGAAGAAACATTGTTGGCCTATCCAGACTTTAAAAAGGAATTCATTCTTACAACAGATGCGTCCAATTACGCAATTGGAGCTGTGTTGTCACAAGATGACAAACCGATAATGTTTATTTCCAGAACACTAAGCAAAGCTGAAGAGAATTACGCAGTTAATGAGAAGAAGATGCTCGCCATAATTTGGGCCCTAAATACATTCAGGAACTACCTATATGGAAGAGCAAAAGTCAAAATATTTACTGACCATCAACCACTGACGTATGCGCTCAGCAACAAGAATACAAACTCAAAGATGAAACGCTGGAAAGCCATCCTGGAGGAGTACAATTATGAGCTCCAGTATAAACCAGGAAGGGCTAACGTTGTAGCTGACGCTCTCTCCAGACCACCTCAAGATTCTTTCATTAACTCTATGACTGCCTCTATCCACAGCGACGAAAGTTCGTCGCATAACCTTATTCCCTCTGTTGAAATTCCGATAAATGTTTACAAAAACCAAATCCTCTTACTCAAAGGAAATGAAACCCCTAACCAGCTCGAACATCCTTTCCCTTCCTTTCGCAGAATTATCATAACACAACCCCATTACACTAGGGAAAATCTTCTTTCTATTTTCAAAAGATTTCTTATACCATCAGTAATAAACGGACTATTGGCTGATGAAGAAACAATGGGTGAAATACAAAACATATACGCTTCATACTTTACCGCTTACAAAATACGTCATACACAGACTAGGGTACAAGACTTAACAGACGAAACAAAACAAGAAGAACAAATATTGAGAACTCATCAAAGAGCACATCGAAGCCCTAAAGAAAATAAAGCTCAACTGCTCCTAAAATACTACTTTCCTCAAATGAACGCCAAGATTAATAGAATTGTCAAACAATGTCGTGTTTGCAAGGAAAACAAGTACGAAAGACATCCGAATAAACCACAACTTAAAGCAACACCCATCCCCAATTACCCCGGACACATTGTCCATTTCGACATATACTCAACTGAAAAACAACTTGTGTTAACCGCTCTTGACAAATTTTCCAAGTATGCCCAGGTAAAAGTTCTTAAATCACGTTCCATAGAAGATATAAAAGACCCTCTTAAAGAACTACTATTTTCATTTGGAGTCCCAGAGATGATAGTAATAGATAACGAAAAATCTTTGAATTCCGCCTCAATTACTTTCATGATAGAAGACCAGTTAGGAAGTAAAATCTTCAAAACACCACCTTACACTAGCACAGTTAATGGTCAGGTGGAACGCTTCCACTCAACTTTGACTGAGATAATGAGATGTCTAAAAACCAATAGCTCCCATAATTCCTTCGAAGACCTTCTCTTAAGATCCGTGTATGAATATAATTGTTCAGTGCATTCCACTACAGGACAAAGACCAATAGACACATTCTTTGGAAGAAATATTAACGTCATTCCAGAACAATTCGAAAAAGCCAGACAAGAAAACATTATTAAACTTAGGAAGAAACAAGAAATAGACCTTAGAAACCACAATAAAAATAGGCAACCGATCAAAGTCTATCAGCCAGGAGACACTATATATGTAAAGATCAATAAGAGAATAGGTTCTAAACTTTCCCCTAGGTTCAAAACAGAAGTAGTAAAGGAAGATAAAGCAACCACAGTCGTAACCGAGACTGGAAAGGTCGTCCACAAGAGCAATATTCGTAATTGATTATCTCTTTTACAGATTCTTGGTCGTCATCGCTAATGCAAACGTTAAAATACTCGAATTTACTGACTCCCAAATAGTAGCCCTAGCAGATGGTGAAGCAAAAATCCATAATGGAAACCTGAAACTTATTCATGTTATCGAAACCGACCAATACCAACATTTCGCTTCTGAGACATCCTCCCTAATCCAATCCAGTATCCCAAAAACAAATCCACTTCATGAACTACTTAATCATGAGGTAACACAAATACAAACAATGATTAATAACATAAAAATAAAGCATGAATCTAAAAGATCACTCAATTTCATTGGTTCAGCATGGAAATGGCTCGCTGGCAGCCCTGACCATGATGACCTCATACTTATAGAAAATAAAATGAACGGCATGATAGAAAATAACAATAATCAATATATAATTAATAAAGAATATATGAAACAAATTAATGAAATAACAAACACAACAAATGTATTAATGAATTATATAAAGAAAGATAAAATGTTCGAGAAAGAACTTTCCTTGTGTTTACAATATAAGTTAAAACTAATAAAAGAAGAGCTAACAAATGTTATCCAATCTTTAGAATTAGCTAGAAATAATATAATAAATTCAAATATCCTATCAAAAGCAGAAATTATCTTAGCTTTAAACCAATTAAATGTTAACCATTTCCCATACGTAAATATAGAACAAGCCTTGCAATTCTCTGATGTAAAAATAGCATACAATTCACTAAGGTTGCTCTATATTGTATCTGTACCTAGAACAACTGATATCATTTATGAAAAACTTATCGTTAAGTCAGTAAGAAAGAAAAACAATCTAATAAATAAAATTATATACGAAAATATACTAAGGAAAAATAAACAATATTTTGGAATCTTAAGAAATTGTAAAAAAATTGATCAATTAACACTTTGTAAGCAAACCGATGTAATAGATATAACTAATGATAAGTGCATAACTAAATTGTTAGAAAGTAAGAATGCGTCTTGCACCGTAACCAACGACCACCACATACCACGATTGGAGGAACTCGCACCTGGTGTCATCTTTTTGAACAATTTCAACGGCTGCATAAACTTTAATAATACTAGACACGAGGTTAATGGAACATTCCTTGTTAAATTTGAGAACTCTTCAATAACCATTGATAACCAAAAATTCATATCCCGTGAAACAGTTAACCAACATGTTTTACCTCCCTTTCTTCGCATACCCACTAAAGACGAAGGAATAGAAGAAGTCTTGTCACTCGAATGGATGAAAGAACTTCACATTAACAATACCAGACAAATAAATTTCATTCAAATGGAAAAACGAATTCATCAGTCTATAAATTATATCTTATTCGGAGCAGTTTTTCTCATCTTTATAACGTTCAAAATCCTCGACCATGTAAAGAGACGAAAGGCACACAGCATCGCCACAAAGCCCACGCTCATCAGCATAGAAGCAGGAAGTATTCCGATGTCCAATAAGATACCTGTACAAACACCAACACCATTCGGTTCCCAAAACATTTACAACATTCCATATTTCTGACAATAACTTATGTGAGGACACATCAATTTAAAGGGGGAAGAGTTAACACACCAGCATAACGAAGCAAAACACAACGCAGCGAATATCGACGCCAACGAACTCCCGTGACAACGAACTTTGATGACCCAATTCTGCTTCAACCCAAATTCAACATAACGCATCAAGTTTCACCTGCGCAATTAGCCGTGCACTGACTTTGCTGCTGACATTGCAATAAACGCCAACGATGCAAGTATCGCAATTAGGTATAAATTGATTTAAGTTAATTTTAAGCAATCAATTGTAACTCAACCGGGAAAGAATAAAGTTGTTTTTTTTTAAAAAGAAACTATACCAAATAGTTTAACTTATATTCTAGCAACGGACTTACCTCTTTCTTGCCCCCAAAAACTTTACAAAGATACCTCCCCGATATACTGCATCCAGAAATCACATTAGGTAAGCGAGAGTTCTAGTCCGTGGACAAAGCCTTAATTTTAGTGCATTGATGCATCTTTATTTCCGCCGTTTGCACTTAGATAAAAGGGAAAGGCAAACAGTTTTAAAGTCACATCCCTACCTTCGTCCCCTTATGTCAGAGAAATAACACGAAACCGAATTCAGTATGCAGAGCAGAGCAGCACAGAGTCAAGGACGAACCCAAGATTGTCTGGCATTCATGTCACAAAATTGCCCCAGTCATAAACCACCCGGATACCATCAGTGATTTCCTTTTATCGCCGTAAACTGGCTTATCTCCCTCCATATCTCGACTCTTTGCACGACTGTCTATGTGGCGATGTAAAATGTTTTTAATCACTTGTCATCGCTTTTATTTGTGTTGTAAAATGTCAACATAAATCACATTCCTTTGTTCCCATAAAGTCGATGGAATATCCATCCGAATAAGTGACGAACTGCGTGGCTTGGTTTAAAACATGTGTCTTTTCACGTTCAGATTGGTGTCACTTCGATAGCTTGCTTAAAACAAAAGAGTACTTGAGAGTGGAAAGAAAAAATCTCATTGTTGTCAGATCCGACGTACGAGTATATACACATATGTATGTGGGAAGTTGGAATTCCAAAGCACTTCTGTAACCACACAACCTTGTGGAGTTTGTTTCAATGTCATCTGCAGAAGAGCTCGGTGAATTTGTAATCAATTTTAATTAAGCAAACACTACGTGAACTCGGTTCCTTGCAAGTAGGAAAACAATTTGTATTTACTGCGTCCGGACGTCTGTGTGAGTACGAGATAGAGGAAAACTCGGTCAAGAGATGGCAAACCAAGTTCCGGGTATAAAAATCACAGAATGTGTAGCCAGCACACTCTGCGCTGCAATCTGTTAGCTCAAAGGAGCAAGGTCTGCAGTGGCTAGGCGAGGATACGAGTATAATGTTAGAGTTGGTTTTGCACTTGTATCTTTGTTCAACTGAGAACGTGCGGTCATCCCTAAGCACTATGTGGATTATCTTCTTTACGTGAATAATAAATCTTTAATATTCGGACTCTGATTAGGAGTATTCAATTAATCGCGATTAGTGATCGCAAACTATCATTGGGTTTATGGTGTAATCGTCACGGGAGTTACGAGGTGCTTTTGCAAAACACAAATAGTGTAATCATGTTTGGTAGTACTATTTCCAATTTTAATGATTTTTTCGTGGGACTTGAGCGAAACCATAAAATATATTTTTATGTTGGTTACGTGTTCAGTGTTGACTGCAGGCTACATGTCTTACGTTAGAAACGTGGGCTACCCATTCTTTGAAGGGAAACTTTTGCGCAAGACTTTCTTTATTTACATTAAATATTCGTGATGGAAGTAGGGAACTACTTGACCTAAATGTAAGGACTTCGAAATTACTCTTTTTCTTAAGCAACCGTGTTCATGGAATTTTCAAGATGTGTTTATTAGTCCGTCAAGTTGTGTCAATAGCCGCACCTTCCTAGCTAATTTATTTATATTTATTGGAATCCTATTTAAACATTAGCTTTACACTCCCTCTAAGGATTTCTTGTAGCATCATGTTTGCCAGCAGCAAGCGAAATGGAAGAGTGGAACTCACAGAAAAGTGGCCAAGCTATTCTAACATCAATAACACCAGCGTTATGGCTGTATGAACTTCAATTATTCAAAATAAAAACTAAGCATGTAATGCAGGGAATCACATCCTAAAGGTACTCGAAAGATGGTATCAGCAGTAGATCGCCAAAGAAGACCGCGTTTTATGTGGACACGACCAGCAAATGAACAAAACAGAGAGTCATTCATTTTTATTTTTCATCAAAATTTACTTGGTTTTCTTCGAAATAGAAGACATTTCGGCGACGAAAAATTCAGTCACAATTTCGATCTTTTTCGGCCGATACCTCACCCTCATATGTTTCATAAAATTTTCAAATTTTTCTTTAAAGTGGCTGATCTCATTTTTCTGGGAGATTTTTGTCTTAATATATTATAGGGAGAACTTATGCAAAGGCTTTCCTGTCTGCCTGTCATATATCAAACCAAACTTGCCGAGTAGCTATGAGTCTGAAACTTGGCTGTGTAATAAGTACATGATTCTAGGGTTTTAGGACCCTAGCTACTGTGGTTCCTGAGATCCAGGTAAAAGTTTGCAAAATTCAAGATAGGACATCTAGAATTGTAGCTTGGCTTCTAGCTAGCTGATCCCATCTTACTTCTAACGAAAATGCTTTGAATGATTTCTGCTCCTTCATATCTGAGGGCCTATAAGCACTGTGAAATGTTGATATCACAAAGGCAATCGATGTGGTTGATGATACTATCCTCTCGGATAGAATGTTCAAAATTGGTTTTAGAAAATTTATGTTTAAGTGTCTTAAGAGTTATTTAGGTAAAAGAACTTCAAACATGAACGTTTTTGAGTCTTTCAGTAACTCAGTAAATATAATTTTAAGTGTACCTCAGTGTTCAGACATCGAACCTATTCTTTTTCTTATTTATATCAACTCTATTTTAAATCAAAACATGAAAGGTAAGCTTCTGCTGACGATTATTGCTAATATCAAATATGTGTAAAGTTTTTTTTCAATTGGCGCGGTTAGGTAGTGACTACCTTGGACGGACATGTTGTCTTGGTGACATATGCCAAATCTCTCAAAGCCTCAGCTTTCTCGCGCATCTTTTTTTGTCACGTTATCCTCCGTGGTAGCCGTTTTCGGGGCACCTGGACGTGGCTCATCAGAAACCGACGTGCGACCACGTTGAAACTCGTTAAACCAATTTTTGATAGTCGCCATCGAAGGAGAAGAGTCACCGTACACAGCATCCAAACGCTCTTTGATTTCGCTGCGCGATTTCCCTTCCAAAAACAAGAATCGAATCACCGATCGATATTGCTCTTTTTCCATTTTTCTAAAATCCGCGGACACTCCCGCTTCCACACGCGGTCAAAACAAAACTACGAGTCCGATCCGGCTGAAAACAGTAGCCGTCTGCTAGAATGTAGTACACGATAGTAAGTTCCTCTTGCGATACTGGCGCCATCTGGCGGTGAGGCTAAGTACTTATCGGACCACCCTCGTATGGCTGTTTATTTTAAGTTCTTGGTTCAGTTGGATCTTATACGGAAACAGACTCGAGTCCCTATGCAAAATTGGCCAAGTTGTTGCAGAAAGGAACGGGAAGAAATTGACAGACTCTGGTATTTTCAAATACGGGTGATAGCTATGTTATTGGTACATCTTCTGTTTTGATGACACGTGTGTTAGTTGAACCATTTTCTAACCGGTTCACTCGGCCACAGAAACTAGGTATGATGATTTTAACGAAGATAAAAAACACGTAATACACGCAACGCCAGTTGAACGGAGGACGATTTTTGAATATTGTTATAAAATGAAGTGCTCCAACGTGCTTGAAGCTGTTGAATGCCGTGAATGACGATCCAGATGTGTTGATAAGAGTCGCCACTGGTGACGATGATGTCGATGCCACTGGTGACGATGGAAGCGACCAGAAAGCCAGGACCGAAAAAACCACGCCCAGTTCGGTCAAATGTGAAAATTTCGCTCATAGTTTTTTTTTTTTTTCGATTACAGTGGGTTCATCATGAATTCTTGCTTTAAGTTCGTACGTTTAATAAGGAATATTGCCCTGAAGTTAAACGCCGTTTGCGTGAAGCAATATAACATAGAAAACATCCGAAAACAACAGTTGCCACTTTAGCTACACGGCCGCTGTAAACAAACAAACTTTGAGCATTCCTATTGATGAAACCTTTAGTGACAGTAAACGCCCAACAATGGCGTGAACTTATAATGAAACATCTTTTTTTTTTTTTTTTTAATTATTTACATATTTATTTCGTTCTTAAGTTACAATGGCTATCGCACAATTTAAAATAATAGTTCAGAGATATAGTTTATTTAGGAAACTTTTCTACTAAAATGACACATTATTAAACAATGATAGGAAAAGATAACAAAAACCGAAAAATGGCGAAATAACGAAAAAAAAACCCAAATTAGAAAAGAAAAAAAATAAAAAACAAAAAATAATAGTAATAATAATAATAAATAAATAAATAAATAAATAGATAAATAAATAAATAATAAAAACAAATAAATAATGAATAATAAATAAATAATAAATCTTCTTCTTCTTCTTTTCCTCTTTCCGGCGTTGTTATGGTCAGAAGTGTAGGACCATAACCTTCCCACTTAACTGCATTCCTACTGGTCCGCTTGTGGGGTCTGCCGGTTTGACCTCAGAAAGTAGCGGCAGGCTTCCCGGTTTGGGATTACTTGATCGCTGAGGCCAATCAAATGCTGGTGTTTTTTTGCATTTGTTTGCACCAATTGTTTTTCGGCCTGCCTTTTTTGCGTGTTGAAATTGGAATGTTGATTGATAACGCCTTTTGGACGGGGTTCAAAGGATCTCTCCTTTGAACATGGCAATACCAACTGAGTCGGTCGCGCTCTATATTTCTTGTGATGGTTTCTTTTACGAGGAGGCTTCCTCGGATCTTTGAATTTCTAATTCTGTCACGCTTTGTTACTCCCGCTGTCATGCGAAGCATCTTCATCTCAGTTGCCGTTAATTTGCTCTCATACTTTTTGTGCATTGTCCAGCATTGTGAACCGTATGTGAGCGCCGGACGTACAACTGAAGTGTAGAGCCTTCCTTTCAGCTTAGGGGGCATTTTTCGATCACAGACGATGGCGGAGTTTTCCCGCCACTTCATCCACCCTACGCTTACGCGATGTTTGATGTCGTCATCACAAGTTGCTTCTCTATTAATCATAGATCCCAGATATTTAAACTTTTCACACTTGGGAAGCACTCTTCCATTCAAGTAAATGTCTGGAATAGGCTGATGAGGGTCAGAGAACGGGCAACACAGATACTCTGTCTTCTTTGAACTAATACGATACCCGTGTCCCTCAAAAATGTCCACCCACACATCAAGTGCTCGTTGTAGGGACGCCTGATCATCACTTATAATGGCCCCATCGTCGGCAAAGAATAGCTGGTGCACATTGGGGTCCGTCACTTTTCCTTCAAGCAAGCAATCAAGGACTGCTATAAAAAGCAGTGGGCTGAGGACGCTCCCTTGGTGTACACCGACTTTGATTGCGAACTCTTCGGTGACTCCTGCGGTGCATCTTACTCTTGTCGTTGCTCTCTCGTACATGTATATAATCACTCGCACGTAGGTTTCTGGAACTCCTTTTTGTCTTAGCGCTACCCATAAAAGATCTCTTGGTTGCCGGTCAAAGGCTTTCTCGAAATCAACCAACACCATATGCAAGTCCTTTGAAGAATCACGATGCTTTTCCATCATGTTCCTTATACTTTGGATTGCATCTGTTGTTGATTTACCCGAGACAAACCCGCACTGGTCATCAGATAGTCGTATTATTTTCCTCAGTCGGCTATCTAATACCCGTTCAACGATCTTCATGGTGTGCGACATCAGCTTGACAGAACGGTAGTTATCACAATTTCGCGTATCACCCTTTCCTTTGTGCAAAGGAAGATGATAGCTTTCCCTCCATTGATTAGGCATAGTGTCGCCTCTCATAAGTTTGGAGATAAGAACCATGAGCCATCTAGACCCGATGTCTCCCATCTTTTTCCAGAACTCAGAGGGTATCCCGTCCGGCCCAACAGCTTTTCTTTTCTTGGAGTTTTTAACCGCGTACCGAACTTCTTCGACTGTGATGTCGGATATTTCGGCATGATTCGGGGCAGCTCTTGGAAAGTACACTCGGGGAAACTTTTCGTTGAGAAGTTCCTCGCAATACTGTCGCCATCTGTGGAGAATTTTTTCGTCTTCCACAAGGAGTTGGCCTTCAGCATGGTTAATAAACTTTGGGAAACGAATCTCCTGAGCATTTCTTCTTCTCTGGGCGGCTATCTTAAAGATATTTGCTCCTTTGTTCAAATTGCTTTGTCGATATTTCTTCCAACTCCTGATAGAGGCCTTCCATGCTTTTCGCTTTGAATTCGGCGCATTTTTTCTTCGCGATACCTTTGCAACATCTATATACCTTTTCACGGCGAGCTTTTTCCTCTCTATTCCTTCTCTAGAAGAGAACTTTGACCAAGCTTGGAAAGCCATTTTCTTTTCGTGTATCACTGCTTTGGCTTCGTCTGTCCACCACCAGGTTTCTTTTGCGTGTTGGCAGGGGCCTTTAGATGTTCCGAGCAGTGATTTGGCTTTCTCCAGGCCAGATTGTTGTAGGGAATCCCACATGTCTTGTGCTCTGCACTCCTCATTACCGACCTCATCGATAATGGAAAAGAGGTAGTTTTCCATGATGGTAATAAAAGCTTCGCCTTTTCCTTTATCCAGCTTATACCACTTGATTCTCTCAGACACCTTCGTTTGCTGCTTTGACTTCTTTCTCGCATCCATAAAAAAATCAGTCAGGAAGAGACGGTGTTGAGGAGCGATCGCGTCTCCCAGGATCACTTTGCAATCTTTAGTTCGTGGCTTCATGAAACTGGATACCAAATGGTAGTCTATTTGAGTTTCATTTCCGCCGCTGCTATAAGTGATCAGGTGCCGGCTTTGTTTGACGAACATGGTATTTAGCACTATAAGACCGTACGACTTGCACATGTTTAGTATATCTTCACCTGAAGAGTTCCTAGTGCCGTATCCCAGCCCTCCGTGGTAGCCTTCATAGTCTTCGCTTGTCTTCCCGACATGTCCGTTTAAATCTCCCCCAACAAACAAAAGCTCTTCCTTTGGGATGATTTTGACAAGGTTGTGGAAATCTAGCCAGAATGCATCTTTTTCTTTTTGTTCGCATCCTACTTGAGGGGCATATGCGCTTACGATGTTCCACACCTCACCATGCATCACCAATTTGAGAGCCATCAAACGGTCACTGGACTTTGAAATGGTTAAGACGTTGCCAAGTAACTCTGCCGCAAGGATGATGGCGATTCCGTTTTTTCCTTGTTCCAATCCATAGTAAAACATCTTGTAGGCTTTTGTTTTAACGTCCAAGAAACGTGCCCGATTACCGGTGTTTCGCCATTTCGTCTCTTGTACGCACAGGATGTCTACTCGCCTTCTAACCATAATTTCTTCAAGCTCATAGCTGCGCCCACTCATGCTTCCAAAGTTCCAACTCGCGACTCTTAAATGTGGCTTAGGCCGTTGCATTACTTTGCTATCCCCCGGAAATCCTATAGCTCTGACCCGAGCATTGCTGCTCGTCCCACGATCACGACCATTAGTAGTGCCTGGCGGGGTAGTGCTTTTCCTTTTAGCGTTCTTTTCCATAATGCTACGGTTTGACCGTTTTCTTTCTTCCCTTCCTTTTTGACACGGGCATGCTCCAGATTTTTTATTTTTTTTTTATTGATCTTACTCTTACAACACCGGTGATCTCCAGTCGTGTCAACCCACTGATTTGCATGCACACTTGTGGGGCAGTTTAATGGTGGTATATGTGTCCCTAGGCTCACCTTGGTGTTTTCTAAATTGCCTAGATGTGATTTTTGTTTACCTTTGTTTAGTCGCCTTTTACGACAAGCGATAGGTATCGCTGCAGGGATATTCTTAACCCGTCCCTGCACGAGGCGCAGTAATAAATAATAATAAATAAATAATAAATAATAAATAAATAAATAATTGTTATAAATAGATGGATAAATAAATAAATATAAGTAAATACAAAATAATGAATAATTAGTGAAAACATAAGTAAATATATTGCAAGAGTAACTAAATCATGTGTAATGGTTTCGATTTAATTCATTTATTAGGAGGTTTTCAGAGAAGTCGTATCTAGCTCTAAATGATTCGCATAATTTTTAAATTGTGTTGCTGACCAATTCAACATTTGCTCTGCTATGTAAATCCAAAGTGGAATAGAACCACGGTAGATTAAGCATTAACTTCAATACCTTATTTTGGAATATTTGTAGTTTGGCTATATGGCATTTAGCACAATTATTCCAAACTTGACATCCATACAAAAGAATTGCTTGAAATATTGTTTTATAAATGATTATTTTATTTGCATTTGAGAGTAGTGATTTTCTAATGATAAAGGGATACAGTATTTTAGTTGCAAGATTAATTTTTTTTAGGGTTTTAGTGTGATGTTCATTAAAAGTTAGTTTTGGGTCTAAATGTATACCAAGATACCTGACTGATGGTTGCCATGGTATGACGTTACCTAAAATATTTAGTTGGTTCGCCGGTAAGAAGCAAGACTTTCTTTTTCTTGTAAAAAAGTTAGATTGAATTTTATCGGCATTTAATTTTATTTTCCATTTAGAATAATATTCTCCTAATAAGACTGCTGCATTTCTTAAGTTCGATTCAACAACGGAACCGAACTCATGAGAAGATATTATTGCTGTGTCGTCTGCATATATTGCAATATCACAGAAATGTAGTTTTGGAATATCGGACGTATATAAATTATACAAAATTGGGCCGAGAACGGAACCCTGTGGTACTCCAGAATTAAAATTAATGAGACTGGAAACATGGTTATTGACAAATACCCTGAAACAGCGATTAGACACAAAGCTTTAATTAAGAATTATCATTTTATATATAAGGCCGTCATTCCATACTGAGTCGAAGGCTTTTTCAATGCCTAGTAATAGCATGCCTGTAGATTTTCCAATGGCACGATTATTTTTAATAAATATTCTTTATATTGTCTAATCCATTCGTTTTATGAAGATTGAGGTTCTTAACAAAAAAGATAATATCACTCTCTGTGATGAATTCATTTGGTGGAGTAAAATGACTAGAGAGATTAAAGCTGGTTAAAGTATTTTCCACAATAGAATTTGTGTAAGTATTCCCTAAATGCTGGGACACAGTATAATTTTTGGCAAAATTTTCCGCGAATGCATTTACCTTTTCCTTGTCTGTGCGATATACAACTGGGCCATTTTTGAGACAAGGAACTTGTTTGTGTTTGTTTTTAATAATTTTAACAATATTCCAGAAGGCCTTTGAACCCTTATCTAGGGAATGTAATTTGGAGTTCCACTTATTGTTGCGGAATTCTTGAATTCTAAATTGAATAGTCTTATTAAACTGTTTGACTAAGAAACCTATATGTGGTAGCTGATATCTTTGCCAATTCCTTCGATGCATGTTTCTTACTTTTATCAGTTCGAGTATATCAGCAGGAAGTTTTAAATAACAATTTTGTTTTCTAACTTTAGGTATATTGTTATTTGCGGAGTTAAGAACAGATTCCGAAAAATGCTGAATAGCCAAATCAACATCTTCATTGCTGTTTATTGAGTCAAGATTCAAAGTATTATCTCTAAATCGTCTTTTCAGATCGTTTCGATAATTTGCCCAGTTGGCTCTTTTCAAATCCAATCGATATTGCACATTTTCACGACCCGACCGACGAATCTTACATATAACAGGGTTGTGGTCTGAGCTTAACTCATTAACAGCGACAGGTTGAGACATTAGACTAGAAACGTTTGTTACAAAGAAATCGAGAACAGATGGATTGCCAACATAACTAGCGGGAACATATGACGGACACAGCGGAGACATAATAGTTACGGGTAACATTACGCATATGTCGGACAAGACATTCCCCAAGTATTTGCTCTATCACATCCCCAATCCCTATGTCTAGAGTTTAGGTCACCTCCTATAATGAATGCACCACTCGTGGATAAAAGTTTTCTTAAATCATTTTTAAAAGCAATTCTTTTGCGTTGACGTGCCAGGCTTGCTATTCTACCCGGGAAGTACACACAAAAGATTTTAATTTTTCTTTGATTAGATAAAGTTAGTTCGATTCCTACATTTTCAATGAATTTAGTCTGAATGCAAGGCAAAACTTATAATATATAATTTCTAAATTTAACCATGTTTCAGTTACCAATGCAATATCTTTATTGTTATTAATTAAGAAATGTATAAATTCAGCATGTTTATTCCTAATACCTCTGGCATTCCATGTTAAAATTTTGATATCGTTATTTCTTAAATTACTTGACATTGTTATACAAGAACTTAGTCGCTAATTGTGCGATAGCATTAAATTGATCATATTTCGTTTTGCACGAACCCAGTTTGGTCAGAAATGGTTGGATTGTTTTTAATTTTTCTTGCTGGACGTGTTGGCAGAGATGGAAACTCGCTAATGATGAAATGGAAATGTTAACATTTCTTCTGTTGTTGTTGGTGTTGTAATTAATGTTACGTTGCGAAACTCGAGAATTGGCGGAGATTATTTTTTGTCTCAAATCAACATATTTGTTCCTGCTTGCACACGAAATGTCAGTTGACTTATGATAGCCGTGGCAGTTAGCGCACTTATATATGTATGTTTGAATTAGGGCAATCGGCAGTATTATGATGACCAGCACAGTGCGAGCAGTACGTTTTTACGTGGCAATTTTTTTCGCCATGTCCAAACATTTGGCAGTTACGGCATTGTGTTATGCGGTTTTTTTGCTGCCGGTAAAAGTTCCACTTAATTTGTGTATGCAAAACGGATCGATAATTTTTTTTAAGATCGTTTAGTTTAAGTGATCCGTTTTCAATAAACGCTATATAGAACGTTTCGCAATACTTTTCATAGTTCTTTGAAACTTTTTTAATGTCTTTACATTTAATTCCACGCCTTAGCACTTCATTTTTTAGTAAGGTAGTATCACAATCACCGAGACCGAACAACACTACTTTAAACGCTTTCTCACCTCTTGAGTCATGGGTGAAGTATTGGCAGTTTTCAGATTTTAATTTATCTAGAACCGATTTATAGGATTCAATGGATTCACACATGATTTTGATGCCGAGGGATATTTGATCGAGCGGAGCGTAGCGGAGCGAGAGCAATCACCCACTTTTTGGCCTAGCGCGTGCATGTACGGGGAATATAGTGGTCTGAAAACGATTTCGGACTAATCTTGTACGCACTAAATGTAGATATCGGCTATAACCACACATGTGTGCAGCATGTCATTCGATAGATCTAGGTCTGTAGATGAGCCATAAATTATCAAATGAAATTGTTTGATTGAAAAATATTGAGAAATAACGAAGTAAAGTTTAGAAAAGTGCCATGCGGAGCGAGAGCAAGGTTGATAAAACAACAAATTTGCTCGCTCGATCAAAAATTTTCAGTAGCGGAGTTAAGCCCGCGCATACTGATCTGCCTAGTAATTTAATAGAGTAGTCGGACACATCAATATGTTTCATTAAATAATGTACAAACTCGGGAGTTTTTTGAAGGAGCTTTATAGGGGGAACCGCAATTTTTTTTGTTTTTTTTTGTGGCAACACTAGGTCGTCCATTGTACTTTCATTGTCACTATCCGGCAGACATTGCAGGGGGCTCCAGTAGTTGGAGTTGGGACTTTTTTTTGATGACGAAGCCATTACCGGAATAGGTTTATGTTTTTTATCCAAGGACAGTGAGCTGTCCCCGGAACTTGGGGATCGCGCGCATTTATTAATTTTGAACGTTATTTGTACGGGAAAAGTGAGATGCGGAAAGCGATAGGAAAAAACCGTCCACACAGTATCACTACCACTCACACACTGATGATGAAACATCTTGTTTGTAGCCGATAAGTACCTTTCACATAGATAAAAAATTAACTATAATTCAATCAATATTAGTTTCAGTCCAATTGATTGCTGCGATTATGTTCTGCCTGCAAGTTTATTAAGCAAAGCCTAAATCAACTTTTTTACATATAGCAATGAAAAACCTCCTTAAAACGCTTGTCATTATTCTTATATGAGCTGACAATTCCAAATTTTACGAACTCCAGGAATTTCACACTTTTGCTCTAAATTAAACTCTTAAAGCGTCTTAAAGGCACTACCAAATGCTTCCAAGTCTATTAGAGCTTTCGCTCGAAACATTTCCTCCAGCAACATAAGAGAAATTGTTTGCAACATTAACTTTGTCCTAGGCTCCCTGTCCATCGCAGCGCAAGAGCCGAAACATAAATATCAAATAATTCACTGCTAAACGGATTGAAATGAATTACCTCCTGAAATCATATCCATCTCGTGCAGTCAATGTTTTCGGGAAGTAGCCGAATTGAAAGTAAAGTAAAAAGGGCTTTCGTCGAACGATTTAAACTCTCAAGGAAAATTGATGTAATAAATTCAAATTAATTCATAAAATTCGCCGACGGAATACGAGCATCCGTCATTATTACGCTCATTAAGGCAAATAAGACAAATTGAAAAGTTACCAACATTTTAATGAGAAGCTCCCGCGGTTGGACGTGGTCTGTTTGAAATGCCCCACGGCATTCGCCCAAACAGTAACCGCAAGGCAGCAATGCTGTTCGCGACATGGACACAATTTATTGCCATAATTTAGTTCAAGTGTTTCATGTTGGTCCAGTGCCAGGAAGAAGTCTTTAAAGGAGTCCTTGATGGGAAAACAGTCGTCCCTGGTGATTTAATGAGCTTGCAAAAGAGCTCACGTCATATTGATGTCATATCGATTCGAAGAAGTAACAAAACAAATGTGATTTTTATTGGTGTCCTTGTGCAGTCTCTAGGCACACACGTGGCACGCCAATACACAATGTAAATTGAATTTCCCTTCACTCATAGACGAAAGAAGTCGCTTATCAAGATTTAATTTCCTCGAACACATTCAATTGAGCATTCTCGATAGTGTGCATCCAGCCGAGAAAAAGCTAACTGCCCCGAAAGGACAAGATGTCACCGCCCAGGTTGAATGGTGTTTTATTGAAGTTGTCGCATTGACCCGAATCGGTCAAATAGGACATGTTGCTATGAGCTTGTACATTGTTCAAATAACGCGATGATGACCCATTTGTTAAGTTATACGGCGCACTCCAGCCTGATTTCCAGGAACCACCTCGGGCCAAAGACTACGTCCCCTTGAAAAGAGGACAAGCAAAATGTATATACATATGATAGAAATATATTTTCAGACGGTGGAGCTGACAGAGATTAATGTTGGTCCGTTCAATGGGAACATATTGAAGTGCCAGTGGGCGGGTGGCAAATCAACTTTAATAAAGATTTATTGTCAACCATGTTGCGCTGTGATCACTCGAATTGAAAACTCAAAGACCAGAGAACTAATATATTTTACGACAATTTCCTTTTTTTTACTCACATGGCCTTGCTGTTGGCTCCTCCACTTTTTCGCTTGGTTTAACTTCAATTGCAGTTCGAGCGCTGGCTCATTCGTATCGTGGTCTGGACCTAGGTGCAGTAGTGGATAAGTGCCAATTTACACAATTCGACAATCAATTTGTAGCAAATTGGCGAATGTATGTAAGTGGCGTGTCATGTCCACGTTTTGAACTCTCCATCGGGAATTTGAGAGATATAAAATCGAGTGTCCTTCTGCAGGACGCCACTTGGCAGTGATTGAAGTTGCGTCTCCGTCCCATGTGGGTAGAACACAAGTCGCAAATGAACGATAAAAACCAAAGTACGTCAATCACAATTACTCATACTAAAGCATCTGTCGGACGGGAATCCTTAAACATCATGTCCTTGTTCGTTTTTCCGTCCTTCATTCCATTTGAAACAAAATTAATTTGTTTCAAGAGTCTCCTTTCGTTATTTTTCTTTTTACATCATGTCATGTAATTTTCATAAATATGGCAAGAAATTTCACTTCAAAAGGACCTTTCTTGATCATCTTGAGAATGTTTAATATTAGTTAATTCCATCGCGGAAGCTTACGCGCTAAGACGTTCGCTGACGAGCAAGTGAGTAATTCTTGGCTAAGGAGACGAAACCATTGGTGAAATCGAGATACGAGGCGAATTACCATAATCCACGGAATTAGTATTGTTCTTGAAGGACAATCTATTCAGACGACCGCAAGGAATGTCCGGATTCACTTAGCTATTATTTCAAATGGGCTATGAAGCTGGGAATTTAATTTTTTCCACTCCTAATGGATGGTCGTTTGGTGCTTTATTTTTTCTTTCCAAATTAATATTTTAGTTCCTTTTTCGGAAGGCGAGAAAAGGATGTTGACGAGGTATTCAAGTATTCATGACTTGGATTCGAATTTGAATTGCTCTATGGAGTGTTCTTATTGGAATATTAGGGGCTTATTGTGTGCATGGGATCCATATAGGTTTTATGCTCAAATGAGCTTGCAATAGAGGTAGAATATCCTATTTATAATTCAACTCTAAGTACTTTAAGCTGTACAGAATCAGTTAAGAGCAAGTTTCAAAAAGAGGACAATGAAATGTCGACAGAGGATCGTATACTACAGTTTTGGCAACTTTTGTAAACACTACATGTCTTGCAAAATAACGCATGAGAATGTGTTTTGTTTTTGATTTAAGAAATAATTAACAAAGGGTTAGCCACGTGGTAACTTTGCTTGATTGTGTCACTTGTCGCTTGGAAAACTAACTTAACGACTATACAGGGTGTCCCACGAGCAGTGTGCCAAAAAGTTAGAGCGTGTAGGTCTGGTCAAGACAAGAAAAAAATCGTATGGGAGGGGGGGGTCTATTCCCCCCCGTTTAGCCGGGAGGGGCAATTTTCTAAAAAATTGACTTAATTTGGAAAAAAAATTGACTTAATTTGGAAAAAAAATTAATTATTAAAAATCAACAGTTACATCCACAATGCCGTGATATACTTTTTTCTAAAGCCAGAAACCTCTTCTTTCATCTTGTTTCTAAACGAAGCTGTTTTAAGGAATAGTTTTTGAGAAATTAATTTTCAAACTCAAAATTTTGAAAAAAAAATGAAAAAAAAAAATTTCGAACTATTTTTTTTCAAAATTGTATGTAATTAAGTACTAATTTTTTGTCCAAAATTCAATTCTCTTATTAGTTTTTAGTTAAAAACAGAAAACCGGATGCAAAAATGTTTTGTATTTTTCGAGAAATTAAAAAAAACCCGAACCATTTTTTTCTAAGAAAAATCTTTTTTTTTGGTTTTAACGCGGCTGGACTTGTAGGCAAATTAATGTATGAAACATTCACCTCTTTTTTATTATTTTTAAAAAATTCGGAGTTTTATTATAACCAATTTTCAATATGATCCCCATTTTTTAGAAGGCAAAGATTATATCTCCTTCTAATGGCTGCACATAAGTCAACAATTTGACTCCAGCGACTTCAATCCGTGCTTTCAGTCGTTCCAAAGATACTATTTCCACTTCGTAAACATAATTCTTCATGAATCCCCACACATAAAAATCTAGAGGAGTTAAATCTGGTGATCTAGGTGGCCATTCCGTGGGGCCCTTTCTTCCGATCCAACGGTCACTAAAATGATCATCCAGCCAGTTTCTAACCCGTAAGCTGTAGTGTGCTGGTGCTCCATCTTGCTGGTAGATTAAATTATCTGCTATGGCCAAAGGGACGTTGTCCATCAAATCGGGCAAAAGGTCTCGTAGGAACTGCAAGTATGATTCTCCATTAATAACGGCATTCAAAAACCGGGGCCCGATTACAGTTTGTCCAACAATACCAAGCCAAACATTACAGCTAAAGCGGTGTTGTGATTTATTTTGTTTTTTGTTGTGTGGATTGGTGCTACTCCAATGATGCAAATTCTGGAAGTTAGTAACCCCATCTCTGGTAAACTGTGCTTCATCCGTCCAGAATATCCTTCCAAAATTGTTTCATTCAGTTTCATTTCGAAGCAGTAATGATCGACAAAATTCTGCTCTCAAAAACTTGTCGTTTGAGGTGAGTTCCTGAACTGTCCTAAAATGGTACGGGTGTACATTTTCGGTATGAAGCACTCTCCGTACTCTAGATTTGGGCACTCCAAGCATAATAGCTATCCTCCTTGTACTAAGGGAGGGATTACGTCAGACCAAATCCAAAAATTGCGGTTTTATTGTCTTAAGGTCCTAGCCGGTTGAACCCATTCGCGGCGGGCGGACCCAGACGAAATTGGCAGGTCAGTTTTCAGGCGTTATCAATGAAAAAAAAGAATTAATCCAGGGTTATTCCAATACTGTGTCAGTTTATTGAATCCTCATCAAACTCCAATTTTTTTAAAAATAATAAAAAAGATGTTAATGTTTCATACATTAATTTGCATACAAGTCCAGCCGCGTTAAAACCAAAAAAAAGATTTTTCTTAGAAAAAAATGGTTCGGGTTTTTTTTTAATTTCTCGAAAACTACAAATATTTTTGCATACGGTTTTCTGTTTTTAACTAAAAACTAATAAGAGAATTGAATTTTGGACAAAAAATTAGTACTTAATTACATACAATTTTGAAAAAAAATAGTTCGAAATTTTTTTTTTCATTTTTTTTTCAAAATTTTGAGTTTGAAAATTAATTTCTCAAAAACTATTCCTTAAAACAGCGTCGTTTAGAAACAAGATGAAAGAAGAGGTTTCTGGTTTTAGAAAAAAGTATATCACGGCATTGTGGATGTAACTGTTGATTTTTAATAATTTTTTTTCCAAATTAAGTCAATTTTTTAGAAAATTGCCCCTCCCGGCTAAACGGGGGGGAATAGACCCCCCCCTTCCGTACGATTTTTTTCTTGTCTTGATCAGACCTACACGCTCTAGCTTTTTGGCACACTGCTCGTGGGACACCCTGTATAATACTCAATTAGTTCTAGAAATAAAGAAAAGCTGTTCTCTAGGTTAAAGAAAGCGAGAGAGAGCATTTAATTTAAATATAGATAGATCTCCAACTTATGCAAAAAGAGCAGAGTAATAGGTTCTTCTTTGAGTGAGTGGTTTCAAATCAATCAATTAATTCATGAAACCTTTCTTCTAATTTTTCAATGCGTGATCTGGCATTGAAATAATAGGGAATTCACAATAATCAATAATATTCCAAAATGATATAATCGATGGCAGAACGTTTATAAATAGTCGGAAAAATATTGGACCAATATGACTGCCCTGTGGTACACCAATAGATTTCTCTAGAGAGAACTGATTCAACTTTTACAAAATGTTTGGTTTTCAATAAGTAACTATCTATCCAACTTAGAATATTTAAAACATTTCGAGCTTTATCAACAGAATAAAATGCTAAACTCGATCAAAAAGGCCTTCGTAAGATCTCTTTACGCAACGAAGGCAGCAATTTGTAAGAATTACTAAATAGATCTACACTTGTGAAACCATGTTTTGTGGGCAAGTATGCCTACTGGCTAATGTGCATAGTCCTTTCCTTACTGCGGTTTCAAATAATTTCGGTATCAATTGCTCTTGCTCTATAGTTTTTAATGAATCTTTTAGCCCTTCAATGAATCTTTAGTTCTTAAAGAAATATGGGCGGATGATTCCTCCAGCCGATATAGCACACAGTGAGTTTTAATAGTTGTAAGAACGTCTCGACAAAGGCTCTTCACAGCCAATTTGGCAATTTTCCTTGTTTACATACCCATTCAACTAAAAATGGGCCCATCGGAGAACAAAATTTTGCATTGAAAATGAGGATCAAGCTGAATCATGTTTTCGGCCCATTCACCGAACCTTCGACGCGTATATTCGACATACAGTTTCAGCATTTGCACAAGCTGGATCTTATAAGCTTTTAAGCCAAGATGCCAAGATCTTTCCGGTCAGGCAGCACCCGTAGGAAGGTATGTAGAGATCTTTGCTGCGGCTGGACTTGTTCCTCACCTCTCATCCTGGTAAGTATTCTATCGATATATTGTCACCTCTAGGCTCGTCAGACCACTGTGTCGTTTCAGCTAATTTCTCGAATTCAAACCCCAGAGTTAGAGAACGAATTCCTAAAAGAACAGTATAGCTCTACGAGAAAGCCAATTGGAACGGACTCAACAACTTCTTTAAGAATTATAACTGGTCACTATACTCCTCGACAGTAAGGTGGATGCCACAACTGATGCCATCACAAACATACTTCGGCTGAGAGAAGAAATCCTTCATTCCACATAGAGTGAAGAGTATAAACCTTAGACAAATGCTCTTCGAGCTGTGAAGAGGCTAGCAGATTAAGAGAGCTGAGTTTCCGGACTTACGAAGCTAGTTACTCTTAGGAAAACGAGTCAGAAAAGACTGTAATGTATTGATTCAACATGTCAAATTGTCTGAGCAATAATTTTTTTTTTTTTTTGTTCATCAGTTGAAGAACGGCGTTATGCTTGCTCTCTTGATTGAAATGTCTATGTCACCTGAACTTTATAAGCTTTTAGGCTAAGATCTTTATGCAAAAGACGATACAAAATGGTTACAGATGTTCATGTTCATGTGATCTTCTGACACACTCCCAGTTACGGTTATATTTAGCTGACCTTATCAGGCGAATAGGAGTTGGATTTTTCCTTTACTGGTCCGTAGGAGTCATTCAAATTTTAATTACGACCAAAAGCAGTGCGAAACTAACAATAGGCTTCCGTGTTGTTTCACTGGTTTGTAGGGGAAAATATACTTAATCAGCGAGTAAGTCTTGGTTTCTGATGACCGAAAGTCATTTCAGTAGCAGTTGAATGTTAATGGTTCAACAATTAGGTAAAACGTAAAGTGACACCTCTTGTTGGATAATTCTTTTTAACTACTTTTAGGTAGGAAATGTGAGTTAGTTGTTTCATATGGCCGAATGCTTCCTTTATATAAAATTCATCGACACTCGATGGTCCATTGAGCCCGATGTATCTTTTCAAAGATATTGTGCATTTGGTCTTTAGAAGATACACTGGTGGCAAATGGTTCATTGACACCACACATTCATATACCACATCCCATCAGCCACAGGTTTAAGACGAAATCCTGTGGCATTTCACTCCCTTTGCAAATCCTTGTAAATTTAATTTAAAAACTTCTTCACTTCGCTTTATCACATCCATAAAAAAGCGAAAGAGAACAAAATTGACCTTAAGCGGTCAGCAGATGTAATACCTCATCCCCTAACTGTAAAGCTGATAGTGTTTATGGTGAAAACTCCTTACGGCAATGTATCAGTTGTCAGATGTTTTACGATAATCATTTGTTCTTATCCTTCCTCTGCAAATGACCTTGGCTCGTATGTTCCACTCCCGCTGCTCGTACCAAGATACAAATCTCATCTTTATTACTCATAAATGCACGTTTTATGAGCGCACATTCAATTCCCCATCGACGATAAAGTGTAATCGACATGAGTGGTGTACGGCAGTAAAGGGGACGAGCGAAAAATTCAGCGAAGATGGACAGTAAAAACAGGTCCTAAAGGGTTAGCGGAAGATGGGAAATTAAATAAGTAGATGGAACGATGGTTATATGTGTTTTAAAGGATTAATATAGGGAGTCGATCTAGGGCGCATTCGACGAAGGGTAGTAAAACAGAATTCCTCTAAAAAGCAAATAAACTTTCATGGTCCCCATAATAGCAATTGACGGCAACACCACGAAAACAAACCACAACAATAGCACAAGCAACCAAAAAAAAAATCGAAACTTATCCGAGTGTTCTAGGAAAGTCAACAAAAGTTTTAAGGTTTTCCGCATAACTTACTTTTCATCATAACTTTTGATGAAGGATCTTCCAAATAGATAGGAGTGTTCCATGCAGTGGCAAAGTCAAGGTCCTTCCGCTCTGCCTTCGTGTAATTAGAGAGATTATGAGGGAATTTATCATTTGCCGGCTGAATTACTTCCAAGCTATTCATGGGATGGAAAATTTGATGGAAACTCTAAACAAGTTTTTCGACTTTTTGGCCATTTCAGTGATTTGATTAAAACCTGACCGAAGGTCTATTAATGTTGTTAAATAAGGCTGGGTACAGGTTTTCTGATTGACTTTTGGCAGGTCAACACATTTGAGAACACCTTTTCCTAAATGCCACTTTCATACGCATAAGTGCCTCCCTGGCACTTAATGTCATCCCTGCCATCATTTCAGTTTGCGACAGAACCGACAAAATTACATTTCATTTGCCATAATTACAACTTCAGACACGCCTAATCGAAAGTGCATCAATTATCCTAGCATATCCTCCTCCATTCGGTACGGCGACCATAAATTCGATCCTGAAACGATTCACATTAGGTGCTCGCATCCGTGCCATCGAAACAATTGCGTGCGGCACCGATACATGGAATACTCCATAAAGGTGAGCAGTAATTTCCAGAGAACATTAGATTCCAAAAAGGATGAACCACTTCCAACCATCACTGCCTAATTGTGTATGCGCATTTATTATATGATATTTCGCTGCTGCGAACGTTTAATACCGTCAGGGAATTTAGATTACAATAGTAAATTGATCGAGTGGTGGAAACACTTTCACCCGTAACCATGCCACATTTCAATCAAGTACAGTCAAGCTTTTCATCGAGTTGGTTTCATATTCAAGTGCGGTTTTCCAAGTCAAATGTGGAGTGGATGCGGTCCGGAGTTCATGGTCGAGCAGCAGAAGGATGTTGAGTAGTTGGATTTGCATTGTAAATCCTAAATATGTATTTCGGAAGTGGTGAATGTGAAAGTAGGTTGCTATCGTATTCATAGAAGTTGGAAGTTTGGAAAGCCCCTGATGCGAGGTTGACCTATTCATGACTATGAAAAACAATTTCTCAGTCAAGTTTTAATGAAGATGAGATGCACTTAGTCGCATGATAGGTTAGTTTATTATCCAAAATCAGCAATAACTTCGTTAAAAAAGGTCAAGAAAGAATTAGTTAAAATCTAGGAGCAGCATCGAGGCTCAGTAGGAATTTTTTGTTTTTTTTATAGGATTCGCGTAAATTCAAGAGTTTCGCCTTTATGGTGTTTGTCACACAAGCTGGAAGGGGTGCAGATGTTTTGTGTCGAAGATGTTCGTTCACTATTCTCCGTGGGTGGTTGTCCTAGGTAGGATTCGAGAGATTCGACTGAATTTGTCGCGTTGGTTGTAGTTCACAGTAAATTTTTCGTTTGTTGTTTCCATGTCATTAAGGTGTTATGTATTAGAAATGCACACACAGTATATGAATTTTGAAATGATCATTTTTTTTATCATCTCTCATTCACAACTGATGTTGCACAGTTTACGCGTATAGGAATTGTTCTTGGGTATCGACCGACTTGAACTACAGACCTTCCGCCCAACAGTCGGTGATGATTATCATTGCATTGCATTGGTGCACCATTGCACCATGACCACTCATGTGTGTCTCTGACGCAGGTGATAGGAGGTTCGAATTTCCGCCATAGAAATTGTATTCCATGCTTTTTACGGCGAAGTTGCTTTATGCATGAACTATTGTATTGTACTTGGTTGATAGCCATTTATCTGTGCGCAGTCGACACATTCCAAATAATTTTTAAACGTAACTTTGCATATGCTCACTTTAGTCGAATCTAATCAATTACTTCCAAGGCACAAAATTTTCGTTAACTTTTCCAAGCTTTTTTTGCCATATGTCCTGAACAACAGGATGTTGAGTTCCAATGTGTCGATTGTTGTTGATCTGTCAACAAAGACTAAACTTTTGAGGTATCTCCACAGACAAAAAGGTATAAGTAAGGTATGCACTAAGCCTCAGCTTTCGGAGACATTCATACATGCGACCGACAACTATGTTGGCTGTAGCCAGTTAGATCCCTGCTTATTACTTATCCTCACCTAGAGGTTGTTTCCACTGTTATAGAGGTTTTTATATAAGGGTCGTTAAAGAGGTATTTCTAAAAGGTCGGATAAAAAGTCCAAGCTAAAGTTCCTTTTATTATTGGGATTGCAGGGGGTTTGCTTGAGTTCAATTGTAATCCGACTGACCAGGTAAACCGTGGGAACGCAAGGTGCATTAAGGTTGGACAAGGAAATGGCTAGATTTAATTGAACATCATCAGCGTACATATATTAAAGAATGCCTGCACACCGATAGAAGATCGTTAATGAACAAACAGAAGAGAATCGGACATAGTATTCAGCCCTGAGGGATACTTTGTCTAGCATCCACGAGCGATGAACAGCGTTGAGCTAAAACAACCTTATGCGACCTGCCGGACAGAAAACTTCTAAGCAAACTTACAGCGTTCAAGAAATCTAGCAAAAAAAGAAGTGAGGCGAAGTTCTCATCAAAAGATTGTCCTATTTCTTCTACATTTACCATGGCTGAGGAACAGCTGATTGCTAGGTACACAAAAGATTATTGAGAGAAATGTGTTTCTTAATCTGGATAGCTATTATCTTCTAGGTCCTGGGTCTTTAGGTCTTTAGGGCAAGCGGGGCAGGGTGCTGAATGGTCTAAAGCCGTCCGTGGATGCAGGGCGGGTTTTCCTCAACTACGAAAAAACGATGTAATTACACACCAAATTATTAAATGCGTAATTTCGTCTTCAATGGCCACCCCAACACCATCCAGTCGACGAGATGAATTTTATTAAAATCAAATTCGTTTAAACAAAAATATTCCCCCAAAAAAACATCAGGGACTTAGATGACATTTAGGGATCTGGTCACAGCTATTGGGGGTACAAATTAATTCGGTCCGTTTTCAAAAGATGGCGCCACCTGCAAGTTGTGGCTGATCTTGGAAGCGATTACCTACTTCATTGGAAAGGTGTGACATCTGTCAACAATAATTAGTGTCCATCAGCGTCTGTTTCTGACAACAACATTGTTTTTTGCCTCTTAAATCATGCAGAGAGTGGTTTCGACGCTTCAAAAGTGGTGATTTTAGCGTCGAAGACAAAGAGCGTCTTGGCCAGCCCAAAAAGTTTGAAGATGAGGAATTGGAGGCTTTACTGGATCGAGCCAAACGCAAAGTGAACTTTGGGAGTGACTCAGCAAACAATTTCCGTTCGGTTAAAGAAATTTGGATTTATTCAAAAGCAAGGAAATTGGGTGCCGTACGAGTTGAAACCGAGAGATGTCGAAAGGCGATTTTTCACCTCGGAACTGCTTCTTTAAAGACATCAAAGGAATGGATTCTTGCACCGGATCGTGACTGGAGATGAAAAGTGGATATACTACGATAACCCCAAGAAGAAGAAATACTATGCAAAGCCTGGTGAATCCGTTCCATCATCGTCTATAGTACATCGACGCCAAAGAAAAACATCCACGGCTCAAAGGTCATGCTCTGCATATGGTGGGACCAGACGGGTGTGGTGTACTATGAGCCGTGCATTGCGTGAAAAACGGCCAGAAACGACCGAAAGGCATGACAAGGTGATTTTGCAACATGATAACACTCGGCCCCACGTGGCTGTAGCGGTCAAAAACTACCTGGAAACGCTGAAATGGGAGGTCTTACCCCACCCGCCGTATTCTCCAGACCTTGCTCCTTCCTTTTTCGACGGATGCAAAACGATTTGGGGGGTCACCGGTTCGGGTCTTTTGAAGAAATCGAAGAATGGTTCAATGATTGGATCGATGCCAGAGAGGACTCATGTTTTAGAGATGGTATTCGAAAATTACCAAAGAGATGGGGAAAAGTAGTCGCTTACGACGGACAATACTTTGAGTGATGTATTTTTTACGTTTTTTCAATAAAAAAAAAATTTTGAACACAAAAAAACGGACCGAATTAATTTATACTCCCAATAGATATATCAATTTTACGTAGGTTTCTGCAGGGGTTTCCTTGGAGGGAAAGGATTGAATGTCTTCCTTCTAGAAACAAAGTTCTATCCATGGGGATAGCTATTGTGATACCAATTATCCAGTTACATAAAGACTAGGCGATTCCATAAGGGGTAACCCAATATATGGTGTGGATATTGTGTCATTCACTCACACCGCCGTATGGTTGAGAATATTTTCTCAAATTTCTTTTTTTATTTGAAAGTACAATCCTTCCGGTTAATAATGGAAAATAATTTCATTCAAATGGATGTCTCGGCTGGCCATGCAGTAGCCTACACGATCGGTCCAATTTTTAAGCACATTATCGATTGTGTGCAGCTGTATTTCACCAATGGCTTCACGAATATTGTCCTTTAAAGCGTCAATTGTCTCTGGCTTGTCGGCGTAACACTTATCTTTGACGGCACCCCACAAATAATAGTCCAACAGTGTCAAATCGCAGCTCCGAGGTGGCCAAACGACATCAGCTCTGCGGCTGATAATGCGATCTTCAAAAACAGGGCGCAAAACATCGAGTGTAGCTTCGGCTGTGTGGCACGTAGCGCCTTCCTGTTGAAACCAAATGTTGCCAATATCCTCCTCTTCAATTTTTGTGAACAAAAATTCGTTCCACATGGCCCTATAACGATCGCCATTGACTGTAACGGCCACTCCTTGTTCATTTTCGAAGAAAAATGGCCCAATTATGCCTCTGGACCAAAATCCGCACCAAACAGTGGCTCGTTTTGGGTGCACCGGCTTTTCAATGTATGCGTGCGGGTTTTCTGTGCCCCAAATGCGACAATTTTGCTTGTATACATACCCGCCAAGTTCAAAATGAGCTTCATCTGAAAAGATGATTTTTTTGGCAAAATCGGCATCTTCTGTAAATCGATCGCAGGCCCACTTAGCGAAGCGTTGTTCAAGCGTATACACAACCATATTCGTTCAGCGGAAGGATAAAACTAATTATCTGTCAAATCAGACATGAGCTAAGTGTTACCATTCACGAAATAAGCACTACTTGAAAAAAAAAACGTTAGATGGCGGACCCTTTAGCTTATAATTAGGCTTGAAAGACACTGAGACACACTCCTAGAGGCTTAAAAGCTTTGTGATTCAGCCCCACTGGACACTAATTCCATCTCCCATTGAGCCATATATGTACAGTCTAAGACATCTCCCAAATTAAATAGTTTGAGATCAATACATTTGTTGACCTTGACCCCGACATATGCAAGTCTTTGAAGACGGCGTAATGTAAAATTTACAATTTTGTTTGATCTTTTCTCACCATACTACATGGCGAAATATTGGGAATCGGGCGCGTTTCTTGGAAGTTAAGGCAAAAGCTTACAAAATGTTCGACTATGGATCGGAACAAGGTAAAACCGGAATTGCTATCATCCTTGCCAATATCTTGACCATTTCAAAGTTCAGTGACCGTTTGAGGTCTCTCAATTGGTAATGCAGGATTAGGTGTGAAATTTGGTAAGCGCATATGTTCCCCAAGTCGGACGTAAACAGAGAGAAAAAGATGCGTCTTCACAAACATTTCGTCAAAACATTCCAGAGGAAAAGCTTTTGTTTGTTGGCGGAGATCTGAAGGGACGAGAAGACAAGCGAAGACTATGAAGATTGTCATACGCTCTTATAATGCTAAATACCATTTTCGTCAAACAATGCTCGGCTTGAAGTTGTGTATAGATGTTGCAAAGGTATCGCGAAGAAGAGGTGCGACCAATTTCAAACAACAAGTATGGGAGGCCTCTATCGTGAGTCGGAAGAAATATCGTTTTCAGTGTTTGATAGGAACCAGAAACCAGGAGCTTCGACAAAACAACTTGATTAAGGGAACAACTGTTTTCTAAAAAGCCGCCCAGAGAAAAAGAAATACATATTCAGGAAATTCGTTCCCCTAAGCTTATTAACAGTGCTCAAGGCCAGCTTCTTGTGGAAGACCACAAAACTCTCCACAAACGACGACAGTATTGTGAAACAGTTTCGCATGAACAGTTTCTCCGGATATAATCTCCAGGAGTCGTTCCTAACCATGACAAAGTATCCGGCATTACTGCCGAAGAAGTTAGGTATACGGTCAAATGCTCCAAAAAAATTAAATTGGTTGGGCAAGACGAAATACCCTCTGGGAGACATCGGGACCAGATGGCTCATGTTTCTTATCTTCAAACTTATGGGCGATGATCCAATGCCTAATCAGGGAAGGGAAAGTTATCTTTGTCCTTTGCACAAAGGAAGGGTGATACGCCCAACTGCGATAACTACCGTTCTGTCAAGCGATGCACACCGATGACGCCGATGGCCGACTGCGAAAAATAATAGGGCATCTGATGATTAGTGCGGGCTTGTTTTGGGGAGATGCAATCCGAAGTATAAGGATCATAACGAAAAAACATCGTTCTTAAAGGACTTACATTTGGTGCTGGTTAATTTGGAGAAAGCCTTATGAAAGATCTGTTATGTGGCGCTAAGACAACGAGAACTTCGAGAACTCTACGTGCACATGATCATGGACATGCATGTGGGAGCAAAGATAAGAGCAAGATGTCCCGCAGATGTCAAGGTGTCGGTGTACACCAGGGAAGCCTCCTCAGTCCATTGCTGTTTATTACAGTCCTTGATTATCTTCTTGAAGAAAAAGTGATGGACCCCAAAGTGCATCAGTTATTTTTGGCTGACGATGGAACTATCATAAGTGAAGATCAGGTGTCCCTGCAACGAGCACATACGATTCACAATGCTAGAAAATGTACAAAAAATATAACGGCAGCTGAAATTAAGATGCTTCGCATGACAGGAGGAGTAATAAAGCTTGATAGAATTAGAAGTTCGAAGAATCGAGGAAGCCTTCATCTCAAAGAACCCATCACAAGCAATATAGCGAAGGACCGGATGAGTTTGTATTACCTTGTTCAAAGCGAAGATCCTTCGAACCCCATTAAAAATGCAATATAAATCAACATTATAATCTAATCACACAAATGCAAAAACACCAGCATTTGATTAGCCCCAGTGAAGTGATCCCAAACCGGGAACCCTGCCGGTACTTTCTGAAGTCAAACCGGCGAAGTAGGAGGGCCGTGATCCTCCCTTTCGGATCATAACCGCTTCTGATCTATCATGGTATACAACAAAAAGTTGAGTTATTATTAATCCCGAGGTTTTGAAAACAGATCCAAAGTTGTTTGGTAGCTATTCTTGTTTATATTGGAGTACACTCAATTTACACCCCATTTGAGAATCTAGTGTTAGCGCCATTTAGAATGACTAGGCAAGGATTTAATTTCCTCTTCCAAGTGCAATGTACTAAGCCAGCCTTAGTTGGGTTAATAGGCAAACCTCTTCTAGCTCTTCCAGGCTTATACATAACCTTTGCCTGTGACTACGACCATAAGATCGTCGCCTATTCAATGACTCCTTATCAGAAGTGGTGATAGTAATACTTCGTGGATAATCTTTGACTAGTCGTACTGTCACAGGGACCTCTCTAGATGTAGCTGTGAAAATATCACTTTAGAGCATTGCCTAGACCAGCTGCATGATCGACAACGCCATGAGCTCGAGTTCGAGGAGTTATTCTATCGACTTCGGAAATATGAGGTCAGACGGAGAGGGTGATAAGATTTCGAGAATTCACTGAGCTTGCCAATTTTCGGTAAGAAAACCAGGTTGATCTCGCAAGATATTGAGGTGCAGATCTATTTGGAGAAGAACTGTTAAGACACCGTCTTTGTCTGAAGCTTTCTAGGGTTTAAGAAGGTCGATTATAATTCTACCAGCACTGAAGATCCGACAAGATAGGTTGTTTGTTCTATTAATTAAAAATTCGATGGTGTTTTCTGTACATTGCGGCATACCTCCCGAAAGGTATCCAAGGTATACACCAGGGTATAAACCGTGTGTCTGTAAGTTTTTTAATAAGGCAGCTATTTTAAAAGGAGGAGGTGATTGAAAGCAGATGGGTAGCGGATGGCCTTTGGTCCTTTGAGTGTTAATGAAGTATTGGTGAGGAGGTATAACAGCGAATTTGGAGCCTTTCTATAGCTACAATAGTTAGACCGTCGGGTGAATGAACATATCTTCATCGGCTCCAAAAGTTTTTGATCTCATTCCTTAGAGACGAATCAGCACAGCACAGAGATTCATCTTAATAAGTACAGTACGAACAATATATGTATAAAAGACACTTTCGGTTTTTCAAGCCATATTTATTCATTTTCACTGGATGTTGTCCAAATAAAGGGCTATCCAGTAGGAGGTGTCATTTTAAATTGTCACCATTCAACTATCATGTCGACATTTTAGAACTAAGAGATTGTGAAATATATGTAGATAGATACTCATCTAATAGTGAAATTTTCAACAAAAAAAAATATATACATGTAGGAAAACACTTCTCCTATTGTATTTAATTTGAACCACGATTTTTTTATTTTACGAAGAAAAATATTACAAAAGAAATTAAAAGATTCTAAAAAAACATTATTTAAAGTTCAAGGTCGCCGCACCGCTGGATGGACCCGACTGCCTCACTGAACTGCACTGCTAAGACTGAACTGCTTCCCGATGAATTCCGTCTCCTTATATCGATCACTCAAAATAGATCCCACACACGTAGGGTATTGAGTAACCGATACCAGCTCCACATCCTCCATACGACGCTGGCCACCGACCCAGCCAACAGAACTCCCGATACCCACAATGCTACCCGGGCAAAAGTCATTATGCGGCATTGTTTTCCTTACCGCATTCCTATGCCCTTTATAGCGCTTCGCTGGTGCGGAGTCATGCCCACCGGCGGCGATGACTCAACACGACGACACAGCGAACCCGAGACCCTGACCCACTTTTCGGTGTTTGTTTGGGCATCCACTCATGTTGATCGTAGCTTCTGCTGGCGTTCGGTCATTCGCGTGCTCATCCATGCTGGTGTCAATTTCCAATCGCCCTCGGTCATTCGCTCGTCCGTTTGTCCGTAGTGTCGACTTGCAGTTTCAGCGTTGCTGTCGGTCCCTCCCTTGCGGCTTACTCATCCCCCACATACATATAACAGAAATAGTGGAAATTTGTCAAAAAAACTTTCGTTAAGTTCGTTCTGGAAAATTTGCCAGGAAGACATAAGAGAGTTTGGTGATGTTGGGTATGACGCTGATCTGGCTTTGTTTAGGGGTAGTATCAAGGAAATAGACCTCGAATAAGGCCTGCAAATTACTCTGAAATTGGAAAAGAGGAGCAACCCGAGTTTCCGAAGAGGACCCGGTCCACTTGTATACTCTTTTCAGAAAGCTTTCTAAAAATGAACTGTAGTTTTAGCGAGTCAATGGTGTCGTCAATTTAGGGTTTAATTTATCCTATTAAAGGGACAGCTCTCGGAACACAATCAGCCATAAAAGAAAGGAAAAGCGATTGATAGAAAAAGAGAAACGAAAGGTGGATTGGCGTAGTATTGAGAAAGAGCACCGAAAACTAGACAAAAAAAATGCTAAAAACTTCGTACATACTTCATGCCTTGACTAACGATTTCACTTTAAATAAGTCTTTTTCTAAATAGATTTCACATTTTTTCGTGCCTCTTTTACCGGGATTATCCAATCGCACTTTCTAGAGTGGAGTAATGGCTGCTTTATAAAAGCTTAAGTCTTCAGATGCAATTTATTAACGAAGCACCGTCCTGCCTTCATAAATACTCCTAATAAATTTAGCCATAATCATGGCATCCTCGAGACAAATACCCAGACCGATAGCCACTCTTCAAATTGTTCGTCCATTATTCAATGTAGGGAATTCCTTAATCTCGGTCTGGAAGAATGGCCGCAAATAAAATTCCCAAGCCTTCGACTATGTCATGAATCCTTAAATTAGCGAAAACCGACATTTATTACCTAACACCCCATAGGCTGTTGCCGGAATTAGCAGAACAATTCATACAACATCATATTTCCTAATAAAGCCCGACGCCCTTTTCCTCGAACTTATTATTATTCAAGATGTCATTAGGCACGTTTTAGTAGCCCCATTTATGACCCACTCCCGACCATATATCGCCAGGACAATGGCTTGTTCACACATAAGGAATATCTCACACCAGCTACTCTGGAATGTAACGTTTGATTTATTACCTCGTATCCGATGAATAAAAATAAAAATTGATGAAGTAGGCCATGTCAGCGGGATTTTATCGACTGATGACAATTCAACGGCAACTTTCGAATCTCGTCCTTTGCATCGAGAGTGCCACTGAATGGAAATATTTCAATTTTTATTGCTAGCGTTATTTATGACGACGGTTCTGGATTTATTAATGACCATAACACAGCTTTATTGGATGCTCTCAAGCCGACGCTTTTAAACTTTTGCCTCATCTGTGCGACAGCTCTCTTGTTCCACTTCATTATCTTCATTAACTTTGCGGTCACAATGAAAGGATTTTATGAACCAAGGTACCATACCGGAATCATTGTCGTCAGAGTCAGTTTGTTTTATTCACGCAATTAATTTTACATATCCTTGTTCCTCGGAGCCATTCGTTTCAGCCGCTCTGTCTTCTATGACACATAAAGCACCTGCTCAACCATGGATGATATAATCCTACCAATTTCGCTGCCCTTATGCCGTTCCTTTGGTTCGTATGACTTCAACAAGTTCCATTTCGACGATATGGATGAGATATTCCTTTCCTAGTAGCTTAAACCCTTCAGGGGTGTTAAACTCACGTTATTCTTATCACTACGAAACACAACAAAACGTCGACATCTTAAGGATCTGCTATCCTTCAGTGCATTTGTAAAGAAATCCCTCTCGTAAGCGCTCGGATGTAGTGTACATAATAACGCAGTTCCTCAGAGGGGGTTCTTGCCAGATAATTCGCTTCTCTTCCATACAAGGAGCAGTCGAGAAGCCAGGGTGCTAGGTGTTAGGTGTTAGTGCACTCTACAGGATACCTACAGCGCTATTTTATTTCAAGCAGAAAAGTACAGTTGTTGATGCATGTAGAATGTGCATCGACGCAAGAGTGTGTGGAAATAAATTGCTTCTGGGGACGCATTTAGAATGATGCGAAGGGGAATGTCGAATCCTTTCCGACAGCTGTACGGGGGGTAACCTTGGAGCTGAATTGAGTGCTGATGGTAATGAGTATTGCATTTGCAATTACATTGAATTGAATGACAGAAAAGAATCATGGGGTTACGTCGATGAATGAATGTTGATGTGATCAATGCGTTTATCCGACAAGGTCTTTTGTAAGAAACGAAAGCAGGATTTAAGCAGAAAGTGGCTTTAAAAACCGATGTCAAGTGAGTAGGTTGTGATGTTACTAAATACGTCTTCTGATAATTAAGTTATTGTCTATGCACTAAATGACGGTTGGGATGGGTTTAAACAGCTATCAAGCTCCTGAGAGGTTCGTGCGCATGCGGTGAAATGACATCAAGGCTTTACACTGCCTTGGAAAATATCTGTTGCTCCATCTAGGAAGTCATTGTTGTGATTCGGTGAAGACAGCGAGATATCCACAAAGCGAGCATTGAAATTTGAGAGTGAATAGGAGTAGACCTACTCGTAAGCCTATGCCAAAAAAGGGCGAACACCACCGACACCTTGGTCACAACGATAAATTAAGTTTAGGGTTTCGTCTTAGGTGGGTTAATCTGACGTAGAAAACCTCTTCAAGGCATCCTCTCAATACGAGGGTGGTCCGATAAGTACTTGGCCTCGCCGCCAGATGGCGTCAGTATCGCAAGAGCTATCGTGTAGTACATTCTAGTAGACGGCTGCTGTCGAAATTTCAGCCGAATCGGACTCGTAGTTTTGTTTTGACCGCGAGTGGAAGCGGGAGTGTCCGCGGATTTTAGAAAAATGGAAAAAGAGCAATATCGGTCGGTGATTCGATTCTAGTTTTTGGAAGGGAATTCGCGCAGCGAAATCAAAGAGCGTTTGGATGTTGTGTACGGTGACTCTTCTCCTTCGATGGCGACCATCAAAAATTGGTTTAACGAGTTTCAACGTGGTCGCACGTCGGTTTTTGATGAGCCACGTCCAGGTGCCCCGAAAACGGCTACCACGGAGGATAACGTGACAAAAATCCACGATCTCGTATTGGCAGACCGCCGATTGAAGGTGCGCGAGATAGCTGACACAGTAGGCATTTCAAAAAATTGCGTGGGTTATATCCTGCATGAAATGTTGGGCATGAGAAAGCTGTCGGCGCGATGGGTGCCGCGTTTGCTCACTCCGGACAACAAGCGCAACCGTGAGACACTTCAGAGCAGTGTTTTACGCTGTTTAAGCGCAATCCGAAGGAGTTTCTGCGTCGTTTCGTGACAGTAGTCGAAACATGGATCCACTGGTATACACCAGAGACCAAGGAACAGTCGAAACAGGGGACTTCACCCGGCGAACGTGCTCCGAAGAAGGCGAAGACTGTCCCATCGGCCGGAAAGGTGATGGTCACCGTTTTCTGGGATTCACAAGGTGTGATCCACATCGACTACCTGGAGAAGGGCAAAACGGTCACAGGGCTGTACTATGCCAAAATATTGGGCAGATTCGACGCCGAATTGATGACAAAACGGCCCACTTGGCGATGAAAAAAGTGCTCTTCCACCATGATAACGCACCGGCTCACACCTCCGCCCCTGTCACGGCTAAATTGGTCGAATTGGGCTACGAACTGCTGCCCCATCCACCGTATTCTCCAGATGTGGCCCCGTGCGAATTCTTTTTGTTTCCAAACTTGAAAAAGTCACGCGCCGGGTAGAAATTTTAGTCGAATGAGGAGGCCACCGCCGCTACAGAGGCCTACTTTGCAGACCTCGAGAAACGTATTTTTCAGAAGAGTTAAAAAAGTTGGAGCATCGCTGGGTCAAGTGCATCGAGCTAAAAGGAGACTTTATTTCTCCAAAATGTTTGTTTTGTTTTTGTAGGCTAACTACTTATCGGACCACACTCGTATACCAAGACGACTTTTCATTTGACCATGATTCTGGTTATCATTGGTCCTGCCAAAAGCTCATCAAAGCCTTACCGAAGCTCTTGGGGTTTCGACAGTAGAATACTGCATATGATTCAAGACAGAGAATGTTAGAAAAACTTCAATCAATCACAGGTCTATTTCATAAGCCATGAACTTGGTGAAGAAAAGACCACAAGAATTCACAATTATTGGATATTGAGCCCTAAAAATCATCATGCTAGAGTTGACTTAAGATTTATTCCGAACTACATTCTGTGTTCACAAATATATTAAATTGCGTCGTGATCTACGACACTTGGTCCCTTAAATATAGGGGCAGAGAGTTCTACAGGCGCACAGTTGCGATAAAGAATTGTCTCTCAGATGTCGAACAAGAGAACCTTGGTAGAACTAAACACTTCGATCTGGACCTTCGATACCTTAAGTTGAAGTTTGTCGTGAAGATAGCGTGGCACACCAAGTCGCAGTGTTTCAAAGAGAAAGGATTGGACTCTGAATTTCAGATAGTTTCCGAGGGAGCTATATAGCAGCAAAGGAATAGCTATGCCTCTAGCAAGTAGCAATCGAGTACTAAGGAGGAGAGGTTGCTGCGATACCCAAAGACTTCGAAGAACCCCATATGTTTTACCCACAGCTGAATTATGTGGTCATTCCAGTTTAGACTTTTATTACAAAGTATGCCTAAGTTTTTTGACGTTTCAACGAATTCTAGAGGTGAGTTGTTTAACATAACTGAAGGAAAATAATCAAGTTTTCCTTCAATCTATTAATATTATTATTTATTTTTTCGTATCGCAGCCAAATTGTATTTGTAAAATAACTATGTCAGAAGTAAGATACTAGCTATCAAATCTCTGTATTATAAAATGTGTGATAACTCTAACTTTTGTCATTATACACGAAATAAAGATCTATCTAATCAAGTGTCAAAGTACTTTTGGAAATAACCAAGCGTTTGCATCTACTCGGGTTCAATTTCAGGTTGTTTGTTAGGGGCCAGTTATATATTTGCACCAGATCATAGTTGATGTTATGGACACAGTTCTCAATTAGACCAAGTGGATATCTTTGGTATATCTGAACGTCGTCGCCGTAAATGTGAGTCAATGACTACTTCACTATATTTGGAATTTCATTAATATACATAATGAATAAGAGAGGTTCTAAGATGGAACCTTGGGGTATACCTTTAAGTACAGGTAGAAACTTCGACAAGGCATTGTTAACGAAGCTTGCATACGTCCATATAGATAAGAGGAAATGAAATTTACGGCCGATGTTCATAAATTAAAATTATAGATTAATTTACTAGCTAGTATTGAGTGATTGACCAATCGTCGATTGATGATCTCAGTTCTTAAATTTACTCTATCAACGTCAGAGCAGCTACTCATTAAAAACTTTCGGTTCATTAGCGTCTATATTATTCTGAGATAAGGAACGCTGTTTACCAATCCCTATGCTTCGTAAATAGCCCCACATCTTCTTTCCACTAAGGTTTTTGTTGAAACTACTAGAAAAATGTCGTCTATTGGCTGTCTTTTTTTCCCAGACAACTTTATTTCGTAGGCGCTTGTAAGCTCGATAAAATCCTTCTACCCGGAAAGGTTTCCATCGTCGGTAGGTTCGATCACGATCAGCTATCAAGTCCCTAATTTCTCTTGAAAACTAAGCATTACGTGTCGAAATAATAACTTTGTTTTTTACAGGACATATTTCTCAAAAAGGTTGGTCATTTGGAGAAGGCATGAAAATTAGGTCACACAGCTGGTCATAGAGAAGAACACTGACTATTCGACTAACAAAGCAGACATCTAGGAGAGTACTCGAAGAGCTTGTAAAGTGCGTTGGAAATGTAGTATTTACCGCATGAAGGTCAAAGGAGCTCATATTTTCGGCTACTAGTTGTCATATAAAAGGTTGCTCTTTAGATCTCCGGAAACGATTATGTTTTGGTACCTGGTGGACTCATCTTCAAGTAAAATATATAACGGTGTGATGTCAATATCTATAAACTGTTCCTAAAAGCATCTTATTTACTCAAGGCACTATCTCTAAAAACATATACTCGACTGGAGCACCTATGGTAGACGACATTTTAAGCTTACATGTTATATTGTCCTTAATGTAAATCCCCACATCTCCTTCGCGACTACCTCTATCTCTGCGAAAAATGTTGTATCCATGTAGAGCACACATCCTGTCGTTCGAAGTTTTAGGTTTGATGTGTGTAAAGTTCGTGGGCTAAGAGTGAACGACTTTGCTGTGTAAGTCTACATTACTATTCATAGACATAGCAGTTTTGGCACTAAACGGCACTCAGGTGGATGAGGATACCGACTTAACTAATTTAGTCCTGCCTTGATATAACTTGTTGCCATTATCCTTTCTACAATGCGTCCTCGCCATAGACGATCGGCGCTAACTAATTTCAACCACAACGCAGACATTCTCCGACCACATTATAGTTTCCTCACACTGACATCGCTAATATGGCAATTTCAATGTACACACTTCTTACTGACTACAAATTTCAGGCTAGACAACACGCGCCAAAACGTATGTTGGGTTCTTGGCTCTCTTGCCCACTGTGTCGTATCAGCTAATTTCTCGTGCTCACTCCACTCAGTTAAAGAACAAATTCCTGAACTTACAGTAAGAAAAATCTAAGTTATTTAGGAATCTCAACTGGTTATTGTGATGTGTATACCACTGCTGCGACTATTTTACGGAGTTTGAGATCTTTCATTCCTCATAGAGTGACGGTTATCAAACCCAAAAAAAATCGAGGCACAACTCACGTTTCAAAGAGATTTTCAGGTCAATAGACTGAGGAAAGCTAAAATGAATTTAAACGCGTCAGAAATGACTGCAATGCATTATGATTAAAAGTGCCGTAATGTTCCAAGGGTAGCAAAAACGTTTTGTCGTTTGTCAAGAATATAAAGAATCAATTGCAATGTTTGCTGTCAGCATTTAAGATGAAACCAACTTGCTGTTTTAACGCTTCCAGATTGCACTCTGTCTCCGCTTATACTCGTACGAACTATACCCAAATATCTAAACGTGCAGAAATCATATACTCTGACGGTATTCCCCCCATACTTTTGAAAACGTTTTCTTCCACGCTGACAAAACCACTGCGTAAGCTTTCTGATTTCTTCTACTTCTCTCGTCTCTTCCTGAGTAGATGGAAATCAGCATTTGTCCACCCTGTCTGTCCTTTTTCTCTAGGGCCATGAAAACGCCGATAAATCGTCAGTTTATGAGAAGTACGAAATAAGAAGTGCCAGTCATTCACTGCCACTTGTGATCCACTGGTGATTTGATGGCATATCGAAAAGTGGAATCAGTATTTACACCGCCGAGTTGAAAGCAATACTCGTAGATATGCACCAAATAAATGCTGGCATTCCCCAAGGCTCTGTACTATCACCGAGACTCTTCATAATTTTAGATGGTCTTCTAATCCTATTCACTCCTGCTCTGATGACACTACTTTCAGCTTTTCATATTCGTTTCGCGTTCCTGCTCTTTGGCCGAAGGTTTGAATTGATTAGTATTTTTATTCGAGGTCACCAAGGACGCTGCGGAATGTCTACGCTTCATTAAATGTTTCAGATTTTTGCAATTGACACGCACACTATTTGGGGTACACATCACTCACTTTGGAAATAAGTTTTCAATATTTCCCAACGTTGTTCAAGCGTAAAGCGACTCATTTCGTTCCGCGGAGAAATGATACTGACTTTCTGTCAAAATTTCGAGCGGGAAGCAGTTGTCAGTGTCAAAATATGATTTAAAAAGAAACCACTAGATGGGCCACCCTGTACATAGCAGTACATTCTGTTAAGACATATCAGATCAGAAACGTCACATGGTAAACCTAGGTATCTGTCAGGAGGTTAATATCATTATATTTATGAGTTTTCATCAGCACCATATATCTTCTGTGGGAAGTTTTGCATTTTGACTTCAATAAAAAAAAAAAAAAAATCTGCCACTGAGGAACATCGAGTACATAGTTATGGCCGTTGTGGAGCGCAGTGTTGAGGAGAATCGGAGTGAGTCGACTGGCCATCGTTCATCCACTTTGTGGAAGATTTTACCGAAAGAGTTGAAACTGCGTGACCATTAAACGCATCGTAGGTTCAGTGAATGGGCCGAAAACATGATTCAGTTTGATCCCCAAATTTTGTTCCCCAATGAGGCCGTTTTTTGGTTAAATAAATATGTAAACAAACCAAATTACCGAATTTGTAGTGGAGAAAATCTGGAAGCCTTTCTCGGGACTCCCTTACAACCATTAAGACTCACTGTTTGGTGTGCTTTTTGGGCTGGTGGAATCATCGGCTCAGATTTCTTTAAGGACGATGCAGGCCAGAATGTTACCGTCAATGGAGCGCGATGCGGACACTATCCTTTTTTTGCGGGAAACATTTGTTGAGCGCATAATTTCACGTTATGAATCTGTGAACAGGCGTCCACGATCCTGTGATCTCATACCTTTAGATTACTTTCTTTCGGGCTATGTGAAGTCACTAGTCTAAGCCAATAAACCAGAGACGTTGGATGATTTGGAAGTCAACATTCGCCGTGCTATTGCTGATATACAAATAAATGATCTTCGAATTTTTTTTTTTTCTATTCATCGCCGAGTCCCAAAAACGCTTAATGTGCTCCAAACGACCCCAACGCATCCATAAAAAGTGACTCTGTGGTGCGGATTTCCTCGGAGAAGTAATTAGACCCTATTCTTTCGTCGATGAAAATGATCGTCATGGTATGATCAATGAGGTTCGTTATCTTGATATGCTGGTAAGCTGTTTTTAGCCAAAATTTAGTAGACTCAGTAATATAAGTAATGGTGCTATGTACATGCAACAGAACGTGTCAACTAATAGAAGACAAAATTCGACAATCGTGTACTCCCTAAAAATGGTCCGGTTGAATGGCCGTCTCGTTCATACGATTCAAGGCCATTGAATTGATTTTCATTGGTTTCCATTAAGTCGTAGGTTGGCCAACAAAGTTGGTAAAGAATCGATCGCTGCCAACGTACTCGTGGTGGCCTGTATACTAGGCTTGAAATAATTTTCAGAGATTGCATTTATCGGACATGATTTTCTCCGACCATATTTTACAGATAAGTTTGTGCGTGTTTCCAATCACATTTTCTCCAGCCGCTTTATCTTACAAAATTTAACAACTAGTCCTTCTACGCAGATAGCTGTATCTCAGCTAGATCTCAGCTTTGATATCACAATCACAATTGATACCCCATCCATATCGGGTGGACAGGCTTTGTCTCTCGTCTCTGTCCATCGTCCGATAGCGGAATTTTGATTATCATCGTCGTTTTGGAGTCTGCAGAAGTAGTCTTCTCATAATCTCAGCATCGACTGTGATGGCTTTCGCTCTGGTGTTCGTTTTACTTTTGGTTAAATTTTAATCTCCTTTTTCTTCGATCTCGCCTTTCTAGAGCATTAGCTTTCTTTTCCCCGGAGCGTTGCTTCTATTCTTGGAACTCTTGCAGCATAAGATCACTTCAAAATTCATACTCTGTGTGTGCATTTCCAATATAACACCTCAATGGGCCTGCACACACGGGAGTAATCCAACCGGCTGAAAATTGAGTTTATGGGAGAGGGAGCTGAAGTGTGAAGTATGAAACGGAGTAAAATCTTCAACCGCGTATCGAGTGGTTGAAGAGAGCGCAAAACTAATACATACACAACTCTTTACTTTTCGAGTCGGCAGGTTTTTTGTCTCGCATTGCGTCTCAGTCGTAATTTGCCCTTCAAGCAGTGAACAGTGTATAAACCAAATGGAGAGGAGACGTCTTTTGCGAAATATCTCTGTCAAATGAAATGTCAGAAAGACGAGAAAACACTAACACAATGAAACGAGGTTCACATATACATTTTTTTCAGTTGGATTAATTCATTCCGTGTAAGCTTAGAGCAGAGCATTACACCAGTTTTACTCCTGATAAAATTACTCCCGTGTGTGCAGGCCCAATGACATGGAAACAAGAAAGAGTTACTGTGAACTACAACTAACGAAAATTCAGTCGAATCTCTCAAATCCTATTTAGGAGAGTAATAAACGAACATCTTCGACACAAACCATCTGCACCCAATCCAGGTTGTGTGGCAAGCACCATAAGAGCGGGCATTCTTGAACCTGCCGAACCCTATAAAAAAACAAAAAACTAACGAGCAGCTCTCGTCCCTGGCGGAGCTTTGACAATTCACTATTACTATTCTATGGTCTGTGCCGATTAGTTTGGGTCTTAACAGAGCTTGAGGGAGAGATAATCCTTCAAAGTCCTGACGGTCTCTTGCGAGCGCCACTTTCCAATGCCAGATTTTGATAATCGTGCTTGACTCTGCAATTTGGCCGTAACAAGGTAAGGTAGGAAAGATCAGTCAATATGACGACAATTCTGGCCGTTCCCTTATGGATGTTTTGATCTGTAAGTCTTCTGACGACAATTACGAAATTACGTCCCGTCATAGAGTCTACTAACTATGCACTCTGCTTTCTTGCATCTTGTTGGTTATGCTTTCCAGAATCAAAACCGCAATACAATTTTTTAGACCGATGGTGGTGAGCAGAGACATTGAGCAAGTGTTCTATCCGGGAGGCCAAAGGCAGTTTCGATACAGATTGCTCAGATATGATCACTTACGAGCCTCGAATAACAAATCCACATCCAAATAGACGACGTTTGATCTGCAATTTCCGCAGTAGCTTTCACAGTTTTTGGAGTGCGGTAAGTGGCTGTTATAGAAATTTAGGGCATTTTCTTATTATTCGGCCGCGCTCGGTCTGAAGGGACCTAAATCGAAAATCTTTATTTATTTATTTTAAAGAATTTATCATTCCTTAACGGCTTGAACCCCAAATATGGCATTATAGGTCGAAAAAGATGTTCACTAAATAATTCAAACCGTGGACGCCACCGTTAACTCCATCTTTCGAATTTTTTGCCGCTATTTCCAATAAGGAGCCAAGTTTTGGTGGCAACTCGCACTCTCGTAGACTTTTAACCCGCCCGATCTACAGTTGAGGTACTAGGAACAGAGGGGTCACCTCATGGAGATGAAAGCAAAAGTTGGTACACAATTTCAAGTGTCAAAGCTTGTGTTCTCATGTATGTCCGCGTAGTCACGAAAAAGGTCAAATTTATGGTAATTGGGAATAAATTTTGCCAGTCCTTTGAAACCCGAAACATATACCGAGAGATGTTACGCTCGACGAAATTTTCGCTGATCCACAATTGTTGCATGTTTCTCTTGCAATTTGTCAACAGTCGAAATCTAAATAAAATTCGCATTAAACCGACCCACGTTAGCAAACACTATGGACCGGAAACGGGAATATGATACGGCACACATGCAATTATCTCCCCCAATTCATGCTTCAAGTGTGGTATATTACGTCGAAGGGAAACTGCATTAATTGCCTCTATCCCCTCAAGTCGATCACACTCTCGAGTTGCTATTTAATGAACACACATTTCGCTTTTAATTGGCCTTTGCGGACATACTTGACATATGCCACACCAAAGCTGCAAGTTCTCTGTTATTTGCATGTTAATCGTGAGATAAGGGGTGAATGGACGGTTTGAATTTAAAATGTAACGTTCAATTAGTAGATGCAACCCTTAGTTTGAATTGTACACGGACAGTTTGAGAGGCGCTGTGTATTCACCTGCTTGGTTTTGTCGGTTATTTTCAAATGAACACTTGTCAGTGAGGAAGAGCGAAGTTGGATGTGCTTTGGTGCGTGGGCTGGTGTATTGCGCATAGAGTGACGCTGAAACTTCATCTCAGATATTCAAAATTAAAATTTCTATGGCTTATAAGGTTGTTGTTGATTTTAACGAAGTTGTGTACCCTATTTTTACGGGAAATCATCGGATCTAGTCGTAATTTGAAAGAGGTCTTAAGTAGGAATGAAATAATTTTGATTCCAGTCTACTATCTATTCGCTTATTTCATTTGAAACATGTAAAGAGCCAAAGGTAATGTTCGATAACCCACGATTGGTATCACCCTGTCGCAAGGTGTATGACGATTTCCGATTCAAACACTAACTGTCAGCGCTGTCACTCTGCATTTGTTTACCTCACGCCCTCACTACCGGTCGCCGGTGGTGCAAGCTCAATTCGAATCTCGCTTTTTCGTCCTTAACCAGTTTTTTTTTCGTTTCTTACTTAAAACTTAAAATCGCGTTTTCATCGCTCGAATATGTCACAAACTACTTAGAAATACATCAATTGAATGTGAATTTCTCGTGAGTGACAGGAAATCGAAGAAATTACCATTGAAACGAACTTTGCCTGCATTACAAGGGGTGAGTCCGTGCTTTTGTGACCAATTAAAAAAGGAATAAAATCGAAAATTCCTCAACTGCCTGAATGGAGCCCTAAAAACTGCACAAATCTCACGGGACGTCATAAACTTTTCAATTTTCTTAATTTATTCCCATTAATCCGTGAAGTATACCAGAATCGCGTTATGCTTCAGTGCGTTTCGGGTTAGCAGCTACTTCGTTTCATTTTTTTTTTCGCTTCTTGCACGACTGCGGGTATTCAAAGTGCGAAGCGGCACGTCCCTGTTGTGTTGTGTATCAGTCGGTGGTACTGCTGCCGGCAGTTTCTATTCTAAGTGGAATCGGTGAAGGTGGTTTTCTTCTATATACCTCTCGCGGCGTGTTATAGCTTCCGTGCCGCGCGTATATTGTTTATGTCCGTTCTATATATAGAGCGAAAGAGCATTTTGTTCGCATTAGGATCGTGCTGCCGGTTCACTTACGCAATTTTGTAATTTAACAAATTCATTTCTCAAAAGAACAGAAAATCACAACAAAAAGGTCTGAACGAGGTGCTTGGGGGTCGGGGAGTGATTGATTTCAGCCACTCGGGAAGTTGTTGAGTGCTAATAGGATTTCTCTGTTAATCCATCCAGCTTCTATCGTAGTTGAATGTACTTTTGATTGGCAAGTTGGCAAGTGGCTACGGCCGGTCTGGGGGATGTTTGACGATAGTCGACCGGCTAGAAAGTGAAAAGTCGCAATTGCGAGTTGTTAAGGTGCCGATTGTGTGTGTAGGTGTTGGTTCATCCACTTGTAGTCCATTGTTCGCGGTCGCGGTTTCGTTTCATTCAATTGTCATTAGCGGTTCGACGTATATCGAAATAGAAACTGGTGGGATCTAGCGGCAATTAAAAGTCTAATTACAAAGTTCATTGTGTCTTGTGTGTGCCGTGGACGGTGGAGGAGGAAAAATCGATTGGAGTGATTGTGTTTCGCTTCACAGTGGAGGAGTTATCATCCCTTAAGCAGTACTGTGTCATTGTTCGTCTATTTGAGGAGTTTCGAGCGATTTCAAGGTATTGCACGCGTTCTGTAGAGCACGCACGAAATAATATTAAGTATTCGAAGCGGGTCCTTGAGGATGTCCTGTACTGGCGGTGAGGGAACATGTGTGCTTGCTATTGTGTCGGTTATTGTTTTATGTGTCAATTATGCCCTTGTTCTTAGGCATATGTTTCCCTTTTTTGGGTTAGTCCTGGGTTAAGTCCTTAGAGTCCTCAATGCGGGCTGAGTGTATGCGGGCGGCGTTGCATAACGAAGTAGGTGTGAACCATATATCAGTCTATGAATCGTTTCGTTTCCTTAATTACAGTCGATTGCTCATTAAATGAGTTAGAATGAGGTGATCAGTGATGATGTGCATGTGGTGCTCATTCTGATGGATGCGGCTCTTCAGGTGCCAGACGAGTATGCATATGATTCTTGGCGTGGATAATTCTGTTCTAAAAGCACGAGTGCATTACTTCCGTGATGCTTCTTGGCTGGGTGGCTCTTATACGTGATCTTAAACACAAATGTATGCACATAAGTGGGCCGGAGTGTGGGGCGAATTAAGTATTTGTGGGCTTATGGTGGCGTCTCTTCATAAACAGTGTACGTTTACGACAATTGAAGCTTAACGAGGTGGCTCGAAGTAGGTTGTGATTGAAGGGAGACTATTTTCTGAAGGGAATCCACGAGGAAGCTATTCAAAAGCAGGCGTTATATCTTCCTTTTGCTTTTACTTTAATGAATATTGAATAGGGTTGTTTGTTTTACACATCTCTGCTGGTTAGTTTATTCGTGATATTTACATTCCTCATATAGTGTGTGTTCAAAAACTAAGGTGACTTTGTGAATTTCCCGAGCTAACTACATTTAATTTTCGAATTGTTGTTCCATTATGTTAGTACACATGTCTCCTAACACATGTTGACATTGTCACCCATTTTGTATTTTTAGTTTGTGTTTTGTTAGAAGTGATATGGTGTGTTTGGCGATTTTTTGCTATTAAACAAAAGAATCAAAGCAGCTGAATTAAGCTTCGTGTGGAAAATAAAAGTTTTGGCGGGCTTAGTCTCATCAAAAAAAAAAAAAAATGTTTATAAGTGGTACAAGCTCTTCACAGAAGGTGCTCGACCTGGACGGCCCAGGACGTCAACAACGGATGAAAATGTTGAGGCAGTGAAGAAAATTGTTACAAAAAATAGTTGATTCACTGTCAGAGAAGTTGCTAAAGTTACTGGCATATTGGTTGGCTAATGCCCTGACATTTTTTGGAACGTGTTTCAGCGAAGTTTTATTTTGAAATTGCTAAACTTTGACCAAAAAAACCGTCGCATGGGTATCGCTCAGGAGATGTTGAATGTCGTGAATGACGATCCAGATTTGTTGAAAAGTATCAGCAATAGTGACGAAACATGGTTATACCGTCGAAACCACTTCCCAGTCGTCCCAATGAAAGCGATCAGAAGAGCCAGGATCGAAAAAAGCACGCCAAGTTCGGGAAAATTTTTAAAATTCGCTGATTATTATGTGATTTATCATGAGTTCTTGCCGGAAGGTCTTATGATGAATAAGGAATATTACCTTATGCACGTATACGTAATCCTCCCAAGATAGAAGCGACCCATGAAAGGTTGGAAATTTGCCACGATTGAGGAAACAAAGACCGCATCGGCAGCAGAGTTTGAGTCTAAACCAAAAAACGCAAATCAGAAGTGCTTCGAGGATTGGAAAAGGCGCTGGCACAAATGTATTACCCCTAGGGGCTACGTCTTGATTTTTCAAATAGTTTCAACAATTTAACAAATATAAGGTGTGCAACTTTGCTTCCGCCGTTTGCCGATATGTGGCGATAACGGTAAGTAGCGGTCGAAAAAAACAGATCGCAGCCGTCAGGCAGTTGGCTTGGACCTCGGTCAACAGAACACCATTCAAACATTAGTCGATTTGTGTCTGCATCATAAAGTTGTTCTCGATTGAAAATGTCAGTTTGCGAGAGTTGTTATGTTTTGTTTCAATATGAAGAAAACAGCGGCTGAGTCTCATCGAATGCTCTCAAATACGTATGGTGCGGACACTATTAGTAGAAGAACGTGTCGTGAGTGGTTTCAACGCTTCAAGAACGGTGATTTTAACGTCGAAGACCGGCATAGCGGTGGAAGAGAGAAAATTTTCGAAGATGCAGAATTGGAGACATTGCTGAGTCAAGACTCACGTCAAACTCAAGAAGAATTGGGACCATCAGTGGGAGTGACACAGCAAGCTATTTCAAAACGTCTCAAGGCCATGGGCATGATTCAGAAAGAAGGAACTTGCCTCCCGTATGAGTTGAAACCAAGAGACGTTTAACGGCGTGTGTGTGTTTGTGAACAGTTGCTTCAGAGGCAAAAACGGAAGGGATTTCTGTATCGCATTGTGATCGGAGACTTTAAATGGGTTCAATACGATAACCCTAAACGCAAAAAATCATGGGGATATCCCGGCCATGCTTCCATGTCGACGGCCAAACCGAATATCCATGGCTCCAAGATCATGCTCTGCATTTGGTGGGACCAGCTCTGCGTCATGTAATACCTATGAGGTGTTAAAACCAAGTGAAACAATCATATGTGCTTGTTATCGAACGCAATTAATGCTTTTGAGCAGAACATTAAAAGACAAACGGCCGCAATACAGCGAGATGCACGATAAAGTGATTTTGCAGCACGACAACGCTCGACCCCACGTTGCAAAAGAGGTCAAAACGTACCTGGGAACGTTAAAATGGGAAGTCCTACCCCACCCGCCGTATCCTCCAAAAATTGCTCCCTCTGACTATCATCTGTTTCGATCAATGACGCATGGATCTCATGAAGAAGTCACAAATTGGATCGATTCGTGGATCGCTTCAAAAGATGAACAATTTTTCCGACGCGGCATTCGGACACTGCGCGAAAGATGGGAGAAAGTAGTGGCCAGCGATGGAAAATACTTTGAATGATACATGTGTAACCAAATTGTTTCATTAAAGCCTCAAATGTTGGGTAAAAAATGGCTGAAGCAAAGTATTTGCGAGAAAAATAAAAAGTGACCTTATCTTTCGAACAAACTTCAAACCGTGTTGGCAAAAATAATAGAAATAAACACATAAAAGACACAATGGTAAACAAAAAGCTGGGGCGCATAATTGCATCTCATAATGACACATACTTCACGCGAAAGTTAACACAATTATCTTCCCCACTGACCTTCCGAAACTATATCACCTGCCCTCAATCAAGTTCCGCTGCTCAAGACGGAGTTCTCAGAATGAAGGCGACAGTTAAACTGAATACAATGTCTCTATTCGACCAACGTCTTATATGTTATTGTAACGCTAAGCCATTAACCCACCTGTAACAAGGGTCGAACTAATTGAAGTAGGGTTAATGGCAAGGAGCAAAAGGCCCTTTTCTAAATAAGAAAAATGTACAACAAAGCTTTTGCCAACAGACACTTCTTCAAAGTCCTTCTTTTAGTTTGTCAATCACAAAAGAAAATCTGATGGCTACCCAATCTCACTCTCGTTTAATGGCGAATCCTCTAATGGTTCAAAAACTATCGCAAACTTTTTCAAACAATCTTTCGCGGATGACTCCTTTGTACCGGGCACTACTTACTTCGACTACTTACCAAATTTTTCCCTCGGACCATTTCTCCCACGTCATTAAAAAGAAATTGAATCAACTTAATGACGAATTTATTCCTGGGAACGATGATCTCCCTGGCATATTACTAAAAAATGTTCCTCCATTATTCTGTCGCGCTCTCAAAAATATTTAACTCATCCCACAATATTCACACTCATATTCACAAAAAAGTACGAACAATGATAATAACAACTATCATCTCATCGCCAAACTGTCCCATATACCCAAACTTCTCGAAAGTATCTTCTATGACACTCTAAGTTTCCACTGCAAATCTCTAATCTCCTCTAAGCAACAGGGCTTCCTCACATGCAGGTCTACAGCCACAAACCTTGTGGAATTTATATCCTTCAGCCTTTCAGCATTATAGTACGCGAATGAAGTCGACGTCATTTCAACTGATTTCAGTAAAGCCTTCGGCAAAATCTCCTACAAATTAATGCTCAAACTGTCTTCCCTTTGCTTTGAACCCACTGCGTTGAAATGGATATCTTCTTATTTATAAAAACCGTTACTACAGTGTTCGTTTTAGATCTGCCTTTTCTAACCCATTCTTAGCTTCTTCCGGCGTTCCCCAAGGCAGCCACCTAGGTCCATTTCTTTTCATGCTTACAATTAACGACATTGAGTTTATCATCAGACATTCCCACCTCTCACTGTACGCCAACGACATTTCCTCGCAACAAGATTCTTCCCTTATTCAATAGGATCTCAACAGCTTTTCTGTCTGGTGCTTCAAAAATTTCTTAGAGCTTAACATTTCCAAATGCCAGTTAATCACCTTTTCACGTAAATGGATTAAACTTTCTCCTAGTCTCTACTTCCTCAATAATCGGCCCATATCCACCGATCAGGTTATCCGCGATCTTGGCATACTATGTGACCAAGAGCTCAATTTTCGCACACATAGCGACGATATAATTCTTAAAGCCAACTCTGCACTCAGTTTCGTGAAGCGATGGTCTAAAGAAATCTCCAGTCCCTACGTGGCTCGATCCCTCTATATTACCTTTGTGCGTCCCCTTCATGAATTCGCATCTCAAGTTGGTTCCCTAATCAACAAACCCACATTTTTCGAATCGAGAGCATCCAACGACGGTTCCTATGTTTCGCTCTTCGAGGTCTGCCCTGGAATAATCCTTTGTTCTTACTGCCCTATCAAGACCATCTTAAACTAATCAATTTGAGTACGTTGGAGGAAGAAGGGTATCTGACATTCTCTTCATTCATAGGCTTCTAACACTACGCCACCCTTTATAACTCCATATCTCTTAACACTAACCCTCATAATACATGCAATCCTCGTTTCTTCTATCTATCCACTCCCATCACCTCATACGGCTCCAATGAACCCGTTTCCCGTATTCGCAAGTTTTTATTGAATATTAACTTCGATTTCTCCTAAAACTTCGCCTTCTCAATAGCCTTCCCTTCTCCCAATCATAGTTTTTTTAAGGATCACGCTCCCTAACCCGGTGTTCTTAGTTATAAAGTTAGATTAAGTTAGATTGAATTAAGCTCAATAAATGGGCGTGTTTGTGCCCAGGAAAATTAAATTAAATTCAATGGGAACTAAAACAATATCTTCTAGTCGAATGAAACAAAGATCAACTTGATTGGGAAACCATTTATGATTAGACCTAAAATACAAAAAAAGACAGAAAACCTGCTTCCATTGTTGGACCACTTAAAGAACAAAATGTGTGTTGTCGTACTCCTCTGGATCAAAATTCAGCCCTGTACTATCAACGACTGAACTTTGGCTAATAGGCGAGAAATTGCCTACCATGAGAAAAACACCAGGCTGTACACAGCAACAGTGATGGAAACTCCGAGAGCTTGGCATCTTCCTTACAGGACGGACCTAGCACCAAGTTGTACCTGCTCATGGCGAACGATTTCGCCACAAGAGAGGCTTGCGAAAACGACTGGCAAAGTTTTTTGCTAATAGCCCTTCTATTAACTTTTAAATGACTACAAGTCATTGAACAGAACGACACATATTTGACCTAAATGGAATCATGCCAACTACCTATATGCTAAGTAAAGTCTTCAATTTCATGCCAAATTAATGGATTTCTTTTGACTACTCCTTTTATTTCCACATTTAAAGTGTTTAAAAATAGCTTGTTTCTAAGGGGACCTTTCAAGTGATACTCAATGGCGCTTCAGTTGTTTCTCTCTTTTAGTCTTCCACCTTGCAAAGCTGGGGTAGTAAGACTTATGCAAAGCCTTCTTGTCTGTCCGTCCGTCCACATGAGTCTGAAATGTGGCTGTGTTATAGGGTACCTGATTTTGAGCTCATAGCGACCGGTTTTAGAACCCTTGCTACTGTGGTTCCTGAGATCCAGGTAAAAGTTTGCAAAATTCAAGGTAGAAGACCTGGAATTGTAGCCTGACCCCCGCCGAGCTGATCTCATCTTGTTTTACTATCAACAGCCTGGTGTTTACCTGACTTTTCAATTGACTTTTAATAAAATCGCCTCAATTTAATAGCTGTTCAAACTCGAAAAAATTTTATTATTATTAATAATATTAGCAGCAATTTAGAACTCGGAGCCTCGATGACAACCCTTCGCCAAGCCTCTATGTCATAAATGTGTTCCTTCCACGTTTCGCTGTTACGTTCCATCCTTTCTAGGTCCATCCTTAACTTGTCCCTCCATCTACGGCGTGGCCTTTATTCCTTTGGTTTTCCACTCATTACTTTTTTGACTGTTTGTCCACTGTCCATTCGTTCCAAACCATCTTAGTGAGCGAAATAGAGATCCTCGAGTTCTTGATTATTAAGTTCTTTTCGTACAGTGCCTCGGCGCGATGAAGCAGGTGTTGCCCATATGCAGCCTGCAGTCAATACGGTTCCTAAATATTTGAATTTGTCTACTTTCTCAAAGCGTTTATCTGGTACAGTCAGATGCGAGGGTCGGATCGAACCAAGTCAGTAGGTGACCATTCCTTTCCTGCCATTATTAAACTTTCTACATTTCTTTTATCTGACTCCTCACTTCTTTCAAAAGGCTCAGGAACCCAATGTAAGCTAGAGTAGTGTAACTATGTAGAACACATAACCTTTCTAAATGTTCCAACTTCGTCAGAATCGTGGCTATCAATACAGGTTACTGGCTTATAAATCTTCCCACTACCAGGCATGTGGTGTAACAGTCTATCGCAGCTATCACAAATTCGAATTAGAGGAAAGCCTGCACCGCGAATGCCCGACAACTGTAAATTGCAGATTTCGCGCGATTATCCTTAATTACCTATGTGCAATCACTAAGCTCCCTTTAGCTAGTATAATATGATCCAAATACTGGATCTCAACATCCTTACAACTTCCCTTCACAACCTTGAACGATGCGTAGTATTAAAACGGTTTTCGAGCTCAAATTGCGCTTGGTCTAAGTTGCACCCAACACAAATTCAATGAATCAGTTCTTCTGGAATGCAACTAAGCACATTACAGACATGTTACCAAAATAACAAAAGAAACTGATTAAATCAGTCTAGTACAACCAGCTAAATTATTAAATTCCTATTACTTTTTGAACCTCACAAGGCATGAGCTGGAGTCTTAAAAACCACTTTTAATAGGATTGCTACCTATATATAGAGTATAGAAGTGCTATGTCTCTGCCGCTCATTGTATTACATTTATCATCAAATGTACACCTTTGCCAACTGCTACCACCTGCATAATATGAATATCCATTACCGCCAGATCCAAAAAAACGAAAAAAATTCCCCATGGGAATGTCACACTAAACAAAACAGTATGTAGGGCAGTATACATTTAACATGTCATCCCCTTGAACTCCGTACGAGTGTCAAGCGCCTAGTACACACTCAGATGGCTTTCCTCCACCTTCGTAATATCAGGCGGGAATGCGCTGTTTTTTTCAAAATTTGGAGATTTGGTTCGAAAACAATTGTTTTATGTTTATTTTTCTAAGTAATGTCCATCGCTGACTGCAACTTTTGCCTATCTCTCTGCCAGCATATAAATTCCATGTTGGAACAACTGCAGGTCACTTGAGTCTCCCACAATTTCGTCAATTGTTGGCTCCTTCGAAAGATCAAAAGTGCTGCTCAGCCAGGTGATGAATCATTGATCGGAACAGGTGGGTGTCGAAAGGGGCGATGTCTGGAGAACACGACGGGAATAATCTGTTCCACATGTTCCATTTCAGTGTTTACAGATAGGTTTTAACGACCTGAGGAACATGTGGCCGGACGTTGCAAGGTCGCTAAAGCACTTGTTCGGTAGCGAGCTAATGTGATGGTTTCACACGGTCGCAGAATCTCATAATGTACCCGCTCAGCTGGTCTCACCAAATACACAGTATGATTTTCCATCCATGGTGCTACGATATGCAATGATAACGATGCATAACCGCGGCGTTCGTTGTTCTATATCTCTCACCTTCACCAATGCGGGACGCCTCGAGAATTCCACTTGGAAACCACTACTTTTATAGCGTTCGCAACACATTTTTTGATTATTAGCTGCATCCCCGTAACTTTTTAATTCATTCTACGGATGAATAGGCATCATGTGACATTTCTAAACAGCATGGTTCGCTAGCGCCATCTATTGGAAAACGACTGATTCCCATTCTCATTCCCACCGCTGGGAATGTGATCCGTGATCCTTTCTAAATGAGCAATAAATTGGAGTTCGATACGAGTAATCTCTCCGATACGTTCGAATTTATCGATTGAGGCGCCTTTTTTTTGCATATAATTCGTGCAGTTTCAAGAGTGTACGCTCTTATAGTGTTTGTCACACGACCTAGCCGGGGTACAGATGGTTTGTGTCGAAGGTGTTCGTTCACTACTCTCCGGTGGTGGTTGTCCTGGATAGGATTTGAGAGATTCGACTGAATTTGCGTTGGTTAACTACAGTAACTCTTTTTTCTCCAAGTCATTAAGGCATAGAGTATGATTCTTTGAAGTAACCTTATTTGCTATGCCTTCGTCAGCACTTTTTGATCATCTCTCATTGATAACTGATGTTGCACAGTTTTTCCGTATAGGAATTGTTCTTAGCTATGGACGGACTTGAACTACAGACCTTCGGCTCAGCAGTATGATTACCATTTACCATCGCACCACGACCACGAACTACGAACTTTAAGAAACATATTCGCAATACTTTTATAGCTTCAACATGTTGTGTCACTGCGTGTCAATCCACTTCACATCTTTTGATTACCGTCGCAGTGATAATTCAACAACGGCACGAAATGCTAAATGACACCCCTTGTTGGATAACTGTTCATTATATTAATTTCACGGATATTTTGAAAACTGATACACGCCTTTGAGGCTCGGTGTTTTAATCATCTTCCCCTTCTGAAATGAAAAGTATAGCTTCAACTTGTGCAACAAAAGATTTGGTAGAAAATAGGGCTTTGAACTTAAAATGATCTCATGGATGTAGGCAGCCCTACCGAGCTATCGTATGGTGGTTCACCCTTGGTAAAATTGATATTAAGATCATGAAATAAGGCCCGATTGCTGCTATTAGATCCTGATCGACGATCGACATCGACAGACGGATTAACTATCATCCAATACCTCCTCTTTCTCGACTTCAAATCTCTAGTGATATTCACCAAAACGTTTCACAACTAGCCAACCTCGGATGACAAAATAAAACCGCGGAGATCAAAGGACCAGTTAAGCACTCTCATTGTTGTAAGGATAGTTCTATCAGGGAGACGTCTAACTGATTTTTTTTTTACCGATATCTAACAAATAGATCGGTCAACTGATCCTCTAGTTTCTACTCTTATTCAGTAGGTCTGACACAACTATGCAATCGGGTATACGATTTTTCGTGGAATCAACTCGGCACACTAATGTAGTGATAAGGACCTTACTTCAAATCTTTTTCTTATCGACCCGCTCACCGTTAACAAAGGGACCTTGTGCTTGTTGGTGACAAGTGTACACGTTCCGGCCTAGGCTTATGAACCCTGCAACTTACATATTGATCAGAGGTGGAATCATCTAGGCTTGATTTGGCGTAGTTCCTCTAAACAAAATCAGATTTCGAGTTGAGCGGAACGTACGTTATTCGGTAAAATTTCATCAGACTTCATGAGGAAAGGGTTTCATCATTCACACTCGCCTTGTAGTTCATTAGTAAGTATTCAAGTTTGAGTTGAGTATTTATAACGCGACCTTTTTCGACTCCTATTGACCCCTTTAGTCGTGTTCAGTTCTACATCCACCCCTCCAGCTGCCAAAGAGTCGATATTTAATTAAAATATTTACTTTGAGACGAGTTTACCACCCATTAACCCAAGTCCGAAAGTGCCAATCATGACCGTAACACGCAATTTGCTCGGTCTTTAAGGCCTTAGAAAACGGGTTACCGGCACAAGTCGAAATTACCAATCAATTACTGCCATTTCCTACGCTTTGACAAAAAAGCAATACGTGTCCCAAACATCTTCGAATTAGCTTCTCCGAATCCCAAGTAATGAACGCTAATCGCGATAATTCCTCTTCCTTTGTTGCCACAGCCATTGCCCGAAACCACTGACGCAAAACGAATCAAAATCAAGTTACAGTTTGCCGCTTGACCACATCCCTTCAACCTAGTTTCAAAAACAAATCAACGTCCTCGTACTTGTCCTTAAGTGGATTACCTTTCACAACTTCTCGTCCAAATGACTTACACTAATTACCCCGAGTGTTAATTAACTCACCCGAGCACCCCCGAGCTCGTCCAGCATGATTTATACCTCGTCGACGACCGGGTATCCGTCTGTTTCATCGGTTTCTGAACAAATTGGATTGTCTGCTCGCTGTTTTGTGTTTCGGATATGTTCCCCGTGCTTTCTCAATCGCGTTTGTTTTTGTTTACAACAACAACGCAGGTCTAAATAAAACAACAACAGACGTGCCGCAACATTCGGTTGATTGTGATGAGATCTCAAATGGTATATCGATGACCCGCTGTTGGCTATGAAACGCCCGATTGCCTACGGGATGATGTTCGTCATCAGTTTTCCGCTTTTGCTTTCCAAAAATATCCCGGGAACTGGCTTTGAGCTTGAATTGTCAATACCCCCTTCCCCCTTTACCATGCTGTTGGTTTGTTTTTGACTTAATCATGACAAACGGTGCAAGTGCGATGCGATTAATGGAGATGCTTGGGGCTTTTGAACAGGCTGCCGTCTTTTGAAATACCAAACTTACAGTGCCGTGGGTTGGTGGCATAATTTATATTTAGAAAGGCTTGTTATCGCAAAATGGTGTTTTTGATTTTCTGCTGGGATTTGGATCAACAGACGGATACCACGTGCTGAAACGAATTGTTTGTTTCCGTGTTGAGTGCACTGGAAAGGCGGTGGCGTGCATGTCAAGCTTGACGGCGCTGAATGTGTTTAGGGTCTATTAGCGGTTTTTTGGATCGCCAGTCGAAATGGGTGAATATGAAAAGAGTGCCGGAAGTTGATTGATGTGTACTGCGCGGGCATCACGTTTGTGAATACAGTTCGGATTACATGGCAAACACACCAGGGTGGGCATTTCGGGAGAAAGCAATTACGAGCGGATCGGATGAAATGGTTTTCGGGGCAAGAACTCGATATTAATAGGCTAAAGTGGGTAAGTGGATGAATACTTGAATTCCATTGAAGCCACCCGAACGTGTGTTTATGAAACGAGTGTCCATTACCGAATCTGTGATTTCGTAAGGATCAGCAATTTCTCTAGGTCATTGCACTAGATTCAGTTGGCCTACTGAAATCCGCTTCGTTCTCGTGGGAGTTTGTGGAGCTTCTTTGCATGTGGTCATGAATTTTTCATATCAAGACATATCTCACATGCGACACTACCATCCGCAAACGAATCGGAGCAGGTGAATTTACGGTTCAATGTGACAACCGCTCAAACATCATGCGTGTGATCTCAGAGACATTTGGCGGTCATTGTCTTTTGGTCGGTAGAATGATGAATGAAGCCGCATTAAAAGGCAATTTACGATATGAAAGATCATGAAAAACGCTTTTATAGCTTGTCATGTCTGAATGGCCGGAATTAGCTATTTATCTAGTTTTAGAAATATGATGTTACCTATAGAAATGAGTATGCTGTATCGACGGCAGCGAAGATCAGTAGAGTGTAATTTTAAGCACAATGCAGTGGCAAGAATGGGCTCGCGTTTTTATACTCGGTTAACTATTAAATGGAGGTGAAGTATGAAAAATGGATTATAGAGCAAGAAAGAATCAGATAAAAACGTTCCTTCATAAGCTGCCCCGAACAATTCCGCAAAAGCAAGAAAGACATTGAAAGCGCGTAATTATGAATATATTGTACCTACTTGACACCCATTCGTCTTACGAAGTCATTTCATAAAAGTAAGTGGGAATGGTAGAAATGGAGGTATAGAAGTCTCAATTAGCACTATGGTGTACGCTTCTGATTCCACCAAAACTCGTTATCCCGATTACAGGCGTTCTAGATAAAGGCAGAAACTAGAGAAACGCTGAAAAACGATCTGAAACAGAATGTATTGCAGGGAATGCCGACCTCACAATGAATGAACGACTCCTGAGATTTGTTGTAACAAAGCCAATCGCCAACATTTACCATCCGAGGTTGGCTAGTTGTAGATAATATTGCTGAATATTATAAGATAGTTGAAATTGAGAGAGGGCAGGTATATAATAATTTTTAAGTGGTTTGTCGATCAGGATATAGTGCCTACACGCGCCGCGCTCTGGACTAGTTTCAGGCTGTCATCATCGAATATTTTATTAAGGCCAAACGATACGAGGGTGGTCCGATAAGTATTTAGCCTTACCGCCAGACGGCGCCAGTATCGCAAGAACGTGTAGTACTATCGTGTGGTACATTCTAGTAGACGGCTACTATCGAAATTTCAGCGATATCGGACTCGTAGTTTTGTTTTGACCGCGTGTGGAAGCGGGAGTGTCCGCGGATTTTAGAAAAATGGAAAAAAAGCAATATCGGTGGGTGATTCGATTCTTGTTTTTGGAATGGAAATCGCGCAGCGAAATCAAAGAGCGTTTGGATGCTGTGTACGGTGACTCTTCTCCTTCGATGGCGACCATCAAAAATTGGTTTAACGAGTTTCAAAGTGGTCGCACGTCGGTTTTTGATAAGCCACGTCCAGGTGCTCCGAAAACGGCTACCACGGAGGATAACGTGACAAAAATCCACAATCACGTACTGGCAGACCGCCGATTGAAGGTGCGCAAGATAGCTGAGACAGTAGGCATTTCTAAAGATCGCGTTGGTCATATCCTGCATGAAATTTTGGGCATGAGAAAGCTGTCGGCGGGATGGGTGCTGTGTTTGCTCACTCTGGACAACAAGCGCAACCGTGAGACCACTTTAGAGCAGTGTTTGACGCTGTTTAAGCGCAATCCGAAGGAGTTTCTGTGTCGTTTCGTGACAGTCGATGAAACATGGATCCACTGGTACATACCAGAGACCAAGGAACGGTCGAAACAGTGGACTTCACAGCGGCGAACGTGCTCCGAAGAAGGCGAAGACTGTCCCATCGGCCGGAAAGGTGATGGCCACCGTTTTCTGGGATTCAAACGGTCACAGGGCTGTACTACGCCAAATTATTGGGCGAATTGACGCCGAATTGAAGAAAAAACGGCCCCACTTGGCGAAGAAAAAAGTGCTCTTCCATCATGATAATGCACCGACTCACACCTCCGTCCTCGTCACGGCCAAATTGATCGAATTGGGCTACGAACTGCTGCCCCATCCACCGTATTCTCCAGATTTGGCCCCGTGCGACTTCTTTTTGTTTCCAAACTTTAAAAAGTCACTCGCCGGGCAGAAATTTCAGTCGAATGAGGAGGTCATCGCCGCCAGGGAGGCCTACTTTGCAGACCTCGAGAAAACGTATTTTTTAGACGGTTTAAAGAAGTTGGAGCATCGCTGGGTCAAGTGTATCGAGCTAAAAGGAGACTATATTGAAAAATAAATCGCCATTTCTCCAAAATTTTTGATTTTCTTTTGTAGGCTAAGTACTTATCGGACCACCTTCGTATAAGAGAAAACTTGATGGCTAACCTACCTTTCTCTCCTTCAATGATGAATGATCCGCTCTCTCTAGTTTTTCTCCACCCTATTCAAATATACTTTCGCAGATGAGTCTTTCATACCTGATTATGCTTATTCCAATTACTTACCCAATTTTTTCCTTGGACCCGTTCTCCGTCGTAATATTTACCCCCATATCATTGAAAAAGGTGGGTGTCAGCAATTGCCGTCCCATTGCCGAACTCTTACATAAGTATATCCAACCTCTTCAAAAGTATTTTTAAGTAAATCTTAAGCTTTAACTGCAAATCTTTCATCCCACTCCTACAGCATGGCTTCCCCAAATACTGGTCTACAACCATAAGCCTTGTCGAATTTGTGTCCTTAACCCTTTAAGCCATAGAGGATGGCAACGAAGTCGGCACTATGTCAACCGATTTCAATAAAGCATTCGATAAAATTTCTTATAGACCAACACTCTTCAAATTGTTTATCCTTGGCTTTGGAATCATTTTATTGAGGTGGATTTATTCTTACCTGCAAAACCACTATCACAGTGTCCAGTTTGGATCTGCATTTTCAAGTCGTTTCTTAATTTATTCCGGCGTCCTCCAAGGCAGCCACTTAGGTCCACTTATTTTCATCCTCACCATTAACGACATTGAAATGGTAACTATACATTCCCACATCTCAGTGCATTCCGATGACACCAAAATCCTTCAAGGCCATTTCCTCGGGACATGAGTCTTCCCTTATTCATTTGATCTCAACAGTTTTTCCATCTGGTGCTCCAAAACTATTTTTAACTTAACATTTCCAAGTCAGTGACTTTTTCAGGAAAATCCATCAAATCTCCTCCCGCCTGTACTTTTTCCACAATCAACCCATTTCCACCGTTTACGTGATGGGTGACTTAAGCACATTATGTAACCAGCAACTCTTTTCTTACACATATCGGTGATATTACTCTTGACGTCAATTCAGCACGCGACTTCGTAAAAAGATGGTCTAAGGAAGTCTCCAACTCCTACGTCACCTATTCCTCTACATAACCTTTTTTCGCTTTCTTCTTGAATACGCCTCTCAAGTGTGATCATTTTCAGAATTGAGAGCATGTAACCCAGCTGACCTGGAACAATCCTTGGCCTCTATCTTCCTAACAAACCACCTTAAACTAATCAACAAGAATTCGTTTCAAGAACGAAGAGATATCACCTTTTTTGTTCATGGATTTTATACTGGCACCATTGACCAAGCTATCATACTACACTTTGTTTCCCGCCCCTGCGCCAATTTTTTCTAGTGTTCTAAGAGCCCCCGAGACAGAGGCGTTTTGAATAAAATAGAGACTGATTTCTGGAAATTGATCTTCATCTTCCAGTCATCACATTTCTGATGATTTTTGTCCGAAGCCACGTTGCAGAGGAGTACCAATAATCTCGATCGTTGGACCTGTACGCAATTAAATTGTACGCGTACACTATTGAGTGGTGAACATAAGATCACTCAGGTACATGCTAAAAAGGATCAGTACGTGTACCGTATCCTTTTGCAGCCCATTGTTAATTTCAAATGTTTGGATAGTCACACTGGCAATTTTCACAACGAACTTGCTTGTGCTTGTAATAAAGATCTTTTAATAATACAATGTCGAAAGTATTTCCTGGGTCGACCAGCCAGGCATTTGCTCTTGCATTTGTTCCACTGGATATCCAACACAAGCTTCACCGCGGCGTGAACAGAGTCATGCCTCGCTCTGAAACCAAATTTGTTATCCCGAATGAATTTATTGTCCTCATTCCATTTAGACAGGGCTCTATGGACTACCTACTTGGAGTGCGACTTATTGAACGGCGATTTGCCGGGTTATAGGACAATATGCATTATTCAGTGCATTGCTGAACAGGTTGATATACTTCTCTACAGCCGCTAGTGGGAGATGTCTACACGCAACGTTAGATATACCGTCGATTCCCGCGGATTTTTTTCTTTTCAGTGACTACTCCGTCGAAATGAACATGATGTAAGCTCATTCACTGGCGACGACACGAGTATTTGCCATGAAACTGTCACTGAACATGGCAAAACCAAGTTACTCTGATCTGCAATAATCGATATTATTTCAAAGATAGTGATGATGAGGGCTCTATTTGGCGAATGCTGTCTTGCTTCCTGGAAGAGAGCATCCACTGTCGCTACCTTCTCCTGAGGATTTTAATCAAGCAAAAGTCGTCGTCTAGGACGGTGCTCTCTGGATCGATGCTTACTTTTCGTAGCAAGCGTTACTTGTTTGATGTTTTCAGGAACTTCAGAGCCTGAATGTCATTCTGATTGATTCTCACAGCACATATTCTGTAATTTCCTTTGATCGACATTTTTAATCAGAAACTTCGGTGTCCCGACCTCTGAGTCTTGCCCGTCGGTAAACCGCCTGTACAAGAGTCTTGACAGAAGTATACTTTTCTGACGGCGCAGTGCGTCGATTGTCGCGTTTCGGTACACGTTCGTGGTATGGTTTGGTGTACTATTTGGTCGTACTATTCATCGTCTGTTTAATTATATCATCCGTTGCAAAAAGATCTTAGCTCATCGTTGTACAAATGTGAATCCGCCGCTTTTCCAATAGATGGCTCTAGCGATATATGTATGTTGGTTAGAAATGTCACATGGAAAGCTCGTTCATCTGCTAATAATTTCCATTACATTTTTGACTTTCTGCCGGCATCATGTGTACATTATTTTTATGTGAAAATGTGAGCCTCCAAGTCAAATAAGCCTCATTTGAGTGAAGTTTAAGTTTTAGCTTTCGCGGCAAAGGATTATAAAAATTTACAAGTAAGCTTCTATTAGTCAAAGAATGTATTGCGAATGGTTTCAATGCTATAAAAGTGGGTACTTTGAAGTGATAGGCACGGAGCCGCCCGGACCGATGGAAAAGTTTGAAGAATAGATTCAGATTCATGCCTAAAGCAACAATAAACATGCAGATTTATTGTCGTATCACGGCATTTCCCATCATTTGACGGCACCGGGAATGATTTAAAACCAAGAAAATTCCGTGACACGCGAGATGAAGCCAAGACGAGTCGAGCGCCGTATTTTCAATACATTTTCTGCATCCTTGCGATGATAATGGGTATTTAAGATAAAAACTCGTAGGGACGCATTTATCCTCACCTTATCAACGGCTAGCCAAACATCAATGGATGGAAACTCATACTCTGTATATGGGCGGAACCATCTCGGCGTGGTACATTATGAGCTGTTGCAACCGGGTGAAACCTACCGAAAATCAATTACTGTCGAGGAAAGACAAATCAAAGTGATATTGATTTGTGACTTGATTTGATCCTTCCGACGAACGTCTGTGCCGATGTACATAGCTGGCTATTTGATCTTCCTATCTATAAAGAGCTGTAGGTTAGTATGGCTTTTGAACTGACCTTTTCACTGGGCGAGCGATGTTGATAATTTTTTTTTTTGCCTAATGGCTTTTAGTCTTTGGACGTTTTTAGAGGCAATGGCTTTATTGCGTGACGAATTTCCTAGAAGTGAGTGATATCTCGAAAAGGTAATTGACCGCTGTTATAGTGTAATTCAACAACATTAGCCTACTTATGGGGCTATGTGTAGGTTAAAATCTACTTCGATGATTTACTTCAAAATGAATGCGTTAGACGGGAATGTCAAAGAGGTTATTCGTGAAATGCAGCCATCTTTAAACATGAAGGAAACTTTTATCAAGAGATGACTATATGCAGACTAATTCGATATGAATTTGAAAAATATACAAAAAAAATGTTCATAAAAAATTCATGGTTTTGTACTGACTTCAAATCACACCTCTTGTTGAATAGCTCTCTATCGTCCGAGTATCTCTTTTTTTTTTGCCCAACAAAACCGAATTGATTCACAAAAAAAAACATTTAATATTTGATTTGATTTTCACTAGACAGAGCCCTACTATTTATCCCTTATTTTGGTTTTAAACTAGCCTCTAAAATCTCTAAGACCTGTTGTAAATAGATATCCGTGATCAGGTCCCTATCTCCATTTTTTGAAACGGAACAATTATGCTGGATCGCCTCTTGCATTTTTGAATCTCTTCAGCGACTCATCTTATCTTGACCATGTCTTGTCCTTTCTATAAAACCTCCAAAACGCCAAGTGAATTGCCAACTTTTAGCCATTTACATTTTAAAAAAAATCTTTGCATACATAGATTTCATTTCCTTCAAACGTAAAGCCCAATCACTTTCCGACCTGAATTGCTCGCACTCGTATTCCTCATACTTTTCCTAGACTGCTTCTTAGCTGACATGACATGGCATCCTAGGAAAACCCGATTCATTGAAATCCTTTCAAGATCCTATGGCTTCTATAATAAGATCACCTTAAACTGATCAGCATTGAATCAAATATCTTCCTTTTATCGATGAATCTTCCGACACTTACCCCTTTTTCTTTTCTTTCCAGAAGCTCCCCTTAAGATGATAACTCGGCTACTTCTCATTGCAGCAGTCTGTGCTCAAAGCGTACCGCTCACGAGTGCAGTGCAGAATCTTCCAACCATATCCCCCATCACAGAAAACTCAACCAAAACCAAGCTCTTAGAATCAAACAGTCTCGAGTACCTGGTAGAAAGCTCCACAAACCAATTAACCGATCAAGAACGAACCGCAAAAACACTCTTCAAAGGCGAAACTCACAATGACATAGAGCCTGCTGACAAAGCAGATCCCAATGACATTCGATTCCAGAAATATGCCTACCATGAAGGCTCGAAGCTACGGGACGACATTTTTTCAAAGCAGCCAACACACTTCATAGTCGCCTCGAAGCTTGTCCGTCCTGGAATTATCTACAAAGTCTCTGTGTCCATTTTGGAAGCCAAGTACCCGATTACTATCCACGCCAGCATCTCACATGATGGAGTTGAGATCTCAGGGGATTCTAAGGAAGTCAAAGAAGGTATCCCAGAAACACTCTTGATGCGGATTCCATCGACTAGTGTACCCGGGCACTATAAGCTCCGTGTAAAGGGTTTCTACGCCAATATACATCCTTCAGAGAATCTAGCGTTTCTCAATGAAACCGACCTGATTTTCTCGCAGAGATCGTTGACCATTTTCGTGGAAACCGATAAGCCTTTCTATCGACAAGGTGACACTGTGCGATTCCGTACTATCCCTATTACGACCGAGCTAAAGGGGTATGACAGGGCAATTGATGTATTCATGTTGGATCCAAAAGGATTCGTACTACGTAGATGGCTATCACGTCTCTCCTATCTAGGAAGTGTGAGCTTGGAATATAAATTGTCGGATCAACCGGTGTTCGGTGAGTGGACGATCCGTGTCGTAGCTCAGGGGCAAGTGGAGCAGGCCAATTTCGTTGTCGAAGAGTACTATCAAACGAGATTCGAGGTGAACATAACCATGCCAGAAAGCTTCCTCATCACACAACCATTTGTTACCGCTCAGGTGATGGCAAACTTCACTAGTGGTGCTCCAGTCAATGGCAATCTCACATTAAAGGCCATCGTGGTGCCCAAAGGTTCCATAGATTACCAAGCTCTGAATGAACAATATCGAATTGGTAGGTCGACAAGAAGCGTATTTAATACATCCATCGAGCAAAGGAAGGAACATATATTCGATTTCAATGAGGAATGGCCATTTTGGTTGAAAAAACCGGATGGCGGCGATGCTTCCCTATCCTACCTCCGTTACTTCAATGGGACATATGATATTCAACTACCTATGGAAATACTCGAACGAATGTCTACCAACCTATTGGATATGGAGCTAGTCATCGTAGCGACCGTCGGTGAAAGATTCTACAACGAGGTTAACTCCGGCTACGCAGTGACACGTCTATACAGTCCAATGCTCAAAGCGATCTTTCTAGGTGAATCAGTTCAAGTATTTAAGCCATCGATACCCTTTACCGCCCATATCTTAGTGGAACATCAGGATGGATCGCTATTGTCCTCCGAATTCCTTGAAAATCCCGAAGTCATTGTTACCGGAACGATACAGAGCAAGAGTGGCGCTCAGGAATATCCTTTGCAAAAGCTTCAAATGTCCAATCAAGTCGGCGTGTGGGAACTGAAAATTGATCTTCTCACCGATCTCGCGCTGGACAAGGACTTTCTCGCAGGAATTCTTTCGATGAAGTTGGAAGCCACATATCGCGGCGTTAAGGCCGAACTTCTCTTGATCACTCATCATTCGCCGAGGAATCAATTCATCGGTGTGACCACAAGCACGGAGGATCCGGTTGTTGGCGAAAACATTGTGTTCCACATCAGGACCAATTTCTTTGTCGAATCGTTCAACTATTTGATCCTGTCGAAGGGTGTGGTGATAATCAGTGATAAAGAATCAATGGATGAAGGCAGTCATACTATGGCCGTGGTGTTGAGTGCGGAGATGGCTCCTGTGGCCACTATCGTCGTGTGGAAGGTAAGCGAAATTGTTTTTTTAGGTTGCGTGTCAAATACAAATTAAACTTATGCAAGGTGCTGAATCTAATTGTCATGGTTAGCAAGGGGCGCATTAAAGAGGGTTGTAAATCACTTTGGACTTTTGTTATCTTGTACTGTTGTGGGGAAGGAAGGTGTATGTCCCAGTGAAGTTGATGAATTTATGTGAGATTCATGATAATGAATTTACTCATCATATCCATGCTAAGGGTTGCATCATCAATTTAGGTACAGTTGTTGACGAAAATTGCTTTCTTGATTACTCTGCATTCAGCACGTTGAGGTGTGAACTAATGAGCTTTAAGGAAAATACTAAAGCTAAAAAATATTATTATAGAAGAGCTCACGATGATTCCTAAATACGACTTCGCCATACTGATGAAGGTCTAGTCCTAAGCAGGATGTAGTGAAAAGAGTCTTGCTAAAAACAGATGAACAAGGGAAGGTTCTAATAGAAACCGTATAAGCTCATAATTTATGAATATAAAGCAAAATATTGTAGGACCGAGTACACTTCGTTGAGGTACGCCAGCATTTTTTGCCTTTGGCGTTGAAATCGTTCTTTCTGTCTTCGCATTTGCTCTTCATTTATTCTCCCGCGGAGTGTTTTTTGATTCCTTTAACGAGGAGATCAAGTGATACATCAAGATATTCATCAGCTAGGAAGTAAATCAGTTGGTGTTTCTCAAACAGGGGCGTCCAACAAGAGGTGTTATATTAAATAAATCATATTTGATAACGTTTTCGAAAAATTAACTTCAACTGAAAGTACAGATATTAGATTGAACAACTAAATACTATATCTGCCCAATGTCATGCTTGACGGCCTATCAATAATAATTATTTTCATAAAATTCTTCAATAGGTTTTCTCCAGCTCTGTGTATTGGAAAAGGTATTTTCTTAACATAAACCCTTAGAAAGAAGTCTAATAGTGCAAGGTGTTACAGGAGAGGTATAACAATTTCGTGTTTCAGTTCAAAGGCATCCTTTTGCTATGATTTTTTATTGCTTAAAACGTCTGTCATAGCCATAATACAGTTCACGGGCCAAAAACATTTGTAAATAATTAGAAATCGTTAGTGAAATTCTAAGACGGTGATCTTCACTTTTTTAATTTTCGAGCCAACAATTCGCGGTTGAATATTTCTGCTTCAGTGACACGACACATAAGCCGAAGTATCGGAAATACCGCAGCCGTAAGGGTGTAAGTTCAAAGTAAACGGAAGTAATCGATTCCATTTATAGATATTGGTGAGCCCCACAGTCCACATTTTGGCGAATTTCGCATAAAGATCTTGTCTTACACCCTTACGAGATCAAAGAATTTCAAGAACTGGAACGTTTTGATCTCTGCATGTTCGAAATTTTCCCGAAATCTGCAGAAAATTCTGAATTTCTTTGAAAAATCATCTACAGCAATGAAGCTCATTGTCGGCTCAATGGCCGTGTCTTCCACATACCACACAGCTGGTCAAATAAGTGATTCATTTAATGAGGGTAATCGCGTTATTCTGAAAATATTATAAATGTCGCCCGACCAAAATGTAGGGGAAACTGGTCTATGCAAACTTCATATTTCCTATTTGGTACCTTGAAGATTGGAGATCAGTGTACTTAAGGGCCTCAGCAGGTCTGGCTCGCATTTTTTCTCATTCATGATCATCAATGATTCAATCTACTCTCTATTACCCAATTAATGGTGGAATAAAATGCATAAAACTCAAACAATCGGTTTGAGTTGCCATGTGGTGATAGATATTTACTGGCGTACATTTCAAACATGTTTACCACCATGTTTCCAATCTGTTAAGCAACATAATAAAGAAAAAATCGAGTAAACCAGACCAACTTAACCAGTGAAAATAGTTTTTTGAACACGAAACTGTGAAAACTTTTATCACCTAAAGCCTTTGTTAACTGCTCCAAGCCCTTTGTCAATTGCAGCATATGGATCTCTATAACTGCCAGTTCCATACAATTGCTCCATGGCAAGGTAATAAAAAAAATAGCAAGAAATTATTTTTTAATATGTCACCCTTTCAAATCAATCATGAATCAGATGTCTGTCCTTCCACTGTAGCTCGTAACATCATTCAGTTATTTTCTGTACAGAGGAGATTTCAACAATTTGGGACTATTTGATCGTTCGTATTGGCAATATCCGCCTTATTAAAGGGTGCTTTTTTAGTGCTATACAAATTCAATATATAATACAGGGTGCGCCATCTCATATGGGGCGATGTAAACTTCGAATAGGTAACTTCAACAATTGTTAACCGATTTTGATATTTTTTCATATGTCATAGCATTTTGGAAACATAAATTCAGTACAATTTTAACCATGAATCGCTTCACACCAAGAAATCGCGCGTAAACAGTCTCAATGTTCATTAAAAATGAACGCTCGGTTGTGCTAACTCAACGTGCGTATCGTGCAAAATATCGTGATCGTGTTGCGCCCAAAAAAGATACAATTCGTCGTTGCGCCTCGATTTTTTTCAATTTGATTCTGTGGCAAGCCCTCTTGAGCAATCTAACCCAAACTCATCTATTCAGTTTGTGAAGGCCAGTGTTCAAGAAGACCCAAGTTTGTCATATCGGGGCCGTTCGCAGCAGTTAGGCATCAGTGGGACCACTTTGCGGAGAATTTTAAAGGATGATCTTCACTTATTTCCATACAAAGTGCAGATAACTCAAAGAGTTTCGCTACAAGATGAGCCACGGCGCTTGGCATACGCACAAAATATCGTTGCAATGATTACTGCTGAGCCGTAGTTCTGGTCAAAAATGTTGATGACCAATGAGACACATTTTACGTTTTCTGGCTCACATTATTCACGAAGAGCCGCTATATGATCAAAAAGTTACTGTTTGGGCCGGTGTATGCGCTAAAACCATCATTGGACCGAATTTCTTGAAAGTTGGCGATACAGTGGATGGCGATCGATATCGGTGGATGTTGGCCTATTATGTGATCCCAGAAATGCGTAAAGGCTTATTTCACTTTTGGTTTCAACAAGACGGCGCGACATTCCATACTGCCGACAAAACAATGAACCTCTTGCATAAGAAGTTCCCTGGAAGATTCGTGTCAAAAAAGGACGATATTGACTGACTTCCGAGATCGCCGGATTCCACTCCTCCAGACTTTTTTCTTTGGGGATACTTGAAAAGTTGGTTCTTGTTGAAACCAACAAACCAACAAAGCTCTGTAACATCAATGCAATTCAACTGGGAAACAAAGAAGTCAGAAATCATGTTTCTATAGCGCTGTCTATTTCCAGTAACATTTTGGCTGACATCGACCTTAATATTATCCTATAATGGACCGATGCTTCCACCAGCCCAAAAAGCACACGAAACAGTGCGCTTTAATGGTTGTAAGAACTTCTCGACAAAGGCTTATGGGTTTTCTTGAATGGAAATTCGGCAAATTTGCTTGCTTACATAGGTATCTATTTAACCAAAAATGGGCCTCATCGGAGAGCAAAATTTAATGATCAAACTGGATCATATTTTGGGCCCTTTGACCGAACTTACGACGTGTATAATGATCACACGGTTTCACCTCTTGCACAAGCTAAATCTTATAAGGCTTTAAGCCAAGGTATTTCCGTAAAGTCTTCCACAAAGTGGACAGGGATAGTTCTAATTGCTGTGCATGATGGTGGATCGATTCATTCGGATTTTCCTCAACACTGCGCTCGACAACGGCAATGACTTGTTATCTTCATACTGTTTGGCGTCTTTGGAAATGCGTATTATCCACTGGAGTGTGGTGCGAAAACGATTCAACGTGTTCCGAATAACTTGCTCAGATGGACGATTATGTCGACCGTAAAATAGACGTAGCGCACGATAAGTTTGGCGAATCGAGCAGTGGTTTTCAAAATAAGTTTGCACACTTTGCTGGCGTTGTTCTAGCGTTAATTTTTTCATCGTAAAATGGCAAAATATATTAACCACAGATCAACTTTCAACTGTCAACCTACAGAAACAGTGTTACCAGTTTAAAACCCATACCTCTAAAAAAATATCCTTTACAATAGAGTCCTAAACAGTATCGGAAACGAAGTCATTTTTTTAACTTTCAATCATCGCAATATCTCTTATTATGATCGAAGTCATACCTTGATGACCTCAATTGTTGGACCTAATCTCTACGCTACTAAAGAATACGTATAAGATCGTTTGGGCAAATTCTAAACGGTATCGGAGACTTAACCGCTCTCCGTTGTAAAATGTCAAAGATTCTGTTCGAAGTAACGTTGTTACATTTAACAACAAACTTCTTCCATAGGCATCACGTTAATCATGTACAGAAGGCGATTTGGCATGCCAAGCTTGGTGAGTAGTAGAACAGACCTTCTAACTATACGGTGTCGAAGGCCTTTTCAAAGTCTGCCAGACAAGCACCTCCGTGCTTTGACCTTTGGCCTAATTCTACTGAATATCGGAAACCAGCCTCGACACAGCGTGAATAGTATCATACCTTGTCTTGAAACCAAACTGGTTGTCCGGTATTCTTCTTTTTTCCTCAAACCATTTGCCCTTTTTATTGCTTTTTCAAAAATCTTGCTAACACTCGGAAGCAAACTGATTGAGCGGAGATTAACAGGGTTTTATTCTATCTCTAACCCATTTAGGGATAGGGTTACCCACGGTGGTAATCGCTGATAACCCTTCGTCCTGTTTTCCACCATAGACTCTCTTTACCTTGTTTTTAAAGGCCTGAAATCAATTTTCCTCTTTCTTAGTCTGAGACCAACCTTCACATCCACAAACTGTCACTGGATGGAACAAAAGAGTTGATTCGAAGAGTTCCCTCATCGGGAAGAAGCACACGTTGCCCATACGCAGCCTTTTATTTATCTCATTCTTTATGCCGTTTTCGGCGGCCAATACTATTCCCAGGTATCTGAACTTTCCACTTTCTCCAAGTGCTTGTCGAGTGCAGTCATGTGTCAGTTTTGGATCGATTTAAGTCAGGGTCAGTAATCATATATTTAGTTTTCTCTTCATTTTCTTAAAACTTCGTTTCCTGCCATTATTTAAATTTCTACAGTTCTCTTAACTATTTCGTCAGTAATTACAAATTATCAGCGTAAGCTATAGCGGGTGTGATTCTGTCAGTAGTTATTCTCCTATCATTTTTCTGAAGAGATCTCAGGAATCCCTTCTGAAAGGAAGGGATTTTAGGAAGAGCGTTTCGTACTTTGGCTCGTCCATTGCTTCCCTTTAGACGTACTTGTATCAGTCTACTAACGTATCCGGGATTCCCAACCTTACAAGGACATGATACATTTTCGATTGGTTTATAGAGTCATATTTCTTTTTAAAATTTACCAATAATTGATGGACCGCTTTGCTAAATTCCCATTTCTTTTCTAAAAGCTGTTGTATAGTGAAAATCTGGTGATGCATTTTAGCGATTCCCTTTGAAGCCACATTGGTAGGATTGTAACAACTTAGTAAAAGTAATGTTCCACGGATAATCGTTTCATTGTGTTCAGTTACCCTTTTTAGATGCGGGAATGAACACTAACTTGTTCCATTCCTTGGGGATAGTCTAATTGTACCATTCAGTTGTGGTAAGCCCATGTAACCTCTCTCTCGTAACTCCTCTATTTTACAGTAGGCGTTTTCCTTAAAATTTATAAACTTGAATATCGTGCGATCAAAAAATTCTTCTTTTTGGATTAATTAACCTCTAAGGAAATTCATTCCAAGTTGGCAAAAGTTTATGGGAACTCTGCGCCTTTGATGTCGACCGTAAAAAAGTGGGCAGCTGAACTTAAACGTGGTCGCACATCCCTCGAAGATGACCCACGTGAAGGACAGCAAAAACCATCGAAAAAGTGCATGATATCGTTTAGGCGAGTGTAGGTGAGTGAGATATCTGAGGCTGCGGGGATATCGGAAGAAAGGGTGCGAAACATCTTGTACAAAGAATTATCCATGCGAAAGCTCTGCGCAAAATGGGTGCTCCACCACTGCACGCCAGAAACGAAACAGGAGTCAAAGCAGTGGGTGGAAGCCAGTGGTTCAGAGCCAAAGAAACCAAAGCCAATCGCATCTGTTTGAAAGGCTATGGCCAGCGTGTTTTTAAATTTCTAAGGGATCCTCTTAATTGATTACCTAGGTCATGCGTTGGCGATGGGAAAACTGGAGGATTTCGGACAATTCCCTCGTCATCTCCTCAGACTTCTATTGATTCCCAAACTTGCAGAAATAGTTTTTGGAAGGTGTTTCGCAACCAATGAATAAGATGAGGAGGCCGAAGATAAATACTTTCAAAGCCTTTCAGACTCTCACTTATGGGAAGGAATACTGGTGTTAGAGAAACGCTGAACCAAGGAGTTATATAGAGGCAATTTACCTTACCCAGGCAATTCACCTTGCCCTCATACTAATTTTAAATTTTTTTGATTAAAATTGGCACATCTACATGCTTCAAAGTCCTTAGCACTTGAATCCAACGTATTTAGATATGTTCGTATGTTTTTCGTCTCGTGTATCTAGGGAATGAATAACGACATTAATTTCGGACTAAGTTTATTTGATGCATAATTATAATATGAACATCTGGTAGTAGCGGCAAAGCTATTGGATCGGAAGTTTGTTTTTTATAACAAGAAAATTACTCCAAAGTTGTTATTATTTTTCACCCAGATAATGCACCTGATGGGTACATACAACGATGCATCATCCTCCATATTCTCCAAATACCAGGGTGGTCCGATAAGTACAATACTTAGCCTACAAAAGAAAAACAAAAATTTTGGAGAAATGGCGATTTATTTTTCAATATAGTCTCCTTTTAGCTCGATACACTTGACCCAGCGATTCTCCAACTTCTTTACCCGTTCTGAAAAATATGTTTTCTCGAGGTCTGCAAAGTAGGCCTCCGTGGCGGCGATGACCTCCTCATTCGACTGAAATTTCTGCCGGCGAGTGACTTTTTCAAGTTTGGAAACAAAAAGAAGTCGCACGGGGCCAAATCTGGATAATACGGTGGATGGGGCAGCAGTTCGTAGCCCAATTCGACCAATTTGGCCGTGGCGAGCGCGGAGGTGAGAGCCGGTGCGCTATCATGGTGGAAGAGCACTTTTTTCTTCGTCAAGTGGGGCCGTTTTTTCTTCAATTCGGCGTCGAATCGGCCCAATAATTTGGCATAGTACAGCCGTTTGACCGTTTTGCCCTTTTCCAGGTAGTCGATGTGGATCACACCTTTTGAATCCCAGAAAACGGTGGCCATCACCTTTCCGGCCGATGGGACAGTCTTCGCCTTCTTCGGAGCACGTTCGCCGGGTGAAGTCCACTGTTTCGACTGTTCCTTGGTCTCTGGTGTGGACCAGTGGATCCATGTTTCGTCGACTGTCACGAAACGATGCAGAAACTCCTTCGGATTGCGCTTAAACAGCGTCAAACACTGCTCTGAGGTGGTCTCACGGTTGCGCTTGTTGTCCGGAGTGAGCAAACGCGGCACCCATCGCGCCGACAGCTTTCTCATGTCCAAAATTTCATGCAGGATATGACCCACACGACCTTTTGAAGTGCCTACTGTCTCAGCTATCAATCGGCGGTCTGCCAATACGAGATCGTGGATTTTTGTCACGTTATCCTCCGTGGTAGCCGTTTTCGGGGCACCTGGACGTGGCTCATCAAAAACCGACGTGCGACCACGTTGAAACTCGTTAAACCAATTTTTGATGGTCGCCATCGAAGGAGAAGAGTCATCGTACACAGCATTCAAACGCTCTTTGATTTCGCTGCGCGATTTCCCATCCAAAAACGAGAATCGAATCACCGACCGATATTGCTCCTTTTCCATTTTTCTAAAATCCGCGGACACTCGCGCTTCCATACGTGGTCGAAACAAAACTACGAGTCCGATCCGGCTGAAATCGACATAGCCGTCTACTAGAATGTACTACACGATAGTAAGTTGCTCTTGCGATATTTGCGCCATCTGACGGTGAGGCTAAGTACTAATCGGACCACCCTCATAAGTGCTTCCAAAGTTTCCCGGACGACTTTAGCAACAAGTGGCCGTGCGTTGTCGTGCAGAAAAATCACTTTTAGCATATTGGGGGCGTTTAAGCTTCAAATCTCGGCTTAATTGCATCAATTATTGTTGGTAACGATCCGCGGTGATGGTTTCGTTAAGATGGAGTAGCTCATAGTCGATAAGTCCGAGCTGATCCCACCAGACCCACAACATCAGCTTCTTGCTATGAATATTGGGTTTGGCTATGGAAGTTGAGGCGGGCTTGCTCCATGATTTCCTGCGCTTTGGATTGTCGTAGTGAATCCACTTTTCGTCCTCTGTCACTATCGATGCAAAAAACTTTTCCGATTTTGTCTTTTGAGTAATTGTTCGCACGAGAAAAAACGGCGTTCGACGTCTCTCGGCTTATGTTCATGCGGGACCCAATGTCCTTGTTTTCGCACCATACTGATGGCCTTGAGACGGTTTGAAATCGCTTGTTGAGTCACTCCTGAGGTATCAGCGAGCTCCTCTTGAGTTTGGCATGCATTTTGGTCCAATAATGTCTCCAACTCAGCGTCTTCAAACTTTACTGGCCTCCCTTCACGTTCTTTGTCAGTGGTGTCAAAATCGCCATTTTTGAAACGCCGGAACCAATACTTACATGCTTTTATTGATGGAGCATGTTGCCCATACTATGCACAGTAATCGATGCCCTTCAGCTGTATTTTTCTTCAAATTGAAGGATGATTCTCCGCATCAAAATATAAAATGAAAATTCAATACAATAATTTATCGCGAATCTAAGGCCACATATATGAAGATAAGGCCAACCGCGAGGATTTAAAATTGCCGTGAATATGCTTGAAATACAAAAAACCCAAGAAAAGGTCTGTCTTTAATACCCATCCCTCAAGGCTAGTATTGAATTTCAATAGCTATGCGCGTATAATGCTTGTATCCCCTGAAAGTTGCTTGGTAATCCGTGCGACGTTCCCCGCATTCTTTATGTTTGTTAGGTGTTTATGACCCCCCTCTTGGATGACTTTCGCTTTAGTTGTTCCTGCATTTAGTCACTTCCCGGTCGCGCCCATTCCAAGTTGCATGCATTCATATGCTAATAAGTCTTCCGTTCCAGCAGAACCACGCCTTATTCTTAGATATCAGTTCAGGCATGAAAAGCCACATTTTCATAAAACGTTTCCTCTTTACCTGCAGGTGACCCAGCAAGGCGGCGTGGTGGCTGATTCTTTGACCTTCCCCGTCAATGGCTTGGGAAGAAATAACTTTGAAGTTCACATCAACAACCGAAAATCGCGCACCGGCAAGCGAGTCGAAGTCGCAGTATTCGGCGAACCCGGGTCATTCGTTGGACTCTCTGCCATTGACAATGCCCTGACGAACAGCCTGAATAAAGTATCAATTCTACGGAAAATGTTAACATTCGATGGCGAAAATGTCAACATCCATACGCACATGTTCCGTGGACCATCGGACCACTTGGTTTCCTATGCAGCGTCCTCTTTCGGAATCGACCCCAATCGAACCTTTGAGCTATGCAATCTACTAGTTTTCACTGACGCAGAAGTACCAATGAATTGGGAACCGTCCTGGTCGAACGAGCAGCAAGAAAAATCACAGGAATTGCAGTTCAACGAAACGGACTTGGAAAATTTTCGTCGATATCGCTTCAACCGTGTCCAGCGACACTACGATAATGTATGGTTATGGAGGGATATCAACATCGGCCCGCATGGTCGCTTCATGTTCAGTGTGAACGTGCCAGATGGACCGGCACACTGGATGTTGTCTGCATTCAGTGTGAGCGCGTCACGGGGTTTCGGAATCATGCCTGCACCAGTGGAATATGTCGGCGTCCAACCGTTTTATATCAACGTCGAGATGCCCTCTGAGTGTAAGCAAGGCGAGCAAATCGGTATCCGAGTCACCGTCTTCAACTACATGTGCAGCGCGACAGAGGCAACGGTAGTTCTTCATGGATCCACGGACTACATGTACGTCCACGTGGAAGAGGATGGTTTCGTAACTGCCTACAACCCACGGACATCATACGGCGAACAACAAATCTTCGTCTATCTTGAACCACAGAGCGCTGATGTGGTCTACATTCCAATCGTGCCTACGCGACTAGGTGAGATCGATGTTACCGTTCACGCAGCCACTCTTTTGGGAACCGATCAGATAACCAAACGCCTGAAAGTAGAAGCTGATGGCATACCTCAGTACCGACATCAATCGATTCTGCTTGACCTGAGCAATCGGGCTTATGTGTTACAGTATATGCACATGAACATCACCGAGACGCCCGTAATACCATACCAAGTGGGTCGATACTTTGTCTATGGATCGAATAAAGCAAAAATCTCCGTGGTCGGTGACGTGGTCGGCCCGATATTTCCCACAATGCCTGTGAACGCGACCTCGCTTCTTAATCTTCCAATGGAGTGTGCCGAGCAGAACGCTTTTAGTTTCGCGGCGAACCTCTATACCGTCATGTACATGCGGTTAATCAATCAGCGCAACAAGACAATCGAAAAGGTCGCCTTCCATCACTTGAATATCGCCTACCAGCGTCAAATGAGCTTTATGCGGAATGACGGCTCGTTCGCCCTGTTCCGCTCGGATTGGAACAACTCCGAGTCGTCGGTGTGGCTGACAGCCTATTGCATTCGTACGTTTCAGGAAGCATCATTCTACGAGTGGGAGAACTCAATCTACATCGACCGAGCAGTGGTTGAACGCGGTGTCCGATGGCTTCTGCAGCATCAGGGTTCAGAGGGTTCTTTCTACGAAGTCATATGGCTTCCCGATCGAAAGATGAACTATTCCAATACGGCGAATCGGAACATATCTCTTACATCGCATGTCTTGATCACTCTGGCGACCGTTAAGGATCTCTCGGGAACGCTGGGAGCTCGTGTGGTCCTCGCTCAGCAAAAAGCCATTTCGTGGATCGAGAGGAATATGCAACTGTTGCAGGAAACTGATCAGGCGTTTGATGTTGCCATCACGGCATATGCTCTCTTGCTTTGCAAGGCACCAATCGCTGAACAGGCATTTGCCATTCTTCAGACTCATGCCAAGGTGATTGGGGAGTACATGTATTGGGGCAACGATGACCTGACACAACCGCCGACCAAGATCGAGAATCAGAAGTACTTCTCGCTTCCTCGTCTACCATATAAACATGATTCGCTAAATATCGAGACGACAGCGTACGCTCTACTGGTGTATGTTCAGCGACGGGAAAGATTTGTGGATCCTATCGTTCGGTGGCTCAACGCGCAGCGACTAACTGATGGCGGCTGGGCCTCGACGCAGGTTTGTCTGTTGTCCATTGAGCGTGTGATGGGAAATAAATAATTTTTTATTGGGTTTTCGTAGGACACAGGAGTAGCACTAAAGGCTCTGATTGAATATACCGTGTATTCCCGCATGCGAGATGTATCCTCGCTTTCGATTTCGGTCGAAGCGACATCCCTCCGGGACCAAACGAGGTCGCTGCACATCGATGACACCAATCTGGCTCAATTGCAGACCTTTTATGTATGGATTTTCAGTCTAATAATGACGCCTTGGGTAGCTCCTTTTCTCTTCTTCTTCTTCTAGATCCCGAATGCTTGGGGAACAGTGAAGGTTCAGGCGAGGGGTACCGGCTACGCCATTTTACAGATGCACGTGCAGTATAACGTCGATAACGAGAGATTCCAGACCAAACCGCCAGTTCCAGCATTCAGGCTGCAGATCAACACACTATTCCAAGGTCGCAATCACTCACACATCACCTTCATTAGCTGCCAGAGGTTTGTTTACGGCTTGATCCAATGTTGGTCATGAGATCATATTTCATATTTTCCTGTAGTTGGATCAATCTAAACGAATCCGAACGGTCAGGAATGGCTATCCTCGATGTGACCATCCCGACCGGATACCACATTCAACAGCAGAAACTCGATTCGTACGTTCTGGACAACAATGTGCGGAATCTACGCCGCGCCAAGTTTATGGACAAGAAAGTTGTTTTCTATTTTGATTATGTAAGGACCCGTCGATCAATTAGTTTATCGAAGGTGTGTAATTGTCTTGCTTTCAGTTGGATAAAACGGATATTTGCCTCAACTTCACTGTTGAGCGGTGGTATCCAGTCGCCAACATGTCTCGATATCTACCGATACGCGTCTACGACTACTACGCCCCAGGTAAGACACTCAAACCTAGTTGAAAAGAACCATATCGTAAGTCAGTTTCTCCTTCTCAGAGCGATTCAACGAAACCATACTCGACGTCTTGCCTACCTATCTGCTCAATATATGCGAGGTCTGCGGCAGCTCCCAGTGTCCTTACTGCACCATCTACAACGCTGCTGCACAAATCATGCCCGAATTTGAAGCAATGATCATATGTATCTCATTAGTTTACATCATTGTACTGAAGTTTACAACCACGAACTTCAAAGCTGTTTACGTTGTCATATAGTTGCATCTCATTTCTGTTACCAAAGAGCTATCTTAGCATTCAATTAGGCTTATCCATTCTTATTTTCTTGATTAAGTTTAAGTCATTTCGTCAGGGTTAGTCCGTACGTGTAATTCTGCGCCGTCCAATGTCTTGTCAGTACTTACCCGTATGCATGTCTCCAGTCAAACCTATGTTTAGACAAAAAAAAAAATACTCAAAGTATACGAACTAGTCAAAGTGCTTTTAAAAATTCGGAATTTCTACCAAAAGATGCAAAAATCTGTATCTTCTTCCCCTTCATCCTATAATTTTAATTTCTAATTTATTTATTTATTTCAATCATCGATCATCTCATGTTACCCGCGTACTCACAAATGTAATTAGTCGTAAGTGATTTAATGCCTTAGAATAATTCGAATTCATATCTGAGAAAGTTTTTGTATGCGAAAGTGCCTAGGAGATGGATCTAAAACGAAATAACAAAACAGTCGATCTATGCCTTATCTACACAGGACTCTGTCATATAATGTTATACCATGTACCTCAACGTATACAAGTTTTTGGAAGTGTTATACACTCTTTAAGGACATTTTTTAAATATTGTAGTTCTGACTTTGCACTTTCTATATCAAACGTATCGGAGATACGTGTATATCTATGTGAAAAAAGGAATTAAATGCAAAATATAATCCGTCCTTTTTGTATTCTGTAACGTATTGTACTATAATTGTTTCTGAGAACGAACAATAAAATGAAAAATGATTTTATATCTGAGAGATTGTTTTAATGATTATTTATTTATGGCCCTTACCTTGGCGTTATAGTCTTAGAATTTTAGCTTAACATACCTTCGTAGCACAACATGAAAACAGATGGTGATAGTAAAGACAGCTTCCCAATGGAACTATAGCTTGAGCTCTACGACGAAATTATTAAGACGATAAGACCTACATGCTTATTGAACTCCACGAAAGAGACCATCTGCTCCTTAGCAAGATTTACGAGCTTGACATCCGAACTTACTAGTGTTAGTTCGTGTGACAAGTTTTCCATTAAATTGGATAAAATTCATTAAATTCTTGGTGTTGGATGGATTTAGAAAAACCGCAACCATACCGGAAACCATCGACAAAGTTCCTGTTGCACGATTAGCGAGCGAAAGTAGCTGATAGCAGAAGCTGGAATGAAGCTGATGGAAGAACGAGTGGGAATCATCTTGCACAAGGAATTCGGGATGTGAAAGCTCTGCGCAATATGGGTGTCATATTTGTTGAATCCCGATCAAAAGCAAATGCACAAACGAATTTCGCATAAGGCGATTTTTTGCGGCGATTTCTAACCATGGATGAGATATTTCACAGATATTTCTCGTTAATTGATGCACTGTTATAGGTCACCCTTTTTAAATACGGGAATGATTACCCAATTTTCCATTCCTCGAGAATAGATGTGATGGGCCCATGTTACTTCTCTGTTAATTTTACTCCTGCATATTTTATTACTTCCGATGGTTTTAGGTCGATGCTTGTGGCCTTGTTATTCTAAACCCGAATAGTGCTGTAATTATTTTGTTCGAAGTTTTTAACCAAACTCATCTTCTTCTTTTCCTTTTTATCCCGGCGTCGTAATGGTCAGAAGTGTAGGACCATAACCTTCCCACTTAACTGCATTCCTACTGGTCCGCTTGTGGGGTCCGCCGGTTTGACCTCAGAAAGTAGCGGCAGGCTTCCCGGTTTGGGATTACTTCATCGCTGAGGCCAATCAAATGCTGGTGTTTTTGCATTTGTTTGCACCAATTGTTTTTCGGCCTGCCTTTTTTGCGTGTTGAAATTGGAATGTTGATTGATAACGCCTTTTGGACGGGGTTCAAAGGATCTCTCCTTTGAACATGGCAATACCAACTGAGTCGGTCGCGCTCTATATTTCTTGTGATGGTTTCTTTTACGTGGAGGCTTCCTCGGATCTTTCAACTTCTAATTCTGTCACGCTTTGTTACTCCCGCTGTCATGCGAAGCATCTTCATCTCAGTTGCCGTTAATTTGCTCTCATACTTTTTGTGCATTGTCCAGCATTGTGAACCGTATGTGAGCGCCGGACGTACAACTGAAGTGTAGAGCCTTCCTTTCAGCTTAGGGGGAAATTTTCGATCACAGAAGATGGCGGAGTTTTCCCACCACTTCATCCACCCTACGCTTACGCGATGTTTGATGTCGTCATCACAAGTTGCTTCTCTATTAATCATAGATCCCAGATATTTAAACTTTTCACACTTGGGAAGCACTCTTCCATTCAAGTAAATGTCTGGAATAGGCTGATGAGGGTCAGAGAACGGGCAGCACAGATACTCTGTCTTCTTTGAACTAATACGATACCCGTGTCCCTCAAAAATGTCCACCCACACATCAAGTGCTCGTTGTAGGGACGCCTGATCATCACTTATAATGGCCCCATCGTCAGCAAAGAATAGCTGGTGCACATTGGGGTCCGTCACTTTTCCTTCAAGCAAGCAATCAAGGACTGCTATAAAAAGCAGTGGGCTGAGGACGCTCCCTTGGTGTACACCGACTTTGATTGCGAACTCTTCGGTGACTCCTGCGGTGCATCTTACTCTTGTCGTTGCTCTCTCGTACATGTCCATAATCACTCGCACGTAGGTTTCTGGAACTCCTTTTTGTCTTAGCGCTACCCATAAAAGATCTCTTGGTTGCCGGTCAAAGGCCTTCTCGAAATCAACCAACACCATATGCAAGTCCTTTGAAGAATCACGATGCTTTTCCATCATGATCCTTATACTTTGGATTGCATCTGTTGTTGATTTACCCGAGACAAACCCGCACTGGTCATCAGATAGTCGTATTATTTTCCGCAGTCGGCTATCTAATACCCGTTCAACGATCTTCATGGTGTGCGACATCAGCTTGACAGAACGGTAGTTATCACAATTTCGCGTATCACCCTTTCCTTTGTGCAATGGAAGAAGATAGCTTTCCCTCCATTGATTAGGCATAGTGTCGCCTCTCATAAGTTTGGAGATAAGAACCATGAGCCATCTAGACCCGATGTCTCCCATCTTTTTCCAGAACTCAGAGGGTATCCCGTCCGGCCCAACAGCTTTTCTTTTCTTGGAGTTTTTAACCGCGTACCGAACTTCTTCGACTGTGATGTCGGGTATTTCGGCATGATTCGGGGCGGCTCTTGGAAAGTACACTCGGGGAAACTGTTCGTTCAGAAGTTCCTCGCAATACTGTCGCCATCTGTGGAGAATTTTTTCGTCTTCCACAAGGAGTTGGCCTTCAGCATTGTTAATAAACTTTGGGAAACGAATCTCCTGAGCATTTCTTCTTCTCTGGGCGGCTATCTTAAAGATATTTGCTCCTTTGTTCAAATTGTTTTGTCGAAGCTCCTGGGTAGCCTGGTTCCTGTCAGACGCGGAAGACGATATTTCTTCCAACTACTGATAGAGGCCTTCCATGCTTTTCGCTTTGAATTCGGCGCATTTTTTCTTCGCGATACCTTTGCAACATCTATATACCTTTTCACGGCGAGCTTTTTCCTCTCTATTAGTAGAAGAGCACTTTGACCAAGCTTGGAAAGCCATTTTCTTTTCGTGTATCACTGCTTTGGCTTCGTCTGTCCACCACCAGGTTTCTTTTGCGTGTTGGCAGGGGCCTTTAGATGTTCCGAGCAGTGATTTGGCTTTCTCCAGGCCAGATTGTTGTAGGGAATCCCACATGTCTTGTGCTCTGCACTCCTCATTACCGACCTCATCGATAATGGAAGAGAGGTAGTTTTAGATGATGGTAATAAAAGCTTCGCCTTTTCCTTTATCCAGCTTATACCACTTGATTCTCTCAGACACCTTCGTTTGCTGCTTTGACTTCTTTCTCGCATCCATAAAAAATTCAGTCAGGAGGAGACGGTGTTGAGGGGCGATCGCGTCTCCCAGGATCACTTTGCAATCTTTAGCTCGTGGCTTCATGAAACTGGATACCAAATGATAGTCTATTTGAGTTTCATTTCCGCCGCTGCTATAAGTGATCAGGTGCCGGCTTTGTTTGACGAACATGGTATTTAGCACTATAAGACCGTACGACTTGCACATGTTTAGGATATCTTCACCTGAAGAGTTCCTGGTGCCGTATCCCAGCCCTCCGTGGTAGCCTTCATAGTCTTCGCTTGTCTTCCCGACATGTCCGTTTAAATCTCCCCCAACAAACAAAAGCTCTTCCTTTGGGATGATTTTGACAAGGTTGTGGAAATCTAGCCAGAATGCATCTTTTTCTTTTTGTTCGCATCCTACTTGAGGGGCATATGCCCTTACGATGTTCCACACCTCACCATGCGTCACCAATTTGAGAGCCATCAAACGGTCACTGGACTTTGAAATGGTTAAGACGTTGCCAAGTAACTCTGCCGCAAGGATGATGGCGATTCCGTTTTTTCCTTGTTCCAATCCATAGTAAAACATCTTGTAGGCTTTTGTTTTAACGTCCAAGAAACGTGCCCGATTACCGGTGTTTCGCCATTTCGTCTCTTGTACGCACAGGATGTCTACTCGCCTTCTAACTATCATTTCTTCAAGCTCATAGCTGCGCCCACTCATGCTTCCAACGTTCCAACTCGCGACTCTTAAATGTGGCTTACGCCGTTGCATTACTTTGCTATACCCCGGAAATCCTATAGCTCTGACCCGAGCATTGCTGCTCGTCCCAGGATCACGACCATTAGTAGTGCCTGGCGGGGTAGTGCTTTTCCTTTTAGCGTTCTTTTCCATAATGCTACGGTTTGACCGTTTTCTTTCTTCCCCTCCTTTTTTTGACACGGCATGCTCCAGATTTTTTAATTTTTTTATGATTGATCTTACTCTTACAACACCGGTGATCTCCAGTCGTGTCAACCAACTGATTTGCATGCACACTTGTGGGACAGTTTAATGGTGGTATATGTGTCCCAAGGCTCACCTTGGTGTTTTCTAAATTGCCTAGATGTGATTTTTGTTTACCTTTGTTTAGTCGCCTTTTACGACAAGCGATAGGTATCGCTGCAGGGATATTCTTAACCCGTCCCTGCACGAGGCCAAACTCATACGGACTATAAACTATACTTCCCTGAGTACGAATGTTTTACTTGTACAGGTCGTTACATGCATCTATGTAATCTGCTTTTATATCTTGCCATCTCAAAATATTGAATCCTATGAACTCGCCATTAATACGATTGTACGATAATACGATTTACGAGATCCCGCTAATGAAATCCTTCTCTTTCCATCTTCCTTTCCTTAAATGGGCTCCATCGGACCAATCAATCATTTTACATTGCCACTTATCGCTCTGCTGCCAAAGAATGTTTTTCCTTAGATCGCCTAGCTGATTCAAACCTCAACCAAGTTAGTGGCATCTCAAAACACATGGGTAGGCAGCTAGGCTTGATTTTTTCAACGGACCCCCTTAGTTCCTCTGTTTTCTTTTCCTTATTAACCACTGAAATCATCCTTCTTCTTTTCTATTCACGACTCTCCACCACTGAACACTTCCCCACCAGCGCTCAAGTCTTACGACTTCCACAAAGCAAGTTTCAACCTAATCCATGAATAACTCAACAGCGCCCCCTTCAATTTTAACAGCATTATAAACGATCTCCTTTCCCGATCCAAACTTTTATCTATCTCCCCTACTTGGTATAAACGCAAACTCAGTTCTGTAAGAAAAAAAAAAAAAAAACAGACTTTGGACAATCTTCCTTCGTACTCAATTCCCCAATGACTTTTCTAACTATATTGATACTTTTCTGCAGTTTACCGAGCTTCGTAGCTCTCTCTACGAACGCCATTTAATCGAAAAGCAAGCCAATCTTAGACACGAAACTCAGTCCTCCTTTTAGTTTGTCAACTACAAAATGAACCAAATAGACACCATATATACTGATTTCAGCAAAGCAGTTTTGATTCTGTAAATCACGCTCAGCTAATCCATAAACTTGAAACCTTCGGTTTCCATTCCCAATTCCTTCGCTGGGTGTCCTCCTTTCTTCTTGGCCGAATTCAACAGGTCAAAATCGGTAACTCTATTTCTAGAGAAATAACTTGCAGTTCTGGGGTTCCACAAGGGAGCCATTTGGGCCCACTGCTTTTCGTCATCTTTATTCGTGACATTGTCCAACTTTGCCGACGACCTAAAACTATTTAAAGCCGTTAATAACATTACTGACTGCCAACTTCTACAATCGGACATAAATAGAATCTCGGAATGGTGCAATGCTAATGCTTTAAAGCTGAATATAAGCAAATGCAACTTCATATCCTTTTCCAAGTCCCTCTCCATAATCAACTTTGATTATTTCATTGGTTCTCAACCTATATCCCGTATTACCGAAGTTAAAGATTTGGGTGTTGTGTTGGACACCACTTTCTCATTTAAAACACACCTAAACCATACTCTAGCTAAGGCTAACTCGACTATGGGGTTTATTAAGAGGAATTGTAGAGGGTTCTCTGATCCTTTTTCTCTCCTGTCTTTGTACACCTCCCTCGTTAGGCCTCATCTTGAGTACGCAGTTATAATATGGAATACCAATCTGTGTACTGACTCCGATCGAATCGAACGTGTCAGATGTTTACTTCTTGGCATAAAATCATTGAAAACTAGGCGTACTTTACATGATATAATGTTTGTTAGAGATTTACTCTGTTATGATATAAGATGCCCTACTCTCTTGTCAAAAATACGACTTTATGTCCCTGCAAGGCCTTTGAGAATAAGACATCTTCTTTTTGTCGACTATCATAGGACTAATTATGGTACAAATGAGCCTCTTACACGCACTGTTAAGGTTTTTAACGAAGTCAGTAATCTTGCGGACATTTATTTAGATCGAGGCCAATTTAAAATCTTAGCTTTAAGCCTTTTTCGTATTTAAATAGTTGATGAATTATAATATTTATATGTATGTATCATATTTCTATATCTGTTAGCACTTAAGTGATTGTAGGTAAATAAATAAATAAATAATATGTGACCAAAAGGAAATCTGATGGCTTCCCAACCTCACTCTCGTTCAATGGCCAAACCTCGAATGATCCCAAAACTATCGCTAACTTTTTTGCCAACTTTTTCAAACAATCTTTCGCGATGACTCCTTTGTACTGGATACTACTTACGTCCACTACTTGCCAAATTTCCCCTTTATTTAAATTTACTCCTGGGCCCGATGGTCTCCCTGCCATATTACTAAAAAAATTATTTCTGTCCCTCTCTCAAAAATATTCAAATCATCCACATTATTCGCACTCATATTCACAAAAAAGTTCCGAAAAGTGATGTTAACGCCCCATCGTAAACTGTCACACATACCCAAATTTTTTGAAAGCATTTTGTATGACATTATAAATTTCCACTGCAAATCTCTAATCTCCTCTAAACAACATGGCTTCATCAAATGCAGGTCTACAACCACTTACTAGTACCTTGTCGAATAAAAAAAAAAGGAATACTTTTCAAACTGCCTTCTCTTGGCTTCGAAAGCACTGCGTTGAAGTGGATATCTTCTTATTTAAAAAACCGTTACTACAGTCTTCATTTTGGATCTGCCTTTCCTTGCTCCTTCCGGCGTTCCCCAAGGCAGCCACCTAGGTCCACTTCTTTTCATTCTTTGTTCACATTTTGTTCCTAATTCGGTGATTATTCACATTTTGATCAAGACGATCGATATATTTATTGTGCTCGGTAACTGCACATGCTCGAATAATACCCAATCTGCTTTCATTTTCTCTCGAACAACGAGATGCTGTTGAAGTTGGCAAAGTACCATAACAAGTTGAGGCAATGCAAACAACAGAATTATCAACCCATTTTGTTAATCGTATCTCTGTTTCTGACAATTTGATCGATTTATACATTCCACGAGACAATTCTTTATTTTATTTTCTTCTTCTTTAATTTAATTTATTTTTGTGTTCTATAGGACAACTTGGAGGAATAAGGTTCTCACGAATCGTACCTGTTGCATTGTATTCTCTTGCCTGTAAAAAATTGTCGTAGTAAAAGAAAAACGGCAGGCCTCTGGTATTTTCTGGGAACTCATCAATCATTGATAAGAGAGGTGGTGAACATTTGCCAAAACGTTCTTCATATTTCGGATTTGATCGGAGATTTTTTCTTTGGTACAAGGTGGTGCAAAGTGAATCATCCAATCATCCGAACGGGAGGTTACGCGACCAGGAAACGCTTCTTTTACCATATCCATTGTGGCTCGTGCTGTGTGTACGATTGTACCGTCTTGTTGAAACCACATGTTCAGCACGCCCTGCTCATCCGATTCCAGCACTAAGAAGTCGTTTATCTTGGCCCTTGAACGCTAGTTCGCCAATAACAGTGGAGGTATGGTCGATGGCATCCTCAAAAAAATACGGCCCAATCACTTCTCCCGCGTGAACGCCGCACCACACAGTGGCTTTGAGTGGGTGTAATTGCTCTTCGTGCATCACACGCGGATTTTCAGTGCACCAGAAACGAAGATTTTGCATATTGACGTAACCGCTTAAGTGGAAACGCGCCTCCTGTCGCTCCTGACGAAATCGTCCTCTTCGTTGATGAGATTAAGGATGGCTTGAAAGTAATTCACACGCGACCGACGGTCATCAGACATTAACTGATGCACTATTTGCACTTGGTACGGGAACATGTGTAAGTCTTCTACTAAAATTCGCTGTAGGGTTCTTCGTTCTCAGCGACGACCAGTCCGATGTCGGCCACGCCCTACATGGTCTCCTGCGCTTTCAGTTCGAGTCGAGTAGCTAAGCGCCGGAATGTTTGCCTAGTTGGTGCGACACGATTAGGAAATCGACGTCGAAATTCACGCTGCGCTAACACCACCGACCAATTACTGCTCGACACAATTATTCCATACTCTAGCGGAGTATAGCGCTCCATTGCTTATTTGTTTGTATACTGCAGCTGTCTTGTTCACAAATGTCAAATACGATTGTGGTAGCCATTTACAACAATTATAACACCTTCCGATAAGGTGATTATTTTTGCGCTACCTTATAAATTTCGAAATTTATCATGTTACCAGAGGGCGTACACAACTTTGAAACCAAATCTTATTAGCTTACCTTTGTTAAATTGCTTACAACCATGGGTTTCATGATAAGCTATCATGCTTTCATCATAAGAGAAATGTTTTTTTTGGGAAGGAGTCTGCCTTTAAATGGTTTGTCATGGAACGCAACAAAAAATCACTTAGTATCATACGGAAATCTAATCCATTATTTTCGAATAAAACATGGCCTAAAGACACCTAAGTGCAAAATCCGCGCCAAACAATACCTCATTGTGGAAGGAGAGGTTGTTCTACCATCTGCTTTGTGTTTTCGAATCCTATTACAATATATTCATTTGTGTACATACCCAACCAAGAGGAAATGGTTCACATCCTTCAGAATTTCGTGTTTAAAAATATGATTTTGTTAATTCATTTCCAGAATCAAATCAGCGAAGTTGATCTGAGTCCAATATTTTTGTGAAGTGGACCTATAAGCATGTGGGCCACATTTTGTGTGCAAAACATTGTGCAATTTTTTTTCCAAATAGGTGATTTTCTCGAAAAGAATACAATTTAAAAAACTTCAGGAGAAACCTGAATCGGAGTCTTTACATCACTTAGGAGAGCTGGAGAGTGGCAAAGCAGATGTTGGATCGTCTCAGTTTCTTCCTCATCGCCGCAGCTCCGGCAGAGATCGCTGGATCCCGAGTCCCATTTCCGGAGCATTGCTTCAATGGAACAGTGTCCTGTGATCACTCCGACGAGCATATGGATCGAGTTACGGTCCAGCGCCAGGAGCTTCTTTGTTTTTCCGACGTTGACCTCTGGCCACGATGATTTTGTCGTGTAGCTGTCGTTTCTTGTAAGCCAAGACGAGTTGGCCTTGATGATTATGTCGTTTATGATCCGGTATAATGCGCTGATCGGTGGTTGCAATGACGTGTCCGCTTCGCTGATGTCCATTTCAGAACCTTGCCTGGCCAGTTCATCTGCTCTTTCATTCCCTGCGATTGAGCTGTGGCCCGGGACCCAGCAGAGTTTAACTTTATGGTGTCTGATGGACTTCAGTCGCGACATTTATTGACAGCCTTTGATCTCGTTATACGGGATTCTATTGACTTCAATGCAGCTTGGCTGTCTACGAAGATGGTGATATCAGATGGTGGGATATCGGCTACCTGTAGGTGTTTGGCTGCTTTCTCTATTGCCAGGATTTCTGCTTGAAACACGCTGCACAGATCAGGGAGTCTGAATGATTCCTGTTTGTGGGGGGTATCAGAGTAGAACCCGGCCCCAGTGCCTGTGTCCATTTTCGATCCGTCGGTGAAGAGGGTGATCTCATGGTCGTTGATTACGGCGTTTGATAGCCACTCTTCTCTGTCGGGGAAAAGGATAGGTATACTGAGAGAGAAGTCATTTTGGGGGGGAATATAGTCGGTCGTAGCTGCGTGGCTACTAAAACCATATTTCCTTCCCAGGTCGTATATTATCTTAAGTATGGCCGCATGTCCATAGTTGGCTTGCTTCCACAGAGAGGACTCTCTTAGTCTGAGAGCGCTCTTTGCAGCGTAGCCTTTTATGAATAGATCCAGGAGGAGGAGATGAAGAATCATGTCCAACCCTGCTTGCGGCGTGCTTCTCATGGTTCCCGTTGTACAAACAGCGGCTGACCTTTGTACTTTGTTGAGCATGTTCATATAGCTTTTTGTGCTGCTAGCAGTCCACCAGACTAGGGCCCCATAAGTTAAAATGGGTCTGATGATTGGTGTGTACATCCAATGAATGATGTACGGTTGCAAGCCCCATCTTTTTCCGAAGGTCTTTTTGCATGCATAAAAAGCGTTCAATCCTTTTTTCATCCTTTCCTCCAGGTTCCTTTTCCAGGGGAGCTTAGAATCAAGAATGATGCCTAGATATTTTGCTTCCGCTTTGAGTTTGAGTGGGGTGCCCTCTAACTTTGGGGGAGCAAATATCGGAATTTTCCTTTTCCTGGTGAACAAGACCAGCTCGGTTTTCTGGGGGTTTATTCTCAGACCGTTCTGTCTTGCCCACGAGGAGAGTTCACTCATTAGTTCCATTAGTTCACTGATAGTTTGTAGAAATGTACCTTTTATCAAGATAACTAGGTCATCCGCGTACGCTATGATCTTTGTGTCTTTTTCCATAAAGAATTTGAGGATCTTGTTGACTGTAAGAAGCCACAGTAGGGGGGAGAGAACTCCTCCTTGTGGTGTGCCTCTAGTTGTCACTTTCCTTATAGAACTGTGTCCAATGTCTGCATTGATTATTCTGTTCTTCAACAGAATTTTGTCTACTTTTATGTCCTCAAGAGCTGTTGTTATGGCTTCTGTGTTTACATTGTTGAAGGCCCCCTCTATGTCGAGGAAGGCTGCCATTGTAAACTCTTTTAAGTTCAGCGAGCCCTCAATATCACGGACAACACTATGCAGAGCACTTTCAACTGATCTGCCTTTGAGGTAGGCGTGTTGAGTGTTGCATAAGTTTCGTGAATTTGTGAGTCCTCTGATGTATAGGTCAAGGAGTCTCTCCAAGGTTTTTAATAGAAATGACGAGAGACTAATTGGCCTATAATCCTTTGCGGCAGTATGGGATGGTATACCTGCCTTAGGTATGAAAATTACCTTAATTTCTATCCACTGTGTTGGTATATACCCCGTTCGCAGGCAATTGGAAAAAATGCTTACGAGATGGGGTACAGTGTGGATCTGTGTTTTTTGAAGCATCGCTGGCAAGATATCGTCCGGGCCCGGAGATTTAAAGGGTTTGAATGAATTTATTGCCCATGATACTTTATCCGCTGTGATAAACTTGTTTATCACTTCTTCGGTTGTGTGAACCGTAGGAACCGTCGTCTCGAAGGAGACTGTGGCTTCAGGGTTTTTACAGCCTGGGAAGTGGGTTTCAGCCAGCAGTTCTAGGGATTCCTGACTGGATTCTGTTTTACATCACTTACTCATCTGAAACTTTTATCGACCAATTATTTTACTATCGATATATGTATATAACGTTTTGAAGTGACATTTTTGCTTGTAGTACAGAATTGATATATTCTGAATAATTTCCTAATTTCACCAATCAAATGCCGTCACAATTATAGTTGAGCTGAGTGGCGCGAAGGTCTAATACACGGGACTGCCACTTCTTTCAAATCGAACTCCTCTGTCCCTGTTTGACTGATCAAGATGAAATCTTGCACATTGTGGTGATTGTTATAGGCTTATAAAATTCAAAGTTGTACCACGTAGGAATAATCAGCGAATAACGCTCTCATTGATTTAACACGGGAAATTTTCTTTCGCGTGCACTACCTGCAGGTCATTTGAATAATGTCTTTAATGTATATAAATAGCACAAAATAGACCCGGCATTTTCTCAGGAGAGACTTTTCAAAAGCATCATTAGAGACTGACCTGGAAAGTTAAGAAGCCTGAGCTTGCACAGCTGCATGCGAAGGCAAGTGAAAATTAGTGAAATTTTTTTCGAAAAGTAATCATTTACTGGTATGGATAAAGAATAAAGGTTGTCTTGACGTATTTCAATCATTCATTGCGAAATTTGCTCGAAAAAAAAAAACCAGAACAAAAAAGTACAAAATTCGCTTTACAATATTTCACTGATTTCAAAAAACAAAAACAAAGATATTGAAAACATGTCTGAAATTATGAAATATATACCAATATTATCTTTGAAAGAGTATAAACCCCGAGAAGAAAGTCAAACAAACAAAAAAATGTTAAGGAAGTAGCTGGTTTACTTCGAAACAAACTAGATATAGAGGATTTATTGAAACTTGTTAAGTGCGATATCAAGGAATTTGAAATGATATTAAGTCGGATGACTACACACAAAAATTGCTCGTTGTGAATATGAAGCATCAAGAGAAAAACTTCAAACGTGTACCACCCGAAAAAACTGAAGTTTATAAGAAAAAAAGCAAATATGCAAAGGTGTCTGAAGGAATAGATGCGCTTTGAAGACTATACAATGTCACACATTTAAAAAAATGTTACTCAGGTTTAGATCAAATTTTAGTTGAAAAAAGGAACCACCGATCGTCTTAAAAGAATTAAAAGTCATTCCAAAAAAAAAAATCAAATTTTAAGCTGTTGGTCACAAAAAAAATCTTTGGTTCTAACTTGGTGACAATTAAATCTCATGGCCACAATAACTTAAAAGTTTTGAAATCAAAAAAAAAAACCTCTTAAGCAAAGAAGTATTGTTGAACAAAAATACCAAACTGGACACCATCAGTATTCACTCCACACACATTACCAGAATCAATGAAAGTGATGAGTTTAAAAACAAAAAATATCATTAAAATGGTTCAGCTCGGTAAGCTCAATTATTTGCAAGCCGTGCATCGCCTTGGATCCCTAGTTAAACGTTCACCCTGAACAATGGTGTAAAATTTGAAATGACACCTTTTGTTGGATGATATTTAACTGGAAGGGTAAATTAGTGGCTTATGAAATTGCAAACCGACATTCGACATTATTCTAGTTGGATACATTTTAGAACTAATTATTTATACCCCTTATATCACTTGGGACTCTCCGCCCACGATGCTGTTATGATCACAACTATTAAAAGGAACGAAACGGATCCTCGGTTATTACGAAAATCGCATTGGGTTCAGGTATAGAGGCATGCACACGATCAGATGGTAAGTAGCAGGTAAGTCCACAGAATGCTATCAATTAAAAGCATACCGTTTCAAAAAAGAACGAGATTGCCTTCGATATTTTTGTTTTTCTTATTAATGAATTAATTTAGTAAATGAATCAAAAGTGGAACAAAAAACAATTTCTTTCAATAATAAATGTGTGATTTATTTGCACATCTCCATCTTTTGTTTATATTTTCCTTCAAAATATTAATATACCTATGTATAGTACACAAATAATATATTTTCCATAGCATCAAAACTAACAAACTGAAAGGATGCGATTCCGTATGTTATTTTTAAAAAGGTTTTATTGAATAAAACACTCAAAACAGTTTGTCTTCGAAATATATACAATTTGATTTTAATTCTAAACACAAACACAAGAAAAAAACAAACAATATTCCTGAAAAATCAATTAACAATGTCTGACAAAGTCTCCAACACAACAGTAATAATCGAACATCACATATCATTGAATGAACTACATTTAATGAGACTAACGTAATTAGGTACTTTAACACATTCATCATTTTTTATTTTACTTTTTATAATATAGTTTTTTATTCAAATTTTCAAAACGTCAACGAATTGTATGTTTAACTAATTAAATTTATTTATTCCTTTCTTTTATATTTAAGTAATTAAATTTGATACAGAATTATTTTTCATTTGGTTTTCTTTGAAATAAGCATAAAATGGTAAAATTTATTTATTTTTTTTAATATAATTTAATTTTGCATTTTATTTTAATTAACCGTCGTAAATTTTCTTATTTTTAATATATGTTCTATCTAAATAGTCTTACCTTATGCTAGAGAAATAATTAATTGGTGTTGTCCTTCATTTAGGCTAGCTCTTAATCCCCTCGTGGAAGACTGTTGTCGAATTAGTCAGCAAGATCGATACATATGGTTGTAGAGCTAGTAGTAGTCTAAAGGTAGAAGCTGACGTGAATTTGACAAAGTAGGGATGTATTTTTTGGTTTAATATTTTTTCAAGTTTGCTTGATAGTTTAAAAATATTGTGATAATTTGCTGTTTTTTTTTTTTAATATATTTTTTAAATTTGCCTCGAAGCTGGTGACTAATTAACACAGTCCTCCTCTTAAAATTAGGCTTAAATCTAATTACTAAGATTATACATTATATATTTAAAAAAAAATGAAATTGGGGTATGAATAAAAAGCAGAAATTACAGAGGACGTTACAAAATTTTAAAAAAGTGTGGAAGACTAATCTCGGAAGCATGACAGCAAATGATAAAAGGACGAACAAAATTATTCTATTAAATCTATTCTGATCGGTTACTAGCAGGATTTGTAAAAATTGTTTAAATTGTCTCAAATCCATGTATTTTACTTAAACAATATTTTTAAAAAGGTTTCAGTTACGGTAGTAAAATTGCAAAATATAGAAAAGGAGTTATATATTCTTGTAACAATGTTCAAAAGTTGTTTTAAATATGATTTATTAACTTCTCGTTATTTATCTATCATTGGTTTTAATTGTATTTACTCGTACTTAACTATCAAGGCATAATTTGATTGATAAATATTACTCCTAAGAACAGTTTGATTTTTCATTCTTATAATTTATTTATACTTTTCCTTTTTTTTTCATTTTCTTTTTGACTTATAGATGATTTTATTTTTATGTTTTATGTTTTTAAATGTTTATTTGAATTGTTATGAATGCAGAGTATATATGCACTTATATAAACCCGGAAGATTGTTTTGCTGTTTATTGTATCTCGAATATTGCAATTTGATTTATCATATGTTTTTGATTTGCTTTAATTTCTTCAAGCTTAAAAAATAAATATTTTTTTTTATACTGAGAACATGTAAAATTAAAATAAAATCTAAACCAATCCAAATACGTGTTCCATAAATTTCTGCAGATGCACGTAATAAAATTATAAACACTTTTGTTTTGTCTCGTTTTATCCTAACGTTAATCCTAAGCTCTAATTGCGAAATTCACAACCATTTGGCTATCTGATTTTTATTTATATCATTTCCTAGTTGACAAATCCATAATTTGCATTTTGCTAAATTTTATTTCCTATAATGCGTAAATGTTTTCAAAATGAAAAAATTATATGAAAACTCAGTAAACGATATAAATTTATTCTGGTAACAAAACTCAAAATTCCTGTATTTAAATATTTGTAGCTTTGTGATTCTTTTTTCTTTTACCTTAACTTGATATATTTACATTTTCTTAAAATTTAGTGTTAATGAATGTACTTTCACGAAGACTTGCGGTTTAAATTTAGTGTATATATCTAATTAAAAAAAAACGTACTATATACATTTAAATTTCATTGCCTTATTCGCAAAATGATTTTATTTACAAAAGGAAATTAGAAATAGAAAAGGAAATTTGAAATAGATCATTAGCACTTACTTGGAGTAGTTTATGAAAGCGTTTTTCGGTTTTGATTCTAATATTATTCTTAAAAATAAAAAAGGTCATTTAATGGATTTTACACCGAACAACAACGACAAAAGAAATATTTAAATGAAAAACAACACGATTGGGTAATCAAACAATTAAATAGCACATTAAACATTAATCGATGTAACCTTAGAATGCTTGATTTTTCGATGCATTTTAAACTTCGTAGTTTCTAGTATACATATAAAATAAATCTCTGATTTTAATTTAACGCCGATGATTTAATTTGTATGGTTTTGTTCAAGTCGTCCTTGGAAGAAGCTTAGCTAGGTATACTATCATAGAATAGTGAGATGTTGTTAAATGATATGTTCAATGTACAAAATGTTATTATCGAATATATTTTCTTTTACGGGGAATTAGTTTTATTAGAATAGAAGAACGAGATTTTGTTTAGCTGCACTAAAACGCAATTAACTGAGCATTTTAGTTTTCTAGATTTCTTATTGCTTTCCCTAAATCGATATTTAAATTTTAATTATATTTATGTTTTTTTTAATGCACTTGCTGTTAACATTCCAATCGAAAGGAAAACGTACAAAACGAAATTAATTAAAACAGCTTTTAAAAATAATAAGAAAATATGTACGTTTGTCTTTTAAGTTTCTATAATTAAAAAACAAACGAAATAAATTGATGTTTTTCAACAATCCTTATGAACTATATCTACACACATGTAAACTGAAATAAAAATTGGGAAAATGTTGCGCTAACTACTAGTCAGGCGGAACGATTTTCTCGTCCGTATTAGGTTTGGTATCGTCAGGATCCAGGCTGAGGCAATCGGAGAAGTAGTTCTCCATTGACGTGTAGACGTGCTCGAGTACCCCGTTCAGCTCATGACCTTCGTCGGCATACGTCTGAGAAAGGATATTGTAAGAGAGTGTTATTTGGATTTAAGTGATAGGTTTACCTGATAGCGGAATAATACACCAGCATCGGTCAGGGAACGAGCCAGTTGCACACCATGAACAAATGGTGCCGTCGAGTCCGCCAGTCCATGGATGAGAAAGTACGAATGTGATTTGATATATCGAGCACGTTGTGTCGCATCGGCTTCCACGTAGCCTTTATAGTTTTCTGCTGGATGACCAAGAATGCGCTCGGTGAAGGCAGAATCTATGGCACAGAAAATCTATGTTACATTGCTTTCTATGGAAAAAATATAGGGCCATCCAACAAGAGGTGACATTTTTCTTTGGCTCTTTTCTTTTCTTTAGATGGCGTTACAGCTCATGAAGAGCCAGAGCCTAGGTTCTCTCATTCACTTATGTTGTGTGCGATTTGTTTTTTTTTACACAAATGAACCTACAGGACCTACAGTTTAATGCCGATTCCGAACGGCGAGAGTCCAGAAGCTTTTTCAAGGCAGGTGTACTACGGGGGGTTTTGCCAGTTCCCCGCCGAGGAGAGAAGCCGCGTAATGAACATTCGATGGCGTTGGTATTATCGGGATCCGAACTCGCTCATCGTGCGTCAGAGGCCGACACACTACCCACTGCGCCACGGCTTTCTCTCTTTGGTTAGTTGTCGATATATATTGGCGCTACCAGTATTATACATATCCTACTGTAACTGCGTCATATTAAATTTAATTTAAACACCCCATTTATTGAGCTTAATTCAGGTTCTAATTCTTAGTTAATCTAACTTAGTCTACCTAAGAAACTTAGAAGAATGGGGGAGGGAACCGAAATTAAGAAGACGGGTTTTTAAGCAAGTATTGCTGAGGTTGAAATCGAAGTAAGAATTCGGATTAACACTTCCCAGCATAAGAGAAATGGGTTCATTGGGCCTTCGTACATTGCGAGAGGTAGTAAAGAGATCGGGTAACACGTAGGGGTTGGAGAATTCTTTAGACCACTGCTTCATGAAACCGAGTGCTGAATTAGCTTTAAGGATTACCTCCTTGATATGTGCGCGAAAATTTAGCTGCCGGTCACATAATATGCCAAGATCGCGAATAGCCCGAACGGTGGAGATGAGCTGATTCTTAAGGAAGTAGAGACGAGGAGGAGGCTTGATTCGTTTACGTGAAAAAGTGATGGATCGGCATTTGGAAATGTTAGGCTCCAAGCTTAGGAACACCAGATGGAAAAACTATTAAGATCTTTTTGGATAAGGGCAGAATTTGGTGTCATCGGCAGATAGTGAAAGGTGGGAATGTTTAATCACTATTTCAATATCGTTAATGATAAGAATGAAAAGAAGTGGACCTAAGTGGCTGCCTTGGGGGACGCCGGAGGAAGCTAAAAAAGGGCTAGAAAGGCAGAAACGAACACTGTAATAGCGATTTTCCAAGTATGGAGGTATTCGCTTCAAAGAAATGGGATCGAAGCCAAGGGAAGGTAATTTGAAGAGAATTAATCTGTGGGAGATTTTATCAAAAGCTTTGCTGAAGTCGGTTGAAATAACGTCGACTTCCTTGCCATTCTCTAAGGCCGGGAGGGTAAAGGACACATATTCAAAAAGGTTTAAGGAAACCGTGTTGTCTAGGGGAGATTAAAGATTTGCTGGGAAAACTTAAAATTGCATACAAAATATTCTCGAAGAATTTTTGTAAACTGTCACATGTTTGGCAATGGGACAATAATTGTTAATATCGTTCTTTGGACCTTTCTTGGTTTTAGGGGTTATAAGAGAGATTTTCCCTAACTGGGGGAATTCACCTAAGGAGATAGGGATAAACTGACGATTTTTAAGAGAGGGATAGAGAGACTTGAGATGCATTTTTTAGAAATATAGCATGGAGGGTGTCAGGTCCAGGAGTGAATTCCTCATTATTGATTTAATTTGTTTTCGATGAGGCAGGAATTGACTGTACGATGAAGAAACGATCCAAGGCAGAAATTTGGTGATTAATCAAAATAAGTGGAGTCCGAAACAAAGGAGTCGATTGCGGAAGAGTGTTTAAAAAAGGTGGCAATAATGTTGGGGTCATTTGAGGTTTAATCATTGAAGGAGAGTGAGGTACATGCTACTTCAGATTTTCCTTTCTAGTTACCTTAAAGTCTAGTTAAATTAAAGAAAGACTTGGGATCACTTATAATATTGGTTTGCGATTCAGCTAAATAATAGATAGAGGGAGTCTTGAAGGTCGGTAAAGTCGAGATAGCTACCCATGTAGTTAGAAAAATCATAAGGGGATTGAGTGCGAAGGAAGATTGTCCACTGCTCATTTCTTTTTTTTTTCTTAGGGAACGGAGTCTGTGATTATACTAGTCTGTGATCTGTGATTTCCTGGAAAATATGGATATACTCGCAGCATCATTTAAAGTTAGATTATCAAAATTGAGAGGGGCCTTTTTGAGGTGAAAAAAGGATAGAACGGGGGGAGAAAGGTAAGTTATCGATGGTTGAAAAGAAAACGGCATAAAGTGAGGCAGAAGAGTTGAAGGGATCAGTTGTGAGTATGAGGTCTAGTTGTCTGTTCATATAGTTTAAGACGCCACTAACTTGGCGTTTCACTTTATGCCCTTTTCTTTTCATATAAATATATTTTCTTTTCTTTTAATATAAAGATAATGATTGAATCTGTAAGGCTATCCAAGAAAAGACATTTTTCATCAGTAGTGGGATCGATGGCATAAAACGTTTGACGGTTAGATTGAGCTCATCTGGCTTCAGCTTGTGGTATGTATCCATGTGTCAATGTGTAAAAAACATATTACGCAGTCAAAGGAAATCGTCTCGAAACTTTGGGAAATATAGAAAATTATATCGATTTTGACAAAAAAATTTTTAATTTTGATCAATTAATTGCACCGTAATTTTAGGGCGGGAGTATTTTGGAAAAATTGGTTTGGACCTTGAAGAAAATCCAGAGCTTAAAAAAAATACATAAAACTTCAGAATGCGTTCAAAAGCTGCATTGAAAATGTGGACATCGCGGGCATTGAGAAAATGCGTTATAAGTTATTGTCTGAAAGCAAAGGTTAGAGAAGTTTACTACTAAGAAAGCTTATTATAAAAGCTTACAATAAAAATTTTTTGAGCCAAAAATAGATTTTTAAATGCAAACCATTTTGTCAAAAGTCATTATATGGCATTGTAAACCGCGAAGTGAAGCTTCCATATGTTTATGCGTTAGAGTTTCAAAATGTCTTATATTATCTGGTTAAAAACGATATAATCTGCGAATTTAATTGTCCATATGCGTCCCTTATTGTATTTGTCCAGAGAAAGAATAAGGAGATTAGGCTTCGAATGGACATTCGTTGGCTGAATATGGTCACTGAAGGTGGCAACTATCCGTTGCTATTGATTGGAGATCACCTCGATCTAAGATAAAATCATTTTAATGATAAAAAGTATTTCCAATATTAGATCTTAGAAATGGTTCAGTTTTCTGAAGGTTTCACCAAATACACATCATTCACAAGAACAAGTAGGCCAATATGAATTTTCGAGAATTCCCCTCGGTTGATTCAAAAATGTTGCGTCCGTCTTCGAGAGGTATGTAAAACACATTTTTAAAAATTTAGTTTTCGAGGGTAAGTTTATCACAAACCTAGATGTTGATTAACATTTGAAAATTCTAATGAATCTCATAGACATAGTTGTGAAAAATGGTATAAAAGTACGATATGAAAATTGTTCATTCTTGCAAATGGTATTAAATCCAATGATAAAAACCTAAAAGCACTCAAGATTTTCCAACACCGATTTGTATACAAGACATGTTTAGTTTTTGTAGGATTCTGCTCTCCCGTTTCCGGAAGTTTTTTTAAGAATTTTGCTAAAGCTACAAAACCTTTATATAGGGTCCGCCAAATAACTTTTTTTTTTTTTGAAAATGCTATAAAAAAAACTACTGAATATTTTCTCAAATTTCTTTTTTTATTTGAAAGTACAATCCTTCCGGTTAATAATGGAAAATAATTTCATTCAAATGGCTGCCTCGGCTGGCCATGCAGTAGCCTACACGATCGGTCCAATTTTTAAGCACATTATCGATTGTGTGCAGCTGTATTTCACCAATGGCTTCACGAATATTGTCCTTTAAAGCGTCAATTGTCTCTGGCTTGTCGGCGTAACACTTATCTTTGACGGCACCCCACAAATAATAGTCCAACGGTGTCAAATCGCAGCTCCGAGGTGGCCAAACGACATCAGCTCTGCGGCTGATAATGCGATCTTCAAAAACAGGGCGCAAAACATCGAGTGTAGCTTCGGCTGTGTGGCACGTAGCGCCTTCCTGTTGAAACCAAATGTTGCCAATATCCTCCTCTTCAATTTTTGTGAACAAAAATTCGTTCAACATGGCCCGATAACGATCGCCATTGACTGTAACGGCCACTCCTTGCTCATTTTCGAAGAAAAATGGCCCAATTATGCCTCTGGACCAAAATCCGCACCAAACAGTGGCTCGTTTTGGGTGCACCGGCTTTTCAATGTATGCGTGCGGGTTTTCTGTGCCCCAAATGCGACAATTTTGCTTGTTTACATACCCGCCAAGATCAAAATGAGCTTCATCTGAAAAGATGATTTTTTTGGCAAAATCGGCATCTTCTGTAAGTCGATCGCAGGCTTAGCGAAGCGTTGTTCAAACGTATACCCAACCATATTCGTTCAGCGGAAGGATAAAACTAATTATCTGTCAAATCAGACATGAGCTAAGTGTTGCCATTCACGAAATAAGCACTACTTGAAAAAAAAAACGTTAGATGGCGGACCCTTTACAACTTATTAAAGATAAATACTCCTTTTGTATTCGGTTTGAAATATAATGTGTCACTGAGGGTAATTGGTTTTAGAGCAGTGGTAGTAAAAAAGCAAACAAATGGATCGTTTCACCCATTTTTTTTTTGTTTTACCACGAGGCAACTTAGGCTAAGATTAAATACCACAGCTATGAACTGGCAACTCCCTCAGTCGCTTATGCATTTCGCAAATTCAAAATATACTTAATCGGTATTCACAGTTCTTGCTCCTACTTTGAGCAAGAAAATTAAGAGCACAAGTATACGTTGGGCTTTGGAGTAACAGCGCTATGACTAAATCGTGGAACACAGAAAAGGAGAACGCATTAGACATGTCGATGCCATGAGGCGATCTAATGTTTTGTATGCAGACGTTGAATTTATTTTGGCGACCGCATGGGAACAAGACCCAAAAATCGTATCAATTTATTCAAACTTCGAAAAAGCCAAAAGCTCACAGTTCGAAAAGATCGACGGCTTAATTCATAAGTGGAAGGATATGTTTCAGTTAATATAGGAAAGCAAGCCGCATTCACCTAGTTCCCGAATATAAAACGTGCAATTAAGGATTACATTGACAAGTGCTTAAGGTGTATTTACTTCTCACTCCAATTTAGCAAAGGAAATGCCTCTTAGCATTCTTTACCAGAATGAGATCATTCGAGTCCTTGCTCTTGCCTAGTTTCCCGGCAAAAAATAGTTGATAGTTGTATCAAATTGTATCAAATTCACTAAGCTTTACTGAGTCAAAACTACTAAAAATAGTTGCTCCGGACATGAGCACGCAAAAATCGAAAGGCTTCCGCTATAGCAATGGGATTGTCAATTGGAAAGGAGACCAAGAAGAACTTAACAGCTTTCAGCAATGTGACTGTCAACGCTACCCAACAAGACATAACATGCCCACGACATGCCAAGGCGAAAGTGAGATAGTAAGCGCTATAAAAGTACTGAAACCCAAGAAAGCTCACGGACCAGACAACATAAATCCAAAATTGCTTAAAGCTGACCCGCCAGTGGGTCCTCAAATTCTGCTCCCTCTACTAAAAGATATTTGGACCTATGGAACAATTTTAGAGTAGCTGAAAGAAGGCGTTATCACTCCAATTCCTAAGAAGGGCAGTTTACCTGAAAACAAGAATTCGAGAGGCATAGCTTTGCTAAACATGGTGAGAAAAATCATGGCACACATAATCAAATATTATCCAATTCCCTGACAGCCGGCCTAAGGAAAGAACAAGCCGGTTTTCGTACCCATGTCATGCATTGATCATATCAACATTTTGAGAATAATGTTGGAGCAGTCTGTCGAGTGGCGCACACTTCGGTTCATCGACTTCGGGAAAGCGAGGAGAGCCCTAGCATGCACAGGAGTACCTAAAAAAATTATAAACCTTATAAAAGTAATTTATGCAGGGCCATTGGAGACACGAAAATATTCTAAGCCCCGGTATTCAAGTGCAGACTGGAGTTAGGCAAGGTTGCGTATTATCACCGATTTTATTCAACCTCGTTTTAGAGCTAACAATGCGACAAGTCAGTGATTAAGTAATATGATTAAGCATGGGGGCAGCCTTGAGGATCTGGACTAAGCGGGTGACGTCTGTTTACTGTCTCATAAATATTCACATATAATCTCCAAAATGGGGGCAACCTTGCGGGCCTAAAAATCAACGTCATAAAAACAAAGATGATGTTGACTCACATTTTTCATGATTTGAGCCTCAGCAGCTGACATACGAAACCAAGTACCAAAAGATCGGTATGCTGGACGAAGGAGGACTGATTTAAAATTCAATCGTTCAATTCTTCTTGTACACCACTTTGTATACACAGGAATTCCAAATATTTCTAATGCATAATATTTGCCTTATTATAAACGAAAATAAAGGAACGAAGTCTGCCTGTCACTTTTAGTCGAGTGGGGAGCTGTGATTTTTCTTTCTCTGAGTTGCATATGCGAACAACTTCCCTTCCATTATTAACCGACGAATTAACAGTAGTTTCCAAAAATGTTGCCTTCATCTATTGATTTAAAATGACACCTCTTGTTGGATAACACTATAATTTTAACTTACTGTAGAATAGCCAGTCGGCGATTGGAGATATGGAAATTCCACATTTGAAGACATCCTGCTGAGATCCAAGCACCATAGCTGTGACATAGCCACCGTAGCCCCAACCCCACACACCCACGCGGCTTTCGTCCAGAAAGCTCAAAGTGTCGAGTAGGTACCTGCAAAAGAAAAATCATAAGAAAATTCTAATAGAGGGCGCTTGAATATCACAAAGCTGTTAAGCTTGCTAGAAGCTTTTCTCAAGTATGACGGAAAATATTTAAATATTCTTTAAACGCCTCATTAATTTGGGGGATTTATCTACCAGTATTATAATTGCTGTGACCTTTTCAACTCTAAAACCAATCTTTTGTAATATTTTTTAATAAGGTCGGCGACGGTAATTCAATACTAAATCCACAACCGTTGCTAACGTTTTCTTCTCTCTATTATAAACGATTTTTTTTCCGTGTCCCCCTGTAACCGAATCTCCATCCATTTCCGGAAAAGACGTTGAAACGTTGGAACCGAAGTAATTATCTTTTCATAAATGTATCACAGACCAACTTGCCACTTCCTTTCGTCAAATTATAAAAAAGAACCTAAAACCTTTGTCCAAGGACACACTGCCGCACAAAAGAAAGAACTCTCCATCCCATGACCACCTCGTTTACCTACCTCAGAACGGAAATCTGATCCTGAACCTCGACTCCACCCAAGTGCCGGTACAATGATTTTTTACTTTGTCCCTTGGCGCCTCGCACATCCAAACGAATATATATTACATCATTTCGCGAGGACATGTACGTCCCCCAGTCTACTCGGAATTTCTCCGAAACAGATTCGGATCCCGGTCGCCCATTCCTGAAAAACAAAAACGCAGTGACACGAATGAATAGAGACAAAAGTTTCAGACAACATGTTGCACTTACACTTCAACAAGCACAGGAAATGCGGCATCCCTAAGTTCTTCGCGCCAACTGGGCGGTAAGAGTAGTTGCACTTGTGCCCTACTACCATGTGGCAAGGGAATCTCGAAGGAACGCTGCGTCGGCAGGGCTAAGGCTTGCAGACGGTCCGTATAGTACGGTCGCGTGTCAAAAAGGATTTTCATCAGACTATGCGTCTTAGCTGAATGCACACCGGATACGGGTAGACCGGGTCCCAGGCACTCGAGTATATAAAAATCGACACCGAACTCTGTTGCTATGGAAGACTTTGGAGTTAGGAAGGCATCAAAATGGGAACAGTTTATGTAGTAATAACGGCTACTCCAGAGTGCTTCGCCTAAATCGCACGTAATGCACTGAGGTTCACTTCTAAAAAAAATATTCAAAATTACGACAAATCTATGATTTTGGGTAAAGGATGTTCTTACTTTCTGCTGTCATCACTGACGGGATCCTTGACGACATACAAGTGCCGCTGACCCGGCTTTTTGTTCTGCGTCCCTAGATAGTACACGAGGTGATTCGCCGTGTCCCAACACAGTATTTTCAGCACCTACATTCGGTAAGGGATGACAAACGAAAAAAAAAATCAAATTTTAGGTTTTAAGGAATTTTGCAAAATCGTGTTGTTAGCCAAAGAAAGTTGTAATCGATTAGCTGGCATCACTCACAAAAGCAAATATTCACAGTCATTTAAGCGAGTTGTGTTGTAAGGGCTTTAGTAAAAAAAAGAAAAACAGAAAAATACAAACCGAAATAGAGGTAAAAGGATTTCCACGACTTATTACAGCAAAAGCGCATAGAAAAAACAAAACCATTTAAAGGAAATGAAAATAAACAATCGTGTTGCATCCACGAGCTTGTATCTCTGTTGTGGATGATGGTGAAGGGAATGACAGTAAAACGAGTATACGAGTGGATAAGCGACGGTGTTATTCACGTTAATTAAAAAAAAATCCCTGTAACTTGCAGGAATGATATAAAAACATCCCATTCACGCAATCATTACATTGTTTCCTCAGCAGAAATTCACTGGAAATGGCTTGCACATAAACATTTCCTTCTCCAAGTGCTTAACAATAGATTGTTGTGATTATTTCGCTCTGTAATGTATAATTTCTTTGTTGGGAGTTATCTTTACAATGTTAGAGTGCCGATGCAAGTACTCATAGGAAATGATTAATTGTACATAATAACAATTTTGTAACTTTTGGAATTCCTTTTATTTTTTGAACATGCTTCAATTGTCTGTTTAAAAATAGATTACAATCGAAAATATTAAAATATTCTAAATATGTGTTTCTGGTTGATATTTTAAGGGTAGGAAGTTGTGAATTGTGAAAAGAACGATATGGATAGATAGCTGGAACCATTCTTCAGGCCTTCTTCGAGACTATTTTATTTTTCTAATGATTTTTTATAAAAATGTGAAACATATTGTAATGGGTCCTGTTATGGGAGTGAATTCGTTCCATGTGTCAAGGTCCATTGCAAGGTTTTAAGAGAGATCTTGGAAAAGAAATGTTAAAGGTGTAGAAAAAATTCATGACGTGCAATAAACTTAATATTGGTGTAGTAAAAAGTAATCCATTATTTTCTGAACAGATGGCTTTAGCTTAAGAAGGTTTTCTTAATAGGTTTTCTACTAAGAAAGCTTCTCTGACAGTCCTGTGATTAGTTGACTATTTGAATAAGTCTGGATATAAAAAAGTACCACACGAGTGACGCGAAAAAAACCCATGAACCGAATTTCCATTTACGAATCGCTGCTGAATCGCAAAAAGTTTATCATTTTTGTAGCGGATTGTGACTGGTGATGAGAAATTGGTCACTTATGACGGCTTCAAGCGTTAACGGTCGAATCATTGTGAGCCGGCGCAAGTGGAGGCCAAGTGAGGATTCAAGTAAGTTGCTGTGTGTTTGATGGGATTAGCATTTTCTATAAGCTAATCCTATCGCGAAACTCTTAATTCAGACCTGTGCTGTCTACTGAGGTCCGTCTGAGGTCCGTGTGAAGGAAGCAATGCCAAGAATTGTGGTCCACCAGGGTAGCGCCAGGGTAGGACACATTGGTAGTAACTCACGTTGTAGTACGGAACTGGCAACAAGTAATTAACACCTGTTCCTGTCCATGTAAACGATTTTTCTGGTAAAAAAATTCGCTTCAAAAGAGGTTTGTGAAAACGACTGGCCCAGTTTTTTGGCAATACGGGCGAGGACTTCTATGAGAGATGCATGGAATAACCTTCAAGATGCATGGAATAACCTTCAAAATGACAGCAAGTTATGGAAGAAAACGTCTTTAATTTCGCCCAATAATAAGGCTTTAGGGGTGTTATTTTATTAATCGCAAAATTATTTTTTTAGTTAGTAAGAAAAACAAGACAAGGCAAAAGTCCACTCCATCTCTGTCTACATATACTCATTCTTTGGATAAAAATCTTTACTTCAACTTCACGAATAACAAATTTTTTTGTCGCACAACCTGGATGGAGTGCAGCTGGTTTGTGCCAAATATGTTCGTTCACTACTCTCCAGGGGTGGTTGTCCTAGATAGACTTTTTGGGATTTGACTGAATTTACGTTGGTTGTAGTTCACGGTAACTTTTTTGTTTCCATGTTATTAAAGTGTTATATTGGAAATGCACACACAGAGTATGAATTTTGAAGTCATCTTATGCTGCGAGTGTTATAACTACATCAGCATTTATTCACAACTGATGTTGTTGCACAATTTTTCCGGAACTGTTCTTAGCTATGGACAGACTTGTTGAACTCCGTTCAACAGTCGATGATGATTACCATTGCACCACGATCACGTAGAGCATTGAGGTACATTTTATTTTCATATAGCTTCTTAGGACAAAAATCAGGGATCTTGAATCGCACGAATTCGGCTGCTGATTGAACTTTCAATTCTAAAAGTTATGCGTCCAACAACTTTGTCAAGCAATGGAGCCATTGTTTAACCAGCTGCTTTCTTGTTGAAAATTAACGTCGTCTACGTACATAATAAGAAGAGTCAATAAACATTGTTCGGTAATGCAATCTATTAATTATAATGATCATACCAGCAACATTTTCGCACATAACCAAATGATTCAGGTCAAAAAACTCACTGAGTGCCACTTGGTATGAATTGAGGCTTGGAGCTCCAGTAGTGATAGTTTTATACTTATACCAAAAAAATCGAAAACAGAGTCATCACATTGCGTAAAAAACTATTATCTTGCTCATTCATTTCTAGTTTGAGCTGCTGACTTAAATTCTTATGTCAGTTGGAACTCATAACTTAAGATTGATTTTTTCTGTTTGGTTTTTCAATATTTGTTTTTTTTTTTTTTGAAAGGTAGCTTGTGACTTATGACATATATTGAAAACAAGCATACTCAGTTAACATTGCAGTTTCATCAAACAAAGACAAATATCCGAACAACGCTTATTAATTATTGAATTATATTATCGAAATTCATGCTATGTCAAAAATGTATTTCATGCACTTTGACCATTTTACGATTGCCACTATAGATCTACCGACCAAGCGATTCAGGCAATAATGAACAAATTTTGCACCAATTTCTGGCTATTGGACATCTGCCAGCAGCTATGGCCGGACGAGCAAGAATTAAAGCTTACATATCATACGCCTGTCCATGTTGTTCAAGTTAACCGATTAAATTCACTACAGCTGTAAGAGAAGATGCTGATTTGAAAAAAAAAAACTAGGAACCTTAGGAAATTTGTGTGAACAGTGTGTTCCATAAAAACTCGTGTTAAAAAAAAAATATGAAAAATACCAGAAATTTAACTCATTTATTGAAAAAAAAAAAACAAGATGGGATCGGCTCGCCGGGAGCCAAGCTACGGTCGCAGGTCTTCTACCTTTAATTTTGCAAACTTTTACTTGGATGATAGGAACCACAGTAACTAGGGTTCTAAAACAGGTCGTTATGAGCTCAGAATCATGTACTCTATAACACTATCTGTAAGCCTTTGCATAAGTCTTCCCTGGGCCAGTTTTGCAAGACTAAAATTGCGTTAAAAACTGTGATAAATTAATAGAAAGTTCAGTCGCCTGTTTATTTCAAATAACTTGTTATCAGTACAACTTGCATTTAACTTCTGTGCATATTTCTAATTTTCGGCATAGTTTCTGCTTCATTAAAGACCACACATTTCCTAGTGTATTCGCATCAGAACTTTGTGAAGGCCAATCCAACGTTTTTATACCATACATATTAATCATTTTAGTCCACGTGAAGTCTACTCCAGTGTTTTGAATCGATAATCCCTTGTAGAATCCAGGCGTTATTATTATGTCCATGCATAGATACAGCAGATTTGCTACTAAACTACTAAATTCCGGCATGCTTTGGCCGAGGAGTATTTAAAAAAAAGTGCTGGTTGGTATTTGAAACGTTGAAGCAATTTTTAACATTTTTGATCCAGGTTTTCTTACAACTTTTATAAACGGTAAAGGTGGTGCACTTGTAAATATAATGGGTTCTAGTCCCTATTTTAATTCTGCAATGACTAGCATAGCCTTTTTTCAAAGTTTTCTGGGTCAGTAGCATTTTTTGACTAGTACCTCCAGTTTTTAATGCCGGATTGTATTAAAAGATGCCGCATAATATTGATGACTGCTTTAATTTCTCTTCTCAATAATATTTCTTTCGCATTTCTTTAACTTGTTATAGTTTTTTTTTTCATAATAATTCACAATTTAACTCTGGTCCATCTCTTTAACGCCCATCCATATTATCACAATCCTTTAACCTCTTTATACAATTTCTTACAAGTGTCTTCGATATTTTTCTCATTTTGTTGCCGACTTGTTCATTTGTGGCTATCCTGACTGAGTTACCAGAAATATATCTTAAGGACGCTTTTTATTAACTGAACTAATTTTTAATATGGTGTTGCACCATTAAACTATAAAAAAAATATCGTCGAAAAGAAAATAATGCGCAAGTAGCAAGATACAAAAAATTATTTGTCCCCAAGCTGTGGGTATGATTAAAGTTAAGCAAGAATTTTATCACACATTCTTCTGAAACACACTGTGCTTTTGAAAAGGAAACCAAATAAGTGCTCAAAGGGAATCGGTAGAAATACAAACTCCTGACATTCGGCCTTGATGAGTATTATTCAAAATGTTAATCCGGATCAGTGGTGGTGATACCGAATAAAATAATAAAAAAAAGTTGAACAAAGTAGGTACGTATATTATCAAACAGTCGCAGCTGCTTTCGATGCGAAATTGATAATTTAAGAAAACATGTCAAAATTCAAACTAAATAAAAAATAGTAAAAATAATTATATTGAACCTGAACAATGTGCATGTGAAAGGTGAGCCAGCAGATGGCGTGGAAGTTGACTGTCAATTATTGTCATTTACTAGGACTACACTTAACAGGTGTTAAATACAGTCCTTAGTCATTTTAGTCATCTTTCCGTATACTATAAATAAGTTATTACAAACTGGATATCACAGCGGTATAAAAAATTGGGCTTTCAAAGTAATCAATTGTTAGGGGAAGCTACACTTTCGTTTAAGGCGGTACGGATACCCATAACCTTCGAGCGGGATTCTATATCAACAGCAAAATTGTGCACATCATAAAGGCAGTAGTATTTTACACTGACTAAATATCAAATATAAAAGTCTTGGGGTCCACTGTAACTACTAAAGTACATTGTCTGATAGAAGATACCACACAAACGTATTAGAAAAAGAGCTTAGCTCCATAGAAGAGATATTTTAATGTGGAGAGCAAGCAGCAACTGAAAATCGTGTTATTCCTACAGCATAAATCCAGGTATAACTGCCAGTCATAGAACCCATCGACCCAATAATAACCTAAGTCAATAACTTAGTCAACCTAATACCGTAACAATCAATAAAACAAGCTCTAAAGGAATTGACGGAGAAGTTACATGGGCTCATCACAACGATCTGTAAAAATGAAACTATCCCCGAGGAATGGAAAACCCCGTCATCATTTCCAAATTTAGAAGCTATGATCAAGCATAATGCAGCAATCAGCGAGCGATATCACTGCCTCCAAGTCCTTATAAGGTGTTGACAAAAATACTCTTAAAGATACTAGCGTTACACACTAAAGAAATAATAGGGACTACCAGTCTCACTTCATGGGAAACCACTTAACAACTTACTAGATTTTCATTATACGACAGCTTCTAGAAAGAAATGGAAATTTGATGGAACGATTTACCAACTATTTTAGGTTTCAAAAAGGCATATGACTCTATAAACCGACGAAAAATGTATCATGTGTCTAAGGCTAATACAAGTATGCCTATTGTAAAAGGACATAAAGGAAGAATTAAAGTAACAAACGCTTTATTTGAAACATCCAAAAAATGTGATGGATTAAAACAAGGAGATGCCTTGTCACCACTTTTTTTTAGTTTGATGCTGGAATACGTAAAGAGATTCCTTCAGTTGACAACTTATTGACATGGAAACAAAAGAGTTACTGTGAACTACAACCAACGCGAATTCAGATTCTTCAGAATCTCTCAAATCCTATCTAGGACAACCACCCTCGGAGAGAAGTGAACGAACATCTTCGACACAAACCATCTGCACCCCGTCCAGGTTGTGTGACAAACACCATAAGAGCATACACTCTTGAACTTGCATGAATTATATAACAAAAAAAAAACGACAATTGAGTAATAGGGGGAGGTAATACTTGACACACCCGCTCTAACTTTCCCTAATGATCTGGATCTTGTGGGACATAGCGAGGAAAAAAAGCAGAACGTCTCATAATAGCAGGAAAAGAAGTAGATCTCGAAGCAAAACAAGTTCGTTATCACTGACGGACCGCGAGCCTGACTTACTCGGCAAAGGCTTTGAGAAAGTGATTGAGTTCAAATATCAGGGACTCTTATTGTCCACGAATTGCACATCTGCAACTTGCGGTTATTCGCGATGAAGGACCTCTTTAAAACAACTCTTTTTTTGCATATTGTACCATAAGAAAATAGATTTCGGGTCTTTGAAAACATGATCTTAGGAAGAATCTATTATAAGAAATAGGACAATGAAACAGGCGAATGGAGACAACTATACATCCAGGAACTCGAGGAAGACCGACAAGTAGAACGAATGGACAGTGGACACACACTCAAAAGAATAATGAATGGAAAACCCGGGGAAAAGGACCGTCAGGAGGGCTGTTCCGTAAATGGTAGGACCTAGAAAAGATGGGTCAGAAAAGCGGAACATGGAACGAACACATCCAAGGTTTGAACGAGGCTCTGAGCTTTCGAGTTCCAAATAGACTGTAATAATAATAAAACAACAATAATAGTCGTAAACTGAACAACGACCCTTTTTTAGTATTCAAACCTTTATCTAGGTTTATCTGTAAGACCTACATTTCGTAAAATTCATGGAGTTTTAGGAAAGCATGCGAGGATTGTTCAAAAAGTAAGATGTCTTTTTCATTTTCGCGAGCTAAGTTCATTCGATTTTCGAATTTTTGTTCTACTATTTTGATACAAGTGTCCCCTGTGTCTCCTAACATTATCAGTAATTTTGGATATTTAGTTTGTTTTCCACCCATAGAGGTTGGAGAGTTTTAGTGTGCTTGACAATTTTTTGCTATTGAAACAAATTAATCGAAGAATCTGTATTTAACTTTGGGTGGAAATTTGAATGGTCCAACGTACTTGATGTGGTGAGTGTGTATTTGGAAATCTGAGGAATCTACTCTGAACAAAACAAAAATTGTTTATGAGTTACATATCAGTTCTTCACATAAGTTCGAGAAAATGTTTATGACGATAACCGTTCTGGACGCCCGGCCCCCTGGACGTTAAAAATTGATGAAAACGTAGCAGTAAAGGTTATTATGAATAATCGACTGAGAACTATCAGAGAACTTGCCGAAGATATTGGCATATCAGTTGGCTCATGCCATGACATTTTTTTTTCAGATATTTTGGGAAATCTATGAATTTTGACAGAAAATACCTTCGCATGAGCATCGTGACGTGAATGACCATCCAAATTTTTTGACCACCGCTCACACATTCGGTTAGAGAATAAGTTAATTGAGCTCCGTAATTCAGTAATTTGACACCATTTCCAATTCTTTCTGTGAGGTTCTTTGGACAGCAAGGTCTGGGCCAATAACCAGCGACAATTTATACCTCAAACCGAAATTGCGATAATTCATCAACTATTTCTGCATAAAGATAATAATTTTATAGATAATGTAATAGATAATTTTAACCTTCGGATGACTACCTGCGACGGAAGCCCCGGTGGTCACATGAACGATGTTGCGCTCGATCAGCATCGATCTTACAAAAAATTGCGTGCCATATTTAAAGAAATCTAGCACGCAAACAAAACAACAGACACGGAACCTCATTGGCTGCTGGCTCACCCTATATCTAGTTAAAATCTTGAATGGAAAACAAAAAATTGTTGCTTCTTGTTTAAAAATTTTGAATACCACTCAAGTGTGTTGTTTAATATCCGAATTGATTCATTTAAATATCTATTATCATAGCATTCACCATAGCACTTGTGTGCAATCACTCTTTTATTATACACAGCTTTTATTTACATAGCAAATCATTTGAAATATTTACATTTTCCATTTAATTAAGTACAAGTGTTGGAAACATTTAAAAAAAGGTGATTTTTATATATGAAAACATCAAATCTGGATAAAAGGCATATATCCATGCTATAAGTTAGGCGCTGATTGTTTGCCAATTAAAACAAATGATTAGAGAAAATCAATTCGAATTCGAAAAAAAAAACAAAACAAATTTTTAATATTTCTTTTCTCAATTTGTTTTTATTTTGAAATCTCACCTGATTTCGGTCATGTGTTATAACAGCCACTTGCTATACTTATGGTCATTTGTTTCATTTTTTTTTTATTCGCATTACACATTGATGAGATATTATTAATTTTGTTTTTTGGTTTATAGAAATTTTGGTAATTTTTTTCGTCATAGCGCACATTGGTTTATTATTTAATTTGCAGTGCGTTTGTTGTTCAGATAAACAAAAAAAAAGGATTGAAAAAATAGATAAACGATGGTATTAATGACAGATTGCATCGGAAACATAAGATTTGTGTTTGATATTGTTGAACATAAATAGGAACAAAATAAAAAGGAGTTATAAAAAATGTGTCATTCATTGAAAATATGAAAATATTATAGATTTAAATGAAAATGAGGACTGAAGTATCTACTTGTTTCTGTTGCCGCAGCAGATAGTGTTGGTTACACATTTATGCAATATTCTGTGGCGAACAAGTGTGGGTGTGTAGTCCCTACAGGGTGTTGCAGAATTTATATATTTGTCTGTATTCACCCGTTTTCGAAATACATATGTCTTCAAGTGCTTTGGGGTAGATTTGAAAAACTTACCTCATAACGTCCATGGGAGATCACAGATATCCGCTGTTGTGTTATCGTAACATGTTTGATATGGGTAAAGTGTTCAGTACCAGATTCCTGGATACTAGCTAAAATTAGAAAACTATCGCCATCGGGTGAAAAGACCGGATGTGGTAATATATCAAGCCATTCATCCTCTGGCGCTCGTTCGGAATGCGTCTAAATAGGGAGAGAGGAAATAAAAATTATCCGGAAACTAGGTGTATCAGTTAGATGAACCTACTTCGATGCATGTCCAATTCGGCGCAAAACACGTGGCTATGATGCTATAGTTTTGTGATCTCATCATGTACACCGTTGAGATCTGATGGTTACCCTGTGCCACCCAACCAGCTGAGGTAATATAGAATTCCCTTTAAAAAAAAAACAGAAAAAAATTTATTCACTTGAATCGATTTGATTTTTATTATAGACTATAATAACAGTGTGCATTCCGTTATGAAGATAATATATAAAAATAAATAAATACTCTTCCAAACAGGATGAGCGCTCTCCAAGTCCTGGGGCACGTCCGTGACAATCAAAGAGGATTAACACTTCAATTACCATTTACAACCATCAAAGTCGCGCCGAAAAACAAACAGATGAAAGCTATGTCTCCATTCAACCGGATATCATTTATTACAAGTCAAACCTGGCGTCCCATTCATCACTCACAAAATCATCTGACCTCCCACTTCGCGCTACGAGGGACAAGCAAAAAACGCGGTTCAATTGCCCAAAACGTGTCTATTACTTAGTGTTAATCCATTTTTCACGCACCGAATCCATCAGGCTGCTATTACGCTCGTTACAAGTGATTAATGTTGCATTTAGCAACCCAAACTCTTGCTGTTCATGGTAATATATGGATCTGGTAATTTCCCAAGAAGCAGGTATGGTATAGTAACAGTGCTCTTATTATCACACAACCCTAATCGGAATGGTACATTGCACATGGGTTGTACAATACATCCCATTTCCTCTGCCCTCCCGATGGACCAATAAATTTCCCTTGCTTTCATCACACTTGTCATATCTAGGAATTGACTGTTTCAACTCTACTCCTCTCCTCACTTAGGCATAATGATAATTGAAATCGTTTAACCCTGTCCGGAATCATCATCACCGACTCATGTGTGTGTCCATCACATCTCAGATCACCATAATATGTCACTCAACCTGTCACCAATCGGATTAGCTCAACTCACTCGATTGGCATCACTCTTAATTCGATTTTTGTGAAATTTGTGTACAACACAAAAAATACCTACTGTCCGTCCAGTGATGGCGGCGGTTTCACTATACTCCGCTGTATATCTGTCAGATTACTGATGTCCACCATCCACAGATGTACCTCGGGATTAGCCGTGCCCGGTGTTGGATAACGTACATTTCGTGTTTCCGGAAACGAACTGCCCGAACTCATACCGGCCCCGGCAGCTATAACCGCTCCCGATGCCAGCCATGGATACGTCATCATGCCCACCTTTGAATCATTGAATGATGCATACATAAAGTGGCTACCGTCTGGTGATGCCCATATCGCTTCCGCCTTGGAAAAGATTTCCTCTGAAATTCAATAAAGATACGAAAAATTAAAATAAATATGTAAAAGTGCTGAATTCAGTGTTTAATTGGTAATTAAAGCGCAGATGACCGTTAAGTACAACGAGTGGTAGCAGACATCACTTTAAATGGTTTCGTTGCGACGGAAATTGAATAAAGTTCGATTATAAAGTGTCATGCAACGACAAAGGAAGCAATAGTGAATAAAAGAGGAAGTGCAGGAGATATGAAACGCTCAGACGCGTAACCTAGGCTGCACGACGAAATGGAAGGTGCCCGCACTTATTTTACTTACGCACTTGTTAATTAGATCGATTATAAGGTCGGACAAGGCGACACACCAGAGTAGGCATCGAACGAGAGTGTTCAAATGAAGAGTCTAAGCTGAAATATTCACTTATCCTAAAGAGTTTTTCAATTGGCGCGGGTAGATTTTACCGACCTGTGGCGGCCATGTTGTTTTGGACAGCATGTCCAAATGATAAACCTTTATTTTCAAAATAAGTGTTCGTTAGCGCGTTGCGCCCATTTTAAGGTATACGTGGTGGCTCTTCACCTCTTCAATGTTTGGTGACCAAACTTCGGTAATCAATCAGTCAACACTCGTATGCCAAGTGAACACAAGATCACCCGACAACATCGCCGCGATCAGTGAAAGTGTACAGTCAGCTTTTCACAGACTTCAACTGGGAGAATTTCGCATCGAGACTTGGGTATACACCCGTAAAAGATCCAACAGACCCAGCAGCTCAAAGTTCACGACCACTATTAGTTGACTGGGCTTTGGAGCGTTTCGAAGAAGACCCCAATTTTGGCCGAAACATAATTTTTAGCGACGAGGCGCATTTTTGGATGAATGGCTGCATTAACAGGAAAAAATTGTGGTATAAAGGACAATACCATCATCAGGTGACAATGTATCCTCAGAAAGTTACGTTTGGTGTGGACTTGGGGCCGGCGGCGTCGTTGGTTCGTACTCTTTCGAAAACGACCGTCGATAGCAGGCGCTACAGAACGATGATAACCCATTTCTTATGGCTAAAATTGAACCATATGGGCCTAGAAGATATGTGGATCTAACAGGATAGAGCTACGTGCCACACAGCGGACGCCACGATTGACATTCTACATAAACGATTTGAGGGCGAATAAACCACAATCGACCGATGCCCCTAAGGTGAACAGGCAGGCCTTGCTGAAATTCAGCCGAATCTATGCGGAAGAGTCATTGAAAATTGTACCACTCGGATTCGTGTGTTTGTCTCAGATCTGTCTTTTCTAACCCTTTCTTAGTTTCCTATGGCGTCCCCCAAGGCAGCAACTTAGGTCCACTTCTTTTCGTTCTTACCAATGGTGTTAAAGGTTCCCACATCTCACTCAATGCCTATGACACCAAGTTCTTCAAGACCATTTCCTCCAGTCATGACTCTCCCTTATTCAACCAAATTTTAATGGTTTTTCTATCTGGTGTTCCGAAAATTGCTTGGAGCTTAACGTCTCCAAATGCCAATAAATCACTTTTTCACGTAAACGAATCAAACCTCCTCCTCATTTCTACTTCCATAATAATTAGCTCATCTCCACTGTTCACGCCATTCACTATCTTGTCATATAACATGACCAGGAGCTAAATTTTCGGACATACATCGATGAGATAATCCTTAAAGCTAATCCTGCACTCGGTTTCTTGAGGCGATTGAATTCTGCAGCCCCTACGTTACCCGGTCTCTCTACATAACTTTTGTCTGGCCCCTTCTTGAATACGCTTCTCCAGTGTGGTCCCGTAATCAACAAACCCACATTTCTAAAATCAAAAGCATCTAACGCCGGTTTCTACGTTTTGAACTTCTAGGGCTCCCCTGGAACAATCCTTTACTCTTATCATTCTATCAAGACCGTCTTAAACTAATCAACATGAACACGTTGGAGGAAAGAAGAACTGTATCTGACATTCTTTTCATCCATTGTCTCCTTTCAGGCACCATTGACTGCGCGACCCTCTACAACTCTGTCTCTATCAGCACTTCTTCTTCTTTTCCTTTTTTTTTTGTCTCTATCAGCACTAACCCTCGCAATGTACGAAATCGACGTCTCTTCTATCTACATAATCTCCGTACCGCCTATGGCTCGTATGCTGGGAAGTGGTAATTCAAATCCTTACTTCGATTTCAACCTCAGCACTCCTTGCGTAAAAACCCGTCTTTTTAATTGCGGTTCCCTCCCTCATGCTACATAGTTTCTAAGTTAGATTAGGCTAGATGTTAGCAAGAATTAGGCTCAATAAATGGAGGTCTTTGCCCCCTATAACTCAGAATCAGGTACTCTATGTATTACCCAGCCAAGTTTCAGACTCATAGCTAGTCGGCAAGTTTGGTCTGATATATGCGTACGGACATACGGACGGACAGGAGAGCCTTTGCAAAAGCTTCCCTACCCCAACAAGAGATTTCAATGACGCCCAAATAAAACGTCTATCGAAGAAAGACCTTTCAAATCAGCTGCCGACATCAAGACTCATCCCAAAGTAGCCCCAATTCCTCTTCTTGCTAAAAGGCGCCGGAAGAACCCTTTAAAATTCGCAAAAGAACATGTAAACTGATTACTGATACTGGTATGGGCATATTTTTGGTGGCATTGTTGAACATTTTGGATTAAGGAGACCATGGACCGGCAACGGTACAGCAAGTTATTAAAAGAAGTCATGCTTTCGTACAGTGAATGGGAAATGCCATTGCAGTTTAAGCAACAAACAATTACCCGAAGCATATGGCTGGCACAGTGAAAGACATAACATCGACCTCGTCGTCGGCGCCGTCCAGTCTAATCGCCCGATCCTTAGGAAATTTATGAGGGATCTACAAAGGACTTGGAGATAAAAAATCTGAACTGTAGTGTGCTTGTTGTGCTATGGTCGATTCTTTATGAAGAAGAGTTCGTGAAGTCATCAAAAATTATGGATTAACTTTAAAATATTAAATTTGTTTTCTTTTTTCTTTTTTCCAATCACTTTTTACTTGCCTTACTTGGAGAGTGATAAAAGGTCCTTTTAAAAAGTTATTTTGAATTCAAATCTTAAAATTAGATCCGGAAAGGTGGTTTTATTGTTTTGTCCGTCACTAAACTATTATAACTCTAAAACTCCTGAGAAATTGTGCGTAGCGTTCAAAAATGTTTGCATTCGGCCGATTTTTTCAATAAATTATTTTGACACAAGTCTTGAAATTGGCAGTCGAACCGGCTGTTTTATCAACCGTAAGAGAGCTTATGTGAATTTTGGTGCCAACCAGGTGGCTAACGACATTAACAACGAGCGATAGTTTGATGTAATTTTTGGTATGGTAATGTCATTGCCCCAATACTTTTTTTTTTCTTGGAAAAGGTCCTTTGTATATACGAGGGTGGTCCGATAAGTACTTAGCTCCCGGCAAGTGGCGCCAGTATCGCAAGGCCAACTTACTATCGTGTAGTACATTCTAGTAGACGGCTACTGTCGATTTCAGCCGAATGGGACTCGTAGTTTTGTTTTGACCGCGTGTGGAAGCGGGAGTGTCCGCGGATTTTAGAAAAATGGAAAAGAGCAATATCGTTCTTCCACCATGATAACGCACCGGCTCACACCTCCGCCCCTGCCACGGCCAAATTAGTCGAATCGGGCTACGAACTGCTGCCCCATCCACCGTATTCTCCAGATTTGGCCCCGTGCGACTTCTTTTTGTTTCCAAACTTGAAAAAGGCACTCGCCGGGCAGAAATTTCAGTCGAATGAGGAGGTCATCGCCGCCACGGAGGCCTACTTTGGAGACCTATAAGGAATATTATATTGAAGCTATGCACCGTTTGCGTGAAGCAATAGATTTTTTTTTGTTTTTTGGCGGTTTCTGCTATCTGTTGGAGCCCTCACACGCAAATACTGGTCCATTGTACTACCAGACAGACACCTTCCTTTATTATATTTTCCCCGTAGTCCGAAGAAAATTGAGGAGGAGATTCAGTGATGTAGAGTTAAGAGATTCGGTATACACTACGTTGGACCCAAAGATGCGCCACCTTGCGCAAACGAAGGCAGAATAGTCGCAGAGCAAGAATTGCACGTCTTCTGCAATCAATTCTCCTTAAGGATAAGAAGAACGTTGCCCATTTCTTGTAGACATCGGGGCGTGCGCGCTTAGTCATCCTGTATCCTGGGTATACCCTCCATCTACAATTGTGTGCATTAAAGACTCAATCGTTGGTTTAGGATTTAACTGTGGAAGCAGGTGGACCTGCGGGTTCAGGCCCTGAGAAATACACTCTGAGCCCCTTATGGGATCCCAAAATTGACCTGGAATCCATACAACCCTTTCTGAGTTCAATCTTCCTACTTTGTTTAAAAAGATTTTGAGTTCATGCGCAAATTTGGAGCTTGTTAGTGGGGTGGACACAACTTTGAATGCAGTATGACTGTCACTACAGATGTATTTTCCCTCCTACTTGTGCTTCACAACATACTGCATGGCCATTAAGTTTGTGTATATCTCTGAATGTCTGAATGAAAGACAGACACATATTTGCTCAACGTAAAATGTAGTCGGACGTCTTTACGTTCAAAGAAAACTCCAGCATCGGACTCCCGCCCAGACCTGGAGCCATCTGTAAAAACGCGAAGCAGTCCGTTCCAGGTTCAGTATTTGGCTAAAGCCAGTTCTGTTGCCATGAAAGGTTGTCTGTGAAATTATAGCGCAATAGGATGCAATACGACCCTTGTCGTAGAATATTTCTTGCGCAAATCTTTCTGGTGAGAATTGTACCAGAAACCATTACTCTTCAAGGGGTAGAAGACTCCAGCAGCACCTGGAGAAAGCCCTCGTAGAGCTGAGACAAACCGCTCTTTGGAGTTTGGTGAAGGAAGTCACGGCATGTTTGCGTGGTAGCATGTTCCACCAGACAATTGATGCATATGAGATTATCGGTCTTATATTCATACCCATGTTTTGTCAAAAGCTACTTTGCATTGCCAAAAAGCTGACAGCGCTTTGGTGGTTTTTGACTCAACATACTTTGACCAAATAAGCTTGCTATCTAAGATGACTCCCAGGATCGGGATGTGAATGTCTTTGGCACCAGCTGAATCGTGCCAGTACTTTTCCTGTTTCTCGTGAAGAGACCGATTTCAGTCCTAAGAGGATTAACCGACAGCTCATTATTCGTCCACCAGTCATCGATCACATTTAGCGGCCGCCTGTGCTTTGAGACAGACAGTCGCTAAACATGAGCTGACAAAGAGAACGGCAACATCATCCGCATATGCTTAGGCATAGATTCCAGAGGCATTGAAAGCATCGAGCAGAGAGTCAACCACCATGCATCATAACAGCGGAGACAGGAAGCCACCTTGCGGGCAGCCCCTTTTTACGCAAGATTTGACACATTGCTGGAGGCCCGCATCAGCGATCAATATCCATTTCTTTGATCCACAAAATGAGTGCTTCATCTACGCCATGTCGTATCTAAAGGGACACTGTAGTCTTAGATATCATCTTAACAAAATTAATAGCTCGTCTGAAACCGAATGTCGGCTCTATCTAGAGGAAACTGCAGTGCACATATTATGCGAGTGTGCCGCCCTCTGCCATCTTGGGAAGCGGAAGAGAAATCATGGCTCCTGAGCGGATAAGCTCAGCTCCTTCAAGAGACATGGTCAGCTTTATTAAGAAAGAAGAGGAACTGCTCGTCTAATTGGCTAGCAGGCACAATAGACCTACTCTAGTCGCAGTACCCTATGCTATCCGTTAGCACTACCCCCCCTAAAAAGGAAAAAAAAAACTAAAAGTCGGAGTACCATCTATAACTCTGACGAGCAACAGGTCATCAACAACATTCATTCTGAACAAATTTTCAATTCAGAAAGATGAGAGAAATAGCTAGCCTGAGGTTGATTGATAATAATGAACGATGCAAGCCCGATCTATACGCCAAGTCCCGACACAGTGAATTCAATTCTGGCCTTAAAGTTTTTCTGTAGCTGTTTAAAAAGTTACAGGAATTTTGTAACTCGGAGCTTTAATTGGATCAGTTTGCGCATATGAATTTTGTCATGAAAATTCATTCTTCCTATGTTTTGATTATTTGGCATATGGCAGTGGGATTCGGTCCAAAATTGTTAAATTTGGATTGAAACAGCAGAGAATTGAAGTTGTCCAGGAGTCGTTAAATGCAGTGAAAAACCATGCAAACTACAGAAACGTGTCTTAATAGATGATGAGACACACGGCTGCGGATATGAAGTTGACACGAGGGTTCGATCATCGCAATGGAAGCATTCGAGATCACCGGGACTGAACATCTCGTTAAGCATGGGCAAATGTGCCTGGTGCTTCATAAATTCTTGCCACGATATCTAATGAGCAATAAGGAGTACTACCTACAAGTTTAAGTTAGGTTGCGTGAAGCAACTGGAAGAAAGTTGGGGTTTGTGGTGAAAGTCTTAAATGGATCTGAAAAATGAAACTTTCAACTAATATTACAGCTCAGTATAAACGGACTTTCAACAATGACAAAAACTGTATGCAATTTATGGCGGCAGTTGGATTTTATACAGGAAAGGACCCGACTCCGAAAGGAATGCAATTTGGCCGAATTGCCGCAGAACCGCCAATTTTTTTGAACGACAAGAAATTGACTACCTCCGGTTTTCCCATTCACTTTCACGCATGACAACGAAGTTTCAACAGACCCACCGAGTGGAATTAGGCCACCAAACGTCGAATAGTTGATTCGGCAGCAAGTGTGTGACCAAGATCACAAAGTGTAGAAGGGTTGTCGAACGTATCCCTAGTTTTAAAAATTAAGCTCGATGATTTGAACCCCGACAGTGACTGCTGAAAAACTTACAAGAAATTAGACAGATGATACCTTAAACACTTGGCTAACTTTAAAATAAAATTATACAATTGTTGGTACCCACCTTGATAGAGCCAATCTGGTACACCATTATAAACGATATTTTGATATCCAGTATTCGTGACACGAACATCCTCCTCATCAGCTGGTGATTGTCTTAAATATATATCGTTGTCAGCTACAATAATTAGAGACGTTGTATTGCCCAACCATGCTGCGTACTGTAGACGAGTTCTTTGTACTTTCGGTGAGTCCTTCAGTTTCACTGGCATGTGATGGTCATTTTCAACATCATATATCGTGTAGAATGCGGTAAAGGACCTTTGGAAAATCTGAAAAAAAAAATAAATAAATCAAAAGAACAATCCCATGACCCAGAGAAATGATAATAGAAAGCTTTCTCAAGACATCCTTCCGCCAATCTTATCTAGAAAACATTCATAACAACAACGGAAAACAGCAAGACTATTTACGCCCTAACCCATCAACCGACATGTTAACCCCCTAAGTTGGAAAATAAAAATCTATTACCACCATGCCCATCAGTTTCCTTCCAGTGCCCCATCTCCCGTCGTAATTATCTTGACGTTCACGAACATATTTTCCTGGCACACCATTTTGATTTCTCTTCCAGCTACAGGCGAACATCCAGCTTACTTCATCAACGTCCCACATTCCTCGGGCATCATCATTTCTGCCACCCCTATTCTCGCCAGCGACTGTGTCCACGTGTTCCATAGATAAATCACCAACACTTATCGAACTGTTCGTCCGTTCTGGTTTATCTGTGTCTTTGTCTAATCGGGAAGGTACCACCAGCACGCGACTCTTGAGTTTGTCATCTCGTCATTAAAAAGGACAAAGCATGGGTTTCTACGAAGACAAAATTAAGGAACTTGGTACTCTGGTTTGCCTTTTACCCGCCAAATCCTCATTCTTTCGACGACACAAAATGAGTCCTTTGACATCCTGAAGGCTTGTGTTTTTTCTTCCTTCATTCTGTCTTCGTGGCATTTTTCTCCCTCTTCCGTAAGGAAACAAACTTTAGCTCCAATAAATCTAAAGTAGGAAATTTATTGACCTTAAACGATGGCCACAGAAAGGACGACCAAAGCGAATCAACTACACCCGTGGAGAAGGAGGACGGAAGAAGGATACAGAAAATAAAAGGACTTGGATGAAGATATCCCTTTATCGAGTTGTCGTTGGTGCGGGTCAATGTCGCTGTTGCTATTTATGGAACTTATGTCGAAGGACAAGATTGATTCACCACGTTACCATTATGCCCACCATCATGCTCGTCATCGTATTCGTGATGGGATCTAGAATGTTTCTCTTAAGGACAACGCGTTGTAAAGATGTCGTCATGGGCTTCGATTTGTCGTCAATAGCTCATGGACTAGGAGTACTTTCCAATAAATGCTGACAAAGTACGACGGTGGACGGCAAGGACTTCGACGAATGTCCTTGTTGGTAGTGCAATGTGCAATAGGTTACAACGACTAAGTGCAGGCGGAGGATCTCAGTGGACAGAGACATTCTACTTAAGAAATTGATTCTGTATAGTTGGATGAGAAGTGGCTTTATAATGCTGCCCTTGCCCAAATGGAATTAGTCATAATTGGACGAAGCCAGGCATTCAGCATTTTGAGGGATGAAGTAATAAGCTGAAACAAACCAGAAAATTCTTTGATTGAATTTTTGTTATATAAAATCTCACACATCCGAGGGAATATGGCGGGGTTTGAAACAGGACTCACGAAAAAAGTTCTCTGCAAATTAAAAAAAATTAAAATGCTCGACTACATACATCCGCACAAAGGACTTCCTATGCCAACAAAGGCATTTCGTTTAGTACACTTTGTATGTGCAATAATAGAATCACTCTATCCCAGCGAGTTGTTTCTTTAATCGTCCTTCTTCGTGTTACTGTAGCACATATGCTGATTATGCAGCACCGAAAAAAAATCTTTCCTCTCTTCGTTCTTCACGAGAAATACCATGATGAAGGAAAATATTCTCGAAATCCTTGCTGCAAATATGTATATTCCAAAACAGAGTTCTTTTAATTCCCCATGCAACATGCTTTCACTAGCACTCACCTAAATGCATACGTACTTACTCGTATGTCCTGCTTAAGCATTGTCAAGTTATTTCTTGGAACGTTGTTTCGTGTTCTGGTGTTGTCCGTAGCCCAACTTTCCGATTAAAATGTAAAACCGAAAATCTCGCAACCAGATCCTCGAAATGAGGGAAACAGAGGACACACTTCTTAGCTAATTAAATGGAAAGCAGCGAACGACAGGATGGACGAAGTGAAATTAATTTCATTCGGCTATTTGAGGAATCTGTTAAGTTTTCCAACTAGGTACTTTTCTTTAATTAAGTAGACACAGGGGAAAAAAGGATAGCAGGACGAGATGAAGAAAGTCGAAGGATAAGAGCGAAAGTTCTGCTTAAGATATGATAATCCGGCTGAAGGAGCTGTTGGGGTAATAGGGAAACTGGTTTATCGCACTCAAATTTTTCATTCATTGACCGTGGTTGATTGCTGTTTTTTAGATTCTGGAATGCCATATGACCTTAGAGGAGCATGACTTGCATGACATGGAGACTGTGCTAGTATAATTTTTGAAATCATTTTACAAATTGTAGCTTAGCATTAACGTTATTTTTTTTTATTTAAAAGCCGACTTCATATATCCCGTTTTAAGGAATAAAACTGATCACGCAGGTTAATAAAAGCATTTAGCCGTGCTTGATAACATAAACTTGTTCTATATAAGGACATTAGATCCAATAATAACAGAAATACTCAGAACACCAATTCTGATAATTGTGGGATAATTCTTTGCACAGGAACCCAGGTAGGTAGGTAGGTTCACTTAGCTACCCGGCTATGCGTCAAACCTAAAGGAAGTGAAAAGGGATGTTCATTTAAATACAGTCTGTGGAGTTAAGAAAACTGGTTATGTTCGCCAAGCTCAAGTTGGCTACCTCGAGAACTCATCGAGGAAATATTTTGCGCCAAAATCGCAGAACCCGCGACTTGCCAGTGCTGGACATTCGCAGAGAGAAGGGCACGTGTACTACGGGTGGTTGTGTCAGTACCCCGCCGAGCAGAGAAGTCGTGAAATAAACATTCGATGGCGTTGGTGTTATCGGGATCCGAACTCACTCATCGAACGACAAAGGCCGACACACTACCCACTGCGCCACGGCGCTATTACAGGAACTCAAGGATAAATCATAGTAAATGTCTAGATAAGGCGATAAAAGGGCAGGAAGGTAGTTTTCTTGATATAGATAGACTTAATTCTAAAATCACAACATTTCAAATAGACTAGCGCAGAACTGGTGTACTGTGTAAAAAAAGTGGCACGCAGACGATGGCATTTGAATGCGTTTATATGCTTCGCTCAGAGTTGAACTGATTACAATGTTAGTCATAGTTTAACTTTCTGTGCCGCAGAAATGAAAATGAAGTGACACACATCAATCTACATATCATATTGAAATGCGATGTTTGTTCAAAAAATAAGGTGACCTTTTTATTTTTCTCGAAAAATAGTTATTTAATCATCAATCAATTTGTCAATCAATCAATCAATTATTTTTTCGCCTTTAAAGTTATGTGCTTCAGACATAAAACTCTTCCGCCAGCGATTTCACCAATCCTAGAAGAACATATGCGGTTTTTATCTCCTCAATCGGGGCAGATTTTCGTTCTTTTTTAAGTCTTGTCGAATTTGGGAAGTGGGAGAAAAGGGTACCAAGTTCGGTGAATACTGTGGTTAGACATGATAACGGTATTGTTTTTGACCAAAATATCACCCACTGCCAACTATGAGTTAGTAAGTGGTTATCGTGATGCAACAGCCATGAATTTTTGTCCACAAATTCGAACATTTTCTCGTACTGCTTCACGCAAACAGCACTTAACTTGAAGGTAATACTCCTTTTTGGCCGTAAGGCCTTCCGGCAAGAACTCGTGATGAATCACGTTCTTTTAATAGTGAACAAAACGTCCACATTTTATCTAATTTGGCGTGCTCTTCTGGTCGGTTGTAATGAGTTGTTTGGCCTTTGGTTCCGACGTCATAACCAAATACCCACGTTTTGTCACCAGAGATGACTCTTTCTAGCAAACCTGGATCGCCATTCACTTTATTCAACAGATTCCGGTCATGCGACGGTTTTTTGTTCTTTTTGGTCAAAAGTTTGCAATTTGCGAGTAAACTTTGCTGATAGAAATTTCATGCCCAAAAAACTTCATAAACAATTCAGCAACTTCTCTGATAGTGATTCGACGATTTTCAATAACAATTTTCTTTTCTGCTTCATCGTTTTCGTCCCTTATTGACGTGCATGGGCGTCCATAGAATAAAGAGCGGCAAAAGTAACAAAATACGTCCAGAGACTGCTAGAGATTACGTATAATAGAGGTTCAAAAAATAAGTAAAATTCATCGGCAAGCAACTGGACTTTTCATAGAAAAAAAGGAACCTTGTATGTTCAAAAAGTATAAGGAATCAACTAATTCCGCCGTTCGCATGATGCTATTTAGCAACACAACTTATCTGTGCGACAAATCAGTTTAAGTTTTTTTCGAAAAATGGCCAATGCTGTTCGGCTAGGTCAAGCGGTATTGGAACTTCTTTTCTTTTCATGCTCAATTCAATTCAATTCAATTCAATTCGAGCGTGTCCCATTGAATACACAGTTTGAGCTTGGATCGTTGAATGTTTGACTTGGCCATTGATGTTGATCCAATATTCGCAATTCCTTGAACGCCGTTCTTTTCTTGCAGCAGCAGTTCGCTCGTAAAGCACAGCTTTCGACGTGTGCAAAAACAAATGACCCTCATTTTTCTCGAAATTTCCACACACAAAATAGTATTTGACATAAGTATGTTGACGTTCTTCTTCTTCTTAGATGGCGTTACAGCTCACGGAGCGAAATACAAGCTTCTCTCATTCACTTATGTATGGCTGACACACTACTCAGACTCACTGCACCACAGCGCTCTCACATGTTGAAGTTTATTATACAAGTATGACATTTCTGCTTTGACATTTCGGACTAGCACGTATCGCCACATATTGGAAAAGAACATATGTACAGTAAGAACTTTTTATTCATGTGGTATATGTATGTACATACTCGTATGTTCCAAAATTATGCCGCGAATATGGAAACCGTGAATATGGAATGATGATTTGTATGGAAATATAGGGCTTGGGTTTCCAACCGCTATCCCCATGTCCCCGGGACGCTATCATTCTCATTTCGAATATACACATATATTACTCCGTGTACTCACCGGAGCGTTGCCTTCTTTCCCGCAGCCTGTCATGGATATCTGCGTCGTCGACCACCACCGGGCAGTTATAGCATATTCCTGAGAATAGTTCTCCTAGGGACTTGCCCGTTGTGCCACGGCTCCACAACTTTGCTGCTCCCACCAATCTAGTAGTCGCGGCCAATTTCTCATACAAGCCGTAGACCTCCTGCGTATCGATTACCTTTCGTTTCCATCCTTCGGAGGACAGTCCATCATACGCCTTAGGATTGAACACTGGTATCATCTCCGCAACGTCCCGGACAGAGTATATGTTGCAGAGGCAGCATCTTTCCCTTTTCACCTCATCATACTCAGGCGTATATAGGCGTGTCTGCCCGTTCAACCCGACTCTGTTGCCAACACCTTGCCTTTCAGCCGGACCACTGCTAGCCACTCCTGTCCGCGCTGTCGTGAGCTCAGTTGATCACAGACCAGTGAAGGAGTATGTAGTGTTTCGGGTTGCAAAGTGTAAAAACAATTATAAACAATATACATAAGTGCGCGATTAGGCGAAGTATTCGCGGAACTCGAATTAGCCCAGTGGTTAAGTGCCCGACCCGCAGTCGGAAGGTCGCCGGTTCGGATCCCAAGTCGGGAGGAAATTTTTTCTTTCTTCGTTTTTCTCTGTTTCTTCTGAATTACTTGGAAGTAGCAGGAGGAAATGTCGGGAGACGGCGGGGGAAAACCCGTACGTCGTACGGAGTCGGAATCGGGTGATTTATCATCCGATTTCGTAACACCGCCGTCGTCATGAAGAGGCGCAGAAGGGGCAACCCGAGGACCAATCTAATTAAGCGCCCCTCCCTCACTACTTCGACTGAAAAGCTGCAGTTCGAAGCGAGGAAAGGGGTGCCATCACCAACACCAACGTCGAAAGCAGCTGGAACACAAAAACCAAAACCAGCGATCCCCGTGGAAGCGGATACTGCCTACCTTTCCTATGGTATGGAAGGCCGCTACACGGGGGACAATAACCCCTTCGCCCCCCTTTTATATTCGGCTACGGAGGAAGAGCGTAGCGAATTGGAACAGAAAGAGCGTATCCTACGTGCCCAGCTGCAGGCCGTAGTTGATAAGCTGAAGGAGATAAAGAAGAGGGATTTAGAGCTGGCAACAGCCGCCCCACAGCAAAAGCAGCAACAACAAGAGCAGCCACAGAAAAAGCAGCAACAACGATAGCCGCAACAGCCGCAACAGCAGCAGCAGAAACAGCAGCCGCAACAGCAGCAGCAACAACAACAGCCGCAGCAGCAGAAGTAGCAGCAACTTCCTAAAAAGGAGAAAGTGCCACCCATCTTCACCTATACCACGGCCCTACGAGAGACCATCGATCTCTGCAAGTATGCTATTGGTGTAGGCAATTTTGAAATTAAATGTTTAGGCCAAAAACGCTATGCTGTTCGGTGCAAGACACTGGAGCAGCATAAGCGTATAAAAAGCTTATTAAAGGAGTCCACAACGGAGTTTTTCTCCTTCACGCCGAAGGCCGAGAGGTTGCGGACAATGCTCCTTAAAGGCGTGGAGTCGATTGCAGACCCCGAGGAAATGCTCTCAGAGCTCAAAGAGTTCGAGAGTGACGACCTCAAATTCGTGGCGGTTAAGCCATTTTCCACGGTGAGCCCCCGACGGGAGAAGCGAGTGATTCCCTTCTTCGTGGTACAGCTCACACCCAACAGCAAGCTGGAGAGGTTAAGGTCCATTACTTCCTTGGCTTCCCAGCGTGTAACATGGGAAATATTAAAAAGGCAAGGAAACATTTTGCAATGTATCCGCTGCCAAAGATTCGGGCACGCCGCGTCGAACTGCGAAATGCAGCCTCGATGCGTTAAGTGTGCAAAGAATCACAAGAACGAGGAATGCGACCTGTTGCAGGACGAAAGCCCCGATGTACTCTTGGTTAGCGAAACAAAGCTAAACCAGAAGCACAAAATCCGGCACAGTTCTTATAGAATAATTAGAAGGAACCGACCCAACGCTATTCAAGGCGGGGGAGTTGCGATCTTTATTAAAAACAATTTTAAACATAAAGTCATATATAGCGGTGAAGTGCGGAGGTTCCAGGTGCTAGAGGCCTGTATTGTGTGCATTCCTCTCCGAAACGGAAAGAGAATGTACATTGTATCAGCCTATGCACCTGAAGCACCTCAACCCAATATTTTTATCGCAGAGCACGAGACACTTTTTCGATCTCTGCGCTTAAACTCGGTAGAAAACTTTGACATTCTGGCCGGCGATTTAAATGCCAAACATAGTGATTGGGGAAATAACATTCCCAACACTAGGGGGAGCCTACTAAGCCATTCGTGGGTTCTTCGCAGCATTGAATATAGAGTCAAGTTGCTCGCAACGGATAGTCCGCCTTATCCTAGGAGCGGCTCCTATCTGGATCTCATGCTAATAGACTCTCGACTGAGACTGGCAGACACGAACGAATGATCTATTAACTGTCTACGGACCATTGTATATGACAGTGACCATTGCGGACTATGTGCCGTGATCACAGTACCTGACGAGTTCGCGGAGATGGCAGAGTGTGTCCAAACGCACCCCTACGATTACAGTAGGGTGTGCTGGCCGCGCTTTGCCAATTCCCTGACGAGAGCGCTCACTTCGAGCGCCTCCTTTCCACCGACTAATAGGAACCTGTCAAACTACGAGATTGACAGGTATCTCAAACAAATGGACGATATCATTAAACAGATAATGAACAGTACGATACCACGCCAAAGACAACACGATACCACAAACGTATACCGAAACGCGACAATCGACGCACTGCACAGACAAAAAAGTAGACTCCTGACAAGACTCAAACTCTTGTATAGGCGGTTTACCGACAGACAAAACTCGGAGGTCAGGACACTGAAGTCACTGATTAAAAATATCCAACAGTTAATCAAGGAAAATTACAGAATATCTGTAAGTTTGCATTGGAACAACAGAATTCGTGCTGTAAAATCCAACAGCGCGAGTATCTTCCCGCAAATAAATAAAATATTTCCGGGAAACAATCAGAATGACATTCAGGATCTAAAGCTTCCGAGAACGTCAGACAATGAACGTTTGCTACGAACAGTTAGCATCGATCCGGAGAGCGCCATCCTGGATGACGACTTCTTCGTGATCGAGGATCCTCAGGAGAAGGTGGCGACAGTGGGAGCTGTCTTCCAGGAGGTGTACAAGGTGAATGATAGTATTCGCCCGAACCACCACCTGGAAGATAGAACCCTGCTTCATCATTTCTGTCTTCGAAATGATATCGATCATTGGCGATCAGAGAACCTTGGTTTTACAAGGTTCAATGAATATTTCATGGCAAACAATGTCATCGCCAATGAGGGGGTTAATACCCTGTTCATATCGACGGAAGATCTTCAGATGATCTTCGAGTCATTGAGGAAGAAAAAATCCGCGGGAGTCGACGGTATATCCAATGTTGTGCTTAGGCACCTTCCGCCAGTGGCTGTAGAGAGGTACACCATCCTGTTCAACAATGAATAATGCATATTATCCAGTGCACTGGAAGACAGCGGTGGTGCAACCAATTCCCAAGAGGGATAAAGACACAACCCGGAAAATCTCCGGTCAATAAGACTCCTTCCGAGTATCAACAAGTTCTTCGAGAAGGTGATCCATAGGGCCCTGTCTAAATGGGTTGAGGACAATAAAATCATCCCGGATAACCAATTCGGTTTCAGAGCGGGGCATGACACTATTCTTGAATAAATGCAAGAACCAATGCACGGGTGCCTGACTGATTGACTTGGAAAAAGCCTTCGACACCGTATGGTTAGAAGGTCTTTATTACAAGCTCAGTCGGATGGGCATAAGTAAACCACTGCTATATATGATTTTTGACATGTTAACAGGTAGAAAGTTCGTACTGAAAATTGCCAACGTGACTTCTACCCAAACATTTGAAATCAAAAATGGACTGCAACAGGGTACGGTAAATTCGCCGATCTTTTTCAGCATTTACCTAAGCGATCTGCTAGTTTCTCTTCACCATTCAATAGCGTACGCAGACGACCTAATCGCGTACAGATCAGGTCCAACGATCGACGTTATTGTTATTCTTCTGCAGCGTGACTTCGAAAAAATTCAGCAGTATTGTGATGACTGGAAGATGAAAATCAACTGCCAGAAATCAGAATCTATATTGTTCAGAACGCCTTTGTCTAGGGCCTCTGGGGACACTAGAAAAAACTGGCGCAGGTTCTTAATTTTAGGACCGGACGGACGTCCACTGGCGAGACAAAGTGTAGTCAGATACCTTGGGATCGTGCTGGATCAGTATCTATATTTTGACATACATGTAGATGCTGCTCTGGCAAGGGCCCGGGGCGCTTTCGCTCTAACAAGATGGCTGTTTCATAGCAGGGTGAAGGTAATCTGCTACATGGCATTAATCAGGCCCATGGTTGCCTATGGATGTCCCGTCTGGTTCAATGTGAGAGCCAGCTTAATGGAAAGGTTTCCGGTGTTTGAGAGACAATGTCTCAGGACGTGTCTACATAGGAGGTGGGGCTACATAGGACACCCGAATCTGAGTACACGAAATTTTACCCGAACGGGGTCCTATACAATAGGGCCAGGATTGTACGGATAGATCATTTTTTGATCAAACTGATTCGAAGCCACGTTGCGAGAGCAATGACTTCGGTCAATAGCCTGATCTTCGGGGCTTACTACCCCAACGATTTATATCACGAGAGAGTGCGCCTTAATGACTTTGTGCCGCCAGAAGCATTCCTCTATTTAGATAGATGTGGGCTGATCCAGGATAGATTGGCGGTGCCGCTAATCTTCCATGTGGGTCGCAATTCCTCGGCGATTCCTCTATGAACCCGATGTCGCGCTCCGTGAGCCCGAGCGCCTCAGGTTCTGTAGATCGGTCTCACGCCGGGATCGAGGAGACGTAGTCCGCGAGCATCAACGCTTTTGGTGCCTGGAGAGAGCTTCAGCCTATTCAAGGCATGGCCTGCCTAACACCAATGGCAGGCTTACATAGGCTAGGGTAGGGTAAGTAGTAGTAGGATAGTATGTATAAAAAAAAAAAAAAAAAAAAAAGATATATACATATATTGAATATATGTATATTATGTATATAATTTATATATATATATTTTAGTTAAGGTAGAATAAGTTAGGTTTAGTTACATTAAGGTAGGCTACAAAAAATTATCATATGCTAAGTTTTTAATAAAAAGCATTTTTCTTAGCTTAAGCTAGATATAGTAATGTTAGTGGTAAGTTGATATAGTAGTCGAAAGACATAGATTTAATATGTTACGTCTATTTTAGAGTGTCCGCCTAGGGCCAGTATAAGATATTAAGATAGTTAAGATAGTTTTTAAGCATTTTTGTCTAGGGTAAGATAGAACTAAGAAATTATGAATAAAAATGATTTAAAAGTTAAAAACTAAAAAAAACTGTCGTGAGCTCGGCGACCATCTCCCTCAACCGCTGTAACTTGGCGCGCGTAGCAGGACGAGTTCTTTGGCTTCAGCCCCACCCCTCGCGCTCACCAGTTTGTCGGCAGACTCCCAAGACGTAGATGAGCTGGCAGCTGGTACATCCTTCGTCACTCTCACTGGCGGCAGTTGTTGATCCGACAGAATCAATTCTTCCTCTTTCGCTGCCCGGGCATTCGTCATCGGGTTAAGTACCCCACCCAGCAGCTCCGCCTTCGTCCCATACGTAGGCATCCCGCGCTTTTTTAGCACCCTCCGGAGCTCATCACGGGTCATTGTTCCGTACTCGGCTTCCATCTGCTCACGGGCAGTGTTCGAATGCACGGCTGATCGGTGTTCCAACCACAACAAAACTGACCTACGACAACAGAATCTATTCTGGGGTCGTTGCTCGCATATGCCGTTCTTCCTTCCTTCGATGGTGGTGTCTACCACGCATCCACAATCATCCACGACACAGGCAGGCAAAAAAAAACAAAAGACACCATATTGAATGAGTGCCCGAATTGGCAATGCACTCGCGGTCGACCGTTGGATTTCTTTATCCCACTTCTGATTTGAAAAACAAACGGCCGTTTGTTTGAATAAACTTTATTGCCTAACTTCTTACGTTTTTGCTAGCGATGACCAGAAGACTGTCCCCACGCAGTCTGCGGCGCGGGTTTTTATACCCGCGTGCATCTGATGTTACAATAATTATTTTAGCTTATTTTTTATAATTCCATTAATTATTATAGCTTGAATTATTTGTTTTAACATATTTTGTAATTTTTTCCTGCTTTGCCGCCTCTTAATTCCGCTTGATAGTCAACTGAGGCGTCATCGGTTTTTCTTTTAAAAACAATGCCCCAAAAACGGATCAATTTCAATCAAGTGATCACACAGTTCGCTTGATATTCGCAAACCTTTGGTCAGATGTTTTGAATTTAATTTCATTTTATCATTTTTAGTTGAATGTTGAGTGTAACATCTCTTCCAAGTCAACTTCGCTTAAATCTTCATCAAGTGATTGAACGTCTTTCGAATCTATCCGTTCAAAACCCTCCTTCCCTATGCCATTAGCGACTTGTTCGATGGTGTCAGTTAATATCTCAATTTGTGCAGATCCCTCATTTTCACAGACAGGTAGATCAGGCCATAGTTTTTTCCAACATGATTGTAATGTGTATTGCTTAAGCTCTTCAAACGATTCTTTAATGTTCACAATGGTTTTCGCTATGTCAAATTTTTTTGCAGCATTCAACAGAATTACGTTCCATGGCGTCCAGAATATTTTTTAACGTTCGCCTAATGTAAGAGAGTTTGAAAGCTTGAATTATTCCTTGGTACATTGGCTGGAGCAAAGCAAAAATATCACCAATATAAAAAATGTCACAATATTGGGATACATATTTAGTTTCAAGCTCACGAAGATGACCCGGACCGTTGTCCAAAATAAGAACCGTCTAAAAATCGTTTGCTTTAAATAAGTTCCAATTTCAGGAGCAAAACAATTTAGGAACCAGTCGGTGAATATAATACTTGTAACCCACGCTTCTTTGTTTGAACGCTAAAACACCGGCAGGTAATCTTCAATTTGATTTTTCAAAGCACACGAACTCAACGATTTGTAAAGCATTAGTGGCTTAATTAAACAATCAGCCGATGCATTCGAACATAGCAGTAACATAACTCTATCCTTTACTGCTTTAGAACCAGGGGCGGACTTTATCCTCTTGGATATAAATGTTATGTTTGGAATTCTTTTCCAGAACAGGGCTATCTCATCGGCATTAAACACTTGATTCTATCTAGCTGCTGCTTCTGTGTCTGCAGCTTTTCCAACAATTTTTATGCAATGCAGTGATTGCCGCATCTTAAATGTATTGAAGCAACCTTGAATCCTCCTTCGCCACTAGGCTCTTTAAAATGAGCGTAAAGACATTTTGCCTTCTTACGGATTAAAGGACCCGAAAGAAGCACGCTGGTTAGAATCTTCAATCCACTATGATAAAGCACTCTCAATTTTTTTAATTGCTGGATCACGAACAATTTTTACTGATGTCGATATAGAAGTTGGAGAATTCCTTATTTTGTTTTCGGATTTCTTGATGAATCGAACCGTTGATTTATTGATTTCAAACGATCGTGCTATGGATGCAAACGAATCACCAAGGCGTAAACGGTCAAGCATTTCCACTTTCACTTTATGCAGCAATTCACTTCTTTTTTTTCTTGTGGACCTAATTTTTCCCCGTTTTTACTCGACATTGCGATCAAACTAGGTGAAATGAGGCGTGCGTTGGAATCGATAGATTTGGATCTCATTCCACACTTTCATTAACGGGAGCCATATCTAGAGCATGCACTTCGATGATCAATGGAGCTTAAAGACTTCTGTAACAGAGCCATATTCTTCGGCTTTTGTCGACCATACCTACCTATTAAAGAATCACTAACGTTCGTAGTAAGTCTTTATAATTTTAACATCTTCAGCGATTGATAAGCAGCCAGATTGCGAAATGATAAACCTTAAGCTAAATTTTTGCAGTCTTGGGTGACAATTCGGTTTCACGTATGTCTTTGAAACAAGGATGTCAAATCCGGACCACAATCTGGATAACTCTATAAACTCTATTATTAACTATTAAATCAAAAGAGGCGCACACACAATGCATGAGTATTCTAGAGAAATAAATAGGAATTGAAACAGTTTTGGTAGCTGTAGGCTTTATGAACAGTTCGATCGCAGAATCCTTATTCATAGCACGAATGTGTTTGTTTTTTGTCTTGAATGAGGAGCAATGCCAATTGATTGAAAAATGGCTATGAGAGACACTTCAATCGAGAGCAGGTGGACCGACCAGCAATACTTTCAACTACATTCCAAGCGATTGGAAAACTAGTCCCTTAGTCCTTTCACATACATCAAACACAGAAGCAGGCACAAGGGGCTGCAGTGTCAATAGAGTATATGGTCAGATTCAAACGGGCTGGAATAAAGTGCTCCTCTTCAATGGAGCAGTCTCGTTTGCTATTCAATTTCGCGAGGCAATAAAGGCCAAATTGCAATTCCAAGGTAGTTTTAGAAAAAGCATTTCAGAATGGGAGGCGCAAGATATTCCGTGTCCGTTTTGGCCATTAGAGGCTTTCAAATAAGTGAAATTGTAGACTTCTGCAGCCGGTAACTAAAATACCAGCTGAGTGTCCTTCGAGTTATTTTTCTTAAAACGCATCACGCACCTTCAACACTCGTATCCTCAAGCTGCTTCAACAGTATAACAATTTTCCTTTTCCATTCCGCTCATAAAATTTATATTGTTTTGCCCACAAAAGCTACTCCCCTCTCGTTATTCTTTGTTCAATGTAAAAGTTTTGATTTGTACGCGAAATTTTTAGCATTTTATTTACATACCACACCCCCGGGAAACCCAATCTGCATGTTTCTATTTTCGAAAACAGCATCTTCCACTCCCACCGATTGTGTACCCGAAAACAATACCGCGCATTGTTGTTTCCCATTCATCTGTTGAAAACGAATCTCGATTCAGTCCGTGCCCCCCTGTGTCATCATTATTCCTCCATTTATTATCATTTTTGTCCTGTTTGCCAAACACAATGTACACATGTAGTGGTTTCGTATCCACTTTAATTAATCAGTAATTTGAATCGAATCATAAGAAAATAATGAAATGTGTAGATACACGACAGGATATTAATCGTCCTTGCTCTCCAATCGGTGCGATTAGAATGCAATTTGCCGAAATGTCAAAGCGCGAGCTAGCATGGACAATGGGATGTCAGGCTTCACCGTAAGTGTGTAAAGGCGGAAGAGTAATGTGGATGGATGCAATCAATTATCCCATTAAGTTCAGGAATCCAATTATGTAGTCTCCTACTAAGCCTACATATCCAGGAATACGTACTATCAACATCTTCTTGCGTGTACATACATACAGTCGTATATAACAAACTCATGGAAAGGATAAATCCTTCGGAGAAATAGCAAGGAGTAAACAGAGTGCGCAAAACAACTTTTCATAAAACTTACACCTCGCCTGCATCCATGAAGAAGACACCACCATCCCATAAAGGATTGAAATTTATTTCACTTCGCACACCGACTGAAGAAGCACGATTGCGAGCATCGAAGCACGTAAATGGGAGGAACGCGAAGAAGGAGAAAAGGAAGAGAAAAATATTTTTTTTATTATGACGCCGATAAGTCTGTTGCCTCCATCAAACTGCGGATGCCATGCCGCGAAGCACATTTATCCTGTTTCAATGATATGTGCTGGGCAAAATGCACACATCCACACTCACTTGTTTCATCTCGAGACAGGACTTTACGATTATCATTATGCAACAACTTTTCCGATTCCATCGCGTTGTTCTTCCCATTCTCTCTTGAATCTTTGTATTTTTATGGAACGAGGTTTTGTTTTATTTTTTTTTGGTTCCGCCATAGAACAACAGGAGTCCTTCTGAATCCTCGAGGAAAAAAATTAAGAAGAAACAATAAAATGTTCGCAGGCGATATATCCTCTGCAGGCATGTGGTCCAATCGATTGGCATCATTCCAAGTGACGTATCGCAAAATTATTCCGAACTTACTCCTCAGTCCTCCGTGTCCTCATAGCCAGAAATTTCGAGGCAAGTTCTGGGATTGGTGGAACTTTGACGTTTTGATTGTCGACGTCCAGACGGCAGGTTAAATGAAGCCAATCTGCCTGCCTGCGTGTGCCGCATTGTATCGAATTTTAATTAAGCATAATCGACGGCCAGTTGTGGTTCGGTGGATGGCAACAGCCACGCCTGGACGCGGGAGTGATGTAATGAGAATATTAACATTTTATACGCGGCATCCTTGTCACTTCGGTAAGGATGGTGAGCTATTAAAATTGTATTTCGAGGACACCGAGTGAGATATGTCCATTTCTTCATTCGATCTGTTCGGTTAAGCAATCGAAAATGAGGGCGAAGGAGTGGGTGGTTTATTGGAAACCTTTTTTCATGATATTTTCCTGTTGACAGGAAATGAGGAAATATGAAAACTTTTAGTGCATTGAGAATGGAAATGGAAAGACGTAAATTGATTTTGTAATAATTGTCGCCGTGGGCAGTGGCCGATTCGGCGATAAGCTGTTTTCGATTAACAAATGAAAAGACTTGACGGAAATTGTATTTTAAATTAGGTTTTCGGGTGTGTAAGAATGAATTTCTTGCTGGACACTGGCTTGGATAATGAGAGGGATCTACGTTTCAAGAATTCATTGCAAGAATTATAATAAACTCTGGCATCCCCTCATGCTTGGACGGAAACTACTTCATCTTATCCTCATTTTAAAATCGAAAAATCTCCTTTTATATCTGATTTTCAATAGCTACGTCCGAGTTTGGACAGCTTACCGCTCTGACGTTTTCAATATGGCTTCGCTACCATTTATCTTTGATGTTTGTGCCCTGTCATAGTTATCATGGAGCACCATATCATTTAACAACGCGTTATATTCACAAATGAGCGAAATTTAACGAGTTTCCGTGACATTCCGGGACGCGGTTTGATTGCTGATCGAAAGACTCCAAAAGCCGCGGTCAACCGGGAATATACCTGCTGTTGCTGATATTGTGGCAAAAGGTCTAAGCTTGTCGAGGTGCACCAGATTGCGGCTTTCAACGACCTAAATTTGACAAATTTGTGACATGCATCCTTATATGACCCTATTGACCAATATTAAAAAGCTCGTTATAAATTTGCTGTTGGGACTCGGTAGGAATAGGAAACGAATCCAAATTTTGGCGAAAGAAAGTATTTTCAGTGACGAGGCAGATTTCTGATCGAACCGATTCATGGGCAAGTTACATTGTCACATTTGCCGAGACATTGATCAGCAGCAGCGGAGAAACCCTCTGTTTAATGTGGATTTTGGAAAGGCGGCGTCATTGGGCCATATATTTTTCGGAAAGAAAATGGTCAGACGGTGGTGAAGGTAACTAACTTTTTACTATCTCAATTGCATAACATTAACCTGGACGATATGTGATAATAAAAATATGGAATTGTGGTGGGTGATGTTCCCAGAAAGCTTTATTTCCACGAAAGAAAACATGTGAACTGGTCGGAAAGGTCATGTGGCTTAACGTTCTTTGGCTTTTTTCTCGGTCAGCATATTGATAGTTTAACCCAATCAACCGACAACAATTTACCAATTGGAGAACAAAATCATTCAAATCAGATCCAATGCAATTGATGCTGAGTCACACAAAACTTTACCACTTGGGTTCGGTCTTGTAGACGAAGTCGTGGAGGTCACTTGAATGGTTTCATTTTTAAATACGTTAAGCAATGAAGGTCCTTGGCTCATCTTAGATTTAAAGCTTTTTCTTCATTTTAAAAGTGAAGGCATCCCTAATAAAGGTGCCCTCATTAATTGTTCATCAGGACCAGCCTATTTTACAACAGCTTCGGTTAGATCCTACGAAGTAAAAATCATCAAAAATTCGACACCAATGTGATGGAAGTCGGACAAATCGGTGAAAAGGTAAATGTATAATAGAGAAAGGCTGTGATTTGGGTATGACGTTGGATACTAAAAAAAATTGTAGAAGAAATTGGGCGGTCTTTTGAAAATGCGATTAAACCAACTTCAATAATTCGTGATGGGCAGCTAGTGGGGTAGAATGTTACGTATACACCCTGTAAAGATAATAGACGGCAGCGACTCTTTATATACTGTAGGTGGTAGCCCAAGCTAAAAGCTATCAAGGATGAGGAGAGCTACCGTCTATTCAAATCAAACTTTCCTCTGACATTTTGTTTATTATTTTTAGAAAGGCCTTAGTTCCAGGAAGCAGGTAAGCACCGAAATACAATATAAAAAATGTTGCGCGCCTCAATCCGCAGAGTTTGCAGCCATAGTGGGTAATATGAATGACAGCTGAAAGGACAAATCATCACGGAAACTGGAGTGACGAACCAGAAATAAAGAATGGTCGTCAATGAAGGTTCATGCTGGCGATGTCGGCAGTTTTATATTATAGAATACTTTATTAGATCTACCACTTTGATCTGCATTCAGTTGTGTAAGTACGCGCGACTGGGTTAATGACGGTTGTTAGAAGGATCAAGCAAATCATAGTAAAGTGTTTTATTTATATTATCCGGTACCAAGCGGGACGAAAGTCGTTTTTCAAAGACATGATGAGATCAAGGTTCATATCGGTATCCAAACAATGGAGTCTTTATATGCCTCTAGCGAATGAGTATGACGAGAAAGGCGATTGAATCATCCACGCTGCAGTGAGGCTTCGACTCGATTGTGATAAAAAATTAATTTCGGAAAGTCGACAAAGATATTATTCAGGACTCCGTTGTAAAGAACTGGAGTTAATTCTCGATCAATGGACATCATTGGATAACCATTAGCAGTGAAAAAAGCTGTTAGTATCTGGCTTGACCAGTATCAATATTGCAATAGTCACGTAGACGCTTCTCTTGCTGGAGCTAAGAAAGCTTTTGGTATGACAAGCAATAAAATTCACTACAGGCCCTATCATCGTGTCGTTTTATATGGAAAAATTCGTGTGTTTGAGATATAATTCTGTCTTGGAAAGCCCAGAACGCCGGAGCTCCAGTTCATTAAGTACTACCCTAATAAGGTCATATACATACGACGGAACAGGGCTAAACGGAACCGACAATTTTTTTACTGAACTTACTCAAAAGCACATTAAAATGGCTGTGACTAACGACAATAACTTGATCTTCGGGGTTTACTCATGATTTCATCTGTTTTAGTGCCGCAATGATGGGATCTCGCCGATGTTGATAAATAGCAGACCGATTATGAGTGGTTCTGGGGAGAAAGCGCTTCGCAGAGCCTCCTCCCTCCTTAGTTCGTAAGCTAAATTAAAGTTAACTAGGGGATCTTTCGGAGGCTAAGGGTGTCATCATGCCATGATGTACATGAGAACTGATGCCTTGGTGAGATATCAGGCCTGCAGAGCGACATCTCGCTTTGTCATCACAAAGCGCAATAGCTGAAAGACACAATCAGGAGAGTTACCGTTCGGAATGAAACTCATGAGCACTAGCTAAACTGAATATATTTAAGCAAGCAGCTTAGGATAAGGAAGTTCGTAATTTTGATGTAAAGCTAATAGTTTTTTCCTTAATGGCCTTAACTTAACAGCAATGTCTTGTGAAAAGCTAGTTTGAAAATTCACCTTTTTGACCAAAAATATGGTATTAAAATCCACGTTTTAAGCTTGGCAGTTCAGAGGCTCATTGACAATCTGTCGCCAATCATTATTTGACTGCCAAATCACTTTTGTGATATTGGGCTTTATAGGGCAACATAGGCGTTTAGTAGACAATTCTCACTTCTTAACATCGACTATTCGACAATTAACTAAATCGACTCCACTGCGATCGACGTCAGACACTTGCCTGGTTGTCTGAACTTCAGAAAGCCGTACTCAAGCACTTTCAAGAGCTTTTTGTTTTTATAGGTTTCGTGTAGGTTCAGAGTTACGCTCTTATGGTATTTGTCACACAACCTGGACGGGGTGCAGATGGTTTGTGTAGATGATGTTCGTTCACTACTCTTCGGAGTGGTTGTCCTAGATAGGATGAGAGATTGACTAAATTTGTCACATTGATTGTAGTTCACAGTAATTATTTTGTTTCCAAGCCATTAAGATGTTATATTGAAAATCCTGCGAGTGTTATGCCTTCGTCAGCACTTTTTGATCACCTCTCATTCACAACTGATGTTTTTGCACAATTTTTCCGTATAGGAATTGTTCTTGGCTATGGACAGACTTGAACTACAGACATTTGAGGATGTTCTCAGCAAGTCTAAATGTTGACGTTGGTCTGCTAAGTTTAGAAAAGGCAATTTACATCTGAAGGATGAACGTTTTTCGGATACGCTAAAGGACTAGACGATAAGCTCATGAAGTCCACCATCGAAAGAAATTTCATTATTACGAAAAGGGAACTCATAAGCGAACTCAACCTAAGCCAACACCTAACAAGAATAGGAGAATAGGAGAAGTCATAAAGCTAATAAAATGAATACCACAACACCTATCGCCAAAAAGCTTGCACTGCGCTTCGGTCGTGTGACAATCAAGAACGTTCGCCCTCATACACCTAGGATCTTGCTAGGAAATGGTGCATTCGATTTATGTTGCACCTTCAATTTAGGTCTCAGAATGATGTTCAAGAGGATTCCGGGTTATATTTGTTTTTTTTTCTTTTTCGTCAAAGCCATACAACTTTTTTAGACATTAAAAAGTTGAGAGGTGAGCAGAATTGTTGTCCAATGAAGGAATTTACATTGAAGACAACATTTTTGCATTTGGAGCAAATTATTTAACGTTTATAAGACATTCAAAAATGGCGCAATACTCATGTTACAATCTTTTGTTTTTTTTTAAATGCCAGCTAGTGCTAGCAAAAAATAGCATAGATCACTCCGACCAGTGTAGGTCTATTTAGGTCTATCTCTACGCAAGACATAGAGATGCCGCCTCTGATGCACCCGCTTTCAAACCGGCACACACAAAAAGAAAAACCTGTTTGAATGACGAGTGCAGACAAGCCCATGTAGTGAACCTAAGACCACACGTAGCTGCACTGCAAAGAGGCGAGAAAACTTCTCGAGAGCTCTACGAACAAAAAAGAAATGAGGAGTATATGCCTCTAAGATGTAAAAGAAAAAGCATCAAAGAGCAATGACATGCTATTACAGGAAAACAAAAAGTTAACCGTGCAAGGATTCCCACGTGATGAAGACAAGAGAAAACTCCTTCAGCATGACTTAGACGAAGTTAAGATAGCGATATCGAAGCTAACGTCTAAGGTCAAAGCTTAGCATACTGAACTATTTAACGCGCTGAAAATGGGTCGATTGGAAACAGGAACTAACGTATCTGTAAAATGTGGTTCGAGGAAAGCATGTGCAATGAATGAAATCTCAACAGAGTTTGCTCGGTTTATAATAAGGGGGTGACTATAACTCCGTCAATAACAGGGGCATAAGTCTCATTAGCATCGTTCATAAGGTCTTTCTTGTCATGCTGTGTGGACGTCTGAAACTGTTCGTAAACAATCCGATAGGTTCCTGTCAGTGGGCTTTCAGGCCGGGAAAATCGACCATCTCGGGTCTACACATATGTACCTCCTATAGTCGATTTTTAAAACGGATCTGACGTTTTGGAAAATTCAAAAGTTTAAAATAAATGATTTTTGAAAAGAGATACGTTTACGAACACATTATTTAAATAGTAATATAGAAGATGATTGAAGAGTTACTATTATATATAGTCATCCAACAAGAGGTGTTATTTTGAATCATCAGAAAACTGAACGCTTTCATGAAAAGATTTTCATATTAATTCAAAGTACCAGCTCTGAAATAAGTAATAAATATCAATATTCAAATATACATTTCGGCACTGGCTACATACATTCAGTGGCTTAACAGAATTGTTTGTCATTTATTTATTTACTGAGATTGTTCTGGGTTAACCTGTGCTTTAACCAAACTTATCCAGCTGGCACCATCCCTAGCCAGCTTCTTTCAATATAAAAATATTGCCTTCAAAGTTGGTTGAGGTCCAACTGTTCGTGGCACTATAAATACGTTGGCCCTTAGCCGGAGCAGTGGCACCTATTCGCTTTGTATGGCGTAACCAACTTAGACGTTTGATCCGTATTTGGCTATGAAGGACGACTTCATAACATATTGTATTGTATGTGATTGAGATAAGCTTCGGCTTAAGTCATCCACGGGTTGTAACGCCGATCTTGATTTATTTATCCTGATGATCATAAACACCGTCCGATGTCTCTATCATACATTTTGGGCAAGTTGAAATACATGAGAACGAAAAAAAACATGGCATAATGACACCACTAACCCAGGAACTTCACCAAACAGTCACTCTTTGTACATTGAGAAGTTGTTTCATTTTTTCTCATGGGTTTTACGTTTCGTTTGTGTACGTACCCATATATCAAGTTGAAATGAGACCGTTCACTGAAAGGAAACTTGTATAAAAAATCATGACCTGGGTTTCCAGTCACACTGAACTACGGCAGCAATATTTTTAGTCAATCTTGGTGAACGAACAGGAATTGGTGTCCCTATATCACTTGCTTCTCTGGGCCGTCTAAACTTATTGATTAAATTCAAATAAGTTGTGTCTAAGAGTGCCTAAAAGTACAATAAACTTAATGAAAAATGTTCGCGATATTTCCAATGTTTTCATAATGAGTTTTTGCTACTTAAGCACCTTGCGTGACTGAATACTGATTTAGCTAAGACTAGATCTAGGTTTTGCTTATCAGATATTATAGCAATGACAGCTGAGTATCAATAATTCAACAATAGCCCGAAATTTTAAATGTCACCTCTTGTTGGAGGACTCTTTATTAGACGAAAATACAGCAAGCATTATCATTTTCGACTCTAGAAGCTCATGAGCCTATGCAAAATAAAAATAAAGGGTGTCTCAGTAAGAGTGCACTTTTTAAAATTGGAATATTTTTTTTTTCATGCAAGTGGCAACTCTGAAATTTGACAGCTGTCACCTCTGTTTATTTCGATTATTAAAAATGGAGCGCTTTTCGAAAGAACAACGCGTTATAATTGTGAAAACTCATTACAAAAATGGGGAAAGTTACGCTGAAACCGCTCGCAAACTTCGCCAAATTTTCAGCCGAGAAAGTGCACCTAATGTGTCAACCATTCGAAGAGTGGTCAAAAAATCTGAAGAAACTGGGTCAATTATGGATAATAAGAATCCTTTGCGTCAACGTACCGGTCGGTCTCTTGAAAACATTGCTGCTGTAAACGAGAGTGTCGCCAATATTTTATTTCATACTTAATCGGAACATGTCTTCTTTACAATACAATAAAAATATCACAACTCTGTCATAAAATACTTGTTTTTATTTTAAAATGAAAAAGTGCACTCTTACTGAGACACCCTTTAGTACAAATCAGATGGAATGGAAAAATCAATGTCCAAATGGAAATCATTTTAATCTACACCATCACAAATCTCAGCTATCGTGTCCTGTGACGACCGCACGAATTATAACAAGTTCACATTCCAAGATCCCATTAGAAGCCCTTATGCCCATAAACCAGTCATCCCCTCGACAACCAAAGTCAGGTTAAAGCAATAGCTTAACCCTCTCAAAGCCCATCGATTTCGGCTGGCTCCGCGCTAACCCAAATCACTCACTTCCTTTGCTACTATTTTCGTAGCACGCGACACCACCCACTGAGCCCCACTAAACAAAGGTGTGGAACACCACACATCGACTTGGTGAAAATCCAAAGCGGAAGTAATCAATCGCTGACTGTCCCTGCAGTGGAATCAAGCAAATGGTGCAGCCAATAGTCAAGGACTTACCTTCTTAACATTGTGCCTAAATAGAACGTATCGCAGATCATATGAACAATGGTATCCCCGGACGTTCAGCTGTCTGAGTGTGTGATTTGTAACTAGATTTTGAACGGTGTTCGTGGCAGTGTCCAGTACGGCTAGTCCTCCGTCGTCGGATTGAAAGACATATTTCCGCGTTGTCACCCAGGCCGGTTGTAGCCGATTTGGCGTAAGATCGCCTTGCAGGTACTCATCGAGTATCATACGACGCCCCGACCAATAAAGGAGTTCATCGACGTACCTAAATGAAAAAACATAAAAGATGAAAATCGAAGGTACACTTGTTAGATTGCCGAACTTACCCCAAAAGGTAGATGGCTGTGATGATACCGGCTATTACAAAACTTATAACTAGTAGTGAAAAGATAATGCTACGCCAATTGTGACCTTCGTCGTAGTCTAAGTCTTCGTTTTTTTGCTTTGGATCTTGAACTTGCAGGGTCTCATCTGGTGGTAAACGCCATGATCCACCACCACGATCCGAATGCACATTCGCGTGCATCTCACTGTTGACCGGAACTAAGTCTGAAGTTTAGGGTCCTCGTTGTTATTCCTGTTGCCGGAGAAGCTGAAGAGATAAGGAGACTTTGGTTGTTTTGTTTTGTCGGTTATTCCGTTTCTTTTGATTGTTGTCTTTTGTTTTTATATTTTCTTTTGTCTTTGTAATAATGATTAAGGCTAAAAGAGAATTGAAGATTAGATTTAGTCCTTGAATTGCTGAGTTAGTTGCTAAATAATTGTTTTCTTTTCGTTTTGATTTGTAGTAATAGTAGTAGTTGTTGTTGTTTTATTTGTTTTTTTTTTTTCTGATTATAAAAAGATGTACGCGCATTAAGGTGGTGGTGGTGGTATTTTGTGTTATTTATGAGGGGGACCCTCATCAACTGCCCTTAATGGGCCACCACCACCACTTGGTTGATTTTCGCCCGCCACGCTTGCAATTTTTCGTTGATGCTTTCCACGATTGACATCGATGTCAAGTAAGTACTCTGAAAAGAGATGAAAACCGAGAATCGAGGTTAAAATATTGACATGCGTATACGGTAATAAATAAGGGCAAAAAGGACAGAGGGGATAAGGCAGGATAATTCATTAAAAATATGCATGAAATATGTTCGGAATCATAATGTGCTGACATGTGCCTTGAATATACGTATTCCAATTGGCTTGGTGCCTTGAATGATGTTATAATATAAACGAAATCAGAAACCATGTCTGCTGGCGACAACGAAATTCGAATGAGCAGCTGAAATTAGTGATTTGTTGTGGAGAATGGCTTTCATCCGACCATTATTTTATAGGATATTATTGACGAAAAATTAGTTTACGTCAGACGTACATATGTATGTGTGCATCAAATATGTAGCATACCCAGAGGCGCAAATTAAAGCATTATTACGATTTAATTATCATTGTACACCTAGGACAGAATGGCTAGGGTAGAGTAGTTTTACCTTTAGAAAACCATTTGATTAATCCTTCTATTGGTTACAGATTGCAAATAAGAACATGGCGTAGGTATAATGTATTCAAAGTATTGAAATAACATAAAAAAAGTTAAAGTTCATCGAACACCAACGGGGAGGTTGATTTGATAATGAGAGCAGATTACTGCATCTGTGTTTTGGAGTACCTCTCTTCATCCATGTATAAAATAAACCCTCTGCTATACTAAACATACACAAGCTTGTCATACTCACTCCCTAAACTAACGATGTAGTTTAATGTTTGTGGCTAGAATATGCCAAATCGACTTACTTAGTTACTTATATGGCGCTACAGTTCGCGGTGGACCTGGGCCTCAACCAACAAGCGTTTCCAGCTGGCACGATCTTTCGCCAGCTGTTTCCAGCCCCGCACGCCCAGACGGTTAAGGTCCCCTTCCACCTGCGCGCGCCACCGAAGATTCGGCCGTCCCCTGCTGCGTCGTCCCTCCGGGTTGGATTCGAAGACTCTTCGGGCCGGAGCCGTGTTGTCCTTCCGCTCCACATGGCCCAGCCATCTTAGACGTTGGATCCGGAGACGTCGTACCAGGTCCATGTCGCTGTACAGCCCGTACGGTTCTTCGTTGTATCTTCTCCTCCATACACCGCTAGTATAAACGGGACCATAGATTAAACGCAGAATTTTCCTCTCGAAACGACCAAGAGCGTCCTCATCCGCTTAAAGTCCAAGCCTCCGCGCCGTAAAGGAGGACTGGGATGATTAAGGTTTTGTTCAACGTTATCTTGGTCTTTCGAGAGAGGGCTCTACTTCTCAATTGCCTCTTGAGCCCAAAGAAGCAGCGGTTGGCAAGAGTTATTCTGCGTTTTATCTCAGCGCTGGTGTTGTTGTCGCTGGTCATAAGTGAGCCAAGGTAGACGAAGTCCTTGACTACTTCGAAATTATAGCTGCCAAGCATGACGTTCTGGCCCAGACGTCGGTGTTGTGTTCGATGACAGCATATATTTGGCCTTAACCTCGCTAACGCTAGGACCCACTTTGGCCGCTTCCGTCTCAATGCTTATGAATGCCTCATTGACGTCTCGCTGCGATCTCCCGATCACGTCAATGTCATCTGCGTACGCAAGCAGTTGGGAGGATTTGAAATAAATCGTACTTCTTGTGTTGGCCAGTGACTCTTGTACGATCTTCTCAAGTATGATATCAAAGAAATTGCATGACAGTGCATCGCATTGTCTAAATCCTTTTTTTAACACCAAAGGTATGGGTTAGCTCATTACCGACCTTAACGGAGCAGCGAGAATTCTCCATTGTCGACCTGCACAATCGGACGAGATTGGCAGAGATGTTAAAACTAGACATGGCACCGTATAGCTCGTCTCTATGCACACTGTCATACGCGGCTTTAAAATCGATGAAAAGGTGGTGCGTATCGATTTGAAATTCTTGGGTCTTCTCCAAGATCTGCCGCAGTGTGAATATTTGGTCTATTGTGGATTTGCCTGGCCTGAAGCCACACTGATAAGAGCTGATCAGGTTATCCATAAAAGGCTTCAGGCGTTCACACAATACGGCAGAGAAGATCTTGTATGCGACGTTGAGGAGACTTATTGCCCTATAATTGGCGCAATTATAGAGGTCTCCTTCTTGTGGACCGGGCAAACGATGCTGAGATTCCATTCGTCGGGCATGCTTTCCTCAGACCATATTTTACAGATAAGTTGGTGCATGCGCCTTACCAACATATCTCCAGCCGCCTTGAAAAGCTCAGCAGACAGGCCGTCTGCGCCAGCGGCTTTATTAGGCTTAAGTCTCGATATCGCTTCTTTGACTTCGTCTATGTCGGGTGGACGGGATTGGCGTCGATTTGCCAATTTCTTTTTTCCTCGACTGCTATTTAGTGGTATTCATGTATACTAAAGGTCCAATTGTCACTTTCTCGTGGTATATTTTAACTAGACTTATTCCTTCCAAAAAGTTTATCAAGAGCAAAGGTTGAACCACTCTACATCAAGGTTGTCCAATTTTATTTAAAAAGATTCTTCCTGTTCGTACACATCAATGCTACTTCTTTTTATATACAGGTTAAGGCAGCAAGAGGTTAGTTATTTTATAAGTCTGTTGCAGGATTCAAATCAGCTGAAGGTGAGCTGGTTGGAAGCATGCCCCTGAATGGAGTTTCAGATTTGTTTGCCTATTCCATAGAAAAGGGACCGTCGCGTTGTAGGGTGTGAACGCCTTAAGGAATTCATGAACAATCTGATTCCTACAAGTGCGGTTTCGGGCCAAGAAAATCCATGATAGACCTCATATTCACACTACCTTTTATCCGGTTTCAAAGTCGCATATATACGACTGTAATTATATTGTCGAAGAGCTTTGCAGAGCCTTCTCTCGAAAAATCTATGTAGCTCTTTACACAACCTTATTCGTCCCGGTCCTTTTGAAGATGTGGATGCAAAGTGAATGAAGAGGTCTTTGGATGATTTGAGAGGAAAATTCGCCAAGAAATGTTTGGTTCCATTTGCGTTAGTGGAGAGTGAGAAAATCAAGGATTATACGGAGGTCTAAGATGGCTATGATTCCAACCCCGAAACATAGGCGAAAAAGGTGAAAGTTAAATGGGCGTTTGGCACTGGAAACAGCTTACTGAGGATCATACTGGCTAAATAGGGTTATTGGTTAAGACCAAAATTCACCCTGAACTGTAAGTAAGTGAAAATCCAACAAAAGGTGTTATTTTAATTTTGCGTTATTGTTGAACGGTCTATATAGAGCTATCAGTGCTTTTGATAGGCTAAAAATGTGTTGAATATGGATTGAATACTCATAATAAATACGCCAAAACTATCACGGAAAAGTTTCCTAAAGTTTGTACGACTTTTGATCATAATCAAGGGAAGAATATCGCTGACAGACTCGAATGGCAGGATTAACTGAATATACCGAGTGTGATTGAAATCGTGTTCGTTTCGAGACGCTCACAGAAGCTGACCCTAGTCTTACCTATATTATACCGCATTCTCCGGAATGATCGTAACCTATATACCTATGAGAGTAAATCGGCGTAAGAATTGAAGCCAGAAAGCCAAGCACAATAAAATGGTTTTCATGACTATACGCAGGGATGATAAATATCACGATTTCATTCATAAAATTTGGATATGTCTGGGCTAGAGTGCAACAATCCCTCTATCCTCTACGAGTTATAGTTTAAGGCAGCCTGCCAGTGTCGTTGGACCATTTTTTTTTTTGAATACGTAAACAAGTTATTGATGCTGACCCACCTTTTTTGCTTGAACTCTCGAATTGGAGATTTCAACCTATCATCGAGGTCATGCGATTCAATAGAAATAGACTTTTTCTCTTGTGTCATTAAACTGTTGGTTGACTTTTATTTTTTAAACATATGTAGCTCGCTTTTTAGATTTTATTAAAAAAATGTAAAATGTAATGACAAAAATATCTCAACTTAAAATTAGCCGTCATACAAAGTTTGTTCAAACAATAAGTCCATTTGTCTCGAAAAATATTTATTTATTCATCAATATCTGTTTTGTGCCCCTCAAATATAATACATTTACGACAGAGCCGTCTCCAATCCTTTTCGCTATAGGCTTGAGCAAATTTTTGTCCTTTCAAGGGTGTTTTGCGAAGAGAAGTTGCAGGAGGCCCAGTTCAGTGAATACGGTGGATGAGAACATGAACATTTTTGGTCAAGTAAATACGACTCATTATCGCGATGCAACAGCCAGGATTTCCCACAAATCGTTTTTTCGTATATATTATTTTCAAACTCGTGATGAACCACGCCATTGTAATCGAGTAAAACTTTCACATTTGACATTTTCAGCAGATTTGGGTCGTCATGTACGTCACTTAACAGCTCCTGAAGGGTGTTTATGTTATGATTCTCTGGTCAAAATTAAGCAGTTTCGGAACAAATTTCGCTGACACACGTTTCACGCCCAAAATATCTAAAAGAATATCATGGCAGGAGTCAACCGTCATGCCAATATCTTGAGCAACATCTCTGATAGTGATTCGTCAGTTCTTCATTCTTCAATAATTTAACCAAATTTTAGAAATTTGGTTTCAAAATGATTGACTTATTGTGTCAACCGTATAACGCCCGACATAATCAACCAATTGGCCACTATTCGCCGTATTGTTGACTGGTTTTACCATTTTTCGTTGCAAGATGCACCGAGATGTGAAAGAAAAGGTCGTATTTCACGCCTTCAGAAAAGTGTCGAAAAGGTCCAAATTTATGTAAATAGAGGTCGTTCACAGTAGCTTGGTGTTTGTCCATCTACTTTGTGAAAATTGTTGTTAGCTTCTAATGTTCAACGGTATTCGCTTTAAAGCAATGACCAACGACTTTTTGGTTCTTTGATTGAATGGCATGAATTATTTCATGTCACTAGTGCTAAGATATCCCAGACTTTGTATTGTTAACAACTTGAGAAATAATAAAAATAATAATCAATCAATCAATCAATTAATCAATCAATTTGGAAGATAAGTATGTGGTTCCTTCATGAGGGTACTACCAGAACCAAACAGAACCATTTTGGTTCAAAATTCGATGAAGCAAAATTTCTTCTTCTCAAAGATTAGCCTTCAAGATCTTGTGATTTGATTTTAGTCTAGTCTACTCTGATAAGCCGCAAACCATCGACTCATAGAGAGCCAACATTATTTTTCTTGTTGAAGACATCCGGCCAAAGATGCTTGTAAAATTGGAAAAAGCTTTGTCTTTCTTGACGTGATTGGACGAACACTGGGAGACCTCAATAAAGCGCCTAAAAGTAATGAAGCAGATGCGACTCAATGCACTGGTTTGAGGATTAATGAAAGCAAAACTAGTGATAACCGCCAACGATAACAGCATTGAGACTAAAAGCAGTGGTCGTGGTGTCATAGTAATCATCACCGACTGTTGAGCCGAAGGTCTGTAGTTCAATTCTGTCCATAGTCAAAAATAATTCCTATACGAAAAAATTGTGCATTAGTTGTGAATGAGAGATGATCAAAAAGTGCTGACGAAGGCATAACATAAGATCACTTCAAAAACTCATACTCTGTGTGTGCGTTTCCAATATAACACCTTAATGACATGGCAACAAAAAAAGGTACTGTGAACTACAACTAACGCGACAATTTCAGTCGAATCTCTCGCATCATATCTAGGACAACCACCCCCGGAGAGAAGTGAACGAACATCTTCCACACAAACCATCTGCACCCAACCAGGTTGTCTGACAAACACCATAAGAGCGTACACTAGAATTATAAAATAGAAATATAAAAGCTAATCGCTGCTTTAAGACTCAAGAGGCAGTTGAGATGAAAACCCTTTTTTGGAAAGACTAAACTAATTACTAATACGGCCTTGATTATATTATGGCGCAGAGTCTTGGGTATTAGCAATAGTTGATGAAAAGACGCTTGAGCGATAAAAGAGAATAATTCTGTGTATGAATGGAGAAGAGCATCCACGGGTTCAACATCTAAGATGGTCAAGTCCGTAGACTATAACAGGCAGAACATTTGGAATGAATGGACAGTAGACGAACAGTCAAAAGACACGGCCAGGAAGGCCGTGCCGTATATTTTAATTTTCGTGGAGACAAACACCCTCATTTATTGAGCTTAATTCAAGCTAACGTAATTTAACTGCTAATAATTAAACCGAACGAGTGAGAGGGCGCAATCCTTAGAACCTATGATTGGGAGAAGGGAAGGCTAATGAGAACACAGAGTTGTAGGCATGAAGTGCTGAGGTTGAAATCGACGTTCATATTCGAATTAACACTTGTCAGCATACGTAGTCAATGGTACCTGTTAGAAATCTATGAATGAAGAGAATGTCAGATACCCTTCTTCTTTCTGTCAATGTACTGAAATTGATTAGTTTAAGACAGCCTTTAGAGGCCGGTAAGAACAGCGGATTGTTCCAGGGCAGACCTCGAAGAGCGAAAGGTAGGAACCGACGTTGGGTACTCTCGATTCTAGAAATGTGGGCATGTTGATAAAGAGACGACACTTGAGATGCGTATCCAAGAAGGGGGCGGACAAAGGTAATGTAGAGGGATCGAGTCACTTAGAGTTTGGAGAATTATTTAGACCAACGCTTCACGAAACTGAGTGCAAAATTGGCTTCAAGCATTAAAACGTCGTTGGTCGGATAATCTGAACGGAGGAGATGGGCTTATTATTGAGGAAGTAAAGACGAGGAGAAGATCTGATTCGTTTACCCTAAAAGGTGATTGATTGGCATTTGCAAATGTTAAGCTCCAAGCAATTTTTGGAGCACCTGACAGAGAAGGTATTGAGATCAGATTGAAAAGGAAAAAATCTTGTTGCGAGGCCATGGTCTTGAGGAACTTGGTGCCGTCGGTGTACAGTGAGAAGTAGGAATGATCACAAACTCGTTGTCGAAAATGGTAAGAATGAAAAGAAGTGGACCTGGGTGGCTGTATTTGGGAACGCCGGAAGGGGCTAAGCAATTCTAAGGCTGAATTTTTTGATGTGAAGATCGAAAAGATTGGTGTTAGCTTTGCGCAGCATCTGGGCATTGGTTCGTGGCAGCCATCATTTGTGCTGTGAGTGCTTATACGGAAAAGGGGAATGGACCGAAGGTTACGTGGGAAGGTGTTAATTGGTGCAATTATTTAGGGCTGTTTGACCGCTGAGAAGGTCGTGAATAATATTCTTTTTATGCAACATAACGTCATTCTTTAAACCTGCGTTGAATGGCCTCAACGCGCGTAGTAAGGGATTCGTAAGAGGGGGAGCAGACTTGGCTAGCATATTCGAGAAGGGGCCTAACGAAAGTGATGTTTAATGAGGATAATGACGTAAGGATTTGAGAATTCTTTGGACTAACGTTTCACGAAACCGAGGGTAGAGTTATCACGTTTGATAATGTTGTCGATATGGAAGCGAAAATTTAGTTCACGGTCACAAATAACCCCTAGATCAACCAAGAAGTTGAGAGGGGGAACGGTTTCATTACGAATAATGTAGGTTCTGCGTGGTGAGGAGGAGAGGTGAAGAAGTGAATGATGGCTTGGTATTTACTGACATTGTGCTCGAGATGGTTTTTTTGACACCAAGTAGTGAACCTGTAAAGGTCAGAGTGGAGAGAGCACGAGATATGTATGTGTTTAAATATTTTCATATCATCGGCATACATAGAGAGCTGAGAGTGCAGAATAAAGCTTTCAACATCAATTATGGTTAGAATAAATATCAATGGGCCGAGATGACTACCTTGTGGGACACCGGAGGTAGCATTAGATCAGAGATAGAAGATCTGAAAATAACGTTAAATTGACGACCTTCTACATAAGATTTGAACCATGAAATAAAATCGGGAGGGAAGCCGAGGGCAGCGAGCTTGAGAAGAATAATTTAATCATGGCAACAACGTCTACTTCTTTGGCGGCTTCGAGTGCACACAAGGATTGTGAAACAAAATCGACTAGAATAGTGGTTGTCGATCGACCTTTTAGGAACTCATGTTGGTTAGGAGAAAATATGAGTTTGCAGTGAAAGAATAGTGCATCATAAACGATGCTCTCGAAAAGTTTGGAAATACATGAGAGATTGGCAATGGGACGATAGTTGGACATATCATTTTTCAGTCCTTTTTTGTGAACTGGAATGATACGAGTATAAGCATATTGCGAAAGCTGATGAAAGACTCCTTGAGATTTAGAGCTTTGAAATAAGGCGGCAAGGAGTTGAAATAATATGGTTCGCGCACTTTTTTAAGACTATGGCAGGCAAACAGTCGGGACCGGGGTATGATTGGCTGAAGAAATGAGCAAAGAAGTTGGCGATTATTTCGGATTCTTTAGAAGAGTTATTGAAAAAATTAAAAGTAGCGGGGTAGTAGGACTAATGTTCTCTTTAAGTCCAATCAAACTAAGCCTTTAAAAATCCATTAATTCATCGCAGTATCACTGACAATTCATGTTCATTCTCTGCTCATTACTGCCCCGAAATTGCAGTTGTCAGTCCGTTGCAATGATTCATTACCGTTCCGATAATGACTTTCGAGTTTACATCTACACTGTCCAGCGACAGATAATTTTAATTACAATTGTTTTTGTTTTCCTTCGTCCTCCTTTTTCGCCAATATATCCCACGCTAATTACCCATCAACCATAAAACAACACTTAATCAAAACTAGATTACCGCTAGCTACAAAACGAATCCTAACCGCCTCGCAATCACAACAATTCGCAGAATGTAATGAATTAAAATCGCGATTCGGTTTCCATGTAACTAGAATAAAAAACAAAACAACAACAACAAATGTATTTGCATAATTGGAACAACCATTAAACCCATCAAGCAGGGTTCCACTCCCCTGAACAAGCCATGGCGTGGTTTAACCAATTTTTATTATCATCCAAAAATCCACAAAACCGCCTATTCCCGCCCGATGGCCAACGAAGCATTCAACCACTCGACCAGTCTCCGGTCGATGGCATAGTCCTTGCCTTCGAAATTAGCTGTTCGGTTCCTCGGTCAACATTTTAATTATGATTTCAGGAATGAATAGTTAATTTACGATCGCCTTATCTACCCATCCGAAAGCGAAGTGGAAAAAGCGGCAGTGGTATAGTGGCAGAGGATGATTGTATGGCATCAGTCATTATCAACCGTAGAGTGACCAGAATAGCGTTTCACAACATGGAGCAGACATGTGGCCGGTCCGATGGCGGCTGTGTAAGTAGGATGAAGTGGTGTTAAGGCCAACATGTTTGCATGTCAAGTGCTAATTGTGCAACCGAGAACACTTGTTGGCGGAGGTGGTGATGTTGGTTGGTCCGTTTAAGCTTTTTTGTGGATTTTCTGTTTGTCAATGTCGTCAAGGTGGATGTGTAATCTTGGAGGCAATTTTGGTAGTTGGTGATAACAGAACTGAAGAGGAAGGTTGAAGCCTTTCAAAGCCGATGAAAGAACATTAGCCTATGGGAGGAAACCCCGTGGCAAGGTTTTCAATCGAAAATTCTCTCAATTCCTCGTGACAACCCTAAATAATACATGATGTCGACAAAAACTGATGTAAAGTCATAACAAAAAGTACTACTCACTTCTGTCATTCATCAATAGTTAAGCCGTCTCTCGTAAGTATGTACTTCACGCGAACAGATCCAAAGATCACGACATACTAGAGCCCCTTCAATCCACCCTTAATCCGATTTCCTACATCGGGCACTTAGCAACTGTCATCCTTCCGGAGCATTATGCCATAACTGAAAAGGCTTCATTAAGCCATTATAAACCTTTTCAATAGTACCGATTGCAGGGGCGATATTCCCTGTCTCACGTTACACTTGTCAGCGCCAGCACCAGTATCCGTATCCTGTCAGTGCATGACGTTAGTCGACATCACTACCAAGTCACGGTATAGTGAACAATTTATCCTTTCAAGCACACGATTACCGTTATGAATGTGTATCTCATCGACTACGGAAAGAGAGCAGCGATAGTGCTATTTGAATCAAGTCCACAAATAAAGAGCTCACAGATATAGATTAGCATTCATTGTTACACCGGCATGCCTGTCACAACGGTAATAACACTGATAGATTGGAACTTATTACTTAAACTAGATGGTGGATGCTTCGAAACTATGTCATTATACACGTACGGATAAACCAAAAATATCCATCTCATTTACTAAAGAACCTGTGCTCTATGCCTAGCTTACACGGAACCTATTGTGCGTTACGATAGCGTGGATTCAAGTTCAAGTGCGAGGGATCCATGCACGCAATGTGAAAGCATACGCGTCTATCTATTGCGTGAGAGTGTGCAATGTTAATGGCAGGATGGCATGAAGAATGGTTGTGGTACATGAAGGTTCTGCTCCGTAATTAGAACGTGGTCGAGGGAGTTCACTTACGAATACGTTCAGCAACGTATGGCAGCGCAGTAACGTGTGATTATTCAAGTCTGAGGTTTAAAGAAAACCATTGCAAGGAAGTTTTATTCAATCTACGTTCTTTTAATTAACATGAGCCTTTGTATGCAGAAGGGCACCCTTGGAGGTTTCAAATGGAAAAGTAGTTTGAAAAGAGAATGTGATGCCTTCGCTTTGGGTTTGCCAGGATATTCATGCTCAATTGAGATTATTTATACGAGTAGGAACCATCTATCCTATCTGTGTTGCGTGGGTTTTGAGTTTAGTAGTAAATGCCTTATGAAAGCATAATTATGGTCAACACATTAAATGTCAGATGTTAAATGACCATGAACTGGAATTAAACTTAAAATCCTTCATTCTTCTTCATGTTGAATAATCCTAGTAAAATGTGAACATTTAAATATCAAGGACCTCCGCCCCATCACTGTATTATCACTTTTAATTGTTGCCTATGGATGTCCCTTGTTGTTCAACAAGCGACAGTGCTAGCCAGCTTAATGGAAAGGTTAAGTGTTAGGGTGTTTGAAAGACAATGTCTGAAGAACACCCGAATCAGAGTACACGAAATTTCGCCCCAACGATGTTCTTTACATGAGGACTAGAATTTTACGGACTGACAACTTTCTGATAAAACTGACTCGAAGCTAAAAGAATGACTTCAGTCAATTACTTGATATTCGTGGCCTAATAACTCGCATCACAAGAGGGTGCACCTCAATGGCTTTGTCTATATTTCTATATAGCATGTCTATATTTCGACCAAAGTAGACTGCGGCAGCCGTGGAATGGAGGACACTCTGCGGGCAAGATGTCGCGCTCTACGAGCTTGAGCGACTCAGGTTCAGTAGAGCGGTATTAGCCCGCTATCGGACACATGTTTTCTGTTAGTATCAATTTTTGTGGTGGTCAATTCAGAGTCCAAAACACCAATATAAAAAATCGGTTAAAAAAAATTCACCATCTTGAGTACTCAGACGAAGCCCGACTCTCTGGATTTACACCGTGGTTGTTCTCTCCTGGGGTTTTGACATCTACTATTCTTGTCTGCGAATCTGATTCCGATTTTTACAGTTTACGCTACTCCGACCTTGTAGAATAGCGCAAAGAGGTTTTCCATGCCGAGGGGATGGCAAGTTCGAAGGCTCATCTCAGATTACCAACTTCTGATCTACATTCATAATTACAAGATGGAACACGTTCGAGGATTAGATCCAATTGAATTGTTTCACTACGTCTCCGAGCATAGTCCAAACTGAACTAACAACACTTCAAGACTATCTGCAGCGATTCAGCTATGATTTGAATCTTATTGTCACTATTAACCTCTTTTGCTTAAAGCAAGATCACTTCAATCTTCTTCAGGATTAGAGAGAAACATAGAGGGAAATCAATAGCCTAAGACGTAGTCAAGCTCGGGCAACACCAATAACCACATTCAAATTGTATACAAACAAGAGGTGGACCAAATTAAAAAGGCACAAAATCTATCTATCATCAGCCTTTCCATTTTAAACGTAGTAGACGTTGATATAGCTATTTACCTGTCTCATGCTTTTGACTCCACATTTCTTTCCCTGGAGCATTTTTTAAGGCCCGCAAACATATCTGAAGGACTCAAAATGTCTAGATTTGAAAAAACCTTGATTAAAAAAATTACCCAACGTATCAACCCCCACGTAACCTTTTTGACAGCTCAGAGGAGAAAAAGCAGCCAGCCTGATTACCAGTGAACATCTCGCATAATGGTTTCGCTCTGTGTCAGCAGTTCCTACTGATCCCACCAAATGCAGAGCAGAAACTTTGAAACATGGGCACCCAATTTACAAATACTTACTTAATGAAGTTACCAACCTCAGCTCAACCAATATAATCAACTTCCAGACTGAACTTAAACATTTCAGCAACTTCAACTTAGTTCAAAACGAGGTCTAGCATGAAAACGGCCATTCAGCGTATATTATACCTAGTCTGAGTCAGTGTTACCTCACCTATCTACGAACAAAGGATCGTCAAATTTGATATTTTCAAGCCTCAAAACATGAGGATTTCTAAAAACATTTAGTTCGAAGAATTATTCATCCATAACATCAAATAACCTTTGACAGTTAACGGGAGGCTAGGCAACCGGACCGATTACCATTATGCAGATACATGTTAAACAGCATGTTTAACATGTTTACTAAGATAGCGAAGAAAAAATCTGGTGAATTAGACTAATATAATCCTCGAAATTATTAAATTCCCATCACTTTTTGAACACGCCTTCTATATGAAGAAGTCTCGGGAAACGGTACAAAAAATGGTGCCAGCCCTCAGAAATTCTTGTCAATATTTTACATATGGTTGCATATTTATTCTTGAAAATATTGTCTATTGCTAGATTAGTACCTCATCTCACTGGCCGCATGCTAGTTCCGCGTTGGACAAGCTGATAATCTCCCGATTTTTGACTTTTCAGATCAAAATCAGAAGTGTACCTCATTATGGCCATGCGTCTTAGAACGGAAATAGCAGCGGTTAAAAGAGGCGATGTGTAAGGAATACGAGGGATGGGAAAATAAACCTTTTTTTTTATACTAACAGGTAAAATTGTCATGGAGAAAGGCACAAAGACCATAGCATGCGGATGACCTAGTTATCTTCATAAAAGGTAAATTTCTACCAACTATCATTGAACTAATGGAATCTGATGGAACTGTCCTCGTGGGCAAGACAGAACAATCTGAGAATAAACCTCCAGAAAACCGAGCTGGTTTTGTTTACCAGGATAAGGAAAATCCCGACATTTGCTCCCCCAGAGTTAGAATGTACTCCACTCAAACTCACAGCGGAAGCCAAGTATCTAGGCATCATTCTTGACTCCAAACTTTTCTGGAAAATGAACTTGGAGGAAAGGATGAAAAAGGATTGAATGCTTTTTATACATGCAAAAAAATACTTCGGCAAAAGATGGGGGATGGGGAGTTACACAGCAATTCTCAGACCCATTATAACTTATGGTGCCCTAGTCTGGTGGACTGCTAGCTGCACGAAAAGCTATATGAGCATGGTCAACAAAGTACAAAGGTCAGCTGCAAGCAGGGTTGGACGTGGATTCCTCAGGATTTATTCATAAAAGGCTGCGCTGCAAAAAACGCTCTCAGACTGAGGAAGTCCTCTTTGTGGAGACAAGACATGCGATCATACTCAGAATAATAGATGACCTGGGAAAGAAACATGGTTCTAGTAGCCTCACAGCTACGACCGACTTTATTTTCCCCCACAATGACTTCTCTTTCAGAATACCAATCCTTTTCCCGGACAGAGACGAGTGGCTATCAAACGCTGTGATCAACGACCACGAGATTACCCTCTTCACAGGCACTGGGGCCGGGTTCTACTCTGACACCCTGCACAAACAGGAATCTTTTAGAATCCCTGATTTGTGCAGCGTCTTCCAAGCAGAAATCCTAGCAAGAGAAAGCAGTCAAACACCTACAAGTAACCGATATTCCACCATCGGATATCACCATCTTTGTAGACAGCCAGGCTGCACTGAAGTCAATAGGATACTGTACAACGAGATCAAAGGCTGTCATGAAATGTAGCGAATCACTGAAGTCCATCAGATACCACATGGTCAAACTCTGCTGGGTCCCGTGCCACAGCTCAATCGCAGGGAACGAAAGAGCGGACGAATTGGCCAGGCAGGGGTCTGAAATGAACATCAGCGAAACGGAAACGTCACTGCAACCATCGATCAGTGCATTATACCGGGTCATAAAAGACACAATCATCAAAGAAGCCAACTCGTCTTGGCTTACAAGAAACGACAGCCACATGACAAGATCATCGTGGCCCGAGCTCAATATCGGAAAAACAAAGAAGCTCTTGGCGCTGGACCGAAACTCGATCCGTATGCTCGTCGAAGTTATCGCAGGACACTGTCCCATCGGAGCAATGCTCCGGAAATAGAACTCGGGATCCAGCGATCTCTAGGGGAGCTGCGGCAATGAGGAAGAAACCGAGAAGATCCAACATCTGCTTTGCCACTGCTCAGCTCTCCAGAATCGGCGCCTAGCTTAGCTGGACCAAAAATTCTTTACAGAGATTGCGGATATAGCAAATGCAGATATATCGGATCTTCCAAAATTCATAAAGAGCACGGGGTGGTTTCAGCCACCACGTGATAGGACAGGATAATTATATGTGTACTCCACAAATGAAGGGAATCACAATGGCCTTCGAGTGGAAGTGATGCTCAACCATCACTAACAGGTAGATATTAATATTTGTTTTTCTAGCGTTCGCGCAGGTGTTTATGGTGTTTATCACATAACCTGCAGATGGTTTGTGTCGAAGATGTTCGTTCACTAATTTCCGGGGGTAGTTGTCCTAGATAGGATTCGACAGATTCGACTAAATTTGCCGCCATGGTTGTAGTTCACAGTAACTTTTTTTTATTTCCATGTCATTAAGGTGTTATATTGGAAATGCACACACACAGAGTATGAATTTTGAAGTGATTTTAGACTGCGAGGTTTTTGCCTTGGTCGGCATTTTTTGATTATCTCTCATTCACAACTGATGTTATTGCACTTTTTTTTTTCGTATAGGAATTGTTCTTGGCTGTGGACAGACTTGAACTACAACCTTCAGCTCAACAGTCGATGATGATTACCATTGCACCACGACCACCCCCTGCAAAATCACTTCTCACACTGTGGTTGTTATCCTTCAATGCTCGGCGCAATTGCATAAGGGTGGTGGTTTCACCCGGTAGTGGTTTCACTCGCGAGGCCACCTCAGGGCCCACTAAAAACACAGCATAAGCTTCGACCAATGGATGTTTGGGTAGCCGTAGATCGACATACACAGTCGATATTAATGTATGTTTGTGGTGCTTTTTATCGCAAAGAAACAGCTTTCCATTGCCAATCACAATACAAAAGCAGTTTGCTACTGAAAAAACGCCGTCGTTCAGCTTCAACTCGTATGGCACCCAACTGTCTTGCCTTCGGACCATTTTGAAAGCTTAAGACCAATAAATCGGTGATCTGGTTCGGGACGCTTCTAATCCTCAAACTTAATTCACCATTTTTGTGAATAGCCTTATAACCATTCGCAACATATTCTATCACTAATTGAAGTTTCACCCATAGTTTTTGTAATCACTCGACGCAACTTAGCGGTAATTTTTTTCGAAGTAAAGATGAAAAGCAAAGCTGTCCGAAAATGGTGTGTATTTGGCTGGAAAGTCGACATCTTCAAGCGCAAAAAATTGACGCCAATAAAAATTCACAAATGTACTGATGATCAGTTTTTTATACAGATGCCCAAACTTACTATATAACCATTTTGGTCTAACATTTCTAACCAGCATATACCACTAGCGCTATCTATTGGAAATCGGCAGATTCCCATTGATAAGTTAACATGAGTCGAGTCTCGAGTGATATCATAGTCATCGATGTAGTCACCATCAATCTGGCATATTTGAGCTTTTTACAACACACAACATTTGGAGCAGAATTATGCTCTTAATCTAGGGCATGGTTTGAGCTTACAAAACCATTTTAAGCTTGATGAGAGCGCACTATTGTGCAGTCTGCCTTACATAATCATTCTCGGGTTTAGGTTTTTCTGTGAATATTATTTTTTTCTTGTTGAAAGCGCCTGGGTATGAGGTCTCTTACGACTTCTAAGGTGACAAATGACTTAAGCCCGATCCTACTAATGGCTGACCTCTCATGGCTGACCGTCCAAGAGCTGGTTCAGGTAGGGTTTCACTTTGGATACACGAGTATATTAATCCTCATGATTTTTTTGGTGCGATTGTGCTGTCATCTCCATACTCGTATATTGAACCGTAGAAATTTTTATATACAATATTTGCCTACAAAACCATCCAAGAATATACAAAAAGAATTACGGCCAGACCTGGCTATATCCCACCACGCTGGAAAGTTACTGCTCTGAAGACAGGCATAAAAAATGCTGAGTAAATAAACGGCACAGAACTTCGAGATGAGGTTGTTTGAGAACAATGCGAACTTTTTTATTTAATCACATCGTCACTATCGTGCTTCGTACAATTAACACACAGTTACACCTTGCCTTTCGCCCTCACCCTTAAAACACTTTCCTTTTGTGTTTGGTACTCTGTTAACATAACAACATTTCAAGAGCCCCACTTCCTTTTACGAGTCCAGAACTTAACGACAACAAATTCGACAATAAAACTTATATAGCTCAATCCTGAACAGAAACTATAGTGTTGTATTCTATGAAAAAGTATCTATGAATGTAACTTGTCAACCGAGGAAGACCGTTGCTATACAAAGTCGTCAGTTAAACTTTTCCCATGATCATAACTCGCCGCAGCGATTGAATAAAATTCTTTTCAACCAAATTGTAACCCGGACATGATAAGAGATACACAGCCTTGGGCTGCTGGCCATTGTCTGGATGCACGTACAGACAGTAAACGCCTGACATGCAGGTGGCGATGTGTGAATCATGATGAATCTGCTGTCGAAGCATGTCCACCCGGCACGGTGACAGTTAAAAATGAAATGTATCATTTTCTTCTTTCGCACCTTGGCCGGGTCCGTGGGGTACGATTGGCTTGATGGAAAGTTTGCAACACATACGGAGGAGGCGTTAAAGTTTGACTGTAAAAATGAAAAGATTTATGGAAACTCTAAAGAAAGCTGAAGGATATTGCCGTCGGAGTAGGTGGAGGACTAGTCGAATCGTGATGCATTTCCATATACATATGTATGTAGGTGCCCTTTCAATCAATGAGGACGGGGCTATAGACGGGAGCAGATATTTGTCAGCTTGAATCACGGTTCGCCTGGGAATGCAGTGGTGCTTGGTAATTTCAACTTTTGGACACGTATTCGAAATTTTTTTCTTTCATTTCCCGAGAGCTACAGGGACGGGATGAAGATAGGATGGCGACGTCGGTATATGTGATGCAAGTACAGGACCGAAAAGTACTTTCAAGTTTCAATCAACGCATCCTGGGAGACTAGAGAAACGAGATAACTGCGAGAATTGACTTTTTGAAAAAGTAATGGCAAATGGCAGGTGCGATGGGAGTGTCTGTGGAATTTCTGCTTACCAAGGTGAAATACCAAAGGAATTCAGTAACATTGCACGATTTCTCACCAGGAATGTCCTGTAGTGCAATTAGCAAGGGAAGGAGAGAAAGAGAATTCGGCGGGAAGTGGAAAATGCCATCGTTCCCTATTTGTGGTTCCGAGTGCTATGCTAGCAATCAAGGCTTTGATTTTCAGATATCGTTAAACTTTAAAAAGTTCAGGAAAGACCATGATTGTGGCCACTAACACTAGCCAGCAACAAAAAAAGGGCATCGTACTACATATCAGTGATATTAAATAACACTGGTCCTAAGTGGTCTCCCACAGGCAGTTCATTTACGTAGAGACTGTTGTAGTTCCGCCTCAGAAAGTGTTTAATTTTTTATTGCTCAACTTTACATTCGAGATCAACCGCGGCACTTAATAAATTCCCGAATACCCTCCAAGCCTCTCATAAAAATTGAAACATGCAAATCAATAATTTAAATAATCGACGCGGAAGATTCAATTTCATAGCTTCACCCGCCGCAGCTCCTCGTCATCCCTTAAATCCACGCTAAATCATTTCACATTTTAATTTACATATAAATAAAACGAAAATAATCTCAAATCCTCTCTTCCTGATTCAATCCACCCATAATCCCTCGTCCGCCCTTTAACCACCACAAATCGATTCAACATCAAGTACTCGCATCACTTCAGTCCATTAACGTCATCCAATTGCCGCTCGTCCTTGCATCTCAATCACAGGACTACATAAATATCAATCATCCTAGTTTAGAAATCGAATTGTTCGTCACCTTTTGCTCGTCATTCCTGGAAAGATGAAGAGCACTCGAGAGATGGTTTCCTTTAAAATCAATGGTAATGTGTGGCTTTTTATACGAGTATAATAGTTGCCAATCTGGATGGCAATCTGGGAATGGGCATTGTTCCAAAGTCTACTTCGATGATTTCTTTAAATGGTTTTGGAATCGTGGTTATAGCACGTTTTGAACCATCACTTAAGGTAGCTGTGTCACAATGAGCACCGGGAAGGGGGTTGGAACGTGGCACAGGATACTAGGATGCTTTGTTCCTGGCTAATGGATTTTATCACTAACGTCATCGCTGTTATTACCTTTATCATTGGTGTTACTCGTATAACTTATAGAGGTAGGCGATTGACGGTGGGAAGTGAGAAGAGAATGCTGGCGGAAGCTTTTAAGGACCTACAGTTGAACGGAAGTGGTATTTGAGGAGAAGGGTGGGAAAATGAAATGCACTCGACAGCAATAGCTGAGCGACAAAGACACTAATTGGCGGTTATTGGGAATTTGAGTAGTAGAGTGAGAGCTTTTCTCACCCTCAAGGGTATCAAGAGACATTTGTTTAGCTTAAGTATTCATACTTTAAATGAATGTATTAAATACATTTTCTTTTGCGTTCAGCTAATTTTTTCTAAGAAGTTTTGATTTAATAAAATAATATCCGTCTTGTCATAAGACCATTTAAAATTCATAAAGTGGATAAACTGCATATACTTTAGCGAAAAGACAGAGATGATACTAAGAGTTTAATTGGGATTAGTAATATTATAGAACAAAGCCATCAAAGTAAAAATCAAATAAGGAACTTACTTAAGCCAATTGTTGCTCTTTTGAACTGTAGAATTAGTAGACCATATCCTATAGGGCCAAATAAAACCGAATGATATGCATAGTCCACTACGTTGGACTTTCTTGATTGAAAGTTTTTTTTTTTCAGGAATTCGAACAAAAGACTAAGGTGACAATTAAACGCCTTTCCGACGAAAAGAAAGTGATACAGTCTATGATTTATGAGTTTATGACTTAGGCTTCGATCAAATTGTTATTTCAGTATATTGTCTGGATCTCCACAGTATGAATGAATAAAATATCATATTACTCAAATGTCATGTAAAATCGGTGCTCTCCTTGAATTCGATATATTTGGGTCTTCTTCAACACTTTCACTAGCGGCAAATATATTTTCTACCGAGCATGCATTTGAGTGATGAGAAGGTCTTAACACTTCTATAACCAGAACCAGATGAACGATCAACTAATGCCGTAATCATTTACAGTCTTGGGTGATAGTTAAGTTTAATGTATGTGAAAAAGGCAGAAGTAAAAAATCTAAGCTAACTAAATCTAAAATCTAATCTAAGCTAAACCGAGTGCAGAATTAGCTTTAAGGATTATTTCATCGATGTGTGCGCGAAAATTTAGCTTCTGGTCACATAATATGCCAAGATCACAAGAGACCTGAACAGTGGAGATGGGTTGATTATTGAGGAGGTAGAGACGAGGAGGAGGTTTGATTCGCTTACGTAAAAAGTTAATTGATTGGCATTTGGAAATGTTAAGCTCCAAGCAGTTTTTGGAAGATCAGAGAAGCTAAGAAGGGGTTGGAGAAGGCAGATCTAAAACGAACACTGTAATAGCGATTTTCCAGGTAAGAAGATATCCACTTCAAAGAAATGGGGTCGAAGCCAAGGGAGGACAATTTGAAGAGTATCAGTGTGTGGGAGATTTTATCGAAAGCTTTACTGAAATCGGTTGCAATAATGTCGATTTCTTTGCCATTCACTAAGGCTGATAGGATAAAGGACACAAATTCAACAAGGTTAATGGTTGTAGATCTGCATTTGAGGAAACCGTGTTGTTTAGGGGAGATTAAAGACTTGCAGCGAAAAAGAGTACTGTCTCACCCGTTGCACGATCGTCATTGTACGTACGAGGGTGGTCCGATAAGGACTTAGCCTACAAAAGAAGAACAAATTTTTTGGAGAAATGGCGATTTATTTTTCAATACAGTCTCCTTTTAGCTCGATACACTTGACCCAGCGATGCTCCAACTTCTTTAACCAGTCTGAAAAATACGTTTTCTCGAGGTCTATAAAGTAGGCTTCCCTGGCGGCGAGTGACTTTTTCAAGTTTGGAAACAAAAAGAAGTCGCACGGGGCCAAATCTGGAGAATACGGTGGATGGTTCGTAGCTCAATTCGACCAATTTGGCCGTGGCGAGGGCGGAGGTGTGAGCCGGTGCGTTATCATGGTGGACGAGCACTTTTTTCTTCGCCAAGTGGGGCCGTTTTTTCATCTATTCGGCATCGAATCGGCCCAATAATTTGGCATAGTACAGCCGTGTGGCCGTTTTACCCTTCTCCAAGTAGTCGATGTGGACCACACCTTGTGAATCCCAGAAAACGGTGGCCATCACCTTTCCGGCCGATGGGACACTCTTCGCCTTCTTCGGAGCACGTTCCCCGGGTGAAGTCCACTGTTTCGACTATTCCTTGGTCTCTGGTGTGTACCAGTGGATCCATGTTTCGTCCACTGTCATGAAACGACGCAGAAACTCCTTCGGATTGCGCTTAAGCATCAAACACTGCTCCGAAGGTTGGTTGCGCTTGTTGTCCGGAGTGAGCAAACGCGGCCCCCATCGCGCCGACATCCTTCTCATGCCCAAAATTTCATGCAGGATATGACCCACGCGATTTTTTTAAATGCCTACTGCCTCAGCTATCTCGCGCACCTTCAATCGGCGGTCTGCCAATACGAGATCGTGGATTTTTGTCACGTTATCCTCCGTGGTAGCTGTTTTCGGGGCACCTGGACGTAGCTCATCAAAAACCGACGTGCGACCACGTTGAAACTCGTTAAACCAATTTTTGATGGTCGCCATCGAAGGAGAAGAGTCACCGTACACAGCATCCAAACGCTCTTTGATTTCGCTGCGCGATTTCCCTTCCAAAAACAAGAATCGAATCACCGACCGATATTGCTCTTTTTCCATTTTTTCAAAACAAAACTACGAGTCCGATCCGGCTAAAATTTCGGCAGTAGCCGTCTACTAGAATATACTACATAGTAAGTTGCTTTTGCGATACTCGCGCCATCTGGCGGTGAGGCTATCAGACCACCCAGGTAATTACAAAATCGTGTTATCAGCCGTCTTGGCGATGTCAATTGGCCGCATCGGAGCTGCGATTTGACCCCTTTAGACTTTTTTTTTTGTGGGGAACCGTGAAAGACCGATGTTATTCCGGAATCCGGAAAAGATTTAAGCACTTAAGGTCACTATTATACAAGTAATCCGTGGGTTTCAGCCCGAAACCATCAACAAGGTCTTCGAAAATTGCGGTGACTGAATGGGCTCATGCGAAGCCAGCCGAGGCAGCCGGTTGAACGACGTTGCATTTCATAATTAATGGGTGCTTACCAATAAAGCCATAATACATGAAAAGAATTTAATTGGTTTCATTTTATTGCATTTTTTAAAAGAAACTTGTATTTGGCCCACCCTTTATATGCTTGATCATTTTGACAGTCGTCAGATACAGTCTTCACATCATGGCTATGATCGAATGTGTTCCAAGCCAGCAGTCGACAATTGGGCCTGACTTATGACACGAATCATAATTTACACACCCTTAAGTCCAAATTACATGATCAGTAAAACCTTTAGACTATCTATGACTTCGACGGTTATATAAATTAATGTTGGATCGCTGAAACGATTCATTATCAAATTCAAATTTCTCCAATGAATTAATTTTTTAAATCTAAAAGTGAATGGTTACAATAAAAATAATTGACATACGATCTCGTATCTAGGACCGGAAAATACACCTAAGATAAATTTTCGTTAATCGTAATAAAACCCCTGTAGCCTTTTTTGACAACTTATCGCAATATTGAAAATTCAGGATAATCGGACTATTACAGCTTGCAAAATGGAAAAATTCTGAACACATCTAATACACCTCCCGATGAAAGCTTCAAACAGTATACCGCTAGAAAAAAAAAGACTAAGGCTTCCAGTCAAAAGCTCTGTAAATTTATCCGTAGTATGACTCGCCATCGTGCTTACAAATATTTGAGACGCCATTTAGACAAAGCTAGTTGCCATTCCCAAGGACTAATTCATCAGAAAAATCCACTATTCAAGAACCGAAAGCTTAACACACTAACTATTAATACTTTAAATGCGTAAATTTTCAGAAGATGGTAAAATAGGCAAAAAACCTCTTGGGGCTCCCAAAAGCCCTACCATCTAGACTCTGGTTCGCTATCGTTTGGCCCATATAGAGTTTAATGCATACATTAAAGGCCGAAACAGGGTTATATAGTCTTGTCTACTTAAATTTTACATCAATATTGCAAATAGCTGGTAATCATAGTCATCCCATAACACCATACTTGCCAATGCCAGCAGCAAGTGAATTTGGGACGGCAAACAAGATATTCAGCCAATTCAGCAGCAATAAGCAATTATTATACTTGCTCGCTCACTTAACTGCCACGTCCGCGAAATCCCCATTTGCCTGATTCCCATATCATTTTGTTTGAAAACATCCTCATTGCAAATATCTAGTGATTTTGCCTCTCAAGTCCTTAAGGAAGTGGGAATAGAAATCCTACTCCTCAACTAAATAGAGATACAAGCAGTTCATCCCAGAAACCATCGGCCGCTCTTTGACTAAATTGATGTCAACAAACTGATATCGAATTGCTGGACCGTATACACAAGCACATACCGCGAGCAAGGACTTTCTAGTCTAACCAAACAAACACCATAACTGCTCTGCAAGCATTCGATACGGTCCCATAAAGCCGGCCTTCTTTAGAGACAATCTAAAAGCAATAAACTGCAAGCACGTCCCCTCGTGGGAATGGGCGGACTTGTTTACTCTAATTTTCTTCCCCCCCCCCCCTCGTTATTTGTCCTCGAAACGAAGAGGAACAACAAAAACGTTAATATATTGAGGTAACAATGAGACCAATGGAGCCTGTTGTATGGCTAAACAATAAATGACATAACATGAACAATAAATATCCGTGCACGGTACACAGGATACGAGGACGAGTTCGAACATATCTTAAAAGGAGTGTCCAGGATTACTTTACGGCAAATTTCCGACGTTTCGTGGGGTGTAAGTAAATGTCCCCTAGAAACGAGCCCATTCGCTCCAATAACCGATAGACCAATGTCAAAGATCGACCTCGAACTCGTTCAATAAATATGGATATCGAAAAGGAAGGAAAAAAAAAAACATATGAAAGGGATTTGGACAGAGCAAGTCGGGGGTAGTAATAGAAACATGTAATGAATTGGTAACTACGTGACTGGGATTCAAAGGCACGGATCATCTCCATTCATTTACCTAGTTTATTGGCTTTTTGCGGATTAAGCGAATTCCATTTGGGAAAGGATTTACCGTCGAGGGATGAAGGTCATGATTTGATTAGAGACTCTCTATGCTCTGTGACAAGGACAGTTCGGAAATTAATTGAGATATAAACTGTCATGAAGATAGGTAGCTTCAATTTGGAAATGCATTATTGAAGTCAGAAAACTTTTCACACTCAAGAACAGGCGATATGCACTCCATTTTAAGACTTCGTGAACTCAACAGAGTGGAAGAGTGTCTGTGCATTTTGCCATTTCTGGAAAGTTTGTCAGGGACTAATGGATAATGCCCTTCTTTCTTCCTTGCTTATTTATTTATTTTTCTTTTTGTTTGGAACTTTATAGAACATTAAAATCCGCGAGGAAAAACTATATTTCCAAACAAGACAACCAAGAAAGTAGTTTTTTAAGACCAAGAATTTGGTTTTGAATTTACTTTTTGTCTCACATTTTCTATCCATATAATTTCTATATTCCTCTCAATCACACTTATTTTTACGAACGCATCAAAAGAGTGGCTCAAAAGCACCCAAAGTAAATGACATACATAGTTTAATATATTTCTAGTTCGATGTTTCTTTCTTGTTTTCTATTATATTCTAAAGATGATATTGGTCACGAAGGCTTCGACATAATCGACGACTATTTGGGCCCAATTTACCGCGTTTCCAATTACTTCGAAAATTCTCCTTTTAAGTTCCAGAGGCCGACCCTAAGAAAGAAGTCTGAATCGGTGAAATGAGACCTCGCCTAAACGAAACAAGAGGCGACTGGGAAAATGACTCAGAATAAACGTCCTTCAAAATGTGTATTGTCACGCGAGTTGGGTCCTGTTATAGCCCAAGTACTCCAGTCTTTATACATCAATTTGTGATAATAAAAACTCATTGAGCAACATTTTCTAGCGTTCTCCAGTTATAGTAATGGCGCATCAAACCGTGACTTCCAGTGTATATGCCCGCCCTTCGTGTATGATACGTGGAGCCTTGGTGGCGTTCAAAACTAAATGGACCCCGTCGATCATGATGAATTTCAGTTGAAACCGTCCACCGTCCACCGTCCAATCAGAAGAGCATTCGTTTAAATAAAAGCTATGGAACATCTTCAAGCCTTTCCCCAAAATTCGCTGAAGAACATCAGCTTCAGCGGCCGTGCTATTGCCGGAGCAAGCGCTACGTCTTCTATTAAACGATTTATTGTTTGACCAGGTCGCGTAACACGATCGGGAAATCTCCGCCCAAATTAAAAAAAAAAAAATAATCACCAGTAATCAGTCTTGAGGAGTTGAGCATGCAGAGATCACCAATGAGACGTGCCACTTAAAATGGCCGCGGACGTTTGCCTACAAGCTGCGGCGAGCACGTCAAAAATATGTAAACAATCACGCACATTGCTATAATTCCAAGAGTGTGTGTGGCGGGAGTACACTGTGGTGAAATGAAATGAGCTCACACGTATTCACGAATAGAGTTTGTCGGGTTTTGTCGCTACGAACCAGTACTTCATTTAAAATTTCAGGGTGTCACGGGGGAAGACGTACGAAAGACGCACGTCTCATTCTGGTTTTCTGATTCCATGGCATGCCAATGAGTATTTTTCTTCCATTTATTTCACAGACAGACAAATAGCTAACATTGCCAGTTGCGTCATTTGCAGAAGTTATACTTTGGGCCACCTTGTAATAAAGATGATTAGTATTCTAATGAAAAAAAGCAATATATTTGGGACCTCTTGCCTGCATATGATGTCAGTCTCTTAAGAGAATATTTACCATATAACTTGACAGCAATGAGATTCCTCGGTAATTGTTGAATTGTGTTCCTTTTTATATAGGGGAATGTTGGTCGAGTTTTGCATTCCTCGGGAATAGTGTCTTGATACCATATAGTTGTGATGAGCCCATGTAACTTTTCTGTTAATTCGTCTACTGCATATTATCCGATGGTATTAGGTCGACTCCTGGCGCGTTACTATTCTTAAATTGATGGATTGCTCTCTTTACTTCCTCGATGGTTGGCCGTTCTACGTGAATCTCTGGTGTGTGGATAACACCGTTTTCCATTTGCTTACTCTCCAACTATATTAAGCAGTTTATCGACATATCTACTTCATTGGGCTACAACTTTTTCGTTATCCTTTTTTTTAAATTTGGTGAATATGAATCGATTAAACTTTCACATGAACAACAGTGAGTCTTTGGTTAAAGGAAAAGCCTTTTTTAAATACAAGTTTGGGGCGAAATAATTGATAACATAAGTTATCCTCATATTCGTGACGCACGCCCAGTCAAGAAAATTGTTTCTGTTGCTAAGAAGGTGCACCTCAGCGCGAGCACTTTAATTCATCATCTCATTGATATTGGCATTGATGCAAAGGGATCATCCGCCTTACATTGGATTCTTTGACTTTAAATCACCCGGCTTTAGATCACCCGAAAACTGAGAGCGATTTTTCCCAACAAAAATCATCTCTGACTTACCACCTTTTCAACTCCAGGTCCACTGGCGATTTACAAAACGTAAATGGTAAATGGTAATTTCCTTTATAAGCGTCACTCCGATATTCAACGTTAAATATCAAAATCTCATCTGGCCCTGATCATCCCTGATCAAAATCTTAGAAAATTACAAAATTGTAAAAAAATGTATTTAAGTTGATGTTGCCATTTACTTTAAAGGGGTAATTTCGTGTAAATGTCCACGGCTAGGTTAGGACCAATTTTGAGTTGATTTTTCGGGCATATTGACTGGTATCTTGCTAATAACATCTGTAACGATATCTTCTAAGGCTGCGATTGATGCAGGCTTATCGGCATAAAAAAGTGATTTGAAGTATGCCCATTATAAATAGTCTAAAGGGGACAAATCACTGGTCCAAAACGAGCGAGAAATTTCTCACCGTATTCATTTCTCCATTGATTCATCGCTTCACGTGCTTGCATATGCCGCCGTCTTGCTAGAACCACATTTAACCAGGTTTATCACATGAATGTTGGGACTAATGATTTCACCAACCATAAACCGCACCAAAAAGTGAATTTTTCCAAGTGCATTGGTAGCTCTTGCTAAAATTGCTCATCGGACGAAATATGGCAGCTTTATTTACCCATTCAACGGGAAATCAGCTTCGTCGGACAATTGTTCGACAAAAAGGTGGGGGTGGTGGTGGTGCAATGGTAATCATCACCGACTGTTGAGCGAAAGGTTGGAAGTTCAGGTCTGTCCATAGCCAATAGTAATTCCTATACGGAAAAACTGTGCAACAACATCAGTTGTGAATGAGAAATGATCAAAAAATTGCTGACGAAGGCATAACACTCGCAGTATAAAATCGCTTCAAAATTCATACTCTGTGTGTGTATTTCCAATATAACACCTCAATGACATGGAAACATAAAAGTAACTGTGAACTATAAGCAACGAGACAAATTCAGTCCAATCTCTAGAATCCTATCTAGGACAACCACCCCCGGAGAGCAATGAACAAACATCTTAGTCACAAACCATCTGCACCCCATGTGTGAGATAAACACCATAAGAGTATAACTCTTGAACCTGCGCGAACCCTATAAAAAAAAATCTTCTTCCAACATTTCACAGGTCCAGTCACCGACAATTCGGCGCTCTGACTGTTCGTTCGGCTTCAGTTCTTGCAGGAGCTGTTTTTTATTAGGTCTTGGACCCGGATCCTTCAGTTTAACCTACTAAGTAGTTAAACAACAAAAATTAGCTCCAAAATTAGCTAAATTAGACCAATGACAATATCACGATTTTCATTGATATTGGCGAATGCAACAGGAATATTTTTTAGCTTCAATTGCTTGCTTAGCAAGTCGACTGTGATGGACTTGAGTCAATTTGTCGAGTTAGCTGAAAACAATTTTTCTTGAGCTCAAAGTTCGATAACAAAATTCTATAATTTGTATGAATTGTTCGGATGTAAAGGGTGGGCCATCTAGTGGTTTTCTTTTAAATCATAGGTTATTTTGACACTGACAGCTGTTTCCCGCTCAAAATCTTGATATAAGTCAGTACCATATCTACGTAAACGAAGTGAGTCGCTTTATGCTTGAACAATGTTGGAAAATATTCAAAACTTATTTCCAAAGTGAGTGCTGTATAGCTCAAACAGTGCGTTTTTTAAAAAGTAGTTTTGGCCGAAATGGAACACCCACCGCGACTACTGTACGCGAGTTTGTGCAAAAAACTCATGAGACTGGTATACTAGTGGACAATACTCATGGTCCCCGTCGTCATACGGTGCGCACAGATGAGAATGTGGCTGGTGTGACCGAGAGTGTGAGACTCAATTCACGAACATTAACTCACCATCGATCTCAACAGCTCAACATTTCACGCACTACCCTGAGGAAAATTCTGCACAAAGATCTCAGATTATTAGCTTACAAGGTCCAATTGACTCAGCAATTGAAGGCGCGCGACCATCCGCTTCGTTATCGCTTCGCAGTTTGGGCCTCAGAGCAGCTTGAATTGGACAACGATTTTGGGGAAAAAATCAGCTTTTCTGACGAGGCGCATTTTCATCCCGGCAGCTACGTTAACAAACAAAATTGCCGCAAATCGGGGCTCGGAAAACCCGCATGTTATTGTCGAGAAGCCAATACATCTACAGAGAGTCACAGTTTGGTGCGGATTGTGGAGTGGTGGCATTATTGGACCATTTTTCTTCGAAAATTAGGCTGGAAACAACGTTTCGGTCAACGGTGGGCGTTAAAGAGCCATGTTAACCGACGTCTTTTTTACTGAAAAACATGGATTTTGACGACCTTTGGTTCATGCAGGCTAACGCACCATGCCACAAAGATTTCACAGCAAATGCCACAAACGATCTTTTGCGCCCCAAATTCCCAAAAAGTGATATCAGCCGCCTTGGCGATGTCAATTGGCCGCCTTGGAGCTGCTACTTAACCCCTTTGAACTTCTCTTTGTGGGGAACCGTGAAGGACCGGTGTTATGCCAATAATCTGGAAACGATTCAAGCACTTAAGGCCAATATTATCCATGCAATCCGTAAGCTACAGCTCGAGACCATCAACAAAGTCTTGGACAATTGGGGTAACAGAGTGCGCTCCTGTGAAGCTAGCTGGAGCAATCCCTTGAACGACGTTGTATTTCATAATTAATGGGAATGTTTGTTCTTACTACTAAAGCCATAATTTTTGAAAAGAAACTTGTAGTTGGCCAACCTTTGTTTTTATTTAATGGCAATACCAGCTGAGCGGGATGATTTTATCGCGGCTATGTCATGAAACATTCGTTAGCAGTTAAGATAGAATGAAAAACCAAGTAAATCAAGCAACAACTCACAGGCAACATTTGTGATGAGAAATATTCATGTTCCTTTTTCGTTAAGTTATTGTGACGAATTGAATCATAGCTCGTAGCTCATATGTTTTTCTTCCTTGATATAAGGATACGTTTGACGTCTTTGATATGAGGAACGAGGAATGTTCAAAAAACAAGGTGACCTTTTATTTTCGCCCAAAAAAAATATTTATTAGTTCATCAATTTTTATTTTTCAAAGTAAAACAATGCACTTAAACAGTGCCTTTTTCAATCCTCTGATATGCGCTTTTTGGTATAGCCTTAAAATTTCCGGTGATGAGAACTTTATCTAGTCAATCGTGCCAAATCTCCGTCCTTTCATGAGCCTTTTCAGTATTGTGAAGAGAAAAATGTCAGAGGGCGCCCAAGTCCGTTGAATACGGAGACTGAGGCGGTGTTGCTTGCAGCCAAAAACAGATGATTCTTTTGGTCAAAATTTTCCGATTTCTGATTTCATGCCAGAAACGTCTGGAAAATTATATGGCAACCTCAGTAACATCTCTGATACTGACTTCACTTCACTGCTTCAACGTTGTCACCCGTTGATGAAGTACTGTGGCTATCAAGGTGGGCATCGTCTTTAACATCTTCTCAGCCTTTTATGAAGAGCTTGCGCCACTTGTAATTATTTTTATTTTGCTCAGAATAAGCTCGCCAAATGTGAACATTTCAAGTATTGGGTCTATAACTTAATTCGTGCGGTTTGCTAACGGCGTAACTTGTATTATTCCATTGGAACATGCATTGGAAAGCTACTGTCATTGTACGTCATTTCAGTATATGTCATTCATTTGAAGCGTAAACAACAATAATTGTTTTTCACTCAAATATGTCGAACTTTGTGCCTGAAAAAGTGTTTTTGCGGGAAGTTCTTCTTCATTACTTTAATATGAAGAAAACTGCTGCCGAAAGTCATCGTATTTTGATGGAAGTTTATGGTGAACATGCGCTAGCTGAGCGAACGTGCCAAAAGTGATTTGCATGATTTAAAAGTGGTGATTTTGGCTTGGAAGACGATTAACGTCCTGGGCAGCCAAAAAAGTTTGAAGATGAAGAACTGGAAGCATTACTCTATGAAGATTGTTGCCAAACACAAGAAGAGCTCGCAGAATCTTTGGGTGTCACTCAAGCAGCCATTTCAAAACGTTTAAAAGCAGCTGGAAATATTCAAAAGCAAGGAAATTGGGTTCCACATGAACTCAAGCCGAGAGACGTCGAAAGGCGGTTTTGCATGTCCGAAATGCTGCTGGAACGCCACAAAAGGAAGTCATTTTTGCATCGGATTGTTACTGGTGATGAAAAATGGATCCATTACGACAAACACAAGCGCAAAAAATCATATGTGAAACCCGGCCAACCAGCCAAATCAACGGCAAAGCCGAATATCCGTGGCGCGAAGGTAATGCTCTGTATTTGGTGGTATCAGAAGCGTGTGCTGTATTATGAGCTGCTAAAACCGGGTGAAACCATCAATGGACAACGGTACCAAACACAATTTATCCGTTTGAAGAGAGCAGTAGCCGAAAAACGCCCGGAATATGCGACCAGACACGAGGCAATCATTTTCCATCATGACAACGCTCGGCCCCACGTTGGTATTCCGGCTAAGAACTATTTGGAAAACAGTGGATGGGAAGTTTTAACCCACCCGCCTTATAGCCCAGACCTTGTCCCTTCTGACTAACATTTGTTCCGGTCGATGCAGAACGCCCTCACTGAAATACGGTTCACATCAGAGCAGAATATCAAAAATTGGCTTGATTCATTCTGGGCTGCCAAGCCGGCGCAGTTCTTTTGGGATGGGATCCACAAATTGCCAGAAAGATGGGAAAAAGTCATAGCTTCAGATGTGCAATACTTTGAATAATACTATTGTACATGTTTTTCTTAAATAAACGTTCAAATTTGAAAAAAAACGCACGAATTAAGTTATGTACGTTGGAGTACTTAATTTCCTTTTTCGCCCAAAATTTAATTTTAATAGCAAAAAATGTTTAACAACATAACAAAAAAGTCACCTTATTTTTTGAACTCGTAAATTGCTTCCTATAGTAGGATGAACTTACATTTCCGATTTTTGGAATTATATCATTACTGTCAGGTAGCTAAGAGCTTGGGGATTAAACCTTTTTTGTCTCCTTTCCATATAAATTGTGTTCAGTCTTGATATTCTTAAGCACCTTCTTGACCCTGAAAATGCGCGATGAAATGAGCACTAGACATAAGTCTGAGCCTAAGACCCCAGGATCTAGTTTCTCGAAATAATTTATTATTTATTTAAATCTCACATCATTTGTTTTCAATGAGCCATTTCAGGAATCGGTTGTAATCGCAAATAAGAGAGATTGAACTTCATATTGCCAGTTTCCGTTACTGTTCGAATCACCCAGTTTAAAAAAAAAAATCCTAAAAAATTGCAGTTGTTCAAGGATAACTTAAGCTAAAAGTAAGCTCAATATACCTGCCAACTTTTCGGAGAACGAGCAGCCATGCATGAAGTACTTCCAGAGAGTCAATGAATTAATCAATAGAGCGAGCCTAATTAATAAATCAGTTGACCACCATATCTTCCCTTCGGTTTCACAAATAAATGTTCGAACAAAAATGACAATATTGTTGGTAGAAAAAAAACTCAATCATTTTGTGGTCCAGATAAGCTTCATCGAATCGAAAACCACAATAATCCGCCCAATAGTCTGTTCCGCCCCATTACCAACGATAACAACTTGCAGCCATTAAAAAATAATTATCGAAACGTGGCAGCATAGAGGAACTTCCCCCACAATAAATTCTCCATAATTACGCGGCAATCAACCGATGAACAAACTTCAGGATCATCAATCCTTTGTTTTCCAGTTTTAGATTATTCATTATTAAGTCGATTTATTGCATCTTCATCCAATTAACACGCGACTAGTATCCATTGACGCATTAATCTCCGTCCCGTTCAACCCGACCACTGTCCCCATCGCCCGACCAACTGCTAGTCGGATAACTTGCTCACATTTAGCCAACTAATTTATATAATTAAAGCCAAACTGAAAGTTTTTAATTGTTGTCCCCGCAGACGGTAAACTACAATCCCTCTAAGGCAACATCATGCAACATGAACTCGTCGTAGATACGAGCATAGCTATAGATGGATGTGGAACTTATCTTGCGCGTAAACAAGCATCTCAAAGTCGGTAGTCTTGAAAATTCCCTTCCAAGTTTGCTTCCTCGAGCATTGACGTAAGATGAAGTTTTCATGCACAGGATGCAATCCGAATCACGAGTTCGAGAAAAGACAAAGTTGAATCCTTCGCAGTGTTTAAACGTCGCAGCGTTGTGTTTGTATAACACAATGGAGCGGGGCGAGGACATACGAGTACTTGTTCCTGGGTTACGACGATACCGGGATTCAACGTAATGAGCTTACATTCACGTAAACGTGATTAGTGGGAGAACATATTTGCAATGTCTTTAATTCAGTTTTCAAATCCCCTCTGGGTCAACTGCTCACGTAACCCATCGTAGGCAGGTTCCACTCAAATCGCTCATAGTGATTCATCAAATCTGGTAATCTAATTAGACTCAACGAATGAAAACACTTAGCTCTGAAAGGCACATATAATTAATTTAAGCCATTGACCCATGGGCAAGCCGCGTGGAGGAAATTACATTTCCTCTTGGCATGATTCTCACATGCCGCACCACATGCTGGAGAATGCACTATTGCATCAGGCGAATTGAGGAAGTCCTACTACATTATGGTTCTGCGAAACCTGTTTATCGATTCTATATACCATACCACTGCTAGTTGGGTGCTTCTGAGTGGTTCATAAATTTCCGTTGCCCCTTCTCCCTGCTACGTACTCTATGACATCTAAATCGGGGCAAGAATTTGAATATATGAATGTGGTACAGTCAGACAGACGAAGAGCAGGCGACACATTCATATTCTCCATAGAGACAGTCGGATGCTTTATTATCCTTACTCCTAAATAGGGTTTGAGAGCTGGGAAACCACTACCGCTGGTGTGTAATTGGGAACGACTGCATGGCAAACCGGATTTGCCTTTTAGCGAAGGAAATAGTTTTAGAAAATATTATGTGTCTGCTCTGAATCTATGACCCTGTGTGGTTCTTTTCGAGTGCATCTTTCCATTTCTTTGAAAAATATGAAATTCAGTCTCATTCTCTTCTCCCTCGTTCTCGTACTGACCTGGAATGCAAATCTTTTTGGAAACAAACTTATTCAGGAGTTTCTTTTAGCATTCAAAACGGAAGTTGCTTTCACTGCCCCGCAGCAGTTTGAGAATATGATTGGTACTTAGTCGGGATATGCTTAAGGTCAGTGGCCTTTGCATTATGTCATTTTCCGTCGTTGTTTTAAATTGAAATTGACTTTTTCAATTTAACTCCATTTTGAAATTCTTTTGAAAATGTTCACAGATTATATGGAGAAGCCATAGACACTTATAAAACTACGGATATTGACGAATTAGTCTGAACATGTTGGATATATTCGTACGTCCATTGTATCGTATTCTTGAGATGCACAGCAGTGCACGTGTTAGACGGCATTCATTGAGGTCTACCAGCAGGTGCCTTGGACAGTGTGATCTACGGAGTTCCAGTCTGAAGGACTGACGACGCACAAGGGCAAAGGCCCAAAACTCAATTACAAATTATTGAATTTTTTTTATAAAGGGTGAAAACGCACGATGATAATTGTAAATAAAACAAAATGTTTTCAGAGAATTATCTTAATATTTTTTTATTATGATAGAAGGATCTATGACAATTATGTGTGAAACAAAATATCGGCCAAATGCTCCCCACGGCTTCGGTGGCATACCTCAATCCGATGGTCCATATTTTCAATGGCTCTGAGACATAATTGAGGTTCAATATCGTTAATGTGCCGAATTATCTCATCCTTTAGCTCTTGTTTTGTTCTTGGCTTATTGACGTACACTTTTTCTTTTAAATATCCCCAAAGAAAGAAGTCCAACGGTGTCAAATCACATGATCGTGGCGGCCAATTAACATTGCCACGACATGAGATAACACGGCGATTGTATTTCTCGCGTAAAAGAGCCATTGTGTCGGTGGCTGTGTGGCAATTGTCACCATCATGGTGGAAGCACATATCGTCCAGGTCCATATCCCCAATTTCTGGCCACAAGAAGTTCGTTATCATCTGGCGATAGCGAACATCATTCACGGTAACTGCTTGACCGACCTCATTTCCGAAGAAGTAGGGCCCGATGACGCCGCCAGCCCATAAACTGCACCAAACAGTCACTCCTTGTGGATGCATCGGATTTTCAACAATCACTCGTGGATTCTCATTTGCCCAAATGCGGCAATTCTGTTTGTTAACGAATCCACTGAGGTAAAAGTGTGCCTCGTCGCTGAAGATGATTTTCTTTGTAAAGTCACCATTTACTTCTGTCTGTTCAATCAACCATTCGGCGTATTGATGACGCTTGAAATGATCAATAGGCTTCAGCTCTTGAGTCAATTGAACCTTGTAAGCGTGCAGATTCAAATCTTTATTCAAAATTCGCATCAGTGATGTTCGTGAGATGTACAATTGTTGGGCACGACGACGAATCAAGGTTGACGGCTCTTCTGCCACACTATCGCGAACAACAGCAATGTTTTCCGCAGAACGAACTGGACGAACATGCACAGGTGTTTTCACATTTGCGAAACAATTCTACCGATTGTGGACACATTTGGTCGATTATGCTGACCGAAAAAATCACGAAGTGCACAAAATGCATTTTGATTTGAACGCCCATTTTCGTAAAAGGCTTCAACAATTTTTTTTTCATACCAGTTCAGCGTGGCACAGCGAACCACTGACTCAATGCTTACTTATAGGACATTCCGTAATGTTAATGTGTCTGGACTAAGAAATAGAATAAGTACCCTTAATTGGGCTGACATTTATTATATGACAGATGTAAATAACAAAGTTGCGTTATTTGAGAGGCACTTTTTTGCCGCGAATCTCCCATATAATAATGACAATAATCTCTCCCTCTATAATGTGAATTTGGAGTGATTTGTTTTTGAATGTATTGGTAACACTGAGATTTGAATGCCAATAAAATCTTTTAAGTCTAATGCTAAGGGTGCTGACGGTATTTCTCCTAAGTTCATAAGACTTATTTTACCCTTGGTAATTCAATATAAACGTCATATATTTGATGTATCTATTTACTCTTGAAAATTCCCCGAACAATGGAAGAATGCTGTAGTCATTCCTGTTCCAAAGAAAATAAATAAATCTGGACCGCCGGATTACAGACCAATAAATTTATTGCCCTTCCTAGCAAAGATATTTGAAAAAGTTGTTGCAAATCAAATTCAACAATAGGTTAATTCTAGAAATTTGATCTCGAAATGGCAGTCAGGATTCAGACTAAATCATAGTTGTGAATCTGCTGTAAGTAAAGTAACAACTGATATGCGTATGGCCATGGATACACATGGAACTGCCTTGTTAGTGCTCCTGGATTTTTCGAAGGCTTTCGACTGTATCGACCATGCAATTCTTTTAAGCAAACCGAAGCATACATTTGGCTTCTCGAATTCTAGTCTCAAGTTAATGGCTGAGTATTTGAAAAATAGGCAATTAACTGTTAAAACTGCTCTTGGTATGTCTTGTCCGTATGTTGTCAACTGTGGGGTCCCTCAAGGGTCTGTGCTGGGGCCATTATTATTCTCCTTATTTATATATGATCTGCCTCAAGTAGTTTCTAATTGTAAAGTACATATGTATGCTGATGATGTGTGTATTTATGTGTCGTGCCCTAAGAATTCGTTAGTGGACTGTGTTCCCAACGTTAATGAGGACTTACGTAGGATAGAAATTTGGTCTGAGCAAAACAAACAAAGATTAAACACACAAAAATGTCTTGCAATAATGTGCTCTAATTGCGAATATTCCCCTAGAAGCCTCCCGCCCATATTGGTAAATGGTGAAAACATACCTTATGTAAATAAAGTAAAATATCTTGGCTTTACCATAAATAAGTCCATGACATGTTGTGATGCTATTTCAGAAACGATTAAAAAAAATTACAACAGATTTCGTAGTTTGAGGTGCTCAATATAAATCAAGACTGTTTGGAATGTCATTAGATCAATATCGAAAAATGAGGATCCTATTACAACTTCACAAAATTAAAAAAAAAAAGCCCACAGTGTTTGAAGGATATGATTAACTTTGCTCAATCACGTAGAAGTATTTCTCTGATCTTCCCCCATTTTACACACACTGTTGCAGAGCGGCCTTTTCTTATCTCAGCGATACGGCATTGGTACAGCTTACCAACCGCATTGCAGAGAACAAACTCATCAACGATCTTTCAGAGGAATCTAATTCTGCATATCTTAACGGAACCTTAATTACAAACTTTTTATTTTTGTGTATTTATTTATTTATTTTATTAATTTTGTTTTTTTTTTTTTCCTCAAACTAATCAATAATAATAATAATGTCTGCATTTTCTCTTTCAATACTTAAAGTAATAAGATATGATATTAATACTTAAAATAAGATATAATATCTTGAAGTATTGTACATATGTTATTTGAATAATAATAAATGAAATGAAAAAAAAAAAAAAAAAACAATCTTAACGCGCTGCTCAATAGTGTACCTCTCCATGGTTGAATTTGTCAAACACCGAAACAATGAAATGTCAAATTAAGTTGGGCAAAAAAACTTGACGTTAAGGTGTGACTCACAATTAACATCGTGCATTATGGTTGGACCACCCTTTAATAATATTGAGTAACAACTTTATGCACTTACATGGAAATGTAAAAAAGAGGAATTGAATATCTTACATTGCCAATTGGAGTGCTTCGTCACTGGTGGGAAGATGTTTCTTATTGAGTTCAGGCTTCATGGATGTTATCGCGGCTGTACGCGAACATTTCCTTGTGAAGTGAAGTCGATAGTATTTATAGTCACTGTTCCTGCTTTCTCGTGCCTCTTCCGAAAGTAATACAATTGGTAATGTTGCTGTTTCTATAATCTCGGATCCATGAATTAATATTGTAAGGCATGCCAACTTCGCCGTGTCTGTCGCATACGATTTAAATTTCTCTGAGTCAATGGATGAATAACTATTAATCACTTCTAATATACCTCCAAGACGGCGAATCAGGTTTTCGTTAACTTGGGTCATTTCCGCTCTCAAAGATATCGGAACAATTTTCGATGTATTTCCGGTATTACTGAAACCGAATCCCTGTTTTACTAATTCAGTAATGAACTGTTTTTGTATACGTTCCTCTGCTGCTTGTTTTATTGGGAGAGTAGTTTTCGTTGACTTTTAATTCTGTAATTCTAGGTTATAGCCTAAGTGAAGAATATACTCCATAAATTTTATTCTAGCATGAAGTGGAGAAATACCCAACTGAATTGCATCGCATAACGAAGTTTCATTTCGAGTTTTAGTATATCGTTCATCTCAGATAGACGAGCACCACAAACGAAGCAGTTGCTTGATGCAATTAGGTGGGTAACATGTTGTTAGCTATTTTTTTGTCTAGCTTTATGGAATTAATTTAATTTAACGCCCCCATAGGGGCACTTTATTAGTTTAATGCAAGCCTTAACAAAAAATTATAAGTTATTAACTAGGTGGCAGGGTGGAAACGATGAAGGAGAGTGTGATGGGTTGTGGTATAGGGCTAAGCTAAGGCTAGACTTTTTGAGGTGAAGGTCGAAAAGATTGGTGTTAGCTTTGCGTAGTATTCTGGACATTGATTCGTGGTAACCATATTTTGTGCGGTGAGTGTTTATACGGAAAAGGGGCGTGGACCGAAGGTTACGTGGGTTGGTGTTAAAGGGAATCATGTGTAATAATGCGGAGCTGTCAATGTTACCGTTGAGAAGGTAGTGAATAAATAGAATATCTGCAACATCGCGTCGTTCTTTAAAGGGTTGGAGGTTGACTAATTTTAGGCGATCCGTATAGGGTGGTATATTGAGGGCGTCAGCGCAGGGAAGTCCACAAAGGGCAAAACGGTTAAACCTACGTTGAATGACTTCAACACTTGCAGTATGGGATCCGTAAAAGGGGGACCAGAGTTGACTAACATATTCGAGAAGTGGCCGAATGAAAGTGATGTACATATAATGATGTCGTAACATAAGGATTCGAGAATTCCTTTTACCAACGTTTCACGAAACCGAGGGAAGAGTTAGCACGTTTGATAATGTTGTCGATGTGGAGGCGAAAATTGAGTTCACGGTTACAAATAACCCCTAGATCAACCAAGAAGTTGACAGGGGGAACAGTTTCATTACGAATAATATAAGTTCTGGGCGGTGAGGATGGGCGCTTGCGGGAGTGAGGGTTTGGCATTTACTGACATTGAGCTCGAGATGGTTTTTTTGACATAGTGAACCTGTTAAGGTCCAATTGGAGAGAGCAGGGGTTGAGAGGGGAATATATGTGTTTAAATATTTTCTTATCATCGGCATATATGGAGAGCTGAGAGTTCAGAATAACGCTGTCAACATCATTAATGGTTAGAATAAATATCAGTGTCCCGAGATGACTACCTTGCGGGACACCGGAGGTAACATTAATTGGATCATAGATAGAATATCTGAGGATAACGTTATATTGACGACCTTCAAGATAAGATTTGATCCATGAGATGAAACCTCGAGACAAACCGAGGGCAGTAAGCTCGAGGAGAATAATTTGGCGAGACATTTTGTCAAAGGCTTTCCTGAAATCAGTGGCGACAACGTCTACTTCTTTGCCAGCTTCGAGTGCACACAAAAATTGTGAAACAAACTCGACTAGATTAGTGGTTGTCGATCGACCTTTAGGAACCCATGTTGGTTAGGAGATAATATGGGTTTGCAGAGAAAGAATAGTGAATCATAAACGATGCTCTCGAAAAGTTTGGGTATGCATAGAGCTTGGCAATGGGACGGTAGCGGAACACATCGTTTTTCAGGCCTTTTTTGTGGACTGGAATGATATAAGCATATTTCCAAAACTTAGAATGTAACACATGCATCACCGTGACGTTATTATTCTCGTACTGTAGGATTGTTAATGGCATTTATTTCATTTTAAATATGGTCTTTTTCAGATAGAAATTTAAACTTCATAGGTCTACAATATCGAGTAAAGGATGGTAGGGGCTTAACCGAGATGTTTTCATCTGGATTTGCGGCAAGAGTAATTTTCAGTGGTACAATCGAAGTCAAAAATAAGTTTCAGTCATTTTTTGTTTAACTATTGTCAAAAAAATGGTTAAGAGAACTCATTCAGCCCGGGTGAGCCTTCAAAGCCCCATTTAATATGTAAAACGAGTTCACTGTTTTCCAATATATTCAATTCATCGTCTTGTTTAGTTTCGAAAATTCTTTTTACTGTGACAACCAAACTCTGTAGAGGAATTTCGAGAAGGATTCTGCAACGTTGACATCGTTTGGGTAACATTCTTTCTTTGCTTCTTGAATTTTCTTAAAGCAAGGAAAAATATTCTGACCAACCTTCTTTTTAGCTGCTTTGATTGCTTCATATTGAGATCAAGAAAATTTTGCCTGTTTAAAAATTGGGAGTGCAAAATCAGTGCTGAAAACTTCGATTTAGCTAATTGGCTGGTAAGAGGAAGCAGCAGCATTGTTTAGGTCTTGAGAATGAGTATCTTGAAGAGCGCCTTCTATTTCTTTCACAGCACCGATAAAAACCTTTCGTAGGTCTTCCAGGTTTTTGCAACTAGGATTTACAATCAGCCGGATTATCGGGCAAAGTGAAAATAAATTTGCCTTTTCTATTAAAATTAACAGTTTTTAGTTTTTGTTTCTAATTATACTGTTGGTGTGATTTTTGTTCTGATGGCATTATTGGTCCATTCTTCTTCGAACATTCAAGTGAAAGAACTGTTACTGTAAATAGAGAGCACTGTAAAGAAATTACTAAAATTTTTCTTGCGGCCTCGACTTAAAGAAATAGATGCAATTCATGATTATTTTTCACAGGGTGAAGCCACAGTCATACATGTCAAAGTACTTCATTTAGAAAGAAAAATCTAGACCCGTCTTTTAAAAGCCCCTGTTTCCATAATTCCTTCAAAACTAATAGTCTTGTTATTTTTTTAACAGCCTTGTAATTCAGTTTCCACTCTGTCATTAGACTTCTGTGCAAAATAGTGAACAAACCAAACGGCTTTCTACAAATCTTCAAGACATTGTCTGTAATGATAGGAGCCTCACGACCATGTGGTTTACCCAACTTTTTCGTTAACAATCTGTATTGAACTGCCGGCACTGGCAGTCTTACTTTTACTTTTCTTTACCAGTAATCAATCAATGTTGCCTACCATAATAGGTTTACGATTTAACTTCCATGAGAATCAACAAGAGGGAATTTCTTCTATTGCGCTTTCATTTAATTCTTGCGTCATTAGTCACTGAATGGAGTTGGTCTCGCTTCATGGTAGCCATATTTGTTTCTAAGGGAGTTTCGAAAAAGGGTCATGGACCGAAGTTTTCGGAGATTGGTGTCAATCATGGAAATCATTTGAAGAAGTGTGGGGTAATCCTCATTCTTCTTCATTAGTCTTAAATAATCCTTATAAGGCGGTAAATTATAGGTAAGAGCCACGAAGAACTAACAATTAAGCCTATGTTGAATGGACTCAGCACGTGGAAGCCGGTAAAAGAGGGACAAATTTGATGAGAAAAATCAAGAACAACTAAGGTAGGAATTAGAGAGCTCCTCAGATCAATGTTTACCAATGGAGTTGGCATGGTTGACAATGTTGTCCCTGTGAAGACGAAAATTTACTTCCTGGTCACAGATAAGAGCTAAGTCAAACAAGTAGTTGATAGGAGTAACTTCATAACAGATAACGTACGTTTTGGAGGTTTTAGGGAGCCCTTTCAAAAATAAGTGATATCTTAACATTTGCTTAGATTAATGGCTAGAACAGTTATTAATGGAGTACCTTGAGGTACCTAGGGTGGTATTAATTGGATCAGAAAAAGAAGACAATGACATTATAAGATGAAACTGACGGCCGTTACGATAACGGCTTTCGATCTACATCTTAGAATTACATATTGATTTAGAAAAAATTGTTTTGCAGTGAATTAATTATAGAAGACGATACTCTAGAAAAATTGGATCTGCATGAGAATTTAGTAATGGGGCGATAATAGGGCGAATTAATCTTTCCTCCTTTTATTTTGTCGATTAGATTGATGTAAGTTAGTATTTTATGGAAGTTTATGGAAAGTTTATGAAGTTTATGAAGTGCTATTCTATTTTGGTAAATACAGAATAGGAGCTGAGGATTTTGAAGTAAAACATCGTAAGAGCATTGGCTTGTTATGACTTAAGAGAAAGTTGAAGTTGACATAGCCAAGAAGGTTATCGGTGTTGAAAACAGTGAAGTCATTTTCGAGTGGTAGTGTTCCCGGTAAGAATTGATGAAACCGATTTAATTTGGAAAGTAGGAGGTTACTTGCGAAAATAATGCAATTGTCGGCATCAGATAAGAAGACGAGGTCAGGTAGTTGGTTTATGATTGTTCATAGTCAGATGGATGCCGTGTGAAAATAATAATCTTATGATTAAAGAAAGCTGTTAAAACGCTTGTAAACTTGAAATTAACGGAGCTTGACGATTTGAAGGGTAAGAGTTCGTAGCGGTTATGCATTCCTAAGAATACACCGAACCCATCCAGATCGACAAAATTGTCGTGGCATAGTGTATGGTTTAAAGACGTTAAATGATGGTCAATAATATGGCAAGCCAGATTCCCGATTGTTGTTTTTTTTATTTTTGCTTTAGTTTCATTTTAAGCAAATGTCATAACATCCGCTAACGAAGTTTCTTTATTATAATGTATTTGCAAAAAGAGTGAATTAATAAAAAAAAAAAGAAAGGACTAAAGACGCAACCTTGAGAAACTCCTACAGAGACCAAGCACTTTGAACTTAGCGAACTTCACAGACCATTAATTTTGACTTTTCAGACTCTGTTGGGCAAATATGAACGAAGTCAGATGTTAAGGACACTTCCAAAGTCACATTCGCAACGTTTGTCTATTATAGTGAAGGGATCGACAGTATCAAAATCTTTAATTTTATTTAAAAAAGTGCTATGGTTAAGAGTTTTTATTGAAATCCTTATGTACGTAGGAACGAAAATACAATATGGTGCTCTCAGCGAACGAAAGCCACACTGACACCCACTAGAAAAAACATGTTGTTTTCTAAGGACTTGACCATGCTTTTTTAAGGGTTTCTCTGGAAAAATTTCAAAAAGAAATAGGTCCTCGGATAATTTCTATGATTTTATCTCCTTTCTTAACAAGGGTGTAATATTTCAGATGCTTAGAAAATACTTCACAGATGATTAAAGCTATATTGCTTTACAAAATTGTGTGAAAAATCATTCTGCCGTTTGTCGCTTTATGAGGCCAAAAAGCGAGGAGAATTTTGTCTTCATTATTGTATTGATTGATTCAATATTTTTGGAAATATTGCAGACACACAACATAATAAATTATGAGATTCCTATTACTTTTTGAACAATCCTGAAGTTAGGGTGAATACTTTTCATGTCTAATATCGTCTGAAATTCTAAGAAATAAATAATGGATATATACAAGGTGCTTGCCGTTGTTGTCGTGCACAAATATTTTTCGAAGTCTAAAATGGGAAAGGAAGAAATCAGAGCAGACGATTCAACACCATTCCTATCTCCAATTACTTTGAAATATTACAGTGTTCTTTAGAAGCAGCTTACCAAAAGTGTTAAGAAATGAATTGTAATTAAAAAAAAGAAATTATACAAACGAGGGTGGTCCGATAAGTACTTAGCCTACAAAAGAAAAACAAAAATTTTGGAGAAATGGCGATTTATTTTTCAATATAGTCTGCTTTTAGCTCGATACACTTGACCCAGCGATGTTCCAACTTCTTTAACCCGTCTGAAAAATACGTTTTCTCGAGGTCTGCAAAGTAGGCCTCCGTGGCGGCGATGACCTCCTCATTCGACTGAAATTTCTGCCCGGCGAGTGACTTTTTCAAGTTCGGAAAAAAAAAAAAATCGGACGGGGCCAAATCTGGAGAATACGGTGGATGGGGAAGCAGTTCGTAGCCCAATTCGACCAATTTGGCCGTGGCGAGGGCGGATGTGTGAGCCGGTGCCTTATCATGGTGGAAGAGCACTTTTTTCTTCGCCAAGTGGGGCCGTTTTTTCTTCAATTCGGCGTCAAATCGACCCAATAATTTGGCATAGTACAGCCCTGTGACCGTTTTGCCCTTCTCTAGGTAGTCGATGTGGATCGCACCTTGTGAACCCCAGAAAACGGTGGCCATCTCCTTTCCGGCCGATGGGACAGTCTTCGCCTTCTTCGGAGCACGTTCGCCGGGTGAAGTCCACTGTTTCGACTGTTCCTTGGTCTCTGGTGTGTACCAGTGGATCCATGTTTCGTCGATTGTCACGAAACGATGCAGAAACTTCTTGGGATTACGCTTAAACAGCGTCAAACACTGCTCTGAAGTGGTCTCATGGTTGTGCTTGTTGTCCGGAGTGAGCAAACGCGGCACCCATCGCGCCGACAGCTTTCTCATGCCCAAAATTTCATGCAGGATATGACCCACGCGATCGTTTGAAATGCCTACTGTCTCAGCTATCTCGCCAATACGAGGTCGAGGATTTTTGTCACGTTATCCTCCGTGGTAGCCGTTTTCGGGGCACCTGGACGTGGCTCATCAAAAACCGACGTGCGACCACGTTGAAACTGGTTAAACCAATTTTTGATGGTCGCCATCGAAGGAGAAGAGTCACCGTACACAGCATCCAAACGCTCTTTGTTTTCGCTGCGCGATTTCCCTTCCCAAAACAAGAATCGAATCACCGACCGATATTGCTCTTTTTCCATTTTTCCAAAATCCGCGGACACTCCCGTTTCCACACGCGGTCAAAACAAAACTACGAGTCCGATCCAGTCTATAGTAGCCGTCTACTAAAATCTACTACACGATAGTAAGTTGCTCTTGCGATACTGGCGCCATCTGGCGGTGAGGCTAAGTACTTATCGGACCACCCTCGTATACATTATGACATTGTGCAAAACTTATTGTATCACAATGTACATGCGTCTAGTGAATTAAGGTCGATTGTCCTATACGCACTTGTAAAGCAAAGTAACGTATGATCTTCATGACAATAAGCAGTTGCCCTCTGAACGCCTGATGCATGTACGGTATCAGTAAAACCACGGCTTACGCACAATGATTCCGGTAACATCACATGATGCCTGCGTAAAGCCATGGCTTGGTGGCTGCCGCTATTGTAAGTTTGGTTTTGGTCGTTGACGAGGTCGGACGATAAGGAAAATAAATAGAGGTTCTTAACTAACTTGTGTTTCGCGTGTTTAACTGATGTTCATGTCCATACAAAAAATCTACCTCAAGGTGATCAATCCATTTACTGGGATAATTGATGGAAATTTATCCTTCACCATCAATAGTTGCTTCAAAGACAGAGATAATTTCTCCCAAAATTTATATTAACTAAGGGTCGTAAAAACTGCGTTTATTGACTAATTTATGGAAAAAAAACAATAGTTTGAGTAAAATGAAGACAAATCCAGGATTTAATGGAACTTTTTACTTCCCTTTTTCAAAATTTCACTCAAACTGACATAAGAAAAATTATTTTATGTCTGAAATAGGTAAAAGTAATTAAGCTACCCAGCATTAAAGGTATTCGCCCTTGTCTACAATTTCAAGAAAGCCGAGCAACTGTTTCAAAAATGTTGAACAACATGTCAAGGAAAAAATAGGTTTGGTGTTTAAAAATGTTCGATTGACTACTGATATGGTCGGCATATGCTTCAAACGCATATCATCATATTTGCTTTTATAGACAAAAATTTAAAAAATCGAATTTGGAAATCGAATTTAACAATTTAACAACAGCTGCGAGAATAAGGAAAAGTCGCTGGTATATGTGTACTTGGGCAAGGCCCACTGACGAGGACGCTATAGATTTGTAAGGAGCAATAAAGATGGAGGAATATACATATTAACAATGTCACCTTTCATTTTGATTAACCAGTTTATCTTAAGCCGCTATCAAACCACTCTCTATTCATGCCAACTATCAACGAGGCAAGAAAGTTAAAAGAACCATTGACCCAAAAAACCTTTTCTGAGTACATGTGCTAATGGACGAATAAGCAAGCCAAACCCATCCCACCTAACTGCGGAGTCCATCCACCACGAAAGAAAAACTTGTCATTTCTAGTACACCTACCCTCACTTAACCCCTGATAACCAATCAGATAAACTACTTACCGCACATCAATCCGCCCCGAAACTTTTCTGCGCCCATTACCACCAACAACTTCATTCTTCTTCTCCGTATTGCTTTGCTTCGTTACGAGTATTTAAGTATGTTAGCCATCCGACTGAGCCTGCTCTTCATATCAAACCACATCCAAATCTCATTTGTCCGGTTGCCATCAAACAAAATGATTGCAGACAGCATGGAACTGTCTTAATACGAGTATATGCTAACACGGGATACAAAGTCTTGGTGTAATCCTTGAAGCATTCGTCTTATCTGGCAATCAAATTTCCTGTCGTTTTACTCGTAGGCTATGTGAGCGATTTGGTGCGTTTTTTAACCGATTTCCGCACTATGTGGCTTGTGCTCTATGCGGTCTCATACATGCAAACACATTGTACATGTCGTGAACATAGACTTCCTGTCGCTTGAGCACTCCCACTTGATTTTACTTTGTTCGCGTCAAAGATTGAATGGGCTTGATAATTTGTGCGGCGTTAAGTGATTTGTTGTCGGGCCCTTGTTCGGATTCGGATTGATGTTGTTCGTGCTCGAGTCGGTTTCATCAATCTTAAGTGTCGTGTCTAGATTTTGGGGGGGTGACTAAAAGCACGTTACTTTTTACGGGTATGCGCTTGTCTTTAACTATTTTATTTTCGTTTTATAGTTTAAAACACCCTTCTAGCGTATCTAACCTAAGTTAAGCAATAAATGTTTGTTCAATCACGTAAATAAGTTCTATACACCAAATTCACCATCAGATACCAGAAACGTCACAACACCCAACGTAGATAAGGCGCTGAACATAGTTTTCTATTTTATTTCGGTCATTAAAAAGCAGACCATGAACTGTGTGATACTTTTAATTCATTCCTGTTTCATACGTCAAGGAACGAAGGATACATGCCATCGTGCGATGGGGGAATAGCAACATGACTGAGCGACAAGACAACGTGTCACACTCATTGTCTTGTGAAGGAGACAGTGGAGGTGCCCTGGTGAATTGGCTTCACTTTAATAAATTTCGTTTTTAGTGCAACAATTTAAAGATACCACAACGAAAAAAAGTCTCTCTCTAGGGTGTGGACGAGGGAACGACTTTGAATGTGAATGGATCCAGCACTCTAGCTGGATTGGTAAATAGAATCAAAGTCTTTGCTTGGGACTAGGGTTTACATAGGTAGTGATCTGTCTACTACAAATCCCGAGTCAGTGAATATTGTTCTGGAAAATTCATTGCAGTGTTGTAATGGTTTGTGTACTTGGCTCTTGGATTTTTTGTCTTTCAGTAAGCCATGGTCGGGAGAGCCTGAATGATAAAATGTTCAAAGGGTTGTCATGGGATATTAATAGTAAATATTGCACATGTCTGCAATTGGCCCAAAGCATTTTAAAATTACTCTGCAAGGCTATCGTTATTAAAATGCTGGGTGTAGAGTTAGGGGATGAAATATTTTTACCAACAATGCTGTCTCAAAGTAAAATCATTTTTACTGTACCTAACGCTGGATACAAAATTTAAAATATACCGAAAGAGGAATGTCGACGGAGGGAGACATTAATGCAGTTCTTTAAAAAATTGTTATTTTCTGCACACGCATGTTAAATAGATTCTTCCCTCCCATTAGATTGGTATTTAAAAAAGTGAACGAATTTTAATTTAATTTTCAAAAAATCTTCTGTAAATAACTAGAAGCAATCATATTGATTGAAACCTTAAAAATATATAACTTAGGCTAAGGTTAACGATTTTTATTTAATTATAAAGCAGGACCTGTCATAGCAATATCCGCAGGAGTCCTAGATCAGGGGTTTTTGCGGTTCAGTCGTGATAGAAGGCAGTCGAGTTGTTAATCAGTCATACAGTCGTCGTAAAGCAGTAATGTCACCGAGAGCTGCAGCCGGCTTTTGATCTTAACTTTTGTTAATTATTACAACCAACCTATTCTATCTTAATTTTAGACTACTGAACCATGGCTGGCTCAACCGTGTCAAAAATAAACCGTGCTAGAAGCTAAACAATGCCGGTCAATCGTGTTAAAGTGAAAAAAAAATTAAAAACATGATAAGGCTGTGCAGTTGGTCGATCGAGTCAAATGAAAGGTTGTGCTTGAGGGTTGCAGCTTATTTTGCCAAAAATTTCACAAGTGCCGATTTGAGAAGTTCTTTCTGCACAAAAATATGAAAATACAAAAATAAATAAATGAAATACGCCGAAAAAGTAGTGCCAGTGCCTTGGACATTTGCTCGACAAAGGTATAACACACATGCAAAGTGACAACTGAAAATAAGAGCATGTCCGTAGAGGAGAATATAACAAATATTGGGAATACGGATTTCCCGAATGCCGTTGAAATTGTGCTGCATAATGAGGAAGTTGACTGTTTGGATATGTCAATCATCAAGGAATACGCGTTCCATAAACTTTGCGACGTCGAGCTGAAGAAATCGATGTCTGTGGTTTGTGACCTAGGCAGTACGAAAACAATGTCGGCTAAAGAATTTGTTGCTGCACAACTTGCAGGTGTTGTCCATGGGCAACAAAAATTCTTAATGATGACAAGTGGGAATGCAATAGCTTCGATTCCGTGTCCGAATTCTGCGTGGTTTTGGGTGATGGTGACCAAAATCCATGTACATAGGTTATTATATGTGAAATGTGACATCGTTCAAAGCCTTGGCTTCTTACCGTGGCACGGATCCAAGCGGTGCAATTTTCAATGACTTCCGGATAGATCCGCCTTAATTTGGGCGATGGCCTGTGTTATGTTTACCTTAAGGGCATCGGTCGATTGTAGGTTATTGGCATAGACCTGCGACTTCAGGAAACCACACAAGAAAAAGTCTAGCTGGGTCAAGCCCCCGGAGAGTAGTGAACGATATGATCAAAAAAATGCTGACGAAGGCATAACACTTGCAGTATAAGATCACTTCAAAATTCATACTCTGTGTGTGCACTTCCAATATAACATCTTAATGTCATGGAAACAAAAAAGTTACTGTGAACTACAACCAATACGACAAATTCAGTCGAATCTCTCGAATCCTATCTGAGACAACCACCTGCGGAGAGTAGTGAACGAACATCTTCGACGCAAGCCATCTGCACCCCGCGCAGGTTGTGTGTGTGGCAAATACCAGTAAGAACGTAATTCACTCTTGAACCTGCGCGAATAATAAAAACAAAATGGTTCAATTCTAGCCATAAGATTTTGGTCATCATCCTTCTGTAGTGCTCGCTATTGACAGTGACAGCCTCATCAACACCGTTTTCGAAAAAGCATGGACCAATGACGCCGTCGGCGTCCACACCATGTCACTTGAAGAACCTCGTGTGGGTCCCATATACGGCAATTTTTTTTATTAACACTGCTGTTCATCCAAAAATGCGCATCGTGGCTTCGTCACTAAAGATGATTTTTCGGCCAAAATTGGAGTCCTCTTCCAAATGCTCCTCAGCCCAGTCAGTGAATAAATGGCGCTGTCTATGGGCAAGAACTTTGAGCTCGTGGGTCAGTTGGATCCCGACGCGAAATTTGCAAATTGCTGAAGTCTGCGAAAGGCCGAGAAAGACTGCCAAAATCTACCCGCGCCAATTAAAAAGCCCCTTATCGGTCTTAACAGCTGCTGAAATACACTACTCTGCAGTTCGAGTCGGTTGAAGCTTATCAACCAGTGCTACTGCCTGTAAAAAGCCCAGTGGAGCTCAAAATCGTGCCGAATGAGAAGATGATGTAGCCCCAACACCCACCATGTCGGTATCCCCTATCGAATATGCAGCTATTAAGTTGCAGGTTGATGACTGGCTACGAAGCGGCCATCGCTATTTTAGCAAACAGAGCCGTCATTGTAAAAAAGAAGGATCGCTCTAATAGGTTCTAAATAGACTTACTTCAGTTGATCATCATGGTGCGGAAGGACTGTTTCGTCGTCCTATTTATTGATGACCTACTCGAAAAGTTGCAAGCAAAGACAAAGCTACACTGTTCGTTCACATAGACCTGGAGAACAGTTTTTTCCACGTCAAAATTTTGGACGAAAGTCGAAAGTACACGCCTTCATCACGAAAGGCATGTAATTCACTTGAGATCACAGATTGCGCTACGTTTAAAGAAACAGTATGAAAGAAGGATGTCTCTCGTGAGATAGCCCAGTGGATTTTAGCCCTTTAAGACTATGCATTTGTGGTTAAACACGTAGTGCAAAACGTTTAAGACGAGAACAAAAGAATGATAGCTTCAGGAAGTTTTAAAAGACCATCCATACTCAAGGTCAACTGCACCAACCTGGCTCACGCAAGAGAAGACGACAAATCCAAGCTGCATATAACGAGGCTTAGAAATCGGTCAAGCGTGCCATACGTTAGAAGACAAACGGAACTTCTTCAAGGACCTGGCAAACAAAGCGGACGTTGTAGCTCACTGTGGCGATATGAAAGGCATTTATGCTGCTACGAAGAAGCTCTCTGGAGGTAGGATGGCTACCGCTAAGAGAGACGGAAACACGCTCAACTTAGATCAGCAGCAACTTGATCGCTGGAGGGAATTCTTCGGAGAGTCACTTCCAACCGATGCGATGGTGAGGCGTACATTCCATTCTCTCCTTGTGTGCGGTGGTATCCACGAAGAACAATCCAGAAGACGCCTCCAGATCCTGAAATCAAAGCCGCAATTCACAGGCTGAAGAGCGGCAAAGCTCCGTACCCGAACACCTTACCTGCGGAACTATTTAGATCAGCTGCGTCAAAAATGGCTCTGATCCTGCGTCCCATCATCGCAGAGACTTGGGCTACTCGTCGTATCCCCGAGAGTTGAAAGGAGGACGTCATCATCATCATCCCGAAGAAAGGCGACCTGAGTGAGTGTAATAAGTGGAGAACTATCACTCTTCCATTCCATTCAGAAACTGCTCGCCATCCTGATAATTTCGAGGATCGCACCTACTATCCAGGAACACCTTCTCACATCGAAGGCAGACTGGATTAGGTCTAATCGTTCTAGTGTTGACCACATAAACACAATGACAATGGTTATTGAATAATCTGCTGAGTGGTCCGGATCTTCAACTCCAATGTCTAATTCGTCCTCTTCTATGGTTGTGAGATGTGGAAGACCACTGACAGCATAAACCAGAAGCTACAGGAATTTGCAAAAAAATCTTTAGGCCGGAGTGGATCAAGAACGAGGACCTACTACAGAGGGCTTCCCAGCTACCAGTGGCGATGGAGATCCTGAAGAGGAAGTGGAGTTGGATAGGGCATACTTTGATGTTGCAGTGATGGAGTCCACGAGCCACCCTCAAACATAGTCGTACTCGCATGAAATGGGGGAGATCCGTGGAGAAAAAGCATTGACAAGCTGTCAGAACCTGGCCCGGAGTGAGAAAACTATCTCGAGGTAGGGTCACGTGGGGGAATTTCGTACACTCCTTGCTACTGCTATGTGCTCCTTAAGAGCGGTTTCTAATATTATATTGTGTTGCCTATACAGTGTATATCTGAACCAAATATGTATAATAAAAAGCGAAAAGACGAATATGATTATAAGCGGGAGACTTGGTTGCTATGAAACGTCGAATCCGTCGCAGGCGAGAAATTGGCATTCTAGGCCCATACGAAGGGGTCAAAGTAAAACAAAATGATCGCTACAAAGCTTAAAAAGCTGGGCAAGTCGAGGGTCTGAATGTTACATTCATCTGTTCAACAGACGACGTTGAGATTATATACAGCAAAGTACTGAGAGAGCCGGTAAGGGAGTAGTTATCGAAAATCAAAATATGTTCCGTATTCGCCCCGTAATGTGTAATGTAGACAGTCCGTCACGGCTAAGGCACCTTCTCGCACGGTGGTTCGTTCAGTTAACACTATGTCTTGGGCTATCGTGCAAAGCTTTGCACTTTTTATAATACCTTGTGTCTTAAATATACGCCTCAAGTCGTAAATAAATTAGTGATTTTGACCAACCTGATGAAGCATAGAGCAAAGGCAACTTGATTACCTTATGACAACGATGCGATATGCAGTTAATATATGGTTTTCGGGAATAGATTTGGAAATGTTTAATTTAATCCAGAAGTTTTGTGACGAATCTTAAGTGAGTCTCACATGGAATAAAAACAACTCCTAACTTACCCGGCACTTGTAGGCTTAATGCGTTTAAAGCTTACCTGGAAAGAAACAAAAACTGATTTTTAGTGTTCAAATAATTGATAAGCTAAAAGCTTAAAAAAAGAGAAAAAAATGATTGCTTTATTCCTTTATCTAATTTTTAGAGCTTAAGCTGCTTCGTTTGACAACTTTTATGATATCTTGAGAAACTCGGAAACACGATTTACCTTCGGGATTCCTTCAATCGCTTAACATGACACAAATGAGGATAATATTGCACAAAATGCAAGCCGAGTGGTAAGGTTTGCTAAACAACTTAGTTGCATTACCCGTCGTCTCTTATGATGATTGCAACAAATGGTACGAGTACCACTTTAACACTTTGCACACAACTTTGCTCCTTCTAACCACCTCTTCCCCTTAAAGCCGGACACTTAATGAGGTTATGCCGCATGAAACACTTCCGTCTAATGGTGCCGTCTTGAAAAGTTCTTCAAAGCAATCCGAGTACATAACAATTGTGCTCTCCAGCGCAAGGAACATAGTTCTAAACTTCCCTCCCCGACATCTGCTGTTTGTATTCCAAAACTCATGGAAACATTATCATTGTTTCCGCGCCGCCTCCGTGCAGGCTGTATGCGAGTGGTTGGCAATGCCTAACACGAAACGGAACATGGAACCTAACAGTCTGACCCTAGTGTTTAGATCATTTTTGTTTTCTTATTCCTTGTTGCGGAATAAAGGGTTGCTATGGAACAGCAACATCTACGATTTAACGTCTACCATCTTGCAACAACGGCTTGGATGGGAACAAAAGCATAAGCAAGAGCGGCGCTACCACGAGCGGTGGCATCCTGCAATTAGTTTAAAGTTGTCTCTTATTAAATTCGCTGCAGATGCACATCCTCCCAGAATGTGGTCTCGGCGGGGTGGATATGAAAAAAGGATTCTGCTGATGATAGTGGTCGAGTACTCTATGACTTTGGTGTTGGATCATGTAGAATGATGCAGGAAAGAGAGGGAGTAGAGAACATCTCGGTCATGAGACTATATCTGTTAGAACAAGCTTCTTTGATATATTTCACGTCTAGCGGCCAACTCTCTTCCGACAACAGATTCTCAGCCATGTCTGGGGGATGTGTCATCTCTGCTCATCGAGTTGTTCATTAATATTTATCGCCTCGAGCTTTGACGAAATATTCGTGCAACTGTCCTACATCCGGATAACCACAAATTCCTAGGAGTACATACTCGACTCGTATAAAGTATTTTTTTTTTATTCCGTCGCGGTGGATTATATACGATGGAATTCCGGGCAGCCGGTCATGAAACGCACATGTCGACGTGCCTTTTCCACCAACAAGAATGTCGAATTCCATAAAACATGTGAAGAAGAAAAAGTAAACAAGGACGAAACGGGGCTTAAAGGTTGGTCGTGGGGGGAGGATGTGGAACTGTGTGTATTGACTTGGCCGCAGGTTGAGTTAATGACACGAAGCGAATAGTGCAATTCGCTGTAGTGGTTCGTTGAGTACCGTCTCGTTGATTTATGTTGTCCTCTTCGTTTGTTGAATTTACGATGACAGAAGAGAATTTTCCTTTTTTTCTTTGCTCTTTTACGGCGTGAATTAAGCGGTGATGATGATTTGCTTGTCTTTGCCTTTAAGCTTTATGCTATTTTGATTGTTTTCTGAGAGAAGAAGTAGGACAAATTGAACTCTGTGATAATAAGGCTTCACTTCACTACATAGCTTTCAAATAGTTCCTTTGTTCATCGTACTCTCAGCAAGCGGGTTCCTGTCATGAGCAATATCTCCTCAAGTCAGCGGATGGTTCTATGGTCATTTTCCAACCTCTTGCAAAACTACTCTTCGCCTCCAAAACAAAAAAAAATTTCCTTAGGGCGAAGTACCTCATGATAATCAAAATCTAGGAGGCATTTTCGTCTTCAAAACCAATAATCAAGAGCGGAAACTGTCGAAGTGCCGTCTAAGACACTATCTCTGATTTGCTGAACTTGCCACCAGGACTTCGAAGAAATCCTTAGTTTGCTAACGAATGCAGGAAACTCAATCGAACGTAGCAAAAGTCTTGAAACAGATAAGAATCCAAGAGAAGGAAAAGGAAAGCCAGTACCGTCGTCACCTTCCATGTGGTCCCCTTACACTGCGTCAATTTTTTTTAAAGCATTACATTTTTATATTGTAGAATTATCCAACGAGATGTGTCATCTTAATATAGGTGGGGTTACCCTCAAAAGCCAATGTTTATTGCAGAAGAATATTATAGAGGCATATCGGTTGCTCATACCATGTATGTTTTTTTTAGATATATTGGGCATAAAACGTGTGTCAGCGATGTTTGTTCCGAAATTGCTAAATTTTGACCAACAGAAACGTCGCATGAGCGCCAATCAGGAGCTGTTGAATGACGTAAATGACGGTCCGAATTTGCTGAAAGGGGTTATCATTGGGGCAAACCAAGGGTTGTCAGGTGGAAACCAAAGCAAAATTATCCCAATGGAAACGACAGAAAAAAACACGTCAAATTCAATCAAATGGGAAAAATTTGCTTACTCGTTTCTTCGATTACAATAGTGCGGTTCACTATAAGCTCTTGCTGGAAGGTCGTACGCCGGACGGTACGTGCCATTTGCTTGAGGCAATACGAAGTAAACGTCCGAACTTGTGGGCAAAAAATTCATGGTAGTTGCATCATGATAATGCATCTGCTAGCTCATTGTTGTTCATTGTTGAATTCAGCTGACTTGGGTAGAGAAGATCCAAAAAGGACGGATATTTGCCACGATTGAGAAGATAAAGACCGCATCGTTGAAAAATTCAAGGCTATGCCAAAAAGCGAATATCGGAAGTGCTTCGAAGATTGGAAAAATGACTGACGCAAATATTATGTCTAAGGGGCAGTAATTTCAATAGATGAAGATATGGATGAAAAAATATTTTTCTTAGAGAAAAATCAAGTCACCTTATTTTTTGAACATTGTTTTTGCAAAGGTCATGTTGACAGCGAAAAAGTTGCAGCCCTATAAAGGAGACATTTCAATTTAATGCGCAATGACATTCCAGCTGTCAGCTACTTAGTCATGGTCAATCTGCTTGCTGCTTATTTCGTGTCTAGCTCAACGCTGCCAGATTCCACATTGTCTCCGCCTGTACTTGGGACAAATCCATTTTCGCACTCGTACAGTTGCAAGAGTACTTAAAGATCTCAACGTGCATAAATCCGCTGGCCCGGATTGGCCAATACTTCTGCTTTGGCAAAACCACTGCGTAAGCTTTTCCATCTGTCCTACTCTTCAGGTCTCTTTCCCAGTAGATTGAAAACAGCATTTGTTCAGCCCGTCCCTAAAAAGGGCGAATCTTCGTCCCCCTCCTCCTACCGACCCATAGCACTAACGTCCCTTCTTTCCTAGGTCATGGAAACGCTGATAAACCGTCAGCTTCTGAAATATTTAATCGCGAAAACTTCTTAATGACCGTTAATACGGTTTTCGCAGCAACAGGTGCACTGGTGATTTGATGGCATATCTCACCGAAAAGTGGAATCAATCTCTACACAATTTAGAGGAAAGCAATATCGTTGCGCTTGATATTTCAAAAACATTTGACAGAGTTTGGCATCAGGCTCTTTTGTCGAAAATCGTGCTTATGGCATCGAAAATCTCTGCTTCCATGAATTAGTAATGACCTTTCGAACCGTTCAATTCAAGTTCTTTTGGATGGGTTTAAGTCTGATATTCACCAAATAAATGCTGGTGTCCCCCAAGTCTCTGTTTTGTCTCCGACTCTCTTTCTCATTTTTTTTAATGATCTCTTGTCTGTTACTTCTAATTCAATCCACTCCTTCGCTGATGACAGTACTCTTAGCTTAGCAGGACTCACGTCCCTGCTCTTCGGCCATAGAACTGGAACGGCAGCGTATGTCAAGCACTCCGACCTTGACAGCATAATCAATTGGGGTAAAAATAATAGAGTGGAATTCAATGCTGTCTACTGTCACTAAACCGAAAAACTTTCTATTCTTAGTATGTGCATCAATACCAAACTTAATTGGAATGATCACATATTTGAAGTCCTCAAGAAAACGATGCAAGAAATATTTTACCCACTCCGATTTGGCTTCAATTTATAAGGCCTACATCCGCCCCAAGCTTGAGTATAACGCTCATATCTGGTCTGGTTCCCCTAAGACCTCACTGCACCTACTAGACAGAATACAACAGCGAGCGATAAAACTTATAGGAGACAGTAATATCGCAAAGTCAATCGACTCGCTCGAACACCGACGTAATGTGTCTTCCTTGTTACTGTTTTATCGCTATTTTAACAACCGTTGCTCAAATGAGTTATCCAATTGCATTCCTCACCTCCATGAATTCACCCGCAATACTCGTCTTGCCAGGAATGCTCATCCATTCGCCCTCAAGCCTCAGTCCAATATTTCTCACTCACTACAATTCACAGACATTTAGGACCAATATGCACAGCTACCTCCTCTCCTTTTATCCATCTATACATTCGGCCCGTGCTGTATCTTGATTCCGGACACTTAAGGGTAATCATAACCTCTTTTGCGCGAGCAAATTATAAAAAGAAAATGTAGGGCAAGCAAAAATGGACAGCTATGTTAGCTACAGAAGCACAAATTATGGTAGAACCAACTAACGTCAAAGGAAGAAGTAAAGGAAGCAATTCAACGATTTAAGAATAATAAAGCCGCAGGAGGCGGCTTAGTACCAACAAGATTGATAAAATATATTGGAGAGGAACTAACGGAGATATACGGACTTATCATAACTATGTGAAACAATGAGGCTAACCCCGACGTATGGAAAAAATCGGCCATCACTCCCGAAGTCAAAAAGATTGCCGATCCAAGGAAATCTACCAAGTTGTTACAAGCTGCTGTCAAAGTGACTAACATCATACGTTAAGGAATTAGTCGTAGACCACCAGTGCGGCTCCGGGGGGAATCACTCAACGATTGACGAAATTTTTATTATACCAAAGCTTCTAGAAAAGAAATGGGAAATACACGAAAGGTCCATCAACACTACTCGTAGATTTCAAAAATCTACTCAGCAAGTCGATCAAAAATGTTACATGTTTCTCAATGGAATCATATCTACGTCAGCTACCTTCTGTTCCATTCCTAAGCAGGTTTTTGATAAATCTAACAAAAATTTCGGTTGATTTGATGAAGTAGGTATCTACTCCAGCGTAAGCTGATTATCTGGACTTGCGAGATAGTGAGGGAACAATTGAAAGAGACACAGAAAGTCTTATAATGACAGGAAAAAAAGTAGGCTTAGAAGGAAGAGAAAACCAAATATATCGTCACTGATCGACTTCGGTTGCTCCATCGTCGCATCTGACTGTGCTCGATAAGCAGTATGATAAAAGATCCAAATATTTGGGAACCGTATTTACTGCCAAGAACGACATAATTATTTAAATGAATTATGAATGAACTATTTAAAACACCTCTTATCCCGCAATATCAAAATCCATAATTATAAAACCATAATAATGCCGGTGACACTTTACGGATGTGAAACTTGGTTGCTGTCTAAGGAAGAGGGAAACAAATTTCGGGTCTTTGAAAACAAGATCTTAAGAGGAATCTGTGGGAAAAATAGAACAAAGAAACAGGCGAATGAAGAAAACTAAATAGTCAATAACTCTGGCATTATCCGAATAATAAAATCGCGAAGACTAAGATACCTAGAACGAATGGACAGTGGACTGAAAACCCGAGAAGAAAAAGACCGCCGGGAAGGCCGCAAAACAGAATAGCGGAAGGACCACACTCATCACAGAGAGGCCTTGCGAAGGGTTGACAACGAAGCCCTAAATTTTCGAGTTCATAAGGTCGGATAATAATAATAGTATTGAAAACCTTATCCAGGTAAAAAAGGATTTTGGATATAGGGCTTCAGGTTAAAGACTCAGTATGCTTAGCAAAGTTCATCCGAAGATAGGTACTTAAACTCATCCACACCAACGAGTATCTTTGCAACTAAAAGAGCTACAAAAACGAGGGAAGAATACGTAAAGCTTTCCCCTTTGACACTTTAATGAGTAGATATAAAATACTGCGTTGATTCTTATTGTGGTGGGCCGATTAAATTATTATACTTCCGAAATTAGAACCGACGTTCAAACAATGTTCGGACGGCAAGATCCCAGTTGAAATTTGATACTAATCTCAAAACACGGCCAGAGCCATATGAAATATCTATATCGTCTTAGAAAGCAGTGTGTGTACCTTTAGTGTTGAAGTTGAAAGGCGAATTTATACTGATAAATAATAGAATGGGTCCGAGAACAGAACCATAAAGCACCTCTAAATTGAGAAACTGAATGTCACCCTTCATTTCGGTCTAAGCCGATTCACTATACAACTTTTCAAACTTCCTCAGCAAGATATTCTGGGTAACAATATCAAAAGCTTTTGTAATATTTACAAATAAGCTGCAATACTCGTAATTTGTTTGCTATAAAATTGTAGAAAATACAAAATTATAAATCGAGAAGGGCATCTTCTGTAGATTATCCTTTCTCAAAGCCAAACTACACCGGGCCATCGAATTTGGAGTTATTCAAAAACGATACAACGATACTCTCTTCTTTTTGGATTTAAAAAAAAAAAAAAAACTTTTCTAATAACAGGAAATAAGGTTGCCCATGTCATGGGAAAAACTCCTAAAAATTTCTGAAGAAACTGTAAGGCAGCCGAAACTTAATGAGATCAAAAATCAACAAGAACGGTAGACATGGAACATGCTCCTCCGAAGCACTTAATACCCTCTCCTCCCCGTAGACCTTCACATCCAATAAACCGCGACGTCACCCAGACCGTATGGCCACTGCCGAGCTCAGTCACAACTTCAGGCCTTCCCTCGATTTCAATAGTGCTGTGCACTCTCACTTTATATCCAGAGAAGATTGAAAAACGTGCAACGCGGTCGCGAAATTCCAAGTTCTGATTTTCACTGATGACTTCAAGCTGGAACACAGAACTGAATATCTCAAATTTATTCCGTCTCTCCGATCACTCGAGCATCTTTTAAGCTGAAGTCCTAGAGATCTATTGTAGCGACAGCCAAGCCTCTTTGATCCGCTACCATCTTCTCTAAACTGATGGATCAATGCAAAAACATAGAAATTAAACGAGCTAGCGGCTAGACTGATATCACGCTCCATTGTTTTCCAGGACACAGTAACATAAAAGGGAATGAGAGGGCCGATGAGCTAGTCATGTTCGGAGCCACCTCAAACTCCCCTGAAACTGTAGGCGTCGCTGAACCTACTCAAAAGCAACATCCTGCAACACTTTTTAGCCAATTGCCGGTGGGTTAAATCAACTAGATAGAGGTCATCAAGAAAAACCTGAGCCACTTATTCAAAAAAATTAAACAAACGACCTCCTCAATTGTCACCGATCCAATGGCTAGAACCGTTGTGGATAGTACGGGCCATTGGCCGATAAGAACTCACGTTGCCAAAATTTGCTTCCGTTCTAATACCCATTGTCATAGTTGTCACAAAACCCAAACAGAGGAAAGCCTGCACCATTTTCTCTACAAATCAACAGCACTGGCAAGTCGCAGGTTATTCGCCTTTCGTTAATACTGGATGACTTCTCAGAGGTAGCCTTCACATACCTTAAGTTGCACGAATTTTGGGCCATCAAAACTGCGCCTAAGGGCTAATTGTATCCTGACGTGCATAGCCACCTCAACCAACCTAGCTACCTACAATACAAGGCCGATAAATTTTGCAATTAAAATTTTAGCCATCAAAACCGCGAGTATTCCTATGCTCCTATAGGACTTTAAGACTTTCAAACCGGTGATATTCGCAGAGACAAAAATATTTGTTAGCAGTAATTCGCTAAGATTGGCAGAACTCTAACACAGAACGCAAGTTAGTGGAATTGGTTGTGCAGGTAAACTCTTAGCGATCGAAGTAAAGAAAAATTTTCACCTAGACATTCTTTTCTGTTGAATGTTGTCCTTATCAGTAGCCCTGTCATTGAGCGGAATGTAATTTTTAAATCGAATATGCATTTTCGTTGGAGTTTATTGCAAACCTAAACATGATTCAAATATTTTTCTGGCACCGTCTTAGTAGGTTCGTATATGAAGCATTTTTAATAGACCATGACTTTCTCCAATGATAGTTAAATGCAAACCAAAAGGGGTGAAATTTAAAATAGTGTCATTATTCGTTCGAAAACACTCTAGGTATTTTGCCCATAGACTATTTGATCTAGTCATGAAAATACGAACAGTTCTACTTCATCCGTATCTCCGATCGCTGGACCTGGTTCCATTTTTATACAAAAATGCAATTTTTTTCATCGTAAAAAAAACACATACTTGGTAACTGACTGCAAGTTAAGCAACCGAATTAGCTAGAGATATGCATGCATAATTAAATAAACCGGAAAACCCCGTAATTCGACAAATATGTTCAGCGAAATAACAAAATTCCCTTTACTTTTTGAACACGCCTCTTACATAACATGATACCCAATAATTTGCTAGTAATTAGAGGTATTACCAGGATATTTTCGAACAAAAATTTAAAGGTAATTTCTAATGACAGGATTGAAAAGTAAACAGATTTATTCTCATGTCACTAGATTGATATTCTCGTTGTCTCATCTCTGCTCACTTGTCTTACTGGTGGGCCTTCTAACCCCACCATAAACAACTTTTCTACTTGACATCCTTTTTTTCTCGGTGTCAACTCGATGCAAAAAACATGACGTGTTGATACCGAAAACCCAAACTTTCTGGTTATCTCACACATATACGATCCCAGGGAATGGAATGCCTTCGTAACTGATTGCTTCTGGTGACCATTTACTTGATTATCCTGGAGAACTCACGTAACTCTTCCTGGGCGTGAATATAAGAAACCCATCAATAAAATCCCCAGTGACAGATGTTTCCTACTTTGACAAAATGCATTGAGACCTACTTTGATACCCTAAAAGTGTGTGCACAGATATATGAGCTGTCTTACAAGTACCGGCACGTGACTGGGAAACAGATTGGAAACACATAAAACCCAAAAAGGGATTTCACTTATTTATATAAGATTCTTGATTTTATAAACTTTTAATTACATTTCTCTGTGAAGTTTTCCAACCATCTCGATACAACTCAAATCAATTCCCTAATTGAATTACGACCAACCCACATTGTTCACAGCAAAACCAGCAATTTATGATGTATTCCAACTCTTTCGATACAATATTCAAATTGCCTGCAAATTTATTCATAACTTCTCAAAAACCACATCCAATAAATAACAAATAGGAGCAAATATCCCAATATGATCCATCTGCCACACACGACGCAGGACCTCATCCCCTATTGGAGTGAACCTAATTCCTAGACGATCCATAACCACTCATCGATAAGCTACCAAAGACACAGGGAGGAATACGAAACAAAGGAACAAAAACTTGTTCGCATATTCAATCAAATATTCACAGCCAAATCGACAAGGACACCCAGCCCCCATAGTGCACGTAGTCGTCATCTCTCAACACTTGCCAACAGCATCACAGTCTCTATTGGTATATTTTCTCTATACCATGCCATCTATGTGCGGCTGAATGTATTTTCGTCCTGTCGCTTTCCGTGACAATGTTGCATTTCTACGGACTATTTGTCCATGAAACTATGTAATCACTCACACATTTGTCAATTAACTTGTTTGTACTGATTGCTTATTAAAAATTCCACACAACACATCACGAAAAAAAAAAAGGAAAACGATTACAATGAGAGCATGACTTCCGGTTCCATGCTGTTGCGTGACTGTTGAAAAATTAATTTTTATTTAAAACTACAGAATTTTAATTTCCATTTCAATGAGCCCACGCACCTATCCCACCTGCGGAACAGAACTCATCGAAGGACTGCACTTCATGTAATAAATTTATAATTTTTTTTGGTTTTCCCTCTTTTCGAAATCATTTACATTCACTGAATATCAGACACAAGGACTTTATTTCGATTTTTTTCTTTTTTTAATTAATTTTTAATTTTTTTTAAATTCTCGATGATGCTAATGGAGATCGAGTAGATGTTGAATATGCAAATTTTGTGAATTACCTCGCGGGAATTTTACATCATTTTAAAATGGTAAATATTGTGGGAATTTAAATTGTAAAAACAAAGTTCGGGGATGAAAATTGAATCATTTTGTTTCAAAATATCGGACTTCAACCGTTTTAAAATAAACTCGATTTTTTTTTGTTATTCTTTTTTAAATGTTTGAAAAAGTAAATCTAAATGCCTCCGGTCCAAAATTTAATAGAAATCGAACGTCATTATTTTTGTAGTTTAAAATTCAGAAATATTGTCAACATTTCCCGCGTAACGTTAGATATTCAGAAGAAGCTCATAGGGACTGATGACAAGAGGCCAACAGTCCTTATCTCGAATCCATCGTAGAATTTTTTTATTTTAATTTGGAAACAAAAGAGTTTTTCACTAAGGGCGGGTAGACATTGAAATAGAGTAAAACAAGCTGTGTGAGAGGTATTAGCAAAATGCGTTTTTAGTTTTAAAGGCCCATGTATACCATTATATATGAAATATGACATCGTTCAAAGTCTTGCCTCGATTTCTTATGGTGGCCCGAATAGAAATGATACAATTTTCAATGGCACTCCCGCATGGATTCGGCTGAATTTGAGCGATGACCTGTGTTATATTCCTCGGTCGATTTACTCGCATAGACCTGCGACTTTAGGAAACTCCATAAAAAAGTGTCTAACGGGGTCAAATCGCATAACCTTGGTGGCTTATTCACGTCACCTCTGCCAAAGATGACCTTACCCTCAAGTATTATAGTTTATGGGGAATGTCAATTGTGGCGTTGTGTTTTTTTTTAGTTTTTAATTCATTTTTATTCATAATTTCTTAGATCTATCCTACCCTAGACAAAAATGCTTAAAAACTAGCTTAACTATCTTAACAATCTAGATATCTTACTGGCCCTAGGCGGACACTCTGAAATAGACGTAACAACTTAAATCTATGTCTTTCGACTACTATATCAACTTACCACTTCTACTGCATTCCTACTGGTCCGCTTGTGGGGTCCGCCGGTTTGACCTCAGAAAGTAGCGGCAGGCTTCCCGGTTTGGGATTACTTCATCGCTGAGGCCAATCAAATGCTGGTGTTTTTGCATTTGTTTGCACCAATTGTTTTTCGGCCTGCCTTTTTTGCGTGTTGAAATTGGAATGTTGATTGATAACGCCTTTTGGACGGGGTTCAAAGGGTCTCTCCTTTGAACATGACAATACCAACTGAGTCGGTCGCACTCTATATTTCTTGTGATGGTTTCTTTTACGTGGAGGCTTCCTCGGATCTTTGAACTTCTAATTCTGTCAGGCTTTGTTACTCCCGCTGTCATGCGAAGCATCTTCATCTCAGTTGCCGTTAATTTGCTCTCATACTTTTTGTGCATTGTCCAGCGCCGGACGTACAACTGAAGTGTAGAGCCTCCCTTTCAGCTTAGGGGGCATTTTTCGATCACAGAAGATGGCGGAGTTTTCCCGCCACTTCATCCACCCTACGCTTACGCGATGTTTGATGTCGTCATCAAAAGTTGCTTCTCTATTAATCATAGATCCCAGATATTTAAACTTTTCACACTTGGGAAGCACTCTTCCATTCAAGTAAATGTCTGGAATAGGCTGACCCTCATCAGCAGCAGGCTGACCCCAACGGGCAGCACAGATACTCTGTCTTCTTTGAACTAATACGATACCCGTGTCCCTCAAAAATGTCCACCCGCACATCAAGTGCTCGTTGTAGAGACGCCTAATCATCACTTATAATGGCTCCATCGTCAGCAAAGAATAGCTGGTGCACATTGGGGTCCGTCACTTTTCCTTCAAGCAAGCAATCAAGGACTGCTATAAAAAGCAGTGGGCTGAGGACGCTCCCTTGGTGTACACCGACTTTGATTGCGAACTCTTCGGTGACTCCTGCGGTGCATCTTACTCTTGTCGTTGCTCTCTCGTACATGTCCATAATCACTCGCACGTAGGTTTCTGGAACTCCTTTTTGTCTTAGCGCTACCCATAAAAGATCTCTTGGTTGCCTGTCAAAGGCCTTCTTGAAATCAACCAACACCATATGCAAGTCCTTTGAAGAATCACGATGCTTTTCCATCATGATCCTTATACTTTGGATTGCATCTGTTGTTGATTTACCCGAGACAAACCCGCACTGGTCATCAGATAGTCGTATTATTTTCCGCAGTCGGCTATCTAATACCCGTTCAACGATCTTCATGGTGTGCGACATCAGCTTGACAGAACGGTAGTTATCACAATTTCGCGTATCACCCTTTCCTTTGTGCAATGGAAGAAGATAGCTTTCCCTCCATTGATTAGGCATAGTGTCGCCTCTCATAAGTTTGGAGATAAGAACCATGAGCCATCTAGACCCGATGTCTCCCATCTTTTTCCAGAACTCAGAGGGTATCCCGTCCGGCCCAACAGCTTTTCTTTTCTTGGAGTTTTTAACCGCGTACCGAACTTCTTCGACTGTGATGTCGGATATTTCGGCATGATTCGGGGCAGCTCTTGGAAAGTACACTCGGGGAAACTGTTCGTTGAGAAGTTCCTCGCAATACTGTCGCCATCTGTGGAGAATTTTTTCGTCTTCCACAAGGAGTTGGCCTTCAGCATGGTTAATAAACTTTGGGAAACGAATCTCCTGAGCATTTCTTCTTCTCTGGGCGGCTATCTTAAAGATATTTGCTCCTTTGTTCAAATTGTTTTGTCGAAGCTCCTGGGTAGCCTGGTTCCTGTCAGACGCGGAAGACGATATTTCTTCCAACTCCTGATAGAGGCCTTCCATGCTTTTCGCTTTGAATTCGGCGCATTTTTTCTTCGCGATACCTTTGCAACATCTATATACCTTTTCACGGCGAGCTTTTTCCTCTCTATTAGTAGAAGAGCACTTTGACCAAGCTTGGAAAGCCATTTTCTTTTCGTGTATCACTTCTTTGGCTTCGTCTGTCCACCACCGGGTTTCTTTTGCATGTTGGCAGGGGCCTTTAGATGTTCCGAGCAGTGATTTGGCTTTCTCCAGGCCAGATTGTTGTAGGGAATCCCACATGTCTTGTGCTCTGCACTCCTCATTACCGACCTCATCGATAATGGAAGAGAGGTAGTTTTCCATGTTGGTAATAAAAGCTTCGCCTTTTCCTTTATCCAGCTTATACCACTTGATTCTCTCAGACACCTTCGTTTGCTGCTTTGACTTCTTACTCGCCTCCATAAAAAAATCAGTCAGGAGGAGACAGTGTTGAGGGGCGATCGCGTCTCCCAGGATCAATTTGCAATCTTTAACTCGTGGCTTTATGAAACTGGATACCAAATGATAGTCTATTTGAGTTACATTTCCGCCGCTGCTATAAGTGATCAGGTGCCGGCTTTGTTTGACGAACATGGTATTTAGCACTATAAGACCGTACGACTTGCACATGTTTAGGATATCTTCACCTGAAGAGTTCCTGGTGCCGTATCCCAGCCCTCCGTGGTAGCCTTCATAGTCTTCGCTTGTCTTCCCGACATGTCCGATTAAATCTCCCCCAACAAACAAAAGCTCTTCCTTTGGGATGATTTTGACAAGGTTGTGGAAATCTAGCCAGAATGCATCTTTTTCTTTTTGTTCGCATCCTACTTGAGGGGCATATGCGCTTACGATGTTCCACACCTCACCATGCATCACCAATTTGAGAGCCATCAAACGGTCACTGGACTTTGAAATGGTTAAGACGTTGCCAAGTAACTCTGCCGCAAGGATGATGGCGATTCCGTTTTTTCCTTGTTCCAATCCATAGTAAAACATCTTGTAGGCTTTTGTTTTAACGTCCAAGAAACGTGCCCGATTACCGGTGTTTCGCCATTTCGTCTCTTGTACGCACAGGATATCTACTCGCCTTCTAACCATCATTTCTTCAAGCTCATAGCTGCGCCCACTCATGCTTCCAACGTTCCAACTCGCGACTCTTAAATGTGGCTTACGCCGTTGCATTACTTTGCTATCCCCCGGAAATCCTATAGCTCTGAGCCGAGCATTGCCCAGGATCACGACCATTAGTAGTGCCTGGCGGGGTAGTGCTTTTCCTTTTAGCGTTCTTTTCCATAATGCTACGGTTTGACCGTTTTCTTTCTTCCCTTCCTTTTTGACACGGGCATGCTCCAGATTTTTTATTTTTTTTTGATTGATCTTACTCTTACAACACCGGTGATCTGCAGTCGTGTCAACCCACTGATTTGCATGCACACTTGTGGGGCAGTTTAATGGTGGTATATGTGCCCCTAGGCTCACCTTGGTGTTTTCTAAATTGCCTAGATGTGATTTTTGTTTACCTTTGTTTAGTCGCCTTTTACGACAAGTGATAGGTATCGCTGCAGGGATATTCTTAACCCGTCCCAACAACTTACCACTAACATTAATATATATAGCTTAAGCTAAGAAAAATGCTTTTTATTAAAAACTTAGCATATGATCATTTTTTGTATTATATATAAAACTTAAGCCTACCTTAATGTAACTAAACCTAACTTATTGTACCTTAACTAAAATATATATATATAAATTATATACATAATATATATTTAATATATACATATATCTTTTTTTTTTTTTTTTTATACATACTACCCTACTACTACCTACCCTACCCTAGCCTATGTAAGCCTGCCATTGGTGTTAGGCAGGTCATGCCTTGAAGAGGCTGAAGCTCTCAAAGTGTCCACTGACGTAGCTCTCTCCAGCCACCAAAAGCGTTGATGCTGGCGAACTACGTCTCCTCGATCCCGGCGTGAGACCGATCTACAGAACCTGAGGCGCTCGGGCTCACGGAGCGCGACATCGGGTTCGTAGAGGAATCGCCGTTCCACGGAATTGCGACCCACGTGGAAGATTAGCGGCACCGCCAATCTATCTTGGATCAGCCCACATCTATCTAAATAGAGGAATGCTTCTGGCGGCACAAAGTCATTAAGGCGCACTCTCTCTAAATCGTTGGGGTAGTAAGCCCCGAAGATCAGGCTATTGACCGAAGTCATTGCTCTCGCAACGTGGCTTCGAATCAGTTTGATCAAAAAATTATCTATCCGTACAATCCTGGCCCTATTGTATAGGACCTCGTTCGGGTAAAATTTCGTGTACTCAGATTCGGGTGTCCTATGTAGCCCCAGACACGTCCTGAGACATTGTCTCTCAAACACCCGAAACCTTTCCATTAAGCTGGCTCTCACATTGAACCAGACGGGACATCCATAGGCAACCATGGGCCTGATTAATGCCATTTAGCAGATTACCTTCACCCTAGAATCAAGTTGGCTGCTATGAAACAGCCATCTTGTTAGAGCGAAAGCGCCCCGGGCCCTTGCCAGAGCAGCATCTACATGTTTGTCAAAATATAGATACTGATCCAGCACGATCCCAAGGTATCTGACTACACTTTGTCTCGCCCGTGGACGTCCGTCCGGTCCTAAAATTAAGAACCTGCGCCAGTTTTTTCTAGTCTCCCGAGAGGCCCTAGACAAAGGCGTTCTGAACAATATAGATTCTGATTTCTGGAAGTTGATTTTCAACTTCCAGTCATCACAATACTGCTGAATTTTTTCGAAGTCACGCTGCAGAAGAATAACAATAACGTCGATCGTTGGACCTGATCTGTACGCGATTAGGTCGTCTGCGTACGCTATTGAATGGTGAAGAGAAACTATCAGATCGCTTAGGTAAATGCTGAAAAGGATCGGCGAATTTACCGTACCCTGTTGCAGTCCATTTCTGATTTAAAATGTTTGGGTAGAAGTCACGTTATCAATTTTCACTACGAACTTTCTACCTGTTAACATGTCAAAAATCATACATAGCAGTGGTTTACTTATGCCCACCCGACTGAGCTTGTAATAAAGACCTTCTAACCATACGGTGTCGGAGGCTTTTTCCAAGTCAATCAGACAGGCACCCGTGCATTGGTTCTTGCATTTATTCCATTGGACATCCGACACAAGCTTCGACGCGGCATGAATAGTGTCATGCCCCGCTCTGAAACCGAATTGGTTATCCGGGATGATTTTATTGTCCTCAACCCATTTAGACAGGGCCCTATGGATCAACTTCTCGAAGACCTTGCTGATACTCTTATTGACCGGAGATTTTCCGGGTTAGATGTGTCTTTACCCCTCTTGGGAATTGGTTGCACCACCGCTGTCTTCCAGTGCACTGGATAATATGCATTATTCAGTGCATTGTTGAACAGGATGGTGTACCTCTCTACAGCCACTGGCGGAAGGTGCCTAAGCACAACATTGGATATACCGTCGACTCCCGCGGATTTTTTCTTCCTCAATGACTCGAAGATCATCTGAAGATCTTTCGTCGATATGAACAGGGTATTAACCCCATCATTGGCGATGACATTGTTTGCCATGAGATCTTCATTGAACCCTGTAAAACCAAGGTTCTCTGATCGCCAATGATCGATATCATTTCGAAGATAGAAGTGATGAAGCAGGGTTCTATCTTCCAGGTCGTGGTTCGGGCGAATACTATCATTCACCTTGTACACCTCCTGGAAGACAGCTCCCACTGTCGCCACCTTCTCCTGAGGATCCTCGATCACGAAGAAGTCGTCATCCAGGATGGCGCTCTCCGGATCGATGCTAACTGTTCGTAGCAAGCGTCCATTGTCTGACGTTCTCGGAAGCTTTAGATCCTGAATGTCATTCTGATTGTTTCTCCGAAATATTTTATTTATTTGCGGGAACATACTCGCGCTGTTGGATTTTACAGCACGAATTCTGTTGTTCCAATGCAAACTTACAGATATTCTGTAATTTTCCTTGATTAACTGTTGGATATTTTTAATCAGTGACTTCAGTGTCCTGACCTCCGAGCTTTGTCCGTCGGTAAACCGCCTGTACAAGAGTTTGAGTCTTGTCAGGAGTCTACTTTTTTTTCTGTGCAGTGCGTCGATTGTCGCGTTTCGGTATACGTTTGTGGTATCGTGCTGTCTTTGGCATGGTATCGTACTGTTCATTGTCTGTTTAATGCCATCGTCCATTTGTTTGAGATACCTATCAATCTTGTAGTTTGACAGGTTCCTATTAGTCAATTGTGGCGTCCACCGTGTGGCATGCACGCCGTCTCGCTGGAACCACATGGTTCAATTTGGGCCATAAAAAATTCGGTTATCGTCGTTCGCCATTGACTGTGATCGCCTAACTACCGTCGTCTTAGAAAAAGTAAGGACCAATGACGCCTCAGCCCAAAATCCACACCAAAAACAATCCACACCACTCCACACCTGGTGAACCTCGTGTAGGTCTTCAAATGAATGGCAATTTTGCTCCTTAAAACAGCCATTCATCTAAAAATGAGCCTCGTCGTTAATGAACATTTTACGCCCAAAATAGGGGTCTTCTTCCAAACGCTCCGAAACTAATTCGGTGAAAATGGTTGGGTTACTGATCGTGTAATCACAAAACGCCCGAGTGACAATATTGCTGCCTTCATTGAAAGTGTGAAAGATCTTGCGATCTTAACTTAGTAAATTTTATGAAACGGGCCCGCTTCCATATAGAAACCAACGATGCAAAAATCGAAATCCCAAGATCACGAAGGCTGTCTTATATTTGTTGATTCGGCTTTGGAGTAAAAATGAAGAATTTTTTTTACTGGAACGGTGTCATGAGCAAGCAAAACTGCCGAAATTGACGAGAAAGTCATTCTCAACATGAGAACATTGACTGATTGGTGCGAATTGTAAGCAGGCGGCGTAATTGGGCCGCACATCTTACGAAACAAAAGTCGTAAGAATTCCTGTAGGCTCAGTTGGATGACATAGACCCGGACGACATGTCACGTTAAATTAAAGTTGTTTTTAGAAAAGTTTCCTGAATGCCTTCTACTTTTCAGAAAGAGTGCCTACAATGTCATTCAAACCATTAAGGGGATCAAGCCTGACTTATGCGACAGGGTCAAAGAAAATTGATCCTCTCAGGTCGAGTCCTATAAACAAAACTAGGTATGCCATTTGTAATGATATAAAATATAGTTTAATCTCTAATAAGGGATTTGGCCTTGTCTCCCCAACAACTCCTTATACGAATATTTAGGTCAAGTTAAGCTTAATAAAAATCCATTTATAAATCATAATCTCGTGAATGGCGTTTAGCCTCTTCAGCTAACTCTGCTCGCCAAGATGTTGTCTCTCTGCGTTGACATAAAACAATCCAATACATGAGCCTTTTTTTAACTAAAGGTCGATTCAAGAACCTTTAGTGTAAGCTCCATGTTTCAAGTTTGCAAGTGGACCACACTTCCCGCACAAGATATTCAAACAACTCGTTCAAAAAAGCTTTCCATTCTGTAGAGGCATATCGCTTATTTATTGGTAATGAATGCTTTTCCTTAGCCACTTCAAGGCACCACTTTCATGCTCAAATTGGCGCCACACTATACCAATAACTTCTTCTACGTGGCTCCAATGAAGAAATATTTATTACAGTACGTCCTGCCGTCATATTTCTTTTCATCTACTTTTGTAACCGAACAACAAACACATCAAATCGCCCGCAAGCAATTCAATCGTCGAAATTTTACGTCTTTCCGCTTTTACGACGGCGTAAATGTGAATTGGGTGGGCTAACGATCTCACTTGCCAAAGCCTACTCGTAAATTTTGCGAAAACTACACTCGCAGGACCGTCCTTATCGTTTTAAAAGTCAACCTGTTGGGGAGTCAGCGACATCCCTCAACAAGTTTTCGTTTACTGCTAGCTTTAAACCGGCCAAAGTGATAAAACCTGAAAAACCAAAAAAAGGCAGTTTTTAGACAAATGAATTCGAATGGGTATTTGTCTAGTTTATAGTCCCCATCGTTATACCAGGGTTGGCTCTGTGATTGCAATGCAAAATGTATGGCTCTTTGTGACCGATGCAACTAAAATTATCCTCCTTCTATCGCACTCTATACTAAACCATTGACAGACCCATGATGACAACCCAATACTTGCCAAAGAACCGTTAACCGAACGAGAGTTATCCACTAACTTTTCCTTCATTTGATATTTCGACATGTAACCAAGTGACACACTTCAACCACTCGCCTTCCCCCTTAACCCAAGCCAAGGAACGATAATGACCGAAAACCAAAGTACTAACAACACCAGCAGCAGACGGTAATGGTCTTGGCGACAGACTCTCTCGTTAAGCGTTGAGAAATTGTGCAGTTGAGCGGGAGATATTGAACAACGACTTTAAAGGACACCAAGCGCACGGATTACACTGCATGCCGAGTACACACTAGCAATGGATTGATCTTCTCTTAGGGGCTGGAGCATTGGGAAATTATTATTTGTGTGACCATGACGGAAAGTTTTCGCAAGACAAAGGACGAAAAGCCGTTCGAGGAGAAAAACAACTTTTTCCAACACGCGTTTGCAATAAATTGAGATTTTTTTCTTTTGCTCATATTTTTCTTCGGAGATTTTGGATGATAGAAGGAATGCTGGGTAGAAAGGTCAAATGGCTTGAGGGTAAGTTTGTATATGGGCTGGATCGTTGGAGAAAGGTGGGACAAGGTGAGATAATAAGTGAGTGAATGACTGAGTTGGAAGAGAAGTTTGTAGAATGGAAAAAGTTTTTTTGTCATCTTGTTAGGGACTTGGCTTGTCTATTTGTTGGCACATAACTTGGAATCACTGAATCTATTTTTATCGAATTTCATTCGCCTCCATTAGATGAATGGACTATATCGAGAAGAGCTTTAGTGGACGGGTACTCTAATTAGCAGGATAAGTGGATTAGAGACAACCTGCTTTAATGGAAATCCATTTGATATGAGTCATTTAAGTTGAGATTCGAACTAGATGTAGCACGTATCAGTTCATAGCAGAGGGAAAATTGGGTATACTTGTGGTACGGGCTGCGTTCAAAAAATCTTCTCGATTTTTTTTAAAGCATTAGATGCTCTTTTTAACAATTTTCAATTGATATTATAAACTTATCACCACTCTCGAAATTCGTCTAGCACTGGCAGCTATTCAGATTTGTTGGAACCACATACCACCCTAGGTCCATGTTATCCAATTGAGATCACAAAAATTCATGGTTTGATGCCGATCACCCGCCTAAAAAGTTATTGTCTCCAAAATACATCCCCAAATGCAATTTCAGTTGCTCATAAAGCCGCTTTATCACCGAAGATTTCTTTAGATTTTGGAAAGCATAGGAGAATTATAAAATAAATAAGATTTTTATTTTAATTCATAAAATTTTTGTTTACATTTTTACGACAACAATGTTTAAAGTGGTCCATACGTTTAGTCTATTTTTGTCACTTCACTTTTTCGATTACCTGGTATCTCACTAACAACATTTGTCATGTTGTCTTCAAAGGCTGCAATCGACGCTAGTTTATCGGCATAGGCGAGCAATTTAAAGCGTTCCCATAAAAATAGTGTAAAGGCGTCAAATCGTACGATCTAGCTGGCCAAGACCAGAGATAAATTGCTCACCGAACTCTTTTCTCAATTAGTCTATCAATTTGCTGCGCTCTGTGGCATCTACCACAGTCTTGCTGAAACCACATATCGACCAGGCTCAGCTCTTGCATTTTGATCAAATGAAGGTTCGAAGTGAATGATCGCGGGCGCCACTGATGGTAACGATGTTCTCATGGTCATCTTTGAAAAAATACCATATGGGTCAATGATTTCGCCGGAACACTTGCCCACATAGAAGCATTATTTTTTTCCTTACGTACTCTGCATTGTTAACCCTTAAGACTGGTCCAAATTTGGGCACTATGGTTTGAATTGCTTGCTCGATTGTAAAACCGTAAAATTGTCGAAGAGTGGGAAAACCCTTTTCACAGAGAATTTATTTTGATAATGAAATTTAGTCATTTGTAAGTGTTGTTTGTACTTAAATTATTTTATTATGATATGGCAAAGCACTTTTGACTAAGACACATTTCACGAACTATGAGTAAGTTATCAAAAATAGAACACTGGAAAAGAAAACGGCAAAAAAATCACGCTTAGTTTCAAATGCTAGAAAGCTCACTCAGCAAATGTATGTTGAACTTGGTGATCTTGGGGCTTAAGTTCTTTTGTCAATAACAAGTAATTGTCTCGTAGATTGCGAAAAGTTTGGCAAAAGGAGCATGATTTTGTTTAATTATTATATTAAAAGTGATTGTCATTTGCGCCTTCATAATATCGAGGCTACATCAGGATGTGAATAACATTTGGGGAGGCCTTAGTAACAATATCCGCAGCCAACCACTGCTATTAACCCTGTAAATACTCATTGATGATATGATAACTGATCTCCGTTACATCAACATGGAGGCAAATACGTTGTCATCAGATTCATGGATCGCATTTGATATGTCTGTTTCAACCACACACGTCAAACCGACCTGATATCCGAGACTGTGCACGTTTAGCGTAAGGTTTTACAGTATGGATCGCCTTATATCCGTTGAACGAATGTCGAGGTCTGTTAAAGAAATATTGAGGCCTATATATCAATAAAATGAATGCTCTGCAGAAAAAAAGGACTGCAACTCGTGAAATTGTTGAATGAAATCCAAGTCTATTGATTTCCTGTCGAACATAGCACTTGGGCCGAATTTGGTTTGGCCTACAGGTATGGAGCCCAAATGGTTTCAACAAAACGGTGGCACATCTCAAGCAACACGAACGAATTCATGGACAAGTTATCTCGACCTTTTCAGTTATGTGATCTAGACACCAAGATCGTGTGATTTGTCACCGTTGGGGATTTTTTTTTTGTGGGGACATACGAAAGAACGTATAATCAATCGATCGAAACTTTTGATGCTTCGAAAACAACTATTCACCTAATTATGAAAGGGGTATTGCTAGACATGTGTCAAAAAGTTATCGAAAGTTACCTTGCATTGTCGACTCCTCCAAGATGAGGACAAGGTGGTATCTTTGAAGACATTACCAGTCCTACTCAAAAAATAGAACTCAGAAAGTTATATTAGGTAACTCTGTTAGTGAATTGAAAGCTACGAACTTAGGTGTGCCTTAGGGATCAGTTCTTGGCCCGATATTGTTCCTAATTTACATTAACTCCCTATTTAGCCAACGGAACACAAAATAGTTGTTAGCAATAAGACTAAATTTATGCACCTCAATCTAAATATACAAGAGTCCCCTGACCTTGAAATTCTCTTCCATGCAAATAATTGTATAAGAGCTAATGTGTCTAACTGTTTTTGCTCTAAAAAAGGCACAAAATTAATATTGAATAACCTATGACACACGCTCTTTTAAATTGAAGTAGTAAATCAGTTTAAATATCTAGGTATTGATTGATCGAGATATGAGTTAGTTTGACCATATTTCGACCTTGAAGAAATATTTAAGATCTACAGCACGAAGCTTTTATCGTCTGAAAAAATGTTGTGACAAGAAAACTTTAAAAACAGTATACTATGGTATATTTCAATCGAAGCTACAGTATGGAATAAGTTGCTGGGGTGGTGCTATTTACAGAGCCCAATTTCCAACACTCGTACTTTGCGAAGCAATAATCATCGATATTCCTCCTTTTCGTACCACTCTACTCAAAAACTTTTACTGCGTCGTGTCGTGTAAATTATTTAATACACTGCCTGCAAATATCCGAAGCATAAGGTCCTTGCATCAATTCCTCACATGGGTAAAAATATGGCTTCTCAATTAAGATCATGAGGAAATTAAAACTTTGCTGCCCTATGTTGTCTAAATATGTACTCGTTTTTCTCTGTTCAAAACTTTATTTTAAATGATATCACGTTACATTTGTTTTCTCATGAATGGATAATAAATTGCAATTTTCTGTATAAATGAATTAAATTTTCTTATGTAAATTGAATTAAACATTGTTCACCCCACATTTCAAAGAAATATATTTTATGAAGTTACATATTGGTCCCAAGCTAATGGTTTCAAATGGTAGACAAATGGCTTGAAAGTGGAATCATTTTCAAGTCATATTATACCTCAATTAGATATATACTAATCTAAATCGCGAGACAGACATTAAGGGCATTAGAATTCATATAATACTTATCGAAAGCCAAGCAACACTCAATTCGTCAGGAACTGCCATGATGCTGAGCTGGATAAAGCTGGGGAAAAAAGTTCAAACTCCGGTGGGTGCCGGTCCACAAAGACATCAGTGGCAACAAGCGACTAACAGAAGGGTGCCTAAGAAGGCTACTGAGATATTGAACATTTCTGAACTTTTGGGATTTCTAAATCTTAGCTCAAAATGTCATACTCTCAGATTATTGGTGTTCTTTTGGAGCAGGATTGATATAATCCATCAATCAACCAAAATTGTTTAGCAATAAAAAAAAAACCTTTAAAATTTTTATAAATTTGATAGAGACATTATCAGGAGACAATGTGGTCCGAGGTTCCACTTCTACAAAATAAACCTTCCCAACTAATTATATGTGAGTGTGTTGCCCCGCTAGATTTGAAAGCTTATATTTCTCAGAGAAAAAAACTTCCCTTGAGGAAGTGATCTCTATTACTCTTTGAATTTCAACTTCATTTGGAATAGTAAGGATAATAAAAAGGTGAGATTAAGCTTCAAGTTTTTGTTGCGTCGCTAGGGTGAGGCCACGGTCCGTGATAGTGCACAGCAGAACACGAGGCAGTCGATTCCTCGCCATGTACAAGAGCTAGACTTTTGTAGACTTTAATTTGGCTTATTTTGCGTCGAGACTTACACGATCCAACTGACCCAGAAACTCAAAGTTGATGACAATGAACAACACCGTTTGTTCGCTGACTAGACCTCGGAGCGTTTGGAAGAGGACCCCAATTTTGACCGAAAAATTCTCTTGAGCAACGAGACTCATTTTTGGATGAATAGCTGTTTTAATAAGCAACATTGTCGTACATGGGACGACACCAGCCCATACGAGGTTCACCAGATGACAATGTTTCCTCATAAAGTTACCGTTTGGTGTGGATTTTGGGCCGATGGCGGCGTCATTGGCCGTACTTTTTCGAAAACGACTTTGGTGAGGCAGTCACTGTCAATGGCGAGTGCTACAGAACGATTATCTTCACTGTCTTATGACCCAAATTAAACTATACGCACCTAGACGATATATGGTTCCAGCAGGAATGCTATACGTGCCACACTACGAGCGCTATGATTGACATTCTGCATGAGCCATTTTATATTTAATGTTTATACAGTTTATATCTCGCAGAGGTGATGTGAAGTGGCCGCCCAGGTCATGCGATTTGACCCCGCTCGAATTTTTCGTGCGGATCTATGCGTATAAACCACAATAGAACATAACACAGGCCATCGTTCAAATTCAGTGGGATCTATGCGAAAGAGTATTTTAAAATTGGATCACTCGGATCCGTACCAACGTAAGAAGCCGAGACGGGCATATGAACGATGTCATATTTCATATACACGTGCCTTTCATATAAAAATTTTGTTAATACCTCTCAACAGCCAAATAAAAGAAAAAAAAATATTTTTACCTTGACGGTAAAGAATGCTTTAGTGCACCGGAATAGCCAAAATAAAAGGATTAGATCATGTCCGGAGCAAGTAACACTTTGCCAAGTTTTAGAAGTTTTAAGTACAATTCAATATATACATATATTGTTGTCAATATTTGTTGTCAAACATTTTATTAAAGCGACTAACTTCATACGCTAAAGTAATAATCGGAGACTACCAGTGTGGCTTCAGGAGGAACCGCTTGACAAATTATCAGATTTTCACTAGTAAAGAAATCGGAATTCCACGAAACGGTCAAAACTACTTTTAGAAGATTTTCAAAAAGCCTATGACTCTATAAGTCGATCGAAAAAATATCATGACCTTGTAAGGTTGGGATTCCAGACAAAGTTTGTGGATTAAGTATACCTAAAAGGGAAACTAAGAACAAAACATTCGGAATACGTAAAGGATTACATTAAAAGATTCCCCTTGTCACCAGTTCTTTTTTTGGGGGAAAGTTGTTGGGGAATAAACCTCACATCTGTCCATTCTATGCAAAAAGTCGAATGATTTCAGGAAAGGAAGTAGGTTTCGAAGTAAATGACAAGGACATCAAATATATAACTACTCGGGTCACAAAATGATCTGAAGTTGGAAAACAGGACGAAGAAAAAGCGGATGGAGAAAACTACACAAAGGAATTCTATGTAACCCCACGAATTTTCTGAATAAACTTAGAGGGGCAGCATAAGTAGAACGAATGAACAGTGGACAAACGGTCAAAAGAATAGTGAATGGAAAAGCTGTAGAAAAACGATCCCCAGAAAAGCTGCGCCATAGATAAGAGGACAATATAAAGATCTACCTGGAAGAAATGGGAGAGAACAGCGAAACACGGAAGAAACACACTCATGACAGGGAAGCTTGTTGAAGGGCGGTCAATGAGACTCCGTGCTTCTGGGTCCCAAATGACCGGTAATAAAATGTAAAATATTGTAATAAGTCAATAGATGTCCACGTATGGGCTTCCGCCTATGGAATATTGTGTATGATGACGAATTCCGTAGGCTATACTGAGGGGATATCTATTATGACTGAAACGTCTCCCATCCATAAAATAAAATAGAAAACAACTGCTAACGAGTTCAAGTCATCGAGCCAAATCAGCAGATTATTAAAGGCCTATCCAATAGGAGGTGTCATTTTCACACTATTGAAGTGTCAAAATTAATACTGAATTGAATTATAATAAGTAAAAAAACAGGAGGTAATAAAGTGTATTCACACAGTCTACTGAAACCATGAAATCTCGTGAAAAGATTTTAACTATAAATTGCGATTGGAGCAGCTTCAAATTGAAGCCAGTAGAACACGCACAACGTCATCCTTTTGCTGCAGAAAAATTTTGTGCAGAAAATGAATCAATGAAAAAATGAAGAGATAGGACTCACGTCCATTTACATTAAAACAAAAACATTAAAAATATGGAAAAGACCGTCTGGCAGGGTCTTCCGGCTAGCGGCATCATTGGGGGTATTATTCTGTTAAATGATAATGATGCTGCTGCATCGATTCCGGGGAATGAATTTCGTCACAGAAGAGTGTTGACTGACTTTGTTGACTTTAATTGGTGCAATCGAGGTTAAAGACCAAGACGGCCTTAAAATGCCATGAAATTGCCGAAAAGGCGGTTCTATTGAAGACTTAAATTTTACACGGAAATCATGTGATTTAATTCCACTAAAATTGTTCTTTTGGTGCAATGTCAAAGATAAGGTCAATGCAAATGTTCCACCAACGATAATATCAGAGCTTTTATTCAAGAAATACAGCCACAATTATGTGAAAACATGTTATCAGTTTTGATTAAAGGAAAGACTATTTGCAGGCTGAACCGAAATAGTTATTTTACATCTCATTACTAATCTTAAGTCTTATACTTTCGATCAAAATAAGAATTACAACACTTTTCATAACAATGAAAAGCTTTTCTATTGACTAAGAGTGACACCCTTTATTGGGTGAACCTATATTAAAGTTACACGATCAACAGCACACTAAAATACGAGGATGGCAAACCGAAAAAAGATAAATTCGGTAAAGGACATAAAACCAGAAGCATATTTAGGTTAACTATGTTATGTAATTAATTTTAATTTTTTTCGATAGGTTTAGGGACCAACTATTAATTGGCAACTCCGAATGGCGAATTTCTAGAGGATTGTCCCAAACAAATATAATATACGGCAATCGAACTCTGTATGATCGGCTGCAAGGCTTAACGTATAACCTATTTGTTACCCTCCACATTGATGTATTCGAAAGCAGTCACAGACCCCTACTGATCGGTGCTTATAATAAATATTAAATTATTACAGACTCGGGGCAGTTAGGGCACCTCAATCAGTTATTCCCACTTTTCCACCGACTAGGCACTCATCGGCATTCGCTGGCAGAAAAACCTCGATTTCCTCACCACAGACTTCCAAACTATGTATGATCCGCAGCTAGGCCTCGCTGTCTGAGTCAGTTCAACCTTCTACTGATAGGTAATAGCATAAGCTCTAGAAGGCCTGAATTGTACTAAAGCTTATCCGGAAACCTGATTTATTTCATAAGAATGCAATCTACGAAGATGCGAGTTTGGTGATTGGTGTACGTTTTCCGACATTTTTGTCGATTCGTGTGATGAATGCAATATCAGGCACCAAATTTGTATTTGTTACCAAATGAAGCTCATCAAGCTTCTCGAATTGACAAATAAATGACCGTCGAAACGAATTTCATACCCAGACCTTACCTTATTGGCAAATTGACAAATTGCCCGAGAACAAACACTCTACTCGGATTTTGGATAATGAATTTGATTTCCATGGAAACGAAATTGCTTCAATATCCAAGCGATGCAGTTGATAAGCCAAGCAGTAACGTAGGAAAATAAATGAAAAATCAATCTCGAAACCTGAGCATTCACAGCTCCCTGAATATTGACTTCTATTCACTCTACGTTGCTCTAAACAAAGGCACCTCTGCAGCAACGGGTTTTTGATTAATTTCCAAATGTGTAGAGTGGCATTAGGGAGACTGTCAAACGTCGTCGAGCGTTTATTAACCATTAAACGATTCCAATCTAGCCAACCAACATCGAGTCCGCAACCCGATCCTTTTGCCAAGCGTATCCTTCATTCATTGACTACAAAAAAGGTATTTCCACCTTAGTTTTGGAAGAATGGTATTCAAGTCTATCCCTAATATCACCACAACTTCAACACTTACTCACCGAGCGACCGTCTGAGCAACCAGGCGAAAAGGTAAACTCTTTTGGCAAGGAGGTCTGCTTCGCATGTGTGTATATTCGTGTGTTCGTGGTTCAATGGAAATTGTCGAATTTCCTCTCGTTCGTACAGTTTATTGCCTCGTCGCTGCAGGTGGTGCAAATCATGTTCCGTCTCCTCAGCTGCATGTGGATGGTAGTTAGAAAGTAATGAATGCACTTCCTGGATAAATCCCCGTTCCCCAGATCGTGTCAAGATAGAGGAAGACGAACACCGTCTGATGATGAAGTCTTGCTTCGATTTGGCGGCGTGCTCCTCTGTTGGGCGCCAACTGGGCTATGTACGCTGTTTTTGTGTTTACTAATTTCAATATAGATTCGAGGACACTCGCTTCCATACATTCCAACTTGGAATTCGGTCCGGAACACCAAATACAGGTGACAGATAGACAGCAGTAGGTTGTGTTGTTAGCACAGGATCATTGGCAGGAGGACAATGCATATGCAAATGATTTCATTTCACCTATTGCTGACTAATATCAATGGTGTCGGCAATACAAATGAGGCAGCAGTGACATGCACAGGACACCGTCATCTACCAAAAGTGTCCTTTCTCCTCACTTTGAACGTTCGATTTGTGGCAGCGATTCAAGAATACATAATGCCACCTAACCACTTTCCCATTAGGATACCATCATATCAGCTTATATGTCCTGTGGAACGTGAGTCCTGCGGAACAAGCTCACAGTTTATTTTTAATGCTGTATCCCTTCACCATTGTTGAGCAGATTATGCGAAAAGTTATTGTTGCCAAAACACGACTGACGATTGTTTTATGGAAACCTCGCTTTCCAAGTGGAAGGTAGTCTTATGGGGCGGAGACGATAGCGTTTACCTAGTCGTTAGAGATAAGTTGGGAATTGTGCTGCCGTGCGGTGTTTGTATTTAGTTTGTTGTTTGATTTATTGGACGAGGTGTGGCGTGGGTTAGGTAGGAGAGAGGTTGAGAAATTTATGTCATTAGGAAGCAGTTGACGAAGAATAGTGAATTATTTATGGATAGCTTGAGGAATCGGTGAGTTAAGGCTGTCGCAAGTCTAGTGGAAGGGTAAGGTATGAAAGATGATGTTTAATATTTTCCTGTCATTATACTTATGCCATACTTGTGAAGTAGTATTCAGGGTAGCAATGCGGTATCATCGCGTTTAATGCTGTATAATGTAAAAGGGTGGGTGCAAGTTGGGTATCTTAACTCTCGTTGCTGAAATTCTGATCATAAATATGAAATTCTATGGAGAATACTTTAAATATGTTATGAACTCAAATTATTCATCCAGTATCATCATTTGATGAAATGCCAGCAAATATGAAAGTGCAACGAAGGAGTTTTTTTGGTTTATTGTGCCAAAACCAACTGACAAGCGACATTTACTACAGTTGTCACAAAAGACTGTACATGTTGGGAGTTGTGGGATTTGTTGTGAATAAGCGGCTAAGGTCGACAGTTATCGACTTTAAACCAATAAGCGATCGCCTGGCTGTGATCCGAATCCAAGGGAAAGTTTACATCATCAGTCTCACCAAAGCGGACTTCTATGACTTCGGGATGGTCTACCATCAGAGTGCTTCAAGGCTGGTGGCGATGTTTTGGTAGGAAGCAAACATGCATGAAGATCATCAGCAGAATTTCAGAAGATGAAAGCATACCCGATGATTGAAATATCAGCTCTATTTTGCCCATTTTAAAAATGTGTATATCCCTGCTAAATATTGCCAACAAAATCCTATCAACTATGTACATATGTCCAAAGCCTTTTTGCACCGCACAAATCGATACATATCAGTACAGTTTCCAGCCCGGCCAATCGACATGGGGAGTGGTTGTGGTGCAATGGTAATCATCACCGTCCGTCCATATATAAGAATAAATTCCTATACGGAAAAAACTGTGCAACATCAGTTGTGAATGAGAGATGATCAAAAAGTGCTGACGAAGGCATGACACTTCGACACTTCAAAATTCATACTCTGTGTGTGCATATCCAATATAACACCTTACTGGAAACAAAAGAGTTACTGTGAACTACAAACAACGCAAATTTAGTCAAATCTCTCAAATCCTATCTAGGAAAACCACCCCCGGAGAGTAGTAAACATTATCAAGTGTTCCCAACGTGCTGTTGTAGAAGCCTTCGTGAGCGATTGAAGAATAAGTCAAGCGAGCTGGTCTGAAGGTAGATGAGGAGAAACCGGTCCGTTATCCACCTTACGACAGCTTAAATTTCGAGCTTAAGGAGTTTGCCTAACTCGGGCCAAACGTGAACTCCACAAATGACATCACAGTGGATATCCAGCGCAGTATCACCCTTGGTAACTGCTGCTATTACGGCCTGTCAAAACACCTAGGGTCGAAATTCCTAACTCGAAAGACCAAAATTATGCTCTACAAAGTACTTATCCTACAAGTCTTGCTTTATGGAACCGAAAGCTGGACGACAGAGTTGTTTCTGGGATCCTTCGAAGAAAAACTCTATTCGATCCTATCTGCGAGGAAGGCGAATTGGGGAGAAGACACAATCACGAGCTCTATGAGCTGTACAAGGATATGGATGTAATATGGAAAGTGAAGATTCGGTAATTACACTGGCTCGGCCAAATTGAGCGCATGAAAACCAACGCTCCAGCTAAGAGGGTCTTCGAATCCGAGCCCACTGATACGAGAAGGAAAACAAGGAATGGAGAATGGAAGGCAGTTTAGCTCAGGCTCAAATAGGTCGCTGGCCTGAAAAGAAAAAGAGGAATAAAGTGGTAGAAAATATTGAGCTCGGTGATAAGAAAGAATTGCATTCGATTCAGGGATCGAAGGTAGATAAATTGAAATAGTGCGAATTCCGTATAAGATAGCAGGTAAGTATAAAACTTGGAAGCAGAACCGTATTTAAGGTAGGCCTGCCATCGTTTCTTTTTTTGTTACGTATGGAATTCCGTGGTGTACCAGAGTGGAGATGGGGTGCAGAAGAAAGGCCCGCATCATCCAAATTTATTGGCAAAAACATCCCTGAAACTCTTGACAAGTGGAAGCGACACCCTGAGGACACAGAGAATAACTCTTGACAACGGCTGTTTTTTAGGTTCAAGGGACCTAGTGGCTTCAGTTAGAGGTCTTTATTAGTACCGGCAGGATATGCTAAAATAGTTTGCTTAATTTTATTCAGTTACAATGGGGCACTGCATCGAGGGTAAACATTGGCAAGTCAACTGTTTTCCTAAAATGTACCTAAGCAAACTTCCAAAGATAAAGAAGCTCGATATGTGGTTTCTTCTTCTTCCCTTTATTTTTTCTTTTTATTATTTCTCTATTCACAAATCAGTTAACATTCACTTCGATAAAGACCGATCGATCTTCTTGTAATGACATCTAGTTTCTGTTCATCTGCATATGTCTAAGAAGTTGTTTAATATTTTTCCCTTCTGAAAACCATATTCGCTGGGGTCAATTTTTTTTTAGCGATTTCTTCCAATTTCCAAATTTCATTCGATTTCAATGAATTAGTCGGACTATAAATGCTTTTAGTTCTTTAAGGATTTTTATTTCGTCAAGGATAGCATCTAATAATTTTGTTATCACGGGTGCCAATAATTCAGCGAAGTTTTTCACATCTTTTTACGTTAAACACATTCGTTGGTTCGTTCTGGGAGTTTAGTATAATTTTTGAAATGTGGTTCGCAACTTGTTATAAATTTCTGTAGTATTTTCTAAATTAAGAATTTCATCCCAATTTACGTTGATTAACAGAGCATTAACTTTATATTTGGTTACAGCCTTTTTATCTTAGGCTCTACTCCGAACATGAGTTAGTAGTGGTCTGATATATTTGTTTGAAAAATTAATGCTTGCACATTGTTCTTACCCCTAATAAACAGATGATCGATGTTTGTATCCAGCGCTGATGTCGACTCTCGAGCTCTTATTTATTTTTTTTCATTCCATTAGATGACAACATCATTTGCAGCACGACGCATAGTGGGGTAAGCACGGAAAAAACTCTCCAAATTTTATTTTTTATACCATGCCTGATGGCATATTGTTTTCATTATTAGTTAGAGACACACTCATTTTATGATTGAAGTTTGACTCTCTTATCTCATTCAAAATCGTCCATTTTTATTCATAAAAGTTAGTTCTTCTTGCTCTTTTATTATTAAAGATAAAACCATGAAATTCGCCAGACTTTCATTTCACGAAAAAAGCCAGCTCCAAGTAATTTTTAAAATAATTCATTTTTAAAATAAGTAATTTTTAAAAATACAAAATACAAAATAATAATAGAGCGAGTGGGAATACCAACTACACCATAAAAAATTGTCTAATCTCTCCAAAAAAGCTCCGCTGAGCTCGGGTTCAGACTAGCCATTTTCTCAAAGCCTATACTACTACCTAACATTCCTATAAATCCCATTGATAACTAATTACAATTGGTAAAATAACAATAAAATAAAAAATTTTAAGTAACCTCCGACAAAAAAAAACTTTAACAAGTAGAAAAATAAAATTTTTCTCTCGGCATTTTGACTTCATTAAAAGAACTTATTAATATTTTATTGAACTTAGTTTTGTACATCATTTTTATCTTACAAGGTCTACTTAGTTCCTGCAGTGGATCGATATTGTCCATATATATTATACATACGTACATGTACGTACGTTCGCTTGAGAGCCATGTGCGTTGCGTTAAAATATTAGATATGGTTGTTTGGGTACTTACTTACGTTGTATATGTACATACATAGAGTAGGTCTTTGTATAATCCATACATTATCATTATCAATATTCCTTTTATTTATATTCTGTTTTTTTTATTACCGACGCGGCGGCGCTTATATTAAAAATATTAATAGGTTCTTTTAATTAATTCAAAAAGCCGACTCGCTGACCCTAATTGGGATAGGTAACTACTTAAATTACATTTTTCTTAAGTTTTATGCAACAACGTACAGGGCTAATTGTATGTCCAAGGTGGCGCAAAATTTATCATCCAATTTTGTTTTTGAATAACTTTTTTACTAAATAAAAAAAGTTACTTTGAGTAAAGGAAATCTTTATATGGACCCTTGCAATTTTTCCTGTTATGTGACAAACATGGTAGCCGTGGCTACCGGCAGTGTTGATACACATTTGTACCCGTTTTATCGCCTTTTCCATAGCTTCCCACAAGATTTCCGGGGAAAACTGTTCGCATTTCTATAGGACATTCTCCTTGACGGCTGCAATTTTCTAAGGCTAGTTGGCATAGCCCACGACCTCAATTAGCCCCGAAGAAAGAAGTCTGGGATTGGTAAATCAGGCGATCTCGCTGGGCATGTTAAATCGCCAAAACGGGAGATTACGTGACCATGAAACTGTAGCGTTCGCCAGTAACAGTGACCGTATTGTCGATGGCGTCCTCAAAAAAAATATTGCCCAATCACTTCTGCCGCGTGAACGCGCGCCGCACCACACAGAGGCTTTAGTGGATGTAATGGCTCGTCGCGCATCACACGCTAATTTTCAGTGCACCAGGAAAGAAGATTTTGCATATTGACGTAACCGCTTAACCCTCGGGTGGTCGCGTATGGCCTGGTTGCAGGAAAGGTCGCATGGATGACAATAGTCATCCCATGAGTTATTCTCTATTTTAAGCAATGCAACCTCTTTTTAAATCACATTAACCTTTTATAATTACAATACACAGGATAATAAAATAATTCTGACCTCAAAACTAGTTTTTATTAAGTAAAGTAAACAGTATAAAACTTAAAAAATATATGTTCATCAATACTTATTCACTGTGGCTAGGCTCACACCCAACCCCTCCCTCGCAGACTCCTGGCGCCTCAGCCTCATCGCATTCAAAACAAATAAACAGTAGCGAATCTAACAGCAGTGGATGACTATTGTCACCCATGCGACCACCCGAGGGTTAAGTGGAAACGCGCCTCGTTGCTCATGATAATTTTCGAGACAAAATCTTCCTCTTCGTTGTTGAGATTAAGGATAGCTTAACAGTAATTCACACCCGAACTATTGAACTATTTGTACTTTCTACGGTAACATGTATAAGTCAATGTGTAAAAATTCGCTGTAGAGTCCGCCTGGTGATGCCCAATCGCGTGGCCCGTCGTCTGGTTGATGTTTCTTCGTTCTCAGCGACATCGGTAGCCACAGCCGCGATATTCCCGACCGAATGATCAAGTCGATGGCGGCCATGTCTTGCATGGTCTCCTATAATTCCAGCTTGTTCAAGTCGAGTAGCTAACCGGGATATTTGCCCAGTTGACGCGAAACGAATAGAAAATCGACTTCGAAATTCACGCTTCGCTAACACCACCGATCGATTATTGGTCAAAAAAATCGACACAATTATTCCACGCTCTTGCGAAGTATACCGCTTCGTTGCTTATCTGTTTGTATGCTGCAGCTGTCCAGTTCACTAATGTCAAATATGATTGAGGTACGACGACATTTGCATAAATTCTAACATCTTTCGATAAGGTGATTAATTTTGCGCCACCTAAAAGAGCTGATGCTTTCAAACAAAAAAAAAATCATCCAAATCGGACCATTCGTTCAGGAGCTACGATACTACAGACAGACACACAGACACGTCAAACGTTCTTCAAGCTTCTCATTCTCAAGACGAATGCTGCTGCTTCCTCTTACCAGCCAATTAGCAAAAATGAAATTTCCAGCTCTGATTTTGCACTCCCAATTTTTAAACAGGCAAAATGTTCTAGATCTCAATATGAAGCAATCAAAGCAGCTACAAAGAAGGTTGGTCAGAATATTTATCTTAGCTATAAGAAAATCCAAGAAGCAGAGAAAGAATGTAACCCAAACGATATAAACGTTATAGAATCCTCTGTCGAAATTCTTTTACAGAGTTTGGTTGTAACAGTAAAAAGCATTTTCGAAACCAAACAAGACGATGAATTTAACATATTGAAAAACAGCGCACTGGTTTTACATATTAAATGGGGCTTTGATGGCTCATCCAGCCAGAGTGATTTTGATTTTTATTTGATTTTGGTGGGGGCAATACCCCCATTTATTGCGCTTAATTCAAGCTACATACTTAATTTTACTTACAATCTAGGAAACTAAGAAAGAGGTCGATTGACGGAGTTTAAGACAAGGTGTGCTGATGTTGAAGTCGAAACATTTTTTCGCAATAACATGGAGAAAATAGAGGCGGTGAGAAGGTTTGATACGTTTGCGGGAGAAAGTAATAGATTAACACTTGGAAGTGTTAAGGTCCAGGCAGTTCTTGGAGCACCAGGTGAAAAAAACTATTGAGGTCCGATTGAATAAGGGAAGAGTCATATCCGGAGGAAATGATCTTGAAGATCTTAGCGTCGACGGTGTATAGAGAGATGTGGAAATGTTTGATAACCATTTCAATATCGTTAATGGTAAAGATAAAAAGAAGTGGACCTAAATGACTGCCTTGGGGGACACCGGAGGAAGCAAGGAAAGGGTTAGAGAGGGCAGATCTAAAACGAACGCTGTAGTAGCGATTCTCCAGGTAAGAGGATATCCACTTTATTAAGATGGGTTTAAAGCCAAGGGAAGAGCATTTGAAGAGTATTAAATCTGTGTGAAATTTTATCAAAGACCTTACTGAAGTCAGTTGAGATAGCATCGACTTCCTTGCTATTTTCTTAGGCTGAAAGGGTGAAGGATACGAATTCAATAAGATTTGTGGTTGTAGATCTACCTTTAAGAAGTTGTCTGGGGGAGAATAAAGACTTGCATTGAAAACAAAAATTATCATACGAAATACTTTCGAAGATTTTGGGTATATGAGACAGTTTGGCAATGGGGCGGTAGTTGTTGATGTCATTCTTCGGAACCTTTTTGTGTATAGATGATATAAAACAGGTTTCACCTTGACAAAGGGATAGGCTGAAGATTTTTGAGAGAGGTAGAGAAAAGGAGGAGGAACATTTTTTTAAAAATATAGCAGGCGGCCAGGAGTGAATTCATCATTAAATTGTTCTTAGCTTCTTTCGATGATGTCGGGGTCGACATTACGAGGGAGAAATGGTCCAAAGAGAAGCTTGGTACATTGTTGAAATAAGTAGGATCGGGTGCAAGTGAATCATGGATAAAAGATTGATTGAAAAAGGTAGCAAAAAGGTTGGCAATGTTATGAGGATCATTGAAGTCATCATCAAAGGAAAGAGAGAGTTTGGGTAGCCGTCAGATTTTTTTTTGTAATTAACAAACTAAAAGAAGGAATTGGGATCATTTATAAGGTTGGTTTGCATCTCGACTAAGTAGTGCTGATAAAGAGAGTTATAAAGCTCTATAAAATGAAGTTATTTGCCGAAATAGTTAGAGAAGTCATTTGGGGATTGAGTACGAAGGAAAGTTGTCCAGAGCTTGTTCCGTTTGTTTCTCAAAGAACGGAGCCTGCGATTATACCAAGGTGGGGAGGTGGAGAAGGTTTTGTGCCGAGAAAAGGTTACGTAAAAGGGACATAGAATTAAATATTTCTTTCTGGTTTATAGATACGGCATCATTTACGGTAAGGTTGTTGATATTAATTGATTTGACGGAAGTTGGTTGAGTTGGGTGAGACATTTGAACAGTAGGGGGAGAGCTCTGTATAGGGGAGTTATGAAAAAACGAAAGAAGAAGCGGAAGTCGACGGTTGATAGGGACAGCGGACAAGCTGAAACTAAGGAGTTAAAAGGTGCAATTGTGAAAATGAGGTCTAGTTGTCTGCCCATGTAATTTAAAATGCCGCTGACTTGGTTAAGGCTTGAGTCAGGTAGGTGATCTAAGAAGAAACATTCTTTGGTTGCTGTGGGATTAGAGGCAATGTAAAACGATTGGTCGTCTGAAGAGATCCATTTAAGATGAGGAAGTTTGAAGTCACCGAAAACTAGGATATCGTCTTGGGGATCCCGTAAATCAATTAAATTATCGATTATATAAATGGTCAATTTATATGGTTCAATAGGTTGTGATGGCAAAATGTAGAAGCAGACGACGTAGAGCGATTTCCGGTATGGTACAATCCTAATACAATAGAAACAAAGTCAAGACACGGCGAAGATGAAGTTGCTATGTGGAAGGAGTCACTTGAGTTTCGGACGGCTCGGAGGATACCGCGGCATGGACAACCATCAGTAGGTCGCATCCTCTTCGCGATAAACGTTAAAGTTTGATGGAAACAGTTCACGGTTATTTATATTAGGGATTAGGTTCAATTCAGTTAAGCAAAGATTTCAAAAGGTAAGGCATGTGATTGCTGCAGTACTGAGTTTTAGAGCGTAGACCTCTTACGTCCTGATAATTAAAAGTAGGAGGAAGGTTTTCGAGGAGTGTAAGAGTGGCAAGTAGGGGGAGGCTTTTAGGAACGAAAAAACCTATCATGATCAGCTTTGCTACGCTGAAGGTGCGATATACGCTTTGAGTGCTTATATTTTCTGAAGGTATCAGGATCGTTTGACACTTTTTTGGTCAAGTGATTTGAAAAAAGTCAAGTATATTTAAAAACTCGTCATATTTAATGAAAAGGTTCTTGAGGGTGTTGAACTGAGACCATTACGCTAGTGTTTGTTTTACCTTCATAGCAAACGGAGTCGGATTTGTCATGAAGATAAGCCAAAAAGAGACGAAAGTTCTCATAGATATTTTTATCTATTAGCCTGGAGAGAGCGTATCGATCAACGTTAGTTTGACTGATGGTGGCAGTAGGGGATCAACGAAAGATTGGGAGAAGACAGATGTTGACGAAGATTGGTTTGTAGATGGTGGGAGGGATGAGGAACTGGCTGTAGCTGAGGTATTATAGAGGGCGGGTACTGATGGAGTGTGTTCTGGTTGAGTTCTCTCTATTGATAACATCTGAAAAGACCGTGTTCAAAATCAAATAAATAACCAAATAAGGACCAACAATCCTACAGTACGAGAATAATACCGTCACGGTGAGGGATGTTACACATTTCACAATGCTGGACGAAAAAGTAACTCAACATGTAACCAAAACAACTGCATCAAGCAACCTCTTCGTTTGTGGTGCTCGTCCATCTGAGATGAACGATATACTAAAACTCGAAATAAAGTTTCATAATGAAGATGCAATTCAGTTGGGTATTTCTCCTCTTCATGTTAGAATAAAATGTATGGAGTGTACTCTAAACCTATAATCTAGAATTCCAGAATTGAAGGACCAATTGAACAAGCAGCAAAGGAATGTGTACAAAAACAATTCATTAATGAATTAGGGATAAGGGTTGATTTCGTAAAACAGGGATACGGTTCCAATAATAAAATCATCGAGAGTATTTTCCCGAAATCCTTCCTTGACAGCTGAAATAAGTCAAGTTAACGAAAACACGGTAAAGTTGGCAAAAGAAACAGCAGCATTAGCAACCGGGTAACTTTCGAAAAAGGCAAAAGTAAGCAGGACCAAAGGCTATAAATATTGTATTATCGACTACACAAGGAAATATTCCCGAACAGCTATAGGATCTCTATCATAAGTTGCTAGAGTCTTCAGAACCCTATATAACATCCATGAGGACAGAACCCAAAAAGAAACATCTTTCCATCATCGAAGAGGCCCTGTTTGTGAAAGTTCGCCAACAATTAATGGATTACGACTGGAATTTTTGGCCTCATTCGGCATATTCTACCGACATGGTGCCCTGTGATTACACTTTAGGTCGCTGAAAAGCTCCATTGAAGATATGCATTTTACTTCTTTGTAACGCCTCAAAAACATTTGGACAACTTCAGCACTGGAAAATCCAGGACAAGAAAGATGGAAAATGGTGTACATACCATAAAAATATCTGTTGATTCCAGAAAAAATGGTGGGAGACGATACCTACCTATTGACCACCTGAAACTGTTTCGCCTTAACCTAGCATCATCACGTATTATTTGCACGAGATAACCATTCCATATAGTCCATATCCATCACCGGCACATAATAATAAAAATCACACATCTCGCTCCATTACATTTTCATCCTCGGACATCCTTAATATCAGCAAAGAGCTCGGTTACCCCCCACATCGTGCCGGCCGGATCCCCCGATTACCGACAATAGAAATATTATGGCGCCAACAGACGAATGCGTTCCCACTCTAATGTAAACACATCAAATTAAGCCTCGCCATAAAACACTAAATCTTCCGCAACAAATCGATTTTCATTAAACCCGCCGAGTAACATTTCAGGATCAGAATCAACCTAAAAACCAAGTCCAAGGTTAATTCCTTCGGTTCTCCGTCCATCCCGGCCAGAGCCGCAGTCCCATGTAAGCATGTGCGTGAGACACAAATGGACACGTCCGGACGACTTCTCCCGGCGTCACAACTATATGCCAATGCTCTACTTGAAAATTTATAACATCATCCCAGAGCCGCATTGGTGGAGATGTACGTGACTTGTGACGTAGAAAGCTGGAGAAGGAACAACACGGAGAAGAAAAGAATCGACCGAAGCTGAACGGAGCTCTACGTTGAGGGAATATCACTTTAGTAACATGTCCTTTTCACTTTTCCTCGTCCTTATTGTTTTCCTCTTCACGCTGTCGACCCGTTGGCAACTATCTTTTATTTTTCTTTTCATCGTCAATGTCCTTCCATTTTGGGCATTCAAGCCATGTTGGCAATTTCCCGGCACCAAAACAATCAAAGGCAGGAGTCGACCCGACGACCGAAAGAAAAACTGTTTTCCTGGCGATGCGGTGAATTTAATTTTCCTCACTCACTCAGCCAGCATGAAGGTGGGCGTCCAAACGGGTGGCATTACGATAATTGAGAAATTCACTATCGTATCATGGGGATTGGTCATGACCAGCTCTGTCGTCAGCAAATGGTTAGGGTAATTGCCTTACGTAAACTGAAAACGAAAAAGCGCACAGCAATACTTCACATCGTCAGGATCGCTTTGTTTCCCAAGCGATTCCTAAACAAGTCTCGGGTAAAGTTCACAAAACCACCGAGACATACCTTCAAACACAAACACTTGTATTGCATCCATTATCCAACACTCAACGTTAAGGATTCAAGAACCGAGATTCAAAGAGTCCTCACTTCCTACTTGTGCAAGAAGTTCGGGAACTATTTTCCGACTTTCTTGTTCCTTCTGTGTAGACTACCTCATCACCCTATTCATAGCAATCATAGAACGTCAAAAGGTTCAATTTTTAGCGCGGCAAAGTGTTGGTGTGATGACAAAGCCATTTCGATTTACATGCCATAATGCCAAGGATATGCTTATTAATGAGATGTTGAACGTTCATTTCGACATGCAACGAGCACGAGGATGGATGGTGTGCCGTGCAGCACGATTTATTGTTCGAGTATTGGGTAGGGATATGTGTGATTTCAAGGAACAAGAGAACTCTTGTCAAGGATATCCTGCTTGCGAGGCATTTGAATGCAAATACAGGAGTCGTAAGTGGTGCAGTTCACATTGCTTGCGTGTGTTTCTTCGGAATTCATTTTGTTCGAATGCCGGAAGTTGGTTATGAAAAGCTGTTATTGCTGAACTGAACTGCCTTTAAGGGCATTACTTGGGTGCTTCATACAAATATCGTGGATGTGGTGTGGAAATTGTTTCTATTTAGTGAAACAGAGAATTTCCCTCAAAAAAACAAATCAGATTCTTGCCTAAACCAACTATAATTAAGACATGAGGCCGATGAAAACGCTTTTTAGGAACAAAAGTACTTCTCAAAGATCTTAAGTTGGTTACCAATAAGAGCTATCACGAGTGATGGGAAGGAATGGCTTTATATTGTTGGGAAATAAGAGAACACTCAACAAAGGGAGTTGGGTAAGGTAACCTCCATAACCGTCCAAGTACCAGCATTCTCTATACAACATTTGGCTACAGTTAGGCGCAAGGCGCATATGGTGTCAGAAGCACTTTCTCGCATTGCCACTTTCTAGACAGGCGGAATAAAATCAGCAGCAACAGAATACTTAGGTTTCAAAAGTTATTGGTATGTTCAATAAATAACAGGAATTTCAAAAAATAAATAAATTTCGAAATAAATATCATGCACTATCGCCAGTACTTTTTTCAATGGCTAATACGCTATAATAACGAAGAGCTTAATGTTTTACCTACGTTTGGTGCTATGAATATGGAGGCTAAAGTATGATTACAGCATTGGTCTCTGACAAATTTTAAGAAACTAGCCTTAACTTCTTTGCATAAGACAGACATTTTTACGCCACAAATTCGTGCTTTTCTTGGGCTAATCGATGGACCTTGTGGCAACAAAATCCTAGAGCGATCTGCTAAATTGTTGCCTAAGTTGCCCCCTGAAATTGCCAATGCTATGAAATCCTCTCGTGTTAATTGAGAGCCAATTCCATAGCCTTAGGGTGTGAATTAAAAACTGTTTTCTTTAGTTCCAATTAGGTAATTCAATGTTTCACTTCTCTCAGATGTATTGAACCGAAGTCTCTTGTAAAGGTATGGTGAAGCTTTGCTCTGTTTGAGTTTGAAAAAAAAAAAAGTTAGTATCCGAAACTTAAGGAAGCTTTGAAAATCTATGGCAAGAGCAGGAATTTAATGAATGACGGGATATGGCCCTGTCGGCGTATTCTGTATATGAAGCGCGCTGTGCTGTTTCAACTTGCATAAGCTGTAAAAATCGAGATCGCAGAAGACTGAGAGTGTTTACTTTCAAATACTGATCAGTAGCGCCTTAACGTTTAATGCTAACCGGAAGACAATTTCAAGAGTGACATAATTAACGCAAGACGCCATAAGCTCCACACCTGTTAAGTTGGTGATGTGATCCGGCCGTGTAAGCTGTTGATTATAGATCACTCCAAGGTTGGCTGGATTGGCGGGAAGTTACGTCTAGGTTAGTATGACCTATTACATCAGCTTGGCTCTTGGTCGAATTGAGTTTTTATATGACCATCATACGACTTCGTGAGGAAATAGAAAATCGGCGACCTAAGAATAACGATTTACCGTATTCATTAATGAAAATCTTGCGAATGGCATTGTCGTCAATGACCGAATTTCTTCCGGTCTGTTTGTGAGAAGGAATAAACTCTCGCAAAGCATCCTGGACTCACTTAAAAATAAAAAGCTTTCGGTAAAAGAGGGTATCTCAAGCATCGTTTTAAGAAATCTGCCAATAGGAGTAGATATCCTTGCCACGCTGTTCAAAAACGCATTCATTATCCAGTGCATTGGAAAACAGCGGTGGACCACCCTATCCCTTAATGGGGAAGAGATAGAACTAACCCTGCTATTATCTGATCAATTAGTTTGCTTCCGAGTGTTAGCAAGATTTTTGAAAAATAGTAAACAGAGCTCGTATCAAATGGGCTGAGAAAAAAATAATATCGGGCAACGAGTCAGGTTTTAAGGCGAGGCATGATACTATTCACGCTGTGTCAAAACTGTTTTTCCGACATTCAGTGGAATAAAGGAAACAACTGATGTACGGGCGCTACCCTGGTCGACTTTGAAAAGGTCTTCGACACCGTATGGTTAAAACACCTGTTCTATAAGCTCACCAGGAGAGGCATGCCAGATCACCTTCTGTATATGATTTATGTAATAACTATGGGAAATAATTTTACGATACTGTTTCAAACTCCGTTCTATAGGACCGCAAAGGATACCAAAAAGAACTAGAAAAAAATCCCGATCATTTGGCAACATGGACAACAATTCTTCTTCTTCTTAGATGGCGTTACCATTCACGAAGGGCCATAGCCAAGCTTCTCTTTTTCACTTATGTTGTGTGCGATTTGTTTTTTCACACAATTGAACGAAACCTAAAGCTTAATGTCGATTCCGAACGGCAAGAGCTGAGGAGCTTTTTCAAGGCAAGTATACAACGGGGGATTTTGCCAGTAGGTACCTCGCCGAGGAGAGGAGCAGCGATAGGAACATTCGATGACGTTGGTGTTATCGGGATCCGAACTCGCTCATCGGCGCTCTCTCCATTAGCGATGAGAAATGCGGTTTGATATCTTAGTCAGTATCTATATATATTGCAATAGACATATAGACGTTTGTCTTTCTTGCCTTCGGCATGACGAAGAGTTTGTTTCACAGCAGTCAACTTCAACCGTAGGGTAAAAATCATATGCTACGTGGCCCTAAAAGAGCCAGTCATCGCGTATGGTTGTCCGGTGTAATGTAATGTAGCGCCATCTTATATGGAAAAGATTCGTATATTCGAGCGCCAGTGTCTTAGAATGTAAAGAACATCCGAGTCCCGCTTCATTAAATATTACCCTAATAGGCCGCTGTACAGCAGGCCTTAAAATGATCCGAAAGCACATCGCAAGGGCAATGACAAACGAAAATAACCTGATCTCCGCCCTTTATTACCCCAAAAGCATTCTCCCATATCGATTCCGAAAGGTAAGTGCAAAATAAAAATGTTATCGCGGCAATTTACCACCAGGGACAAATGGCTCATAAATGATGAGTACTCATGAGTTCATTCGTTTTAGTACCATTTTAGTACTCGATGTTTCATTTCATTTTATTTGTTGGCTGAAAACGCTTCCCAGAGCTTTACTCCGGTGAGATCCTCCTCATTCCTTAGTTTGTAAAATAGATTAGGGTTAGCTAGAAGATCTTAGCTATATTTTCGAGATGGCGAAACCCAGTCGCTGAAAGACGTAATTAAGAGGGTGACCACTCGAAATAAGACTAGAATTAAGCAGTTTAGATTAAACTTTAGGATAAGAAAAAAAACATGAATCTAGGTTTCCTAGACAATCGAATTCTGAAATGTCATATGAAAATAGAATAAATAGGCTTAAGCTGAAAGGGATTAGCTATTAAGAAATATAGAGACGCATTAAGTATTCAAATGTTTTTAAGGTAGATTTAAACATTTTTGTCTAGTAAATAAGGATAGAGTAAAAATAATAACATGATGGGATCTGCACGCCGGGAGCTAAGCTACAATTCCAGGTCTTTTACCTTGAATTTTGCAATCCTTTACCTGGATCTGTCTAGATAGACAGACAGGAAAGCCTTTGCATAAATCTTCCCTACCCCAGCTTTGCAAGGTGGAAGACTTAGAATGACAAAAACGAAATTAAAAATTACCATCTTGTAACGGCCTGGTGTATGGTAGGAATGTCGTTATTAAATAGCGAAAGCAGGAAGAGTCCCAAGATAGATCCTTTTGGACATCCCGTTTTGTTTTTAAGAAAGGTCAAATGAGTCTTAGCGCTGAAGAATTTAAAGTTAAAATTATGTTTGAATTTTTGAGAGAGATTTCATCTGGGACAGTTTAAAGCCTAATATCACATGATCCTTATCAGTTTCACAGCGAAAGTCTTCAACAATCTCGAGTAGCGCGGAGATGCGTCACCGAGTAAATGCGTTACCATCTGCAACGCCATCTGTTAAGAACAGCAGGAACTTACTCAAAGCTCCTATATTTTTCAAGCATTCTTTTCAACATTCTTATAGATAACTACAAGTTAAGTTATCAGAATCACCCTTATACAGCTGAAGATTCGATGGTTCCAACAAGTTCCTTCTACCCCAAAATAGAGGCTCTATACTGAAAACGGATGGTAAGGTGAAGACGAAATTCATGATTCAAACAACTAAACAATGGAAGAACGGGGAAAACCTAAATCGGATTAAGCAAGTCAATGTGAAGCAGTGCGAAAGATGACGAGCCAATGTCTAGTGGGAGTTTGAAAAATGAGAAAAAAATTAAAATAAAATCACGTGGATTATCCAGAACATATGTACATAGTAGGTGCAAATAAAAGGACTGTCCTTGTCTAGTAAGCAAAGAAATGGCAGAGGGAATAACTGGTTTTGAGACTCGAAGCGGCTTGTTTTCATAATTATTCATTGAGAAGCTATTTGTCATTCTTTTGAAAGAAACCGATAAAAAAGCGTTACAAGAAAAGATTATGATAATAAGTCAATCAAGTCAAATGGAACACTGTGTTTGTATATGCCTAGTTTACATTGCCTTCAGCTAGGCGTTATTGGGGCCTTTGACTTGAGAAGCCTTTTATTTATGAATCAATAACATGTGGCAAGGAGAAGAAATATATTTTTTTCTTTAAGATAAGGTTGGTATGCCTGGTCTTGCACCAACATTTTTAAAGTCAGAAATAAATGAGAGACTGCTCTTAATATAGTATATAAGGAACAATACCCAGCAGAGGATAAGCAAATAAAACAATAATACGAGTAAAGACCGTCATCTAAAGCATTATTCCAAAAATCCCCATAAACGGGATTACAAAAATCTAGTCCGGGTAAAGACAGTATTAAAATATTTACTTATGGGTCGAGGTGCACCTGAGCTACAACCACCTTCCAACAATGCTCTTCAACGAGCACGATATTCAAGCAGCCGCTTCCAGTGCTGAATACCCCTTGCTAGTAATCCCTTTCTACTTGTTTGCACTAGGTATTGAACTCGTCTGTCTGGTCCCGCCGCAACGATAGAAACACCTTATTCCGAATAGTCTCCAAGTGCCTTATAAAAAATAAGGAATTAAATATTACTTTTCCTCCGCAGGAGTACCTCAGGGTTGCATGCTGGGTCCCGTCGTATACAGCGTTGACCACATACCTGTAGATCCAAAGCAAATTTAAATCGTCGAGTCAGCCACGAACGCAGCGATTGCCCAAATCAAATAGTGGCTGGAGTTTGTAGGTCGCGAACTGGCCACTCATAAAACGCAGACCGTTCTTTTGACGATTAGAAGACTTCTGGAAAATATTAATTTCCAAGTTAGGAATCATAATATCCGATGAAAGGAAGCGGTTAAATACTGAGGAGTGATGCTCGAAACAGATTCCGTTTAAAAACTGCAGACTGCATGAGCAAGAATACGGCACTTCCCAAAATACTACCGGACATGGGTGGAGCGGATACACAAAGTATATCCTACTATCGAGGACGTGTCTTATATGCTGTACCACTCTGGACTCAAGCCCTAAGAAAAAAAAGCTACGGGCCAGAACCCCCTTGTCGGTATACTGGCTGTTAAGCTGTTACCGGCCGATATGTGAGGAAACCGAATGTGTTCTAGCTGTAATGATCTACATTCACGTCGTTGCTGAAGTGATGTCAACTGACAGACCAGTTAGGGGTGGTCGTGGTGCAATGGTAATCATCAGCAACTGTTGAGCGGAAGGTCTGTAGTTCAAGTCTGTCCATAGTCAAGAATAATTCCTATATGAAAAAAATGTGCAACAGTAGTGAACGAGAGATGATCAAAAAATGCTGACGAAGGCATAACACTCGCAGCATAAGATCACTTCAAATTTCATTCTCTGCGATTCATTCAATGCGACAAATTCAGTCGAATCTCTCATCCTATCTAGGGCAACCACCCCCGGAGAGTAGTGAATGAACATCTTCGACACAAACCCACAAACCATCTGCACCCCGTCCAGGTTGTGTGACAAACACCATAAGATCGTACACTCTTGAACCTGCATGAACCCTATAAAAAAAAGAAAACTTAACAACTTAACAAGACCAAAAATGTAACCCAAAATGTTCCCCTCAATTTGTTAATTTGGTCAAGGGCTTCTCCATCTTCAAGCCGTAGAGGAGGGCCAGGTTAATTTAGCCAAAGTTTTTGAAGAGATCAATAAAATAAGTGTTTGGCGTCTGATTTAAATGCTGATATCAGTGCCACTTATTACTAATGGTCAAAGTTAGACGAAGTCGTTGACTACCTCAAGGTTATAGCTTCCAAGAGCGACGTTTTTGCCAATATTTAAACTGCGCAACCTTCTTCGATAACAGCTTATATTTTCTTTTGCCTTCGTTTACCCTGGAGAAGGGAAATTGTATGTTAACCAGAAAGGCTTTCTTATCTGTGTAAGACACTAAGACCAAACCTTTTCATATAACTCTTAAAATGTTCTGATTTCATAACTTATTCACCTAGGTTTACACAAGTATAGATAGAGTTTTTAAATAGTTGAGACCATAGATCACGATGACAATTTATAAGAAGAGGATTCATAAGGCGATTCATACACCATGGATACATTATATTCGTCTTTCCGGACTATAATCATTGTAAAAGTCAAAGCCCTGAATAAACCTTGGCCTTTTATCAACTTACCATTTTACATCCTTCATCAGCACTTGCTTCTCCTCTGCCGATCCCCATATGCAAGTCAGGCAAAAAACGAGCAATTTATAAAATCCACACACAAGCTTCAATCCCTTAAATCCTTAAAACCCATACGACCAACCTTATTCATCAATGCGCACCCCGTCCCGCCCCCTCCAACATTTTTTCACCTCAAGTGCAACTCGAAATAACATTTTTCGCGGCACAGAGAAAAATTTATTGCCCAACTACCTTGGGCCACAGAAACGCAACCGCGCGAGCAAAACAGTGCTACCAAACCCATTAATAAGATATGCATGCAACACTCAGGTGTTAGCCTGAAAACTACCAACTGCCACAAGCACTGTGGCATATAGGTAATTTATTAAAGTGGCATTTGTGGAAGCATCGTCGCCACCAATGGATACGAATGTGGATGTTGAAATGTCAGAGGAATATCGACGACGAGACTGTGGCTCTCCCTGCTGGTGGAATTTTATATGAAATGAATGGCAATTTACAAAGGAACACGGATCACCATGTTATCCTGCAGTTTGCCTGCCACTTTTCGTCGGTAAATGGAGATCGATCGATCGACCGATTGCGGTGAAGTGGGGGCGATAGGCACTTTCGGTCATGTCGATAGAATCCGTTCTTGTTCGAACACTCGATTTGCATGCATATACGAATGATTTTGTTAGAAATTCCATTTCGCTCCTGCAGAAGTGGGTGGGAACATGATTCAGTACATAGCTTTGTGGCAATGTGGTAATGTGACAGTGTGACCGTTGAAAGTCAAAATTTTGTGGTAAAATATGTAAATCGTATGCTTACTCTGAGGTTTAGAATATCTTTCGGAGAATTCGAAATGAATTTCATGGGGAAATGACGCACTGCCGGATGCTAAATTCTTTGAATTCCAATTCGAGCATTCCATCGTTCTATAAATGCCATGTGGGCTGTGGGCATTATTGAAGATGATATCATTAGGTGAGATGGAATGGGGAGCAATATACGGGCAAGATGCAACGAGAGACTAGTGAATTCAGTTACTTTATTAAAGGTTAAAGGAGCAAGCAGGATATGTGCAGCCTTTGAGCATAAATGAAGGATGGGGACTCTTAAAAGAGATTATCATTGGCAACCAAATCTGATATGTTTCAATTAATATTTAGTTCACTATATTCACATATTCAGTGTTTGAATTAATTCCGAGAAACTTTGGTCGATCAGATGAATGGCGCCGCACACGTAGACTGGTAACCCAGATTACGAACGACATGCGTTCAAAAAGTACCAGGAACTTTATTATTCCATCGTCCAATTGTCACGATTTATTCATTGTGGTGTGCTGCTAAGCATAATTGAATGAATTTGTATAGTGCAAGTCAAATCGTTTGTTCAGTCTGCTTTCAACTGCCAAGAAGTTTACATTTAATTTAGTAGGCTTGACGATTATTTGTTACCTTCCCATATAAAAGTCATTTTATTGAGCCCGATTTCATATATGAAAAAAAGTCGACGTACTTCGACGCAACTAGAGTTCGAAGCCATTGTTTTTAGAAGAATTTTTGTGTGGGCGGGTGTTCATGAATATTCTTTCGTCTAGCTTATCTTAAGAATAAAATATGACACCGACTCTGAACTAATTTCATTTGACTCACCATTACATAAGAAAGAGCAGATAAAGATTGCAAAAAAAATTAATCGATGGTTTGTAAATTCGTAATTGTTTTTTCTGGCTTATCGTATAGAAAAATGAGATCCGTGCTCTAATCCACACGATAGTGGATAGTGAACAACCGATTATGATCTCATCACTTTAATTGAATATAAATTTTGTACAACTCGTAATGGAATTCCACCCACTCTAGCGTAGCCTGTCCTTCTGGACCTGGGAAATACTTAAGAAGAAGTTAAGAGAAAAGTAAATAGTCCTATAATGGCAGGAAGAAAGACTTGGAAATAATTAAAGAGTGCTCGCTGACCAACTTGGATCGAGCTTCGAAGCTGACTCTCCTTGATAAACGCCTTGAGAAAGTGGACAAGTTTAAATATCTCGGAACCGTATTGATTACCAAGAATGCAGTAAACAAAAGGCTATCAATGAGCATCAATGCCTTTTACGCCTTGAAAGAACTATTCCTACATATATTCCACAATACCGAAATCCATATTTTCCAATGATTTTTTTGCTGCGTGGTTTTTTAGTGTTCTAGTTTTGACAGCTCACGTATGATTTATGACGTACTTTAGTATTATTTGTACTAAGCTTTTATTACCATTATATATATGTACATACTTAAAAGTATTACATATTACTATCAAAATTAGTGTTCTTGAAAAATTTGCTTCATTTTACGGTCTTTAAAATGAGCAAAACTGAGCAACCAATTCAAGCTATATCTCAGTGACATCCACTATCATTCATTGATTTCGACCTTCTCTTTGCCCAAAAAACCGACATGTGGCTCTAACAAGACGATGCCACACAGCAGCGAGTGATGGACTAATTAAGACATGAGTTCGGAGAGCCAAAAATTTCCTTTTGGGCCGGTGAACTGGCCGCCGAGATTGTGTGATTTGACATCTTAAACTACTTTTAATGAAAATGCGTGGAATTAGTCGTTTATGCCAATAACTTAGCGTCAATTGCATCCTTGAAAGACAAGTGTTACACGTCTCATTAGCGAGATACCTTCCACAATGATCGAAAAAGTGATTCGAAGTTGGACTCTCGGCAGAGGTCACCTTAAACGTAGTCACGGTCAAAATATACACAAAGTAATCATAGGAAAATAATTGGCAAGTACATTTTTATCTATGTAAGTAAAAACTACATTTTTGTATTATACTTATGATTCCTTTTTACCATTAAAAACCAGACGTCTAAAAAATCACATATTATAATTATAATAATGCCAGTGATATTTTACGAATGTCAAACTTGGTCTTTGAGGACGAAGGAATAAAGTAAATTTTGGGACTTTGAAAACAAGGTCTTAAGTAGTATCTGTAGTGGAAGGCAAGACGAAGAAACAAGCGAATTCAGGAACCTACACAATCAAGGACCCGAATAGCTTTATTCAGCCCCTAGCATTATCCGAATAATAAAATTGCGAAGATTAAGATGGGGAGGGAGAATAGAGTCCGAGGGAAAAAGACCGCCATCAAAGCAGTACCGTAGATGGGTGGACAATATAAGGATGGACCTAGAAGGGAGCAGAAGAGCAAATCATGAAGGGAAAACACTCAAGGCTTGGTGAATGATCGGCAATGAAGCTCTCAACTTCTGAGTTTGAAACAGAATATTTTTTTATAAAAAGAAATAAGCCGGTTCTTTTGTTTTTTTGTTTATAATTCATGCATTCAAGAGTGTACGTTCTAATATTGTTTGTCACAACCTGAAAGGATTGCAGATGGTTTGTGTCGAAGATATTCGTTCTCTACTCTCCGGAGTGGTTGTCCTAGATATGATTCGAGAGATTCGACTGAATTTATCGCGTTGGTTGTAGTTCGCAGTAATTTTCTTTTGTGTTCGTGCCATTAAGGTGTTATATTGGAAATGAAGTGATCTTATGCTGCGAGTGTTATACCTCCTATGTATAGGAATTGTTCTTGTTACCATTGCACCAAGACCACCCCGATCTACATAAAAAGATGGCAATTTGCGTACACTTCTTTAATCCTAAAAAAATATTTTTGCCCTACAAAAGTTCTTTGAGAAGAAATCGAGGGCATATAGGTTAAAGAGATATTTTCGAAAAGTCAGTGGAAACTCTAACGACAAAAAGCCTTTTGACACAATATCAACCGATCGGGGCGTAAAAAGTCATAATAATGAAAGTCGCTAAACATATTACAAAAATCTGAAAGAGCAAAAAGGTATGCTAACACAAGGTATAGATATTGGCTCCCAATTACTATCATGTACTGGCTTCAATATGATTGGTCTGTTTGACGTAGAGTACCATGCGACAATGCATTATTGCTACTCGAACTGATGACGAAAATGGGCGATATGTGAAAGTTATATTTCATAAATTTCGTGCATTTGTCATCCAACTTGAACACCTTCTGGACCCGGATTTTGTGTATTTGTGAAGAGTTTTGAAGAAGGGCAAAATAATTGAAGAGCACAAAAACGGATCATCGTTTTGAACGAGAATTTTCGAAGCCAGCCGAAGCCCTTACCATGGTTAAACCTCACTTATGATCAGGGATAGACTTCAGATAGAAGAAAAGATTGACATCAGAAGTCATGCGAAAACAAAAACAAACTGATTGTATCGATCACAGGAAATATCAGAGAAATAGGTGCCCGAAACTGGCGAAGGAAAGTCATATAAAGTCACCTACCGTGCTGATATATCTGATTCCATCAACAACTTAATGTCACAAATTGTGGGTTTCTGTCATTTGATTTGTTAACACATGGACCATACCTATTAGTCGAGGCATGGGTCACCCCTTTACCTAACCATGATTTTCAACCATGACTCGAAACCAATTCACCTGTAAGGCAACTGCTTAGCTCTGAGGTCCTTCAAAAACAAAGTGAAATAAAATGCAAATGTGATCTGAAAACATCTGTTATCGTCTTCTTCACCCACTTTACCCGAAGCGCAGAACTCAATATGCAATAAATAAGCCCATTAGGAGACAGGAGACTATTCCCCACAATACTAGTCCTAACCTCTGTCAATTTAACGCCAGCCGATTCGTCACATCTCTTCTAAGAGACGCGTCCCGTCCCACTTCGATTGAGCACTCAATTAACGAAATTACTGCCTCAATTGTCAATGTGCTCTGGCATTTACCACAAACCTTTCCAAGCTACAAAACGTACTATATGCGAGTAATCAGATCCAAGTAGGTGTGTGTGAGAATGGAAGCGTCTTCGAACACACGCCGAGCTCCATTAACTTTTACGCAAATATCCCTCACAAAGGCCGCGCTGTGCTTGTATATCACACGCGTGCTCGTACACAGCTGTTTGCCGGGACAATGTGTGGTGAAAGTCATATTGGGGGTGTCTAGCATTAAGGATTCTATTAAAGCGAACGTCATCACATTACACACGCATTTCACAAGTCGCCCCACGAAATACTATCGCCACACCGCCAAAGCAATCTTTAGACTGACACACACGACGCGGCAGAGCTTACATACCTACATATATATAGATATAAGACGTCAAGTAGTTCACTGGCTAGTGATGGCAATGGAAGATGCTTTGATACATTTGCTCCCATGAGGAAGTCGTTTCGTTGTGACGGGGGTGCACACTTATTCCGCGGCTTTTCGAATGACAAGCGATATGGGGAAGACGAAATCACTTTTTTTCCTAACTGATATAATACACATCATATGGCTGAGGATGCGGCATCCATTATCCTGCGGAGAAAATAGACATATTCAAACACAGGCAGGATCGATAGCTGCGAGCGCCAAGGGCGTTATCGTCGCTGCCGCTGTCAAGCGATGTCTACGTTGAAATTGAGTTTCTCGTTATTACATTTTTTTTTTTTGCGGGAGGATGATGTTCTATGAGCGAGATGGCCTGGACTAGGATTGAGGACTAGGCGAAATGTAGGAAAGTTTCAGTAATCGATGGAAAGATGATGGAAATCCGGACATTGACGTATAGGCAAACCCAGGATACAAACAAAAAAGAAAAGATTTTTCACATTACCTCTAGCACTGATATTGAGGTGGTTTAACTCCTAACAGATGCAACGTCAATATAGGGACGAAGGCAATAAAATGGATTTTGGGATGAGTTTTCGGAGTCAACTTCATCTGGTTATTTTAATATGTGTATTCGCCCCTTCCGACATAATATAGGATTTCCTCAAAGAAAATGGAGTTTCGTTAGGCTTTCACCCAGGCTGTCATATACCTCAAAGGCTTTTATCCATCATGTTACTAGATTTAAGGAAAAAGAGACTGGCAAAGGACTATAGACACCCCGATTGAAGCTGCCTTAGATAATATTTTCAACAACGTTTTGGGAACTTGAGATAGCAGTTGGCACAAGTATCATAAGAGAACGGGAAGCCGTTCCAACTAATGCAAAATCGAACCGAGATTAGCTGCTACCGTGATTGAAAGAGAGCTCTTCGAAATAAGATCTCCTAAATGATCCAGCTCATATCAATTGTAATTTCACCAAAAAGAGGGGATCGAAAGGGACAACTGGAGGTCGTTAGCTTGGCTTAATATAAAGTTTAACTCTTTCTTCGAGTCAAATATTCCTAACTACCTCCACCAATGCCACTCCCATAGTGTTTTTTTTTAAGTCTGAAGGCACGATAACTATATAAAACAAGTTCGAGTGCATACTAGGTGGTTAGTTTAGGGAAACTTTGTTCAGAGATTCAGCAAGAGAGTAGGTTCCAAAAATGGGAAAAGGTTACGTAGTGTCTTTCACAGTTACTTTTGCGGCTTGGATATAATGCAGAGGAGAAGACGGAAAAATGTTACGTATACGCTCTGTAGTGCGGGGTGTCGATAGCGTCTCTCAGCCTCCACAGTTGTTATCGCGACTTGAATATAATGTAGAGGGCTGATGTCTGTTCACATCTAACCTCCCTACTTCCCTGAAACTGTGAGAATTGTAACAATTTTAATAAGTCCCTAAACGAATTTATGACCTACTCGCCCGCGGATCCCCTTCTACCACCTGAATTCATTAAATTTCGTGGACGTGAATTTCTCGCGCGAATTCAACCTAAACCCTCCCACGTCATATCTTCCCTTAACCATCGTACCCCCTTCAAACATGTATCTTCTGACCTATTTCTACCAAAACTGACCCGACGGTGCAAGCTTTCACCTCACACGGCAATATTTCACTTTTCTAACCAATCCAACTTGAAACGCTCCCCACATAACCAGGAGCACTTGCCTCGGCCATTAATCAACTCCAAATAAGCTAGGCTTCGCTTCTACATCGCCGTATAGGACATAGGCGTGCGGCTCGGGTCAGCACACCGTTCCGGAGGCGAACAATGCGGTTTGAATGCATTACTTTATGAATGCGGAATACAGCGAGCGGCCGGCTAGTGTTTAACTGCCAAGTATGTGGAATATCCTCACCACTGCCATTCAACCACTGACAGCTACTATTAGCTGCGCGCCCTCCATCCACCGGCATGGAATGCATGACGACGAGTTTGGTTGGCTGGACCGTAGATAAAATATGTAAATGGAATCGCAACTGACTTTCATTTCTTCTCGGTCCAGCTTTTTCGGGAGGAACCATTGGTAATAGTTTTGTGTTTTTCTTTGGCACACAAAGGTTTGAATTGGTTCCGGAGCGGAGGATGTGCTGCCAGGTGGGTTGTGGAGGCAGTGTTTTGCATAGTTATTAGTCGATGTTGCTAGCTTCTGATTTGCATGGACTTGAATGAAAAGAAATGGAGGTAGATGTGGACACTCCAGTCATGGGACTTTGATGAATATATAATAAAAAGGGTGAAGTCAGTTCACTGGTATCAGTTGTTAGTCATTTCTGTCTCGTTTGCATTTCAACATCCTCGCCAAATTCGCTTTCATCCATCGAAAAGTCATTCAACTGCACTGACATGTCCGTTAATTGAATTTAAGAAAAACAGGATGTTACATCACAGCCCTCCATTGCCACTCATGTATAACTGCAGCCCCAGGACGCCAACAAATTGAAATGAAATCAGATAAAGCCAAAATGTGAACTCGCTCAAACCAGCCCGCGCTCAGCCGGTCGAACAGTATACCCGGGCCTCGGAATACGGGTGCTGATTTATGAAGATCATCCGCCCGAAGCGAGCCTACTGAAAACGAGCGCATAATCCTTAATTTCAATTAAGCGCCCATCAACCCGATAGCCAAGAGAATATCTGTATGCAAATGTCTATCGGGGGAACACAAGCTTGCGAGGAGCAACTTTGCCTGGTTAATGCCAACCTCGAACGACCAGTTTGCCCTCTCATCCTCTCTTTCACATGGATTTTGCTTATTAATCCTATGAACGGGAGCAGGAAAAAAGGCCCATGCATCCATATGTGTTGTACAATGGGACGCCCCCTTCCTCGCAATCGAACACTGAAATCGCTCATTCGGATATTGCATTTCGACCGGGGCAAATCGAGTGAATCCACATTAATGCATTCATGCGGCAGGATCCAGCATGAAGCATCCAACACGAAGCGCACAGCATCGGTTTTTCCACAAAAGATTAAGTAAGAGCCAAACAACGAGGGTGGAGCAAGAGTCGGCAAAAAAGATTGTTCCATGCACCATCCGTTGTGTGCTCCATTCCCTGTTCGCTTTATTCTCCTCGTCGCTGCTCGCTGCTTGGTTTCGGATTCAAGACTGGTGGCATTGTTGCGTGATTTCTCAATTCGGTCATTTGGATGAAACATACCATGACGCGACTTAACCCTCTTCCTAGCATGAGCAGTGCTGTCTACAATGCAGGATGTGAACACTCCGGATAGACTATGCGACGCCCGAGAGTTCCGTGGAAATTCTATTGTCATATCGTTTTGATGGCAGCCTTCAATTGATGACTCACGAAACGGAATTTATGAGATTTGTTGGACTTGCATCGTTCCTCATGATGTAGCTCGTGGTGGCGGTAGCAATGCGATCATCATTATGATGCACGTAAAACGTTGAAAAAATTTGCTTTTCATGGTGGTACGAGTATGTAAGGGTTCCGTAGGTGATTTTAAACGACATGGAACGTACGTGGGATTTGGGATTTGAATCTGCTGAGATTCAGATTTGCATATGAAAGTGAATTGGAGTGCTGACAGATGACGATTTTAAGCCCTTTGGGGACTTAAGCTGTAGTTGTAATTAGAGGCGCTTTTATAAGGCTTGAGCTGCTATACTATTTCGAGGTCAAACACCCTTTTATATCATCGTTAAAAGCGAGTTCAGTAGAGTGACTGAGGGATTCAGGTAATCATCACCGACTATTGAACGGAAGGTCTGTAGTTCAAGCCTGTCCATAGCCAAGAACAATTCCTAGACGGGAAAATTGTGCAACAACATCAGTCGTGAATGAGAAATGGGAAAAAAAACCCTGAAGGCACAACACTCGCTGCATAAGATCACTTCAAAATTCATACTCTGCGTGTGCATTTCCAATTTAACACGTTAATGGCATGGAAACAAAAAAGTTACTGTGAACTACAACTAACGCGACAAATTCAGTCAAATCTCTCAAATCATATCTAGGACAACAACCTCCGGAGAGTAGTGAACGAACATGTTCCACACAAACCATCTGCATTCCGTCCAGGTTGTGTGACAAATCCCATAAGAGCGTACATTCTTGAACCTGCACAATCCCTAAAAAACAAAATGCGTAGTCCTTAGAGACTTGACAGACTAAGGTATTTCTTAACAGGATGAAAACCTCTCATGACGTTCTATCTAAGAAAGAATATTTTCCGAGTTATCTTATATTTTAAAATAGATTTGGCCCTGCCTTAAAAGCCGCCTTAACACAAAATAATCTTTTCTTAAATTTTAAGTATATACCTAACCAAGGATATATTCGGCCCCCCTGAGCGGTAGGAGTTAGATTATACCCGTGGCTTAGAATGCCAAGAATAAGAGACGAAGAAGTTCCTAATGGATCTATTCCCTAAATAGACCATTACAACACCGCACTCCAAACAGCAGCAGAAATACTTGACACCCCTTGGTATAGATATATGTAGTTGGATTCCTTGGCTAAAATATTACGGAGGTAAACTAGTTTCCCCTGCAAATCTCCAGGTATCCAAGGGGAAGCATCAATGAAAAGGAATGCACATAAATTAAGTGTAGTCTGGTGGAGCATAACCATACCTACGTAACAAGGAAGACAACAAGGAGCGAAACTTTTCCATTCAGCGTGCCTTTGGATCTTGGCTCTTCTGGTCGCTTCAATTGGGATGATTGAGTTTTTGTTTCAAAGTCAAAGAAGTTTCATCATCAGTGATGATCGTCTTTCACGTCATTCAACGGCTTCTGAGCAATACTTATACTGCGGTTCTTTTGATCAAAATTTAACAATTTTGGAATATAATTCGCTGACACAGGTTTCAATTCTAAACCCCTGTAAAAATGTGATGACATGAGTCAGCCTATATGTCAATATTGTCAGCAACTTCTCTGACATTGGATCGATGATTCTCAATAGCAATTTTCTTCACTACTTCAACGTTTTCATTCGTTTTGACATGTTTTTTGTTTTTTAATTTTTTATTTCTTTATATTACTAGGTTATCTTACGCCCTTGACAAAAATGATTAAAACTTAACCCGGTTCGGCGCTATCATTTTCTGTGAAGAGCTCGTACCACTTAGGTCAATAAGCTAGACGAGGACGTTAGACTGACCCGAGAAAGTTAGTCTGACGTGAGGAAGCTAGACTGACGCGAGGAAGCTAGACTGACGCGAGGAAGCTAGACTGACGCGAGGAAGCTAGACTGACGCGAGGAAGCTAGACTGACGCGAGGAAGCTAGACTAACGCTAGGAAGCTAGGCTGACGCGAGAAAGCTAGACTAACGCTAGGAAGCTAGGCTGACGCGAGAAAGCTAGACTTATGCAAGTAGGCTAGACTGACGCGAGAAAACTAGACTAACGCGAGGAAGCTAGATTGACGCGGGGAAGTTAGACTGAAGCGAAGTAGTTAGACTGACGCGAGTGGGCTAGACTGAACTGAGGAAGCTATAATAACGCGAAGAAACTAGACTGACGCGAGGAAGCTAGACTGACGCGAGGAAGCTAGACTGACGCGAGGAAGCTAGACTGACGCGAGGAAGCTAGACTGACGCGAGGAAGCTAGACTAACGCTAGGAAGCTAGGCTGACGCGAGAAAGCTAGACTAACGCTAGGAAGCTAGGCTGACGCGAGAAAGCTAGACTTATGCAAGTAGGCTAGACTGACGCGAGAAAACTAGACTAACGCGAGGAAGCTAGATTGACGCGGGGAAGTTAGACTGAAGCGAAGTAGTTAGACTGACGCGAGTGGGCTAGACTGAACTGAGGAAGCTATAATAACGCGAAGAAACTAGACTGACGCGAGGAAGGTAGACTGACTTATTGAGTCAGTCTTCAGTCGACTTTGCGCGTCATAGTACAATTAGCGCTTAGGCGCCGGTCGTTTTAATGTCACAAAACTCGTGAAACCAAGGGATGTATAGGTAAAGGGGGTGTTCATTTAAATCCACCCTTTGGAGTTGGCCAGGCTGAGGTTGACTGCCTCTGAGAGGTCATCGAGTAGGTTTCTGCCAAAGGTGCAGAACTTGCAATGTGCCAGTACTTGACATTGGTGACAACTACGGCAGTGGATGTTTGCCACGATTCTAGCTATGTACGGGCGGTGTCCATTAAGATAGTATTTTGTTTTGCTTTTTGAATAATAGGGTCAGGTTTTTATTTGATATCCAATATCTAGTTAATTTAGCCTAGTTATGATTGGCTATGTTGAAAAAGTGTTGCCGGAGAAGGTTCAGCGACAGGCCCACAGTTTCAATAGAAGAATTTAAGCTGGCCCCGAGCTGGGCCGTTTCCTGGAACCCAAAGGATAAATAGTGATATCAGTCCAGCCGCAAGCTCTTTTAAATTCATTCTTGCAGTGATCCACCAGTTTAGAGAAGGTGGTAGCAGACGAAAGAGTTTTAATAGCTGTTTGACTGTCGCTACAAATAACGGTGGACGTGTAATTGGGGCGGGCTGCACTAAGTATGCCAGAATTGGGTGACCAAAACCTCGCTTCCTTAAGTCTGTGGGCGCCCCAATTTGAAGTGAAGGTTTAAGGGGAGGAGATGCAGTAGGGTATTAAGTGCTTTGGTGGGTCATGTTCTCATGTTAATCTTTGCTTCTTATTAAGTTTGTGGATGTTACAAACTTTGCTTAGGGCTGACCACGAAACTAGGCAGCCATAGATGAGGATGGAATGTACAATGGTTGCGGATATCCACAGAGTCAGGGTAGGTCTAAATCCCCACCCTTTAGTTTTGCTACAAATAGAGAAAGTCACACTATCCTTCTTTACTCGTTTTACTGGACTTCCAGTTAAGCTTTGGATCTAGGTTAATGCCTAGATGCTTAGCGCTGGAGGAAAGAGATAGAGTCGTGTTATTTAGCCGTGGAAGTTTAAATGGCGGTACTTTGGTCTTGGTGGTACTGGGTCCGTTTTCTCTAGGTTTATGTTTAGGCCACAGCCTGTAGCCCAATTGTAAACTTTGCCTGAAGCTCGCTCTGTGAAATCACTAATCATAGGAAGGAAGGGAGACTTTTGGCTAACGTTAATAACACATGCAAGAAAATCAGAAATTTGCTACTCAAAACTCGTCGATGAACCTTAAGAGACCTTGTGGATCTTGTCGTAATTTTGAAAGACCATTTGCGACGCAAACGCGTCTCATATCGTTAGGTTTTACAAATTTTTTTTCCAAAAACTGATTGTCAATTGGCCAAAACTCGAATCATATAATTCTACTTGATTTAATTTTGTGTTACTTCCGGCTATTGAATAAACTAAAAAGGCCACTCTAGTGACAAGGTTTCCGTACACTTAACACCAAGCTGAAAATCTTTTCGGATACCCAACTTAACAACGGATTCGAGGATGGAAAAGGATTACTTTGAAGATAGTATCGATTTGGAAGAATAAATAAAAAATAAAAATTTCAATTTTTACAGTAAAAGAGTTCTTACGCATATGCCAGAATGCTCTGAACTTGAATATAGGTATGTATATAAAAAGTGGGATAGTAAGCAACCGTAGTAAAGCGTCATCCAACAAGAGGTGTCATTTTAAACTTCCCACTAGTGTCGACCTTATATTTATATTTAGCTATAACTATGTTAACCCTTAATAAATGAAAAATTGAAAGTAAATTTATTACGAAACGGAGAAGATAAGGGTTCAGTTGGGTGTAGTTTTCAATAACATTATGAGTGAGACAATTTCAGTTAATGAATTGCGCGATTTAACGATGCCAACTGATGCATTTTGTGTCAAATTGGTGCTCTATTCTGTGACAAATTTTCTAAACATCGCATTATGTAGTTGAAATGTGGGTTTGAATTTGCCGTCAAGATAGTGCGATTGAACGCCATTGGACTTTTTCTCTGGGTATTTATCGACAGCTCCTAGGCATTCAACAGGTTTTATTTTTTTACTAATTAAAAATGCGTACTTTAGACTAAAATAAAAGTATCACAGCTTATCACAAAAATATCGCCCTTTCTTATTGATTTAAAATAACCTCTCTTGTTGGATGACTCTGTGCAATCCTCAAATTTACGAAATTATTATTTAATTCTGAACATTTAAACATATTAAACATTTTTAAAAATAATTTAATCAAAAAAAACAAAAACAACCCTATGCAGGAGATATACGAAGGTATTATTGCATGCATCTGCTAGATAATAGAAGTGAGGTTTTATTCAGTAATTTAAAATATTTAGAAGACTAACAAAAGAGCTTTCTAAAATGGCATCACTTAAAATAAACATTTAAGTATGTGTCGTAATTTCTTAAGACGCCCTATGTCCGTCATTACTTATTTTATACCATCCTCCTCAAGCTACGGATCATACCAGCTCCCCACCCATAAGTCGTGTCACGCTTCTCCCGTTTGTCAGAATAAAAACCAAACTTTACCCGTCCCACTTCGTTTTCATATTTAAATTCATTGAAATCAATTTCCGTATAGCCAGGTGCAAGTTAAAAGCAAAACAACTTACCTAATCATAAAAACAAAACTTCCTCACAGCCGAATGTCATCCAATGTTCAGGAACAGTTCTCTCCTGTCACCTGCAGCGAACAAACTCAATCCCGTACGCCGTCGTTAGACGACGTAAATTCGCAAACAATCCCTGCACTGATCCCAGCCACCTTACCACGGACAGGATGTTGTCCCCGAACTGGTATTCGTAATCCGATTTGCAAGGAACACACAACAAGCGTGTGTCACTCGGTGGCGATGGACCTACTAGTAGCTTGTCGTTTCTACTGCTCTCGGTCGCAATGCAGACTTTTTATTTTTTTTTTGATTTTTTCTTTTATGTCTCGATCTGCGGATGTAACAGTAGCAGACTACGAGTAACCGCGTTGAAACATTTGCACTTTATTCCACTCAATTATCGCACTCACGACAGGTAGTGAGTTGCTTTCTGCTTTTTCATCCTCACCTCTACCTCTGACCTCAGCCGGCTTTGCTCTTTTATTTTTTTACTTATAAACGATTTTTATTCAATTACAAAGTTCCGCCCAAAAGGGGACACACCCGGATGCACGACCAAATAGAAGAGGAAATACGCGATAAAAAAAAAATCAAACTCCACCACGAACTGGGTATGAAGATGACATCGACGAACCGCACTTGACTTTACCACTCTCACGTACCGTCGACAACGTGTCCGTGTCTTCTAACGTGTTCCGATCGCTCATTAACAGTACCACGCGCTAACCAGGTAGCATTGAACAGTCCACCAACTGTGGGTGGGATGGAAGCCGGAACTACAGCAATCTAGAGCCGGCAGAGCCCGGTAATGTTCGGTAATAACTTTGCAACAAAGTTTCCGCGTTTATCTCCTCGTTGCCGGCATAACATGACCGCAGAGCAGCACCGCAACTGATTTCATCCGAAAAGTGTATCCTGCAAGGATAACAAAGAAGAAGAACAATGAGCAAAAAATAAAATCCATGAAAACTGGTCGACTTGCTTCAGTTAGAATGAAATAAGGGATACAATGAATTAAGGTTTTTTTAAGGCTTGTTGGCTAGAATGTATAAGGTTGTCTGATTATAGCTGGTTTTGAAGGATTTCGATGTAATTATCCTTGAAGTTCAAGTTTTACATTTCAGCTCATGAACTAGAATTGCAATTGAGATTGGCTTGGGGTTGAACATGATACAGAATGCTAGGTGCGATGGGGAATACGGCGATGGAATTGGGGTTGTGGTTGGGGTTAATAGTGTTTTCCATCCCTTGCGATTCTCGTTTAGTTTTCTATTTGAGGTTTGTCTTCGTCCTCGATGGTTTGAGATAGAGGACATTGCGTGGCATTAGGCATAGGGAAGAATGGTTAGTGAGGGGGAGACGACCTACTGAGCAAAACGTCTCCATTGTTTCTAGCGGATGACTCAATGGACTATCGGATATCTCGTTTTTGTTTTAAAAATGGGTAAACAGATTCCTGGCAGACTTACTATCGATTGTATCTAATTGTAGGGGTTAGTCTAGCTTTTGTTTTGTTATTATTCGTGTGTGTTGTCAGTTTTTATCTTCAGTATTTTATAAAGATGAAACTAATAAGGTTAAGCCTACTTCTCGGGGGATCCTAGAGACTTATTTAGCAAATTTGGTGTTGAGACCTTAACCCAAATGCCTGGTTCCAACCGGCATTTCAGACGAAATTGGGTCTTGCTCATTCATTATTGAATAATATCTGAGAGCTATGCATATCGTTATGTCATCTTTGACATTTGTACGTAAAATTTTAACCATGGATAGCCATAGGCTTGAGTATTGTGTTAATGCCATTCAAAGTCACTCTAAACTTGTCGACCTTTGAAAAATATAAATCGTAAGAAGTGAGTAACCATCGGAACTAATTTTATTCACAAGTAAACAACAGATTCTCAAATCACTCCACCAAAATTCAATAGAACTTAACTTTTGTATTAAGATTCCCAGGCCACGCCAATACCTCGGCGTGATACTCGACAGGAAACTCAACTATAAATTGAATACAGTAGAAGCAACAACTGCACAAAAGCCTTTGGCACCAGATAGGGTATCAAACGCCATATCACACACTGGCTATATACCGCGGTTGTTAGACCTATACTTCGGCTGCTTAGTCTTGTGAATGGCACTGTGCAGATCTAACCATGCCAAACTTCTAAGTAGAGTTGGAAGGATGGCATGAATAGCTATAATCGGGGCACTGCGAACAACCCCCACTGCAGCCCTCAAAACGATGCTTTAGCTACTCGCGTTGGATCTTTTTGGGTAAGGAAAAGGTAAAAAAAATCGGTAAAAAAAAACTGCAACTTAAGCAATCAGCCCATTGGAAGTTCTCCAAAATAGGGCATCCTGGTATTCTACGCCAAAGCAATGATCTAAGTGTAGTCACCGACTACTTAATCCCGACCCTAGACTTCAAGGTTCTTTATAAAACAACAGTACCCAACCAACGATAACAAAAATATACACAGACGGGTCCAGGACAGGCAATGGAGTGAGTGCCGGTGTCTATGCATCGACCCTAAAAATCAGCCAATCCCTTAGACTACCGATCCACTGCAATGTATTTCAAGCGGAACTAACAGCCCAGGTATTGTCAACGTAAAACCACAGCCCACTAAAAATACGCAAGGGCAGATTATAAGCAGAATAATCGGAGTCCTAAGAGGACATTGCGCTTTAGGAAAACATGCTGCACAGATTAGGACTGCCATATAGCAACTAGTTCAGTGTCATGTTGAGGAAGTGGAAGAATCTCCAGCCCATCTCCTACCCAATTGTCCTGCCCTAGCCTCCTCAATTCTAGCGGAATACTACTTTAATGAACTACCGGATCTGTCCGAAACGGAGAACAAACTTTCAAATTTTATTCAACACTCAAATGGTTTCTAGAGTAACGGAGGCCAAGCCGACTCAACATGCACAATGGACCGATCTTTGCCTAAGTGATCACCACCGCTTCACGGAGGAAAGCCACCTAAGCTAACCTAATCATCCAATTCAAAGGTTATTAAAAAAATTGAAAACACTGGATGTGTCGAGGATCTAAAAAAGTCTTGCTGAGCAAAAATGGCGCCGTAACAGGAACATTGCTGTCGTAACACAAAGTGTGGGGGACGAACCTTCATCATCGATATGCCGAGGTTCTCAGTCATTGCTAGGCATTATTCCATCGGCTGCTTGGCGTATTAATAAGAACTCGTATTTATGACATTAAAAAATAAATTCAACTAAAGAACTGAAGACAACAGGTGGTAGTCAAAATCATCTTTAGTGATGAAGTTCAAAGTTCATATCACCCTGGATAGAAACGTCCAAACAAAATTGTCACATCTCGAGAGATTCAGCTGTAGGAATCACTGGTCCATTTTCTTTAGAATATCCTCTTGCAGTAAAGGATAGCGCTATCAACAAATGACAGACGAGTTTTGTAGCTTCAACTTAAAGAAGTAGACACAAATGCCTGTAACGGCTAGAACGTTAAAAGTTCAGGCTTTTTTGAAAAGTAAAATCTATGTAGAGCTGTAGAGTAAAGTCTATGTAAAGCTAACAACAATTTTACCCAAAAGATCGGAATTTGTGGATGGGGTAATGCGTGCGATAACATTTTGCCCAATTCTAAGATATCAGACATCAGTTGCCTACCCGTATGCGTAGAGGAATGCATACAGAGGAAAATACTGCTACTGGACCCGCCAGGAAGTGATTTGTCCATTGGTCGCCTTCTGGAGTAATTGAAATTGTGTCACTCGAATACGAGCAAGATTTGATTCAAGAACCTTGGTCCTTAAGAGATACGACTCGTGTAAGAAGTGAAACCGAATGACCGGGTAAGAGGGCCTTAGGAAAGCTAGAGGAAAATCCGCTTTTTTGTCGAAACATCGTCTTCAGCGACGAACCTCATTTCTGGTTGAATGGGCATGTCAATAATCAAAACTGCCATATGTGGTCTAACGAGCAACGTCAATACAACACCGACGGAGTCATTGGTAAATATTTTCAAAGATGACTATGGCTCCAGTGGCGTTCGCTTCGTCGTTTAATGATATGGAATTTTTTTTTTACTCGAAATGATTGTGCTAAACCTGGGCGATATATGGGTCCAGCAAGATGAGGCTAAATGCCACATAGCACGCGAATCGAAGGCCAATTAAAAAATAAGCTCTATGAACTGGCTGGCTTGGTCTAACTATTTTGACGCCTTTAGACTATTTTGATGAGTACACTTCAAAATTACGTCTATGTCGATAAGCCGGTCTTAACTACAGTTTTACCAGCCAATCAAAAAATAAATAAAAGCAAAGTAAGACCTCTCCGTATGGACTAATTTAAATGTAGTAGTGGTCCACATGTAAAAAAAGATTTTTAAAAGTTAAGCGGCAAGCATTGTTTTATTAACCTGAATAAGAATTTTTTATTATTTTACTATTGGGGGGTGGTCGTGGTGCAATGATAATCATCACCAAGCGAAAAGTCTATAGTTCAAGTCTATCCATAACCAAAAACAATTCCTATACGCAAAAACTGTACAACATCAGTTGAGAATGAAGAATAACTTCAAAACTCATACTCTGTGTGTACATTTCCAATATAACACTTTAATAGCATGGAAACAAAAAAGTTCTGTGAACTATAACCATCGTGACAAATCCAGTCGAATCTCTCGAATCCTATCTAGGACAACCACCCTCGGAGAGTAGTGAACGAACATCTTCGACTCAAATCATCTGCACCCTGTCCACGTTGTGTGACAAACACCATACTGCGCGACCCCTATAAAAACAAATTGTACTGTGATTTTTTAACAATTAAAAATCAAATGCTTAAAAAATCACTTTTTAAATAAGGATCATAAAATTTCGAGACAAAAGGTATGATTTCATTAAGAGTTAATTTCCTGGAGGGACTCATTACGCATCCCAGCACCTAAATTAAAGTGCTGACAAGGCGTCTTCTTATTTGAATCCTTTACATATCTCGAATAATTTAGATAAGGCGTTTAGTAATTTCACATGTCCTTTGTTTCTCTTTACATATACTTGTCACCAACTTTTTAGAGATTCCTAGCCTTAAAAGTCATACCGCTTAATAGAAACTACGAATAATTGGTGGATCTTTCCTGCATATGGATTTTTTCCCGCACATTTTATTAATTCCGATGGTATTACGTCGACTCCGGCAGCCTTATTATTCTTAAGTCTATGGATTCGCCTGAACTTTTGCTATGAGAATAACATCGTTTTTCAATGCTTCTTGCATTTGGCTTGCAACCAAACGACCTTCCTAATATCCCTACGCATAAATCCGGATCTGGTTTTTATCCCGTTTTATTTTTTAACGCGCCAAACGTCGTTTACGAAGTGTGTTTAAAAAAGTAACACATACGTTGTATTTCTGAGTATTTAAGTATCACTACATCGCAATTCAAACTCGTTTCCACAGGCCGGTAATGCCTCATATGCCACAGTACATCACCAGGCGATGACAGCGTTGAAAATTGAAAATCAAAAAAACTGGCTTATTTCACTCCACAGGTACATTGCCGAATTTTTGGTTGAAACACTTCATATATGACTGTCATTTCAAGCTGTGAAGGACTTAAGCTCAATTTGATGTCAATCATCTAACTTGTGTCTTAGTACATATGGAAAAATAAAATACAATCGGAAGTCAAAAACAAACGGCAAATTTTATAGAAAGAACCAGCACAGACACCGACAGCTGGTGCCGTGTCATCAAAGTCAGTCGAATTCAAGCAACTGGGCAATATTGGCAATACCTTCCTATCCCTTGAAAACTATACAGGAAGAAAAAAGCAAGGCTCCATGACTTCCACTCTGCTATTTGGCCTCATGAATGACAAACTTCCTAAAAGGCACCGCGATGTCTATTCCAATTTCCTAAAATGTCTCTGTTTCGAAACGTCTTGCTTTGATTGAATTCCACACATTGTAACAGCAACCCCGCAAATCTCTGATTCACTGTTTATTTTCACATTTCCAAGAAACCGATAATCCACAAACAAATTCCTTCATTGATCTCGCCCGGAACGTACAATTCCTTTGTTACTTACTACAAAAACCGCACGCTCCGCACAAAAACCGCGGAAAAACAACCTCACGTCTTCGCAATCGAGAATCTGTTTATTGTTCTTCAGTTGACACCATACGGTTGTAAAGCTAGTTCATCTCAGTTGGCTGCTTGAGAAAATAATCACAGAAGCGCGGTGGAATCGCTCGCCAAGAACAACACACTCATATTCCCACGACCACTGCGCTGCATAAAGCAAAATCAAAGTATAGGGAAAATAAGAAAAGAACTTATTTTTGAACTTGATCTAGATACTTGAATTCGGGCTGAAAGCGTTTTCGACATGATTTTCTGTCGCAATGACCGCCACTCGCGAATCCAAAGGCTGCACTTGCTTAATCGCCCACGTGAGTATGTAGCAACAGCTGAATGTGTTTTCGAACGTCGCCACATCATGTTTAATTAACCATATACACAGTGGCATGGTGATGACATTGGTGCCGGAATAAGTTGCTCACTTGGGGAAAGGGGTATTTCGAAAGCTACTAAGTGACATGATTATGATTTTATATGACTCGAAAATAGCAGTGTATTCGGATGCTTTCCACGGTTTACATCGAATTGACGTGGCAGTGCATTAAACGAATTTCATTCTCGCAAAAAAAAACAATATTTCAAGATGAAATACTCACTAACCATAATCTCTTGTTTACTCTACCGAGCACTCTCTGCTTACAGAATTTCAATGCATTCATACGTCATGGAGAGGAATTTGCTAGAAATTCCAAACTAATTTTCTTCTCTAGCGAACGGAAAGGAGGCGGCTGGGTCGAAAATAGCGAAACAATATTTTACGACTTCTAAAAATATGTTTTTTCCTATTTGAGTTGTAAGGGGAGGATGAGATTTATTTTTGGCAGCGCAACTTGTAAATTGTAGCGTAACGTGGTCACGCATCCACTTAGGCTAGGCGTAAAGGTATTTATGAGGACGAATTCGAATAAGAACGGCGACATTCAAATACGTCGAATCATTCGTCGAAATGGAGCGTGATTTATTCGGCTCGTGTTCAAGGAGTCACCGAAACGTATTTTGTTCGGATTAGCTTTTGTGTGAGCCTTGACAGAACACATTTGAAATAGATTTTATTACGATTTAGCGTTGGCTCTAGTAAAAATTAGAAACATGCTAATGACAATTCTACCTGTTTGCTCATAAAGAAGAGAAACAAGTTAATGGTGACAATTCAGGATCTTTCACGCGAAAATCTAACCGAAAGACGAGCTTGAGTAAATATCGCTTCATTTAAGGCATTTAGCACGCAGAGTGGCAAAAGGACTTATAGAAATGAGGATAATCCAATAATAAGTGTTATTGTAAATCTTATGACGTTGTTGAACTGTCAATGTTACAATATCATTGCGGTAACTAATTCACTAAACATCGCTGAAGTGTTTCATAAAGTTCGCACCATTTTTAGTCATCATCAATGCCTCGTATCACAGTTATACTACATTTAATTACCGCCATAGCTGATGTTGGGACAAAAAACCCAGATTCCGAGTCATTCACACACATTCGATCTAACCGTACCATATTTTACATGACGACCATAAGTATAAGATCAAGTTGACATAAGAACTGAAGCCAATAGACTAGGCCTAAACCCCTATGTCCGCTGGTAATGAATGAAAAATGTCATGGTTTTTTACACAGGGTGATGGGCCTTGTTTTTATGTACTCATTTGCCCGAAAAGGAATAGTGGAATAAGCTTTTAATGGATCCCTTATTCGACAGGTGTCATTGGGCCTTCATTTTTTCAAAAATGATGGCGACACAACCGCTTTAGTTACCGAACGATGCTGATTGGCATCGACACTATGGCAGAAAAGAGTCCTTTCATGCCAAATGGACCTGCGATATCTCAAAATGAGGACTTCAAATATCCTCCTAGATCGAACGGGATATTACGTTAAATATAAGGCCCTCGCCAATGCGCCACTAACGGTTCCTGTCCAAAGAGACTATATTAGATCAGTTATTAACCTTATTAAAGATTTTTTTTTTAATTCGTGCCTAGATATCAATAGTAATTAATTTCTGAACGCTTTATGCTGTCTTTGACTTTTGTGGTGTAAACATATGTATGTGCAATTTAAGCATTATTATAACTTATTATGAAAATAGTCGATCTTTAAAAGATACGTATCGTAAATTCTTGTTTTTTTATTTGTTCAACAATTTAAACAAGTCAACGCTAGTCAAAGCTAGCTGAAAAAATTGATGAAACTGATCAAAAAAAGACTGGCAGACAAAAAAGTGGACACTGCGGACATAGCTGCGGTGAAACGAAATGTCTCAAAAGAAGATTCAAAATTGTTTTCTCGAAGCTTTTATTCTTTCGGCATAAATTTTTCAACTTTTTGCGTATTTTAACTAAGAATTTTTCATTAGCATTCGAAAATTCAATTATTACTGCTACCACCAATTGATTGTTAGTGAAGATGCTTGGTTTTTATGGTGACATAAACTGGTTACCATTACATTAGTTTTTTTGAAGTTTTTTTGAAAAATTGAAAATTAGTCAACTCGAAAACAATTCTGGGCCCGAAATGAATAAGATGTTTTTATGAAAGTCTGACGTGTTCGTGGTGGAAATTTAAATTAGGTTATTAGTTACCAAAGCCATATTTCTATTTAAAATATTTATTATTTACATTTAGGCGTGACTTTTGAAAGACCCTCTACAACGACAATTATGCGATAAGTTGATGAAATATTTCATCGAAAGAATGTCTATTTGTAAATAGAGCGGAGTTTGGTATTTGGCAGATTGAATACTCAATTTCGGGTTTTTGCTTTAGACCAAAATAAAAACATAACGAATTAGGATCATGCGCCTCACCATGAAGCATGTATAAAATTATTTAATCTATTGAAAAAAATTAAAAAAAAAAAGGTATAATTTTGAACTTGGCAACGATTAAAGGGTCAGGCATTAAATCTGGACTAATAGCGAAAAGCCTTTTCTACGAGTATGTACCATACCATGTTACAATCAAGAGGCAAATCAAGAGGCAAAGCAAACGGCTGAATTTTTCGTCAAAATTTGGTGAGGAATTTTTACATTCGTACATCTGTCCCTTGCACAGCCTTCATCATTTCAATGCTCAAATGAATTATTATTATTTTGTTTTTATCTTAAGAATCCGAGTGTATGAGTGGCCTTACTCAAAACAGATTCTTAGGTTATGGGTCCTATTGGGAAAAAAAGCAAGGACCCTACTATCAAGACCTCTAACCCAAATATGCTTTGGTTACATCACCCTAGTACACGGAAATTTAAAAGGAATTTAAATAAAATGCTCGAAAAAAATACAATATTGCCTATGGATAGGATAAGCATTTGGCTCCAACACGGCGCCAAACGCACATCCAAAAATAAAAGAAAACAAAAGATTTGTTTAAGGACTGAACTAAACGTCGGCACAAGTGCATTGCAGTTAATATTAACTTGAATTTATCATTAATTCCTGGAACTTCTTTAATAGCGCGCCACTTTCTCAATCAAGCTGAGGATATTCGTCGTAGGAGCTGAGCTGATCCCCTAAGGAGTCATGATCTCTGAAGATACGCTACTCGCATAGTATGTGCTCTGCAATTTCTTCGTCCTCTAGACAGAGTCGACACTCGGTTTCGGAGGAGTGCTTAAATCTGTCAGATATCAGTCTTCTGAAATCAACTCTATTATATTTGAGAATATTGATAGAGCGTTTGTTCAGGAGCCGTGTTAATGTCTTCGATTGTCGGAGTCCTCGAACGCTGTTCCAAAAGTGCCGATTATTCCCACTTGTCTAAGAGAAAATAATCTTCGACTTGGGGCTTCGGCAGAAAAGTTTGACACCTATGTACCTTTCGTTGCAATCTTTCCTAGCAAGTTGGTTGGCGATTTCACGAAGATGATAACTTTAAGTCCCTGCAAAGGGTGATGTTTCGTTCTTCGATGTTCTATTGCACTTTTGACAGGTCACGTGTGAGATGTGTCACAATCAATCATGCTTAATTAACAAATGCTAAATCGAACTACTGAGCAAGTAATTCAAGCCATTGTGACCTAATTTACGAAAACATTTTATAAAATAAAGCTTGTCAATGCGCTGCCAATACACCCGGAAAAATGTACTGTTTGTTGCGGATTATAGCGAAATCATTGGTACGTACTTTTTAAAAATTAACCGTGAGAACAACGTTACCGTCAGTTGCAGAATTCGATTTTTTTTTTGCCCAAAACGCCATGCTGAACTTATTGGACCTGTGGTTCCAGCAAGGCGGCGCTATATGCAACATAGAACACAAATCGATGGATCGATTGAGGAATGAATTTGCCAGCAATTTAACTCTCAACCGGTGAATTTGACCAGCTAGATGATGGAATTCGTAGCCTTTATAATATTTCTTATGCAAATACATCAAATCACTCTTCTATGCCAATAAGCCGGCGTCAGTTGCAGTCTCAGAAGGCAACATTACAAGTGTTTTTTGCGAGATATCAGCCAATATGCTCAAGAAATTAAACTCACCGTAAGTACCGTTTAAAATATAGTTTTAGTCAATATTTTCATAAAGTAATATTAACAAAGTAAACAGCAAGTATTAGTTTATTAACTCAAGAGATAATATGTATACTTTTGTAATTTTTCTGTGCTTTCTGTAATAATTAGAAACCAGGGGTGGTCGTGGTGCAATGGTAATCGTCACCGACTTAAGGTCTGTAGCTCAAGTCTGTCCATAGCCAAGAACAATTCTTATACTGGAAAAACTGTGCAACAACATCACTTATGATTGGGACATGATCAAAAAATGCTGACGAAGGCATAACACTCGCAGCATAAGATCACTTCAAAATTCTTACTCTGTGTATATTTACAATATAACACTTTAATAACATGGAAACAAAAAAAATACTGTGAACTACAACCAACGTGACAAATTCAGTCGAATCTCTCGAATCATATCTAGGACAACCACCCCCGGAGAGTAGTGAACGAAAATCTTCGACACAAACCATCTGCACCGTCCAGGTTGTTGTGGCAAACATCATAAGAGCGTACACTCCTGAACCTGCACGAACCCCAAAAAAAAATCAGTTGAAAAATCACATATTATTTTACGAAGAAAAATGCACGATTTCGTATCGGATATAAAAATGTTTCACGGAACAGTCACGGAGAAAACATTCTGCTGCATCGTCCGAGATATTTCATAAAAGAATGAACACTCTTGTCACGCATTTATTATTCTGTCAACTCTCCTTAGATATAAAAAGATTTGTTTGCATTTCAATAGTATATCTGACCAACCTTATCATAGACGAAATATCTAACTTGAGATGTGAAGAGGCTTAGAGGGGAATTATGTCCTGTGATACCCACCTCTGAGCCTCATCCAACATAGTAAAGGGTGTTCAGCGGGAAGTTTTCAACTTTAAATTTCGAATGTTTGAAAACCAGCGTCGTGAGATACATAAGTGGGGAGGTATTGTTCGATGCGCATTTTTTGCGGATTTATTAATCGCGATGAGTCATTGACCAGAAGCACACCGTCCAATCGTTGTTTCGTGCACGTCGCAATTTTTTTGTACTCACTTCAATTTACGCAGACTGATGATCCGAGCACGCAATTTATCTGGTCGTGGGTGCAAAGGTTTAGACAAGAAGGGACAATGATGACCATCAACATCACAGCAACGCCTGAACATTTCGCTCAAATTCGACACGAAATTATGCGAAATCCGCGTAAGTCCATAAGAAAGATTGCGGCCTCTACGGTAATTAAAAAATCAAAAAAATCAATGTTCCACCCAAATAAAATCCAAATCGTGCTTTAGACCTCAGAAAGTGATTATCTTTTGGGAGATCCCTTCGCAAGAACAATGCTCGAATCCTTTCGAACAGCCGAACGCTTGGCAACAAAGTGTCATTGGTGCCCAAAAAATTTTAGAGAGCGTCATCAAAAACGTTTCCATTGCCCCAAAACGACGGTTTTTTTAACCAAAAAGAACAATCTCTGCTGAAGTGTATTGCCGAATGAAGGACGAGTTTGTTGCCGAGAGTGTTGCCGCAACTGCAGCTCCCCAAGACGGTACTACATCACACACAGCTAGGATCTCGATGAAGAAGCTGAGGGCTATTTTTCCGAACAAATTGATCAGCAAGTATGGAGACATAGCCTGGCTACCGCGCTCTCTGGACCTCACACCACGCGACTTTTTCTTGTGGCCATACAATAAAAAATCTCGAACAATTCGGGCTCCGTAAGAGAATATTCGCTGCGAAACTGCCGCCATTGATCCATGCGTTATTGCAAATGTGAGGGAAGATATTGTTTTCAAAAAAAAATAAAATCTGCAACATGACTACATTTTCCCAAAATATTAAACTTGAACATTTTCCACTGGACACTCTTTTTCTGTGATCCGGTTTTTTGCCCTTAATCAAGGAGATTTTGGGTTTACGCACTATTTTGCTAGTCGAAATAGGACTAAGGGCTGTTTTAGGTGCAACTTGATACTCCATGATGATACTCCATGCCCTTAACCAACTGTATGAGCCACAGATGCATATTTGTGTAATGAGAAGACACTTCTTTGTCATTGTATCACACAGATTAATACAACAGGGTTCGCCGGAACGGCATTTTCACATATGCACGGTCATCAAAAATGCATTCCAGAATGTGCTCAAGTCTACGATAAATATATTTGTAAGTAGAAGATTCAGCAGAGCATGCAGCAGAAACCCATGTGCAGTTGGTTATAAACGCCTAGGAATGAAATTCCCACATTCAGCGTGATGAGGGAACTTCAATAATCTAACTTCTCCTATATTCGTTTGTAATAAAAGACAAGCGTGATCCATGATATTACTTTACTATACTGCTACTGCTGCAATGAGTGATGCAGGATTCACTAATTGCATTTGGTTTCCAACATGAATTCTCACATTTAACAACATTTAACAAGACAGACTGTTGCTTTTCGCTAGAGGCTTAGGCCCATATGTATAAGCTTATGTATTCATAAATGCTACGTTTCGAGGATTTAAGAAAGATCCTAATAAATAAGACGCCACATTTTGAAAGCTCAAACAAAAAAATGTAAATTCAATTAAGTTCATTAAATTCACTTGAATTCAAGGGTTTTTGGTTCAGTTTTGATATATTCGTAAATAATGTTAAGCCCACTTAAATCTATAATGGTTAAGCCGCTAGTTACTGTCATATCAAGTTCCTTGAATTTTTTTCCATGTCACTTCCCGAGAGGGCGCTGATATTAAAACGAGAACAAAAACATTTTTCATTTGAGAAAAAATCGAAACGTCCCTCAAAACCGTTGAAGGTACACCAACCACCTTAATATTCGTAAATAAAATATTGAGGCAATAAATATGCGTTCTTCAATGAATTCTCCCCAGTCCACTCGAAGTGACCACGCAAAACTTCGATCGAGGAGTATCTGTATTTACGGTACACAAGTGCAAATGGAATATTGAAAAACTCAACTGTCAGAGCAGTGGTGGAGGAAAATGAGGAATTGCAAATGGAAAACTGCTGTCGCGTGCGGAGACAACGCGGATGGATAGATAGACGATGTTGCTGTCTAAATGATGATAGATGAACTCAAACATCCGCAGTTGGTATTACAAAAAACAAGGCAGTGGGATGCGAGAGGTACAAATATCGGTAGATGGAGAACAGGCAACTACAGTTGTATCGCCATTCCTATATCTCTCTCAATCGATATCATTTTTCATATTTTTATTCATTTTTTGTCAGTTGCTTTCTGTCTGTTTGACATGAGATCCTTGGATACCTCGCAGTGTTTTATTTGTCACCTGGTTTGCCAGATAATATACAATATAAAAGCTGCTTCTTTTCCCACAAGCCAGGGATTCTTTTTTGTTCCATTCGTCATTCGGTATTTTTGGTAGTGAGAGCCGTGCGACATATATGGCACTTCTGTCAGATGCATATGCACTGCTACATCGAACACGGTCGTGGGACACTATCATCAGTTCGATTACAATTTTTGTAAATTTGTAAATTCACCTCTTCAATTCGAAAAATGATAGACAGATTAAAACTGCAGTTGGTATCGTACATTCCGCAACCGCATCATCGATATTAAACATTTATGGAGCCACAAATTGGTACATTAGGTGGTTAGTTTAATTGAGCAATTGAATGCTGCTTAACGACATACATTCGACGCCGTAAGTTCCAATTAAGGGGTTTTCCCACATAAAAATGTCTGATTTGGGGAAACCGATTGCAGGACGGCAAGCAATCGAAATCAATTTATGGAAATGCAGTTTCTGCTGCTGACGATTTAATCGGAATGATTTAATGGGAATGGAACTTCTCTGTCAAGACGAAAACATTTTTTGGTGTTTCTATTATGAGTCTTAAAAACAGAAGCTAAGAACATAAAAATCTTAGCACAATTTAGTGAGGAAACGTTTTACTTCATACTTTTATGGTTGGCCATCAACGACCTGAAAATAGTTGGGAATACGATTTTTAAAAGAATATCTCGGACTGCCAGTCCATAACCACTAGGACAGGATCAATTAATTGATGCTTAAGGTATCTGAATTATTATCATAATAGGTTTTAAATTTTAAGATTATTCAAAAAGTGCGGCCTTAGTATAAAAATGAAGAGTTTTTAATGAAATTGCATTTCTACAGTTGGAATTGAAATCAGAATCTTCTTGCTCAATACCTACATTTTTAGAAAACTATTTATTACAGCTGTGAAGGAATTCTACAATAGAATCAACAGGGATATTTGGAAATTTTATCAATTTCAGTTTTTTTAAAGTTACAGCAACTGCCAACGTACTCGAATATTCAAAGAAAGCTAGAGAAATATAAAGACAATATGACCACGATCATTTCTAGGATAACTTTCCTCCAGGATTTAAGAAGACAATGGTCTCACAGGCAGCGGGTTGTATGACTGGCATCACCACTAGCATCTATGGGGGTGAGTGAGACAAGGAGATCTCGAATTATATTTAGACGAAAAAACTTAGGCTCTTCACTACTAAACTAATGGCGCAAATTATCCATATAAAAGCCTTGTTTTCTAAGCTCACGCCTTCATCGCGTACAAAGACAATTACACTAAAGGTATTCTCATTAAATCTTTGATTAATCATATGATAATAGAAACTTATTTGGAAAAATAATACAATACACGTTGTTCAAATTCAATACAATAACAGGAATTTCATTTACAGGGAAATCCAATTGAATTGCAACTCTTCAAAACGTTTTTGCTTTATCCCAAATCAATCTAAATATACTAAAGACCTACCACCCCCCAACATACGGCCACTTCACGGGAACACTCGCTGACCTAGAGAGCTGAGGTTTGGGGTGTAGGTAAGTCTGACTCCAGAGGGTGGCATAAAGGGGTCAAAGTTCGAGAATAAAGGCGTCATCTAAATATACTTGTACGTGATCACATAAATGGTCCGGCAATTTACGAAAGTCGAGTTTAAGTTCAACTGGGCATTGAATCAAGGGGGGGCAAGCTTTCCTTAACCACTCTGTGGACGATTTCCTCTGTTTTTGAAAACAGTAAACTTTTCGAAAAATGCATAAAACACGTAAAAAGTAGCAGTAGTAGTACGAAAGAAACAAACTTCACTTTTTGTTGCTCGCGATTACGCTAAGGATAATCTTAAATAGATGAACCTTGTGAGAAAATGAGTTCAAAATTGGCATATTGTTGCTATAAAAGGTAAATCAAATGACAAAAATGATCATTCCTATTTCATTTTCATCATTTTTGATTATCATCACCACCATCATCATGCGCAACCATCACCATGTTAGAAGGCAATGCTGCCGTTTATTGGTGTGATGAATATTTTTATGGTATACGCAAATGTTGCTATCACAGCTTCTATCTTTATTGGCTTCTCTGTTCATATTTCGACGATTTTTTGTATCCATTTCGTTCACTTTTCCTCTATTTTCTTAGACAACCCTATACTATTCGTAGGTCCCAGTTATACTCATGACTTTTACCTTTTTGTGCTTTAGAATATCTTCATCAAAATTTAAATAATAAAATAATAATTTCATTTAAATTGTATTTTATTATTATTTAAATTAATTTTATTTAAAAATGAAAATTAAGCCAATCTCCACGCAAGATCATTGCGTTTTATAATTTGATATTTGAGAGAGTTTGGCATCATAATCTTTTATCAAAAATACGTGCCTATGACATCGATGGATCTCTTCTATGAATTTTAAATTACTTCTCATCCAAGTCGCCTGAATGTTACCAAGTAGAAAAATACGATATAAATGCTAGCGTTCCACAAGGTTCCATTTTTTCACCTATGCTCTTAATAATATTTATAAATGATCCACTATCTGCTATTTCTAATTGAATTTACACCTTCTCTGATGACAGGTCTCTCGGCTTTTCATATTACACCCTATTGAAGGTCGTGAATAAATATAATATCTGCAACATCACGTCGTTTTTAAGGGGTTGGAGGTTAATTCATTTTAGGCGATCCGTATAAGGTGATAAATTAAGGCGGTCGGCCCAGGGAAGACCACGAAGGGCAAAACGGATGGACCTACGTTAAATTGCTTCAATGGGATTCACGTAGTATGGGATTCGTAAAAGGGGGACCAGACTTGGTTAGGTTAGGTTAAAGAAGGGGAGTGTGATGGTTAAGCATCACTTCCACTCGGAGGCTAAAAGGCCCATTGTGATTCCCTTCATTTGTGGGGGGTACACATATAATTAACCTGTCCTATCACGTGGTGGCTGAAACCACCCCGTGCTCTTTATGAATTTTAGAAGATCCGATATATCTGCATTAACCACATCCGCAATCTCTGTAAAGAGTCTTTGGCCAAGCGACGCTAGGCGTCGATTCTGGAGAGCTTGACAGTGGCAAAGCAGATGTTGGATCGTCTCAGTTTCTTCCTCGTCGCCGCTGCTCCGGCAGAGATCCCGAGTCTCATTTCCGGAGCATTGCTCCAATGGGACAGTATCCTGTGATCACTCCGACGAGCATACGGATCGAGTTACGGTCCAGCGCCAAGACCTTTTTTTTTTTTTCCGATATAGAGCTCTGGCCACGATGATCTTGTCATGAGCTGTCGTTTTTTTTAAGCCTTTGATGATTGTGTCGTTTATGATCCAGTATAATGCGCTGATCGGTGGTTGCATTGACGTGTCCGCTTCGCTGATGTCCAGTTCAGACCCTTGCCTGGCCAATTCGTCTGCTCTTTCGTTCCCTGCGATTGAGCTGTGGCCCGGGACCCAGCAGACTTTGACTTTGTGGTGTCTGATGGACTTCAGTGAGTCGCGACATTTCATGACAGGCTTTGATCTCGTTATAAAAGTTTTTTATTGACTTCAGTGCAGCCTGGCTGTCTACGAAGATAGTGATATCCGATGGTGGGATATCGGTTACCTATAGGCAGCCAAACTGCTTTCTCTATTGCCAGGATTTCTGCTTGAACAACGCTGCACAGATCAGGGAGTTTGAATGATTCCTGTTTGTGGAGGGTATCAGAGTAGAACCCCAGTAGGGATCAGACTTGGCTAGCATATTCGAGAAGGGGCCTAACAAAATTGATGTATAATGATTTCGTAACATAAGGAATCGAGAATTCTTTGGACCAACGTTTTACGAAACCGAGGGCAGAGTAAGCACGTTTGATTATGTTGTCGATACGGAGGCGAAAATTGAGTTCACGGTCACAAATAGCCCCTAGATCAACCAAAAAGTTGACAGGGGAACGGTTTCATTACGAATAATGTAGGTTCTAGGTGGAGAGGAAGAGCGCTTGCGGGAGTGAGTGATGGCTTGGCATTTACTGACATTGAACTCGAGATGGTTTTTTTGACACCAAGTAGTAAATCTGTTAAGGTCCAGTTGGAGAGAAGATATGTGTTTAAATATTTTCATAACATCGGCATATATGGAGAGATGAAAGTTCAGAATAACGTTGTCAACATCATTACCGGTTAGAATAAATATCAATGGGCCGAGATGACTGCCTTGTGGGACACCGGAGGTAGCATTAATTGGATCAGAGATAGAAGATCTGAAGATAACGTTATATTGACGATCTTCAAGATAAGATTTGATCCATGAGATAAAACCGGAAGAGAAGCCGAGGGCAGTGAACTTGAGGAGAATAATTTGGTGAGACATTTTGTCAAAGGCTTTGCTGATGTCAGTGACGACTACGTTTTCTTCTTTGCCAGCCTCGAGTGCACAAACACATTGTGAAACAAACTCGACTAGACTAGGTCGATCGACCCTTTAGCAACACATGTTGGTTAGGAGAAAATATGGGCTACAGTGAAAGAATAGTGCATCATAAACGATGCTCTCGGAAAGTTTGGGTATGCACGAGAGCTTCTTAATGGGACGATAGTTTGACGTATCATTTTTCAATATTTTTTTGAGGACTGGAATAATATACATAATCATATTTCCACAGCTGAGGAAAGATTCCCTGGAAGATAGAGCTTTGAAATAGAGCGGTAAGGGGTATAATAAGATGGTTCGCGTACTTTTTTAAAACTATGGCAGGCAGACAGTCGGGACCGGGAGAGTAGTCGTTTTTTAGGTTGCGTATTTTTTCGGCGATTAAGTCGTAAGTTATGTTCAGTGAGATAGACATCTGGGGCAGTCTTTCAAATATTGAAAATAGTCGTGATCGGGTTGAATATCCTGGTTGGTGAATGATTGGCTGAAGAAATGATTAAGTAGGGTATGAAAAAAAGATTGGAATTAAATGCTTTTTACATCCAATGCAGTTTACTGTTAATGGCGCTTGTATCGATGAAACCGAAACATTTCTATCCTTCCAGCCATCATTGCTACGTGCCATAATAAAACATCTAGTTGAAACAACCACATATTTGAATTGGCCAGGAAAGCTGCGACATATCTAGGTTTCCTCAAACGAAATATTTCACTCCTTCTGATTTGACTTCAGTCTATAAAAAAACCAGTGATAAAACTTAAAGGAGACAGTGATATCGCGAAGTCACTCGACATCGAATTGAATTTCTACCTTTCAAGAATTTAACTGCAAAACTCGTCCCGCTAGGACCATTAATTGATCATTAAACCTGTCTTCAGATCTACAATTAAATTTATAGACTCGTTTTCTAGCCGAATCATAGAAGTATGGAATCAATCTACGAGTATTTAAAACAAATACGGACATCTTTCTCCCTGTATGCCTTTGGCCCATTGTGTACCCTCGAAGATTAGAGACCAGTGGTCCTATGACGCTTCGACAGTTGCAGTTTTTTTCGTAAAGTTAACTAAAAATGAATGTGCTCTTCAATACGTGTCTACTAGTCCGGAGCTGGCATCTCAATTTTATCTCGAAATATGCCCCACGAGCTTAGGAAGTTATGAAAAAATTCGCTAAAACGAGAAATTCCATCTTAAGAAGCATAAAACATCAACATGATTTTAATTCGTAGAATTGCTGATCATATCAAGCCACATGTAAGCTCGTTGGAAGCTGACAGCAAACTAAGTAATAGCTTTGACCATAAGCCTGCAGATATTTACATGTTAACTATGAGTTTAAGACATGTTTACCAACATAACAAAGAAGAAGTCGAGTGATTTAGACTAATACCCCCAAAAATCATCCTTGACAGTGTAACTTAAAGTTTTTCCTTTTCTTAAAAAAGTCGATATTAACCCAAGCCTTCAGAAAAAAATGCAATCCTTCGCCACAAACTCCAGAATTTCATCCATTACCACCAGCTCCACAAAATTCTTTATAACCATTACAACGAAAAAAAAAGTGGATCCTCAGCAAGGATACTCCAACATGGCAACTTAATATGTCACTCCTCGAGCTGTGTGCCAATGACCAGCATCAAGCACACATGTACAAATCGGAGCTCAAGAGTTTATGATCAAGTTGTGACTGATGGTGGCTCTTTTAAATCCATAAAGCTAGGCTCATGGAGTGACTTGTTTACGTAACCTATTAATTTTCTGTTCTCGAGGTATGAGAGACGAGGAACATTTTACAACAACTTTAAGGTAGTTTTTCGTTACCTAAAACCTGCCACCAACTCAAACTCCAAATCATTATTTCTTCTCAAAATAACAGAAGCAAAAAAGGGTCCTCTGTAAACAATGGACTGGAGTTCTGGAGTTGTTGAACCACCGAGCTATAGTAGAATCTACTAACTCAATAACTACAAAATTGGGCGAACCGGGCTAATGAAAATCCCGAAATAATAAAATTCCTGTTACTTTTTGAACAGCAAGGCAATTAGTATAAGAGTAAATGCCTGCCTTCACAATCAAATCACTGCTCGAGATAAGAAAGTTTTGATCGCCTGAAGTGCTATAAATCCATGCAGTTCATTAATAAGGATTAACCTGTCAATTTCATCGCAATATATTCTGCAAAATTCGCTTGAATGAAAGGTGAACAGGTTACCCTATGCTGCACAAGTTTGATGGAAAACAGTTAACTTGTCTGCCAATCCAATCAGCACGACCAACGTACCACATTTGTTTACTTCACCTAGGTCAGCAAACTTAATCAAACTATGTATGTACGTAGCTGCACCTGGGGCAGATACCCTAATCCGCCAACATAACCTAACCACACTCCAGAACAAATTGCTTTTTCCGAGTCTCCCCAGTCTTTTTACATCCCCTCCACCCCCTCACACTTGCGTGCTTCCACCAGATAAACAGATTCTCTATGTGAAATCGATATTTCAACCTCGACCAGTAAAAACAAGTCCCCTGCCCACGGTTAAAAATTGAAGAATCCCAGGCAACAGTCCCAAATCGCCGGATACTACGAGCATAGTTTGTGAGCCGGAGACATGCAACGCGCAGTAAGGTACGATATCAAATAAATTGTACTACTTTGCCACGCCAGCATATCACGGCAAATTGGCCATAAATAAAACTATTTAATCCACTTTGATGATAAATCCAGTAAGATAGCGACATGAATTCTACCCTCTCTATGAGCACGAAAAATGCTTCAGATTTGTCAAGTTCCCGCAACACACTTCAGCGTGGAGATTCTTCTGAAATTAATTATAAAAGTTTTGAATGTACAACATGTGTGACAGTATGCATGTAGAAATATTAAGGCCAGAGTGGTGGGGGTGGCGACTCGAGCGTTTGGGACGTAATTAGTTTTAATTCCCGTTATGCTTAACTTTCAGAATTTTAATTTACTACCCCCGTTTAGTTTGCTGTTTAAGTTGATTATTTTCTTCTTTTTTTTTGTTGAAAATAGGGGCTGAGTTGGAATTTTGCTTCTTTTCTAGGGCGTCACGCGCAACATTTTCAACCATATTGAAGAGGCTTCTAGAGGATTAACGTCCGGAATGTTATTGTGATGAAAGCCATAGGGGTTCATTACCAAGTAATGAGGCTTAATAGTGCCGACAATAGCAGCTCTTCGGTTTTATGTTGCTTTAAACTTTAAGTGTTTGAAGAACGCTATGTTGGTGTGTTGGCTTCTGAAGCTGATGATGCGGGGCTCGAATTCTAGCGCACTACCAAAACTCCGTGTAGTATACTGGTCTGGAAATTGAAGGCCCACACTCTGGAGGATAAATTTTCGGTGGCAGTCGCGTAGGTCTTAATAGATCATAGGCTGAAATTGCTGAATGGCGTTTGTTATATTTTTATTTAAAATATCGCCAATGCCAAAGTTGCTAAAAATATTTTTTTTGTTGAAATGTGGGTCTACCTCCAACTGTCCCATAGCCTCCGCCTTCTGGGTAATAACGGGTCGCATCCTCAATATGCGATTCATATACCCGGGGGGCTAGATTAAAAGGCTAAGTGGTGTAGCCTACATAGCTTTTTAGCTGTATGGCTATTATTAGCTATACAGCTATTTAGCTAATCTTAATGCGAAATGCCGATAACTAATTGGTTATGCTGTGACAGATAATCGATTACCAAGGCAGACAGTTTGCTATTTAGCTGTTGGCTTTTTGCTATTCGGCTATTTAGCAAATTTAAGGCTCTCAGTTGGGTGTAGGGTAACCCTACTGGGAGTAAAGGCTTGACCAGAAGCCTAATTCTGGAACCACGGGAGACAGGTGCCCCCGAAACAATTATGTCAGACTGATAAATGACAGTAATGTCAGATATCGCAATGACAGTCATGGCCTGTCTTGCGGTAGGCCCCCTTGTGGGAGTATCGTGGGGGCTGTGGTTATCCCAAAATCGCGGGAATTTTGAATGCAATGACGAACAACAGTAATATTTAGTTTTTCAAAGGGAGCCGAAACCCTTAAATTGGTAAGAGGTTTTAGGTAGGCCTCAGCCCCATACCAAGAGGGAAGCCATGTCCCTACGCATGGCTCCGAATTGGTACTTGTAGCAAATAAGGACGTTGGTTGTGGGAAGTCCCATCGTGGAATTAGGCCATCAAGGCAGGTGTCCACGTTAAATACATAGCGGAATCTGTCCCATAGCCCCTTCAATAAACACATGGATTTGTCTATGGACGTTTACTTTAAGTTCCAACTTCCGTAAAGTTGAAGTCACAGAAAGAAAAGGACAGAAAGGATCGTGAAATTGATTGTCCCGGTTTTCCCATATACTCTCACGCATGACTGTGATGTTTTCAGCAGACCGGTGACGTACAGACTTGGGTTAGTTATTAATTGAACTAGTTAGTTCGAATTTGACTACCATACGTCGAGGAGTGATTCGAAAGACTGTTGGAGGAAGATAAAAATCACATAATGCGTGGAACGTCTACCGAACAGATAACTGGTTTGAAAATAAAATTAAATAAGTTGCCCGTGTTTTTCAACCCTAACGTCCACGATGTTGAAAAATCATCGTATAAAGGGTGTCTTTTTAGAAGTTTGGTTTTTAAACTGGCTACACGGTTTTTACAGAATGTTAATTTGACAATCAAAAAATTATTTGTATTTAGTATGTTTTGCCATTTTATAAACTGATCATACGCCACGTCTAGTTTATGGTGGACATAATCGTCCATCGGTGCAAGTTATTCGGAACATCATGAATCGTTTTCACACCACGTACACTCTAGTGGATAATACGCATCTCCAAAGAAGAGAAGAAATTATCGCCGTTGTGCAGCGCAATGTTGATGAGAATTCGAATGAGTCGATTCGCCATCGTACACAGCAATTGGAGCTATGCCTATCCACTTTGTGGAAGATTTTACGGAAAGATCTTGCCTAAGAAGCTTATAAGGTCCAGCATATGCAAGAGTTTAAGCCGCGTGATCATTATACGCGTCGTCGATTCGGTAAATGGGCATAAAACATGATTCAGCTTGATCCCTATTTTCAACGCAAAATTTTGTTCTCCGTTGAGGTCCATTTTTGGGTGAAGAGATATGCTCAAATTGACGAATTTGGAGTGGAGAAAATCCAGAAACCTTTATTGGGACGCCCTAACAACCATTAAAACTCAACTTTGATGTAATTTACGGGCTGGTGGAATCATCGGCGGATATTTCTTTCAGAACGATGCCGGCCAAAATGTTACCTTCAATGGAGAGCGCTAAAGAAACATGATTTCTGACTTCTTCGTTCCTCAGTTGATTGGCATTGACTTGACAGAGCTTTGGTTTCAACGGCGCAACATGCCACACGGCGCGCGACACCATCAAAATTTATTTCGGGAAACATTTGCTGAGTGCATAGCTTAGTCTAATGGAGCTCTGAGCTGGCTTCCATGTTCCTGTGATCTCAGATCTTTAGATTACTTTCTTTGCGAGTATGTTAAGTCATTAGCCTATGTTCATTAAAGCTAATTCAGCACTCGGTTTCGTGAAGCGAAAGTGTTAATTTGACAACCTCAGCACTCTTTGCTTAAAAACCTGTCTTCTTATTTCAGTTTCTTCCATCGCTATTCTTAGTTTCAAGATAAGATTATGTTAGATTAAGTAAGATTAATGTTAGCTTGAACTAAGCTCAACAGAGGGGGATATTTGCCCCCACGAAAATTAAAGGAGCTACTCCCACGATTTGAAAATAATGCATAGAGCTGCCTAGTATTCAGATATGACCATGTACACTTTGTGTGATGTCTTTAGACAAACTTCGTTCACAGAGTTTGTTGGGAAGTATATACCAAAAACGGAAAAATATTACGTATACGTAGTGCATAATTTGTCCGCCAAGCCAGCTACTCCCCCGACTTGAATAATGCGTCAGCGGATAGCAAAATCTAAAGGAGAATCTTGAAGCTCACCGGAAATAATCTATTGTAGCTGCTCGTACTTCACACATTAAATGTAAGATATTTACCCAAAAAATACTGCAAGGTGGTTTCAGAAGAATCAGTAGGATTATTAATTATCATGGAGCCAAAGATCGAGTAAAACGAGTACTTCGACGATTTAAAGCTAGCCTACTCTGAGACAATTTTAAATGGGTTAGCAGTGATATATATAAATTAATCAAAAGAGGGCGTTCGTTTCATTTTTTGAACAGGATAATAAAAACAAATGCTGACAAAGGTATAACACTCGCAATATAAGATCATTTCAAAATTCGTACTCTGGGTGTGCATTTCCAATATAACACCTTAATGGCATGGAAATAAAAAAAAAAGTTACTGTGAACTACAACCAACGCGAAAAATTCAGTCGAAACTCACGAATCCTATCTTGGACAACCACCCCCAGAGAGTAGTGAACGAAAACCTCCGACACAAACCATCTGCACCCCGTCCAGGTTGTGTGGAAAACATTATAAGAGTGTAACTCTTGAACCTGCGCCAACTCTATAAAAAAAAACCAAAAATGATTGGTTTTCTGTAAACTTTTAATTACCTAAGTGCACAGTATTTGAGAAGCGTTCCTAAGCCTTTGAGTATTACTTGCAGTGACCCAACATATTTCTTAAACTATCTTGTCGCCAGTATATGTCTAGTTATGTTATATCCAAACTATAGCCAGATAGATGAAGCAGCCTTTAGTCTAAATTTTAATTTTAAAGACAAAACATAGTGCTAAACAAATTAAAAGAGAAATTCCCAAAAGCACTAACATAATCGTCACTTCTTACCTTAACTACTTAAATGTATTTACCGCGGGAGAGTAAATGTATTTAATTTCGTTATAATACAAAGTTCTGCTTCTCTCTACCCTTATTGCACAAGATACCTTTCCATTTACGAGTCGAGTAAATAAGTCGGTGCACGAGTATACGTATTTGCAATATCCGTCTAAAGAGGTGGTTCTAAGAGTGGGTGGAACGTTTTAGGATGAAACATTTCTACGAAATAATTAAAGCAATTATCGCCATAATAAGAATAATGACGGCTCGCTGTCAGAGATGACGCTCGTATGCTTTGAACATGAGCCGGGTTCCCCTTGCCATCCTATCGTCCTTCACACAACTCACCAAGATACAGAAATACCAAAGTGGGTCTTCTAGAAACACGATGTTCTAATGATATTTTCGCGCACTTCAAGTGATATCATTACGTGCTTAATGTGCTTCAATGTCCATTATACGCAGCGTATAGACAGACAGATAAAGTGTATGCTGAAGGACCCCTAATTGGAGCTAGAACACTTCTCATCCATTTACAGAAGAATTGAATTGAATTCAAAAACTCCAGTCGGGGACGCTCTGACACAGCGGAAGTCGAACATCTCCATCATCCAACACAGTATATAGCACGCTAATACAACACGACAATTTTAAGGCACTTCGACCTTCTTACTTGGTTGCATCTTCACTTGGGCCATTATCGTCGGTTTAGGATGCAGCTCAGCCGATTATTCAAAATTCATCCTCCGCCACGACAATGGACGAAAAGTAGACAATTCCACGCTCCATTTGCAAGCAATTAATTAGATAAACTTGAATTCGTTTTTTCCTTTCCTTTTTCCCTTCTTTGTCGTAAGCCGTGGTATCCGCTCATGCATTCGATTCGAAAAAATAAAGTTCATGGCTGACAGCTAACAACAGAGAAGACTCAAGTGCTATTTTGCGATTTTCTCCCTTTTTCCCCGGGTCTCCGAGACGAATTTTCCAAGATGAACGTACAACAGAACAAATAGTAAACAGATAACAATGTCCGAGGCAAAATGTTGCACAACCAAAGGAACAACAAAAAAAAAGTTTTCTTCCTTGACTCCATAGTCCTGGAGATTCAGATGCTGTCGAAGAGGGACTCTTGTTCAACGGAAGAACAAGGAGCTCGAAATAGGTGCTAGGGGATGGTTGGAAAAAAGTCCAGGAATTAGATAAAGACACTGCGGGGTGATGGCTTTTGTTTTTCTTTACATACTTTAGCTCTGCCCTTTGAACTGGGCGATAAAGAAACAAAGTTTAAGAAATTAAAAACAGAAGAGAGGAAAGAAAATCAGAAAGTTGGACCAGGGGATGCGGAATTTAAGGTTTTGCTGAGAAGTACTTCAGCCGTAAGAAGATTACTTGGGGCTCGTCTAATGGATTGGATTGGTATGTCCTTAGATCGCCTTTTCTTTTCTTTGTTTTTTTCTTTATGAATCATAGACTACGGATGGTGTATCGGTGAAAGTTTTTTTCTTTCAGTTTTTATTGACAGCAGAATAATTTCATATAGTTTGTCATGGATAGGAATACCATTCGACGAGTAGAGTACAATATAAGCCAATGTCCTGTTCAAAAAGTATGCGGAATTGATAAGTAAGATAAAAAATAATAATTGATGGGCCGTTTGGGAGGGATACTTTTTCCCCAAGCGCCTAATTAGAACCTACGAGTAGAGAAGACATTTTTTGGGGCACCATCGCGAAGACGCTGGGTTATTTGTACGTCGTAGTCGTTAGCCCACGCCTTTTATGAAATTCGGCTCTGTAGAAGCCACCTACTTTTAGTAATCTTTTTCTGGTGTTAAATTTTTTACAGCTCGACCATAACTCTTGAAATATGTCAGAAACAAATCAGCCATACTCAGTTAGTATTGCCACATTTCATCTTGGAAGAATTTAGACCCGAATAGTAGTTATACATTTATAAACTTGAACAGCTCGTGCTCTGTGGAAAATGATATTCGCACACTTCGACCATTTTAAGCTCGTCATAATCGACCTGTTGAGCAAGAAATTCAAGATGCTGTAGCCAAATTTCGCCCCGATTTCACGCTATTGGACACCGAGATTCCTATCCGTATAGTTAGAATGCCTACAGAGGAAAATATTGCTGCTGTACCCGTGAATATTAGTGAAGACTGGGATTTACCCATTTTTCGTCATTCGCAGATATTGGTATTGCGTTACTCGACTACGTGAAAGATTTTACGCAAGGATCTTGGTCTAAATCCTTATAAAATACAGCTTATGTAAGAATTGAAGCAGAGCGACCCGATTTTCACTGAATGGGCCTAGAGGAAGATCCGATTTTTGTCGGGAAATTGCTGAATGTGTATGTTAATAAACAAAACTGTTGTATTTGGTCCGAGGAGCAACCTCATGCAATACAAGAGCTGCCGATGCATCAGAAAAAGTTCACTGTTTGGTAAGTTTTATGGTCCGCCGGGATCACTGACCCGTATTTTTTTTAAAAATTGCCCTGAGAACAGCATTACCACCAATAGCGCCCGCTATCGACATTTAGTATCACAAAATGAACCTGGTGGACATGTGCTTCAAGAAAATGATGGTACATACCACACAACACGCGAGTTGATGAGCCAAATGCGAAATGAGTTCGTTGAACAATCTACCTCTCGTTTTGGGCTGATGAATTGGCCGGCTAGAGCGATTTGACACCTTAAGACAATTTTTTATAGATATACGTCAAATCACTCATATATATACATAGGTCGATGAGCTCGATTTCAGCCTTGGAAGACAATATTACACGTGTTATTAGCGAGATACCAATCAATACGCTCAGAGACATGAATCAAAATTGTAATCTCCGTGGCACCATTTAAAATGTAATCTGGTCAACTTTAACACGAAATAATCTTTGAAAAGTAGTGGCAAGCATTGATTTTATCAACACAATAAATTTAAATTTCAAAAATTAACTCTTAGATGTTGTGTTAGGATTATCCAACAAAAGGTGTCATTTTAAATTAATAGAACAATACAACATACTATCAAAGAATTCTGATATTCTTATTACATACTAAGCTACGAACTTGTAGGTTAGTAAAAAAATAAAATATCTGCCGAATGTCTGCCTGTAAAAACTATTGTTTTGGTAAAATTTTGCATCATGTTTTGAGATTATTGAGACTCTATTTTGGGTATAACATCTCTGATATTTGTATTAATACATGATTCGTTGGCATGTCACTAACATGGACAATAGAATAGTCTGTTCCCATTGAATTCTCCAATCCCAACATCAATAGAACCATATTTAGACAAAGTGCCATTATTTTACCAAATATGTGTCACGTAGTGGCCTTGTGTTGAAAATTAATATCGTCCACGATCACAGCACCAATTTCCCTCAAAAACGTCAGTACCGTTCGGTAATATCATCTATTCATTGAAACAATCACTCAAGTATTAAATATGGCCCAAATATGGTCCAAAAATCGCAACACAATTAAAACTTATCTTGTGATTCCGGAGTCCAGAATAATTTCGTGTAAAAATCACGATCTTGTTGGTTAATTCCCAGAAGCACAGCATTGTGCGTAGTCTACTGGCTCAATACTCTGACCTTTTAATCATGTCAAAATCTATGTTTAAAATGTGGTGCGAAGGGGTTGCAGCGTGACGCTATACACAGCTCTCTAGTTGCATTTTCAACTCATTCTCAATCAGCGATATATTCATCCGACCTTGTCGGAATGGGTTAGTAATGAGCTCATTACTAACCTGTCCGATTGTCTATGTTTGATGATGACAACAGGCACTAAGAACTTGAGAAAAAAAGTTTTAGCGATATTTTCACCAGTTTTTTTGTGAATGTTGACTATTTAAGCATACTAGGCGAGTATGTATTAATTCATATTTAATACCTTCTAGTTTTAATCTTCTACCTTGTAAAACTGGGGTAGGAAGAGACCGCAAACTTACGCGAAGTGAATGTGAATTATAAACATGTTTATCCGCCATCTAGAATTATTATATATCCCATCAAATACATGAACCCACCATGACGACTAAACCCAATTTACCAACTGCCAGTATTATTGTTGCCTATTTTTAGGAGTTCATTTATTTGTTGTCTATTTTAAAATATGCGTTTTGAAAATTCGCGAATAAACGATTGATCGAGACGTGTCGCGAGGTGTACTTCCTGAGAACCGGAAATCCCTCGAAGCGGTTTATTGCATGGGGCTGTGCATGACAGAATTTATGGGGCGGATTATAAACATGAAACAAAAATGCATGTACATACGTTTTAGTCTTCTAACTTGCAAAGCTGGGGTAGGGTAGAATTATGCAAAGGCTTTCTTGTCTGCCCAGCTATATAGATCAAGGTAACAGTTTGACAAATTCAAGGTACAAGACCTGGATTTGTAGATTGGCTTCCGGCGAGCTGATCCTATCTTGTTTAATTATCAGAAGTCATTGTAGATATATTGAAAAAGTTTAAGGTTCAAGAATGGCACGAAATTTAAATTGATACTTCATGTTGGTTGATTTAGCTCAACAAAGTGTAAAAACCTTGATCTTCGTTGCAGAAGAGTTATAATGCATTGAGAAGGTCTAATCCATATCGGCAAAGAGTTCACAGCCATAGTCAATAATCCGCATTATACGTCACTCGAGCCTAACTATATTAGAAACAAGATACTACACAGTTGTTATAATCATTCCTATAATCAATCGATCCCAAAGTCATTAGTCAGAAGTATGTATGTATGTAGCCAGTACATAGGACGCCGAACCAACGACAGACAACACATACGAAGAACACATTACAACATGAATGAAATATTACAGATTACGCATTGCGCATGTCCGCCATGTTTGCTACCCATTTGTCAATGTTTTGTGACGTAGGCCGTGACCAGCGCGATTCACTTCTATACAAACGAATACGGATGAGTTTTGTTTACGGTTTTCGCGCCTTGAATTCGAAAATATAAAGTGGAAGTTTGTATATGATAATTGTGTGATATAATATTATTTTTCAAAATGAGGTGTGCAGTTTACAATTGTGACGAAAATAATAACAAGGGAAAGAAAAATATTCGGTTTTATTGCTTCCCAAAAGACAATATCTTGCGAAAGCAATGGATTCATTTTTGCAAAAGAAAAGATAGTTTCAATCCAAGCTCAGCTCGAATTTGCTCTGCACATTTTATTGCCGATGACTTGGAAAGAAATTTACAGTTTGAAATGTTAAATGTTAAGTTAATATTTTGTTACTTCTTTTACACAACGGTTAATCGCAATTATAATTGCAGGACTTTGCAAAAACAATGGATACAAGTTGAAGATGGGAACTGTTCCAACAATTCAACCGCAATCAACAGCTACCACTTCATCTCGTGATATCAGGATGGAATTAAAAAACAAGAAGCAGGTAATAGCAAGCCTATTAAAAGACAAAGAAAATGCTATTGATGATCCTGAGACTACCACAATTGAAAGTAAAGTCGACATTGTGGAAGTAAATCAAATTCCAGAGTAAATTAATAATATAGAGGAATCAAACCAGAGAATAACAATCTTACAACAGGAAATGTAAGTTTATCTTATAGCTTATACCAAGATTCATAACAATAATTACGGACTTTTAGTGAAGACTTGAAGAAGGACAAGTGTATTATGCAGAGAAAGAATGGGATTAGCAAAAGCAGTTAATTTCTCTCAAACAAAAGTTACAGAAGTCTGAATTTGAACGTCTCAATATGGAAAAAAAAAACTACGGGAAATATTCACAGAAGGTAAAATATTTGACTAAGTAGAAAATAGTATATGCATTTAGGCTGTTATAACTTAAGGTCAAGTCAACAAGTTGAAAAATGGCATAAAACGTTTACAGTGGTCTGAGGCGGATATAGCGCAGTCCATCACGCTTTATTCGACAAGCGCAAAAGCGTACAATCTGCTCAAAAGAAAAAATTTCCCTCTTCCTGGTGTGCGAACTCTGCAAAGTTGGGCACATAAACTGGAAATTTCACCTGGGATAATTGCACCTGTAATGAAAATCCTGTCAGCAACAACTCAACTTAGCGAGGCCCAGAAAATTTGTGTCCTTAGCTTCGATGAAATGAAAATTCGCAAAGCTTTCTGCTATGACAGGTCTTCAGATACCACACTATCTCCTGCTAATTATGTACAAGTGGCAATGTTAAGAGGTATGTAAATATGAATACTTATTAAAGATGTCAAGCCTAATTTTAATAATCACTCGTAGGACTAATCAGCAAATGGAAACAACCTGTTTTCTATGCCTTTGATTGTCAGATAACAGCGGACATTATACACCATATTCTTGGCAAAGTCAGAGAATCTGGCTATAATGTTGTTGCTATTGTCAGTGATTTAGGGGGAGGAAACAGGGCACTGTACAGAAATCTTGAAGTCACCATGGAGAAACCCTGGTAAACAATAACAAACAGCGAAAGAAATTATTATTTACTGATTATTCTTACATTCTAGGTTTATTCACAACGAAAATAAAGTTTTCGTGTTTTCCGATGTGCCCCATTTAATAAAACTCATGAGAAATCATTTTATTGATCATGGTTTTACAATAAATGGTAAGGAAATAAGAAAAGAGATCATTTTGACACTGCTTTCCTTAACTTCCAGGGATCTCTCTATTACACACAAAATAACAACCTTAACGTTGTTGGAACAGAGAGGCAAAAAGTTAAAATGGCAGCAAAACTTTTCTCCCATACGATTGCTCAGGCAATAACAAGGGCTGCAAGTTTGGGCCATTTGAGCAATTACAATTGGGAAGAATGCTCCAAATTATTCAAAACTGTAATATTTACCAACAATATTTGCTTTAAAAAGTTGAAACACCTTTTTGCTCTTTTTCAGACTAATGACTGGTTCGATGTTATGAACATCAAAGCCCCATTTCAAGGTTCTAGAAAGCGAACTCATCGGTACGGTTTGGCTTTGGATATACAAGATCCAATTCTAGATGACATGAGTAAGCTGATGCAGGAAATGAGGATAATTGGAAAGGAAAGCTTATTGCCTTTCCAAAAAGGTACGAGACATTATTACATATGTATAATTTAAAATGATATTCATAACTTTCGTTTTCAGGCATAATTCAAACAAATAATGCATTAAAAATGCTCCTAGTTGAAATAAAACATCGTTTTGATTTCAATTATGTATTGACATATCGCCTTAACCAGGACGTGTTGGAGAATTTCTTTGGTATAATTCGCAGCAAAGGGGGCCTTCACGACCACTCTGATCGCCAAGAATTTAAATACAGATTAAGGTCATATCTTCTTGAATATAATGAAGGACTTCTTTCCGATCACGCAAATGTTGCTGAAGACGACACACCTGACCTCAAATTGGATTTCACTCTCACAGGTAATACTACCGCGCTTTTGCCAAAAAATTAAATTAATACTTCACTTTTTTTCTCGTATTAGGTACAATTCTGAAAAGTATACTGATAAATCCAGGAAGCATACAGGTGCAAAGTAAAGAAGAATGTGAAGTGGATTCTATAGCACACGACGGATTGGAAATCCTGGCAGGTTACATTTGCCACAAGCTGGGGGACGAAATTCCGGAGATTCGGGTGGAGAAAACCAATGATGAGTCCTTCATTTGGGTAAATCACCTAAATGAGGGTGGTTTATCCAAGCCAACAGCGGAACTTATGAATCACATGAAGAATCTGGAGAACGTCTTCAATGAAATTAACAGAGATGACCTGCTAATCTCCAATAATTTTATAAAAACGCATCTGGAACTTACAAATGAGGTAGGATGCGAGGAGAGAGTTAAAAGGCTGTTTTTTAGGGCAAGGATGTATTTTAGAATAAGAAAATTAAAAAAAGAAATTATAGAGAATCAATATAAAAGGAAAAGAAAATTCAATAAAACATTGCATTAAAGGAAAATTAATCTTTTATTCCACATGCATTCGTATATACATAGATAATATGCGACGCGCTGCACATTGAATTCCAATTGAAGATTGGTTTTGCTTTTGCCACAGTATATTTAATTTGCAGGTATTCGCTTATCACTCGAAGCTAGGCAAACAATTTGCGATTAAAAACGCGATTTATTTAACAAAAAAATATGATTTTCAACTTTTCATTTCCCAATTTGTATGTAAACAAACAGCAGCTTCGACCAGCTGTCAAATTACCTAGTCACGCGTGACGTACATGCGCAGAACGAAACAAAACCGAACACCCGACGGCGCAATCTTGTTTTCTTTATTCATGCATTACAATACACGACGAACAGCGAGGGTAACAAGCGGACGAGACAAACAATAAAACAAAAGACATCGAACGATCGTCGACTGAACGATTTACGGGAAAACCCAACGGTCCCGGAGTCATACGATTTGCCTGGTTATTCCCAGCACTGCATGCAGGCACTCACTCTTGAAGTGATCATCAAGGAGAGCGGACGTCATCAAACGCCAAGGAGTTTATATTGAAGTAAAATAAATAATTATGTAAGTAAAGAAAAGCAGTGCGTTTTGCTTGGAAATCCTACAAATTGGGGGCTCGTCCGGAATCCACTAAGATCCTCATTCTTGATTGGATTGAAGCCAAGCAATCCATGAAAAAGCCAGTGAAGTGACAAGGCTGCTTATTTGTGTGTAAAAGATGGAAAAAATATAAAATCGACAACGCCGAAACCAATCCCGTTTCAGAAAAAAAAAAAAAGATGGAGAGAAAAGGGCAACAACGGGAAAGCGACAGTGGTGGATTTCGGCTGAAAATTAACAATTCATAAGTGTCTTTAAACACGAACGTTTAAAAGGAGTCAGCGAAATTCAACCACGATATCACACGACGATAGGTGTGCTCCAACGAATCTCGAGTGTGCTGTCCAGGCAGGAGGGATGAACAGCAACTCTTAGGAGATAAGAAGAAAAGAGAAGACTTGGCGTGGAAGAGATCGCGGAGAAAAGTGTTGCCGAGAAAGAAATTGAGTAGCAGTAGAAAAAGTGTTGCTGAGTCAGAAGGGTTCAACCAAGCACGTGGTTAAAACTAAATCGAAATGGATGCGCAAGCAGTTTTGGGTTTGGCCGTCGAAATGATGAGGGATAGACTGGGGCAATTGGGTTTACCGACAACAGGACGGAAACGAGCATTACAAGACCGACTTCTTCAACATTATCGGCTGGCGCGACCGCAGGTCTGTGAAGAGAGAGACTCCGGTGAATCAGGGGAATTTGAATTCGTTGCAGACCATTTTCCACAAGTGTCGGCAAGGACGTCGTTTACACTTCGTGACATAGAGGACGCGCTCACAGCTTTTGACGGTTCTGGATACCCCGACATCAATCAGTGGATCCAGGACTTCGAGGAGAACGCAGTCGTCGTGGGTGGATGAGTAACAGAAATTTATCTACGGGAAACAACTGATCAAGGGAGCTGCCAAGCTTTATATTAGGAGTTTGTCCGGGGTAAGAGATTGGAAAACCCTGACATGCGAGCTTTAGAAGGAGTTCTCGAGTCGGACGTCATCGGCTGAAACTCATTCGTCGCTAAAAGCCCGCCGCAAGAAGCCTACTGAGTCGTGGCAGGAGTACTTATGTATATTCGCTGATGGAAATCGCGAAACCAATCGCGCTCGATCAAGAGAATCTGATCGAATATTTCATCGAGGGTATCCCGGATTGCCCTCAAAATAAGTCAATGCTTTACCAGGCTAGATCGCTGGATGAGCTGAAGGAACAAATGCGATTGTACGAGAAGGTACGCGGTCCATGTCTTTGCGCATCATCCTTGAGAGGGAGTCACCGAACGTCATCCGGTGGACAGCAGTCAACATCATTAAGCGGTAAACCATCGAGCTCATACATCGGAGTAAAAGAGGAGAGGAAAGAGAGGAGATGTTTCAAATGCGGGAAAACAACACATCTAGCGAGAGAGTGTCAGATGAGAACGTGGAAGTGCTTCAAATGTGGTCAACAGGGACACCGATCATTTGGCTGCAAGGTGGGAGTTCAAGCTACGCAGCAGAGGAAGGCAACGTACACACTGCATCAACAGGTGACGGTGCAAGTCCGATACGGGAGGCTAGAGTGGCAGTGGATTCCAATAGACTCTTCAAGGACATCACGGTGAAGGGTCATACGCTGACAGCACTGGTGGACACGGGCAGTGATATTTGTCTCCTAAGACACGATATGTTGGTGGCGATGGATTACGTGGAGCTCGCATCAGTAAAGCGAAACCTGTTTGGAATCGGGCAGAATAGGGTGACAACATTGGAGAAGTTCGAAGCAGAGGTCGAGCTGGATGGGATAAAGATAGAAATCATTTTCCATGTGGTAAGGGAGCAAGACATACAGTACGCAGCTATCATCGGTAACAATATTCTCGAGAAAGTAAACATAGTGATCACCGACGAAGGCGTGGAGTTTAGGGACAAGCAAGATGAGCAGATTTCGGCAGAAGTTGAAGACATTATTCCGCACAAGGAGGTTAGGAGAGACATCGTTTGCGAGCTAAAGAACGGCGTGAAGGACCTCGGATTAGGCGGAGGTCGTGGGTACACTGCTGGTTGTACCTTCAGTATGTTGATTGTTTCATTTGCTGAATGGCATTCGGCGCCATCCTACTCTATATGACACTTTTCCGGATGTGACGGCCTCTTGGTAATCTCATGTGGGTTACCTTCGGTCCAAGTGCCGCAATTTCGGTTATTAACGTACCCATTAAGCCAAAAGTGAGCCTTAACACTGATCATAATTTTCTGATAAAACAGTTTTGTAAGTCTGGTACACCGAGCCATAATTTTTGAACCAAACTTCTATAATTTGATAACAATGATTGATTGAACAAATATAACAGTCTAAGTTAGAAGACGACTATCTGGGTTGATGCCGCTGTCCAATCCGTACTGTCCCAGAATGAATTTTTTTGAGATCAGCTCGCCGGGAGCCAAGCTACAGAAAACTAAAATAAAACGGAAGATGATATGCAGAGTCTACAAATGGCTTCCTCGTCAGTTTTTGAAATAGTCTAATCCTTTGTGCACATAGCAGGATCGAAACTGTAAGTCTTCCGTAGAATTACTTCTGCTTTCGAGCGAATGCCTTATTAATCAATTAAATCTTGAGTCCAAAGAAAGAGCGATTATCATGGGTGACCCTAAGTTTGACCTCTGACCTTATTTAGCTTTGCCTCTAAATGTTGGGCCGGCCTTTTTTATAAACGATTTTGATCGCATCACCACCTTTCAAAATCTCTACAGTTTGAATCCAGACAGATAACTCTAGGTGCTTATGTACGTACCTTCGTTAACCTTATTTTCGTCTCGGACAAATTGGAAACAGAACTTCGAACTGATTTTATTTGGCGCATAATTCCGTCGATATTCAATAAGACTTTCTAAAAATTAGAAAGATGGGAAGTGGATCGTTTGGGAAGGCCAGTCATACTCGTGAACCTTTTTTCCTCTCTTAAGAAAGATACCGCCGAGCGCAAAGATTGAAAGACCAGGCGATTAATGAAACCTTAAATCAGGAATCGGAGAGCGATTTTTTGTAAAAGTCAGTTAATGCCGCAAAAAGATTATTTATCGCCACCTCACAATTCTAACACTACCTTGGAATATCTTCAGACTTCTTCAGCTTATTATTGCAGTACCTCTAGAGTTAATGTGCCTTATTTGCAAATACTCGCATAGGGAAGGATCAAATCGAATAACTCCTTCGTGTTTGAGACCAAAAACAAAAATTGCGTAGGCTCTTGCATTTGTAAGTTCATAAAATAAAGCAAATCTTCGGTTTCTGAAAAGACTGAGATAACTGCTTGAACTTAGTTGTGGCCTAAAAAATTATTAAATATTGGATTCGTGCCGCACATATTTGACAGTAATTACGTTAATAGCAAAAGCCACGGCGATGTTATGCCGACGTTATACGAATTTCAGAAAAATTAAGTCAGAGTTTTGCCCACGCAGCTAAATGTATTGATTATGCAGAGAGGCACTTTTAGTTATAGATTTGGTCTAAAGCACCAAGAGAATGTGATGTACCTAATAGATATAACAGGGGTCCTCGAGCTTAGAGAGCTACATAAATCATCCTCATATTGTATACAGAAGCGGACTGCTTTTCAAATGACAGGTCCACCCTCTTTTATTATTCCGTAAAACAAGGAACAAATAAAAATATTTAAAATGCCACATAAATAATACGAAACCTAAGGCCTATGGGTAATAAAATACTTGAAATAGATGAGAATCCATCCAATTTTCATTCACGCTCGAAACCAAACGAAGAAAGTTGAAAAACAACATCAATTTATCCGGGACACGTGTAGACTAATTGGCGGGAATACTTTAATTGAATTCACTCGAGTACACGAGCGTAAGCAGTGCACTCGTATCCAACCTACTCACGAGCCAACTTTTGTATCTTTAAAATTGAATATATTTTCGTAACGACTCTCTGCAAGTACGTTCTTGAGAGAACGTCTTTGTATCTACCCACCGACCGTTTGCATTTATATCTATGGTACTAATCTATTTTTGAGTTATATCTCGATGAGAACAAGGCAATAAAAAATTTTATCACGCACTTATGCTAAGCGCCAAGAAAGTCGCCGCCAGCAGATGTGTTAATTTGTTTATGCACATTTAATGGCTAATCAACGTTGTTTCATGACTATAAGCTCATCTTGAACTGAAATTTCGCGTTAGGGACTATCTTTTTTATCTAATGGATGAATAAAGGATAATGAGTATGTCGAAGATGTCTGACCACAACTGAACGCGTGTGGATCTCGACGGTAATTCGATAGAAATTGGCAAGTTGTTAGTCAGCGATTTCATGTGATGGTTTCGTGTGTTTAGTAGGAACACTGTCGCAATCATGCATACCACGTCCTGTTTGTGGTCATCCTGGGGAAAAAACACTTTGGTACGGAAAATTGTCAATAGCAATTGCAACCGAACGCAAATTAACCACAAACCAATTTTTCTCTTCATTTCGTTCGCCTGCTTTCACCTCGGTGATTGCGTTATCCGTGGGCATGTTAGCCATAGTCTGCATGTGAAATTTGCAATTTCCAACCCATCTCCGAATGAATATTAATTCCGTTAATGTGCTTCATTTTCCAAGTAATTTGTTTCAATCGGACTGGTAACTAATTCCCATCGTGGTCACGGTGAAAAGGTTAACCAGAGTTCTAGTTAAAGGAGGAGAATTCAGTTTTGATTATCTCCTTGCTAGCTCATGGACAATAACCAGGAATTCCTCGTGCCACAACTCGGAACAAGTCAGTTCTATAAATAAAAATTAAATTCCCACGACGTTGGCAGCACTGTTTGCTAGCTATGGGTAGAAGGATCGTCAGCAACATAGATTGCAAAGAATTCTGAAAGTTTTGCAAAAATTTTAATAACCACGAGCTAGCTACGTCAGGACACCACTCCTTCACACGGTACATAATTTATTGGTCAAAAGGATTATTATGAATTTAATTAAACAGCATTCCGAGAGACGCCTGGGAATTCAACGCGCTGAATTGAATTCAAACTATCTACTAAAACCGAATGGTCATTCGTTGCTCGCTGGTGAGAGAGGAGGGGGGACTGCTTGTCCTGGTCGGCGACAAATAGATTATTTTCAAATATTATCACCCATAAGGGGATTCGTTTTCATTGGGGATAAATACAGGACAAATAACGGATCGTGATAGAAGAGCATTTCCGGCCTGAAGATATTTGCTTGTGCATTTGACTCGGAACTGAAAATTGTGTTTCTCGGCTGCCAAGCGGGAAATGAAATTAAAAACGGGGTTCCTCGTTGGTTTTGAGCGGACAAACAGTGGATAAAGTGATTAGTTGATTATCTAAGTGACAGTGAAGTGTGAGTGGTGCGCAATTGATTTGGACCAGAAATAATTGTTAGGCACGGAAAGTGTATTAAAATTATTAAACAACGATTCTTGCTCACGTTGGCAAAATGACATCAGTTGAACAGCATTTTTTCTTTGAGGCTATGTTAGGCAAGAAGGTAAAGACAATGATCCACCGACGATTCATGCATTAAAGTTAATATCGGAGGAAAATCCCGAAATAAGGGGTCAACCATCAAATGTGTAATGTAAGTTTCATTTACTGACTTCAATATGATTGATCTTTCGGACAGATACAAAGCACAGTCTTTAACAATTTTAGTCAGTCATTTACAGGTAACAATGTGTTGTTATTATTCAAACCTATTACAAATTAGGCGATTTTTAAAAATTTCATTTCGTAAAATTTGCAAATTTTTAAATCAACATAATTGCCCAAGAGAGTTCGATGGTGAAATGTTTTCAATAAACTGGTTCAGTATCCCGTTATACATAACAATATGCACGGATATCACGAACACGTCACGACATCACCGCTATGAGCGAAATTCTTAGCAACCAGCCGGACACCTCAATTTGTCACCGAAATTAACAATTGGGCCCAATTTTAATAGTATTTTATGACAAATTTTGACAATAAATTGATTGGGTACAAAATTTGAAGATCGTGCACTAGGCACATCTATTGGTACAGATATTTAACTCAGTTTGGCACGGCGTATTCCTAAACAAAATTGAACTAAAATTGAAATTGAATTGAAAAAAAAAAATGAATTAAAAGTTTAGTGTCAAACAATAATTTCAGAGTTTAGGTTACAGTTTTCCGATTATGTTACTGTCTTTATAGGGGTTCCATAGGGCTAACTTCTTTGTCCAATTTTGTTTACTTTATAAGCATATTTGGCAATTTATCATCCTTCGACGGAATTATACACAGAGATCGGGCTGAACGAGCAGAATTAAGTTTATCATATAAATAGCCCGGAGTCCTATTCATTATGATTCTACGTAAGAAGACACATACCCTTGATCAAGCTATTGCTTTAAATTTGTGTTCAATATACCATGGGCAAATTCAGATACATGGTCATAACGTCGTAATCCATGAACATATCTAACGGAGTCATTAAATGCAACTTGTAGTGTGTGAAATGATAAACTATCTTGTAATATTGATCTGTAAACGGCTTCAGAGTACGTAATTAGAGGTAATATAGGGTTTTCCAAAAAGGACTTGACAACTTTTTTTTTAAATAAAACGCAAACCATTTGAGATATTTCAAAAACTTTATTATCGGCTTGAAGTACAATCAAAACATGTGTGAATGGAACTCGACTTCGTTCATACGGCCATCGCGAGCACGTTTGCAGTGGTCGATTCGTTGGACCAAATTTTCGATGACTCGGCCACACATTTCGGCCGAAACGGCCGCTATTTCGCGTTCAATGTTGGCTCTGAGCTCTTCCAACGTCGTCGGCTTGTTGACATAAACCAATGACTCAACGTAGCCCCAAAGAAAATAGTCTAGAGGCGTTAAATCGCACGAACGAGGCGGCCAATCGACTGGCCCATTTCTTGAGATAACACACTCATCAAACTTACTCTTCAATAAATCGATTGTAACATGTGTTGTGTGGCTTGTGGGACCATCCTGTTGAAACCACATATCGTCCAAGTCCATATCTTCCAATTCGGGCCAAAAATAATCGGTAATCATGGCGCGATAACGCTGGCCATTCACAGTAACGTGACGATCGTTATCGTAGACGAAAAAATATGGCCCATTAACGCCGCCGCATGCAAACCGCACCAAACAGTTAAATTTTCTGGATGAAGTGGTGATTCATGAAGCACATGTGGATTTTCACCCGACCAATAACGCATATTTAGCTTATTAACGAACCCTTCGAGCCAAAAATGAGCTTCGTCACTGATGATTTTGCGATGAAATTCATCATCTTGGCGCATCTTCTCCAGAGCCCAATCGGAGAGCGTACGTCGCTTCAAATGATCCATCGGCTTCAATTCTTGAGTCAGCTTGATCTTGTATGGGTGTAAACCAAGATTCTTACGCAAAATACGCCATCATGTGGTCTGAGCGATGCCCAATTCTTGAAAACGCCGTGGAATTGACTGATTTGGATCGTTTGTTACGGACGCCTGAACGACAGCGATATTTTCGACAGTCCGACCAATCCGTTGTCCGACCAACCCGTTGTCTCACTGACACGGCAACATCACACAACGAATATGTAGACTCAAATGTTTGCACTAAGCTTGTTATTGCCTGTCTACTAGGGCGAGAATTACGACCGAAAATTGGAGTTAACGCTCTTAAAGTTGCGGTCACCGACGCCGAATTTCGGTAGAAAATTTTTATGATTTGCAGACGTTGCTCGTTCGTGTACTTTACAATGATGAAAATGTTGAGTTTACTGAATAAATTGACAATGACAGTTCGATGATTAATGAAAGGGTGCGTTCACAAATTAAATTCAAAGCTGTCAAGTCCCCATTGGAAAACCTTTATAAGAGTTTTTATTAACTGTTGTCTTGTGCTGATAAGGGTGAAACTTGCAGGGATCCATAATTTACGGAGACAAGAATACATTTTTCGAACGATATAGTTTGTATGGCCGTATCCTGATGGGTTAGAATTTATAACAAAACCTAAAGTAGTCATATTATGCACCACATTAAGTTTATTTCCAGAGAGTAGGCTATCGGGAATGGTATTAAGGGTTAACTGTTTTCTTAGAATGGGTACAACCCGTGATTTTTTTGGGTTCAGCATTAACCTGTTTGAAATAGGCCATGCAGAAATACTAGAGAGGTCTTCGTTTAGATTGGTGACAAGTTCAACAATTGTTGACAGTGGCTTCCCTAAGTAGACTTGGGCGTCATCAGCATAGAGATTAACTTTCGTATATTTACAGACAGAAGGCAAGTCGTTAATAAACATTGAAAATAAAATGGGACCAAGAATTGATTCCTGAGGAACACTCTGTTTCACCGGTAAGAGAGCGGAGGAAGTATTTTGAGTAACCACTTTTTGAAACCTATCTGAAAGAAAGCTTTGAAGAAGCTTAACAGCTAATTCAGAGAAACCTGATTTCTGTCTAGCTTCCAGCAAAGAAGTTTTTGGTCCACTTTGTCGAAAACCACTTTGTCGAAAACCTTCGAGAAATCAAGCAAGCAGAGAAGCGCGATATGTCCATTATCTTCCATTTCCCTGATATCTTCCAATATCTTAATCATAGCTGTAGAACAGCTGTGGTGGATTCTGAAACCAGATTGTTCTCTATACAATAAACAGTTATCAGTCAGATATCGTAGAACCTGTTTAGCAATTAGTTTCTCAAAGACTTTCGACAGACACGGCAAAATGCTTATATGTAGGTCTAAAATCCTCCCACGAGACAGGAATAGATTTTTTAGCAACCGGTACAATTCATACAATACAGGAAATTAGAAATGGTTATATAGTGGTTAATTATGTGGGTCAAATGCGATATGCAGTGAGACAGAATCATTTTTAAGAAACGCAGTGGTATTCCATCCTCACCAACAGCGTTGAATTTAATATTTGCAACAGAGTTTATGACATCCACCTCCGTTACAGATTGAATCTCAAAACCAATCCCTCGTATAGGAGACAAGGTAGTATTTCTCGAAAAATCGAAGCTTGTGTCCATTGTATTTTCGAGAAAGCTTTAATTAAGAGTATCAGGATCAATCTCACACTTGGAATCACTCTTGGCTTTGGATACCCCAATGTGCCTTAGGTTACTCCACAGCTTCTTAGAAGGAAGAGACGTGCTTAATTCGGTTGCAAAATATTTACGTATCGCTTTATATGCCGCCCAGTTCGAAACAGATGGTCTATGTTTCCATTTACTATACAGTTTATTACGGGATTTGATAGCATTCATGACTTCGGTAGTAAACCAAGGAGAGATATTATTACGAACCCTAACTGTTTTAACTGTTACCACTTCTTGAAAACATTTGAGTTTAATATCAGGGTCTGAGTAAGAACCATGGCGCTGTAGAGGCAGCATATTGTAAGTTATCAGAATTGACAGAGGAGAAGTCTCTAAAAGAAAAAGTTAGGACAACAGAATGTGTAAAATTGATATTAAGAGTATAAAACAATATATCATGGTCAGAAACACAATCAAGTGGGAGCTGGTCAAATAGAACAACTAACAGAGGATCAGAAACAATAGCAAGATCAAGCAGACTCGGAATGCATCCTTTCGCATATCTCGCAGGATACTTTTGATTGAAAATCTCGAGCCCGAAAAAATAAAGTCCTTTATTGGAGTTGCACAGGAACCATTAAGCAGTAAATTGATATTGAAGTCTCCACATGCTATGATGTTTTCATACCTGGCTGAGAATTCAGAGAGCGCAGAGAAAAATGGTTCAGGAGAACAAGTACGATCAGGAATGTAGGCGCAGGCAACCAGAAATTGTGTGCAAAGATCATGGATTTCAGCAAATAAGAGCTCACTGGCTAGGTTGGGCGATTTTCCAATAATATTGCACTTAAGAGACTGTTTGCAGTAAATCGCTATTCTACCTCCCCATGTATTAGTAATCCTGTCATGTCTAAACATTGTATAATTTGGTATATTATATTGCTCATCCAATCAGATACAAATAAAAAGTTAAACATAGGAAAAGAATGGATACTAAAATTAAAAAAGAACAAGAAGACAATACAAAACAGAAAATCAATAAACAATATAGCCACAGAATTCTACGAAACACTTTTCACCTCTAAATTGAGCTGTACAAAATTACAAAACGAAAACTTAGATATAGCCAATGATGACGAAGAAATCCCAGCCTTCCTATCGTCCGAAATAGAAACTTCAATTAGAGAACTATCAAACGGAAAATGCTGCGGAAATGATGGAATAAAAGCGGAAATGCTAAAAATTGGAGAACCAAAACTAACAACCAGTCTAACGAATTTATTCAACATGGTCTTAAAAACTGAACAGATCCCTACACAATGGAAAGAATCAACCATCATATTGCTTCATAAGAAAGGTGACATAACCAATATGAATAACTACCGACCCATAAGCCTAATATCAGTTATATATAAAGTCTTTGCAAAATGTATCTTCCGACGCATACGCAAAATCCTAGATGAACAACAACCAAGAGAACAAGCCGGCTTTCGCCAAAGTTTCAGCACAACAGACCACTTACAAACAGTCAACCAAATCATTGAAAAAAGTAACGAATACCAACAAAATTTAGTATTAGCTTTTATCGACTTTACTAAAACTTTTGATACAGTAGAACATGCTACAATCTGGAAACCACTGAAAAACCAAGGTATACCCAACAAAATAATAAGAATATTCAAAGTCCTATACATGAATGGTACTGCTAGAATTTCTTTGGAAAACAAAGGAAGAAAATTTAATATAGGTCGAGGAGTTAGACAAGGAGATCCACTTTCACCTGCATTCTTCTCCGCCGTCCTAGAAGATATTTTTCGTTCAATGGACTGGGATTTATTAGGACTTAAATTAGACGGTGAATACCAGAACAATCTAAGATTTGCGGATGATATTGTACTTATGGCAAAAACACCAGAAGTCATGAAACAGATGATACAAGATTTAGAAAAAGGATGCGCCACTGTAGGTCTAACAATGAATGCCGAAAAAACAAAACTAATGAGCAAAGGCGAATAACAAGAAATCATTGTAAACAATAAAACAATAGAATATGTTGAAGAATATGTTTACCTAGGGCAGCTAATCTCACTCGAAAACAGTGAGGAAAAAGAAATAGACCGAAGGATATCAAATAGCTGGAAGCAGTTTTGGAGGCATAAACATATCTTCGATTCAAACCTTAGCTCAAGCTCCAAAAAATATCTATTTGACGCGACTATATTTCCAGTTATGACCTACGGCTCCCAAACTTGGAATCTATCTGCCAAATCAACTCAAAAACTGAGGACAACTCAAAGAGCAATGGAAAGATCTATTTTAAAAATGTCCAGAAGACAACGAATACGAAGTGAAACCATCAGAAATATGACGAATTTCTCAGATGCGGTCGAAACTGCCAGACAACAAAAATGGAACTGGGCTGGACATATCGCAAGGATGAAAGATAACCGTTGGACCTCTAAGGCAACAATATGGATCCCAAGAAATGGTACAAGAAGAACTGGCAGATCAAACGTTGGAGAGATGATATATGCCAAATTTGTAATAGGTGGGAAAGAATGGCCAAACATAAAAATGCTTGGAAAGCATTGGGGGAGGCTTATATCCGCCCTTGAATTATCAATTAAAATTTAATGAAATCTATATACACATATTATTAAATGTTTACATATAATAAATTTAAAAAAAAAGGATTAATAAAAGCTTATAATAATAATAATAATTGCTCATCCGAAGTAGCTTGTTTAAAGCAAGTCGTACAAACACGAATAACATCAGAGTTCGTGTCGTGAAAATGTACTTCAAGCAATTTAGTTTACAAGAATTAGAACAAACTTTAAAACCTGATTATTATCATTAAATGTGTCGATTTGCTTACGCACTCATACCACTCATATTACACCAGAAATCAGTCAAACAAACAAACAAACAATGCATAAAGTAGGAGAAGAAAATCTCCATGTCTCATCAAACGATAATGAGCTTAGGACAATAAGTTTTGCCAACTTAAAAAGCACAATCGTGATCACGAAAATATTCAACCAACTGGATCATTTTCTGATAGATGGAAGAGACCATAACGAAATACTAGAAATTAAGCCCTACAGAGGAACGGTTTGCATTTCAGACCACATCCATAACCAAAACCCATAAAAAAGACCCATCGCCATAATTAAAAGTCGAATCCAAATTCACAGAAGTGAATCACAGCAAGGTATAACAAAACTCAAGTTAGAAAAGCAAAGAGCAGCATCAATACCAGGACGAAATTAATGAACGATTCGCCCTACTAGATGCCCTAATAAGAGAGCAGTTTGTTCAACAATAAAAAATATTATACAGAAGGCAGCGGAAAACAAACTAGACTATTTTAAAGCCTTGGTTCGACGAAAATGTAATGTTTTAAGACTTAAGCAGGAAAATAGCGAAGAATAGAAACTCTACGAAACGAAGTCAGTGGTCTTCTTTGGGATAAAAAACAGGAAAAGCTTGCTAAAATTCAGGAAGAACGTGCGGCTAAAAACACGTAAACAATGTATGCAGGGCTAAACGGTGTACGAAGAGGATACCAGGCCAGATCAGATTGTATTCTCAAAGATAATGGGGAGATCGTTTCATATAACGAAAGCGTTGCAAGAGGAGTACAGGTAGAACTCTCAACCATTGAGGAATTAATAGAAGCAATCCATCGGCTCAAGAATATCAAGTTTTAAGGAGTCGACCATCGAAATTAATACAATGAAATATGCTGCCGCGGAATTTATAAAGAAATTACATGAGCTCCTCAGAACTATATGAGACAGTAAAACGATCCCCGAAGAATGGAAAACTGGGTCAAATATCCTGTATGCAAAAAGGGTGGCCAAACACAATGCAATGATACTCAATCTGCCTTCTAGATACCTTGAATTTGGTATTAAAATGGAGAGATTCCCAACAAGGGCGGGTAAATGTTGAAATTGAATAAAACAGGCTGTGTGTGAAGTGTTAACAAAATTCCTTTTTGTTTGAAAGGCCCATATATGCCATTATGTAGGAAATATGACATCGTTCAAATGCCTCGGCTTCTTACGGTGACATGGATCCGAGTGTTCCAATTTTCAATGAGTCATAGATCCGGCTGAATTTGAGCGATGGACTGTGTTATGTTCACTTTAAGGACATCGGTCGGTTGTGGTTTATTCGCATAGACCTGAGACTTTAGGAATCCTTACAAGAAAAAGCCTTGCGGGGTCAAATCGCATGATCTTGATGGCCAATTCACGTCACCTCTGCGAAGGATAACCTTGCCCTCAAATCGTTCATGCAGAATGTCAATCGTGGCGTCCATTGTGTGGCACGTAGCGTCATTCTGCTTGAAATACATGTCGTCGAGGTATATATTGTAATATAAAATAGTATTAAGTACCATTCTGCTATTTCACATCTTTTGAATTATAATGGTAATGGTATAAATCTTGGTTTTACACACTTAACGTTTGTCAAGCAAACGTTAAGTGTGAATAGGGCCCCGCCTTTCCCAACTCTCTTCTCACTCTCGGTCTTGGACAATACCAAGCCGATGAGTGCGAGAGATCGTTGCTGGAAGCCAACACGGCACTTCTGAGTTGGTCGCCCACGAGTAAGGAAATAAAGATAAGAAATAAGATAAGAATAAAGACAAGAACTAAGAAAAAGGAATAACAAAAGCGTTCGTTTAATTAACTAATTGGCGCAGTCGGTAAACCACGCGGGTTTAATATTAAAAAGAAAAAAGAAAAAAAAAAAAAAAAAAAAAGATTATAACTTGTGATTTGTGGTCCTAACAAACAAATTTAAACAATTAAACAAACAAAACGAAAAACAGAAAAAAAAAAAAAAAAAACCTTAAGGAAAAGTGTATTCTAACAATTTTTTTTATAAATACAAAGTTATCAAATTATAAAAATAGTGATTAATTGCAATTAAATTAACTCATACATTTCGAATCGAAAAAAAAGAACAGTTAAATTGAATAAAAACCGGATTTAGTTGCAAAATAACATGCAAGCCATCGAATAAGTCACAACGAAGCGATCGAACACGATCAAACATGCTTACTTATACATGCATTGTTCGCTGTTGATCATTACGAAGTTCGATTCATACCCGTATAAGTTGCTCCCATTACAAAAACCAAAGAAAGAGGAAAAGAACACACACCACACACCACAACACCACACACCACAACACCACAAACAACAAAACACAGGCGGGAAGTACGCAGAAGTTGGACCACATTGAAGTTGGAGTGCAACAAGACGTAAGAGATAAAATTAGATTATGGATACGGTTATAGAAAAATTTAAGTTAGTATTAGAGTTAATTAACAAAATACCTCAGTACGATGGGGACGAGTCGTGTACAGTTGATTTTTTGGACAGGGTAGACTCAATAGTATTATTTCTAAATGATTTCGATGAAACGTCAAAATCTATTTTAACTGGATATATTAAAGACCGAATAGTTGGTAGGGCTAAATGTGAACTGCAAAAGTGTGGTCGAGTAGGAACTTGGGTAGAAATAAAGGAAATTATAAAAAATAATTTTGGGGAAAAGCTCCCAATACACAAATTAATTGACGGAATAAGGACAGCTAGGGTCACAACTAATATCGCGAATTATTATAATGAAATAAATAATTTATTAAGCAGAATAAATAATGCATACCTTATAAATAATAACAATGATAACACAAATATGATTGAATCAAATAATAGAATCGCATTGGAATCATTCAGATACAATCTGCCTGAACCAACTAGAACAATTATTTTATGCAGAAATCCTCAAAGTTTAGGCGAGGCATTTAAAATTATTGTTGAGATAGGTCATCAATCCCTAGGATCCAATGGTTTCGAATATAAAGAATATTTGAATGTCAAATATGGAAAAAATAGCGAATCCCCCCAAACATCCAATTCCTCACGAGGAAACAATCACACCTTTACTCGATACACACAACCACGTAATAACAATTATGCACCGCCTACTTACAGACAATCATACAACGGTAGAAACCCTCCTCAAAACTTTACCCAAAACAGCACCCCCCTACAGAGTCGACAATCGCGCATTTATCCAAATAGAACTTCAAATAACATATCCCAACAAGCAAATAGATACAGGAATGATGGAAATGAACCCATGGATGTGGCTAGCAATGAAAATAATGAATGCATTAAATGTGAATCCTGCAACGCCCCCCAAAATTTTCGAAACAGTCACGAAGACAACTACCTTATATAGTTGTCAAAAGTAATACCGTCCCTCTAAGGTTTCTCATTGATTGTGGTGCAGAATACAGCATCATCAATAAAAACGTCTGTAATCCAAAATGGAATGTACCATCTGACACACATTATCTTAGAGTTCTCGGGCGCACAATTCAATCTGACACTAAGTACAAAATCCCTCTGTTTCGTGAATTCAATAACAATATCTCTATAGAATTTATTGAGTTTCAATTTCATGACTTTTTCGACGGACTCATAGGCAATAACATTCTTTGTAAACTTAACCCAATTATAGACTACAAAAACAGATCACTTATCACAGACGATGCGACATTAACACTGTATTTTAACGAAGACGAAGAAAAATATGCAAAAAACTGTTACCATGTTGAAGACATCTGTTTTAGCGAAACTTTCGAAAAGGAAATCAGTGACAAAATATTTGCAACTCACTTAAGTAAGACCGATGCTTCTAAATTAAAATCTTTGCTTTATTTTTACAAGCCCATTTTCTACAAAGAGGGTGATAATTTAACATTTACAAACGAAATTACACACCGGATAAACACGAAAACAGAAGTCCCGATTTTTAGCAAACTGTATAGGTATCCCGAAATTCATTCAGAGGAAGTCGACAAGCAAATCGCCGAGATGTTAGCACAGGGGATTATAGCCCCTAGCAGCAGTCCTTATAATTCGCCCATTTGGGTAGTTCCCAAAAAGGATGGCAAAAATGGTCAGAAGCAATGGCGAATCGTCATCGATTACAGAAAGCTTAATGAGCAGACGATAGAGGATAGATTCCCTATGCCGAACGCCGATGACTTATTCGATAAATTGGGAAAATGTTGTTACTTCACAACGATTGACTTAGTTAAAGGTTTCCACCAAATCGAGGTAGAACCCCGTGACAGACCTAAGACAGCTTTCTCGACCAAGAATGGACATTTCGAGTTTCTTCGAATGCCGTTTGGGCTGAAAAATGCCCCTGCGACTTTCCAACGGTTAATGAACTCGGTGCTGAAGGACTTCGTTAACAAAATATGTGTCGTCTACCTAGACGACATCTTGGTGTTCTCCACAAGCTTTGAAGAGCATTTAGACTCTTTGAGAAAAATTTTACAAAGACTTAAGGATTCAAATTTAAAAATCCAAATAAATAAATGTAGCTTTGCCGAACCAACTACAAACTATCTGGGACATACAATTGTAAATAACGGGATAAGACCAGATGAAAACAAAATAAATGCAATTGTTTCTTTGCCACTTCCCAAAGACAAAAAAGGCATAAAACAATTCTTGGGCATAACAGGATATTACCGTAAATTTATAAAAGACTATGCAAAGGTTGCATACCCGTTGATAAGGTACTTAAAAAAACCGGAAAGAGTTAACACATCTGACTTGGAGTACGTTAAAGCTTTTAAACATTTAAAAACTTTGCTAACAACAGACCCCATTCTTAGAAGTCCAGACTTCAGCAAACAGTTCGTCTTAACGACAGATGCTTCAAGTTACGCTTTAGGGGCTGTGCTTAGCCAAAGCAACCACCCAATCTGCTATGCCTCTCGTACTTTAAATAGTCACGAAAAAAACTACTCAACGATTGAAAAAGAATTACTTGCGATTGTTTGGGCTATTAAATATTTTCGAACATACCTGTACGGTAGAAAATTTGTGGTGCGTACTGATCATAAACCACTTGTTTGGTTAAACAGCATTAAAGAGCCAAACATGAAGCTGCAGAGGTGGAAAATTTTTCTTAGCGAGTACGACTTCGACATCCAGTACCTGAAAGGGAAGGAAAATTATGTAGCGGATGGTCTCAGTAGGCACATTGACAACGATAAAAATACTAAAGATATGGGAAGCGACGACGACATATTTTTGGAAGACATTTTTAACAATGAAAATGCCACTAGCGATCTTAACGAAGCGATTGTAACGTCTCCGATCCATGAAAATGATATCTCATCCACAAGCGCTACTATCCACAGCGCCCCAGAAGACCCAACGCAACATATTTTTATCTCTGAGAGACCCATAAATATGTATAAAAACCAAATTTACTTGTCCTATGGTAAGAAAGAAAAATTTTTTATCAAGATCGTTCACAGAAAGGTTCAAAATTACATTCAGCTTGTTAAAGAGAAGAGTAAATTAGTAAAAATAATGGAAAAAATTTTAATAAAAAAGGGAAATTTCTGTATTTACTGCGATGACTTACCTCTATTTGTTGAATTTCAAAATGCGTACATCCAATATTTTTCAATGAACAGAAACTTAAATATAGTAAAGTCCAATATTAAACTTAAGGACATTGTCGACAAAAACGAAATGATAGACATTATAAAAAAAGAACACATTAGTAAAAACCATAGGGGCATAAATGAGACGTTCGTCGAATTAAAAAGTCTCTACTTTTACCCTAACTTACAAACGGAAATTCAAAGATTTATTAACAACTGCGACATTTGTACACTCGCAAAACATGATCGGAGACCCTTAGAAATACCTATGCAAATTACCGAAACACCAAGGTTTTTCAACGATGTCGTTCATATAGATATTTGGTTTCCTGAGAGAAATAAAATGTATTTTACTACAATAGATAAATTTTCTAAATATGCAACTGTCCATAATTTACCTGATAGGAACTGGGTAGGTATTCTTAATGCAATTAAGGAAAGGATCAGATTTTTGGGAAAACCAAATAAAATAGTGTCCGATAATGAAACCTGCATACTGCATTCTGCGGTCGAATTATTCCTTAAGGAAAATGACATTAAATTTCATAAAACGACAGGATCCCTTAAGACTGGCAATGCCGACATAGAAAGATTACATGGCACTCTCAATGAACACCTGAGAATCAAAAATGCGGCGAATGACAAATCGGAATTGGACGAGAAAGTATTTCAAATAATAACCATTTACAATAACACTATTCACTCTACAACGAAATTAAGACCATTGGATTTCATTTTGAAAAACATGGACAGGGAACACATTACATCCTTAGCCGATAGATTTAAAAGAGATAAGGAAAACAGGGTTGAATATTTGAATCGAAACAAGAGCAACGGACAGGACAGTAATCTTTGTAGAAATATAGTTACGAATAGGTCTGCTGGCAAATGTTTACAAAAGTTTAAGAAGCTTAATAAGTTTAGAGACGAGGGTAGTTATGTTATTGATACTTCAACAAAAAGAAATACAAAATATTATAAAAAACAACTTAGGCGCAAATACAAATATCAGCAAGTATAACACCATTACCGCTTGCAAGTATACATAAAGATTGTAGGAAACGGATCTATGCTTACGTCACTATCGACTATACTTTTGCAGCCAATTATGTACGTATAAATAATAATTTGTCGAAAACGTATTTTTTTTTCTTTCCCCCCCCCCCCCCTTTTCCTTTACTCTCACAATAACTTTTATTAATCGCGTTAACTGCAAGGATTAAAATTTAAAAAATGGGGGTTGAATCAAATGTCATTAAGAAAAACGATCAATGAAGTCAATATCGTATATCGTAATGTTCAGGGATGTCCACCCTTACATTGCTTAGAATATTTCCGCAAGGGTGTAAACACAATGAGAATTAAATTGTAAAATTTAAGAATTTTCGTAATCATAATAATACTGTAGTTGCACTGTCCAAAAGGAAGCTACCAGAATACTTACCGTAATTTCGTACTTAAATAAGAATGTATTACTAAATTGCTAATAACAGTAAGAAAAAAAAAATTGTAACAATTTGTACTATGTTAATACCGAATCATGTAATAACCTTTATAAATATTATTTTGTTAAATGTTTTTGGGGACCAAAAAGGCTCAGTGGGGGAAGTGTAATATAAAATAGTATTAAGTACCATTCTGCTATTTCACATCTTTTGAATTATAATGGTAATGGTATAAATCTTGGTTTTACACACTTAACGTTTGTCAAGCAAACGTTAAGTGTGAATAGGGCCCCGCCTTTCCCAACTCTCTTCTCACTCTCGGTCTTGGACAATACCAAGCCGATGAGTGCGAGAGATCGTTGCTGGAAGCCAACACGGCACTTCTGAGTTGGTCGCCCACGAGTAAGGAAATAAAGATAAGAAATAAGATAAGAATAAAGACAAGAACTAAGAAAAAGGAATAACAAAAGCGTTCGTTTAATTAACTAATTATATGGTTCAATTTGGGCCATTTGCGAAATTGGTTATCACCGTTCTCCACCGCTCGCCATTGACGGTGATCGCTTCACTAACGTCGTTTTCGAACACCAAATAGTAAATTTTTGAAGATTCATTGTCAATTGGTGAACCTCGTGTGGGTTGGTGTCGTTGCTAAAGATGCTTTTTGGCCGAAATTCCAAACGCTCCGACACCCAGTCAGCGAACAATCGGCTTTGTGTATGGTCATGAACTTTGAGTTCCTGGATTAGTTGGATCTTGTATGGGTATAGGCCCAAATCCTGACGCAAAATTTACCAAAGTTGAAGCCTGCGAAAGAGCCAAATTCTTAGGCATGGCGAGGAGTCGACTGCTTCGGGTTCTACTGTATACTTTCACGGACCGCAGCGACGTCCTTGGCCGATCTATCGTTCGTTCAACATACAAATTTTGATAATAAAATTTTATCATTTGGACATGCTGTTCAATCGTGTTACTTACCATGGTGATTTGGCATCAGTAACTGAATAACAAAAAACAGATTTGATCACCATAATAAGGTGGTCGCCAAAATCTACTCTTCGCCCAGTCTTCCTGTTATGAGTTATGCTTCTGTGTTTTGCTGTTCTTTTCCATCTTTTCCAGGTCCATTCTTACATTTACCACCAGGCATATCCTTCTTGGAAGTCTTTTTAGAACGGGTTTTTCACTCATTGCTTTTTTGTAACCAGTCAAGACAGTTCCCACACTCTCAAAGCGTTAATCAAGTAGCCAAGTGTGGGGCTTAGATCGATCCAAGTCGGTCAGTGACCGATTCCTTACGACGACATGATACATTTTCGATCAGTTTATTTATTCATACGCCTTTTTAAAATCTTCAAAAAGTTCACTCATCGAGCGGTTTCTCGTTAAGCCACACTAACGGCTCCCAATTATTTCCTTAGCATATTATCGTCCCATTGTGAAGCCCAATATATTTTTATCAAATTTTAAGCTTTCAAATTTGTAGTCCTCCATTCTCCCCTGGGCTTAATATTTTTTTTTTGTAGGGATCGTGCAGGTTCAAGAGTGTACGCTCTTATCTTGCTTGTCATACAACCCAGACGGAGTGCAGATGGTTCGTGTCGAAGATGTTCGTTCACTACTCTCCGGGGGTGGTTGTCCTGGATATGATTTTTGAGACATTCGTCTAAATTCGTCGCGTTGATTATAATTCACAGTAACTCTTTTGTTTCCATGTCATTAATGCACACACAGAGTATGAATTTTGAAGTGATCTTATGCTGCGAGTGTTATGCCTTCGTCAGCATTTTTTGATCATCTCTCATTTATAACTGATGTTGTTGCAGAATTTTTCCGTATAGGAATTGTTCTTAGCTAGATCAGTCTTGAACTACAGACCTTCCGCTCAACAGTCGATGATGATTACCATTGCCCCATGACCGCCCCCATCATGGTTTCCAACTACCAACCTTATCCCATTTCTTTCATTTACCCTTTCAGCTTTAAAGAATAGCAAGGAAGTCAACACTATTTCCAGTAATTAAGGCCTTTGAAAAATATCCCAAAGCTATTATCTTCTATTATCTATTATCATCGCTTTTTCTTTAACACCTTCTAGCCCTTTCTTAGCTCCCTCGGAGCCCCCAAGGCTGCCACTTAGGTCCACTTCTTTTCACCCTTATTACTAAAAATATTGAAATGGTCATCAAATATTTCTATCTCTCACTGACAACAACACCAAGTTTTTCAGCAACATTTCCTCAGTGCGTAGCTCTTCAATTACTCAATCAGATCTTAACAGTTTACTTAACATTTCCAGTTGCTAAACAATCACTTTTTCAATCCAGGACAATCCAAGCATATTGGGTGGCCATATTTACAAATTCTTTGAATTTAAAAATCGAATGTACTTAGCCCGCGAAATCCAAAAGTCACCTTATTTTTTGAACAATCCTCATAAGCCTAGGTAACCGTTTTCGGGTTTAACACTTGAAATTGTTAGGCTAGGTCGAGAGAATAGAATACAAAGTGCTTCAACAAATACACCCCGATCTATGGTGTTTTCCTATAAAACAGAAGCCCTTTGATGATAATTCAGAATTCATCTGGCACACAATACTATAAACGACGAAAAAATTAAATTGAATTTACGAGTACGAAATGCTGAAAATGTATTCCAAGTACCATTCACCCATTCGCCATCTGCATCAGATATCACCGGAATAAAGTAGAACTAAAGCAAGAGATAGAGTCCTCGGAAAAGTAATAATGATGTCCTGCAAGAGTAAATTCAATTCGTGCCTCATAAAATTCAAATTCTCCTCCGTCATGGTTCGCTGTGACGCAAAAAAAAAAAAAATACAACGCGACATGCAAATTTTCATCAACTCCTGAAATGAAGTCAATTTCATTACTTACCCTACTGGTCCTTCCTATCCGCTCCCGGCCGTGGATCCTCTGACAATGCGACGACTTAAATGTGCCCCAACAAAAAGTTTCCCAAAGTCAAACAAAGTGGAAGAAAGCTATCTACCAATCTTATATCTTCGCATCGCGTCATATCTAGATGGACATAATTCGTCGAGGCAGGACTCGTGAGAGGATATTAGTTTCAATTGATCGTTCTTTCTTCCATCGCGGATAGTACCACTTGGCCATCCTGCGTTTGTGTAATCTACATGAAACTCGTCCTTGCAGTCATTAGGACGTGGAAGATTTATTCATCGACAGTCGCCTTGAGTTAATTGCTTTTATGCCATTATAAAGAGTACCATTTGATGTGCATGTAGAGATCCTTCTCTCCCCCTCTCGTGCCCTTTCTGAAGGTTAATAAAGTGAATCTCGGCGTAGAGTGCTTGCCGTCCGACGAGACACACTACTGGCACCGGTTGTAGACATCTTTTTGCACAAGTCCTGTAGTCAGAACTTTCTCCTAGACGTCCTTATTTTCATATCTTCTTATTTGTCGTCTGCCTTGCACAAGCCATCCCAGGAGTATCCCGACGAGATTGTTGTTCTTACTATCCAGCATGACGGAGGGGAAGTGCATTAAAATCAAGCCGCCTCGTCCCGACCACATAGAGTCCTTTCAATTCTATTGTTCTACGTCCTGTCTTCATTTACATTGCAACGTTCCGGAGGGCTTCATTTGAGTCACGTACAATCCACACAGAAGTTGAGTGCGAAAGATGAGGTGCACATAAGCAAATGATGGCGTTGGACAGAAAGGACAAGAAAAGGACATAAAGGAGCAATAGAAAGTAAGGCACGAGGCAGGTTTCTTTCCTTTTCTCGTGGCGATAATGTGAATTTTATGAAATATACTCGACGTGATTGGAATTGGTTGAGTAGTAGCTATCAGAGCGGCAGGAGCAGTTTGTTTTTATTGTTTTCTCGAAGAGCTTCACTCGAGAGGGGGATAGGACAACAGTGGCTGCCAAAGAAGGATGCTATAAAAGGAGCACGATTTATTGTGTGTTTTACAAAATTAGTGCGTTTAATTGCCGCTCAGTGTTTTGTTTGATGTGGTTGTTTGCATTCATTTGAAGGATATCCGAAATAGCTGATGATAGAGGGGCAAGGACGGTTACTACTAATTTGCATGTTCTGGTGTAGATTGCTACGAATTCCGTGGAGACGTGGTTGGAATGTTTTACGATTGTTTTTTGTCGAAATGACTTTTACAAACTTTCAAACTTAAAGCGATGGGGTTGCAGAAATAGGAAAGGATGTTATTCGCGAGTTTTGTTAGTTGTTTACTTGAGAGGTTTTTTATGCATCCATTTCTAAATGAACATTTAATTTTTGTTTAACCTCGTACCTTAATTAAGGTTGTGGAGTTATAATGTATTCCCATGTTACACAGCCTCATACTTAGGTCTTCTTGGTTGCTTAAGTCAATGAATTTCCTATTTTAATGGACTAATACAACCTTTTCCAAAGCACAAATTTAGTAAGAGCCATTGGGCCCAGTTTTATTTCCATGAAAGCTGGAAAGCTTCAAATCTTCCTTAAACTTTCCGTCTGGATTATAGCTTTTCATAGCCAAAGCATTTTGCCAACGCATGCTAGCCTATCATCAAGATTCCAATATCACTGTATAAGGTCTGGGACAGACGTTAAAAGATGATTTATTGAGAGAACTTATTTGGACAAATATTTTCTGTTAGGAAGGTCTTAGGCGGTCTCAGGTGGTAGGAAATATACGGTACAAAAATTGTTCGTTATATTAAAGTGTAAGGACTTTTGGTCGCAAGGTCGTTCGATGATCGAATCGATGGGTGATAGTGACAGCATTAGCAACGAACTTGATCGTACAACCGGTTTTATAGTTTTACAGTTTTATAGTCCTTCGAAGGAAATATTCCATCTGAAATTATTTCTTCTCTGTTAGGATAAAAACGTGACTTTCCCACTAGAGTAGGGTGGAATTGACGAAAGAGACCGCTTTAGGCGATGGAAAATGTCATCTGTTAGTGGAGGCACAGTCGTTGCTAAGATCATGGAAAAATCATTTCTGTTAACGACAATAGTGTTGTAGCTGCTGGAGATGTACTTGCTCATCTGTAAAATATGGTCGGAAGAAAGCGCGGAAGAATGGAACCCTAGGAGGGTTTTCCTTCCATACGAAAACAGGGATCAGTTTTTCGAGCGCACACTAGAGAAGACTCAAATTGACAAATATCATCTATTTGACCACAGCAAAAAAGGCAGCTTCGGTGACCCCTCTAAGCTTAGATTATGCAAAAAGACAATGAAAAATGTCCGCCTCTTTATCGAGATTTGTACAAACTTATTGATGTTAAGTCACTACAAAAACTGACCAAAACTAGTCTTTCAACACGGCAAAATAGTGAAGACTATTGAGCAATTGGATTTCACGCCAAAATACGGTCCAATAACACCTCTCTCATGAAATCACGTCCGTCCAATAATGCATATTTTGCCTATTCAGGTCGCCTCTTTGAACTTTTGCAGAGCCCAATCGGAGCAATGTCAGGGGTTCAAATTATCAAGAGACATCAGTTTCAGTGATCAATCATCAGTTTTGGAGTTGATTTGATCTTGTCACATTGTGGGCTGAGGGATTCCCAAATCCTGTAAACAATGTGGCATCGACTGATTCGGCTCATTGTGAACTGCAATATTTTCGGTACCTCGACAGGTTTGTGTCCGCACTGGCACAGAACAGCACGTCTGGAGGGGCAATTGTTACGACCGAAAATTGAAGTAAGCGTATTTAAACTGCGACCACTGGCTCAGGGATTTGATAGGAATTTTTTTTTTGATTTCCAAGTAATACTTTGTAAAATTCGGAATGATAAATAGGGTAACCTTGACCGACGAGTTGGGCAGTGTCAAATGGCATTTCAGCCCCAACAAAATTGGACAAAGAAATCATTCACATTTCGTATTTGTATTAAATTTTTAGCAAAGTTATTAGTAGGTCTTTATTAGGATCTTTAGGTCTTCCTAAATGCCTAAGCAATATTGAACGAACAGCAAGGTGACAGAAATGTGGCTCCAACACTGAGAAACACCGTTGTAGGGAGCCAATTCGTGACCAAGGTATTCTACTATGATCGAATTGGAAATCGCCAAAATCGGGGTATAGGACCAAAAGTAACTGGTTAGTGTAGTGATCCGACATGAGTCGTTGCGTAAATTTCAGACCATTCGAGAAATCGACAAGATTTTTCTTGCAAAAAAGAAAAATGTTAGCCAAATGTGCCAGGCTTCTTTGAAGGGGACGAAAGATATTTATTTGCAAAAATCAAAACCTATAAACAAAGTCACCTTTCAATTTGATCACAATACGACTTCCACTCTCTATCCTTCAGTGCCAAACATTTAGGGGTCGTCCTAGACCCAATGCTTTGCTGGCAGCCCAATATAAAAAGCCGAATTTGAAAAGGTCATAAGGGCATTGCATCGATATACTTAACATTCCACCTTTGCCCATATAAATGGTGTTTTTTTTAGAGGTTTGGTTTTTAAACTGACAAGACTGTTTCTATAGATTAGCAATTTGACAGTCGAAAGTTGCTTTGTGGCTATTACATTTTGTCATATTACGTCATATTAGATTAATGCTAGATTAACGCATGCAAATTGTGCAAACTTATTATAGTTCGGTTCACCAAACTAACGGTGTGCTACGTTCCTTTTACGGTCAACATAATCTTCCGTCTGAGCAAATTATTCGGAACTCATTTTCGCACCACGTACACTCTAATGGTAATATGTACATCTTCAAAGAGGACAAACAGTACGAAGAGAAGAAGTTAATGCTGTTGTGTGAGTGTTGAGAGGAATTCGAATGAGTCGATTCGAAATCGTGCACTTCAAATGGAGCCATGCGCATTCACTTCGTGGAAGATTTTATGCGAAGATCTTGACTTAGAAGCTCATAAAATCCAACTTTTTCAAGAATTGAAACTGCGAACATTATACGAGGTAGGTCCGATAAGTACTTAGCTCCACCGTCAGACGGCGCCAGTATCACAAGAGCAACTTACTATCGTGTAGTACATTCTAGTAGACGGCTACCGTCGAAATTTCAGCCGGATCGGAATCGTAGTTTTGTTTTGACCGCGTGTGGAAGCGGGAGTGTCCGCGGATTTTAGAAAAATGGAAAAAGAGCAATATCGGTCGGTGAATCGATTCTTGTTTTTGGAAGGGAAATCGCGCAGCGAAATCAAAGAGCGATGCTGTGTACGGTGACTCCTCTTCTTCGATGGCGACCATCAAAATTTGGTTTAACGAGTTGGAACGTGGTCGCACGTCGGTTTTTGATGAGCCACGTCCAGGTGCCCCGAAAACGGCTACCATGGAGGATAACGTGACAAAAATCCACGATCTCGTATTGGCAGACCGCCGATTGAAGATGCGCGAGATAGCTGAGACAGTAGACATTTCAAAAAATCGCATGGGTCATATCCCGCATGAAATTTTGGACATGAGAAAGCTGTCGGCGCGATGGGTGTGGCGTTTGCTCACTCCGGACAACAAGCGAAACCGTGAGACCACTTCGGAGCAGAGTTTGACACTGTTTAAGCGCAATCCGAAGGAGTTTCTGCGTCTTTTCGTGACGGTCGACGAAACATGGATCCACTGGTACACACCAGAGACAAAGGAACAGTCGAAACATTGGACTTCACCCGGCGAACGTGCTCCGAAGAAGGCGAAGACTGTCCCATCGGCCGGAAAGGTGATGGCCACCGTTTTCTGGGATTCACAAGAAGGAGAAGGGCAAAACGGTCACAGAGCTGTACTATGCCAAATTATTGGGCCGATTCGACGCCAAATTGAAGAAGAAACGGCCCCACTTGGCGAAGAAAAAAGTGCTCTGCCATCATGATAACGCACCGGCTCACACCTCCGCCCTCGCCATGGCCAAATTGGTCGAATTGAGCTACGCACTGCTGCCCCATCCACCGTATTCTCCAGATTTGGCTCCGTGCGACTTCTTTTTGTTTCCAAACTTGAAAAAGTCACTCGCCGGGCAGAAATTTCAGTCCAATGATCATCAGGTCATCGCCGCCACGTAAGCCTACTTTGCAGACCTCGAGAAAACGTATTTTTCAGACGGGTTAAAGAAGTTGGAGCATCGCTGGGTCAAGTTTATCGAGCTAAAAGGAGACTATGTATATTGAAAAATAAATCGCAATTTCTCCAAAATTTTTGTTTTCTTTTTGTAGGCTAAGTACATACTTATCGGACCACCTTCCCACATGTTCTAGTTTCGGTGATTGAGCCGAAAACATGGTTCAGCTTGAGCCTCATTTTTCATGCAAAATGTTGCTCTCCGATGAGGCAAATTATTTAATTTTGTTAAAATATTGCGGTAATCATTTGCTGAGCGCATTATTTCGCGTAATGAACCTGTGAACTGGCCTCCACGATCGTATGTTCTCACACCTTTAGATTACTTTCTTTGTGGGTATATGAAGTCACTAGTCTATTCCAGTAAACCGGAGTCGTTGAATGAGTTGGAAGTCAAAATTCGCCGTGTTATTGCTGATATATAGCCCCAGTTGATACCGATAAAATTGTCGAAAATTGGACTTCACGATTGCGCTTCATTCGAGCTAGCCTTGGCATGCATATGCCCAAAGCTATAATTAGCCACCAATGGCATAAAATTATATGTGAAATAAAGCTAATATCAGAGACACTTATATTAGGTCCCGTTACAAAAAAATTATTCACAAGATAAGCTGACTTTTTAAAAAATACTTTTTTCGAAAAATATTTTTTTATTCATCAATATCTATGATGTCCTTTTCAAAGTAATCGCCTGAGATATCATCTACTTGCCATTGTAGTCGAAGAAAACAATGAGCAAAACTTTTACATTTGATCGCACTTGGCGTACTTTCTGGGTCTTGGCTCTTGTGGTCGCTTTCATTGGGATGATTGGGATATGATTTCGAAATACCCGTAATACCTTTTCAGCAACGAATTCACGTCATTCAACGGCCCGTGAGGGATGCTCACGTGATGGTTCTTTTGGTCAGAATTTAGCAAACAAACTTCGTTGACACAGGTTTCATGCCCAAAATGTCTGAACAAGTTTCATGGCATAGGCCGGCTAATTTGCCAATATCTTTAACAGCTTCTCTCTGATTCGATGATTCTTCATAACAATATTCTTCACTGCTTTAACGTTTTTATTCATCCGTTGTTGACGTAGTGGAGTGTCCAGTGCGAGCATCATCATTTACATCTTCTCGGCCAAATGCCACAGTCGTACGTTGGAGTACTCGATCTTATTGTTGACACACAATTTAATATTAAACATGACCAGCCATTATATATGTGAGAAAAAAAAAATCAAAAAGTCACCTTATTTTTTAAATACACTTAAGCAAGAAGAGCAAGGAGGCTTGAACATTTTTGAGAAGAATAAAAAAAAAATGAGAATAAGAAATAAAAATACCCTAAAAATAAGAAATTAAAGATTAAGAAGGCACCAAGCTAGATAGGCAAAAGTCCGCCGCCAATACCCACGTCGAAATTGTTGATCTCCCATTTTTAGACCTTAAGTCAAACATCCTCCGACAATTCCTCAGCACAGCTAATTATAGGTAAACCAAATCAAACAAGTACTCGATATCTAAAAAGTCCGAGTTCACCTATATAAAGACCCATAAGACCTTTAACCAAACGCGATTCTGATATCACCAAGATTGTGGCAGCAGTACAGGCCACTGACCAATGAATCACAAACTTATTGCTAACCCCAACTAACACTGCCGACACTACGGCATTAGCTAAACAGAGGACTGAAGTCAGCCTTGATAATATATATAATCAATTTTCTCTACTGAAAAGCTACATTTCAACACCCCAAGAATTTGTACCCAGGTCAAACAAGGTGAAGCAAAAACATCCCGCTTGTGCCATTATTGCACCTAGTCTTTGGAGTAAGTCTAGAGTTTGGAGTAAAAAGTAAAAATTTCACTACTTTTGATGAAAATGTTCTATTTTTTATTGATTTAAAAATGACACCTCTTGTTGGATGACCATATAAATTCCAAGCTAGCATAGTAGTTCCTGCGCCCCTTCGAAACAGGGCTATTCGATCAATATCATGTTTAAACACTTTGTATACAATTTCATGTCCACTTGATCAAGATTGTAGATTCCATCGTTAGAGCAAAGTCGGAGTGGCAATCACTGAGGCTAATCACCTTGAGAGACCTTACACAATCCCTGTATATGCACAAAAGATTATTCGATCCTAAGAGCACAAGACATGATATGGTCTCCAACGCAATATCCATAGATCTATGAAAGCTGATTCCTGTCCTGAAGTAAAAGAGCATTAACGTACTTTAGCCAGTGTCATGGATAAAAATGAAAGTTCCCTTTAACTTCCGCCATTCGACCATATGATTACTTAAATCACTTCCGTTCCGCTTCACTATCCCATCAACTGAGAGTAAACTCTAAAACGAAAATAAAAATCACAACGTCACCCATCAGCACAAGTGCTTCCCACGCCAATTCATCGATGCAACTCGCACTAACTCATCCAATAGCTTAAACGGTTTATACAAATTGAAAAGAAATCACATTACCAAGACCGGTCCGTCCGACACCCTAGGGACTTCTTCATCGAATCACTTGCCCTTGAACTAGCCAGAGTTGTCCAGCAGACGATGGACAAGCAATACGTTCATCAAATCTTTCAAATGAATGCTTCCATCCGTTGGATTCCTTCCATCGAACTAATGGAGCGTAATTAATTTTAACTGGATTTGGACGTCTTCCAGATGCACGCGGATCCTATCCGCCTCTACGATGCGACCTATCGTCCGACACGTCGATGAATGCATATTGTTGGGTGTTGCTTTCAAAAAAATGTTTTGAACTTTTCTATGACGTCTCGAAATAAATTGGTTCTACACTGATTTCCGGGAGCATTTCTGATTGGATTGGACAACAAAATTCGAATTAAACTTATACGAGCACCACCGATCGACAATGGGGCAAGGTAACAGATAGAGTCATACAAGTATCGGGAAATCCCGAGACAGATGAATGGACAAATGGCTTGATTTCAACTCGTATCTATAGCAATTGCTCATATAAGACGAACTAGCCCAAACGGAAATTGTATCGATTTAACTTTAGCTTTTAGATGAAATAAAAAAAATCGATTTCCTCGAAGGAAAGGCCCGGGATATGTTCACCCTTTTTTCTATGAATGGTTTACTCATTCGTCCACAGATCCAAATGTGTACCATAAAGCGAGAAATCCAATGGAGCGTGCATTTGAAAAGTGTCGTACGAACTCCCCAGGAGTGTCCTCGTTTTCGATTTTTCAAGTTTTATTCTCTGACTTGGCATCCATTAGACAGGATTGGGGTAACTTATGATGACGTCAGTCTATTTCTACCGAACAAAAACAAACCCAAGCGAATAAGGAAGGTATTGACAAATGAAGGGGAAGAAACTCGTTGACATAGTTCGGATAACGGTTATGTTTATTTTGTTTGTTATTTTCGATGGAATTTGCTTAGACTATTGTGCTCTTAACTGGAACTAGAGAGTCACATTGTCCTATAACTAAATAGGATAAACCGAAACTTAAACTGATAAGGTAAATAGGTTAACAGAATGGTCATAAGCATGGGGATGAAAGTGCCATTATTTCAGTTGCATAATTGGAAGTCCCCATCCCCAGAAGCTGGATAATGCGCTTCTTTATCATACTTTGCGCAAATTTATTATGTCTTCTGGCAAATTTTATGATCTCTCTGATAAAAGAGAATGAAATCCCTGAAATGGACTTTGTGGCTACTATCTGGGCACACATTGATGACAACGTAAAATATTCCAACTGACTACGGCGATTGAGAAGTCTGGCATATACATATGTAGCTAATAGCACAACAACTATACCAGTATATGTTTGATTTGTAATCAGGAAACGGTATTATCAGAAGAGAATCCTATGGGATGTAATAACCTGCAACAGCGCGCACTATGGGGCATATACGTGACATTTTTCCCGTTTTGGTACTGACTCTGTGAGCGAGGTTACCCTAAAGGAACAACGGAAAATGTACATGAATAGGTTGATTCTGAATATACAGCAGCTCTCTGCATTATTGTCAAGTCACGAAAGCAGCTACGCTTTAGTTGCTACCGACATCTCGCACTACTCCATAATCAAGTGTGTATGTTTCATTGAAATCAAATTTTATCTCTTCCTAACTAAGCCCAACGGCACGGCGTAGATGAATCACTGGTTTAATAGATCAAAGTCATGCTTGTGCATAGGCCATTGGTCACTGATGCAGGCGTCGAACAAGGTGTCAAATCTGGTGTAAATAGAGGCTACGCATATGGTGATGTCTTGTCTCGGCTGTTATGATGCATTGTGGTCGACTCCCTGGTTGATACTGTCAGTGCTTTTGGAATCTGTGCTCAGGTCTATGCGGATGATGTTGCCGTTCTCTCTGCCGGCTCATGTTTAACGACTGTCAAAACAGGCGGCGCTAAATGATGATTGATGACTGGTGCACGAGGGTATCGGTTAATCCTCTTATGACTGATGCTGTTCTCTTCACGAAAAATAAGAAAAATAGTGACGTGATTCAGCTAGAAGCATCTTAATAGCAAGCTTTTTTGGCAAAGCATGTTGAGTCAAAAACCACCAAAGAGTTGTCAGCTTTTTGACAATGCAAATGGTGCTTTTGGGGCTTATCACCGATAAAGATATCTAGATCTACACGGCAATGCTAAGACCGGTAATCTCATACACATCGATTGTCTGGTGGAACAGGCTAACACGCAAACACGTCGTGACCACTTCCAACAAACTCCAAAAAGCGGTTTGCCTGAGCTATACGGAGGCTTTCGTCAACACACCGGGCACTATTCTAGAGGGTGCGCCCTGAAAGCCGTGTCTCGCCTCAAGAGAAAAGGTTTTGGTAAAACTCACATTGCAGTGACGGTGTACTGGCGCGAGAAATATCCTGCGACCCCTATTGCATGGATATGCCTACGGACGCAATGACATCTTCCAGCCTATTGCGCTATAATTTTACAGTTAAATTTCCATGGCGTTGAAAACACTCTAAAATATATTGGGGTAAAATTTACATTTACAAAAAGGTCGTCTAACACGAGGCGTTATTTAAAATTTCGTACTATGGTTGTACTGTATTCGACTGCCATTCACTTTTGAAAAAATAAAACGGAAAACCAAAAATAATCCAACACGAGTCAGTGCAGGGTTGGAAATTCACTACAAATATCGCAGAAATGTTTCGTACAGTTTCTATCGCTTTTAGTCGTTTTTAAGTCTCCTCCCTCAGAGCTATGGTGAAGGTTAATAAAAAGAAAACTTAAACTCGTGTTCATCCAGACAAGTCTGCTGAATATACCAGCCGAGAGTGTGACTTAAAACTCAGGTGTGTGCGTTTTGAGACGGTCAGATTATGACTTGTATACTTATAAGGCCTATTTGAAACAAAAACTGAAGCTAACAGAGCAATTATTCTACAATAAGGCTCATTTCTATTTGTCCGAATATGTACTATTCCGAAAGCCCAAAATTAGCAGTGAATACTGATTGTGTCTTTCACCGACTGAACTTCGTCATCTGGCTTACTCCACGTGAGGAGGAGTGAGGAGAAGCTCATCGATGCAACACACTGCTCTGAGAAGAGCTTTCATCTGACAACCACCAAAACTCGGCGTGTTGCTTAGCCGCATCGCCGCAATCCCATTCCGCCAATGCGGTTCTATAACATGGGACCTCATGAGCACTGGCAACGTACTAGTTGCCGATGTGCCATTTGTTCCTGACGCATCATTGGAGAAGGTAGATATCATCCCTATTTTGCGTTAACCATTCGGAATCTATATGGAGAAATGTTTCTGGGGGAATAAAGCCCGAACGGAGTGTGCTCTCTCTAATCGGGATGGTAAGCCCCGGAGAGCAGGTTAGTGCCGTTAGTCATATTCCTTGCGATGTGCCTTCGGGTCATTTTAATAAAGTAATTACTGATTCTGTTTAGGCCTGCTCCGTCGTACAGGGCGTTGTTAGGGTAATAGTTAATGAACCGAGACCCTGGCGTTCTGTATATTCTAAGGCACTGTCTTTCGAATACGTCAATCCCTTTCATATAAGATGGTGCTCCATTTAGCTACACCAGAAAACCACACGACTTTTAAGGACCACGTAGCTTATGATTTTTAACCTACGGTCAAGTTGACTGCTGTGGCATAGCAAAGGCTTTTTTAGCTCCAGCAAGTCAAGCGTCTATATGTCTATTGAAATATAGATACTCGTCAAGCCAGATACCAACGTATTTAACTGCCTTTCTCACCGTCTATGATCGCGAATTTCTTACAGTTATTTCTGATATCCTTTGAGAACCTATACAGCGAAGTCCTAAACAGAATAGTTTCCCACAGCATTGTGTTGGTGACCTCAATTTTATGATCTGATCTGTACGGTATTGAGGCCAAAAATTCACTTTCGTAGGTGTTACAGAGTGTCGAAGAATTAACAACTCCCTGTTGTAATCCATTTTTAATGTCAAAGATCCTACTCAAAGTAAGGTTGTCACATTTAACAATGAACTTGCATGCCTAGCCTAGTGAGCTTGTAGAACAAGTCTTCTAACCATACGGTTTCGAAGGCCCTTTCAAAATCGACCAGACAAGTACCTGGCCAGATATTGTTTTTTTGCCTTATTCCACTGAATGTCGAAAACCAGTTTTGACACAGCGTGAATGCTTCACTTTAAAAAGAAACTGGTTGTCCGTTATTATTCTCTTTTCTCAACCCATTTACTCTGTTTACTACTTTTTTTACACTCGGAAGGAAACTAATTGATCGAATAATAGCAGTGTTGATTCTTTATCTAGCCCGTTTAGGAATAGGGTGGACTACCACTTTCCAATGCGCTGATGAATATGATTCCAAGCGTTGTTATACAACGTGTGGAGAATATCTACTGAGATAGATAGATCTTTATTTCGTATATCAAATAGGAGTTACAATGGATTGTTACCACACATTTTACATTACAGTGATATGATATTCTATACGTTTATCTTTCATCTGAAACTATATTTTATTGTTTTGTAACTAGGTGGATTTTGTAAACATATCAATACTTTGGGGGAAAATACGACAAAAAACCCCCAATACAAGGTAGTGTATATTTAAATTATTAGATTAGCAGCTACATATGTATGTAGACAAAATAAGTTAGTAAGTAAAAAGAAAAAATGGATAATAAATAATAAATAATAAATAATAAACAATAAATAGATAATAAATATGTAAATAAGAAACAGATAAATAAATAAATAAGCGATATGATAGGAAAAGTTATAGCTAATAGCAAGTTTACGTTACTAAATTATTTATTAAGACGTTCTCGGCGTAAGCGCAATTATTTGTAAATTTTCTTGTCAGTTTTTGAATTCTAGGCGATATTAATTCAACATTCGCTCTTTGGTGTAGCTTTAAAGTAGAATAGTGCCATGGGAGGTCAAGCATGAGTTTGAGTAGCTTATTTTGCGACATTTGTAGCTTTTGGATGCGGCATTTCGCACAAGTACCCCATACTGGACAACCATATAGTAATAAGGCTTGAAAGACCGTTTTGTGTATCAGCAGCTTATTTTGATTTGTTAGTGCAGATTTTCTGTTTATGAAGGGGTATAACATCTTTATCGCTATATTTATTTTCTGTAAGGTTTTGGAAATATGTTCGTTAAATGTTAATTTGGTGTCTAGATGAATGCCTAGGTACTTAACCGAATTGCTTCAGCTTATTGCGGATCCAAAGATTTGAATATGGCTGTTCGGGAGGTGGCATGGCTTCCTTTTTCGGGTGAAAAAGATAGCTTGCATTTTATCACCGTTCAGCTTAATTTTCCACCGGTTAAAATAATGTTCTAATACTTTCAACGCATTTCTAAGATTTGTCTCAATATTGAGAGCAAACTCGTGCGATGCAAGTATTGCAGTATCATCTGCAAAAATAGCCGATTCGCAGCTATCGAGGTTTGGAAAGTCCGACGTAAATAGATTGTATAAAATGGGACCCAGAACAGAACCTTGCGGAACCCCTGATTGGAAGCAAATTGGACTAGAAACTATACTGTTGACACTGACCTTGAAAGAACGATTTGACAGAAAACTTTGGACTATTTTACATAGATACAACGGAAAGTTGAAATTAATCATTTTATATATTAGACCATCATGCCATACAGAGTCGAATGCTTTTTCGATGTCTAAAAGAATCATCCCTGTGGATTTACCTTGATCGCGGTTTTTCCTAACAATGTTGCAAATGCGAAGCACTTGATGGGATGTACTGTGCTGGGGTCTAAAGCCAAACTGTACGACAGGATATATACCACGATCCGTGATAATTTTTATTATTTTCTCCTTAAGAATTTGCTCGTATAATTTGCTTACGCTACTCAGTAAACTGATAGGTCTATAGCTTTCGGGCTCATCAGGAGGTTTCCCTGCCTTTAGTATGGGTACTACCTTAGCGATTTTCCAGGCGTTAGGGAAGTATTGGAATTTCAGACATACATTGAAAAAGTCTGTCAGAAACTTTATTCCAATTCTGGGTAAATGTTTGAGACACACATTTTTTATGTGATCAAATCCATCCGATTTTTTAGCCTTGAGAAACTTAATATGTGACCTTACGTCTTCTTCGGTGAGGAAGGAATTCAAGGGCGTTCTAGGCCTCTGTATGTTAAGAGCATGGACAGTGTTGCTAACAAGGGTATTTGTGGCTTGGTCGCCTAAGCCTGCTGACACACAGTGGTTTTTCGAGAAGTTATGTCCCAGAACACTGGCTTTTTCTTCATCCGTGTAACAAAAATTTGATCCATTTCGTAAGCAGGGCAGTTGTTTGTTTTTATTTTTAACTATCTTAACTACGTTCCAGAATGGTTTAGCTCTACTATCTAAGCTAGCTAGCTTTTTATTCCATTCCTCGTTACGTAGTTGTGCGAGATGTTTAGTGATCAGATGGCTTAAATATGACATATTATCCCTATAAGTAGTGTGTCGATATCTTTGCCAACTGCTTCAATTGGTAAGTGTCTTAAAACGGGTTTTGGGAAACCATCTATTTCCGACGGCTTTTTATTTTTAAATGGGTCCAGGATGCACAGGAGTTTATCCGTTCCCGCAAACAAACAGGCAAAAATTCAGTCGTTAGCGACAATGCTATTTGTAAAGTTTTCATCACTGAATACAGTGAAACCGTTATTCTCAGATCGCCAATTCTCTATTTCTGAACGAAGTTGTGAATGGTTCAAAAATATCAAGCAGAGCTGTTCACCGTTTAAACAAGTTCGGAAAAAGCATCGAAAAGCGTCGATCAAATTGACTTTCTCCTGTGGATGCTCGACCATAAAAAAAGCCGTCGCCAGTGTCGATGCTCTCTGGGCCAATGCTCACGTTACGTAGTGTCGCCGTATTGTCTGTCGTCCGGGAGACTCGGACACAAGGAACATCCCTATGATCTTTTCTCCTGAATATTTTACTTATTATATTTGCTGAAAAATTCTTGGACTATAGGATTTTATAAAACAAACTTTATTGCCACAGTTTGAACTGTTACTGTTGGAGGTTTTTGATCACCGGATTCAATTTCCTTATCTCCGGATCGTGTGGGTAGGTAAACTGTCGTTTAAGCCTGGAAAGAACTCCACTCTTTTCTCCGTGAGGAATAATTTTGTCATTGTTCGTTTTATGACTATATCTATTTGTTGTAAATATTGTCAAATTTCGGCTTGAAGGTGGATTAATTCCATTCAGGCTTATCTCTTTTCTCAAAGATCTTGAGAAGAATGATCGGCGTAGCTGTTAGTAGTTGCGTCTAAATCCAATCCAAAAGAGAGCTAGTTCTTGAAAAGGATGGAAATATCAGCGTGCAGCTCAAGTCTGTACTTCGAGTCGTATTTCGACACCACCAGTTGAACAGTAGATTGCCCCTGGATTTTCCATATTACATGTTTGGTATTAAGGTTCCCGCCCGGGAATAATAATTTTCTTCCGAATGCAATTGAAATTGTCGAAAAGCGAACGTTTCAGTGAGAAGACTTTTATTTTTAGAATGACAGGGCTAAATGCAACCAAGCTGGTAGATATAATGACTGGAACATTTCTTGAAGGTGTGATTTACCGAATTGGGAGCTTCAAATCAAGATGCTGCGATTCAAAGCCATCATATACCTTTCATTCCATTATTAATTTCAGAGTTTCACTAACATTTTTCTCAAAGACGTTGGGTTTTTCAACTGATTTAAAATGACACATCTTTTTGGACGACCCTACATATATAACTTCGTATTTATCTTATGACAAATAGGAAGGAGGGTCGAACTGGAGCCGCTGAAATGATTGATTTTTCGAGATTTAATAGTAATGTATAGTATCCAGAAAAAGCGGCTCATCATTGTTGGCTATGAACAAATTTAGATGTGTCAAAACCCCGCTCATGAAAATAATATATTCGGCTCTATGCTACTCAGAAAGGCGTGCTCCATCAGGAAATCACAGAGCAGATTGATGTCTTTATGCACTTACATATATATAGAATACTAATGACAATCCCAACATATAAATAGATGGGAGAATAATGCCATAATACTCGTACCTAAATGCGAATTAATCTCCCGAAGCGGGGCGTATACATAATATTTCTTTTCCAACAGCCGCACGAGGAGAGAAACTAAGATTTATGCCGCCCTGGGTGCTCCTTTTGGATTTATTATACGAATACACTTGCGCTTAATCACTCCCAAACCCCACTAACGAACATATTGCTTTTAAGCACGACCAAAAAACCGATTAAATGTAAATATACCCCTTCAACAGCACATGCTCATATGTACGTACTCGTACAGAACACATCGTACATCGTCCTTGGATAGGAAAAGCAATCTCCGCCCGATTCCACTGCTTGCATTCAATTTTGGATTTCACATTCTTATCAGACTGTTCGCGCATAACGCGACCATTAAGGCCAACAAACTTTTCTAATTACTCCCCCAATTCACGCGGAAAGCACTGGCGTATCGCGGTGTAATCAATTTTTATACCCGAGCAATGCTTGCGAATTCCAATTCCGAACCTTTCACTCAGCCCGCGTTGATTATCACAAGAACGCTAATAAAGCGCCTCTCCATCGAATGGAGGGAATTTCTCGAGAACCTTGCTTCTCATCCGATTGTTGAGCTAAAAATATAAAACAAGTCACACGCCGGCCTTCAGCCACCCTTCCCCGTTCGATGTTATAGTGCATCGTGTGCTAAACTAATGAAATAATGCATCCATTAGATTCGGAAAATTTATCGTATGCCTGCCAGAGCCTTCCCCCCGAACGATAGAACAAAGGGAGAAGGTACTGAGGAATTGAGGCACCAAGCAATGGAACACCTGCTCATAGAAGGTTGGGTGCAATGATGTGCAGCTAAGTCTCACGCAATCCACTTGCAACCGTTTGCACAAAAGACGGAAATAGCCGTGAAATAACAACGAAGAAAAAAAGTAAATAAATCACGGCGAGCTCGCAAACCTTTTAAAGAAAGCAAACAGACCAACGGAAAAAGTGGACAAACAAACGAGAACGAAAACATCGGAAAAGTTAAATGGACGAAGGTTGGTTGCTTTGTTATCCTCGTTCGCGGTGGCGGCAACTTGACCAATACGCCTAGCCAAAAAAAGCTCTTGCAATGGCTATTCCGCAAAATGTTCATTTATTTTACATTTTGGCATTTGTTGAGATTTATGGTTTACTTCTGTTTTTCTATTTCCAACCGCCTCCGAATCCTGTACTCCACTTGGTCCTGTCAGTGGCCAAAAGTCGGAAAATAAACTTAATACGAGTTTTATGCAAAACTAACGAGAAGAAAGGATTTTCCTCCTTTTGCTCTAATCCTGTGGCGGGAATTAATATGTTTTCTGTCCTTTTTTCAGTTTTTTCTTCCGGTTTTGCACCCGTTTTGGCCAAGCTGGGAGGGACATAAAACCCTTTTATTGGTCGGTTATAGCATATTTTCATTGCATAATTACATCGCCTTTAAGGGGGGTATTGGAAACAGGAAAAAAAGATAAGGAACTCGGGAAATGGGAACTTTTATGACTAGGAGCTTGGTCATATGAATTTTACGACCAGAGCGACTTTCTGATTTGGTATTCATTTTATCACAAGTATTAATCATAACTATATTGAGTCCGGCACAGTGGATTATGCTCTATTAAATTTTGTTTTTATATCATAAATCACAGGAACAAAGGCATTGTTTAAAACAAAAATCAAAAACAGTGTCCTACTCAACTGCAGCCCAAGGAGCACTGAATGAACTTAGTCCGTGATATTCATTCTTCAAATTTCAGGAACCTTCGTCCAAGAACTGAGGAACCTTTGCAATTTTTGACTCAAGCCAAGACATACTACTACTGGTACTAAAGAGTACCAAAGTGCTCCACAGAACCTTGCCGAGAAAAACAAGTCCAAAAGCTGGTGGCAATGAAACCACTGACCTTCTATCTAAATGGAACTCTACTGAAAAACATACGAGTAAAAGAGCCTTTTCGTGGTATTCCCAAATTTAAATTGAAAACATTCAGAGTGTTAAAGAAAACCACAAAATCAGTCCAATTGGACCACCATTTAAGGACATACAACCCTTGAACCAATACTTTAAAAATAGGAAAATATGATCTGAATTACCATCTCTCATAAAATGAAACTTTGCCTTGAAACAGAATGCTGACTCGAGGCTGTCGAAACTGTGCAGCACATACGAGTATGGAAGTGCATTGGAAGCTATATCAATTCTTTCTGGATCGATCCCCAACTTCATCTATCTAGCTTTTCAGCAGATTAAGTTTTTCTTATTGTAAATCGCAATGGCCCATCTTAATAGCTCTAGCACTAGGTATTAGGAGTTTCTAGGTTCTATTAGTTTAACCAAGCTACCAATTTTTCATTTACTGCTCTTTGTGATTTGAGACCAAGGTACTCAAGACGCTCCGACATCTCTAGTCTTCAATGTTTTTGTTACAAATTTACTGGAATTTAATCAACATTTCTTTAACTCATGCCTAAAACTTTGTCACTCTTCCAACGGAAGATTAATTGTTCCTATTGTGAATCCGGTCAAAGCCAAGAATACACTTGAAAGCGTAGACCTATCAGCTTGCTTGGCATCAGAAGCAAGCCAAAATAGCAAAGGAATTTTACCTAACTTCTAATTCGACAGTAGAAAAGGCCACAACATTAACCACCGCGTCTGATACGGTTAGGCACGACGTACTTATTCACAAGCTCTTTAAGTACAAATGTGCGACCATGACCAAAAATTAGTTTAAAGTTTTCTAAGTGATAAAAAGTCAAAGTACAAAATGGTGAATCAGCAGTAAAATGCAATCGGCACGGTGTCCCTCAAGGATCCGTCCTTAGCCCAACTTTATTCAACATTTATTTATCAGACCTTACGAGTCTTGGCAAAAAATGTAAATTTAGCTATGTATGGCAGCTACTACTGCCTTAGTATTGAGCACCTTATTATAAACGTTACAAATGACTGTCCACAAACTTGAAGAGACAAATAAAGTTTGTTCAAAAAATAAAGTGACTATTTGAATTTCACTTACTAATTTCACATACTTTGAATTTCGTTCGACATTCCATTTTTTTATTGTCATGTTGGTATATATGTATGTCCCGTAATATGTTTTGGTATCGTGGGCCATTTTGTATACACGTATAGAAAGCAAATGAAATGATTATAAGTGGTACAAACACTTTAACACTACGCCCCAGCACATCTGCAATGGACGTTGAAGCAGTGAAGAAAATTGCTATAGAGAACCATCGAATCACTATCAGAGAAACTGCTGAGGATATTGGCATGTCGGTTGGCTCTTGCCATGAAATTTGTTCAAATTTTTTGAAATCGAAGTTTGTTCGGAAATTACTAAATTTTGACCAAAAGAAACGTCGCATTACTATCGTTCAGGTACTGTTGAATATCGAGAATAATAATCCAGATTTGCTAAAAAGGATCATCAATGGTGGCGAAACGTGGGAAAATGTTCATGATGTCGATACCAAAGCTCACATCAGTCATGAAATGGCCAAGAAGAGCAAAACCCGTAAAGAGCACGACAAGTTCGATAAAATGGTAAAGTTTTGTTAAACGTTTTCTTCGATTATAATGAAACAATTATTACATATTTTCCAGCATGTTTCAAACATGTTTACCGACTTGACAAAGAGGAGATAAACACTCTTTTATATTTATTCCTTTTACTTTTTGAACACAGCTTAATATGTGTGAACTCAGTCCTCAAATTCGTATAACTTAAAGTCCTATTTTTAGAAAATCAACACATTACACGAGCCTTAGAAAAAAAACAGCTTCCCATAGTTTTATTTTCGTTATAAAAAACCGACGCTAACTCTTTTACAAATCTTATCAAATATATACGACGCAATTATGCACCAAATGACATTAGTCCAGAGTCAACATCATTATTTGTTCTCTAGATATACTAAAAATATCTTTCGAACAAGCAAATGTACGGACGTCAGAACACAAACAGACATCTCTGTGGAGCCAGTTGCGTTGCTACAAAATATGTTTGGATTAAGAATAAATGCTAGGAACAGAGTGCAGCTGTGCAGCAAACAAATGCGATCAGACCGTAGTATCTGTTTGCTGAAAGTGTAAACGCAAGCTATCAGCATCCAAAGTGTGCTGTGCAGTTTCTCATGTTATTTCGCTTATGATTTGTTACAGTTTTCTTGGTGTTCTTGGACCATTCAAACTATAAGAGCGGAATTCAATTCCAAAAGGCTTCCTAATAACGAGGAATCTATTGTCTATATAACTTAATTCGTGCGGTTTTTTTTTTCAAAATTTGAACGTTTATTTAAGAAAAACATGTACAATAGTATTATTCAAAGTATTGCCCATCTGAAGCTATGACTTTTTCCCATCTTTCTGGCAATTTGTGGATCCCATCCCAAAAGAACTGCGCCGGCTTGGCAGCCTAGAATGAATCAAGCCAATTTTTGATATTCTGCTCTGATGTGAACTGTATTTCAGTGAGGGCGTTCTGCATCGACCGGAACAAATAGTAGTCAGAAGAGGCAAGGTCTGGGCTATAAGGCGGGTGGGGTAAAACTTCCCATCCACTGTTTTCCAAATAGTTCTTAAATAGCAACGTGGGGCCGAGCGCTGTCATGATGGAAAATGATTGCCTCCTGTTTGGTCGCATATTCCCAGCGTTTTTCGGCTACTGCTCTCTTCAAACGGATTAATTGTGTTCGGTAGCGTTGTCCATTGATGGTTTCACCCGGTTTTAGCAGCTCATAATACAGCACACCTTTCTGATCCCACCAAATACAGAGCATTACCTTCGCGCCATGGATATTCGGCTTTGCCGTTGATTTGGCTGATTGGCCGGGTTTCACATATGATTTTTTGCGCTTGGGGTTGTCGTAATGGATCCATTTTTCATCACCAGTAACAATCCGATGCAAAAATGACTTCCTTTTGTGACGTTCCAGCAGCATTTCGGACATGCAAAACATGCCTTTCGACGTCTCTCGGCTTGAGTTCATGTGGAACCCAATTTCCTTGCTTTTGAATATATCCAGCTGCTTTTAAACGTTTTGAAATGGCTGCTTGAGTGACACCCAAAGATTCTGCGAGCTCTTCTTGTGTTTGGCAACAATTTTCATAGAGTAATGCTTCCAGTTCTTCATCTTCAAACAACATACGTTCATCGTCTTCCAAGCCAAAATCACCACTTTTAAATCGTGCAAACCATTTTTGGCACGTTCGCTCAGCTAGCGCATGTTCACCATAAACTTCCACCAAAATACGATGACTTCGGCAGCAGTTTTCTTCATATTAAAGTAATGAAGAAGAACTCCCCGCAAAAACACATTTTCAGGCACAAAGTTCGACATATTTGAGTGAAAAAAATTATTGTTGTTTACGCTTCAAATGAATGACATATCTTGAAATGACGTACAATGACAGTAGCTTTCCAACGCATGTTCCAATGGAATAATACAAGTTACGGCATCTCTGAGCAAACCACACGAATTAAGTTATATTTATCAACAAGTCAGGAAAAACAAAACAGGATAAGCAACATTACTGAGCCTTAAAATGTCTCTTGTCGTTTATGAGGTGAGCTAAACCAAATATGATTTGTAATGTCTGCTCGGGTCTCATATTTGTACAGGTTAAAATTATACAGAGTTTCACTCAGAAGTAGCAGGGAGATTGAGAATATAGATGTACTTGAGAAATAGAGCATGAAGCCCTGAAAATTTCTAAAATTCATTCCAATTCCGTACCCAAATGGCAATGCAAATAAAATCCTTCTTGTCCTCAATATAAACCAATACCTCTATGCTACACAGAATGGCGAAAAGTCCTGGGATGGTAGGCAAACCTTGTAAGAATTGACATTTTTAAAATCACCTAATGATGTACTCGTATATACTACTACTCGTATTACTCGTTTTTAGTGCTTAAGAATCTTAGGCGGGTAGCTTGTTCGAGAACGTTGTAAAACCCTTCCAATCTTGTTCTTTACTCCATCCTCTTGATTTAAACTTCTACACCAATAGAAAGGGCCATAAAAGCCTAGTATAAAGCTCTGTCTATACTACTTGTAACTACGAAACCAAAATAGAAACCAACGTTAGTGCATATATGATCATACAGATTTGTACTTAATACTTGACCATGTATCTGCTGACCATGATGATTTCAAGTATAAAGCCAAAAAAGTTCTATCACATTGCGCTCTTTCAAATATTTATTTTTGGTATTGAAAGCTCAGGTTCTCTCCTCAAACGCACTTACATTTGTCAAAACGAAAACTATATCCATGTTTAAAGTTTCCGGGTGTATAGCCTAGTTCACTAGTAATATGGGACCATGACCGTCAAAAAGCATTGCTCTGTCGACGGGGAAAATATTTCTTGGGGCTTACATATCTGGGGGCGATGATCGACTGTTTTTTTTTTACTTTTTTTTTCAAAACTTATTGTTTTCTTATTTTTATAAGGGATCAACCTTATACCATCGGAATTAACAAAGGAGTCGCATGGGCTCTTCACAACTATAGGAAGAATGCAAGAACAAAAGGTTGATCGGCCAACTTGGCAACAATTACCGCGGCATACCACTGCTATCAAGTAGGTGTAAGGAATTGTAAAACATTCTTTTAAAGAGACCAACATCATAAGATACGGAAATAAGAGGAAACTATAGGTGTGGCTTCAGGAGAAACCTCTCAATGAATGACCAGATTTTCAGTTTACCACAGCAAAAAATAAATCCAAATTCTACAAAGCGGTTCACCGTACGTTTTAAAAAGGCGTATGAATGTCTAAACTCTAAACCGATCCAATCGCTGCACTATTGGCAGCGTGTTCCATGAGAATGTAGCATTAACAAAAAACGAACGTTTTCATTGTAGGCAGTTAAATCTTGGTCGAATAAGTATGTTAGTGCGATTTGAACTGGAGAGAATGAGCCTGTTGTACAAGTAATTCGGTCCATAACAAGCGGAGACCATTATACATTTTCCTATAGTAGGTCCTGACCAAGTTAACGTGTTGTTGAAGATGACTCCAAGATTTCTGGCTGTACTGACGTATTCAATAGATGTATTTTGTAATAACATTCGGGGAGAATTTGAAATATCTAACACACCTTTGTACGTTTGTCTTAGACTTTTTAGGATTAAGTGATAAGTTGTGTTTCAATGCCCACTTTTGGATTTTCTGCAAGTCTTCGTTTATTCAGCTTATACTGTTTGAAATATTGACCACCGGACAGCTTAACTAAAGTTGTACGTCGTCGAAGAACATAGAGCAATGAGTAACACGCTTCGGTAGCTCGTTGATGTATAATGAAAACAGTAATGGTCCAAGAATGGATTCTTGAGGAACTCCTGCCAAAATCTCAAGGTATGATGTTATTGGTTGAAACATATTGTTTTCGGCCAGGTCTTACAGCTAAATAAGAGAACTTCTAATTGGTTAACAGTTTCCTACACAGCACATGATGATTACCTGTGTCAAATGCATTAGGAAAATCCAGTGATGTTAGAACTGTACAATAATTTGAGTCCATTGCCAATCGTATGTCATCCACAACACGTAAGAGTGCGGTTTTGCAGCGAAAACCGGACTGATCACTACACAAGAGCTCATTGTAACTTAGATGAGCTTGCATTTGTAGGATGGCTTTGGTAAACTGAGGATTAATTTCGTCAAGGTCTATCGCGCTTGACTTTATTGTCAAAATGGCATCGACTATGTCCTCGTCTATGTGGTGAATGAATCTAAAATATGTTTCGCCTTCAAATTCGTGCCTGTTTTGCTGTGAACTTGCATTATCGGTTCTCTCCTTCAGGGAGAGGGTGACAGTTAAAAGAAACACAAAAATTCTAGTAATGGCAGAAAAGGAAATAGGCTTAGAAGTAAATGAAAAAACTAAATATTTGCGAACTAATCGACTTGGATAGACCCAGCTTCCCACTTGACGCTACTCAATAAACGCTTTGAAAAAGTGGATGAGTTCAAAACTTTAAAAAACTCTTTTGACCTAAATGTTCGTATTCATAAAACCATCAACAGATTTCGTGTCTTTGAAAACAAGTCTTAATAGGAATCGAATGAACGAATGAACAGTGGACAAACAGTCAAAAAAATAACGAGTGAAAACCCCGTTGAAAAAAATACCTCCAAGACAGCCGTTCCGTAAATATGGAGGATAATAAAACAAACTCATGACAGAGAGGTTTGGCAAAAGGTTATCAACGAAGCTCTAAACCTCGGAGTTCCAAATGGCTGGCAATAATTATAATAATTGAAAAGATTAAGACCTTCGATTTGTTGCCAAATATCGAGTGAACAAATGAGATTCCGAAGTTTTCGAATAGATGGCGCTGGAAGTACATGCTGATCGGAAATGCCAGACCAGAAACATCCATAGTAAGCCTAAACATTGTGTAGCTACTTCTCGTGAGTCTTTATCGGCGTCATACTCGTATGTATATTTTTTTCTGCTTTGAAAAATATACTTTCGAGCCAAATAAGTTTATTGAAATTGAGTTTAGCTTTCCATCTTCACCTCGATGCTATATGCTGAGGCACATAGAATGATTATAGGTATTCATGGTGAGGCTTAAATTGAAATAATTTGCCGCGAAATTCTTAATTTTTATATGCAGTGCTCCGGTTTTAACATGCAGAGCCAATCCTGGATCAAAATCCATATTGACAACAAGTGATTGCAAATTTATTGGCTGTAACGGAAGAAACCATTTCATATCATTTGTAAGCGTTCAGAATGATATGAGAGCAAAGAAATGGGTGCCACAGGAGTCAAAGCCAAGAGACGTTTTTTTTCACTAGTGAACTGCTGCTCCAGCGGCAGGAAGGGAACAGTTTCTTGCATGGTATTGTGACTGCGATACGAAAAGCAAATATAGATAATACGGACACCGTGACCACCTCCCCCCATCAATATCGACGGGATAGAAAAACATCCTTTGATCAAAACCCATGTGTATGTGGTGGCGCCGGCACCTCGCCAGTCCCACGTCCACGCTGTTACCATCTTCATTTCCAAGTTAAAATGGGTCAATAATGGTGCCACTTCAAAACCCAAACCTAACAGTCACCAGCTGAGGGTGCCATGGTTTCTCTGTTATTAGGTGTGGGTTTCCTGAGTTTTTTGAGTAATTTTGCTAATTAACATAATCGTCGAGATGGAAACCCGAATCATCTGAGAGCCTAAGTAAAGAATCGATTACGAAAAAGGTGGTCATAATTTTGATTTAATGCCTTAGTAAGTAGGACCTTGAAAATAAATGAATAAATGACTACTGTCGCGGCTAGTGCATTATTTCTAAAAAAAATATTTCCAAAATATACTCTTTTTCACAACACATCGATCACTTTGAAATAAGTAATAAGAAATAAGTTTCCAGCATATCCCATCTTTGTTCAAGTGTAATTCGATTCAGTTCATACCGGGAGGACGTAAACAACCTATAATCCTCACTCCTAAAAATGCTTAATAAAAAATATTTCGATTTCGGGAGTTAGTATTCCAGGACATAATCATAAATAATCAACTTGCCATATAAACATCCTCATCCTGTTGTAGGAATAGAGCACTTAAGAACAATATGACAAATACAGCTCTATCTGCTGAGCTATAGGCGGAATATATAACGCTGTGCTAGAATGCTCCCCATCAAAATTGCTGAAGTATGCATCATCCTGTTCTACAATGCCCTGAATAATTCATATGCACATTATCAGGCACTGAAAACAGCAGCGATGCACCTAAATCACGAGAGAAGCTAATGGTCCTCCAACTTGGTAAACAGTGGGATGATAAGTCTCCTTCAAGCAATAGCGGGGTGATTCTAGAGTAATGTTTCCCAGCTGGGTCGAAATCGTTTTAAAAAAAATTAAATGCAGTTTCATGACACGGTTCGAAGGTTTTCAATCCCAATTCAGATTGAGAAAAGTTTTGCGATTTTACTACACGATCAATCATCTTGATATCTGGCAAATTACATACTCACCGGTAGAAAGACTTCTCAAACTAAATGCCATACACCTCCTGAGTACAGCCGGCAGAAAAAGACGTTTAAGGACTCCTAGTGACTTTTTAGCTTCAATAAATTTGATTACCAAGGTACTATACCAACAATTTAGGTCGAAGTCACAAAACAACTAACGTTTCATAAATTAGATTGCCATTAACATTGAACTTGAATCAACGCAAAAGTCACTCCCCAGAATTGAATGCCTCCGAAAACTCACTAATCCCGACTCGCTATAACTGCCTCAAGTCACAATTCAATGAGTTTTCACCCTTTAAGGCATTGTATTCCACGCCCTATGGGCGTCAGTTGGGTAATGCAATCCCATTAGTTAAACTGCATGTGTAAAACAATAATCGAATAACGTTGACTAATTACGTGACGTTAACAACACGATTACGTAGAACAAAAACACGTTATTTGCGACCACTCGCGATCTATCTTTAATTTGGCAAATCCGTGCGATAATGAGTCCATTGCGTGCATCACAAATTATGCATAATTGAGACGGCATCCCACCGGCCGATTGCTTTCGTCGTGATTAAGTTTAATGAGCCGCTAGCGCCAAGACTATATTGGTTATGCAAGTTTGCGTAGAAGGTGTGCCTCTAATTACCGAGTGGGAACAGTATGGCTCTCACTCTAAAGGTATTGTTTTAAGAGCTTTGTGACAGGAAACTTGTTGAAGTAGATTTGCAAGAAGTGTACAAGGTAAATTCCGTGGTAAGGTTATTCGAGAACACCGTTCATAGTTTTACACTTTGCCATGTTTTCTTTGATAGCGGTGTAGAGCTAGCGATCAATCCATATTAAAAATTGCTTTTAAAAGGCAGTCGACTAGTCGAGCGTTTTCTCCAAACTCTGAAATCACACTCCATCCAACTCACTCAAAATTCATATCACACAACTCAACACATTCAATATGCAATCACATAAATTTTTAATGAGAGGAATAACGCGAATTCATGGTTTTTAAAAGCATTTTCGTTTCATTCGCAAATATTATCTACTTCATAACACGTAGTCCTCGCTTGATATTATACGATTATGTCTGCTCCTTAAATTCGTTGCTATTTTTTTCTTCCGCATTAAACAGTTTTAGAACAAATCTTACGTTTTAGTCCCATAAAATCCAGAGAAAATGTCATGGCATGAGATAATTGATCTCTCAGCATCCTCAGTGACTCCTTTGATATGTATTCAGCAATAGTCCATAATCGTTTTGTTATATAATATTTTGCCATATTTTCGGCGGTTGATGTGCTCGGGTGTCCAAGGTGCGTCAACGTCTTTATGGTCTTCTTGGAAACTCTTACGAGCATATTAGTTCCTGTTATTCTCGTTCTCGAAAGAAAAGTTTACTGATTCAAGTTGTGGCGACATATAGGTTGAGCCAACAGCTCAAAGTACGAGTACACACATTTTTTTGTGAAATCGTTCGGTCTATGGAAGCTATCATGCTTCCATTTCAGCCTATCTTGGCTTCTGTTGCACGACATCACCCACAGATTAACATTATTTATGATTTTTGAAGAACAAGACAACGATTTCCTTTTGGATGTTAAATTGGAGCTAATGAATTATGACTGGGTTATTAGCATGAACCTGAGCCTTCAAATAACCTCACAGAAATAAGTGTTAAGGTGTTGAATCGCATGATCTCGGTGGTCAATCAAATTCCAATAATGAAATCTTCAAATTTCGCTTACAATAAAGTGATTGTTTGAAGGCTAATGTCAGCGGTAGCACCATGCGGTTGAGACCAGAGGTTGTCAAACCTAGTTCAATCCACTCACTTTAACTGTCTCTCTTCAAAAAAAGTACGGACTAATGATGCCGCCAATTGTTAATCCATATAACAGAGTGACAGAGTCCATCCAAAAATGTGATTCATCGGAAAAGATCAAATTAGGCGGGTAAGAGTTTTGTGGACCCAACACCCATTTAACGAATCGGTGACTTAACTCAAAATCTAGTCAATAAAGTAGCTCTGAAGAAGAGAAATGCGATGGACCATAAGCACTAGGGGGCAATTACGAAGCATTTTCAAATTTCTTGTACCTGCTCCTTTGTGACCTCGGGCAGGTATGTTACCATGAGGGAACCACACAAGATTTGATTTAGTAGGCTAGATCTGAAGTCGCGTCAACTGTTTAACTCAAAATCCAGTCAAGAAAGTAGCTCTGAAGCCGAGAAATGCGATCGACCATAAGCACTACGGTTCAATTACATAGCATTTTCAAATTTCTTGTACTTGCTCGGTACGCGACCTCGGGCAGCTATGTTACCATGGAGGAACCACACAAGATTTGATTTAGTAGGCTAAGAAAGTTTAAAGGTTTCAATAGCTGTATAATTTGGATGTTATAGGCGTATAAATGAAGATCAACCATTAAAATGCGTCATAAGGTGCCACAAAAGTGGTGCCCAGTTTTCAGAATTCGGTGACGAATTGAGGTGTCTGGTTGGTTTCGAACATTTTCGCTTAGACCGGTGATGTTTTAGCGGTTTCCGTGTATGTTGATTTGATTTGACGCCCCCATAGGAGCACTTTTTTAGTTTAATGCAAGCCTTAACAAAAAAAAAAAAAACATTGTGTGTGTTTATGAAACCACGAAGCAAGTGAAACTTTTTAGGCATTAATCTTAATCTTGACTTAATAATTGGAAAATGGGAAATCAATAATAGACAAAATATTTAATTTAAAATTTTAATTTTCATGTACGTATTAAAAAAGCTGCATACCAAGCAACAAACTGAATCAACGAAGCATCTTCTAATTCTGCAGGGCGATTTTCGTATTTGTCGAAACAATTATCTTTCCAAATATTAGTATCGTCATCAGGAAGCCGTTCTAATTCTTTTTCTGTTTTTCTAATACGATGACGTTCCTGAGGCCACATTGTAGGTATGAATTCAACTTTAAGTGTTGACTTAGACATAGGTTCCCTAAGAAGAAACCACGCTGCTTCTTGGCTGGACATTTCTATTGTATTTAAAATATTGACACTCATATGTCTTGTCATTTCAACCAAATCTAAATTTGGACTTTCCTCCAAAAGATCCAGTAGCTCCCGTTGAAGATTACTGATGCCTCGATTCGATTTGTTCACATACTCCACAACGTATGCAGCACAGGAATACTCATCTGTTATGTATTGGATATCCATGTTCGATTGCAAGTGGTGAAAAATTAATGGATTAAAGAAGTTATGCCATTTTTCATTAGGGTGACGTTTAACGAAAACTATTGGCCGTAAAATTCCAGCGGACAGAATTTTAGGATAATCTTTATCTGATGTTACGCTATTGTCATAATTACATTGACAAGTTTGTTGAAATAAATTGCGTATGTTACAGCTTCTTCATTTATTAAGGCTGCTTTGACTTTATAGTGCAGCTGATCAACTTCAGAAATCAGTGATTTCCGTACCATGTTTCAATTTATGCAATGTTTTCAAAGCGATTTCTATGATATTTCATTGGCACTCATCGTCAGAAATACCGTTGGTTGTCTGATCATCGCAAAGAGGTCTTTATTGATTATTCTCAAATAAGTTTTTGAATAGATTATGAGCTCCGTTTTGTCTAATGTACAACGTATAGATTGACAAGGGATCTTCTTCTGCGCGTAATCTTCGTGCATTGAGCCTTTCTCGGTACCGACGACAGTATACGCCCACAGGGGTGCTGGTTGTATTTTCAGGAGTCTGCGAGGAGGATTCATCGTTGGACAAGTCTTGATTGTAATTTGACGAAAATTGTAATTCCTCTTCATCAACAACTAATCCTCGATTTGTGCTTGCAACTCGACTCGTGCTTGTGTCTCGACTCTTACTCGTATTACTGTCGCTCGTGCCTTGATTAGCACTGGCGCCCGATTTTAGCCGCTTGCATTTTTGACGATACCTGCGGCATCTTTCTGCATTTAGTCGCTTTTGCTGCAGAATTTTTTCGGATAAAGGCTCGCCACTTTGAATGATCAACGCTGGACCTCTACTAGTACTCGGCATGGCATCTGTTATCAGTCTACCAATTTTTTCCGGCGGCTCATAGTTTATTTTGGCTTGTGAAGATGACTGAAGGACTAAATAAAATTAAATATATTGAATTGACCGGATGAAAATTAAAATACTTCATCAAATATTCATATGTAATGAGTTAAAATAAATTCAAGCACTCAAAATTAAAATACTAACAAATCTTTCTGTTAGTGCATAAACAACAATATGCACCGGCATAAAGTTCTCATAATTCTGTTAACCTTACTATAAAAATAAAACTAACTCACCAAGAACCTTTTTCTTTCCCCTATAAGCACGAACCCTCTCAGCATTCTGTCTCTTATGGCGTAAAATCAATTCATCGTCGGATATTTTCGCACTATCCTTGGATTTTCCCTCGTTGACTGTTTTATTTAACTCACTAGCTGTATCGTTATCCATCACGATCAAGTGAACATGAACATTAACAATAATAAACTGATCAAAACCACAGAATAAATAGTATACACACGCACACACACTTGCATACACATCGTAAGCTGCTTTGCTCTCGTAAAAACAAAACCACCGAAAACGCACATGCTACTCTCTTTCGCTCACACCAGCTTCTCAATTTTTTGTATACTCTCTCATGTTCTCATGCTTGTACTCTCTGTTCAATAGGGTGCCAATATTGGAACCCTAGAACAAAATTTTTGTATGAGATGCAACTTCTGTATACTATTTATTCTGTGTCAAAACACACAAATGCCGCGGTGTACTTGCACGAATAAGTGAGAATATAAATGCTATACGGTCAGCTGAGCGTCTTTCGTTGGGCCAGCGCACAAACGAATACAGAGCAAAACGGAATAGAAAACGCCCAGACTCGAAAAATAGAGAATTGTATACATATATATATATTAGTTTTCTACTTTGTGCACCTGCTCCATTTGCGGTAGAAAAATTATTTTGTTTCATACCGCACCTTTCAGCTCCCTCTCCAACAAACTCGGTTTTCTACTGGCACATGTAGTCTCGTGTGCGCTCGTCCGTTCTATCCCCACTCCGCGGCCGACTGTAATGCGACATGCGATAGATGGACGAAAAAATTTGAGGCGATCAAATAAAAGTTTCACTTTAAAAACTTAATTAACTTATTAACTAGGTGACAGGGTGGAAACGATTAAGGAGAGGGTGAAGGGTTATGGTACAATTCTAAGACTGGACTTTTTGAGGTGAAGATCGGAAAGATTTGTGTTAGTTTGCGTAGCATTCTGGACATTGGTGGTAGCCGTAATTTGTGCGGTGAGTTTTTATACGGAAAAGGGGCGTGGAGCGAAGGTTACGTGGGCTGGTGTTAAGGGGAATCATTGCAATAATGAGGAGCTGTCAATGTTACCGCTGAGAAGGTCGTGAATAAATAGAATATGTGCACCATCACGTCGTTCTCTAAGGGGTTGGAGGTTGATTACTTTTAGGCGATCCGTATAAGTAGGTAAACCAAGGGAAGGATAAACCTTGGCTTCAATACGTGTAGTATGAGATTCGTAAGAGGGGGGCCAAACTTGGCTAGCATATTCGAGAAGGGGCCTAACGAAAGTGATGCACAATGATTTCGTAAGGTAAGGATTCGAGAATTCTTTGGACCAACGTTTCACGAAACCGACGGCAGAGTTAGCACGTTTGATAATGTTGTCGATATGGAAGCGAAAATTGAGTTCACGGGCACAAATAACCCCTAGATCAACCAAGAAGTTGATAGGGAGAACGGTTATGTAGGGAGGTACGAATAATGTAGGTTCTGAGTGGTGAGGAAGAGCGCTTGCGGGAGTGAGTGATGGCTTGGCATTTACTGACATTGAACTCGAGATGGTTTTTTTGAAACCAAGTAGTGAACCTGTTAACGTCCAATTGGAGAGACCACGAGTCGACAGGGGAAGATATGTGTGTGATATCATCGGCATATATAGAGAGCTGAGAGTTCAGAATAATACTGTCAACATCATTAATGGTTAAAATAAATATCAATGGGCCGAGGTGACTACCTTGTGGGACACCGGAGGTAGCATTAATTGGATCAGAGATAGAAGATCTGAAGATAACGCTATATAGACAAGATAAGATTTGATCCATGAAATAAAACCGGGAGAGAAACCGAGGGCAGCGAACTTGGGGAGAATAATTTGGTGAGACATTTTGTCAAAGGCCTTGCTGAAGTCAGTGGCGACAACGTCTACTTCTTTGCCAGCTTCGAGTGCACTCAAACATTGTGAAACAAACTCGACTAGATTAGTGGTTGTCGATCGACCTTTTAAGAACCTATGTTGGTTAGGAGAAAATATGTATTTGCAGTGAAAGAATAGTGCATCATAAACGATGCTCTCGAAAAGTTTGGAAATGCATTAGAGTTTGGCAATGGGACGATAGTTGGACACATAATTTTTCCGTCCTTTTTTGTGGACTGGAATGATATAAGCATATTTCCAAATCTTAGGAAAGAGTCCTTGAGTGATAAAGCTTGAAATAGAGCGGTAAGGTGTAAAATAAGATGGTTCGGTCACTTTTTTAAAACTATGGCAGGCAGACAGTCGGGACCGGGAGAGTAGTCGTTCTTTTGGTTGCGTATTTTTTCGGCGATTAGGTCGGGATTTATGTTCAGTGAGACAAGAGACGGGGCAGTCTTCGGGGGCAATATCGAAAATAGTCGTGATCGGGTTGAAGATCCTGGTCGGTGAATGATTGGCTGAAGAAATGACCAAAGAAGTTGGCGATTACTTCGGGTTCGTTGGTTTTTCTTTTTGTGTTAATGAAGTGGAAGAAACACTTGGGGTCAGAGATAAGGGAGAATTGCATTTGGTTCAGGTAACGGGGGTAAAGTGATTCACATAGCTGTGCAAATTTAGTGTAGGACTGCATGTAATTAGAAGGGTCAGATGCAAAGGAGTATCTAAGACAGGCGTGCCAATTTTTGTTTCTTTTATTGCGCAAAGAGCGTAGTTCCTTGGTATACCAGGGCGGAGATGAAGTGATGATATGGAGTTTGACCGGATACCGAGTCAGTTTCATCAAAACGTTTCACCATTGCATGGTGAACTCACTTGGGTGAACCACTTCACGACAAAAATTGCCAAAAACTCTTCTAGACTATCTAAATATCAACCATCCTGAATTCAGTAAATGACACTGATTGTCAGACAACTCTCGGTTCACCCTTTAAATAATTGTTGATCGTACCAAAAGAGATATGTATAAGTTCTTTGCCAGCTGACAGGAGCTTCACCAACTAGTTTCGCTAGTAATGTGTCAGCACTTTTCGAGCATAATGAGGAGAAAAGCGGGCCAATTAGTCAACACTTTTCGCCAAACAACTGAAATCTCAGTACTTTTTTAATTCTACTCGAAGGTGTAGTTCGGGACAGAATGATAAAACACCACAGATTTTTAAGAAACACGAATTGTGTGTAATAAATATAAGCAATGATGAGTGAGCAGATGCATTATTGTGATGCAACAGCCATGACTTTTTTTTCCTACAAATCCGGATAGTTTATTCGTATTGCTTCACGCACTCGGCGCATAGCTTCAAGGTAATATTCCTTGTTCAACGTACGACCTTTTGGCAAGAGATCACGATGAACCGGGTCATTGTGGTTGACGAAAACAGTGAGCAAAATCTTCACATTTAACCGATCTTAGATTCCTTTTTTCGTTCGTAGTTCTTCTGGTCACTTCCATTGGAACGATTGGGCTTTGATTTCGACGTCATAACTATGTACCCCTGTTTCGTCACCACTGATGACCCTTTTCATCATATGTCGATGACAGCTCCTGAGCGATTCTGCTTTTATCAAAATTTAGCAATTTCGAAACAGCTTCGTTGACACACGTTTCATGCCCCAAATTTCTAAAAAAAATCATGGCATAAGCCAATCATTATACCATTATCTTCAGCAACTTCTCTGATAGTGATTCGATTTAGAAAATAATCGACAACAGTTTTCTTCAGTGCTTCAACGATTTCCTCCGTTGTTGCAGCGGCGTCCAGGGCGGGCATCGTCATTGACATCTTCTCGGTCTTCCTTGAAGACCTTTTTTTGCTTAGAGCAAAATCACCAAATAACGCAGTCAGCATTTCAAATATAAAAAAATGATTACCAAACGTAATTTGATCCATTTTTGTCAACAGCCAAAAATTGCCCAGCACACCAAAATACACGCATCCAAAATGGCCGCCTTTTTTGACAAATGTCAGAGGGCATGTGTACTACATAATGTAATCTAATGTAACCTAAATGGATCAGCAAAAATGTAATCTTCATCCTACACAGCCTGACGAACTTGGCAGGGAAGTCAAAATATGACTTGGCTCTATATAGCTTGTCCCTACAGACACTGTGATATGCGTTTTTAAAGTAAAAAAAAAGTAATTTTTTGATGTGGATTCGTGAGTCCTCCCGAAAATTCCCTTCCTGCCTGGAGACGCCACTGTCAGGAATATATCATCTTGTTCAAGAATGGCTTCAAACGTCCTCATAAGTTGGCAAATAGTGCCAATGCCAGTGAAGGAGCTAACATTCTATTCATTTTGACGGAGGATCTCCAGATGATATCCGAGTCTTTGAAGAGAAAATATCCACAAGAACCGACGGTATACCATTTTCAACGTTGTACTCAGGAACCTCCCACTAGTGACTATAGAACTGACCTGTTCGACAATGCACTGAACAAAGCATATTATCATTAGTGATCGGATGGTCTCTCTTCAACATTTAATAGCGTACACCACGATTTAATCGCGCTCAGATCAGCTCAAACGACGTTATTGTTTTTTTCTTGCAGCGTGACTTCTAAAAATTAGCAGAATTGCGATGTCTGGAAGTTCTATCAGATTCGACTACATTTTATTAAGAATGCCGAGTGCCTCTCCGGGTACCAGAAAAAATTGGCGCAGATTCCCGACCTGACGGGCGCTGGACCACTGGCGGAACAATGTGTTGTCATATATCGTGGGATCTGGCTAGACCAGCATCTATGTATATTTGAATGTTGCTCTGGCAAGGGCATGGGGCGCTTTCGCTGTAACAAGACATCGTCTTAATCAGTATTTCAGAGATAATGTCTTGAGACTTGTCTCGGATTATATAGAACATCCGAATCAGAGCACACGTAATATACAATAGTGCTTGGATCTTACGGCTGTGTAATGAGTAATGACTTCGGTCAATAACCTGACCTAAGGGGCTTACTATCCTAACTATCACGGGATGGTGCGCCTTATCAGCTTTGTCAAATTTCAAAGATGTCACGCATTTGTCCTATATGCCAATCAAAACGCTTTAGGCCTCTTAGAACAAATCCCATAAAATTTAAAAATCCTACCAATACCTGGTCTAACTGAATTGAAGTGCAATAACAACTAAGTATCGGCAATTTGGATCCTCACAGCCTTTCGGAGAACCCTTTTGTTAATCAAACTCATTCACAGTAAGCATGTCATTTATGATGATATTCATCAACGGACGAGTGGTAAGTTTGGCAAATAAACGAAAAAGATCACCTGCAAATCTGATGGCCCATGTAATGTAACTTTAGATATTTACCTAATTCTGATTGACTTTTACTATAAAATACGACTCAATAAAGGATGTCCGTGTCTAAGGCGGTTGGTCAAACAAAATGAAATCTCTGTCAGCATGAAGTGAGGCACTTTACTGACTGAAGTGGTTTTAATCACGCACGCTGTAGGTGTTTTCATCGGGTTGCGTCACGTAATGCCTGCATAACAACTATAGCAATAAATCAAATCATCAATTATACTGTATAAGGTCGAAGACATAATTTTAAGGACGCCCGTCTAGCACCTGCAAGGTAGTTTTAATTAATTAACATAATTTCCCCGTCATTGTTAAAAGTTGCCCCGTTCTCCGAATCCCAAAGTGCCGGGAAGCAGCCCTCCATCACACTACCATCCACCCGGAAATTGATTTATTTTTCCCAGGAAATCCTACATGCTGCTTAGCACCTAACGACTGCAGCGATAGTATTAAATTCTCATTAACGCCCTTCTGCAATGGGCGACTGAATCAAACCGCTACCACCCGCCTTAACACCATCACCAACTCGATTAAATGACACGCGAAATAAAACAAAAAATAAATAAATAAAAACGACAACAACAAAAGTGCTCGTATAAAAACAAAATCATAAATTTATCTTCACTCGAATGGAATTCTAACACTTCACCGGCGTGCGATAAAATACATTTTAATTTACAGCCAGTTGTGGACCTGAGCACCCACCATGTGTTTATAAATACTTTCGAACTCATTCGTTATTGTATTATAATAGATACAAGCCACAGTCAGATAAAGGTCGCCTTCAAGTTTGTTTAGCTTTATGCCACGAACATAATTTTATTTTATTGCTCTTTCACGAATGTGTTGAGTTTGTTTAAACACGAAATACACCCCCGCCACACCAGAGAAAGAGGTGAAGGAGAAGATATATTTCAAATTGCAACACTATCGAAGTGGATAGTGTGTATTTGGTATAGATACACGCAGCGATATACGCGCTGTGGCGTATTTCAAAGGAGGGTATTGATTAATGGTTGGCGTTTCGCTTTGAAGTAGATTATCATATTAGCATTTTATTAACTGTAATTAGTGGTGGTAATTGGCAGGAGGGATTCCTGGTCGAAAGAGAAATTACACAGGAAGAATTCATATACGGAAAAGAATTTGTGAACAAAATGCATAAGAATAAAATTCGGCGTATTCACTGAAGCCATTGATTTGTTAAAAAATTATTAACGACATTGGAATATTTCTTCATCAACATCTGTATGCATTTTTGCATGCAAAATAATTTTCGAACGAGAAATTCAGACACTTTAAGCTTGTCTTTAAAAAGACAGCACAGAAACAATACCCCAAAAGGAGCCTTTTTGCTGTCACCAAAGGCTTTATAGGATGACGCAGTTGCGATTGTCATTCTATGTGAATCATGGAGTTTTTTTTTTATTTCTATTTTTTTATAGAGTTAGCGCTGGCTCTAAAATGTATGCTCTTATGGTTTTTGTCACACAACCTGGACGTGGTGCAGGTGGTTTGTGTCGAAGATGTTCGTTCACTACTCTCCGGGGGTGGTTGCCCTAGATAGGATTCGACAGATTTGACTGAATTTGTCGCGTTAGTAGTTCACAGTAACTTTTTTGTTTCCATGCCATTAAAATGTTGTATTGAAAATGCCCACACAAAGTATGAATTTTTGAATTTCTGCGACTGTTATGCCTTCGTCGGCATTTTTTTTTTTATCATCTCTCATTCACAACTGATGTTGTTGCACAGTTTTTTCCGTATAGGAATTGTTCATGGCTATGAACTTATGAGGATCACCTTAGCAGATGCAGGACGAACTTTTCAATATGAACATGTATAACCATTTAAAAACCATGTTTGTAGAAAAAGAGAGCGAGGGAGCGATCAAACAGAGCAAAGAAGTTGATTGTTTTTAGGGGGTACAAATTAATTCGGTCCGTTTTCAAAAGATGTCGCCACCTGCAAGTTGTGGCTGATCTTGGAAGCGATTACCTACTTCAGTGTGCATCAGCGTCTGTTTCTGACAACAGCATTGTTTTTTGCCCCTTCGAAAATGTCCGGATTTGTCTTAAATAAACAGCATTTGCGGGAAGTTTCGATTTTCTTTTTTAATTGGAAGAAAAGTGCAGCTGAAGCCCATCGAATGCTTGTAGAAGTTTATGGTGAATCTGCTCCGACCGATAAATCATGCAGAGATTGGTTTCGACTCTTCATAAGTGGTGATTTTACCGTCGAAGGCAAAGAGAGTCTTGGCCAGCCGAAAAAGTTTGAAGATGAGGAATTGGAGGCTTTATTGGATCAAGATCAGTGCCAAACGCAAAATGAACTCGCAGAATCGTTGGGAGTGACTCAGCAAACATATTCCGTTCGGTTAAAGAAATTTGGATTTATTCAAAAGCAAGGAAACTGGGTGCCGTATGAGTTGAAACCGAGAGATGTCGAAAGGCGATTTTTCACCTCGAAACTGCTTCTTGAAAGACATCAAAGGAAGGGGTTTTTGCACCGAATCGTGACTGGAGATGAAAAGTGGATATACCCCAAGAAGAAAAAAATATTATGCAAAGCCTGGTGAACCCGTTTCATCATCGTCTACATCGACGCCAAAGAAAAACATCCACGGTTCAAAGGTCATGCTCTGCATATGGTGGGACCAGACGGGTGTGGTGTATTATGAGCTGCTAAAACCAGGCGAAACCATTGATGGGAAACGTTATCGACTACAACTAATGCGTTTGAGCCGTGAATTGCACGGAAAACGGCCAGAAAGAAAAGGCATGACAAGATGATTTTGCAACATGATAACGCTCGGCCCCACGTGGCGGTAGCGGTCAAAAACTACCTGGAAACGCTGAAATGGGAGGTCTTACCCCACCCGCCGTATTCTCCAGACCTTGCTCCTTCCGGCTACTGGCTTTTTCGACGGATGTAAAACGATTTGGGGGGTCACCGGTCCGGGTCTTTTGAAGAAATCGAAGAATGGCTCAATGATTCGATCGATGCCAGAGAGGACTCATTTTCTAGAGATGGTATTCGAAAATTACCAGAAAGATGGGAAAAAGTAGTCGCTTCCGATGGACAATACTTTGAGTGATGTATTTTTTACGTTTTTTTCAATAAAAAAAAATTGTTTGAACACAAAAAAACGGACCGAATTAATTTGTACTCCCAATAATATTGAAAATGCAGGCTTCGTCTCCCTCCCTACTCAATCCAAGTCGACACAAAGCCTCCAAGTGGCCTCTCCTAGATAGCTGGCCTGTCATCCACCGGGTAGTGAACCAATGTGTGCAGCAGCTCGACCCGAACCTCGGGAATACAAGCCTTATATGCGTTCATGACCCTACGAAACAAAAAGGTGATGGACTTAAGGATGACTTCTATGATCTCCTTGACCTACGCCCAATGCACCAATTATGACAAACTGGGCAATGAGGACATATTTGAGTCGATCATAGAAAAACATAGCTTCCATAACACCATATTCTACAACGGATTCAGGCTAAATGACTATGCTACAAATACGGACAAGGTCGCGAGGTCTACGAGCAGAAAAGAAGGAAGAAACACACGCTTTTTTTCAAAAAAAAAAAAACCACGTAAAGCGTGAACCGAAAGATACTGTTGCATGAATAATGCTCGGGAATTTTACAATAAGGTAAAATGAACATGACAGAGATACAAAGCTAGAGCAGAAGCCCGCGGGGATAAAAATGGAGAACTAGTAATAGAATTACAGACGATGCTAAGAAGATGGCAAGACCACTTCTGTATTACAAGATATCGCTATCAGGCAGAATGACCCATTCGCAACGGACGACGATGTAAGAGAATTCCGTCCAACCAACATAGGTAAATTCAAGATAGCAATATCGAAACTTGAGTCGGCCTGTCTGCTGAGCTATTAAAGGCGGCTGGAGACTAGTTCATCTCCAAAGCGTGCAACAACCTTATAACATATGGTCGGAGGAAACATGCCCGAGAGATGGAATGTCAGCATCTTTTGCCGGTCCACAAGGCGACACACCATCTTGCAAGTTTTCAACATCGTCCATGAAAAAACCGTTCAAGAGTCATTAACCTTCCAGTATTGATATACGATCTAAATATTTCAAGTCTCCGCTATTGCTTGCGTACGCAGATGACATGGACGCATATGCTGTCATCAATAAAAACATGCAACACCGATGTCTTGACTAAAACGTCGGTAAAATTTCTAAATGGTCAAGGACTTCGTCTAGCTTGACTTGGCTTATGAACAGAGACAACAACACCAGCGCTGATGTAAAACGCAGAACTACTTTTGCCAGCCACTACTTCTTTAGGCTCAATTGAGAAGTAGAACTCTCTCTCGAAAGACCAAAGTTGCGCTATACAAAACCTTAACCATCCCGGCCCTCCTCTACGGTACTTTAAAAAAAGTGTATGAGGAGGCCCTTGGTCGCTTCTGCGTTTATTCCGAGAAGATTCAACGAAGAACTGTACGGGCTCTACAGCGACGTCGACCTAGTACGACCCCTTGGGATCCAGCATCTAAGATTGTAGCTCCGGGCCCGAAGAGTATTCGAATCCATCCCCGAGGGACGAGGTAGCAGAGGACGGTGGCGCACATAAGTGGAAGGTGACCTTACCCAACTGGGAATATGGCATTTGAAACAGCTAGCCAAAGACCATGCTGACTGGAGATGCTTCTTGGTTGAGGCCTGACTTCATCCCGGAAGAAGAAGTGTAGAAAAGCAGTGATTATAGCATAAGAAGAGAATTGCTAAGCAGACAAAGGAAATGATAGGAATCTACATTTAATTAACAAGTATACTCGTGTGTTTATTATTCTGAGAGTTCTTTGGCTTGAGCCTTTTTCAAGGGCAGAGTTCCACAAGACCCAAACTTTTTAATATGTTTGCTTACCGTCGTCCAAAAAGAGTTGTTATTTTAAGTCAGCAGAAAAAAATTATAATATCTCACCTCTAGTCTGCCTAAAAATTATCATTCTTTTGAATAATAGTCCCGAATTTTTCTGAAAGTACTAGACCTGGTACTAGTTTGTGCAGCGCTGACTTCAAATTTATATCTTACATGCCCTAAACCCAGCAGTGAGCTGACATCTCCATGACATCTCCATTTGGAGAAATTTGTCATGTAATAGCCTGTGTTGTGACGTCGTCCTGCTCGAAATACACACCGTCACGTCAGATATAGGCAAAAAAGGCAGTCAACATCTTTTTTTAAAAAAAAACCATTTATTAAAACGATCCTACATTATTTACGAAAAATATAGGGCTTAACGTCACCGGTCAAGCCAGAAACCGTTTCCAACTGGCACTTGAACTAGTCCGACATTATAAGCATGCCGACCAATATCACTATGGAAAATACGTTGTTTGGATTTGTAAATCGAATTATTATAAGATCCAATTTTCAAAAGCAATAACATAAGAGGTAAGAGAGAAAATTGTTGATAGTATGGCAAGGCTGGCTTGAATATCAAAGCTGGAGGACGTATTAGTTTAAAATTTGGCATCCAAAAACACTTTGTTTAATAAATTTTTACACAAGCCAACTTCCGAAATTAGCAACACTGCAAATACTCGTTCATGTGACCATAAATTGTATTCCGTTTGAGAAGGAGTACAGCATTAAATACATTTCTTTGTTCTTGTTCTTGTTTCAGGATCAGGAAGATGCCAATTGGCTAAGATCTTAAACTCAACGCAAATGTGTTAGGTCCAGTACTAATAAGACTCTGTATAAGTTTACAGCAATCGAAAGTTCCAGAAACTTTAACATTTCGGTTTGACGAAATACGCCAAAAACCTTCCAAAACATCCACTTTAAAAACCTTTCGATACTTCTATTGTTGTATTATAAAGATCAAGGATAATTTGAGCAATGAGAATATCTTACACATCGGAGTTCCTCAAGGGTCCCCATTCGGCCCCCTAGTAGCAAAAGAATTTGACGTGTAGCTTCATAACGTCCTGATAATGATCCAGTCATCAACGCCCAAAAAACCGAAGTTATGCACATTCGTTCACCGCACATTGTCAAATGCCAATTAGAAATTAAAATGCCCAAACTAGAAGCCACCACCTACTTCAACACAATGATGACGACTCAACTAATGTATCGACTTATAAATACCTAGATGTTATCGTCGGCTGATTTTAAAAGGAGATGTCTCATTGTAGCACTAATAAATAAATGTAGGCAATCTGCCACGCTCTACATCATCTGGGTTATAGATGTACAGCAGACGTTCTTCGGCTATTTTAGTTTAGTCGAGTCTCACTTAAGAGATGCCATCAAGTTTTTCCATCAATTAATTATAAGAATGGAGATTCCCTCTACATTTAAAACTGATTATATGAATGTTATTAGACGGTGGTTTTTTCATTGCTTGTTTTTTTAAGTTTTTATTTTTGACAGCTCACGCATGATTTATGACAAATCCTAAGGTCAAGCACGCTTAGTTAGCATTGCTATATATCACCATAAAAATTTACGCCTGAACAATGATTAGAAGTTAGATTTTGTTACCAAAATTCATGCTCTAGGAAAAATATTATTGATGCACTTCGACCATTTTACGATCGTCATAACAGACCGGCTCAGCAAGCAGTTCAAGCCATAGTGACCAAATTTCGTACCAATTTTACACCTATGCTTAGAGTCAATAGGAAATATTGCTGCTGTATCAGCCAGTGTTAATGAAGGCCATGATTTGTTCCATTATCACCATTCACAAGATGACGATTTTAGAACAACTTTAGTGGCCCAAGAGGTCAGAATAAAATGCTGTGCTCATCCGAGCAACTTTTAACGAACTTCCAACTGATTTCGTTGGTTCTCATAAAAAAGTTAAAAAATTGTTTTTAAAATCATATCTCTAACCATACGAGGGTGGTCCGATAAGTACTTAGCCTCACCGCCAGATGGTGCCAGTACCGAAGAGCAACTGTCGTACATTCTAGTAGACGGCTACTGTCGAAATTTCAGCCGGATAGGACTCGTAGTTTTGTTTTGACCGCGTGTGGAAGCGGGAGTGTCCGCGGATTTTAGAAAAATGGAAAAAGAGCAATATCGGTCGGTGAATCGATTCTTGTTTTTGGAAGGGAAATCGCGCAGCGAAATCAAATCTCAATCAAAAATCCTCTCCTTCGATGGCGATCATCAAAATTTGGTTTAACGAGTTGCAACGTGGTCGCACGTCGGTTTTTGATGAGCCACGTCCAGGTGCCCCGAAAACGGCTACCACGGAGGATAACGTGACAAAAATCCACGATCTCGTATTGGTAGACCGCCGATTGAAGGTGCGCGAGATAGCTGAGACAGTAGGCATTTCAAAAGATCGCGTGGGTCATATCCTGCATGAAATTTTGGGCATGAGAAAGCTGTCGGCGCGATGGGTGCGGCGTTTGGTCACTCCGGACAACAAGCGCAACCGTGACACCACTTCAGAGCAGTGTTTAACGCTGTTTAAACGCAATCCGAAGGAGTTTCTGCGTCGTTTCGTGCACCATGGATCCACTGGTACACACCAGAAAACAAGGAACAGTCGAAACAGTGGACTTCACCCGGCGAAGGTGCTCCGAAGAAGAAGACTGTCCCATCGGCCGGAAAGGTGATGGCCACCGTTTTCTGGGATTCACAAGGTGTGATCCACATCGACTACCTGGAGAAGGGCAAATCGGTCACAGGGCTGTACTATGCTAAATTATTGAGTCGCTTCGACGCCGAATTGAATAAAAAACGGCCCCACTTGGCGAAGAAAAATGTGCTCTTCTACCATGATAACGCACCGGCTCACACCTGCACCCTCGCCACGGCCAAATTGGTCGAATTGAGCTACGAATTGCTGCCCCATCCACCGTATTCTCCAGATTTGGCCCCGTGCGACTTCTTTTTGTTTCCAACTTCCAAAGTCACTCGCCGGCAGAAATTTCAGTCGGATGACCTCGAGAAAACGTATTTTTCAGACGGGTTAAAGAAGTTGGAGCATCGCTGGGTCAAGTGTATCGAGCTAAAAGGAGACTATATTGAAAAAACATTGTGTGGTTTTATGAAACCACGAAGCAAGTGAAACTTTTTAGGCATTAATCTTAATCTTGACTTAATAATTGGAAAATGGGAAATCAATAATAGACAAAATATTTAATTTAAAATTTTAATTTTCATGTACGTATTAAAAAAGCTGCATACCAAGCAACAAACTGAATCAACGAAGCATCTTCTAATTCTGCAGGGCGATTTTCGTATTTGTCGAAACAATTATCTTTCCAAATATTAGTATCGTCATCAGGAAGCCGTTCTAATTCTTTTTCTGTTTTTCTAATACGATGACGTTCCTGAGGCCACATTGTAGGTATGAATTCAACTTTAAGTGTTGACTTAGACATAGGTTCCCTAAGAAGAAACCACGCTGCTTCTTGGCTGGACATTTCTATTGTATTTAAAATATTGACACTCATATGTCTTGTCATTTCAACCAAATCTAAATTTGGACTTTCCTCCAAAAGATCCAGTAGCTCCCGTTGAAGATTACTGATGCCTCGATTCGATTTGTTCACATACTCCACAACGTATGCAGCACAGGAATACTCATCTGTTATGTATTGGATATCCATGTTCGATTGCAAGTGGTGAAAAATTAATGGATTAAAGAAGTTATGCCATTTTTCATTAGGGTGACGTTTAACGAAAACTATTGGCCGTAAAATTCCAGCGGACAGAATTTTAGGATAATCTTTATCTGATGTTACGCTATTGTCATAATTACATTGACAAGTTTGTTGAAATAAATTGCGTATGTTACAGCTTCTTCATTTATTAAGGCTGCTTTGACTTTATAGTGCAGCTGATCAACTTCAGAAATCAGTGATTTCCGTACCATGTTTCAATTTATGCAATGTTTTCAAAGCGATTTCTATGATATTTCATTGGCACTCATCGTCAGAAATACCGTTGGTTGTCTGATCATCGCAAAGAGGTCTTTATTGATTATTCTCAAATAAGTTTTTGAATAGATTATGAGCTCCGTTTTGTCTAATGTACAACGTATAGATTGACAAGGGATCTTCTTCTGCGCGTAATCTTCGTGCATTGAGCCTTTCTCGGTACCGACGACAGTATACGCCCACAGGGGTGCTGGTTGTATTTTCAGGAGTCTGCGAGGAGGATTCATCGTTGGACAAGTCTTGATTGTAATTTGACGAAAATTGTAATTCCTCTTCATCAACAACTAATCCTCGATTTGTGCTTGCAACTCGACTCGTGCTTGTGTCTCGACTCTTACTCGTATTACTGTCGCTCGTGCCTTGATTAGCACTGGCGCCCGATTTTAGCCGCTTGCATTTTTGACGATACCTGCGGCATCTTTCTGCATTTAGTCGCTTTTGCTGCAGAATTTTTTCGGATAAAGGCTCGCCACTTTGAATGATCAACGCTGGACCTCTACTAGTACTCGGCATGGCATCTGTTATCAGTCTACCAATTTTTTCCGGCGGCTCATAGTTTATTTTGGCTTGTGAAGATGACTGAAGGACTAAATAAAATTAAATATATTGAATTGACCGGATGAAAATTAAAATACTTCATCAAATATTCATATGTAATGAGTTAAAATAAATTCAAGCACTCAAAATTAAAATACTAACAAATCTTTCTGTTAGTGCATAAACAACAATATGCACCGGCATAAAGTTCTCATAATTCTGTTAACCTTACTATAAAAATAAAACTAACTCACCAAGAACCTTTTTCTTTCCCCTATAAGCACGAACCCTCTCAGCATTCTGTCTCTTATGGCGTAAAATCAATTCATCGTCGGATATTTTCGCACTATCCTTGGATTTTCCCTCGTTGACTGTTTTATTTAACTCACTAGCTGTATCGTTATCCATCACGATCAAGTGAACATGAACATTAACAATAATAAACTGATCAAAACCACAGAATAAATAGTATACACACGCACACACACTTGCATACACATCGTAAGCTGCTTTGCTCTCGTAAAAACAAAACCACCGAAAACGCACATGCTACTCTCTTTCGCTCACACCAGCTTCTCAATTTTTTGTATACTCTCTCATGTTCTCATGCTTGTACTCTCTGTTCAATAGGGTGCCAATATTGGAACCCTAGAACAAAATTTTTGTATGAGATGCAACTTCTGTATACTATTTATTCTGTGTCAAAACACACAAATGCCGCGGTGTACTTGCACGAATAAGTGAGAATATAAATGCTATACGGTCAGCTGAGCGTCTTTCGTTGGGCCAGCGCACAAACGAATACAGAGCAAAACGGAATAGAAAACGCCCAGACTCGAAAAATAGAGAATTGTATACATATATATATATTAGTTTTCTACTTTGTGCACCTGCTCCATTTGCGGTAGAAAAATTATTTTGTTTCATACCGCACCTTTCAGCTCCCTCTCCAACAAACTCGGTTTTCTACTGGCACATGTAGTCTCGTGTGCGCTCGTCCGTTCTATCCCCACTCCGCGGCCGACTGTAATGCGACATGCGATAGATGGACGAAAAAATTTGAGGCGATCAAATAAAAGTTTCACTTTAAAAATAAATTGCCATTTCTCCAAAAAATGTTGTTTTTCTTTTGTAGGCTAAGTACTTATCGGACCACCCTCGTATATAGTGAAAGTTTTCGTCTTTCTATAACTAAACTTTTATTTACGATAACAATTTAATAATTCTGTAACTCTTTGTTTTGACTTATCAAAAGTCGTCGGAACTATAGTTGAAAGTTGACAAATTAAAAATGACACCTCTTGTTGGACAACCATTTTTTAACATCCCGAAAATATTCATATGGATTCACGGAACTCAATCACTCAGCATAGATGGGAAAGAAATCGGAAATTGATGTTAACTTGATGAGGTAGCATGCATTCATTAATTTATTGTCGCTGAAACAAGGATAATTTGTAACTTTCTGGGCCGAGGTATACTCGCCGGGTCTATGCCTGTCACATATTATTATTTTTGTGACACCCGCAGACTCACTAGTTATGTCGGTGCAATGATCGCACTACTCTGCTCTTCTGGTGTATAACTCGTTCGGGACACTTGTGTGTAGTGGCGCACTGCTCGTTACACTTGATACCGACACGTTGACTATACCTATCAATGGCTTGCTATTATCACGCTAATTAAACTCATCTGACTTTCAGAAAACCTCTTTTAAAACACCTAATGAGGGCACATAATGATAGATTCAGGTTGTCATACTTGGTGACTCTTAAACACTTAGCCCATACCCCTAGTTAGCTATTAACAAACAACGCTTCCATGGGCATACATACAGCATTCAGGAAGAAAGCAAAAGATCTGCATAACCCGAACACACCATCACCACTCATGTCGTGCTTCGCCTCCTCACTCATTACGCAAACGGAAATGTAGGAGGACTTGCACACTCCATTCTCCTCCACCAGCCCCTAGGGCTTAGTATAGAACACGTTTCTAATTTGTTTTGCGATCGGATTACATCAATTACGGGCTTTAAACTATTCAACTGGAACTTAAATGTGCATCGGAACAGACTACATAGATTGGGTAGGAAGACCGTTATCGGCATAACGACCCACATTCAGCTATACAGAGATTTGAGATAGTTAAAAAAAAAATCTGTTCCGCGCTGCACCGCGCCACGAGTACTTCCTGTCATCGTTTATGCATCAATTAATTTCCGTGAGAGCAGCAAGGCCTATTGAGCGAGCTTCTTGAAAAATGTATTAATCCTCCACCATCACCCTGCGGATGTGAGATCTAGACTTTCCTTATAGCTTTAGACACAGTTGCCAAGATAAGCATCGCGGCATGAAACAAAAGAAACTTAACCACTAACTGCGGAGTAAGTGAAGGCCATAGCAGATGTATTCGACGCAGAATTTCACTGTAACTCCCGGATACAGGCGAATGGCTACATCCCTGTGTCGTGGACGTCGTTTTCATACCCCTTCCATACCCATTATATTGTTGTTACTCTTTCTCGTCGGTGTTTTAGAGAGAAAGTTTTGCATGCTCTTGTGACCTGGAAATTTCCATCATGACGTCCAGATCGTTTAGCGTTACAACGTTATTGGCGTTGGATTCATTCTTTTTCTTTCGCTTGGTCTCGTGCTATTGTTTCCTTTAGCCTTTAACGAGAGAGTGAGAGAGATTGGTTCGAGTGGTTTCGATGGTTTTGATATTCTATCCGAAAGTTGCGTTATACGTACTTTTTGGAGGGCTGTAGTTGATGGGAATATGTAGATTGTGAGTTAACCTTTTATAAAACTTAAATTGGTTACCCAAAGGATTTCTTCTTTGAGTTGCTGCCGTGCATCGTCTTCTTGGTAATCGATGAGCTGGAGTTGTGCCTTGATTTGTGTGCAATCTATGGGAAAATTATTTAACTTTGATGGGAAATCAATCGTGTAATCAGAGCTTTTGAAGTTAAGGTACGGTTTAATCGCAAGAGAATGAGTTAGGACATATACCATTAGGATTCATCGATTTCGGCTTTAGAAAATTTAGACTCTCTAAGTCCTTTTCAACGACCGGCTTTTAGAAATGTTGTTAAATATTTCCCTTAAAAAAGTGCAGGCTCCAAGAGCGCATTCTCAAAAACCGGCTTTGATCCTACAACTGAAAAGTTTTGTTTCTCTGGTCGTTACCACTTGGATTAAAAATCTTATAAAGCACCCTTCTGGCATTAAAATAATGAAACGATATCCGTCTGGTCACATTTCAATGAGCGCAAGAGTTTCGTTGGCATTCGCATAATAAAGTCGATATCGTCTCCAAATACAAGCAATTATGTGGACATGATAGATGTTACCCCATCTGAAATCCTTTTTTACACCAAAGGTAGCTCATTAGGGATTTAGCGGAGCAGCGAGAATAATTCATGGTCATCTTTTCAGATTTGTCGAAGTTTGTCAAACCTCTTCATAGGTCCAATATGTAGTTGTGTGAACGGTTCTACAAAGTAGTAAAAAACATGCCGCTCGCGTGAAACTTTTGTCTATCTCAAATAGGTCAACATAACTTCTTAGAAATATTGGGACTATTCAAACTTTAGGGATCACCGAAAGACTGACAGAAAATTCAAGGTTAAGTTCTACCAGTGATGGCTCTGTGCCCTATGCGAAGCTGAGATATGCTGTCGGCACCTCGCACTACGAGGCGGCTCATTAAGTTTAATTAAGAGTAACTACAATAAGTAAACAGAATTAATCTTTGCTTTTATAGAGGGATGTAACAACCTTCTCTCTCTAGTCAGATTTCCACTAATAATGAATTCTCGTCATACATTTTTGCCTTAACAAAATTGTAAGCTTTGAATTCTCCCTGCTCATTGCTCTTCACTTTGCCCCTCAAAATTTTAGTGACTGTCAGCCAAAATGTTTGTCAAGATTTACGTTTTTATTCTGATAAAATTGGCGAACACGCAATTTTTGGTAAATATTAAAATTACGACCAAAATCTTGAAAAACTGATCTCAACGTTAAGAGCGCTTACTTAGATTTTTGATCATAATAATTAGTTTACCTAATGGGCTTCATAGTTTAGTATATAAATACAAATCAACGTATTGAAAATTAAACGTTCTAGTGCCAATGAGACGAATGAATATCGCATTCGTAAGTAGTTCTGTTCCAAATGGGCCAAATCAGTCGATTTCACACCATTCAAAGGATTTCGGAATTCCTCAGCCCACATTATGGCAAATTTCACGTAAAGACCTTGACCTAACAAGATCAAACAAGTACAAAAATTAAATTCTTTTGATGATTTGAAGCCCCGAAATATCGCCAATTGGGCCCTGCAAAAGTTTTAAAAAAATCCAAAATTTTACCAAAAAATCTTGAATGAAGCTAAATAGCTTTGTCAATAAGCAAAACATGCGTTATAGGTCAGTAAAAAGCAACAGGCACTTAAAGTCCATTACATCTATAAATAGTGACCACCTGGTGTGGGTTTCGTGCGTGGGGACTAATTGGACCATGTTTTTACGTTGATGGAAATAATCCCCACCCTACTGTCGATTGAGCTCACTAAAGTACCATGGTGAGGACCATTTCTGGCCAGAATTGAATAGACTTCACGTCAGTGATATGTGGTTCCAACAATATGACTCCACATATCACATAGTTCATCGAACAACTGATTCAAAAAAGGAGAGGTCCGGCAATCTTAAATGCGACTTAGCACCACTGAATCCCTTTTTATGGGATTTCGTTAAGTAGTTGGTTTATATCAACAAGCCAATAAAGTGAGTGAAGCTCAGGAACAATGAAGAAGTTAACTAGGAGTTGACGTTCCGGCCGATATGTATGAAAAAAAGATTTAAAATTGGCTCCAAAGAATCAATCGCTTCAAACGTGGTCGTTTATGTCATACGAACGAGATCGATTTCTTTATTTATGCATGGAATGAATTTCAGCCTAATGTCTTGATTATTCTGTGTCTTACTATATACTAAATCGCTATGTCCTTCTTGAAAAACTCTGTTCTCACTAAATACACAACATTAGCTCTGATCTGGATTTGCTTTCGATATTGTTTGATTATCGAAATGGATCTACTTTTCAACATGTTACATTTGACATCGATTTAGAAATGCTTTCGACTCTGTGTCTTAACAACAACAAAAATCGAAGTTTCTCTATAGCCGCTGCATAAATGTAATAACGAGGCCGAGTTACTAAAATATGTCATCATTTCAGATGAAGCATAGCTCATTGGGATCGAAGTAAAGGGTCCGCCAAATAATTTTTTTTTTTGAAAATGTTATAAAAAAAAACTACTGAATATTTTCTCAAATTTCCTTTTTTATTTGAAAGTACAATCCTTCCGGTTAATAATGGAAAATAATTTCATTCAAATGGCTGCCTCGGCTGGCCATGCAGTAGCCTACACGATCGGTCCAATTTTTAAGCACATTATCGATTGTGTGCAGCTGTATTTCACCAATGGCTTCACGAATATTGTCCTTTAAAGCGTCAATTGTCTCTTGTCTTGGCTTGTCGGCGTAACACTTATCTTTGACGGCACCCCACAAATAATAGTCCAACGGTGTCAAATCGCAGCTCCGAGGTGGCCAAACGACATCAGCTCTGCGACTGATAATGCGATCTTCAAAAACAGGGCGCAAAACATCGAGTGCAGCTTCGGCTGTGTGGCACGTAGCGCCGTCCTGTTGAAACCAAATGTTGCCAATATCCTCCTCTTCAATTTTTGTGAACAAAAATTAGTTCAACATGGCCCGATAACGATCGCCATTGACTGTAACGGCCACTCCTTGCGCATTTTCGAAGAAAAATGGCCCAATTATGCCTCTGGACCAAAATCCGCACCAAACAGTGGCTCGTTTTGGGTGCACCGGCTTTTCAATGTATGCGTGCGGGTTTTCTGTGCCCCAAATGCGACAATTTTGCTTGTTTACATACCCGCCAAGATCAAAATGAGCTTCATCTGAAAAGATGATTTTTTTGGCAAAATCGGCATCTTCTGTAAGTCGATCGCAGGCCCACTTAGCGAAGCGAAAACGCATTGGATGGTCAGTTGGCTTCAACTCCTGAACCAATTGGACTTTGTATGGCGTCATACCAAGGTCTTTATGCAAAATTCGTCTCAATGATGTCTCCGAAATGTTCAATTGTTGAGAACGACGGTGAATTGATGTTGATGGCGCTTCACGCACACTTTCTGCCGCAGCAGCAATATTCTCGGGTGTACGCACACCCTTTGCTTTTCACGCTTTGGTTTATCGATGAGGATGCCAGTTTCTTTCACTTTTTTCACAAGATAACGAACATACGGAGCTGACTGTCGGAGCTGTAATGTCGCAATATTTCCCAGCGTTGTTCAAGCGTATACACAACCATATTCGTTCAGCGGAAGGATAAAACTAATTATCTGTCAAATCAGACATGAGCTAAGTGTTACCATTCACGAAATAAGCACTACTTGAAAAAAAAAAGTTAGATGGCGGACCCTTTAGTAGGCAAAAAATCTTGACAAATCGATTCTTAATTTTTTTACGGTTTTAATAACTGCAAATATCTCGTGTTCGTTTACCAGCTACGAACGTTCCTTTCTGCACTTGACGTCTTATGACTATGGTAAAACATTGGAGGCCATTGATTCTCTTCATTAAGCTTTTGGAAAAACACACCATCATACCCGTCGCGACTAGCATCGTTTATAAAGCTGACTGAGAAAATTACGAAAAAAGAATTTTAAAATTGGGTCTTCGCACATCACTTCATTTCCGGGTTTGCACAGTAGATTGTGCGTTCGTCAAAACATATTAAGATTTTACAATTCACGTGTAGTCTTTTAGAAATTTATGAACATTTTATATTGATTTAAAAAAAAACTTGGAACCGTTTGACGTTTTTCAGCACAAAGATTCTCTTTATCGGTGAAGGTCGAAAAGTGCCCCGTTCTAAAACGTGGCCTGAGAAGTTAACTATTCGGTTTATAGTTCTGTGGAAATGGCGAGGGAATTGCCGAAAGGTACCCTTAAAAATCCAAATTTCTCGTCGGGAATTATGAGCAAAGTAAATTTTCGACAATCTACCCAAATAACTTCGTGAAGAAGGCGGTTTTTAGATCAAGGGTTGTACAAATTTGAGCTTTGAAAAACCTCATAGATAATCGGGAGAATAAACTGATTTTTAATTATTTTTTCATTAAGCATTCTGAAGTCAACACAGAGACGAAGAGAACCGCCTTTTTTCACGCTACAACAACGAGGATGATGAAATCCCAATAACGCGGCTGAATGGTTCCAACATCCAGCCACTCTTGCAATTATCGGCTGACTGTTAGCTTTGATTGCGGCGACAATCTCGTCGGCTTTGAATTTTCGAGTTCCACCTTCATTCGACTACAGGTTCCTCTTTGGAAGTCAAACCAGTATTCTTTCCTTGAATAGCAGCGAGCTCATCATCCTATACCAAACTAACTATATTGATCTATTTAACGCCTGTGTTCTGATCATCAATTATAATACTAAGGTTGGTTACTTCATCTTGGTACACCTCTCCTAATCGCATCATTACTTGCAGCAGTTCTCTCTGCACTTAACTGTGTCTTCATAACTTGATATGTCTTCAAATTGTGCTCCAAAGCCCCCATCATGGTGGCTGTATTCAATGAGGTTTTATTTGTCATGTCGTCAATAACTTTAGCTATGATTTACTCGTACGAGATGACAGACTTGTCGCCCACCGAATACCATTGACAGATGTGAATGGAAGTTGGACCACGTTGTCATCATTCTCATATATATTCGTCTACATCAATGCTATCTCTTTTAAAGCAGCCTTCATTCAATTTTACACTTTCGCTAGCTCTTCCTTCAAACCCCAATAAATTTTTGATATCGAGTTTCCGGAAAGTAAATGCGCGTTTGTTCTCACGTGCGCCTGCTAGGTGGCAGCCTTTGAGGTGTTAATTGTTGTTTCCAGTCGAAAGCATTTGGACGCTGGGCCATTATTTCAGCGTTGTTTTTGGCCAAATATTATATTTACTCTAACAAGTACTGAGGTGTGAGCAGGCGTTAAATATGTGGGTGGTACTCATTTTATTACTTATTTCACAGTTTTCGATGAATTAAGCTGTTAAAATCGAAAAACCTAATAAGCCATTACCTGCTCTTGCGATTGTAAATATAAGGCGTTCGAGCCTACCATGAAAAAGAGAACCTTTGCAGCCACGTTGCTCGCTGCGCGCTAAGGCCAAGTGAATTTCAGTGCGGGCCTCTCTATGCGACACGTCGACGCGTCTAGATGCTATCCAAATATACAGCCAATTAAAAATGGTCTTCTTGAGCAAATTGCCGGCGTCCGACGAAAGGCTTCATTATACGCCGCGACATCATCAATAAGCTGTTTGAGGGACGATATTTGTTAGTAGTTCCTAAAAGCTTCAACGACTTGCCAAAATCGACAAGTAAGTTGGAGGATACCATCAACCAAAATGAGCCCAAAACCAAAATTATAGGTAATCGTAGACAGTGTTACTAAACTTGCCTGGATTTCTCAAAATCAAGTCTACACGGACGGAGGAGGTAATTAAGAAAATAAAATCCTTAAGTGAGAGGCAGGGCACCGACACCTTCAAGACGTACTGTGAGGAGCAGCCATTGATCAACTGTAACATCAGGCGTTCCGCATGGAAACGAAAATATGAAATACTCATTAAAGAACTTTAAAAATGGCAGAAACACAAGTTTGTTCAAAAAATAAGGTGACTTTCTGAATTTCGCGAACTAAATACATTCAATTTTAATTTATAAATTAAAGGTATATTGGTACATGAGTTCGCTATAATTTCATCATCAAAATAATAATAAGGGCTCCAATTTACTTGAAATGCTGCCTGTTGCATTTGACGTGTCTACTCTGAGTGAAAAAAAATTGTTTATGAGTGGTACAAGCTCTTCATAGACTGCCGAGAAGATGTTAATAACTATGCCCGCCCTGGATCCCTTAACACGTCAACGATGGATGAAAACGTTGAAACAGTGAAGAAAATTATGATAGAAAATCGTCAAATCACTTTCAGCTAATTATTTTATTTTAGCATATCGGTTGGCTCATGCTATGTTTTTTTCCAATATTTTTGACATGCAACATGCGACAGCGAAGTTTGTTCCGAAATTGCTAAATTTTGACTAAAAGAACCATCACATGAGCATCGCTTAGGGCCTGTTAAATAACGTGAATGACGATCTAGATTTTCTGAAATATATGGTTATAACGTCCAAGCCAAAGCCCAATCATTCCAATAGAAGCGAGAAGAATTTTGGTGAAGTGTGAAAGGTTGGTTCACTGGTTCCTTCGATTACAATAGCATGGTATCAGGAGCTCTTGTCGAAGGAGCATACGGTCAATAAGGAATATTAACTTGAAGTTATGCCTCCTTTGCGTGGAGCAATATGAAAAAAAACGTTCTGGAAAAAATATTTATGGTTGTTGCATCACTATAGTGCACTTACACTTACTCGTCGTTACTTGAGCGTAATTTTTTGGCCAAAAACAATACAATAATCATGCCTTAGACAGCGTATTCACCGGAGTTGGCCCCCTCTGAGTTTTTTCTCTTCCAAATACTAGAAGGGCCCATAAAAGAACGATTGAAGAGATAAAGACCCAATCAAGGCTATACCAAAAAGCACATATTAGGAGTGCTTAGTGGATTGAAAAAAACGCTGGCACAAGTTCATTGTTTGTAAGTGGTTACATCAACAAGCCTCGTATATGCATCATCTGAAAAGACCCATTAATTCTACGAAGACAAGATTAATCATTCCGATATGGAGAGTCTTTGGAAGTTTCTCGAAGAAGGGGTTATTTTAAGGGAGGACCGGAGTGGAATAAGGGTGGGAACGAGGAAAAACAAATTAAGATACATATATAAGCTGAGAATGTTAATGGAAGGCGAAGGGCTTAAAAGTATTCTGTGGGTGAGCTTGTAACAACTAACATCAATAAAATGTTTATGGAATTCCTTTTATTTTTTGAACGCTCTGGTGCATGATCATCGGATGGCAAGAAGGCATAAGACAATTCACAACACTTGTTGGATGATATTATAATTTTGAGTTTGTTGATTGATCCGCTTCCATAATTGATATTTTCTGTCACTAATTACCCGCATTTATAATGTTTTGCTAAAGCATACTCCAAACTACCGTCATGGATCTATGCTTTCTAACCAACCATTTGATATTGAAATTCTGGTGTGGCTAAGTGGTTGCTAATACGTTCCTCGAAAATGCTAAGACCCCCACTCAATGCTCGCTTCATTTGAATAAATTATTTCTAAGCCGTTTCACTAATACCTCGAGTGGAATTCCTATTATTCCCCGCACAATAGGAAGCCATATTCCATTCCATATTAATCCCTGTTGAAAAACAATAAATGTTGTTTATGCGTTTCCCCATCAATAGCACTATAAAATGGCTATTGCACTAAAGCACCCATAATCCCACCTGATTAACGCACCTGAGCATCGCGTCACCCCAACCACGCACTCATATTCCATTTTCTATGATATTTCCCATCATTATTCTGTCAATCGGCTGAATTGACTAAATAAATATTTAACGTGCTCCAGGTTTCTATCCTTCCAATTCGGGATACCTTCGCACCGCGCTAAGTACCTGCTATCTGTCAATATTCACCCTCATAAGCTCGGGTGGCAGGCGCGTTGCCGATCCACGTCATCCCAGCTTGCGAAATTGATTTCCCTTTATCGCCTCGCCACTTGTCAATATCGCGAGTGAAGTATCCTTAAAAAGTAGAAAATAACACATTTACGCCCATCGTGGCTCGTTTGTCTCGTGTTTTTCGAACGAATTGTCATCGGAATAAATGAGGATGCGACCTCACGGGATCCCATGTGTGGGGTTGACTCCCTGATTCGTGGGTGTTTGCTTTATCGTTTTTCCCTCGTAACTTTTTGCTTTTTAACGGTGTAGGCTTAATCGAATTGGAAGTGAAAATCAACCGACATTGTCGCAGATTTTTTATTTTTATTTCCGTTTCCCGACTTGGCTACAGTAAAGTTGGCGTGGAGAACTGCTTTTAGACGATTTGCCAATCATTGGATTCATGTACGAGACCACGCCATTAAGAGAGGGTATCCTGGATCGCAGCGCGGTATATTTTGAACAACCAATTAGTGGAAATATTGATTTTTGAATGGCAATTGGGAAAATCGAAAAAAGGAAAGGGACTGTCGACTAATGGAAAGTTTTGTGTAAAATAAAATTCAGGCAGGGACGAGGCGACCTCGGAATTTTTTTTTGTTTTTTTTGAAAATTCATTACGAGCTTGTGTGATGTGATGATTCAGTGAAATCGAGAGCAGGTTACACAGTTTTGTTTCTAATTGTGCTATTCAAATATTTTTGCCCTTAAACTTTGTTTTCAGAGAGAGATTTTGCAAGACTTGCATTTCTGGTTGGCCCGCTGCCAGCGGGGACAAATTGCCGCCGATGTTATGCATCTGCACAAACAAAATAACTTTTTGCCTCGGGTTGAATGCGTTTTTATTTTCCTGTTTTTGATTTTGTTTTGGCGAAATGAAACTGAAAATATCAAATGAACATTTCGAGGTAATGTGTTTGGTTTTTTCTGTTTTGTTTTAGGCATAAAAGGCCGTTCCGGGGATGGTGTGGAGTTTTAGGATTATGTCCGTAGAGGAGATTTATGGTTAGTTTTTGAAATTAGGTTAGGTTGTTATGGAAAGTGTCAACTATGTATGTGCTCGGTCATGGTAGAATGATAAAAATGGCATTTTAAAGAAAATGGTTTCTGAACTTTAATTTCTATTTTCATTAGTATTAGACGACAATGGAGAGCGAAGTGACCCAGTTAAGTCCTCGATGCCGATGGTACAGCCTAGTCACAGTGACTCTCTGAAACATTTCATTATCGCCGCACTGATATGAATTTATATAAAATAAACTGCCATGCGATCCAACTTACCAAGCTTTTATGTGAAGTGATGATGAAACCGAGAGCCTTGGACTTGATTATAAGCCTTCGCACGACAAACCTGTTTAAATTCCTTTCGGTCATATTAAGTCTTTAGCCATCAATACCAAGTTCAAATACGAGCTTGATAATGAACTATTGCGAATGCAGTCTACAAAATCAGCCGCACAAAAGCTTTTTCAATGTGCGTTCGTTCAAAAAATATGAGAAATATCCAGGTTTTGAACTGAATTGAGTTTCAATATTCGTCTTCACCAACTGTTTGATTCAACACTCTAAAAACTGATGATAAAATCAACCAACAGCAACTGGAAAGTATTATGCTCAGTTTTAACAACATCTTTGGTGGTGACATGTTAGGTAAATCAGCTTCACTTGGTCATAAGAAGTGGGTTATCATCGTTCTGTAACGCCCGCCATTAACGGTGATCGCCTCACCGACGTTGTTTTCGAAAAAGTACGGACTAATTACGCCGCCGCGCCGGCCCAAAATCCACACCAAATGGTAGCTTTTTGAGGATGCATTGTCACCTGGGTAAGCCTCGTGTGAGCTGGTGTCGTCCCATAAACGGCAATTTTCTTACAGCTTCTTCTTATACTTATATAAAATAATAATAAATAAATAATAAATAAATGGTCATAAACTTTGATCTCCCGAGTCTGTTGGAGCTTGTACGGTTGTAAATTTAAGACCCGACGCAAAAAGTTGAAGTCTGCGAAAGGCCGAGTGAGGAATCGACTGCCTCAGATTCCGTTGTACACTTTCACGGACCGTGGTGCTGTTCTCAGCCGATCTTGCGTTCCTTTAACGTATGAATATTGCCTGATTAATAACCGAACCGGCCGTCTCAAATTTGGCCACCAAATGTTGAAGAGTCGAATGTTAAGGGCCATCAAGTGTACCGTAAAATGCACGCATCGCACGTAATGTCACCCGTAAGCCTTCTGCAATTATTTCTCCTTAAGGATAAGAAGAATGTTGCGGACTTCTTGCAGACATCAGTGTGAATTAAAGACCCAGTCGTTGATGTCAGATTTGACCGTGGAAGCAGACCTAAGGCGGGTTCAGGTCCTCCTCAGGTTCTCCTCTGAGCCCCATCCAGCGAGTTCATCGGAGATCTCGTTTCCTGGGATCCCAGAATGACCTGGGACCCATACAAGCCAAGTGAATTTAGTCTTCCCACTTTGTTCAAAAATGTCTTGAGTTCATGCACTAATTTGGAGTTGGATGGAGGGTTGGACACATCTTTGAGTGCAGCTTGGCTGTCACTGCAGACGCATATGCATTTTCCGTTCCTCCTGTGCTTCACAACATAGTGCATGGCCATTAGGATTGCGTAAATCTCTTATTGAAAGACAGACGCATATTTTCCTAACGAGAAGTGCAGTCGAATGTTTTCGCGTTCAAAGAAAATTTCAGCGCCGGATCCCTGCCCAATCCTGGAACGATCTGTGAAAATGCGAAGACCATTCCAGGTTTAGTGTCTGACTAAAGCCAGTTCTGACACCATGAAAATGTGACTGTGAAATTACAGCGCAGTAGGATAGCAGGTGTCATTGCGTCAGAAGGCATATCCATGAGACAGGGATCGTACGATAATTCTCGCGCAATACACTTTCACTCCAATGCGAATTGTACCAAAGACCATTTCTCTTTAGGCGAGAAATGGCTTTCAATGCACACCCTCTGATATACAATATGCCAAGGGGTGGAAGATTCATCATAGCATCTAGAGCAGCTCCCGGTGTGCTGGGAGAAAGCTGAGACAGACCGTTCTTTGGAATTTGGTGAAAGAGCCCACAACGTGTTTGGCCGATGCATATGAGATTATCGGTCTTATCATTGCCGTGTAGATCCAAAGACCATTTTCGGCGATAAGCCTCATGTTTTGCCAAATACACCTTTGCATTGCCAAAAAGCTGACAGCGCTTTGGTTGGTTTTGGACTCAACATGCTTTGACCAAGGAAGCTTGCTATCTAAGATGACTCGCAGGTACTTAACTTCCTTGGATATCGGGATGCGAATGCCTTTTAGCACAAGCTGAGTAATGCCATTATTTTTCCTCCTTCTCGTATAGAGAACGACAGCAGTCTTAAGAGGATTAAACGACAGCCCATTACTGGTGCACTAATCCTCGATCACATCTAGCGCCGCCTGCGCTTTGAGACAGGCAGTCGCTAAACATGAGCCGACAGAGAGAACAGCAACATCATCTGCATATGCCTGGGCATAGATTCCAGAGGCATTGAGAGCATCGAGCAGAGAGTCGACCACCATGCACCATAACAACGGAGACAAGACGCCACCTTGCGGGCAGCCCCTGTTTACTCCAGACTTGACACATTGATCCAGGCCTGCATCAGCGATCAATGTCCTGTGCACGAGCATTGCTTTGATCAACACAACCAGTGCTTCATCTACGCCATGCCGTCTAGCAGCGTTACACATGCTATCGAAAGTAGCCTTATCCAAAGCTCACTCAATGTCGACGAAAATGCCTAATATGTACTCTTTCCGAGCGCATTCAATTCTTCTAACTTTTTGAAGCGCAGTCTCGCAGGATTTTCCGCGCTGATAAGCATGTTGCATGTCCGAAAGAGGATGCATTCGAAGGGCAACTTTGCGCATGTGTAACTCCTTTTCAGCAAGAATGATGTTAGACTGATTGGTCTAAAACTCTTGGCGAATGAGTAATCTTCTTTCCCTATTTTCAAAATAAAGACCACTTTCACCGCGCGCCAAGGAATAGGTAAGTAGGCAAGTGCAAGGCTAGCAGCTAAAATTTATTTCAGAGTAGGAAGCAGCTGTCTTATACCGTTTTGCAGCATAACAGGGTATATCGCATCAGTGCCCGGCGACTTGAAGCCATCGAAAGATGCCACAGCAAATTCAATGGCCTCAGTAGTTGCCACATGTGACGCAACATACCAGCTACGCCGAGTTGTTTTCATCGTTTCAGTCGCAGTTTCCAATGATGGATTGTGCAACGAGCTGATGACAGTCTGATTAAAAACTAAACTAAGAGTTTCTGTTTTGACTCGGTGAAGGTACCATCAGCTTTCTGAGTACATCCAGCTTTGTCGATTTTCCTCGCTCGAGAACATTAACCAACTTGCTGGTCGCGCTTAGGGATTTGATCTGTTCCCAGAAGGACTTATAGGAATCAGTCTTCGAATCAACGAATAATCTTCTTATATTCCTTTTGATTCGATCGATATTTATTCCAGTCATCTTCCGAGTTCGATTTGAGCGATCTATTCAGGAGACTTCTGGCTTACCTGCGACGACATTGGAGCTCAGCGTTACACCAAGGAACCGATTTCCTGCTGGGAGGTTTTTTGACAGGACATGCAATTTTGAAACAGTTGGTGATGGAGCTGCTCAGGTTATGAACGGCATCCTCCGCCAATTGCGGAGTTAAGACAGGGCTTGAATGGATTTCTCCAGCTCCTCTCTGAATCGTACCCAGTCCGTCTTTTTCGGAGTCCGCTTGAACTGCGAGGGGGAGATCCCACACTTCAATTGGAATTCGATACATCTATGGTCTGACAGCGTAACATCTAGTAAGACTCTCCAGTTAGTGATGGCCTTCACATGCCTATTAGACAGGGTTAAGTCAATCACTTCTTGTCGTCTCGCCGTCACAAAGGTTGGTTGAGAGCCAACATTGTTGGTGATAAGGTCAGACGAAAGAATGAAGTTTAAAAGATGGTCTCCTCTCCGATTGCTTTTGCTGCTGCCCCAAACAATATTTTGAGCTACTAAGAAGTGCGGTAGCAGCCTTGCATGCTGTAGGTTGATCTGAGTGAAAATCACAGATTTAGACTGCGGAACACGTTCCATCCTTCAACTACTTGACATCAAAATGGAATAAAATCCTACCAAGGCCGAAGTAGGGACGTGAATCCTACGCGGATTTCAGGGTCTCGACAGAGCCATTCCACACAAGCAGAGTGAAGCCATCTTTTTTCAGAGAGTCCTTACCCTCTTTGAAGGAATAGACAGTCCAGGCCCTCGTGTCAAGTCCCGGGTTCTGCGCACGTAGTCGCGTCAGCACTTTCAGCTTGTTTCCAGGTTTCCCCGGAATCCAGCAGATGGCGAGTGTTAGTTTTGCGAAACTAACTACCTGATTGGTAGTAGTTCCCAGGTGAGGGATTTTCGACACCATGCTCCTGATCCAGGCAGATGTCTGCTGTGAGGAACAGTTCACCACGAAGGTACCATTCATCAGAGCAGACCTCTTAGCCTGATTACAGAAGCGTGTTGCTAAATGTAGCTCCAGTAGATGATCCTCGCAGTGTTGGCAATCTGCGCTGGTCATTCTGCTGTCAGTGCCAGCTTTTCAGAGAAGATGGCCGCTTCTTTGTAGGAAAGGTGCTTGTCTCGACTCTTTACGGTCACTTGTATCTCCTTTCCAGGGGAAAGGGTTTTGTTGTGTGAAGTGCCCGCCTCTGAGGAGCAGTTTTTGGTCCTCTCCGTCTTCAGATTTTTGCTTTGATCTTTGTTGAGCGCCGCATCAGCCTTCGGACTCCGATTACCCGCCGCCACGTCGGAGGAAGAGACATCACGTCCTCTCTCCCCAGCAAGGTTGTCCCCGGCGGCCGTCCTCCGTTTGCGAGCGCTCTTACCTTTTTCGGTTCGAGCTCCTGCTCCCTTGAGGTTTGTTGGGATTAAAAACCGCTTTACCTTCTGCGATCAGAGTCTGCCAGCATCACCGCCATTTTCGGCAGTAGCGCCGGCCATAACAGGACTCTGAACACGTCTAGCTCCGTCAGTATGGGAATCTGACACGGGGGGGTTTGATCATCACCAATAAGAGGAGGAATGTTTGAGACGCACGCCGAAATTGCTGGCATGCTTGTGCCTCCTGCAGCAGCCTTTACTACCCACCGACGCTTTCTGCACTGCGCGCCGCCAAGAAGTGCGGCGGCTTCAGATGAGAGGATCGGATGGGTTTCGGTAGGGGATACCTCCGCCGACTATGGAGGAGAGGATGGTGGCCTCTTTGAACCCTTGGGATGAGTTGGGATGCTTCACTGGATGACCGAGCATACATACGATCGTTCTGTTAATTGAACGATTCTTCTACGGTGAAGATTTTCTCGTCCGTAAACAGAATTTGTCTGTGAGTGTTCTTCGCGTACCGGCTGCGTAGCGCCACAGTACGCGGACGACCGGATTTTTGACGGTCTCGTACTCCACCAGTATCCTCAAACAACTTCACAGCACGATACACAAAATTGCGAGTGATTCCAGGCGGTCGCAACGTTCTAAAGATATCGCCTTTTTCCATGTTGCATTTTAGTAGGACAACTACAACAATACGATTTTCAATGCTGCCCCATTCCATGATTGTATACAATTGATGTCAAAAACTTTTTACGTCGCAATGAAGCATAAATGTCAACTGTCAAATCGCAATCAATACGAAATGGATGCGCCCAGTGTTGCATTCGTAATGAGTGCGTTCAGTTGTGTACCAGTATTTATGACTTAACTGATAGAAACCAAATACAGCTTTGAAAAATAAAAATATTATCCCCACAATAAAGTTTGGCAAACTGTCCGTCATGATGATCCCATCCAAGGACGTCGGAGAAATGAACATTTTCACCAATGTAATGACCAAGGGGTATTACAATAAAATAAACTGTCCAAAAGTGCTGCAAGTTTCGGGTTTGTTAATCCCAAAAATCCGCAAAAGCTGCAACACAAGTTATCCCAGGATAATGACCTGAAGCATATCTGAGGCACTTTTGTGCAGGATATGGTTGCTTTGCAACTGCAGCAAAATGCAACTACGCAAAGTCCTGATATAAGCCCCATTGAAAATTTGTGGTCACTTTTTAAAAAAGAAGCTGACAAAACGGGCTCCCACATCACAAAGAGCACTTGTCAGAGTAATCCAGGAAGAGTGGAAAAACATACCGGACTACTACGATGTGGAGCACCTAATTGGATCAATGCCAAGCCGGCTACAAGCCGTTATTGATTACAATGGCAGGCACCCTAAATATTAATTAGTTTTTTTTTATTGTAGTTATTAAGAATAATCTTATTAATAGAATTATAAAAAGAAAAAATCACAAAAGCAATGCTTTTCTATAAATTTTAACATTTCGACTGAAATTGCAAACAATATTTCCTTTTCGAAAAATTATGTGACAAACTTGTGAATTGGCTGCTAAAATCACGGGATTAAACTTTTTTCTTCGGGGAACTCCTATAGACAAAGCCAAGACTCTATCACTCACTAAGCTGACCTGTTATTCGCTCAATAAAATCATAATATGGTGAAAACCTAATAAAAAGTTCTATAAAAAAATGTAAAATTGAAATTGAAATCGTGGCGTAGTAAATAGAACCAGATTTTATGTTTTCGAATAAAATAAAAATATACATATTCACTTCTCAAAGAAGTTTTCTCGTTTTCTATTTAGAATACCAACGTATTTGAATTTAAAAATAAGACCCGGAAAAGGTTTGAATTTTGAAAATCTGAGATAACACGTACGACAGCGTACAGAGTTTTTATTATCATTTTTATTATTCGTCTAATAGGAATAAATATCTACACGCACTATAAACTCAATTGTCGTAACGGCTGGAACAACAGAAATTCAAGTCACGTCTTCAAGGAATTTCCTTTACACCGCGCATGACTGAAACTATTTTTTTATGGTAAGCTTTTCGTGTAAAAAAATTATTATATATTTTTATGATAAGTGGAAAATACAACACTAGGGATTGTCTCAAAGAAGAGATAATTTCTCAAGACTAGATCTTGTGAGGGTTCTGTCAGTCCAAAAGTAACCTATCTATCAATTCAAGAAATCTGATTCATTTTATTTAGGTCAATTTAACAGAGTCATGGAAGTGTTCATTCAAATGCGTTTTTTGATCCAAAATTAGTGAACGATTTATTCAATAGTTTACGTATATCCAATTTGTCTGACAAATCTGTTCTTTCGTATCAAAAGCATGGATCTCTGACCTTGATTCAACCGTCATCTACACCATTTGAAAAACATTTTCGGGTAATTGCCGCAATTTTTTACCATTCCAGACACGCATAATAAAACAGGTGGATATTATGATTTAACTCAGCCGTTCAATGTTCAACTTCCGAAATTCAGTTTCCAAATCAACAAACGTACCTAAATGGTAGTTTTTGAGCTTGGAGTGCTCGTATTAATATCTTCTTTACTTATGGAACGACTATGTCAAATCACCATTAAAGATAATAGCGTATACAACATGTGAGAACCCTCAAAGTTTATTTTCCGCCCACTACCCGATTGGTATCCTCGATACAAGCCTCCTGCCAGTGCTTAAAGGCCGAATTCAAGTCAACCGGCCCAATAAATAATGCTCCACTTCACGTCGTTCTCAAAAATTTGGCCTTTCTTCGACATTGCTTCGGGACTTGGGTTTGTAGCCATCGAAAATCAGGGTCGGGTCTTAAGGCAATCGACTGTAGACAACGTCATGTGAAACTTAACTCCAATTTCACTAAAAGAAAATCATCGTTAGCGACGAAGTCCAATTTTGGATGAATGTTTGTGGGAACAAGCAAAATGGTCGGATTAGAGACCATACCAATTCACACGAGATACACATGCACCAAATGCATGCCGAGAAAAGCATCATTGATTGATGCCGGTTTTGTCCCTACTTTTTTTTCTAAAACCAATCTGATATAACCGTCAACAGCGAGCGAAACAAATCTATGTTAAGCAATTTCTTGTGGCATTAAAAATGTGACCTGGATTCAGGCGACTTTCCAACATCCAACAGAGGAGCGCTACGTGCAATACACCGATATGAATATTCGGCATGAGCGATTTAAGAAGATGGTTATTTGCACGTACATTGGCCTTCGAAATTGTTCAATTTTAAAGCTTTCTTAAATCGCAGGTCTACCATATGTGAATAAGTCAGTTGCAATTTGTGTCTTCAAAGTCAACACGACGATTGAATTACTTCCCTGGCTCTAGGAATCAATAGGAGGCCCTGCAAAGACCTTTGAAGAAGAAAACTCTATATAATTCGCAAATTAGGGGTAAGCGGTGAGGGTTGCATACTTTTCTTAAAATACGCTTTTGTAAAACAACTGGTTGTAGTAATCTATTTCGTCAAGCACCACCACAACAAGAAATACCATTTTCCTAATTTCGAATGAAAAGTCCGTAAAACAGACTGTAGGGCATTATTTTAAAAGGATTGTGAATGTTTTCGGTGTTAACTGAATTATAAACTATTGCAAGATCACCCACAAAGACTCTTATTTCCCCTGTAAATAATTGCTCGAGCGAGAATTCTCATATACCAAAAATAGAATGGGATCTAGAACTGATCCCTGCGGCATACCTAAATTGATAGGCTTGGACCCGCTTAGGGTACTTCGTATTTTCACTTTTTACTCGATTATTTAAATAGAAAGGAACCAAGTTGCGAATGGAACGACGAAAGCCAATGTCATGCAATTTGGTTAGAAGGATATTTTGGTCACTAATTTCAAAAGTTTCTGTTACGTCAACAAAGCCAGCAGTATGATATATCCTCTGGCCTACGAAAGGTTGAACAAAACTCCAAAAGAGCGTTCACGGTCCCTAATCTGTTTCGGACTGAAGGAATTTAAGCAATAAGATCCTATTTTTCGATACTTTTCAAATTAATGATGGTAGTAAAATAGGTCTATAATTTCTTATATCTTTCTTAAGGACATTATTATGAAGGCCAAATTTTGTTATGGAATTGCTTGTAGGATTTTCTTTGCAAGTTCTATTTTAACCTCGAGCAAAAAATGAGTTATCCATGGCTTATTTCAGATTTTTTTTTACTACACAATATATGGATATCTTTATGGATTCTTTAAGGTTCTACGAGAGACGATCGTGGCCTTAGTAGAATTTTCTTTAGCATGCATATTCTCTCAGTTAGAGTAAAGTTTTTCATGTTTAGGTTGCGCAAGATTCATTTTGATACTTCTTTGTCAAGCTACATATGTACCTAAACCAACTACGTATCTACTCCAACTTAAAGCACAAAAGCAATACCAAAGCAATGAGGATATATTTCAAAAGCATAATGCAAAATTTGATAATGGAATATTAAGAAATATTGAAAAGGTGTTATATATTACGCTCAACTTGTTTAATCTACATTTAAAAAACAAGTACTCCTATTAAAAGACCATCTACAACTCATGAGCTCTAATTTTAATCATAGCAAACACCCCAAAAAAAATATTTGGCATTTCTAAAACGTTGATACACTTCTTTCCATTTTTATAAGAAAATTTAATAAAAAATCTGTGATCCATTTCATAAGCAGTTAACAATTTGCACAAATAAGCATATGGTTACTAATACAGCAATCAACAAATCGCCCAAGTTAGACCAACATTACCCGAGAAATGATAAAATTCCCATTACTTTTTGAACAAGTAAACACTTATTATTGGCAGGAAAATAATAATTTCGAATAGAAACGCTTTTCGTTTGGCTTCGGCGATCATTTAAAATGCTTTTCCTTGATCCTGTTTGGATAAAAAAGTAGTTAGACCTACAAAGGGTCTTAATATCTCAAATGTCTAGAACCTATTGGGTGAACAAATACAGCCTGAAATGAATGAGCATATGTAGATGTAAAGGAAACTTTTCTTGTTTTTAAAATAAATGCAAACTAAAAGGTTTATGAGAGGCACATTCAATATTCGGCAAAAAAATGAGTCTCTAAATTTAACTTAACCTCCGAAGACAGGCTTATAGGTAAATTGATGAGCCTTTCGAGACTGGTATTGCGATTGGATTATTAAAGGAAGGTAATGAAATTGACTAGATCACTGGAGCATTGTTTATTAAAATAGCGATGAAACAAAGACAAAGAGAACATATAACGTCGATGTTCAAGCAAGTCGAGTGTTATCAAGATATCGTGTCCTTGGATCTTGGCATCACCAGACGAGATAACAGCGTGACTCCTGTGCCCGAGAGTGTGAGACTCAATTCACGAACATCAACTCGTCATCGATCTCAGCAGCTCAACATTTCACGAATTAGCCTGAGGAGAATTCTGCACAAAGATCTCGGATTATTCGTTTACGAGGTACAATTGAATCAGCAATTGAAGGCGCGCGACCATCCGCTTCGTTATCGATTCGCAGTTTTTTTTATATAATTCGTGGTTCAAGAGTGTACGCTCTTATGGTGTTTGTCACATAGCCTGGACGGGGTGCAGATGGTTTGTGTCCAAGATGTTCGTTCACTACTCTCCGGGGGTAGTTGTCTTAGATAGGATTTGAGAAATTCGACTGAATTTGCGTTGGTTGTAGTTCACAGTATTTTTTTTGTTTCCATGTCATTAAGATGTTATACTGGAGGTGAACACACAAAGTATGAATTTATGCTGCCAGTGTTATGTCTTCGTCAGCACTTTTTGATCATCTTTCTTTCACAACTGATGTTGTTGCACAGTTTTTCCGTATAAGATTTGTTCTTGACAGACTTGAACTACAGACCTTCGGCTCGACAGTCGGTGATGATTACCATTGCACCATGACCACCCCCGTGGTCGTTATTGTCGAGAAGCCAATGCATCCACAGAGAGTGACAGTTTGGTGCGGATTGTGAAGTGGTGGCATCATTTTTCTTCGAAAATGAGGCTGGGAACAACGTTTCGGTCAACGGTGGGCGTTACAGAGTCATGTTAACCTTTTTTTTACTGAAATTGATGACATGGATTTGGATGACGTCTGGTTCTTGCAGGATGGCGCGTCATACCAAAGAGCCCATGCCACAATCGATCTTTTGCTCACCAAATTTCCAAATCGTGTTATCAGCAATCTTGGCGATGTCAGTTGGCCGCCTCGACCTTTGGACTTTTTTTGTGGGAAACCGTGAAGGACCGATGTTATGCCAACAATCCGGAAATGCTTCAAGTACCTGAGGCCAATATCATCCTAGCAATCCATGAGCTACACCCCGAAACCATAAACAAGGTCCTGGAAAATTGGGGTGACGCTCTACTGCGAGCCCAGCCGAGGGAACCACCTGAACGATGTTATATTTCATAATTAATGGGAATATTTGTTCTTACTAATAAAGTCATAATACATGGAGAAATTGAATGTTGTTCATTTTATTTCATTTTTAAAAAGAAACTTGTATTTGGTTCACCCTGTAGGGTTTGAGGATTGAAACCAAATCGGAGGAGGTGAAATATTTCCGTTTAAGGAAACCTAGAAATTCTCAGCGTTCTTTGCGACCAAGAATGTGGTAATTCCAAGTAAATAACGCACACACCAAGGACTATAAGTTTTTTTGGTTTCAACGATAAAAGCGCCATTTCTAGATAATGGCTTACACATGGTTCGCTTATATGATAGTAGACAGCATTGAGTTTTAGAAGTATTAAATTCCACTCTATTGTTCACAGCCCACATGATTGTGCTATCGAAGTCAGAATTTAATCTGCTTAACATACATTGCCGTTAGAATTCTATAACCGAAGCCTAGGAACCTGAGTCTTGAAATGAATATGAATATCAAAAGCTGAGAGTACTGTTTTCAACTCAAGACGCGATAGGATTAGAAGTAGCAGACAGAAGATCATTTATAAAAATGAGGAAGAGCGTCGGTGACAGAATAGAACCTTGAGGAACACCAGCTTTTATTTGGTGAATATCAGGCTTGAAACTATCCGAAACGACTTGGTTTGAACATTCGGTCCATAGAAGACGAGTTCCATCGAGACCATAACCAAGAATTTTCGACAATAGGGCCTGATAGCAAACTCTATAAAATGTTTTAGAAACATCAAACGCAATTAGCTTGCTTTTACCAAAGTTTTGCAAAAATGAGATATGCTCTCAAATCACCAATGGACCTGTTGCTATGCAAACCTTACTGCCGGCCATTAAAACGTTTCCGAGATTCAAGATATCTCGCAAGCTGATGATTTGTCAGCGTTTCCATAATCTTAGGAGGAAGGGAAGAGATGTCAATGTCAGTGGTGTGGTCGGTAGGTAGGGTGAGGATAACGAAGATTCGTCTTTTTAAGAGACAAGCTGGACAAGTGTCCAGTTCCCACACTGGTTTTGTCAGCGTGCAAGAACACCTCTTTAGAAGTATGTGTGGAATACCATTAATTCCAGCTGGTTTGTTCACGCTGAGATCTTTAAGTGCTCTTGCAACTGTACGAGTGTGAAAACGGATGTGTGCCACGAAGATTTGATCCGACGTACAGGCTGAGACAGAGTGCAATCTGAAAAGGTTAAGCTGGCTGTAAAATATGCAGGAATCAGATTGGCTATGTCCAACAAATGTTTCGCTATTGTTGGAACATTGCAGCACATTTTGTCTGAACTTTCCATCAAAGGAGAATTTGACACCTTAAATCAGTGCATTGCATTGACTCGTTTAAACTTATTCCAGTTTTCCTCAGAGAAGCCCAGAAACCCAACACTCTTAACCTGCTAGTCTGCTTGCAGCTCGATTCGTACAACACATTTACTTTGGATTTGTTACTCTTCACTCTACAAGGAATGAAAGATCTTATGGCTCGCTTTCGAGGAACGAGGCCAAACAGTTCGTTAAGGAGTTTGTTCTCTAACTGAGTGGAGTGAGCACGACAAATTAGATGATACGGCACAGTAGTCTGACAAGCCAAGAATTGACAATACGTCAAATTTGTCAGGATGAAAAGTGAGGAACAGGTCCAAGGTGTTGGCTGAATGATTTGCAATGAGAGGTGGGATGAGCTAGGAGCTCGTTCGCTCTAAAGAAGGTTCTTGACTGAATCCAGCTTAAACAATGATCAATAAAGTTATGTAAGTGAGTAAGTAACATCCATTACTTGAGTAGGCGCATGACAAGCCGAAGGCAATAACCGTTGTGAGCTTTAAGACCGACAGTGTTATAATAACGTTGGTCACATTGGGATATAGACTTATGTAATACCAATGTCCTCGTCGTACTGTATCCACTAACAAGATGTACTCGTACATTCTCGTATAGTGTGATTCTAAAAGCCTAATTTGATAGATTAAAATGCATGACGAACCTGCTCAAAATAGCCTCGTAAAAAGACAGAATTATAGCTCAGTCGATAGTGAATTGATGTCTTCAGGACAATTTCAATACTCTCATTCGCCAGTACTGAATTTCATTAGTGCGCTATTCACACTGGCGCCTGGCTTCATTAGGCCAGGTTATATCCCCATAAAGGACTGTCTGTCAAAGCCTGAGTGGTGCCAGCTGGACAGGATTAATTGTTGCGAAATCCATTTCTTTTCATATAAAAGCGTGAATAGCCCAAATTAACAGATTAAACGATAGTTAATTATAAAGAGCAGTCATCGGGGTTGTCTAGAAATGTTCATTATCCTTTCGCAAACAGGCGCTTTCCTTTGGCCTTTCTTTCGGCTCAAGGACAAGAACAAGTTTGAAAACAAAGCAAATCCTTTATCGCCTGAGTCATCTCTTTAATCCTTTAACACGCTTATTTTTTAACGACCCCATGGCAACACAAGAGGCACATCAAACAACAACAACACAAGCAAATATGTACATGTTAACTGAGCTAATGGCTACTATAATCATTCCAGCTTTCACCATTCATCTCCCACCCGCCAGATAAGCATTTACAGCTTATCTTCATTACCGTACTCCGCCCGCCAAAATTCGAGGACGAGGGAGGGCAAGAAGAAAAGGACTAACGCTCCTTTCTGCTTGAATACATAATTATTTAAAATTCGCATTAAAACTACGAGACTGAAATGAGTATACAAAAGGCAAGACACGCAAAAACAATTTCATTTATGGAAACTAATTTAAAATCCCACGGCTTAGGAAAGGAAGAGTGCAGGAATTGGGGCGTTATTTTATCGGGTCCAGTTCTTATGCTTAGGTAGACTGCAGTGAAAAAGGCCTTTTCCGGGATATAACTCGTATATCCTTTCGCATGACCTTTACAATGAAATAGGAAACGACAATGTCCCTTTTACAGCATCCAATTATTTTAGAAAGACGTCAAAAGGAATAAGAAAACAAAGCCGAGCATACCGTGCCGTACGTGGGGTTGTCATTTAAATTCCTATCAAAACCCTTCCTTTTGCAAATCCTTATAACTACATACAACTATTTGTAACGTGCGTATAACAACATAAAAACAAATACTCGTAGGAAGATGCAGGAGAGAGAAGGTTCGGGAATAAGCCGCAATAAGACTGATAAGTAGCATTGTAGTCGGAAGTCGTCCAGTTATTACTATGAGCCACAAGGCAAGCGTCATCCTATTCGGCCGCAAGGATTACACTTACTATGAATAAAATTCCAAGTATTTTCCTATTTGCTTAGTCATGGGCAAGGAAGAAACAAAACCCACATCGACTCCTCCAGATCATCTACCCCATTGCTAGGGGATAATTGGTTAACATCCTTCAGTGTGCGAGGCCGGTCGCTGGTTTGGCAGCACTCGAATGGAATTCCATTAAATATACTTTTATTTACTCACAAAAAAAATGTAACAAGAAAGTGGGAGAGAGGGGGAAAAGGATTCAAGAGATACACACCAGTCCAGCCGCAATGATGCTGATTCTGACTACTGCTGAAGGTGACTAGGCGAATGAATGCGTTTAAATACACACTTCTCTGGATTCTTCTCATTTCCTCGTCTTCCGCTCTACGATATCCTGCCGTAGTGTGCCGCAATTCCGATATTGCTTAGGCAAAAGCAAGACAACCAACAAACCAAAGTCGCAACGAAACAGGAATAATGTTGTGAAAATAGAGAAGAAACGCAATGAATATATGAACAGTAGTACCGAAAAAACACACAACATCGATCTATGTACATGAAGCAGTGATAGTAACGCACAATGGGAATGAAAGACGCGCCAACTGCGAGTAGGATGCCAGGCAAGTTGTAATTCAGGATTCCAAGTATCCTGAAATATTTGCGCAGCTCATGTGTGTTCGTTGGGTATTGTTCCTAGAACCAACTCATTTCTATCCGGCCCGCCACATACCATGCACCAATAGGACTATGCTGCTTTTGGGTATTCCTTCTCCTATGATACGGACCATGAAACATGGAGTGGATGGTGAGCGAATGGTTAAATTTTAATGGATACGAACTGACACAACTTCTGATGCATGTGGGAAATGGTTTACATGCCGTGGCTTAGCGTCACAAATGTACATTTTGTTCAGTTCAATCTCGCGGCGGAATGTTGATAATGTTTTGTACGAAAGCATTCTGGATGGGTTGGAGAATCTGCAGTAAGTGACGTAATTAGTTTGTTGACAGAACTCATTCAAATCTACCTACATATATAGAGACGAAATACAGTGCGCTCTATATATAGCCACATACGACTGCTAAATTAATCGGATTTTGTTCGGAGATTACAAGATTTGGAAAGCTTCTCCTTTTTAGGCATCATTCTGCGGAAGTTGACTAGGACCTGTACAGCCCATCTGAAACCAGTTTTTTTTAATTTATTCGGTTGCGACAAAAAACGATTTAAGCCAACTGAGCTTTTTGAGTTTATAAAGCGGTTAAAAAGTAGGTCTTATGATGTCATATATTGTTTGAGCGAAAAATTTTCAGATTCAAAAGCTAAAACTAATCAACACTCAGCGAAAGCAAGATTTAGATCAAAGCTTAGCATTGGTCTCGTCAGAAGCACCTTAAGTTTTATTACTGCCTTGACATAACATACCTATCAATACAGCAGCAATAAAAGAAGGCCTTAAGAGTGCGAGCCATTATCAAACGGAAAGGATTCTCTAAGACTTTTAGCATATAGTAGAAAGCTGTCGGTTTTTTGGCAGCTCAAAAATGAAGCAGGCAGGCAACAGAAGTAGCTTATGTTTTTAAAAAATCTGAATCGGCGATACTATCCCAAGGCCTTAAGCTAGCCTTTCGCAATTTCCCCATTTAACTCATCCAAGCGAAAAGAAAAAAGGTTTTTCTCTGCTATAGCAGGGAAAGAAGCTATGATTGGTAAAAGAAATGCAAGAATTAGTTTCAAACAGAAGAAATAAGTTGTCAGATAGTTGCCAGATATTGTAACTTCAGCAGGACTCTTTTAAAACTTTCCATTTCATACCTTTGAAGCGGGACAAAAAGTTCCACCGTCAAACGGAACAACCGTTTTTGTGCCGGTACGGATACCCGCAATCCTGGAACAGGATTCTTCATCAGCAACATAAATGTGTAGAATAGACGCAGTATTTTACAACGACCGAAGACCGACTACCGATATCCAAAATCCGGAGTCCCCGCTATGTAATTCTGAACATACACTGGACGTCAGCGTTGAATGACCCTCGTATAAAGCGTCAATACAAGAACGAAATTATATACTAGATGACATAGAAGCTAACGACGAATCAAGGCAGGTAAAAGCCGTATGGTCTACAATTAAAAGTGTTGTTAAGGACGCAGCGGAAAATAAACTAGGCCAATGGAAAGCTCCCAAATTAAACTTTGTCCGTCGTGTTCTGAGACGTGAAGCCCCGGAAAATAGTGAAGATGTGACGCGAACAAGATATCAAACCCTACGAAAGGGAGTCAGCTATCTCCTTCGGGATAAGACAAAGATAACGGCAAAGGAAAAAGTTTGCCAAAATTCAGGAAGAGCATGCGGCTAAAAACACAAGAGCAGTATATGCACGATATTTCGATAAACTGCTGATGGAGGGCAAGCAGCAATAGAAAACGTCTTTATCCACCCACATAGCAAAGGTTGAGGAAGAACTGCCAACCATTGAGGAAGTAAAAGAAGCAATCCATCGGCCTAAGAATAACAGGGCCGCAGGAGTAGACCTCCATTGGAATTAATAAAATATGAATTAACAGAGCAATTACATGGGCTCATCACAACTATATAGAGCAATGAAATTGTCTCCGTGGAATAGAAAAACTCATTCATCATTCCCCTAGTAAAAAAGAAAGAACGAATACAATAAAACAATTACCGAGGAATGTCGCTGCTATTAAGTCGTTACACGATAGACGTGGTAGCCCTTCACAGTCAGCTCTTGAACGTTTGGTAATCAAATCTGAGACGACCGGTTCGGTAATCAATCAGCCAACATTCGTACATCAAAGGAACGCAAGATCGGCCGAGAACATCGCCGGGGTCAGTGAAAGTGTACACCAGAAACCGAGGCGGCCGATTCCTCGCCGTGCAAAAGAACTCGACCTTTCGCAGACTTCAACTTAACGAATTTTGGATTGGGACTTGCGTCTACACCCGTACAAGATCCAACTGACCCAGGCGCAAGTTCATGACCGTAGATGACGCCATGTGTTTGCCGACTGTGCTTTGGAGTATTTGAATCCCAACTTTGGCCGAAAGTGCGAGGCGCATTTTTGGATAAATAGCTGTGTTAACAAGCAAACACCAACCCACACGAGGCTCACTAGGTGATCATTCAAAATTACCGTTTAGTATGGATTTTAGACCGGCGGCATCATTAGTCCATACTTTTTCGAAACGACGTTGGTGAAGCGATCGGAAATTGGATAATCAATTTCTTATAGCCCAAATTGAACCATATAAATCTAAAAGACATGTGATTTCAGACAATTCTGATCGGTGCCAGGGTAAGAAGCCGAGGCGGCTTAACAAAATAGAATTTTGTTAATACCTATTGTAGTCGAATTAATTCAAAACAGGAATCAACTTTTGCACGCCACTGTTTTCTATGTACATAAAGTAATTAATATTCTGTAAGAATATCGGTTCGACTGATCGGATGACCTATCCGATAAGTCTCCACTTCTGCACATAAGATGTTTCTTAATGTAACGCTAAGAGTTAACAGATCATTAATAAAGAAGTCTTTGTAGCGTGTGGACGCAAGAGTCTTTCTATTTTGGTGAAGGAGTCGGCTTTTTACCCTACACTATATACCTAGCATGTTTTATTCCATTTTAATATCTACCCGCCCTTATTGAAAAACCCTTTAGAAGTGTATCCCAATTCCCAAAAAATGCTTTTCAATGGTACTGACACCATGAACCATCCTCGCTTAAGCAATTGAAAAAACATACCACTCCGGCTGGTAAATTTCGGGTTGAAGACTATATTGTCATGTTGCTGTAACCCTGCCCTGTCAGCCTTGTTGCTTTTACATCTACGTTTATTCGTGCCATAGAATAGCAGCATGCCTATCGTTCAAAATATCGACTGAACAAAGCATCTTCAGATCACACATCAATTATTTAAGCCAAAAATGTATTGCCGCCGGCAATCTCTGATGCGAAAATTGAGGCTGCACAGGCCAGCGTTGAGAAATCACTTACATCATCGAATCGTTGCCAATCTTCATAGTTAGGCATCCCTCGCAGGTCTCGTGCTGATTTAAAGTTGTCCCCGTATAAAATTAAATTAATGCAACGACCGATCGGCAAGCCACGTGGCTTGGGCTATAAGAATTCCGTGGTAAATATGGCACAAACGGTGATTTGTCTTGAATGATGATGCAAATTTTCTTGAATAAATATAATTCTAGGTTCGACGCCAATGAAAGTCCTCGATCAATACACGAGGAGCATGAATGAATGCATGATTGCTTGGATTCTAATTTACACGGAAAAAAACATTGAGCCGTTCTTCCTAGAAGAAGATGCTCGAACAGTTATAACCATAAATTAAGAGCGCTATCAGGTAGTGTTAACGGATTTGTTTTGGCTAATACTGACTGACAAAAGCCGTCTATTTGTTCCTCGTCACGTTAATTTTGAAAAAGTATTATTGTACCTCTGCAATTGCCTAGCTTAATGCCTCCAGACTTCCTCCAATTGGAGTTCAAAGTTGTCGAATGGAGTTCAAAGTTGGCAATGATATTCACGCTGTTATGTTTAAAACGTGATTAAACCAATTTTACAAGGTTCACCCGTGATTTGCTTCTTTTTTCTTTTTTTTTTATTTCCACCAAAAAAACTCCCGAAGGCTTATACATTACATTACTATCTCAATGCTTAAGGGGATAATATACCAAACGAGCTTTATGCCTTATTGAAATAGATAATGAAAAAATGCTATTCATTTTGAAAGCCTAAATTTTCTTCAATTTCTTAACCATCCCTTTAAATAAATGTGTGGGGCTTGTATATAAAAGGTGTTTCAATACGAAATAAAACACTTGGAGCTAATTTTAATGGCTACAATTTTAGCTTCATTTAATAGATAATTGTATGCCATTAGTGCACCAATATGACTTTGGGCATATAAGAGCCACGGCTAGCTCAAATGAAGCGCAATCATGAAGTCCAATTTTCGACAATTTTATCGAGCAACTGAGGCCGAATATCAGCAATAGCACAGTGGATGTTGACTTCCAAATCGTCTAACATCTCTGATTTACCGGCATAAATTAGTGACTTCACATACCCCCAAAGAAAGTTATCTCTTTAGATAACGGGATCACAGAATCGTGGAGGCCCGTTCTTAGGTCTATTACGCTAAATTATGAGCTCAGCAAATGTTTCCCGCAATAAATTGATGGTGTCGCGCGCCGTGTGGCATGGTGCGCCATCTCGTTGAAACCAAAGCTCTGTCACGTCAATGCCATTCATCCGAGGCACGAAGAAATTACAAATCATGCTCTTCATTGGTAACATTCTGGCATCGTCCTTAAAGAAATATGGGTCGATGATTCCACGATAAATCACCCCAAACAATGGTTGTAAGAGCGTCTCGACAAAGGCTTCTGGATTTTCTCCACTCTAAATTCGGCAATTTTGTTTATTTACATTTAACCAAAATCGGATAACAAAATTTTGCGTTAAAAATGGGGATCAAGCTGAATCATGTTTTCAGCCCGTTCACCGAGTCTACGACGCGTTTAATGGGCATGCGGTTTCAACTCTTGCACAAACTGAATCTTATAAGCTTTAAAGCCAAGATCTTTCCGAAAAATCTTATCTCCAATTGCTGTGCACACAGCGCTCCACGGCGGCATTAACTTATTCTCTTCGCACTGTTTGTCGTCTTTGGGGATGCGTATTATCCACTAGAGTGTACGAAAACGACTGATCGTGTTTCGAATAAATGGTAGGATGTACTAACTGCAAATCAAAAAAATGTTGCCAATTAAAGAACCAAACTTGTAAAAACACACCCTTAACATAATTGTGTATAAATTTTACTTCTGTGATGTCTTCAGTCCAGCGAGATAATAGCCTTCAATGCCAGTAAAACGAGCATGAGGTAATGGTTAATAGAAGCTGTAGACGGCTTTTAAAATTGTCACCTTTGTCAGTCAAATTCTGCTGGCTTGTTCTACTTTGCTGCCCTATGGCGAGCAAGGTCATGATTTCGAAGAATACGTGAAATAGGTACAATAATAAACGATGATTTTTTTTCTGCTTGATTTTTTTAGTGCTTGCTTTTTGAAAGATTACGCATGACTTTTAAAACATGTTAAAATTAGTCATACTCAGTAAGTAATGCTATTTCGTTGTAAGAAGACGTATATCCCGAAAAAAACTTGAAAGTGATTGAATTTCAGTATAGAAATTCATGCTCTGTGAAAAATGTTTTTCGCACACTTAATTTTGCAGCAGTTATTATCGACCTACTTTTGAAAACCGCGATTTGTCCACTCATTGCCATTCGCACCCATCGGGATCGGTTTACTCGACTGCGTCGATGATTTTTCGCAAGTATTCTGGTCTAAAACCTTATAAAATACAGCTCGTGCAAGAACTGAAACCGAACGACCTCCCCCAAAGCTAATCCGCTTTTTTATCGAAAAATTGTCTTCATCGAGTAAGCTAATTTCTGTTTGAATGGGTATATTAATGAACAAAACTGGTCCTATGAGCAACCTCAGGTAATACAAGAGCTGTCAGTACACCCGGAATAAGTCCGGCGGAACCAGTGGCCCGCATTTTTTCAAGATAACAATAAGCACAATCTTTTTTTGCCTGAAATTCACGTGCTGAATCTGGTCGACATATGGTTCCAGCGAGACGGCGCTACATACCACACATCACACGAATCGATGGACGAATTGAAAAATGAGTTCGATGAGTAATTTATGTTTGGTTTTGGACCGATGAATTGGCTGGCTAAATCGGACAATTTAACGTCTTTTAACTATTTTTTATGCGAATACATCAAATCAGTTATTTATATCTATAAGCCGGCATCAATTGCAGCATCAAAACCACATGTGTTACTAGCGAGATATTACCCAACATGCTCGAAAAAGTGAATCAAAATTTGACTCTCGGTATGGACCACTTAAAACGTAATCTCGGCCAATATTTACACAAAATAATCCCAAAGAAATAAATGGCAGATATTAGTTTATTAATTTAACTAAAAATTCTAAGCACTTTTGCAATTTTAATGTACTTTTGTTTACAAGTCAAAACTAAACGTTAAAAATGATCACAAACACGGATGACCTTTCACTTATTGTTAAATTGATAAACACGTAACGGTTTTCAATTGCTTGATATTTGAAACCCAGAAAGAAAAGAGGCTCCTGGCTACGACTGATTCACCCAAAGATTAAATAAATAAAATTGGTTGTTCATATCTCAAGTTGTGCTTTTAATTTGTTCACAAGGATCACAAAACAAAACAAAGTTCACGAACGTACGTTCACAGTCTTCTCTCTGAAAATGATGAATTTGACCTCAAAAGGCATTTATGTAAAAGGCAAAATTAGATGGAATGTCATAAATTGAAAAATATATTGCCCCGAGGAAGAAGTCTTTGTCATCTAACTTGGCTATAAAATCCTCTGCTATAACCGACGCACTAATCATTCATGTTTGAATACCAACATCGAACCTAAAACAGCTAAAGATGTTTAACCCAGTGCCGTTGGATATTTGCGATTCTTAGTCAGGTTTTCAGCTCAAAAATCACTTTTATAAATCACTCGTTTCAGCCTCCCCTTACAATAAAAGCTCATGTCAAACAAATTTTTCTAACTTCCTTTCGTTCTGTTAGTCATGCAATTTCAATGATTTTTTTTTTTACTAATTTTTGATTCACTGTCACATTGAGTTCATCCTTTTTATTGTTTCAAGCCGGCCTAGATTGAAACCAAAGCCCGAATATAAACAAAAAAAAGACACAAATCCTCCTCCTGATGCTTTAAATGTCTTGCCGCTTAACGAACATTTTTATGACTCACTGTGCAATCTGGCGGCAACTTTATTCGATTTCATATCCATTTCGTACAACCAAATGAAAAAAAAAGCAAAAAGAAAAAATGAATATTCAAAAGATCTCGAACCACATTCCTTTACCCCATTTGAAAACGGCGAAAGTCCGACCATTCATCTGGCGCCCTATTCAGGACTCTATGCGAATAAATATCTTGTGTATCTCGTGCAGAAACGGGATACCGTAGAGAATACACCACTACCGACCGAAATCCGGTCCGGGAAAATATACATTTTTCTTTTTTCGGTGGTTTTATATCCCTTGTTGTAGGAGGCTCCAAGATGGTTCTCTATTTATGTACTCATATCTCATTGAATCCGAACCGAGTACGGGTACGAGTACGTGTTCGGCAAAGTTGTAGAAGGAGTCAAGTGGAAAATGGAAAGAAAAGTCATAAACGGGAGCAAAAGCAATTTCACTTACAGCGTTCGCAATTATCCTTGTTGAGGCAGGATGCAATGATGGAACGGAAAATCGTTGAAAAATTGCGGAAATCCTTGTAATCCTTATTAAAGCAATCGCGTAACCACCGCGTGCACTGTCACTTGCAGTGCTGCACGTTAGCATCAACAGTCGGCGAAATCATGAACCATGAAGAGATATAGTGCGTTTGGATGTGTCTCTACATAGCATCCACACCTTCGTACGAGAGATGCCTTGGGTAGACAGAGAGATAGAATGAGAGATAGCGAGAGAGAAAAGGTAAATTCGTGGGTGCTGCAGAGGGATACTCGTATCTCTTATGGGATAAGGGTTGTTTGAACTAAGGGGCTGGTCGGGTTGCCGATAATTCACTTCATCACTAGTCACACACTTTCACTGCTTGCTTGTTACCACTTTTCTTCTTCTTTTCAACTTCTTTTACTTGCTCACCTTCCTTTAGCGCTCTTTCCTCGGTTTCACTTTTACTTCACTGCTTCATGGACATGGAATTTTCTTCATCACCTTCAAAAATTTTCCTCTCATCCGGAGGATGATGGTTTTCACTTGGAGATTTTTCCACGCACCGCACACGCAAGAAGGAAGAACAACAACAAAGAAAGCAAAATCTCACCGCGATTGACAATTCTTTTTTTGTACCTCTGACGCGATTTTTTTTTTTTCTTCTTCTTACTTATATCTCACGAAAATGCGATGAAATTAATTTGAATTTTATTTTTGGGGACAAGAATATTTTTTTTTTGCTTTCTATTTATGTCACAATTGCCACTTGGAATCACAGAAATCAGAAATATTGAGAACCACTATGTGCCGCAAACCGTTCGCGTTGTAAGTACGCCTCCACTGGGGCAGACATTACCCAGCAACAGACAATCCGGGACTGAAAGCTTACGTCGGATGTGTTTTGCAAAAAGCCCCCAGACGTTCAACGGACTAGGTTCTAGGGGTGGAAAATTTCAGCTAAAACGGATGGTCTGTGAATGGTCTGAGAGGTGGGATACGCATCTGGGGGTTGACTGAGACGACGGTGTTTGCGAAAATTCCCTTCGTCCGTTCTCACTCTCTATGCTCGTATTCGAATTATCGAGCTAGCAGGTTCTCTTCCAATCGCTTTCTCTCTCTGAGTGCTTCGTGCTCTTGGTGAACTCGGCGGTGGGGTGGTATCTTGAATCTTGCGTATGATGCGGATGAACTTTCGGCGGCATGGAAAACGTTATCAGTTGGAGTTCTTAGGATGGATTTTCGCTCTCCCTCGCCTGGGGTGGTGGTAGGTGATAGGTGGTGGTAGGTGGTGGTAGGTGGTGGTAGGTGGATAGATATCCTTTTCTTTTTATGAACGATGGATGATGACGAAATGTTGCGCTGAATCGAAGAAGATTTTTGGAATGTTTGTTGTTGACATTCGGGTATTGTGTGGAGAATGATGGGATTTACACGCATTCGATTTCCGTGTGGATGTTTGTCTATGGATTTGAAAAATTCTTTAACAGATAATTCGGTATTTGAACAGTGCCATGGTTTTCATGGTTTCACGATATCATCTTTGCATTTGGGCTTGAAACAAGAATGCTGAGGTATTCGAGCAAGGGTGAGACAAGGGTTCTGAAAAGTCTAGTTAAACTATTTTAAGTGGCATTGCGTGATTCATTTTTAAAAACTTTTTTGATATGTGTAAGGCTCAACTACAAGGTTATAATATGAATAGTTAAAAGTCATCCAACAAGAGGTGTCATCAAGCCACTTTTGTTAATTTTCAAAAGAAGTGAAAAACTGCCTAGCATGTACGGATGCTATCGCTGCAAATCAGTATAAAGCAAACAATGTCAATTCTGGTGGGTAAAGCGGTAAGAAATTTAGCTAAACGCATCAACATCTACCTTGGGCCGTTCTGCAGTATGTGACGCCACTTTGTCATAGAGCAAAATCACGTCGTTTAGCTTTTTAGATATTTTGGTCATTTTTCACACAAAGCTTGATTCAAATTGACAATTTGTCGCCTGTAACGTTCGGTTTTAATGGTTTAAGCAGCTCATAAAAAATCACACCCTCTTAATCCCAACAAACACAGAGCATAGCCCTTCGTCCATAGTGATTTGGCCTTCCAAATGATATCAGTGATTAGCCATGGATAACTACCCATGATCTTCCACGCTTAGTATTCTGAAAATATATCCACTTTCCACCATCGGTCATAATTCAGTGTAGAAATTACTTGTTTCTACACATGGACAGCAAAATTTCGCTGTAATTTTTTAAACTTCCTGCTGTCGTTCATCCAGTCCATATGAAACCCATTGTACCATCTTCTGGATCCTTCCCGTGACTTTCAATGTATAGAGGCAGGTTTTTGTGTCACATACATATAATTGGTTCGTAACTTATTGCTGCTTTTGATAGTTATCCTTATCGAAAAATTCATGCAATTCGCAGTCTTCCAACTTTTTTACTGGTTTTCCACGTTCTTCGTTTCGCAACTTTCGATTTTGCCACTCACAACACTGTGTTATATCTAGGGAATGCTCCGAGTCAGCTTCGACAAGGATTCGATGCGATTCTGCAGCAGTTTTCTTGAAACGATACCAGAAAATAAATGTTGCTCGCAATCACAGGTTCCAAGCCCGAAATTCGACATATTCAAACCAAACTAGCGTCTAAAACATGTGTTTGTTGTGAGGCAGAAAAGTTTGTCAGATGATGCTGTATTTTGCATTACCGACTTAGTCAATGTCTATATGGTCCGACTAACACAGGAATTGTAGAGCACCTAAAATGCCATACTTTCACTGTTTATGTGCTGAAAATCATGAATACATGTATATAGGGTTTTCCAAAAAGGACTTGACAACTTTTTTTTAAATAAAACGCAAACCATTTGAGATATTTCAAAAACTTTATTATCGGCTGGAAGTACAATCAAAACATTTATGAATGGAACTCGACTTCGTTCATATGGCCACCGCGAGCACGTTTGCAGTGGTCGATTCGTTGGACCCAATTTTCGATGACTCGGCCACACATTTCGGCCGAAACGGCCGCTATTTCGCGTTCAATGTTGGCTCTGAGCTCTTCCAACGTCGTCGGCTTGTTGGCATAAGCCAATGACTTAACGTAGCTCCAAAGAAAACAGTCTAGAGGCGTTTAATCGCACGAACGAGGCGGCCAATCGACTGGCCCATTTCTTGAGATAACACGCTCATCAAACTTACTCTTCGATAAATCGATTGTAACGTGTGTTTTGTGGCTTGTGGCACCATCCTGTTGAAACCACATGTCGTCCAAGTCCATATCTTCCAATTCGGGTCAAAAATAATCGGTAATCATGGCGCGATAACGCTGGCCATTCACAGCAACGTGACGATCGTTATCGTACACGAAAAAATATGGCCCAATAACGCCGCCGGCATGCAAACCGCACCAAACAGTTATTTTTTGTGGATGAAGTGGTGATTCATGAAGCACATGTGGATTTTCACCCGACCAATAAAGCATATTTTGCTTATTAACGAACCCTTCAAGCCTTAAATGAGCTTCGTCACTGAAGATGATTTTGCGATGAAATTCATCATCTTTGGATCAATTGGAGTTAACGCTCTTAAAGTTGCGGTCACCGACTCCGAATTTCGGTAAAATTTTTTTATAATTTGCAGACGTTGCTCGTTCGTGTACTTTACCATGATGAAAATGTTGAGTTTACTGAATAAATTGACAAAGACAGTTCGATGATTAGTAAAAGGGTGCGTTCACAAATTAAATTCAAAGCTGTCAAGTCCTCATTGGAAAATCCCTTACAATACAAATTTATTCCGTATTATGAACGAACAATAGCTTAGGAAACGCAAGATAATAGTGAAACAACCTCTCCAGCTCACAACGAAGGCCAGTTTAATGCGGTCTTTAAACTGGGACTTATTTAAAAAAATAATATAAATATATGTACGTGCTACCATTTCATCAAATAGGTTTCTTGACCGAATGATGTTGACTGATTTTTGTAAGCCTAAAATTATATCTATTGTTGAGCAAGGTATGTAATAAATCACAAGACGGCATCACAAACCACACAGCTCTCTATTAACTAAGAAATTTTGTAGACGTGTGGTTTCTCAAAATGGAGAACGTTGGAAATAAAGCTTACGCCAATGCTCCACATAAGATTCAGGCACTAAAAGAATAAGTTCATGCGAAAACGTAGTGAAAAGTGTTATCAAAAGAATGACTTAAAGCACTATAGGCACAACCGAGGTAGACAGTTGTATTCTATTACTCTTCTTTGATTCAATACATTAGACTAAGATAAAAATACTAGGCTGATCAGTATGCGCGGGCTTAACTCCGCTACTGAAAATTTTTGATCGAGCGAGCAAATTTGTTGTTTTATCAACCTTGCTCTCGCTCCGCATGGCACTTTTCTTTTTCGTTATTTCTCACTATTTTTCAATCAAACAATTTCATTTGATAATTTATGGCTCATCTACATACCTAGATCTATCGAATGACATGCTGCACACATGTGTGGTTATAGCCGATATCTACATTTAGTGCGTACAAGATTAGTCCGAAATCGTTTTCGGACCACTATATTGCCAAAAAGTGGGTGATTGCTCTCGCTCCGCTACGCTCCGCTCGATCAATTAACAATTTTATTAAAGTGTTCACTTTTTTCTATTGATTTAAGAAAACACCTCCAATAAGAGGCCAAAACCTTTCTGCACTTTGTAACACATTTATATTTATGAAAGGCTAGAGGTAAACTTATCTCATTCAAGTATAATATATATTTTTTCTGGTACGTTTGGTCAAAAGAAAAAAAAATATTCTAGCTTCCGCGTCCTGCTAAAACAAATGAGCTTGTAAACTTGAAAAGATGCCGATGCTGTAAGTCCATAGCCCTAAAGGCATGTTTGGACGTCATATAACTGAAATCGATCGTGCTTTTTTCGCATGTACAAAAGATGGACGACAAATACTTCTTGTAGGAGCGTTAATTAAGGCTCAAAGAATTTTTTAGGCCATCCTACATACTCATATATTACGATCAGCGCAAAAGGCATTGTCTACCAAAGTATTGGTGGTCGGGTGGCAGGGTTGTGTTTTTATATGTTAATTGAGTTTTTTATTTATACTGCCACATTGATGGAGAAAGCACCGTGCATTTGATACGTTAAGGTTTTTTTTTTTTAATCCAAGGGATAAGGAAGTGGCCATTAATAATAACTCCGTTGATTTATTCACAGCTACCCCAAATTTTTGTAGGATTTCCAGGCAAAGAAAGACAAAATTACAGGGTGTCTTTCTCACCACTGAAAAAGAAAATAAATTGCAATTTAATTTAGCAATTATGATATTAGCTAGGATGGAGAATACAATTTTCTCATTAGCTTTCTTCCTGTAATGAAGAATATGAAAGAAATTTAAAAGTAAGAATTTCGTATCAAAACTGGCCAACTGGTCAACCTACAAACTTACTCTATTTTGCTTCAATATAAACCTCTAAACTGAGACATTAAAGAACAGGTCTCCTTATTTTTTAATAATTCGCTTTGAAAACATAAATTTATCATCGAAAACTCTACATCAACTTACCTTTGGCAGCCTCCCTGTCATGAGTGGGTTCTTTCCATATTTCGCTATACTATTCTAGGTTCATCCTTATATTGACCTGCCACCTACAGTACGGTCTTCTGGCAGTCTTCAAGTTTTCCCTCGACTTTATCACTCACTATTCTTCTATTAACTTGTACTTGTTACCCTTCCATGTATCAGTTTGATCGTTATTCCCAGTGTTACGATACCTTGTCGACCGGTATATACACCTTTTCAGATTGTACGAAAAGTTGGTGAACCGTTTCGTGGAATTCTCGTTTCTTTTGTATAACTCGTCGAGCAGTTCCTCCTGAAGCCACATTGATCAGCCTCTTAAAGAACTTGATTGCACCGATAGTACTCGGTTACTGTTGCATTGTGTTTGGTCACCCAATACGAGAATGATGCCTGGATTTATTCATATACGAGTACAATGGTTCTGAGGAGCCCTTGTATTATCTCTGTAAAGTCCTTGGTAATGAATCGACGAATATTAAACAACGACGAAGGAATGGATTTGTTCGATAATTGATTAAAACTGCGGATACGAAACAATTAGTTTTATCAATAGTTTAAATATTGTACATATATTGATATCATTTGTGGTTGCCTCGACGTTCGGAATACAATTGCCCAAACTGTCCACAAAATAGAAAAAAAGCGTCACTGTGGCACACACACACGTATACATATTTGAAAAAGAATACTTGCATGAAGATGTATCTGAATTGCATGATTAGGATCGTACGATCCTTGCCTCCCGTGCATTGGCTGAAATTAACATCGGCTGAGGATGGCGTGGTGGCGTGATGTGCATGGATAGTGACTCACAGAAATTTTTGACTCAAGTACAGTGATTAAAACATTAACAAAAATATAAATGCATAGCATCAAAATAATTTAATTTTAAACAACTTAACAAATCAACAAAATAAATAATAACTCTTCAACAATCCTCTCCAGAATATGTTATCAGTTCCGATCAATTTCTGCTGTCTGCATGTCATCGTTTTGCAATGCTGCTTGCTCTTCATGTACATTAAGCAATCTTTCGTAATGAGGTCCTCAGTTTCTTTCCGTATAATTCTTAATCTGGCCTAATACCATTTCGTTCCGCGTTTAACCCTACACGCTTAACCCTCGTGTTTTGAATAAACTTTTTCCTTTGCCATTTTATCCCAAAGGACGCGACTGACTTCCTTTGTGTGATCTCTTCAGTTTCTTCCAAAGTTTAAAATCTTAGAATATTACGGGCCTTTACTTATTCCACGCATTCTTCGTCAAACCAAGGCTTTCCTTTGGGAGCTCTGCAGCTTGCGTTTTGCAATAGCCAAGTTTGTTTCCTGCTACTTCCTTTACAATAGTTTCTATTGTCGACCGTAATACTTCTACCTGACTTTCTTCGTCGTTAATTTAAATGCCATATAATAGACCAAACCGGTTATTCTTGATATTGACGATGCATACAAGGATCATTTAACTTTTCAACTTCGAATTTTTAATACATTCCTGTTTCTGCTTCTGATTGGAATATAGTCAGAATCGCAATTCGCACCTCTGCATGTTTTAAAAACCAATACGCTGGTATGTTGCCTTCTATTGATCAGAAAATTATCAATTAGGTCGCACATTACTTGTTGTGGTTATCACGGTCATATTTTTGAGATGACGAAGCTTATTGCCCTAAGACCATTATCGTTTGATGAGACAAGAAGACTTTCGACTCTTATTGTTGGCCTGTACGAAATTTGTTCTAACGAGATTGAACAAACATCCGCAATACAGTTTATATAATACAATAGATGATTCTCCGAAATCTTGATGTAAATATACGATAAAAGAATAGCTATTAAAGACTATTCTTCTTGACTGTAGAGAACACATCACCACTTTTTATATAAAATTTGGCACACATGTCCCTAACATACATATCTTGATATTATCAGCCATTTTGGATATTTAATTTGATTTTCACAAGTTTAGAGTTAAACGTGTTTGTCAAGTTTTTGGTATTTAAAAAAATATATCAGAGAATCTTTTAAGAATTAGAAGCAAGTGCTCAAGCGTACTTTAAATTCTGAGCAAAAAAAGTGTTGATAAGTGGTACAAGCTCTTCACAGAAGACTGGACGACCCAGCACGTCAACAACGGATGAAAACGTAGAGGCAGTGAGGAAAATTTTTATGGAGATTCATCGAATGACTATCATAGAGGCTACTGAGAATATTGGCATATCGATTGACCATGAAATGTGTGTCAGCAAAGTCTGTTCCAAAATTGCAAAATTTTGATCAAAATGTGCGTAAGTTTTTTGATCGAACGCCGTATTCACCAGGCTTATCCTCCTGTGACTTTTTTCCTTTCCAAAAACCTAAGAGATCCATGAAAGGATGAAGATTTGCTACGATAAAGGAGATAAAATCCGCATCGATGGAAAATCTCAAGATATTCCAAAAAGCGGATATCAGATGTACTTCGAGGATTGCAAAAGGCACTTGCGCAAGTGTATTATATCTGAAAAGATTACCTTGAAAGGGATAAAATAAATGTTGATGGGAAAAAACATATATTCGAGGAAAATAAAAAGTCACCTTATTTTTTGAACGAACCTCGTAAATCGTTTCTTTCCTATTTTCACGTTGAAATCCCGGGGTACGATTTTCACGTCGAAGGATGAGAACTTGTCAAATATTTCATCTATCGTTTCGTTAATTTCAATTAATTTTTATTTTCGTGGGGGCAAACACCCATTTATTGGGTTTAATTCAAAGTAACTTAATCTAACTTAATAACTGAGGAGAACGGGAGAAGGGACGTCTATTGAGAAAATAGAATTTTAAGCATGGGATGCTGAGGTTGAAATCGAAGTTAATATTCGACTTAACACTTCCCATCATATGGGAAATGGGTTCATTGGAGCCGTAGGAGGTGCGGGGAGTAGATAGATAGAAGAAGCGAGGATTGCGTGTATTACGAGGGTTAGTGTTAAGAGTTTTGGAGTTATGAAAGGTGGCAGTCAATGGTACCTGTTAGAAGTCTATGAGGGTGGTCCGATAAGTACTTAGCCTCACCGCCAGATTACTATCGTGTAGTACATTCTAGTAGACGGCTGCTGTTCAGCCGGATCGGACTCGTAGTTTTGTTTTGACCGCGTGTGGAAGCGGGTGTGTCCGCGGATTTTAGGAAAATGGAAAAGAGCAATATCGGTCGGTGATTCGATTCTAGTTTTTGGAAGGGAAATCGCGCAGCGAAATCAAAGAGCGTTCTCCTTCGATGGCAACCATCAAAAATTTGGTTTTTGATGAGCCACGTCCAGGTGCCCCGAAAACAGCTACCACGGAGGATAACGTGACAAAAATCCACGATCTCGTATTGGCAGACCGCCGATTGAAGGTGCACGAGATAGCTGATACAGTAGGCATTTCAAAAGATCGCGTGTGTCATATCCTGCATGAAATTTTGGGCGTGAGAAAGCTGTCGACGCGATGGGTGCCGCGTTTGCTCACTCCGGACAACAAGAGCAACCGTGAGACCACTTCAGAGCTGTGTTTGACGCTGTTTAAGCGCAATCCGAAGGAGTTTCTGCGTCGTTTCATGACAGTCGACGAAACATGGATCCACTCATACACACCAGAGTCCAAGGAACAGTCGAAACAGTGGACTTCATGGTGCTCCGAAGAAGGCGAAGACTGTCCCATCGGCCGGAAAGGTGATGGCCACCGTTTTCTGGAATCCACATCGACTACCTGGAGAAGGGCAAAACGGTCACAGGGCTGTACGATGCCAAATTATTGGGCCTCACTTGACGAAGAAAAAGTGCTCTTCCACCATGATAACGCACCGGCTCACACCTCCGCCCTCGCCACGGCCAAATTGGTCGAATTGGGCTACGAACTGCTGCCCCATCCACCATATTCTCCAGATTTGGCCCCGTGCGACTTCTTTTTGTTTCCAAACTTGAAAATGTCACTCGCCGGGCAGAAATTTCAGTCGAATGAGGAGGTCATCGCCGCCACGGTGGCCTACTTTGCAGACCTCGAGAAAACGTATTTTTCAGATGGGTTAAAGAAGTTGGAGCATCGCTGGGTCAAGTGTATCGAGCTAAAAGGAAACTATATTGAAAAATAAATCGCCATTTCTCCAAAATTTTTGTTTTCTTTTGTAAGCTAAATACTTATCAGACCACCCTCGTATGAATGAAGAGGATGTCAAATACCCTTCTTCTTCCTTCCAGCATACTCAAATTGATTAGTTTTAGATGGTCTTGATAGGGCGGTAAAAACAAAGGATTGTTCGAGGACAGACCTCGTAGAGCGAAGCGTAGGAACCGACTTGCGATGCGTATTCAATAAGGGGGCGAACAAAGGTAATATAGAGTCACGTAGGGATTGGAGAATTAGGATTCACGAAACCGAAAGCAGAGTTGGCTTTAAGAATTACATATATGGTCGATATGTGTGCGAAAATTGAGCTCCTGGTCACATAGTATGCCAAGATCGCGGATGACCTGTACAGTGAAGATGGACTGGTGAGAAAGTAGAGGCGAGGAGGGGGTTTGATTCTTTTATGTGAAAAAGTGATTGATTGATCCGATTGAATGAAGGAAGAATCTTGTTGCGAAAAAGTGGTCTTGAGGAAGTTGGTGTCGTCGGCGTACAGTGAAAGGTGGGAATGTTTGATGACAAACTCAATGTCGTTAATGATAAAAATGAAAAGAAGTGGACCTAGATGGCTGCCTTGAGGAACGCCGGAAGAGGCTAAGAAAGGGTTAGAAAAGGCATTTAAATAAGAAAATATCCACTTCAACGCAGTGAGTTCAAAGCCAAGGGCAGACAGTTTGAAGAGTATTATGTATTTTGTGGGAGATTTTGTCGACGGCTTAATGAAATCAGTTGAAATGTCATCGACTTCAATCCCAATCTGTATTGCTGAGAGGGTGAAGGACACCATTTCGACAAAGTTTGTGGTTGTAGACCTGCATTTGAAGAAGCCATGTTGTTTAGATGAGATTAGAGATTTGCAGTAAGAACTTAGAGTGTCATACAAGATACTTTCGAAAAGTTTGGGTATATGTGACAGTTTGGCGATGGGACGGTAATTGTTAACATCACTTTTCGGACCTTTTTTTGTGATTAGAAGTTATAAAAGCAATTCTCCATATCTCTAAGGGACAGGGATGAGTTGAATATTTTTGAGAGCAGGACGGAAAGAATGCAGGAACTTTTTTTTTAGTAACATAGTAGGGAGACCATTGGGCGCCCGAGTGAATTCATCATTAAATTGCTTCAATAATTTATTTTCGAAGTTATAGGGGTCAATAGTACGTGATAGAAATGGTGCAAGGGAGAAATTAGTGTCCGGTACGAAGGAGCATCGGCAAAAAAATTGACGATAGTTTTTGGCACATTTGCTTCTTTTCGAGCAAATGTATTATGGCTAGCCTGCTAACGAGGTTGAAGGGACTTTTTTTATTGGCATTGGAATTAATTCGTAGCGATTTAGCAGAAACATGGACAGCCATAAAAGTTCCGAGGATAAAAAATTAAAGGAACTATTTGATTAAGACCCATGTCACAAAAATTGTCCGAATCGTTTGATTTGACATTGAGGAACGGTAAGAAAATACCTTAAAACTCTAGGTATAATCCAACAATAAGGAAGTCCCATACGAATAGCAAGCAAGGGACGTCAGATCTTCTAAGGAGAAAGAATAGATTGAAGACGAAGAAGGGGCACCCCACACCGTACATCGTATCAGATATCCAATGAAATAAGTGCAAGAACCCATGCATGGGTGCCTGCCTGATTGCCTTAGTAGAAACCTCTTAAGACTAGAATTCCGAGCTACGGATACATTCCAACCCCTTCCCAATAGAAGGAATTCCAATACAGTTCAACATTGAAAAATGATGGCAAGTTTACTTATACTCAATTAGTGCACGTTCCACGGAACTGAAATTGATGAAAACTCAATCAATACAAAGTACTAATGGTACTTCATCTTGTCCAGCTTCGATGTGAAAGATGGAACGAAATCGGCTGGAAATTTTTCATTCGAACATGTCCAGAAAAAAGAACAGATCAGCAGAATTCGTCGTGAACAATACGGTTGCGGTTTACACGGAATATTTTGAAGATAAGTAATACCATCAGCTGTAGTAAGACACAAGTGGTTCTGGGCGGCACTGCAATCGAAAACTATTGCTTTTATTATTCAGGGCTTAATAGTCAGTCAGGATAAGTAAGAAACGTCGTTAGGGTGAGGCTGAACGTTACAAAATAATGAGTTATGATCGGTGGACGGTGAAGCATCCGTCTGTGAGGAGGGTGGGCATATTTTTCAAAAAACAAATTATTTATGAGTTGACACTAGTTTTGCTTGCCAGCTTGTGGGGTTGTCACAAATCCTTTGGTTCCTGTTCTAAATGATGAGTAATTCATAACTCAAAACCGCCGACCCACATTATAGAATATATCGCAACATTTATCCGGACTTTTCACTGCCGTCATCCGCTTACAAGGACATGTTGACATCCCCAAGAGCCCGACTTATTACCATAAAAAAACTTTCTGCATCAAGTCCTTCGTACAATTAGCAAATGCATTCCATTCCATAATCCAAACAAAGTAATTGAAAAAGTCCAAGCTTTTCACCCTTGCACTGAAGTTATTGCACTAATCCGGCCCTAGGGTAAGCAACAACCCTCTTGCAAATCGTATGCAAATGAAACTGCATCATCGTTATTTACAATCCATTCCAAAGTGCCCCCCCTCTCTTGATACAGAGCAATCAAATCCCATGACTGCAACGATCATCCGCTCCACATGCACATGCATAATCACATGCACCACATCCGGCAACAATTTCTAATGAATTCCAATCGAAACTGAATTTTAACCAACCTCCGGTCCTAATTACACCATTTGACTGCCTGCCTTTGAAGGTGAATGCAAATGCCACCACAAACGAAATCCACAATACAAGTGGCAAGGATAATAAGCAACGAAGCACACGAAAAAAAAAAACACAGAAAAGCCTCCAAAGAGCGTCATGGACACTGATTGCTATTACTCTCATTGGCCGACCACAAACGCCCCTGGCGACGAGGGTGGTACCCCTTGATTTGCAAATCCTTCAGCCTAGACATTCTGATTAATAGAGTCCTGCCGGCCATGCAAACATACAACACCAGTAAGGACAATAACAACACGTGAAGGCCCTAGCTGCTCCTACGAAATCACTGAACAGGCATTACGTCAGATCGGTTACGAATGCGGAAGACGTCGACAATCGAGCATGGGTAACAGGCCAGCACGACAAAGAAGGACATTGAAAAATCAGGATTCTCCACCACCAACAAATACCAAAATGTCTCCATGAGGCGCAAACAGAATGCCAGGCGCGCACACAAGAAATTTTGTTTTCACTAAGCATGATGAACGACGGCGAACGAATCCATAACAGCAACAACGACAGCTGAAGGAGCATCAGCAAAGCACCACCAAATGACGTCGATTCAGGTTACCGAAACGAAACCAAATGGAACATAAAGCCAAGACTTGTACACACGAACAGCACAGCACACAAGCGGCCGAAAGGGGAGGAAAACCAAGCAAGGACAACGACCAAAAAGGAATAAAAACTGGCTAAGATCCTGTTCGATTTGCATTTCCACACTGCATACCAGCAGCACTCGGCTTGCTTGTGGCACATGAGTCGGTAAGATGTCTACGTCCTCGATACCACCTCCACCAAGTGGAATAGAGGTCATAGGACCTTATGACGTCAGAGAGGAAAAAATTACTCATTCGCACCGTGTAGTATGTGAACTAGCGTCTATGTGACTGGCGTGCCTGTGCGTGTGCAACCGAAGGAAAGAAATCCTCCTTCGTCTGTTTACATAATGCGTGTGTACGAGGCGAGAAATCGCAGCTGATAGCGTCGAGCTGATGGTGTGACGGAACTTTAATACGAGCATTGCTGAACACGTCAGCCTGACGTTGATGGTGATGATGGCGTGTCAGTGGGACAAGTGGATGGATCGAAAACCATTGGATTCTTGAAAGAACTAAAGCGTGAAGCTTGAATGGCGTCGACGACGAGGTGGAGTACGACTGTGATATTGTTTCTGTTATGTAGCCAGGTGGCGTCGTTCAGAATTCAGTGAATCCTTAAAGGAAAAAAATTAATATTTCCGTTGAAGTTGAAGAAAATTTGGTTTTACGTTCACACATGTGTAGTCCTCGCAACCCTGCTGATGTATGTAGGCCTACTAGGTCTGAAGAAACAAGACACCATCAAATATTGGATCAAGGAATTACTGTGGCATGTCACGAGTAAAGTCTGATCCTTGAAGGGGCTCGTGGCTATTACTATTATGTCATACAAGTCTGGCTACAAGAACCCAGTTCAGGAGTTTTTGGACAAAGAGTGATTTTCGAGTTTTTCCCAAAGCAATCGCCTATTTGGCATCTCCATTCATCGGTGATGACAGGAACAAGCCCTGTTCTGAGGAGAAAGCCTTAGTCAGGGAGATATGGATGCTGGAAGATCCCAGTTCGGGGGTTTTAGGGCAAAAAGTGATTTTCGAGGTTTTCCAAAAGCAAATGCCTATTTGGCATCTCCATTCATCGGTGATGACAGGAACAAGCCCTGTTCTGAGAAGAAAGCCTTAATCAGGGAGATAGGGGCGCTGAAAGAACTCAGTTCGGAGATTTTCGGGCAAAAAGTGATTTTCGAAGTTTTCCAAAAGCCCATTTGGCATCTCCATTCATCGGTGATGACGGGAACAAGCCCTGTTTTGAGGAGAAAGCATTAATCAGGAAGATATGGGTGCTGGAAGATCCCAGTTCGGGGGTTTTTGGGCAAAAAGTGATTTTCGAGGTTTTTCAAAAGCAAATGCCTATTTGGCATCTCCATTCATCGGTGATGACAGGAACAAGCCCTTTTCTGAGGAGAAAGTCTTAGTAAGGGAGATAGGGGCGCTGAAAGAACTCAGTTCGGAGATTTTTGGACAAAAAGTGATTTTCGAAGTTTTCCAAAAGCCTATTTGGCATCTACATTCATCGGCGACGGGAACAAGCCCTGTTCTGAGGAGAAAGCCTTAATCAGGGAGATATGGGTGCTGGAAGATCCCAGTTCGGGGGTTTTAGGGCAAAAAGTGATTTTCGAGGTTTTCCAAAAGCGAATGCCTATTTGGCATGTCCATTCATCGGTGATGCCGGGAACAAGCCCTTTTCTGAGAAGAAAGCCTTAATCAGGGAGATATGGATGCTGGAAGAACCCAGTTCGGAGGTTTTTGGGCAAAAAGTGATTTTCGAGGTTTTCCAAAAGCCTATTTGGCATCTCCATTCATCGGTGATGACGGGAACAAGCCCTGTTCTGAGGAGAAAGCCTTAATCAGGGAGATATGGGTGCTGGAAGATCCCAGTTCGGGGGTTTTAGAGCAAAAAGTGATTTTCGAGGTTTTCCAAAAGCAAATGCCTATTTGGCATCTCCATTCATCGGTGATGACGGGAACAAGCCCTGTTCTGAGGAGAAAGCCTTAGTCAGGGAGATATGGATGCTGGAAGAACCCAGTTCGGAGGTTTTTGGGCAAAAAGTGATTTTCGAGGTTTTCCAAAAGCCTATTTGGCATCTCCATTCATCGGTGATGCCGGGAACAAGCCCTTTTCTGAGAAGAAAGCCTTAATCAGGGAGATAGGGGCGCTGAAAGAACTCAGTTCGGAGATTTTCGGGCAAAAAGTGATTTTCGAAGTTTTCCAAAAGCCCATTTGGCATCTCCATTCATCGGTGATGACGGGAACAAGCCCTGTTCTGAGGAGAAAGCCTTAGTCAGGGAGATATGGGTGCTGGAAGATCGCAGTTCGGGGGTTTTAGGGCAAAAAGTGATTTTCGAGGTTTTCCAAAAGCAAATGCCTATTTGGCATCTCCATTCATCGGTGATGACGGGAACAAGCCCTGTTCTGAGGAGAAAGCCTTAGTCAGGGAGATATGGGTGCTGGAAGATCGCAGTTCGGGGGTTTTAGGGCAAAAAGTGATTTTCGAGGTTTTCCAAAAGCAAATGTCTATTTGGCATCTCCATTCAGCGGTGATGACGGGAACAAGCCCTGTTCTGAGAAGAAAGCCTTAATCAGGGAGATATGGGTGCTGGAAGATCCCAGTTCGGGGGTTTTAGGGCAAAAAGTGATTTTCGAGGTTTTCCAAAAGCAAATGCCTATTTGGCATCTCCATTCACCAGTGATCAGGAAAACACGCCCTTTCTGAGGAGAAAACTTTAGTCAGGGAGATATGAATGCTGGAAGAACCCAGTTCGGGCAAAAAGTGATTTCCAAAGGCAATAGTGAATGAAATGATTCAGAAATACTCTTTAGACGTCATGATAATTTATCATCGCAAGGACTTTTGACCAATCCAAGGTATGATCTACCGCCCAACTCTTGACTTAGAATCAAACGCCAAGGTTACAGCTTCCGCCCCTTTTTGCGGATGTACCTATTATATGCCTTCAAAGTGCGAATGTACTTAAAACAAAAAAGTGGCCAACGCACGTCCAGTTGTATCAAACATTTTTCTCTGTTTTTGAACAAGTTCGATTGATACGCGCCAAGTGTGTAGAACTTAAAATTCAACAGTTTGAGAATCCCAGCTTTTAACATAAGCCATGCGCCATGTCTATTTCGCTAAGTTTTTTTCTCGTTCTTCTCTTACAACGGCAAAAGCCTCACACAAGAGCTTTTCATCTCATTTTGAGTTTTTTTTTTGCATATTTTCCGGCTGATTGTTGCGCGTCGTTTTCGACAAGAGAGGCGATGTATCCCAACACTCTGGACTCCGTACACTGACTTTATTTTCGGCGCCGTATAACATGCGGCCTGGCCTAATCATCACCATTTGTAGTTACAATAATCAGGAAAAATATTCTTAAGGAACAGTCGGAGAGCTCTCTATTGTTACGCCCATGTTGTTTAAGTAAATGAGCGAAGAATCAGATTTTTGCTCTCACTAGCTGAGATCACAAGGCAGTAGGGACGGCCCAGGTGGTAGAAGCTTAGAGGTCGTGAAGCTTTATTACATGCGACAGGATATCAACAAGTCTCTCCATTCATCCCACATTCACGTCTTCGCTATGTTCTGGTAACTTGCCATTCACCCGTTCTCCATGGCACGCTCTCCTTTATTGTGGAATCTTTCACAGAAGCCCTCGTCGAAAATAATTGAAAAGAAAAAAGAAGCAAAGCACCTACTAGAATCCTTTGAAAAGAAGAGAGAGACTTACCGTCTCGACGAAGGGGACTGTTTACTTACTTAAAGAGGAAATTGTAAAGCAAAGTCAGAAGGAGAACCGAGGCCTAATGAGCTTACCCACCTGCCAACTGTGGCGGTTATGCTTTGTTTCGTGTATTGCCTATGAGCTATGTAGGTGAATTCTAAACCTCTGTTGCTATCCTGGATGGGATAGTGCTTCGCAAATACAAATGAAAATGTATCCGTATTTTATCTGTACCGCAAATCATAGGGGCCACAAAAGCCTTCAGCTCTCGTATAAGGGAGTCTCGACCTCCGAATATACACAGATAGACGAGATTTCGTGTTTTTTTTGTTTTTTTTTTTTTCTTGGTGGATTCATTGAAGGCGACTGACTGGCTGCCTTCTTTCTGTGCACAGAAGCACTCCCAAGGTTTTAAATTCGGTCCTGGAGCTGTATGCTTATGTGTGGAGAGTAGAAAGAGTGTGCAGAAAGAAAAGGTATTTTTGGCCAAACAGGATGTCTACCTGGTTGCTGTTCCTCTGGGACGTGTTACTAAGTTCTTTGTTTTTTAAGAGGAAAAAGGTTCTTCAAACGCTGGTTCCTACAAATATACAGACATACACCTACCCTATGCGACGCATTGTGTGTGTGAAGGAAAATTGATTTTTCTTTGCGGCCTCTATATTTAGGAGAGACGGTAAAGTTTTGCGTAGGCGTGAAAACAAAAACGGGAGCATCGTGAGAGGCAAGGAAATAAAGATTTAATTTGGGGTGAATGAGGAGTTCTTAGCTGGATTTCAAGGCTGAATTAGAATTTACTGAGTTAGGGTATAGCTTGATGATATGGCTGAGGAACAAATGGGGCGCGACAAGATATGCGCGGAACATGAAAGGGAGCATGTGCTTGTGCATGTGGTAGTTTAAAAGGTTAAAGGTCACGTCTGGAGATGGAAGTTAAAGCTGTTACTCGTGGTGTGTTGAAGAGTTTTGAATTTATCCAGCGACGGGTGCTGTCAGAAGAGGTAGTTTATAATGACTTAAATGGTTCGAAAACGAAAGATCTAGAACAATGATAGGACTCAATTGAAAGTCCGCTGTAAGCTTGCAACAAATAGTGCTTAGGCGACCGTAGTTCGACATGTACCATAAAAGGGGTTTAGTCGAACCTTTGTTCTTATTCTATTTTCCTTCTTCTACCATTTAATCATGTTCACATCTTGTGATGTGGATTTCATGATGGAGATGTGCTTAGACCGTACTTTTTCGTCAATAAAAACGTAAATTTATGGTCAGTTAAGTTATCATGCCATATTGGAAGTAAACTTTTAGCCAAAATTAGACGAACTTGACATCAATGATATGTGGTTCCAATAAGATGGTACTAGTCAAACAACCGATGTAGCGAATGGTCGATATCATGTAATCATGTAATCTCGAGAAATCGTCCAATCGAATGGCCATCTCGATCATGCGATTGAACGCCGTTGAATTTCTTTTTGTGGCTTTAGGTCAAGTTGCTGGCTCAAATCAACAAGCCAGCAACATTTAAGGTGCTCAGGAACAATATTGAATGCAAAATTGCAGACGATTTAACGGATATTCGTAGAATATGATTAGCGCATGATTTACATACACAGGTTGACAATCAGGTCGAAAACTATCTTGTTAGGGTCAAAGAGGGTAATTGTAAACGATTTTGCATTTTCGGTTTTTTCTAAATTTATCGTGTTTCTCAGCTTAACTATGTGATATTGGAAATTGGTGTTGGTTGAACTCATATTTAAATTCTTTCATCTTTTAGAAAGAAATAATTGTAAGTGTGTAAGCTTATTAGTTTTTGTAAAAATTCGCGTTTACATGTACCCCCGGCGTTTTTAGAATAAAGAGAAAAAACGGGGTAAATGAAAACAAGGAACTCATCCCCTTTAGGCTGTAGAATAAAATCATTTGGGGTAAAAACCAACTAAATCAAAATGAAAACATTTGATGAAAAAAGAAATCGGAAACGCAATGTTCACAATTACCCCAAAGAAAATATTTTATTTTAACATTTTACCTGAAAATGAACGACACAAAGATTTTGTAATTATGAAATTGAAAAGAAAATTCTTGTAAATTTAAGTCTAAACATTACAATTCAAAAACTGAAACTTTTGCATTAAGCTGTACAGACATTTGTCTTCCTGGTCCTTACTTTTTTTGATTAATAGAAACAAAACTTTTGTCGCTTTCGACAACTTGAAACATTGTTTTTGAGGAACCAATACTTATAGTCCCAACTAATTCGACCTCTTCTTCTTCCTCCAGGACCCTGCAAATCTCACAAACGTACTTATACGAGGTAGCAAGCCGTTTTCCCCCTTTAAAATTGACAACGACAAGCTGGCCTGGCTTTAAGCTGTTTATTCTGTCAATGTCCAGGCATTCTATCTGTTCTGCTTCTTCTATCCTTTCATTCCACGCCGATTCAATGCTTGGATAGATGAGCTCACATTTGTCTTCCTGGTCCTTACTTTTTTGAATGGTGGGATTTTGAATTTTCTATTTTCTTTCTTAGGTCGCTTTTTTGACAGCTTTTCAGCTTTGAGCTCGTCAGCTTGTATCAAACGGGTTAGCACTTCATCTGTGGTCAGAACTTCTACGTTTTTCATTTGCTTTAAGCATGATTTAGTTATAGATGACGGAGACAGATTTTGTAGACCAACAATATTTTCCAACAGTTCTTTAAAAAGAAACAAATTTCAAATTAGAATATAAATTAACCTCAAGCAGATAAGTTAAAAGATAAATGCTTGATTAATAACTTACCTTGAGGAGGTGACATCATAAATTGTGGAGGCAATGGTAATTCAGTCTGCACTGTACTTGCGTTTCTGATATTCACAAAAGTTTGGGAAGTACCTAGACTCAAAATTAGTAGACAATGAAGAGTGTATCAATCAGCTAAAGTTTATTTACCTTTTGAAGTGGTTGGCATCTCAATCTGGGCTGTACCTGGCAGAGGGACGGGAGGGCTGACATTCATTTTAAGAATATCTGGTGTTCGCCTAACAGCTTCTACAAAGTCAGTTGAAAAGGATGGTGTTGGTTCCTTTTCAGGCACTGCAATAGATGTGGTTGCATGTTCTGGTGAACTAGTTGATCAGACTTTGCATAGTTCGTTATAAATAGTTTGCTCCTTTACGCTGAAAGCATTAAAATTGGTCGGGTCAAATGGGAAAATCCCGGTGGATTTAAATCCAAGGTTTGCAGATGTAAGATTAATTTTCCCAAATCGGTTTCAGAAGTGCAGCAAATTCACTTTTAGGAAGCCGGCAACTTCCTTGTCCCATCATCTTTTTGCCATAATTGACAAGATATTTGTCCCACACTGTTTTAACTGGACCAAAAACACATTTGTCAAGTGGTTGTAATTTATCGATTAAATGACTTGGGTATGGAATTAGTTGAATATTATTTTAAAGAGATTCTTCAACGATCCTAACACTGATATGGCTAGAGTGACCATCGTAGAGAAGAACAGCTGGACGAACTTTTCGGACGTCAGGAGTGAGTCCGTTTGTAATCCAATGATAAAATTGAGGCTCTTCCATCCAACCTTCCTTTGAAGCAGCATAAAGAGTTCCTGGGAAGCGAACTATTGAAGTCCATCGTGCCTGAACAGCCCCGCCTTTGAAAACAATTAGTGGTGGTAGCTTATCTCCACTAGCAGTTGTTGACTCTCTGCCAAAACTGCCAGAAACACGGCTTAAGGGTACACCTTTTTTTCCGATGGCTCTCAAGCGACTTGGATCACTGCCGAAACCACTTTCATCCGCGTTCAAAATAAAAGCTGCCTTGTCGGGGATTAGCCAATTAAAATCATCGTAAACTTTGGTAAGTTTTTCATAAAAGTCAAAAATTATGTCAGCTTTTCGTGCATCTTGGCGCGCATTTTGCAAGTTTTCTGGTTTTTTAAGTGAGAGGTTTAGATGTCTTGACATAAAACTACGGTACCAGTCATCTCCTGGCCTCCCCCTATTGAAAGGGGTAGTTAAGTTCTTTGTTTTCACGTACGAATACGTGAGGAGATCCTCTTTATCGCAAGGATAACCAGGTTGAGATCTTGAAATTAGGCACCTTGCGATGGTGTCTTCCACATTTGACGATAGTGCAGGCTTTCTTCCTCGTGATACAATGGCAGGAGTATTTTTTCTACCACCAATTCGATTAAAAATAACTGACTTTGGGACCCCGTATGTTTATTCGGCTTGTCGGTATGTCTTACGTTCGTTGTTGACGTCTTCAACTGCATGTAGGATATCTTCGGATGTATAAGATGGAGGTGTCGTTTTTCGTTTATAAATACGTGGCATCTTCTTGAATTAAAATTATATTAGATCAATGCTCATTTAAAACGTGCGTTAACAATTACCCCTTACTTTTACCCCATTTCGGTATTCTTATTTACCCATGATGTAAAAAAAATAGGGTAATTGTAAACAGCCAATAATTTTTATAATTTGTTACAAATAATTTAAAAACACATCACATGCATTATCGCTAATATTTAACATAATTATAAATACAACAGTTACTTACTTTGATCACTTATTTTATGTTTTAAAACAATTTTACTCAACACCAAAAAACTTGAAAACACAGAAAAATTAATAAATCACGCCAACGATCAAACTGCAACTGAGCAATTTACAGATTGCGTCTGGCACGTACCAGCATAATGGAAATATATCGTATTTTCAAATAATGGCATGGTATGCCTCGATGAAAAAAGAAATTTTGGAGAATTAAGTGCGTTCACAATTACCCCCCTTGACCCTATATCCATTCGGAGATTTTTTTGATAAGAGGCTTTCTCAGAGGCGAACAATTTAACGAATCAAAAATCTTCGATTTTTTACCTGCTAATCCATTTTTGAACCTCACCTAAGTGACATAAGTGACATGCGCCAAAGTCAGACTTGCTCTTATAGCCGGACAATGCTTATAAATTATTGAGTTTTATTATCAAATGTCGTGCTCTATGAGAAATGTTTTTCGCAAACTTCGACCATTTTACAGTCGTCGTAATTCAACTACTGAGCAGGAAATTCAAGTCCTAGTGACAAAATTTTGCACCAATTTCAAGCTACTGGACATCAAATCAGGTATCCGTATGAGTAAAGTGCGTATAGAGGAAAATATTGCTGCTGTGTCCGCCAGTGTTAATGACGACCTTAATTTTTCCAATCCATCGCAGCAATTCGGATTGTTTTACTCGACTACGGCGAAGATTATCAGCGAGTGGGCCTGAGAAATGTCGAAGGATGGCCTCCTTTTTTACCAAAAAATTGTCTTCAGCGTCGAAGCTCATTGCCGTATTTAGAGCGATGAGCTACCTCAGACAATACAAGAGCTGCCAATGCACCCAAAAAATGCACTCTTTGGTGCGACTTATGTTCCTGCTGAGTCATTTGCCCGTATTGTTTTAAAGACGACGTTGAGAATAGCGTTACCGTCAATGCCCGCTTTCGTTCAATGATTTCGAACTTTTTTTTTTTTGCCCAAAATGCACGAACTGAACCTGGTCGACATGTGTTTTCAGCACGATGATGTTACATGCTAATTGAAAAATGAGTTCGGTGATCTCTCATTTTGGACCCTTCAATGGGACTGGTAAATCGTGCGACACCTTTAGACTATTTTTTATGGAGATGCGTCAAATCGCTCATCCATGCCGATAAGCCAGGATATATTGCAGCATGATTCTAACCAATACACTCGAAAAAGTAACTCATTATTGGACTCTCCGTACGAACCACTTAAAACGTAGTTGTGGTCAATATTTACACAAAATAATCAATAAAAAGTAAATGGCAAGCATTGATTGATCAACACAAATAAAAATTATAACTCTTTTGCAATTATCTTGCATTTTTTTGGCAATAATTTTGAATTCAAATACGCGGTGTGTTCAATAAATAAGGTGATAAATAATGTTTATTTATTCACCAATATCGAATTTGTTCTCTTCAAAGTAGTCCATCTCAGATATAATACACATACAACAATGCTTCTTCCAATTCTTGAAAAACTTCTAATATGTGCTTTCTGGTACAACCTTGGTCTTCTCTACCGACGAGGTCTTTATCTCCTCTATCTTTTCAGTTTTGAGAAGAGAAATAAGTCGGAGAGGGCCATGTCCAATGAATACGGTGACTGAGGACCGTATTGCTTTTGGCCAAAAACGTATGCATAAGCATCGATGAGTGAACATTTGCATTATCGTAATGCAGCAGCCTTAATTTCTTTTCCACACAAATCGGGATGTTTTCTTCGTATTGGTTCATGCGAACGGCGCATAACTTCAAGGTAATATGATTTTTTTTTCATTTTTTAATTTTTATTCATTTTTATTTCATATTAACTTATATCTATTTTACCCTAGTCAAAAATGCTTAAAACTAGCTTAACTATCTTAACAAATGTAACTATCTTACTGGCCCTAGGCGGACACTCTAAAACAAACAGAACAATTGAAACATACTTATGTCTTTCGACGTCTACATGAATACTATTAACATTATTATAACTAACTTAAGCTAAGAAAAATGTTTTTTTTTTTTATTAAAAAACTTAGCATATGATCATTTGTTTTTTAAATATTTTATATAAAACTTAAAACTACCTTAAACTAATTAAACCTAACTAAACCTATCTTATTCTAACTTAACTAAAATATATATACACAAATATATACATTTTTACATACAAGTTTTATTCTTTTTTTGTGATTTTTCATTTTGTATTTTTTTTTTTTTTTTTTGTCGTTTTTGCCCTAGCCTACCCTAACCTACCCTACCCTACCTTACCCTACCCTAGCCTATGTAAGCCTGCCATTGGTGTTAGGCAGGCCTTGCCTTGAAGAGGCTGCTCCTATCAAGGTGTCCGTTGACGGAGTTCTCTCCAGCCACCAAAAGCGTTGATGCTGGCGGACTACGTCTCCTCGATCCCGGCGTGAGACCGATCTACAGAACCTGAGGCGCTCGGGCTCACGGAGCGCGACATCGGGTTCGTAGAGGAATCGCCGCTCCACGGAATTGCGACCCACGTGGAAGATTAGCGGTAACGCCAATCTGTCCTGGATCAGCCCACATCTATCTAGATAGAGGAATGCTTCTGGCGGGACAAAGCCGTTAAGGCGCACTCTCTCATGATATAGATCATTGGGGTAGTAAGCCCCGAAGATCAGGCTATTGACCGAAGTCATTGCTCTTGCAACGTGGCTTCGAATCAGTTTGATCAGAAAATTATCTATCCGTACAATCCTGGCCCTATTGTATAGGACCTCGTTCGGGTAAAATTTCGTGTACTCAGATTCGGGAGTCCTATGTAGCCCGAGACAAGTCCTAAGACATTGTCTCTCAAACACCCGAATCCTTTCCATCAAGCTGGCTCTCACATTGAACCAGACGGGACATCCATACGCAACCATGGGCCTGATTAAGGCCATGTAGCAGATTACTTTCACCCTGGAATCAAGTTGGCTGCTATGAAACAGCCATCTTGTCAGAGCGAAAGCGCCCCGGGCCCTTGCCAGAGCAGCATCTACATGTTTGTCAAAATATAGATACTGGTCCAGCACGATCTCAAGGTATCTGACTACACTTTGTCTCGCCAGTGGACGCCCGTCCGGCCCAAAGATAGAGAACCTGCGCCAATTTTTTTCTAGTGTCCCGAGAGGCCCTAGACAAAGGCGTTCTGAACAATATAGATTCTGATTTCTGGAAGTTGATTTTCAACTTCCAGTCATCACAATACTGCTGAATTTTTTCGAAGTCACGCTGCAGAAGAGAAACAATGACGTCGATCGTTGGACCTGATCTGTACGCGATTAGGTCATCTGCGTACGCTATTGAGTGGTGTAGAGAAACAAGTAGATTACTCAGGTAAATGCTGAAAAGGATCGGCGAATTTACCGTACCCTGTTGCAGTCCGTTTTTGATTTCAAATATTTGGGTAGAAGTTACATTGGCAATTTTCACAACGAACTTTCTACCGGTTAACATGTCAAAAATCATATATAGCAGTGGTTTACTTATGCCCAGCCGACTGAGCTTGTAATAAAAACCTTCTAACCATACGGTGTCGAAGGCTTTTTCCAAGTCAATCAGACAGGCACCCGTGCATTGGTTCTGGCATTTATTCCATTGGATATCCGACACAAGCTTCGACGCGGCATGAATAGTATCATGCCCCGCTCTGAAACCGAATTGGTTATCCGGGATGATTTTATTGTCCTCAACTCATTTAGACAGGGCCCTATGGATCACCTTCTCGAAGACCTTGCTGATACTCGGAAGGAGACTTATCGACCGGAGATTTGCCGGGTTAAAGGTGTCTTTACCCTTCTTGGGGATTGGTTGCACCACCGCTGTCTTCCAATGCACTGGATAATATGCATTATTCAGTGCATTGTTGAACAGGATGGTGTACCTCTCTACAGCCATTGGTGGAAGGTGCCTAAGCACAACATTGGATATGCCGTCGATACCCGCGGATTTTTTCCTTTTCAATGACTGAAAGATCCAAGGTAATATGATCTACTAGCAAGAATCCTTGATAAGCTACGCCATTGCAGTGGAAGGAAACAGTGAACAAGACTTTCATTTTTGATCGAACTTGTCGATCCACATTTTTTTTATTTTTACACAGAATAGACCCGCCAAATGCCACAGTCAACTATTCTATTTACTATCAATGAGAACCAAACTAAATGTCCAAACCAAAAAAACAAAAAAACAAAATGAAAATGTAATGCCCTTACCTCGCGTAATTGAAAGTCACCTTAAGATCAACTCGTTCAGACTTGAGCTTCACAATCGACGCGCTTCACAGAGAAACAAGTAGAATTCTCTAATGGCTATATGGACAGTTTACAGACCAACACGTTCCGGAGATAAGGACATTAAAGCCGGTGATCAAAATCCCCAAATAGTTTTTAAGGGAAAATTACAGAAAAGTCACACCTTCGCACTGGGGCAACAAAGTTCGTTCTATAAAAACCAATAATTCAAGTATGTTCCCGCAAATATATAAAATATTCAGGAGAAAAGGTCTTTACGGTAACTCCCATATGTCCGAGTCCACCGGACGACAGGCAATACAGACACTATGTAACGTGGAGTAAGTCCAGGGAGTGTCGACACGAGCGACGCAGGATCTATGGGAGAAAGTCAATTCGATCAGCACTTTTTTGGATCTCCGTTTTTTTAATCTTCTCACCGTAATTACGGGCTTGAAAACGCGGTATTTCTGAACCACCTACAGCTTCATGCAGAAATAGAGAATTGGAATTCAATGATGAAAACTTTACGAATGGCATTGTAGCCAATGACTGAATTTCTGCCTCACTTAAAAATAAAAAGTTGTCAGGAGTAATGTGGTCGTTTTAAAACACCCTCCAATTGCAGCAATAACTGTTCAACAACGCTCTGAATTATTCAGCATATTAAAAAAACAACGGTGGTCCTCTCTATCCGTAAACGGGGTAGAGGGGGGTGGTCGTGGTGCAATGGTAATTATCATCGACTGTTGAGCGGAAGTAGTTCAAGTCTGTCCATAGCCAAGAACAATTGCTATACGAAAAAACTGAACAATAACGAGAATGAGAGATGTCAAAAAGTGCTGACTTCAAAGTTCATACTCTGTGTCTGCATTTCCAATGTAACACCTTAATGACATGGATACTTTGAACTATCACCAACGCAAATTCAGTCGAATCTCTCAAATCCTATTTAGGACAACCACCCCCGGAGAGTAGTGAACGAACATCTCCGACACAAACCATTTGTACCCCGTCCAGGTTGTGTGACAAACACCATAAGAGCGTACACTCTTGAACCTGCACGAATTATAAGACTACGTTGTATAGGGCCTCAAGGGATAACATAATGAATTGGAGTAAATTCGCCATCATTGGGCAACATGGACAACCATTAGCAGTGAGAAACGCAGTTAAATATCTTAGTAGTATCTTGCTTGACCAATATCTACCTATGTATATTTCAAAAGTAATATAGACGCTTATCTTGCTGGAGCTTAGAAAAGCCCTCGGTATGACAAAGAGTCACTTTCACAGCAGTCAACTTGGCCGTTGGGTAAAAATCATATGCTAAGTGGCCCTAATAAGGCTCATTATCGCGTGTGGTTGTCCGGTATGCTTTAATGTAGCGCCATCTTATATGAAAAACATGATGGGATCAGCAAGCTGGGAGCCAAGTTACAATTCCAGGTCTTTCACCTTGAATCTTACAAACTTTTACCTACACCACAATAGCTAGGGTTCTAAAACCGGTCGCTATGAGCTCATAATCATGTACTCTTTAACACAGTTTCAGACTCAAGCTTCTCCGGAAAATTGGTTTGATATATGCGTATGGCATGACAAACGGACCGCCTTGCCTTAGGGTCTATCTTAAAATGTACAGAACGTCAAAGGCTTAGCTCATTAAGTATTACCCAAAAAAAAATATGGTCCCATATGAAGGAGCAGGTCTTAACAAAACTGACAATTCTTTTGTTAAATGACTCGAAATCACGCCGCAAAGGCTATGGTTAACGTTAATAAGCTGGCCTCTGGAGGCTCTATCCCAATTATAGATACCACGACAATACACTCATATCGGGCTTTATTACTCCAGAAGCAATTCTCCATATTGATTCCGAAATGTTAGTGCAAAATAGAGATGATATCTACCACCGCCATTGGGGCGCCAGGGACAAACGGCTCATCAGCGATGGGTATGATCTGGTCTATTTTGTAAATAATTTTGGCCCGTGGCACTCTGACTTCTATTGGCTCAAATTTTAGATCCATTTTCGACAGAAGTCACAAATTCATGTTAACCTTATTTTGAAACGCTTATGCACTCTGACTTCTAAGTCTGCTATAAAATTTTGCACTTTTTTTTCAAAATAAACAATTCAAAAATAAATTTTTCGTCACATTTTTTTAAGGGTTCTAAGGGCACTCTGGCTCTTAGTAATCAGAAATAGAATTTCTTATTTAAAAAATGCATTTTTAACGATAAAAGCCAAAACGAATTTTAGGCCTATTTTGAGTTTCTGGGGATTCTCATTTTTTCTGAAGTTTTGCCGGAAAAGGAACAAGAATCTTTTTTGATCGATTTCGAATGCGTTCTGGCCCTTGTTTCTGATCTTTTGAAATTTCTGAAATTTAAATTACAAAAATAAAAAACCACATCTTGGTACGTAGCCGCTTTGATCTAGTTTGTGACTTTCGACCTCTTTTCCTGACTTATTCCTCGTCCATCGGCTTCATTTCTAGCAAGTTTGTATAAGCCCGGCTTTAGGACACTGACTAATCCGGGACCTAAAGTGGCCCTTTTTGTATGCATTATATTATGAATAATCTTAGACCCGAGACTTCACCTCAAAGTTTACTTTTATACGCTTTATGACATCATAGAGTTCTTGGGACCTCGGGGGACTGAGACCAATTTTACCTAGTCCATGGATTTGGTCAGAAAAATAATTGTATTGGCAGCTACTTACATAGCAGCTGGCATCTCAATTTAGTCAGTCACCAGAGTGCCACAAGTGTCGTTAAATTCCAGTTTATTATGCAATCTAGTCTCATTGAGTATATAGGGAATATTATGGCGTAGAACATGGTCAAGGTCTACGGCAAACATATGAGCTTTTAAATCGAAAATCTTCTGACTTCATGGGCCAAGGCACAAGTAAAGGCATTACTTCTGCAAATAACCATCATTAAGCAGGCAAAATCACAAAGCAGATTCAAGTTTAAGTTCTAATAGCTCTATAACTTTGGCAGTCCTTTTTCCTGCTTATTGCTGCGACCCTCATAACAGCACATAACACCACATCGCAGACACGACAACTCTCTGAAGCCACAAAAGCCAAATATCCTTTGGGTATCAACCAAATTCCCTTCCATTATCCTGTGTTAGGAAACGTTTCAATCTCTCCTAAATTTCATATAAAATGACTTCTCCAACTCCTGTCACGACTGACACCTCTCAACCTTCGTTGCCTCCCACATGGAATTGAGTGAAATTACAAAACAGAAAAACAACCTCAAATCCACCCTCGCTATATCCTTTCTCCATATATGTGCCTAAATATATGTACCCACGAGGGGTAACCGGGGAAAACCCCGCATTATGACGATTTCCAAATTGAAAACATCCCCATTGCAGGCATATCTACTTCTTCTGATGCCCGATTACAGTATTTCGGTGGCCGGCTGTCCGCAGTTGTAAGCAGTTGATCCAACTGACCTTCTGAACAAACTTACATACATACATAATAGCAAGGACGGAAGGAATACTCCGATGACAAGGACGAGCGACGGAATCGAAGACGATTACTTCTTTAATATCCTTCCATTTTGTTGTGCAATAAAGGCTTCTAACCTTTTTTTCCATGTCTGATCCCTCGCCTTGTCCTCCCACACAGACACACATTGTATGCCGCCTTCTTCGTTTATAATATGTTCTGTTTTCACATTTTTATCTCAACGAAATCCATTCAACATCACCAGGACATTTGACAAAATTTATACAAGAAGGATGCACAATGTACTCTTTGACACTATACGAGTATACACACATCCATGAGTTATATGTACATCCTTCCGTGTTCGAGAATCCTCTTCTTCATCGTCCTGAGAAGAAAAATTTTAAATTTCTTGGCAGCACAATCGGTTGGCAAAGGTACAAAACGTTTCTCTTTCGTTGTCCTCGCCGGCTTAACAACCATTTCAATCCAAAAAATGCTTAGGAAATACTTTTCGAATATAGAGCGAGGGTACAACATTACATTCGTTACATCCTTCGAACCATCAAAGGAAGGGCAAAAAATTGTAGCTTCTGTCCAGGATACGGCTACAGTGACGTGGCAAAGAGAAAAACAAAATAGAAATTCAACATTCACCCATCCCGGGCCACCTGGGATTGGTACTCCCGCCCACCATCGACTCCATAAATCACTCAATTCGACGAGATGCCATGGAAGTCTTAAGAAAACAAAGGAAACTTCAACATAAATTCCAAATTCCTGGCAATCCGCACGGAAGCCGAGATTTCTCCCACTTAACCTGAATGGGCCACCAGAATTCAAAAGCTATTCATATGCCTACGTCGACTGTAAGTCTCGAAATTAATTTCCGAAACTAACCACCACCATGCCATTAATGTAACCTTCGTCAAAAACTGTTTTTGGAGAACACTTCAAAAGGGGACTGAAGTGAAGTTCATATGGGTGCCGACCTCCTTGGCGCTGGGTTTGCTTTTCTTTTTCTTTTCGGCGGAAATTGCTTCCGTACTCAATCGTCCTTTTAAGTTCGGGTGTACGTAGTGGAGGACAGTGGCGAGATGTGCATCTTTCCCATTTTGAAAAATAGCTTTCGCCACAATGTAAACATTTGTCATAGTTCAGTCCGCGATGACCGCAGACGAATGCCTTCCGGTTTGAATGTTGTCACTGGTTCACCAAGGGTTGCCAAAAGCATTTCTTGGAGTTGGACGAGAGTTGCATGTGAATTTGGCTAAGACGGAGGAATGTGTTTATGTTTACGTGAAATGTGGGTGGGTAAAGAGGATACGCAGAACTTTTGAAACCTTGAAGCAAGTGCTGTACAGTCGGGAGGGTGTTGGAAGAGCAGATAAAAAAACAAAAACTTATTTCCAAAAAGGCGGAAATATCAATCATTCTTCTAAACACGAGACTAATTGTCAAGTTTTTCTCCTGGAATAGATCATAATGTGGTGGTGGTATGATCAAATACTACGACTGCTTAGTGAGGTCGTAGAGGTCTCTTTAAAGCAAAACTGATACGGCTCTGGGTTGAGATCGTCAGAAAACCTTGTCTTCCCGATGTGTTAATGTCAACGCTGACTTTGCTGACTGGGTCCACTAAATTTTGGGCTGTCTTGTGCATATGCAAAATTTAGTGACAAAGTAAGTGTGCGACTGTGGTAAACTCGACGTCTTCCCCTTGGATTTCTAGTATGTTTTCCAAGTCGTTCTCTTAAGCTATAGTAAAATTCGATAAAAAAGCAAGTAAAGCTGAGAACTGGGAAGTAAGAACTTAGATCATCGTAGCTCATTGGGTGATATTTTGGTCTCCGAAGTCTATGATATAGGTTCGGAGGGTATAGACTAAGATCTCTATAGTTTGAGATAAAGAATATCTTGAAATTCGCCATTCGAAATTTGCAGTTACCGCTAGCTTCGCTTCTGATCCTCCACCGGTTATAACAATACTGTGTGGGTCCTCCTTTAAGCTTTATAATTGTACCAAACGTCTTGTCCTTCGATAAGCGTTTAAAAAATAACAGACAATTTCAAAAGTCAGGCACTGACGCCACTGTACTTCGTAACATCGCATCACTCCACTATCGGATGACAACTCGAACGACACGATCGCTATTGGGTGTTCGGATGGGTTGACCAACAAAAGAAAAAGAAAGAAAAGTAGAAAAGATAAAGAATAAACGGTATCCACAAGAACCCATCGTGAGAGAATAAAAGGAGGACTGGACTTAAGCAGCGGAGACAGAAAGGCATCGGATCGTCTAGTGGACGGATGTGTCACATAGAAAAAAAAAATAAAAATTAAATAAAGAACAAGTGAAGTAAAATTACTTTTTTTTTCATTACAATCTCAGAAGTGGGATAGAGCTGATCGCATAGTCGCGCAGATAAGGACGAAAGTGTCGAGAGGCTTAACTGACTCGGAGGACAATAGAGGTAGACGCGTAGCATGGAGGCAAGAAGAGAAGCATTCTTAGAGCTAACGAGGGACGAATTACGGGATGAGCTTCGAGCTCGAGGGCTGGAGCAAACAGGCACCAAAGCAGATCTACTGAAGATATTGTTGGAGTTTGAAGGACCCTGTGAGGAGACAGAAGGAGTTGCTGAGAACGGTGATAAGAAAAGAGCGCAACAGGAACTGGCAGAGCTACGGGAGAAAGTTCAATGTTTAGAGGAAATGGAAAGACGGTGGACAACTAAGGCAGCGATCGGGCATTCCAGGCGCGATGAAAAGGCGGAAACAATGTTCCCACATGAAGACAAGTACAGTCCTAGGAATGTATATTCTATGAGGGACGTCGCAGACATGCTTCCGGAGTTAGACCCCAAGCATGTGACTGGATTATAGCCACAAAATTGGAAACGAAAAGTGGAGAACATAAAACGGATCTACAACTTGGATGAAAAACTAGTGCTGATGACAGCGAGGCTGTAGAGTCGTAGTGTAACACCAGAGACTTTGGAGGATTTTTTTTATGAGTTATGTGAGACCTTCCCCATTATAGAAGACGATGCTGACATACACGAACAATTGCGAAACCGCAGACAGAGATATGACGAAGAAGCAAAAGAGTACGTGTTCGAAATGAAGGCCATTGCTGCTCGAGGACATATACGAGAGTCGTCACTTATCAAATACATTGTCCAAGGTCTCATTGATGCAGAGTGCTCAAAGCATCTCAACCGGAGTCGGTGCAGGACATACTCAAGAAGATACGTTGGACTACCGGATTGAGGGGCAGCTACAAGCACCGACCAGATGGACGGACCGCGACAAGGCAAGTAAACTCGGCAGGCGCAATGGGTAGACATGTCCTGGCGGGAACGAAGTGCTATCGGTGCTAGCAAACAGGAAACATTAGGCAGAACTGTCCGTCACCAAGCAATGAAGGTCAACCAGGTGGACCAAGTATAAGCAGTAAGTCACAGCAAATGCTGATCTGTAAAAAACAGAGCGAGTATGAAAAGGAAGTAAAGGCGAACGGAAGCAAGGTTCCAGCATTCATCGATCTGGGCAGTGACTGCGTGTCCATGCGCAAATCAACGGCCTACAATAACAGGATACAATTTACTAAGGACAACAGGCAGTTAGCTAGATTCGGAGGAGATTGCTGTCAGGTTATTGGAAAGGCGCGTGTTAAAATCGAAGTGGACAGCCTGAAGAGTTGGTGCGAGTTACTGGTGGTGCCAGACTATAGCCAACCGTATTTGCTAATTATCGGTCGAGCACTATAGACCAACCCCAGGTAAAAATTGAAAAATCATACCAGAAACTGGAGATTAGCCACATTGGACCAGGGAGTACAGACCAAGCATTCAGTTCTGAGGAGGGTAAACAAATAAAGCGCCAAGGACGAAAATTCACTCACGGAATTAGATATCGAGGAACTGGAGCAGGTGGCCATGATGAGGCAAAAACGTTACCGAATGAGTACGGGAAGTGTTTTGCGAAGGATGCCAGCAAATCAGGCGAATATAAGTGGGAAGCATTCAACCGTATCGAGTACCGTTCGCGAAGAGGAGCATTATCAAAGACAAAGGGTATGAGTTGCTTCAGCAAGGGGTTATACAACCATCCAATTCGGACTACTGTGCTCCATTCGTCTTGACGAAGAAGAAAGACGGAAGTGATCGATTCTCCATAGACTACAGGGGACTAAACACGGTGACAACCAAGAGGAAGTTCCCAATTCCGATTGTCGAAGAGGTACTCGCCTCGCTTGCAAACAACACCTACTTTACATATTTGGACCTGGCGTCAGGATACCACCAGATCAGAGTTGCCGATGAAAGCCGAGTTTATGAGGATGCCGTTTGGCTTAGTATATGCGCCTGCTGCATTTCAAGTGTGCATGAATCAGGTTAAAGCCCGCATGGGCAGAGGAGACATCGCTGTCTATCTGGACGACATAATCATTCCGAGCAAAACAATAGACCAGGGCCTGCAAAAGTTAGAACGATTCCTTGAGGTGTTGAAAGAGGCTGGTCTAACCATCAACCTGAAGAAGTGCGTTTTTCTGAAAACCAACTTGGAATTTTTGGGATCAAACCAAACCAGAGGAAAACAGTGGCAATAGAGGAGTTTTCGACACCGAAAGATGTACGCGGAATGAGGCAATTCTTGGGTTTAACTAGATTTTTCCGGAAGTTTGTAAAGGAATATGCGATGATAGCGGCACCACTGACAGATCTGTTGAAAGACGAAACGCAGTTTAGATGGACCGACCAACAGGGAAGGGCGTTTAAAGCATTGAAGGAGGCACTCGTTCAGCCACCAGTATTCGCACTCTTCGACGTCGAATACTCTCATGAGGTGCACACGAACGCCTCAGCTCAAGGCCTAGCAGGTATCCTACTACAAGTCCAAGGAGGACAATAATCTTCGACCCGTAGCCTACTACAGCCGAAAAACAACGGAGAACGAGAGCAAATACCATAGCTACGAACTAGAAGTACTAGCGATGGTGGAGAGCTAAGAAAGTTTCAGAGTATACCTTCTCGGACGGGAATTCAAGGTTGTCACTGATTGCGAAGCCATCGTAGCCACGCTGGCTTCGATGGCTGAAGATACAGGAATTCAGTTTTCAAACCCTTCATCAACCAGGAAAACGAGCAACGTACGTGGATGCTCTAAGCCGCCAACCAGTCAGCAGAAGAAGCATCCACCCTGGTTCTCAACATAAATATCTCGGATGAGGACTGGCTAGGCAGCATGCAATGGCAATATCCGGATCTGCGCAACATCATGAACATACTCCAGAAAAAAGAAGCGAACCCGATAAGCAGACAACTCGAAAAAGAGTATGTAGTCAGGGGAAACCGACTGTTCCGACGATTAGGCGAAGACGAAATATGGGTGGTACCAAGGGCCATCAGATGGAAAATCCTCAAGATGGGCCACGACACTTTGCAGCTGAAAGGAGACTACAGCAAATACAACATACCTATTGGTTCCCGAAGAGAGGCGGTTTGTGAAAGGATACATCAGATCATGCGTAGAGTGCTCATATGCGAAGCGAAAGGGAGGAAGGGCCGAAGGTGCGAAGGTGACCTACACACAGCCGAACGCATTCTCATTCCTTTCCATACAGTGTACGTAGACCATCTGGGACCCTTTGTAAAGGGAAAGGGGTGGATAATTTCACGAGGTATGTGGTACTAAAGGCAGTAAACGCGGCCACTACTAAATGTGTCTTAAACGTCCTGACCGAGATATCGGGGTATTTCAGAGCACCGGAAAGGTTAATAAATGATCGAGGCACAGCTATTACGTCGATACGAACGATTTTGTGAGTCAATGGGCATACAACACATCAAGACATCAACGAGGACGCCTAGAGCCAATGGTTAGGTAGAAAGGATCAATAGGACAATTCGGGCAGCCCTAAAATGCACTCACTACAGCGGCAATGACTGGGCAAGTCAACTAAGGTCTCTACAATATGGCTTAAATTCCACTAAGAGCGCAACAACGAGGGCAACGCCACATGAACTCCTATTCGCGTACACGCCGAGAAGTATAGCGAACGACCAATTACTCAGGGAACTACAAGGCCGTAAAGATGGGACGAGATGACAGAAAGACGAAATAAAGCATTGCAGAACATCATAATGGAGCACGAGTATCACAAAGGAAAATACGACGCAAGACACCGAAGACCAGCGAAGTATGGAGTCAATAACTTAATACTATTTGAATACGAGCCCGCAAGCACAGGTGAATCACGGAAGTTGGAGCCGCACTTCAAGGAACCCTACATCGTAAACGAACAATTGCCAAACGATAGGTATGTGATCGCAGATATCCCGAAGAAGGTTCACTGCGATCGTGAGCCCGGACAAGATGAAGAGGTGGTGTGAACTACCAGTCGGTGCGCTAGACTTAACGGACGAGGTGGACGACACCCCATCCGAAAACGGTGAAGGTGGCGGGGACGCGACCATCGTCAGGATGGACGAGCTGTAAGCCACACCACGCCACTTTACTTCGTTACATCGCATCACTCCACTATCAGATGACAACTCGAACGACACGATCACTATTGGTTCGGATGGGTTGACCAACAATAGAAAAAAGAAGAAAAGTAAAAAAGATAAAGAATAAACGGTATACACAAGAACCCATCATGAGGGAATAAAAGGAGGACTGGACTTAAGCAGCGGAGACAGAAAGGCATCGGATCGTCTAGTGGACGGATGTGTCATAAGATTCGAAATTTCAGTTGCAAGGACCTAAGTGTAGTCCAAAAATCAATTTTAGCTCTCGAAAGAAAATGCAAAATTTCAGTTGGAAGCCATAACAGAGGTGGGAGTGTTCTTTAGAACTCAAAATAGGACAAATTTTTGTGTTTGTCGGGAGAAAATCAAAAATTTCAATATCAAATCGGAAGAAGAGGTCAGAGTGGTATTAATAAAAATAATTCAAAAATTAAAATTTTAAGAAGGAATCAAAAATAGGGAGCCGGAGCTCTTAGAAGCTTGGAAGATGCCAAAAATGTTCTTTTTATTTATTTTTTATTGGGTTCGTGCAGGTTCAAAAGTGTACGCTCTTATGGTGTTTGTCACACAACCTGGACGGGCTGCTACAAATGGTTTGTGTCGAAGATGTTCTTTCTCTACTATACGATGGTGATTGTCCTAGATAAGAATCAAGAAATTCCACTGAATTTGTCGCGTGGGTCGTAGTTCACAGTCACTTTTTTGTTTTCATGCGACTAAGGTGTTATATTTGTGAATTATGAATTTTAGGTGATCTTATACTAATGTTATGCCTTCGTCAGCATTTTTTTGATCATCTCTCATTCACAACTGACACAGTATAGGAATTGTTCTTGGCTATGGAGAGACTTAAACCACAGACCTTCTGCTTAAGAGTCGGTATGTTTTTAGTACACATTGCACTTCAAATTGGTGCTTATACCACAAGTGCTAAAGTCTATATTCATTTCTATTCGAGCAGAATAATTCATGGTTAAATTGCCTAATTCCCTTGTTACTCTACTGTAATTAAATAATGAAATTAAAAACTGCTTAACTTAGACCAAAGAACACTTAATATAAGAATAGTTATATACATAGTAAAGGTGAAAATTATAAATGTAAACTGAATTAAACTGAAATTAACAAACTTAATTAAAATAAACATACATATGTCTGAGACAATCCTGTTCGCTGTCCTCCTTCCCACCAGCTGATTAAATAGCAACACAAGGACAACTTAAGTGACCATAACATATCATAACAATACAAACCATTTACCGCTTCATTTGTCCAGCTGATTCCATCAAACCTAGAACAAAACAATTCCAACCGGCCACAAATAAACCCCTCTATAAACACTGCTCTGTAGGTCCATTGAGACCTCTAACTAAACAAACTTCACGTACTCTGTAGACATACAGTTACAAAGGACACCTCGGCAAACACATACCCACATATGAACATGAATGTAAATATAACTCAAACACCTAATGAGCTGGCATCCTAACCTGGCTGAATGGCCTGTGAGGCTCGTTGTTATCTTGTGAATTTGATCGCATTTCCAAGTGTTTGTCTGGGTGTGTATCCTTTGTTAGTACTCCGTCGTCGTCCTGCGGATAATCCAGCGAGTATTTTGTGTATCCTGCCTATCGAGACGCGCATCAGACAAGCTCGTTCTATCCATGTTTTGATAATCTAGGTTCGTCGTGCATGACCCCCATCAATGAACTTGAACAATGCGAGGAGGCGTCACAACGAATGAGAATATCTTAACCTCAATTTTACGCGCCGCTGAATAGCAAACGAGTGCTCAAGGTGTGTCCATAACAAAATTCCTCGACAAAGGTTGGACTCAGATCGGATATAGTGGTACGTTCACGTAGTTCTGGTTGGGGTGTGTTGAAGTAAACTTGCATGGATGGTAGCGATTTGAATTGATTGCGGATGTTCGGCATGTCCTGGCCAGGCAGAGGCGGTTGCATTGATTTCACATTATGGACTTTGTAACGAAAATAACTGTCAAGCGATTTATTTGTTTCATCGTGTATTTGGGTCAAACAAGGTGTAAACAAGGGCTTTAACCGGTTTTTGTGATCTGAATAAAAGCCGCATAGTGGAGCGTTCACCTCCAACTGACCTTGTGAAGATTACTCCCCCAGCTTCCTTCTTAGTCTTCCATTTTTATTGTCACCCGTTCTTCACAGCTTGCCACATTAAAATCCCGAAGGATTGTCGTCAATCTAAATTGCACAATTCCCAAGTATAATGTTGCTTTAGTGCGACAAAACTGGCAGGACGTGCTTCCTTATGAAATTACACTCAAGTGGAGCAGATTCTCCATCGATTCTTTCCTTTCCTCTGACACGCCGACAAGTAGGGCATCCCACGAACGAGAAGGATATCATTTAACACAATCACCCTCGCATACAGTCTCCCTCATCGATTCGTCCTTGCAACCTGTATCCGGAGCACATGGTGCTACAAGCACACTCAAACAGCCACAGATTTTTAGTGTCTCGAGACCCGCGGCATTCGAAGTACCTTGCATCAAGATATGGCTCCTACATGGCATGCACTCCTCTGAATATATATATGTATGTGCATGTCTTGCAAAAGGATTCAATTTCGAATCCTTGTGACAATGAATGATTCTTTGCTCTCGCCGCAAGTAACACCATCGAAAGTGTCATGAAGCGACGGAAGGAGTGCGTTGGAGCACTAAATCGGAGTGGATGTAGGTATGTTTTCAATATCGAGAGTGCGTCCTGGACGCTAAGGATCAACGTTGGCTTTGCTTAGCAGGTGATTAATGAATTTCATGCTTCTAGCGATGTTTGTAATTTAATTCCTGAACCAAAGGAGCTACCGTTATCTGCTCGGGAAAGCGGAAAGAGAAGACAAATGTACACAACCAAACGAAAGTACAATACCTATCTATGGACGTGGCTGTGTGCGTGTGTACGAAGGAAAAAGGATACTTTCTGTTTTATTCGTCTTTCGCCGTTTTAGTTGCCGTTTTTATTAGGAACCCAGATGGAAGGATACTTTAATTAAGGAATATTGATTGGAAGCCGTAAGAGTTTTATTTGATTTTACGATAAAAATAATCCAATGGATTTTAGGTTAATTAGGTTTCCAAAGGAACATCACTTTCTCTGAACAATTCAGTCGAGCAGGATGGAAAAAGGACATTTGGCTATGCAGTGCAAATTGATTTCGATGGGTAATGAAGATCTACTTAACCGTTTTTGGTTGTAGAAAAGGCAAAATATATGGACCATTTTTGGGCTACTTACATAGTGTGTTTTTCGGGACTTAAGGTTTAAGGGCAAGCTTTACGATGAGCTTAATGAGAAAACCCTCTTCGCAAACTACAGTGCAGACAGACAAACTCGGCCCAGGACCTGTCTCACTTGCCGCACATTCGTTGAAGGGTCCGATTCCCTTACTGCTGCCACCTTATCGGGGTCGATATGTATCCCCTTGCTGCTTCTGACAATTTCTACTTGAAGGACTCACATTTCTCTTTGTTGATCTTCAAGTTCGCCGCCCTCACACGCCAGAACACCTCTAGTTTATCATCTGTGTGTGTCCTTCCGATCACGATAATATCGTTCAAGTATCCGAAAGCATGTGGTTCCATCTCGGGATCTATTGCCTGGTCAACGAGGTCTACCCGCTGGAATGTTGGCAGGGCAAAATTGACATGACCCCCCATTGGAAGAGTATAGCGAAAAACGCACATCGTTCACGGTACGAGAAAACTCGTTACACTGGCGCCCGAGCAGGGGCACTTACTCAGACGGAATTAGACAAGGTTGATACCATCAAAACAACATAAGATGACAGAATAAGCACAGGGTGGGTCAACATCCTCATCAAAGACAAACTCCTTCTTTTGCGAGTTGAATTTAGAACCCAACGGTATGATCGACGAGAAAAGACCTCAATTATTGATGTGAATAACGGGGACAGAGCTGATGTCGCACACCATGAAGATCGTTGAACGGGTATTAGATAGCCGACTGCGGAAAATAATACGACTATCTGATGACCAGTGCGGGTTTGTCTCGGGTAAATCAACAACAGATGCAATCCAAAGTATAAGGGTCATGATGGAAAAGCATCATGATTCGTCAAAGGACTTGCATATGGTGTTGGTTGATTTCGAGAAGGCCTTTGACCGGCAACCAAGAGATCTTTTATGGGTAGCGCTAAGACAAAAAGGAGTTCCACAAGCCTACGTGCGAGTGATCATGGACATGTACAAGAGAGCAACGACAAGAGTAAGATGCACCGCAGGAGTCACCGAAGAGTTCGCAATCAAAGTCGGTGTACACCAAGGGAGCGTCCTCAGCCCACTGCTCTTTATAGCAGTCCTTGATTGCTTGCTTGAAGGAAAAGTGACGGACCCCAATGTGCACCAGCTATTCTTTGCTGACGATGGAGCAATTATGAGTGATGATCAGGCGTCCCTACAACGAGCACTTGATGTGTAGGTGGACATTTTTGAGGGACACGGGTATCGAATTAGTTCAAAGAAGACAGAGTATCTGTGCTGCCCGTTCTCTGACCTTCATCAGCCTATTCCAGACATTTACTTGAATGGAAGAGTGCTTCCCAAGTGTGAAAACTTTAAATATCTGGGATCTATGATTAATAAAGAAGCAACTTGTGATGACGACATCAACCATCGCGTAAGCGTAGGGTGGATGAAGTGGCGGGAAAACTCCGCCATCTTCTGTGATCGAAAAATGCCCCCTAAGCTGAAAGGAAGGCTCTACACTTCAGTTGTGCGTCCGGCGCTCACATACGGTTCACAATGTTGGACAATGCACAAAAAGTATGAGAGCAAATTAACGGCAGCTGAGATAAAGATGCTTCGCATGACAGCGGGTGTAACAGCGCGTGACAGAATTAGAAGGCAGAGGAAGCCTCCACGTAAAAGAAACCATCACAAGAAAGATAGAGCGCGACCGACTCAGTTGGTATTGCCATGTTCAAAGGAGAACCCCGTTCAAAAGGCGATATCAATCAACGTTCCAATTTCAACACGCAAAAAAGGCAGGCCGAAAAACAATTGGTGCAAACAAATGCAAAAACACCAGCATTTGATTGGCCTCAGCGATCCCAAACCGGGAAGCCTGCCGCTACTTTCTGAGGTCAAACCGGTAGACCCCAACAGCGGACCAGTAGGAATGCAGTTAAGTGGAAAGGTTATGGTCCTACACTTCTGACCATAACGACGCCGGAAAAAAGGAAAAGAAGAACGGGGACAGAGCTGGAGGCACTTTACCGATGAGAGACAACCCCCATCTCCGTCGCACAAATACGATCGTCGACCCCGAAGAAGTGCACAGGCTGGCCAAAGTTTGACGGCTATCCGGTTACTCAGCGGTGATCGATCCAGTTCGAAATTGGCATTTAAGTACAGTGCTAGTAAAGAGCCGATTGCATTCTTGGAAAGGTTGGAAGAGCTCGCGGAAGAGAATGGGCTCGCGCCAGACTTCATACTACCAATCATGACTGAACTTTTGATGAGCTGAGAATGGTCTACATGGTCTACGTTTAGGGTGGACTTCCTACAGTTTTTCCTCCTTTTGAAATACCAGATATGTACCATGAAAACTTAGAAGACAACATCCGGCGAAGAAGACAGCATCCGACGGAACCCTTTAAGTACTACGTGCTGGCGATACAGAGCATCATGTAACAGACAAGTTACACCACGAAACGACAATTGACTCGCATATATAAGGCTACAGAGGGCTTCAAGAACTGGGGGAATGGACGAGACGCCTCGAAGACTTCGAGAGAATCTAACGAAAATGCTACCGGCTGGCAAGTCGGTCCAATTCGAATCCCTTATGAATAGCATCGTATGGTCGCAAGCGGGTTGAGACCCCTATCAACCCGCTGAAAGCATGCCGTCGATGGGGCCAAGAGGGCCACACACAGCCAGGATGCCAGAATCCTCAGACCGTCTTCTGCTAGGAATTAGAACAACGGGGTAGACGGACTAGAAGGGAAACCAAAGCTCACCTCTTGAGACCGTGAGACTAACCCGCGAACCTACTGGAGTCTAACCACACAGCAGCATAATCGCTGTCGTCTACTTAGGGCAACAAAAAGCAACAGCGATGGAGCCACGAGGAGCCTTCGCCAAAGAGGGGATAATAATACAGACATATACCGAGGTTCAGATGAACTACGGTTCCATCTCAACAGGGCACTGGAAATGAACATACGCTCCTAATCGTCCCAGAAGCCATCGATCCCCTAATCTTGAGAATAAACTTTCTCAGCTTTGTTGGAACCACCATCGACTCACCGAGCGCAAGGATGTACTCAGGGAACCACGGAGCTGTGCAGATAAGTCATCACAACAGCGTGCAACGAAAACGGAAAAGGAGAACTCCGGGACGAAAGAGAAGAATGGTCCAAGGAGGATAACATGAAGGACATACCATCAAGCATCACACAGCCCCTACAGTGTACCATCCATCAACTACCAAGCCATTTGGACCGTTTGGACCGATTGTGGGAGACAATATGGGATATCCCCATTAAAGAGAAATGATTCCCAAACTTCGTCCTTTTTCTGATTATCAGCAAACGCCTTCTTATGCAGCCGGAAATATCTGGTCGGCTATATCGTGCGAGCTTACTATTTTTCTTAAAGGCTGCAAGACACTAAAAGTCAATTTGTAGACTGAACATCTATATGGTGAACTATCCAGGATCCAAGAGTTGTATAGAGTATAGAGAACAGACTTGGTGATGTGGGGTCTAACGTTCAAAACGTCGTCTGTGAGCTTTCGTTCAGGCTAGATCAGGCTAGACCGATTGAACAGAGGTACGCCAGAGGCAGACAATAAATGGTATTTTTTTACCTAGTCTTATATGAAGACCGGCAATGCACTCTGCCACACCTGCTCCAAGATGACCGACTGTTTGACTCAAAATGGCATCACGACGACGTCCACCACCTCCTTACTGTTCTAATTTGGTCTCAGCAGACTTTCTTCTATTCCTTCCTCAAACGACACCATCATGAGAAACTCAGTACCTTCAAAGAAGCTTGCATGGGTACCCTCAAAGCGCTTCCTAAATGTGCCTACCAGGGAGCCTTGGAGTCGTGGGAAAGCTAAAGGCAAAAATATATCGACATTCAAGGGAATCTTAAAGTTTTGCAGCCATATCCGAAATAAATCAATTTTTTCGAAACTTTTCCCGATACTTTCTGTGCGAACCCTGTGAACAGTGTTCTACAGACTGCTCTACAGAGTAAACAAATAAACCTCTTTAGAGTGAGCGCACTTAACAAAATACAAATACCTTCGAGCAAACTTATCGTTTTTATGTAGTTGCATCTGGAATGATTCCACGTTCTACAGTTTCGTTTAGGAAGATATTCAGTTGCAATTTCATTCGTTTGTTTTTTCAAAAGCTTGCTGAAAGTGAATTTTTGTGTTGAATCACAAGCATTTAATGTTAATAGAAAATAGGAGAAGAAAAACAATGTTAATGAAATTGTCTGTAGATTGGATAAACTTGCAATAGCTGTTTTAAGTTGTGTAGAGAAAGTCGATTAGGTTTTGAGTACAAAGTCGGCAAATAGCCAATTCGGCTTTATGTGACAACAGCAAGGAGAACGGTATAGCAATTGATACTTTCTCCGGTCTTGAAACAAAGAAACACTCTAATCGTCCGAAGAACCAATGGTGCGGGTATATAACTTAATTCGTGCGGTTTTTTTTTCAAAATTTTAACCTTTATTTAAGGAAAACATTTGTACATGTTTTTATTCAAAGTATTGCCCATCTGAAGCTATGACTTTTTCCCATCTTTCTGGCAATTTGTGGATCCCATCCCAAAAGAACTACGCCGGCTTGGCAGCCAAGAATGAATCAAGCCAATTTTTGATATTCTGCTCTGATGTGAACCGTATTTCAGTGAGGGCGTTCTGCATCGACCGGAACAAATGGTAGTCAGAAGGGGCAAGGTCTGAAAAAAAACTTCCCATCCACTGTTTTCCAAATAGTTCTTAACCGGAATAGTAACGTGGGGCCGAGCGCTGTCATGATGGAAAATGATTGCCTCGTGTTTGGTCGCATATTCCCGGCGTTTTTCGGCTACTGCTCTCTTCAAACGGATTAATTGTGTTCGGTAGCGTTGTCCATTGATGGTTTCACCCGGTTTTAGCAGCTCATAATACAGCACACCTTTCTGATCCCACCAAATACAGAGCATTACCTTCGCGCCATGGATATTCGGCTTTGCCGTTGATTTGGCTGGTTGGCCGGGTTTCACATATGATTTTTTGCGCTTGGGGTTGTCGAAATGGATCCATTTTTCATCACCAGTAACAATCCGATGCAAAAATGACTTACTTTTGTGGCGTTCCAGCAGCATTTCGGACATGCAAAACCGCCTTTCGACGTCTCTCGGCTTGAGTTCATGTGGAACCCAATTTCCTTGCTTTTGAATATATCCAGCTGCTTTTAAACGTTTTTAAATGGCTGCTTGAGTGACACCCAAAAATTCTGCGAGCTCTTCTTGTGTTTGACAACAATCTTCATAGAGTAATGCTTCCAGTTCTTCATCTTCAAACTTTTTTGGCTGCCCAGGACGTTCATCGTCTTCCAAGCCAAAATCACCACTTTTAAATCGTGCAAACCACTTTTGGCACGTTCGCTCAGCTAGCGCATGTTCACCATAAACTTCCACCAAAATACGATGACTTTCGGCAGCAGTTTTCTTCATATTAAAGTAATGAAGAAGAATCCCCGCAAAAACACTTTTTCAGGCACGAAGGTCGACATATTTGAGTGAAAAAAAATTATTGGTGTTTACGCTTCAAATGAATGACATATACTGAAATGACGTACAATGACAGTAGCTTTCCAACGCATGTTCCAATGGAATAATACAAGTTACGCCATCTCTTAGCAAACCGCACGAATTAAGTTATACACCAATATAGAAATGGTTCATAGCTTCCGTGCAGGGACGGGTTAAGAATATCCCTGCAGCGATACCTCTCGCTTGTCGTAAAAGGCGACTAAAACAAAGGTAAACAAAAATCACATCTAGGCAATTTTGAAAACACCAAGGTGAGCCTAGGGACACATATACCACCATTAAACTGCCCCACAAGTATACATGCAAATCAGTGGGCTGACACGACTGGAGATCACCGGTGTTGTAAGAGTAAGATCAAACAAAAAAATCTGGAGCATGCCCATGTCCAAAAAAAAAAAAAACGGCAGGCCGAAAAACAATTGATGCAAACAAATGCAAAAACACCAGCATTTGATTGGCCTCAGCGATGAAGTAATCCCAAACCGGGAAGCCTGCCGCTACTTTCTGAGGTCAAACCGGCGGACCCCACAAGCGGACCAGTAGGAATGCAGTTAAGTGGGAAGGTTATGGTCCTACACTTCTGACCATAACAACGCCGGAAAAAGGAAAAGAAGAAGAAGAAGAAGATATAAATGGTTCATAGGGTAACGGTAATATTACCTATACCTATGACGCTTGTTCAAAAAATAAGGTGATTTTATTGTATAATTTTCTCTGAAAAAAAATCTTTATTCATCAATATCTATTTTTCTATTTTGCCCCATTAATTTTTTGCGTTTTTCTCAATCCTCGAAGCACTTCTGATAAGGAATTTTTGGTATAGTCTGAAGCTTAACCTTAACTTAACTTAGGCCTTAACTTAGGTCTTTGTCTCCTCAATCAGTGCCGGTTTTAGCACTGACAGCACCCTGGGCGTGATTTCTACACCACCCCTAACTGCAATTCAAACCTATATTATACGAAAAAAGGCAAAAGATATAAAGAAATAACCATTTATTAAAAACAGCTAATAAAATTTGACTTTTTTAGCCTTTCTATCGGCGAACTCTTTTATTAAGTTATCAAAGTCGATCTTTTCAGCAATTTCAATTTCGATTGACAAAGTTGCCAAGGCAGGTTGATTTTCCTGGACAAGCATTCGCCTTCTTCGATTTGTTGAAGTTGCACAGCGTAAAACTCGGCTTGGGCTTGACGACATAGTGTTATTTCAGATGCTTTCAGCTCGTCTAGGTCCAAATTGCTGACACCAGTAACTTTGCGGCGGCATCGCCTGACAAGACGGATGATCCATGCGACCGTGCGCTTCAGTCTAGTAAGTGAAGAAAAACGATCGAAGTCGATAAAGGCAGAAGCTCCTCGGTGTCTTTTCCTTCATGATGAATAGCGAGATCAGATGGCCATTTCTCTTCTTCTTCCAACAGAAATTCTGGTCCGTACAACTATCGCGACGAAACGCTGAAGTCTATCTGACTGTTGGGTCGGGTGGCATCATCGGCGACGTTATGCTGAGCGGGCAGCCACCTCCAATCATTCACGTTTGTGACCGCAAGAATTTCTGCAACTCTATGTGCCACAAACGGCTTATAACGGCGGGTTCCGGATCTAATCCATTTTATGACAGTTTTCGTGTTACTCCACAGGAACGTCTTTTCAATCTCCAGAGAATGATTATCGACTATGGACTTCATTAAGCGCTTTCCCAAAGTAACGGCGTGGAGCTCGAGTCGCGATATGGTCATAGGCTTCAACGGCGCATCTCGTTTTGGCGCAAATCAAGACAACATTGGCCCTTCCGTCGGGATTTATGTTCCTCCAATATGCAATATATCTGTGAAAACGTGTAGCTGGAGTTTCTTTGGCTTTCATCTCGTGAAGTAATAAGGGGGTATGTGCAACTTGATAACTTCGCTTATCTGTCATATCGGCAGGTAATTGTTCATCCCACTGGATATCGCGCATCAACAGTTTCGCAGCAATTAGAAGATTACATAAAAATCCCAGCGGGTCGTAGATGAACATTACGATGGTCAGCAATTCTCTTTTGGTGGGTGTTTTTTCTGCGGCGATAGTGCATACATCTACACAATGAAACTTCAGCTGATATCCGATGGTGTCATTAAACGGCTGCCAATTCACTTCCGAGCACTTTTTCTGTGCCTAGGCGTTCTTCTATGGAACGACGAATACGAGACTTTCAAACCCATTTGACTACGCAGCTCGAAGCCAGCACTCTTATGAATTTCACAAACTTGCCTGGTGATTCTGACAGCTTCTTTCGGCGACTCGAAACTATTAACATAATCATCAACGTAGTGGTGGTGAAGAATGGCCTCAATTGCTCGAGCGTCTTGATTGCGATATTCCAAAGCATTAGTTGTCTTGACGTATTCAGTTGAGCATGGCGAACAAGTAGCGCCAAGCGTCATCATGAGCATCTCGTAGACTTCCGGCGGTTGAGTATCATCCCTGTTGCGCCAAAGGAGTCTTTGCAAACATCTGTCCTCGGGTCTAATAAGGACTTGGTGAAACATTCCCCTATGTCATCACATACGGCTATAGCTCCTTCGCGAAAGCTGAACAAAATTGATGGCATTGGCTTATATTGCTGAGGACCTTAGAGTAGACAAGAGTTCAAGGAGACCCCTTTGTGACGGCGAAATGCGGAAGATACCAAGTTCCTGGACCTTTTACGCACGTCAGATTCCGCCCTCCGTATCGAAATAGTCCTTTACCATATCTTCGTTTTCAGGCATGATTCCGCGTGCTTCTGTGTAGGTTGACTTTGTTGGACCGAAGAGGACCCATCCCAACTCGGTGTAAGCGGCGTATGGACCTCCATTCTTCGGATAAACCATTTCATTCGGTAGACCCAGTTGGCAATGGTCCAGGCCAATACGGAGCTTGGGAGTTGCGTCTGAGTACGGCTTAGCTAGAAAACGTTTATCTCCATCATCCACTTGAATATCACGGTAACTTAAGGTTTGTGTTGGCAAGCGTAGATTTTTTACACAATAGACCTTGGGTAATAAATGCCTCTTCTCTATGTTTGCTCCACTTATGTGAACGTTTACTACTTTAGCAGTTTCATTCAGCCGATGATGACGATCCTTCAATCCGACCTGTTCAACCAAGGAATTATCCATCATTGTTATTGACGACCCTCCATCCAGCAGAGCAAATGTTTCCACATTCTTGTTCGGGCCAAACAATATCACGGGAACTATTCGAAACAACAGGGAGTTTGATTGCGGGCTGGTAGTGCAATTGAGAAATTCTTTACTTTGGTTGCAAATGGAATCAATTTTTCTAGATGGCCTTCCGGAACTGGAATTATTTACCGAATTTGCTTTAGCTGGCTGGGTATCAATTGTTAGGGCCGACCAAAGTGAAGTTGAAGCTGTTTTATCACAGCGTTTACATTGCTTGGTTGTATAAGCAATGACTTAACTATTTCCCTTGCTTCACCCTAAAGACTCTTTTGTAAACGCATGCAATTTTCTAGGTCGCTGTAGGTATACTGCAGTTGTCTCATTAAAGACAGTGACGACGCCAATCTTCGGCATGACCTCGAAACTTTGACAAATCTTTAATTTTTCTTGGAGCGGCATATTGCATAGAGTGGTCGCTAACGTTAGAGGCAAATGGAATCCTTGCGTTATTACCATGGTGACATGTGCCGCTTGACAAGACATAGTGTAACGTATCCCGATGACATTGATGAAAAGGTATTCGGTATATGAGGGTGGTCCGATAAGTACTTAGCCTACAAAAGAAAAACAAAAATTTTGGAGAAATGACAATGTATTTTTCAATATAGTCTCCTTTTAGCTCGATACACTTGACCCAGCGATGCTCCAACTTCTTTAACCCGTCTGAAAAATACGTTTTCTAGAGGTCTGCAAAGTAGGCCTCCGTGGCGGCGATGACCTCCTCATTCGACTAAAATGTCTGCCCGGCGAGTGACTTTTCCAAGTTTGGAGACAAAAAGAAATCGCACGGGGCAAAATCTGGAGAATACGGTGGATGGGGCAGCAGTTCGTAACCCAATTCGACCAATTTGGTCGTGGCGAGGGCGGAGGTGTGAGCCGGTGCGTTATCATGGTGCGTATTTTTTCTTCGCCATGTAGGGCCGTTTTTTCGTCAATTAGGCGTCGAATCGACCCAATAATTTGGCATAGTACAGTCCTGTGACCGTTTTGCCCTTCTCCAGGTAGTCGATGTGGATCACACCTTGTGAATCCCTGAAAACGATGGCCATCACCTTTCCGGCCGATGGGACAGTCTTCGCCTTCTTCGGAGCACGGTGAAGTCCACTGTTTCGACTGTTTCCTTGGTCTCTGGTGTGTACCAGTGGATCCATGTTTCGTCGATTGTCACGAAACGACCCAGAAACTCCTTCGGATTGTGCTTTAACAGCGTCAAAAACTGCTCTGAAGTGGTCTCACGGTTGCGCTTGTTGTCCGGAGTGAGCAAACGCGGCAACCATCGCTTCGACAGCTTTCTCATGCCCAAAATTTCATGCAGGATATGACCCACGCGATCTTTTGAAATGCCTACTGTATCAGCTATCTGATACAGTCGGTCTGCTAATACGAGATCGTGGATTTTTGTCACGTTATCCTCCGTGGTAGCCCTTTTCGGGGCACCTGGACGTGGCTCATCAAAAACCGAGGTGCGGCCACGTTGAAACTCGTTAAACCCATTTTTGATGGTCGCCATCGAAGGAGAAGAGTCACCGTACACAGCATCCAAACGCTCTTTGATTTCGCTGCGCGATTTCCCTTCCCAAAACAAGAATCGAATCACCGACCGATATTGCTCTTTTTCCATTTTTCTAAAATCCGCGGACACTCCCGCTTCCACACTCGGTCAAAACAAAACTACGAGTCCGATCCGGCTGAAATTTCCACAGTAGCCGTCTACTAGAATATTCTACACGATAGTAAGTTGCTCTTGCGATACTGGCGCCATCTGACGGTGAGGCTAACTACTTATCGGACCACCCTCGTAAATGTGCGAGGCTGAGCTGAACTAACGGCGTTAGGCATGGACGAATGATTAATAAACGGGCTGTCTACTACGGTAAATGGCATGGCTAGTGGCGTGGTATGCGGCGTGGTTTGTGGCGGGGCAATTGGCGAAAAATATTGCGATAAATATGGCACATGTGCACTTACCTGTGGTGCATTGGCAGATGGCATGATGGCCGATGGCATGACGGCCGATGGCGTTATGGCTGGTGGCGCCACGGCTAATGGTGACACCATTGCCGTTGTAACGGTAAGACCGCTATGTTCAACGGGAACAGATGTGTTGGACAAAGGAGATGCGTCCCAAATACTTGTTTGAATGGCGGCTGCTTGCAGATTCTGCATCAGCGTCTGGCACTGCAGATCTCGTTCTTTCAGCTTAACTTGAGTGTCATTGAGCTGGCTTTCTAAGAGGCTGAGTCGCTTCTGCATTGCTTCCAAATCTAGTTGTTCTGGCGATAACGCATTTCAGGAAACTTGGGCTATGCAGAAGAAGCTCCGACCGTTGGCGCGGTTGTTCTACCGGGATCTAATGCTTGTTCCATGATGACACTTACTGTTTCGGCCTGTGGCTGATCCAGACGTGGGTTTTTCCTGGGCGGCGTACGATGGATTGAGCTGCTCTCACGATGTCGCTCCACGGCGGTAAAGGGAGTCTTACTTTGGATGTTGGGATGTACGATGTATTTAAATGACGACAAAGGAACACAAGACGATATGACGGCAAATGACGCAGAATAAAACTGCGAAATAAAAAATGTTGCGACCCAGGAAAGCAATAGACACACGAAATCAACTTCTGATGATAATGGTAACCATGGAGTTGTAAAACTTTTAAAGAAAATAAAGCTACATACATAGGTATATAATTTACTTACCGCAGTCTGTGTCTCTTTGACGTGTGCTCGCCTCGACGGAATTCAAAAAATAAGAAAAAAAATACAAACCGTTGGCGGGTATGCCGCGTAAAAGAGACACAGACTGTGGTTTGACAAGGGTGACTATTGCGTAGAGATCTATTTGATTCGACATAAAATAAATACAAGTTGGAGGTTCTGTGACAGAAATATCTGTAAAATCTGCAACAACATAAATCTCTGTAAATAAAAACATTTCTAAAAATAAATAAATTAAAATAAAACTTTGTTAAAACGCTATTGAGCGTGGACAACCAAAAAAGCGCTATATTCGAGATAGTGTTACATAGGGCCACAAATATGTATAAGGTCGAAAATGTAGATATCATTGCCAGGGCTTACTCACAAGCTAGATTAAGTTGAAAGCTGGGCTGATAGATGACATGTACGGTTACATATTGATCAGAAACGTGAGATCAGAAATGTCACATGGCAGTCTTGTGCATCCCTCAACAACTTGCTTTCCGCCTTTAATTCGAAAATCATGCGGCTTAAGCTCGTGGAAACTTATAGAAATTGACTATGAGCCTTCTAAAAACGAATAGTTTCAACGCTACAAAAGTAATGACTTCGGCCTGGAAAACAAGGAAACTCTGGGAGACATTGCTAGATCAAGATCCGCATCAAACGCAGCAAGATCATGCAGATTCATTGAATGTAATTCAGCAAGCCATTGTTTAAGAGTCTTGAGAATGATCCAAAAGCAAGAAAATAGCGAACTGATTCCCCATCGTTTTGTGACGTCAAAAAGTGGAACTTTTGTGATCGAGAGGACGCAACGACCATGCATATCGCCGACCAAGGCATCCATGGATCCAGCTCATGCTGTGATACCAGCTCGACAAAATATGCGGTGGAAATTACGGTCCAACTTGCTTCATGGGACAACTCTCGAACAAATTCATAAGAGTTCCAGTGCTATTTGTACTCGTACCAAAAGCTACTATTCTTTAAGACGTGCTGTGACTTTCAGGTTACTTTCATCATAAATAGGGTCTTATATGCCAGAATCCGGGAGACAGAATTTTCTTTGGAGTTTGGTGAAAGCGGCTAGACGAGGCTTACCTCTTGCACCAGACTTTCTGAGTGATTAGTCCTCTGTCTTGCCAAAAGTTCAGTTGCATTACTAGAAAACCGACAAAGCTTTTTTGACTATTAACTCTGGATTAAGAGCCCATTTCTCATACACCAATCATCGATCACGTTTACAAATATGAACCGGCACCATCATCAACATAGCGCGGGGTGTAGACGTCGAAGGACTTGAAAAACTGAGCAGGGAGTCGATTACCTTATGGGCAGTCTCTGTTCATCCCTGGCTCAATATACTTGTCAAAATCACGTCACCGACCAAAGCTTTATGAACAGATATTGCTTTCATCCACAATACAATTATTTCATCAAGCTCGTGCTATCTAACAGGGATCACATCGTGGCTTAATGGTTGAAAGATTGGTTCTGAACAGGATTCGAATCTCACAACCGGGTCGTTAAATATATATTCCACGGTGCTTTTTCGTCACAACCAAATGAAGTACGGCATCAAGGCAATGCTAACACAATGCTAACAACACAGTTTTACATCTACTGTCAAAAGTTGCATTAAGGTTCTTGGGGCGGACGTGGGCTCCTCTACTAATTTGCGAAGGAAGACCACTATCACCGTACACTAGGATGTCTATAGATCATTATTATATTAATAACGTATATATTATTATTATTCGCCTATTAAAGCTTAAACAACTTTATCCAAGCAAGTATCAACAAATACAGTCTTACCCTTAAGGCAACTATTACGAGTAAATCCATCTAAAGAAGTCAATTTTTGATAGGCTAAAAGCAGGGCTTACCATTGATTTAACACACTAACCTTCATTTATTAGCTTGAATTCTAACTCATCTACCTTATCCTATGGGTAATATGGGCCCCACCGCATAAGAAAAATCTCGACAGCTACCTATCCCTAATCGATTCCACACAATCACAGTCTCTAGTCAACGCCAACTTGACAAATGGCCCATTTGCAACAACTTCCACAAAATGTCCGCCCTTCTTACAAATTGCCACTCAGCCCAACCTGATCGGTGCCCCTCACTCACGAAATGAGTAGTCCAAGCCATCACCAACCGTTCTGATCTTTCAAACAAAGTCTCATTAGCTGACCGTATGCACTTCACAGTTGTTACAATGTCCGATGAACATGTCATCCTTTCGTCCTCAGATAGTTTCCCTGATTGAATGCCAGCAAAGATTTCAATTGTCCTGCCAATAAGTTCCTGGATTATGTTCCTACTCCTCTACTCGTCATCATGGATCCGGAATAAAACAGTGGTGTGGGGACGTTTTGCTCTTCCTTTGCTAATGACATGGTGGAACGATTGCCTAGTGTCATGTCGGAATGGGTATTGAGAGTAGCATCGATTTTCGAAGGCCGACAAATCAGAATTGGGTGTCTCTGCCCGGTTTTGAGGCTTTTGTTTGAGGAACGACTTTTGTGCGAAACGATGGAAGAGAAGAACGGTCATTAGTCATTGTGTAGCTGTTGGATTTCGAATGTGTTTTTGGAAGGCATGATGCCTTGGAAGAGGATGCTGTTCGGCACACCTTTTAGAAAATGACCGGCAATCATTTTAACAATCAGTTCTTCAACTAAAGTCATGTAAGCTGGGAAAAAAGAACGAAATGTCTGTTTATAGGGAATTTATGGGCTCGGTATACTAGCCACTTAGCCTACGATGGTTTCACCCCAAACCAGGTGAAGAACTCTGAGTGTTTCAGAGGTTTTACCTCGGGGCATATTTGAGTTTGTATCAAACTCCCGAATCCGAGTACATAAGATTCTATAGCATTGAAGTTTTATACTTACGAACGATCTAAGCAGCCAATTCTCCGGTCCAAAACGAGAGATAAATGGCTCAGAGAACTTATTTCTCAATTGGTCCACCGATTCGCGTACTGTAGCACCGTCCTAGTGGAACCATATGACAATCAGTTTCAGCTCGGTGGTTTTAGTAGGATATCGTAGTTCGAATCATTGAAGGATAGCGGGCGGCATTGACATTAACGTTCTCTCGGTTATCAGAGAACGTCCCAAATAGTGAATTTTTCCGGGTGCATTGGCAGCTCTTTTATTACCTGAGGTGCAGTTCATGCAGCAACTATATTTTAAGGTTTTAGACCAAGATCAGTACGTAAAATCTGCCAAGTAGTCGAATCATACAGACCTAATTGCTGTTTTTCTTTTTTTTGTAATTCATTTTTATTTATAGTTTCTTAGATCTATCTTATCCTAGACCAAAATGCTTAAAACTAGCTTAACTATCCTTACAAATTTAGGAATCTAACTGGCCCTAGGCGTACACTCTAAAACAAACTGAATAATTTTTACATATGCCTCTCGACTACTATATAAATAACTTACAATTAATATTATTATAATTAACTTAAAACGGCGATGAATGGACAAATCACGGTCGTCATTGACACTGACGGATACAGCGAAAATATTTTTCTCTGTACGTAGGCGAGTAGGTGGTTCGATGTCCAAATGCTGGAAATTGGTGTTGAATTTGGTACCTATGGCTTGAATTGCTTGCTCTGTGAGAAAAATATTTTTCACCAAGCATGAATTTTGGTAATAAAATACAATAGTTTGTAATATTTGTTCAAGTATAAGTGTTTCTATGTAGGTTAAAATGGCAAAACTTATTGAGCATGATTGATTTTAACATATGTCAAGGATCGTACGTAAGTTCTCAAAAGCATAACACTAAAAAACCAAGCGGTAAAAAAATCACCCTTTATTTTTAAGTAGGATTTTAAACAATTTTTTTTCCTTGTTCTATTGTTAGAGATTTTTAATCAGTGACTTAAGTGTCCTGACCTATACAAAAGTTTGAGTCTTGTAAAGATTCTACTCTTCTGTGTGTGCAGTGCGTCGATTGACCGTTTGTAGTGTAATGCGTCGTGTCGTATTGTCCCTTGTCTGTTAAGTTATATCGTCCATTTGTTGAAGGTACCTGTCAACCTGATGGGGAGGGAACACTCAAAGTGAGCGCTCTCGTCAGGAAACTGGCAAAACGTGGCTTACGCGCCCTTGGACATACTCTGCCATCTCCGCGAATTCGTCTCGTGCTGCGATCACGCTCCACAATGGTCGCGGTCGTATACGAAGGTTCGTTCGCGTCAGCCAATTTCAGTCGAGAGTCAAGCAGAATGAGATCCCGATAGAAGCCGCTTCTAGGATATGACGGACCATCACTTACGAGTAACATGACTCTAAGCCCTGCAGAATCCACCAATGGCTTAGTAGGCTCCCCACAGTGTCGGAAATGTTGTTTCCCCAATCACTACGTATGACATTTAAATAGCTGGCCAGGATGTAGAAGATTTTTACAGAATCTAAGCGTAGAGAACGAAAAAGTGTCCAAAGCTTAGCGATGAAAATATTTTGTAAAGGTACTTCAGGTGCACAGGCATTTTCTTTCCATCGACCCCCGCGCTTCATAAAGGGTCCACCAAATAATTTTTTTTTTTTTTTTGAAAATGCTATAAAAAAAAACTACTGAATATTTTCTCAAATTTCTTTTTTTATTTGAAAGTACAATCCTTCCGGTTAATAATGGAAAATAATTTCATTAAAATGGCTGCCTCGGCTGGCCATGCAGTAGCCTACACGATCGGTCCAATTTTTAAGCACATTATCGATTGTGTGCAGCTGTATTTCACCAATGGCTTCACGAATATTGTCCTTTAAAGCGTCAATTGTCTCTGGCTTGTCGGCGTAACACTTATCTTTGACGGCACCCCACAAATAATAGTCCAACGGTGTCAAATCGCAGCTCCGAGGTGGCCAAACGACATCAGCTCTGCGGCTGATAATGCGATCTTCAAAAACAGGGCGCAAAACATCGAGTGTAGCTTCGGCTGTGTGGCACGTAGCGCCGTCCTGTTGAAACCAAATGTTGCCTCCTCTTCAATTTTTGTGAACAAAAATTCGTTCAACATGGCCCGATAACGATCGTCATTGACTGTAACGGCCACTCCTTGCTCATTTTCGAAGAAAAATGGCCCAATTATGCCTCTGGACCAAAATCCGCACCAAACAGTGGCTCGTTTTGAGTGCACCGGCTTTTCAATGTATGCGTGCGGGTTTTCTGTACCCAAATGCGACAAGTTTACATACCCGCCAAGATCAAAATGAGCTTCATCTGAAAAGATGATTTTTTAATTTTTTCACATTCTGCAACATTACCATGATTTTCAAAGTAATGTCGCAATATTTCCCAGCGTTGTTCAAGCGTATACACAACCATATTCGTTCAGCGGAAGGATAAAACTAATTATCTGTCAAATCAGACATGAGCTAAGTGTTACCATTCACGAAATAAGCACTACTTGAAAAAAAAACTTTAGATGGCGGACCCTTTAGTTAACTTCGCCCATCGGATCCAGTTTGTTAAAACGTTTAAACAAATTGTATGCGTTCACCATGGCTAAATCAAGTAGATGATAAAACAGTTTGCTTGTATATTTTGACGACTTCATGCGTATATGATATCGACCAATTAAGCCGTCCATCAAGTCTACACCACCCATGTGACGGTTGTATTTCCGAATTATATTCGCGCAAGCAATTTCCGTGTACCGCTTTTAGGAACCGCAAAAGAGTTGGTTTAAAATTTGTTTGGTCTGCAAAGGGCTGTGTACCTACGTATGTTGAAGCCAGGCGAACTTCTTTATTGTCTTTCCATAATGTAGTGCTGATATCGATACCAAAAGCAGAGCCAACAAACTCCGTTGGGAACCCACGCTCTTTCCTTCCTACTTCAGAATACGTGGGTAGCTTGCAGTTTGGAATCCGATGAGATCGAATGGTCCCCAAGGAATGCATTCCACGGGTTCGAAGGTACACGAGGAGCGGCAAAAATGTATAGAAACTATCGAAATACATAATATGTCTGGTACTTTTTGGCTCAATCGAACCACAACATTTGATGATGCTCCTAGATCTGGCGCATTTGGTGGTACAATATAATCTCCTGCGCCGCAATGGACTTCGAAACCGTATGAAAATCCCCCTGAATCGGACAAAACGAAAAGTTTCACACCCCATTTATGTGGCTTGTTAGGCATGTACTGACGAAGGAACGTCTTAATTTTAGTTCCACACATTTGCTCATCGACACAAATGCGCTGAATCATTGGTATAGACTGAAACTTTTCATTAAAGTGCTCTATAAGTGCCCTGACTTTATAAAGCTGATCATAATCTGGTGATCGTTTGGTGGGAATCTTACAATTATCATTAAAATGTAGGTTACTTCGAATTTGTTCAAATCTGTTTCTTGGCATTGCATCCTGAATTGCTTTGAAAGCATGCTGAGCCCAGTAAGATCGAACGCTGGGATATCGATACACGGACATACATATAAAACAATATACCAATGTATATCCGCATCTCAACTGACGTTACAGAAAAGGAGGTTTTTATGTTTTTGTGTTGTATACAAATTAAGACTCAAAATGTCATTATCAAGAAAATATGAAAAGCATTTGAATGGAGTATCGAAACTTGAAAAATGTTCCCCCATTTCTCCGCCAAGAAAAGATATATCAGATTCGCGTAATTAGATTTGACTGCCTCCACAATATTTTCTTGAATGCATTCCTTCTTATCACTTTTGAATCGTTTTTTAGGCGGATCTTGTTTGCGATCATTTCTTATCTGATCATCATAATCTTTGCTTTGCGACGCGTGAGAACATTCAGGTGAAGTGGGTTCAATATTGTCAATAGCGAATGATGAAGCGTTACCTAAATTCATGTCATCTAAAAGTCTTGATTCGGACATAGATAAGACTTCATCAATAGTTTCCTCATCAATCTCCAAATCCTGGCTTCCCATATTGTCGTCACTATCAAATTGATCTTGCCCATCGGTTTCGCCATTAGTATCGGTATCAGCAGAGATGTACAAAATAGTTTAAGAAATGTATTTAAATACAAAATACAAATACCTTTTGTTCAATTCAATTCTCTTTATTTATTACACTTTTTAATAATACAAGTTGATCGAACACATTATCGCTCATCTTTCTTCTGTAAGATAATGGTCGCCAATCGCCAGACTTGTGTACTCATTCTTTAAATATTGAAGGGTTTCCAGATCTACCGTGGTATTGGTACAACCACCCTCACTGGTTGTTGAGGAGTCTTAATCCTGGAACATGTAATAAGACTCGTTTTTTCTTTATTTTTTTCCGATGTCTGTGACAGGGCTCCACTTTTCGAATCATCGTATTTCATTCTCCTTACTTCTGTGATAAACAACTCCTTCACTTGCTCCTTTTTATTTTTTGGCACCCATTTCAATTTGATGAAAGGATATGATACTGCAGCCAGAATGCTGTCCTTGGATCTAGGGTCTTCTAATTTATATTTTTCGAAGCGGTTTTGAATGCGCTCTTTTATTATTTCAATCAACATGCTACAGTATACTGGATTGTCCATTTCCAATGCAGCTAAGATTTTTTGCATTCTTATTAATTCAGGTTAAAGACATCCATAACATGTGTCATTGTCACCTCCCAACCTCCTAATTACTTCAGCTATGGGCTTGGAAGTTTTAACATATTCCACCAAGAACTGAATTTCAATTTCCTTCAAGACTGCCAATCCCAATTTTCTCAGTGCTTCATTTAAAGTTTCTTGAACTTTTAAGATATCAGTTATGCAATTATAATATAAATTCAACCGAGTTGGGTAGGGATTTGTTGGAAATTTACTAGTAACTTCCAAGAAAAGTTCAAATGCTTTCGGCGACCTACCGCATAGATTTCAAAGAGCCTTACATTTAGCCATAGCCGTACCATGTAGTTTCCGGTATGAATCATTTTTACATCTGGCTTTATCGATGTTCAATCTAAATATACTAAGAGCTACCACCCCCCAACATGTGGCCACTTCACGAGAACACCCGTTGACCTAGGTAGGTCTGACCCAAGAGGGTGGCATAAATGGGTCAAAGTTCAGCTGACTCAACCCCTCGCGAATAAAGGCACCATTTAGTGTCTAACTTAAACAGATTAAATGAACCTTGTGAGAAAATGAGGTCAAATTTGACATACTGTCGGTTTAAACGGTCAATAAAATGACAAAAATGATCATTCCTATTTCATTTTCATCATTTTTAATCATCAACACCACCATCATCATCACGTGCTTCAACGTTGAACTTCCGGAAGCAACCATCACCATGCTAGAAGGCAACGCTCCTGTTTATTGGTGTGATGAGTATGAAGTTGAGCGTGTCATCAAACACCGTGTCGAGGATGGCCAGTGCTACTTCTTGATGAAATGAACCAACTACGCCGCCAAGGATAATACATGGGAGCCAGAAGACAACCTAAATCGTTGCCAGGAGACCCTGGAGGATTTTTGGGCCAAGTATGCAGAGAAGCAAAAGAGGGCACAGGAAATGCCCGCCGCAAGCGAAAAAGGAAGACGTGGCCGCCCGTCAGGCAAACAAGCGCAAATCACCGCGCCTCGATGCCGCCAGCGATGCCAAACGCCAGGCCACTGAGGCTAATAGACCGGAGGTTGACTAATCAACAATCAATCTTGCCTGTGGCCAAATATTCTCCGATCTCTTCGTATTGATTTCATTTTTAACCTTCTATCCATAAACTTTTCGTAATTAAAAGATCATTTTGTTAATCGAAAATGTTTTCGACAGGTTACTAGTGTCAACTAAATATAATATCACAAAGTATTTTGAATTTTGAAAATGGAAAATATGTTCCGAAAAGTATTTAAAATAAAATACAAAATGCTTTTTCTGCAAAGGTATTTAAATGTAAAATAGGTATTTTGCATTTTGTATTTCAAATACAAGTACTTCAAATAAGTCACATCTCTGGGCATCAGAATCTAGTGACTCCATCATTTCCCGTATTTCTTCCTCAGTCATCACAGAGGGTTTATGGGTATTTCGATGATCCATTGCTACGAAAAATAATAAAAATATATAGGGTTTTCCAAAAAGGACTTGACAACTTTTTTTGTAAATAAAACGCCAACCATTTGAGATATTTCAAAAACTTTATTATCGGCTTGAAGTACAATCAAAACATTTATGAATCGATTTCGACTTCGTTCATATGGCCACCCCGAGCACGTTTGCAGTGGTTGATTCGTTGGACCCAATTTTCGATGACTCGGCCACACATTTCGGCCGCAATTGCGCGTTCAATGTTGGGTCTGAGCTCTTCCAACGTCGTCGGCTTGCTGGCATAAATCAATGACTTAACGTAGCCAAAAAGAAAACAGTCTAGAGGCGTTAAATCGCACGAACGAGGCGGCCAATCGACTGGCCCGTTTCTTGAGATAACACGCTCATCAAACTTACTCTTCAATAAATCGATTGTAACGTGTGTTGTGTGGCTTGTGGCACCATCCTGTTGAAACCACATGTCGCCCAAGTCCATATCTTTTAATTCGGGCCAAAAATAATCGGTAATCATGGCGCGATAACCCTGGCCATTCACAGTAACGTGACGATCGTTATCGTCGACGAAAAAATATGGCCCAATAACGCCGCCGGCATGCAAACTGCATTTTTTGTGGATGAAGTGGTGATTCATGAAGCACATGTGGATTTTCACCCGACCAATAACGCATATTTTGCTTATTGACGAACCCATCGAGCCAAAAATGAGCTTCGTCACTGAAGATGATTTTGCGATGAAATTCATCATCTTGGCGCATCTTCTCCAGAGCCCAATCGGAGAACATACGTCGCTTCAAATGGTCCATCGGCTTCAATTCTTGAGTCAGCTTGATCTTGTATGGGTGTAAACCAAGATCCTTACGCAAAATATGCCATAATGTGGTCTGAGCGATGCCCAATTCTTGAGAACGCCGTGGAATTGACTGATTTGGATCGTTTCCTACGGACGCCTGAACGGCAGCGATATTTTCGACACTTCGACCAACCCCTTGTCTTACTGACACGGCAACATCACACAACGAATATGTAGACTCAAATTTTTGCACTGAGCTTGTTATTGCCTGTCTACTAGGGCGAGAATTACGACCGAAAATTGGAGTTAACGCTCTTAAAGTTGCGGTCACCCACTCCGAATTTCGGTAGAACATTTTTATAATTTCCAGACGTTGCTCGTTCGTGTACTTTACCATGACAAAAATGTTGAGTCTACCGAATAAACTGACAATGACAGTTCGATGATTAGTGAGAGGGTGCGTTCACAAACTAAATTCAAAGCTGCCATTGAAAAACCCTTTATAACTATTCTGCCCAGTACCGCCAAAAGGCGGTCTACCTTTATAGGCACGTAAAAAGACAAAAACACTTGTTTTTATATTTATAACACATTCAGTTGAAAGAACACAACACTATGTACTCACTTATAATTTTTTAAAATTGATATAATCACAAGAAAATATTTTATTTACATATTTTCACTACCTTATTCAAAATAGTTAATTGCGTGTTTTTGCATGAACGAAGAACTTGCACTTACAATGAATCAAAAAATACCGTTGATCTGTCAAAGATAACTTACCATTTAAAAATGTAAAGTGTTGCCATCATATAACTATTGGTTTTTATAACAAATTATAGTTTTAAATTTAACAATTGGAAATTTTAGTAAAGTCCGTATATAGGCGGTCTCGGGCAGTACAGGGTTAAATAGTACGATTTTGCCTTTTGTCTTTGGTTCTTACTAGCTAGTTCAAAATAACAAAATCAAATAATTCTAAACGCATCCGCTTGATTCCAAATTTTCCTCCTTTCGCAATGCACTATTCGGTCATCTGAACCGTCCACATCTGGCAGTGCTGCACTCCGAAAAAGTCTTATCACCAACTCAGTGTCTACCGGTCTCTCTTCCTTTTCGAATTTCGAATTTAGCCAAGAAAAAACAAACAATAAACCACCGCTTCCCTATACGCCGAAAAGAGATGGCCACAGAGGGCAATACGTAGAAGAAGAGTATGAAAATGCATTTCCATTCCGGCACATCGGGCAATGGTTGATTCGCTCGCTTCCCCCGTTTTCACCAGTCAGTCGAACAATTGATGTGCGCGCGAGTTGGTAAATCGTTTCTTGTGTCTTGCAACGGAATTTGTATTATTTTTATCGGAAATTGTTTAATTTCGTGTTTTTGATACAGAAAAACAAGTGAATTCTTATCGATAGTGTTGTAGGAGAACAAGTCTGACTACTATTAACTACTCACCTTCTAACTGGACACAGGTAAGTGGCAAAAGGGCCCCGTGGGCCTATTGGCTTACTCTTTGTTGTTTCTGTGAAATGGAAATTCTATAAATGATTGGGGTCATTGAGATTCTGGGACTCTGGATGGTGAGTGAATACGCCGTAACAGTGTCTACCACAAAAAAGAAAAATAGAGGAAGCGAAAAAGTGGCACTGCCACTGCCACTCCAATCGTGTGCCGAGAGAAGCTCACTTTGTTTTTGTTTTGAAGTTGCTTGGAGAGTTTATTTTTATTTTCGTGGATACCATGCGTCGGTCGGGGTGAACGGACAAACTTTTGGGATGCCACCGAACAGAGAGTATAAATGCGCATGAGCCTCTATCCCTCTAATCCTTGGCGATGGAAAGAATGACACGTAGGGCAAGCAGTACAACAAATGGGCATCAACAAACAATGAAACTTCGACACAGGATAGCTTACTCGATAACGATGACGACTTATTCAAGGTTTCGTGCTCCAGTTTCAAAGTAGCGACGCAATAATATCAATTTAAAGCTATCCACTATCTCCGTCTGTAACCTGTTCCAGAAGTCTAAGCATAGCATGTGAAAGTTCACCTAAAAGCGGTTAGAGATGGTTCGGGGGGGAACACAACGGCGTTCTTTGTTCATCCCCGGCAACAGTGCAATGGAAGAACAGTAGAAAATAATGAAGAGCGAGCACCGCAATTTACAACTAATTACCTGATAGGCATCGGTACTGTTAATCGTGCGATGAAAATGGCACACGAAACGGTCGAACAACTGTTTTTTTTTTTTTTTATTTCTTATCAGCAATGATGCGACACTATTGGGACATAACGTTTAGCTGATTAGACTGACTTCTATCGGCTTGAATTGGATATCGACCAATTTCACAACGAATTACAAGCATACAAAGACGCAGTTCCGCCACAGAACAGATGGCTTTTGGGGAGCCACTAATGATCTCTACCATGAATTTGCACTTTGTCCCTCGGCTTTTCAGTTTCCATAATGGGTAATCGGAGCTGATAAGTTTGTGTACACTGCTAATCGCTTGATCGTATTCACAAATTCGCCGAAAAATAGATTACCCCACTGGGCGCTCCATCGAATGAGAACGAGACCATGTGCGTCTCGTTCATGGTGGTAATTCGTCCTTATTGAAGGTCAGTTTTGCTTTCTGCAAGCGTCATCCAATAAGAGGTTCAAAGGGTCATACAATAAGGTGTCAAAGAGTCATCCAATAAGAGGTGTCATTTTAAATTTGGATGGATTGCGTTACCGAATGCTGGCTGCCTTTTTTTTTTTTTTGGTGCAATGGTCGTGGATGATGTTTATTTTCAGCATTACCGCCACATGCCACGCACCACACGAAACGATGGCTCTATTGTGTGCCAATTTTCCTGGACGTGAGAATTTTTCAATTCGGCATCGGAATCGTGCGATTAAAACCATTAGCCATTTTTCTTTGGCTCTAAGCTAATATTTCATTTAGGTATCATGCATTAAACAAAAATATTCGAGTTTTTATTCACGAAATACGGACGGTGTTATTGCGAAAACGTGAGGAAGGGTCGTATTAAGAGATGGTCTATTTATAGACAGGTCCGGAGTGGGAATTGGTTTGGGATTGTATTCCATTACTAACTTCAGGTCTTGTACTTTAGATTTAAATAAAAATATCACCACTTTTCGTAAAAATGTTTCGTTTTCCTATCGATTTAAAATGACACCTCTTGTTGGATAGCCCTATATCACTAAAAAATTATTAGCAAGTTCACCTAAATCAATATTTCTCAAACTACGCTATCATTTACAGCATATTTGTCGCAAATTCTTTGTCCTTGATAGCGGAAAGTAGACTATCGTCTAGCAATCTTCAGGTGCGGTTCAGGCATTTTAGTTCGGGGTGAACGTGGTCCTCAACCAACCAATCTAGGACACTCGAGGAAGCATGATCTATAGCCAGCTGCTTCCAGTACCGCATCCCCAGTTGGTTGATGTCCCTTTTCACCTGTGTACGACACCTTAAATGCTACTCTCTTCTACTGTATCATCCATCCATGTAGTGAGAACTCTTCGGGCTGGAGCAGTGGTGTACATTCGTTCTACATGGCCCAACTATCCGTAGGGGCTTGACTAAACCAAGGTCGCCGTACCGCTTATAGTTGGTTGGTTCTATCTTCATCACTCTCGGCAAAATTTTTGTATCGAATCGTTCATATGCCTCTTTATCCGATAATATCCAAACCTCTGCACTGTAGAAGAAGACCAGTCTGTATCATTTCCGACGAGACTGGGTTAAATGAACAGCCAACTTCAACGCCATCTCTGATTTATGTGTTGAACATTGCAGACACATCTGCACCGAATTGCGTAGCGCTCCCATTGCTCTGTCAATAGTCATGACATTGCAATCAAACACCCAATGAGCCAGTCTCTCTGGAGCAAAGAGCGACTATTCGAACCGATGAAAAACGTTTATGGTGGCCACTGGCCAGTGCCTATCCCGATGACAAGTTTTCCGCTGGTTTACTAGATTTCATGATAGTCATGAAGACCTTGACGACGGACGCTCAAGGGAGCCGAAAACCCGGAGGAATGATCCGTTTTAACGGCCTTCCTGAGTGTGGTCCATCGCATCCTTACTGAGTCGTAAGATTGAGTCATTGCAAGGACAGAAAATGTACCAAGAACAGACCTTGCATTTATGTCATCTATCCTAACTGGCGATGAAACGTGATGTTTCCAAAACGAGCTACTCATCAAAAGACAGAGCGCGACATGGAAGTCACCAGAAGAAAGTGCGATTGCAGGAGAGTCGAGTCAAGACGATGCTCACCGTTTTCTCCCATTCCGAGGTCATTATCCATAAGGAGTTCGTTCCACAAGATCATGTGATTGTGAATGCGATTGTGGGACAGAATTCATGGTGTTCGACAGGGGTGCACGGAAATTGCCAATTGGTTTTGTTGCCTGACAATGTGCCATCGCACAAAACCCCTTCTTGTACGCACATTTTTGGCCAAAAACGCATCACACACTCATCCGTGTATACAAATATTGGTGCGGACTTGAAACGGATCGTGACTGTTCTCGTCTGGGACAATGTTGAAGAAATGACGATGCGCCGCCCACGTTGAAAGGCGTATGAGTCGAAGGTCTTGGTTAGTTGGTTGGCGACCCTAAAGGAGCAATTCTCCAGGGATGGCCCTGTATAGCTTGTCTCTTTAGACACTGTCATATACAACTTTAGAGTCCACAAATGATATTGCCTGAGGACATGAAATTCATCAGTCTTCTCCAATATTTGCCATGCTTTGGACGTATTTGGTTTGTCATGGATTTTCCTGACCTGACACCACACTGGGGACAATTCCATGAACATTTTCAGGCCTTCATACCTCACAAAGACAACTCTTTTATGACTGAAGTCTTTAGAGGGATCCTCTTACTTATGGGCCGGTATGCTGGTATGCTTTCCCCCGACAACACATTACAGATAAGTTGGTGCCCGTCTTATCTCGCTACTACAAATAGTCCACCTGCGTCAGCAACATTATTAGCCTTCAGTTTCGATATCGATATCCTAAACTCATCTAAGTTGAATGGAGGGAATTTTGTCCCGCAGGTTCAAGTGTTACGCTGTTATGGTGTTTGTCACACAACCTGGACGGGGTGCAGTTGATTTGTGTCGAAGACGTACGTTCACTATTCTCCGGGGTGGTTGTCCTAGAAAGGATTCAAGAGTTTCGACTGAATTTGTCGTGTTAGTTGTAGTTCACAGTAACTTTTTCTGTTTCCATGTCATTAAGATGTTGCACATACAGAGTATGAATTTTTAAGTGTGTTTACGAGGGTGGTCCGATAAGAATTTAGCCTCACCGCCAGATGGCGCCAATATCGCAAGAGCAACTTACTATCGCGTAGTACATTCTAGTAGACGGCTACTGTCGAAATTTCAGCCGGATCGGACTCGTAGTTTTGTTTTGACCGCGGGTGGAAGCGGGAGTGTCCGCGGATTTTAGAAAAATGGAAAAAGAGCAATATCGGTCGGTGATTCGATTCTTGTTTTTGGGAAATCAAAGAGCGTTTGGATGCTGTATACGGTGACTCTTCTCCTTCGATGGCGACCATCAAAAATTGGTTTGACGAGTTTCAACGTGGTCGCACGTCGGTTTTTGATGAGCCACGTCCAGGGGCCCCGAAAAGGGCTACCACGGAGGATAACGTGACAAAAATACACGATCTCGTATTGGCAGACCGCCGATTGAAGGTGCGCGAGATAGCTGAGACAGTTGGCATTTCAAAAGATCGCGGAGGTCATATCCTACGTGAAATTTTGGGCGTGAGAAAGCTGTCGGCGCGATGGGTGCCGCGTTTGCTCACTCCGGACAACAAGCGCAATTGTGAGACCACTTCAGAGCAGTGTTTGACGCTGTTTAAGTGCAATCCGAAGGAGTTTCTGCGTCGTTTCGTGGCAGTCGACGAAACATGGATCCACTGGTACACACCAGAGACCAAAGAACAGTCGAAACAGTGGACTTCACCCGGCGAACGTGCTCCGAAGAAGGCGAAGACTGTCCCATCGGCCGGAAAAGTGATGGCCACCGTTTTCTGGGATTCACAAGGTGTGATTCACATCGACTACCTGGAGAAGGGCAAAACGGTCACGAGGCTGCCATATTATTGAGCCGATTCGACGCCGAATTGAAGAAAAAACGGCCCCAATTGGCGAAGAAAAAAGTGCTCTTCCACTATGATAACGCACCGGCTCACACCTCCGTCCTCGCCACGGCCAAATTGGGCTACGAACTGCTGCCCCATCCACCGTATTCTCCAGATTTGGCCTCGTACGATTTCTTTTTGTTTCCAAACTTGAAAAAGTCACTCGCCGGGCAGAAATTTCAGTCGAATGAGGGGGTCATCGCCGCCAAGGAGGCCTACTTTGCAGACCTCGAGAAAACGTATTTCAGACGGGTTAAAGAAGTTGGAGCATCGCTGGGTCAAGTGTATCGAGCTAAAAGGAGACTGTATTGAAAAAGTACTTATCGGACCACCCTCGTATAGTTCCTGGAAGGCAGCTCCTCATGTCGCCACCTTCTGACGATCTTCTATCACGAAAAAGTCTCCATCTGGGATGGCGTTTTCTGTTTTTAGGAAGCGTTCATTCATAACCCCCGCGAACTGAAAGTCGTAGCGCTCGAACATTTTGAGCTCTGAAAGCATTTCTTCATTTCCCATTTAGCCTTTGGTGAGAAGTAAAAACTCTGTCGTGAGCTCCTTCAATAGGTTTTTAATTCGTTTATGCTGCTCCAGTATCTCAAAATTGCCTACACTTACAAAGATCTATAGTCTTTCGTAGGCCCGTGTTATAGGCAAAGATGGGGGGAACCTTCTCTTTTTTAGGCGTTGTTACTGCCTCTATTGTTCCGGCTGTCGCTGTTGCGGCTGTTGTTGTTCTTTCTGCTTCGGCTGAGTTTATGGCTGCTGTTGAGGCTGCTATCGTTGTTGTTGATGCAGCTTAAGCTGGACGACTCCTCCCTTTTCCTTGTGCCGCATCTCAACTAATTTGTCGACCATGTCCTTTAACTCGGCACGTAGGACACGTTTCTCGTTTTTAAGTTCTCTTCTCTTCCGTGCCGAACTTTAAAGAGCGGCGAAGGGATTGTTGCCCCCCCGTATTGCGACCTTCCCTATCATCGGAGAGGTAGTCGAATCACAAATGAAGTGTATCAGCCAAGTGTCATGATTGATAGCGAGCTGTTGTCATCGCTTCCTCACTTAGGTCGCATCGCATGAGTGTGTATTGGACATGCAAAATGAGCACGGAAGTTGCATTGCTCTCTTAAACATTAAACAGGAAGTGTGATAACAAAACACAGAATCCCAAACGGTCGTCTGCCAACATAAGATCCACTTGGATTTCAAGGCCTTGACATTCAATTGCGCAGTAGCGTCTCGTTGCGTCACACAGAATTTAGTTTTCCAGCATTTATATTAAATTTCTCAAACCCGAGGACAATTGCTTCACGTTCAATTCAGTCATTTGAATTATTCTCGGTCTTATCTGCAGCGATTCAACAATTGCTGTATCAACTCGGGATATGCTCGTCGAAACGAACACACATTAATGAAGCATGACAGAATGGGATTATAATAATTCGTTTGGAATGCTAATGACTGTCCTGTTTCTTTTGTATTCGACGAGAGAAGAAATACTGCAGGCGCCATCAATGCGATATGCGCTCACTGTTCAGTTGTTGTTGTTGTGAAGATCTCTTGCTCGTTGGTCACTATGTGACTTGTCATCGGCCTTGTCCATGCGTAATTAACATGGGAATTAGAACTGAGTTCTACGGATACACCGACGACCGATTTGCAGTTCAGTGACAGTCGCAGAAGTCACTAAGTCGTATTGAGAGCTTCGATCAATGCAGATCAAGTACCTAATTAACCCTTCTCACCCATTGAATACCAAGCGCGGCTCCCAAATATCGATCGATACCGCTTTCTATCGTCAAATTCGAATGTGGGACAAATGGTGAATGATTGATGTATCACCGTATGGCGCACTGCTACGGCAGTGGACAGTCATAATTGAATTTCCCTTACTCAGCCTTCCGTTGATATTGTTGGGAGTCCAACCACCTGCTGTCTGTACGTATGGAACTAGGGCTAACTAAATAAGCCATTTGTTCATCGTGATACTCTCTTGCTTACATGTCTATTTACCTGTTTGCTAACTACCAGTTGGCCACCTTTATTCCAAGGACCTAAATCCGAATAAATTTTCAATGAATTCGCGATAGAAAAAACAAATCACAAGAAGTGGCGAATCGATATCTTCCAGTCAGCCCCATTTCGCGCTACTTAATTCTTAATTCTCTAAAGAAGCAATGACGATAGGGCCGGAGGGAGTGTAGGTGATAGTAGGAATCGGTATGTTGGCGGTTGTGTACATAGAGTTTGTGGCTTTGTCTTGTACATCCTACCCTAGAGGGAGAGGGTGTACGTACACCCGACGTAGACTGGGCTGGAAATGGAAAAAGAAAAACATGAAAATGGTCACCACGTCTACCAGTCCACCAGTAATGGTGGCAGAGGTTTTGGCTGCAACGTCGGCGATGATGGTGGCATGGGGGTAAATGCAAAAATCTGGTTTTATACACTGAACGACGACGATAGAGTATTATATTCGTTACACGTCGCATGTGTTTTGGTTCACGTTTCGTTACTGCTTTGCTGCGCTATTATTACAACCGACTATCGGTCAATTAACTCGTAACCGAGTTTGGATGGTTTATACCTCTTCCTAGCTGTCTGTTCTTTGGTTTAGAGTACATAGAGGTGGTTTGGATACAGTCTGTCCCTAACAGAGGGTACCTGTTGTAGGTTTTAAACTGCCAACTTGAGGTTGATGCTTTTGTTAGCCATCTAGAGGCAGATCAGTGATTAAGTCAAAATGGGGCACTCGTTCCTTATGAAATAAGGTAGACACCATGATATTCTTATTAGGCGCCGTGATGATGCCACAAAACTCGTGAAACCTAAGGGACGTGAAGGAGGATGCCAATACCAGGGCAGGGCTTCTTCTGCTTGAGTGTTTTGACAACTACGACAGTCGGTGTTAATTCGTGCAGGTTCAAGAGTGTACGCTCCTATGGTGTTTGTCACACAATCTGAACGGGGGGTCTGTGTCGAAGATGTTCTTTCACTACCCTACTCTCCGGGGGTGGTTGTCCTAGATAGGATTCAAGACATTTGACTGAATTTATCGCGTTGGTTTTAGTTCACAGTAATTTTTTGTTTCCATGTCATTAAGATGTTATATTGGAAATGCACACACAGAGTATTAATTTTGAAGTGATCTTATGCTGCGAGTGTTATGCCTTCGCCAGCACTTTTTGATCACCTCTCATTCACAACTGATGTTGTTGCACACCCTTTCCGTAAAGGAATTGTTCTTGACTATGGACGGACTTGAACTTTGGGTAGGTTGAGCGACAAGCCCACGGTTTCAGTAAAAGAGTTTGAGGTTCGCTCATTACCTTCTATGTTGCTGTATTCTGTAACCCAAAAAAGCGTGATACAGTCCAGCCGCCAGCTCGGTTAATTTGTTTCTTGCATTGATCCACCAGTTTAGAGAAGATGATAGCAGAAGAAAGAGCGTTAATACCAGCTTGGCTGTCGCTACAAATAGCGGTGGAGGTTTAATTGGGGCGGGCTGCGCTGACTTTTTCTACGCTCCCCGGATCGCTAGCGCTTCAGCTTGAAATATGTTCGAGTGATCGGAGACATGGAATGAATTTGAGATATTCAGTTGGAACCATAAATGAAAATCAGAAGTTCGAATTTCACGATTGGATTGCACGCTTTCCATTCTTCTCTGGTAGGAAAGTGAGAGTGCACCACTCTATTGAAGTCGAGAGAAGGTTTGATGTATTCTGGAAGAAGCGAGGTCAAATTTACCGTTACCTGCCGTTACCATACTGTCTGGATGACCAGAAGCCCATTTAAATCTGATGGCGCTTCACGCCGCAATGTATATGATGTGAAGGTCCGAGGGGATTAAGTGCTTCAGAGGGGCATGTTCTCATGGCTCCCGATTCCTGGTAATCTTTGCGTGTTATTAGGTTTGTCGATGTTATAAGTGTTTCTTAAGGCTGGTCATAGGTGAGGATAGGACGGACAACGGCTGTGTACATCCACAAGGTCAGCTTAGAAAGCCAGACTAGCTTTCTTTACCCGGTTTTCTATATTGAACTTCCATTTAACCTTTGGATCTAGGGTAACGCATACATACCTAGCGCTGTAGGAAGGAGATATAGTCGAATTGCTTAAACATGGGAGCTTAAATGGCGGTATTTTAGACTTGATGGTAAATAGCAATAACTCTTTGGGCTTATGCCTAGGGCACAGCCTGTAGCTCAAACGTAAACTTTGGCAAACAGAAGGGAACATCCCTGATACTAAAATTACCACGTCGTTCGCATACGCTACCATTTTTATTCCCTTACTGTCCTGCTCAACTAGGGTATCGTTGCCATAAAAGAGACGAGACAACTCCATCCCTATTGACGGATTTTACAAGCATACTTTTGCCTGATTGCGATTGTATGAATCTGGTTACTCTGAGTCTCTTATGGATGAAACCTTCGAGGGTTTCGAAACGCCTTAGATATCTATAAAAGTCGCGGGTGTATTGTTTAAAGTGGATCGATCTCTCATCAGTTCGCACGACCTCGTTTAAAGCTGTCTCTGTGGATTTACCCTTGAGATTAGCATGTTGAGAGTTTGGCAGGGAGTTTGTTTTTAAAAGCTCGCGAATGTGCAGCTCAAGCACACGCTCTAGCGTTTTTAGGAGAAAGGAAGATAGACTGATGAGGCGGATATCCTTAGCTGATTCTTGGCCTCTTTTTCTAACATTTAGAATGACGACTACAGGAACCTTTCTCCAGGAGACGGAAACATAGCTCAGATGGCCATTAGCGGTGGAATGATGCCGTCAGGATATTCGCAATTTTAAGAGCGCTCTTTCGAATTTCGGTCGTAATAATCGTCCCACCAGATAGGCTACCCTGTCAAGCTGATACAAGTGCCGAAAATATCACAGCCGTACGTGCTTTAGCTCAAAATGAGCCAAATTAGTCGATTGCACGCCATTCAGGGGATCCTTCATCACACGTTGTAGCGCATTTTACGAAATGAGCTTGGCCTACCCTCTTACAAAATAAAATAAACTCAAGAACTGAAGCCTCTTGGTGATTTGAAGCACCGAAACGTCTTCATTTGGGCTCTGCAAAGGTTTAAATTTCGTCGAAAATTCATCTTCAGCGATGAAGCTTATTTGTGGGCTAATGGCATAATATACATCAAACAAACGTGTAGATCAAGAGACTCCATTGCATCTGCAAAAAGTGGCCGAGTGATGTGGATTACATGCAGGTGGTGCGTTTGGACCGTATTTTTTCGTCGATGAAAATGATCGCCAGGTTGCGGTCAATGGAGTTCGCCGTGCATGGCTGGAAGACTATTTTTGATAAGAATTGGATGGGCTTGACATCAATGATATCTGGCTCCAACACGATGGTGTCGCATGTAATGCAGCAATTTATTGAAGAGAAAGTTCGGTAATCATACAATATAAGCTCGAAAAATGATGCGACAGCTCGTGCGACTTAACACCCTTAGATTTCATTTTATGGGGATACGAATTGGTATACGTCAAAAAATCAACAACGTTAGAAGAGCCCACGAAAGTGAGTCCGATATGAGTGAAAGAGCTGTGCAAAATTGATTTCAAAATGATCGCTGTAAACGTGTAAACGTCACAAGATCGAGTTCTATACTTAAATTTAACATGTGTCCTATACTAGGAATAAATCTCAGACCGATATCTCAATTATTCTACGTTTTGTCTAAGTCGAAAATTGTTATGTCCATATTGAAAAAACCCTACATATGTAGTACATCATTTAAAACAACTCATTTCAATTGAATTTTCGTTCGGCTTCTGAACCTTTTCTAATCCGTACTCTACTAAGCTCTTGAGTAGTTTTCCGCCCTTACGTATTCTTGCAACACCGACTGTTAACGTACCTACATTAACCATGCCTCGTTGCTCTAAGTAGTTTACAAGCCAACGAAAAGGAAAACACCAATAATAAAAGGATTATGTCAATGAGTCCAACGTCGTGCTTCTCGACTAGCCAGTTAAGTAGAAAACGAACATAAAAATAAATAAATTCGCCATGTGTGCCACCACGTTATTACCACCCGCCTCACATCGATGCAAAGACAACGACAGACATATGGTGCTGTTGTCCATCCATTTATTCTTGACTTAGCACCATTTCCAGTATGAATAAGTTATTGCCTTCCTGCACCCTCCAGCAGCTATTGATTGATTGTGCGTCGTCGTTGTCGTCATTTTCCCGTTTTTGTCCAGCGCAACTTCCTTGACGTGCTCGTTTCATATTTTACACAATTTAACAACAAACACCGAGCGAAGTAAGAGGTTCTCTTTCATTCTATTCACAGACTGTGCATCAAAATCATCACTAATCATGGCTAAAGGTGGCCTAACGTGCGCCAAATGTATAACAGTTTTCTCGAACCTGCTCTTTTTGGTAAGTAGTCATCCTATCCTATCCTATACCCCGCTGATGATGGCTTTTAATTTCTTCCAGTTATCGGGATTATTGATATTCGTGATTGGATTACTGGTACAAGTGAAGTACAATCATTATTCGAACTTCATAGGCGATCATTTGTGGACGGTGCCGACAATAATGATGGTCGTTGGATTGGTGCTTGCAGTCATTTGCTTCTTGGGATGTTGCGGTGCAATTAAGGAGAGCAGCTGTATGATTATGTCGTTTGCCATCCTGGCGGTGGTGATATTTTTATTCGAGATTAGTCTGAGTATTGCTGGTTATGTGAAGCATTCCGGCTTGAAGGACGTTATGGAGGGACAGTTCAACATGACAATGGAAATGTATTCGGATAGACAGGAATATCAGGACGCTTGGTCGTTGGTACAAACCGAGGTAAGTGGGCTAATGAACGGATTGAGGTCACACAGTCGATGGGGGGCTAGGGTTGGTGTGTAATAGAATTAGTTGTTGAGAAGTCAACGGGGAAATAATCAGATTTACGTTGGAATAGAATCGCATTGAAGGCGAGTCGTTCGCCCCCTGGGGGTGTATGGTATTATGTAATTGGTTTCGCTTTTAAAATACAATTCACACTTTGAAGCGCATTATACGCCCCTTAGGGAAGGTTGTGAATAATGGGTGACGTGTCTGACTCATTAATTCGTTTATCTTGAATATTGGTTGCCATATGAGGGTTCAAAACTTGTTGACATTCCAAGTCATTCTGCTTCGTGCTCTGCTGTTCTACATTTTTAAGCGAAACGAAAAGTTGGATTGAGCTTTGTTAATGCAAGTGGATTACACTAAGAAGTGCATCTGGCGATTGCGAACGCTCTCAAGGTACATCACTTGCTTGCACTTACTTGGCTATCCAGGGCTAGCGTCAAGGATATACTCTGGAATACTATTGAATAGCCAGAAGTCACACGGAGGTAGGTCCCATTTTCAATTACAAGGCGTTTTATTGCTGCTTCGTAATTAGAAATCATATTTTTGCAATTCCTGTCGCGGCGCTCTTTTTGAAAGAAATTAGGTGTGTTTGGAACCATAAGAGATGAGACGCTTTCAAGGCCCAAATGGTCTTGATTTTAAAATTGTTTAAATCGATCCATACGATAGAGCAACAATATCCACAGATCTCTAATGGCCAATCAACGATCTCTGAGTGCCAGTTCTTTGATTTCCTTGACGTGTATGTTGAAAACCAAATTTTATCGAACACTTTCTCTGCCATTTAGGAGTTATTTGAACAAAATCTGGCCATGTTTTGCATTACATTCCGACATTTTTGGACAATTTGGGAGTATCATGCCACAAAAACTCTTTTCCTTCAGTCATTTTTTCACATCTTCGTATGTACCAAAGCGCTGCACAGCAAATACGTGACCCGACGATGCCAACAAGTAATAATGGGAAGAAGCCAAGTGTGCCTGAGTGCTTCTAATGTGTCGCGAACAGGTTTTGCCGTATGTAATGGAGCATTGTCATGAAGAAAAATGACACTGTGTTGCCTCTTTCGGTATTCTGGACTTTTTTTAAGCAGCGAATGATTCAAATCGATTAATTGTAATTTGTAACGTTTAGTATTAACCGCTTTCTCAGTTCTTAACAGATCATAACGGGCCACACCCCTCTGGTCCCACTTGGTTTTATGCTTTTATCCATTTGCTTGCCGTTCAACACATGTTGTACAAATTTGTCGTTCTTCTGAATCGTTCCTATCTCCCGTAGCCGATTTGAAACAACTGGATGATCAACAGTCAATTCCACATCATTGTGGTTTTTGGCGATTTTCCACATTCCTTGTCCGCAACATCGAAGTCACCACTTTTGAAATGCCGAAATCATTGTTCACACGTATTTTTGCAATGGAGCATGTTCACCATAAAATTCTCGAAGAAAATGATATGATTTAGCATCAGTTTTCGAAAAATCAATGCCGTCCGTCAATACTCTTTTTTGACATAAATTTCGACAAGAACTGATGAGCAGTGGATAAAACCTTGATATTTCACTTAACTTGTTGGGCTTTTTTCGGTCTTGGCTCTCCTGGTCGCTTCCATAGGGATGACTGGGCTTTCATTTCGAAGTCATAACCACATAGTACCAGTGTTGACCCTTCACCAAATCTGGGTCGTCATTCAACAGGCCTTGAGCCATTCTCATGCGACGGTTCTTTCGGTCAAAATTTTGCAATTTCAGAGCAAACATCGCTGACATACGGAAAAAATTCATAGCATAAGCCATACGACATGCTTAATATCCTAAGCAACTCCTCTGATAGTGATACAATGATTCTCCACAGCAATTTTCTTGACTTCTTCTAGGTTTTCATTCTTCTCCTCAAAATTTTCATCCGTTCTTGAAATACTTGGTCGTCCCAGGCGAACATCGTAATTAACATCTTCTCAGCCTTCTTTGAAGAGCTTGTGCCATGTAAAATTTGTTTTTTTTTGCTTTGAATAGACTCGCCAAAAGGCACAGTCAGCATTTCAAGTACGTTGAAGCCCTTAATATTAATCTGTCAGTAACAACCAAAAATTAAAAATGGATGGCCATTTCACCAACATAACAAAAAAAAAACAAAATTAGAAATCGAATGCATTCAGCCCGCGAAATTCATAAAATCACCTTATTTTTTGAACGTGGGATAACTCCTTAAATACCACATTCAGTGTCAGAAATATTCCTTTGAGCTACAAAAATGGCACCATGTTTAATCTCAAAAACGTCAGGACCTGAACAAATACATTGAGACCCATGAATGTCACGTTAAGCCTCGAAATTAACACATTGAGCCTTCCATATGTCACATTGTTTCTCACAAATATCTCAACCAACCACCTGAGCTTAACAAATATTTTATCGAACCGCATTGATCCTCACAAATATCTCATTGAGTCTCATACAATAGCGTTAATCCTCTAAAACACTCGTATGCTGATCCTCAGACAATGACATTGATCCTCACAATTGTCGCATTGAGCCTCATACATTTACATTGAGCTTAATTTTCTCATATTGTCTCACAAGTTCACATTGATCATTACAAATGTCACCACAGCCCACCGGTTATCTGATCGAACTGCATTGAGCCTCAAAGTATCATACCTCCGCGGAACGAAATGAGTCGCTTTACGCTTAAACAACGTTGGGAAATATTGAAAACTTATTTCCAAAGTGAGTGCTGTGTAGCCCAAACGGTGCGTTTTTTTAAAAGAAGTTTTGGCCGAAACGAAGCACCAATCGCGACTGCGGTACGCAAGTTTGTGCAAAAAGTTCGTGAAACTGGTCATGGTCCCCGTCGTCATACGGTGCGCACTGATGAGAATGTGGCTGCTGTGGCCGAGAGTTTGAGACTCAATCACGAACATCAACTAGCCATCGATCTGAACAGCTCAACACTTCACGCACTAGCCTGAGGTGAATTCTGCACAAGGATCTCGGATTATTCCCTTACAAAGTGCAATCGGCTTAGCAATTGAAGGCGCGCAACCATCCGCTTCGTTATCGCTTCGCAGCTTGGGCCTTAGGGCAGTTTGAATTGGACAACGATTTTGATCGAAAAATCATCTTTTCGAACGAGGCGCATTTTCATCTCGGCGGCTACGTTAACAAACAAATTTGTCGAGAAGCCAATGCATCCACAGAGAGTGACAGTTTCGTGCAGATTGTGGAGGGGTGACATCATTGGATCATTTTTCGTCGAAAATAAGGCTGAGAATATATAAGACATAGTTTCGGAAATTGAAGACATGGATTTGGACAACCTCTGGCTCATGCAGGATGGCGCGCCATGCCACACAGCCCATGCCATAATCGGTTTTTTGTGCACCAAATTCCCAAATCGTGCCATCAGCCGTCTTGGCGATGTCAATCGGCGGTCTCGGAGCTGCAATTTGACCCCTTTGGACTTTGTTTTGTGGGGAACCGTGAAGGATCGATTTTATGCCAAGAATCCGGAAACGATTCAAGCACTTAAGGCGAATATTATTTAAGCAATCCGTGAGCTACAGCCCGAAACAATCAACAAGGACTTGGAAAATTGGAATGACAGAATGCGCAACTGCGAAGCCAGCCGAGGCAGCCGTTTCATAACTAATGGGAATGTTTGTCCTCATTAATAAAGCCACAATACATGGAAAAAAAATTAATTTTGTTCATTTTATTGCAATTTTAAAAAGAAACTTGTATTTGGCCCACCCTTTATCACATTGAGCTTCATATAACTGCGTTGAGTCTCACAAATGTCGCATTGAGCCTCATAAATATACTGATCCTCAGGCAATGCTGTTAATCCTCACAAATGTCGCATTGGGCCTCATACATTTACATTCAGCTTCACCCAATCCGTCTCAATCATATTGAGCCTCACAGAATCACATTGATCCTTTCAAATATCGTACATAATAGGCTTCACGAAATTACATTGATCCTCACCAATGTCATATTGAGCTTAACAAACATCCCGTTGAGTCTCACGGATATTGCCTTGAGCCTCGCATAATAACTTTTGAGCTTCAAAAATGTCTAGTAGAACCTCTTAATATCACATTTATTTTCACATCCATTTTGGGCTTCACGACCAAAGGGTGGGCAAATAGCTTGATTAATGTTGTATTTAGTACCTGAATCGTTTTAGGATTGTCTACGTAACATCGATCTTCAAGGGCGCCTCAAAAAAAAAACAACAGTGTCGAGTCGCTACTCAGGGCAAGCCGAGCAACGTCTAAGAGACCACTGATCGATTGTCACACGATTTGTAGCGCGATCCTGCTTGGAACCGTAGCTCACCAAAGCGTGATTCATCGATTTCTCGCCATGTTGTTGTATCGCCCTCCGTTGACCGTAGCGCTGTTTTTTGATCTTCATCTTTGAAGAAAATGAGTTAATAAAGCCGACACTCCAGTCTAAAAACTAAAAACCAAACACTTACATACTGATTGCTTGCTTCTCCATGATTAGGTGAGTTTTCTGAGCTTCACATATCTTGATCGATACGTTTTACTTATGTTTATCATCAATTTCAAATCTCGTAACCTTTGCTATAACTTTTCCCAACCAAGTTCTCTTCATTTCGAGCTCTGATTAATAGTGTTTATGAACGAGTGATGATTTGTTTATATTATCATGGTGACTCACCCTCAATCGCATTTTACAATTGATAACAACTTAATTCCAATTAGGGGCGTAGCAATTACAACAAAGGCGTTCTACAGGTTGGACATCACCATTATCATCACATTTCAAACAATTACATTACGAATACTTAGTATCTCTCCCGATAACATGTCTTCTTTCAATTAGCTATCATGTTGCGGCACCTACGCTCCGGACGATTGGGAGCGCATCCTGCACAATACTACCCTGCCACCGTCATGCTGTACCGTCATCAAATTAGACGAAGCCACGGAGTGCACTATCAAACACGCACATCCCGAGGGATGTTTCAATAAACTTTTAACCGTCATCGATTCGAATACCTTAACCTTGACCGGCGTCGCCCTGGGTGTGGCTCTCGTACAGGTAATCAACATTTTTTTATTTAAATTGTCAAATGTTAATGTGAACTATTTTCGTCTAGATTTTGACAATAATGTTCGCCTGTTGCTTATATCGATCGTTTTGCCGAAACTACCAAACGGTCTAGGACGGAGAGGCTGTTTTCTTATTCACTCACGTCGAATACTTTTAACCAGAATTTGATTGCGGCGAGAGGCGTCGGAGGCATTCGGCTGTAGTTTATGTTTACTTTAGTAAGTTTAGTTTATTATTTAAGCGTTTCATATAGAGATCAAGTTTAAGGGTACCACAGGATCATTAAGCGGAATTGTATTTTTTCTTATATGCAATATGGAGAGTGAACATTCGTTAGAAATCGAGTTGCAAATATAAGCATTGGGCACTTTGATATTTCTCTTTTACAAAAGTACTTTTTCCCCTCGGAATCTGATCTTTTCTGATGACATTTAGTAACATCTTATCCATGCTCACAAACCCATGCTGTGTCCAAATTGTTGACCTGCACGGAGCATGTCGTTCTGATGAGACGAGAAGAGTGTTTATTTCTCAATCATAAACGATGAGCATCATAGGGTTGATCACTTTGCTTTCACTAATATTTCTTCGACGTTGTTGAAGTGCTTTTAGACTCTCTTCTATATTTTTTTTTTTTTTTTTTTTTTTTTATAATTCGTGCAGGTTCAAGAGTTACGCTCTTTTGATGTTTGTCACACAACCTGGACGGGGTGCAGATGGTTTTGTGTCGAAGATGTTCGTTCACTACTCTCCGGGGGTGGTTGTCTTGGGATTCGAGAGAGTGTTTAATTAGGTTCAAAGCAATGCCATTTTCAACTTCACTGAAGGAGCCACGAAGTGGCGGGATGCGTTTGCAAACCCCTGACAATTCTCTCTAAAATATTTCCATGACTTACTTGTTTTTTAGACGCCCATCACATGTCTACATTTTTTGGACCGCAGCTAGACTACAAGTTTACCTCACGCATTCTAGAGTTTGCTCTTCCAATTCGTCCCACAAATGTTCCACCTCATGATGAAAATTGCTTACAACCTTTAGGTAACATGTTTACGCTCACTTCTAGGTGCTTGGAAGTCACCCAGAAACCCACTTGGTAATCATGAAATTGAGCCTTATGAAACGACCTAAAGCACTCAGCAAATATTGCGCATCTCTTTGATCTCGTCTTTCTATTTGAGTTTAGATCATCTCGAAGTTTAGACAAAATTTATTTCCTGGAATGTTTGGTATGCGATGCCTGATGATATCCTGGACCGCGTTTTGGTATATTCAGTAGAAGACTTACCCCACATTGTACGTTTGCACATGACTTAATAAGTGACGCTTTCGAAATATAGTGGTACTCAAGGGCAGCCCTGCTGTTATTCATGAAAGTCTGCAAACATCCTGCAAGGAGCAAACCTAAGACCCTGCACACATTTTCAAAACATGAAAGAATTAAGATAATCAGAAAAGCGACGCACAAAAGTCTAGTTGAGAACCTCGTTGACAACCCTTCGCCAGCCCTCCCTGTTATGAGTGTGTTTTTTCATGTTTCGCTGTTCTGTTCCATCTCTTCTAGGACTATCCTTGTATTTTTTTCTCTTCTACGGCGCGGCTTTCCGGTGCTCTATTCCACTTAGGTTTGCCAATATTCTTTTGACTATTTGTCCACTGTCCATTTGTTCTACGTACGAACTTAAATACCTCTGAAGCGACGCTTCTAAAATTTTGTTGGCAGTGGTGGTTACGTTTTTTGGATTGTAAGTCGGGTATTACAGGTTTCAATAGTTGCCGCGGCAACACGAACTTGTGGGTAAGAGAAGTGAGAGGCATCCGGGGTAGGTCGTGTTGCCTGTACCGGCAACACTTTGACGTTTCCCTTTGTTATTTTCTCATTTTTTGCCTTTTCTCATTCGCCAGATTTCGAGTGCAACAACAACTCAAACAACTCTGGGAAATGAATCAAAAAGAAACTGCACGTTAAGTGTCACTTTGTTGCGAGCTCTGTGTTGAAACGTGTAAAGATAAAGGCAACACGGACAGAAAACACAAAAGAAAATTAGCAAAAGTTGCCAGCAACTATTGAAACGTGTAATACCCGACTAAGTGCGTGTTCACATTGGTAGAAGCGCACCAAATTGCTTGAAAGAGCATCCATCCAAATCCATCTTCAATTTGGATTTTCGGGTGAAGCAAACCGTTCCATTCTTAATTCATTCCATTTTTTGACAGTTTTTCTTCATTTATTCGTGACTGTTGGACAGACAAGTTCATTTGGCTTGCAACAATGACTACTTGGGAAGGCGACTGAATGAAAATGGCTACTTGGACGAAGGCGACTGAATGAAAATGACCCGATTCATGCGTTCCACTTGTCAAAAATTCAAGTGTGCTTCCACAAGCCTTCTTGCGCTTGTCCTTCTTGCGCCAATGTGAACACGCACTAAAGGATGATTTTGCTACTATTTGGTTTTTCAGTTTTCTATTTTTGACAGCTCACGCGTGATTCGTGACATGTATCAAAAGCTGTGTTCAATGCCGAAAAGATGAGAACAGGACAGCACGGATTCGTGAAAACTGTCAGATCAAGTTAGAACAGAAAAGTACAGCCGTATGTTGGTCGGCTATCACATGCGGCCTTACGACTCACGACTCACATAGGATTAAAAGAGAAAGAAGATGAGTGCGAATGAGATGGAGAATTTAATTCCCGGTGAGTCGCGGGCGAAATTCTTCACGACTCACATTGACGTTTCTCTTTCTCTTTGTTCGTTATTTTTCATTTCCATTTCATTTCTATTCGTAATTTGTGGGGAATGGACGCAATCATGTCGGATGTTGCTTGCAGAAAATGCGTAGAGCTCTATTTTATCTCACAGAGACAACTTAAAAATGAAAAAAAAAGTAGGCGCTCGGCTCACGGAATTTAAATTGAAAGAGGAGATGGGAAGTGAGTCGTGAGTCGTGAGCAGAAACCACCAATGAGACGTCCCACTCGAAATGGCCGCCGACGTTTGCCTACAAGCTCGGGCGAGCACGTGGGTACCTCAAGTGCTGTCAAAAGAGCACGTGGGTATCTCAAGTGCTGTCAAAATTTTGTAAACAATCACGCACATTTTTATAATTCCAAGAGTGTGTGTGGCGGGAGTACACTGCGGTAAAATGAAATGAGCTCACACGTATTCACGGATAGAAGCTCGTTTGTAACGGGTTTTGTCGCTACGCACCTGAACCTCTGTCAAAATCTCGTCAAAATTTCAGGGTGTTACGGGGGAAGACGTACGAAAGACGCACGTCTCATTCTGGTTTCTGGTCGTGAGGCCGCATGTGATAGCCGACTTAGTTGTCAAAAAGCGAAAAACATCTTATATGTCAGATTGTAATAAACTTTTTTAAAATTAAATAATAAACAAAAGTGAATTCACATAAAATGCTTTGGAAGACTTGTGGTGGGCACTGAGTGTGATTAGTGACTCGTCAACAATATTTTTCAGTGATGATATGTATGTTTTGGCGAGGACTTAAGGGCTAACCATAATAGGCAGAAGCAAGCAGAAGCTTATGTCAGAACCGAACGAAATTCTCCCCTCTGTTTCAACGAACCGTCACGATACCCATAATGAATAGGTGCAAGCAGAAGGAAAGGAATTGTCAAATTGTTTTTATTCGATTTGTTTATTTTCGGTGTGGCTTTGGCTTTTTCCTTTTTATTGAAATAAAAGCCATCTGCTTTATCATAGAGACACTTATTGTGCTGCACAAGTGAAATCAACTTGTTAACAAGCTCGTATTCCATATTTATTTTATCTTTTTTCTCTCTCCTAACCTCAAATGTCACTTGTCAAAATTCCGTCCGGAATGTCTTCTTTCAAGAAGACCTTCCGTCTGCTCGCATCAGTTAACGAACATTTAACGAAACGTCGTATCTTCCCACTGTGGGCATATCATATGCTTTGCATGTAAGAAGACATTCCCCTCTGCTTCCTTCTGCTTGCTCCTGTCTATTATGGTTAGCCCTTTAGTGTTTTTTCAATGACAGCTGCTTTTGACACTTCACGAATCTGTTCTGACTCCTGAGTAGGTGCAGAAAATCGTGTTCTGAAGTGTTCGAAACACCGTTACTGAACACAAAGCAGAACACTTTCGGAACGTTTTTTTTCTCAATGAACAGCAAAACGTGTACTTTTCTGTCCGGAACAGTCCAGAACAGCCTCACTGAACAGACGAAAAGTCAAATGTGCTCAGTGGGCATTGCCATTTCATCATGGAAAGACTTACCCTCAACTTACTGAGCAAGCAAATCAAGTGGTTCCCGAATTAAACACCAATTTCACGCTATTAGACATCCACCCGTATACGTAGAGTGGGAAAGGAAAATATTGCTGCTGTATCCGCCAGTGTTAGTGAAGACCATGATTTGTCCATTCGCAGGGATTGGGATTGTGTTACTCGACTAGGTGCAATATTTTAGATAAGGATATATGCAGGTCTAAGACGTTGCAAATAACAGCTCGTGCAAGATTGGAGCCGTGGGTTATTTGGCTATTGGCTATATGGAACACGAAAGTTCGGAGCCTAGTCGACAAAACTTCGCCAAGCCTCTCTGTCATGAGAGTTCTTATCCATCTCTTCTAGGTCCGTCCTTATATTCTTCTCCCATCTACGGCACGATCTTCCGTTGGTATTTTTCCCTTGGGTTTTCCATTATTCTTTGGATTTTTTGTCCACTGTCCATTTGTTTTACTTTCTACTTGGACCATGTTTGCGGCTGAATGAAGTTCGTCGAGCTGTTTTCTACCATAAGTCCTCTTTAAGATCTTGTTTTCAAATAAATTCAAAATTTGTTTTCGTTCTTAGAGACCAAGTTTCATATCCATAAAGTATCACTGGTATTCAACGATTGTTGATGTTGTTTTGATTGTTGTTATGGTGATGTGAGTGTACGCAGTGCAGCGTCATCAGGCCTGCGCCTGCTTCTACCAGTTTTTCCATGGCGCTTAGATCCATTAGGACATTAGCCGAATCCCACAATTGGCATTCCGGGTTGGGAGTATACTCAAACCCCTTTCCCGCAGGGAACCTCTTTGCACTTGCTAGATAAAATAAGAAAAGCGGGCGATACAAGTCACTTAACTCGCTTGGACATCGACGCAATATTTCCCCTCTATCACTGTTTTAATCCGCTAGAGCTAGCTTATTGTATTTCTCGTCTTCAACAATTCAACCGCCATACTCGCCTCGCTAGGAGTGCCCATCAATGCTTAAAGGTAAAGTCTGTCTTCGCACTACAATTAAATTTAGAACCTCGTTTCTCAGCCGAATCAAACGAAAATGGATGGAATGCTTTAAAAGAATTTAAAACCCATGTACCCCCTCTCCCTTTCGAGCCGTCTTGTCATAGGTCGTTTAGGATAATTTATAAACCCTTCTGCAGGCGCTAGTTATGTCTCTATTTCTTCTTACCAAAAACCCTTTTCAGAAACATACTTAGAGTTCGATTCGCCTGTCCGTCATCTAAACTCAACTGCTTGATTCTAGTGGTTTTTGTCTCTAGCCTCTTCGGTATTTCACCAGTCGGCTGAGAAGAGTTTTTTTATTTCGATTTATCAGGGATGATCATACTAAAATGCGGTGGGTCTTCCCTATGGCTGATCAAATGGCCTCTGACGCCCATGACACGGGGTTCAAATCCCACAACAGACAAGTCATCAGAATCGTATTTTCCGTTGTTTTTCCTCTCTAAATACCTAATACTTATGGCCAAGGTTATATTTGCGACATCGAAATAGGGGTGCTTGCTCAACAGAAAAGTTATGTTCTCTCCATATCACCTGGGCTGCTGTAATTAGAATTTGTTTAAACGAAACCACAAACTCATTTAAAGACATTGTTAAAATAAAGTTAATTTATAAACCACTCACACCGTAAATAAATAATAGAAAGAACAAAAGATCTGAGCATACGTAATCATATTAAATCTACTATTGTTAAGCACGACTATCTATTCTGTTTTCAGTCTTTCGTGGGAAGAGTTACATAGAAAGAAAGTTTATCGACCATCATCTCTATCTCTACAACCTAACGTATTGATATGTTATAAGAAACCTGTTTGCGTCCAACAAGATCATGTCATTAAGTATCCCCTTGTTCCTAGCCACATCCTCGTCACACCATATCTCTCTCTGTTTCATACCATCTACTCGTACGAGTATATCTATTGCATTTCCCATTGTTGTTAGTTCGAAATATTTTTTATTCTTATCTATTTTGTTTATTAAAAAGACAAACATGAATTTATAAACCAAAAAATACCGGATATTGTTCAAACACGTCGTGGAGTAAACGACCGTGTTATTCTACTACAGACTCTGTTTTTATGATTGTAATTAGAGAAACTAAAACAAAGCGGGTCACGTGCCGCCACCGGCATGTGAACGAATCTGTTTTCTAATAGAGAAGAGCAATTTTATTGTATCTAGATGTATTTTCATTCTTTTGATAAATTTATGTACACTCTTTGGATTTTACAAATAAAATATTAAATTATACAAATAGCGGTTTTCATTATTTATTTGACGTGCATATTTGCTATGTACTGAGCGAGAGTTGTTTACAGGGGGATATAAGGGGCTCATTGCACGGCTGCCCTTATCTGGTTTGGTTTTTTGAGCTGCAATAAAAGAAGAAACACATCGAATAGGCGATCAATTCTGATTCATCGCTTTCAGATTAGTTGATCTACAGATAAATTAAGTTTTCCGGAAAGATGCAGACACTAAGCATCAGGCTAGAAAAATCCAAACAGAAATTTATTCCTCTTGTGGCATGTGGCGCCCACCTGTTAAAATTAAACATCGAAGAACCTTGGAAGGCCTGCTTAAGTACAATTTTAAATACTCACTGAATGTTCATAAACGTCAGACAAAAATCAAACACGCTGTGCCTACCCCCTAACGCTTGATCGAACGTTTCGAAGAATTTCCAGGTTGTGGCGTCTGTTCTGTAAGTCGTAATTTTTTTATTTTTTTTTTGATATCGAAGACTTCAAAGGAGAAGAGTGGATCAATTTTCTGCAATTATTCATCTGACTTTGTGAACAAGTTTAACGCAGGTCTTAGTTAGGCAGACGTTTATGAAAACACCCAAAATCAGTTACCATCGTTGCAAGCAATTTTTGGGGATATTTCTACCCTCCCACGGAACAATCCAATAAACTCAAACTCTACTACATGGAGAGAATCCAATACGCTTTCCACACCCTCAATGCTGATTTCACCTTCACAAAGTCTAAGTTTAACACCATCACAGATGAATTGAAACTCTTGCCATCCGAATTTCCGGAAACCGCCGGATGCGTAGTCAATTGCAACTTTTCACTGATGGATGAACTACAGGGAAATGCTGCGACCGCGATCAGTTCCATATCTCCAATTTCATCTGTACAAATACAGACTGGATCCTTCAAGCAAACTTCCCCGAAAGCCACAACTCCTCCGACCCCGGCGAAAACTATCGAACATTTGGGAATTTTATGGAGCCTACCTGATAGGGAGCGGAGGCTAAATAACCTGCTTTAACGAAATACAATGGCCCAGGCCTCAACCACCACCTTCATCCTATGGGATGCACCACGTGATGGCCCACTCCATCACCCTCAAAGTGCACGAAGTTTATTCCGGTCAAGATATATAAAAGAAACTGCTTCAAGATTTGCATCCCTCTCCCCTGTCCCCTAACAAGAAGAAAATTGGATAAAAGAGAATTACTGGTTTGGACTACCAATATGATCTCTACGCCCAAATCTGTTAGTAATAGTTGTAAGTCTAATATCAACAAGCGTACTAAACCACTCACAACCAGATCCAGCCCCCTCTCCCTCTTTCTTAGATCCACTCCTCCCTCCCACGGCCAAACTCACCAAACATATTGCCGAACTTAACGCCGAAGACCGCTATGTTATGTCACGTTTAAGAGACCTACCCCCATGACAAACATGACTCCAGTTATATCGACGGCAAAACTAAAACCAACGTCCTTGTTTCAATCCACCAAGAAAGCCTACCCACAGACTCCCACGCGTTAAAAAAAGACCTTTATCCGGTTTCACGGAAGCCTTAATATCTCCCCCATTGATGTAAATAACGACCACCTTCATCGCCCATGTCAGTTCAAAGTGCATCGCACACTTGCAAAGTATCCGCACCACTACATCTTCCCACCCATCGAATATTTCTTACAAACACATGTCCCAGAACCTCAGAGAATTACGCACCAAAATCTCCCATATCTCCTTCCCAAAACCTACCCTATAGCAATCCACAGCCGCTATGATCATTTGCCCTTCAAATCGTCGAATTCCGCTGACTTCAACTTCACTAGTGCCTCAATAAGTTTCCCTAAACGGAAACTTTATCTTGCCTGCTGTTACTTAAGACCCTTACAGCCCACACATTGCTACCAACTCGCCGTTGATCTTGTCGCCTTCATATTTGATATCGCCGAACCCAATGCATCATCATCATCTGTGGCGATTGGCGATTTCAATCTCCCACACCTGAAATGGGTTCAATCCGATGAGACCCACTATATCGCCGCTAACCCCTCCTCAGGTAAAGAAATCCTTTTCACGGATTATTTCTCTGACTCTGGCCTTCTGCAACTTAGTAACTTCACCAATAACATGGACAGACAACTCGACCTGATTTTCTTATCTGATGCCGTAAACTGCGTTGTAACCCCGAGCAACCATTTTCTCTCTACTTTAGACCCCCTTCAGCCACCTCTATCGGTAACTCTTTCACTCAAGACCCAATTCACTATTCTTCCCTCCGAAATTACGTACTGTTTCAATTTCCGGAAAGCTGACTTTGCAAAACTAAATAATCTGCTCAACAATGTTAATTTTAACTTCCTCCTTAACCCTAACTCACACATATGCTTAAACGAAACCCTTGCGCCATTTTACACCAAAATCCTTAGCTTTCTTTCAGTCCCATACTCACCAAAAAAGAACTACACTTCATCTTCGCCCAGGTATACCAAGGAACTACGCTCTTTGCCCAATAAAAGAAACAAAAATTGGCTCGCCTGTCTTAGATCCTCCTCTGCTTCTGACCTCTCTTATTACATGCATTCCTACACTAAATTTGCACAGCTATGTGAATCACTCTACCTCCGATACCTGAACCGGATGCAATCCTCCCTTATCTCTGACCCCAAGCGATTCTTCTACTTCATTAATACGAAAAGAAAAACCGATAGCTACCCCGCTACATTTAATTTTCTCAATAATTCTTTCAACGAATCCGAAGTAATCGCCAACTTCTTTGCTCATTTCTTCAGCCAATCATTCACTGACCAGGAACTTCAATCCGCTCACAACTATTTTCAATATTTAAAAGACTGCCCCCAGACGTCTCTTGTCTCACTGAACATAACTCCCGACCTAATCACCGAAAAAAATACGTAACCTAAAGGACGACTACTTTCCTGGTCCCGGTTTTAAATAAGTGCGTAAACCATTTTATTTTACCCCTTTCCGCTCTATTTCAAAGCTCTTTCTCTCAAGGACTCTTTCCCCAGCTTTGGCAATATGTTTATATCATTCCAGTCCACAAAAAAGGACTGAAAAATACCCAAACTATTCGAGAGCATTGTTTATGCACTATTCTTTCACTGCAAACCCATACTTATCCTAACCAACATGGGTTCCTAAAAGGTCGATCGACAACCACTAATCTAGTCGAGTTTGTTTCACAATGTTTATGTACACTCGAAGCTGGCAAAGACGTCGCCAGAATCAAATTATTCTCCCCAAGCTCACTGCCAGTTTTATCTCATGGATCAAATCATGGTTAGAAGATCGTCGATATAACGTTATTTTCAGATCTTCTATTTCTCATCCAATTATTGCTACCTCCGGTGTCCCACAAGGTAGTCATCTCGGCCCATTGTTATTTATTCTAACCATTAATGATGTTGACAGTGTTTTTCTGAATTCTCAGCTCTCCATATATGCCGATGATATGAAAATATTTGAACACATATCTTCCCTTGTTGATTCGTGTTCTCTCCAATTTGACCTTAACAAGTTCACTACTTGGTGTCAGAAAAACCATCGCGAGCTCGTAAATGCCAAGCCATCACTTACTCCCGCAAGCACTCTTCCTCACCACCCAGAACCTAAATTATTTGCAACGAAACTCTCCCCCCTGTCAAGTTCTTGGTTAATCTGGGGGTCATTTGTGACCGTTAACTTAACTTTCGCCTCCATATCGACAACATTATCAAACGTGCCAACTCTGCCCTCGGTTTCGTGAAACGTTGATCCAAAGAATTCTCGAACCCTTACGTTACGAAATCACTATACATTACTTTCGTTAAGCTCGTCGAGTCTGGTCCCCCTCTTATAAATCCCACATTACGGGTATTGAGGCCATTCAATGTAGGTTTATCCGTTTTGCCCTTCGTGGCCTTCCCTGGGCCGACCCCCTTAATTTACCACCTTATACGGATCGCCTAAAATTAATCAACCTCCAACCCCTTAAAGGACGACGTGATGTTGCAGCCTTAGAGTTGCCCTATACCACAAACCTTCACTCTCTCGTTAATCATTTCCGCCCTGTCACCTGGTTAATAAATTAATTAAGTCAATTTTTTTGTTTAAGCTTGTATTAAGCTGATAAAGTGCCCTTGTAGGCGTCAACAGTCAAAATCAAAATTCAGCCCAATTCCCTCTCAGTATAGACCCTAACTGGGACTTAAAAGTAGGAATGCTTCCCAGTTTCTCCCGGCTCTTATAAAAATTCTTCACATGGCATTCGCATATACATCAAACCCACGTCCATAACCCGGCCTACATATCGAGTTAATACAACCCTCAATCCTGAGAATCCTTCAAATAGTCGTCTATAACCTATCTTTATACACTCTCAACCCAACCCCCTCCACTTCTTCTGCATCGCTCAAAACTCCCGTCTTCGGTCAAACTTACCAAAAATAAAGCTAAAGACCGTTATGTCATGTCACCCTTGAGAGACGAAGAACCTGCGAAAACGTGCGACTTTATCTTGCCTTGACTCTTGTCAAGGTCTATTGACTCTTCCCTAGTCACCGTTGCGTTGCCATCTGAGTCTGTTCTTGTAGCGGTTTCAGTCCTCATTTTTTTTTACAAATGTAGGTTAAAATCTTCAAAAAACACTAGATCGACAGCGCGTGCTCATAGTAGTGTGAGATTCTACTCACTGAAAACACCTCCCTTCAAACGTACTTTAATGCTTAGACTACAACTGAGTTCTTGCACTCATCCAGCAGTTCTTTATTCAAGTCAGAAAAAGAAATGATACATAAATTAAAGTGTGACAAGTCACCTTCCAGCGATGGGTCCTGCAGAGCTCGCCACTTCGCACGAGTTATTTATTATTTATTATCGCGCTAAATCGAACGGTTAGGTTCTTTGGACAAGCGTTTAACCGGTTGCCAGGATGGCAGTATCATCGACAAACGTTGCTAACATAACGCCTTCTGTCTGTGGTATATCACGAATATAAGGTAAGTATAACAGCGGGCCTAAAACACTACCCTGTGGTACATCGGTCGTTATCGCTTTTAGTTGGGAATATTCATTTCCGTGCTTAACACGGAAGAGTCTGTGTGATAGGTAGGATCTTAGAATATTATATAGCTGTCCCAGTAGTTTGTACTCCAAGCCTTTGTGCCATACCTTATCAAAGGCTTGATGTTAAGAAAATCGGTTGGACAAATTAACTTTTGTTCTAGCACATTTTAAAGTACATCAGTAATTCGATGTACTTATAGCAGCGGCGGAAATGAAACTCAAATAGACTATCATTTGGTATCCAGTTTCATGAAGCCACGAGCTAAAGATTGCAAAGTGATCCTGGGAGACGCGATCGCCCCTCAACATCGTCTCCTCCTGACTGAATTTTTTATGGATGCGAGAAAGAAGTCAAAGCAGCAAACGAAGGTGTCTGAGAGGATCAAGTGGTATAAGCTGGATAAAGGAAAAGGCGAAGCTTTTATTACCAACATGAAAAACTACCTCTGTTCCATTATCGATGAGGAGTGCAGAGCTCAAGACATGTGGGATTCCCTACAACAATCTGGCCTAGAGAAACCCAAATCACTGCTCGGAACAGCTTAAGGCCCCTGCCAACACGAAAAGAAACCTGGTGGTGGACAGACGAAGCCAAAGCAGTGATACACGAAAAGAAAATGGCTTTCCAAGCTTGGTCAAAGTGCTCTTCTACTAATAGAGAGGAAAAAGCTCGCCGTGAAAAGGTATATAGATGTTGCAAAGGTATCGCGAAGAAAAAGTGCGCCGAATTCAAAGCGAAAAGCATGGAAGGCCTTTATCAGGAGTTGGAAGAAATATCGTCTTCCGCGTCTGACAGGAACCAGGCTACCCAGGAGCTTCGACAAAGCAATTTGAACAAAGGAGCAAATATCTTTAAGATAGCCGCCAAGAGAAGAAGAAACGTTTCGTTTCCCAAAGAAGATTCGTTTCCCAAAGTTTATTAACAATGCTGAAGGCCAACTCCTTTTGGAAGACGAAAAAATTCTCCACAGATGGCGACAGTATTGCGAGGAACTTCTGAACGAACAGTTTCCCCGAGTGTACTTTCCAAGAGCTGCCCCGAATCATGCCGAAATATCCGACATCTCAGTTGAAGAAGTTCGGTACGCGTTTAAAAACTCCAAGAAAAGAAAAGCTGTTGGGCCGGACGGGATACCCTCTGAGTTCTGGAAAAAGATGGGAGACATCGGGTCTCATCGGCTCATGGTTCTTATCTCCAAACTTATGAGAGGCGACACTATGCCTAATCAATGGAGGGAAAGCTATCTTCTTCCTTTGCACAAAGGAAAGGGGGATACGCGAAATTGTGATAACTACCGTTCTGTCAAGCTGATGTCGCACACCATGAAGATCGTTGAACGGGTATTAGATAGCCAACTGCGGAAAATATTATGACTATCTGATGACCAGTGCGGGTTTGTCTCGGGTAAATCAACCACAGATGCAATCCAAAGTATAAGGGTCATGATGGAAAAGCATCGTGATTCTTCAAAGGACTTGCATATGGTGTTGGTTGATTTCGAGAAGACCTTTGACCGGCAACCAAGAGATCTTTTATGGGTAGCTCTAAGACAAAAAGGAGTTCCAGAAACCTACGTGCGAGTGATCATGGACATGTACAAGAGAGCAACGACAAGAGTAAGATGCACCGCAGGAGTCACCGAAGAGTTCGCAATCAAAGTCGGTATACACCAAGGGAGCGTCCTCAGCCCACTGCTCTTTATAGCAGTCCTTGATTGCTTGCTTGAAGGAAAAGTGACGGACCCCAATGTGCACCAGCTATTCTTTGCTGACGATGGAGCCATTATAAGTGATGATCAGGCGTCCCTACAACGAGCACTTGATGTGTGGGTGGACATTTTTGAGGGACACGGGTATCGTATTAGTTCAAAGAAGACAGAGTATCTGTGCTGCCCGTTCTCTGACCCTCATCAGCCTATTCCAGACATTTACTTGAATGAAAGAGTGCTTCCCAAGTGTGAAAAGTTTAAATATCTGGGATTTATGATTAATAAAGAAGCAACTTGTGATGACGACATCAACCATCGCGTAAGCGTAGGGTGGATGAAGTGGCGGGAAAACTCCGCCATCTTCTGTGATCGAAAAATGCCCCCTAAGCTGAAAGGAAGGCTCTACACTTCAGTTGTACATCCGGTGCTCACATACGGTTCACAATGCTGGACAGTGCACAAAAAGTATGAGAGCAAATTAACGGCAGCTGAGACGAAGATGCTTCGCATGACAGCGGGAGTAACAAAGCGTGACAGAATTAGAAGTTCAAAGATCCGATGAAGCCTCCACGTAAAAGAAACCATCACAAGAAAGATGGAGCGCGACCGACTCAGTTGGTATTGCCATGTTCAAAGGAGAGATCCTTTGAACCCCGTCCAAAAGGCGTTATCAATCAACGTTCCAATTTCAACACGCAAAAAAGGCAGGCCGAAAAACAATTGGTGCAAACAAATGCAAAAACACCAGCATTTGATTGGCCTCAGCGATGAAGTAATCCCAAACCGGGAAGCCTGCCGCTACTTTCTGAGGTCAAACCGGCGGACCCCACAAGCGGACCAGTAGGAATGCAGTTAAGTGGGAAGGTTATGGTCCTTCACTTCTGACGATAACGACGCCAAAAAAAAGGAAAAGAAGAATTCAAGCTACATACTTAATTTAACTTACAATCTAGGAAACTAGGAGAGAGGGCGATTGAGACGAAGTTTAAGACAAGGAGTGCTGATGTTGAAGTCGAAACAATTTGTCGCATTAACATTTCGCAGCATACGGGTGAGAGGTTCGTTGGAGCCATAGGAGGTACGAGAGGTGGGTAGATAGAAGAGACGTGGATTTCATGTATTACGAGGGTTAGTGTTGAAAAAGGTAGAGTTTATAGGGTCGCGCAATCAATGGTACCTGAGAGGAGCCGATGGATGAAAAGGATGTCGGATAGCCTTCTTCGCTCTTCCAGCGAGTTCAAATTAATAAGTTTTAGGCGGTCTTGATAAGGAGGTAAGATCAGAGGATTGTCCAAGGGTAAACCACGAAGAGCAAAACGGAGAAAACGGCGTTAGATACTCTCGATCCTGGAAATGTGTGTATGACGGTAAAGAGGCCACACTGTATAGGGCGCACAAAGGTTATGTAGACAGACCGAGCGACGTATTGATTGTAAAACTCTTTAGACCATCGTTTCACGAAGCCGAGTGCAGAATTGGCCTTAAGAACTATATAGCTGATATGTGCAAGAAAATTGAGTTCCTGGTCGCATAATACGCCAAGGTCGCGGATCACCTGAACGGTAGAAAGGGGTTGATTATGGAGATAGTAGAGGCGGGGAGAAGATTTGATACGTTTGCGAGAGAAAGTAATATATTGACACTTGGAAACGTTAAGGTCCAGGCAGTTCTTGGAGTACCAGGTGGAAACACTATTGAGGTCCGATTGAATAAGGGAAGAGTCATGTTCGGAGGAAATGATCTTAAAGATCTTAGCGTCGTCGGCGTATAGAGAGATGTAGGAATATTTGATAACCATTTCAATATCGTTCATGGTAAGAATATAAAGAAGTGGACCTAGATGACTACCTTGGGGGACACCGGAGGAGGCAAAGAAAGAGTTAGAGAGGGCAGATCTAAAACAAACGCTGTAGTAGTGATTTTCCAGGTAAGAGGATATCCACTTTAATAAGATGGGTTCAAGGCCAAGGGAAGACAATTTGAAGAGCATCAATCTGTGTGAAATTATATCAAAGGCCTTACTGAAGTCAGTTAAGAAAGCATTGACTTGCTTGCTATTTTCTAAGGCTGAAAGGGTAAAGAATACGAATTCAATAAGGTTTGTGGTTATAGATGAGGAAGGAAGATTGAGGAAGCCGTGTTGTCTGGGGGGATTAAAGACTTGCATTGAAAACTTAAATTATCATACAAAATACTTTCGAAGATTTTGGGTATATGAGACAGTTTGGTAATGGAACGGTAGTTGTTAATGTCATTCTTCGGACCGTTTTTGTGTATAGGTGTTATAAAAGAGGTTTTCCATATCAGGGGAAATTCACCTTGAGAAAGGGATACGCTGAAGATTTTTGAGAGAGGTAGAGAAAGGGGGGAGGGACATTTTTCAAAAATAGCAGAGTCCGTCGGGGCCAGGAGTGAATTCATCATTAAGTTGCTTTAATTTTTTTTCGATGATGATACTACGAGCGAGAAATGGTCCAAAGGAAAAGTTTGGTAAATAGTTGAAATAAGTAGGATCGGGTGTAAAGGAATCATGGATGAAAAGGTGGCAAAAAGGTTGGCGATATTATGAGGATCGTTGGAAGTTTCATCATTGAAGGAGAGAGAGTTTGGGTAGCCATCAGATTTTCTTTTATAGTTAGCAAAGTGAAAGAAGGACTTGGGATCATCTATAAGGTTGGTTTGCATCTCGACTAAGTAGTGCTGATAAAGAGAGTTATAAAGCTCTATAAAATGAAGGTAAGTGCCAAAATATAGAAGTCATTTGGGGATTGAGTACGAAGGAAAGTTGTCCAGAGCTTGTTTCGTTTGTTTCTCAAAGAACGGAGTCTGCGATTATACCAAGCTGGGGAGGTGGAGGAGGTTTTGTGTCGTAAAAAGGGTAAGAAAACGGAGATAGAATTAAATAGTTCTTTGTAGAATATAGATATGGCATCATTTACGGTAAGGTTGTTGAAATTACAAGGAGCACTATTAAGATATTCATTGATTTGACGGAAGTTGGCTTTGTGGAAATCGTGAGACATTTTTACAAGTATAAAGACAAGAATAAAGACATTTGAACAGTAAGGGGAGATGTCTGTATAGGGGAGTTGTGAAATAACGTGAGAAGAAGATGGGGGGGGGGGGGGGGTAATTGTCGACGGTTGATAGGGACAACGGACAAGCTGAAACTAAGTAAGGGATCAATTGTGAAAATGCGGTCTAGTTGTCTGACCATGTAATTTAAAATGCCGTTGACTTAGTTAAGGCTTGAATCAGCTAGGCGATCTGAGGAGAGACATTCTTTGGCTGCTGTAGGATTAGAGGCAATGTAAGACGATTGGTCGTCTGAAGAGATCCATTTAAGGTGAGGAAGGTTGAAGTCACCGAAAACTAGGATCTCGTCTTGGGGATCCCGTAAATCAATTAAATTATCGATTGTATCAATGGCCAATTGATATGGTTCAATAGGTTGTGATGGCAAAATGTAAAAGCAGATGACGTAGAGCGATTTCCGGGATGGTATAATCCTAATAGAAACAAGTCAAGACATGGCGAAGATGAAGTTGCTATGAGGAAGGAGTCAATTGGCTAGGAGGACACCGCGGCATGGACGACCATCAGTAGGTCGCATCCTCATCGCGATTAACGTTAAAGTTGGATGGGAATAGTTCAAGGTTGTTTATACTGGGGATTAGGTTCGTTTCAGTTAAGGCAAAGATTTCAAAAGGCAAGGCATGTGATTGCTGCAGGTCTGCCTGAGTTTTAGAGCGCAAACCTCTTACGTTCTGATAATGAAAAGTAAGTCGGAGGTTTTCGGGGATTGTAAGAGTGGCAGGGAGGGGGAGACTTTTAGGAACGAAAAAACCTTTCTTGATCAGCTTTGCTACGCTCAAGCTGCGATATGCGCTTTGAGTGTATGTATTATCTGAAGGTATTAAGATCGTTTGACACTTTTGGGTAAGATATTGATAAACTCGTGATATTTAATGAAAGGTTCTTGAGGGTAGTGAAGCCGGTGGGGAGACCTTCCTGTTGAATTGAGATCATTACGCTAGTGTTTGTTTTACCTTCATAGCAAACCGAGTCGGATTTGTCATGAAGATAAGCCAAAAAGAGACGAATGTTCTCATAGATCTTTTTATCTCTTAACCTGGAGAGAGCGTATTGACATTCGTTGGGGTCAATCGATAATCGGTAAGTTTGACTGATGGTGGCAATAGGGGATCAACGAAAGATTGGGAGGGGAAGCGCTTTCTCCGGCAACGCTTTAAGAATTTCTCCTTTAGACTTTAATGATTTGACTGCTTTATTAAGTTCTGAGAGCGTTGCAGCTGGTACTCATTTCTGTAGTAGTCCGTTTCTGTATTCAAGCGATTGTCGTTATCCTGCACCGATTGGCCCTTCAGTATCTTAAAGGTAACCAGCGTAAATGTCTGTTTTTTCCTTATCTCTCTTTGCAGCTTTTTAACACTTTTTACACCTCTCCTAAGCGAACAATTTGGTTCTTTCTCTGAAGTCAGGTTTTGTAGCTATACGCTCATTCTAGTCTTTAGCAGAAGAAGGATCTTGGTCTAAGACCTTACAAAATACAGCTCGTGTAAGAATTTTGGGTGAGTGCGTCTTGGAAAAGCTAGAGGAAGATCCGCATTTTTTATCGAAATTTGACGAAGCTCATTTCTGGTTGAAGGGGTAAACAAAGCCACCGTATTTGGTACACTTTTTGGGGTGGTTTATGGTCACACGGAATCATTGGTCCGTAAGTTTTTAGAAATTACCATTCTTCATCCCGCAAAAGGATTTGGTCATGCAATCGGTAGACTTCTAGATCCGGCCGGCGTGACGTTGCACTTCTCTACACCCTAGCTCATAATCAATCTATGGCTGTCAGCTTTTTATCGAACATTCCAAAAAAAACTATTAATCCGTTGCCCTTTTTAAACTATAATAACAAAATTAAATTTGCATTTTTGTTGCGTCATGCCTTTAGGGATTGCTTTAGATTTTGAAAAACATCTACAAACGGTCATTACAAGCGCTCGAAGGCGTTATACTCGTATTAATTTAAAAATAATTATTGAACACCGCCATCTACCCAGTCGTCCGCTAAAGACAAACCCACACTACCTTACCGACGCCAATCCGTTTGACTTCTGTGAAATGTCAAACGTGAATGGGAATTTTTTTGATGTGTTGCAATTTTCTTGTTTTCAATTCATCTCTGTGTTGTTGGTCTGCGAGATGTCACTCGGCTTTCATGTGTGTTAAGCTCTTCGTTTCTGTCTTGTGTTCGTTTTTTTGTTTTTTTGCTTGTTTTTTTGGAATCTTTATATACGTCATCGGCGTCAACCAAGACGCGAATACAATTAACAATACCTTCCGCCCTCGACACATAAGCATTTCGACGAAATTCCAACGAATCACAAATCCTCCATCGAGCTCTAGATTCAATTCCGAAAACTGATTCCAGTCACTCGGTTCAGTCGCTCGGTACAGTGATATTATTACCATTCCAATTGAATTTGCGGTTAAAGTGTGCTTCGTCGCTGGCACTAATAGTGAAGACAACGAGGACGTTCGAAGAAATAAGCAAAAGTGCGAAAAGTAGTTGGCAATCGAAACGAGTTCTGTGATCTACCAGCTTTAGCGAGGGTTTCTATCAGTTCGGAAGGCAAGGGGATACGAGATTGCTTGAAAATGGAAGATTTGGGTAAGTGCTAGGATGTAAGACTGTTTAAATTGCCTTTAAATCGGATGGAGCTTGTAGCCCTTTGTAGCCTAGCATAAACCCGGAATGGTCTGTCCAACCCGTTTCGCTGTAAACCTTGGTTCGGATGATTAATATCTCGCGAGATAAGAAATTCGATGATTCAGATTTCTGGTTTGTGGCCACCGAGCACCGTCTTACCAGAGCTACATATCCATTCAGCCACACTCGTACATACATACCTACAAGTCGTACAATGAAATGAAAACAAGAAATTCAGATGACAAATGGAAATGGAGGAGGTCTTTTGCTGACGCTGGGTACCCCGAACAGTCGAGTAGCGACGATGTTGTGAAGTGGCCTTCTGAAATCACTGCAAGCAGGAAAGCTTTGTGTTAACGTCTGCGTGTTTCTTCCCCCCCTCCCCCTTTCCACTTCTTTCTGGTCTTCGTGTTTCATTATTTCTTTTTTCGGTTTTAGGTCTTTTGCGACAGGGAAGCCTACAGCGCTGGGCATAAATTGGCGTCAATCATAAAATACCTCGGCGAGAGTGGCCACTAGTGGCGGAGGTGGTACAGTGGCAGGCGACAATTCGGCGAGAAAGCGGAGCTCATGTTTATTGAAACCATTGAAAACTTGAAAACCGTGAAATATTTGCCTGATCCAGGTGGAGGCTATGTAGAAACGCGGCTTAAGACGGAGACGGGCGTGGATGGGATTGTAAACAGAGGAATGGATGCTTACAAGAGGATGTTCTCGCGATGATTCATCGATGTTGCACGGCTGATGAAGGTGATATGCCACGAACGTGTATTGTGGACATAAAATACACCCAACGTCGCCACGAATGCATGAATCATATTCGTTTTTATGCCTTTCGGCTCCAGTCAAGCTCGACAAATAACGTTTTTTTCTTCTTTCTTTTCCATCGGTTTGCTACCTAGACTCGAATTACAACCATAGTTGGCTGTCGCGCTGTTCAGCTCGATGTGGTGGGCTTTGATCCGGAATCATTCAAATGTAAAGTCGAAGATTTCACGCCATGTGCGCTTGTCATATAGGGCAAATCGGCTGCATTCCTTTTTAGATAATCCGCCCCTCCTTCATATGGCATTGTTTACAAAGTGCTTATCAAAGCCAGATAAGCTGTCGAATTATTTTGCCGGTGGTCGATTGTGGACGAAAGTCGATGATATCATCGTAATCACTCGGTCACGTCCAATCATTCCTTATGATTTATCACCCGGCAATTGCAGTACGGACGTTTCACGTTTTCGAGGTATCTATGAAGGCATTTGGCACGCTATTCCATTCGCGCGTTATTGCGTACGGACGTGACGGCCAACAACTCACACCTCTTCGTGCAATCAGGCTTGAAATCGCGATTTCTTAATGACATTCACCGGTGATGGATGGCCATCGTAGGATTGGAGTGTTGCAACGTGACGAAATGTCAACAGTGCACTCCTATCCTTGCATGTTTGTATGTCACATGCAGGGCAGAATGAATACAAAGTTCCACTTCTTTGCTCGTCGTGTTCTGGAGCGAGTTGAGTAAACAGTTTTAATTGCGACATGCAGTTACAGAACGAATGTGCATTGGATCGCCCCTTGGTCATGTCACATTTCCTCGTTGGATGTAAACAATTTGGGTTTCGCTTGTCTTCTGAAAGTGAATGCGCAACGTTCGGCGAAATTGTTACTCAACATTTCCGTGTAAATAGGAAGCGAGAATCTTGAGCTTCCACTTAAAAATAGCATTCATGAGTCAACAATTTTTGTTTAGGAACTGAAATCTGGAATCAGTTAGTTCTGCTTTCCTGTTGTGGGGAAATAAGACGAGTCATTTCCGATTCCTCGATCTGTTACCTGAGTTCTGGGTGGATGCTGTCCAAGTGGGCATTTCTAACTTCTGACGGCAAAAGTCTGCTTTTGACTCACTCTAGTAAGGCCGGGGTGATTAGGGTCTAGTATAAGGCCATCGTGATATTCGGAGAAAGGCTCTGTTACTCAATTGTTTTCTGGGCCCAAGAGACAGCAGCCACAGGCATTTTGTGTCTCGTTTCCGTGCAGATTTCCTTGCTGCCTATTGCTGTGGAGCTGGGTTAGACAATGACCTTGTTAACGTTTTAGGTAAGACGTGGATTGTGTTAATCTTGCTAAACTCATTTTAAACGATACTCGCAAAAGCCCTACTATAATGTCACCGCGCACTTCACGATCACTTCAATGTTTTCTGCGTCTGCAAGCAGTTGATGGACTTGACTTAGCCAGTGGGTTTTGCTTGATGTCCGAGGACACGTTAGACCTCATGAAGCAGCGAGAGTCAAAGGAATGTCTCATGGGGGCTGCGCTGGTTAAAACTGCACTAATAAGAATCGATTAGATATTCCTCTTTCCTGAAAGGCGATATGTAGTATATCCTTCCCTTCCTCTTGACTCAAGGCTCATGAGTGACTTTGGTTTTGTAAGTCTTCGGTTTTCCCATTTTCGTAAAGGTTTCTTGCCGGTGCAACACCGTAACGCACCGTTAATATATCAGAAGCGCTACTTTTAAAGTTTTTTTTTTCTATGGTGGCTCTGTAAAGGGTGATTTTTTTACTGTTTGGTTTTTCACTGCTCCATTTTGCACAGCTCGGACGTGATTAGCGACATGCGTCAAAGTCGAATGTGCTCAGTTGACATTGCCATTTCATCATGACGACCTGTCACAGCATCGAATTTGGGTGAGTGGGTCTGCTGGAGGAAGATCTGCTTTTTTATCGAAAAATCTTCTTCAGCGACGAAGCTCATTTCGGGTTGAGTGGGTACGTTAATAAACAAAGCTGCTGCATTTGGTCTGATGTGTAAACTCAGGCAAGACAAGATCTATCAATGCACCCGGCAAAAGACACTTTGGTTCGGTTTATGGTCCATGAATGGCGCTAGCTACCGTTCAATGATTTCGAACTGGTTTTTGCCGAGACTGCACAAACTGAACCTGGTCAATATGTGGTTCCATCTAGCTGGTGCTACATGCCACACAGCACGAGAATCGTTTGCCAATGAAAAAATAATTTCGGTGAGCTATTTGTCGTATGTTTTGGAGCGGTGAATTGGCCGGTTAAATCGTGCAATTTTACGCCCTTAGACTATTGTTTATAGGGATACGACAAATCACTCGTCTAAAGCGATAAGCAGGAGTCATTGGAGCCCTGGGAGAAAATATTGCACGGTTTGTTAGCGAGATACCAGCCAATATGTTTGAAAAAGTGACTCAAAATTGACTTCTCGTATGGACCACCTGAAATGTAATCGTGGACAACATTTACACAAAATAATGATCAAACAGTTAATGGCTAACATTGGTTTAATAATCCAAATAAAAAATTGTATACCCTTTTGCAACTTTTCCGTAGTTTCCTGACAATTAAAAAACTAAACACTTAAAAAATCACATATTACTATATTATACAGCGTGCACCATCTCATATGGGTCGATGTAAATTTCGAATAACTTCAACAATTCTCAACCGATTTTGGAAATTCAAAAACTTTTATTCAATTTAGACCTTTTGTTTTATTTTTGAAAACAATATCAATTAAATGACCGCCTTAATTGCCCATGCAAAAATGGGCTAGTTTTCGCGCATTCTCCATGACATTTTCGAACATTTCGGTCGAAATTTCTGCGATTTCCGCACGAATGTTTCTTTAGAGCTGTTCTATTGTCTTCGGGCCGTTAGCATACACATTGATTTTCAAGTATCCCCTAAGAAAAAAGTCTGGAGGAGTCAAATTCGGTGATGTCGGAGGCCAGTCAATATCGGCCTTTTTTGACACCAATCTTGAAGGGAACTTCTTACGCAAAAGGTTCATTGTTTTGTGCGCAGTATGGCATGTCGCGCCGTCTTGTTGAAACCAAAAGTGAAATAAGCCTTTTTTACGCATTTCTGGGACCACATAATGGGCCAACATCTACCGATATCGATGGCCATCCAGTGCATCGCCAACTTTGAAGAAAGGCGGTCCAATGATGGTTTTAGCGCATACACCGGCCCAAACAGTAACTTTTGATCATATATCGGCTTTTCGTGAATAATGTGAGGATTTTCGGTGCCCCAGAAGCGACAATTTTGTTTATTTACTGAGCCAGAGAGCGTAAAATGTGCCTCATCGGTCATCAAAATTTGCTGCCGGAACTCCTCAGCATTAATCATTGCAACGACATTTTGTGCTTATGCCAAGCGCCGTGGCAAATTTTGGCAAAATTATTTGAGTTAACTGCACCTTATATGGAAATAAGTGAAGATCATCCTTTAAAATTCTCCGCTGCGAATGGCGCAGATATGACAAACTTGGGTCTTCTTGAACACTGGCCTTCACAGACAGACTGAATAGATGAGTTTGAACGCCGCGGACGTGGCCTAGGTTGCTCACGAGGGCTTGCCACAGAACCAATTTGAAAAAAATTCGAGGCCCAACGATCAATTGTATCTTTTTTGGGCGCAACACGATCACGATACGCACGTTGAGGTAGCACAATCGAGCGTTCATTTTTAACGAACATTGAAACTATTTCCGCGAGTTCTTTTGGTGTGAAGCGATTCATGATAAAAATTGTACAGAATTGACGTTTCCAAAATGCTATGACATATGAAAATCGGTTGACAATTGTTGAAGTTATTCGAAGTTTACATCGACCCATATGAGATGGCGCACTCTGTATAACTAGGAATGAGCTTAAGAGAGCTCGGCATATGCTCTGGCATTTTCTTTCTACTTGACGACGTCAAATTGGATTTTCTAGCTCCACTTCGCTTCATACGTATGCTCCATAGCCTTATCTTAGCTGGAACAAGACAGTGATCCGAGTTGACAACTACAGGGCTTTTCAATAGGGGCATAACAATACTTGGGTTTAAATTAGACCGAGAATAATGGAGATATCGGGCTGAAATTTTTTCCAAGTCTGACAAACATATTAACATATTTGTCGATGTGACCACCACGAGCACGTTTGCACAGCTCAATCGCGTGTTGTACTATTATGTGCTGGATAATAAACAGAAAACGAACGATACGTTGTCCAAATGGGAAAGATGTGTTAAAAAAATAACAGAAATTTTCGGCAAGTATCAGGTAAGTTTTTCTTGGTGATCAGCAAATCATGGAGGGCGTCCGTGATTCAGCAGTTCGGCCACGAGCTGTGTCTCAAATTTAGATCGTCAGCTTAAAACAATCCTCGGGATGTAGCACGGCAATTGTGCATCTTATTCTAGCCTACGCAAATGTCGCATAGTAGTCAGCTTCTAACCGATAGTGTAACTGTGATCGCTTGAAGGAAGTGAGGAAGTGGCATGTATAGGAATTGGGCTCTTAGATACTGCTCGGCAGACACTTTAGTTGCCATTGTACATCTGTTCCGCCTTGATGTATTCACTATAGATTTAGCTACTCAAAAAGGGTGTTTGACTTTTAAATTTAAATAGAACAAGTTGTGTTTGAAATATCCACTAAATTCGATTTTTTTTTCAAAGAGCATTTTATGACATTTTTACCTTTGTCTGCCACGGCTTTGCTTGTTGGTCCGTATTCAGGAAGTCCCAGTTTCGATTATTTTGCCTTGTTTTTACGTAACCTTTGAGTTCTTCAATTGCTCAACTTGTATGGGCCCGAGACTTAAGATGGTCCAAGAAGTTGCACGGGGCCAAATCTGGAGACTACGGTGGATGGGGTAGCAGTTCGTAGCCCAATTCGACCAATTTGGCCGTGGCGAGGGCGGATGTGTGAGCCGGTGCGTTATCATGGTGGAAGAGCACTTTTTTCTTCGCCAAGCGGGGGCGTTTTTTCTTCAATTCGGCGTCGAATCGGCCCAATAATAATAATTTGGCATAGTACAGCCCTGTTTGGTACAACCGTTTTGCCCTTCTCCAGGTAGTCGATGTGGATCACTCCTTGTGAATCCCAGAAAACGGTGGTCATCACCTTTCCGGCCGATGGGACAGTCTTCGCCTTCTTCGGAGCACCTTCGCCGGGTGAAGTCCACTGTTTCGACTGTTCCTTGGTCTCTGGTGTGTACCAGTGGATCCATGTTTCGTCGACTGTCACGAAACGACGCAGAAACTCCTTCGGATTGCGCTTAAACAGCGTCAAAACTGCTCTCACGGTTGCGCTTGTTGTCCGGAGTGAGCCCAAAATTTCATGCAGGATATGACCCACGCGATCCTGTGAAATGCCTTCTGTCTCAGCTATCTCGCGCACCTTCAATAGGCGGTCTGCCAATACGAGATCGTGGATTTTTGTCACGTTATCCTCCGTGGTAGCCGTTTTCGGGGCATCAAAAACCGACGTGCGACCACGTTGAAGCTCGTTAAACCAATTTTTGATGGTCGCCATCGAAGGAGAAGAGTCTCTCTTTGATCTCTTTGATTTCGCTGCGCGATTTCCCTTCCAAAAACAAGAATCGAATAACCGACCGATATTGCTCTTTTTCCATTTTTTTTAAAATCCGCGGACACTTCCGCTTCCACACAACAAAACAAAACTACGAGTCCGATCTGGCTGAAATTTCGACAGTAGCCGTCTACTAGAATGTACTAGACGATAGTAAGTTGCTGTTGCGATACTGGCGCCATCTGGCGGTGAGGCTAAGTACTTATCGGACCACCCTCGTAGTGGTTTACTAAATGGGAAATCCAACACCTATAAAAATTAACCAAGTATTCAGGTATGGTTATAGTAAATGAACATGGAAGCAACACACTCTAGAAAAGAGAAATCAAATAAAGACAAATTTCGAAAATGCTATTTGATGCTTGGAAAAAACTTTGGGCTATCAACAAATAACGAACTACTTATTTAAAAAACCATGATAAAACCTATCTGGACATACGGTGATAAGAATAACTCGCAAGAGACAGAAATAGCTCACAGAGTTAACAGAAATCACTCAACTGAGCAGTGATGGTTAATCTCCTTAATGATATGAGAACCGAAAAGAAGGAACAACCTATCATATGAAAGAGTTCCGTCTTGGTCAAAGCGTTCCAGGGAATGGCCAAACTAAACGCGATACCAACCTGATCATGTCAAAGACCAGGCAGCGTATTGTAGACGGCCTCAACGAGGTTTATGGAGTCAATTTTACAACACCCTTCCATCGGAAGGAGCAAAGTTGGCAAATTCGCATTCGGTATGGTTCCCGAACTTTTTCAACATTGTCGGTTTGTTAGCGTAAACCAACGACTTAACTTAATCCCATAAAAAAATCCAACGGCGCTTAATCGCATGATCGTGGCGGTGATTCGGCCAGAGCATTTTTCGAGATTACACAATTACTGAACTTGCCCTTCAGTGGATCAATATTTTGACCAGCTATGTGGTCATAACACCCATACACCCTATGTGGTCAAATCCATACAATTCTGGCCATACAAATAGGCTTCCAACGTGCCACGATAGCGAACTCCATTGAGCCTAATATTGTGATCATATTCATCGACGAAGAAATATGGTCCAACCACGCACATGAAATCCGCACTACACGCTCAATTTTTGTATATAATAGAGTCTCTTAAAACATATTGATCTTGTCGGTGTCCAATAATGCATATTTCGCTTATTATGAAAGCGGTGATCCAAAAACGAGCTTGATCGCTATAAATGGGTTTTCGATTAAATTCGGGATTTTCTTCAAACTTTTACAGGGCCCAATTAGTGCTTTAAAAGAACCAAAAGGCTTCAGTTCTGAAGGCTTCAGTTCGAGTGAAAGGCGTGGAATCGACTGATTTGCCTCATTTTGAAATGCGGCCTTAGCGGCTGCGATATTTACGATACTTCGGCCGATGCGTTTCAATAGTTTTATTAAATATTGAATTTAATAGTGTTGAGTCGAAATTAGACTCAGAATTTCGACAGAATTTTTAATAATCTTCAAATGTTCCATGATAAAATTGTAAACCTTGATGAACCTTCTGACATTGGCAGACCATAAAAAAGTTGGTACGTTTGTACGTTCGGAAAAATTTGTTTTCCATCGTAATCTGATCAATCTGGTGAATCGCCAGGTCCTTAGAATTTATTTTTGGCGGCATTATCCTTATGTTGTTTCTACGATTATTTAGGTTTACTGAATGGAGCAATTCCTTACGAAATAGCCTCCGCAAGTTCGTTCACAACACCCGATCGAAGAAATTAAATTTTTATATGACTCCGTTCCATAAGTCGGTCTCAACTGTTGTTGGTTTGTTGCCATAAAACAGAGACTTAACGTAGCTCCAGAAAAAAGTCTAAGGGGTTTCCTTCAACAATTCAGATGCAAATGTATTGGCCGTCTTATTGCGCCAAATGTCGCCCAGGTCTAAATCATCCAATTGACGTTACAAAATGCAAGTTATCATGGCTCGATATCATGTCACCGTTTGGCCATTTTCGTTTCGGAATATGTGTCGCTCAATGACACTACCTTCGCAACCCATTTATGAAAGTATAACATAAGAGGAGAATATGGCCAAAATGCGTGGCCGCTCAATGAGTTTAAACTGTCAGTTCTGAAACAACACAGTAATAACATAAACGCGTTTAACTTACCATGGCATCATGGCTCTTTTTCCTACCTAGTACTTGGACTACTACTATAGGGTCGTTCATCAAAAGGTGTCACTTTAACTTAACAAAATAACGCACCACTTGTGATGATATTTTTAATTTAATCCAAATAGTAAACTTTGAGATTGGTAATGACGTACAATATCTGCCAATTATACCCCTCGGCTATACGTACAAAGAGACATTCTTTTGATACAATATGCGAATAACACTTCAACGTGGAGCGTTGGTGGAGATCAATGAGCTGAAAGGTATTCGCATGGTGTCAACGGCCAGTTGAAGGCACTTTTCTGAGAAATCACACGTCGGAAAAATCGTCGGCAGGTGACGCCGTCCTGTTGAAAATTAACTTCGCCCACGTCCTTAGCCCCAATTTGAGGCAAAAGAAAATCAGTCAACACCGTTGGATCACCCAGTCCATTCTCTGAAACGACCGCATTAGCTTCATTTTCGAAAAAAAAATATAAAATATAGCGCAATAGTAACAATAGCTCAAAACTCGCAGCAAACTGTCACTCGTGTTAGGTCGTTGTATATGAAATTGCTCATTTTTATATGTAAAGTTAAATAACGCTATTTTGACAATTAATAAAGTTTTCCCAAAACAATAATTTCTTTTGATGTTGATAATTTTCTTCTAACGTTCCGCTAAAGCAAATATGGTCTCGGAAGTTCCCTTTTGAACCAAAAAGTCCTTTAACCCCTGTTTTATGATATTTGGGTGTAAAACTTGTCAGTTTTGAAGATGATGGGCCAAACCCCAGAAAAAGTGGTAAACGATCAGAAATAAGTCTGGTAAGTGAGGTGAATGAGGCAAAACTTCATATCCCAACCGCGCTAGCTAGCTTGTGCTGTTCTTAGGCTAGCAATATTTGGCAGCAGAATGGGACCAATTTGTTATGGATAATGTCAATTTCTGGCCGAGTATGACTGTTTTAGCCCGTTTAAAAAACTAATAACAGTCAACCCCCTCAATCGAGTATTCAGTTCTTTTCGCAAGTCACGATGTGTTGTGAGAAAGGATGTGCGTGGTGTCTGTTGGTCAAAGGCATTCCAACCCCCTAACGTCGTTGCATATTTACTGGTGTCATTGTAAACCGCTGCTAAAAGTTCTTCATTATCAATAACCTCCCCGGTCTGCCCCTGGGCTTGCTTTCTAGTGATAAATAACCATCGCCGAATTTGATTAATCAGTTTCGAACTGTTCTCTCGGTGCACGCACTCAATCCAAACGCAATGTTAATTCCCTGCTTTGCCTGCGGTTGTCTTCATGTATTTTTTTATTTTTTTTAAAAAACATCTTTTTTTTAAGTTTGGTTTTTCAGAGTTCTATTTTTGACAGCTCACACGTGACTCGTGAGATGTCTTATAGTCAAGCATATTCAGTTATAATTGCCATTTCATCATAAAAAAACCTACAACCGACCGATGTTTAGATTGTTAAATTTTATTATCAACCTGAGTGCTCTGTGAAAAATGTTTTTTGCCCATTTCAACAATTTTGCGGGCGACATAATCGACTTACAGAATAGGCAATTCAAGCCATGGTGATCAAGTTTCGCAATTTCATCCAGCCAAAACTTTGCCCGAGAAAGATTCAAAACGACAAGTAACACAAACCTAACACGGAAAGACTTCCAAGAAATCCCATCAAGAGAAGTTGTCAAATTCTTGAAGGCAGCACTCAAATCAAGTAAAAGAAGAGGGTACAATATATCTTTATGAGATATATTGCGTCTTCAGGAGCCACGTCCGAGTTCTTTAATTCAATTCAAATTCGTAATTTCATAGTATTGAGCATCAAGCCACCCAATCGTATGCGTTGAGTTTGTACAGAGCAAAATGTTGCTGCTGCTAATGAAGACCGTGATTTGTCCATTCGTCGTCGTTCGTAATAATTTGTATTGTGTTACTCGTCTACGTGACTCTAACAAAGCGGCGTTACATGCCACCCAGCATGCGGACCGATGGACAATTAAAACCCAAACATTTAAAAAACTACATATTAGTAAAAAAAACTTTATTTTTATTTCTCCATAATCTCACTCTACAGCGATTACTTTGTGAGTGATCAGTATATCGACAATTTCATATGTAACGACCTAATTGATGAACAGTTTTTTCTACTATTTCTGTTGGATCTCCGAAACGTTAAAGATATTTTCGATATTTTTCAATTTTTTTTTGTGAATTTTTACTATTTGAACAGTTTGTGTGGGTGTGTATCGATCTGTGCTTGTTTCTTGCTTTCATAGGGTTCGAGCAGGTTCAAGAGTTATGGTGTTTGTCACACAAACTGAACGGGCTGCAGATGGTTTGTGTCGAAGATGTTCGTTCACTACTCTTCGGGGGTGGCTGTCCTAGACATGATTCGAGAGATTCGACTGAATTTTACACGTTGGTTTTAGTTCACAGTAACTTGTTTTGTTTCCATGTCATTAAGGTGTTATATTTTATGTGCACATACAGAGTATGAATTTTGAAGTTATATGCCTTCGTCAGCATTAGTCAGCATTTTCTAATCATCTCTCATTCACAACTGATGTTGTACGATTTTTCCGTATTGTTCTTTGCTATGGACATACTATCAACAGTCGGTGATGATTACACTTGCAACACGACTTAGGCTATGACAATTAAAAGTCGTCGCAATGTCGTCGGTTGAAATATGGATTGAAGTCTAAAATGACACCTCTTGTTGGATAGCTCTTACCACTTTACTCTGTAGATCAGTAGCAAATTCAATTTCTTGTCGATTCTTTTCGTGATTGCTTTGTTCCTTCCGAAAATGATTCCTTGTGACAATGGCTGCTGTTGAAAAGCTGCCTTAACATCTGAAAAAAAATGGATAAACGTCGTTAGAATTTTTTGACATCTCATTTATCAAGCCGACAAAATCCTGAGCTACCTATTCCTTGTTGTTGAGTTGATCTGTCATATGTCATGCTTTATCATTACAACTCTACCTTATAATTATGTACATAAGTGAGAACTAGATGGCGCTAGTGTTACATGTTGGTCAATATATGGTAAGCTTGTCAACAATTCCTCATTGTAAATATGTAGACTTTCGAGCTAAATAAGCACCATTTAAAGGAACTTTTGCTTTCTTGGACGGAGAAGACAACCCTCGGAAGTTGACTTCTCAACGGTAAGGAGGCGGCCTAAAGCCATGAGAAGGATCCAAAAGCAAGGAAATTGTGTCCCATACAAATTGAAATCAAGAGACCTCGAAGGGTGTTTTTATTCGTTTTTCAACAGCTGCTACAATGGCAGAATTGGAAGGAATTTTCGCCTCGAGAATTCATTTGCGATGAAAGGTGGATTCCTAGCGATAATCCCAACAGCCGAATGCCATGGATTAAGCCCGGCGACCATCAACTTCAACTTCAACGGCGAAGTCAAATATCTATGGATCCCAGCTCATGTTCTGTATATGGTGGGATCAGAAAGGTGCGATCTACTATGAGCTGCTCAAATGGAATGAAACAGATCGCCACCGTCTGTAACTAATGAGCCCGAGCCTTGTATTGAAGAAAAACGGCTGGAATCCTCCGACAGACATGACTAATTGATTTTGCAGAAGACACTGCTGATTCGCATGTACATATGTTCCGAACTGGTCAAATGCTTGCCGCATCGTCGTAAGTTCATCAGGAATATGGCCAAGAGACCTAACACTCTGTTTGAAAGGTGCACTTACTTCTGACTTTGCTTACGTGGCAGATCCTGGGAATCGAAGTTTTCCCCCGTTTAGTTACGGCTTTTACGAGAGGTCACGGAATTCAGAATCTAGTCAGATTTTCTATTGTTTTCGAAGGTGCATCACACTCTACCACAGCTCATTACACGTGTGCACGTCTTCAGTCAATGTCGTTGCCGTGAATTTAAAATTCTATATTGTTGCTCTGAGGTGAAACAGCCCCAGTTGTCTATAGAAACCCATTATAACGATCTACAGTCGACTAAATTCCACTTCGTCAACTCCTGCCAAATCACTAGGAGCTTTTCGATGTTGGGGTTAAGCTTACTATTTGCTCAGCATGGGTCGTGGTCGTTAGGTGATTTAATCGTCTATCCTGGCGACGATTTCTTATATCTACTCTTGGACGAGTCTGAGTCTATTGAATATACTCGAACTCATCCGCAACGTCAGCTCCCGCTTCCAAAATATTTTATAATACATGTCGCGATGTGGTAACCCAGGCACCCCACTGGCTAGACTACATTTGAAATCATATTTCTGTAGCAATTTCCGCACTTAACTCTCTATCCCACCTACTGTCGTCAGCTGAATTGCCTCTCTTCACCTCCATCAATAGTCTTCCAATGAAGCCCACCATCGATATTCCAATTCGAATTTCCGCCGTCGCTATGTCTAGTGTTCTTCCTGCGTCCGCATTACATCTCACGTCTTTCTTCCACCATTATGCCCTCGATTAGGGTATCTAGGTGTAAATTGCGAAAAATTGCAATTTCCTCCCTAACGGTCTTAAGTCAATTAGCACTCGACTGTTGACTTCATCACTGCCGCTGCGGAAGGTATCGCCCGACGCCAATCCTTCCATCCTAGGCATTCCTTGTTTTCCGTGTAATATTTTCATGTTATCGACCTTTCCACGAACGGACTTTTTTCTGTAGGCAGCGCCATGATAGATACTACACTGCACTAATAAATTTCGATAACCTCACACCTAGGGTGAAGTGAAATCGCGTTCGTCTTCATTCTGCCCACACTGGGGGACGCGCACACCATACACGAAGCACGTATCGTAGGGTGCCTTGGCAAAGTGTCCACTTTCGGAAGTGTGTTTCACACTGAACGTCAGATACCACCATCCACAGCGTCAGAATAGATACTGTCGGGCTAAATGGAACGAGTAGACTGAATAGACCATAGATCGAATGGATGTCGTCGTTCGTTCCGACAGTGGGTATCCGATTGTCGTCATAGTTGTTTCGATACAATGCCTACGACGAACGCGAACGTTGCCTCTCGTGCGATACAATACAATCTAATATCGTAAGATACTAAGATAGATATGTAGATACTCGGATGGTTGGATACAAAACAACAATTTAATTACGTAAATGAAGTGCGCTCATACTGCCACCGGCGCGGGCATGGTCACAACTCGACGTTACTCGTTGGAATAGCGATGCGCTATTGTGTCTAGCTTGTCAGTTTGGGATTCTAGTCGGTGGTGCATGGGAATCACTTTGTGTTGTCGGCTCGGTCGAGGTAAACGATTTGTTTTGAAAATAGAAAAATCGCTTCGATGGCGGCATCCTCGGATTGATAAGTGCGTCTCGCGTGTGTGTTTGTCTGTTATCCGGGCGGTCGTATGGTGCTGCAATCGTGGAATAGATAGATTCAAACTCACTTTCGGTGCGGTGCACCGATTGACCGTATACATTCGGTTCTGTGTTGAATTTGTTTTTAGTTTCCCGGATGCGTGGAGAGTTTGATAAACAGAAGAAGTGAACTTGGGTTATTTTTATCAGGCATCGCGGGCGCTGATAAGGCGAGTAGACGAGTTCGAGTTCGAATTCGGTGATTTGATTACGGTCATTAGTTGGAATTCGTTTGTGGGTGATTTTACCATTAAGATGATGATGTCAAGTGACATTGACGACCGGTTTGTGTTATGGGCTCTGTGATGGCACGTCCTCTATTGCGTATTGTAGTGCGTGTTTTTGATTTTGAAGATGATTCGTTTCAAGTAAAGTGAATAATTGAGGGTTCGCTTGTTTGACTTGAACTGAAGATGAATTGGTGGATGTGATTGGTTCGAGGGGTTCTTGCCTGGTGCGAAGTAAACACAGTGGATTCGGGTTTCGTCCGAATGTGACGTTGAGGAACGTTTTTTTGCAAAGGCAAATGATTTAATTAACCGTTTCACAGTTGAAGTCGATTTGTTTGTGCACATTTGTCCGTGTATAAGGTCTGTCAATTCCGTCAGTTGTATATGGCACTTGTGAAATCACTGACTCCTCTTGAAGCTTGACATCTATCCTCTTCAGTTTTCGCCAAACTAACTTCCTTGCTGTCTCTTATTCAAGCGTTATTTGAAGGCCTTGTATTCACAATCAAAAACGGCTTATATCGACATTTCAGATAATTCTGCGACAATTCTGTTATTTTAAAAAAAGTTGTCATGGCAGTGACTAAATACTGTAGTTTCTATAGAGATGGGTCTTTTTGCTTCAGAACTTGCAAATACCTTTTTGGGATATAACTCGATTTATTTAATAAAGTGTTGCGTCAAGCATCAGGTTCCTGCGAGATCGAGTTTTAGTGGACTCCCGTCGCAGTGAACCCTGGGTTTGATTGGGGAAATCGGGTAGACGGTGTGGCATGATTCGTCAAGTGTTCAAGGATAAAGGCATGTCAGAAATTACAGCTTTTTAAGTGGTAGAAGATCTTCAAGAATATTCACGAACCAACGATATCATCCAACATGTGCATAAGTGCTGAATTCAACCGTCGGCTAAGTCCTTTTTATTTTATTAAAAAGCCCTAAGGAGTCCGAAGAGAAGAAGCGACTGTGCGGCTGACCATTGCCGGAAATTGAAAATCGTATCATAACCCAGCCACACTTTTTGTAATGTCACCGTCGAAGACGAAACTGCTTCGCATTGATTTCCCGACCCATTTACAGTCCCGACTTTGCCCCAGCAGGCCATTTTCTATTTCCGAAAGTGAAATCCTTTCTCCAACGACACCACCATGGGAGCCTTAGTGGAGTCAAAAAGCTTAAACGCGTACTATATGGACTTTCCGGAATCCGCATACCAGAGAGACTTCGAGCCGTCTAAAAGACGATGGCAAGAATTTGTCGACGAGGTTGTGAACCAAATGTGTGCTAAAGGATCTCTCCTAGAATCGACAATATTTTAATTATTTTTTTTCCTCGCGAATATTCACAGAAGATGGATGTTTGCCTTCGATCTATTGTTTCGGACGTCTCTCCCCAAGACAGTCCCCTTCTTGTGTTTTTCTTATTTTATTCGATCTTAAAAAACTTTAGGTTTCCATATGACGATAATAGAAACTTTTGCTGCGAAAGTTCTACACAAATTTCCGTGAGCTCTTCTCCATTATTTTCTCTTCTATCGCTTCCGTGTCTTTTTATTCTACCAGGTTAGGGTTTAAAAACCCTCTATGCGCCCTTAATTACACTGCTTGCTTGGTACTATTGTATCTTGGTATCTGAGAAATTATAGAAAATATTGCCTATGAAGGCTTTTTCGGTGATCACTTTCAAATAATATTTTTTTAAGCCTTTGGTTTTAAATTGTCAAAAAAAATTGGGAAGGTTATTTGAGTTGATAAACCAATGCTTGTCACTAATGCTTTAAGGATTATTTAGCCAATAGTTGACCGTAACTTAGTGACAAATGGTCCCTACGGAAAGTCAAATGTTAAGTAAATTTCTTCGAGTAAATTGGCTGGTACCGATTGACGCCGCCTTATTGGTATAGACGAGTGATTTGACGTATCCCCATAAAAATAGTTAAGGGTGTCAAACCGCATGATCTAACCGGTCCAAAACGAGAGATAAATCGGTCACCGAACTGACTTTCCAATTTGTCCGTCTATTCGCGTGCTATGTGACATATCTGAGCTGAAACCATCAGGTTCAACTCACGCATTTTGAGCAAAAAAAAAGTTCCAAATCATTGAACTATACGGGCGCAATTGACGGTAACGTTGTTCTCAAGGTAATTTCTGTAGAAATACGGGCCATTGATTCCAGTATAACATAAACCGCATCAAACAGGCCATTCCGAGCGCATTAGCAGCTCTTGAATTGTTTATCAACATATCCATTTGACCCCAAATGGGCCCTCCAGCTTTTCTAAGACCCACGAGCTGAATTTTGTAAAGTTTTAAGCCAAACTTCTTGCATAAAATCTTTTAAGTAATAGAGTAACACAAGCGCAATTGCTGCGAACGGCGACGAATAGGTTCTTCATTAATATTGGCACTTAATACTTTATTCATAGAATGATGTTCAATAGTGTAGAAAGAGTTCGAAATGTGCTCCCTATGGCTTGAATTTGGTTGCTCAGTAAGTCGAGTATAACGACCGTAAAATGGTCAAAAACATTTTTTTCAGAGCACTTAGATTGATAATAAAATTCAATAATTTCTAAGTGTTGGTCAGGTGTAAATCTTTTCATAATCAAATGGCATTCCTTACTGAGCATGCTTGAATTTGACACATGTCACAATCATGCTTGAGCTTTCAAAAATAGAACACTGAAAAACCAAGCAGCAAAAAAATTACCCTCTTTTTTCTCCAGTTTTAGCATAATCCAATGTATGTAGAATACGTCATGGTTCAAAGCCTATATTTATTTTTAAGGCGTGAAAGGCATTAAAGCTATGGTGAAGTTCTGTCAACTTTGGATCAACTTTTGAGGGTTTCACTTCTGTGACTTATCGACGAAGTTCTTCGTCAATCCCATCATTCTTCAACGTTTTCTTGTTCACTGAATACTCTATTCGACTATGTGATGTATAACAGAAAATTACTGAAGCCATTTAATTTGTGTTGATAGAGAGGCCCAATGTTGTAACTGGAGACTTCCAAAATTGCAAATTTAGGGCATGTTGCGGGTTCTGCTTTCATTAGTTGTAAGAAAAGTATGTTGAGGTTGACAAGAATGATTGCCTGAGTCCTTTGAATTCTGTTGTCAAAGAACATGTTTGGAAATACTACAATACTGTTCTCAGAGGCGTCCTTTCTGGCTAGCAGATGGACTGTTTTTTTACCAGCCTATGACTTTGTTCGATCTTGCTTTAATTCTGTAGGATATCCTGTCCTTGACAGATTTTGAATTTATTCTGTGTGAGCTCAGCGCCCTAAGTGCCCTAGGTGGTCGGTAAATGTGATGATTGTAGATTGTTGCTTATAATGTCGCACTTCGGTTGATGTGAAGCCAGATGCTATTGTCATATTAAAAAACAATGCGACAGAAATACACAGCGTTACTAATTTTTGCAGTAAATATATCCACGTTTTAAGGGCATCGGTTCAGTTCTGGATGTCAAAATAATAAGACAGACTTACCAAGCTTAACCTGAAACAGTCAAAAACATCTACAGTGTGCTTGGACCTTGATTAGTAAACTAAAGAACTCTACAGTGATGGTTTGAAAATGCCTGATCGAGCGATATAACTCTTGATATCGAGCCACGCGGACACGCACCATCAGGCAATGAAGACGATGAGCTGCAAGCTGTCTGATATTGTCTGATATTCGCAGATTCCTTTCAGTCAAGAAACTCGACAAAAGGGTTCCTCATGAGTTGACTAAGCACTACATAATGAGTCGGCTGAAGGTTGGCACTTCTCGGCTTTTCAGTACAGAAAAGATTCGAAGAGAACCGAGCATCTATCCGAGGAAGATAAGGGTGACTGTTTGATGGTCTTTTATTATCAATATTGTGAAGCACTGTAACCAGCGTGGACAAAAACCGCATCAAAGACTACTCGTAATATTGCTTCTTGGCAACGCTCGACCACATTTGTCTAGAATTACGATTCAAAATATAAAACCGAGAGCGTGCAGTATGATAATTCCTTCACATCCACAATATTCACCCGACCTGTCGCCGACTGACTATCAACTTTTACACATTTGCATCCGTCTTAAGTGGGAAAACGATTCAACAATGAAGAAGAAAATCCTTCTTTTCAGAAGCCACGTTGGGAATGTTGCATAACACAGTCTCTCCTCTTCTTTTTTCATCTGTCAGGTCAAGTTTCACCATAGCTTTGGAATAGAAACTATCCGATGATCACACCGTCGCTGATTATTGCTTCCTTGTTTCCTTGATATCTGGTGGTGCCCTTTTTACCTAACAACATGGTTATACCTCTAATGCCAGTCTCGAGATGAAGGTAGGCGCATGAGACTAAGGCTTATCTCTAGTAACTGCAAACCATTTAGGACTAAAGATACTATTACCGATAGCTGATTCCATTTTCCAGTCATCTGTGATCTTCTTAGAGTTTAGTAAGGAATCACTAGGTTCAATATCTCAAATATCTACGAGTACTCTAGCCTTCTGTCGTCTGTTAAGACATCCTTTGTACACGCAGTATATTTAGCTTTGTATACCTGCAGCACTTTACCTTTTTAAAGTCCAGAGCAAAGCGTTAATATCTACTCGATAGGTATATTCCAAACAAGTTTGATGGTACACCATGCCTCTTAAAGGCCATTTAATCCCACAGCAGCTCTAGCTAATATAATATTCGTACTTTGATTACTCCCGTAAGCCTTACGGAGCTCCGATTGGCACTGTGCTGAGCCGTTTTCGTCTATCTGGTTGCAGAAGTGTGGCAGACGTACTCGATAGGAACAAAAACTGGGCCTATCCCGTGGAACTTAAAAACAGGATCAGTTCTCCAATCAATTCGTTAGAAGCTTCAGTCATTAAAAAAAATTCGCCAAAAACATACTGCCAGTGTTTAAGCGTCTCCCTCACATTACTGCGCTTGCAGCTACCACAGAACGTGTTTTTGGGGATGACAGTTTGATCGCATGATCTCCGAGTGAACACTGGCCCTTAGCGGTAGTAACCACTCTCGATGAGTTTTCTCTAGATCTGCTTAGGCTTTTTTGTAATTGGACCAAGTCTTTCTTGATATGACGCAGTTCAATAGCCTTTGCTATCTATCAGACATGTATAAAGGGTTGATCACTATTACTGAGCCATGAATGTAGATTGGCGTTTTCCCACCCCTCTCTTTTGAAAAATTTAATTGAAAAGCGATTTCCAGTTATTAGTCGAAGAAGGAATCAATTTTCGTTTTAAGGACCTTACCGTCCTCAGGGACGACTGAACCAGCAGTAGGATGCTCTAAACCTGATGCAGCAGACAGCGCGATAAATAAGACAAGAGAGAGTAGGCGTATGATGACTGTTCAAACGTCTAGTGCCAACTATACAAACAACAAAATATTTTATTTAAGTCAGCCATATGTGGCCATAAGAGTCGATTCAAATGAGTAATTGTTGAAAGATCACGCTCGCATCTCCATATGGAAATGCCTATGCAAGTCGCTATTACGAATAGAATGTAGATAGATTCTATAAATAGATTCGTTCCATAAAAGATCCGATTTGAAGCTGAATCAAGCACTATCTGAATCAACTTCACTATATCTCAAGTCTTCCGGGGAATATTCCTGATCCCATTCGCCTTAGAATTTAAAAATAAGTAGCTAAAAATAATTAATTGTCGAGAGAGCGGTTTATTTATGGACTTCAGTACAACCATGGTCCAGATGAGCCTTGGCTACACCAAAAATATCATGGTTTACAAGCTAGAATCTAGGATCATGGAGCCTATTGTGGAACTTTTAAGGCTATTTGTCTTACCTTTGCGCGCTTTGCCTTAGTTAAGTGAGCTAGAAATTGTCTTTTGTATTTAGGATTAGATAAAGCCACAAAATCTCGGAAGTTTCCTAATGGTCTGACATTTCATATAATCCTTTTAGTCGAACGTTGCTCACTGAGCGTCTTTAGAATGGCTTTGTGCCTAAATTCATCATCAGCGTGGGTTTTGATTGGGCACTCGAGTATCTAATAAGCTTGTCAGTCGCACTTCGTCTATAATATTAATGCCCCAAACGTTTTAAAATGTCCATCAGACGTCCACTTTATTTCTCGCGGAAATTTCACCCAGCTGGCATTTGCGTTTGATTTCCTCAATTCAATTACATTCCCGAGCAACATTTGAAATTCCAACTAACCAGCCACAAGCTGCTAGAGATTCAAGTCGCCTCACATGTGCTTCTATCACACGCTCATCAAAACCGAATGCCAAACCGTCAGCAACCCAGAGTCAATATTATTCGTATTCGAAATGACGCCACATTCCCACTGAGCTCATTCATTCATCCGTTCAATAGTGCTGAATGCAATTTGAATCAATCAGCGTAGTGGTTTCGTAACTGCTCCTAGCTCAGCTGACAGTAATCAAAAATCTATTCTGTTCGGTTCGCGCCCATTTCCGTCTTAAATACATTTTCTTGTGTCTTTTTTGCAAACTCACGCAAATTCCGACATTTAGCGGTGATAGAGCGCTATCGCACGCAACTTCACACCCTGTCAATCAGCTAATGGGTCTTTTTATAGTTCAATTCGAACAAGGACTTCCGCCCAGGAATCATGGTCATACATCAACGTTTCTACATAATCTAACGCTTCTCTGGGAAGAAAGTCAATTTCACACCGAGACTCATTAGATAATCAACTCCACATGGCGTTTCGCAACATGTGCGTCGCGTCTTCTCTCTTTCGTTTGAAACAACGTCGTCCGTTGTCTGATGCCTTTGACCATCACCGCGAAAAGAAAACGTCTCACTACCGAGTTCAGTAGTTTTCTATTTCGGTTTCGGGAGAAGATCGCGTCAATTTATTCCGCCACATCAAATGACCCCGTTCGTCTGTCAATTGTCACATACGACATTGTTCACAGGGATCCCAGACGACGGGGATTGGAATGGGACCTAATTCCTTGAGACGTTGCACATTATTCATGGGACGAGGAATGAGTCGCTGATATATCGCGGATGGCATGCTGTCATGTTGCACCGTGGACGTGATATAAATAATCCATGACATGGAAGCGGGCGCTTGGAGTTGCTAATTTAAATCAACTCGTTAGGTGTACCTTATGTCAGGGATATAGGATAAAAAGTATCTTCCGAAGAGAAAGTGATTGGATTGTGTTTGGTGGTATTTCGTTTGTCTTTATTTTTGAACATTGGAAAATCGAAATAAATATGTCGGCGAGCTATGATCGTTGTCACACCTTTTGACAGAATGGGGCACCTACCCGGGATGGATCCTTATTCGTGTCGAGTGAATGATGCCGGGGATTAACAATTTATTTCAATTGCAGTCGTTTATTATTTTTAAATTGTCACTTTGTCGCGTTTTTTAAATAGCCCCTATTGCTATTAAAATAATATTGTGCTGCCGTCCGTATGCTTGACGGACGAGTTCATGAAATACGGAAACGACTTAATTCCTTGTCCTGGTCCATTTTTGTCATGAAGACCTTACGACATCAATAGCAGTATTATGGGTTAACTGATGTGAAAAATAAACTTTATCTAAAATAGAGCAAACTGACGGTTTTTACATTAACTTCGACATAAGTTTTGACAGATTTCATTGTAGGAAAGCGTTGCCTGACATTACCGATCTCAATAGATTCGTTTCAGCGTTAGCTTCAGAACGACTGCTGATTAAAAATGTAACTTAGAACTTTTGTTTATGGTAAAAATTCTGCCATCTACTTGATCCTATGGGTCCGCCAAATAACTTTTTTTTTTTTTGAAAATGCTATAAAAAAAACTACTGAATATTTTCTTAAATTTCTTTTTTTATTTGAAAGTACAATCCTTCCGGTTAATAATGGAAAATAATTTCATTCAAATGGCTGCCTCGGCTGGCCATGCAGTAGTCTACACGATCGGTCCAATTTTTAAGCACATTATCGATTGTGTGCAGCTGTATTTCACCAATGGCTTCACGAATATTGTCCTTTAAAGCGTCAATTGTCTCTGGTTTGTCAGCGTAACACTTATCTTTGACGGCACCCCACAAATATTAGTCCAACGGTGTCAAATCGCAGCTCCGAGGTGGCCAAACGACATCAGCTCTGCGGCTAATAATGCGATCTTCAAAAACAGGGCGCAAAACATCGAGTGTAGCTTCGGCTGTGTGGCACGTAGCGCCGTCCTGTTGAAACCAAATGTTGCCAATATCCTCCTCTTCAATTTTTGTGAACAAAAATTCGTTCAACATGGCCCGATAACGATCGCCATTGACTGTAACGGCCACTCCTTGCTCATTTTCGAAGAAAAATGGCCCAATTATGCCTCTGGACCAAAATCCGCACCAAACAGTGGCTCGTTGTGGGTGCACCGGCTTTTCAATGTATGCGTGCGGGTTTTCTGTGCCCCAAATGCGACAATTTTGCTTGTTTACATACCCGCCAAGATCAAAATGAGCTTCATCTGAAAAGATAATTTTTTTGGCAAAATCGGCATCTTCTGTAAGTCGATCGCAGGCCCACTTAGCGAAGCGTTGTTCAAGCGTATACACAACCATATTCGTTCAGCGGAAGGATAAAACTAATTATCTGTCAAATCAGACATGAGCTAAGTGTTACCATTCACGAAATAAGCACTACTTGAAAAAAAAAACGTTAGATGGCGGACCCTTTATAACTTGTGTTAAACACAAAAGATCCCTCAAGCAATATAGCCTAGGGTTAATCCCTGACGATCATAATACCACCGTCGGGGCGAACGGAAGACTAGGGCTTTGATAAGTAAAATTAATAACCATTTCGAATTTGCTCATCACTTTCATCATACCTTACGGAATAGGTTGAACTACAATAGACAGACTAAAGGGCTAAATGGGGAGTCTGGGCTTGTTGTTAAGGCTGGAGATTTAGTTTTTTTAGAGTAATGATTGTACTCCATCCTCACAGCTTTACTAAACCAGAAGAAATAGGCTTCTGATTAAATATTGATGGTATGAGGCGTGTTCAAAAAGTAGTCGGAATTTCGTGACTCCACGGATTGTACAAGTCCATTTCATGATAGTGTTAGAGTACTTACGGGGGTAAGGCGAAACGTTTTCAGCTTGACAATGGAAGACTGCGATTTTTAGGTCAAAAAAGGTTTTCTATTTTTACATCATCTACCTTATCCGTGCAGGGACGGGTTAAGAATATCCCTGCAGCGATACCTCTCGCTTGTCGTAAAAGGCGACTAAAACAAAGGTAAACAAAAATCACATCTAGGCAATTTAGAAAACACCAAGGTGAGCCTAGGGACACATATACCACCATTAAACTGCCCCACAAGTGTACATGCAAATCAGTGGGTTGACACGACTGGAGATCGCCGGTGTTGTAAGAGTAAGATCAAACAAAACAAATCTGGAGCATGCCCGTGTCACAAAAAAAAAAGGCAGGCCGAAAAACAAATGCAAAAACACCAGCATTTGATTGGCCTCAGCGATGAAGTAATCCCAAACCGGGAAGCCTGCCGCTACTTTCTGAGGTCAAACCGGCGGACCCTACAAGCGGACCAGTAGGATTGCAGTTAAGTGGGAAGGTTATGGTCCTACACTTCTGACCATAACAACGCCGGAAAAAGGAAAAGAAGAAGAAGACATCATCTACCTTGACTTTAACATACTTGGTCCATCATTTCCCTAACATTAGTATTTCGTCCCGCAAGTGAGAATCGGGAAGGCTGAGAAAATACTTATCTACGGTCCTGTCAACGTCTTCATTGGATGTGACGTGCTTCCCAGAAACAAATTTCTCCAAGTTTGGGAACAGTAGGAAGTCTGAGGGTGCCAAATCAGGAGAATAGGGGAGATGGCAGAGCAAGTCGTCCCCCAAATCGTGAGTACAAGCCTTTTCTCTCGATTTTTCGCATCAAGGTGGTCAAGAAGATTGGAGTAATATTCGGCTGTAATTGTTCTGACTTTTGCAAGGTAATTCATTAACAGGAGCCTTTTCGCATACCAAACCACGTGGCCGTGACCTTTCCGGCAGATGAGACCGACTTCCTTTGAGCGCCAAAGAACTCAATAACTGGCTTCCAATTACTGCTTGGACTGTTGTTCCGCTTCTGGCGTGTAGTGGTGGACCAAAATCGGCTCCATCCCTATTAAATCGGTCCAAAAATAGCTGCAGATTTGCTTTTGATTGGCATTCTGCAAATGCGACACCCATCTTGCGCAGACCTTTGACATCCGTAATTCTTGGTGCAAGTCGTTTTTTACTCTTCCTTTCGATATTCCCACAGCCTCAGCTATCTCATTCATCTTCACCCACCACACTTTTTCGACGATTTCCGATGCGGTTTTTGAATATCCCTCACGTGGGTCATCTTCGAAGGACCATGTTTAAATTCAGCTTACCACGACTTAACAGTTGACGTCGAAGGAGCAGACTCTCCCTAAACTTTTGCTGACTTCGGATGAATTTACTTAAGGATTCGTCCATCTAAAATAAAGAGTTTTATTATGAATAATTATATACATTTTTGTTAATTGGGACGCCGTCTTTGTGTCGAGCCGAGAACATTTTACAGAGAATTCTTGTTAAATTGAACAACAAACTTTTAAAAATGTTGGCTTTGGGTTTAGGAGTGGAATACGCGTTTTGCAAAAAGTCCGTAAAAAATTTGAAGATTATGAACGTGGATGCTCGAGCACATGAATGGAAAAAATTAATGAAAAGAAAGTCGTAAAAAACCCGACATGTTGTGTAAAAGAGCTTGATTCTGTCTGATCCTGTTTTTTGCTAGCATCTTTAGTTCGCTCCGCTATTTTCGGAATTCAACAATTTCTTTTTGTAGTGTTCTCCTTACGGCTTATGTGGGAGTTCCAATCAAGAGCTTGTCGGCTGACTTCCCGTAACATCTTTGCACACCTCCATTTTCGTAGTTTGATAAAGGTTCCAAATTGTATTTATTATATAGATCATCATTGCTGATGACATTTGGTCACCACACCTTGAGAATGCGTCGGAGGTATCTTATCTGTTAACAAATCTTTGAATTTTTCATTTGCTTTTGACTGGTAGATGGTCGGTTACAAGCCAGGATTTGCATCCGTAGAGCAGTACTGAGATAATATAGTCTCAATTTTGTTTGGAAGGATAGTTGCTCCGACTTCCAGATCTGGCGCAGCTGTGCGCATGTTGTCCAGAATATCTTTTCCTGCACTATTCTCCGCAGATAGTATACTGCCTAGGTAGGTAACAACCTCGACTTGTTAAATCTTTTTGCCATGTAGCATAAAATTGTCTTTGGTTTTGGTGTTCATTTTCATTGATTTTGTTTTGTCGATGTTGATTTTTAGGCCAACCTTCCCCGACTCGGCCCACAGATCATTGAACTTTATTTACATGACGGAGTGCTTCACAAACAATAAGCAGATATCATCCACATAAGTGAGGTCTTTAGGGTGTTCGGTGAAGTTCCAGTAGATACCACTTCGCTTACCTTCCATGGATACAATAAGAAATGGGATCGGCGAGAGTAAACATCCTTGGCTCGCCATTGTGGAATACTCTGCACTTGAAATCCACATATTGTGCTCTAATTAAAGCTGTCAAAATCTCAGGGCCTACTCTAGATCTGAGCGCTTCCCAATTATTCTGCGGTGTATGCTGTCAAACGCCTTGCTGTGATCATCGAAAATAAATTGAAGAGTCGACTGCCATTCATTCATTAGCTAAACTATGATGTGGGAGCTTACTGCAGCGTAAAAATATACTAGACAGCACTTTGGATGTGATGGATAGGAGCATAACCCCCGGTTTTTTTTACATTCAGAAAGGGCGCCTTTCTTTGGGAGAACAACCAAAATACCTTGTAACCAGTCCTCGGGGTTCTTCTCTTCGACCCAAATAGAACTGAAAATTGGAAGGAGGAGTTTTGCCGTATGTTCTGGTAACACTTTCAGAGTCTCCTGATGATGTGCTGTTTTCTAAGCTTTTTATTGCCGAGGTGGTTTCTGGCAATGATGATGGTGCAGAGATTATTCTGTTTTCGGGCTTTATCTAAGCATTGCCAGTTTGCAGTGCAATTTTGTCGGACGCTTCAGTTTCGGAAGAGTTGAATATTTCAGTGATTGCTCCCTAGAATACTATGAAAATGGTTTCACGTAAATGTTGTCCACAACTTGCTCTCTGATTGTCGCTTCTGTGGGTCTAATTGTCGAGCACTGTCTGACGCATTTTATTTGTGAAATCTCTAGCTACAAGTTATGAAGGACTTCATGCGAAATGACCGCCATTCGCCACAAAGCATGACCTGAGAGACACTGACCAATCATCAATCGTTTCGGACCTCATTCATCGGAAAGTTGTCGACAGAACGGACAAGGACTGGCTTCAAAGACTCAATATTTCGGCGATAAGTAGGGCATATCATGTCTTCTGAAACGAATCACAATTTGTAGTATACTACCAGCTGGCCAATCCGGTGGAATGAAGTCGGGTAATATTTTTTTTTTGTATCCACTCTATACTGCTTTCCGCTTTGTGGGCAGAAGCAGAATTATGTTGAAATGTCCAATGCTTATTTATGAACGTTGTCTGGCTTAGAGGGCTAACGACATTCTCCAAAAGAGTGGTTTAGTAGACTTTTGTCGAAGTCTTGACTTCACAAAAATGGAAGTTGGTTATACCAACAAGTTCACCCCCCACCATGCAATTATATTGGCAAGGTGCCGGCCTCTTTCAACTCTTGGAATAAGTTCTGAAACTTCTTTTGATGTCTGAGCACACCCTTAATAATTTGTTTATCAAAAGTTTCTTACAATTTTCTGGTCGATGAACAGACAAATTCTGTTCTGATAATTTTTAGCATACCGCCTTAAGAGAGGTTTTGGATTTTTGCTTACATTTTTACTTCAGTGCGGTTGTTGGCAAATTTCCAATGTTCATTTTATAAGCACAGAATTCCAAGTCTTCTTTGATAATGCGAGGAACTTCTCGCTTTAAGGTCTTTTACTTACTCAGTAGCTTACGTCTGGTTCAAGCCTGCGTGGCTTTGATGGCGTACTCCATCAAAATCCTCAAACAATGTAATAGTACGATAAACAAAACACCGTATGAATCCAAGGTCCGAAATATATCATCTTTTGCCATATTACAATTGTGTAAGCCCATGACAACAACGCGATTTTTGATATCACCTCATTCCCTGATTGTAAACAATAATCTTTCTCCTCGACAAAGAAGCATAAAAGTAACATGAAAAGAGGGCAAATATCTCGTTATTTAAAAAGATTGCAGTAAAAATTGTATCAATATTTATGACTAGATTAGGTATACCAATGTCTTAAACTCTTAGTAACGAAAACTCTCGGATTATCTGTAATATTCGTCATTGACCATTACCCATTTTTTCCGCCTTTTTCTATTAAAGAACACGGTCTGATGATACCGCCTGCCCCTAGATCCTAGCAAATGGTATATTTTCCGGACACATTGCTAGCTTTTGGGTCGCTCAAACACAACACGTTCCCATTTATTGACGTATCCGTTGAACCAATAATGAGCCTTGTCGCTGAATATAATTTTATGGTAAAAAACGAATCAAATTGGAGCTGTTCCAAGGCCCAATTATCATAATCACGGCGCAAACAGAGGACAGTCGTATGAAATGCCAATGAATACCGAACGGAAATGTCACATGGACGTGGCAGCTGCGTGCTTTGCCCGAGAATCCCTATTATAAAACAAGATGGGATCAGTTCGCCGAAAGCCAAGCTGCAGGTCTTTTACCTTGAATTTTGCAAACTTTTGCCTGAATCTCAGGAGCCACAATAGCTAGCATTCTAAAGCCAGTCGCTATGAGCTCAAAATCATGTACCCTATAATATAGTCAAGTTTTAGACTCGACAAGTTTGGTTTGATATATGCGTACGGACAGACAGGCAAGCCTTTGTATAAGTCTTCTCTAGCCCAGTTTATGCAAGGTAGAAGACGAAAAGTGCAAATTATTGATTCACCCTATATATCAAGTGACTTGTGCTATGACATGCTTTCGGATGTTTTGGGTATGTAGTTATATAGGATCGGTGGAAGAAAACCACTCGCGAAATTACCTGTCTACCCATTATTGCATCGAACACTTGCACTCATACTCGTACAGTACAGTGTCTTAATTTGTCAAGCTCGAAGGCGACGTAATATGCTTTCGAAAGGATATGTACTTATTGTTTCCTCCATATTTTTCAGACCTTTTGACGATCACCAAATTTTTTAAACAGAAATGATGCTCACTGCCGGTACTGCGTTATGTCCTTCGTGAAGGGATGAGCCATTCGATGACAACTTCCTTCGAAATAATTCCGAAAACACCTCGTTCAAGGCTTGAAATCCATTTAAACTCAATAAACAAAAACCCACACCTCGCATGCCATCGGCTCATTCGTCTTATTTCGAATAAGGCTCATGAGACAATTATTCCTCTAAGGTCATAACCAGTTGTATTGACTTATGTATCTCAGAACACTATCGTAAATTGCGCTTTTTATTATTTCCTATTTTATATCTGAATTCAATCTGATGTTTCGGTAATAAAAATCACTTAAAGATCTTGTCTCATCGTTTTGATGTTTTTTTAATATTTTTTTATTTTTCCTTTTTAATGGTAATTTATTACTACTTCCAAGTTTTAAAGCGCATATAGCCGCGCGTATATGGGATCGTAGGTGGCTATTGACATTAATTAGTCATGGCTCTCGGATTAACACAGATAGATTTCTGTGGCGTATGTGGAATACTTTTCTTGTTTGGCTCTACTGTTCTGTTAATAGTTTTAAAATAATTTATGCTTTTTTTTTTGTAATAGTATGGATTGGGTAGTCATTCGTTGTTTGATGAGAACCTTTCGTGTGTCTAAGCAGGGTTGGTTACAAGAAAATGTATGAAGTCAAAATTGTAATATTTCAACATTTTTTTTTGTTTATTTTGAATTAACTATTTTTTCACTATTTAATCTGTTCCAAATTGTATGTCAAAAATATAATTTAATAAATTTTCTGTGGTATTTAGCCAGTCTGCTCTGTGCAAAAAAAAAATTGTTTGTTAGTGGTACAAGCTTTTCACAGAGTGCCGAGAAGAGGTTGATGACGATGCCCTGGTCGCCCCATCACATCAACAACAGATGCAAACGTTGAAGCAGTGATGGAAATTGTTATGGAGAATCGTCGAATAGCTGTCAAAGAAATTGCTGTGGCTATTGGCATATCGTTGGACTCATCCCATACTTTTTTTTATTTATTTTGGTCATTAGACGTGTCTCAGCGTAGTTTGTTCCGAAATGGCGAAATTTTGACCAAAAGAACCGTCGCATAAATATCGCTTTGGAGCTGTGAAAATGGCTACACAAATTTGTTAAAAACATCTTGAACATCTTGTTTTTTCGATTCCAATGGCCTGATTCATCAAGAGCTCTTGCAATATGGAATATAATCTTAGGTTTATGGGAAAAGCAATCGTGGCTGTTGCATTACGATAATGCATCTAAGACCCAGTCGCTGGGAGAGCTCGAGGCTAAACATATTAAAAAGTGCATATCAAAAGTGCTGCTGGCACCAATGTATTATCCGTCGTAGTATTTGAGGAGGATTACTTTGAAAGGGACCAGACGACTTTTTCATTACATCCGCCTTAAGCTTGGCAATTCATTTGTAACAAGAGATTTCCTGGCCAAGTGACCTTCATTTAAGTTAGCCTTATGCTTAGGGTAGTAAGATTTATTTTATAGCTAGCTATTATAGGATCAAGAGAATTAAAACTTCACTTGATTACAACAAAAGCTGTCGCTTACTGATGCTTGATAAGACTTGTCTTTTTGAATATCATTGATTAGGATTAGTCTTGCAACGCAGCTCTTAAGGATATGACTGCTCAGAAGGTGATATTCTGATGCATATACATATATGGGAATCACGTTCTGTCATTGGAAAGGCTATGGAAGTTGTATTTCGCAATATTTAATTAGTCTCAATATTTTGAAACGATTACTTTCTTCCCAGAAGGTTTTGTAATCTAACAAGGATTCTCAAAAATGATTTGTGTCGACTAGAGTTAATCCCATTGTTTAATGTGCGCGTTGGGATTCAATTTACAAGAGTTTCCCAGATAAAAATCGTTTTCAATCGCCTGTGATTTTAAACTTAGTTTTCTGACCTACCGAAGGGACTAACTTAAACTTAAAACAATATAAACATTTATTTGCTGACATGGAGTAAAAGATTCTAGTTCCAATGGAACCTCAGTTTCTGATCTGTCATGTAATATTGCTTATTTTGATAAATGTCCAACAATTCATTCCCTGGTCTAAGTGGTCAAAGATGAAACTGAGCCTCCGTTTTCAATCTTCTACGATTTTTTTCTAACGAATGTCCAAAATTTAATTTTTTGACTGTGCGTCGAAATTAACTAAATTTGTGTTCTATGGGATTTTTATTTGTTCCGACCGGACCAATAAAAAGGATCTCAAGTCCTATCGATTATCAGTTTTTGATTTTCTGTGAAATATTGAATTTCTGATAAAAGTTCAAAAATTTATTTTCCGATCAGTAAAATAAATTTAGGCCTAACTGAACCTCATAATTTATTCTTCTATGAAATTTTCCATTTATTCTGGCAGAAGTGAAAAGAATAGTTTTTTGCCCTATCTAGTAGCCCTAGGACCAATGTTCTCTCGGGTTCTGGAAGGAAATTTGTCTTCTTTTCTGATACGCGTCAAAAAATCATGTTCTGGTCTATAAAACGGTTTCGTATTTTTTATGACAAGAGTTCAAAACTTTATTTCCTTGTTGTCCGACCATTTTTGTGATTTCTTTTTGATTTGTTTGTTTCTTCTAATTAAATTGAATTGAAAAAAAAAAAAACAATTAGCTTTTCCAAAGGCCCAAAATCTACTTTTCATTTCTTGATCACTAAACTTTGTACTTAGTTCCTGAAAAAATTGCAAATATTAAAATGATGTCTAAAAGAATCCAGTTAAATTTCAATTTTTGATTTGTAGAATTTTAAATTTTTTACTGGTAGAAATTCAAAAATCTATTTTCTTCATTTTTGTAATTGCGAATTCAACGCTTTTTGTTATCATCTAAGCACCAGAATTGATATTTTGATCCCCTGCTTTCATAATGGTTTTGATGTAATGTCAAGTTTGTTTTGTAGAGCCTAGAAGATAAGCTAGTATAACTCATTAAGGATGGCTAAAAGTCATTTTAGTTTACACAGACGATATTTCAAACGGGCATTTGTTAGTCAATATAGTTGTCTAAAAACGACCATATCGTCTCATCAGCCATCAGCGGTCGCGGCTAAAACCAAGTCAGCCGAGCTTATTCATCATCCATACGCTTTTAACTGACAGTTCAAACGTAAGCTTCAAAAAAATTGAAAACCAATCTTTCCTTGTCTCCCAATTTAAGAAATAAAAACCATCACGAACGATTACCTCCAATCAAATTTGACTTCTCACCACGATCGCATCTGTTTTGTCAGCCAAATATGTCACCGGCGCATCTCTATCTCTCAACTACATGCCTGAAAGTGCAAACAAATTCGTCTGATTCACCTGTGTACCATTCACTGTCATGGAAGATCATTTAACTTTTGCTTGCTTATCTGCCCACAAGCTTTTCTCAGATTTACGAGTACTTGTTGCTCTGCGCCATCTCCACGTTAGTCATATGTGTAGTCGCTGCGACCGGTTGGATAAACTTGGAAACTTGGAATTGTTCCCAAGATTGTTTCTTGTTCTCTTTTTTTTTTCGTTTTAGTGAATCGAAAAAAATATATATTTGAACTCAGACTAGCACATTGTCAACTATTTATAGATACATATCGGTGGTTTGCGTTATAATTTCCGATTAAATATTTTTTTTTTTTGAATACGACTAGTTTCGTGGGGTTCGGTAGGGAGACAGGAAGAACTGGAAGAGATTCGAGGTATTATCATCGTTGGTTCATCACGGTGCTTATCACTTGTTGGTCTATCATTTGGCAAACATACGTTTGTCATCGAAATCCAGATTTGAGTAAATCTCTCGGCTCCGAGAAGATCTCATGATCTCTGCCTTGATACAGGGTGAGTGTGGAAACAGTTTTTTTTCTTCGGCTATTCGGTGGCTTGCTGGTGTAAACATACGTTCAGTGTTCAAGTCCAGTGTCAGTGGCGATCATCTGTATTTGTTTTGCTTTAATATTCTTTTTTGTTTCTAAAAAGGCGCCAGATATTCGAATTCGAACTAGTCTCATTCAAGATTTATTTATCCTGTTCCATTGGCTCTAAATGTCATTTGTCATTGACACCGAAGGTTGGAGTGAAAACAAAAAAAAAAAGACATTGTTAGATCAGAAGACACCGATCAAGAGCTATTCTTAGACGCGACACTTTTGAAAAAAATAATTTTTTTTCTTCTAAGTTTCTAAAATAGAAGAATGCATTTGCTGGCGGTGGTTCCAGAATGCTTTTAAACCAAGTGGAAAAGATATGAATAGTTGTGCGACATAAATGCGCGAGTGTTTATGAGCTCAAAGGTGAACGATATAATAACTTATAGAAGTGATTTGTGCTGTTGTTAAGGAATAGTAAAAGTGTAATTTGAAGGGACCAAATAAAAGTCATAAGAAATGGATCGAACAATGTACGGGAAGATGGACCCCGGATCAAGGCAGCCGTATCGCACGATACTGAGCAAGGGGATCCAGCCTGGATGTGAGTATAAAATCAACATTTTCATTCAAGTTGGCATCTTTGTTTTTTTGTTTTACCGGAAAAGTTGAGGAAAATTTTGAAGTTTGCGTCAACTAAGTGGTATTTTTTTTTTTTTTTTTTTTTTTGGATGATTTCATGTGTGACGGACGAGTTTGTGTAAACAATATCGATGGCAGACCATTTGGTGATCCATGTCATCCCACGTTCTCAAACAGCAACATATGGTATTGAGATATCTTTTTTTCGCACACGATGTTTACATGATATTTAACGTGCTTGGATAGTGGCGCATGATTTGTATTACTGCTGCGATTGATTTTGGCTTCTGTATGAGGTGATGAAAAGTTTAATAAGACATTTTTCATTTATTTTATACAACCGAGCAAACTTTCGTTATGGACTTAAATATAAAGTTTTACTGTTTATTTGTTATTGTGAAAGAGCAAAATCCCCAAATAGAGCTATCCAACAAGAGGTGTCATTTTAAATTTCCCGCCCTTGTTGAACCGTCTATATTCAACTATCGTTGTAATGACTATTAGAGCTAGAATAAACGTCTCGGACAGATTAGTGATGAAAAGGCTACAGTAGGCCATGCGCAACGCTCTTCTTACTGGACCCAGGAATTGAATGAAAAAAAATCATGATTTTTTATATAAATTTATTTTGAGTGAAAGGACTCATTTTCGTGAACGAAATAAAACTGTAAACGCTAGTGAAATAGTGGAACAACAGTCCATTTACACCGAGTGAAGCATGGCGCGGCTGTTGGGATAGCGTTGTCATCTTCATCTTCAATCGGAAATGATATTGATGCCACGATTTAAGTGAATAGATGGCACTACCAAACAATGTCCAATTGTCTGGACGTGTGATTTGTCGAGATCGAGACTTTAATTGGCCGCCGAGAACATTCAACACGATTATTCTTTTTCCAAATTGGCGGCAGCTTAAAGTGGTGCTTTCCCTTCAGAAAAACCAAAGTGCGTAATTTCGTCAGCGTCTCTCAGCATCCCGAGCCACTTGGACTTGCAAATTAGGCAGAGACCTGCTGTCTAATTAGATCCAACGTATTCAAGTACATTTCCCGTGCTTCCTATAGGAAAACTTCGTTCAGAAAGTCAGAAAAGTAGTAGATACAAAAAACGAAAAATGTTGCGTATACGCCCCATATTGCGGTATGTCCACAGCGTCTGTAGCGTCCAAATGCCAGCTGTCTTTTCATATCTAACTTATTCGAGTACATTTGAAGCCGTTTCTACAAGGAAACCTCGTTCAAGGAGTCAAGAGATGAGCAGGCACCAAAATCGGAAAATACGTATACGCCCCTTAATGCGTGGTGTCGACAGTCTGTCTCAACATCCATTGCTAGTTTCACGACTTAAAATAGGGCAGGGACCTGCTGTCTATCCAAATCCAACTCATTTCAGTCGATCATTGAATTTGGCTTGCAAGGTCTTACTGGAATAGGCTCGTTGAAATGATCTCACTGAAATGGGCTGACTGAAACCCATATAGGTTTCCAACCCCTATAGGCTGAAATAGGAGTGTTGAAGCTCATTAAAATGATATCGCTGAAGTTAATTGATTCTGTTAAGAACTCATTGCATCGGTACGCTGACAAAACCACTGCGTAAGCTTTTCTACCTGTCTTTTTGCCTGTTTCAAAACAGCTGGAAACGGCATTTGTCTAGGACTCCCCGGGAAAAAAGCCAATATTCCCCCTCAAGTTAGCGACATTTTGCTCTAACGTTTCTTCTTTTTGAGAACACAGGGACACTGATAAAACGTCAGCTCATAAAATATCTTAAGTCGTCGAAGCTTCTCAATGAGCGGCAGTTTGTTTTCATAGCAGGAGATCCACTGATAATTCAATGGCACACCTCTCCGAAAGGTAAAATTGTTCGCTCCAGCAATCGGGTGAGAGCAAAATCGCTGCCCTTGTTATTTTAAAAGTATTTTACAGGGTCTGGTTAAGACCGACGCATCTCTTCTTAAGTGGATTGGAAATTTATTTTCAAATCGTTCAATACAAGTTATTTTAAATGGGTTTGTTAGGATTCGCTCGGAAAAGATGGATTGCTAGTTGGTTACGAAATACAAAGCTCTTTATTTGGTTCTAGTGAAGGTTACAATGTGAGTGTAAAAAGAGGAATGAATAAGTAAAAGAAAAGGAAGGAGGCGAGGTGACAGCTGCCTGATTCGGTGTGAACTTAGCCGCGGTTGCGCAGCCACGAAACGGTGACGCCCTCTATGTACTTCGTGCCAACAGGGTTCAAGTCTGATATTCACCATATAAACGCTGGTGTTCCGCAGGGTTCCCTATTGTTTCCAACACTCTTTCTTAATTTTATAAATAATGTCCTATGTATAGCCTATTAGCTTTACAGATTCGTGGCCATGCTCTTCCATAGCTCAGCTGGAACCGAAGGGTCAGTTAAATTTGACAGCGTTATTAAATTGGTTAAAACAATGGAGTGGAGTTTAATGCTTCCAAAACACAGTTGTTTCCTGTCGTAAACTCCCTGTCCATCCATGTGCGAGAGCATAACAAGAATGCCGCAAAATACATAGGGTTATATCGAACCTATATCCGTCCCAAGTTAAATTTTAAGGATCTAATCTCGGCGAGTGCATCAAAGACCTCTATACCTTTGCTAGATAGAAGCTAAGATCGCACGGCAATATTAATAGAAAACCTCAGCATTACAAAATCGATTAAATATGCTGGAGCATATCAGAAATGTTTTGTACCTCGTCTTGTATTATTCTTATTTATATAAAAAATGCTCTGACGAAATATCTAACTCGCCTTCAAAAATTCACTCACAACACGCGCCTAGCGCGGAATGCAGCTAAATAGAGTCTGGAATCTGCCTTTCTTTTATTAACCGAACCAAACCATTGTGGAATTCCTTTCCATGTTTGGTTTTTCCTCTGATAAAAATATTTGTTTTTCTTTTAATTTAAAATGACACCGCTTGTTGGATAACCTTTCACATGTTTAAGTCAACCTCAATCAAAACGTTTTTTTGTGAACAAATATCATATAAATTACCGGCAGCCAAACCAAGTCAAGTCATAATTGACAATGATTAATAAGCACTTTGAAAGGGAACAAATTGTAGTTCAAAAGCTAATTGTCATAGCGATAAGCAATCGGTAGTGATGCACTGGCAGATTGATAAGTTGAATCCAAGTTAATACAGATCGGCTGCGACTCAGCCGTCATATTGGAATCATATAGGTTCAAACATTCAGCGCAATAAGGATAGTATATTGATTTTATAAATGATTATAAAGGTTGAACGTAACCATATTTGAACCCAAAGACTAACTGATTACTTACATTACTCGTAAATAAGCAGTCACAAGCTGTGATGAAATCTAGAGAAGTTCATTCCCTCGACAACGAGAAACTCAATTTTAAACATGAATTCTCTGAAGAACCTAACAATTATATAGTTGGGGTCGGAAAAGGAACGGCTTAAAGCACTCAGTTACGAAGATCCTTTTACCGATGAAGGTCTTGCACCTATTCGTATGCCATCTTGCTGACCTGTAAATCGAAAAGTAAAATTTTCACCAAACCGACCGGAAGCAACATCAGTGATCCAAACCAATGCAAGCATACTTTATACTGAGCCGAGCAGTGGGGTTGGAAAATCATCATATAAATGAAACAATCACTCAATTCCGACAGTCAAGCCCTTCTATGAAGGACTCGTTGTGTTGTACGAGGGTGGTCGGATAAGTACTTAGCCCCACCGCCAGATGGCGCCAGTATCGCAAGAGAAACTTATTATCGTGTAGTACATTCTAGTAGAGGGCTACTGTCGGATCGGACTCGTAGTTTTTTTTTTGACCGCCTGTGGAAGCGGGAGTGTCCGCGGATTTTAGAAAAATGGAAAAAGAGCAATATCGGTTGGTGATTCGATTCTTGTTTTTCGAAGGGAAATCGCGCAGCGAAATCAAAGAGCGTTTGGATGATGTGTACGGTGACTCTTCTCCTTCGATGGCGACCATCAAAAATTGGTTTAACGAGTTTTAACGTGGTCGCACGTCGGTTTATGATGAGCCACGTCCCGGTGCCCCGAAAACGGCTACCACGGAGGATAAGGTGACACAAATCCACGATCTCGTATTGGCAGACCGCCGATTGAAGGTGCGCAAGATAGCTGAGACAGTGTCCGCGTTTGCTCACTCCGGCCAACAAGCGCAACCGTGAGACCACTTCAAAGCAGTGTTTGACGCTGTTTAAGCGCAATCCGAAGGAGTTTCTGCGTCGTTTCGTGACAGCCGACGAAACATGGATCCACTGGTACACACCAGAGACCAAGGAACAGTCGAAACAGTGAACTTCACCCGGCGAACGTGCTCCGAAGAAGGCGAATACTGTCCCATCGGCCGGAAAGGTGATGGCCACCGTTTTCTGGGATTCACAAGGTGTGATCCACATCGACTACCTGGAGAAGGGCAAAACGGTCACGGGGCTGTACTATGCCAAATTATTGAGCCGATTCGACGCCGAATTGCTGGCCCATCCACCGTATTCTAGTAATAGATGGCGCTAACATAACCGTTATGGTAAGCTTCTGCCACCACAACTTTATATCAATACCCTTTGAAGGGGTGTTAGCCAAGATATTTACGTTAAATTCTTCACGTGTTTACGCCTGCGATGCTCTCGGTACTTCGAACGATGCGTTGTCTCACTGGCACAGGAATATTCAATAGTGAATATGTTGACAAATTTATACACTGTAAGCACACACTGCCTATTTAGTGGGACGATTATTAAGACCGAAAATTGAAGTAAGCGTTATTGAAGTTCTGACCACCGACTCATAATTTCGGCAGTAATTTGTAATCATTTCCAAACGTTGCTCTCATGTGAATTTTACCACGATAAAAATGTAAACCTCGACTGACGTTTTGCCATTGACAGATCATGTAAAAATTTGGTGGGTGCGTTTGTATCAAAATACTAAATTGTTATGTCCCTATTGAAAAACTCTGTATGCGTGAAATTGTCGACGTTCGAGACAAGTGAGTTTTATTTGCGGAAAGATTTGCATTTCGCATTCATTTTCGATTTGACTTCTATCAACGAAAGAACCTGTCGCGAATGGTTTTAGCGCTATCGAAGAACCGGTGGAAGAGTTTGAAGACACAGAATTGAAGGCATTAGTGGAAAGATTTTAGCGAGTTATTTAACGTAACTCAAAAGACGTTTCCAATCTTTTAAAAGCTTTGGGAGTGATCCAAAAGCAAGAAAATTTAACGCTATACGAGTTTAGAACGATAGACGTCGAAGGGTGAAAAAGGAAGGGTTTCTGCGTGGTATAACTGGCGGTAAAAAGTGGATCTACTCGTACTACCATAATCGAAAGGGAAAGAAATATTTGGGCGTCGCGGTCATGCATCAACATCGATGGCCAAGCCAAACATCCATGGATCGAAGCTCATGTCATCTATTTGGATCGCTATCGAACACAGCTAATGCGATGGAGCCGGGCATTGAAGCACGGCAACGCTTGAAACATATTGCTTGGGTCGTTAAAATCTACCTGGAATCATTGAAATGTGACATCATATCCCTTCTGCCATATTCTCCAGTTAATGTGGCTGGAGAGTACCCAACCTGGGAGGAGTAACACTTAGTTTGTCAGGCTGCGACGTAATGCGGAAATTAAGGATAGGTCATCCTGGGTTCCTAAGTCGGGCGCCAATCGATGAAAGCTTTGTGAATTGAAATGAAAAAAACACCCACTTTCACCAAAACTACGTTACCTCCGTCGAACAAAGCCGAACTGTGTAACTCTATCTAACTACTCGTAGATAGCTTAGGAGTTCAACTCCAACTGCAGGTTATATGATCAACAGGCTATTGGAAAATAGTCCTCTGCATGCTACAGCGACGAGACTTCCGCCGAATCGTGGTACTATGAGCTTCCTTTTTTCAAAAAGAAATCTAGAGTAGCATCCGTGTGGCTTATGTCAAATCTGATTTGTTTTCCATCTATTCAAGACTTCTCCGTAAAGTCTTTTCATGCAAATGTATCAGAATCTGGTTAAGGCGGTAGGTGAAGTTGCCTCTCGTCCGCAGTTTATCGCCTATCCGTTTTTCTTGAGTTGCCCTTTTCTCTTCCTCTTAGGTTCTATTTGTCTGATGGTCAGATGTCAATTTCATGTAATCCCTTTGCCTTTTGGTGGATAGTATATCAGACTATTAATCGATCTGGTTTTACAGAATTGACGCCAAGCCATTTTGCTTTCAAAATGGAGCAGTGTAGTGAAGGATCAAACTGGTCTCCTTGAGCATGTAGAAGATTCCATAGGTGTATACCCATTAATGTTTGACATCATGCTAACGAGTGTTGCCTGCATATGTCTTTTTGCTGTCATAGGATGAAGTCAGTTTCAGTTTTGTATTCCGCCATCTCTGAACCTGCAAATATGGGTCAATTAAATCAGAACATTTATGGCGACTAGAATTCAATTGTGTCTTTCTCCACTTTGTGGAAGTATTTGGTTATATCTTTGGTAAAGCAACTGGCTGTATTTCCGACTTTCTCTACCACAAGGGATGATCCCACAAACGGTGTCATTTTAATTCTATAGAAAAGCACAATATTTTTACTAAAAGCGGTTTTACTTGGGGTTACCTACCCAAGAGGCTTTCTTTTGATAAAATTGTTAATTTCAGTTCCATATAATTACGGCTATATTTCGGAAATAACAGCTCTGAAATTTTGCTTTGATGGAGAAGGGATGATGAAGCATTGGCATGGTATTTATCCATCTGTCTAAAAGCTGCACCAAACTATCGGTTACGAAGACCATTCCACAAATGGAAATGAGCCCAATCAATCCGAATAATGTTGCCTTAAAACACCCAAACTCGCATCATAAGCTTGGTCTTCCACGTGCTGTAGCGTCCGTGATTCAGCGAGATTCTCCATATTTAATAACCTAGCTTCTACCCATTTGTTCCGATCACGATGGCATATGATCTGGCTGAGTAGCTATTTCGATCTTAAGATGATTTCATAGAAAAAAAAAACTCCATTTTCAACACTACTACTTTAAGAACCAAGAGAAGCCATCACGTGTAGCTCCAATCTGAAGTCTCTCGAATTTTGTTGCATACTTTAATGCGCCAAGTATCCGAGAGAATAAGCTCAAATCGCTTAAATCAAAGCTGCAAGATCGTCGTACTTCCACTCGACGACAGATGCCGCACTTTGTTTACTTTCTTCCCACCCTCCTCATACTAATCCCCTCACCCTTGGCAAAGTTAATCCGCAAGGTCAGATGCCGAGAAAATCTTCCAGCTTTCAACATCGACTAGATCATGTGGATATAAACCATCCCCAACTGTCGCAAGGGAATTTGTTTTATTCGGTTTATGACCAATAAATGTCAACCGTTGCTGACCTAACCAGAGTCTGTCGTCATTTCGCCTGTTTGTCGCCTCCGTTAAAACCAATTGACTGAGGAAACAAAATAAACAAAAAGATTTATGAAGCTATGAGATCAGGCAATGGGCAACCGGATCGTGCTTCGTGCTTGAATTCCTTCCGCTGGAGTATGCTCATGATTTTTATGCAGCCACACAGTACTTAGTAGATTCGATTGGCCTACTTACGATATCGCCGGGGCGGGCGTGCAAGGAAACTGAAGCCGTATAGATCGTTGAGATTCCATTGTTTACTTGTACATTTCCATGTAGTGCGGAGACCACGTTTCGCAGTGTTTCAAGTAAACCTACGTACATAGGAGGGGGCCTCACTGGAGAATCTATTCTCAGAATCTTACCTACATTACGCGGTACATGTCCAGCTGAACGGGCAGTGTTACTTTCGATTTTGAAACGTTCAGTTGAGAGGAAAACAATTTCAATCCATTCGTTGTGGTTATAATTGATGACGTCGTCGTTGACATCACGTAAATCGAATTGCAAGGCCGCCTTGTGCATCGAAAGCGAATTGTGAATTGTGTTCGTGTCAGAGCGCAATTGAATATCTTGATTAAGACGGATTACGAGGGACGAGTGTAGTGTTTGGATTGACGTGGCGACAACATGACTATCGGTAAGCCGATTCTCTTATTGAAAGTAATTGTTTCGTCCGTATCGGGTGGCTCCCACGCGCACATGAAGGGTCTGAGTGACGACAAAGAGCATGTAAGCCGAATGAACGCGTTTGCTTGCAGTGGAACGGAAGCGTTTATTGTTTGCTTATTTCGGTATCGACTTGATATTATGCCGTCACGTGCCTGTCGAGAGTTTGTTTTCCCTCCGAGTGGTTCGATTGTGTCACAGTCGAGTAGACTACAATTTTATTTACATTTATTTTAAGTGGTGGTTCGATGAGCGCATTCTCGATTTTAAAAAATGCGCAAATGTGAGAAAAAATACAATTTTCTGTGAAGCGATGTGTGACTTGATGGAATGCCACGCCTTGAGGCGCAAATTTTCCTGTGTTTACTACCACCCTGGAGCACATGGAATCTGTATAAATAGCCAAACAATTTTGTTTTAAATATCTCTCGGCGAGATTTGAAATAAGACTCAAGTGTTGAAATGACCTACATATCCGCTCTTTGCCACATTAATATCACTCTAATGGCGAGAAATGTTGATTTTTCAGTGCTACTGGGATGGTTTGGTTGTTTATGAATTTTTGGCGCCTTTTTGCCTTAAGAATGGACTTTCTTAGTCCAAGTTGCCCATCAGTTTATTCAGGTTATGGGAACTGCGAACTTTAAATAATACTATTCGAGTTTGTCACGCGATTTGTGGAAGCGACCTTTCAGTTCTATTAGAGGAATGATGTCATGTCAACCTATGATCATCTCATATAGGATTGTCTAAAGAAGTCGTATGTAAGGTCTGTCGGATTATGATTTCCAATGAAATAAGGTCCAAGGTGGCCCATCGGATTACTCATCTTGGGAAGCGATTTAGCAGTTTCAGAATTCTGGCCCCACACTCTGATAGTCCTTGATGTCATAGTCCACTGGTTGTCCAGTTTTTTTTCTAGGTGTCTTGAATGGCGAAGCTATTCGGCGACTTTTTTTTTTGCATGTCCTTTGCCATTTAACTCGTCTACTACCCCATGTTTCCGGTGGTAAGTCACATTTAAGGTTATAAGCCGCATAACACGTATTTAAATGCCCTGACCAAGGCCACCTTATTTATTGCACAGCTGCTTCAGGTAAAAGCCATCAATTAGAATATAATAATTCCAATCTTTCTTGGCAAACTTGTCCTGTTCCAACAACTTGTCAAAAAAGGATAACCAGACTGACACTTTTTTATAGGGGTTTATTACAACGAAGCTCATTGAAAAAGGCTTGATAGCGCTTCTAGAAGGTACTTAGCCGCAGCCGAAATCCTTGATTACGGGAGCTCATTGAAATGGTTTTACTTTAGATCACTGAAATGGGCTCACCGAGGCTTATTGAATCAAACTTTCAACATTTCGCTGAATTTAGATTGCAAGGGCTCATTGAAATGGGCTCTGATGCTAATTGAAACAGCCTTGCAGGAGGTCATTCAAATAGACTTGCTGAAGTCCATTGGAATGGGCTCGTTGAAGCTCATTAAAAAGATTTGACTAGTAGGAGCTCATTGAAATTGGCTGGCTGATTCCCATTAGAACAGACTCACTGGAGCTCATTGAATTTGACTTGCAATAACTCATTGAACTTGGCGTGCAAGATCTCATTGACTTTGAGCTGCAATGGCTCATTGAAATTAGCCATTGTCTCTCTGAAGCTCATTGAAATTGGCTCACTAAAGTTCATTGAGATGGGTAAGAACTCATTGAGTGTGCCGCGCAGAGCTCATTGAAATTGACTTACTCATATAGCTCATGGAAATTGTCTTATTTAATTTTTGTGTTATTTAAAGTTTATTGGACGGAGCAGGAGCTCATCGAAATGAGCTCGCTAAAACTCCTTGAAATGGGCTTGCTAAAATTGAAATAAAATTGCTGAAGTCCACTCGAAAAGGCTCATTAAAGCTCATTAGAATGAATAAAAGCTCAATGAATTTGACTTGTAAGAGTTCATTGAATTGGGTAAGAACTCAATAAGCTTGCCGCGCAAGAGCTAATTGATTTGACTAGCAAGAGCTCAATGAATTTGGTCAGCAAGAGCTTATTGAATTTGAGTTCCTGGAGCTGAAAAGGGCTTACTGGAGTTCATTGAATTTGACATGCGAAAACTCATTGAAATGGGTTCGCTGAATCCCATTCAAATAGGCCCACTGAAGCTCATTGCAAAATTACAAATTGCAAAAGCTCATTGAAATTGGTAAGAACTAATTGAGTTTGGCTACCAGGAGCTCATTGAATTTGACTCGCAAGAGCTCTTTAACGTTGGCTCGCCAACGCTGAGTTGGCCAATGCTTATTGATTTGACTTGGCTGTGATCATTGAAATGGGCTCACAGAAGCTCAGTAAAATAGTCTCGCTGGAGCTCATTGAATTTGAACTGCTGAGCTCATGAAATTAGGCTTGCAAGAGTTCATTAATATGGGCCTCCTGAATATCGTTGCATGGGCTCGTTGAAACTTATTGGAATGAGCAAGAGCTCATTGAATTTGACTTTGAAGAGTTTGTTGATGTTTATTGATTATGATTTGGTGAACCTTACTATACAAGCAGACTGAATTCGTTCATTGAAATAGGCTTGCTGAAGCACATTGAAACGGTCCTATTGTAACTCATTCAAATGGTAGCTTCTGGTAGTTCGTTCGTGCTGTCAGCTTTATTACTTTTCACTTTAAGCCAGGTAGTCGAATTTCTATCTCGGCTCCAGTCTCTGTCTAGTGTAAATGATTCGTTCTGTGTGAAAGCGATAATATGACTATCACAGTCGTTATACAGTCTGCAACAAAGGTCGCGGGGATGTGGTCGTGGTGCAATGGTAATCATCACCGACTGTTGAGTCGAAGGTCTGTAGTTCAAGTCTGTCCATAGTCAAGAACAATTCCTATACGGAATAACTGCGCAACAACATCAGTTGTGAATGAGAGACAATCAAACAAGTGCTGATGAAGGCATAACACTCGCAGTATAAGATCATTTCAAAATTCATACTTTGTGTGTGCATTTCAAATATAATACCTTAATGACATGGAAACAAAAAAGTTACTGTGACCTACAACCAACCCGACAAATTCAGTCGAATCTATCAAAAAATCCTATCTAGGACAACCACCCCCGGAGAGTAGTGAACAAACACTTCGACACAAACCTCTGTACCCATAAGAGCGTACACTGTTGAACCTGCACGAACCCTATAAAAAAAAACCAAAAAGGATTTTAGTCCCATGACAAAGTTCTTTCATATTTTTCTGGTCGTTCACGAGCAGCTCTCGCTTATCGATGCAGCCATGTTATGTATGACCAACCAAAAGGTACTATTATTTGGTTGAATAACCAGTTAAATAGTATGAAGTCTCACAGCTTACAACCTAGCCCCAGCTTCCTTCGCCTACATGGACTCTTCGTTCACCACGGCAGACGTTTTGCCTTGGTATTCCTCAGAATAATGTTTACGCTGGACTACATACGAGTACGATATGAAGAGTCGACTCCCAGGCTAGATTCTATGGAACTTTATTGACCCTGTTTATTCCGAACACGCCGCTCTGAATAAATTCTCCTTTAGACAACATTTTCGACATATGCCAATGCCGCAATCAGTATTGGCTCCATTTCACATGATATTTCGTCAAAGTCTGTCACAAAGTGCCAAAAGGCGCGACGATTCGCCGCGTCGTTTTATATTTAACTCAATTTCACAAAGCTGCTGAGTTTGGATGCTCCATTGACCCGGATTCAATCGAAAACGGAGAAAATTCCAACATCAAGTGTCACCATACGTTGCTTTTAGTAATTCACATGAAACACCGTATCCCATTGCATAATCGCAGGCGCGATTTCACTTGTTCTCTTCGTAAACAAAACCTGCACTACTCCACCGACTAGCTCTCATGATCTCCGACAGAGACAGCTGCCGGTGGAAATAACAAGCCCCTCACCACGACGTCCGCTGCACATTCCCTCCCGCCTCCGCAGCGGCTAAGTGAACTTGACATATTGGCATTAGAAAGTAGCACGGCGCAACGTGCTTGGTCGATACTCTACTTCTATTTCTACTTAACCAAGCGATGTTGCCAGGAATTAATCTCGATTAGTCAGACATCCGAAAATAACCAAAGTGATGCGATGCGCGATAAACATGTAGAATGTCTTCGATAGACGGACCGATCGTCAATACGTACTCGTATCTAATTATTTACCAACGACGTGTGGGGGAAATGTGTGATCTAACGCCAGTACTAACATACATATGGTACATGATCCGAAGGCTAGGAAAAACGTTTGTTTGTGTTCGAGTCGAGATCACATGCGACTGGATTCGCCATGTTTGGGCGCAAGCAGGTGAACTTGAGCTTGCTCTGGAAGGCTTTTGTAACGTCTCGACTTGCAAATAGAATCAAATGAGAACAGCTGCCTCATCTATAGTTTTGGGCATTGCGGGTCAGACCACGTACGATGAAAGGCATTCCACAAATAGACACTATGGATCGGCAGGATGGGAAATGACGTGTTTGTTGTTCAGGTGTGAAATTAATTAAAATCGGAATTATGGTTCGTTCAGTCAAAGCATCGCCCGCTGTCTGACACATCAGACCTTCTGAGCGCCGACAGATTTATCTGTTTGAAGTGACAGATCCGCAATGAACCATCCTTCGAACTAAAAATAAATCCGCGCCCTGTACGTACGCTTTGTCTTCATTTCGCGGGGCCGTCCTACTCCTTCGGATGTCTGTTGCTCCGGACTTGGAGGAAGATCATCAGTTTCATTAATTTTTCCCCGAATGACATTGTGCACTTACGACAAGTCGTGTTCCGGTCCACACAGATAAACCATGAAGATCCATTTTAGAATCTTTTTTTTTCGTGTGCTCTTAATGCCCGCAGTTAAGTGCATTGTGCATTATATTAATTCCCTTAATGATCTATAGGGGAGCGACCTTCCTCCTTCTATCCACGATGTCTATGGTACATGATCGTGTAGTGATCATGACACTACAACGCGCGCCCATAAGTCGCTTGGGTGACGTGGTTATTCTTTGATAATGCAGGCAACGAGTGTCTAGGGTGGCCCTCTTCCATCCGAGTAATCTGGTGCTGTCATTATAGTTAACAGTTTGCATGCGGTAATTGGTTTTGGTGTGGTGCGACACGAAGACAATCATTCTGGATGTCAATTTTATTAAGATGAAATGACTCACAGATCTTCGTTCAAATTGCTCTTTTGGTCTTTTTGTCTCTTTCACTTTCTTTTCGTTTTTCATTCATTTCTCGATGAGGAGGGGGCACCGACATTGCCGCTTCAAGTGGTTTTCCTTTCATAAGGAACTGTACGCTGCAGCTGAAGTTTGTTCAATAAGCATGGTCGAAATTGGTCTTAGAGATTGCCAGTTCACGTTATGCTACATCTAATTTATAGTGAATGTAGACGCCGATTTTACATACACGCCTCTGCTATAAAATACTGAGCAAGCAAGGTTTATTTTACATCGAACGCACCCATGGAAATAAACAGTAGACTCCTACTAAAGATAACAGCTTTAGAGCAAGCCATGTGATGTTTAAGATTATTAATGTAATTCAAGTAATAAAGGAGGAAGGAATAGCCACGTAAATTGATTTTAATAGCACACCACAATTGACAGTTAAAATGCGGACCAACAAAAATCACGGTGTTTTGGAAAAAAATTTGCCGTGACTCACATTGCTAAAGAGGCCAATTTCTAAGTCACATACCAATTTCGGAGTAATTTTGCTTTTACCTTCCTTCTAAGCGAGACACAAAAAGAGGTCATCGGTCATAAATGCCGTGCCACTGTCGAAGTATAAACATACATAGTTGGATACAGACTAGAACCACATGTTAAAGTAGTGGGAATTCTAAAATAATAAAAGAATGCTGAAAACAAAAAAAAACTGGAAATGCTTCGCATTGCTATTAGGCATGATTGATATTCGTGGGAGGCAAACACCCCTATTTATTGAGCTTAATTGAAGCTTACTTAACCTAATTTAATAACTAAGAAGAACGGATGAGGGGGGCGTGATCCTTAGAAACTATGATTGGGAGAAGGAAAGGCTGTTGAATAGACGAAATTTTAGGCATGGAGTGTTAAGGTTGAAATCGAAGTTAATATTCGAATTAACACTTCCCAGCATGCGGGAAATGGATTCGGTAGAGCCGTATGAAGTACGGGGGATGGATAGATAGAAGAGACGAGGATTGCAAGTATTACGAGGGTTTGTGATAAGAGACATGGCGGATGGCGCAGTCAATGGTACCTGTTAGAAGTCTATGAATGAAGAGGATGTCAAATATCCTTCTTCTTTTCTCCAATATACTCAAATTGATAACTTTAAGACAGTCTTGAGATGGCGGATTGTTCCAGGGCATACCTCGAAGAGCGAAACGTAGGAACCGACGTTGGACGCTCTCGATTCTAGAAATGTGGGTTTGTTGATAAGGAGACCACACTTGAGATGCATATTCAAGAAGGGGGCGACAAAGGTACATAATATCACGTCACATAGGGATTGGAGAATTTTTTAGACCAACTAAAGTGCAAAGTTGGCTTTAAGAATTATATCGTCGATATGTGCGCAAAAATTTAGCTCTTGGTCACATAGTATGCAAAGATCGCGGATAACCTGATCTCCAAGATCGTGGAAATATGTAGGCTGATTATTGAGAAAATATAGACGAGGAGAAGCTTTGGTTCGTTTACGTGAAAAGGTGATTGATTGGCATTTGGAAATGTTAAGCTCCAAGCAATTTTTGACGCATCAGACAGAAAGGCTGTTGAGATCCGATTGAATAAGGGAAGAATCTAGTTGCGAGGAAATGGTCTTAAGGAACTTGGTGTCGTCGGTGTCCAGTGAGAGGAGGGATGTTTGATGACAAGTTCGATGTCGTTAATGGTAAGAAGTGGACCTAGGTGGCTGCCTTGGGGAACGCCGGAAAAAAGCTAAGAAGAGGTTAGAAAAGGCAGATTTAAAACGAACACTATAGTAACGGTTCTTTAAATAAGGAGATATCGACTTTTACAACATTAAGCGCATTCTGCGAAGCAAGAATGAATTTACACGATACATTTGAACGCCACGAATAGGTAATTGTTTGTCCAGAAAGGTCAGCTAAAAATATCGCCGTTGTAGGCAGTTGAAGTCACCAGACCACTCAAACCATCTGATTGAATGCTGGAAATAAGTGAACAAGAAAATGATTTTATACACAACCTTCCCATTTAACAAGAGTGACAATTCGATGAGATTTTTTGGACTGATGATGATCTTGGAATACACTTTTTTCCGAAATGATGTTGGTTTCATCGTCTCAGTGAATGGATTGCTGTACCAAATGATGTTCACTGACTTTTCCCCTGAAATTGGTGCTATGGTATGCGATTAGTCACATGCCATGACGGTTTTTCTGGCCACATGTGGAGGATCATGTGGCTTTGTTAAAAATGAAATCTAAGCCAACGATTCATACACCAAAAAACGATTATCAGAGCTGTTAGAGTTGTTATGCAAAATATAGCCGCAATTATGCAGAAAATTAGCAAGCCAGACATTTGGTCCATTTTACATTCCATTACTAACGTCCTATCTGAAACGTAAAGGACTTCTTCTTCTTCTTTCCTTTTTATCCCGGCGTCGTTATGGTCAGAAGTGTAGGACCATTACCTTCCCACTTAACTGCATTCCTGCTGGTCCGCTTGTGGGGTCCGCCGGTTTGACCTCAGAAAGTAGCGGCAGGCTTTCCGGTTTGGGATTACTTCATCGCTGAGGCCAATCAAATGCTGGTGTTTTTGCATTTGTTTGCACCAATTGTTTTTCGGCCTGCCTTTGTTGCGTGTCGAAATTGGAACGTTGATTGATAACGCCTTTTGGACGGGGTTCAAAGGATCTCTCCTTTGAACATGGCAATACCAACTGAGTCGGTCGCGCTCTATCCCTCTTGTGATGGTTTCTTTTACGTGGAGGCTTCCTCGGATCTTTGAACTTCTAATTCTGTCACGCTTTGTTACTCCCGCTGTCATGCGAAGCATCTTCATCTCAGCTGCCGTTAATTTGCTCTCATACTTTTTGTGCATTGTCCAGCATTGTGAACCGTATGTGAGCGCCGGACGTACAACTGAAGTGTAGAGCCTTCCTTTCAGCTTAGGGGGCATTTTTCGATCACAGAAGATAGCGGAGTTTTCCCGCCACTTCATCCACCCTACGCTTACGCGATGTTTGATGTCGTCATCACAAGTTGCTTCTCTATTAATCATAGATCCCAGATATTTAAACTTTTCACACTTGGGAAGCACTCTTCCATTCAAGTAAATGTCTGGAATAGGCTGATGAGGGTCAGAGAACGGGCAGCACAGATACTCTGTCTTCTTTGAACTAATACGATACCCGTGTCCCTCAAAAATGTCCACCCACACATCAAGTGCTCGTTGTAGGGACGCCTGATCATCACTTATAATGGCCCCATCGTCAGCAAAGAATAGCTGGTGCACATTGGGGTCCGTCACTTTTCCTTCAAGCAAGCAATCAAGGACTGCTATAAAAAGCAGTGGGCTGAGGACGCTCCCTTGGTGTACACCGACTTTGATTGCGAACTCTTCGGTGACTCCTGCGGTGCATCTTACTCTTGTCGTTGCTCTCTCGTACATGTCCATAATCACTCGCACGTAGGTTTCTGGAACTCCTTTTTGTCTTAGCGCTACCCATAAAAGATCTCTTGGTTGCCTGTCAAAGGCCTTCTCGAAATCAACCAACACCATATGTAAGTCCTTTGAAGAATCACGATGCTTTTCCATCATGATCCTTATACTTTGGATTGCATCTGTTGTTGATTTACCCGAGACAAACCCGCACTGGTCATCAGATAGTCGTATTATTTTCCGCAGTCGGCTATCTAATACCCGTTCAACGATCTTCATGGTGTGCGACATCAGCTTGACAGAACGGTAGTTATCACAATTTCGCGTATCACCCTTTCCTTTGTGCAATGGAAGAAGATAGCTTTCCCTCCATTGATTAGGCATAGTGTCGCCTCTCATAAGTTTGGAGATAAACGTAAAGGACTAAAACAAGGAAACACCTTGCCACTACTTCTGTTTAATTTTGTGCTGGGATTGGTAATGAAATACCTTCAGAAAATGAGAATGGAGCAAGACTTAATGGAATTACACCAGCTGTAGCTTATGCTGTCGATAGAGACCTTTATCTAAACTAATTATGTGTATTGCCTCTGACCGACTTGCATCGATCTGAACCTCGCACCTGAGTGCCTTAAAGAAGTTACGAGTTCAAATACTTGGGAGTCGTATTGGCTGCTAAAAAATAAATAGGAGACCGCATAGGGGCATCTCTTGCTTCTTTGGGAGTTGAGAATTGTTCAAAATAACTCCTTGATATGCAACTTGGTCTCTAACTAATAAGAAGGAAAATATTTTTTGGGTTCAAGGAGAACTGATGGTTGGAAACAGCAAGAAGAAAGAGGCGAATGAAGAAAACTATCAAGAACTCGAACAACTTTATTCAGCCCCAAGCAGTGTCAGAGTAATAAAGTCACAAAGCCTAAGATGGGCAAAACAATAATGAGCGGAATACCCGAAGGAAAAAGACCGGCATAAAGACTGTGCCGTAGATGGAAAGACAATATGATGATGAACCTAGAAGAGATGGAACAGAACAGCGAGACATGGAAAGATTACACCCATGACAGGCAGGCCAAGGCTATAAAGTTCCGAATACAAATGACTGGTAATAATAATTACTAACCATAAGTTTGTTCCTAACATTGAACTTTTCATAGAAAATTTAACGTTTTTCTATTGATTCAAAAGGACCTCTCTTGTTTAATGGCCCTTAATTAAAATATTGAATTGGTTTTCAATACTGTATACTGTGACCGTATAAGCAATATTTCAATAAACAGCCCCAGAAGGCAGTACACTTGTATACAATTCCAACTTTTATATAAGAAGTTTGTTAAATAAATAAGGTGACTTTTTATTTCTCCCGGAAAATACTTATTTATTCATAATCATCGATTTTGTCCCTTCAAAATAATCTCCCTCAGATATAATACACTTACGCCAGCCCTTTCTCTAATCCTCGAATCCATTCTGATATGCGCTTTTTGATATAGCTTTTAGCTTTTCCAGAGATGCGGTTTTCAAGGTCTCAAAGTAGCATATCTCTGTTCTCTGTGGGTGTTTTCAGTTTTGGGAAGAGAAAACAATTTTGTTTCTGACCAAAAAATGAAGCGTAGGCAACGATGGGTGTTAGGTACATTATCGTCATGCAACAGCCATGCGTTTTTTTTCCTCACAATCCGGACGTTTTCTTTAATCTGCTTCACGCAAACGGCGCATTACTTGAAGATAATATTCCTTATTGAAGAACTTATGATGAATCAAACCAATGTAACCGAAGAAAACAGAAAGTAACACTTTCACATTTGGCCAAACTTGGCGTGTTTTTTTTTTGGTCGCTTCCATTGGGACGATTGGCCTTTGGTTTCGCCGTCATAACTATACACCCGTGTTTCATCACCAGTGAAGACCCTTTTCATCGAATCTGGATCGTCATTCAACAGCTCCTATGCAATGGTTCTTTTGGTCAACACTAAGCAATTTCCGGAAAAGTTTCACTAACACACGTTTCATGCCCAAAAAAATATTTGGAAATAAATTCATGACAACCAATTCTCTGATAGTGGTTCGAAGATTTTCGATAACCATTTTCTTTACTGCTTTAACATTTTCATCCGTTGTTGACGTACTGAGGCGCCCATGGCGAGCATGCTCATTAACAATTTCCCGACCTTCTGCGAAGAGCTTGTACTATTTATAAGCATTTTTTTTTTTTGCTCAGAGTAGACTACCCAAACGCACAATCAACACTTCAAGTACGTTAGAGCACATCATTTTATTTTTCAAACAAAATTTAATAGATTCTTTGATCTTATTTTTTCAAAACCGAAAATTGCTGAATATATCAAAACACGTCTAACCTTTATATCTGTGAAAAACGAATTAAATATCCAAAATAGCTGACAATATTTACATATGTTAGAGGATATGTGTGCCAACATAAAAAGGAAACAGCAAACCTCGTAGAGGTAATTCTAGGTCTTTCAAAAGGCATTTTCATTATAGCTATTCTTTGAGTCGGTCGCCAAACTAGTTGCACGTTAACCTGGATGATCTTATCCTTTTCTCGAAGAAGTTCTGATATTGGCCTCTAGAATGCCACATAAAAAAAGACAAGCGGATTTGCATCTTCTGACTATGGACGCAATAATGTCGACGAACCGTAGTAAAGGTCGGTGGTTTTTTTATCATTCGTGCTTTCTGTGCGAATGCATAGTCTTGCTAGAAAGTCCATTCTCAGTAGAGACAAGACAAGCCCTGGTAATCTCCGTTAAATTAATTGGCTCCCGAATGTCAGCAATGTTTTTGAAAAAGTAGTAAACAGAGCTCTGAACAAATGGGTGAAGAAAATAAATAAAAATGAATTTAAAACTAAACGTGAGCAGTAAAAAATATATATTTTTTTATTTTTTTTCCAAGTCTATAAACAATTCTGCATCGAAAGAAAATGAAAATCAGATAAGTAGAAGTGGGTAAAATATATTTCTGAATTACCGAAAAATTTATTTTTGACATTTGCGAAAATCGGACTAAACCTTTGCGTTTTTTGAAGAGGCGACGAGGCATCTTGAAAACTAGTCAAAATAATTAATAAGTAATAATGTTAGCAATACCAATTAATTATTTTAGGCGAGATTTCTACACACTAAAAACACTTACCTCAAAAAACGAAAATGACTTCGAAATACGTAAACACCTGTTTTTTTTTCGTCCTGAAAACTCTCCTTTTCTAAACGTTGAAAACACTAATTTCGGCACTGGTTTAAGACTAATCAATATACCTTAAATTATTCGAAAACCTACGGATTACTATTTCTACTGAACAGACTTTTTTTTTTAATATTGATTACATGGGAGAAAAAAATTATTGGAAAACCTGTTTAGCGTAAAAGTGTATAACTTTTCGTTTATATTACCACTCATCGGCAAATCTGTATATAGAAAAGTTGTCTACTCAATTAATGCAGTACTTAATGGGGAACAAACAGAAAAAAAGAAGTTGAAAATCGGACATGGCATTCCCGAGAAATTTTACAAAAAGCGCAAAAAACAGGTTTTTTTTTTTGGTATTGTACATTTTTGATTTGAATTCTTGGTTCGGAAAAAAGAAAAAGAAAATTTCAGAAAACACCTCACTACAAAATGAGGAGTTCGGAACATTTAAAAAAAAATTGATCCAAATTTAATCAGCGGTTTGGAAGATATAAGATTTTGAAGTCAATAAATCATCTTTAGTACAGCCGAGTGACATGGCGAAACCCACTCGGTGAAAGACGCAACCAGGAGGATAATCACTAGAAACATACTTGATTGTATTTAGAATTAGAATTAACCTATCAGAAATAAGAAAAATATAAATTAAGGATTTTTACTAAAAATTTCCTATAAAATCGACTTTTGAAATGTAGTAGAATAGAGAAGTTAAAGCCGTAGGGCATTAGTAGTCAATAAATATGGTTAGACATAGTGTCAGATACTGACCCAAAAAATATCCATTCTTTCCCATCGAAATATATGTATCTAAACCACTTCTCAAAATACTTTCCAAAATAGTGCCTTCATCTGACGCCACGGTCCAAAAACACGAGTGGCGAATGTCCGTCGACTATCATAACCATCTGAACGATGACGAATGATGGTTTTTGACTTCGGTTAGCAGATGTTAGTTAAATCTTTGAATGTATGGTCTTTTCGTTAAATAACAACGATCCATTTATTCTTTTACAAAATGATCGATTAACAAGTTGTCCTCATCAAAAAACATGATATTCGGTTGATGAAAACGCAACATCGTTCACCTCCGTTATTTTTTTTAACCGCGGTGCGATGTTGCCTTTTTGGATTTTATAAAACTAAAATTTGAGCTCGTCTTTCAATATCTATTGCATGGTTCTCATTCAGGTCTTCACCTCAGCAGCGATTTTCCTGCAGTTTCGTCGTCGAAGATTTCGTTCAATTCGGGCTTTCACTGTCCGAAAAACACGGTTAGAGACACGAGTGATTTCTCGACATCAAGGTGCTGGCACACTCTAACGATGACCACTTGTAACTTTCCACTTTACAACCTTCAAACTTCCCTTAACCTTCTTTGTCAAAGGGTTATGTCAAGAAGGACACAAAATACCCCAAAACCGAATATACTTAGCTTGCGAAAATCAAAAAGTCACCTTATATTTTGAACAAACCTTGGACACTAATAACTTTATATTAACCAAGGTTTTGCTGACCTTATAATATAATTTCCTTTCCTGTGTAGTTGAATTTATTTTATTTAGGAAATTTTAATTTAGTTAGAAATCTGCCGACAGGCGTTCCCTTTATCCGGAGGGGGTACTGTAATATCTGCAACACATGGCGGTCATATTCGGAATTTTTGTAAAATATTTAGATGATAAGATCGAATCTAGCCCAGAGTAATATAATGAATCCAAAAAAGGCCCTAAAAAGTAGATAAATAATATTCATCTATTCCTCATAACTGAGACAGAGTATTCTCGATAGAAAATAGCTCCAATGAGACTCCTTTTCCTAATATTGTTCCCTCAGGTATAAGGCGATTAATGTTGTCTTGTCACACGACAACCAGAAGTGTTAATGTTGTTCCTACGAACTTGTGGTCCCCATGTGGCATGTAACCTTACCTGGTCTGTCGACCTCGCCGTTCTCTCTAATCGACTATCCATCCACTGTATATAGCAAATACCCACGTGTGTTCTAAATTCTCGTATTCTATTCCAAGTAAAATTAGAAACTACATATTTCGTCGAAATCAAAAAGGCAGCTAGCTGGCTAGCCCGTCGAGCCATTCAAGCAGCAATATATACACCCAGCATCTGCGATTCATAGAATACAGCTCGTCCGCCCTCTCGAATGAAATCAACCTGAACATAGTAGTAAACAGAACAGAAGCAACAGGGCGCCCAAACGACAGACACCAGGGGTAGGTAGTAGGTAGAGCGTGGTAGTATACCATACGCATATGATCTGACTACGACGACGACAACTACTCCTCCACCACTGCCAGCCTCTGCGCTGCTGATGGCAGCCACCACAAAACAGACAGTCAGTTGGCACTCAAGATCACAATACACACGGCATTTAGTTGTGCTTCAGATTTTACGAGCGCGCACAAAATTTCCTCGTCGACAACGAAACGAAAAAAAAAAATACAAATCTCCCGTGTCGTGCGAAAATTTCGAATTTTCCTCCTTTCCGCTATATGAATTGATTTTCTTTAGTTTTCACCAATCCGAAAAAGTTGGAAAACAATATTTCACTCATCTCGACGTGTGTGTAGACCTCTCTCTCTCTATCGGTATTTTTTGTCCTAAAAATAAAGAATTTTTAATTTTTTTTGACTTTCCCGTCGAAATTACAAACATTTTGATTAATTGTGGCGCAATTAGATTTTAATAAAATCCATAAACGAGTAGGTGGATACTATAACCTCCGTCAATGCTGTGATATTGAATTTCATCGCGAATCTATAGTGCAATCTGCAAAAGAACTGTTTCAATATCACGGTGTGAACGTACTCGCGGTAGATACGTTTTTAATATTTCTGTTTTTGCAAAATAACAATCAATACTCGGACATTAGTGTAGTAGCTGTTGTGTGCCTTTAGTGATAAGAAGTGATTGGGAACACCATACGACATCGAAGCGATTCCATTACCACTTGCAGCGAGAGATGTTTGTTTGAATTTCAAAGCTCGAAAATGTTGGTTTTACGATCATGTCCTTAACCAAAGAACGTGCGGTGCCAAAATATTATTGTGTAATCGAGAGCAAAGTGGGTGGCGGAAAAACAGACAACACTGTTGCCACAAGCAGTTTCGAAATCCATGTGTAGTCTGCGTCTCAGGTTGGGCTGTTCGGCTTGGATGTATTCATGTTTATTGTTGTATCTCTATTCGTTCTTTGTGAATCATTCTTTTATTTGTTTATGACTTTCGGGTGCGCTTTATGGCGTTGAGACTTTCGTCGGCAGTCGTAAAAACTGCAGGTGTCATCTCGAAAACCCTTTGAGGGCAAAGATAAAAGGCTTTGCTGGGAGATGGCTCATTCTATGGATGCTGCTTTCCTTATATTGTTTTTGATGGGGCTAGCCTTGTTTGGATTAGCCTTAGACCCTTGAATCATTAAAAATTTAAATAAATTCGGTGTCTACCCCCGGCAGTGCGTGTTTCTAAGTGTTCACCTACCGATTGCGTTGGACAAATGAAGATTGATTGCTTGATGAAAGAACTTTATGTTCTTGTTTTTTATTTTCTCAAATTTGAATTTTCTATTTTTTGCCAAGCATCAGCGACAGTTCATTTCGCTATGCCGGCGAAAACTCCCAATTTTAAGCGACGCAAATTATTTTTTAAATTACACTTTCATTATCGACTATCTAGGGAAAGCACTGTGAATATTAAGCTCTTTACCTCAAATCTTATCTATTAAATCGAGGTTCAAGATTTGTGACCTATTTTATGTCATCCAACGATGGCATCCGCGCATGTTGTAATGAAAAAGTAATCCAATAATGCCTATCTGATGCTCTTACTTATGTAGTTTACGTGGAAACTATGCAAATGACTTTTACGACTTTTCTAGACTCGATTGAGGCAACAGGTTACCTATTAATATCTCGGGTCTACATGGTCTACTTTATAATCTTCAAATTTACTACCAGGGGTCCAGTTAGTCATTAAAGCACTACTCCCTCCGAAAATTTAATTTAGATTTTCACTATTTCACTCTAATAACCCCTGTTCATACCTACGAGTAACGAACATCAGAACCGAAGCTTGTCTTAGCCACCTAAATGGTTTTCCAATAAGGGCGGGTAGGTGTTGAAGTGGAATAAAACAAGCTGTGTGTGAGATATTAATTTAAATGGCCCATGTATGCCATTATGTATAGAATATGACATCGTTCAAATGTCCGCATCGGCTTCTTAAGGTGTCCGTGGGTCCAATTTTCAACGACTCTTCCCAATAGATCGGGCTGAATTTTAGCGATGGTCTGTTATGATTACTTTAAAAGCATTGGTCGATTGTGCGACTTCAGGAAATCCCGAGAAAAAACCGAGAACAAGTCCTCGGGGTCAAATCGCATAAACTTGGTGGCCAGTTCACGTCATTTTTGCGAGAGATAACATTACCTTCAAATTGTTCATGCAGAACGTCAATCGTGGCGTCCGCTCTAGCGCCGTCTTGCTGGAACCACATGTCGTCTAGGTACATTTCTTAACCATAAGAAATTGATTATCATCGCTCTGTAGCGCTCGCCATTGACGGTGATTGCCGCGTTAACGCCGTTTTTGAAAAATTGCGGACCAATAACGCCACCGGCCCAAAATCCACACCAAGCTGTAACTTTTTAGGGATGCATTGTCTCCTGGTGAACCTCGTGCGGGTTGCTTGTTAACGCAGCCATTCATCCAAAAATTCGCCTCGTCACTACACATGATTTTCGGCTAAAATTGGAGTCCTCTTCCAAATGCGTCGAAGCCCAGTCAAAACGGCGTTTATAATGGTCTTTGAGCTCCTGGGTCAGTTGGATCTTGTACGGGTATATGGCCCAACTCCCGACGCAAACTTCACCAAGTTGAAGTCTGCGAAAGGCCGAGTTCTTGTCCACTGCCTCGGGGTCTCCCCGACGAAGCTCTCGGCCGATCTTGCGCTCCTTTGATGTATGAATGTTGATTACCGAAACAGTCGTCTCAAATTTGGCCACCAAACGTTAAAGAGTCGACTCTGAAAGGCCACCACGTTTACCGTAAAATGGTGCTGCTCAATCCTGTGATTTGGAATCAGTAACTGAATAATAAACAAACGATTTGACAGATGTCACCAAAACAACATGGTTGTCACAACCCGCCAAAATCTACCCGTGCTAATTGGAAAACCCTTAATGTGGTGCACCATATTTTTCTTGGTATAGGTTTATTGTCAGACTAGTATACTGCAGGGGCTTTCGTTGTTGTGGGATTTGAAGCCCGTGCTAGTGGCGTCAGAAGCCAATAAACCAATCTCCACGGAGCCTTTTTTGCCTATACTATTTTTAAACGACTTGTCCATTCACTATGAGCATATACAGAGTCATAAACGCTCAGGCATTTGGTTGGACTCTGAGCGCCAGCTATGGAATGTAATCTTCCTATCAAAGATAGGCTACTATAGGGTTATCCAACAAGAGGTATCATTTTAAATCAATAGAAAAACGTCATATGTTTATGAAAATTTGTGATATTTTCACTGTAGTGTAAAGTACAAACTCTGAATTTAGCGATGCATTTAATTTTTTTCTCCATATTCGGCTCGGCGCTGCCTATAAATAGTTCTTCTTTAGATCAATTTTTTCATCCCGTTCTCGCGTTGTGATATTTTCTTTTTGTGCATGAATCAAAAGTAGAGCCTTAGGGTAGACTTCGTCTTTAACATAGTCCTAAAGAAAAAAGTTGAATACTGTAAAATCAACCGATTTCAGATATCAATTGAATGTAGAATTTCAAAGAACCACACGTCCAGACATTTTGCCACGTGAAAGAGCCATTATCTCATCAGCGATGAGGGATGTGGCGTTGTCCCAGTAAAACCCATATCGAACCTATTACTCTGGCTATGGTCGTACAGGTTTGGCTATTGTTTCCCTCGGGTCTGAGGAATACGACAGTTTAGCTTCTTAATCAAGGCAAGGTGTGAAGAGTCTCATTACCCACAACAATTTTATGTTAAAAGTTATAACCTTGTTCGTTCCGTTCTGCTATAAGCGGACTTAAAGGGGTATGAGACAACTCTCTATTTCTTCGAACAGCAATTTCCTAATTTTGTCGGAGCCATTTTTCGGCTAGCTGTGATTGCATTATACAATTTTTATTCTTGTGTTGTCGATATGCAGTATTTCCAGTGATTCGGCACATAAAATTTTGTTTGCCATATAAACTTCAAAACATCTTTTTCACCTTAAAATCGACTGCTTATAAAGGGTTTTTCAATAAAGGCGGCCGATATTAGGTTTATAATAGCTCCCAAAATCGCATACAACATCTATGCCGTGTTGTATAGGTATGAACGTTGGTGAATGATGTCATGGCTTTCGATCAACCCTATCAACTCAGGCTCTAAAATAAAAAAAAAGAGAATTGTCGCTGCTTCCTAACGGCTGGTAACAAGTTGAGCGAAATATTGGATGACGCAAGATGGTTGCGAATAGGCTCGATTCAAGTGATCATATCAAAGGGTACACACCTGGATTTTCATTTCTACTCCCAGCTAGGGCCCAAACTCTTGTGCCGGACTATATTTAACGGCTTATTTTATACTTATCAAAAGTCATCGCAGCGACAGCTAATTTTTAATAACTCAATAATTGCGTGAAATTAAAAAAGATACCTCTCGTTGGATGACTCTTTACTTATCTAGACGTTCAGGACGATCTGTAGATAAAGTTCGCCTTCTGATGGTGAAAGTGTTTATGTGTTTATCTTGTTAGAACAGCAATCAGTTACTATCGTCATTCAGCATTAAGAGGCAGGGTCACAAGGCAAACTTGTATTGGATTTAACACCTTTAGCTCACGTTTTTGTCCCTGTAAACGCTGTCGTAAATGTCGGCCAATAATGGTTTCGTATTTATGAGTTTAATTCAGAATCTACCGGATTTATTTCTAATGTGCTACAAAAACATTCATGCCATTTCATCGTCTGTCTTTGGGACAAACATGTCCCATGAACCAAGCTTAGATGATTGTACAAGGTGATCCAATTTGTGGTTCCTACAGTATATTTCGATGAAAAACATTCTAAATTCTAAATATATTGCTTGAATCTTGCCATAATGATGTGGAACATAACTTAATTCAAATGTCCTTTAGGGGGATTCTTGCATGACCCCATTCTGACAGATAATTTTCGATGACTTTTCGACACATATCAGGCAATAACTCAGCCATAACTTGATGAATATTCGTTTTCAAAGCTTCAAGCGTTGTTTTCATAAATACGATCTCTTGCCTAGGCCTTCACATCACTAAAAAGCGACATAACCCGTCTAAGACATTTTCTTGCAATAAAGCCAAAACAGGTCGTAATGTGGCACCGTCTTGTTCAAACCACATGATTTCCACATCCAGATCTTTGAACTAAATAAATTCAGTTAACATTTGCCCAAATTACTGTACTCGCCATGAATTTGGCCACTGTTAACTGATCCAAATTATAAAATGGTAAACCTTGTACTAAACATGTGCAATTTTGGATGACAGTTAGGTTTGATATATACCATTGAAGCAGGGATGTCAAAACCGGACCAAAAATTGGATAACCCTATGAAATACGCTAAACTAATGCTATCATACCTATGATACATTATAGGCCTCTATGGGCTGTTCTCATTTGGCCTACATGTTCATAGTATTCCCCTAGACTTTTAAGAAGCCCTTAATAAGCTTTGGAGAATGAATGTACAAAAATCAGTTAATCAGTTCTCTGTATAAAGATTTGCACGGTCGAAAATCATTTCGAACAAGTGTTTTTGGTCATCAGTAGGGATGTACTTGTGAATGTCGATGCAAGTCTTCTGGACCGCCTACACGTCGCCATAACGCTTTCCTTTAATCAGCAAATACATTCGTCCGAATAGCTAAAAATCAATAAATCAAACGTCCACAACGACTGATTGATGGTTAAAAAGCCATTTTTGTTCAAAACATCAATCACCAGTGACACTCGATTATTTGGCGAATTATCAGGTAACAAGCGCCACAATAAGTCGAAATGAAACAAGCATGAATAATTGGCTGACCATGAAGATCTTCGCCATAAGCCTATTTTCTTTAAATACTTCATGTATTGTAACGGCTTTTAACAGCACCTTTCATACCTTTTGTGTATAATCGATGAGTTCACAACTTTTAGCCAACGCAAATAAAATTCTTTTCCCATTTGTAGATTTCTCTGATGGTATTTTACTAAATAGCCGTGCGTCCCCAAAATAGCCCAGTTCATGGTCCATCTGTTAGCCATTTGCATCGAGTGATGCAGATTAATCAAAGGTGGTCAAAAATCCTCATTAAAATTTCTGAACTATTCGGTATTCGGGCTTTGATTCTTGATTCCACTTCGAACTTTCGAAGGTGGAGCCTAGTCTGGAGCTGTTTATAAAAAGAGAAGTCTTCTCTTCGTCTCCCGTGAATTTGTAGCCACCAGTGACTTTCTGACCATGGCTTCTCAAACTGTAAATCCGAATTCTTAGTTTATACTTTTGAAAATAAATTAATTTGTCATTGCTGTACTAGTCTGCAAAACCTGAAATGAACACACATGGAAAGCTGAAGCCTGTTCCTTTGTGGATTCAAGACTACCTTTTTAGGCCCTTTATCACACTATCAATATCACACTATCTTATCTAGAAAAGAGAGAAAATCGAATGAATTCTGTAGCAACCGGTTTCTCTATGGTTGGTCATCGATGTCATATGTACATATTCCATCACATGTGTACCTCGATTTACAATTGTTTACGATCTATTTTCCCAGGTCATTACCTGACCTGCGTTGTTTTTGTTTCGTATACAGCTGCATAATATGAATCAACCTCGTCACACTCTGTGGCAACTAATTGCAGGAAACAATCTGCCGCGCAAGGGCATTCGTAATCGTCAAAACAATAGTTTCAGTCAGGAAACACAGTTGCCTGCAAAAAGTATTATTATCTCTCGATTTATCTCTGTTCGGTACCTGATTCTGACCCAGTAGCGCAACTACTGTGAAGGCAGCTCAAATCAGCTGGTTGGGATGCTTTTTGTTTTCCACAAGAATATTTGAATGTCTTTTGCCACGTCGTGTAATCACCCTGCTTAAGGAGGCGGTTTATCTCAAAAAGAAGGGATTTTCTGAAAATCGCTATTGTTCTCCACTTCGTGCGCTACAGACTTAAATTCCTCCGCTCTTGCCTGCGTCAGCGAAGGTCTTAGTAGGAGTAAATCTCTGTTTTAGTCCAAATTTGAATTCGCCGCCCAATTAGGTCTATTGAATCACTCAACACATAATCCGCTTTCAGAAAATCACATTATTCCGGTTCTATATGGTCTTAGTCCCAGGCTCGCTGTCAGTTTCTCTCAGGCTCCTTATTAGTAAGTGTTGTGTTTCGAGATATCGAACTGACGTTTCCATCTATGCTCCGGACTATCACATACCGCATATCCCACTCCTGCGTGGGCGGATAGATTCGGGATGTGTCCAAAATCGGTCACTAGTCTTGCTTCTTCCAGTTTCCTATTTGGTTGTCTAGAATTCGCTACCAACATCTCATCGTGGGTGATAATGGAATCGACTTCGGTGTATATATCTGTCTTAATCAAATCTCCCTGACAATAGAACTGTGATCGGTTATAAACTGACTTAAACGGACGAACCAGACATAGTTTGTTGTATTCGCGTCGGGGACAATCATGTCGGCCAAACTGGTATCATCATCGTTCAAGAGTACGCTCAACGACTTCAAAGTGGGCGAGTTCGAAAGACGTTTGGGTAAGTGCGACGAAAGTGAGAGACGCAACACGTCCCACGCATAATATTGCTCTTTCGATACTGTTAAATGCTTCTCTTGTCGCGGGCATTGTCGAGCTAATTAATATCAATTTAAGGCGAACGGTTAGTGTATTATTCTCGAATTGATTAATTTATCGAATGCGACACCACATACGAATGCACGATGGACGTCTGACATTCGAGTGTAGTGCTTGACAGATTAACTTGCTTCAATTGGATTCATGGGCGACGAGTGGAATGTTGTGTCGATTATTGGAGATCTGCGAGCGAAGCTGCATTTCGGGCAACAAAAAAGGAGAATGGAAGCGAATGTGGATCGCGTGTTTCCGGGGTGAAGTAGCAATTAAGTTGTTGAACTGCAATTGTAGTTTATGGAGCGTGGAATGATTGGAAAAGTGGTTTTCTAACGATCGCTTATTAGATGTGACCAATGCTCCCAGCGTTGTATTTAATCAGAAGAATTGTTCGGATTTCCTCGAGAAATGGATTCGTATCCAACGCTGGGTGGTTGGTGCTTGACACGTTTTCGATTTTAATTCAATTCAATAACAATTAATCTTTGGGATCAGCGTTTTTCAGTTATATTGTTGGGGAGCTAAGCGGGTCTACGATTTGAAGTACAAAGTGTTTTATGTGCGCAATGTGTTCAAAAAATAACAGGAATTATGGGTTTTTGAAAAGTTTATTAATTCGTCCAAGTCAAATCCAATCTTTGGGATATAATTTAGCTCTCTCATTTATGCTTGCAAAGCGACGGTTCATTAAAATCCTGTCTTTTTTTTTTGTTGGCAAACAATCAATGAGCTCTCTACGGCGTTGGCGAATAAGCATGTCTTTAGTGGGACGATGAAACCTTAATTTCGGCGTAATATTCACAAACCCATTTTTTATCGCTTGGTATGACACGTTTCTACAACGTTATTAACTTGATTAAGTAACTCTTGACCAACTTCTATTACTTCTGCTCGGCATTCAAGAGACTTGGAATACATTTTTCAGCCAAAGCTTTCACCAGTTTATATGTCAACATCTTCAACGACTTTTTCATTTGCAAAACTGTACTACATCTTCCAATGTTATAACAAATTGTAAGATAAATTCACTAAATCAATTCGTAAACGAAAAAATCGACTGGAATCAAACCAAAACACATCTAACTTTTGTGATGCTTGAGAGCAGACTAAATAGTCCGTTTGGCTAGACCTGTGCAGTATTTGTTGGGGACATATTTACCAACTTAACAAATAATGAATCAAATGTATCAGAATAATACGATCCTTGAAATTACTAAATACCTGTTATTTTTTTAACATGATTTTTTTTATTGGCTTTCCACCCCCCATCCAGGTGAAATTAAAAGCCTAATCAGGAGAGAACTGATCAATTTAAGCTGTAAGAATGCCTTTTTGATAATAACTGCCTTTTTTCTAGGTAAGGGCTTGGTATACCAATGATAAATTCTTATCCAAAGTCTTGATGACCATTTTTATTGAAATCAGCTTGTATAGAACAAAGGACGGGTTCGGATGTTAGCTTTTGAGTTTGCCAACGGAACGGGTTGTCGTAGGAAACGGCGTAAATTCTTTGCTTTTACTCACACCACACGCATACGGTAGAAAATGATGTTGAAGGATACGGAACTTATCGTATCGGGTATCGATTCAGCATAAACAAGGAATGTTAGATTTATATAAAATTCGATGAAATTCGCCTAGAAATTATAAGGTCTTTCGGTTAGATTAAGTGGCTTCCCTCCGCGGTGGGGATCACTTAGACCAGGATCCGTCCATTGTAATACCACTTGAGTCGGTTTGGTCATCGCAACTCTTGGAACCATTTTGAGTGCTGAACAAAATTCGATATTTTGTAGATCTCGGTTTCGGATAGATGCATTAGTTTATTAAAGGAAGGCTAGAGAAGGGCAATTACATAAGAGATGGTATGGATATTTTTCCTCTTCCTTATCATGGCACCTACTGCAGTAGTCGTTATATGGCAGTCCTAATCTTGATGCATGTTTTCCTAAAGCGCAATCTCAATGCAATGTTTGTTTCAAGCTTTTATATTATTGCGTTTCCATTGGTTCGTGGATTTCCCCTTTGACTAGTTCGTCTGCTTCACAATTAATTGGTACATCTCTATGCCCAGGTACGCAGCACAACGTTAAAACGCATCTGTTCGATATTTCATTTAGAGACGTGCGGCAGTGCCTAACCAATTTTGATCTTATTATTGATGATTCGGGTGCTTTTATTGCCGCTTAGCTACCTGTGTAGATGACGGTGTCTCCGTTGGTCATCGATCTCACAGACCGGCAGTCGGTGGCCTCAAGAATTGCCGTTAATTCAGCTTCGGTGGTTCGGTAGTCTAAGCGATTGGCTAATTTTTAAGGTTGATGCATAGACACCGGCACCCACACCATTCCCTGTCCTGGACCCGTCTGTGTATATTTCCAGTGCAGTGCCTTTTCTTGAAAATTCATTCGCCTCCCATTGTCGTCGGTTGAGACTTGTCGTTTTTATAAAGAATTTTTAAGTTAAGGACCAGGATTAAGTAGTCCGTGACTTCACTTAGATCATTGCTTTGGCGTAGAATATCGGTGCGCCTTATTTCGGAAAACTTCCAACATGCGGATTCCTTAAGTCGCAGCGCCGATTTCTTTGCCTTTTCGTTGCCAAAAAGATCCAATGATCCAAAGGAGTAGGTGAAGCATCGTTTCGAGGGCTGCAGTGAGGGTTGTTCGCAGTGCCCCTGTTATCACGATGCACGGCATTCTATGAACTCTGCTTAGGAGTTTGCAATAGCTAGATTTGCACAGTGCCGGCCACCAGACAAGGCAGCCGTACATTAGAATAGGTCCAGCAACCGCGGTATATGAGAGTGGTCCGATAAGTACTTAACCTACAAAAGAAAAGCAACATTTTTAGAAATGGCGATTTATTTTTCAATATAGTCTCTTTTTAGCTCGATACACTTGACCCAGCGATGCTCCAACTGAAAAATACGTTTTCTCGAGGTCTGCAAAGCAGGCCTCCGTGACGGCGATGACCTCCTCATTCGACTGAAATGTCTGCCCGGCGAGTGACTTTTTCAAGTTTGGAAACAAAAAGAAGTCGCACGGGGCCAAATCTGGAGAATACTGTGGATGGGTCAGCAGTTCGTAGCCCAATTCGACCAATTTGGCCGTGGCGAGGGCGGAGGTGTGAGCCGGTGCGTTATCATGGCGGAAGAGCACTTTTTTCTTCGCCAAGTGTGGCCTTTTTTTCTTCAATTCGGCGTCGAATCGGCCCAATAATTTGGCATAGTACAGCCCTGTGACCGTTTTGCCCTTCTCCAGGTAGTCGATGTGGATAACACCTTGTGAATCCCAGAAAACGATGGCCATCGCCTTTCCGGCCGATGGGACAGTCTTCGCCTTCTTCGGAGCACGTTCGCCGGGTGAAGTCCGCTGTTTCGACTGTTCCTTGGTTTCTGGTATGTACCAGTGGATCCATGTTTCTTCGACTGTCACGAAATGACGCAGAAACTCCTTCGGATTGCGATTAAACAGCGTCAAACACTGCTCTGAAGTGGTCTCACGGTTACGCTTGTTGTCCGGAGTGAGCAAACGCGGCACCCATCGCGCCGACAGCTTTCTCATGCCCAAAATTTCATGCAGGATATGACCCACGCGATCTTTTGAAATGCCTACTGTCTCAGCTATCTCGCGCACCTTCAATCGGCGGTCTGCCAATACGAGATCACGAGATCGGGGTAGCCGTTTTCGGGGCACCTGGACGTGGCTCATCAAAAACCGACGTGCGACCACGTTGAAACTCGTTAAACCAATTTTTTATGGTCGCCATCGAAGGAGAAGAGTCGCCGTACACAGCATCCAAAAGCTCTTTGATTCCGCTGCGCGATTTCCCTTCCAAAAAACAAGAATCGAATCACCGACCGATATTGCTCTTTTTCCATTTTTCTAAAATCCGCACACACTCCCGCTTCCACACGCGGTTAAAACAAAACTACGATACGCTCTTGCGATACTGGCGCCATCTGGCTGTGAGGCTAAGTACTTATTGGACCACCCTAGTACAACCAGTGTGTAATATGGTATCCCATCTGGTAATATTGATACCCCATCTGGTGCCCAATGATTTTTTCAATTCAAAAAATTCAATTTTCAGTTCAGCTTCCTGTCGAGTTTCGAGGATAAAGTTTAAGGACTCTTCACTCCATTAAAATGTATTGAACGTAGCGATTAGAATATAGGGGTAAAATCTCCTCTTTTAAAAGAGGGATAAAATGAATGACGAACAATATGGGGTCATAACCCAATTAAAACTTCTTGGAAAAGCATTCACCATAAGATCGAAAAGGCACTCTCGAAATTTTTTTTTGTATGAAAAGTGGATAAGCTCAAAACAATTGCAAACTTATAGTGAGTACTTGAAAATGTTGATGTTCGTATGAAAGCCTGTAGACGTGGACGTTGTTATACATATTTTTATAAAAAAAAAAGGCGAAAATCTAAATATTTAAAAATTAAATATCTAGGCGCGACTTTTGAAACACCTTATATCACTGAATGACTTATTTTCCTAAAAATTATATTATTTGGTTGATTGATGATATTAAGTGGTTAATGGATAAAATTGACAATATGAGATCGATAAATTGATTGATTGACGATTTCGATTGTTTGATTGATTGGGTGATTGAAGATGTTGATTGACTGTTTGATCATAATGATTGATAAACTGAAAGTGTTGATACGATTGAAGATATTGATTGAATGTTTGATGATACCAATAAACTGATTAACGATCGTCAAATCACTGTTTGTGAAGTCGCCGTGGATATTGGTATACCGGTTGGCCATGGATTTTTTTTTTTTTTTTATATTTTCTCCATGAAACGTGTCAGGGAAAAAAGTTTGTTCCGAAATTGTAAAATTTCGACCAAAAGAACCGTCATATGAGCATTCTTCAGGAACTGTTGAATGACGTGAATGACAATCTCGATTTCCTAAAAACGGTCATCACTGGTGACCAAACATGGATGTATAGTTATGACGTCGAAAGCTAAGCCCAATCATCCCGATGGAAGCGGCTAGAAGAACCGAGACCGAAGAACGCGGGCCGAGTTCGGTCAAACGTAAAAGTTTTATTCACTGTTTCCTTCGGTAACAGTGGCGTGGTTCTTCATGAGCTCTTGGCGGAAGGTCGCACGGTCGATAAGGAATTTCACCTTGAAGTTATGCGCCGTCTGCATGAAGAAATACAAAGAAAACGTCCGGATTTATGGGGAAAAAAAAATTATCTGTTGCTCACTTATCGTTGCTTCTGCCTAATTTTTTGCCCTAAAATGAAAAGACCCATGAAAAGCCGGAGATTTGCCATAATGGACGAGATAAGAACCGTATTCGATTGGAGAAAGTTGTAGCGCAAGTGTACTATATCTTTGAAGGGGACAAAGTAAATATTGATTTTTCGAGAAAAATTAAAAGTCACCTTATTTTTTGAACAAGCCTATTTGTACTATTTGTAACTACGAAAATGAATTTTATCGTGCATTCTAAACTATGATTATTCTGCCGGTTAATATTGTTTTTATGATGAGTTTCTGGTCACGTTTGAGCTTCACAGAAGCTCAGTATTTAAGGCCCCAATGTCTATCGAATTTCGTCTATTAATTAATTATTTTTTTAAACGATATGATAGTTTCCTTAATGAAATGTCGAGTTCGCTTAAATCCATGTCTTGATTAGGCAATTGAAAGCTAAAATGGAGTTTTTGGCTCATTTTAGAAGTGACCCGTGGGTACAGATCGTCTGATTTCCGTATTTCGCTCAATCAGCCCGTGTCAGTGGGTAAGATTGTTTGGTTTTAGTTGATTTTTATCTGACCTATTTCCAATCATTCGTTTTCACATTAAAACCACTTTTCGGACGTAAGAACTAAGAGCTTTTATCACGGCAATCCGCTTTCCTCAATTCCCTCTCGCCATATATTCCTTTTTAGAAACTGATCCATTTGTATACTCCTCCCCAAGCGCGGCACGCAATTACATCCAATAATTTTGGTTTTTTATTCTCCCAATAAGGCTAGGGGTAGTATTCCGAAACCTTGTGAACTCACTTAATGGATCACAGACAGTTCATTAATAATCAATTACGTAAAACAAACTTGGAAAACGCTTTGTTCTATCCCTTCACTACGAGTAAATATTAAACAAAATCCAAATGCGTGTTGTGTACACTCGATACCCTAATTTGGTTCAGAATAATTGAAGTAAACATTTACTCACCCAAATCGTTCAAGAGGCCGAAGCCGCCTCCTTCTGATTCTGACCTCCCTGTGTTTGAGATAACGCCTCCATGAAAATACCTTTTAATACGAGTCGCATGCCAAATACCACCTCGAGGCGATCAACCGTAAAGCAGACATGTCCGTCTGATCGGTATAATCTCAACTCAGACTATGTAAGTGTCTATCTCTACCCGCGCACCTCCGAGCTGTAAGTGTTCAGTGTGACCCGACAATCGAGTTGTTCGTGATTGCCCACGTTTGTTTACCTCAACGTGACTGACTAACAGGTTGAAAGACAAATTCAGCCACTGATTCTCTCTTTCCCATTATCAGCTGTCTCTCTCCTCACCTCGTTCTCCGTTGCCTCTGTAGTTAACAACCGACTGATAAGGGTTTTTTCTTCCCAGTGCCAACCATGCGTCATGGGTTAGCAGTCGTAGACACTACCCAGGTGACTGAATAAGAACTTTCCGCACTTTCACGAATTCGGTGGCAGAAAAGAAAAATGGAATCCGGCGACTATGACAATCTAAGTAAAGAAAGTTCAATGGCGCAAGACTAATTGCACTGTGTATCCAACCGCGGGGGCAATGATCCTTGAATAAACAATCTTTAGTTGTTGCGTTTAATTTCTTCTAATTTTTTTGTTTTTCTTTTCTATTATTTATAGACGCTCTACTTGCTGACTTGCAGAACAGCGTGCCCGGCCAGAGTAAGCACTCAGCGGCGGCGCCGACAACGTTTCAGCAGAATTATGGAGGGACACCCGGCTATGGAAGCGTCCGACCGAAACAAACCTCAGTTTCGGTGAGCACATAACAATGATTTGTTGTCTTTGCTTGGTGGTTTGTTGTCTGTATCGGTGTTTGGAATGCCAGGGATAACCATGCGTGTAATAGGAGTCGGTTCGTTCCGGATTGTTATGATTAGGTTGCCATGCGAACCAATCATTTCCGACACCTAGTGCCGCAAAATCACCATTGGCTGCAACTAATCAATTTCTCTTCTTTCACAGCCTGTTTATCAAGAATCGTACACAGTGACCGAAACCCGAAAATCCACCTCGCCGGCCTTCAATGGAACTGGCGGGTCAACACCGGCACCTAGTCATTCGTATCAATATCAAAACCATCATACAGGCACGTCACCGCGTTCCAACAATGCCCTCTATGGAATGGCAAACCGGAACGTACCGGCTAATAGCAACAATTTGTCTGAGTTGGATAGCCTGTTGCAGGACTTGAGCAATGGCCGATACGAGAGCACTCTCGAAAGAAAAGGTATGCCGGTGAACTTCTTTTGTTTTCTTTGTTCATTTTGTTATTCCCTTTACAGAGAGCTCCATGCCAGTGGCATATGGCATAAGTCAAGTTAAGCAACAGCCCGGCAGTAATTACAACACACTGAACAGCACAACCAAGAGACCAACTGTCGATAGTTTGCTGGAAGAACTGACAAGTGCCTCTACGAATTCCCTCTACGCTGTCCCCAATGGGTAAGCCACTCAGAATCCATCTTAGTGATCCATTATATGAACGATTTCATTTTAGTACTGCAACTGCTGTTCCGAAATCGCCTACACCAGGACGGCATGTCACTATCACAGTCAGGGAGACAACAACTGAAAAACTGACTGGACCACAAGGCGCTCCAGGTATGTCAATATAGCCTTACTTCGGAGTATCTGTTATTGGACTTGATTATTTACTTTTAGTGGCTTCAATGGAAGAGAAAATCGTTCAGCAGAAAGAATCGTATGCGCCACCACCGGCGGTGACGACTGGTGCCTCGTCCAATGTTTTCGCATCATCAGCAACGAAAGAGCTGGATGATCTGATGGCTTCCTTGTCGGACTTTAAGGTAAGTGTTTCAACAATTTAATTTTTGAATTTTTGTTGCTCTGAAAGGAATGGCCTAGACTATGGCTAGGATTTTGGTTACATTGAGTATCAGTGAACTTGGTTCATCGGCCTTATTGTCTATTGCTTTCAGTGGCACGCGATTCTGTTAACGATCACATACCCGATGTTCAGAATGACTACAGCATGTCTCAAGAGGCCGAGTTGAGGTCCCAGAAATGTCAATCCTAGTGATTATAATTCCCATCGAGAAAATATGTAACTTAAACGATGACTAGTCGTCCGGTACCAACAGCTTTTTCGCGGTAGTTTAAAAAATATGCGCGAACCATCTGGTCTCACCCTTCATAACATTATTTTAAAGTTCCACTTCCCATGGATTTTCACCTCGGCTTTGGAAAGACGCTTCCAATATCCCAATCCACAGAAAAAGGACAAAAAATGAGATTTCTAACTACAGAGTTTGCTCCATTTTCCCTTTACGACGAGACTAAGCTTTGTAGACACTTTTTCATCTATCTCCATATTGCTATTGCTCTGGATATAGGCAACGAGCCAGTCTGTCGAAAAGCCGCTGTGGGGCAAAAAGCGACTATCACATTCGAATCGATGGAAAACATTTGTGTTGGCCAGAGCTATCCCATGCAAAAGTATTCTGCTGGTTTGCTAGATTTCGTGATGGTGTGCCAAGGAAAGACGTTACATAAATGTCTTCTATCGTAACTGGCGATGAAACGAGGTACTATCAATACGAGACTCTCATTGAAAGGCAGAGCGCGACAGGGAAGTCATCAGCCGAATGAGAAAACGGTGCGGATGCAGTAGAGTCGAATCAAGACTCTAACTGTTTTAATCGATTCCAGAGCATTATCCATAAGCAATTCGTTCCACAAAAGTCAGACTACGCTCAATATTATTTGAGTGTTCTGGTGAGATTGTGGATTCATGGCGTTCGACAGGGATACGAGGAAGTTGACAACTGTTTTATTGCATAACAATTCGCCATCGCTCAAAACCCTAATTGTACACGAGTTTTTGGTCCAAAAGCCATACGACTACTTGGTGTTTTCTGAACTCATATTCGCGTTAAAGGGGAACACCTACAGTTTCCAGAAGATTCCGACCGATATCCTCACCGCCATTCGTCCCTCGAGTGCCAGATATACTTCAACAAAGCTCCATCGACTCGGAGGATCATTTTAAATGTAAATATGATGAGAGAAATGCCCTGCGAAGCATCTTCTTTATTTTCATCCGAAATTAGACTGTGTATCACCCCATTGCCAAACCCTCATGCATACCTAAGCTATTTTTCCCAAGAGAAACATGGATTCCATCATAGTTTCCAACATGGTCAATCAACATCTGTTAACTTACAAAGTTACCTTTCCCACAATCCTTGTATGCTCTTGAATACGGCGAAGAAGTAGATCTTATTTTAATATTATTCAATTGCTCCAATTAATTGACACCTCCGGAGCTGTCCAGGTAGCCATCACGGTCCATTGATATTTATTCTGACCATTAATGATATCAGAATTGTGTCATCATAGACTCAGCTTTCCGTATACCCTGCCCATAAGAAAATCTCCAATCTGCTGATCATTGTTCTCTCCAATCCGACCTGAACAGGTTTACTATTTGGCGTTAAAAAAGTCAATATCAACAAATGCCAAGATGTCACTTAAGCGTTAGCGCTTCATTGCGCTATCGTCATGAAGTTATTCAACCCTTGGCTGACGTGTGTGTTAACTGTAGTCACTTTCGCATTTACATCGACCATTGACTTCGCCTTCGGCTTGGTGAAACGTTTCTTGTAAAGAAATCCTTCTACCCTACCTTCGTTAGGCTCTTTCTTAAACATGCTAGTCAAGCCAGGTCGCCCTTTTATGGGATCTGTGCCATGGGGTCGTGTAACGTAGGTTTATTTGCCCTTCGTACTCTGCCATGGGCTGATACCAATATGAAACTAATTAACGTACAATCTCTAGAAGAACAACGCTTGGATGCAATCCTACTCAACGGTAGAAGAGTGATTCAAAAGTAATGATATTAAAAATAATTTTTCTACATAGTGACCTAACAAGTCAATGCATTTAGTTAATAATTTTTCTAAACCCCGGATTCCCTTAGAAAAAAAAATACTTTGTCTTGACCCCCCAAAATTCCTCAACAGCGATCATAACTTCGTTATCGTCTCCAAACTTCTTGCCTCGGATGTGTTCCTTGAGCCGGGTAAAGAAGCAAAAGTCGCTAGGAGCTAGATCTGGTGAATAGGGCTGGTGTTCGAGCAGTTCGAAGTCAGTTTCTTGAATGGCAGCCATCGCTACTGCGGCTTTGTGAATCGGTGCGCTGTCTTGGTGCTGCGCCTTTGTTTGTTCGAACGTTACCATATGAGATTCCTGTGATCTCAGCTCGATGCCTGATGATCACGATGGTTTTCCATCTGTCAACGCGATATTTTCTACTTTTTTCACTCTTCAGTGAGGGACGTGGAGGAGCGTCCTTCCCGATATTCATCTGCCGAGCTTTAACTATTCCCAGCGTGCTAATGCGAAATATGGAGGAGCAGAGTCTTATAATGTTTTCAGGAAGGTTCTGTGTTTGTCCTTGGTAGACAGTTTTCCAAGCAGTTGTAACTGATGACAGCTCTAATTTCGTTTTTCTCATTTTGATGTTATCCCTTCGACAGTTCGTATTCAAATGATTCAAATATTCCTGGAAATCGTGAAATTTATACATACATATAAGCGGGCAAATTTACGGATTATCATTACTTTTGGATCACCCCTTGTATTGATTGTCTCATACTGCTGCATATGATACTCTTTGACACCAGGCCCGGAAACCTTCGGTTCATGCGCCTCATCCGCATCTACTCCCATCCCGATGTCCAGAATGCTGTCCGAAGCAAACTCCACTCTTATCGACCTACATCTCAATAAACTCATTCCTAGAAATGTCCTTTACCACCATCACTCAATCTCTTCTTAATCATTTCCTCTTATTTCTTTTTTTTTTTTTCTTCAGATAGATATTCAGTTTATTATAAGCTTAGATCGTTATCTTCCTTTTTTGGTTTGTTAAGACTTGTATTAAGCTAATAAAATCTCCTTGTGGGTCGCGCTTAAAATTTCGCTACGATTGATTGAATTGTCTGTTCGGTTGATCGATCATTTCAACCGTAGCTGTTTGTAGCCAGCGAACAGAACTCGAATTTTTAAAATAAGTTATTATTCCGATGCGTTATTATTAGATGGTAACTTAAGCAGGCCACAAAAGTCAAATATTGACATTGAATCGTCAGAGCAATAAAATGCTCAAGTTCGGACAAAGTTATTGAATAACCTTATTTCTTGCAATTATATAGGTGACATGTCATTTTGACGTTGATCTTATGTTTCAACATGGTTGTATACCCAATAGAAGCCATATCACTCTACTTCCGGGCATGGTTAGATTCATAATGCTGTATGGTAGGTGAACATCTCTGTTGGCCTATCATGTCGGACTTCATAGCCGAGCCAAAGTGAGTGGTAATTGGAATTTTTCTATGGGAAAAGTGGTAGCTTTTGCATTTTCTTTCATTAAAGTCCCGTGCTCAAGGTATTGAGTTATCAACTATAAGCAGACTACTCTGCACGAGTTCACAACTTAGCAGTTAAAGTTGATCAACTTTCTCTGCTGTGCTGAGAAACTTAGTTGCTAGTTAAATACATTTACGGGCATCCGGGCTCTGAGAAGCAAAAAGTATTTCTTATGTGGGGAAAAAACGTGAAATACAATTTAGATGAGGCAAATCTTATATGGCATCGATTTTAGGTTTTCAGCAACGACACTGAGATAATGGGTCAATAAACTTTAATGGACGTTTTCCTTATCCTTCAACTTTAATAGGCCTTAAATACAAGGGCCCCGAAAGTATACGCTCCTGAGTAATCTTTCCTAGGGTTAGCTTTGCAATAAGTTGGAAAATGTCCGAATATGTTCATGTCTATATCTACCCTAGAAGCCCCGTCAAATGATCTAACCTGCTAACTTAACATGGATCATATTGTAATATAGATATCATTACAGACCCAGCCATGGGCGACTTTTCCGCTAGTTCAAGGGATAGCAATAAGGAGAAATAAATTGTCTTATACGCGAGCCTGCTGTGCTCGTCTTTTCTAGCTTACGAGTACATACTTTCTTAGGTATCATTCAGAGGAACCAGAACATCTTTCTGGTCCTGCTATTCCTGTTGCGTATAAGTTATACATGTGAGCTTTACACTATGGTATGTTGTTGTGTGTAGGTGATAAGACGAACCATGTGTCATCAGGTCAGTGTCAGAAAAATGTCTGAACTAAATTAGGGTCACGAGCAGCATTTTCTTTTTATACAGTTTCTTCCAAAACCACTTTCTAAATTGGTAAAAATACATTCCTTTCCTTGCCAAGTTGCAATTGATTGAAACCCGATCTTTCATTAGTCATCCCCAATACCCCAAGCTCAGGTAAATATGGCTACCTGACCACAAGCCAGTCATGGTATAATCTATAGACATATCGCAGTACCATACTTTGTTCGACCTAAAGAGAAGCTTGAAACCAGCGGAATAATCAGTTACATTCCATCCCCTTTAACAATTTAACGGCTATACCCACCTCGTTGGGAATGGCCATCTGTTTGCCATTAAGCTCATCCACAGGCATTCAAAACCTATCACATTGGTATATCTTCTTTTCTCCCCCTGATCTCCCCGCGACATGCGCTGTGGGTAGATATGGGTAAAAGTAGACATCACTCCTTGTGCGCGAGTGATTTACAACAAAAAAAAATCTCGATGACGTGGCTTTTTGCGAGATACGAACTCTGTTTCATTGGTTTCAGGCGCAAACACTTCAAACACTGAACCACGATGCTCCGTTTGATCCGTAGACTTTTAATTAGGACGAGGTACAGCCTGTCCATTTTTTGCTACAACTTCCTTCTTAATTGGAACTGTCTTTCCAAAACTTATGCCTCTGCGCTATATAGCAAAAGGCTTATACAAGTCGCTTTCGGTTTTTCCCGACTGGGCTTAACTACTCAGTTGTCTCTTAAGCACGAGGAATGAACGACTGACTGAGTGGCACAGCCCCCAGAGTAGTCCTTGATTACTTCAAAGCTATCTTTATATACATATTTGCAAGATCTTTTGACATTAAGGCGATTGGAAACTTACGGCACGTCTTCCATTAGGGCAAGAAGGCGTCGCGTATGGTTTCAAAAGCAATAAAATGGTGAATTCGACGTGGAAGACAAGAAACGTCCGGACCGATAATAAAGTTTGAAGATGCAGATTTAGAGGCATTACTGAATCATGATCTATATTAGACGCAACCAAAACGTCCAGATTTATTGGTCATAACTCAACAAGCTATTTCCTATCGTTTTGAAACTAGGAAATTGGATACCATGCGATCCGAGAAACACCGAACGGCGGTTTTTTCATGATCGAACTGCTACTCAAGCGGAAAGAAAGGAAACATTGTCCATATCTTATCATTACTGGAGATGAAAATCCATGGATCCATTATAATAATCCGAAGCGAAAGAAAACTTGGGGGCACCTCGCCCATCCGATGTTGATCCATGGGTCGAAGTTCTTGCTGTGAATTTAATTGTACCAAGGCGACTTAGTATATTAAATTCAGAGTGGTTGCAATTGGGTGAAACCATCACAGGACCTTGCTACAGAATACGGTCAGAGGTTGCCCCAGCAACAAGTCATTGCAACTTACTTGGAAAAAGTGAAATGAAAGACATCGCCCCAGCCGACTACTACCTGTCACGATCGATGATGCGTAGCCTGGCTGAGCAGTCCTTGTGTTCTTTCGAACAAGTTAAAGGTTGTATCAGTTCGTGGATCGCTTCAAAACATGCGTAGTTGTTCCAACGCAGAATTACATAGTATGTTTCCAAAAGGTGGGCGAACATTGTAGCTACCGATGGTTCAAAAACAAAATTTGAACCACTTTACCGAAATAAAGCTGCACATTTGGAGGGATGTTTACCTGATACGATGTTAAAGGAGTCACGCGTTCACACATTATTCTGTCTTTTGGCCTTTTTCTATGACGATCGTCTGTAAGATCATTTCGCCTCCAACAAATCCATCAAAGGAGTGCGGATCAAGAAAAGGACATGCTCGATCATCGGATATGCTTTCCTCTTGATCATGCTTTATAACTGCCCCCAACCAGGTTATCTCTGATCGGTTTAAAGAGCTCAACACCTACCAGCTTCATTGAACCTGAGCTTTTCTATAGTTGTCTTGACTTGGAATTGTTTTCTGTCATCATCCATCATAAAAGGATCGCTCCGCAAGACAACAGAATCTTGTCTGTCGAGATATGGTGCTTCCAAGTCCTCTGCATCGATTGCGACTCTTATAGTACTCGGTCATTGTCAGCTATGCAGGTTCCCATTCTAGATTTAAAGCTTTAGCATCATAAAACTTTCGAACAGTGTTCCGGAAAAAAAAGGCTCGATCACGTACCACGCACCTCTTCCTTCATTTTTCCCTGTGAAGCCTCAAACCTTTATTGCCAAACCCAGGTGTGCCGCGGTGACTATAAGCGGTATTGATGGCTTGGTATCAACGATGCCAATGGTGTTTTGTAGGTTGATCTAGAAAGAAAACACGATCAGAAAATGCTCTGACATAAACTTGCAATTCTAGCTTACCAATGTTAAACGTATCGGGTTTAGCTCAACTCTATTGTGCCTAGGATATCTGTAATCACATCTTGACTGCAACAGGATGATGGACATCCAGAATGCTGAAAAAATGTCTTACTTTGTACTCAATCTGGGTTACGGTTTGTTTGATCCGATGACTGTCAGAGCACGTTATGGATGAATTTAAATTTGAGAAATATGTGGCTTTCGCACCACTGCGAACTCGATTAGCCTGAATCCCTTTTAGGATGTGATTTCATTAAGGTTATGAACAGCACGTTCTAAGCCTTTTTCCTTGTCTAGCTTCGCGGCATAATTTCCTAGCATGGTTTTGGTGTTGTAGCTCGGATGTCCTCTCATCCTTGTTGCTTATGGGATGTGTACGCAAATGAGGTTGATGTTGTTATAGAGTGCGCCATCTCATACGGGTCGATGTAAACTTCGAATAACTTCAACAGTTGTCAACCGATTTTCATATGTCATAGCATTTTGGAAACGTCAATTCAGTACAAGTTTTAACCATGAAGCGCTCCACACCAAAAGAACGCGTGGAAATATTTTCAATGTTCATTGAAAATGAACGCTCGATTGTGCTAACTCAACGTGCGTATCGTGCAAAATATCATGATCGTGTTGCACCCAAAAAAGATACAATTCGTCGTTGGGCCTCGAATTTACTTTTAATTTGGTTCTGTGGCAAGCCCTCGTGAGCAACCTAGGCCACGTCCGCAGCGTTCAAACTTATCTATTCAGTCCAGTGTTCAAGAAGACCCAAGTTTGTCATATCGGCGCCGTTCGCAGCAGTTACGCATCAGTGGGACCACTTTGCGAATAATTTTAAAGGATGATCTTCACTTATTTCCATACAAGGTGCAGATAACTCAAAGAATTTTGCCACAAGATGAGCGAGTGATTAATGCTGAGCCGGAGTTCTGGCAGCAAATTTTGATGACCGATGAGGCACATTTTACATTCTCTGGCTCAGTTAATAAACAAAATTGTCGCTTCTGGGGCACCGAAAATCCTCATTATTCACGAAGAGCCGCTATATGATCAAAAAGTTACTATTTGAGCCGGTGTATGCGCTAAATCCATCAATGGACCGTATTTCTTCAAAGTTGGTGATACAGTGGATGGCGATCGATATCGGTGGATGTTGGCCCATTATGTGGTCCCAGAAATGCGTAAAATAGGCTTATTTCACTTTTGGTTTCAACAAGACGGCGCGACATGCCATACTGCGGACAAAACAATGAACCTTTTGCGTAAGAAGTTCCCTGGAAGATTGATGTCAAAAAAGGGCGATATTGACTGGCCCCCGAGATCGCCGGATTTTACTCCTCCAGACTTTTTTCTTTAGGGATACTTGAAAAGCAAGGTGTATGCTAATGGCCCGAAGACAATAGAATTGCTTAAAAGAAACATTCGTGCGGAAATCGCAGAAATTTCGACCGAAATGCTCGAAAATGTCATGGAGAATGTGAAAACGAGCCCATTTTTGCATCGGCAATAAAGGCGGTCATTTAATTGATATTGTTTTCAAAAATTAATCAAAATAAATTGTAAAGGTCTAAGTTGAATAAAAGTTTTTGAATTTCCAAAATCGGTTGAGAATTATTGAAGTTATTCGAAATTTACATCGACCCATAGGAAATGGCGCACGCTGTATATTTCGTTCTAACGTAGATTGTGATGCTAAAAGCCTAAAACTGCTAAACATGCCTCGAATAATAAAACCAACTCGAACAAACAAGAAATTATCAAACCTAGCTGAGGTTTAAACTTAAATTGAATATTCTTATGATGTCATCCTTGGCCAAGTTCACGGCAAACTTCCTAAATCTGTTTTCGCTCTTCTTTTTCACTTCATTCTCCACGTTGCAAAATCACCAGTAAACCACTCAGCACACGGCTAATAAAATGAAAACAAATAAACCACAACAATAGTCTGAACGATCCTCTCCTCATCTCCATTCAACGATTTATGTAACAATTTAAGTCTTTTTTCCACCATCTGAAAAGAAACAAAAATGTAATTGATTATTGTTGCTTTGTATCTCGCTATCTGTTTAAAAGTACAATAAATCTTTTTGCTATTTTTTTTCAAAGCAGCTTCTCGGTGGAAATCAATTTTTCATTTTGTTTTAAAAAGTTTTCCCGAAGAAAGTAAATATAATAAATCACAAGTATGTAAATATTTATGAAACAAAAATGAATTTGTCAAGTGATTTTTCGAAAATAATTCAAGGCCACTGAGGCCAGTACCGAACTAGGTCATAAAACAAGAAAAAGTCCATTAAACAGTGGTCCCAAGCGTGTTTTTCCTCCTCTTTCGATGGCTCGAAACGTGTGTATCTTTTAATTAAAAGCGACACCAAGACTGATTCGAGTGAGGAATATCCATTATAGATGGAACGATTTTGTTTTATTTTTAAATTATTTTTTTTTAATTATTACTAATTTAAATGTCTACACTAACCTCGCCTGCACGAGTGCAAAAATTCTATTTCGGTCTTGTGGCTCTTTTTAACAAGAAACAGATAAATTACGAGGTTTTTTTTATACAGTGTTGTCAAAAAGTCTTGCAACCCATAAGAACTGATCACCTATTTTCCGATGTGCGAATATATTCGACGGACACTGTTCTTACGAGATTACTGTCACTTTGACGTTCTTTGTCTTTGCTTAAATCATGTAGACCTTACATGTCAGTGCGATGTGCATCGCACGCAGATGTTATTTTCGAGATTTATGGCACGCGAAACGCTTCTCAGAAAAGTCACACCGTCGTCGAATGCTTCTATACCTTTCCGCTCGTCTAAATCGGCCAAAAGGTCGTCATACCGCTTACAGCACGTCGTACACTTCAATCGGGCTTATTACCCTTTTATTAATTAAAAACAGAAAATGCTGCCAAATTGGCTTTTTGGATCATACCTACTCACATAGGCTTTTTGTGAAATTTTGAAAATGCGAGATTTCAAGAGGCTTTCGATATTTTTGAAAATTTTTGAAATTGCTGCCAAATTGGCTGCTGACGTTCAGCATTTTTATTTGCTTTGAAAAATGTGAATTATACATCCCCCATTGCCAACAGGTGAGCGGAATTTGGTTTTATTTATTTTTTTTCTAATTCGATTGCATTGGCATTGGAATGCATTTCGATTTCACCCCATGAATGAAAAGTGCGTGCCGCTTGGGGGTTCGGGTAATTTAATATTAAAGTCGACGGCGACTTTTATGTGTGACTTTTCAAGTTTAGACGTTTGTGGGCGAAGGTCGATTAGTGTAAACGGTGTCTGTTTCGAATTATGATAAAATTAGAATGTTGCTGCCTGATTTCTGTGGAAGTTGACAAATGTTCGCTTCAATAGTGAAAGCTTTCTCTAGTTGTGTTTCATGTAGACATATCTTTGCCTATGGTCATTTCATCTCTGCTACTCGAATGTCTCTGCGTTGGTGGAGCCTTATGTTCACCCTTGCTGCTGACGGCTCTTACGTTTCTCTGGTCACTTGGTCGTCGATCCTTTTGAGAGATTTATGGCAGATGTGCACCCGCATTCTATCACCACATGGTTTGTGATGAAATGGGCCAGTCACATGTTGCATTCATAAAGGTAACCCTCCTTAAGCCCACTTAAGTTAAAGGAAATTCAAAGAAGCCAAGCATTATTTGATTTGTTAAATCAATCCTTGCCATTTATATTGTGTAAATATTGATCATGACTACGTTCCAAGTGGTCCATGCGGATAGTCCAATTTTGAGTCACTTTTTCGAGCATATTGGCAAGTGTCTCACTAAAAACACGTGTAATATTGTTTTCCAAGGCTGCATTTGACGCTGTTTTTTCCCTAAAAGAAATGGCTAAAGGCATCAAATCACACGACCAAACCGGCCAATTCACCGGTGCAAAACGAGTGATAAATAGCTAATCCAACTCATTTCTCAATTGATCCATCGATTCGGGTGCTGTTTGTGTTTAACGCCGTCTTGCTGAAACTACAAAAATTGGACGGTGTACATTAGTTCTCTCTTCCCATATACATTGAAGAACCTAGGTGTTTGCAACATCCCCCTGGCACGTTTTCTTGTATTGAATCGATGGTCTATTGTCCTTTTGAACCTATTAACGTCGCAGTACTCGAGGGTCGTGGTCATCTTGAAGAGTTCTCTGACGCCAAGTACTTTGAACGTCCAATTTTTTTGACTATGGTGTTTTGAAGTCCTTGCAACTTATCCAGATGAATATTAGATGCGTTACCCCTCGCAAGTATACCATATCTCAACATATGTTGAGCCAATGGGAAGTTCACCTGCTTAGAATCTCCGACGTTGAGTAGTTTTTAAGATGAACCACTCCAAAAAGCGCTTTCTTGAGATCAGACCGGACCTCATCAATATGTTTATCCCATATAAAGTGGCTATCGATAATAACGCCTAATTATTTGTATCTTTCCACTAGTTCGATTTCTTGTGTAAGTGCAACAGTACATGCGATGTTCCTTTTGTTTAGTTGATTTGTAGCACGGTCCTCGAATGTGCATCATCTTCGTTTTTGATGCGTTTATTATTATACCATTGTCGTGCCACCAAGTAACCGCCTTGTTAAGTTCTGTTTGCATAATGGTCGTAACTGTATCAATGCATTTATGACGAACAACAATCGCCGTGTTGTCAGCGTATGCATAAGGTGTACTGCCTTTAAACAGACGAAGTAGTTAATTTGTGTACAATATAAATAGAATTGGGCCAAGCTTTGAACCGTGTGGTACTCCGTACTTGATTGATGCGTCATCGTTGTATTCTTCTTTTATCTTAACGCGAAAATACCTGTTCGCCAAATAATCCTCAAGCCAGTTCGATAATATCCCTCGAATTCCCAGTCGGTCCAGTATCGAAGGCCTTGCTAAAGTCCATGAAGAGTACTAGAACGTGATAGTTTCTATTTAGGCTTTGATTTACGGTATTGGTAAATTCTGATAGTAATTTGCTCGTACTTTTATTCTTTTGAAATCCATATTGCTGAGGATGAATAATTTTGTTCTTATCCATGAAACTAAGGAATCTTACGATCACTACTTCTTCCAAACACTTATCAATTACTGGAAGGATTGATATTGGTCTATAGTCAACTATTTGACCTTTTGGTCCACTTTTATAAATGGGACAACTTCAATTCAGGGCTGATATTCAACAGCACTCTGAGATATTTGGCTCCATGAAATGCTTTTTGACTTCGATGGCCTTGCACTTTTTATGATTGCTTATGAAGACGACATAGGTCTTGTGATCTACTAGTTCCAAACTAGTTGCTTAACATAGCCAATAATATTTACTCTGCTTGATCCTTGCGTTCAATGTACGCCATCATGTGTTATGTTTTTATCAAGCGAACAATTTTGAATCTTGTGATCCTATTACGTTCAACAACTCATAACATATCATACCGAGATGGTACCACCACATATGCGCTTCGGTAAATGGATTTTTAGCTTCGCCGTCGATGTTGATGCATGACCGCCCCGACGATTTCTAATGGATTCACTTTTCATTGCACAGTTAGACACGGAAAAAGCTTATTTTCTCGTTGCTGTAACATCAGTCCGCTCATGAAAAGACCCCGAATTTCCTTGTTTTTGGATCATTCCCAAGGCTTTCGAACATTCGGAAATGGCTTGTTGAGCTACGGCCAACGAATCTACATTATGTTTGTCATGGGTCTTAATTCAGTAATACCCTTGCGTCTTCAAACTTTTTCACCGGTCCAGTAGGTTCCTTGTCTTCCATGTTAAAATCGCCACTTTTGTAGCGTCGAAACCGGTCGCGATACTTTATTTATTCTATTCACTAAAGAAAATTAACAGTTTTAGATTTTTTTGAGTTAAAGGTAAAAAGCAACGCTTCCCACAAATGATACCTATTGGACTCGAAAGCCGAGATTCTCGAGCGTATAAAAAATATAGTGTTGTGCAAAATATAAGCAACTTCCCAGTATTTCGTATAATAACCCTTATTTTTGAGAATATGGCACATCTTTCCAGCATAGAATCTGAAATTGTTTTTAAACCTATTGTGCCCTATTTTTCCTTTAGGGTAGACATGAGTAGTTTTTTAATTTGAAAACGTTGCCGTCCAACTCGCCACTTAAATATCCCAAAAAAGATTCTCTATGGGATTTAAATATGGGGATTCTGGTCAGTTATAAGCCAATTTTTTACGTTGCCATGTTGAAACACCCATCGAAGGCGCATATCCCATTCCGCGTATATGCATATGACGTTCTAGAATGTCCTTAATTACTTAAAACGTACTTAAAACGGTCCATAATTCCTTTTATTTCACCAAATGAACCTAGGCCATTTATAAGACACTTTCAGCTATTACCTTGCAATAATTGAAATTGAGTCGTTCATCTACCTCCGACAGTACAGATCCCATCCGAATTCAACATGTTGAATTTAGATCTATCGCTGAAAAGTACTGTTTTTCACTTCTCGCCGGACCAACTGTGTTTCTCCCATGTTAAGTTGTTCTGTTCCATCTCTTCCTGGGGATATTTTTCCTACGGTTTTTCCACTCATGTCCAATTTAATCTTCGTGATTTTATTACTCGGACAATGCTTGAGAGCTAAATACAATTCCTCGAGTTTTTGATTTTCTCCATTCGGCTCTTCGCCCTGTTTTCCACCTTCAGATCCTTAAGATCTTGTCTTCTTCTTAGATGGCGTTACAACTCAGGGCTAGCCAGAGCCAAGCTTCCCTCATTCACTTATGTTGTGTGCGATCTGTTCTTCACACAAGTGAAAGATCTTGTCTTCAATGGCCCGAAATCTATTTTCCTACTTCTTAGTCGGAGACCAGGTTTTCGATCGTTTTTCGCAGTCATTTATTTGAAGTTGTCCACTTTCTCAAAACGATGTACACAGTCATGTGCGATGCTTAGATAATAAATAATCGCCGATCATTCTTAATACGATTGAATCAATTTGGCTAGGAGTATACCAGAACCTTTCCCACCTTAACAAACATAAAAATGGGGAAACCGCACCCATAATTACTTTTACGGCTTGAATTTGATGCAGACAGTTGACGTGAATTCACATCTAACCTTTTCAGTCAGATCTTGGGTGATTCCTTCATGGTAAATTAGCTGCCCGAGCCCGTAAGGGAGTAGGCACAAAAAAATTGAAAATGTTACGTATACGCCCCGTAGTGCCTATGGTCGACCTCATTTCTCGGCTCCCCAAGGTACTTTCACGGCTTGAATTTGATGCAGACAGTTGACGTGAATTCGGATCTAACCTTTTCAGTCAGATCTTGGGTGATTCCTTCATGGTAAATTAGCTGCCCGAGCCCGTAAGGGGGTAGGCACAAAAAAATTGAAAATGTTACGTATACGCCCCGTAGTGCCTATGGTCGACCTCATTTCTCGGCTCCCCAAGGTACTTTCACGGCTTGAATTTGATGCAGACAGTTGACGTGAATTCAGATCTAACCTTTTCAGTCAGATCTTGGGTGATGCCTTCATGGTAAATTAGCTGCCCGAACCCGTAAGTGAGTAGGCACAAAAAAATTGAAAATGTTACGTATACGCCCCGTAGTGCCTATGGTCGACCTCATTTCTCGGCTCCCCAAGGTACTTTCACGGCTTGAATTTGATGCAGACAGTTGACGTGAATTCAGATCTATGCTTTTCAGTCAGATCTTGGGTGATTCCTTCATGGTAAATTAGCTGCCCGAACCCGTAAGAGAGTAGGTACAAAAAAATTGAAAATGTTACGTATACGCCCCGTAGTGCCTATGGTCGACCTCATTTCTCGGCTCCCCAAGGTACTTTCACGGCTTGAATTTGATGCAGACAGTTGACGTGAATTCAGATCTAACCTTTTCAGTCAGATCTTGGGTGATTCCTTCATGGTAAATTAGCTGCCCGAGCCCGTAAGGGAGTAGGCACAAAAAAATTGAAAATGTTACGTATACGCCCCGTAGTGCCTATGATCGACTTCATTTCTCGGCTCCCCAAAGTACTTTCACGGCTTGAATTTGATGCAGACAGTTGGCGTGAATTCAGATCTAACCTTTTCAGTCAGATTTTGGGTGATTCCTTCGTGGTAAATTAGCTGCCCGAGGCCTAAGGGAGTAGACACAAAAAAATTGAAAATGTTACGTATACGCCCCGTAGTGCCTATGGTCGACCTCATTTCTCGGCTCCCCAAGGTACTTTCACGGCTTGAATTTGATGCAGACAGTTGACGTGAATTCGGATCTAACCTTTTCAGTCAGATCTTGGGTGATTCCTTCATGGTAACTCAGCTTCCCAAGCCCGTAAGGGAGTAGATACAAAAACATTGAAAATGTTACTTATACGCCCGTAGTGCAAAATTCCTATTACTTTTTGAACACATCTTGTACCTCAAGCAAATGTGACTACTTGTCTGCGTCTCTATCCGAATTTTTTGGAAAAGGCTATAACCTCAGTCTCTATTAGTATCTGATAGTTACCTCTTATCGTTAAAAAGCCCATCATCACCTTGACCAGCCTCTCTCTAGTTTAAACATTGCCTAGGATTATGAGTTAGACAAGCTCCTTAACAGTCCAGCAATTTCTTGATGGAGTCTGTACCAATATCTTAAACGAAACTAAGGCAAGTTAATGATTCGTGTGACCTCTATACGCTGAATGAATGAATCTTCTCAAGTTAATTCCTTCGAGCTACGCTACGACCTTTGTTCAAAAAATAAGGTGACTTTGTTTTTCTCCAAAAATATTTATTTATTCATCACTCCTTTTACTCGTTTTTACTCCTTCGAATTAATCGGCTTAAGATATAATACAGTGGCGCCAGCGCTTTTTATAATCCTCGAAGCACTCCTAAGCCTGAGCAAAATCTCTCTTCAATTTTGGAAAGAAAAAAAGTCTCAGGTGGCCAAGTCTGATGAATACGGCTGAGGCATGATTGTATTGTTTTGGCTAAACATTGAGTGACCGAACCTGGCGTGCTTTTTTCAATCTCAGCTTTATTGGTCGCTTCTATTAGGATGATTGGGCCTTGGTTTCAACATCATAACCATACACCCATGTTCCATCACCAGCGCTGACCCTTTTTACCACATCTGGATCGACATTCACGTCATCCAACAGCTCCTTAGCAATGCCCACGCGATGTTTCTTTTGTTCAACATTTAGCAATTTTCAAACAAACTTCGCTGACACCGGTTTCATACCCAACTGAAAAATGTCATGACATGGGCCGATCGATATGCCAATATCTTCAACAACTTTCATGACATTCCACAACAATTTTCTTCACTGCTTCAACATTTTCATCCGTTGTTGACGTGCTGGGGCGTCCAGGTCGGGCATGCTCATCAATATTTTTTCGGCCTTCCGTGCAGACCTGGGAACATTTAAAACCGTATTTTTCCCCAGAGTAGACTCGCCAAATGCCATAGTAAACATTTGAGGCTCATTGGCGCACCTACTTTTACTTTTCATACCAAATTTTAAACAGATTCTTTGATTTATTTTTTTCAATAGTCAAAAATTGCCAAGCACACCAAGCAACACGTCTAAACTTTATATCTGGGAAAAAAATAACTAAATATGTTAAATGGCTGACAATGTCAACATACTATTTTAGGCGACATTCGTACCAACATAACAAAAAAAAAATAATAATAAATTTGAAAACCGATCGTACTTAGCTCGCCACTTTTTTTTTTTTGAAAAGTCACCTTATTTTTTGAACGTACTTTGTAGATGTCCAATTTGATACAAGTAACATTTGTTGGAGTGACAGGACTTATTCTTTACTATGTGAAGTCTTCCACATGTCTCGTCACTTTTGTATTCAATGCCGAGTTAACACACCTACTTCTCAGATGGCGGGCATCAATGCCATTGCCAGATTATCTCAATCTATAAAAACAAACAAGGAACCGTCTTTGAAACCTACGAAACCAGAGCAAGTCAATTCGAAGACGCCAGAGTAATATTATTTGTTTACCTTCGAAACAGAAATTAGGTTATTCGGTTAAGCAATTATACTGAACGCCAAAACTCATTTCGGGGTCAATATAAAACGCCGCTGGATTTAATGTTGCATGAAAAGAAAAAAACAGGGACATATTTAGGTCGTCCGTCCTCCACGGCGAGAAGACAACTCTCGGCTTCGCACTTTAAAAAGTATCGTAGAAGCGCGTTCTTTTAAGTGATTTCCAATTTCCTGTAAACAACCGTCTTTCGAAAAACTCAATTAAAAGACATCATTCATCTGCCAAACGAGAAAGAGTCCCATGCCGACTAGAACACAATACTACAAATGTTTTTCCACGATCCAACAACAGTCCCAGTGCGTATGTCTCTTTATTCTCGGAAACCATATCTAAAAATACCTCCAAAACCGCCTTTATATCGCCCTAACAAATGGTCGCAAAGTGGTAATATCAGCAGACATCCGACGCGATGGGATCGTCTTCATGTCCACACGATGCCGCGACTACCATGTGATTATTCCTCGCATCGTGTTCCTTGTATCGTGTTAGTATACAAGTGTATCTTCGTGTTTTTCGAAATATGATAAATCCACAAAACTCTTTTCGCGTTCTCGTGTCATTCGCCATCCACTCTCGGTTCAATGTCATGTACTTTTCCAACGTTCTAGAAGCAAACCCATTTGGTTTCCCCCGGCTATAAAATATCCAGATAAACACACATCTCAGATAAAACAAATAAAATCCAAAGCTCCGAATCCATTATTAACGACATTTTAATTTTATTTCACCTCATGCCATCCCTGTGGTGATTTATACTATTTGCAACGATTTACCGTCAGTTTGCGTGCAACAATTTGAAAAGCGAAAACAAATCCAATCGAGACGATCGGAGCAACATCCGATTTTCCGGATCGTAGAAAGCCTTCTCTAACGCGCAATTTATAATTGGGCCAACGACGGGATCGTGTGCCAATTTACGCCACAGGAGCGAGGTCTACTTAATATACATTTATTGATGGTGGATTCTTTGAAACATCCACTTGTATGAGCATGGGATTTGGAAACGATATGGCGCGTGACGAGAGACTGCGATTCTCGAGAATCGTTTGTTTTTACATTACAAATTGCATTTCAGTATATTTTGGCAACTTATCCGTGGGTTGATGTGTTTTCTATCTGATCGACGGGATTTTGATTTTTCAAATGAAAGAGAATCGTTGGTTGGAGGAGAGTTTTATTAACTGGAGGGCCTAAGGTAAATAGTGACAGTTGCAGTCCATTACTATGGCGCCATTAACGTTACGAAATATCTATTCGCTGAAGAGCAAGTAAACAGGATGAAATCTGTTAATATTGAACAGAAATCCCATCCAGCTTGTAGGATCCAGGATCATATCAATCACATCATTGATTGCCGAGTGCACGACCTGAATGAAATGCAGTGGCATTGGAATAGAAAATTGGGTTATACGAGTATTTCACATGTGATGTGGAAATAGATGCTTCGAGCTAATGCGATAACAACGCCTCTACTGGTAAACGATTAGTTAATAACCTATGGAATTTATTTATGTGCTCAATTACCAATACAGCGGATACTAGTGGACAATAATCTATATGCACTATATCATGGTTTCTAGGAAATGTTAGTTTAGGGTCATCCAACAAAAGGTGTCATTTTTATTCAACAGAACAAGGCGACACATGTTTAGAAACCGGTGTGATTTTTGTTTGGGCTTAAAGTACATACTATGAGGTACAATAAATGATCTGTCTTGGATCCTCAGCAAAGCAAAGTTGTCAACGTGCCTCAAGGCCTCTATCGTTTCTGGTACCTACTCCTTTGCTGACCCTACGAACAAGATTTCCTTGAGGGAGCCATGTAAATTCTATGTACTTGACTAAATTAAATCTGAGTAGACAGCAGGTCTCTGCATAATTTTCAAGTCGTGGAAATAGCTCCAGATGCTGAGAGATGCTGTCGGCACCTTGCACTACAGGCACCTTCCGTTTTCGGTAACCACTTCTTTACTCATTCTATAAACCACGTTATCCTCAAGAAACCACGTAAAATATATTATATTCGAACAAGATCTTATTTGACTGCAAGTCCCTACATTAATTTCAAGTCGCAAAAGTAGGTCTGTATGTTTGGAGACCATGCACTACTGCTGGGTATATACGCACAATTCTTCTATTTTCAGAAAATAACTGACATAGTGAATCTGTGTAAATCTCTGTAGACCGCTCTTAATAACGTTTTTGCGTGATTGCCTCTGTGTTTCACGACTTGTTGGTAGGGCGTATTCGTAGACTTTATCTTTGACATAGTCTCAAAGGAAAAAGTCGTCAACTCTCAATATCAAACAAAAAATTCCAAAAAACTTGTCACGCAATAGAGCTGTTATTTCACGAGCTATATGGCATATAGCCCGGTCTTTCTTAGAATGAACGTCGTCCATGTACTCGTACATAGATAAAATTTCAATAAAAAAAAAAACAATTGATCAAAGAAAACAGTGATCGGAGAAACAATCAGAATGACATTCAGGATCTGAAGCATCCGAAACGTCTTTTACAAACAGCTAGCATTGATCGCGAGAGCGCATTCTGATGACGATTTGTTCGTGATCGAGAATCTCCAAAAAGAAGGTGACGGCAGTGAAAGCCGTCTTTTAGGAAACGTATAAGGTGAATGACAGCATTCGCCCAAACCACGACCTGCAGGACAGAATCCTTCTTCACCTTTTCTATCCTCCAAATTTTATCGATCATTGGCGATCAAAGAATCTTTGTTTTACCAAGTTAAGGGAAGATTTCATGGCAACTAATGAGTCGTCAGTCAGGGAGCTAATAGTCTGTTCATTTCGAAGGAAGATCTCCAGATGATCTTCGAGTCATTGAAGAGGAAGAAATCCGGAGGAACCGATGGTATACCAAATGTTGTATTCAGGCACCTCTCACCAATGACTGTAGAGATGAACACCATCCAGATAACGGTGATGCAACCAATACCCAAGAGCGGTAAAGACACCTCCAACCGGTGGGGGTGGTCGTGGTGCGATGTCGACTGTTTAGCATAAGGTCTATAGTTTCCTATACGGACGAACTGTGCAACAACATCAGTTATAAATGAGAAATTATCAAAAAAATCCGGACGAAAGCATAACACTCGGAGTATAACATTACTTCAAAAGTTCATACTCTGCGCATGCATTTCCAGTATAACACCTTAATGGCATGGAAACTAAACAATTACTGTGAACTACAACCAACGCGACAAATTCAATCGAATCTCTCGAATACTATCTGGGACAACCACCCCTGGAGAGTAATGAACGAACATCTTCGACATAAACCATCTGCACACCGTCCAGGTTGTGTGAGAAACACAATGAGAGCGTACACTCTTGAAGCTGCGCGAACCCTGTAAAAAAAAACCCGGCCAATCTCCGGCCAATAAGTCAGCTTTTGAGTGTCAGCAAAGTTTTCGAGAAGGTAGTCCATAGAACGCTGTCCAAAGGGTTGAGGATAATAAAGTCATCATAAGATAAGGAAACTCGAAAATCACTGTCTAATTGAAAAAAGTTTGCCAACGTGACTTCTATCAAAGCATTTGAAACTAACAATGGACAGCAATAGGGTACGGTGAACTCTCGATCTGATAGCTTCTCATCACCGTCCAATAGCGGACGAATTAATTGCGTATAGATCAGGTCCAACGATCAACAGTATGTGATGACCGGAAGTTGAAGATCATTTCGGGACGCTAGAAAAAATTGGCGCAGGTTATTAATTTTTGGACCGGACGGGAGTCGAGTGGCAAAACAAAGTGTAGTCAGATATCTTATGATATGGCTAGACCAGTATTTATATTTTAACAAACATATAGATGCTCCTCTGGCAAGGGCCAGGGCGTTTCCCCTCTAATATGGCTGCCATAGCAAGCGTTAGATCCCAGAGTGAAGGTAATCGGCTACGTGTGAGAACTTATTGAAAAGGATTCGGGTGTTTGAGGTACAATGTCTCAGAACTTGTCTCGGGTTGCATAGAACATCCGACTCTGAGTGCTGGAAATTTTACCCTAACGAGGTCGTATAGAATAAGGCTAGGCTTTTACGGTGGGACAATTGTCTAATAAAGCTGATTCGAAGTCACGTTGCAAGAGCAATCACTTCAGTAAATAACTTGATCTCCGAGGCCTACTACCCCAATTAGTTGTACCACGAGATGTGACTTAAAGGCTTTGTCCTCCCAGAAGCATTCCTCCACAATTCCGTGGAATGGCGGTTCATCTACAAAAATAATGTCGCCCTCCGTGAGCCCTAGCGCCTCAAGTTCAGTAGGTTGATTTCATGCCGAGATTGATTAGACGTCGTCCGACAGCATTAATGCTTTTGGTGGCCGGAGCGGACTTGGTCAGGGGTCAACTTTAATAGTTCAGGCTGCCAAAATGTGAAAACGACACCCCTGGGTTGTGATTGAGTTTCGGTCACCCTTCCAGCTACGGTAGCCATAATTGCAGTTTACTTTGCCGGACAAACACGAACGGGACTCTTAACATCACTAACCTGTTCGAGACGTCAAATGTATCGATTACAATTACTCAAACTCCAAAAACGCGTTTGATGACAATTGAAACTTAAGACAATGTTTCCGCGATTTTCTCACCGTTTTTTGTAGTAAATTTTCACTATTTCAACAGATGCAAGGTTTTTACTTATCAAAGGTCATAGCACCGATAGTTGAATGTTGAAAATGTAAAATGATACCTCTTATTGAATAACCCGTTATATCAGACCGGCCCACTATGGAAAGAGAAGAAGCGATCTTAACCACGAAAAGTAAACTCCGCTCTGGGAAAATTTGCGCAGAACTCTAGAACTCTTTTATAAAGTGGTCTCAACTGGTGAGACTGAGTTTGGTCTTTGGATATATTGACAAGCACCAGAAATAAGCCGGATGATCAGTCGAAGTGAATTCATATGAGAGCATTCTTTCAATGCTACCACATGCAGCCTTCTCCGAATATAAATCTTCCTGTCTGTTACAAAGTCGAGCTTCTTTATCTTTTAAGGTCAGTTGAGTCATTACTGTTTAACCTCGCTGCGAATCCCTCCCCCAACTGTAACTTCCCGGTTGGAATCGTTTAAAGCTTTTATTTGACATTCCGACATCCGCGGTAACTGGTCGCCCAGAACTTGGAGCAGCTTCAATATTTATTACTCCTGGGCGCAACCTTACAACATCTTCATAACCTTTTTTCGAGTTTTTGTCGCATTCTTGAACTTACCACAATAAAAATAGATGGTATCAGCTCCCCGAGAACGAAGCTACAATACCAGGTCTTCTACCTTGAATTTTGCAAATTTTACCTAGATCTGTCCAGACGGACAGACAGGAAAGCCTTTGCATACGTCTTCCCTACCCCAGCTTTGCAAGGTAGAAGACTAAAAAGAAACATAGTGCACCGAAAAAACACGTTATTTCCTTCCATCTCTTCAAACTGATATCAATGAGACTATTTCTGTTTTATTAAATTAATAATATTGCTAAATATGGAGCCGAAGGTCTGTAGTTCAAGTCCGTCCATAGAGTCGAGAACAATTCCTATACTGAAGAACTGTGCAATAACATCAGTTGTGAATGAGAGATGATCAAAAAGTGCTGATGAAGGCATAACAATCGCAGCATAAGATCACTTCAAAATCCATACTCTGTGTGTGGATTTCCAATACAACACCTTAATGACATGGAAACAAAAGAGTTACTGTGAACTACGAAAATTCGCAACGCAAATTCAGTGCAATCTCTCAAATCCTATCTAGGACAACCACCCCCGGAGAGTAGTGAAGGAACATCTTCGACACAAATTATCTGCACCCCGTCCAAGTTGTGTGAAAAACACCAAAAGAGCGTACACTCTTGAACCTACCACGAATTATAAAAAAAAGAAAAAATAAATGAAAAAATGCGTCGAAATGTCAATTATAATACCAAAGTACGTACGCATCTGACATCATTGACATAATCTCCTCAAATTGTCCCTTTGTTCTGCGAAATGATGTTTGCAAACAACTGATGGAAAATGTCATTCAAAGTCCTGTCAAAGTTGATTGAACGTAACGAAACAAAAGGCAGCGCTGAAGCGTTATTTGTTTTCGGCATTAATCCGTCCATCAACGATGTAGACAGAAAAAACGCCAAAAGTGTAGTCACGCGGTCTTGGACACAAAGTCAGATGTCCATTGCACGATCGGCGAATGGTTACGTCCATCAATCTTTAAATAAATAGTCGAAAATTAAAATGCATTCAAAATCTTGACTTTGAAGGGTGATTGACTTCATAATAACGTCTAAGAGGATCAATCATCAGTTGCAGTTGTCGTTAAATTCAAATTTACATTGAACAAAAACAAAAAGAACACCAAAACATGAGGACATAACTCCCCTCACCAATAGGATTGAGTTTCACTCATGGCTGTCATAGCACGTGAATGCGGAACGCAAGGCGAATTAAGTGACTTCGTAAGGGTGGGGAAAGACGAATTCGAACATAATTCAAACTAGAAAGATCAAACAAATTCGAACCACGGACTAGACGCGAGAAAAAGTGTTGCCAATACGGACAACAAACACTAAATATAAAATATCAGGTTGGATTGCAAACAAGATTTGAAGTGACCATGATTGTTGTCGATCGACTCAAGATGACTGAAATGAATAATTCTTATTAAAATAAAAAAGAAATTTAATAGGGCGTTGGGGGATACATACGATCTGTTCTAAATACGAGAAATTGTACGTTAACAGAACTAATGCCGAACGTGAAATTGCCACACGGCTCCAAGTTTCATCAAGAAATTCCCATAAAAGTACACGCTTTACCGATCCACGCTGATCAGCCACGCCTCCAGATTACGCTACATTCCATTCCTTAAAGCTTATTTAATTTTTTAAATATTTATGGCTCTCGTGAGTCAACGGCCAAAAATTGAAAAATTGTAATTAAAAATTATTTCAATCACACTCCAATCATAAAATTGTTTATTCATCGTCCCAGTATCATATTCATGTGGAGCCTAATCATGAAATGGGGATTTAGTACGGAAGTTGAAGGTACAAATGCGTTTGGTCTAGTGCCTGGTACATCACCTTGACAAGAACAGTAAACCGTGACTTGTAGCTTCTTAAATCTCTTGTCTCGTGAACGTCTTGACGTAATTTTCTAAATCTGTTGTGCAGCAGAGGACAATATGAACGTAATTGCATTTTTAAATAACTATTATCCGATTGTTATGACAGACAGAATGAATGGCGTTGTTAATTGACGTCCGAGACTTTTGTTTATTGCATGTTGCCAAAGAAATTGTAATTTTACATCACGTTACACGACTATAACGGAAGAGATCGGACGATAAGGCGGACTAAAGTCAATTATCAAAACAACTTGATTAAATGGATGGTATACGCCGCCTACACTTGTCGTTTAATCATACTTTCGAATGTTTATTATTAAATCTTTTACTCTTATCCTCTTCCTCGAGGCAAAACTATAAACATTTCGCGGAAGAAATGGTATGTTGTTGGGTGCAGGAGCTTCGTAGATGATTAAGTAACTAATTTACGACTTGATTCAAAGCGGCTTTCATTAGCGAGACAGATATTTGAATCCATAAATTTTGCCAGAAAACATAAAAGGCCATGTGTAGAGGCAACAGCGGCTAGAATGCGGTTCCATCGACTATCTGCACTTGGTGCGGAAATAAAACATTTTCTGCAACGCTATCCTCCGAGGTGTCGCAGAAAAATGGTTGCTAGAAATTGACTACTAAAAATTTCAATTTCCCAGTTGATTTGCTGAAAACAAATCGTAAATAAAAGGTACTGTCATCACCGAGCAATTATTCCAATTATAAATGACTTAAGTAGCAATCAGCTAGCCTCTTCGTGCGAAAAATTAATCGCAATAAAATCAATAACCCTGACTAGCACCTGTTGGGTGCTTTTTAGAATCGCACCTAATTCCGAGGTGAATTAAGCCGATGGGGACGGAATAAAAGTATCTTGTCTAGTGAGAGATTATTATCCATTTGTCAATGTTGGTTTATATTAAGTGTTGAAAATAAATTTTGAAATTCGATGGTTGGTTGTCGGACTATGACCGGGCGGGCTCGTGTAAAGGGGTAAAGGAATGGTCTTGACATTGGTATACATAAAAAGTGACCACTGAATAGGTAGAAAACGCGCCTATTTTAGACCGCTGAGTTATTAATAGGTTTTGAAAGGTTATTTTTGAATTTTTTTCGAAACTTGTGATACTTCCGCGTTGCTATTGATATTTTTCTTTTCATGTCTCACTTTCTATGCTTTTGCTTTCGTCCCACTTGATTGTCCTCTTTTACCATTTATCTAGACTATTTTATTTGGCAATATTGTTTTTCCAAACTAGACGAGCCGTGGCCGGTATTTTTAGAACTGCAAGGTCGTGTAAGTCGAGTGCTGGATATCAAACATTGTCCTTATTATCTCTGCCCTTTTCCTCTTGGATTCAGACTAACCGAAAGCACGAAATTTCCTTACTTTACTTTAAGACAGTGAAACCCGTCATTTTGGCTGCATTAACCTAGCACATGGAGTTTTTTTTATAGTAAATATTTTTAATATTGTAGAATAAGCTGGAATGGTTAGCCATCAAATAACGACCTATAATATCAGGAGTACGGCTAATTGTTTTTGTTATCTCATGGATTTGTTTCTATTCCGGCGGTTTTTCTTGTAATGCACGACTCAAACGAACCACTTGTAGCCTATATCGATCATACGTAATGGTTGTAGCTCGTAACACACGACACCCTTTTGATCCCATCAGAAACACAGCACGACCTTCGAACTGAAATTTTGCTTTGGAGAGAAAAACAAGGTTTTTTTAAGAAACTCAAAGTGACCTAAACTGAACGTTATTGACAGATGTTTAACCTCTCTGAAACCACCGAGATCAGCTGTGACTATGAAACAATATCAAAAACAGTATCTTTTGAAAATGGATAGAACTAATTTGTACTTCCAATATTAAGATCAACTTACAGCCTTACGTCCCTAGACCATAGGCCAGAATTTTTTATTTTTTTAAATTTCTATCAGAAAAATGAAAAACTTTGTGAATTATCCTTAAATTGAGCCTTATTTTGCCTGAAGATCTCTCTCAAGATTGGAAAACGAATTTTTGATTTGTGGGGGACAACTTTTAAAATGTCATGAACCATAAGAGGTTGAGGGTTATTGCGGCCTTAAGACTCGTCTAGGTGTCAGAAATGAATTTTCGGATTTAGTAGCTTATTCCAAATGGTCCCCAACTTTTTAGACTTTGATCGAAAAATAAAAGATTTCGTGGGTGATCTCAAGTTGAATCGAATTTGGCTTTAAGAGGCCAGAAAATGTATTTTTAGATTTTTATCCAAAAATGTACGAAATACGAGTATTCCTAAGTGCATAGTCGTATGAATACCCAATCTCTAGAGTTCTTATGTCGCATGAAAATGAAATGAGTAAACGTAACAACCTCAACGCATTGGCCTCAGAAGCAGAGACGGGTGTGAGCCCTTTTCCATCTATGTGCATCGATCTCTATTGGTCGGAATCGAATAGCTGTTCGGGCCGAAGCAATAGTCTCCCCTAGCTCTACATCGTCCAGCGATTTTAGACATTCATAGTTGAACCTTCTCCCTTATTTAGGGAGTCAACTCAAATGAGACCAAGGAGTAGTCGTGGTGCAATAGTAATCATCTCCGATTGTTGAGCGGAAGGTCTGTAGTTCAAGTCTGTCTATAGCCAAGAACTATTCCTATACGGAAAAACTGTGCAACAACAGTTGTGAAAGAGAGATGATCAAAAAGTGCTGATGAAGGCATAACATTCGCAGCATAAGATCACTTCAAAATTCATACTCTGTGTGTGCATTTCCAATATAACAACTTAATGGCATGGAAACAAAAAAGTTACTGTGAACTACAACCGACACAACAAATTCAGTCGAATCGAATCGAATGCACAACCCCTGGAGAGTAGTGAACGAACATCTTCGACACAAACCATCTGCACCCCCGCCCAGGTTGTGTGACAAAAACTATAAGAGCGTACACTCCTGGGGATCATAAAATACTTATAACTCAGTGAGAAGTCTTGACGGCTTTTGCTTTCAAAAATCGTCGAGAGCGAGCTTGATCGTTTGCAGGAGCGTTTTACATGTGCATCAAAATCAGACAGAGCTATCCCATATTAAAGATGCCTACATACACACCACAAATCCTAATATGTTATAGATGGACTAAGTGCCGCGATTAAAGTACAGAGGAAGACGATAGGAATTGATCCTGCAGAGCTCTTATAAGATGAACCACCGATTCCGACTGAGCAATTATTTCCATTTACGAAGTCTGTAAAGTTAACATCTTTCCTGATGAGTGGAAAAAAAAGTTGATTGCCACGCTTCCGAAACGGATCACATTATGCTGTAAAACAAATATAGAGCTCTAATCCTCTCGAACCAGAAAACGTAAGAAGACCTAGCGGTTCGAAGAAAACATTACATAGAACAGTGAAAAGGGTGACGTCTGGCAGTTGGGGAAATCCGATCCCCGTTCCCAGGTATTGAAGGCGATGGTTTTCTTCCGTACCCGCTGCTCTACAAGGAAAGTAAGGACATTCTGATGTTTTGATACCAACACCGTTTAAGCGGCTTTCAACATGAGGCTGGATTAGAAAAACCTTTTCGCGGCAAACGATATAACCGTAATCGATAGACAATATGCAATAGAAACGTTTTCTGCCTTCTCAACAGCCGAATATTTCGCAGTGTCGATGTCCTTGGGTACATTTTTCGAACACGCTAAAGTAGCCTAAATTCGAAAAGTTGCAGCTAGGATAGGTAACTCAATTAACAACTGATCTCTTACCACAGATGTTGTCCAGCAAAGGGAAGTTGTCAACGTGAGATCACAGACTACTTCAAAGCTGCTTTAAACAGCTATGAGCGTAGAACTTAATAGTGAAGCACTGAGAGCCGCTCATGAGGTCTAACGTTTTTGGTACCTATTTCTTTACTGACTCTGTGGGCGACGTTTCCCTGAAGCAACCAAGTAGAATGAACTTGAATATAGGTTAGATCTGAATAGCCAGCAGATCCCTGCATTCTTGCTAAATCGGCAAAGTAGCTCTAGGTGCTGGTAGACACTGTCGACCACACGCACTACGGGACGTGTACGTAACTTTTTCCATTTTTGGGTACCTTTTCCTTCAATGACTTTGGGGACGATGTTTCCCTGAATGAACTACGTGAAATGTACTTGAATAGGTCAGATCTGAAAGTAGTTATTAATGCTGGAATACATATCGACGTCACGCTGTACTATGTCGTGCCTGTCTAGTCATGTGCCATAACACATCAGCGATCACATTACTGGAAAATAAATATTCGACAACGGCCTATTAATAGGTCTTATGATCTTAAAATGTGGAGTCTATCTAGTAGGCGCAGCGAAGCAACATAAAAGCATTAAAATAATAATTTCGGACCATTGACAATTGCAATACATGATCATTTGATTCAAAATGAAAAATGTCATTTGTGTGCTTCACCGATATTAAAGGGTATCACTCTTTAGAAATGTCCGTTTTTAGACCTTTTCTTATGAATAATGGAATTCAGCGAAATTATTATTTAACTAATAAACTAACTCCTCACGGGAAGCACCAAGATGCAATGTGGCGCAAAATTAATCATCCAATATTTCGAGTGATGGAAATCTTTATATGGATCTTTACATTTTTTCTGTTAAGTGGAAAAGATGATATCCGCCAAGTGGCTGCCGCCATTGTTGATAAGCATTTTCCATGCTTTTCCCCAAGATTTCCGGTGATAACTGTTCGCATTCCTGTCGAATATTCTCCTTAAGGCATGCGACTGTCTGAGGTTTCTGGCATAAACCCGCGACTTCAATTAGCCCCAAAAACAGAAGTCTGGGATGGTTAAATGGGGCGATCTTGCTGGCCATGCCAAATCTCCAAAACGGGGGATTACACGACCAGAAAACGCTTCCTTCACAATATCTATTGTGGCTCGTGCTGTCTCGTTGAAACCACATATTCACCAAACCCCGCTTATCCAATCCCGGCAGTAAGAAGTCATGTCACTGTAGCGTTCGCCAGTAACAGTGACCGTATTGTTTCCTGAAAAAATACGGCCCAATCACTCCAATCCTCCACTCGACACAAAATCGTCCTCTTTGTTGTTGAGATTGAGAATGGCTTGACGGTAATTCACACGTGAATGACGGTCAGCAGGCAGTAACTGATGCACTGTTTGCATTTTGTACGGGAACATGTGTTCTCTAAAAATCGCTTTAAGGTCTGCCTGTTGATACCCGATTGGGCGGCCAGGAAACATCGGCAGCCACAGTCGTGATATTCTCGGCCGAACCACCTTGCATGGTCTCCTGTGCTTCCAGTCTGTTCGCGTCGAGTAGTTAAGCGCCGCAATGTTTGCCAAGTTGACGCGACACGTCTAGGATATTGACGTCGAAAAAAAATCGACTCAATTATTCCACTCTCTTGCGGAGTATAGCGTTCCATTGCTATTCTGTTTGTGTACTGAAGCTGTCTTGTTCACAGATGTCAAATATGATTGACGTACGACGCCATGTTCAAAAATGATAACATCATGTTAATGACGATGTCCGCCCGGGACGACTGTATTTCAACATCCGATGAAAACGTCGAAGCAGTCAAGAAAATTGCTATCAGAGAACTTGCTAAGAATATTAAGCATATCGGTTGGCTTATGCTATGAATTTTTTCCGTGCTTCAGCGAAGTTTGTTCTGAAATTGCCAAAATTTGGCCGAAAGAACCGTCGCGTGAGCATGGCTGAAGGTCTGTTGAATGACGTGAATGATTTGGTGAAGGGTCATCACTGGTATATGTACTGGTAGTACTGTAGTGTAGAGTGAATTTTAGAGCTATTTTCATGAACTTGCTGTGGGTGTAGTATTTTTATTATTTCATAGTGTTGATGATGGATAACATGGGTTAGTTTGACAAATGCTGATTATAAGAATAAAACGCCATCCAACAAAAGGTGTCATTTTAATTTTTACGGTATTGTTGAACTGTCAACATTCGACTATCATTACAATAATTTTTCATCGCGAAACTCACACAACATGGTGTTATAGTGAGATTCAGAACAAAGACAGTGAAAAAATCGCGGAAACTTCGCTTCGCTTTTAGTTACCATCAAGCACCTACTAAAGCACGTTTGTGACTTGCTTTTTTCGGCAAGGTCACTGAAAATTGATCGCCATTGTAGTTGAGAGGGTGGCTGAAACTTCAGGTCTATCTCGGGATGATATCCTGGATTGGCTCCATCCGCTCCTACTTCGGACAAGCTTTTGTTGCGACCACTTCAGTTACCGTAGGATGCTGACTGACATGTTTGCTGGTATTGGTACTATGAACGCTAAAATCTTTACTTTCAGCAAGCCAGCGTCACATGCGATACAGTTGATGAAACAATGACTCCGTTGCTTGACAAATTTCTTGAACATGTGATTTCTAGTAATAATTGGCCTCGGAGTTTAAGTGATTTGACACTACTAAGTCCTTATCTCCCGATCTGTGTTGAAAATAAAGCTCACGTCAATGCTTCGCAGAAGATTAATGGACAAAGAGAAAGTATTAGAGCTGCTAATAAAAACCGCAATCATGCGAAACGGTGTTGAAAGAAGTCGGTGTTCAAGAAGACTGTTTGTAGGCAAAGCCGATGCAGACATGATAGATATTGTATTCTGCTACTAGCTTCAGAGCTTCTACTTTCGATTTAAATAAGAATAATGTAGTTTTTTTCAAACAAAATCTGCATTTTTCTATTGATTTGAAATGACACCTCTTTTTGGATGGCCCTGTATATTTAGCTTATTAGTTGAAAATCGGATGTTCCGTGATTGGAACTGCCCGGCATTTGATTTCCATCACAATTTATAATGTTTTGGTCCATCATTTAGCGTAGCAGCTTTAATTTTTTTTTCGGAAACTGATTTTTTAGCTTTCAGCATCATCCCTAAATCTTCGTTAAACACTCTTTGGCTAATATGAATGTAGACAAGGTATAGCTAAAGCCAATGCAAGCTTAGACCACATTCATCTGCTACAGCGCTGAATAGCAAGTCTCAACAATTTTAAACGACCTCTGAAATCGTCTACCGGTTATCGCACTGACTCATCTTCCTCTTCACATTACGAGGCATGTGAGGAAGTGTTTGACACTATCAAAACAATTCTGGAAGATGTTTACAATTCAATCTTCTCAAAAGCAAAGGTCTACAATGATGACTGGATCTATTTCTTCAAAGACCCTGACTCATCTTAGACTCTTAAAAATTAAGTGTCTACGTCTTATGATCGTCTAATGGCCTCTAAAACCTAAACTGTTTACACTTTCCCCTATAATTTTCAAGGTCATGTTCAAGTCATTCAGAAACTTAGTTTTTATAGTGTTCTCCCGGGGACTACAAGCCATTCAATATCTGCGCATCCGGTTTCAGTCCGACTAGTCGAACCGTTTATGTTTACCTAGTAGTCCACATGTTTATCGGCTTCTTCTCATAACGTTGCCCATAAAACTCGTCGGAATTGCTTTCTAGCTTTTTTATTTCCTTCCATTTCAGACGAAGGATGTTCCTGCTTGTTGTTTCAATTTATTGATTCTGCTTGCTGTTTCTGGATAATTGGAATTGTTTATTTGATTATGCTGCTTCCTGTTTATCTAAGTGCAGTTTCCATCTGTTATTTATTATCCTTAGCCCGTGGCTGTGTCGTGCCCGTGACATGCTTTCGGGGTTGAGCCAGTAACCGCTCCCCTGTTTCAAGTGCTCCTTCCTGATGTCGCCAAATCACAATGTCACTGACAACGTGGGGCCTCGACGACAAGTGTCAACGTCTCGCACGTTAGATAAACAACATTTCTATCCACCAATACGTTTTTGTTAAGACAAATCGAATTTTTTTTGTTTTTCAAATCCTCCTCTCGAGCGGAGCGGGGAAGGGCGTCGGTTGGCTGGTCGTTTCGAATCCCCCAAGGCGGACACACAAACTTATTTATTAGTAACATACACAAAATATTGCACACGGCCACCAGCTACTTTCGGCTTCCAATTTTCCGACTTCGGAAGCGCAAAATCATTTCACAGATTTAATAATAGTATTTCGAGTCGAGAAACAAAAAAAAATACAAAAATCACTTGCGCGCTCCACTTTCGTGTTTCCATGTGTGATTCTTCTGTATTTATATTCGTATTGCTGACGATAAATAATAATAAAGCAATTCTCCGCTTCTATTCCAACCCGACGCCGGCAGCATGCTCCATAGGTCCTTATTCTACCGATCATCCATAGAATTTTTTTTCTAATCATCTGCAATTGACCAGCAGTTAAGAAGACAAATGTGTTTCGAAAATAGGAAGGATAATCCAACCAAGCGAGAATGTCCATAAAAGTCCCCAATGTCGCGCCTCTCTGCCATGGCCGTCGACTTTTCTCAACCCAATCCCCCACCAATCATTCGCATACAAGTGTCCTATTCAAATAAACATTCTGTGTACCTCAGCCACACGATCCTATCGCTATATATCGTCTATGCGAATCAAACTGCCCGTCTTTAAGCCAAAAGCTATTCACTATTTATCTGTTTGTCTATGTGCGTATCACACAACGACAATTGGTGTATGGGGAACGAGGAAAATCAAAAAAAAAAAAAAAAAAAAAAATTATTTTTGGTAACACGAAACAGAAAACATCATTTTCAAATTTAGCCAAAGTCTTGGGATCACACATAAAAGTGTTTTCAGTTGGAATATTTCGATCAAACGATTTGGATCGCGGCTCTCTAGTACAGGAGGAAGCTACTTAACGGTCTTCATCTCGAAATACAAGTAAGCAAGGACTTTGGATAGCCGCCTTTGATTTTTCGTTTCGTGGACTAACTACTTTCGAAGAGATTTTCACGATCGGTGATTCTCGTTTTCGGTTCTAATAAATTCGAAAAAGTAATCGGATATTTCGAAAATCTCTCGATCGGTCTCTTCCATATAAAATAAAAATAAAAAAGTGAATCTCCCGTTAACAGCTTTAATTTTTTTTTTATTTGTACTTCCAGGTCAATTCAGGACCACATCACCATCACCATCAAGCAGTGGTCACCGATTACGCGAAACCAAACAAAGGTATATCGCATCTCACCCAAACCGAAATCACTGAAACTATCGTCGAGGATCATCATCCGTCAGGAGGAATCGTTGCCGGTGATCAATTAGATTGTATGCTTGGTAGCCTACAAGAAAACATGTCTCGTCAAGGTGTCAATACTGTTCAAAAGGGCTGCTGCAATGCCTGTGAAAAACCAATTGTCGGTCAAGTGATTACCGCATTGGGCAAAACCTGGCATCCGGAGCATTTCACATGCAATCACTGCAACCAGGAGTTGGGTACACGAAACTTCTTCGAACGCGAAGGTTTCCCATACTGCGAAACGGATTATCATAATCTATTCAGCCCACGTTGTGCCTATTGCAATGGTGCTATTTTGGATGTAAGCCTTCGCAATCCATACGATCCACAAATCATCGATTCTCATACTCTTCTCCTTTCTGATTGAATAGAAATGTGTAACAGCTTTGGACAAGACCTGGCATACAGAGCATTTCTTCTGTGCCCAGTGCGGACAGCAATTCGGTGAAGACGGCTTCCATGAACGTGATGGCAAACCATACTGCCGTAACGACTATTTCGAAATGTTCGCGCCCAAGTGCAATGGATGCAATCGTGCCATCATGGAGAACTACATCTCAGCATTGAACTCACAATGGCATCCGGATTGCTTCGTCTGTAGGGTAGGTTACCTCATTGATTTTCCCATAAATTCATTTATTTTTCAATCTCTTCTCTTTCTCTTCGTTCACATATGAATTTAGGACTGCAAAAAGGCCGTGCGGGGCAAATCGTTCTACGCTATGGAAGGCAAACCTGTTTGCCCAACATGTGTAGGCGTCGACGAAGAGGAATAGAGTTGAATTCGATTTTTCTTTTCGTTACTTTTCTATTTGGAGAACAAAAATAGAAAAAAAAAATTGTTTTGGCTGTTCTATGCCTGTGGATCGTATTCACACATAGAACTTTTCTTTCATCGTACGCTTTTCCTTTCATTCGTTTCGGTTTCGACCGCGCACGCGACTTTCGTGGAATATCAATAACACAAGGAACACAAAATATAAATCTTTCAACATATTCCTCTTCGTCTACGCGTATTCATACAGCACAACAAACCTTGCCGCCTCTGCCATCCACATGAAATGTTCTAGCTTGCCGTGCACGTTGTTTGCGATACTCATTCGTTCGGCACGTTCATCCTCTCGTTCGTCGTCGCCTCTGTTTGTGCTCGATTTTTTGAGCTGCAACAGATGGAAACACTGAAAGGAGGATGGATCAAGACGGCGAATTCGAGGTGAACGCGTGTACTGTAGCAAGAAACAATACAAAATTATGGTCTCTCCCCCTATATGCCCCTTGACCTCTTATCTAATTTCTATTTCAGCAAATGACAGTCTTTCTATATGTTATCCTTTCATTCATTCACTCACTCGTCTAATACCCTCACTCACATCACACTAAAACAAGATGAAAAACAAAATGAAAGCGCACTAAACATGATTGTTAGGATGTAAGCACACATATGATTAACTGTTAGGATTTTACTATTGTTAACTTGTAAACTTATACTTATTTGTAAATAAATTAAAATAATAAAAAGAAAACAAAAAAAAAAAAAAACAAAACCAAAAAAAACTCAAAAAACCACACCACAGCTAAACTTAGGGCGAATTGAGGACTGTTGCCACGGGGACTGCAATCAGTTCCACGTTGGCAGCGATAGACGGTTAGGAGTTTAGGTCGATATTGCCTGTTCTCCTGCTGCATCAGCGGGCGAGCAGGTGGTGTTGATAGAGGGACATTGACCAGTTGAACTTCAGAGGGTTTGTTTAGGATCGCTAGCCTTGATCTGACTGGAGCGGGCTGCACCGGTCGAATGTCAAGGTCAGACTAGTAGCTAATAGTAGATATGTTCGATATGTCGACATGTGGTATAAGCTTTAGTATTAATGGTAGCTGGAAAGATGCCAGGCTAAGTTAATTCTTATTTTGAAAAACACTTGTTCGAACTACTTGCTGAGGTTTACCCACACGTTTGTGGACTATGTTTGAAAATAGTTTCAACACACTGACTAAATTTAGATCGTGTGATTGTGTTACTTTGTATTTAAAGCAGGTTTTCGTGTTTGTTGTTTGTCTTCCAGTAGCTTTTTTCAAAAATGTCTTATTTTTCTGTGTATAGTGCATTTTCATTTTGTTTTTCGCGCTGTAAGGATAATTCCGAGTTGACCTTCATCTTTTTCATTTGTATTCATTTCATGATTCATGGGAATATCACATTTTTAGTAGTCTCCGGTCGTTCAAAAAGTAATGGGAATTTTATTTCTTATTTATACATACATAAGTAATTTAAGATATAAAAAAGAAAGCAAATTACGGAGCATAGAAATGAGTCGCCCGCGATGTTCTACGGTCAAAGAAGAAGTGTTTTCTATGATCTGTACGAGGGGTGATCCAAAAGTAATGATAATGAAGATAAAAGACGGTGATTATGGCTAAAAAAAATTATCTATTTCTCTACATAGTCTCCTAACAAGTCAATACCATATTTTTTCTAAACCCAGGATTCCCTTAGAAAAAAATTCTTTGTCATGCTCCTCTCAAAACGCCTCAACAGCGGCCATAACTTCACTATGGTCTTCAAATTTCTTGCCTCGGATGAGGCTTTCCATGAGCCAAGAAAAGTGGAAGCCTGATTTGACGAATAGTGCGGGTGTTCGAGCAGTTCGAATCTCGTTTCTTGTTGGCTTGGTGAAGCAGCGCTTCAGCTCGCAGTTTGCCGCACTTTTGTCTGTAATGACATCCCACAATCTTCTTATTTGGTCTGCGTAGTAAAATCCCGATAAGTGGCTTCGTTTTCTCTGGACTCTTTCAGCGTCCCAGATGCCGTACAATTTCCTGCCGATCTTGAAACTTTGAATTTCGTTGGCGTCTGTGAGAAAGTTCGTTTCCAAGTCATCGAGTGTTGTTTGGTTTCAGAATCAAAATGGTGGATCCAGGTCTCGTCCATGGTCACGAAACGTAACAGAAACAATTTCCTGGTCTGCTTGGAACTTCTCGAGATTCAATCTCGAAATGTCGACTCGTTTTTTTCGGAGACCTTTTTTCATATGCAATAAGTTCGCGAAAATTCTTCGGGCGCTGCCATGTGAGATCCCTATGACCTCAGCTAAGGTGCGTTCCAAAATGATAGAGCCATGGGTAAACTTGGAAGTACAGACAATAAATCAAACGTATTAATAATAATAGAAATTCGAATGTCTCGATTATCTAAAAAAACGTCATTTTTTTTCCAAAATTCTTTAGAAAAACAATAGTGCACAGTATTTTAAAAAAAAACAAATTAGTTTTGATGTCCCACAATGATAGTGCCAGATGGTTTGTGTCGAAGATGTTCGTTGACTACTCTCCGGGGGGTGGTTGTCTTAGATATGACTTGAGAGATTCGACTGAATTTGCGTTGGTTGTAGTTCACAGTAATCCTTTTGTTTCGATGTCATTAACGTGTTATGTTGAGTAGAGCCGTGGCGCAGTAGGTAGTGTGTCGGCCGCTGACGCAAAATGAGCGAGTTCGGATCCCGATAACACCAACGCCATCGAATGATTATTTCGCGGCATCCCTCCTCGGCGGGGTACTGGCGAAACCCCCCGTTGTATACTTGGCTTGAAAAATCTTCTCGGCTCTCGCCGTTCGGAATCGTCATTAAGCTTTAGGATTCGTTCACTTAAAGCTTGGCTCTGGCTCTTCATGAGCTCTATTGCCATCTACGTTGTCTGGCTATCCAACAGATAGCAGAAGCCTCAAAAAAAAAAAAAAAAAACAAGTGTTTCGTTGGAAATGCACACACAGAGTATGAATTTTGAAGTGATCTTATGCCGTGAATGTTATGCCTTCATCAGCACTTTTTGATCATCTCTCATTCACAACTGATGTTGTTGTGCACAGTTTTTCCGTACAGGAATTGTTCTTGACTATGGACAGACTTGAACATTGACATTCAGACCTTCAACAGTCGATGATGATTACCATTGCACGACGACCATGGCCAAATTGTGTCGTCGACCCTGTTTGACATTGAGCTTACTAATTTTTGGATTGTTTCTCTTTTAATTTTTTGCCAACTGTCTATAATTGCGCTCTTTAGCTCAAGAACATTGTTAAATTTCCGTCCCCCAGCTTTCGATTGGGTTCAAGTCTGGCGAACGTCGGAAAACCACATTTTAGAAGAACTGTTGAACTGTGACTGTTCTGTAAAAATTCCATGACATCTTCGTCCAGCTTTGGAGTAATGGTGTAAGGGTTTCCTCCAACATTTCTTGGTACTTTTCTGCATTCATCCTGTTAGGAACAATTGCTTAACAGGATGTTCAATACCAACAAAAAGCGTCCCATACCATTACACTATCTCCTCCATTCTGACATTTGGAGAACAAAATTTATTCCTCTGGCCCGTATAAATGGAACTGTTTTTCGTCTCTCTGCATAACTTTTCCTCACTCTTCATCATGGGTTTTCGAGCCCAGTCCAATCTGGTCGTCCTATGCTGTATAGTAAGAGGTGATTGCGACTTCCTTCTTTTCGATTACAGCCGACCGGACGCCCTTACAAATCTGTGAACGGTGGACTTGGCGGCTTCTATTCCAGGACATGCTAGAACACATCGAATACTGATTGTGGAATAGGCAATTCCTTTAAAATGCCCTTTTCTGGTGATTAATTATTGCCGACGGACGGCTTAATGACCTTTTTGTGCCATAAAGAGTCCCCAATTTCTTCAAATTTTCAATGAAATGATGGGAACGAGTTAACTGCCTTCCAATTTCACGCATAGATTTGCCACTGTTCGACATTTCAATTCAAAATCACGCAACTAGTTTCCTCTTTCCATCTTGACAATGTTACTCAAACGCGAAATAACCAACATTGATCGAGAGCAAATGTGTAATTTTCTCCCCGATTACTTGTGTCGCATTATTTATACAGGACATTTGAAGGATGGCACTATCGTTTTGGGACGAACTTTATATGCTTGTTGGTCACTCTTCGATTTGCCGAAACAACATTTTCGACTTTTTTCACGTTATCTTAAGTGCGGGACGTGGATGGGCGTCCTTCGCGATGTTCATCTTCAGTCGATGTTCTGCCCAACTTAAACTGCTTGGCGCAGTGTGCTACTGTGGAATATAAAGGAGCAGGGTACCCCAATGTTTTCACCAAGTATTTCCATGCAGAAGTACTTGATGACAGCTCTCTATTCGTGTTTCTACATTTTGATGTTATTCCTTCGACGGTTCGTATCAAATGAATGTTCCTGCTGGGAATCGTGATCTACGTTAACCTAGTGGGTATATAAGCAAGCAAGATAAATGGAAATAAACGATTATCATTACTTTTGGATCACTAATCGTATTTTTTGATCCGTATCGGTCATACAAATCGGTTGAATCACGTTGAATGATTTCGGCACTGATATTAGTTATTTTTGGCCCTTTTTTTTCGAGCATATAGGCTGATGTCTCGTAATAACCCCTGCAATTTTGGCTTATTGGCATGCTGGAACCATAGGTTATCAAGTTCAACTCCTGCACATTGGAAAAAAAAATTAAAATTTTTGAACGATAGCAGGCATGATAAAATTTTTCTGACCGTCATTTTTGAAAAAATTCCGGCCAATGATTCCGGCAGACCAAAAACCGCATCAAACAGTGCATTTTTCCGGACACATTGGCAGCTCTTGCATTGTTTGGAGTTGCTCAGCGGACCAAATACGGCAGTTTAGTTTATTAACATATCAATTTAACTTGAAATGAGCCAATTATGACGATCGTAAAGTGATCGAAGTGGGCGAAAAATTTTTTTTCAGAGTGCACGAATTTTGATAACAAAATTCAATAATTTATGAGCATTGTTCGGATGTAAGTCTTTCTTTCATAAAATGGCAGTGCTAGCTGAGAACATTTGACTTCGACACATGTCACGAATCACGCATTAGCTGCCAAAAATAGAACACTGAAAAACCAAACAGCCAAAAAATCATCCTTTTAATGGGGCTATCCAACAAGAGGTGTCATTTTAAATCAATAGAAAAACAGAACATTTTTGTGACTTTTAGTCTTTTACCTTGCAAGGCTGGGGTAGGGAAGACTTATGCAGTCTTTTCTGTTTGTCCGTCTAAACTTGCCGAGTAGCTATGAGTCTGAAACCTGGTTGTGTTATAGAGTACATGATTCTGAGGTCATTGCGACCGGTTTAAGAACATTAGCTACTAAGGTTCCTGAGATCCAGGTAAAAGTTTGCAAAATTAAGGGTAGAAGACCTGGAATTGTAGCTTGGCTCCGGAGAGGTGATCCCGTCTTGTCTTAAAAATACAAACTCTGAGATTAGTAATGGATTACAATTTCTTCCCAATTGCCACCTTAGTTCTGCCTGCAAATAATCATTCTTTTGATGAAATTTTACATCACGTTTTCGTAAAAAATAAATAATCTCGGCGGCATATTTAAGTCCCTACTTCGAGAAATCACTCGTCCATAAAATTCGTTACATCATAGAACCCTTATTTCATCAGCTCTGTGGTATGTGGCACCGTTCACGCCCCAACAATTGCAGGCAAACTTGTCAGTCAACAACATTTGGTGGCAGTCAATTCACTGAAACCATCGTACTAGTATCATTTTCTAAATAAAATGGTCCAAAAATCGCACCAAACCGTCACTCAAAGCGGATATAAAGGCTATTCCACTATTTCTCGTAGGTTTCTGGGGCTTTTTATACGATAGTAGTGTTTATTTACGTAGCCAGACAAATGCAAATTAGCCTCATCACTCAGAATAATTTTATTTTATGGCTAATCACGTGCCATAATAGCATGTAGCCCAAGATCTTGATGCAAAATTTGGTGCACAATGGTTGCGTAATCGTCTCAAAATGGAAACATCTATGTTCTCAATCCCACTCTTACCAAGGACGTGTTATTTTTAGCTGAACTTGCCGGATGAACATGATTAACCTGTCCGAGACGTTCAAATTTATAGTTTAAATTCACTATAACTGTGCGACAAGGTGCTAGATGATGACCAAAACCTGTACGAATATACATGTTACCGAATATTCCCGTCATTCTATTTATTCAGTTAATTTTTCTTATTTCAACACGTTATGCGAGTGTACGGGGTTTGTTCAATAAATAAGGTGACTTTGAAATTCGCGAGTTAGGTGCTCATCATAGGTTCTTACCGTAATATCTTATCATAATAAAATCTCAGCCAACGTATTCACCGGATTTTGCCCCCTCCGCCTTTTTACCTTCCCAAAACTTAAAAAACCCATGAAAAGACGGAGCTTCGCCATGATTTAGAGGATAAAGACCGCGTCGCTGGAGGAGCTCAAAGCTTAAAATTTAGTGCAGATCAGGAGGATTAAAAAAGTATTGGCGCAAGGGTATTATATCTGAGGGAGATTGAAGTGAGGGATAGAATAGATATTGATGAATAAACTAATAAAAAGTTGAACAAACCTCATATATTGATTCATATTTAAAAGCCTGCTATTTCTTACTTATCAACAGTCTTAGCAATGGTAGTTCAATATTGAGTGTTCATCAAAAGCTCGTAGTTGAAAATGACACCTCTTACTGGATGGCCCTTTCAACCCACTAAATTCCCAGTATTTTTTTAACATATCTTCTCCATCAAAGTCTCCCCAGTTTTTGTTCATATTCGCTTTGCTTTTTTTTGCCAAATTGTGAATATTTTTGCGAATACTCGGCAGCGATCTGGGAAGTATTCGTCGTGAAGTTTGAATTGTCTTTAGTCGGAAGCTTCTGAGGTTTTAGACGTCCTGTTTCCTATATTTCGGTATTCCGCCGTGATAATGCAGATTGTCATTAAATTTTGATATTTCTTTTCAGCCAAAATGCAGACGCCTTTTTTTTGTTAATTTTTTTTTAACATGCGCGTCGAAATTGAATTTTAATAGAACACGTGTTGATCTTGGCTCCATTTCAACGGCCTTTTCCAAATCAATTCTAATTTGTGCTTCGTTCCGAAGAAAATTGTCGTTTTTTCGTTGGGACGATATTTAATTACTTTCACTTAGAACAAACAAGATCGTCAGTTTATTGCGAAAAACAGAAGAATTATCTTTGGCAATCCACCAGACATATGTCCGCGTGGTTTTGAAAAACGGACGGCATTTTGCGCTTCTTGTTTCGGCATCCCATGCGGTGAAAGCATTTTGATATCAATTTAACTTGATAAATGTCTTATGAAAATCTCAGAGATTTGGTGTGGAATAGTGTACGAGATCACTCCTGTTGAGATCTCTTTTGTTATGGATTATATAACGGAAAACGAACTTTTTTAACATCGTAAATCAACTCGATCATTAAATGTGTCAAATCCATTTCTCGTAATGATCTCGGATGGAAACAAACGGCGGAATTGAGTGTGAACAGGCGAAAATAACGTGAAAATCCTAGGTAGCAGTCTAACGATCGTTCTTTTTTATGTGGAATCTGTCGCCTCGAAGGCCACTCCCACGTATGACACCTTGTCGACTCGTAATTTTCGAAAACAAAATAAAATTCAATTAGTAATTTAATATTTTTGTTTTTATTCAATTTTCAGGACTGTCGTCGACCCTTCCAAGGCGGCTCGTTCTTCGATCATGAAGGCCTACCATATTGCGAGACACACTACCACGCCAAACGCGGGTCACTCTGTGCCGGATGCTCGAAACCAATCACCGGTAGGTGCATCACAGCGATGTATAAGAAATTCCATCCAGAGCACTTTGTCTGTGCCTTCTGCTTGAAGCAACTCAACAAGGGAACGTTCAAAGAGCAGAACGACAAGCCCTACTGTCACGCTTGTTTCGATAAAATCTTCGGCTGAGGGGTGAAAGGACACTTATTCGCATCGCTTAACAAAACTAATAATAATAAAAAAAAAAAACGAAATTTGTTTAGAGAAATGCATGCAATTAAAAACCTTTATACTAAGCTAGAAACGTAAAAGCAAAAACACAAGTTCTGTAGCCTGTGTAACACTGAGAACTATCGATTGAATAAAGTAAAGTAGAATCCAATCCAAGAAATAGGAAAACTTCCAATTTGTGCCAACAAGCCAGAGTCACGCCGCCGCGCGCCTTATGTCTAATCACGACTAGAAGAGAGAAAACCTTTATCACTAAGACTAAACAGACAAGCATCTAACCGGGATTTGTTATAGAATTTTTATTTATTTTTTATACATGAATTCGATTTTATTGTTTTCCTAATCCGCTCACAAATTGGTTTTCCCTTTTTCCCCTTTTTTATCACACGCATTTGATTTTGATTTTTATTTTTTGTGTTTTGTACGTTTCTATTTCGTTGTAAGGACAAAATTTTATTTTTATTTACAAACGACTTGATAATTAAATTCAATAAATAAATCGAAAACAAAAAACGTTCAAATATTTTTACAACAAAAAAGGAATCACGGGTGGGAGGGTGTTGTTTTGTTTGATGAATCCATTGGGCGCCACTAGTGCTTCGGCTTTTATATTCGTTCCGTGCGATTCGTTTATTTGGGAATTTATTAGTTTGTACTGAATTATGGAAAACAGCGTTGGAAGATGGCTATGAAAGTGGTTTCTCGGGCGCGGCCTTCGTGCTTGTTTTCCGTTTGCCATTAGTTATTACTTTGATATGGTTTTCCAGCTTAATGTGGAGATTACTTTGTCAATGACGTGAGAAACTACTGTCAACAGCACATGCCTGGACATATTAACATGTTATGCGATGTACTGGTGGTAGCAGGCCAGTGAGGTTTGAGCGAATAAGTTGATTTATGTGACATTTTACGAGTAACAGACGTAGTCTATCCATGCGCCTAACACATTATAGAACTTTTATTTTTCTACATAATCTCCCTTGACTTCAACACCCTTGGTACAGCGTTTCTCCGACATCAATATTATTTAGCAAAAGTGGGTCTGGAAGGCTGTGAAAATATCCATCTACGATCCCCTCAACTTCTTCATTGGATGCGTACTCCTTCTCAGAAACGAACTACTTCATATTTGGGAACAGATGGAAACTTGAGGGTATCAAATAAGGAGTGTAGGGGGGATGGGCAAGTAAATCGTACTCCAAATCCCGCAGTTGTCCCATCACCAATGCATCCTTGTGTACCGGTGCGTTGTCCTGATGAAAGATGACTATGTGAAGGAATATTTCTATCCATTGTACACCTGCAAAAGAAATAAATAAAATTTTCCCTTCACAAACAAATATGGTTCTCTCACCGTTTCAACAAACATAAAACAAATAAACGCAAAATAACTAAATAAACAAACACACAAAATAAACACAAAAGGGGAAAAATTCATTGTCATATTGACAAATTGCCTGAGACCATTGGGTCAAAGACACTAAAGACGAACGGCTACGGCTGCCGTCACCGTTGACAGATCCCGTAAACATGGGAAATGTCAGTGAAGACTGGAAAGGCGCCGCTTACATCGCCGTTCGGCCCAGCCATAAAAAAGGTCGCGGCATTTGTCAGAAGGGCAAGAAGTGACAACCAAGAAGGTGTAGTAAACGACAAGGAGAAGAACAAAGAAGGAAGTCCAATAAATCGAAAGTGCGGCCGAAGCTACATCAAGGCAGAATCACAACAACAACTACCACATAAATAAGGTAAAAATTGTTCGCAAAATCAACGACGCAGTGTTGATGCTAGGGTGGCATCACATTGCGCAAAAAAAAAAATATATATATAACATTCCTTGTCGCCATTCCCTACAAGCAAGGGACGAGTTGTGTGATCGACACTAGCTGAGGCTATCGCTCAGCTTGTAAACCGATGAATGGGGACTAATAGGACGAAATTAATTCTACGATTCGGGTTTTAACCCACACGAGATTGATCAACTTCTATTGGTATCTACTCCCGAGGCAAATACCGTAGGGTCAGTTCCCCGATTTGGATTTTAACCCGGAAGGGCGTCATCAAAGGTTACAGCCGCGCTCAAGGGCACAATCCAACAACAGCTAGAGCCTCGACTCGGGCTTTTACCCAGACCGGCTCGGCTTCACACTACTCCTGGAAACCCATCACCAGTCAGAATCCGGACTTGGATTCTCACCCAGAAGGGAACTGGCTGGGTGCTATCAACGCGTCAGCAACGAGGTGACAAAGGCGCCACGACCTAGTGTCCCGAACGATTCTCAACCCAGAGGGAGAGGATAGTGTGCCAACTACACTAGCGCGTCTGTCGGTGTCACTTATAAATTTATGTGACAGATCCGGCGAGGATACCCCGTCCCAGAAAGCCCGTTGCAACTTTTTCTTCTTCTTCAAACTAGGCCCCCTTATGAATTTTGGCATCCAACTAGTCAAGAAGTTTGGAGTTATAATTACTTGTAATTGTATTGTCTTTTGCACGGTAATCAATTAAGAGAATCTGTCTCGCTTCCCAAAACACGCTGTGCACGATCTATCCGGCAGATACGACCAACTTCACTTTCCTCGGTGCTGAACCACCGGCCTCTTCCTAAACGGAACGAAACGGTTTTTAATTCCTTGCGTGTATTGATCGGTCCATGACTCATACATGTTGAGAAATCGATCGAAGCCCAAAAACTGACATCAGCATTCAGAAAATGCGGCACCCAGCTTCGGCAGAGCTTTCGCATCCCCAATTCATTGTGCTAGATGTTTCGCACCCTTTCTTCCGATATTCTCATAGCCTTAGCATTCCTAATCACCTTCAGTCATATATCGTCCAACACGATATCAAGCAATTTTTCGATGGTTTCCGATGCGGTTCCTTTTTTTGACCATCCCTTACGTGGGTGATCTTCGAGGGATGTTTGACACGCTTAAATTTAGTTGCTTACTTCTTAACGGTTGACATCGAAGGAACAGAGCCTCTGTAAACTTGTAGCGACTTCGGATTAATTTCCTTGAAGTTAATCTATCTAAAACGAAAAATAAACGATAAACCCCGAATTTTGACATAAAACACGTAGGTAAGACGTCTACTGCAAAATTTCGTGTAAACAAACTACTTGAGAGGAAAAGTCGAAACATTTCCTACGAATTAACGTGCACCCAGCCTGGAACTCTACATTTTTGCTGATTATAACGCCACCTCCGTATCAGGACGAGAACTTTTCAGCTGATCTACGTAGTTCTCAAGAGAAATAATAAAATAAGTTTCGCTGCTCAATGACTTAAAAAAAAAAACTTGTTCGTGAGCAACTTACTAGTAAATTTAAGGGTCTCAATTTAGAAAATTGCTACTGCCGACGCCTTCTAGGGGGTGAAGAAGGTTGTTAAATGTCGGCCGACAAGTCCCAAATCACAAAATCCCTTTCAAGGATAGGAACGTTTTATTCTCTCTAATATTAGACGATTTCTCGTCCTTGAAACTCGGGTTTAATTCCCGTACTTAAAAAGGATGACCGAATACAATGCAACAATTGCCGAGGAACATATCTTGTATTATGGTGTTACAAGGCGTTGTCAAATATTCTGTTAAAGAGACTGACATCATACGCTAAAGAAATAATCGCAGACTGCCAGTGCGGCTTCAGACGGAACCACTCAACGAGTGACCAGATTTTCACAATGCAAAAGCTTCTAGAAAAGAAAAGAGAAAAGACAAATCGGTCCACCAACTCTTCGTAGATTTAAAAAAAAGGCTTATGGCTCTATAAGCCAGCCAAATCTGCTCTGTCTTACGCTGACAATCTGAACCTGCTGGGGATATCGAGGATACAGTTGAGATAAATACAAAAAGTCTGATGATGGCAGGAAATGAAGTAGGCTTAGAAATAAATGAAGCATTGTCCGACTGATTAAATCACGGCATGAATGGAAAGTGAAGTCAAATGAATACTAAGTATAAAACACGAAAGAAGGCTAGTTAGGCATCGCCGTAGATGAGGGGCCTATATAAAGATGAACTAGAAGAGAGACGAAACATGGAGGGAACACACTCCATGGAGACTTGGCGAAGGGTGGTCAACGAGGATGTGAACTTCTGAATTCTAAATTGTCGTTAATAATAATAACAGTGTTGAAAAGGCTGAAACTTTACCTTTCGGATAGAGTTCAATCCGTCCATATTAATAACACGCTCTCCGCAATCATAAAAATCACATCTGAAGTCTCTCAAGGAAGTCATCTGGGCTACCTTTTTTTTCGCTGGTCATTACTGCCACACCCAATGCGCTCCAACACTTCCAATGTCTTATGTGTGTGAAATCTTTTTATAACTTACCACATCTTTTTGGTGTGCCGAGAATAGATTGAAAATTAATGTTTTGGAGCTCCAAAGACTAGCTTTTATTCGTCACTTCACCCCAATAGAGCTTGTATATTCCATTACTCAATTGCCTGTTAAAAAGCAAACGAGTTTGAAGATCTTGGTGTTAATTTTGACTCTAAACTTAGTTATTCAAGACATGTTGAAATCTAGCTGTATGCTTGATTTCGTTACTAGAAACTCGAAAGAAACCTCAAGAATCTATATTTTTCTGGTGTTCGTTCCTTTTATAATATTGCTGCCTTTTTATTCTACTCACCATACCAGAATTGAAAGAATTCCAAGACGTTTTATTAAGCTCGCATGTCGGCTACTACTGGAGTGTTCAATCCTTAAAAGTAATATTATGGAGAAATGTTCATAAGAGACATTCTTAATAATCAGATTGATTGTCCTGTTCTCTTGACTTGCATGAAAAAGGTATTGTCTTGCGCAAGCCCTTAGATGTCACAAACTTTTACCACACCATAGAGTTAACTAGGGTCTCGATGAACCTGTTTCTCGTTCGGACGTTGTCATAGCATCGATTTAAATTTACATTAAACAGACATGTGTTGGAGACGCCCCTGCAACTAGCACTTGATATTTGGGTGGATGTTTTGAAGGAAAATGAGTATTGTTTTAGTTACAAAAAGACAGAGTATGTGTGTTGCCTGTTCTCCGACCCACACCAACCTATTCCAGATATTTACTTCAAGGGAAAAATGCTTCCCAAGTGCGAAATATATAAAGGGTCCGCCAAATAATTTTTTTTTTTTGTTGAAAATGTTATAAAAAAAACTACTGAATATTTTCTCAAATTTCTTTTTTTATTTGAAAGTACAATCCTTCCGGTTAATAATGGAAAATAATTTCATTCAAATGGCTGCCTCGGCTGGCCATGCAGTAGCCTACACGATCGGTCCAATTTTTAAGCACATTATCGATTGTGTGCAGCTGTATTTCACCAATGGCTTCACGAATATTGTCCTTTAAAGCGTCAATTGTCTCTGGCTTGTCGGCGTAACACTTATCTTTGACGGCACCCCACAAATAATAGTCCAACGGTGTCAAATCGCAGCTCCGAGGTGGCCAAACGACATCAGCTCTGCGGCTGATAATGCGATCTTCAAAAACAGGGCGCAAAACATCGAGTGTAGCTTCGGCTGTGTGGCACGTAGCGCCGTCCTGTTGAAACCAAATGTTGCCAATATCCTCCTCTTCAATTTTTGTGAACAAAAATTCGTTCAACATGGCCCGATAACGATCGCCATTGACTGTAACGGCCACTCCTTGCTCATTTTCGAAGAAAAATGGCCCAATTATGCCTCTGGACCAAAATCCGCACCAAACAGTGGCTCATTTGGGTGCACCGGCTTTTCAATGTATGCGTGCGGGTTATCTGTGCCCCAAATGCGACAATTTTGCTTGTTTACATACCCGCCAAGATCAAAATGAGCTTCATCTGAAAAGATGATTTTTTTGGCAAAATCGGCATCTTCTGTAAGTCGATCGCAGGCCCACTTAGCGAAGCGTTGTTCAAGCGTATACACAACCATATTCGTTCAGCGGAAGGATAAAACTAATTATCTGTCAAATCAGACATGAGCTAAGTGTTACCATTCACGAAATAAGCACTACTTGAAAAAAAACGTTAGATGGCGGACCCTTTATATATAAAATCCCAGAAAAAATTTAGCAGTACACTTCTGATGCTCTGTGTGTCAACATCAAACAGGAAGAGGCTCGAGAAGCTCCACAAGATATCCAGGGCAAAAAGATAGGAAAAGGAGTTTTCGAGGGAATCAGTATACTGCTGAAACCGATACCGAGTTTGTGAGCAGATCAGCTGCGAAATTAAAAGACAAAAGTGATTTTGACGTACCGATTGACGAAGGATTCAGCTACAGCATTCTGTGTACGACAACGAGTCGTTTAATAGTTGCATCTGGAACTTGGCTCCAAAGCATCATTTTGTTAGAAAAAGACGCTGCGCGTATGCTTAATGAAGGATTTTCACCCATCCTTAAAATAATGCAGATTTTTGGTACGCCAATTGGCCGAAACGCCTACTCGTATGCTGAGGAGTACGATGAATGACGAATAACCCTTGCAGAGCGATCCACGTCCGAGGCATCCAAAAAGGCAAGGGCTTCCCTCAGGTCTCAAAAACTGGCAGAAAATGATGCGTATGAAGCCACCGAATAGTTATTGTATGGTCCAGGCATAGCACATTAGAGTAAGTATAAATTTTCCTCGAAAATTCTGCTCTTGAGACTTTAAACGCATTTTTTCGAAACATAATTTTCTAAAACTGTCATAGTCCTATAAAAAAAAAATGTATATACATACATACATATATTCTTCTACTCAAAATTGCTTATTTTCGAAAATATTTCCTTATTTTTTTCAAACGATTTTTAACAAAGAAAACAAGACTTTTTTCTACAGTCCGCAATTTTTTTTTTCAATGATATTGATTGGTAGAGCTGATAGTGACAGCTGAACAATAATCCACTCTATTTTTTTTATATTTTAGACAACAAGAACAGCCGCGATTACCATGACCAGTGACCTGCTTTTTTTTGGGTCCAATCTAATTAAAAAAAATATATATAAAAAATGTAAAATAAGAAAAAAAAAATGTTTATAGTTTAAGATACAAATAAAAACACATAAAAAATTAAAATGATTGAATTTCATTGATTGAATTCCACTAAAAAGAGGTTCAATTTATGCGATCACATGAGACTACCCCCATAAAGCATGAATGTTGATAATAAAATTCAATACTTGGCGATTTTTGCGTGAAAATCTTTCTATGTTTTGGCAAATGCCGATTGACCACGTTTATCTTCAATATATGTCACAAGTCATGGGTGAGTTGTCAAAAATAGAACACTAAAAAACCAAACAACTAAAAAATCACCCTTTACCTTCTGCCTAAAACGTTGTTTTATTTTAAAGATAATCAAAAGGGGCATTCAAGAAGTAATGGGAATTATGTTGTATTTCTGGGTAGAGGGACATCAAATAAAACTAGGAGATCACATACAGATTAACACGTAATCGCAATCAATAAGCGGTACTTCCCTCCTTACCGTCGCGGAACTCCTTTTTTTTTAATTATCATTTACAAATATTAAGCTCACTTATCTCGTAAATTAAAGCTTTAAACCTGTGACTACCTACAAATTTCACGTGTGTACTATGCTCGCATATACAGAACTGTTCAAAATAATAGGGAAGGAATCAGCTGAAGAATTTCTAACTATTTTCCGAAGTGTTGCATACGAAATAGTTACATGTTAGTATTTAATAACTTAAACAAGTAATATCTGATCTGTATTACTTTTATTATACATATATACTTTTTATTCATCGTGATTCTTTTTTTTTTTAATTAATTGAAATACCTCCGAAATTTCCGAATTTTATTGTTCAAAATAATAGGGACATTTACAGTTAACATTAGTTTTTCTTAAAATGATAAAATAAAACTGATACAGAGTGCGCAATCTGATATAGGTCGTGGTAACCTTCGAATAACTTCAACAATTGCCGACCGATTTTCATATGTCATAGCATTTTGGAAATGTCAATTCAGTACAATTTTAACCATGGATCGCTTCACACCAAAAACACGCGCGGAAATAGTTTCAATGCTCATTAAAAATGAACGCTCGATTGTGCTAACTCAACGTGCGTATCGTGCAAAATATCGTGATCGTGTTGCGCCCAAAAAAGATACAATTCGTCGTTGGGCCTCGATTTTTTTTCGATTTGGTGGCAAGCCCTTGTGAGCAACCTAGGCCACGTTCGCGGCGTTCAAACTCATCTATTCAGTCTGTGAAGGCCAGTGTTCAAGAAGACCCAAGTTTGTCATATCGGCGCCGTTCGCAGCAGTTAGGCATCAGTGGGACCACTTTGCGGGGAATTTAAAAAAAACATCTTCACTTATTTCCATACAAAGTGCAGATTACTCAAAGAATTTTGCCACAAGATGAACCACGGCGCTTGGCATACGCATAAAATGTCGTTGCAATGATTAATGCTGAGCCGGAGTTCTGGCAGCAAATTTTGATGCTCTATGAGGCACATTTTACGCTCTCTGGCTCAGTTAATAAACAAAATTGTCGCTTCTGGGGCACCGAAAATCCTCACATTATTCACGAAAAGCCGCTATATGATCAAAAAGTTACTGTTTGGGCCGGTGTATGCGCTAAGACCATCATTCGACCGTATTTCTGCAAAGTTGGCGATACAATGGATGGCGATCGATATCGGTGGATGTTGGCCCATTATGTGGTCCAACAAATGCGTAAAATAGGCTTATTTTACTTTTAGTTTCAACAAGACGGCGCGACATGCCATACTGCTGACAAAACAATGAACCTTTTGCGTAAGAAGTTCCCTGGAAGATTGGGGTCAAAAAAGGCCGATATTGACTGACCTCCGAGATCGCCGGATTTGACTCTTCCAGACTTTTCTTTGGGGATACTTAAAAAGCAAGGTGTATGCTAACGGCCCGAAGACAATAGAACTGCTCAAAAGAAACATTCGTGCGGAAATCATAGAAATTTCAACGGAAATGCTCGAAAATGTCATGGGGAATATGCGAAAACAAGCCCATTTTTCGGGTCATTTAATTGATATTGTTTTCAAAAATTAATCAAAATAAATTGGAAAGGTCTAAATTGAATAAAAGTTTCTGAATTTTCAAAATGTGTTGAGTATTGCTGAAGTTATTCGAAATTTACATCGACCCATATGAGATGGCGCACGCTGTACTTTTTTTTATTAAGAAATTCAAAAAAAAAAGTATCGTAGATCAATGTCCCGAATGACCACCCTTGTTTTTTAGAACAGCAGTTATTCGAGCAGGCATTGAATCAATTAGTTTCGGGCATTTATTGATGGGAATGTTTCTCCAATGGGTTTCAGTGGCAGTCCACAACTGATTTTCATTTTGAAAAACCTGTGCCACCAAAGATTTTTTTAGTTCGGTCCACAAATTCGCAATGAGGTTGAGATCGGAGGACTGAGAGGGCCGTTGCAGCACTGATACTTGATGATCTTGCGACCAAGCACTAACCAATTTCGATGAATGCTTGGGATCGTTATCATATTGAAAGTGCCATCGTCTTCGACATATGATAGCATGACATGCTTTAGAATATCATATGTTCCTGATATCTCTTATTTGGTAAATGGGTCCAGTTCCAAACCAAGAAAAGTAGCCCCATATCATGAAGCTACCACCCCCATGTTTCACCTTTTTTTAGTAAACCGACAGTGAAACTCCTTCCTCTTAAGACGACGAACAATTCTACCACTGTCGTAACCTTATAAATTTACTTTAATTTCATCACTCCAAAGAATTTTGGGAAACATTTCTTTAGAGTGATTTCTAAAATGCAAGGTAAACTCTTTTCTCGCTTTTAAGGTATTTTTACTTATGTAGAAGTGGAACTTTGCAAGCAATTCTTCCCGGCAGTTTATTTTCAAGCAACCTTCTCCGGATAGTTGGTGCACTTTCTGCTTTTTTAATTTCGCGGCAGTTGCCTTCGATGACCTTAACAGATCTTTTTTCGGTAGCAGCACAATATGGCAGTCACAGCTGGGAGTAGTTTTTTTTTGTCTACCTCTAGTTTATTGTGCTGGGGTTCTTGAGAGCGCATTGAAATCAGGATTATTTGACTATAAATTTGGCGATAAATTTAAGGGTCTTTCATTGGTCTGTTAATTTTTTTTAATTATGCGATATTCTTCAGCAGTCTGCTGCGCCCCATTTTTAACACTGCAAATATTTTAAAAATGTAAAATTTGTTTAAATTTAACGTCTATGAAAAACAACATTACCTTTTCAATGATTTTTGACAGAAATACGAACGATAAAACAACGAAACAGCTAAATTCCCCTTTTATTTTGAACACTTCAAATTAACCCTTTTCACACTTTACACCACAGCACGAATAACACGAACGACAAACAATTAATAGTTTTCGAAAAAAAACATGAAAAGGTTCAAAATAAACGTGCGATTGATTATCAGCTCTATACCTTCTGGACACCGCGCCGTACCAATTCTCTTTTTTCAAATGTGAGTCAAATAAGGCTCTAATCAAAAAAAGGACTTTGATATGTGATCAGGATCACTAATGAAGTAAAGACAGGCAGATATAATTAAGATATTTGGCTCTCATGAGATTGCCATCGCCATTACATCGTATATCGATCGTGGAGACGCAGCGTTCGTTTAAACCAACATACGTTCATGCACCCTAAAGCATCTCATCTGTGTTAACAGCAACCAACCACTCTGTCAACTTAACACTCTGCTCCATTCACAATAGCCAGCAATAAACCAGTGACAGCACCCAGTCAGAGTCATAGTCACACAGCAGAACACTTGTTCTCTCATCCTCTCTCCCATCCCGGGAGATACTCTTATACGCTCTGTATACGCTCTGTATGGCGCGCACATGGTATTTAAAGAAAAACTTGTTGGAACACCATGTGGAAATTACGCCGGCTGCTGCGCGCGAGCAGGACAACTCTACACATCTGTACTTCGCCGGTTGACCTTCTACCCTGTTCACTTGACAAATTCTGTATATCCATTCCGAGAGGCCCGACCTGATGTGTTGCTGCTCGCCCTCATGTGTATCCAAATGTTGTTGCTCTCGCTTAGATTTTCTCATCGAATTCTGTGTTTTCTGTTGTTCTTATTCAGTTGCCGAATCACTCACTGAATTGAAAAACAGAAAGAAAAAAACAAGTTAACAGCAAAAAACGAAAGGCGGGTGGCTGTGGCTAGCATGAGCGCGAGCGTATGTTCATGTGTCCATGATGGCAGACGTACCACAGGGGGGAGGCAATAGAGCAACAAAAAAAACATGACTAAGCCGTGTGTTGTATGTATTTTTCCAAAAGGCATAATAGCAGCAGCACCCAACCGATTGCTCCGAGTTTTCATTTTCAACAGTAGATACAGATACTTGTACTTTGCCGGTCGCAGGGGTTTGCGGCGAATATTTTTTTTTTCTGGCACAGTTAGTTCCTTTAATTTACCTCGGATTTTTTGGTTTTGTTTTTTCGGTGTTTCTGATGTTTTAGATATTTTTCGTAATTGATTCTAACGCGCAACCGGTTCGCCGCGAAACTTGTTGCAATACTCGTCTGTATGTACATCGTTTGCCATTTTTGCAGTGGCATATTTCATCAAGTATCTACACTGTGATTTGTATCTTTTATCTTTTCGAGAGCACTTGGGAGTGCCATACTAATGTGTGTACATCTGTGAATGTGAAATTTATTAATAAAAAAAAAGTTGATAAAAAGCATTCCCGGAAGAGTTAATTGCGAATTCAATTCAGTTACTCGAGTAACTACGAGTACATTTCCCCGTGCGGAAACGAAGCCGAGGCAGGAGAGTGCATACAGTGACATCGTGGCCGGTGCGTGCAAAGGCTTATAAGTACATAGAATCTTTCTCTCCATTGGCGAAGAACAACGGACGTTCTATCAGTGGAACGTGATTCGTGTAATAGCACTTACCAAGACCGACTTCTATAAATCAAATTCCAGAGAAGCAAGGCATCCATCTGGGGTGACGTGATAACTGGTAAGCATTAAGCACTTTTTAGTTCACTACGACGAGGGCCAAACGGGGACAGACGCTCGCAAGGAACGTCTCCCGTCCGCACAGTGACGTGATTATCATCGTAATTGACAGTTATAAGTGGGAGGAATGTTCGCATTATGGATTGGGAGATAATCATTGTATTCTATCTGTATCTGCTAAATTGATATTCCGTTTTCTTTCCGAATGTGCACAAATATTTGCTCGTGCTTGTCGCCCGCATTTGTACCACTATCGGAGCGTTGAGAAGCGGAGAAGGGGGAGCTACTACGGGCCAGCAACCAGCATTTTGGAGGAATGTAAACCGAACTCGTTGTAATCCAAAGCGAGCGAGGGGAGGAAACCACTTTTTCATAGAAACCATCATCGGACTCATGGTCCCAAGGTCGCATTTCGATAGTGGTGATTGCTTTATTGGGACGGGGTTTTTATTTCTTTCGGTTACATTAGGAGCGGCATGGGTACGGCAGTGGTGCTAAGGGCCAGCGAAATGGTTTTTACCTTAATGAGTGATTGCTAGTGATAGAGAGACAGATGGTAGGTTTATAACCGAATTTTATTAATTAAGTGTCGCTAGTCAGGCGGAACGGGTTAATTCGTATTGAACAGTTCGTGCTACTATCAATCAGTCGAGTGGATCACTTAGAGTCTTTGGAGGTTGTTTGTCAGTTTTTCAAGGTATTGTGTTCTAAGGCCCCATGACTCAGTGCTTACGTTTGCAGGTGTTTGTTTACTGCTTGAAATCTAGCAGCTGTTTCATCCTATTTATGACAGATCTACCGGCGAAAATAAATATGTTTTGTAACGGTTCCAATGTTCCAAGGTTTCAATATCGTTTAGAAAAATTGGATTCACATTTGTACTGTGACTCAATCGATTTGCGATAGTTCGCCATTTGTTCGGTGTAATTTGCAAGTGACCGTCTCAGGCTTAGACATAAACCAAAATCTGTATGAGATTGCCCACGTCTTCGTCACCAGCTATGATTCAAACTCATATGATCCGATTATTCTGTAGATTAATTGTTGAATCGACTGAGGTGCATAGGTAAAGGTAGGTAAAAGTGACTACCTGATTGAGTACAATAAGCGCCGAAAAGGCATTTTCATAACACACCAAACCTGACCTAGGTTATAAGTTTATATTGGCGGGATGTATTGGCCGAGTAGAAAAACACCGCGAAAAAGAATTTAAATGGCTAAGCTGTTGTGGGATTCGAACCACTGAGTCACGGTGCTCCTCTGATGTATGACTTCAGTTAAGAGAGGCTTTGATCAAATATTTCTCTTAGAACAAATGTTTAAATGAGGATCTGCCGTTTTCCAACAGATGGCGCTAGCAAAGCATGTTGGTCAGAAATGTCAAGTCAGAAGTCTGGGCATCTCCAAAACTCCTTATTATTACCTTCGTGCATTTTCATCTGCGTTATCTACATTTTCGTGTGTAAAATTTTGACCTTCGAGTCTAAAAAGGGTCAGTTGCAGAAAGTTTTGTTTTTCACCTTTAAATTTGCGGCTGAGCCACGTCGGATGATAAGATAAATCTAAGATGAAGCTTCGTCAAAAAAAAAATCGGAAATTGCTTCAAAGCTACGAAATCGGCAATTTCAACGCTGAAGACGTCTCGGACCGGTGGAAAAATTTGAGTACGCCAAATCGTAGGCATTACTGGATAAACATCCATATCAATGGCAAAAACTTTTATATTCCTGGGCTGTAACTCAACAAGTCATTCCCCATCGTTACAAAGCTTTCGGAATAGCCCAGAAGCAAGTATTAGGTATAGTAAAAACAAGGACGTGGCGTTGGAAAGACGAGGTTCAAAACGAGGTTGACTCAGTTTTGTTTGAGCGCGCCTCAAAAATGGACAGCAGCAAAGAGAAAATACTGAATACTACCTTGCAAAGCTGATGCTGGGTAGACTTACGATGGTGGTCCGATAAGTACCTAGCCTCACCGCCAGATGGCGCCAGTATCGTGTAGTACATTCTAGTAGACGGCTACTGTCGAAATTTCAGCCGGATCGGACTCGTAGTTTTGTTTTGACCGCGTGTGGAAGCGGGAGTGTCCGCGGATTTTAGAAAAATGGAAAAAGAGCAATATCGGTCGGTGATTCGATTCATGTTTTTGGAACGGAAATCGTATAGCGAAATCAAAGAGCGTTTGGATGCTGTGTACAGTGACTCTTCTCCTTCGATGGCGACCATCAAGAATTGGTTTAACGAGTTTCAACGTGGTCGCACATCAGTTTTTGATGAGTCACGTCCAGGTGCCCCGAAAACGACTGCCACGGAGGATAGCGTGACAAAAATCCACGATCTCGTATTGTGAGACCGCCGATTGAAGGTGCGCGAGATAGCTGAGACAGTAGGCATTTCAAAAGATCGCGTGGGTCATATCCTGCATGAAATTTTGGGCATGAGAAAGCTGTCGGCGCGATGGGTGCCGCGTTTGCTCACTCCGGACAACAACCACAACCGTGAGACCACTTCAGAGCAGTGTTTGACGCTGTTTAAGCGCAATCTGAAGGTGTTTCTGCGTCGTTTCGTGACAGTCGACGAAACATGGATCCACTGGAACACACCAGAGACCAAGGAACAGTCGAAACAGTGGACTTCACCCGGCGAACGTGTTCCGAAAAAGGCGAAGACTGTCCCATCGGCCGGAGAGGTGATGGCAACCGTTTTCTGGGATTCACAAGGTGTGATCCACATCGACTACCTGAAGAAGAACAACACTGTCACAGGGCTGTACTATACCAAATTATTGGGCAGATTCGACGCCGAATTGAGAAAAAACGGCCCCACTTGGCGAAGAAAAAAGTGCTCTTCCACCATGATAACGCACTGGCTCACACCTCCGCCCTCGCCACGGGCAAATTGGTCGAATTGGGCTATGAACTGCTGCCCCATCCACCGTATTGTCCAGATTTGGCCCCGTGCGACTTCTTTTTCTTTCCAAACTTGCAAAAGTCACTCGCCGGGCAAAAATTTCAGTCGAATGAGGAGGTCATCGCTGCCACAGAGGCCTACTTTGCAGAGGTCGAGAAAACGTATTTTTTAGACGGTTTAAAGAAGTTGGGGCATCGCTGAGTCAAGTGTATCGAGCTAAAAGGAGTCTATTGAAAAATAAATCGCCATTTCTCCAAAATGTTTGTTTTTCTTGTAGGCTAAGTACTCATCGGACCACCCTCGTATGCAACTCCTGTCTATCTGTATGCATATAACATATGTCTACAAATTTGCCCGAAGTGAATGTGAATTATAAACTGTGAATGAAATATGAATTATAAAATCAAATACATAAACCCTAATGATGAATTAACCCATTCCATCAATCGCCTATTTTTAGGCTTTGATGTCGTCGACTCCATATTTGATATCGCCGAACCCAATGACATCATCATCATCTGTGGCGATTTCAACCTCCCATACCTGAAATCGGATTGAACCGATGATGAGACCCAGTATATCGCCGCCAACCCCTAAGAAATCCTTTCTCTGACTCCGGCTTTCTGCAACTCAGTAACATCACCAGACAACTCGACCTGATTTTTTCATATGATGCCGTAAACTGCGTTGTAACCCCGAACCTTAGACCCCCTTCATCCACCTCTATCAGTAACTCTTTAACTCGAGACCCAATTCACTATTCTTCCCTCCGAAAATACGTACTGTTTCAATTTCCGGAAAGCTGACTTCGCGAAACTAAATAATCTGCTCAACAATGTCAATTTTAACTTCCTCCTTAACCCTAACTCACACATATCCTTAAACAAAACCCTTGCGCTATTTTACACCAAAATCCTCAGCTGCTTCATTCTTTCAGTCCCATACTCACCAAAAAAGAACTAGACTTCATCTCCGCCCTGGTATACCAAGGAACTACGCTCTTTGCGCAATAAAAGAAATAAAAATTGGCACGCCTATCTTAGATCTTCCTCTGCATCTGAACTTTCTAAGTACATGCAGTCCTACACTAAATTTGCACAGCTATGTGAATCACTCTACCTCCGATATCTGAACTGGATGCAATCCTCCCGTATCTCTGACCCCAAGTGTTTCTTCCACTTCATTAATACAAAAAGAAAAACCAACGAACCCGAAGTAATCGTCAACTTCTTTGCTCATTTCTTCAGATAATCATTCACCGACAAGGATCTTCAACCCAATCACGACTATTTTCAATATTTGAAAGACTGCCCCCAAAATCTCTTGTCTCACTGAACATAACTCCCGACCTAATCGCCGAAAAAATACGCAATTTAAAGGACGACTACTCTCCCGGTCCCGACTGCCTGCTGCCATACTTTTAAAAAAGATCGCGAACCATCTTATTTTACCCCTTACCGCTCTATTTCAAATCTCTATCTCTCAAGGACTCTTTCCTCAGCTTTGGAAATATGCTTATATTATTCCAGTCCACAAGAAATGACTGAAAAATGATGTGTCCAACTATCGTCCCATTGCCAAGCTCTCGCGCATACCTAAACTTTTCGAGAGCATTGTTTATGCACTATTCTTTCACTGCATACCCATATTTTCTCCTAACCAACATGGGTTCCTAAAAGGTCGATCGACAACCACTAATCTAGTCGAGTTTGTTTCACAATGTTTGTGTGCACTCGAAGCTGGCAAAGAAGTAGACGTTGTCGCCACTGACTTCAGCAAAGCCTTTGACAAAATGTTTCACCTAACTATTCTCCTCAAGCTCACTGCCCTCGGTGTCTCTCCCGGTTTTATCTCATTGATAAAATCTTATCTTGAAGATCGTCAATATAACGTTATCTTCAGATCTTCTATCTTTGATCCAATTAATGCTACCTCCGGTGTCCCACAAGGTAGTCATCTCGGCCCATTGATGTTTATTCTAACCATTAATCATGTTGACAGCGTTATTCTGAACTGTCAGCTCTCCATATATGCCGATGATATGAAAATATAACACATATCTTCCCATGTCGACTTGTGCTCTCTCCAACTGGACCTTAACAGGTTTACTACTTGGTGTCAAAAAAGCCATCTCGAGCTCAATGTCAGTAAATGCCAAACCATCACTTACTCCCGCAAGCGCTCTTCGTCACCATCCAGAACCCACAATAACTATAAGTAATGAAACCGTTCCCCCTGTCAACTTCTTGGTTGATCTAGGGGTTATTTGTGACCGTGAACTCAATTTTCGCCTCCATATCGACAACATTATCAAACGTGCTAACTCTGAGAAAGAATTCTCGAATTCTGACGTTACGAAATCATTATACGTCACTTTGGTTAGGCCCCTTCTCGAATATGGTAGACAAGTCTGGTCCCCCTCTTACGAATCCCATACTACGCGTATTGAAGTCATTCAATGTAGGCTTAACCGTTTTGCCCTTCGTGGCATTCTCTGGACAGACCCCTTAATTTATCACCTAATAAGGATCGCCTAAAATTAATCAACCTCCAACCCCTTAAAGAACAACGTTATGTTGCAGATATTCTATTTATTCACGATCTTCTCAGCGGTAACATGGACAGCCCCTCATTATTGCACATGATTCCCCTTAACATCAATCCACGTTACCTTCGGTCCACGCCCCTTTTCCGTATAAACACTCAGCACCGTTCGTTGCTACCACGAATCAATATCCAGAATGCTACCCAAAGCTAACATCAATCTTTTCGACCTTCACCTCACTAAGTCCAGCCTTAGAATTGCCCTATACCAAAACCCTCCACCCTCTCCTTAATCGTTTTCACCCTGCCGCCCAGCTAATAAGTTAGTTAAGTTATAGTTTTTTGTTAAGGCTTTCATTAAGTGAATAAAGTGGGGCATCAAATCAAATCAAAGTCCAATTGTTGAAAAAGTCGATAATACCATAATAATCGTCGAGTCTGATCGTCATGTAGGCACTGTTTCGATTGCCCAGTAGCTAAACGCTGCTCGTCAAACCGTTTGGAACCCTTTGGATAAGGCTGGATACAAAAATCAAATCAGATGTATGGCCGCGACGTGGACCATGCGAATCACTCCTGAACCGCAATAAAATCGACTCATTTCTTAAACTGTTGATGATAGTATATCCCTTACGACAACTTCAAGTGAAAACGGTCGTGACTTAATCAGTTGGGAAGGTTTTGCTGTGTGTTTCGTGGGATTGGCAGGAAATCATTGATTCAATCTCTTGAATCGGATTTGAACTGTCAACAATTTTTTTTTTAAATTCGTGTAGGTTCAAGAGGTACGCTCTTATGGTGTTTGTCACACAACCTGGACGGAGTGCAGATGGTTTGTGTCGAAGATGTTCGTTTACTACTTTCCGGGGGTGGTTGTCTTAGATAGGACTTGAGAGATTCCACTGAATTTGCGTTGATTGTAGTTCACAGTAACTATTTTGTTTCCATGTCATTAAGGTGTTGTATTGGAAATTCACACACGGAGTATGAATTTTGAAGTGATCTTATGCTGCGAGTGTTATGCCTTCGTCAGCAATTTCAGATTACCTCTCATTCACAACTGATGTTGTTTCACAGTTTTTTCCGTATAGGAACTGTTCTTGACTATGAACGGACTTGAACTACAGACCTTCGGCTCAACAGTCGGTGATGATTACCATTGCACCACTACCACCCCCTGAATTGGATAGCGTGAAGGAACCAATCTCTCAGAAACCGCCAGCTTTAGCCAATAGGAGAGGGCTTGTGTTCCATCAGGGCAATGCCACGCCACACACATAAATAGATACTGACTCTCCAGACACTCCGGGAGCTTGGTTTTGAGGTTCTTATGCATCCACTTTATAGTTCGGACCTGGCACCAAGTGATTACCACCTGTTCCGGCCCACGGCGAACGAATTTACTGGTGGTAACAAGCAACCATTAAAAGGGGACGTACCCTCCGCATAATATTCTCTAGACACCGCTCCGCCCGACTCATATCTGTCCCAAAGAATGACGCATGATCTGACTGAACAGTACCACAGATCTTTGGAGGAATTCGAAATTTGGAATCGTTGATCACCTCAAGAGACATGTATTTTATCCAAGGCGCAATTCTCTCTTCTTTTTCCGAAATAAACTCTGATCCAAGTCGTTATATAGCTTTTGCAAGTTATTGAGGAAGTGGTCTCATAACTTCTTTATTCATCCCTGAGAAAGCTCAACATAATCTTCATAATTTTCCACATAGCTGTGAGCTCAAGGCCTTTAAAATATCTCAACATTGCATGGTAAAGACGGAAATCTTCCGCCCATTTAGCCTTGAAAGTAGTATAACAAGGTATGCTCTAAGCCTTTTTTACCAAAACAAAATAAAAACGCATTTTGCCATGCCTGGAAATGGGCTCAAAGTAAGTTTACTCAGGAGTCTGACTTGCTGCCCTAAATCTTTCATTTTTTATTTGATTTACTCCTATACCAGGGTATCCTTATAGTCTGCACTGATGATGGCTCCCGATAGTGCCAATGATAAAAAATTTATTTCAGAAATGGTACCATTTTATTTTAATCCTTTACTTGCAAATATTACTTTCCTCTGTATGAAAAATGAAGACTGTGACCGAGAAAACTAATCACCCATGAAGTCACAAAAAATTTTCAAATTTTGCACCTCCCGGGCGCCAGCCTATAAAAAATGTCCTGTTTTAAAATTTTCATTCATACACTTTCAATATATAACTATTATACGAGTATATATCAACATGCCTGATAGACTCTCTATTTGAAATGAAGTTCGAATGTCGAATCTCATTTATGGGTGACATGGCGATCAATATGGTAGGGAACCGGAATGCCACTCCTCCCCTTATTCAGCGTTTATTATTTAAGGACGTAAGATAGAACCGATTGGAAGACATCTGGTATGGTAAGAAGGCCTGAATATTAGGCTATTATCGCTGGTCCTTGCCCCAATTCATACGTAATTTATGTCTAATAAGATGTAAGACAGGGCCTTTCAAATTCCTGGTTTTTATCATTACTATGGATCGATCTTAATGGAAGTATTTACAATCTTCAATTTTGAATTTATACAGTTGTTGCCTTACAATTTTCTTGCTAAGCCTTGGCAGCCTTTTATAGCCTGAGTTAAAGCGTATTCTATATGTTTGTTTAGGGTAATTGGTTTAGCTAAGTACGAAGGCACCTTGGTACATCGTAAATATAGCTGCAAAATAGCTTTATTGGCTTCATTTTTGACTTATTCTGTATGATACCAGATCATCTGTGTACGCTATAACGTAACAGGACCTCACAAGATCAATTTCCAAATGTTGAATCGGTATCCCCTCTATACCGATTTTGTTTATAATTTCCACAACAAAAAGTCATCTAACCCTAGGAGCTAAGAAGCCTTCTCAAAATCGACTAGATAAGTCCTGTTCCTGATTATAGTTCACAAACGATTTCCTAATTATCTACCAAGAGTAGATCTATCAAATCTATCAAGGCTCTATAGGGCATGTATTATAGGTGGAATTTCATGGTAACTTAGTTGCCTGCTTATGCTGGAAATGATTTTGGTATTCGGATTCCGATGGATAATTAAAAATTCTTGCAAAATTACTTGTTAAATTGTCACTGGGGAAAGAATGCTTTCTGGGTTTCCCATTTACAGATACGTGAATGAGAAACTTTGTTTTTAGAGTTACCACATTCCTTAGATTCTTGAAATGCGATGTTTGTTCAAAAATTAAGGTGACTTTTACTTTCTCCCGAAAAAATATTTCTTTATTCATCCAAATTTATTTTGTCTCCTTCATGGTATAAACATTTGCGCCAATGCTGTTTCTAGTTCACGAAGCACTTCTGATATGCACTTTTTGGTGTAGTCTTGTCTTTCCAAGCGGTGCGATATTTATTTTCTCAATTGTGGTAAATGTCCGTCTTTTCATGGGTCGTTTTAGTGTTGGGAAAAGAGAAAAGTCGTAGTGCGCCAAGTCTGAATACGGTCATTTCCAAAAGTACGCACAAGCAGCGATGAGTGCATTATCGTGGTGCAACAGCCATGATTTTCTTTCCCACAAATCCGAACATTTTCTTCGCTTTAGTTCCGACGTCATGACCATTTACCCATGTTTCACCACAAAAGATGACCCTTTTTAGCAAATCGTCATTCACATCATTCAAGAGCTTCTGAGCGATGCTCATACGAAGGTCCTTTTGGTCAAAATTTAGCAATTTCGTAACAAACCTCGCTGACACACGTTTCACGCCCAAAATGTCTGAAAAACATTCAAGGTATTAGCCAATCGATATGCCAATATCTTCGGCAACTTCTTTGATAGTGATTCGAGGATTTTTCTTACAATTTTTTTTTCACGGCTTCAACATTTTCATCCTTTCTCGACGGACGGGGTATCGTCATTAACACCTTCTCGGCCTTCTGATAAGAGATTTTCCATTTATGAAAATGTTTGCTCAGAATAGACTCGCCAGATGCTACAGCCAATATTTGAAATATGTTGAAGCACATCAATTTATAGATTTTTTGATGCATTTTTTTTCAGTCCCCAAAAATTGTCAAGCACACCAAAACGCGTCTAAACTTATATCAGCAAAAAAACAAACTAACATTCAAAATGGCAGACAACGTCAGCATATATTGGGGACATGTGTACCAACATAACGAAAAAAGGAAATCGAAAAACGAATGTATTTAGCTCGTGAAAAGGGTCACCTTATTTTTTGAACAAACCTCGTTTTCCTGATATTTTTTAATAACCCGCGTTAGATTACGTGGAGCTTACCAAAGGAATTTATTACCGTCATGCTTGCCTTCTCCCTAGTGTGTTCCAAATACAGCCACAATCTGTACGGTGCCATAAATATAAAAGTATCTACTCATGCCCCAAAGTTCCTCATTAAACTCTAAAACTTAGGGCTATCATTAAAGGCTATAATAATTACGATGCAATTAAAAAAAAAAAAAATCAGTCATGCATTGGACATAATAAATCAGTCATGGGGTCGGTGTTTAGCGGTTGCCACCAAACAAATATTTCCGGGTATCCCCTTTCCGTATGCGAGTCATTCAATGTCATTCAAAATATCTAAAATTCATTATCAACATTATAGTTAATCCGAGTTAGTCATACAACTTAATATGGCCAAAATCCTCTCTGCTGAACGGTAGTCTCAAGTAAACATATCAGTCGGTCTAGGTTGTTGGGCCCACTTATCGGCTATTAAGTGATAAACGTCTCTGCCTGCATTTGGGCGATCTGGCCCTGTTCTTGTGTTGGCACTCATGTCCATGTCACATACATGTCATGTCCAAGGTATTTCTTTGTTAAACTATATTGATCTTATCAATTCCTAGCCTTGAAAGCTTATTGACTGTTTTCGTGAATAGAAAGCGACTAGTAACCGCATTTCGTTGACTGTTTATCATGGTCTAAAAGATCGCTGTTTTGAGCTGCTTCATACCTTAGCGAATTCATACTTAGTCTCGTTCGAGCATAACATGTCGTTTTTTGTAGTTGGCCCCTGGCTTACTGTTGTCGCTGACTGCATGACTAATTATACAGATAATGAATATGAATACGTGATACGCTTCGTTTAATTTACGACACAATTACCACTGGCAACCCTAAGCCGTGGTTGTTAAGGCCATGGCCAATGGATTCATCAGGGATGTTAAAAATATCCTCAGCTTGCTGGTTGAACTTAACGCAAGTCACCAAGGACCTACACATTTGATATGCAACATAATGAACTATGAGCTCCACCAGTTAAGTACGATATTAGCCTTAGCTGGATAGCTAAAAGTTCCACCCGGGGGTTGTTGCTACAATCGCTATCGTCTACAGGAAATGTCTTTGATTTGATTAATAATATTCGGACGTCACGAACAATAAATGTCATTTCCGTGCCTGCATTAATCAATGGAATGTACAACAAGCAAAGGATTTAATCTTTTCTAATCCAATCTATTTATCAACACCCTTCCCATGTAGACACCCTTTAATTCCTTCACAGTCACTCATAACAACCATCAATTAGTAAACAAATAGACGTGCCAAGTGAAGGCGAAAACGTGTAAACATTGATAGAGTTCGCGATTTCCCTATCGTTATGGCGCTACATTCAGAATTTTTGTATTTGAATTATGTACGTACATTCTCGGTCACAAGTAGCGTTTCCTATTCACTTTTCACCCTATTGTTCGGGTCGCTCTTCTATCTGTCTTTCTCTGTGGATTTATTTTTAAACTTGCTGGTCCACTATACAGATATTTTTCTGGCTTGGAGATGTGCATCTTCGGCGGATATTTTTTTTGTCGGTATCCATGCCGGTTTCGCTTATTCAGACACTCAAATATTATAATTTTGTGCGCGAAAACTGTGTAGGCCTGGAATTCTTTACGTCACCGATCGGCCGATTACACAATCACACAATCTTTTATCTTTCGTGTTGAGTGCGGAAATTAGAGTAAAAATCGTAATTGAACGTTATTGATTAGCACAATCGTGGCGATAATTTTATAATTTTCAACATGAATGATCCAAATGGTCATCTAATTACTACCTTTCAAGGAGGTCTTATATCACCCCCCCCCCCCACTGTTTTATTTCCTGTTTAAAAAAAAAAAATTAAAAACCGAAAAGTCTTTCTCGTGACTTAATTGTTTTTTTTTATCATTAAATTTGAGATGTCAATGGTGTAACTGCCTCATACCAAGGGTTGTTAAATTGCACTTCATTAAAGTTGTCGTATAAAAGAGCATTTTATTGAGCGAACGCGCGAAACGTCATACAGAGACTTCGTCGTATCCTAGAAACCTTTTAAAACGATTGTTAACAAAAAAAGCTGTTGGCACGAACGTCACAGTCAACTGGTCATCGTGAGCATGTCATCTACATCATCCCTGTCAACATGCACAGGACTATTAAGCAACAGGATGGCGATGACTCCATCCTGTTGCTTTATCCTTGAGACGAGAGGTTTTTTCATTTGTCAACTTGATTAATATCCTTGACAAAAGGACATGAATTACCGTCAACCTTGCAATTGTTCTCATTAATTTTGTATTTATTGTTGAAGGCTAGGTCAGTGGTCTATTTTTAGTTCCTGCATAAATTGTCACGAAAACTATTCACTGTTCGTACTTAGTCATGGATATTACGAGGAGATGGAGAGTAAAAATTTTACATGGGGCTGGACTGAAAGTTAGCAATAGTTAAGCTGACGTGTTTAATTGCTCCACGTGGGACGTGTCACGTCATACATTTTTACTACTCGTATATGGTGAAGTTAGTTGGATGGTTTAATTAGGGTGGACATATGGTGAAAGTTTAAAAGGGCCTTTAATTAAATGCTGGAGTATATTATTAAAGGGAATTATATAATAATGGAAGCTAGAAAATGTACATTGGCACGCATGGCTTTAGCGCTATAAAGACATAAATTTACAAGTCCTGCTGTAAGGCTTGGCCGGTCTTCACTTGACCAAAAAGTACTTGTGTTGAGAGGGAAAGACGTTTAGGATATATAAGTACAAGCATTTCTTGATTTTTTTAATGAACCAAAAAAATGTTTACCTTCCAGACAGTATTTTGCACTAAAACTCTTAAGAGCCGTACCAAAAAGTTGTTGTATTAGAAAACTGTGTTAGGGTGTTGCACGTAGACATCTCAATCAAACAACAGCTCCTAAAGACAACGAGGACTAAAAACCTGAAAAAAACTATAAAAATTTTGATTTCGATAAATCAGCATTCAAATCAAATTGCCTTTAACCTTTTTATTTGCATACAGCAGTCATGGGTAGAAGTCATTGACTACCTCGAAGTTTTTGCTGTCCGTTGTGACGCTCTGTCCGAGACGTCGGTGCTGTGCGTCCTTCTTTGATGGCTGCATGTACCTGGTTTTGCCCTCATTTACCGCCAGACCCATTTTAGCCGCCTCTGTTTCAATGCCACCCAACGCCTCATTGACGGCTCGCTGTGTTCGACTACTCACGTCAATATCACCCCCGGACTCTTGGAAATCGTATCCTTAGTGCTGACTAATGAGTTTCGCACAATCTTCTCAAGTATGATGTTAAAAATGTCACATGACAGCACGTCGCCTTGCCTAAAACGTTTTTTGACATTGAAGGTTTCGGTAAGCTCGTTACTGATCTTGATGGAGCAGCGATCCATCGTCATCCTACACAATTTGACAAGTTTGGTAGGAATGTCAAAACTAGACATGGCTCTGTATAGCTCGTCTCTATGCACGCTATCATATACGGCCTTAAAATCGATGGTGGCGAGTGTCGAACTGCATTTCTTTGGTCTTTTTCAGGATCTGCCGCAGTGTGAAAATTTGATTTATTGTAGACTTTCCTGGCCTGAAACCACACTGATCTGGACCTATCAGATTGTTGACGAACGGAAGAGAGAATTTTAAATGTGAGGTTAAGGAGATAGATCTCTCTGTAACTGGCGCAGTCAAAAGGGTCTCCTTTCTTGTGGATTAGGCAAACGACACTGAGATTTCTCTCGTCAGGTATGCTTTCCTCCGATCACATCTTACAGAAGAGCTGGTATCCGTCCGCTCCAGTAGCTTTGGTTGACTTCAACCTTGATATTGCTATCTTGACCTCGTCAATGTCAGGGGGACAAAATTCTTGTCTAATATCGTCCAAATTGTTTGGAACATTCTGCCTGGCGATAGTATTTGGGACTCTATTGCTGTTTAACAGTCTGCAGAAATGATTCTTCCAAATTCTCAGCATCGACTACGATTCTACTACCAGCTGTCCATTTTCGTCCGGACAAACTTCGTTCTAAAATTTATATAGAGGTTCCGCCCCAAGACCAAGTCCACGAGCCTGAGTCCTTTTCCGGATGTTTTGTCGTGCAGGCTGTATTTTTTGATGACTCTAGCAAAGATTTCCTCTTTTCCCAGCTATGCATTAAAATAGTTCCATACGCAAAATTATAAAATTTCTTTTACTTTTTGAACACTTCTTGATAGAGATTGCAGTATGAGGCTATCTTTATGGAATAAAACACTACTTCGTTTAACCAGACGACGCTGGCAGTAGATTTCTGCGATCATAGTCTGAATTTGAGGCAATAACGCAAAATGGATTATTCCCTCAGCATCCCATTATACATTCAGTAACACCTTGAGCGGGTGAGGTTGATATCTGGGATGTTGTGCTGGTAGGTCTTCTGATATAAGCTATTGGTGGCACCGTTTACGGTTATTGAAAAGAGCCACTTCTTGTTCCCGATGATGATCCAGTTAAAAACGATTATTGATTGCGACGCAACCGAAGCCAGTGCAAGCTTCGATTCTCTGCTGATTATTTGCTGTTATTTCCCGATAGATAGTAACCATTTTTCTTGCTTTACAAATTTTCCCATTTTTCTTATTTGCATGTCCAAATTGCTTACTTTGAGTTCGCTGTAACTTCCCTTGCACTAATAGTGGGAGCTATTATCCTGAATTATCTTACAAAGTTCATCCTTTGGTTCAAAATTGGAATTGGAAAGAAGATAACCAAAGGGCACTCGCCTCTGTCGTTCTTTGTTTTAACTCTCATGACCCAAAGAACTCCATTGCTCCAGTTGGCAGTTAGCCAGGAGCTTTTCACACAACCCTGCAATAGTTGTTTTTTTTTTTTCGTTCTAAAACAATTAGCCATTTCAAAGCTTTACTAGATATAACCAAACCTTAACTATGCAATTATGCGCTGACTAAAATTGGTCCGGAGTCGATATAATTATTTATTTCCCTGTTATAGGACACGAGGTAAAGGTCACGAACGTACTTAAGCATGCACACATTAGGGTCCTTGAAACATTATACCGACTTCCAATTGCGTTAGTAAAACACATACAATTCATAGTAATGGCCATTGTTATGGATTTTGGTGAAAACTTGGTTTAATTTGGCAAAAAATAATTCAGAATTTTTTCCACCGCTTCCACCACTTCTTCGCAATTTTGTGGTAAAATTGAGTATAAAGAGCAAACTTGTTATCGACTACTTCGTCAAATGTTCATCATACAGATTCTGGTCATGCACGCGTTGATTTTTGCAAACTTAAACCTTTTGCCAAATTTTCCAAAAAGGTGAAGGTCATAGGAAATTTGATGTTCCCCATTTCGTATTGACACATTCGGATCTTCTTCAATAGCGAACAGAATCATAAAATTAAGGGTTTGTTTCTGACATTTACATATTTGTTGAAGTTCTGTACCAGCTTTTGGTCACACCGTTTCTATTCTCCTAATGTCATGTCATGTCATGTCATGTATGGCTTCGGGAAATGTCTCTCAGATCTCCGTTTTTTTTAACTACCGAACCTTTTGCCTATTCCGCACCCTTGGAGCGCCAGGTATGCTACCATGGTTAGCTATGGACTCATAAATTTTGCGGACGAAGTGACCGATACATCGCTACTTCCGTCATTGTATGATTCTGCCAATAGTTTCCTGACCCGACTTCCGATAAAGGTGTTCATTAGGGAAACGTTTAGGTCTGAAGATCCTTAAGGGGGTAGTCTCATGAGAACGCATACATTTTATCTTTTTTTAGGGAATTTTTTTTATCAGACAATAAAATTCAATCATTTTAATTTTTTTATGTTTTTATTTGTGTCTTAAACTGTATAAAATGTTTTTTCTTATTTTACATTTTTTATATATATGTACACATATTTTTTTTATTGAATTAGACACAAAAAAAAGCAGGTCACTGGTCATGGTAATAGCGGCTGTTCACGTTGTCTGAAATAAAAAAATCTAATGGATTATTGTTCAGTAGCTCTGTCGCTATCGGCCCTACCAAAATTAATCAAATTCAAAAAAATCTTTTAAAAAAAATAAGAAAATATTTTCGAAAATATGCAATTTTTGTACGGCCGAAAACCATTCATGAGTAGAAGAACATATATAAATTTCAAAGCAATCGGTTGAATAGTTTTTTTTAGGACCATGACAGTTTTTAGAAAATGATGTTTCGAGAAAAATGCGTTTAAAGTTTCAAGAGTAGAACAAGTCGCTTACGGCACGTCGGCGACTATGAGCTGTAACTTATTTAATACTAGGAATTTCGGTCTGAATTTTTCACAGCATATTTTCGATAGGATAGGAAAAAATTGATTTTTCGAAGTGGTCACATGAGACTATCCCCTTAAGATATTATGCACTCGGTTTTCACTGTTGTGATATTGCAGGACACTCTCCAAATGGTGAGTCCATATAACAGCAGGATTACATCGCTGCGCCATATCTTGAACTAATTTCGACATCGTCTAGGAAAACACTTCTAAGATGAGCTAATTCTTTACTCTTTTGAGCTTTTGTTTTTCGTGCCTTCTTCTCCACTTGAGATACCACTTCGTGGATTTCCACGAAGAAGAAAAAGTTTAAGCTCCTTTTCCGGTCAATAAAGGTGCTCGAAGCATATCGGTAGTTAGTGAAAGTGTCTAACTTCACTTTGGATCTTGAATTTCTCTGACAAATTCAACTACTGTGCAGAAAGAGATATACGAGGGTGGTCCGATAAGTACTTAGCCTAGAAAAGAAAACCAAAATATTTGGAGAAATGGCGATTCATTTTTCAATATAGTCTCCTTTTAGCTCGATATACTTGACCCAGCGATGCTCCAACTTCTTTAACCCGTTAAAAATACGTTTTCTCGGGGTCTGCAAAGTAGGCCTCTGTGGCGGCGATGACCTCCTCATTCGACTGAAATTTCTGCCCGGCGAGTGACTTTTTCAAGTATGGAAACAAAAAGAAGTCGAACGGGGCCAAATCTACAGAATACGGTGGATGGGGCAGCAGTTCGTAGCCCAATTCGACCAATTTGGCCGTGGCGAGGGCGGAGGTGTGAGCCGTATCATGGTGGAAGTGCACTTTCTTCTTCGCCAAGTGGGGCCGTTTTTTCTTCAATTCGGCGTCGAATCGGACCAAGTGACCGTTTTGCCCTTCTCCAGGTAGTCGATGTGGATCACACCTTGTGAATCCAAGAAAACGGTGGCCATCAACTTTCCGGCCGATGGGACAGTCTTCGCCTTCTTCGGAGCACGTTCCCCGGGTGAAGTCTACTGTTTTGACTGTTCCTTGGTCTCTGGTGTGTCCCAGTGGATCCATGTTTCGTCGACTGTCACGAAACGACGCAGAAACTCCTTCGAATTGCGCTTAAACAGCGTCAAACACTGCTCTGAAGTGGTCTCATGGTTGCGCTTGTTGTCCGGAGTGAGCAAACGCGGCACCCATCGCGCCGACAACTTTCTCATGCCCAAAATTTCATGCAGGATATGTCGCACGCGATCTCCTGAAATGCCTACTGTCTCAGCTATCTCGCGCACCTTCAATCGGCGGTCTGCCAATAGGAGATCGTGGATTTTTGTCACGTTATCCTCCGTGGTAGCCGTTTTCGGGGCACCTGGACGTGGCTCATCAAAAACAGACGTGCGACCACGTTGAAACTCGTTAAATCAATTTTTGATGGTCGCCATCGAAGGAGAAGAGTCACTGTACACAGCATCCAAACGCTCTTTGATTTCGCTGCGCGATTTCCCAAAAACAAGAATCGAATCACCGACCGATATTGCTCTTTTTCCATTTTTCTAAAATCCGCGGACACTCGCGCTTACATATGCGGTCAAAACAAAACGAGTCTGGTCTGGCTGAAATTTCGACAGTAGCCGTCTAATAAAATGTACGATAGTAAGTTGCCCTTGCGATACTGGCGCCATCTGGCGGCGAGGCTAAGTACTTATCGGACCACCCTCGTTAATACATATTTATAAATTATTTATTCTGCACAAGGCACGCTCAATAAACTCCCTGTTGACACTACCGAATGCCTTTCCAAAAACGATAGCAGCAGGTTAAGTGGCGATTAATATTTAACGCACTGCTCGATCAGGAGGATCCAGCGTCAAAGCCTGCTTGTTCGATATCGAGTATGTCTCAACTATTACCTAATCTACAGGAGGGAGTACTCTGATGCCTGTCAAACCTGTCTTTTGTTATTAAGCCTCACGATCATTCACTTCTCGAAATTTTTGAAGTGATATTTTTCCCGGTAGGCAGTGTGCTTCATGTCAAACATCGTAAATTTTCGCTAAATTTGATCACTATCGCTTAAATTGCTTGCTCAGTGGGTTGATTATGATTACCGTAAAATACGTGAAAAACGTTTATCAGAGCATACAATACAAATTTTGATAACAAAACTCATTTTTTTGTAAGCGCCGTTCGGATGTACTCGTTAGTCTTTCAATCATAAAATCGCAATGATAACTGAGTACGTTTGACTTTGACGCATGTCACGCGTGCCTTGTCAAAATAGAGCACTGAAACACCCAGCAAAAAAATCACCCTTTAACAGAGTTTGTTCTTATTTTAAGGTACCTTCTTACATCCATAATGTCTGATGCTTGTCGTTTACCTACCTATTTTTCGCTGAAATCATTCATAAGATCAGCACGTATTATGTTCCAGGCAATTATCCCAATGTCAATTGATTCTTTTGTGAACGGTAGTGCCATCCTATTGAGAGGGGAGATCCCCCATACCCTAGGAAGAAAAAAAAAAACAGAGTAGTCAGTCAACATGTCAACATGTTGCGAAAACGCTCTTTTTGCACAGTAGCTGCCCCTCCAGCTTCATCCTCACCATAAAGTGACGTTTTTGGGATGCATTGGCTTTTCATAAATCTTGTGTGGGTTGCTCGAAAATATTCTCTATTTATGCACCTCCAAAAAAATGATTCATCGAGGTTAATTAGAAGAAAATTGTCTTGGCGATCCAACATCCATTCAAGAAATCGACGATATCGGGGATGGCTAAAGCCTTCAATTGCTATGTCATTTGGATTTCCAAGGCTTGTAAATAAAGTTCAAACTTTGAAATTCGCTACAAAGTGCCTTAAGTGGGACCCAGTTGTTGACTTCGGTGACGATGTTCAAAGCGTTGATGTTTCGGCGATACACCTTTCTCGAAACACTTCATTAATGCATGAATTCCGTACTCAATAAGGCGATCATTAAACTCACGAATTGACAGCCGACATCCGCACCACAGCTCACTCTTTATAAAAATGGGGATTCAAAGTTAGGACTTTTTGAATGTCGAATGTAAAAAGCTATTTTTAGAAAGGTAAACTCCTAAGATTGAGGCTTAGTCGGTACCCCAAAATATACAACTGGAATGAATGGCTGTTGTAGGCTTTGATTCCCATTTCATTGACATCACTGACTAGCATACTAGCCACTGAATCAAGCGCTCCCTTTGCAACTAGTCGGAAAAATTGTCGGTGTCTTCAGACATTGAACATGGAATAAGCTTCATAAAAAAAATTAAGAGATTATAAAATTCGTCAGCGCCTGACTGTCGCTGCTTTATATCTTCGATAGGAACCAAGTTGGGTCTTACATATGTTATACGTAATATTATATCCGACTTCCCCATGTTTTATAAAAACCTTTAAAGCGGTCTTGAAACGCATCAGAAGCTTGAGCTCGAATATGTCATACTATTCATTCTCCTGAATGATGAATGTTCGATCGCTGAGGTTGCGATTTTCTCTGGAGTCATAATACATTCAGGCACCTTTACATCAAAACATCAAAAAATGGATGAACGCAGTATTGATGCAGTAGTAGCGAATCTGTCGATATTTTCTAACTTTACCATCCTACCTTCATGACCATCGATTAAAAGTCAATTTATATGCAGACGTCATTGCTGCTGCCCAGAACACTAAATAATCGCCCGAGCCTTAAAAACTCGGTCAGTTTGCTTTCCTTTCCTGCCCACATACGAGTAGATATGTGTTTACGTACGCACTTGCTCGTATTCGTCCGCGCTAAAGGGCTTGCGTGATATGTCATATTGAATTCCCAGCGCCCTACCCAAGATATCGATTTTCAGTAATCAGATCCACTCTCAAATGCCAAGCTATCGACCGAATATTCTTCCGCAATGGGCTTCGTCTTAAATATGGCTTCCTTTCAGGTAATTGAACCCTGAACTCCACTGTAGTTGACGTTTTGTGTAAATAAAAATTACTTTCGCATGGTATCTGACAGATAAGCGGAACAGAAAGCAAATTTGTTAATTAGTTTACAGTGCCACATCAACCGATAAACTCTCGCGTAACGAAGTGGTAAGCACCGGTCGGAATGGCAAACAGCGAGACGGGCAACGTGACTCGATTACATAATGTCTGTTTAAAACCGAAAAAGTCTTGATTAGACTATAGTCACTGAATGAAGTCAGCATTTCCATGCGAACGAGATGCAGGAGATGAAAGAGGAAAGAGGTAAGTGGTTGCGCAGCATTAAACCGACGGAGCCGGTGATTCAAATTCAACCTTCATTCTTGGCGCGAGAGAAGCGAAAAACTTAGATACTGCAGTGTTTGCTTGAAAGATAAGATTTTTACAGAGAAAGTCTCGCTTGGGGTACTCGTACTCCGCGCCTACGCGAGTAGATGTTCAAATAAACTTGTTCCATTGTGGTTTGTGGGCTTAGTCATCTTGGCGAGAACTGGCTTCCGAATGAGTTATCTAAGATTTTCATCTTGTCATAGATAGTGTTTTTGACTAATCCAATTAAAGGGATGAGAGTCGGAATTAAAGCGCGTGTTCTCACTTCATTTACGTTCAAGTACTTGGTTTTAAATTAGTTGAACGTTTGCGACTTTTTAGAGTGGTAGTTGGTATCGATTGGAATTGTGTCTTTGAAGCTCTAAGAGGGACAAACGGGATACGATTAAGGAAGGACCTACACTCCATTACAAACAGTTTTGAATTATCGTGTTTCGCCACTTAGCCTACCTTTAGGAAATCCGTCTCCTTATGAAATGCCAAACTCCTGCCCGGACGCAAAGACGGCAGAAGTCTTCCGAATGGGTCTAAACAGGTACCGGTGGAAACAGAAGGAATACTAGAAGCTGATTCGTAAATCGGAAAATGCGATTATAAATATATCGTTAAAGTTATCAAGGGGGCAGACAAAACTCAGAAAACTCCATGATGAAAAGGGTAAGCTTTTAGTCTTCTGTTTCAGACTCAAAACAAAGTTGATAGAGTAGGCTTTTGATCAAGCAAATTTGAACACCATGTGATACATGACAAATAGATTCTTTGTTCAACCTTTTAAAATAATGGTCGTATTCTGTACGAAGAAGAGGTAAAAAAAACGAGCATGATTCAGCTATTGCTAAAAGGCATCATCATTCCGATTTCCAAGGGAGCTAAATATCTGTGGGTTATTTAGACGTAATATGATACTTTGGTCAAAATACCCCAAATCGAAAATGGACATGGTCTAATGGGATTATTAGAACCGTCTGGATCTATATGGTGATGGAAAGACACATAATTTCATACGCATCAGTTGTCCGGTGGAATAAACAGTCATTCGAGCCTTTCCCAGCATTCTTGGCCAATGGCTTCTTGAGGCGGAAGACAAGTATAGAAGACAAGATAGAAGATTCGGGATTTTTCTAGACATGTATGATGTCTCTGTGAATATTTCAACGAATTCCTTTTAAGCTTTGATAACCTAACCGCAAACAACGCTATTTCCATATTTTATAAGTAAATATTTAAATCCGTCTCTCTTTACTTCCTTTTTCTCGACACAAATCTTTCTCTGCCTCCGAATCTTGCTGTAATCTTAGTTTTCCTTCTCGGAAAACCAAGAAACTAGTTGTAGGATACTTTCTATCCTAGTTATCTACACTTTACTTAGCTTTTCAACTCTCTTTACCAACGCTAACCAACCTTGTGAATTATCCTAAGCCCTTCTCTCAGTTTGTGACCTTAAAAAGATAATTGGATGATTAATCAACCTCCCTCACTTATGAAACCTCAATTGATCCCAACACTTTCGATAACTTTTTTGCCACCTGATTTTGCTTACTCCAACTACAACCCTACATCATGGAAAATGAATTAAATCAAATTAATGTTGAATTCATTTCTGGTCCCGATGGTCTCCTCTCCCCCTCTCAAATATTTGCAGAATCCCCCCAGATATAAAGAATCTATTTCCATTAACGCAGGCCTACAAGTACAGATCTTGTCGACTTTGTGCCCTTTATCCTCTAATCCTCTCATTCTCTCAAAAAATGATAAGAAAGTCGACGCTAACTGATTTGAAGAAATACCCAACTGACAAATACTCTTCAAATTGTCTCCTTTGCCTCAAAATCAATTTTATTGAGGTCAATATCTTCTTATCAGGACAAACGCTGGTAGATTCGCCTCTTCTTACCTTTTCTTAGCTTACTTCGGCGTCCCCCAAGGCAGCCATTTAGGTACCCTTCCTTTTATTCTTACCATAAACGATATTGAAATGGTAATTAAATGTTTCTACAACTCACTATACGCCGACGAAACTAAGAAACAAAGTTTCTCACGAGCAGTTCCTGGAGATTGGACTTTCTTCTTATTCAAATGGATCTCACTAGATTTTTCACCTTTGCCAGAAATTGCCTAGAGCTTAACATTTCCAAGTGCCAATCAACCACTTTTTCATGTAAAGGCATAAAATGTCTGCCGAGTCTCTACTTTTACCACAGTCAACCAGTTTCCACCATCCAGGCGGTCCGTGAACTTGGCAATTCCCTAATAATAAATATAATTCTTAAAGCCAATTTACCCCGAGGTTTCGTAAATCAATGGCCTAAGAAATCTACGTGATCCGATTCTTCTGTATAATTTTTGTTCGTCGGCTTCTTGAATATGCTTCTCAGGTGTGGTCTCCTTGTCAACAAATGTACACTTCCAGAACCGAGAACATCCAATGCCATTTCCTACGTTTTGTTCTTCTGGTCTGTCCTGCTCGTACCACCAAATACGCACCTTGAATACGCTGGAAAATGAGGTCTAACTGACATTCTCTTCGTTCGTCGACTTCTTTCAGGTGCCATTGACTACACGATCCTTTACGCTCTATATTTTTCAACGCTTACACGAAATCCCCCTTCTGTGTATCTATCCATCCCTATACTTCCCATGGCGCTAATGAATCTTCCTCTTATATGCTGCGGAATGCTGATTCGAATATTTATTCTTCCGACTTAAACCCCAGTATTCATGTTTCCTTTAGTATTCAATAGTTTCCTAGCTTCTACGTTGAATTTTGTATTAGCTTGTTTCGGTGACAGGTCAGGTAGGTAGGTATGTCGGTAGAAGTTGTGAATTAAGAAGTCCCAATTAGCACTATGTTGTGCAGATTTGATGTCACAAGAACTCGTGTACCCATTTGCAGGAGTGTGTCAGGCATGCTGGATAGAACCAAAAACTATTAAAAACTAGTAAAAACCTCGTTGAGGTCGATGGAAAATGGTTTGCCTATAACAGGCTCCCTGAATTTTGACATGATGGTGTCGTTTTTGGTTTGGCCATTCGTTTCCCTCTTTCATATGATGGGTTGTTCCTTCTTTTCGATTCTCAAACCATTGAGGTGATTAACCTTCACTGATCACTTGATTGGTTTCTGTGGACTCGCGAGTGAGCTATTTCTGTCTCCTTGCATGCGAGTTATTTATGTAACCTCGTATGGCTGTTACTGTATACTCGCATGCGAGTTATTTCTATCACCCCCTCATGCGAATTATTTCTCTCATCTCGCATGCGAGTTATTTCTGCCACCTCGCATGCGGGTTGTTTTTGTCACTTCGATTAATTATTTCTGTCACCTCGCATGTGATATAATTCTATCATCTCTCATGTAAGTTATTTCTAACGCCTCGCATGCGAGTGAAATCTATCACCTTTTTTTTTATTTAACGTCTGTCTCCTTAGTGGATAACAAGTCTGCTTAAATTGCAACACATACTTGGCATGAGTGGGTTTTAATCCATTAATCCACCCAGAGGTTTGGTTCACACCGAGCACCGCTTTGTTTATCTTAAAATGTTTTAGACGGTGTCCTCAGTTAGCTGTACCAAAGTCTTCAACTTTCTGGTTGTTTCTCGTTTCGGAGCTTAGTTGCTAGCACCAGACAGAAAAGTTGTTGAGATCCTATTGAATGAATTGAATAAGAATCTTGTTGCGAGGAACTCGGTTTCGACGGCGTACAGTGAATAGGTGGGAATGTTTGATGACCAACTCAATGCCGTTAAGGGTAGGAATGAAAAGAAGTCGACATATGTGGCTGCCTTGTAGAACACCGGAGGAAGATAAGAAAGGGTTAGAAAAGGCAGATCTGAAACGAACACTTGTCAAAGGTTTTACTGATCTCAGTTGAAATGACGTCGACTTCATTCCCATTCTTTAATGCTGAGAGGTGGATGCAAATTCGACAAGGTTTGCGGTGGTTTGCAGTGGAAACTTAGAGTGTTAGTTAAACTTAGAAAGTTTGGGTATATAAGACAGTTTGGCGATGGGGCGGCAGTTGTTAACATCGCTCTTCGCACCCTTTTGTGAATAGGAGCTATAAAAGTTTTTCTCCATGTCTGGGGAAATTCTCCAAGGGACAGGGATGAGTTGAATATTTTTGAGAGCGGGACAGAAATGATGGAGGAACATTTTTTTAGTAATATGACAGGGAGACTATCGGGCGATGATATGGGAGTCAATAGTACGTGGGAGAATTGGTACACTGGATTTGTTGAACATTTAAGGTTTTTGTAGTCCCCACAATAGTAGCTCGTACGTCCAGATAGGTGTTATTATGAGTAGTTCGTTATCTGTTGATAGACCAACATGGTTTTTATTTGGTTTCTCTTTTAGAGAAAGTGTTGCTTCCATATTAGAGTATTGTCGATAACCATACCTAAGTACTTGGCCCGATTACTAGTTTTGTGCTTCTTCGGTTGATTTTTATAGGAGGTGGGTTGCCGATTTTCTTTGTGATGTAAGCTACATGGATAACTTTCTCTTCCTTAATTTGGATTCCCCATTTAGTGAACCACTGAATGGTGCTGTTTAAATGGATGTGGAGCTAACTGTTTGCGTCCGTTACGTCTTTGCTAGCTTGCAAAATGACTGTGTCGTCCGCAAACATGTCTAGCATGGAGCGTGATGCTGCAGGGGTCGGTATATCGGCTGTGTATATCAAGAAAAGTAGTATCCCGATTACGCTACCCTGGGGTATGCCAGCTTGTACGAAATGTGGTATGAAACATTCGTCCTCGTATTTTACATAAATATGCCGTTGATCAACGTACGAGTAGCTCTTAAATGGCAGCTAAAAGTCAATTGGTAGGATTTTGTTGAGCTTGTAAAGCAATCCCATGGCCAGCCTTTATCAAAAGCTTTATATACGTCGAGAAATAATATTGGGCCGTGAAGTTTTATTCATAACTCTGTGTGTTTGTTGGTTAATCGAGTGTCGTTATCTGAATCCAAATTGGTGACTCGGTACAATTTTTTCCATGAGCGTAGATAAGATCGAAATTAGGCAAATTGAGCGCAAGTTACATGCTTTTGTTATGTATTTTCCTGGTTTTGGGATGCCGTGTACTTTTTGTATTTAGTATATTGTTCTATGTAGATATGGCGTTAAATATATTTCTACATAATTCCATGGTCAGGCAATTTGTTCAAGATTTTTCGTCTATCAGGTCATAACCTAGACTTTTATTAATTAATTTTGTATAGGTTTAATACTTTGTTCTATGTGAAAGCTAATTTCTTCTTTAGTCGTCGGTGTGATTGGGATGGTTTCGTTTGCATTTTGGAAATGTAGATTATATGGATTGTTGTCCTTTTCGTTAGTGAAGAAGCATTGCAGCTTTTTCTCCGTAGGTCTTAAACCATGCTTTGTTTTCGTTCAATATTGGTTTTAAGTGTTTTTTTTGCCACTTTCCAAAGAGAATCATAAATTTGGAAAGTCGGAACCAAGTTTGCCAAGTAATTGTTAAGGCGCTAATTTTTGTAATTTTGCATCAATTCCTTAAGGTCTTTTATGGTCTTATTTATTTTGATTTTTTATTTCTGGAGATCGATTCGATTGTTATAGTTTTTGAATATTTCTTTTGAATCTAAATTTACTTAGAATGTATTGTGGAATAAAGGATTTACGTTATCCGGGGCTAAGGTGTGGGTTGAATGATGTCATTGAGGTGAATTATTGCATTTTTAAGTTGTCAGGATATTTTAGAGGCATGTTGAGTGGCAGGTTTTTTATGATGACAGTTCTTTTGTTGTAGAGCCTTTTGTTGTTCATAAGCATGATAGTTTTGCTCAGGTAGGTGATAATAATGGGGGCAGAGGTCAGATGAGGGTTCAAAGCAAGTCTTTGCGACAGTGGAAGATATGTGTTTATATATTTTCATATCATCGGCATATATGGAGAGCTGAGAGTCCAGGATAACGCTGTCAACATCATTAATGGTTAGAATAAATATCAATGGACCGAGATGCCTACCTTGTGGGACACCGGAGGTAGCATTAATTGGATCAGAGATAGAAGATCTGAAGATAACGTTATATTGACGATCTTCAAGATAAGATTTGATCCATGAGATAAAACCGGGAGAGACACCGAGGGCAGTGAGCTTGAGAAGAATAATTTGGTTAGTCATTTCGTCAAAGGCTTTGCTGAAGTCAGTGGCCACAACGTGTACTTCTTTGCCAGCTTCGAATGCACACAAACATTGCGGAACAAACTCGACTAGATTAGTGGTTGTCGATCGACCCATGTTGGTTAGGATATGTATGGGTTTGCAGTGAAAGAATAGTGCATAAACAAAGTTCTCGAAAAGTTTGGCTATGCACGAGGGCTTGGCAATGGGACGATAGTTGGACACATCATTTTTCAGTCCTTTTTGTAGACTGGAATGATATTAGCATATTTCCAAACCTGAGGAAAGAGTCCTTGAGAGATAGAGCTTTGAAATAGAACGGTAAGGGGTAAAATAGGATGGTTCGCGAACTTTTTTAAAACTATGGCAGACAGACAGTCGGGACCGGGAGAGTAGTCGTCCTTTAGGTTGCGTATTTTTTCGGCGATTAGGTCGGGAGTTATGTTCAGTGAGACAAGAGATTTTGGGGGCAGTCTTTCAAATATTGAAAATAGTCGTGATTGGGTTGAAGATCCTTGTCGGTGAATGATTGTCTGAAGAAATGAGCAAAGAAGTTGACGATTACTTCGGGTTCGTTGGTTTTTCTTTTTGTATTAATGAAGTCGAAGAAACACTAGGGGTCAGAGAAAAGGAAGGATTGCATTCTGTTCAGGTATCGGAGGTAGAGTGATTCACATAGCTGGGCAAATTTAGTGTAGGAATGCATGTAATAAGAGAGGTCAGATGCAGAGGCGGATCTAAGACAGGCGTGCCAATTTTTGTTTCTTTTATTGCACAAAGAGCGTAGTTCCTTGGTATACTAGGGCGGGGATGAAATGTACTTCTTTTTTGGTGAGTATGGGACTGAAAGAATGTAGCAGCTGAGGATTTTGGTGTAAAATAGCGCAAGGGAGGAAGTTAAAATTAACATTGTTGAGCAGATTATTTAGTTGCGCGTAGTCAGCTTTCCGGGAATTAAAACAGTACGTATGTTCGGCAGGAAGAATAGTGAATTGGGTTTCGAGTGAAAGAGTTACCGATGTAGGTGGATGAAGGGGGCTAAAGTAGAGAGAAAATGTTTGCTCGGGTTACAACGCAGTTTACGGCATCAGATGAGAAAATCAGGTCGAATTGTCTGTCCATATTATTGGTGATGTTACTGAGTTGCAGAAGGCCGGAGTCAGAGAAATAATCCGTGAAAAGGATTTCTTTACCTGAGGAGGAGTTAGCGGCGTAATGGGTCTCATCATCGGATTGAACTCATTTCAGGTGTGGGAGTTTGAAATCGCCACAGATGATGATGATTGGGTTCGGCGATATCAAATATCGAGTCGACGAGATCAACGGCGAGTTGGTAGCAATGTGTGGGCTGTGAGGGTCTTAAGTAACAGCAGGCAAGATAAAGTTGCCGTTTAGGGAGACTTATTGAGGCACTAGTGAAGTTGAAGTCAGCGGAATTCGACGATTTGAAGGGCAAGTAATCATAGCGGCTGTGGATTGCTAAGGGAACTCCGCGACTATCCGGATTGGCAGAGTTGTCGCGTCCATCGGCCCGAAACAGAATGAAATCTGAGGTGTATAACTCGCTGCCTCCAATGCTGGAGCATAAATTCGTTTCAGTTAAGGCAAATATATCGTAGGGGAGGTTTTGGGAATCAAGGAGTACTGCGGAGGTTTTGGTACAGGGATATGTATTTGTAAGAAATATTCGATGGCTGGGGAGATGTAGTGGTGTTTAGGTTAGGATTTAAAATAGTTTTTGAGATTAGAGCGGGTACTTTGCAAGTGTGCGATGTGCTTCGAACCGACATGGGCGGCGGATGTGGAGAGGTGGTTATTTACATCAATGGGAGAGATATATCGTGAAACCGGATAAAGGTCTTTTTTAACGCGTGGAGGTCTGTGGGTAAGCCTTCTTGGTGGATTGAAACAGGGACGTTGGTTTTAGTTTTGCCGTCGATACAAATTGTGTTAGGTTTGTGGTGGAGGTAGGCTAAATAGAGGCGTACATTTTCGTAGATTCTACTGTCTCTTAGACGTGACATAACTTTATATTGTATATATATTGTACTTGGGCCGACAGTAAGGTGCCGAAATTATGAGTAATCCATATGCGTCTTCAATTTGTATAGTCGCAGTTTGGATATGTTTGGATTTGTAGGCTGCAATTTCTATTGAATTAGTGTCTTAATATAATTGCTGCACCACCATGAGCTTTGTCGTCAGTCTGGTATTTTCTTCTGTCTGTAAAATGTGTTTCTGACATCAGCAAGACGCTATGGAGGTGTCTGTTGTTTGAAGGCGATTATTTATATCTTTCAGTTCGCATGCATATTCGTATTTCTGTCATCTTCGATGCAAGTTTTTTTTTGTCAGCTCTCGCACGCAATTTATCAGATGTAAATTTATTTTCATTTTCACAGACGTTCCCATATTACATGATTTTTATCTAAGCCACCTCCTTCGTGCGATTAGCCCCTTTAGACACTTACTTTTGGGCTATCTCAAACCTTGGGTCTATGCGACTTTACCAATTGAAGAGCTCAAAGCTTACAAAATAAACGCGGTAAAATCATTGAAAGTTGAATCTCTCGAATACGTACCACCAAGCAAAGTCGTGGCTGACATACGTAATGCTCCTTGAAATAGAAAACCAATTGAGTGAATATTTCACACGACTTGTTTTATTTACTTTGAAAAGTCAAGCACCCTTCTTGAAATGCCTTATAAATGCACCTTCGTGATAAAATTGTAACCTTATCAGGTGCTCATTATTCAATTAAGCGTCGAATAAAGTCGTTATCGTTCTCGAGAAGGCAAAATAAAATCAACGAACCTGAGAGCAGCATTACTCTATTCTCTATAACTATTTATTAGAGCCTAGAAACCTTGAAATATGTTGATACTTATGTCATTTTAAACCAAAGTCTTCGCCAACCTGAGTGCTAGAAGGAGGTGGGTTAAGCTTTTAAGCTTTTTTGGGTTTACCGAACCAGAAGACAGACCCAGTCTTTCGTAAATAAATCAAGGCGCAGCAGGTGTAGGATGTCAGCTAAAGTGCCTGTCGAGCAGGATCTAATAGTCCCATCCCTATACACGCCTAACTTCTCTCTCTCTTTGACTTCCTTCAAGCGATCACTGTTCTACTTTAGGTTACGAGCTGGCTACTATGCGACATCTGCGTAGGTTAGAATAAGATGCATAATTGCCGAGTACATTCGGAGGGTCGTTGTAGATTTTCAGTCTCGTTTTCCTTGCGTACCTATCGAGCCTGCTGTTCGTTGTTGAATTTTCAGTGAAGCTAAGAACCCATCTGGATGATACCCAGATACTTAGCCTTCGTACAGGGTGAAAACGATTGACAACTTAACTTTTGTTTGTAGGGTTCGTGCAGGTTCAAGAGTGTACGCTCTTATGGTTTTGTCACCCAACCTGGACGGGATGCAGGTGGTTGGTGTCCAAGATGCGTTCACTACTCTCTGGGGTGGTTGTCCAAGATAGAATTTGAGAGATTCGACCTAATTTGTCGCGTTGGTTATAGTTCCCAGTAACTTTTTTGTTTTCATATCATTAAGATGTTATATTTGAAATGCACACACAGAATATTAATTTTTGAAGTGATCTCATGCTGCGAATGTTATGCCTTAATTTTTTCAATCATCTTTGATTCACAACTGATGTTGTTGCACAGTTGCTCTTGGCTATGGACAGACTTGAACTACAGACCCTCCGCTCAATAGTCGGTGATGGTTATCATTTCACCACTACCACGACCACCCCCAATTTACTCTTAATAGGGCGCACTTTAGTCTCTGCGGTGGACAATAGAATATCACTCCTGTCGAGATTAACCCCGAGACCACAGCTCGTAACCCAGTGCTGAATTTTACCACCATGGAAGGCGTCATGGTGGCTTATCAAATTCCTGTTATTTTTTTAACACGTCTTTCTCACGTCAATTGAGAAGCGCGTTATTCCATTTCTCTTCATCATTCAGCACATTATAGTACAACATGCGATTACAATCAACATGATAAATTACTACAATCTTCATGTTCCAGCTATCCAATTCTGGTGTTGTCCAGCTCCGACAATTGCTCCAAGTTGCGTGCAGATATTATCAGGCACGAAGACCCCTTTCATGTCCGAGATATTAATAAAATAAAGCATTCGCTCGGGAGTATTTCATGCAGATCCCCTGCCTTGTGTGAAAAATGACTTTCCTGCACGTAAACAAAGTATCATCCCTGTGAAACGACCTAACTATCTAGCAAACAGCCCAAATGGATTCGTTCGATTCGATAAATTATCTAGATAATTTGCCAATTGTTTTATCCTCGTCGATGTATTGTAATTGGATGATGTCACCATATGCAAAGTGAGTTCAGGTGTATATACATCGCTCTTTTGTCCAGAACATCTGGTATCCAAAGTGGCTGTTGGATAAGTCGCTTTCAGGTTCTGTTTATATATTTGGAATGAACAGCGCGAAAAGCAAGTTGTCCGACATAATTTATTGCTCACTCGATTCTCATGCCGTTTAAAGTCCGTGCAATCCAAAATAGAAGCTCGGACGGGCTTGAATTCCAACGGTGAGCCATGTGTGTGGAATAAATTAGGAATCATATGCCCGCGGGGATGACTAAAAGCAATTAAGAGCGCCACGGTTTACCGCAACTCATTGGATTTTGTTTTCATTTTGCTTTCAGATTCGAGATGCAGAAGCAGCCGGACACATCGTTCATTCCAGACCTGCCCACTGGTCCACTGTGTGTATACAGAAAACGATCCAAGTTCGATTGGAAGCGATTGCGTTTGATATTCGAAAACGAAGGCGATCTTCGCATAAAAGTAAGTTGCTAAATCCTCAACACGGTGTTTTCCGCAACTGATCCATTTCCCTTTTCCAGTTGAAGGTATGGAAGATCCTTGAGAACGACCCGCTGTTTGCGAAATCCACGACCACCTTGACTGCTGACGAACAGAAACGTCTCTGTGCAATGCAAATGAATCGAATGGCACATCTACCAATCGTGCCGAAGGAAATCGAGCAGCGAACCTTCTCCGAACGGACCAAATACCTGATGAGTGTTAACGAAGCTCTTCACGCCTATTGTCCCAGTTTGTCGGTGAAAATCGCCCTCGGTGTGGGGTTGTTCAATAATGCCCTTCGAGCTATGGGCACCGAGAAGCACATGAAGTATTACGATGCCGCTTGGAACCGCGAGATCATCACATGTCTGGCAATCACGGAAGTGGCTCATGGGAGTAACACGAAGAATATCCGGACGACTGCCACATTCGACCCAAAGACACAGGAGTTTGTCATAAACACGCCGGACTTTGAGGCAGCCAAGTGTTGGGTGGGCAATCTGGGTAAGACCGCCACCTATGCGGTAACCTTCGCGAATCTCTACACCGCAGATGGCACGAATCACGGTCTGCATGGTTTCATGATTCCGGTACGTGATCCAAAGACACTGCAATCGTATCCGGGCGTGCTGGTAGGCGACATTGGCGAGAAGATCGGATTGAACGGGATCGATAATGGCTTTGTCATGTTCACGAACTATCGCATTCCGAAGGATAACTTACTTAACCGCACGGGAGACATCACTCCGGACGGACAGTACGAGAGCGTGTTCAGTGAGCCGGGTAAGGTGTTGGGAGCGGCACTTGAATCGTTTTCGGCCGGACGAATTGGTATCATGCAGGAGTCTGTGAACACGCTATCGAGTGCAGCTGTGATTGCTGTGAGGTATGCAGCGTTGAGGAAGCAATTTGGACATGAGAAGGACGGGCCGGAGGTGCCGATAATTGAGTATCCATTGCATGTAAGGCAACAAAATTTCTCATCTCACTTGGGCTTTGGTAATTGAGTGTTTGCGTCGTTCTAGCAATGGAGAATTTTCCCGTACTTGGCGGCGGCGTGTGTGCTCAAGGTAGCGAGCGTAGAGCTCACACAGACGTACTTGGACATTATTCAGAGATCTCAAGCCGATTCAAATGGATTCGAGCTACTGGTAAGTAGTGAAAGCAATTAATCTACACAGACTTGACAGACTGCTCTTTTCAGACTCAGATAGTTTCCGAAATCCATGCAGTAATCTCTTCGTCGAAGCCACTCATCACGTGGACAGCTCGCGACGCTATTCAAGAGGCTAGAGAAGCATGTGGCGGTCACGGTTATTTAAAAGCAGCAAAACTGGGAGATCTGCGCAACGACCATGATCCCAGTTGCACGTACGAAGGCGACAATAATGTCCTTGGCCAACAGGCATCGAACTGGCTGCTCCGCCAGTGGGACGACAAAGTCGAGAGCCCCGTGGGTACAGCCAATTTCATTCTTCAACGCAACCAGATTCTCGCAGGAACCTTCGAAGACATACTGAAGAAATTCAAACTGGACTCGATGGAGTGTAAGCTTTGTACCCATCACTACAGAAAGCCTTTTTATATTGCTCTCTCTTGCAGTTGTGCTCCATTCGTACGAGTGGCTACTCTGCTTCTTGCTGGACAAAACTTCGAAGCAAGTAAAGTCGGAAATCAGCAATGGAAAACACCGTTTCGACGCCCGGAACAACTCACAGGTCTACGCTGCACGAGATCTCTCCCGAGCTTATGCCGAATACTTTGCTCTACGGAAATTCCGCGATCGCTGTCAAAGACCCGACGTGGCGCCCGAATTGCAGGAAGTCCTCCATCTCCTCTTCACAGTCTATTCCTTTTCGTGCCTTGACAAACACCTTACGACATTCTACGCAGGCGGCTTTGCGAGCAAAAATAACTTTGCCGACTTGATCGGCACTCAACTCCTTCTAAAATGTGCTCAACTAAAAGATTCCGCCGTTTCCGTAGCAGACGCAATCGCTGCGCCCGACTTTGCTCTCGGTTCGGTCTTGGGCAAATCCGACGGCTTGCTGTACGAGAATCTGCAAAACGAATTCATGACGAATCCAGGGGCATTCGAGAGGCCGTCATGGTGGAAGGATGTTATAATCCCTCAAACGAAATCAAAGCTCTAGGACCAACCAGCTGAAGCCCGGCTATATGCTCCAATCTCTCAAACTGACCTAATCTATCGTAGTTTTTGTACACTCATTGTGGAATTGTTTGTAATTTTATTTTTAATGTGAAGTTGTTTCCTAATTGGTATCTACCTGTACGCGGTGGCCAAGGACGGGTGCGTTAACAGGGTTTTTTGTAACACATTGTAAGCATGGAAACGAGTGGATTGGTATTCTTTTTTTTAGAGTCTAATTATTTTAATTCTTCGTGTTTTTATCTAAGAATGATTAAATTTTAATAAGAAACGTCAAAAAGGTTGTTGCGTTTGAGTTTGGTGTGAAGGTTTCCACGCAATTAACTACGCATGGAGTGGGCGTTGAATTTGTCCTTGCTTCACTCGATTTCAATGATATTGGCATAGCTGCTGAACTCTGATTGAGCCTAGCGTTCGTGATAAAAAGTGCAGGCTTTATCCGCTGTGATGCTGGCAAGTAAGCCTTCGTTACTAGGAGCAGAGGCAGTTATCAGTGTGAGCTTAGACTCGAAGGTAGAACTGAAGCAAGACAAATTATTCATTGTTTTTTTTCGACTTCGATGTTGTACTCTGAATGGGCTAAGTGTGTACAACATAGGTTCCTCAAATGACCAACTAAGTTGCTCGCCCTCCCTAACCACAGCTGGGAGACTACTTACATCGGTGAGCGATTATATGATTGGGCAAATACTATGCTACAAAATACATCTAGTAATAGGTTAATGTCACTGTCGAATAAATATGGCCTTTTGTCAATTTCTATTAAAATCCATAAAAGAGGTGTGTTCAAAAAATAACAGGAATTTTCGGCTTACCAAAAACATTTTATTTGTTGGTCTATATGATTTCTATTCCCTTGAAAAAGCCCTTAGTATATACTCTTATTCCTCTACTTGCTCCAATTTCCGACACATTGCGGCGCAGACTGATATATGGTCATCCAACAAGAGGTGTCATTTTAAAACAATTGAAAAATGCAACGCTTTGATATCACGCGGTGATATTTTTACTTATGTCAAAAGTATGAACTCTAAGGTAAATAACGGAATACAATATCTGCCAAGTGTCCATATCGACCCTGCCTACAAATAGTCATTCTTTTGATGAAATTATTTTTTTGCAATAGAGTCATTATTTCTCCAGTTGTGTGGCATTTGAGGCCCCACCTGTTAAGAAAAAGGCATCACTCTCCTACCGAAGGCTTCGAATACATTTACTACAACTGTACGAGAGAGCGTTTTATAATGATCAAAAGCAGGACGGATCATATGAGACGTTTACGCGTCTTTTCACTGTTTTTGTAGTGAAATATCATGCAGTGAGTGTGAAGATCTAGCCATTCATATTCAACAGCTTTCTTATTCTGGTTTAATAAAAATCTTCGCAATGAAAGTTGAATGTTGACAGTTTAACAATGGTGCGATGTTTAAAATGACACCTCTTGTTGGATAGCTGTTTTTGACCTTAGTGCCATCACGTAGCACTTGTCGAGTTTTTTTCGGTTTGGTCATCCACAACACTCCCAATTTCTATTTTCCTACATAGTCTCCTTGTAACTTTACACACTTCTCTCAGCGATTCTCCCATCTCTCTAATCCGTCCAAATAGTATTCGGCGTTTTTCTCCGCAAAATAACTGTTCGCAAAGGTGATTGCCTCATTTGACGAAAATCTCTGCCCCTCGAGCGCAATTTTTAGACAAGAAAAAAATTAGTCACTTGGGACTAGATCTGGTGAGTAAAGGGGATGTTCAAGCAGTTCAAACCGTAATTCGTCGATTTTCGCCAGGTGTGAGACGGCGCGCTGTCTTGGTAAAACGGGATTTTCTTTTTCTGTAAATATGGACGTTTTTCTGCAATTTCTTCCTTCAGTTGGTCAAGTAATAATGCGTAGTATGCTCTTTTAATGGTTTTTCTTTGGAAGATAATTGATTAAGATTACTCCATGACTATCCCAAAAAAAGTCGCCATCACTTTCCCAGCCGAAAAAACAGTTTTTGCTTTTCATTCGAGCCGATTCCTCCTTTGCAATCCACTGTTTGGCTGTATTTTTGTTTCGGGCGTATAATGATGTATCCAAGTTGCATCGATAGTAATTAATTGGCGCCAAAAAAAGTCACTTGGCTGAGGTCTCGCTGCATTAATACACTAACGTTATCATGTGGCTGGTCCTTAGAATGCGATTATTTTTTCGAAAATGGGCTTTTCTGGCTTGAAATACCAACATATCCTGACGATTGAAACCTTAACATGGTTCAATGGGACAGAAACGCCTTTCATTGCGAAACATTGTCTGTAAGAACCCACATATCGTCGTTTTTTTTTTATATTTCTTACTTACTAGAACCTATCCCTAAACCTTAAACCTGTTTGTCCCATTTTCGTAAAACTACATTTTAAAAGTTGCTTATAATATTATAATAAAAGCTCGACCTATCCTAAGCTGGTTAGTTCTAGTCTTAGACTAGAATACGCACACGACGTCCAATTATATACCTATCAGGTACCCATTTCACTTGAAGATAGACGCTACTGCACTATCCTGGACTAAATAACGTCCCACCAATCCAAGCCAACGGAAGCAACATCGACTTTGTGAGGACTGTTAAAAACCTTGGAGTCTTTTTTAATCAACAACTTACGTTGGGGGATCACATCACCAACTTAGGAGGTAGAATTTACGACATTTAGCGTACGCACCCCTTCTCGATAGTCACAACACATTGCGCTTCATACACAGATTACGGAGACGGGATTACATCTCATTATTCGCTAAGACCCTGCTTCGCATGGACTTTCAAAGCTTCCTTAAGTTTAGGATACTAGCCTTCCTTTCAGGCTCAAACAGAGCAAAGGTCCACCCTACTTTTACCAGAGTTTTCGGTTCAATACATCTGAGGCAAGTGGACAAGCCCAATTTTAGTTACAGGTTCCAGAAAAATGCATTACGGTGTCAAGCTACAGACTTCGTTCCCAGTAAACACGAGAAGATCTCAGCATCGGCAACTTTAAGGGCACACTTAGGCCTCATTTTCGCATTTTAGCACATCGCTTTAGGATACTTTTAGGGGCATCTAGGACTGGCTGGTCGGGATGTTTTTATTTCTTATCTTTCTCAGGTTCAGCTAAGCATGGTGATGCTCCCAGCTTCCAAAATATCCCCTAGCTAACACTAACGCTAATCTAACTTACAAACTAAAGAGTGAAGAGGATCTTACCATTCTGGGAAGCATTTCACTCGGCATGCACCAAAATTCGGCGTGCTGTTTAGCAACGTCGGTAAGATCCCAGTTCGCTGTTGTGGTACTAAAATGTATGATCTCATGAGCATCGTCAATGGGAACCATTGCAGATGAGCCGTTTGTCTCTGGCTCCCCGGTGGCACTTGTTTTTTTTTTATGTGTAAACATCTTAGGTCTTGGTATGCGCGAAATGACCGTCACGCGTAACCGAAATTAATATTAGTGTGTCGGCGTGCGTAATCGAATTTAGTATTAGTACTACGTCAGTGTGCGTAGGCTGAGTAGGTATAAACACAAGTCTATTGTCTGTGATTCATCTATGGCTATGCGTTAATACGTTTGTGTGTATGCGTGCTGCCACACTGCACACATACACACGAACGCTATAGACTGCACATCGAACGCACTGACATACTGTACTAACACTTATTACCTGGACTTTGGACTGGAACTGGGACTCCTAAACCTGTCCAAACGCCAAGCGTGCGAACAGTACGCACAGACGCAACTAACACTTGTAACTTGGAGTGAGACATCACCACGCGATTTAGTTGTGTTAATTTCGATCAGTTCAGTCACATTTTAGCTGCAGTTTTGTAATTTATGTGGGATAGAAGCAACGACATGTGACACAGAAACTAACACAAAGCAACGACATACGACACAAACAATAGCACATAGCACAGATCAAACACCATACGACGCAGACGAGACAGAGACAATCCGCATATGCATTTGAGTGTCGACATACACTTAAATGAGTATGCGGAGAGGAGGAACATATAGAAAACGAGGAAAGGAGGCAGTCGTTAAGTGGACGTTGCAAAGAGAGGAAGAAATGAAGAAGTGGAAAAGAATTGTAATAGTTAAGTTGAGTTGCGAAATTGGCAAAAAAATATTTAATAATCGAAGTAAATTGTGTTTTCGTTTCCCCGAACACCACATTTATATAGGTATATCATCATATATAAAAAAAAGTGATTTTGAAAACAATAAGTGGTTTTGTATGTGAGGAAATTACGTGATTTTGCTTATTTTCAACAACTCAGTTTCGACTCGGCGTGAAAAAATTACGTGATTTTGCTCATCATAAGTGCAACTGCACTTACCTCAAACCAATCAAACGAAGACGCTACAGAAATAATATCTGAAACTATGAAAAGAGCTCGAGATCGCAGAAGGATGGATGAAGCAGATGAAGTTACAGAACAAATGAGTTCAGGTGGTCAATCAGCCCTGGTGACAGCAAGTCCAGAACCAGTTAAACACACACCAAACCGCGAAGCTGAAGAACACATAACACAAAAGCAAAGTATTCAACCTACTGTTAGATATAGTCATCATTCAAGAAACGCTACAGCCCATGCAAAATTCAAAGAAATGATTGTAGACAATAATTTTGAAGCTGCATGTAGTGTCTGTGATAGATTGTGGTACGAAAAAAATCTTAAAACTGTACCGAATAATTCGTTCATTATTCTCCCAGCTGAGTTTCCTGACATCGATTTAAACACAGCGCGAGTCTGCCTTACGTGAAAGAAAGAATTCCGAACTTTTCAACATCACACGGATTTAAATATCCTCAACGGCCACCCGATTTACCAGAGCTAGATTTGATCACTGAACGATTGGTATCCCCGCGTCTTCCGTTTATGCAAATCAGGAGACTTAGGCATGGTCAAGGTCAATATGGGATTTTAGGTCAAGTTGTTAATGTACTAGTTTCAGTTAACAATATGGTTACTTGTCTCCCACGAGAACTCGATGACGACTATTGTATTAATGTATATATATATAAATTCTATAACATAAAGATGAACCATTCCTTCTTCGTACCGAACACAGCACCAGCTCATTCCACCGAAGAATTAAGTGAAGTAATCGATATTGAAGATAGTTTACACCCTCAACAACAAACGCTTTTATGGAATGAAGATAGATATTTAAGAATAGCTCCAGGAGAACACGAAGTGTCCGTTAGTGTTCTTTTTGACGAACACTGCGAAGAAATGGCGTTTCCTTCAATTTATCTCGGTCAATTTCGTATCTTTAAGGAAGGACTGACTATACGCCATTCATGATGGCAACGAGTGAACTGCGAAGAACGGATAGACGTAGTGTGACTCCTCAGCACTTGCTATACACGGCAATGAAAATTTTACGTATCCGAACACGCGATGCAATAACTGTTGCCTTCAAATTCATGGAAAAAATACAAAACTCACTCGAGCTCAAGTAGAATCAGCAGATTTCATTGATAGATGTCTTGAAACTAATTTGGCTTTTCTACGATCGATACCAAACTCCACTTATTACTGGGCTCAACGTAAACGCAATCTTTTTATGATTCGTCAGCTTGGAAAACCGACGTTCTTTATGACTTTAAGCGCCAATGAAATTGGTTGGCCAAAATAAATAAAGCTGTTGTATAAACTCAGAAACAATGGAGCAGATATTGATACGGAAGACTTGAAAATATGCATTTCAACTTAAAAGCTACACTCATCAATGAAGATGTGCTATCCACTTTAGTAAACTTGTGCAAGTTATCATCAGTATACTTCAATCAACGCGTTTCTGCCCGTTTGGCCAACACTACGTGAAGCACTATTTCAAAAGAATAGAATTTCAACACCGAGGCAGTCCGCATGCTCATATACTGTTGTGGCTAAATGAATCTCCAACCGATGCTCTGGGACAGGAAAAGGCTCAGGCTGAAGCTTTGATTGACCAACTAGTGTCTATATCTCCTGATGAGACATCAGGCTTTGTAAAACTTCAACGACATAAACACACGTTAACCTGTTATAAAAAGAATTCAACCTCTTGTCGTTTCGAAGCGCCATTCTTGCCGTCTCGATCAACAAAGCACTCGAAGAGAACGATTATCCTGATTTGGACACCTTCTTGCTAGAGCACAAAATAAATTCATATGCTATGTACCTAGACATACTGCGAGCAGGAATAAAGAGATCACGAGTGTTTTTAAAGCGAGAAACTAAAGATAAATGGATCAACCCGTTTAATCCATTCATCTTAAATGTCCTGGGTTCAAATATGGACTTTCAATTTATTATCGAGGAATACTCTTGTGCAGCTTACGTTGTTGAATATGTCAATAAAACAAACAGAGGTATAATCAATCTTCAGCGGAAAATAATTGAAACCATCGACGAGCATCCCGAATTTGATATAGTAGAGATAGCAAGAAAATTGAGCTTCGACATGCTAAATTGTGTAAAACTTACGAGCCAAGAAGCTGCTTGGTATCTTCTCAGGTAAGATATGTCAAAAAGTTCTGTTCAAATCGCCTATATTCCAACTTCATGGCCTGTTGAACGAGAACATGTTCGAAAATCGAATAAGGAATTGGAAGAAGAAAATACCGAACAAGATTCATGTGACATTTGGCTTGAAAACTGCTTCGATAAATATCAAAAGAGACCAGAACAATTAGATGATATTACTTTAGCCCAAGCAGTTGCGCATTATACAGTATCCAAAACAAATGAGTGAAACGCCGGCAAAATCCAAGAGTTATTCGGTACCGAAACTATGACATGACGGCTGATCCAAATGAGTACAAACGAGAAATGGTAACGTTACATTTGCCTTTTCGTGACGAGGAAAACGAAATCCTTATCGAAAAAAAATATATGTATTTAAATTTACAACGACAACGATGTGCTCATAATGGAACGAAGACAAGAATTTGAGTCCTACTTGGATATCGGCTAGACAATCCAAATTTGCCGAGAATTTTGCATTGAAGAAGCTAATGAGAAGAAATGTTTACACATCAAATTTCATGAGTACCTGGTACTCACGCCTTTTTTTTTTTTTTTTTTTTTTTTGTTGTCGGCCTCTGCTATATGTTGGAGCACTCAGACGCAAATACTCGTCCATTGTACTGCCAGACAGACACCCTAGATGGCGCTAGAGCTCATGATGAGCCAGAGCCAAGCTTCTTTTTATTCACTTATGTTGTGTGCGATTTGTTTTCACACAAGTGAACGGAACCTAAAGCTTACTGCAGATTCCGAACGGCGAGGGCTGAGAAGCTTTTACATGTCTACAACTGGGGGTTTTGCCAGTACCCCGCCGAGGAGAGATGCCGCGAGTCGTTAATTACCAGCTCAATTTTGCACTAACCTTTCCGGATCAATATGAAGAAATGCTTCTAGAGGAATAAAGCCCGATCGAAGTATATTTTCGTGGTATCTATCAAGGTAATAAGTCCCAGAAATCAAGTTACCGTCGATAGTCTCGCTAGTCATATTCTTTGCAACGTGCTTGCAAGTCATTTTAACCAGAAAATTACGCCATCGTACAAAACCTCATTACTCACTCGCACTGTATCTCGAGCACACGAATCTTTTCCATATAAGATGGTGCTAAGACAACGGTGCAACTCTAAGCAATGATGGATTGATTAGGGCCATGTAGCATATTATTTTTACTCTGCTCCAAGTTGACTGCTGTGAAAGAGGTTGCTTATAATACCGAAGGCTTGCTTAGCTCCTGCAAGACAAGCGTCTATTGAAATATAGATATGCAACTGATCAAGCCAGGTACCAAGATATCTAACCGGAAAAGGTTAATAAAAGTCAAATAAAATGTTAGACAGATGACTTGTATAGGAAGAGTTTTCAAAAAAATACTATGAATAGAAGACCCACATCCGTTGACACTAGCCTTTAAGTCAATCTACCCAACAGCTCTATTTAGCATAGTCCAGAGTGTTTCTGGTAATATTCAGAGTAAGTTTTATAGGGTAATCTGCGGCCCTAACAAGTCTAAATACAAATTGAGGAGGTGATACAACAACAAACTATAGTATATGGGCTGCATGGCAACATGGACTGTGAGACTGGGACATCAGGAGTCAGTCAGTGGTGCGACCAAATTAGAGGAGGACCCAATTTGGTTTTTGTAACTGGCTGGGTGGGTTTACTTAGCCCTAAAGCTGTCTTTTTTGTTTAATTATCATTAAACAAAAAAGACAGTTTCTTTATTCAGCTTAAGTCTAATAAAGCTGCTGCACCAGACGATTTTCTACTGAATTATTTAAGGGAGCTACAGATGAGTTGGTTGGAAATGTAAATGCTATTATCAGTAAGATTTACTCGAATGCTCATGTCTTCTGAATGTAGAATGTTCTTCTCTGCCGTGCTGAATGGACCCTTGAAGTTCCTATCAGTCTAGTTTCAGACCAGGAAAATCCACGAGAGTTAGTATTCGAAATACATAATCAGATCTTGGATAAGACTCGCGATTTTTAAACGTACATAGACCATAGATCCGTTTTCTTAAAAAAAATCGCGTGGATCTTTCTGGCACGTTCTTATTCATGCATGATCGATTCTAAATCTGTACAGTTTTTTTCCCATGAGCAGATGATTGGCTCTTTTAAAAGCATCGGGAGCGAAGTGGGGATAAACGAGGGCAAAATCAAATATATCCTGTGCTCAATGAAAGATGTGCAACATATCTTTGGCTATATCATGTTTTGGCACCTATCACTTTGAAGTAGTCCATTTTTTCGTGTACTTAGGCTTACTTATGATAAGAGGCAACGACACCATCAGTGACATCATAAACAGGAGTGATTTAATACCCCCATACAATAAGCCTCATAACCTAACTTAGAGTAGATTTAAGCCAGACTTAAAAACAAGGAAGGAGAGGAAAATCGCGTGAAGTTTAAGAGCAGGTTCCTTGAGATTTGCAGAGTGGCAGGCTGAAACAATAATGAGAGGACCAAGGTGACTTCCTTGAGGAACTCCAAGAGGGGCTATGAAGGGCTATGAAGGGCTATGATGCAGAACATCTGAAGAGGATTTGGTATTGCCATTCTTTAAGATATGATTCAATCCGTGCTATAAGGACGGAAATCAGAAGTTATAAGTCTGCAAAATTTTATAGAAAGCATTGTTAAAATATGTGACAATTACATCGACATTTTTGCCATCTTCCAACGCGCGGATAGTATTAGAGTCAATAAGAAAGCCAACTTGATTTAGGGAAAGAATAGAAGACTGAAAGAACTGTGTATCATAGACAATGCTACGAAAGCACTTATTGCTTCTTTGGTCCCAAGGAGCAATGGGAAAGTAGAGCCTTCTTTAGAAAAATCGAGGTAAATCATTAAAAAAACTTGAATCATTCCGGATCTAATCTTAGGCATAGAAACTTGGATCTATTTATCTCAGGTGATAACGACACTCTTGGTCTTTTCAAGAGGAGAATTCTGTGGTCAACCCTCTCTCCCATTTTCAATAGGCGAGTGCGGGGGAGAAGATTTTATCAACGGCCATTTGAAACACAGAAGTTCAGCGCGTCGTTGACAACCTTTCGCCAAGCCACCCTGTCATGAGTGTGTTCTTTCCATGTTTCGCTGATCTATTACATCTGCTCTAGGTCCGTCAGTAGATTGTCCTCCCATCTACGGCGTGGCCTTCCTGGCAATTTTTTCCCTAGGGGATTCCACTGATTATTCTTTAGTCTTTTTATCCACTGTCCATTCGTTCTACGTGTCCTGCGCATAGTTCTTGTTTGTGTAGTTTTTCATTCACCTTTTATGGACCATAAATTCTCCTTAAGATCTTGTTTTCAAAGACATCTATTTTTTCTTAGCCAGTTTCGCATCCGTAAGGCTTCAGGATTATTATTATGGTGTTATAAATATGAGCTTTGTCATTGTGATACAAAAGAGTTATTTTAAATAGTCCCTTCATCGGAAAGAAGCTCACATTGCCCAAATGCAGTCTTTTGAAAGTCAATATGGATCCTAGAAATTGTAACATATATTTGGTTTAACTTCTAAGCGTATGTCCTTTCGTGCCGTTATTTACATCAAATTAAAGGGAAGTGTTGACGAGGTGTTCCCATCATGTATTTCGAAGACAAGGCATTTTGTACTTTAACTCAGTGTTTGCTTCCTTTTAGGCATACTTATATCTGTTTCACCACCGATTTCGGGACTCTCCGCTTTACACGCCTTTTAAAAATCTACGAATAGTTGATGGGCCGTTTCGTTGAATTCTCATTTATTTTCTAAATCTGGTCACTCGACGAGTTGTCCTTTCTAAAGCCACACTTATGGTCATCGAATAATTCCTTAGAGTATGACGCCAGTCTCTTTAATAGAATATCTTGTAACAACTTGATAGTAGTGATATTCCTCGAGAAGTATTGCGTTATGTTCGGTTGACCTATTACGAGGGTGAATTTTGGAGAAATGGCGATTTATTTTTCAATACATATATGGTAGTCTCCTTTTAGCTCGATAGACTTGACCCAGCGATGCTCCAACTTACTTAACCCGTCTGAAAAATACGTTTTCTCGAGGTCTGCAAAGAAGGCCTCCGTGGCGGCGATAACCTCCTCATTCGACTGAAAATGTTGCCCTTTTTCAAGTTTGGAAACAAAAAGAAGTCGCACGGGGCCAAATCTGGAGAATACGGTGGATGGGGCAGCAGTTCGTAGCCCAATTCGACCAATTTATCCGTGGCGACGGCGGAGGTGTGAGCCGGTGCGTTATCATGGTGGAAGAGCACTTTTTTCTTCGCCAAGTGGAACCGTTTTTTCTTCAATTCAGCGTCGCATCGGCCATCACCTTTTCGGTCGATGGGACAATCTTCGCCTTCTTCGGAGCACGTTCGCCGGGTGAAGTCCACTGTTTCGACTGTTCCTTGGTCTCTGGTGTGTCCTAGTGGATCCATGTTTCGTCGACTATTACGAAACGACGGAGAAACTCCTTCGGATTGCACTCAAACACTGCTCTGAAGTGGTCTCACGGTTGCGCTTGTTGTCCGGAGTGAGCAAAGCGGCACCGATCGCGCCGACAGCTTTCTTATGCCCAAAAGTTCATGCAGGATATGACCCACGCGATCTTTTGAAATGCCTACTGTCTCAGCTATCTCGCGCACCTTCAATCAGCGGATCGTGGATTTTTATCACGTTATCCTCAGTGGTAGCCGTTTTCGGGGCACCTGGACGTGGCTCATCAAAAACCGACGTGCGACCACGTTGAAACTCATTAAACCAATCAAAAGATGGTCGCCATCGAAGGAGAAGAGTCACCGTACACAGCATCCAAACACTCTTTGATTTCGCTGTGCGATTTCACTTCCAAAAACAAGAATCGAATCACCGACCGATATTGCTCTTTTTCCATTTTTCTAAAATCCGCGGACACTCCCGCTCCCACACGCGGTCAAAACAAAACTACGACTCCAATCCGGCTGAAATTTCGACAGTAGCCGTCTACTAGAATGTGTTACACGATGTTGTTGTTGCGATACTGGCGCCATCTGGCGGTGAGGCCAAGTACTTATCGGATCACCCTCGTAAATCCGAGAATGAAGGTTGAGTTTCCCATTCTTTGGGGATAGTTTCATTGTTCCATATAATTGTGATGAGCCCAAGCAACTTCTCTGTTAATTCCCATGCAACATATTTTATTAATTCCGATAGTATTAGGCCGACTCCTGTGACCTAGTTAAATTTTTTACTCCTTCTCCTTCTACTAGTATCTAAAATTCGACTGTTTGGATAACATCGTTCTTCAATGGTGCTTTGTTGGAGCAAAGGCTTAGACCTTTTCAAAAGAGGATAAGGAAACCCTAGCTTTTCTAAGAGAATGCCATCTAAGTAAAGTAAGTAAGCTTTAATATAAATCAGCATTACACTGATCAGCATGAATAAGTACGATTCTCTCCCTCATATTGGGCGCCAATTGATTTTTAATTTACCAGTGAACTTCACCTATAAAAAAGAGAAAAATAAATCGGAATATTTCTATAGATTTAACCAAACATCTCTTACCTCGAAGATCAGATAAACGTTTGATTCACTTAAACGTTTAAACCTGCACTCAACATGAGTATTTGCTTTATTTCTTACTATCAATAAATCCGCCTCAATCAGAACCATCACCATCGAAAAACATTCTACAGAAAGGTAAATAAAGTCGTTTAACCGATATGCCCTGATTACACCAAGCCCGCATTGTAATCCTTTCTTAATTAAAACGACAAAACCTGAAAAGACTTTTCAATCCTGTTAATAAACATTTACTTTACCCCCGACTTTAGCTCCTCGTCCTTCCATCGTTTTTATTCCCATCCGTTCAGACAGAAACCACATAACAATCTGTTCGACGCAGGCCAACGGGATAATCAAAATTTTTTTGTTCTTTTTATTTCGTTTTATTTTAAAATTAATTTTCAACAAGCAATCCTGATAGTCAATATTGTCGGTCCAATTTCAGTTTTTTTTAATTTGATTTTGCGGTTTCTGCGTTGATGACAGAATTTTAACATTCATTGGTCTAATGTAGCTGTCACTTCTGTTTCTGTTGACAGTTTGTAATTTGTTATATTTTTCTCTCTCCTAAAAGTATGCAAAGGGCAATTTGAATTTACGTCGAAAACAGAAACTACAACGAAGTCGGACGAAAGTGCTTGAACGTTATTCATATGTCGGATAAAGGCGGTGGAAATGACTAAGTAGGATAACGGTAATAATATTTAAGATTTGCTGTAGGTGCCTTGAATTCAAATCACGGCAGAATCCAATTGACCGTGAAGGAAATTCCCGGTGCCATCTAATCAGATTCGGTTAATTGTCAGGATTCGGCAGAACACTTAGCTAGCCAATGCGGTGTTTTCTATCATTTATCTAATTGAATTAACAGTTAAATCGCTTTTGAATGATAATTAGCAGCAGTGTTTGGATGACTGGTTGACTGGATCGTCACTCCTTTGCTAGATAAAGCCTCTCAGCCGGCGCAGCAGATTGCTACGATTCACGTGCGTAGACTGGGCATGGTTGTCGGTAGAGCTATTCGACCAACCTATCGCTGGCTCGGCGTCGTGGGCATATTTAGCATTTCAATGAGGATTGAACCTAATAGATACAAATAGTATTTGGCCGGATAGTGGTTGTTAATTGAAATTAATTTGCTGAAATAATGCATTGCAGTGCGGAATTTCGTGTGATGCGTGTGGGTTTGAGTTAACACTGTTTGGGGTAAGCTTGTAAAAGCGGGCGACGAGAGAGTGGCGGAATTGGATTTATTTGATGATTTACCTGATTATCCTTAAAGGTTTCGCCGGATTTGTATGCAAGAGGTTTGGCTGTTCGACAAAGGCTTATATTGTTATTGGGATATTGGAGCAGGTGAATATTGAATATCGATTTTCAGAGGAGGCGACTAATTGCATTTGCATTCGAAATGAATTTGTGGCAGATTACTAATCACGTGCGAGTTAGTTGTTATTTTCTTGTGGAACGTATTTACGATTAGATTACGATTGTCGATCTTCCCTATTTTGGTACGAAGATTTATTTTTCCAATTAATCTGCGTCAATTAAATGCTTCCATTGTCCAACACAGCGGCTATTGAGTTGTCTACTTGTGGGTAAGTTAGCAACATTTTGATCAAGTTATTTAGCAAGTCTAAGATAAAGTAGATGAGCACTTTTCTGTGATTTACCGGTGATATCATCAAAGAATTACAATATCCGCTTTTGAAATCGCTAGAGATGATTAGAGATTGCTTATTGAACCATTGTTTTAGATGATTCAAGTGCTCAGACCAATTATAGAGCATCAAATGATTTTTCGACCAGAGAACATAACAATCGAGGGATATTTCCATTCATCTTTCACATGTATTCAGAAAAACATTGTCAATGTCAATCGAGTTTCTCAATATTTTACTCAAATGTCCATGCGCCGAGGACTGACGTCAATGCTGTCATTAATAATTAATATACGAGGAGAGTCCCTACCGCTTTGTTGGGTTCCCATAGCAGATTATCATCAACTTGTCGGCTCTCTGCCTACACAGGGAATCCGTGACTAAGAGTTGTAAAGGGCTGCTCTGGTTTTTAGGCCTGCTTCTAGGATTTATTACCAAGCACAAAATGTAGTTTTTTGTGGCAATAAATATCACTTTCCTTTCCATAATTTCAAAATTTCACGAGCGTGAAGAATATCCCTAAAAATGTTAGATTCTAATTCTAAGTCCTAGGTTATGAAAAATGTAACAAGTTAAATGTGTATTTTGTTTGTTGGGCTTGCCAAAATTTGAAGGTCGAAGAGGGTCGCAGATCACGATAACATGCTCCTGCTTTTAAAAAAGTCATTACTTCGGGAGATATGGGTGCCCTAAATATGAGGTTGGTTAAAAAAATAAGGTGACTTTATTAATTTCGCGAACTAAGTATTTTTTTTTGTTAAGTTGGTACACATACATTTTTGGATATTTAGTTTGCTTTTCGCAGATTAAAAGTTTAGACGTATTTTAGTATGAAGGAATTTGTATTAAATTTTGTATGAAAAATACGATTAAGAGCTTCAACATACTCGAAGCGTTGACCGCGGCATTTAGCGAGTCTACTCTGAAATGGTTATAGGTGATAAGCTCTTCATAGAAGCTCGAGAAGATGTCATTGACGATGCTAGCTCTGGACGCCCAATGGATGAACACGGTGAGGCAGTGAAGGAAATTGTTATGGAGAGTCGTCTAATCACTATAAGAGAAGTTGCTGGGGATATTGGCATTGTGTTAGCGAAGTTTGTACCAAAATTGCAAAATTTTAACTAAGAGAATCGTCGCATCATTCAAGAGCTGTTGAATGACGTGAATGACGATCCAGAAAAGGTTATCTTTGGAGTCGAAATATGGTAATGAGGTCGAAACTTAAACCCAATCATCGCGATGGAAGCGACCAGATGAGCCAAGACAAAAAACAGCATACCAAGTTCGGTCGAATGTGGAAGTTCTGCTCACTGTTTTCCTCCATGAGTTCTCGTCGGAAGGTCGTTATGTTATGGGCCGTTCGCGTGAAGCAATACAAACAAAACGTCCGAATTTTTGGGCAAAAAAATCACCGAGTTCAACGGACTTGGCCCTTTGGGAATTTTTTCTCTTGCGAGAAAAGACAGAGGTTTGCCAAGAAAAATCGCCTCGCTGGCAGAGCTCAAGACAAAAAGCGCATATCAGAAGCTCTTCTTGGTTGGTTTCTGCTGGTGTTACATTTCCTATCGGTCATTCATCCAGTCGATCGTTCATCTGTGGGAACTGCAAAATGTACGTTTTCACTGCCTACATAAAATGGCAGTGCTTGCAGCTAACTTTGTTATTATAGTTCCTCTGGCGTTAACTTAAATAAGGCGACAAAATGAATAGTCATAAATAAATACTTTTCGAGAAAAATGAAAAGTCACCTTATTTTTTGAACAAATCTCCATGCAGTTCGGGGGATATTGGAATTATATTTAAACATTTTAATGTGAAGGAGATTTGGCAAAAGCAGATTAACATTTAGCATCTCCATTCTTTGCTGATCGCTTTAATGACCTGTTATCCTCGTAAAAATCATAAGTTACGGATATATGGGCCCTCGAAGTATACGAGCACAGTTTCGAACGTACATATCTACCTGCTCGTACCTTATATTTACTATATAATAAATCGCAGCATTTAAAAATGGCTATAATAAACTTGATTACTTGGTCGTCTTCTTAATGTGATATTGTAGAATGTTTCTTCTTTCCAATTCTCATACAATTAAGGCCGGTAATGACTTGTAACTCATCTCGCATGCGGATAATTTTTAAGTACCCACGTTCATGCAAATGCATTTTTCTCAGATGTTGGAGAAGCTGTTTTTGCTCCGAAAATCGTTCATCAGTGTTAATCGGAGGACACATTGCTGTTGTGCAAGCGCAACTCTTTTTTCATTCATTTCTGGATCTGTAAGAAATGTTCGAGATTTTTGAGAGCAGTTCGGCGACTGTTAACGTTCCCTTAACATTGTCGCGATAATGATTTCAGTATTGCTGGATACTTTAATTTGTAATGATCTAAATATGTCAATGTTATGTAATAGCCTTTGAAGCGCCTGCTGGGATTGTCCATATTGGCAATTTGTGAAAATTTGTGTCTTGTTATATAAGACTGTGATACCCTGGTTGAAATCCGACCCTTGCCTAGAATGTTTAACTTTGTGTGCAGGTCTAAGGTAGGAAGTACTGAAAGAAAGGCGATATTTCATGGCTAAATTAGAAGAAATATGAGCTACAAATGCGAGTTTTTATTTTTGACGTCAAGATGTAGATGACTTGTTTGATATAAATTATGTAGTTTTGCTTGATTTCTGTGAATTAAAAAATGAACTTAAAAATTTTAAATTCTGGTTTCTTAGTCTCAATATATGTAAGATAAATAACCAATGACTGGTAACTTCGCAGATCTCGTTAACGTAAGCCTCTGTAAATGCCACCATGTCTTAGTGCTTTTCCTTAACTTCAGCAAAGCGTACGACACTATACCTAAGTCACCACAAAATCGTGGAAGCACTCCATACTGGATGCATTCGAGGAAAGCTTGCACTTTGGATTAAAGATTATATAAGTGCCAGAAAAATTAGTAAAGCCTGTAGCGGTGAGGAATCGATAACATAGGTTGTGCCACAAGGCTCTAAACTTGGACCGCTATTATGTATATCTACTAAAAGGGCTGCTGACGAATTGCTTTCCCTTCGCTTATGCGGATGACATGGCAGTTGTCGTTTGTCATCAATCATATACCACGGCTACAATCTGAATACGTCATGCACATCCGCAGCCCTTAGTATCCGGCCTCTATAATCAGATTGACCAGCTTCAACTATGCTGATCCGCTAAGTTTTGATGTAATTGAAGTAGTTAACACATATCATTTGGGAGTCACGTATAAACAAAATTTGCAAAATGCTAAGAGGGTCCTTATTCGCAGTGGCTTTCCTTAAATACAAAAGACTCGTTTGCATACTTAGGCAAGTATACCATGCTCATGTAGAATAACGGTTGCGATATGGTATTCTTGCCTGGATCTCGTAGAGATTGGAAAATGCAGCAACGAAGCTTCTAAGTCGAGAAGGCCGTTGGCTTTCTTCTTCGGATGAGTAATTTCGGTTTTTCGGAGACTCGTTTTAATGCGGCTTTGTAATAACTAACATATTGGCGAATTGTGCACAAAGGTGAGAAGAAATAGATTTTACAGTGACATTTGAAGCAGATGTTATATGGGACGTGAACGACACCCTTCAATGTCACATTTTTATTTTATACGCAAAATGATTCTCAGTAAAATCGTTATCTGGAAAGTTTCCCAAGTTTGAAAATCTTTATGATTTAAAGGACATACAGGAGTGCCTTGTTAATGTATCTATAAGTGAATATTTTATAAACTAAAAAAGAATACAATTTTAATGCACCGTCGGGAACTGATATTTTATGTTCTAGGAATAAAGTTTTACTATATTTTCTGGCCTTTTGTCATGGAAACTTACGAGTAATTACTTCTACAGTGATACAGTTGGGCGTGAACCTGGGTCTTAACCGATGAACCTTTCCAGCCGTATCGATGCCGCATAACCAGATGATTGAGGTCTGTTTCTATATGCATGGGCCATCTTAGACGCGATTATCTCCTGTTGTGTCGTCGATCAAAATCGGAGACTCTGACTAAGTTCTTTCAATTCTCAAATATAATTTCTGATCCAATATCCGTTTACACAAAAAGGACCAACCTTTACACGCAGAATCGCCCATGAGTTTTTTCATCCACTTTCTCCCTGCACCGTAGAGAAGGCTCGGGCGATTTTAAGGGTTACCTTGGTTTTTCAAGGGTTCTATTGTCCCTTGTGCCAGAAGAATCAGGGCCAAACTCTTTGTTGCCGATTAAGGTACATTGGATACCATGTAAGAAATAATCCAAACCGCCTCCATAGCTTGTTTTGGTGAACTCGTTTCGAGAGGTATACTCGTAATTATGGATGATTCTATTATGCCATCTTGTTGGAACTTCATGTCGTCGAAGTCCATGTCATCCGATTGAGGCCACAAAAAATGAGTTATCGTATAGTTCACCATCGACAATCACTGGTTAGTCATTCTGGTATGAGAACTAATGTCCCTACCTGCTCAAAATCCATATCGAACAATAAGTTTCGTAGGGTCTAACTTAGGCTCCAAATGCAGTAATTTTTCTTGTTCCCAAAAGCGTTCAACCAAAATGTCATTTACGTATGACTGAAAGATTTTTTTCGCCGAAATTTGCATTCATTTCCAACTGCTTCAGAGTACTCTCAATGAGGGATTTTCCAGCTTGGTGTTCTTTAAGTTAAATAAATTCACCCAATTCAGGTCAAAAGGAGGCTGAATCCTCGAAGAACCCAGTGGTTTGGGCCTCCAGCAAGTCTTTTAATAAAAGTAGCAATATTCCTTCTTGATCACGCTTTCAGCAACAATCAACAACTAAACCTCCTTCTTTAAATTTTGCTAAATTTTGTTGAGTTAATGAGTCGGTCATTGTGGCCGTTAATATTTCGTAGCTCGCAAAAAAATGTATGAGAACAGGAAACTTTAAAATACGGAGTGCAAATATTAAATAATGATAGTGTTGCCACTTGAAGCGTCAGAGTTATAAACTGTCAAAGTTTGGATGTAGCTATATAGTTTTAGGCTAAGCTTTCAATCCACTCTCGCTGTATCTGCTTCAATCCACTTAAACGGTTCGGATTGAAGCAAACTGACAGCAGTGTTGCAGTACTACGATGACCCTAGACTTCGTACCTCCATAAACTACCCGTATGAGACGCGAAAGACATTAGAAATGTCTACGATACACGTCAGCTGTAGTAAAACATACCATGCATTCTAAACAACATCCCCCAAGAATAACGGAGCACTTCACATCAGGGAGGAAGAGAAAATTAAAGGACTTTTTCCTCGAGGCGAAAACTCAATTGTTGCATATCACTATTTTTCTTTACTTAATTCATTGTCTAAATTCCTATATTTATATTGCTAAATTTTGATCTGTTCAACTCTAAATAATATTCACTTCAATCATTATATGTAATAATTTGCATGAAACCCAACCTCTTGTAGACAAGCCATATGGCTTCGCAGAGCACATATTTTTATTATTTACTTATTTTATTGTACAATATTATTCACTAAAAAAAAGTAAAAATAAAAAAATAAAAATTTGTAACTATCAAGTGCGAAGTCGTTATAGCCAGTCGTATTGCTAGATTTCCGGGGTTGATTCATGCCTTTGTTGGTGAGACTTTAGAGCTTTGGACCAGGGTTTCTCAAATATTGAATATTGAAAACAGCGGTGATCTTAGGAAAATCGACTAAAGGGGATGTATGACGTTTGGAATGATTTTCTTGTTTTGTTATGGGTATATGATATCAGATATTTTTAAACCCTCTTTTTATAAATTCTAGGTGAGTTTTCCACGTGAATCAATCTCCATTTAAAACACAAATAAGAATTTTTCCCTGCCCTCTTCCAAGGAACTTTTACTAAGGGGACTGGGTTGGTTGGTTGGTGGGTTGAATATTGTTTTGTTATTTCCATTTTATTGTCAACATTTTTTTTTCGAGAGATAGTTGATAGATAGATAGATCTTTATTTCGGGTATGTATAATGACAAAAGTTGGAGTTATCACACATTTTACAATACAGAGAGCTAGTATCTTACTTCTGAAATAGTTATTTTACAAATACAATTTGGCTGCGATATAAATAATAATATTAATAAATTGAAAAACTACCTCTCTTCCATTATCGATGAGGTCGGTAATGAGGAGTGCAGAGCATAAGACATGTGGGATTCCGTACAACAATCTGGCCTGAGGAAAGCCAAATCACTGCTCGGAACATCTAAAGGCCCCTGCCAACACGCAAAAGAAACCTGGTGGTGGACAGACGAAGCCAAAGCAGTGATACACGAAAAGAAAATGGCTTTCCAAGCTTGGTCAAAGTGCTCTTCTACTAATAGAGACGAAAAAGCTCGCCGTGAAAAGGTATATAGATACTGCAAAGGTATCGCGAAGAAAAAGTGCGTCGAATTCAAAGCGAAAAGCATGGAAGGCCTCTATCAGGAGTTGGAAGAAATATCGTCTTCCGCGTCAGGAACCAGGCTACACAGGAGCTTCGACAAAGCAATTTGAACAAAGGAGCAAATATATTTAAGATAGCCGCCCAGAGAAGAAGAAATGCTCAGGAGATTCGTTTCCCAAAGTTTATTAACAATATTGAAGGCCAACTCCTTGTGGAAGACGAAAAAATTCTCCAGAGATGGCGACAGTATTGCGAGGAACTTCTGAACGAACAGTTTCCCCGAGTGTACTTTCCAAGAGCCGCCCCGAATCATGCCGAAATATCCGACATCACAGTCGAAGAAGTTCGGTACGCGGTTAAAAATTCCAAGAAAAGTAAAGCTGTTGGGCCGGACGGGATACCCTCTGATTTCTGGAAAAAGATGGGAGACATCGGTTCTAGATGGCTCATGGTTCTTATCTCCAAACTTATGAGAGGCGACACTATGCCTAATCAATGGAGGGAAAGCTATCTTCTTCCTTTGCACAAAGGAAAGGGTGATACGCGAAATTGTGATAACTACCGTTCTGTCAAGCTGATGTCGCACACCATGAAGATCGTTGAACGGGTATTAGATAGCCAACTGCGGAAAATATTACGACTATCTGATGACCAGTGCGGGTAAATCAACAACAGATGCAATCCAAAGTATAAGGATCATGATGGAAAAGCATCGTGATTCTTCAAAGGACTTGCATATGGTGTTGCTTGATTTCGAGAAGGCCTTTGACCGGCAACCAAGAGATCTTTTATGGGTAGCGCTAAGACAAAAAGGAGTTCCAGAAACCTACGTGCGAGTGATCATGGACATGTACAAAAAAGCAACGACAAGAGTAAGATGCACCGCAGAAGTCACCGAAGAGTTCGCAATCAAAGTCGGTGTACACCAAGGGAGCGTCCTCAGCCCACTGCTCTTTATAGCAGTCCTTGATTGTTTGCTTGAAGGAAAAGTGACGGACCCCAATGTGCACCAGCTATTCTTTGCTGACGATGGAGCCATTATAAGTGATGATCAGGCGTCCCTACAACGAGCACTTGATGTGTGGGTGGATATTTTTGAGGGACACGGGTATCGTATTAGTTCAAAGAAGACAGAGTGTCTGTGCTGCCCGTTCTCTGACCCTCATTAGCCTATTCCAGACATTTACTTGAATGGAAGAGTGCTTCCCAAGTGTGAAAAGTTTAAATATCTGGGATCTATGATTAATAAAGAAGCAACTTGTGATGATGATATCAAACACCGCGTAAGCGTAGGGTGGATGAAGTGGCGGGAAAACTCCGCCATCTTATGTGATCGAAAAATGCCCCCTAAGCTGAAAGGAAGGCTCTACACTTCAGTTGTACGTCCGGCGCTAACATACGGTTCACAATGCTGGACAATGCACAAAAAGTATGAGAGCAAATTAACGGCAGCTGAGATGAAGATGCTTCGCATGACAGCGGGAGTAACAAAGCGTGACAGAATTAGAAGTTCAAAGATCCGAGGAAGCCTCCACGTAAAAGAAACCATCACAAGAAATATAGAGCGCGACCGACTCAGTTGGTATTGCCATGTTCAAAGGAGAGAACCCCGTCCAAAATGCGTTATCAATCAACGTTCCAATTTCGACACGCAACAAAGGCAGGCCGAAAAACAATTGGTGCAAACAAATGCAAAAACACCAGCATTTGATTGGCCTCAGCGATGAAGTAATCCCAAACCGGGAAGCCTGCCGCTACTTTCTGAGGTCAAACCGGCGGACCCCACAAGCGGACCAGTAGGAATGCAGTTAAGTGTGAAGGTTATGCTCTTACACTTCTGACCATAACAACGCCGGTAAAAAGGAAAAGAAGAAGAAGATTAATAAATTGAAGGAAAAACACAAATAAAAACCTCCTTGTAAGAGCAAAAGAAAAAAAAACAAAAAAAAAAACAATATATAAATATATGACTGTATGTAAATATATAAATAAATAAATAAATATTTCAGTAAATAAACAAATAAATAAATATAAAATAAATAATAAAACAAAAACAACAAAATAAATAAATAAATAAATAAATAAATAAACAAATAAATAAATAAATTAACAAATAAATAAATAAAGTACATGGGTAATTGAATAACAAGCAATTAATTTTTTTTTATTATTATTTTTTTTTTAATTGTCGTTGGAAATAAGGTTAATCGCAAGGGGAATTTCCGCCAAAACACAGCGATCACAAAAACGTTGATATAGTTTTCTTATCCTTACGAGTATCAATTCAACATTCGCTTTTTTATGAATATCTGCCGTCGAGTGATGCCAAGGTAGATTGAGCATCACTTTAAGTATTTTATTCTGTGATACTTGTATTTTTTTGATATGACACATGGCACAATTTCCCCAAACCTGGCATCCGTAAGGCAAAATTGCTTGAAAGATAACTTTATATATTATTATTTTGTTTGTTGTTGAGAGTTTCGAGTTTCTATTTATAAAGTGATACAATAATTTGATTGCGATAGCAACCTTATTCAGTGTATTTCTGATATGTGTTCCAAATGTCAGTTTGTTGTCCAGATGGATACCCAAGTATTTAACCGAAGTTTTTCCAACTGATATTTCTGTTATTTATATTGAGTTATGCTCTGGGGAGATAGCAGGCTTTTCTTTTTCTTGTAAAGAAAATTGCTTGCATTTTATCCTCATTCAATTTAATTTTCCATTTATTATAGTACTCTCCCGGTAATTTCATCCCATTTTTGAGATTCCTCTCAATATTGAGAGTGAATTCATGGGATGAAAAAATGGCGGTATCATCGGCAAAGATAGCTGTTTCACAATTTGGAAGGCAAGGAAAATCCGAGGTATACAAGTTGTACAAGCAGGGCCAAGAACAGAGCCCTGAGGAACACCAGCATGATAGTACACGATATTAGAGATGCCACTATTAACATACACTTTAAAACATCGATTAGACAAGAAACTACTCACAATTTTACATATATAAGATGGAAAATTCAAATTTATTAATTTGCTAATTAATCCATCATGCCAGACAGTATCGAAAGCTTTTTCGATGTCAAGCAAGATCATTCCAGTGGACTATAGTGGAATATATTGTAATATTATGGTATTTATATAGAATATAAATATACTTAACCTTGGTTTCCAATATGAATGGAAGAGGTCGTGATAAGAGTTAAATTGGAAACTAAAATCGAACCAAAAAGGAAGTCATAATATTTAATGGCATAACAAATATAAAAAGTCTAATAAAATCCTCACAAAGCTTTTATTTATTTACCTATTAATACGTCATTTCTAATATATTAAGTGCGTTCGTAGAAGTTCGTGCATTTTTAATGGTCTGCTAGCTTTTGTATATTTGCAACGTTTGAAAAAACATAATAAACGTAATTCGATGCATCGCATATTCCTTCTTTTCGATTCTCATACAATTGATGTAAGCAACCCTAATCACCTAATAACTAGTACGCGAGTTATTTCTGTCAGATCACTTACATTTGTAATAGAATTGGTAAATGGAACTATTTAATGCTCTTTATGCCAATCATAATATTTTACTTACCATAAACTTTACTTACTGTAAGTAAATTTTTTTTTAAGTAGACACACATGCATTCCCCTAAGGAAAAAAATCCTATAATGGACTTCATCTGGACTCCTCCGCAGCTGTTACGCCCTAAATAAATGAGTAAGAAAGACTCCTGAATAAGTTGCAGACAACTGAAGCTGTGTAAATCACTTATTGTAGTTGACTAGGTGAACAGGTAACTAGGTAATTAGTCACATATAAAAGTGACTATATATTATTGGATCCTTTCACGGTTTTTCAGTTTTAGGAGTAGAGAAAAGTCGAAGGAACCATGTTTTGTGAATACAGCGGCTGAGGCATGATAAAGATATTGCTTCTGGTCGCTTCCATTGGGATGATAATGTTATAGTTTCGAGTTCATAACCATATACCCATATTTCATCTCCAGGGAGGACCTTTCTCAGCAAATCTGGATGGACATCTTTCAACAGCTCCTGAACGTTGGTCATGAGACTGTTCTTTTGGTCAAAATTTCGCAACTTTCATTTTTTCATTTTTTCCCACAAAATATCCGAACACAACGGATGGCATGAGCCAACCAATATGCCAATATCGTCAGGAACTTCTCTGATAGTGATTCAGTAATTCTCTACAGCAATTTTCTTTACTACTTCAACGTTTTCTCATCCGTTGTTGACGTGCTGAGGCGTCCAGGGCGGGCAACGTCATTCATATTTTTTTGATCTTCTGTTAAGAGCTTGATAAACGTGATTTTTTCGCTCAAAAAGGAGCTGACAATATCAACATATGCTAGGGCGCATGTATACCAAAACAAAAAAAAAGAAAAACAAAAACAAAATGTGCTTAGCTCGGGAAATTTAAGGTGTCACCTGATTTTTTGAACAACCTCGTATATGCTGTTGTAGATGTGGGCAGTTAAGACTGCAACAAGTCCTGAGTTTGTTCATGAATTTTGATTATGCCTTATTTCCTGCACCTGTTTGTCATTCAGTATGGGAGTATGGGATTACAATGTTTATAGTAGAGGAACTCTTGGTGGATCAAACACACGGAGTAGTGTCATCGAAAGTGAGGTTTTTAATTTTATTTTCAATAAGTGAAGTCTTCATACGTTCGTCGAACCAATCAAGTGAACAGTACAGTTTTAGAGTTGCTTCTTCTATTGGCTTACCCTTTAAAAGGATAGTAGTATGTTCGTCATCGAAATGGAGAAAATATGGTCGTCGTTAATGAAAGTTTTGAAGAAAGTCGGTTTCACACTATAACCTAATATTACCGAAGATATAGAGGTGGAAGACATTCGGTTTCAACAAGACAATCTCACATCTCAACTTACCACTAAGATTGTGTGATTTCTCGCCAAAGGATGTCTATTGTATGTCTATGTAGGCAAAACGTGTAGTCAGACTTAAAGACAAATCAATTTAAATGAGCGGATATTATTGAACCATATTGCCCAACATTTTATATTGAGCTTCCTAAAGTTAAAGTCTTCCAAAAATCGCACTTTAGCTGTTTACTCGTAGATAATTAAACCCTGAAACCTTTATTTCAATTTACTCACAAAAATATTCATTTTTTTTGTAATCACTTAATAGAGCCAAAATCATTTACAGGCCCTTCTCCGTCTCGCGCTCTTTGGCATCGATAATGGAAACTGCATGCACAGATATTTATATTTAAATAACGTCTCCGTTGATGTCAATTTTATGGAAAGTTTCATTAACATCCATCCGGATGGCATGCAAATTAGCAAGTCTACGTCTTCTCCACCAACGTCTCTGCACAAGCACACCCGTTCACGATTTTCAATTCATTTTTGCTCATTGAATTATAAAAAAAATACATTTTCTATGCAATTAAAATGAGAGAGCTCTTTAATTAACAACTTGGCGATAAACAAGAATGGAGGTGAACAAACAAAGCAACAAGGGAATCCCGGGCAATTTCAATTGCCCACCCGTTGGCATTGACTAATGGCCATTTAAGCCTCTATTAAAATGAACACAAATCTATCGAATGTGTTTAGATGGATAGTTTTGATGATCGAATTTGGTAAAGTTCTAAGTGCGCAATTACTCGTAAAATTTTGAGCAGATTTTGGCTGTTAATTTACTCTTCTTGAAAATGTATGATACATCCCGGAGATGTAAAATAATGTGATTATGTAAGAGCTGGGATCTCCATTCCTGACCCACGGTGTACATGAACATCATTACATAAGTGAAGCTGGAAGGCGGTTCAGGAGCGTGATCAATCAATCACTCGTCCTATGCTGGTGGCTCTAGCAATCGGAGTGTTATTTATTTTTTTTGGTCTGTAAGGCCTTGATATTTTTAATTAAGTTTTATTCAAGTATTCTCACTGCGACCTTTAAAGTACTTTAATTATCCAGTCTTACATAGAACAAGATGGATGATCTGTTCAAAAAGTCGTGAATAATATTTGTTTTTTCTAAAAAAAGCTTCCAACAAGTCTATACAGAACTCTTATGTCATAAATAGAGAAGATCTTTGCACGTGCAAATTGCCGCAAATATCGTGACTAGTATCCAACACAGTTTATTTTTATTAATTGTAAACATTGTAGCTAGTACAGTGTTTGCATCAATTTTTATAGCACAATAACAAGACAACCAACTGCCCTACTGCCTCAATTAATTTTTTTACTGAAGTTTTTGCAATACTTCACAATGATAAGACTAATAAAAAAAGACTGTTCTATATAAGTGAAATTTCGTATTACTTTGCTATCAGACACTTGCTATTTTTATAGCTCAAGTCACAGCAATTCATTCTACATTAAAAACGAAAGGCCAAGGCGAATGCTTTAAAAAAACTTTTAATAAAACCAAGGGCCAACTGCTTGTTCATTAGCTTAGGGTTCCCCTGTAGATCAGACCGTCGAGGTCACAGTTGAAGTTGAATTGCCTTTATCGGCATTTCCGGGGGATGTTATTTAAAAATATATATTTAAATAATTTTTTTCAAGGTTCCATTGGTCAGTGCAAGATTAATGGAAGTCCTTGTTTCATTAGTGATGAATGCTGCCCTCGAAGGTACTCTTCAACTTAAGACGAGTAGGTTACTTAACATGTATAAAATACTCTTGTGTTTTTTTCTGACCTTTGAAGACTATAGGGTCGGTACTCACATGCATAAGGGAACGATTTTTTCGTCATATTTCGAAACAATCGATGGTCTAGGATAAGAATAAAGAAATTTCACTGCCATACCATGGCCATCGAAAATGGCTTTAGGAAGATTAATCCTAAAGGATGCTGCAAAACAAAAAAAATCACAAAAAACATTTGCTAACGCCGATCATATGGAATTCCAATGGCCAAGGTATTAAATTGTATTTCGATGCATAGAGGATATACTCAAAGAGAAATTTCGAGACAACCCGACCTTAGCCCCCATAACTCGAATTCATCATTTGTAAAGAGATGACGGTCTGTGCCAAATTGAGATTTGGATTGAAGCAAATAGGATTAGAATGTTCCATTGACCAATTTAATTACGAAAATGCTCGAATGTCCGCATTCTGTTACAAATAATATTACCACATCAAATGCATGAGAATCAAAAAGAAGGAACATTCCGTCAGATGAAGGAGGAGACCGTTCTTACAATAGCTATTTTATAAAGTTGCTATTATAGAATATTGCTATATTAGAATATTGGTGGATGCAGTTCAGGGTCCTTATGATAGATAGAAGCTCAGTTAGGAATATGGGGTGTGTTCAAAATGTTACAGGAATATTCAATTTTTGTCGAGCCTAAATGATAGTAGTAAATAGTTTCTGAAAGCTACATGCTCTCTTTAATATTATTAGTAGGCACATGTACACTTTTCCATCATGAATGATTATATACCAGATTAAGGCGCTACACATTTTTGAACTTCAACCCCGAGTCCTTCCTTGACCCGGACCACACACCGCGCTAGAACACTCTCTTTCTCAACCCATCGGATACTCAAAACAATCGCATATACCCTTACAACTTTATACATTCTCACATTCTCAACTCAACCTTTTCCATCTTTTCTGCTTCGCTCTAAAAATTTTGCCAGTCCCATCATATTTTTCTCAGACCCCCTCCTCCCTCCCACGGTCAAACTTACCCAACACTTTACAGAAAATAACGCTAAAGATCTTACCTACCTTCACGACAAAACTGACTCCATTTATATTGAAGGCAAAACCGTAACTAACGTTATGATATCGATTCAACAAGAAGGCCTACAACCAGAAAAACTTTGTCCGGTTTCAGGAGAACCTATTTCACTAAATGACGTGACTAACGATTTATCCTTGCTTGCTGCTCACGTAAATTCCAAGCAACTCTCACACCTGCATATGATCTGTTTTTACTTCAGAAACTATTTTCAATTCAGACCTCCGATATACCTAATCGCACCGTTCACTCAAATATATCGACTTCTATAACCAGAATATCAAAGGACTGTGCACCAAAACTCCTCAATACCAAAAAATTCCCTTAAGACTTTTTCGCACTACTGAATCTAGTCCCAGTATTAGAGACGGCGAGTTGTTCACATAAGATTTTACGCAGTGCCCTGATCCGGACGGAGTCCTCATAGAAATTCAGAGCCGCTGCAATCCCTTACTCTTTAATCGGCTAGCTCCGCTGACTTTAATTTTATCACTTCAAAATTCATACTCTGTGTGTGCATTTGCAATATAACACCTTAATGGCATGGAAACAAAAAAAAGTTACTGTGAACTACAACTAACGCGATGAATTCAGTCGAATTTCCCAAATCCTATCTAGGACAACCACCCCCGGAGAGTAATGATCGAACACCTTCGACACAAACTATCTGCACCCCGTCCAGGTTGTGTGACTAACACCATAATTCTTGGAACTGCGCGAACCCTACAAAAAAAAAAAAAAACAAGCGTCTTAATAACTTTCCCGTAAGAAGTTAAGTGCCTCACAAGCCGCCTATTGTTATCAATTTTCCAAAGACTCCATAAATTTCATTTTTAATATTTTTGATCCCAGTGGTATTATCATCCATCATCTGTGGCGGATTCGAACTTTCTGTACTTGAAATGGGCTATATCTTTATTAATCGTCTCTCCGACTCTGGTCTCTTCCAACACAAAAACATAACCAACAACATGAATCGTCAACTTGACCTTACCTCCTCATCTGATGTAAAAAACTTTCTTATTATCGTATGTAACCACCTCTACCTTGATACCTTCTACCTTCACCATTTTCCACTCTGAAAAAGCGTATTGCTCCAATTTCCGAAAAGCAGACTGCGCATTGTTAAATAAGCTGCTCAGCAGTATTAACTTTGATTTTCTTCAAATTCTTAAAGGCACATGTCTTTAGATGATACTCTTGCCCCATTCTACTCCAAAGTCATAAATTGTCTTATCCTATCCGTCACCTATTCATTAAACAAGAACTGCACTTCATCTCAACCCCGGTACACAGAGGAACTACGCTCCCTGCGTAACGAAAGCAACAAAAGGTTACCTCCCTTAAGTCTCGCTCTGGTTCCGACCTTTCCACCAATCTGCAGTTAGAAATTCGCACAACTATGTGGCACCGATACCTGAACCTAAATACTTTCTTTTCACCGATCCCAAAATTTCTGACCGTTTTATAAATGTTTCTTGTTTCAATTTTCTCAATACTTCCTCCATTCTTGAATATGCTAGTTAAGTGGGGGTCTTCCTCTTACAGGACCCACACTGCGCGTATTAAGGCTCTTCGACCTAGTTTTATTCGTGGTCCTTCGTGGTCTTCCCTGGGCTGATACCAAGAATTATAAGGATCGCTTACCACTTATATACCTATGACCAATAGAAGAACAATGCAAGGTCGCTGACATAATTTTTTATCCATAACCCTCTTACCCGTTATATTGACTGCCCGATACTGCTTGAAATGATTATTTTTAACACCAACCGCCGAACCTTCGGTCCATGTTCCATAAACCCCCATCGATCGAACTATGGCCACCATGAACAAATATCCACAATGCTGCGCGAAGCGAACTCATCTCCCTTCGACCTACATACATTCCACTAAATCCTGTCGTAGAAATGTCGTCTACGGCCGCCACTCACGCTCTTCTTATTTTTCTTTCTATTGTAATTGATATTAAGGTTAGATGGTTTGAGTCTCTTTTTTTGTTAAAGCGTGCATTAAGCCAATAAAGGGACCCTACGGAGGCGTCAAATTTTCATAACTCTAAGATTAAAAAAGCTGAAACTGAAAACTCTACCATGTGTTGCAAAAGCACCTTGTATATTAAAAATTACGCATTCATGGTGGTCTAAGGATCGAACCGTCGAACCCGAAATAAAAGCTATGTTAGGCTTCAGTTGGTTAGGTGATTGAAAATTGTGATCGCCTCCCTTATGGTTCGGGTTTCTTTTCCAAATTAGTTCTTATCATGGTCCCTAAAGGTTTAAAGTGAATGATGGAAAACTAAGGTTTGTTTAGAGCTTATGTGAAAAATATATTCTCTGAAGGCCATTCAAAAATTAAAATTCCTTATTACTTTTTTCGTAAAATAATCGTAAATAGGTAAAGAGCCTTGGAAATGGACATAAGCGCCGCTTGGTCAATATTCTTGAGATCAATGCTGTTTTCAATGTTCGAAATTTCAATCAAAGCTGCTTGCCCTATTTTCAGATAAAACACAGCCGATACGTGATGTTCTTTCACAATTATCACCAGCCCATCTTACGGAATCTAAAAAAGACGTGGCTAATTGCTGATGCAAAAAATCAATGCAAAGGCTCTGAGTTTTGAGGGAGTTCTAAGTAATCATCAACAAACGCATGAGTCAGTTGCAAAACAACTGGCTAGTATTAAGACTTCGCACGTGATATTTCTATGTCAAAAATATATACTCGGTTCGTATATTGATTCCGATGCAGCGATGAAATTTCATCTCTTATAGTATCTACCCGGAAATATCGGATTTCGGCCAAAATATCACGGTTTCAGATAGCAGATAAAGGCAAAAGCTATTGAACATTGTTGACATAGATTGAACATGTTGACAGACCATTGCAAACAGAACTATTATGATAAAGACTGAGGATCATAAAACACTCCAATAATATTGATGTCATTATCGCAACAGTGTCAGGGGAGCACAACAATCACCGAGCTTCTAATTAATCCCAAAAAAATACTCACAGAACCAGATCATGGTAAAGAAGAAAGTCGCGCATTTGTTTGATTATACGACATTTCACTGATCAACCACGGCGAATATCATTTGGTGGGAAAATAGCTTTTTAACCACCAATCGCTGTATTTCTATTAGAAAAATTTAGTTGCCGATGAAAGCGTAGCGTTATGTCAACATTCCGTTTTTAGTTTTTCAAAACAAGCTGGGCTAGAAACTCAGCTACCCAAAACCCTAGCCTACCTGATTCTACCCCTAACTATTGCTGGCAAGCTTTACTTTAAAGAGGCTGAATTATCAAAGTTGACTACTGACAAAGTCGCTTTCAGTCAGCAAAAGTGTTGATGCTGTCGGACGACGTTCCTCTGAAACTTGAGGCGTTCGGGCTCACGGAGGGCTAAATAATGTTTGTACAGAAATCGCCACTTAACGGAATTGCGGGCAGGATGCCTTTGGTGAACGAAGTCTTTAAGGCGCACTTCTCATGGGTCAAGTAATTTTATTCTTTTATGGGGTTCGTGCAGGTATAAAAGTTACGCTCTTACGACGGTGGTCCGATAAGTACTTAGCCTCACCGCCAGATGGCGCCAGTATCGCAAGAACAACCTACTATCGTGTAGTACATTCTAGTAGACGGCTACTGTCATTTCAGCTGGACTTTCGGCTCGTAGTTTTGTTTTGATCGCGTGTGGAAGCGGGAATGTCCGCGGATTTTAGAAGAATGGAAAAAGAGCAATATCGGTCGGTGATGCGATTCTTGTTTTTGGAAGGGAAATCGCGCAGTGAAATCAAAGAGCGTTTGGATGCTGTGTACGGTGACTCTTCTCCTTCGATGGCGACCATAAAGAATTGGTTTAACGAGTTTCAACGTGGTCGCACGTCGGTTTTTGATGAGCCACGTCCAGGTGCCCCGAAAACGGCTACCACGGAGGATAACGTGACAAAAATCCACAATCTCGTATTGGCAGAGCGCCGATTGAAGGTGCGCGAGATAGCTGAGAGAGTAGGCATTTCAAAAGATCGCGTGGGTCATATCCTGCATGAAATTTTGGGCATGAGAGCTGTCGGCGGGATGGGTGCCGCGTTTGCTCACTCCGGACAACAAGCGCAACCGTGAAACCACTTCAGAGCAGTGTTTGACGCTGCTTAAACGCAATCCGAAGGAGTTTCTGCGTCGTTTCGTGACAGTCGACGAAACATGGATCCACTGGTTCACACCAGAGATCAAGCAACAGTCGAAACAGTGGACTTCACTCGGTGAACGTGCTCCGAAGAAGGCGAAGACTGTCCCATCGGCCGGAAAGTTGATGGCCAACGTTTTCTGGGATTCTCAAGGTGTGATCCACATCGACTACCTGGAGAAGGGCAAAACGGTCACAGGGCTGTACTATGCCAAATGATTGGGCCGATTCGACACCGAATTGAACAAAAAACGGCCCCACTTGGCGAAGAAAAAAGTGTTCTTCCACCATGATAACGCACTGGCTCACACCTCCGCCCTCGCCACGGGCAAATTGGTCGAATTGGGCTACGAACTGCTGCCCCATCCACCGTATTCTCTAGATTTGGACTTCTTTTTGTTTTCAAACTTGAAAAAATCACTCGCCGGGCAGAAATTTCAGTCGAATGAGGAGGTCATCGCCGCTACGGAGGCCTACTTTGCAGAGTTCGGGAAAACGTATTTTTCAGACGGGTTAAAGAAGTTGGAGCATCGCTGGGTCAAGTGTATCGAGCTAAAAGGAGACTATATTGAAAAATAAATCGCCATTTCTCCAAAATTGTTGTTTTTCTTTTGTAGGCTAAGTACTTATCGGACCACCCTCGTATGGTGTTTGTCATACAACCTGGACGGGGTGCAGATGGTTGGGTCGAAGTAATTGGGGCAGTAAGACCGGATTATTGACTGAAGTCATTGCTCTTGCAACGTGGCTTCGAATCAGCTTTATCAGAAAATTGCCCACCCCTCAAAGGCTAGCCTTATTGCATAGGACCTCGTTAATGTAAAATTTCGTATTCGGGTGTTCTATGTAATCCGAGAAAGTCCTGAGACATTTTCCCTCAAGGACCCGAATTTTTCCCATTTAGCTGGCTTATCACATTGAACCACATGGAAAATCCATAGCCAATCATAGGCCTGATAAAGGTAATGTAGCAGATTATCCTCACTCTGAAATCAAGTTGGCTGAAGTTGGTCTCTACATGTTTATCAATATATACTCGTAGATCCCATAGTATCTGACTACACCTTGTTTTGCCATAGGACGCCGTCCGGTGCCAGAATTGAGAGTCTGTACCAATTTTGCTAGGTTCTTCCGTCAAAATGTACAGGGTGTTAGCCCCTTCACTGGCTGCGGCATAATTTGCCATGAAATCGTTTCTGAATCTGGTAAAATGAAGGTTCTTTGATTGCCAATGATCGTTATCATCTCGAAGGTGGAAGTGATAGAGCAGGGCTCTGTTCTCCAAGTCGTGGTTCGGGTGAATGCTGGAACATAGCTGCCTTTGTCACTGAGCATTCCCGATCACAAAGAAATTGTCGTCCAAGACTCTTTGAATCAATGCTGACTGTTCGTAAGAGGTATTCATGCTCTGACGTTCTCGGAAGCTTCAAATCCTGAATATCATTTTGCTTGTTTCCCCATTTTATTTATTTGCGGGAACATACTCGCCCTGTTGGAATTAATATCATGAACTCCTATGTTGTAATGCAAACTTAAAGATCTTCTTCTTCTTCTTCTTCTTTTCCTTTTTATCCCGGCGTCGTTATGGTCAGAAGTGTAGGACCATAACCTTCCCACTTAACTGCATTCCTACTGGTCCGCTTGTGGGGTCCGCCGGTTTGACCTCAGAAAGTAGCGGCAGGCTTCCCGGTTTGGGATTACTTCATCGCTGAGGCCAATCAAATGCTGGTGTTTTTGCATTTGTTTGCACCAATTGTTTTTCGGCCTGCCTTTTTTGCGTGTTGAAATTGGAATGTTGATTGATAACGCCTTTTGGACGGGGTTCAAAGGATCTCTCCTTTGAACATGGCAATACCAACTGAGTCGGTCGCGCTCTATATTTCTTGTGATGGTTTCTTTTACGTGGAGGCTTCCTCGGATCTTTGAACTTCTAATTCTGTCACGCTTTGTTACTCCCGCTGTCATGCGAAGCATCTTCATCTCAGTTGCCGTTAATTTGCTCTCATACTTTTTGTGCATTGTCCAGCATTGTGAACCGTATGTGAGCGCCGGACGTACAACTGAAGTGTAGAGCCTTCCTTTCAGCTTAGGGGGCATTTTTCGATCACAGAAGATGGCGGAGTTTTCCCGCCACTTCATCCACCCTACGCTTACGCGATGTTTGATGTCGTCATCACAAGTTACTTCTCTATTAATCATAGATCCCAGATATTTAAACTTTTCACACTTGGGAAGCACTCTTCCATTCAAGTAAATGTCTGGAATAGGCTGATGAGGGTCAGAGAACGGGCAGCACATATACTCTGTCTTCTTTGAACTAATACGATACCCGTGTCCCTCAAAAATGTCCACCCACACATCAAGTGCTCGTTGTAGGGACGCCTGATCATCACTTATAATGGCCCCATCGTCAGCAAAGAATAGCTGGTGCACATTGGGGTCCGTCACTTTTCCTTCAAGCAAGCAATCAAGGACTGCTATAAAAAGCAGTGGGCTGAGGACGCTCCCTTGGTGTACACCGACTTTGATTGCGAAGTCTTCGGTGACTCCTGCGGTGCATCTTACTCTTGTCGTTGCTCTCTCGTACATGTCCATAATCACTCGCACGTAGGTTTCTGGAACTCCTTTTTGTCTTAGCGCTACCCATAAAAGATCTCTTGGTTGCCGGTCAAAGGCCTTCTCGAAATCAACCAACACCATATGCAATTCCTTTGAAGAATCACGATGCTTTTCCATCATGACCCTTATACTTTGGATTGCATCTGTTGTTGATTTACCCGAGACAAACCCGCACTGGTCATCAGATAGTCGTATTATTTTCCGCAGTCGGCTATCTAATACCCGTTCAACGATCTTCATGGTGTGCGAGATCAGCTTGACAGAACGGTAGTTATCACAATTTCGTGTATCACCCTTTCCTTTGTGCAATGGAAGAAGATAGCTTTCCCTCCATTGATTAGGCATAGTGTCGCCTCTCATAAGTTTGGAAATAAGAACCATGAGCCATCTAGACCCGATGTCTCCCATCTTTTTCCAGAACTCAGAGGGTATCCCGTCCGGCCCAACAGCTTTTCTTTTCTTGGAGTTTTTAACCGCGTACCGAACTTCTTCGACTGTGATGTCGGATATTTCGGCATGATTCGGGGCGGCTCTTGGAAAGTACACTCGGGGAAACTGTTCGTTCAGAAGTTCCTCGCAATACTGTCGCCATCTGTGGAGAATTTTTTCGTCTTCCACAAGGAGTTGGCCTTCAGCATTGTTAATAAACTTTGGGAAACGAATCTCCTGAGCATTTCTTCTTCTCTGGGCGGCTATCTTAAAGATATTTGCTCCTTTGTTCAAATTGTTTTGTCGAAGCTCCTGGGTAGCCTGGTTCCTGTCAGACGCGGAAGACGATATTTCTTCCAACTTCTGATAGAGGCCTTCCATGCTTTTCTCTTTGAATTCGGCGCATTTTTTCTTCGCGATACCTTTGCAACATCTATATACCTTTTCACGGCGAGCTTTTTCCTCTCTATTAGTAGAAGAGCACTTTGACCAAGCTTGGAAAGCCATTTTCTTTTCGTGTATCACTGCTTTGGCTTCGTTTGTCCACTACCAGGTTTCTTTTGCGTGTTGGCAGGGGCCTTTAGATGTTCCGAGCAGTGATTTGGCTTTCTCCAGGCCAGATTGTTGTAGGGAATCCCACATGTCTTGTGCTCTGCACTCCTCATTACCGACCTCATCGATAATGGAAGAGAGGTAGTTTTCCATGTTGGCGATAAAAGCTTCGCCTTTTCCTTTATCCAGCTTATACCACTTGATTCTCTCAGACACCTTCGTTTGCTGCTTTGACTTCTTTCTCACATCCATAAAAAATTCAGTCAGGAGGAGACGGTGTTGAGGGGCGATCGCGTCTCCCAGGATCACTTTGCAATCTTTAGCTCGTGGCTTCATGAAACTGGATACCAAATGATAGTCTATTTGAGTTTCATTTCCGCCGCTGCTATAAGTGATCAGGTGCCGGCTTTGTTTGACGAACATGGTATTTAGCACTATAAGACCGTACGACTTGCACATGTTTAGGATATCTTCACCTGAAGAGTTCCTGGTGCCGTATCCCAGCCCTCCGTGGTAGCCTTCATAGTCTTCGCTTGTCTTCCCGACATGTCCGTTTAAATCTCCCCCAACAAACAAAAGCTCTTCCTTTAGGATGATTTTGACAAGGTTGTGGAAATCTAGCCAGAATGCATCTTTTTCCTTTTGTTCGCATCCTACTGCAAACTTAAAGATATTCTGTGATTTTCTTTCAGTCAATGAACTCATCGTTCTGACCTCTGAGTTTTGTCTGTTGGTAGGCCGCCTGTACAAGTCTTTGAGTCTTGACAAGAATCTACTTCTCTGTCTGGGCAGTTGGCGTGGTAGGGTACTGTCCATAGTTCTTTAATTATGTCTTCTATTTATTTGAGAAACCTGTCAATCTCGTTTTTTTGGCAAGTTCCTATTGGGGAGAGGAAAACACCCGGGTGATCTCATTAGGGCCCTGCAAAACGAAGCCAACGCGCCTTTGGGGCACACTCTACCATGTCCGGGAATGCTATTACAACAGTAAATCCGTAATCGTCACTGTCCTATACGGATGTCCGTAGACAGTTAGTAGACAATTTGTTCGTGTAAGCCAGTCTCAGTTGAAAGAAACGATGGCCTATCCGTTGCGAGTAGCTTGACTCTGTAATTAATGCTCTGTAGAGCACACCAGTGGGTTAGTAGGCTTTCCCTTGTGTAGTGTGTGTTATTTCTCCAAACACTATGTTTGGTGTTTAGATCGCCGGCCAGGATTTAGAAGTTTTCTACCGAGTTCAAGATCGAAAAGTGACTCGAGTTCTGCAATAAATATGTGGAGTTGAGGTATTTCAGGTGCAGGGGCTGCTAAAATTCTCTCTCCATTTCGAAGAGGAATGCACACACTGCAGCCTTGTAACATCTGGATCCTCCACACTTCACCGCTATATATGATTTAATATTTAATATATTATTTTTTATAAAGATCGCAACTCCCCCACTTTGAGTAGCGTTGGGTTGGTATCTTCAAAATATTTTTTGTGTTTCTGTTTTAGTTTTGTTTCGGTAACCAAACGTACATCGGGGCTACAGTTTGAAAAGCACGGCTCATCGCTCAATCCTAATGAGGGGATTGACATACTACGACAAGATATTCAAAAGACTTTCTACCGGCGTAGTCATTAAGATCGTTGGTGCGCCAAGCCTGACAAAAGCGAGTAGATTCTTCCTAGGTCGCTTGCTCATGAATCTGCAGTTAAAGCTGGTGGATCTACCCTCCGATGGCGAGCAGGATCGGACAGATCCATTTCGGCTTCCGGTGCCTTAGAAAGAGGAGACAGCGATGGACTTTTGTGCTGTCTGACCTGTCTTCTCTTGGGTGTAGGACAATTGGTGTTTTATTTATTATATTATATAATTATGTGAGAATTGAAAAGAAAGAACATTCCACTGCGGTGAGGTGAACGAGTGGCCACTTTCAAATGCTACGATTATTTTAAGAAAACCTACACGCGCTGGCATATACAATTCAGATTTGTTACAGAAAAAGCTTAATTGATAGGAGCTGCTTAAAAACAAAAAAAAAGCAAAACTTTAATTTAAAACTTTAAAAAAAAAAAAGAATTTTATTGATTTGCCAATTTCATTGTCATTTCTTTCATACAAGTAGGTGGTCGTGGTGCAATGATAATCATCATTGACTGTCGAGCGGAAGGTCTGTAGTTCCAGTCTGTCCATAGCCAAGAATAATTCTTATACTGAAAAATTGTGCAGCAACATCAGTTGTGAATAAGAGACGATCAAAAAATGCTGACGAAGGCTCGCAGGATAAGATCACTTCAAAATTCATACTCTGTGTGTGCATTTCCAATATAACACCTTAATGACATGGAAACAAAAGAGTTACTGTGAACAGGATTGAATTGGTTGGATTAAGCTTCCATCAATTTTTGAAAAGAATAACTACAAACTGGAGTTCTCGAAGCGTCTTAAGTACATTGGTCTAATGTAGTCTAATTTTCAAGACTAATAAATGAGAAGTTTTGAAATGTATTGGGGGTACAAATTAATTCGGTCCGTTTTCAAAAGATGGCGCCACCTGCTGATCTTGGAAGCGATTACCTACTTCATTGGAAAGGTGTGACATCTGTCAACATTAATTAGTGTGCATCAGCGTCTGTTACTGACAGCAACATTATTTTTTGCCTCTTCGAAAATTTCCGGATTTAATAAACAGCAATTGCGGGAAGTTTTGATTTTCTTTTTTAATTGGAAGAAAAGTGCAGCTGAAGCCCATCGAATGCTTGTAGAAGTTTATGGTGAATCTGCTCCGACCGATAAATCATGCAGAGAGTGGTTTCGACGCTTCAAAAGTGGTGATATTAGCGTCGAAGACAAAGAGCGTCTTGGCCAGCCCAAAAAGTTTGAAGATGTGGAATTGGAGGCTTTGCTGGATCAAGATCCGTGCCAAACGCAAAGTGAACTCACAGAATCGTTGGGAGTGACTCAGCAAACAATTTCCGTTCGGTTAAAGAAATTTTGATTTATTCAAAAGCAAGGAAATTGGGTGCCGTACGAGTTGAAACCGAGAGATATCGAAAGGCGGTTTTTCACCTCGGAACTGCTTCTTGAAAGACATCAAAGGAAGCGATTTTTGCACCGGATCGTGACTGGAGATGAAAACCCCAAGGATAACCCCAAGAAGAGAAAATACTATGCAAAGCCTGGTGAACCCGTTCCATCATCGTCTACATCGACGCCAAAGAAAAACATCCACGGTTCAAAGGTCATGCTCTGCATATGGTGGGACCAGACGGGTGTGGTGTACTATGAGCTGCTAAAACCAGGCGAAACCATTGATGGGAAACGTTATCGACTACAAATAATGCGTTTGAGCCGTGCATTGCGTGAAAAACGACCAGAAACGATCGAAAGGCATGACAAGGTGATTTTGCAACATGATAACGCTCGGCCCCACGTGGCTGTAGCGGTCAAAAACTACCTGGAAACGCTGAAATGGGAGGTTTTACCCCACCCGCCGTGTTCTCTAGACCTTGCTCCTTCCGACTACTGGCTTTTTCGACGGATGCAAAACGATTTGGGGAGTCACCGGTTCTAGTCTTTTGAAGAAATCGAAGAATGGCTCAATGATTGGAGTGATGCCAGAGAGGACTCATTTTTTAAAATTACCAGAGAGATGGGAAAAAGTACTCGCTTCCGACGGACAATACTTTGAGTGACGTATTTCTTAGGTTTTTTCAACAAAAAAAAAAATTTTGAACACAATAAAACGGACCGAGTTAATTTGTACTCCCAATATCTCATTTATTATTTAAATAATTATCTACAAGTTGATTAAATAATTTATAATGGAAACAAGTTTTTGTCTTAAGTTTTAGTTGAAGATATTTTTTTTTATTAGCCTTATTATTCCTGTTGCGAAATATTATTGAAATTTCATCGATTTATTTCGTTGACTGCTCGCTGAACTAGTTCTATCACCATTTTTACATTAAGATACCATAGGTATATCTAAAACTTTATTTCAAGGTGCATGAGAGTGTGTAAGCAATTTAGTCGTAATAGAATTCCTACATATAAATTGAAAAAACAAATCCCCCCCCGACGATTATATGCTTTAAATATTCAGGAATTCAGAAGCATTTAGTTTCTTTTTTGAGGCGCTAACCTTTGGACTTTCTACATAGTAGTGTCCGAAGATGCGTATCCAACTACCCTAGCTGATCTATGGGTATTTCCCGCCATTGATCATTGTCCTATTTAAGAGCCACAGATTGATTCATCATCAATTAATACAAATCATTATAACCTGAGCTTATCATAGAAACCCCAATTCGAACCGGTTTGTGTTAACCACAAAATAGTCCCACCACAACTTTTAGACCATTCAGATCATTATTAACACGAGTGCTCTTATAATAAAAAGTAAAAACAAACAAACCTTCTTCTCTTTGACAAACTTGATTAGGTGATTTGTCGCCGACATCGACTTTCGATGACTACGAGCTCAGTTTACGATATCATTGTAAGACTTTTTTCGTCAACAGAAATGCTCTTGAACTAATTTAATCTTGCAAAAGTGTTACAGAAAGAAAAGTCTCACAATTCAAGATAAAAGTGCACCCTCATTAAAATAACTAAAGTATAAAACCCATCTTTCTGCCGACGTAGTTTCTCTATTCTTAGCATCTCTGCTGCACTCAGCTTGACCATGTACGAGTCATTTGGCACAGAAGTACTACTTCTACTTTTGTCGTCTTTGCATTGTCATTTTGTTCTGTTTTTTGCTTAAAAACCATGACCTGCAACTCCACATTCGAAAAGCTTACTATGCATTCCGCTAGCATAAACGGTAATTTTGAAAGTCATTTCGTTGTGGTGATAATAGGAAATATAGAATCATAAAGGGCTTATAGTTTTTCGAAATGAATGTACGAGTATAGAATGAATGTAGAAATAATCTTAGCCTTAACTTCAGTCTGCTGTAAGTGTTGTTCGGTTTTTATATATACATCTCCTTGAGTCCAGTCTTGAGTCTATCAAAGCTTTTTAATTTTTTCGTTTAAAAGTTTTAAACTCATTCCAATTCTATATTTTAAAGGCGTCCGTTAATGCTCGCAAACAAGCAAGCAATTGAAAATATTAATACTTTTGAGGTTGATGTTTAGGAAACAACATAACAACATTTTTCGCCTCAAAAGCCTTAGTTTTTAACTTTATGGTGCAATGAGGATTCCCCAACGCCATCTCGCTTGATATGCTTAGATACAGTTTCGTACTATATTGCTCGTCTCAACCTATGCTGGCATATTTGACTTTATATAGGATAGATAGGATTTCGATCTCAAATACTATTTCAGTCATTTAAACAATGCGGTTGTAAAAAACTTAGGAGTGTTCTTATTTGACTGTTACAGCCTGAACTAGAAATAGGCCCATCGCACTAGGTTTCGCCTTTTTAGACTACTACACTTCGAAGTGTCTAACCTTAATCCAAGATTAATGGATGTGTTTCTCGGCGGTCTTCACATAAAATGTATCAAATTTCTCACTCGCGGGTTGCTCCTGTTGTTTATCAAGAAGCGTTTGCTCATCTAGCGCTGCAACAATGTTTGTACGTTTCTCGTTGCGTTGCATGGACATCAAGGATTTTATTGAAGTAATGGAACTTATTAAAGGATAATCCAAATTGTGGTTCATTAACGATTTAGATTTTGATCCAGTATTTATTTCTCTCCATTATGTATGGATAGATATCGATATAATAGATCTCCACAGGAACTCAATTCTTAAAAGATATGACTCCTTGATGATTTTCGGCACACATCGGGCATTAGTTTGGCCATAGCTTGATGAATATTTGTTTTCAAAAAGTCAAGAGTCTAGGGACTGTGTGAATAAACACGATCTTTTGCATAACTTCACAAAAATAAATCCAACTTTCACAAATCATGCAATCTTGCTCACGGATTCACATCCCCAAAACGCGAAATAAATCGTTCAGGATTTTCGCCTTCTAGGAAAGCCAAAAAGATAGTGTTGATGGGGCATTGACCTGTTGAAATCACATACATATCTATCACAATTGAAATCTAAAAATTTGGATTAACATTTGCCCAAATGCTGTGATCACGGTGAAATCCATAGATTTGGATTTACCTCAACGCTATCACAAGCGGCAGCCAAATCTTATACAGAGCATGCATTTCGGTGGTTAATAGGTCTTAAGATTTATGTCAGTCTCCTCGATTTTTTTGTACAGTTTTCCTTATATACGCTCGGATCGATGTTATGTCGAATATAATCTACTTGTACTGCACGAAACGTGCTTACTAGACTAGTGATTTTGTGGAGTGATTTCCAGAATTTTACAAGTTAAGCGATTTCTGAGAGATAAATATTGCGAAATGACAAACCTTAAGGCCCGCATGACTGTTCGATTTGATAAAAGTTATGCAATTAGAGATGTCAAACACGGCCTATGAATTGGATCATGCTATAAATTAGAAGCGTCGCTTCCAAGGGCATCATACCAATATCCTCTTTACCGGTCCGTGGATTATGTATTCCAAGCAGATTCTAGTGGAACCTAAACATTACCTATATCCTCTATGTGTCCGATCTCCGATTTCGCCCGAGTGATAATCTGACCCGGGGATTACTCCGTGGAGGGTTTGGCCATCTATAAAAACGGAAAAGAGTCCGACGTCTTTCGCAGTATCGCTTTATAGAAATCACACACTAAAAGGTAAGGGGCATGAATTCTATCTCGGACGTTGGTTAATGCAAGCAATATTTTCCTAAAAGCTTTTTACTTCTCTTTGAAAACTTATTGGAAATTTATTAGTTTTGAGACGTTCGTATACAAGCCGAATTTTCAAGACTTTGTGCTTGAGTCTTCCTTAGATAGCAAATCCGCAAACGATAAGTATTCGTTGTATCAGCCTTTAGGTCACAGTTCCTTGTACGACTGAACTAAGCCGATTTACCAGCATGCCTTGAAGGTTGCTGATGTCTGTTTTATAATAGACTAGGACATAGCTGACGTATTTTAATATCTCTTATGGTCTTTAATTCGGTGGAACAAAATCTTTCCGATTTGTCGGCCTTAACAAACGTCGCAGCAGACGTAAATCTTCCTTACTCTCCAGCTTAATACTAGGAGACGAACATGCCAAGACTATACGAGGTTTGTTCAATAAATAAGGTGATTTTTTTAATTTTTTCGAAAGTAATTCTCCTCAGATGTAATAAACCTTCGGCAGCGCTTTTCCCAATCTTCGAAGCACTTCTGATATGTGCTTTTCGGTATAGCCTTGAACTCTTCCAGCGAGGCGGGTTTTGTCTTCTCAACCCGTCCTTTCATCATTCGTCTTTTCAGTTTTGGTAATAGAAAAAAAGTCACAGGGGACCAAATCCGTTGAAGACGGTAGCTGAGTCATAATAATAGTATTGTTTTTTTTGCAAAATATTATCAAAATGCAACAGCCATGATTTTTTTTCCCACAAATCTGGACGTTATCTTTGTATTGCTTTACGCAAAACAGCGCATTACTGCAAGTTAATACTCGAACTATCAGTAAGAAAATGATGGACCAAGTCATTATAATAATCGAAGAAAACAATGAATAAGGTGAGCGAAAATAAGTTTTACATAGGACCGAACTTCTTTCTTTCAGTCTTGGTCCTTCTGGTCACTCCCATGAGGATGATTGGGCTTTGATTTCGACGTCATAACCATATACCCATATTTCGTCATCCGTGATGACCCTTTTCAGCAAATTAGGATCGCCATTCACGTCTTTTAACAGCTCCTGAACGATGCTCATGCGATGGTCAACATTTTGCAATTTCGGAATAAACTTCGCTGCCCAGAATATCTTGGAAAATTGTATGGCATGACCCCTCATGGCAAGATAGTGATTCAACTCCAATAATTATTGTCTTCATTGACTCAACGTTTTTCATCATAGTTGAAGTGCTGGGGCGTCCATGATGGGCATCGTCATTAACATCTCCTCAGCCATATGGGAAGAGTTGTATCATTTATATTCATTTTGATTGCTCAAGGCAGACTCGCCAACTGCCACAGTCATTATTTGACTGTGACATTTCGCCAAGCACACCAAAACACGACTTACATTTATTACTGTGAAAAACGAAATGAAAGAAAATCTAATGCGCTCTAATGCCCCCCCCCCCCCCCCCCCTACTATAGCTTCCTACAGTCAACAAGATCCTCAAATTCTTTATGGAAAAAGATACAAAGATCATAGCGTGCGCGGATGACCTGGTTATTTTGATAAAAGGTAAATTTCTACCAACTATCAGTGAACTAATGGAATCTGCGCTGAGTGAACTCTCAGCTGGTCTTGTTCACCAGGAAAAGGAAAATTCCGACATTTGCTCCCCCAAAGCCCTAGTCTGGTGGACTGCTAGCAGCATAAATGAACATGCTCAACAAAGTACAAAGGTTAGCAGCTGTTTGTACAACAGGAGCCATGAGAAGCACGCCGCAAGCAGGGTTGGACATGATTCTTCATCTCCTCCCCCTGGGTCTATTCATAAAAGGCAGGGAACGAAAGAGCAGACGAGCTGGCCAGGCAAGGTTCTGAATTGGACATCAGCGAAGCGGACACGTCATTGCACCACCGATCAGCGCATTATACAGGATCATAAACGACACAATCATCAAAGAGGCCAACTCGTCTTGGCTTTCAAGAAACGACAGCTACACGACAAGATCATCGTGACCAGAGCTCAACGTCGGAAAAACAAAGAAGCTCCTGGCGCTGGACCGTATGCTCGTCGGAGTGATCATAGGACACTGTCCTATTGGAGCAATGCTCCGGAAATGGGACTCGGGATCAAGCGATCTCTGCCGGAGCTGCGGCGATGAGGAAGAAACTGAGACGATCCAACACCTGCTCTGCCACTGTGCAGTTCTCCAGAATCGACGCCTAGTGTCGCTGGGCCAAAGATTCTTTACAGAGATTGCGGACGTGGCTAATGCAGATATATCGGATCTTCTAAGATTCATCAAGAGCACGGGGTGGTTTCAGCCAACACGTGATAGGACAGGTTAATTTTATGTGTACCCACACAAACGAAGGCAATCACAATGGGACTCTTGGCCTCCGAGTGGAAGTGATGTCCAACCATCACACTCCCCTTCTTTAACCTAACCTAACCTATAGAGTACATGATCGGTTTTAGAACCCTAGCTTCTGTGGTTCCTGAGATCCAGTTAAAAGGTAGTAGACCTGGAATTGCGGCTTGGCGAGCTAATTCCAGAGCTGTTTAAAACAACCGGAAATGAGTTGCTTGGAAAAATGCACCGACTTATCTGTAAAATATGGTAAAGCAGGCGGGTGAATGGAATCTCAGCATCGTTTGACCAGTACATAAGTAAGACGGTCCTTTTAGCTGGTCCAATTGTAGTGAAAAAAGTCTCCTTAACACCACGTGTATGTGCTTGTGCGTCTTGTTCTGTAAATACTTAAAACTGTAATCCGATAAAACTCAACGAATTTCAGGTCGACATATGTTTATACATTTATAGTGATGAGCTATACATAGCAAAGTCACTATTTGATGTCCCTTCAAAGCTTGTCAGGCGGGACGGGATGGGCACAGAAAAATCAATTAAGCTCGTTAACGAGTTACCCAAGACTCCCGATGTTAAAAAGCGATCCCGCCAGGGCGAACCTTTACCCCGTGATGTCCTCAACATCATCAAGGTCGTCCAGAATTCATTCACCATTATGTAAGTGGAGCGATCTTTTTCAAATGTACACAATTGCTTGACGATAAAGTTGCGGAATTGAATAGCGTGACGTCAATGAGGCATTCGGTAGCACTGAAGCAAAAGCGGCTAAATGAAGGCAAAGAAGACTAAACGCATTGGGCGGAACATCACCTTCGGTAGTTGCGACCTTGAAGTAATTAACAGTTTTGTCTATCTTGGCTCAATAATGACAAGCGCCACCGACAACCTTGAGCAAAGACGCAGTCGAAGAGGACCGCTTATACGAGTACATAGGTGGCGCATACGGGTGGAAAGCGATCCCAAGAAATTGGATTTGCAGCGATAGGCAATTGGCTGGCTGAAGATGATTGTCGGTTGAATCTGTTCCATGATCACCCTGAACTCTGCAACATCCATTCGTTTTTCCCCCTCTATACCCTCTACTACAAGCTCTAGGTCGACCTATTTGACAGTGAAAAAGTGAAATTATTAGTTCGAAAACAGAAACTGAGTAATTACTTGTGTAAAAAGGCGGGAGGTTAAAACCATTTAGGCCTAAAGTCATCGACTTGTTAAATTGTTTTAGAGCTAGTTATATCTATCACCAACAACAAAAGTTCCATTGAAAGCTGAATGTATATACTAGAGAACGGCAAAGACCTTCTTCCGCGTGCTATCATCTGGTTTGCTTGAACTTAATAGGGGAATCTCTCGTCACCCCATTAAGTACATATATTCATCCGATGACGTCAACCCCAAAAATAGCATAAACCATGAGTCATGAGCTATTTAAGTGCATAGTTTTATATACGAAGGCCTTTAATCATATCTTAAAAATGTCATTGTCATTAAGGGCACTAATTACCAACAAATCTTAATGCCTAAATAGTACACCGATCTACTCATCAGATAGTTCCACTTCTGAACCAAAAAATCACTGCATTCATCAGCAACTATCCCTGAGAGAAAAATGATGAAAAGATACGTAAGCAATAGGAACCAATTAACAATGAACAGCTCAGAGCTGGTTATTGTACGGGTGAAAAAAGATAAAAAAACGTAAAACCTGATGTTGTTGTCGATCAAAAACGTTGTTTATTGTATTTTTTTTTTGTATATAGTTCGTTTGATTTTTTTTCTTCTTCGAGGTGCTCTTTTGAATTTCGGAGTGAATTCGAGTATTTTTGAGTATTTGCTGTTTTTGCGCTTTTGTTTTTATTCCATCGACCGAACGTAATTTTGCACACAACTACAACAGTTAACAAGTCTCCAATCAACATGTATCTAGATACCCGTGAAGAGGCATCAAGGCGAAGAATAAGAAGAAGAAGAAGAATAGAGAAAAGTCGGTTTTATAAAAGAAGGTGACAGCGGTGGTGGTGAGCTTATTGCTTGTAACACAGGTGTATACGGAAGACGTGTCTGGCCCGCGGTGAAATTAAAATATCTGTGAATTCCTAAACGAAAATGTAAGCAATTGGACTCTGTAACTGTTTGCCTTGTTTTAAATGCCTCTAAGCGCGACTAATTCGTAACTGAATTGTAAACTTTCCAAAGGTCATGGAGGAAAATCTATTTTTTTATTTTTGTGTCGTGCGATAGACACTGCCGAGTGCTACGCAAAAATCGAAAAAAAAAAAGAAACCTAATCACCCTATGTCGCTTTTAATCAGCTTTAACATCGCATCTAATAGTTTTGTTAATTTTTTTTTGTTTTTGTATGTATATTCCATCTACTAGTGAAGCCGACGAGTATCGGAAAGAGAGTGCGAGGAAGCTCTAGACTGTTGGCTTGTGAGATTCAAATTAGAAAATCAAATTCTCTGAATTCGAAAACAGTTCGCATCATTTTGTGTTTACGTCAAGTAAGGCAGTGAATATCAATTTCATACATTTTACGTGTTTTTTTTATGACAAGAGTCTTGTTGAAGTTCAATGCCAACGAGCTTGTGTTAAAAACGAAAACATTGAGTGCCGGAAATATAAATAATTGCAGAAGAGAAACCGCTGGAATAGTTGAACCGAGAGAGAGATTTCTACCCGAAGTATGGAAGACACTTTCTGTTGGGCATAGGAATCTGGCGCACCTAGTGCACTGCTATCGCCTTGTGTGGTTTTTTGGTTCTGATGTGATGTTAGATTAATCATTTTGCACCGCGATTTTTTTACCATCTGATTTGTTCATTTATTCAAATTATTGAATTAAGCAAATTGGTTTTTAAATTTTTTTTTTTCAAATGTACAATATTTCCTCTGAAAGTCGAGAAAGGTCGAGTGATAATCGAACTAATGTGTTTCTCGCTAATGTAATTGAAAAATTATGGAAATGAGAAGGAGGATCAATTCAGTTTCAGCATTGATCGCGTCGCATAAATAAAATACACGAATATAATCGGTCTAGTTTGCCGGATTTTTCAAGATTTTTTTTTTCTCGTATTTGTACTACTAATACTATGCAAATTGTTGTGACTCCCTGTCCTTACGTTCTCGGATCATTTGCTTTTCGGCAAGTTGTGTGGTTTTTAAGGCACGCTGTTAAGGCATGTCAATAGCCGTCATTGAACTTGAACTTTGTGTTTCTATTATTGGTTTCAAAATGTTAATAGAAAGTTTAGGTGCAGGGAGGCACAACTTCTTTGCTTAGAGAAAAAGAAAGTTAACATTTTTCGGTCCTATCGAATTAATAAATATGATAAATATTGGGTACCTCGGGAAATAATTAGGTTTTTTTTGGAAATACCTTTTGCGATCCTTCTGCCAGTAGCATGATTCCACGCTTATAAAATGTTTGTTCTTTCCTGGCAAAAAAGTGATTTGCAATCTCCTCATTGCAATAAATTTTGTAAGGAGAGGAATAGATAATAATCAGAAGGTGCCAGATCTGGATAGGTGGGTGGGGCAGTAGAGTATGGAAAATCCGAATTTACTTTCTGTACTATATGTGATAGGCGGGTGTGGATTTCCCATTGGAATTCAATTACGATAGAAGGTGTCGGGTTGTCGCTGGCTAAAAAAATTGAATTTCTTTGAAACCTCTTTTGCTATCGGACCTGCGCCTTTTTCAAGCTCGACTGTATAACGAGTTCCAAAATAAATCAACTTGCTTGAATCCTCGCAAATGTAAAAATTAAAGTTGATAACTATTCACCTACTTTTAATTTTTCAATATTTTTTCCTTCGACTCAAAAATAATTGCCAACTTCTTCTCCCATTTCTTCAGCCAGTCCTTCACCAAACACGTCTTTGAATCCATATCATGACTACGTTCGTTATATGAAATACTGTTCTGCGTCATTGAATATAAATTTTGCCCTAGCCATCGAGAAAATACGTAACTTAAAGGGCGACTGCTCGTCCGGCCCTGGTTGTCTCCACGCCATAGTTCTAAAAAAATGCGCTTCTACCACTCATTGCCTTATTTCAAAATTCCATATCTCAGGGACTCTTTCCTCAGCTTTGAAAAAGTGCCTAAATCATATTAATTCACATAAAAAGGACGAAAGAATGTGGACACTTCACTAGCGCCACACCGCACTAACGCCGCATTGCTAAACTCTGTTACATTCACACATTCTTCGAGAGTATCGTCTGCGATACAATATTTTTTCACTGCAAGCTTATCTTCTTCCCAAATCATCATGGCATCCTAAAATTTTCGTAAAAAACTTGTATAAAATTATACTTCTTGAAAATTCACTGTTCTTGGTTTTCTCCATGGTTTGATCCTGTTGTTCAGAACCTACCATGAAGGCTGTCAGTAAATGTTATTTCCAGATCTTTTATTTCGGATCCAATTAATGTCAGCTCCAGAGTCTCCCAAGGCAGCCACCTCGGTCCACAGATTTTTGTCCTAGCCATTAATGATTTTAAATGTGTAATGATATGAAAGTATGCAAACCTACACCTTCCCGTGCTGATTTCTACTCCCTTCCATCCGACCTACAGCTTCACTATTTAGTGTAAAGAAACCACCTCGTGCTTGTAAGTTGTCGCTTACTCCCGTCTCCCTTCATTTTCCAGAACCTATGTTATCTGTCATGTAGTTGTTCCTCTTGTCAATTTTCTGGTCGACAGGTGTTATCTGTAACCAAGAACTTGGCTTTTGTCTTCACATCGACAGTATTATCAAACTTGTTAATCCCTTTCTCAGCTTTTGGAACGTTGGTACGAAGATTTCTCGAATCCTAACTTCATGAAATCCTTATATACTACCTTCGTTAGGTCCCTTGAACATGCCGGCCCCCCTCTAGACCCCATACTACACTGCACGAATTGAGACCGTCCAAGGTACATAGGTTTATTCATTTTGCTTTCATGGTCTTCCCTAGGCTGATAACTGCATTTTAACGCCTTATAATGAACGTTTCAAACTAATCAGCCTACAACCTTTGGAAGAGCGGAGTATCCATGCGACCTTATACGTACTTGTATATCCATGATTTAAACAATTACCACCAATTTCCGAAATGTCAATGTCTCTCTTCCGCATAAGGCATTCACTCCCTTCTTGATATTTTCTTTCCTAATACTAATACTGTAGGTATTAAGCATATTTAAGTTTTTGATAAGGTTTGCATTAAGCTAATAGAGTGCTCCTAAGAGGGCATTAAATTCGTTAAATTCGACATCTCAATCAATTTGTAAAAGCATTTGGCAAGTTACCAAACTTGCACTATCTTGGTGGACCCCGAAACCTTTCCTATTGATCAATTCTGGACTTTTTTGTTTAAGTGAATCATTCAATCAGTACAGTTGATGACAGTACACTGCAGAATTGATCGTTATGTTGTCCAATAGAAGCTCAAGAATCGAACCTTTTTACGAGCAAGCCTTGCTATGTCAGCTATCGGCTTAAGTGTGAAGTTAAAAAAAAAAGAAAACAATTTAGTCCTCTGTTGGGAAAAAACAGTAAATTACTTTCTGAACAACCCAATAGTATAGAATGCTAGTGTGCCAAACGTTGATCGATGATGATCAATATCAGATTGAAAACTATTAAAATTAAACATTTTGCGTTATTCTTTAAGGAGCACTCTGCTTTTATTTATTGTGAAAAAGCTTTCAATCACCTTTCCAAGTCAGAAAAGCCACATTAAGTTCAGAGTTTATAACTATGTTGGAAAGCGTAATAGTTCCTTTAGTTTTAGCATTTTATTTGAAAATAAGCGGCATTTACTGAGAATTTTAAGTCAGTTGCTTGATGAGCTCATCGGAATGTGATCATTAAAAGTGCGAGTATAAATCGACAAAAAAAGCACCCAACCAACATTTCAATCCACAATTATATAATTGTTTTATGCCTTTTTATTTTTATTCGCAGTGTAATCACTGACCAAGTGGGCGTGAGTTGCTTCTCTTCTTTTTTAGTATTTGGTTACCAAGAATTTTAATTTACATTTGGAATATATCATCATAGCAAAGACATTGCAGATAGATATTTTTGATTCCACATACCGTTTGCTATTTGTTAACATTTGACATTGCAGGAAAGGTAAACCTTTATCCCTAAAGTCTGCCACAAGCTCATATTTACAGCTCAATAAACATATAGCAGAACTTGATGTCAAATTCTGACACTATATAAGCTCATGCGCTCTTGATTTCAGACATAAATTAAGTAGAATGGTGCTTCTAATATAAGGGAATAGGCTGACTTTGTATAAGCTGACAGCTGGTGAATCACTTGTTTCTACGATTCTGATATTATTAAATTTTTTATATTATATTGGAAAAGTTAGCTCAAACATTGGCTTTCAGATGGGAACTAGAGGGCTCTTGAACACGTAGATTTTTTGCTGATAATGTTTATAGTATAGTGCTATTCAACAGGAGGTGCCATTTTGAGTTATTAGGTAAAAATAACATTTTTAAGGGAAGTGCCAATATTTTAACTTTAATCTAAAGTGCGAAATTCAATGTCGTCCAAATCCCCATCATTCTCGCCCAGAGAAAATAAGCCTTTTGATTATATTTTATTCATGCTTTCGCACAAATGCGACTGTATTTCATGAATAAGACTTTTCATCGCAGGAATCGTTAGTGATATTAAATCGTATAAGCTCAGCGGTCAATTGAAGTCTCTGTTTTATGAAACAAAACGGCCAGGAATTACGTCTGTGTCTTTTTGTAAATAAATATTGTCCACTTCGAAGTATGATACATAATTCAACCAAATATTTTTTAGTCACACCAGATTCGTTTTTTTTTTAAATTTGGCCCTAAGACACTGCCAACCTAAAATCCGGGTCGACCCATTATTTTACTCTGATTTTCAAAGCCCAGACAAATGGAAATGAATCTTATAACTTAGAATAATTTTATGTAAAAAACCGTGATCATGATCTTATTATATTCAATTCAAACTGAACCCTAGCCAAGATCAAGAGCCAGCAAAAGGCTGGGTAGAGTTGCTATAGGTAAAGGGAATTCCGTCCTCGAAATGGATATAGCGGGGCTTAATTTAGGAGAAGGCGTTTTCATCTGAACGAACACGAGTTGGACTCTTCACATCTCTAATTTTTGGGCCTGAGATGTTGACACTTATTAATTAAATTCACTTTGGCTTTGACCGAACACGATAGATAACAGCCAAAAACAATACAAAATTTATGAAATTTTACCGCGACATTTTGTAATTAATTTGTACTATTCCATCATCTTGTTCGAGTATGAATCGGTCCATAGCTTCTAAGCTTTTATATATTAAAAATCATTGAGAGGATAGTTGAATATTGATAGTTGAACAAGGGCGCTTAGTTTAAAATGTTGGCTTGTTGGATGATCTTTTTTCCTTCAAAAGTGTAGCATTCATAGAATTTTAAAATAGTAGGCCATGCATGCCTAGAGCTGAGCTAGAAGTTTGTAAAGGGTTTAAGGATTTATATTTGTGCTCGATTTATATTTAAAACGATCCTTGGGAAGAATTTCTCGATAGGGTTTTGTCTTCATCGGTATGGTGCTCGTTATAATGAATGCAGTTTAATGAACATTTTTTTCTTTATTCTTTAAGAGATGTTAGCTTTATACATTGCTTAAGTAATCTTTTTTTTTTCGTGAGTTTTATGTGTGTTGGCAAGATACTTACTAGACTACTCTGAGTCGTCTCAGTTCATTCGGTATGCAATTTCACTGGAATTCCTGGTTTTTGATTCCTCTTTTTTCAAGTCAGGTTCGTATCAAATCCAGTTCTTATACCCTATGGTTATATTTTGCATGAGAAATTTCTTTAAACCGAAAATAGGTAGGCTTTCAAATTCGGCATGACTATGAAAATATGAAATTGCCGTATGGCCTTCTATGAGCTTCTTACAATAGGCTTCAATCTCCCTTCAATCACCCTTTTTAAATGTCTGGTAGCTCATTCAGACTGCATCCAAAGATCTGCTAAATGAGCAAATTTTGTTCGCCCTAAAGCTTTCTCTGCTATTCGGTTTCGTTCATTAATTCTAGCACTATGAAAGGGAGCTGTTTGAGAATAGCCCAACGGACGCAAATGGATCTAATGCTCTACTGGCATGTATGACACATACTCGTATACAAAGGCTACGCTCACTAATATTTGTTGGCTAAGGCACTTTATAATATGTGATTATCTAAGCGCTTAGCTTATAATTGTCACAAAACTGAAAAGATAGAGACACTTAAAGAAATACGTAGTATGCTAGATGATTAATCAATGCTTGCCATTTATTTCTCTATTGACTATAAATACCTTTAAAATGGTCATGGAGAGTCATTTTTTCGAACCTATGGGAAACACGTGCAATGTTGTCCTCCAAAGCTGCAATTGACGCCGGCTTATCGGCATAGACGAGTAATTTGACATGCCCCCACAAAAAAAAAAGTATAAAGGCGTCTAATGTCGAAAATGACAGATAGATTACTCACCTTTTCTCAATTGGTCCACCGATTCGCACGCTGTGTCGCATGTAGCACCGCTTTGTTGGAAGCATATGTCGATTAGGTTTAGCTTATGCATTTTGGTCAAATAAAGTTCGAATTCATTGAATGATAGCAAGCGCCACATGTGGCAATCTTTTTCTCACGATTGTCTTTGAAAAAATATGGATCACCGATTCCGTCGGATCATAAATCAGAACAAATAGTGCATTCGTCCTAGTTCATTGGCAGCTTTTGTATTGCCTCACGTTGCTCATCAGGCCAGGAGGTTTTGCTTGTTAACATACTCATTCAACAAGAACAATTTTTCGATAAAAAAGCGGATCTTACTCCAGCTTTTCTAAGGCCACTCATCGGAAATTCGACATTGTGGCAGGTCGGTCGGCTTCAATTCTTACACGAACTGTATTTTGTAAGATTTAAGATCGAGATTTTATCATGAGATCCTCCACCTAGTCGAGTAACACACTCCCAATTAGTGCGACAGGTCAAGAATGGACCAATCACGGTCTTAATTAACACTGGCGGATAGAGCAGCTTGGTCAGTAGGTCGATCATGAAGACCGTAACATGGTTGAAGTGCGGGAAAAGCTATTTTCACAAAGCACGAATTTTGATAAAACAATTCAATAATTTGTAAGCATTGTTCGGGTGTAAGTCTTTCCATAATGAAATGGCGATATCGACTGAGCATGATTGACTTTACACAAATCATACACAGCTTTGAAAAATAGACACTAACTAACCAAATAGTGAAAAAAATCCTCATTTAGTCACCCATAAATATTATTCAAGATTTCCCGTTTCTTTGATCATTTTCTCTTATGTGAGCTCGAATCGTGCTTAACCTGCTCATCGAGTTTGACTTTTGATGGTTCCAGTGCAGTACTCTAATTGCAGTGAAAGGTTTTTTGTCTAAGCTCCCAATCTTTACAATACTCACTTTATTCTCTTAAACTACTGAATACTTCATAATAACAAAAACAAAGTATTATAGTGACTCTTTCCATTGGATATTAGTTATAATGTTAAGAACCCTAAAATATTACTCGTAAGCCATAATAAAATATCAGAAGACTACTAAGCCATCCCCTTTTCAGATCAGTTAGACTAAGGCGACACTACTCACAAATCCAAAAGCCATTATGTGGAAAATACTCTTAATCTGTGCCATTGTGGCAGGTTGCGCTAATGCAGGTATGCACTCCAAATGACCCTCAAATCGATAAAACTAATCATTCTTTACCATCCCCATCAGCGCAACGAAAGCGATACATTAGCTCAGGCTCAGGCTCAAGCGCAGGCTCAAGCTCAGGAGGCTATTCAGGAAACTACGCACCAGAATATGGCTTTGCCGATCCATACGAGTTCCACCAGAGGCTCACTCAACAGATTCTATCCCAACAAGCCGCACAGAACAGGTTCTGATTATAATTTCTCATTTACTACCACCTTTTTCTTAATTTCTTATATTAGTTGGTTTAATGAAGCACTTTAGCAAAGTATGGATAAGAAAATATTATAGCGGGAGGTGATGTAATTGGGTAATTTGGTTCACGGTATAGAAGGTCTCTGAACATGTATAGAGGTGTGGTCGACATGGTGATCTCATGTAGCGAAAATTAGCAACAAATTGACGAGTCATCAATGTGAAGATGACTTGAGAAGGCGAGAGATTGCACTTATTTTTAAGAACTGCCACGGTGGTATGCGGGTAAAGACGAACAAAACACAGGAGCATGCACATTTACACTGGAAAAGGACACTCTTTTTGCTTTTGATTTGTATATACCTATATAACAGCAACTGATAGTAATGCTAAGTAATTTAAATATATTTTGCTGCAAGTTATTAAAATTACTTAACATTTAATTATAAGCTAGTTAATAAGGACTTTTGCAGCGAAACCTTAAGACCTGCTTGTTTTGATATAGTGCTTACTAAAAACAGAGACAGAAAAAGATTAAGCCGTTTGTTCCAAGTCTATGGCAGGTTTATTTTTTTTTTTGATTTTTTTCTTTTTTTTGTATAGGGTTCATGCAGGTTAAAGAGTGTACGCTCTTATGATGTTTGTCATACAACCTGGACGGGGTGCAGATGGTTTGTGTCGAAGATGTTCGTTCACTACCTATACTCTCTGGGGGTGGTTGTCCTAGATAGGATGAGAGATTCGACTGAATTTGTCGCTGTTGGTTGTAGTTCACAGTAACTATTGTGTTTCCATTCCATTAAGGTGTTATATTGGAAATGCACACACATATTATGAATTTTGAAGTGATCTTATGCTGCGAGTGTTATGCCTTCGTCAGCACTTTCTGATCATCTCTCATTCACGACTGATGTTGTTGCACAGTTTTTCCGTATAGGAATTGTTCTTGGCTATGAACAGACTTGAACTGCAGACCTTATGAAAATCCAACCGAATCAATCCAAATAAGTCATCTAAGAGATCGATAGACGAATAGATAAATCAAATTGTGCTATGTAGCAGAAGTTTTGACCGAAATCAGAATTCAACTCCAAATTGACTTAAAAAGAAAAAAAAAATGTTAAAAATGTCTGGAATTGTCTCATAGTTTTTGTCAATTTTGGGTATTACGAGGACATTTCTGTAGGGTTCCCTATTAGACCTTCACTCGATCAAGAGATCTATGTAATTTTTAATTTTATTTGTAACCCAACTTATGCTCGGGCATTTGGTTCTGTGGCATATACCATAGTTTATGTCTGAATGCGTAATATCAAGGCCGTCACAGGTTATTAGTTTTGTCAAAAGCACTCATATTAAATCAAGTACATAGCAGCCTCAGGCAACTTATCGAGATATGTAAGTACCAGTTAGGGCGTCAAACTGGCTATTTTAGAAAAGTCGTCTACGTTCGTTTCCTGATCTAGACCCGATTGATGGAAGAATATTCAGATGACAATTTTCGAAATAAAGTAAGATCCTAAACATTGTGATGTATTGCCAGTCTGCTTTCCCTTTCCCTTCGACGTTCAAATTCTAGCTATCTTGAACCTCCGGCATACAAAAATTATTAGTATTTCTACAATATAATTAACCCATACCCCTTTTAATGTAAAACTTACGGAATAACAGGCAAGTCAGGCCATTCCAAAGTTATTATACTATATCTAAGCAAGTTCCCTATGGCGTCCCGTCTTGAATCTCCGGGCTTAGAGTTATTATTTTCACTTACAAGTTGAATGTCAGATTGCCTGCCAATTTTTTCCCCAAATTTTGAGCATTGATGATTCCAAAATTGTTAGCTCATGGATTCGGACCTCGGCAACCTACAATTTCTTAGGCAAGTTTTTTAAGAGTCTAAGAGAAGCATATTTTATTTGAGACTATGATCCATTTATAAAGTTCTAGTTAAATTAATTATTCTGACTAGATTTCGGTCGATAATGCTTACATTCATTTTTTTTATAGCGTTCCGGCTAAGGAAAAGGACTTACCTATGGGCTAACATGCGTTATTGAATTAGAAGTTACCTTAATCCGAAAAGTTCTGATTTCATTACAGCCAAATTGGTGTCTTTCCTTGGCTATACTTGCACTCCTGAATCCTCTTATAAAGCCCAAACGCTCCTGTGAACAAACGACACCGGTATTTTTCCTTTTCACCAAACAGACATTTCTACAGTCGAAATTGCCCTGGAAAAATCGCTGCCCAAATTATCTCCACCCGGCCACAAGAATCTGGCCTGGTCTGGTCAATAGAACGTAGACCCGCTCGAGAGTGTTTAACCTAAACCAAGAGCACTTAGACCCGATGGTAGCAAATTGGTCTTAGAGCTGAGGAGCTTTGGTCCGGTAAACGGTTTTAGTCGTGTTCTCTCTGGTTTAGATTGGGTTAAAGCGACTTACGGTTGGGCAAACCAGTTTAAACTCATATCTAAGTAAGATGGTATCTTACATGAAACTATTTAAGTGTAAGGCACATTTGAATGAGGGTTTGCTCAACTGCCACTAGTCAACCTATCCACTACCCCTTTTAGGACACAAATCGCATGACCGGAGGCTCACATCCGAAAATTTGCGATAAGTCGATGCAACGAAGTTAGTTTCAGTTAATTCGCCTGTTCCCCAGATCAAAGCATTTTGTGTGAAACAGAGGATGAAAGGTAGGAAAATATATATTTATGGTGAATGAAAGTCGAAAGCCATCAGCAATGTTTCAGCTCCTGTCATTGTGTTTTTTTCTCTGCGGAATTATATATTTCATGATTTGGAGGCCAAGTAGCGTATATAAAATATACGAGGTTGGTTCAAAAAATCAGGTGACTTTTGATTTCCCTCGAAAATATTTATTTTTCAATATCTATCCTCAATCGTAACAATTATCCTTTCTTTTAACTTTTCAGTTTTGGGAAAAGCAAAAAGTCGCAGAGAGCCAATTCTGTCCAAGTTTTTGGCCAGAAAACTATGCAAAAGCAATGACAAGTGAGCACGTGCACTATGGTGATGGTGTTTTGTTTTCCCACAAATCCCGGACGTTTTCTTCGTATTGCTTCACGCAAAGGCACATCAAAGTCAGTGAGCGAAATATTCACATTGGACCGCAGTTGGTGTGTTTATCTTTTCGGGCCTGGCTCTCTGGTGGCTTCAATTCGGGGTGAATGGGCTTTGGGTTCGACGTCTTAACCATATACCCATGTTTCGGCACCAGTGATGATTATCAGCAAAGGATCCTAATTCACTTTAGTCAATAGATTCTAAGCGATGCTCATACGACGGTTCTTTTGGTCAAAATTTGGCACAAACTTTACTGACAGTAGTTTCATGTCCAAAACATCTGAAGCTCATGGCATGAACTAACAGATATGCCAATACCCTCAGCAACTTCTCTGATAGTGATTCGAGGAATTTCCAAAACAATTTTCTTCACTGCTTCAACGTTTTCATACGTTGTTGACTTGCTGGAGCGTTTAGGGCGGGTATCGGCACTAGCATCTTTTTTTTTTTTTTTTTTTTTTGTAATTCATTTTTATTTATACTAGCTTAACTCTCCTTACAAATTTAGGAATCTTACTGGCCCTAGGCGGACACTCTAAAATAAACTGTATAATTTTTACGTATGCCTTTCGACTACTATATAAATAACTTACAATTAACTACTACTACTAATTAATTAACTTAAGCCAAGAAAAATTTTCCTTTTGTTCAAAAAACTTAGCATATCATTCTTTTATATATTTTTATATAATCCTTAAACCTAACTAAACATATCTTATTCTAACTTAACTAATATATATATGTATATATAAATATATATTTTATATTTATATATTATATACATAGGTACATATATATATGTATATCTTTTTTTTTTTTTTTTTAATAGGTATATTTATAATTTTTTTGGTTTTTAATATTTTTTTTTGTTCTATCCTACCCTAACCTACTCTACCCTACCCTACCCTACCCTATGTAAGCCTGCCATTGGTGTTAGGCAAGCCCTGCCTTGAAGTGGCTGAAACTATTGAAATGTCCACTGACGCAGCTCCCTCCAGCCACCAAAAGCGTTGATGCTGGCGCACTACGTCTCCTCGATCCCGGCGTGAGACCGATCTACAGAACCTGAGGCGCTCGGGCTCACTGAGCGCGACATCGGGTCCGTAGAGGAATCGCCGTTCCACGGAATTGCGACCCACGTGGAAGATTAGCGGCACCGCCAATCTATCCTGGATCAGCCCACATCTATCTAAATAGAGGAATGCTTCTGGCGGGACAAAGCCGTTAAGGCGCACTCTCTCGTGATATAAATCACTGGGATAGTAAGTCCCAGAGATTAGGCTATATACCGAAGTCATTGCTCTCGCAACGTGGCCTCAAATCAGTTTGATCAGGAAGTTATCCACCAGTACAATCCTGGCCCTATTGTATAGGACCTCCTTCGGGTAAAATTTAGTAATCAGATTCGGGAGTCCTATGTAACCCGAGACAAGTCCTAAGACATTGTCGCTCAAAAAAATCCTTTCCATTAAGCTGGCCCTCACATTGAACCAGACGGGGCATCCATATGCAATCATGGGCCTGATTAAGGCCATGTAGCAGATTACCTTCAAGTTGGCTGCAATGAAACAGACATCTTGTCAGAGCGAAAGCGGCTCGGGCCCTTGCCAGATACTATAGATACTGGTCTAGCCAGATCCCAAGGTATCTGACTACACTTTGTTTCGCCAGTGGGCGCTCGTCCTATCCAAGAATTGAGAACCCGCGTCAATTTTTTCTAGTGTCTCGAGAGGCCCTGAACAAAATAGTTTCTGATTTCTGGCAGTTGATCTTCGACTTCCAGTCATCACAGTACTGCCGAATTTTTTCGAAGTCACGCTACAAGCGGGTGACAATGTCGTCGATCGTTGGACCTGATCTGTACGCGATTAGATCGTCCGCATACGCTATTGAATGGTGAAGAGAAGCTATCAAATCACTGAAGTAAATGCTGAAAAGGATCGCGAGTTCACCGTACCCTGTTGCAGTCCGTTGTGGCACTAGCATCTCCTCGGTTATCTATGAACAGCTTGTTCCACTTTTATTTGCTGAGAGCACACCCGCCAAATGACACAGTCAACCTTTCAAGTATGATGGAGCTCTTAATTGTATTTAATGCGATTCTTTGGTCCATTTTTTTCGATAGCAAAAACTCGCAAAACACGTCTAAGTTTCCTTGTGCAAGTTATAAAGAACCATGGCGATGTCATCAAATGTTAGGGACCTCAATAACAAAAAAAAATTGAAAATCGAATCTATTTAGCTCGAGAGATTCAAAAAATCACCTTATTTCTTGAACAAACCTCGTACATCATGGATGATCGCGAGTTAAAATCCTTTTCTCGATTGGAACGATAAATAAGTTAGGAGATATAAATATGATATCTTTGGAATCAAGGAAAGCCTTGGAAATGAAAATTCGAATGAAAAATTTGTTTCTTGTAGCCCGTGTTCCAAAGCTGTATTCTTGAAAGTTTGAAATATAAACAAGTGATTTGTCACTGGTTCTTTTCTTTCAAATTTAAAGAAAAAAATACTTATTTACCATGCCGAATTGGCCATATGTATATCCAAATCAGATTTTTTTTTTCTATAAAATAAATTGTAGTGTGCTGAGCATGTCTAGGAACCGCTTTAAAACTTATGTCAACTCTGCTTTCATAGAACTCAAAGAAAAAAAAAACAACTCTTACTTATTGTAGGCCCTCGCAAAACTTTGCTTATTTTCCGACACTTTTAATGCAACTTTACAGCGCTGTCGCCCTATTTCTTCCTTTTTAATCCGCTTTATTTATAAACTTGTACATCTCTTATCCATTCCTAACTCCCAACCTGTAATTCATAAAACTACCCTCAGTAAAAAGGACCGGGAAATTGTATTTGAAGGATAACAAATCACGCAGAACGTTGTAAATAATTTCAGGCGCCGAGTACACTTCCACCGTAGACTTCCGAAATTAGTCAGACGAAGGCCTTTGAAACATAAGTGCGTATTTGAATTTAGTTAGAATCACTCACACCGGCTTCCGAGACACTACGGGATATCTGACAACAACACTAGCCACATAGTACATATTTAGAACTATTCAATACTGAATTTATTTCATATTTTTTTAATTTGTAGTCTTAAGTCAAACCCATGTATCCATTCTAACGCTGTTTGATAAACGCTTTCTCATTTCCTATTGTATATTGTAATTTGTAGAGCGCTTACTTCGACATACGCATCCGATGATGCGTCCGCTTACGCCGAAGCTTCTAATTATCCCGATGAGAACGAAGAGTAAATATCATTCATTATCTAACCGCTAATAGACCGCCTTAACCCCCCTCACTCACCATTCACTATATATGCTCAAACAATTTTTCGATTTTTTGTACAGGGCCTTCCAGGAGCAGTTTGCCCGCCAACGGGCCTACTTCGACAACCTTCAACGCCAGAACTATGCTGCAGCCGCCGGTGGTGGCTCCTACGGTGGCGGTTCATACTCAGGTGATTATGCACCGAATTATGCCTCGGCCAGTGGATACTATAGCCCAGCTGGTGCCTACCAATCCGCGTCCATCTATCCGGAAAATCCAGTAAACTTTGATCCATTAGATGATGTGGCGGGAACTTGCCCAAACGACTTCCTCTTTTTCTTGCAGAGCATTCCCAATATCAATAGTCGTTTCTCTGAACCAAGTGGCGGTGGATTCGGTGGCGTCTCGGTGAGCTCATATTCGTCTTCGTCCGATATAAATGGAAAGAAGACAAGTCATCGTGGCGCGACGACAACGATCAATGACAACGGAAAGGTGACCACATACCGCGTTCATTCGTAGGAACGAGTGGTCGATAGTCTCCTGCCGGGAGCCACCTAATACAGAGAGAATAAATAATTTTGTTTAAACAATTGTTGTGGTTGTTTGTTTGGTTAGTAGGTTATCAGCGTAACAATGAGCGAGGTCGTTGTGATTGATTGCGTCTCGGAATGAGATTTGATTAAGTTCATTGGAAGGCTATAAATTGCTGAGTTATCTGATTGACCTTTGTTGAATGCGTAGCATTGCACCTTGGAGGATGGCTTTGAGTCAGACTGGCCGGTATCTTGAAGGCCATGAAATTGATGTGTTCTTGGAAATCGTTTTTGAATCGTCATACGAGTTTTATTGGCTTTTGACGTGAGCCGAACTTAAAAGCATAAAAGGTGTTAAAATGTATATGATAGGATTCAGGGTTTAAGGGTTCAATTTTATGACAAATTGTCAAAGTTTGAAATGGTGCACTAGTAAATTTGTCTAAGTCTCCAAGGACTTTGGAGCTCAGATCATTTAGGGTCGAGCTTTATGTGACTATATTATTTCGGTTGGACAAATTGTCACACACAAGTTGTAATCAATCAACGACGTAATCGATTTAAAGATGTGTTGATTTTTGGATATGTCTGAATGGACCTAATTATTACCAAGTGCCTTAAGTGATTCACTTTGACTGCAGCGCAGCAGCTGAACGTTTAAATCTCAGTCTTCAAACCCCATTTACGCAAACCACCCTCGGACAAGATGGAGAATGAATCCCTTTCATCCTAAGTTAGACAAGGTTAAGCTGTCGATATTTAAATTTAGGTATAATAAGTTTGAGAGCGTTGGCGAATTGTCTGTTTTGCTATATAAGCGCCGAGAAATCATTTGTTTGATTGATATGTGAGCAGGATCAATTAGTGCGCTAATTTAAGCGAACGGGTTTCTCCAACTACGTCTATAAGAACTGGTAATTGTTCACCAATCAATCCTTGACACACAATCTTAATTGAGACCCAGGAACTCAAGAAATACCTCATCAAATTCTTGTTTCAAAGACCCTAATGAAAAAAGCCTTCTTACCTTCTCAAAGGAAAAGGAAAGGGATCTTGAGTATTCTAACCTATGACCTTCTTTATATTATTGCAAAATGGAGAAGGTAATCTATTTACTAAGTTATAAAGTGTAACTGGATAATGTGCGGCGTTTGGATACGAATCGAAATCAAATTGTCTGTATTATCCTGGCTACTCAGTATTAGCTTAACTTTGAGAAGTAGTAAAATATATTAAATAAAAAAACCAAAATAGATTTGTTGTACATTAATTGATGAATAGGATATGCGGAAGCTAGCAATACGTTGAGTACTCCGTTCGATCAATTTGGTCCAAATTGTCACCCCAATGAGTTTTTCCAAGAATAAATAGGATAATTAATTTAGATTTTTTCTTTGAGATGATACTTGGATTCTCGTACATCATCTTGAGAAGAAGAAGACGTTTGATGGCGATGGGTTATCTTAAAAATGTTAAGGTAATTACAGAGAAGAAACAAAACCGTTTTAACAAGTTATGGCACTGACTGAGCAACCCAAGCATTCACCAGATCTGTCCATGACTGACTATCGGAGGAGGTATACAACAATCCTTGCAAAAGTCTTTAATCTGGGACACTAAACATAACATCTGAAGTCGAATTGCGCTTATTGACCCACTTATTCTTCAAAAGCTCATCGATAATTTTGTCAAGGGATGATCGCTGGTATTTGAAGAAGTGGGGTCAATAAATAAGGTTTCAATGATCGACCTTTATAAAAAAAAAAAACTTCTTCTAAACTACTATATAAAATGTTCGCATTAGATGTTGACTTATTCTATATTTTATATTTATTGAAAGTCGTTATGTAATAAAGGGACGTTCTCGTTGACTTCCCATTTGAAAATGCTACTATGTGCGATTTTTTTAAATTAAATTCTTTATATGTCTCCTCGTTTTCAGACTTCTAAAGTCTGAATTCATCTTCTTTAGAGCGCTATATTTGTGAGTGTGTGTATGTCGTAGAAGCGAAGGCAAAGATTAAGGGTGTCCAATCAACTCTCTCTCAGCAGGCTTCAATCTGCGGAAGTGGACATTGAACGGAATTTCAGCTCAGGATTGCTTCTTTCTTGGTACCTGGGGAGGGATCAGATCAGGTGAAGACACTGGGAATTCATTGATTTCCTGTTGACGACGTCTTTTTCTATCGATACATGCCAATAGTCTTCAGCCAACAAAGAGATTCATTCTCTCTACAATAACTAGGCTATTTGAAACTTTGGGTTGGATCCCACCATGCACCGTAAAGGCCAAGTCTCATGCAACTCCTCTGGCTGCGGAATAAGACATAGGATGAGACAGTTGACGGTGACAGAATGGAACGCATTCTACAATGACATGCAGGCCATCAACAAAATTCAAATCCCAAAATGGATGAGAACAGTAGGCCTGTCATGACAGTTGGAACTTCACGGGGTTAGCAACGCTTCTGAACGAGCATACGGAGCAGCAGCTTACCTTAGGGTGGAGTATGATGACGGGAAAATCTACATGCCGCTTTTTATGGCTAAATCTAAAGTGGCTCCGATGAGGCCGGTAAGTCTTGCTAGAAGAATTTTGAACTTTGTGACGCCGTGCTCCTGTCACAAATATTGCGCTATGTAGGTCAAGTTCTACCACAAGAAAACATCAGGTTGCATGCTTGGACACCATCACGTGTTGGATTCACGGATCACCGTCCATATGAGAAATTTTCGTTCAGAACAGAGTGGGCGAGATTCAGCGATACCAAAGTATGAAAACACATTCCAACTTAAGACAACCCAGCGGACTTGGTCTCTCGAGGAATGTTTCCGTCGGCACTGGCGAAGTCTTACGTCGAAACTGGGTCGTCGAAATCCTGAAACAAACTACAGATTTCGGCATAGAGGAGGGCTTCCGTGTAGTTCAATCTCATCATGCAAGTGTAACATAAAACAGGGTGAGTCATCTCATTCATCGAACATCGAGTTACTAACGACTGTTAAGGATTGCCGGATATTACTTGTAGTTTGGTAACAACCTACGAAAGTGAGTTGTTAGATCTTCTGGCCCTCTCAACCCAAGGGCGCTCGATACACTAACACTAGCATTATACTCGACTCAAAGAGGTTGTTAATTTGTCCAATCCTTAAACGGGAGTCTTAAAAGAAAATGCCACAAATTCTCGAAAATAAGTCTTCAGTGCACCGATATCTTTTAAATTAGCAAATCCAAAAATTTAGATTTCGAGTATATCAGACCGAAAACTTTTTTTTAATAGATTTTACTTTTTTCTTAAATGAAGTGTCTGATGCTGCAGATAGCAAGAAATGCTACCTAGAAAGATCTGACTTGGCGAAAGCCAATCAGGCGAAGAGACCTCAACAATCTTAAACAAGTTGGTTTGAGAAAGATATGTTACGGAAGGCAGCACACTCACAAACCCCTAGTACGTGGCCCTCCTCAAGATAAAAGTTCAATTTGTGGCGGTAGTATCTCAGACTGCAGGCCGATTCACATCATAAAATGTAATCAACAAAATTTGTATATCTTCTCATAATACTTCTATTAAGGCTTTGAATATTTTAAGAGTGCCTGTTCGATGAGCGTATATTCTTCTTTGGTTGACAAAGTTCTTGAATTCTATTCTAATTGAATAGATATTTGGATTTTTTTCAAACTGTCTGGAAGCAGATTTGAAAACATAACCGAAATTGATATACCTGTGGGTGTAGTCCTTTCTGGCTTGCAGGTGAATGATTTCGTCGCCAATTAGCTTCTGTGCCCTAGTAATCACCAGGTCATACAAAGTATCACAGCGGTCCTGATTTGGAATCCATGCAGTGTGAGCTTGGTACTTCAAGTCTGCTAAAAGACGTTTAGTTCGGCTGAATTCGAAATTCTGTTGTCTGGATCTTCTTGGAGTGAAGAATTCTTACTGCACTACGTATTTCTTTTTTTTCTTTTTTTTTATCATTCGTGCAGGTTGAAGAGCGTACGCTCTTTTGGTGTTTGTCACACAACCTGGACGGGGTGCAGATGGTTTGTGTCGAAGTTATTCGTTCACTACTCTCCGGGGGTGGTTGTCCTAGATAGGATTCGAGAAATTCCACTGAATTTGCTTTGGTTGTAGTTCACAGTAACTCTTTTGTTTCCATGTCATTAAGGTGTTGTATTGGAAATGCACACACAGAGTATGAATTTTTAAGTGATCTTATGCTGCGAGTGTTATGCCTTCATTAGCACTTTTTGATCATCTCTCATTCACAACTGATATTGTTGCACAGTTTTTCCGTATAGGAATTGTTCTTGACTATGGGCGGACTTGAACTACAGACCTTCGGCTCAACAGTCGGTGATGATTACCATTGCACCACGACCACTCCTCTGATTTTTGAATGAAGAAATAATAGTGGAGCGACCACATCAGAAGGCAAGCTATGTGCTAATTTTTAGATACGTAAGCTTTCTTTCATTCTATAGCGGCATGAGTTCTTTTCGAATTGACACAGAGAAATAAACTGCAGGAAAGCCATCGACAACATATTAAATGGAAATGAGTCGATAATTGAGGAGAAGATGGCCAGGAAGTCCTAGAAGAGATGGAAAAGAACAACAAAATTTGGAAGGCATTGTCAACGAGGCTCTCAAATTCCGAGGTTCGAATTATGTATAATAAAAAAATTGCAACAAAATCTTAAAACTTTTGAAAGTACATCCCTTGAGCATCGACACACTTTTGCCACTGTGGTAGGCGGATCCCAGATGTACTTATTTTGGCACTTATGTAGTTTCCCATGGTGGTGGCCTTTGATTCTTTTCACCAGTCTTTTTAGCACTATAAAACGGTAAAAAACGGTAAAAATTACCGTTCACTGATGGCCCCCTGCTCCGATTTTACGCACACGTTGCAGATTGTCGTCGGTTGTTGAGGTTAATGGGCGTCTAGCGTGGGGCTCGTCCTCTACATTCTCTCGGCCATCTTTAGAGCAGCATGCTTGGTTCGTGATATACTTTCATCCCTAAATACAATGTCTCTGTGCCCGATTTCTTTGTGGAACGTGGCGAATCGTTGGTCAGTCAGTCAACAAAAGTCCACAAAAACCCCGATCTAGCCTCAACGAATGCTCTCATGCGACTGAGACTTGGCGCGTTTTGCACGTCAGACCCCATCACCGAGCACGCCCATGCGTTCACAGTCGCGTAGAGGCTGCAATAATGTAGTCGTCTTGAGGCTTTGTAATGTTTTATATATATGATTGTGAATCTTCAGGGTGTCCGCCGCTAGCTTTATGTTTTTAGTAACTAATATCTTAACCATTTACATAAAAAAAAAAGACAAAACGAGAAACATGAAACATTTTGAGTCCGGACTTTTCAGTTACAACGTCACAGTGATCGTGAGAGCACCACGTTCATTGTTGAAGCGTTTTTGAAGAATAAAAATGTAGATGCGCTTGGGCACTTTTTTTTAAGCTACAATATTCGGTGATTGTGATGGGCCAAGTCTAAACTTCTTCAAGAAACCTCTAGTGCCCAACAGAACATCAAGGCCTTCGGAGAATATTAAGAAAAGTTGGGAAAAGAGCGTTCGCCTACTAAATCACGTGGCGCGAAACACTATCTACCGCCTTCAGCAGTGTATGGAGCTAAAGGGACAGCATATTCAAAGAATGAAAAACAAAGTTCTGGACCACGATATTCTTCTACATTCATAGGTATTTAAGAACGTAAACGTGCTTAAATCGGTAAGAAATGTATAATAGCGAAGGAGATAGTGTACTATTGAGCGTCAATGGCGATTCAAGAGAAATTAACATTGCTTTCTTGACGCAACTGCTACACACTATTGCTGAACAAATTAGACCAATAAATGCAACAGCTTTCGTGGCGTCTTCCTTATCTATTGCATAAAAATAGTTCACGGCTTAAAGACAATTTATAATTTAAGGCTGTTTTCCTTGGACTCCAAATATGTAATATGCGACTATTTTGTTCAGCCGTTTGGTTGTTTGTACTTTCCTTTTCCTGTTATTCCCTATTTCTAGTTTAATGAAATTGGTAATTTCTAAAAATAAATAAGTAACTTGGTCCTATAGGAGCTCCTATCAGTTCTTCGGACGTCTGTTCGATGAACTTTGCGACGAATTCGTAAAATAAATAAAACTATGAATGAATTATTTCCGAGTACGATATGACAATAACCTTCACCTTACAGTAGTCGGCACTTCTCAGCAAACCGCAAATATATTTATTTGTTTTTAAATTAACAAGAAAAAAACACTTTCGCATAGAAAATAAAAGTAAATAAAAATATATTCCGAATCTTATCTGCATTCTCGCAATAAGGACTTTAATCTCTTATTTGCATTTACGGCTGTTCGGCTGCAAAATACAAATTTTACTTTTCATGTAACCTACTGACATCCATCCGTGAACTAGATACACTTTTCACAACAACTTTGAAATCTTACTCAATGAAACTCACACGGCTTCTTGCCTTCTTTTTTATCAGCTTTGATGAAATAACCTCTCGCCGTCCAATGAGGTCATAAATGCCTGAAACAATTATGAAGGGAAGCAACAAAATCTTTAGATTAAGTCTAGAACGTCTTATTTGCGTTCTACCAATTATCTTCACCACTGTCTGTCAGCCAGCAGTTGAGTATATATGTAGAAGCCTTATCAGCATCATTAATAATTTTATTTTTAATATTTCTTTTTAATTAAATGAAAATTTGATTATGACGGGGGAAATTCGTTGCGACATGTGGTTCCATTTAAGCAAGAAAAATTGGTTCAGTTGGTGATCAGTAATTGAATTGAACACATCGATCAGAGTTGGGAATCAGAGGATTTTTGTTAATTACCGTTTAATAATTTTTGAGAATCACAATGAAGTGCTTGGTGATCCTGGCCTTGTGCCTGGGTGCTGTTGTTGCAGGTATGAATAAAGATAATTTTCTTTTCTTTTAAGTAGTGTAAACGAAGATAAAGTCAAAGTGTATTTAATTTATATACTATTGTAATATAATAATTAATTAAAAAAAAAATTATTTTTTCTCTGATTTTAAGCCAAAGGGTAGGGAAATTTTTAAGTCATAATTTCTCTCTACGTTTTTCCTTTTTTCCAGTTCTTTTCTTAGTTTTGAATCCATTCTTATATAATTTATTTACGAGTAAACCTACCTTACTCTAGACGAACGTGCATACAAGGAGCATTCTGGCCAAATTTAAAACTGTGTCTTTCGACCTTAAAATTAACTTAGTGAAAATAAATGAATGATCAAGAAATCGTCTTCTCCTTTCTCTTTCAATAAGAATGGCCAGACAAGTGGTGTGAAGACATCCTCTCAATTTATTTGAAGGATCATTTTATGGCACTTACCCATAGTTTTTTACCCTAAATACCTAGGTCAGTTGGGTTTTATAATGGTATTTTAGTTTCAATTTCAATTTCAATGGGGTGACCAGGTGACTCAAAATTGGCCGCCGAGCTCCGAATACTCGACTCAGAAAGTTGTGACGTGAAGTAAAATCACGAAATGGGCGCACCGTTTATCGTCGGGCACTGACTTTGAAAATAAAATTCATAAAAAATGATATGTGCACGAAGTTCAATGAAATAATCTTCCATTCCATGGTGATTTGCCATACTTTACTAAACAATTCACAAGCGCCCCTATTAAAAAGAAACCACTTTAGTAGCCCCGGTAGGTGTACCTTACATACATGATAGGCGATTGGACAGATTTCAATTTTGGCTTTGATATACAAAAATTGGCTACCAAGCACGTTTCTTAAATCTCACCCAGCGTAGACCGGTGGCAACGATTGTAGGGAAGGAGATACCACCGTCATCATTGTCTAAGGTATCTGTTCCTGTAAGCTAGACTTTAAATGATTATGTCGGCTACGACTACTGATATCCGATTTAAGTATTTTTTTGTTTTCAGAATTATTACTTATTTAAATTATATGGTATCGTTCATCGAATGTTTGAATTATAAATTTTATTATTATTATTACTGGCATTATTATCATTTCGCCAAGTCTCCCTGTCATGAGTGTGTTCCTTCCATGCTTCCCTGTTCTTTCCCATCTCTTTTGGCGGTCTTTTTCCTATGGATTTTCCACTCATTATTCGTTTAATTATTTGTCCACTGTCCATCCGTTCTACGTGTCCTGCCAATTTAATTAATGCTTAGGGCTGAATAGAGTTCCTCGTGTTCTTGATTGTGTAGTTTTCTCCATTTGCCTGTTTTCCACTATAGATTTTCATTAAGATTTTAGTCAGAAGGAATGTTCGAATACTCTGAAAATTTTTGTTTAAATATGCTCTGAGAAATAACCATTCCAATTTGATATTTTTGTTAGAGTTGGTTACTTTGACATCATATAAGATCATCCAACAAAAGATGCCATTTTAAGTCATTTGGAAAATGAGACATTTGTATGAGAATAAGTGATATTTTTATTTTAGTTTATAGTACAAGCTCCAAAACTAGTAACGAAATTTCAATTTCTAAACAATGGTTTAGCCTCCGTTCTGTATGCAACTAGTCACTCTCGTGGTTTTTTATCACGTTTTTGTTAAACTGCGGCTTTGTTTCGTGAAGAGCAGTTTAATATTTCCTCAGAATACGTAAGTTATTGGTAGATTCTTGACATAGAATAGATAAGAGATAGTCTCACAGAAAAAAGTTTTATGATGTTAGTCGCACAAACTCGGCGACCAATGGATGCTTCATGTCGAGAACTTACACGTCAAAAAAAAAATGTTTACAGAATAGAGTCATTGTTTCATTAGCTGTGTAGTATGCGTTATCTTCCCTCTTATAATGGACTAACTTCAGGCAGAAAAAGGCTCACTGTCCTTGTCCACTGAAATGGTCGTATCAGCATCATTTTCAAAAAACAAAATAAAACTGCCCGATGAAACTGCCATCCTAAAATGCGCGCCAGACTGTCACTCATTGTAGAAGAAGATGTGGTTCCACTAGTTCTCTTGGGCCTTCGAGGCCAGGCATACGGAAAGGACCCTCATAACCCAGAATAAAGTTCAAAAAAAAAAAAACATGATCTTGTCTATTAATTTTCAGGGCAATTTTTTCCCCAAATTCTTAATAAAAAAATGCGATGCAAATTGCTTGCGAATAAGTCCAATTGTTGTAATCACCTCTAAATGAACACACCTGAGTTCGTGATCACGCTCTCAGCTATGGGAGCGATATTTTCGGCTGGCCTTACTGGACGAACAGAAGGTGAAGTCTTCCCATTACTAACCTGTGAATCCACTAAGCTGTGCGAAAACTTGCCTTACGGTGACGAAAAGCACCACGAACTTAACGAATCTAATCCGTGATATTTTCACTTTTCGCAGTGAAAAATCACTATTTCAGCTGGTTGTCCCAATGTTTATCGATCTATTTTTAAAAACCTAATTTTTTTATATTCAGCGATTATCGCTGGTAGTGTGACAATTCAACAGATGGATGACCCCTTACATTGTCGTTCACTGGGTTTCACAGTATAAACCCTCTAACCTCTATCACATGCGATAGAGACTCTAAATAAAAACGATGAATTCAACGAGTAGTTTCTTGTTTCTGTTTGTTTTTCTTTCTCTGTTACTAGGTTAGCGTCCCTCTAGGGTATCCTTATCAGCTTGTCCTAACTTAAAATTCGGTATGATTGATTGATCACATTTTCTAGTTGTGAAGTATGACGATTAGCAGCAGGACGACAGGTATTATGTGTTCAATTTATAAAAAGCCATGAAAGAAACACTCTCCTTGTCATAGAGTAAAATACCCGGGCTTCCCTGCTTTCAAATATCTTACTTACCAAAATGGTGATCGTATAGATGGAAATCTGACGTTCAGATTGGGTATTGTTCTCAAACCTTGATTCAGTAATTGATTTAGGTGATTTTTTTGCTGTCTTGTTTTTCTGTGCTTTTTGATAGATAGCTCACGCACGTCTCGTCACACACGATGAATACAGCATACTCAACAAGTATTGCCATTTTATTATAAAAAGACTTCGCGCGCATTTTGTCATAATAGTTTTTCGCGCATTTTGTCATTAACGACCTACTGAGCAAGCAATTCAAGCCATAGTGACCAAAATTCGCACCGATGCCATCAGATTGGACATGAAGCCGTAAAGAACGTGCAGAGGAAAATATTGCTGCTGTATTCACCAGTGTTCATTAAGACCGTGATTTGTCCATTCGCCGCCGTGGGTGATTTTACCCATGGATCTTTGTCTAAAACCCTAAAATTTTTTCGATGAGTGGGCCTTAGAAAAGTTAGAGAAAATTTCGCTTTTTTATCGAAAAATTGTGTTCTGTGACGAAATTAATTTCTAGCTGAATGACTAGAGCTGCCAATGTAGTAGGAAAAGTCTTCTCTTTGGTACGGCTTATAGTCCGGCAGAATCATTGACTTGAAAGCTTTCCAAAATGACCCTAAGAACAACATTATCGTCAGTGGCGCCCGCTTAGATAATTTTGAACTTTTTCAAATACACGAGCTGAACCTGGTCGATATATGGTCATATGGTTTCAGCAAGATGGCGCTATGTGCCACACAGCACGTGAACCGATGGGCCAGTAAATTCCATGAAAAATTTATCTTTCGTTTTGGACCCAGCAGGATCGTGCGGTTTGACACTTTAAGACTATTTTTATGGAAATACGTCAAATCACTCGTACAAGCCGTTAATTGCGTCGACTGCCGTCTTGGAAGATACTATTAAACGTATTCTTAGAGAGATACCAACCAATACATATACTCGTAACCAAAACTTGAAGTCTTCCAATAGGTTAATTCAAATATAATTATAGTCAACACTTTCATAATATAATATCTACTTGAAAAATAAATGCCAGGCTATGGCTTATGAACTCAACTAAAAGTCTTATATACCTTGCAACTTTTCTGTGTTATTTTCGACAGCTTAAAGCCAATCGCCTAAAAAATCAAATATAACTTTGATTATGTTAAAAAAATAACAGGAATTTATGGCACTTTGGAAAGAAGTCTACACTAATGCTATCTCTTCCAAAAAAGTTCACATTTCACAGTACTCAATTATGACAGCACTTCAATCTCCAGAAAATGTTTGGATCTCGATTTAGTGGGAAAACCTGTAGCAGTCTGTAAATGATGTCCAGAAAGGTCGGTTTTTTTAGAATTAAAACAGAAAAAAAGTCCACCCACTTACAGGGAGTAGATTCTACTTATTGATCGTTTGATCTTGCAGCAAGAATTCATAGCGTGCTGTGTCATCAAAAAAAAAAAAAAGATGAACATGACGTACATATGTACATACTCTACTCGAGGGATCTTTGGAGTGTTTTTTTCACTCCCGACGATGCCTTTATTAAGGCAATTGGAACTTAGCTTAGACACATGTTCCAACGTCTGTTTCGTATTTCAGACCCCAGCGACTTCTCTAGGATGCAATGATCGTTCAAAAATAATTCGCTTAAGGCCCCTCATGATATTCGAACTTACATAATTCCTGTTACTTTTTGAACAGCCATTCAACTAACTTTTGATGGCAATGAGCTCAACTTTCTGTAGTTTTTCATTTTCTTACGCTGTGACAGGTTACGACGGTACTATGGTCGGGAATTCCCGTAATACGTGTATGCAAAAACATCATATCGAATATTATCATTTGACTTACAGATAAGCCCGAGAGCCTACTTTGGGTTCCCCTGTTAGATACAATGATCTCGTTTATTAAGGAAATATCCAACGAAGAGTTTAATCCGAAAGGGTTTTAAGAAGGAATATGTGTTTTTGTCACTAAATTCGCCGAAAGTACCTAGGAAATAAACTTATGGACCCATGTATTCATGGTCAGCTCATTGACGATAACAGACTTAGCTATTACATAAGCCTTGAAGTCAGCAAAATGTTTATTGAACGCAAAAAAAATTAAAAAAGTAATTGAAATCCGGTCTAGGTTGATAAGCCGGTTTCACAAACTTATATTTAGCTTTTTTATAGAGAATTCTGAGCTCTCGATCGCTTAATAAAAAACGCGACCTAGGGCTTCTTATATTGCTTTTGATAACATTTTTAAACAGAAAAGAAAACCAACATTGATCTTGACCTATCTATTTTCAGAAGTCGCAAGTGACGTCCAATCAAGGTATGTAGTTCCTCCGAAAAAATTATTTATTTTCATAAAACAACAAAAAAACAAAAACTAAAGTTGATTAAGAAAATCTCCACTTTTTGTTTCTCCTTGGTTTTTTGCGTATTTTTTTAAAACCCTGTTTTAGAAGCAGACAAATTCACGAACTGTAAGTAGCAACCATGACACCTTTTGGATTTTGTTTTTATTTATCTCAAACAAAACTCCCCAATTGGCTGCGGATGCTCACCGAAAATTTTCATGAATTGGCTTCAGAACAAAATCCACAATTTCTTGACTCCTTTCGGGATCACTTTTAATAACTATTCCAATTTGTCTCTTTAGCCACTTTAGCGAACATAAACAGACCGTCGCTGATGCGCAGAAGGAACTGAGTCAAAGGCTTGACAGCGTTCAAGTGGCAGTAGAAGATGATGGGTAAGTAGCAATCAAAATTTGAAAGTCCTTCAGCCCATCTAATTGACCCTTCTAGGCAACAACTGCAGTCTTCACTCGAAGATGTCGACTCATACGGCGTAGGAACAGTATCAGCCAGTCATTCTGGAAGCGAGTCGAGCTCAGTCGATCAGCACTTATCCGGTGGTGTTGCTGCACAAGGACCTTTATATGTCAGCGGTGGAGCTAGTGGTAGTAGTGCTAGCAATCTCGAACAAAGATGGAAGCAAGATTCTAGCTGGGACCAAGGAAGACGTCCTGCATATGCTGGAAATTCCGTTTCTGGTCAATCCAACGTAGGATGGGGAGGTTCTGCACCAATTGTCATTCCAGTCGCTGCCGGAGGCCATGCCTCTGATAGCTATTCCCAACACTCCGAGCAACGCGTCGAGGGAAGCAGGGCGCCAATCCTCATTTCCTCTCCCTCAGGCGGCAGTTCAAGTTACTACCATCAACGCCAGCAACGCATCGAACAAAGACCACAAGCGGTAGTTCAAATCCATCATCCAAGCGGAGCCTCAGAAAGCTACAGTCACTCAAGCCACCGTAGTATCCAGAGCCAACCTCAAACCGTGATTCTCAGTCCATCCGGTGGTGCATCAGAGAGCTACAGTCATCGCAGCGAGAAGATCGTCAAGTCCCAACCGGTTCCAGTATATATTGCCCCCGCGTCCAGTGGATCCGAAAGTGTTTCTGAATACAAGAAATTCGCCTCGCAATCTCAATCGGCTCCCTTGCTGGTATCGCCATCATATGGCCTAAACTCCCATTCATCGATTCTGGGCAGCTCGTCACACAGTAGTCCTTCATTGCATTATATCCCAAGCGTTGGCGGATCCTACAGTTCGCAATCAGAGAAATTATTAGCGGAGTCCCAATCCACGCCCACATTAAACACAATCATTACTCCGTCTGGCGGTGGTAGCTCTGAATATCACTATTCTCAAAGGTCTGTGACTCAAGCCAAGCCAACGACCTATGTCGTAGCCAGTCCAGCTGCAAGCTCGTCTTCCAGTCACTTATCACAATCGTTGACTCAACAAAATGCCGGATCTAATCTGATTCCATTGATCACCGGAGGCGGTTCATCAAGCTCCCTCCTAGCTGGATCGAATTCACTTAGCACAGGTCTAGGAGGTTCCTACTATCCCATCGCACTTGGTGGCGGACACTCAAGCTCTCTTCAATCCGGTAGTAGTCTAAGCACAACTGGTGGTTCATATGTCCCTGTTCCGGTTATTGGAGGCGGTGCATCCAGCTCACTTTTGTCCGAAAGTAGTTTATCGAGTTCAGGAAGTCTTGGTGGTTTTGTCCCAGCTCCAGTCGTAGTCGGCGGTGGTTCATCGAGCTCATTGGTTGCCGGCAGTAGTTTGTCAAGTTCAAACAGTTTGGGTACAGGATACGTTCCTGTTACTTCCGGCGCACTTTTGGGCTCAAGCGGACATTTGGCTACCCATGGTGCGCTATCATCAAACCTAGGATCATACCACAACCTTCATGGATCTCAACAATCGAACTTATTGCAATACATGACCGAATCGGAACGTTTGGCCAGAACACAAGCTCATGATGTCGGAGTTGGCGGTTTCAGAACTGGCAGTTCGCAATTGAATCTTGCTTCCGGATCTGGTTTATCCAGTGGATTGGGACTTGGACTTGGTGTCGGAAGTGCCGGACATAGTGGAAGTGGTCCTGGCTACAGTTCAAAATCATGGGAGAAGAGCTCTAAATGGGCTTCCGGAACCCAGGTAAGATAAATTGTTATCCAAGAGAGATGGTTTTACTTACTATTGGTGTTGTTTTTAGTACGGCTCTGATGGACGACCAAAGAGCTACAATCTCCTGTCGACTGGCGAGGGTGAGGAGCACAATGTCAACGGCTACAAAGCCGGATACAAGGCAGCCACAACAACCATTGACGATGACGGAAAAGTCAGTACCTACAGCATCCACTCGAAATAATAGGAACCTGGCGCCTTAGTCCAGTAGTTGGTGTTCTCTTTTTAACTTAATTCCTAAGTCCGTGTTTTTGTATTGTAAAACACTTGCCAAGAAATGAATAAAATACTTTTTAATACAGAAACTACGCGGAAGTGATAAATGGTCAAAGTAGAGCAATATGGTCGCCAAATCCTAAACTGGGGAAAGCTAGTGGTCATGAATAAATTTGGCTGCACATACATACCTTAGTGATATTGTAAAAGGAAATAAAGTTGGTATTGGACTTCTACCATAAAAGGAGGACCTTTTCTACCATTAAAAGACTAGTTAAAGAACCGCTCTAGTATCCCAATTCTTAAAAATTACGTGCCCAAAAGTTCAGCTTTTTTGGTTAAGGCTTCTTTGTATTCACCATGAGCGGCAGAGACAATTATCACTTTTATTTTTCAAGTGTTCGTGTTTAAGTATTTTTTCTAAGAATAGGAATGAACTTTATGTTAGTTTGTTACGCTTAGTCCCTCTCCTTGAGATTTCTACTGTCAACGTTTATAAGTGTGTTCAAAAAGTAAAGGGAATTATAGAGTTTAGCTGGTTAGATGGTTTATGTCGAAGATGTTCGTTCACTACTCTCCGGGGGTGGTTGTTTTCCGTATAGGAATTGTTTTTGTCTATGGACAGACTTGAACTACAGACCTTCCGCTCCATAGTCGGTGGAAAAACTGTTGAGGTCCGATTGAATAAGGGAAGAGTCATATTTCGAGGAAATGATCTTGAAGATCTTAGTATCATCGGCGTATAGTGAGATGTAGGAATGTTTGATAACCATTTTAATATCGTTAATGTTGAGGATAAAAAGAAGTGGACCTAAATGACTGCCTTGGGGGACACCGGAGGAAGCAAGGAAAGGGTTAGAGAGGGCAGATCTAAAACGAACGCTGTAATAGCGTTTTTCCAGGTAAGAGGATATCCACTTTAATAAGATGGGTTCAAAGCCAAGGGAAGACAATTTGAAGTTGAGATAGCATCATTTCATTTTCTAAGGCTGAAAGGGTGAAGGATACGAATTAAATAAGGTTTGTGATTGTAGACCTACCTTTGAGGAAGCCGTGTTGTCTGGGGGAGATTAAACGCTTGCATTGGAAACTTAAGTAATCATACATAATACTTTCGAAGATTTTGGGTATTTGAGACAGTTTGGCAATGGGACGGTAGTTGCTGATGTCATTCTTCGGATCCTTTTTGTGTATAGGTGTTATAAAAGAGGTTTTCCATATCCGGAGAAATTCACCTTGAGAAAGGGATAGCCTGAAGATTTTTGAGAGAGGTAGAGAAAGGGAGGAGGAACATTTTTTTAAAAATATAGCAGGGAGGCAGGGAGGAGTGAATTCAATAATTGTCGACGGTTGATAGGGACAGCGAACAAGCTGAAACTAGGGAGTTAAGGGGGTCAGTTGTGAAAGTGAGGTCTAGTTGTCTGTAATTTAAAATGCCGCTGACTTGGTTAAGGCTTGAATCAGATAGGCGATCTGAAAAGAAACATTCTTTGGCTGCTGTAGGATTAGGGGCAATGTAAGACGATTGGTCGTCTGAAGAGATCCATTTAAGATGAGGAAGGTTGAAGTACCGAAAACTAGGATCTCGTCTTGGGGATGCCGTAAATCAATTAAATTATTGATTGTATCAATGGCCAATTTATATGGTTCCATAGGTTGTGATAGCTAAATGTAAAAGCAGATGACGTAGAACGATTTCTGGGGTAGTACAATCTTAATAGAAACAAAGTCGAGACACGGCGAATATGAAGTTGCTATTAGGTAGGAGTCAATTGAGTTTCGGACGGCTAGAAGACGGAGAACGACTTTGGTATAACTTATAGGTAATTTGGTCGAGTAGGAGCATTGTTGATGCTGGGCAAGTGTAGTCGCGCTTAAGGCGTATTAAAATATGTTTTTCTGGGAGACATAGAACTTTGAAATAAAGTAGAAGTTATAGAAACTGAGACAGTGTTCATGGTGTTCAGTTGGACTTTGGCTTGCATTTAATGGGGGATGACCGTCATAAAATAATTTAATCAGAGGTCAACAATTTCATGTGCTCATCAAGACTGCCCTTCTGTGTTATGAATGCGCAGCTCTCTCACGTCGGAGTCCTTGAATGCTGTTCTGCAGGTGTTACGATTTTCCCCACTTGTCTAAGAGAAAATTAATCTTTGACTTGGGAATTCCGCAGAAAGGTTCGGCACCTATGTACCTTTCGCTGGAACCTTTCTTAGCGAGTTGGTCAGCGACTTCGTTGCCTTTAATGCCCTTGTGACCTGACACCCACCCGATTTTGATCTTATGTCTTTTGCCTAGGTCTTGTGGAGGATCGTGGCATTTCTTGACGGCTTTTAAGTTCATACTATGATAGGGGAATAATATAATATTTAATTAAATAATAATCGAACTTGCTTACACCGGCAATCTGGGCTTTCTTGGAGATAGCAAGGAAGCAATTTTAAAAAAACCTAGAAAGTCCTATTATGGCAGGAAATGAAGTAGGTTTAGAAGTAAAAAAAGAGAAAACCAACTATACGGTCACTGACAGACTTGTGTCGGTCTAAAACTCGCACCTGACTGTACTCGATAAACGCTGTGGAAAAGTATACGAGCGATGAAGGAACTCCTTTTTCCCCCCCGGACTCTGGTTAAAAAGGAGGAAAATCGATTTCGGGTTATTAAAAACAGGATCTAAAGTAGGATCTAAGGTGGAAAATATGAGAAAAATGAGAAACAGACGAATGGAGAAAGGAACACAATCAAGAGTTCGAGTAATCTTATTCAGCCTCAAGAAGTTCAAGTATTATAAAAAAATCGCGGAAACTCAAATGGGAAGGATAATGAATGGACAAAATAATTAGTGGGAAAGCCGAGTGAAAAAGACAGCCAGGAAGGCTACGCCGCGCCGTAGATAGGAGGACAATATACGGGTAGACCTGCAGAGATGGAACAGAAAAATAAAACATGAAAGGAACTGGGAGGCTTGGTAACGGGTTGCCAACTAGTTTCTGAACTTTCGAATTCCAAGTGACCGTTAATAATAACAATAGTATAATAATCAGCTGAAGATCAGGATTAAAAATAAAAGTAAATCAAAACAATTAGGGTTGTGTATGGAGAAGTGTCTTATCGCCTCAATTGTCTTTTTAAGCCTTCTTCTTTTATAAACTCTTTGAGAAAAGAACGGGCCCTGACAAAATAGACTGACAGGAATTCATTTTCCTAAACACGTTGGGAAAATCTAAAAAATCAACTGGTCTATAGAGCCTTTAAATGTCGAATGAGGAACGTAAGACGGCAGGATCATCAGCCAAAAATATCAAAAACAAAAAAACCCCAAAACTAATTGATTAGTGCAGTATGTATATCATTTGCAAATATCTAACAAGCACGTTATGGACTATGTTGTTGAGGTGTAGTTTTATTAGTTTTAACTGACCCTTATGAGGCGGTCCTATAATGTATGCAATATGTGACGGTGAAGGGCAAAATGAATAAACCTACGTTTAGTGCGCCTTACTGCGTATTGTGTGAACCCCGTAAGAGGAGGGCTGGCATATTCCAGAAGGGGCCTAACGAAAGTAGTTTGGAAGATTTGAGAACTTCTTAGACCAATGCTTCACAAGGCCGAAGGTGGAATTTACAGTGTGATAATCTGCTGAGGTCGGATTGCAGAGAGCAGGAATCAGCAGAAGAAAATAGAGATTTGGAAATGTTCGTATCATCAACATATACAACATCAATAATACTCGTAAATATTAATGGACCGAGATGGCTTCCTTGTGGGACTCGAGAGATCGCATTAATTAGATCAGAAAAATTAAACTATAATGACGACTTTCTAGGTAGAATTTGATTTAAAGGATAAAGTCGGGAGGAAAGACAAGAGTAATGAATATAAGAATTATAATTTGATGTGAGACTTGGACGAAGGCCAATGTATGCTTCGCCGCCATCCGCAAGTGCTGACAAGGATTATGAGACAAACTACATTATATGAACCCATATTAATTTGGGGAGAAGATGGGCCTGTGGTGAAAAAGTATTTTATCGTAGCCGATGTTCTCAAAGTTTTTGGAAATATAAGAGAGTTTAGCAATGGAACGATAGTTGAATATCTCATTCTTCTGGGTTTTTTTTGGGCATGTTTCCAAAGCTTAGGAAAGAAATGGAACTTTGAAATAAGGTCGTGAGGGGGAGAATAAGAGAATTGGCGTCAGAATCGGTCGAGTAATCGTCTTTCTCATCGAATTTTCTCTATGACTATTAAAAGTGGAGCTTTTACATTTATTAGGCGATTGAAACGCTGAAATAGGAGAGTATAGTATTCGGCTCATGTATCGAAGATAGAGAGATTCACATAGTCGCGCGAATTCGGTTTAAGGTTGCGGGTAAGTAGAAAGGTCTGACTCAGAGCGGCATTTAAGATAGCCTTACCATCGTTTGTTTTTTTTGTTGCGCACGATGGGTAGTTCCCTGGTGCAAAATTTGGCTATCCTTCTGGCAGCATATGGATTATTTGCTGAAAAGACTGCATGTTTTTCATTTCAGTGTTTCCAGGTAGCTTAAAGTTTGCGCAATATATGGCCAGGCTGATGACTGATTCTACTTTAGTGCTCAGTTCAAAGGTGTTCTCCTGTGATAGTTTCACCCAGTTGCACAAACGTAAAATAAGCCACGTCAAGGTTTTCACACGAAATACTAGGCATCGATCCAGTTTTCATCGCTAGTCACAATACTATAAAGAAAAACCTTCTCTTTCGCCGATACGCACACATTTAAAGACAAATATCTTTCTGATGGACAATTCCTAAGGCTTCCAAATGTTCAGAAATGGTTTACGGAATTATGTCTTGTTGCATTTGACTTGGATCTTGATCCATTAATGCATTCAAACTCGTTTCCTTGTCTGCTCTTTCACTAATGCTGTCATCATCACAAACTATGATAATACAATATCCCTTAGCTGCAAACTATTTTGAATTGAAGAAGAACAGCAAAACGCCGAAGTCTGTAGTTCAAGTCCGTCAAGAAAAAATCCTATACGGAAAAACTGAGCAAAAACATCAGTTGTGAATGAGAGATGATCAAAAAGTGCTAATGAAGGCATAACACTCGCAGCATAAGATCACTTAAAAATTCATACTCTGTGTGTGCATTTCCAATATATAACCTTAATGACATGGAAACAAAAAAAGAAGAGTTACTGTGAACTACAACCAACGCAAATTCAGTGGAATTTCTCAAATCCTATCTAGGACAACCACCCACGGAGAGTAGTGAACGAATAACTTCGAAACAAACCATCTGCACACTGTCCAGGTTGTGTGACAAACACCATAAGAGCGTACCTCTAGAACTTGCATGAATTATAAAAACACAAAAAAAAGACGTTTATTTGACTTGAAAGTCATGCACAGGTAAATATATTGTATGAGTCGCCTGAAAATTGGAAAACACAATATTGAAAAATTGGTGACAGACGCCCAGGCTTACTTTGCATTGGTTCAGTTTTACTTTTTTGATTATCATGTACCATTAACGCCATCTATTGGAAGACGGCGAATTCCCATGTGTGCACCTGATATGATCCCATTCTGATATTTCCATTTGTTCACATTATACGTAAAACGCAAACGTAAGCACCTATACATCTCCCTAAACATAACAGATTCGGATTCTACAGACCCAAATATCAGAAGATTAAAAACTCAAAAGTTGACTGAGTTACTTTCAATTTAGTGCGACGAGCTAGGGCGGCTGATGGACATTTACCGTGACAATTACCGTGTCACTAAGGATGGCGACGAAGAACCATTTATATGGCCTGAGACCTGATAGTTTGGTGTACGAGTAAGTACCAACTTTCAACGCGCTTATCTTAAAGGAATAACATCTCCATATTGGTTCTCCGTTGTTGTTTCAGTGGAATCCATGCAAACAAACACATCTGATCCTTGATGTAGTAAATTAATTATTTTTGAAAATATCAACTTCTGTTGATTTCAGGCGACAGAACGTAATAGTTTCTAGTCAATCGAAAAATTGTCGATTTATCGAAAAACCTCAGTGTCAGCTTACATTCTCCTGTCCACTTCCGGCCCGTTGCAATTTGCAGTAAATCGATTACCTTTCCCAGTTATCTCTGTCACTCAGGCGCGTTGACATCGTTAAAAATCCAATTATGACAGCGTCCCAATGACGAATTAACACTTGCTGTCAACAGTGCGCCGCTCGTGCTGGTGCAACAGCATCGCCCAATATATTTCGAAAATAAAATCCCTCAGATATTAATCGGATTATGGGAAACAGTTTTATCGGCAGCTAGAGCAAGAATTAATGTGTATCTGCAAATCAACTCGTCATTATTCTCATTTCGTTTCGAATTACGAGCGGGGGTTGAGGGGGTTTCCCTAACAACTCATTCATTCGAAAATCAAATAAACGTCACACCCTCCCTTTTTGGCAGTTGTAGTGCTTTTTTGTTCTCCCTGCTGATGTCCTGTCGGCCTGTCGCTTTTGTGACGGCAGTGGTGGTAACATGCATTGTTCGACTCGGGGTTTTTGTCACCACAACACAACAGATGCATGTCTGGTGATAATGCTCGTGCAAGGCATCTTATCCTTCGAATGTTCCTCGCAGTATAAACGAAGAAGTACGTGTACATTGTGATATTAACGCCGCATATCGACAAATCGCGGATGTCGTCGAGACGGGGGTATAAGGTCCTAGTCAATGATTGTTAATTCACCCCGCAGTAGCTGCGCTCGGAAGGGGATTCTTGTTGGCGAATTTCGAGGGTTGACACAATCGAAACGATTTCGTTTAGTCCTTTTCTATTATTTTTTTCTGTCCGCAGCCTGAATGGCTGGTAGTAAAATATGCCAGCTTCAATATTTCCAACGACTGTCGAATGTATCTCTTGAGAAATCTGCAGGAGATTTACGATCGGAGGGCGATAAATGGGAAGAATGAGAAAAATTACGCAAAATGACAAAATGTCTAAATTATCCTTTATCCTCTTGTATGTAAGGATATGACTGCATCCCTTCTCCATTTTTACGAATACCCCTTCCACGATACATGAGCATGCAATCCACATTTCGAGTACATCCACTGCATTCATATTCGGGTATTGTGTGTGTGGAATTATTTGACTTGCAACAGTCGATTGTTTAGTCGAAAAAATGTAAATGAAAAAAGACATGTGTCATGGTCCTGGCTCGTTGGTATTGTTTATTCGGTTTGAATTGTTTGCTTTGAATTCGTAAATAATTGCTTTCTTTTTCTGTCAAATAGCGGGCATATCCTTTGTCGATTGAGGTTTTGGTTAATTAAGGGTTCTTTAGGTGGAGATTTTGGAGAGATTTTAATTAGCATTTTCAAGGGTTGGCTATGTCAAGTTATTAAGTGATGGTGATTCAAGGATTGCATAAAAGTTTGGGCTCATGATTTCACTGCCTTATACTAAGGCTCATGTTACTTTAGAACATCAAGCAAAAGCTAAGTTAAAGAGTCCTGCTTTATATAACTTTAACGAACAATAATTTCAAGTCAACCTAAAATGCTACATTAGGTGAACCAAAAAATGTCAGAGTTTCATTCTGAGTAATCAAATGCATTATGGTAGGATTTTACAGAGATTTTCAGCTCTACTCCAACTGCCTTGAAATATAACAATACAAGGCAAAAAAGTGGAGCATTTTTTATCTTTCAATTTCCCAATTTTCCGATTTACAAATTTACGATTATATGCTAGGTGTTTGACGCCGGTACACGGTTCGAGTAGGTAACATGTTCAATGAATGTTGCTTAATACGCGGTTTGTCCAATAATTAAGGTGACTTTTCATTGTTTTCAAAAAACATTCCAGTGATGAACCTTCTCAGAAAATCTGGATTGTCATACACGTCTTTGAATTCATGAGCACAAAATTTCATGGCATTAGCCAGTCGACTTTTCAATATCCTCAACAACTTCTATGAAAATGAACCGACTGTTCTCTAAACGAAATTGCTTCAATGTTTTCATTCCTTGTTGACATGCTGGGGCGTCCAGAGCGGGCAGCCTCATCAACATCTTCCCGGTCTTCTGTGAACGTATCTCTGCTCATAACAGACTCGTTGAATGACAGTCATTATCTCAAGTACGTTGGAGAACTTAATTTTATTTTCCACAAGATCACCTTTTTTTCGAACAAACCTCGTGTGCTGCTACGTTGGATGTAAACTTGTCGGGAAACAATTTTTTCTTTTCTATATTGACAATCATAAAGAATGGTCGTGCCTTAATCTTTGCGAGGTGACCCAACGAGCCGCAGAGACAAGAGCAATTTAATTTTTTTCCTTTTTATTACACTTAAATTATTTAAGAACTGACTTAATTAACCTACAGCGTGCGCCATCTCATATGGGTCGATGTAAATTTCAAATATCTTTAACAATTCTCAACCGATTTTGAAAATTCAAAAACTTTTATTCAATCTAGACCTTTACAATTTATTTAAATTAATTTTTGAAAACAATATCAATTAAATGACCACCTTTATTGCCGATGCAAAAATGGGCTCGTTTTCGCGAATTTTCCTTGACATTTTCGAGCATTTCGGTCGAAATTTCTGCGATTTCCGCACGAATGTTTCTCTTGAGCTATTGTCTTCGGGCCGTTAGCATACACCATGCTTTTTAAGCATCCCCAAAGAAAAAAGGCTGGAGGAGTCAAATCCGGCGATCTCGGAGGCCAGTCAATATCGCCCTTTTCTGACACCAATCTTCCAGGGTTCTTACGCAAAAGGTTCATTGTTTTGTCCGCCGTTGGCATGTCGCGCCGTCTTGTTGAAACCAAAAGTGAAATAAGCCTTTTTTACGCATTTCTGGGACCACATAATTGGCCAACACCCACCGATATCGATCGCCATCCACTGTATCGCCAACTTTGAAGAAATACGGTCCTATGATGGTTTTAGCGCATACACCGGCCCAAACAGTAACTTTTTGATCATTTAGCGGCACTTCGTGAATAATGTGAGGATTTTCGGTGCCCCAGAAGAGACAATTTTGTTTATTAATTGAACCAGAGAATTCAAATTTTGTTGCCAGAACTCCGGAGCGCAAAGTGGTCCCACCGATGCCGAATTGCTGCGAACGACGCCGATATGAACAACTTGGGTCTTCTTGAACACTGGCCTTCACACACTAAATAGATGAGTTTGAACACCGCGGACGTTGCCTAGGTTGCCCACGAGGGCTTGCTACAAAACCAAATTGAAAAAAAATCGAGGCCCAACGACGAATTGTATCTTTTTTGGACGCAGGGCGCCTTGTATGGACATTTTTGAACAAACTCTTGTAGTTCCATACAGTGAATTATCAAAGTGAAACTTTTATTACAAAGTTTGCGTTAACTATTGACTTTCTACGAATCAGATTTTTGAGAATTGAATCCACGTTTTTTTTCTTTCCATAGGGCTTCTTCAGCCAACATACTCGTATTAGTGTGGCGTAAATAAAAAGCGACTTTGCTGGTATATATGTATATACGAGGGTGATTGGGCCGTTTTTTCTTCAATTCGGCGTCGAATCGGCCCAATAATTTGGCATAGTACAGCCCTGTGACCGCTTTGCCCTTCTCCAGGTAGTCGATGTGGATCACACCTTGTGAATCCCAGAAAACGGTGGCCATCACCTTTCCGGCCGATGGGACAGTCTTAGCCTTCTTCGGAGCACGTTCGCCGGTGGAAACGAAACGTCCACTGTTTCGACTGTTTCTTGGTCTCTGGTGTGTACCAGTGGATCCATGTTTCGTCGACTGTCACAAAACGACGCAGAAACTCCTTCGGATTGCGCTTAAACATCGTCAAACACTGCTCTGAAGTGGTCTCACAGTTGCGCTTGTTGTCCGGAGTGAGCAAATGCGGCACCCATCGCGCCGACAGTCGCGGTCTTTTTAAATGTCTACTGTCTCAGCTATCTCGCGCACCTTCAATCGGCGGTCTGCCAATACGAGATTGTGGATTTTTGTCACGTTATCCTCCGTGGTAGCCGTTTTCGAGGCACCTGGACGTGACTCATCAAAAACCGACGTGCGACAACGTTAAAACTCGTTAAACCAATTTTTGATGGTACACAGCATCTAAAACGCTCTTTGATTTCGCTGCGCGATTTCCCTTCCAAAAACAGGAATCGAATCACCGACCGATATTGCTCTTTTTCCACTTTTCTAAAATCCGCGGACACTCCCGCTTCCACACGCGGTCAAAACAAAACTACGATTCCGATTCCGACCCGCTGAAATTTCGATAGTAGATGTCTACTAAAATGTATTACACGATAGTAAGTTGCTCTTATGATACTGGCGCCATCTGGCGGTGAGGATAAGGACTTATCGGACTACCCTCTGTTATCACGAGTCAACGCTATTATTCATATAAATGTTCCTGTGCAGGGAAACAAGGCATCGGTCAAAAAATCGAAAAAAACGCAGAAGAAAGGTCTTACTTCAAAATAAACCAAATTAGGTGATTCCACGTCGTTCGTGTTTTGGATAAAGTTCTTAGCTAATACATAATAGAATTAACTTAAGAACCAAGTCTCTTGATTAATTAAAGCAACGAGATTTTCTGCGTCCATAGAAATTTACCGTATGGATTCCATGCGGGAGGTGTGATTGGACCGCTTTTTTTTTTCATTGATAAAAACGATCGCCATGTTACTTTTAATATTGTACAATTCGCCATTTACAACATGCCATTTGCAGGACTATTTTTGGCCAGACTTTAGATGAATAGATTTGTGATATGTGGTTTCATTGAGATGGTGCCGCATGTCACACAGCTGATCAAACAACTAGCCTTCTGAGGGGAAAGCTCATCAATCGTGAAGTCTTAGAAAATTCTCGGTCAAATTGCTATCTCGTTCATGCGACTCAAACCGGTTTTTACGAAGTTACAATAAGTCAAAAGCTTATGCTAATGCAACACGAAACTGCCAACCTTTCGGTGATATGTGGAAAAATGGGGTAACATTGACTCCGAATCGTTGTAAATGTGCTTTCGCTGCTCACATGATCAAGATCGAATTCCGTACTTAAATTCAGCATGGGTACCATGCCTACGATAAATTTTAGGTCAATATCTAAAAAATTATATGTTATGGCCTTATTAGAAAATACCGGGGTGAGCGTTTAATGATGAGCAAAAGCGGTTGTGAATTTTCACAATTTCACATTTAATACACTGCTACATTAAACTTACCAAAAGTCTTCGGAAAGATAGTTGGCTTGACAGGTCAGCAATAGCACAAAATTCAAAATGACACCTCTTGTTGAATAATTCGTCAAAAAGTCGTGAAAATAGTGACGTTGAGGCCATACCAGGGATAATAGAATTTGTTGACAGATCACGTGACCACATAAAACTACATCTTTTTATCAGTGACCTTGCCAACTATATATCCAGTCAACAAGTCTTTATATATCAACGAGGTTGTGACTACCACGATATTCTGCACTTCTTCCCGGCAGTTCAGTACAAAAGAATTAAGCCTACGATCTGGTATCTTGATATATACCCAAAACTTTGTATTTATTGCCGCGAAAGATAACACAGTGACCCAGTGCCATTCTGCTCCCATTTAGCAGATTTTCGAAATCTAGGTGAGGCCAGTGCCCAATATTTATGACAAGAACGAGATAAGCCGATCAAGATTAAAATATGCTATAAAAAGCCCCGTCGCACCTTGTAACGTATCAAAGCAGTTCTTTTTCTCAGAGCAAGTTTAGCCAAAAACCAAGTTTGTTTTAAAATGAAGACTACCCTCGTTATCCTTGCAATCGCTGCATGCATCCTACTGATCCACGTAAGAGTATTCATTAAAACATTTATTTGCTCTAAAATGTTATTTTTTCCAGGCCTCTCCTGTAGATCAAGCACCAGAGTTGCCCATGGAGATTGCTGTTGAAGACGAAAGCCCGATGAAGGTAGACGCATCTACATTGAAGGCGGTAAGTTTCACTTAAAGCTCTACTACTCGCAAGGATATGAGGAAAAAATTGTTTTTCCAGGGTCCAAGCAAGTGCAAGCCCAATGGAAGTTACTGTTCAATAAGTGACCAGTGCTGCTCCCTTAGGTGTACCTCGTATCTTCAACGATGTGTTTCTTGATAGGAAAATGACAGGAAAATTACTGAATAAATGACAAAGGACCTCTTAAAAAATATGTTTTTTTTTATTCCTTGTAATATAAGCAACCATTAGGGTGGTTGGGTGAACAGTTTCAAAGTCTCATTAAGATAACGACATGTCCTTAACGTCAAAACCTAAAATCACCAAAGACACTTCAAACTTTTCGACAAGTTTCCTATCTCAACTATTACCACTAAATGGAAGCGTTCAATCAGTCCTAAGCACGATCCCGACAGATAGTCCCCCAAATTCAGACTTCCACAAACAAATCTTCAATAAGCAATCAATTCCCCCATCCAGCTCCACTCACCCAAAGCCACTTGTGCAACAAAACATCTTACATCAATGAGAGTCGCTAGTAATTATTGGCGACGATGTCGGACAAATTGCGTCCACCCGTTCAAACAACAGTCACCCCAGCACTAAATCCTCCACATGCAGTCCACGAAGCCGGAATATGTTTGTGCGATTTCAATGGGAGGAATCTCCCAGCACTGGGAATTGATAGTTATCCTTCGACTAATTTATTACTCCACTAAAACTGTACAGAACTCCTCTAGTGTATGAAGGACTCGGGAGTCGAGAGAAGCATACACATATCAGAGGAAACGCATGGACAGGAGCGAGTAGACACACCGACTAGCAGATAAAACTTTACAAAAGTACAGAAATACTGTAACGCATATACCATACGACGAGATGCAACGATCTGCAACAAGGACTAAATCTTCAATTATCTCCCGCTACATTAGGCATTGAATAAACCAAAATATACACACAAGGACCGGCTGGGCGAGGGATACTAGCTTGGAAGTCGGTAAATCGAAAGAAGAGAGACGAGAATAAACTCTCGAAAATAAGGACGAGTTATTATTATTAGACAAAAGCCGCTTTCTGGCATCCTTATCTCCATTTTGGCTCTTCAAAAACTTCTCCAGTTTCGAGTGTACCATACACTATAGATCCAAGGCAAGGATACCGCTGTATGTCCTTAAGGACAAACGTGCAAACTGAACACTTTAACACTTTGCCATCACTATACTGCATCGTTTACTGCCAGGATGGAAACCCTCCTACCCTAATCCCTTCGTGTCCTTCATCAGTTTGTCTATGTGGTCTCAGCAGTCGCTCGGTAGCAAACCGACAACAGGATAACAATAATAATTGTGAATTACAATTGGACGACGGCCAAATTTTAATTGGTTTTGTTTCAACAGCCTAGTCCGGGATGAATGGCGGGGTATGCGCAATATGCGCAAGGACACCCAGGCAGCCAAGGACCCTTTTCTCCCCCGCTCATTTGTTCTATATTAAAGTAATAACTGTTCCGGTAGATGCGATGCGATGTTAGAAAGTACGAGATGACTGTTGCATTATCATATCCTTGGCGAGAGATTGCATAATGAAATTCTATAGTTTCAACAAGGATAATCCAGGCATGGCAAGCTGTGAAATATCCAACCACCTAGCCTCTTGCGAGGTGTTTCAGCCTAGAGGCATTTCGAGATAACATAAATACGAGTATTTCGACTGCGGAATTACCCCGAAAAATGCTGCCAAGGATTCGCCTGGATTTTACCGCAGAGCATCATTAGAATAGAGCACCACTAACGTTGCTCCTCGAAAGACGGGATGCTGAGCATCTTGTAATTGCAGTTGCAAGGACGAAGGCTGCAGCAACATCATATGCATGTTGCCTGTGTGTGTGCGACCGTATGCTACCGTCCTTAATGGACCGTGAGGGTATATTATGAATGCAGTTAGCTTTGTCTATATGCAAGTGCACACCGATGGTTCGGGCTAAATGACCTATGAAGGAAATTGCATATAAATTTTGTTTACCTTCGGCAGGGACGAAGGAGAAAAACAGAACGAAAAATGGGGGAAAAAAGTCTCAGTACCATCGGCGGGACAATGGGAATGGTGGAAGGACATTTGGAAGTTTTCGACTGCTACATGTGGCCCATTAGTGCTGCGACCAGGTTGTTTGTGAACGAAGGTATGCGGTATGCTAAATGATTCGCAGTTCATTGAGCTACGATTCGGTTCTCGAGTCCTTTATTTATTTTGGTCCTGTTTTTATTCCCTCTGCTTTGATTTATATTTTTTTGCGGCTGTGCTGTTATTTATAGGTTTAGATAAGTCCCTTGGAGACATGAGGCTGTGTATGGTGACAGGAAGCGAATGCGTTAGGATGGCTTCTTGGCACTAGAGGAAAGCTACATAGTGGAAGCTGAGTTCTTTGTCGTTGGTGTTTTGTGTTTATGGCTGAGGGCATCAAGGTGCCATTTGAAGATGTATGAGGTGATCGTTGACCCAAAAATAGAAATTGTTGGTTGCATTTATCATTAGGCTCATTTAGGGCATAGTCGTTAGTCCTGTGTTTTAGGGAAATGCATTTAATTCTGGGGAAATATTGCTTCCCATATGGAGATTTACGAGTACAATATAGCTTATAAGACTTGCCAACTTGGGGAAAATTGTTTTCAATTAGACGATGGCATGCAGGGCCCTTATGGGTAAGATTACTGCAGTGATGCACTCCAAAGTGGTCTAAATCACTTTTCACTTACTGGACCGTTTAAAATGTAGCATCCATCAGTTCCTTAATTCCTAAAAGGTTAAGAATCAGGTGAACACAATTTAAGCTAAGAGTGAGTAAGCTTCTAAGGTAAATATAAGGCATGACGAATGAAATTAAGGTTTTGAAAGGTGTATTGACCCATATGAGACCTGTTCAAAAAGTATCGGAAATTAGTCTAATACGCATAATTCTTGTCGTCGCTTTGTCAGCTGTTAAGTTTCCTGTCAGTTGTCAATGATGTCACATCGGCAATTATTTAGTAACTTTCAAATCAATATTAAGGTGTGACATTAAAATCGTTAAAATCAAGCGTACTTAGACAATATTGCCATTTTAGCAGGTTGTAGCACATGAAATGTCCGATTGTTCACTTAGTTTTTAATTAGAAGCTGTCGAGTGAACATATTTTTTTTTATAAGATAAAGTGGTATTGTGTTTTAAATGTGCGACTTTTAGGGTCCGTTGCAAGTACAGTTCAAATTCGTACGCTTTTCCTTTACGAGCTCAAACTGGAACATAATGCATTTCTGGGAGCCAAAAGCATTTGAGATATAGCGGTGAACGAACACACCATTCGGCGTTGGTTTGGTAAGTTCCTTTCGGGAGATCTAAGCCCCGAAAACGAACCGCGTGGGAAACCGGAAACGGTAATTGGCGACGCCATTTTACGAGAAACGGTGGATGCAACAAAAAACGGTGCGGGGCATTGCAGACAACATGGGAGTATCCCCCATGACAACACATACATATGTAAGTCGACTACTATCTCAAATAAGAAAAGTGAAAAAACTTGACAAGTGGGTACCCCATGAATTGAACGGGGCCCAAAAACTACGCCGTTTAGAAACCTGTGCATCGCGGAGTCTAAGGCACCGAAATGCACTGTTTTTGCACCATACAATCACATGTGATGAAGTGGATGCAGACGAAAACCCAAAGCACATCCCCAAACTTGGTCTTCAACCAGAAAAGGTTATGGTAAGAATCTGGAGGACATCCACTTTTCATTTCTTCAACCAAACGATATGCGATAAATGCAGTGAAATATTGTGAGGAAATCGACATAATGCATACGAAATTGGCTGAAAAGCAACCTGCATTGGTCAATAAACATGGTCCGATCCTGTTGCATGGCAGTGCTAGACCCCATACCTCACACATATCAGTGCAAAAGCTGCTACAGTTGGGATTCAAAGTTCTTCCGCATCCACTGTACTTTCCTGATATTTCTCCAAGGGATTATCACCTTTTCCGCAGTCTGGCGTCATTTTGTCGGCAAAAGGTGTTCCGAAATCGAGCAGAGATAATGGAAGCCTTTGAAAACTTTTTAGGGTCAAAAAAATCAAGCATTCTGTAAAAAAGGAGTAATGGACCTTGAATCACGGTGGAAGAAGGTTATATATGTCAGCGATTCATACTTTTACTAAATAAAATTTTATAAAAAAAAAATCGGATGTGGTACAACCTAATATTATAATAAGGCGGTCGCAAAATGCCTACAAATTATTGAATTTTATTATCAAAATTTTCTGCTCTGTGAAAATAATTTTTCGCGACTCAAGCCATAGTGACCACATTTCGTACCAATGTCGCGTCGTTTGACATCAAGCCACCTATCTGCAAGCTTACAGTGCGTACAGATGAAAATATTGCTGTTGTATCGGCCAGTGTTAATGACCATTTACAATTGGGATTGTATTACTCGATTACGTTGAAGATTTTACATCAGGATGTTGGTCTATAACCTTACAAAATATAGCTCGTGCAAGAACTGAAGCCTAACGATTTGCTACAGTGTCCAATTTTCGGCAAGTTGACGGGGAACCTGGAAACATGTTTTTTTTTTATCAAAAAGCTATCTTCAGTTACGAAGTTAATTTTTGCTTGAATGGGTGTTAGTACTCGTAATACAAATTGCCATATTTAATCTGATGAACAACCTCAGGTAATACAAGAGCTGCCAATTTCTCCAGAAAATTTTAAACTGTTTTGCTTCAAAAATGACCGTGAAGGCTACGTTACCGTCAAAGGTGCCCAATGCATTTTGCTCAAAATGCACGAGCTGATCCTGCGTCGATGGACCAATTGAGAAATGTGTTTGGTACCTAAGCAATTTATTTCTTGCTTTCGACGTAATGGTGGACTAGATCGGATGATTTGACCCCTGTAAACAATTTTTTTATGGGGATCAAATGGCCATGCCGATAAGCTAGCGTTAATTGCAGGTTTTGAAGATTACATTTATGCGTTGTCAACGAGACACCAGCCAATATGTTCGAAATGTGACTCGAAATTTGACTATCCGTATGGAACTTTTAAAATGTATTTGTGCTTAACATATGTGGGATTCAATTTCACAGCTAGTGGCGACCCTCAGTAGCTACTTTAATGTACATCTCGCCGGCGAGCGAGAGAACAACGACGAAGGACAGTTGAAGATGAACGACGAACGAGGAACGATGAGTAGCGACGGGTGCTTGAACTGTATTAAACATAATTTGCTTAAATTAACTTGAATTGTGCTTATAAAGGGTGTTTTTTATAAAGGTATAGAACTTTGAAATAGAATAAAACAAAGATGGTTTTTTTTAAATTGACATGAAATTGACTTTATTCTGAAGATAAACTTCTAACATTATAATTTAAATATAATTTCTGGCATATGACCGCCCAAAACAAGATTGCCGATAATCCCAATTTTCATAAGCGAATTTTGTTTAGCGATGAAGCTCAGTTTTGGTTGAATGGATACGTCAATAAGCAAAACTGCCGTATTTGGAGTGATGATAATTGTCAAGTGTATGTTGAGGCACCGTTACATCCACATAAACTGACTGTTTGGTGTGCTTTATGGGTTGGTCCGTACTTCTTTAAAAACGATGCTGGCCAGAACGTTACAGTCAATGGTGACTGCTATAGAGCCATGATTACTGACTTTTTCATTCATCAATTGAACAACCATGATGTGCAGGAGCTATGGTTTCAACAAGACGGCGCAACTTGTCCCACAGCTGGTGCCACAATTGATTTATTGAAGGATACGTTTGGTAACCGCATAATTTCACGTTACGGTCCCGTAAATTGGCCTCCAAGATCGTGCGATTTAACGCCGCTTGACTATTTTCTGTGGGAATATGAGAAGTCGCTAGTCTACGCCGATAAACCTGAAACGATTGACCACTTGGAGAACAACATTCGCCGCGTTATTGCCGATATACGGCCACAAATGTTGGAAAAATCATCGAAAATTGGATCTCCAGATTAGACTACGTGCAAGCCAGCTGTGGCGGTCATATGCCAGAAATTATATTTAAATTATAATGTTAGAAGATTATCTTCAGAATAAAGTCAATTTCATGTCAATTTAAAAAAACCATCTTTGTTTTATTCTATTTCAAAGTTCTATACCTCTATAAAAAACACCCTTTATATCGAAATCTAACTTATGTACTTGAATTGCGTTTACATGGAATTGTTAAATTAAAATTAAAAATAAATAAATTTACTGTAGCAATTAAAAAGCAAAATTTGAAAAGCACACACACATTCCGAATTTATTGCAACGACTCGTATATTTCGAATTGTAAATGGGTTTAAGTCCTTGAAACATGTTTACATATCTTCATGTTTCAGTGATGTTATTTATTTATTTATTTATTCATCAATGGATATTCATCTTTTGACTAAACTAAAATCAATACAATATTCTTAAATCAATACAATCAATACAATATTCTTAAATTGAAGGTCGACTTCGTTGCAAATTGAATTAACAAGTGACAAAGAACGGGTTACGGTTTGTCCATAGTCCGTCCTATGACTAGGAATCAAAAAGAGAACGTCCCTGTTTCTTATACTCCTCTCAGGAATATAAAAATTTATAAGAGCCAGCAATCTGAGGAATTAATTCTGCAATGAATAATGTCCGTTATGAAAAGTACTCCAAGGGTTGCTCTACGACTTTTCAAAGATTTAAATATATTAATGAGCATATAGATTTATATGAAGGGAAATCTTCAGATCACCCTATATTTCTCAAAGCAAAACGTGTAAATCTTTTCTGAATATTTTCATGGTTTTAAGAGTATAGCTATCCCTAAATACTACCGTTTTAAGGTTTTTGCTTTGGATATTATGTAATTAAAATATGCTGAAAAAGATAACCTAGTATCAGAAATAACACCAAGGTCCTATACTTCATTAACAGTTGATAAACTTTCATTACCAAGGCTGTAACTAAACACCATCCTAGGTGCTGACCGAAAAGATCTAAAAATCTTACACTTGGAGATAATTAACTCAAGATGATTTTATTTACACCACTGAAAGAGCTCATGGAAGTTAAAGCAATCTTGTCATTATGTTATTAATGAAAAGATTGAAAAGAAGAGGCCCGAGATGACTACCCTGAGGGAGGCTTGGTAAGATATCTATAAAAATGATTGATCATTTCCGATTTTATCAATTTGTTTCCAATTCGTTGAATAAGATTCTAACCATTTGAGAAAACCAAACTTATATCCCATTTGTCAAATTTCTAGTAAGAAGTTTATGATGGACTTTATTAAAGCTTTCACGAAACCAGTGTACCTGCATTTTATTTTCTAATGAGCAGAGACAAAAAATTGCGAAACGACACACATTAGTTGTAGTAGACCATCCACTACAAAAACATGCTGTCATTAATAACTTTTACTGCAAAATTAAACCTAGTGAATACCAATTTTTCAAAAAGTTTTGGAATAGCTGAAAGTTTTGTGACCGGTCTGTAATTCCCTATTAAGTTTTTAAAACGACTTTTATAAATACGGCTTATGGAAGCTAATTTCCATTCATCAAGAAAAACACCCGTGTAAAGCGATTTATTAAAATTTACTTGCGAAGTGAAACTACACATTTTGATAGCAAGAGGGGAGGAATCAAATCCTCTCCAGGGTTTTTATTTAAATCAAGATGAGTTTGGCCGTCAAATATTTCTTGATTTGTTAACGAAAAACAATCAGAAGCTACTTGACAATTGATGTTTAGTATGATGTTTTTGAATTATAGTTAGATTTAAAATAAATGCTAAAAGATTACATGTTGTGTTGTGTGTTGTGATTAAACCCAAAAAGATTTAGAATTGTATTTTATATTCATATTATATCTAACGAGATTTGTTAAAAAATTAAGGTGACTTTTTATTTTCCGCTTGCCTTCCAATCCTCGAAGCACTTCTGATATGCGCTTTTGGTATAGCCTTGAGCTTTTCCAGCGATGCGGTCTTTATCTTCATAATCTCCGTACTTTCAAGGGTATTTTGAGTTTTGGGAAGAGAAAAAGCCGCACGAGGCCAAGCCGATGAATATGGTGGTTGAGGCATGATTACAACACCGACTTTCGTAGTGTAATAGCCATAAATTCTTTCCCGCAAATCCGTATCTTCGTATTTATTTTTTGCTCAGAGTCGATTTGCCAAATGCCGTAGTCAATGTTTCAAGTACGTTGGATCACTTATTTTTCCCACAAAATTTAATGCAGATTCTTCAGTGATTAGCAAAATAAATTTGCAAAATGGCTTACAAAGTTAGCACATGTTAGGGTACCAAAATAACAAAAATAAAATCGTAAATCGAATGTACTGAGCTTGCAAAATTCAAAAAGTCAAAAAGTTTTTAAACAAGCCTCGTATACACGTCTGGGAATGTCTATTAAAGCAGCCATAGTTTGCGTCCTAAAACTGAGGACTCTTTCAGAGCGTTTTTTTTAAACAAACTGTTGTTACTTTGCCTTCCAACAATGTCGCCTTACGGGGAAATGTAATATTCCACTGAGAACTTGTTTAAAGGGTTTCAAGTGGAAAACTTTAGGCTTTTCCGATAGGTGATGCCAGCGTACGTTCAGAGAAACGTTACATAATAAGCTAGGGCATCATTACTTCTGTACATTTCCATCAGCCTCATATGGTTTATTGGCAATTAAAGTATCGATTTTCGAGTCAAAAAAGTTTGATTTAGGGGAAATTTGTATTTTTGTCTTCAATGGACAAATGTGCTGCTAAGACGTGTCTAATGATTATAGTGAAAGAAGATGTCACGAATGATTTTAACACCTCGCTTTATAAGCATGGAAAACAAGAGGCCTCGTGAACCAATAAAAAGTTTCAAGACGCTAAATTGGAGGCATAACTGGCTTAAGTTCCATGTCAAATGCCCCAAGAATTAGCTGATTGATTACCCGTAGCTTAGCAAGCCGTCTCCTATCGTTTGATTTGAAATTGCTGAAAAGCAAAGTAATGCGAACTGCTGCTTTAGTAGCAATAAAGTAAGCGTTTTCATCAGCGCTGTATCATATTGTCACTGGCGATGAACGGTGGATCTATTACAATAATCAAATGATGAGGAATCCTGTATGCGCCACGTCCACGTGTACATATCGACGGCGAGACCAGTCTTCCATGGATTGAAGCTCGGGCTCTATACTTCCTATTTGGAAGCGTGAAATGGAAAGTCTTACCTCACCCGACGTGTTCTCCAGACATCGCCTCTTTCAACCACAACCTGTAGATGACCTATGGCTTGGGTAATAAGCATTCTGATCTCTCGATGAAGCCAAAAATTGGATCAATTCGTAGATAGCCTCAAAAGAGGGGCACTTTTGTGACACGGAATTCGACCTTCAAGAATATACACGTAACTACTTTTCCGAGTAAAGCTCAAATTTAAGGGGGAAAAAAAAAAGTTGAATTCCCATTTGTACACCCGGTACCTGAGATGAAGATTCCAAGCTCATCACCGGAGAGTTGTTATTGTCGAATAATCTTCAAAACAATTAATAAGCCATTTGAATAAATTCCCCGCACAGATTATCGTTAATGCTTCTCTGAAAGTATCTTCACCCAAGCATGCAATCTAAAGTAGACGAACACGATTCACGCTACCTCTACCCTTACGACTCTTGTGCTTTCAGTCAACACTTCGTTGACAAATGTTCGATCATCGCTGCCTCCATCCCACTTTTTCTCGCTCCCCAAATCAATTAAATTACCTCAAATTATCGCGCATGGAAACCTGAACTCAAAGATCTCTATCGCCTCTAACAACATAATTAATCTATTAGAACCCAAAGACTATAAAAAACAAATCAGAAAAAAGTACCCCAAAGTCACTCGTTCAGAAGCCGCCTCTTAGTCCCCCTGTCACCCGCCTTGAAACTCCCAAGTTGATAAAGTGAATCACCTTTATACAATCGTATCCCCCTGGGTTCCACATGCAAACTTCTCAGTTCAAGGTGTTCCAACGGGCTACGATAATTGTCCAATCGACTCTACTGTCGGGGCCGCCTATACCCGCTCCACCCAGCCCCGGTTAAGATCCATTAAGTAATTTTACTTCCTATTTTCGATTTACGTCTGAGATAGAGCCGCATCATGCGAACAATAGTCGGCGGAAAAGCAAAACACGAAAACAATAGAGAAACGGATGGTAGTGACGCACACTTCAGCGGGCACTGCATCACAGCGGGGCGGGGAACAATACACATACCTGAGGGTGTCTGCATTAACATCTCTTAAAAGCGACGGGGTCATTGCCGGGTAACCACTTTCGTCGTCGAAATATCCCTGTCTTATGGCACGACGTCAAGGGTGATAAGGACAAACCCCCCACCCCTTCGAACCGCCTACACACACCCCGCATTCGTGTGCATATGACTGAAGGCGACGACAGTGGCGGTGTTACCTTTGTGTTTGACGCTTCCTGCACCTCAACAACCACTACTCGCATGATATGGATGATGGGTGAATTCATTTTATGTTCCATTTGGGATAAAAGGACGCCTCACAGGATAACAAAAACATTATTCTTATCCTGGGATTAAGTAGACAAGCAGAACAAGGTACTACGTACGGCTCGTTGCTGCAATACGACTTTGCTGCGTTATATGCCCGCGTGGGGTGATTGTGCAATATTCAACCCCCTTCTGGCAGGGAATTTCGGTGCAGGACGAAATGAAATTTATGACTTGGCATTAATTGTAAGGACGACGTAATTGCGTCCATCTAAGGACATTGTGCCTTTTAATTATGTGGAGTAATGATATGTAATGCTGCTGAAGTGGAGTAGTGCGGATGTAGTGCTTCCGTTGCAGTGTGGCAAGTGCTACCCCCTGGGGGAGGGGGTGGATTAAGTGGGATTTCCACGTTGTGGAGGTGGTGGGTGCGGTGATGGCCAAACTACTAGGATGATTGATTGGAACGGCTGCTGTTTTGATTTGGTTTTATCGTTACTGGGGTTTGAGGGGTTGCGGGACATGCAAGTCATAGCGGTTGAGGTGGGGTAGTGTAATAGCCTTCCTGTGAAATTGGGTGGTAAGCAACATGTGTGCGATGAAATGGCGATTTTTTTACGAACGAATTTGAAATCGTCGAAGGTCGGGTAAGGCCACTTAGCATATTTTCAAAATTTCCTTTTTTTGGAAAGGCATTTCATACGTTTCGTATGAGGTAGAGGAAAAGGAATGGCTTTGGCTTTAAGCATTGTGAGGGTAAATCCGGATAACTTACAGAGACTTTAAAAAAAACAATTCAGGGGGAGAATAATTTTTTTTTTATGTTGGCAAAATTCATTTGTTTCCTTCAGTCTCGATGTTGCTGCAAATCAAGAAGAGAGTTTCAGGTCTTCTGTGGAAATGTCCTTCGGAACATCGGCAGATACCAGCTTTCCATTCATCGATAAATCCTTTAGGCTGCATAGAGAGAAACCCCGCGATGCCAGCTCGGATAAATGGTTAATATGATATTTTCGTCAAACAATCAATCACAAGAAGCTAGCGATAAGCTATCGTATTACATGCAATTTTTGTGTGCCGCCTTCTGATCACTTGCTGGCCACGAGAATGTGCGCACATACATGCAGACATCTCCCTAAAAACCATATCTCTCTAAGCCCACGGCACAAGTTCAATAAATAAGGTGGCTTTTTGAACTTCGCGAGCTAAGTACATTCAATTTTTGAATTTTTATTTTTTTGTTATGATTGTACACATGCTGTCAGCCATTTTGGATATTTAATTTGTTTTTGACAGATATAAAGGTTAAACGTGTTTTGATATGCTTGGCGACTTTTTGCTATTGAGAAAAAACATAGGTGCTTCAATGTATTTGAAATGCACATAGGCGAGCTTATTCTGAGCAAAGAAAAAAACAAATGCTTATAAGTGCTACAAGCTCTTAACCTGGATGCCCCAACAAAGGATGAACACAATGAAGCAGTGATGAAAACTATTATGGGAAATCGTTGAATTACCTATACTATTCTATACTATTAGAGAAGGTGGGGTTGGTCGTGATGCAATGGTAATCATCACCAACTGTTGAGCGGAAGGTCTGTATATAGCCAGGAACAATTCCTATACGGAAAAATTGTGCAACAACATCAGTTGTGAATGAGAGGTGATCTAAAAATGCTGACGAAGGCATAACATTCGCAGCATAAGATCTCTTCAAAATTCATACTCTGTGTGTGCATTTTCATGGAAACAAAAAGAGTTACTGTGAACTACAACCAACGCGACAAATTTAGTCGAATCAGTCTAGGACAACCACCCCCGGAGAGTAGTGACCGAATATCTTCGACACAAACCATCTTCCCCAGGTTGTATGTCAAACACCATAAGAGCGTACACTCATGAACCTGCACGAACCCTATAAAAAAAAAAAAAAACGATATGAGATTTCTTGAGTGTGAGCGAAATTTTTTCGAGAGTTTTTAAGGAGTACATGAGCATGAAGATTTATTTATCGCCGATGCTCTATTTATCTTGATAATCGTTTCCAAAATGGGGAAGGTACGTGAAAACATAAGTAGACATTATGGACAAATAAGAAGCATTATGATAATCGAGCCGTTGCGAAACTCAAACCCCATACTATCGGCGAAGGGAACTTACAATTTAACCACCGAACCCTTATGGGGCGCCTCAGACTGAAGGCAATGTGAATGGAAAGGTGAAGATAAGTGCTCGGAAATCTTATTTTTTAACCAGGCTAACGTTCTAAATTCCTCAGAAGTAATTCAAAGCTTTCCTCAAGCTTTAGTTTCCAGCCACCAAACACTTGTCAACTCGTTCGAGGCGTGTCGAGGCCGTCAATAGCTTACCGTCTCTGCGTAAGCCCCGATAAAGAGTGTTCACAAGCCTTTTAATTGGTCAAAAGAAGCTACGAGTGAGATATGATAGAAACGTTTATTAAATAGCCTCGGCAGCTTGGTCTACAGAGAAGTTAAAATTTCTAAGACTGTTGAATAAATTGGGTTGGAACTCATCAATGGTTTGAATGATGTTGTTTTCCCGTTGGTCAATAATTTCTATCGTACTTAACACAACCTCAGAGAAAAAAATCTGAGTTCGCTGAGTCTCACGATCTTAGTAGCCGTTTCACATTGCCTTTTCTAAAAACTTTTCTTGCAATCTCTTCAATGTAAAAGCCGATGTAGGGGACGTTTAAACCACGTTTCGCCCAGGTTCATGCGATCCAATTGAGGTCACAAAAAGTAAGCCCATTGACAGTCATTGTCAGACCATTCTCGTTTCGATAGTGTATAGTCCAATAACTGCCGAAGCCGTTGAACCGAAAATTGATTTTACCCCGGAAGAGGTTTTTTTCGCCAGAGTTAGGTTCCATTTTCAGCTGCGAATCAACAAATGGACGACGAGTTTGATGATCTTGGAACTTTGTTTCTTGTGTCAATTTGATCTTAAAAGGATGCCAGCTCAAATCTAAATTCGCCAAATTCATCAAGTTGAGGTCGCAAAAGGGCCAACTCGTTTTATACGACGAGAATCCAATAGGTTTGAGTCCTCAGCCAAATTTTCACTATTTACATTCTCGCTTGGCTATGCCTTATGAAACTCCACTATTTTCGACATAAACATAAATCCGTTCTTAAAAATGTGCTCTACTGCCGCCATATACCTTCCTCCTAATGGTCTCTGATGCATTTGGTGTCAAGGTGCCACCTACAAGAAACTCCAAGTTTAATGATAGACAGATCAAAGTATTTTTCTCTAGGAGGAAAATGTTATTAACTCTTCGGAAAGAAAAGAAGGGAGGAGCATGCGTTGGTCAGAAAGGGAACAGCACGAGATGATCGAGATCGTGAAGATGGAGGGCTGCTGTCTCATAAAATTATATCAAAAAGGAGATTCTTCATTTACTAACTCTAAAAGTCCAGTGCTGACGAACATGTAGTGATCACAGTTGGTGCTGGGAATTTGTAAAGACCCCTCTATAGGTTATATAAAGGCGATGATAGTCAATATGCTTCCCATTGTCTTCCAAGGCTGCAGTGATGCTGGCTTCTTAGCATAGACGAATGATTTGATGTATCTCGAAAGAAAAGAGTCTACCATTTCGGACGATCTAGCCGACCAATTCACCGGTCAAAAACGAGAGATAAATTGCTCACAGAGTTCATTTCCCAATTGGTCCATCATTTCGCGTGCTGTGCTCCATGTCAGATTCAGCTTGAGGATTTTGGGCAAAAAATGTTTTTTTTTTCTTTTTTCTAACTCGTGCAGTTTCAAGAGTGTACGCTCTTATGGTGTTTGTCACACAACCTGGGGAAGATGGTTTGTGTCGAAGATATTCGGTCACTACTCTTTGGGGGTGGTTGTCTTAGATAGGATTTGAGAGATTCGACTGAATTTACGTTGGTTGTAGTTCACAGTAACTCTTTTTGTTTCCATGAAAATGCACACACAGAGTTTGAATTTTGAAGTGATCTTATTCTGCGAGTGTTATGCCTTCGTCAGCAATTTTAGATCACCTCTAGTTCAAAACTGATGTTGTTGCATAGTTTTTCCATATAGGGATTGTTCTTGACTATGGATAGACTTGAACTACAGACCTACCTTCGGCTCAACAGTCGGCGATGATTACCCTTGCACCATTGAACGATAACAAGTGCCATTGACGGTAACGTTGTTTTCACTATCATCTTTGAAAAAATACAGGCCAATGATTCCGCTGAGCGATAAACCACATCGAACACTGCATCTTTCCGGGTACAATGGCAGCTCTTATACTGCCTGAGGTTGCTCATCGGGCTAAATACGACAGTTTTGTTTATTAACAAAAATGAGCTGAAGACAATTTTTCGTTAAAAAAACGGATCCTTACACTTTTTATAAGACCCACTCACCGAAAAGCCGAAGTTTGGTTTCAGTTTATGCCGAGCTGTGTTTTGTAAGATTTTAAACCAAGATCCGTTAAAGCTTCCATGTAATCTAAAAGCATTATCCCGAACGGCGACGAATGGACAAATTACGGTGATTAACACTGGCTAATACGGAAGCAACATTTTTCTTTATAGGCAGTCTAAGCATACGGATAGGTTGCTTGCCGTCAAATAACGTTAAATTGGTACAAAATTTGGTCATTGTGGTTTGAATTGCTTGCTCTATAGGTAGTTTATTATGAGCGTCAAAGAGTACGAATTTTGATAATAAAATTCAGCAATTTTCAAGCGTTGTCCAGGTGTAGGACTTTCCATATTAAGATGGCAATACTAACCAACCATGTTTAACTTTAACACGTGTCACAAATCTTACGTTATCATTCCAAAATTGGAGCACTAAAAAACCAAACAGCAAAAAAAAATTTTTTTATATTAGAGTTAGACTTTTCAATATCAACAAGACATTCCCTTCCATGGTGAATGGCTTCAGACCGGAAATTCAATTAAAGACCAAAAAGACTCACAAATTTTAGGTCAGCCACTTGTGACGCTACCTAACAGCGCACTGTGTCATGCCCTATTTCGACATTCCTGCCAATAAAGGCCGGTAACGAGCCAAAAGAGTCTATGGATGTTAAAAGGCAGTGCGGCGTACTGCAAGTTATGTCATTCATCCTCCTTGAAAATCATGTGAAATTCTCTGGCCTATACAAGAGGCACCATATATTTAAAGCCTGTACATTAGCTTGCATACCCAGATGAGACATATGAGAGCATTGAACGAGAAGCGACTAAATGAAGACAAATCTAAATGCTGCCATTAAGGAAAGACGTGCCATGGACGTTTTGTAAAGAAGGCCATATTTTAGCAACTATAACTTTAAAATAGTCAAGGCCTTCATATTCGTGAGCCCATTTTAAACAAACCTCTACGTGCAGGGCCTGGGACCATATTAAGGGTCTTGGCCATTTCAAGAGTTTTCGTGCAATCTTCGGGGGAGGGCAGGAGAAGAAACAACTACTTGACTATGCTTCTACGGATACAATGTCTAAAATGGCTAGGCTGTGTAGAGTGACTAGATATCATATATCCGACCAGAAGAGTCATTGACGTCAACCGTAAGGAACTACGCAGCACAGGATGACCAGCCTCTGAGGGTTCGCTCACAGACGAACATGCTAACGAGCTTTTTGGTTGCGGTTCAGATTCACTTCGAACTATAACACCATACTTACAAATTACAAATCCTCGGCATATTTTTTGAATAAGGACTCAATCTTCAATCGTGCGAGACTACTTGACCCAGTGAAGTTAAAGTGATATTCATACTTAGTAATAATTGACGTTCTGTGGGCTTATACGTTTTCTGTAGGGCTTCACAAGAAACGATTTTATGATTAAGGATTTCTGTTTATTATACTACAAGGGAGTCCAAGTAAGCTGGTTTAAGTCTAACAGTTCTGAAGTTCTAAGTTGAGAGCTAGCTATCGAGGGAGGGCTTTTTGGAATGTTTGTAGGAGACAACGGAGGTCCCTTTAAAAGACATACGCCTAGAAATCCGATCAAAAACTTCCACAAGCTCGGGTATGGGAAAACATTGTAAGAAGAACTTCCAATCAATTGCTTTAAAACGGAATAAGAGACTATGTATAAGGACGTTGAGAAATAGTCTGCTGAACGACTTAGGGGGCTTGGACAAAAAAAAAAGCCGAGTTTAGCAACGAGGACTTCTCCCTAGCCGTTCGGAGGTGCTTAACCACGATAATCTACTTAAATCTCTAGGGAGACTTATGTATGTATAGACTATCAGTAGACTGACAGGTAGACTAGACAGGCCTAACTTCATATACTCATGATTTAAATAGAAGACTGTCCAGGCGTAGGACGACGATAGACCGATTGTTTATGAAAATTAAAAATATGGTGAAAATGGGCCAAGGGTAGGGAGCTTCCCTTGCCGTTTCATAAGAATATTTCTTAAGGCTCCAATAAAAAAAAAATTGTGCTTTTCCTAGGATAATGCCTTGAGTTTTCCATCACTTTTATGCCTCCAATTTCCAATTGGCAGTTTACAAGCTTAACGTCTTTCTTCAGATTTTGTTTATTTTTACGACCCCTACAAGAGACGTTATGATTTTGCTATTTTCCCTACTTTTCTCTGAGACAACCACATTCACTCAGGCCATTTGCCATTCACTTTCACAGACTAATCCCATCATCGCCCCTGTCTCAGTCTGCCTGTCCATAAAACATCAAAGTGTCCCCTGTTCGCATTCATATTCAAAACGCAACCGTTAAGTGCTCTCGAAAATGAAATTTTTCAACATAAAACTTGATGTGCAATATTCGAGTTTGTCCCATTGTCAACATATGACATTCCCAGACTCACTCACTCTGTCAGCTTCATGGTGTCGTGCGTCTTCATCACCGGCGCATCCTCTTCGTCGTCTCAATCTTCGGAATATTGTAAACCGCTGATGGCAAACGCTCCTTAATCGCTCCATTGAGGACGATTACATATAACTGCTCATTTACGAATTCCTTAAGGACATCACAGACCATCATCGACGTATGATGCCTTACCTACATCGCATGTGAGAGGACACACTCGTCCTTCCATGCATAGTTGCACTTGATGACTGCGAGGCATGACAGGAAGTGAATGAGATCAGGGACAAGGGCTGAAGCAAGTGTCGGGTTGCTTTTGATTTTTCCTCTTTCCCTCGTACCCAAAGGACATCTACTGTGGAATTGAATTTGACATACCGGAGGGGCGCGTACATTTCACACTCTTGCATTCTCCTGCAACAGTCTGAAGTAATAAACATCCGACATCAGGATACGAGCTGAACGAAAGTGAAAATCGAATTGAATTTCCGTGCAAGAGAGACACAAGCACAGCGTTACACAACACGCCCCGAAGGCGGCAAGTGTCAGCCGCCTTACTTAATAAGGGGACCTTGAGCTTGATTATTAAATGCAATTTATCCTTGCGATCGATTTTGAACGGGACGTTGGCGGCAACAGTTTGCACAGAAATGCTGCTTCGTCAGGATAATGCAATTTTTCGCAATTGATTGGAAGAGGAAATTCCCGTAATGGGTCCTCGGGGAAATGGCGCACGGGTGCTGGGAATCGTCCGTGGTCCTTCCAAGGATGTTCATAATTGCGGTTATTGTTCGGCTGGTGGCAAGGACTAAAACAGAACAGCATGTGTCTCAATTTTGTTTTTATTTGGTTTCGACAATCAAGGAATCTCATTTCTTGCCTCGCGAGAAGGGTCCGTCGAGTTTGTCCACAACCTCGATGATTGAACTCGTCGGTCGTATTGTACTATCTCTCCTGTTCCGTCGATCTGTAGGGGGCATGCAGTAGCATGGCTTCCAGCTCGTATCTCGATATCCACCGATGACTGTGTTTGGCTGATAGGGTTCGTAGTAGGAACGCTCGGTGGTCCATACGCTGGTCATTGGAACAAAGTTTGACCAGCTATCGATGTTACGGTAGATGTCACCGCCGTTGTTATTACCCGGTCCGGGATAGACGGGTACATTGTGTGAAGGACGATAGCCTCCGCCGTCGCCCTCGATTCGTCGACGTTCAGCGGAATAGTTCGGATTCCATTGGGATCGTGGATCATAAGGCTTGCGCGGTCTGGTGGTCGTGGTACCCTTACGACCTTTGAAGATCGGCACACTGGCATCGTTTTCTTCTAGAAAACGACGATGGTAGTGTGAAATAAAATGCTCGGTAGACACTCACCTTTGTCATGCTTCTGTCCAGAGTTGGTCGCGTTCGAATCATCCACATCTCCGCTTATCTCGAAGGTTATATCGGTGTGTATGCCAACTCGCTTCCTCTTCTTACCCTCAGTTATTTCAACACTTTCCTTCGATTCTGGAAGAGAATCCTTAAAATTACCCGTTTCCGTACATCCTTGTGATCGCGTTACCTTTCGAACCCTTCTGTGTGTCGCCAGTGTCCACAGTCACCCGAACTCCATGAATCTTAGGTCCACTTTTTTCACTCCCATCACGTGATCCTACACTTGAATCACCACCGTCTATTGGCCTCACCGTCGAGCTGGAATTTTCGGTTTCCTTGGACCCATCAAAATCCAACTTCGGCGACACCGACTGACCTAAAGAGAGATCAACCCAAAAACTCACGAAATTGAATCAAATATGACCAACACACCTTCGACATAACGTGATCCAGTGGCAACGATCGCGATCACCAAGCAAATTCCAACGAACCTTTTATCGATCATTCCTCTCAAATACATGCACGTAGGTAGCTAAGACCGACTAACTGCTCACTTTGGATATCAAACAACGACTGTCATGCTACTGCGAGGTGATGCGCCATTCTAGCGTGTTCCGACGATTCTAATATCGAGATCCGGTCTGACACTATTACTTATGGCTTCAAGGTGGGATCTGTTAGACGATAAGACCATTTACACTTCTATCTTAAGGCGCTTCCATTCAGAAGTAGAAAAAAACAAAAACACAAGCGTCACTTCCACTGTATTCCTCAGCCGCGATACTAAATCTTCGCTACCTTCTCCGGCGATCATTAAATCAGAACAACAACAACGAATAAATGCAAAAGCGTCCGTCGGTGATCATAGCAAGCGACCATTATTCTCTGGTAATTACAACCGTTTAAGGCTACCTGGGATTGCATTGATGGGTCTTGTTCGGAGGTTTTTATTTGTTTGTCCGATTCTGGTTGGGGGATTGATGATGAAGCTGAAGGTCGACGCTGATCTTCATGATCATGTTCATGGTACTGAGGCAGATTGCGTCGGAGTCTGGGGTCAAGTTGAAGCTTGGGGGAAGTTATGTAACCAGAATCGCATGAAAATCTTCACGGATGGATGGCTGTGGGAAAAATGGATGATGATTACATCAGTGTGTCATAAAACTTGCAGTCGGAGTAAGTAGAGTTTCTTGTTCACAGTAGTGCTCTGGCTTTAACGAGGTTCAACCTTACGGGAAGCTAAATGGAAGCTTGAGGGGTAATGTGAGGTAGAGTGCAGATCCAACCTACAATTTTACGTATTGTAATATGAACAAAGAGTCTTAAGTGGGAGTGGACAAAAATGGCTCTTTTAATGGAACAAATTAGGGCAGGGCATGCTGTTTATACTTCTCTATCTGATTGAGACACATGCCTTTTTCGGTAAGACTTTCTTATCCAAATTGCTCATAGAATGAGGAAACAAAGGGATACTGCACCCAACGCATTTGCAAGCCTTTGTAATAGGCCATAGAAAAGTCTAAAGTCAAATGTGACTGTAGAAGGTACAAAGTGCTTTATGCGAAACTTTTGCGGGCCCAAAAAGTATCCTTATTGACACAATATTTTCGTAATACTGACACAATACGGGGTTTGTTCAAGAAGTGTGGGGAATGTTGTCATTTGGCCGGTTGTACTAAACCGATTTGTGAATATCTTTCTTAGTTCTGTTGATAGACGTAATGTCCCAACGTTGGCTTTCGACTTTGTCTTTTATTTATTCATTTTTAAAACGATCAGAGATGATCAGAGAATCGCAATGTTAGGAAGAATGAATAATGTGATCTTAAAAATAGATGAGTCTTAATCAAATTAGCCGCTGAAGGTGATGTTACAATAATCGGCTGATGCCAAGAAATTACTTGGATGAAAAATTATGAAAAAAGACAGCGCGAATGCTGACCTAAAAATCGAGTTTCAGAACGGTCTCGGGGATAAAGAGAAGCGATGGCATAGTGATTTCATATCTAATTTTGAATAAATAAAGGGTTTTCCAATGGGGACTTGAATTTAATTTGTGAACGCGCCCTTTCACTAATCATCGAACTGTTATTGTCAATTTATTCAGTAAACTCAACATTTTCATTATGGTAAAGTACACGAACGAGCAACGTCTGCAAATTATAAAAATTTTCTACCGAAATTCGGAGTCGGTGACCGCAACGTAATTTGCGTAAGGATCTTGGTTTACACCCATACAAGATCAAGCTGACTCAAGAATTGAAGCCGATGGACCATTTGAAGCGACGTACGTTCTCCGATTGGGCTCTGGAGAAGATGCGCCAAGATGATGAATTTCATCGCAAAATCATCTTCAGTGACGAAGCTCATTTTTGGCTCGATGGGTTCGTCAATAAGCAAAATATGCGTTATCGTATCGGGTGAAATCCACATGTGCTTCATAAATCACCACTTCATCCACAAAAAATAACTTTGGTGCGGTTTTCATGCCGGGGACGTTATTGGGCCATATTTTTTCGTCGACGATAACGATCGTCACGTTACTGTGAATGGCCAGCGTTATCGCGCCATGATTACCGATTATTTTTGGCCCGAATTGGAAGATGTAGACTTGGGCGACATGTGGTTTCAACAGGATGGTGCCACAAGCCACACAGCACACGTTACAATCGATTTATTGAAGAGTAAGTTTGATGAGCGTGTTATCTCAAGAAATGGGCCAGTCGATTGGCCGCCTCGTTCGTGCGATTTAACGCCTCTAGACTATTTTCATTGGGGCTACGTTAAATTATTGGTTTATACCAACAAGCCGACGACGTTGGAAGAGCTCAGAGCCAACATTGAACGCGAAATAGCGGCCGTTTCGGCCGAAATGTGTGGCCGAGTCATCGAAAATTGGGTCCAACGAATCGACCACTGCAAACGTGCTCGCGGTGGCCATATGAACGAAGTCGAGTTCTATTCATAAATGTTTTGATTGTACTTCAAGCCGATAATAAAGTTTTTGAAATATCTCAAATGGTTTGCGTTTTATTTAAAAAAAAAGTTGTAAAGTCCATTTTGGAAAACCCTATAGTTGTCAAAGTTGAAAACACCCATTATTGGAATATAATTTCTATTACGGTCCATAAATCTCCAAAGCCAAGACTGTTTCGATCTAATTTCCTCATAAACGTAAAAGCCTTTCTGATTATTGTTTAATAGTGAAAAGTTTTTTTTACTGAGGTCAGCACCTCACCGAGTAGGCAGTACGATCTGCACTTTCTACGTTTTTGGTGTTGTCTTGAGTCGATTTCATTACATTGGCGTCAAATACACTACGTAATAACGCAAAAACCTTTCCTAAAACCATCCTATAACCTACCCTTAGATCTGGAGGTGATTTCGAGATCATATTTGTTAAATTTCAGCATATGCTTACCGCAGTTCGAAGGCGTTATCCTAAGGTCTTGATCGTATTCCTGCCAGATTCTGAGTTCATGAAGCTTTTGGATATCTGAAAACAATAGCTGAACGGTTTTCCTATCGTAGTTTGCTTTATTCTTAAGCCACATGACTTCATGATTATTATTGAAGAAATCTCTTTTGGTCATTTCTTTCATTCCTTTCAAGGCCCTAACTTATTATTAACTTAATGGAAGAATTTGACCACAGACGTAGTCTAGCTAAACTTTTTCTATGATAGTGTTAAACTGAAAGAAGTCAACTTCGGCAAACTACCCATTATATTTTCTTATAAGCTAGGTTATACAGATTGAGTTATCAACCTTCACTAAAGTTTTTGCGAACCTCTTACTAATATGGCACAGTAAGGTTGGCAAGTGTTCTTCAATGCGGAGTGATATTACTCAGCATGGAGAAACCTTTTTCGTTCTTTCGTATATCGCCCTCCATCAAAATTCTCAAGATTGACTTAAAAAAAAAACCTTGCATTATTTAGGGTTCCATGCTGTTTCGGATTCAAAAAAAGCCCACCCAAGTTGGACGAGTTTTGAAGGAATAACCAAACTCTAACAAAACTTATGATACAGCTTTATTACTACAACTGACGTTTTGGCCCATAGGGATCCAGAAACATTTTTTCACATAAGCGAAAAAAGTGATTTTCTGTTTATTAAGGACGCAAGCGGCGATTTTCAAGAAGTTTTTTTTTTTTTTAGGCAAGTCTACAAGAGAGGGTTTTAATAGCACCCCTCTACGCTGAAATAGTTGAAATACAATTTGTACAACTTGGTCCTTGCCCAATTCGGACTCAGTGTCGTCGGCGTCAGAAGCCAACACACTATATATTTCAGTTTAGTCTTTCTTTTCTTTAGTTCCAAATTCATTTTCAGTTTTATATTTAAAACTAGTTTAAATATCTTAGCTAAATCAAAATAACTAACTGAATCTAAACGGACACTCTTAAATAGAAAGAACTACTTAAACTACGCCTTTCGCCTTATGATGAACTTTTAATCAAAGAAAAATAAACAAAAAGTACCCACCACCCTTGACTTTCTGATCTACTCTAACCTACCCTACCATATCGCCGCTCCACGGAACCGCGGGATACGTGGAAGAGTAGCGGTATTCTATCCTGATCAGTCCTGGATCAGCCCACTTTGATCTAAGTAGATGAATGCCTTTGGCATTTAAGGTATTAGTTGGGGTAGTAAGCCCTTAAGATCAGGTTATTGACCGAAGTTAGTTTTAGTCAATACGAGATCCCCCGAGCTACAGTGCCTCCTTGAAGACTAGTATAAAAAGTCTTATAAACTGTCTGAGAGGATTTTCATATTTAATCAATATCAATATTTCATATTTAATAATATTTCGATAGCTTAGTACCATGTGAATCTTTACCATCTCCTGGCGAAGTATTTTCGATTGCCATTATTCCTACAAGCACCTGGATTTGTTAATAAACATAAAACACAAAAAAGAATGTATTCAAATCTAAAGGGTGGTTTTTTTAGAGGTTCGTCCGTGCGCTGCGTCCATTTTACGGTCGACACAATCGTCCATTTAAGCAAGTTATTCGAAATACGACGTTTTCTCACCACGTACACTCTAGTGGATCCGAATGAGTCAATTCGCCTTCGTGCCTAAAAATCTGATGTTTGCCCACCTACTTTGGTAATAATTTTAGAGAAAGATATTGGCATAAGAGCTTATAAGATCCAGCTTGTGCAAGAGTTGAATCCGCGTGACCATTATCCGCCTCATAGGTTCGATGAATGGGCCGAAAACATTATTCAGCTTGATCCTCATTTTCCACTCAAAATTTTGTTCTCCAATGAGGCCCATTTTTGGTTAAATGGATATGTTAACAAGCAAAATTGCTGAATTTGGAGTGGAGAAGACTCGTAAGCCTTTGTCGAGACGCCTTTACAAACATTAAAACTTATTAGGCAATATGGTGGAATCATCGGCCCTTATTTCTTTTAGGACGATGCCGGCCAGAACGTTAGAAACCTGATTTCCGACTTCTTCGTTCATCAATTGAATGGCATTAACGTGACAGCGTTATGGTTTCAACAACATGGCGCAATATGCCACACAGCGCCCGACACTATCAATTTATTTCGGGAAACATTTGCTGAGCTCATAATTTCGCGTAAAGGACTTGTGAGCTGGCCTCCATTATCCTCTGATCTCACACCCTTAGATTACTTTTTTAAGGGTGATCGAAGTCTATGGTCTATGGTCTATGCATATAAGCCAGACATGTTGGACGATTTGGAAGTCAATATTCGCCGTGTTATTGCTGATATACGGCCACAGTTGCCGTGGCATGAGTTAACATCACACACCTGTATTTTCCATCCGACGGGTCAAGTTCCCCAAAATAGGTCACATCGCCAGACGAAACACGAAACACTGACGGAACATCGGTCACGGCTCCTCCAATGCCAAGGGAACGTCCGGCTCGCTGATTTCCCAACCGGAGCTGAGTGGACGCAAAAGTGCAAGATTGCACTTTGATTGCACAACGAATCAATAGGTTACGCTTTAGATTAATTTATTTAGAAGTTATGTTGTACTTTAGCAGTGAAGAAATAAAGTCGTTGTTTTTTAATTAAAAACCTCTCTGTTCGTTATAACTGGCGCCCGAGCAGGGACCCGCGATAAATCGCAAATAGTCACCCCGCGAAAAGATAAAACAAAATTATTGTCAGTAAAAGCGTAGTGGGTAACGCGAATGCGAGTGTTCCCTAAATAAAAAATAAATCGTCTGACGTTCTCGAAAGGAAAAAAAACAACGTTCAATGCCAAGTGCAGTTCAACAAGTGTGGAGGAAAAGAGGCCCCCGAGAAACCGAAGCAGCCTGCGATAGGAAGAAAAGGAAGAAGCTCAGCACCTGTTAGCCGCCCCACCATGAGAATATACGTAACTTTGTAAGAATCATAACGTAAGAATAGTTATAAGAAGTGAAGAAAAGTAAAAATAAAAATACATATTATACTGGAAAAGTTTAAAAATCCGAATCCATAAAGATGATAGACATACCGCAACGAGGCCTTGGATACCATACGCTCGGCAAAGGTCAATTATCAAAACCGACTGCGTTCTAAACCGGCTCAACCCGCACAAAAAAGAGCCGCTTGGTCAGCTCACGCACAGCACCCTAACAAGTTGCAAAGAACTTTTCATATTTCCACCGGTGAGTCTGAATCCCAGTCCCAAAATCCTGATCCGGCAGTAACTGACTATGTTAAAACCTACCAACAAACTGGCAATAATCTCACAGAATATGAGGAACCGGACCTCATAGATGATCACTTTTGTGATAGCGTATTAGACCCGAACGACATCCATTTTTTTAAGTTAAACTGCTCTTCGCTTCCGTATTTTGAATACAGAACAAAGAGCGGAAAAGTATTGAAATTCCTAATTGACACGGGGTCGAATAAAAATGATATTCATCCCAGATCCGTAAGGACAACAAAGCCAAACGAAAACCCGTTCCTAGCTAACTTCGTGGGCGGTAACGTAAGGATTACCTATCACGCGATGTTAAATCTATTTGGCCCAAACACTAGAAATCTCAATTTTTTTTCTATTACCCATGCTCAAGGTTTTTCATGCAATTGTCGGCAACGAAAGCCTTGCTAGACGCTATTATACACACAGCTGGAATGACTCTCAATAGCTCCCTAAAGATCCCTAAAATAACATCTATCTCAGTCTGTTAATAACTTGAATATTAGAACTTCTCACTTGAGTGATAATCAAACAGCCAAACTTTACGAAGTCCTCAACAAACACCCTAAGCTATTTGTTGAGCCCGACGAAAGACTTACATACACATGCAAAGGTAGTAAAAGGAGAATTAAGGACAGCAGATTCGAATCCAATATATTCCAAAATCTTTCCTTATCCCATGGCCCTCAAGCCCATAGTAGATAAAGAAATCCAGAAGCTATTAAAGGATGTCATTATTAGACCTTTACTGTCACCGTGTAATGCACCGGTCTGGGTAGTACCCAAAATGGAAGATGCTTCGGGAGAGAAAAAATTTCGATTGGTAATCGACTACCGAGAACTTAATTCGATAACCATAGCCGGCAGGGTTCCGATATCGGAGATAAATGAGATACTGACCAATCTAGGAAAAAACAGACTCTTTACAACCTTAGACCTGAAGAGTGGATTTCATCAAATACCACTTAAGGAAGCTGATATCGGAAAGACCGCATTCTGGGTGAATCATGGCAAGTTTGAGTTAACTAGGCTCCCTTTCGGGTTGAAAAACGCGCCCGCCATATTCCAAATGACTCTCGACGATATTCTGCGAGAGCATATAGGAGCCAGATGCTACGTTTACATAGATGATATTATCGTCTTCGTCTCGAACTTGTATTAGCCACTTTGGAAAAGGCGAACATCATGGTCCAAATGGACAAATGTAGGAATTCACAACCCCGTAGAATTCCTTGGGTTCCTAGTCTGCTCCGAGGGGATTAGAACCAATCCCGCTAAGATCAGAGCTATCTCTGCTTCATACGGGATTTTGCTAAACTAGCTAATCCCCTAACGTCACTCCTAAGAGGGGAAGAAGGTCACGGACGTGTATCAAGAAATGTGTCTAAGAATGTTCTAATAGAACTAAACGAGCGAGCGTTGGAAGCATTCCGAGCTATAAAAAATTCCCTAATGTCTCAAGAAGTCATACTGGCCTATCCAGATCTAGTGACTTTTATTTCAGCTTTCGTTAGTGCGATTTAAGAATTCTCCTAGTGGTTTACAAGCGCTTTTATTTTTCCGAAAACCGTCCTGACTTTCGTGGATAAGGAAATGTTTCTCAATAAAACTATGTAACCTGTTTACAATTCATTTTTCGAGACACTTTCCTACGGTCGGCAATATTGCTATCGGTAACCCTCGTACACTGAACTTACCACAAGTGTTGAGATAACAAATTTGAACAGGATTGAGGCAATACCGTACGTATTCCATCGATTCGTGGTGACTTGTTTTCGCAACTCGTTTCATAATACCGTAGAGGGGATATATTGCAACATACATATGTATATTGTCCTTCAAATTCTACGGCCGAAGAGCCGGAGCGTGATTCTTAGAACAAATATGAAAAGCTGAGATTACTGTCATCAACGAAAGAGTGAACTGAATTAGAAGTGGCAGACAGAACATCATTTGTAAAAATGTGGGAGAGCAGAACAGAGCCTTGTGGAATACCAGCATTTATTTAGTGAATATTAGCCTTGAAACCTTTTAAAACGACCCGAAACGAATGGGTCAAAGGTAATTTCTATTCCATCGAATAAGAGACTTATCGATGCCACAAGCATGCATTTTCGACAAAAGAGTCTGATTTCAAACCCACTTAAAAGCTTCGAAAATATCAGGCACAAAGATCTTGCTTTGACCGCGGTTGTGCAAAGATTTTTTCCACTTTTCCGTGAGTTATGCCTAATCACCAGTGGACCTGTTGCCTGTCATTAAAAAGTATTCACGAAGAGGCGTTAGTGCTATGGGTTAGTAAGTGAATAGAGATGAAGATTTGCCCTTTTTAGGGATATGGCGGAAAAAAAACTTTTTTTCATCTATTCGGAAAATGACCAGAAGAGCAGGACAATAGGAAGAGGATGTGACGCTCTCGAGCACGGATCTAGAATCGTTGACCTGGCTTCAAAATGTGCATCAATAAGGCTTTGTCGAAAGAATTTAGATAAGTCTCACATTTTACTAGACAAATATTGTAATAAAATGTGTACCACCTTCTTATCTGTCCTTGCATTGGAGCGTTTGGCACCTTTCTTTAGATTAAGCAAAAAGTTGTTTCCAGATCTAAAAAGAGTCTTGACTGTCTCTTACCTCTTGACCTGGGTACTACGTCAAAGCGACAAGAACATATTACGTTTACGTCGAAAGCAAACTTGTTCCTTTATACTGTAAGACCACTGACAAACCCCCGTTTGAATAACGCGACGAACAGTAATTGCTAAAGACAAGTCCTGTGGCAGCTGGTTATTATCTCTTAGACAAGCAAAAAACATAATTAGACCAAAACTCCACAGCTCTGTTAGCTTTCCGCCATAGCAGGGACGATAAAAAATGCATCATAGTACGAGTAGGATAGCCTAAAGCATTCTGTGGCAGTACAAACCTCTACCTCTATTTAACCTAAGTGTGCTTTCTTCCCTGTTTGGGTCCTAAAAATTTCCTAATCTAAGCACAAAATGTCGATTGCATTTTTTCGTTTCCATGGATTGAATTTGAAATTTGAAAAAGTGATGCTTAAATGCTTTAAGGTTTGGTCGTTTGGTTCATCAATCCAACACCAACCGTGAACTTGGTAGATTCCCTCATAGATTGCTTTTCGGTACCATGATAAACTGCCTAGTTAAGTGGCAATTTCCATATATTTAACTTGCGAGCTACCGCTCATCTAAAAACTGTCTGTATCAGCCTGTATCATCATTTATAGTTTAATTTGGTGTCATAAATGTCACTTACCACTATCCGCTTCAGTTCGAAGCTATTTTCGGACTCATTACCACTTCACCAGCCCGTCCCGGCTGAAGCGCATCCGCCGACAATGATTAACTGCGATAATCTCTTTGGTTGGCAGCAACACAAATGTGCAAATGTCCGGATTCCGATTAAAATTTAGATCCTCTCCATCGATAAAACCCAATTATTGGAATCTCCCCCTCGAAACAAATTCGATTCTCTCTATTCACGGAAAACCGTCATATTTCACCCGCCAACAAGTTCTATGGAAACCGAACCCAAACCGAATGTCCCCCGCGGCAGAGGATGCAACTGCAAATTTTATCGACAACCGACTTTATTGACAGTTGCATTGATGGGCATTCCAACGACTACAACGTGGACAACGACTACCCATCCGTCCTCGCACCGCATCCCTCGATCTGACTGTGAGGAAAACACCAAATAGGATATCAACAAATATCCGAAAAAGGATTTACGGCTGCGGATACGATTTGAATGGACATATCTATCCCGTGCCGGGTGCACATAAATTAAAGCGTATTTGCAATGATTTTCCCATTTACCATATCCTGCTCTGTCCTCCCTACCACTTATGTCGGGTGTGTTCGTCGTGCATTCAGTGCACATCCCCCTATCACCGGTGCGACTCTGTGATTGGCATTCATTGGCGAATGTAATGATTTTTGCAGACAATAAAATTTTGTGTTTTTGTTAAGGCCGGTTGGACGGAAGCCAAGGGAGACGGAATCCCGTCTGGTGCGGTCGGTTCCATGAAATGGCATTCATCGATGATCAATTCGAAATAAATTTTGTTGCGAAAAAAAGTGAAAGAATGGAAAAGGAAAATGGAAGAAAGTGGAAGTGGAGTGGATTCTCGTGAGTCTACAAACGAAACAGTGAAAGTGAACAACACAATCCGAGTGATTAGGAGTCGAGGAGGTGGGAGAGTAACACAGGGTTGCCAAGGCAGATGAAGGATCAGCCAGTCAGCGACAGCTGGTGAGTGCAACCTAAGAGTAGTTGTAAATTAATGTACTTATAGAGGATAATGGGAACAATCAAGTATGTTCATCACACATGTTCGATGAATGACAGCGCGGAGGTGTAGTGACACTTGAGCAGCAAAGTATCGATAGTTGGCGTGAGGGGATTACAAAAGAGGTGTAAATCGATTTCAGTGACGTCGAAGTATGCTCGAATGGTGGTTAGATTCAACGAACTGAAATTTCTATGAGACATCCAGTGAATGGGTTGGTTGATTTGTATGAATAAAGGCTTGTCAAAATCCTTATTATTCTTAAAAAGGTGTCAAATGGTAGCCCTATGTCTAAGGTTTCATTGCTTATCCGAATCAGTTGAATTCATACTCTAAGCTTAATGAAATCACTTAATTCACAAGAGCAAGGAGCTACACCGTAATCCCTATTTAACCTTTTAGCCTTCTATGGAAAGAAAAAGAAGTTTTATAATCTCGCTCCAAATCCGCCCTTGTTTCCTTCCGTGTGCCGCCGAATAGATCTCAGGAACTAGTTGGGCTGGGAAAGATTTTTCTAAAAACAGTTCAAGCTGGCCAGAATCCCCAGATATCAGTCATATCAGCGATTACTATCGTAATGATGAAACTTAATAAATTTTCATTCTAGTGAAAAACGTTAATTGAGACTTGTACATACAAGGATCTTTCCTTCGAGGCGTTTCCTAGTTGAAAACATTTTGTTAATTTTTTTTTTCTACTGAGTTTTTTGAAATTAAATGGCAATTCTAGGCCTATCCAATAAGAGGTATCATTTTAACTATCCAGGAAAATAATACATTTCTACAAAGAATCTTTAATATTTTTATTTTATTCTAAAGCTCGAGTACCCGGCTTTGCCTACAATTCAAATTTTTGGTTTAATGTTGTATCATGTTTCCCCATAGCTTTGCGGTTCAACATTGACATGAAATTTAAAATAACGCCTCTTGTTGGATTCTACTTGAAGTCCATTAGTAGACTCCTCACAACAACGCAACTCAAAGAGACCACCGCTTGCTATGGAACAAATCTGAATCTGAATGCATTGGCAAGGTATAACGAAAAACTTGAAACAGCTACAGCTGGCAGCAGCTGACAGCTTTGTTTTGATATTTGTGAAGTACATACACAGATGCAGAATACACATCGACAAACCATAAAAGGCTATACTCCGACCTACGCCAACTTACTTACTTACTTAGATGGCGCTACAGTTAGGGGTAAACCAAGCCCTCAACCAACAAGCCTCTCCAGCTGGCATGATCTTCGGTCAACGTCAAAGTCCTTGACTACTTCAAAAATATAGTTGCCGACGGGGATGTTCTGACCAAGGCGTCGGTGTTGCGCGTCTTTCTTTGATGACAGCATATATTTGGTCTTGTCCCCATTTACCCTTAGGCCCACTTTAGCCGCTTCTGTTTCAATGCTTGCAAACGCCTCATTAACGTCTCGCTTTGTCCGCCCAATAACGTCAATGTCATCTGCGTAGGCAACAATTGTGTAGACTTGAAGTAAATCGTACCTCTTGTATTGGCCGCAGAGTCCCGCACGATCTTTTCAAGTATGATGTTAAAGAAATCACATAACAATGCGTAACCCTGTCTAAATCCTTTTTTAACATCGAAGGTCTCGGTTACTTATCCTGTACACTCTGACGAGTTTGGCAGGGATGTTAAAACATGACATGGCTCTATATAGCTCGTCTCTATAAACACTGTCATATGCGGCTTTAAAGGTCGACAAAGAGGTGGTGCATGTCGACCTGAAATTCATGGGTCCTCTCCAAGATCTGCCGTAGGGTAAACCTACTGGTCGCCAACTGGTCGAAGACTAAAGCGCTTAGCCACTCGTCTTGAAGAGACTGTAACAGCACGTGACAGAAGAGGCGACATAAGGCCTTGTAGAGCTCATACCGAAGAGAATATTGATTCTGTAGCTGAAGATATCGCGGGTGAGCCCTTAATCTAGACCAAACGACATGTCACGCAATTGTCCATTACACACGACCTGAAGCGCATTTGATGAAAATTATGAATCCATCATGAGAACAAGGCCCATTTCCATCTGAACGAAAACGCACTGATGTTCCATGTATCATTCACGAAGAGCCATTGCATCCTCTCATAGACAATTTAAGGCGCTCCATTTATGCCGAAGGCGTCATTTTTTCGAGGATACCTTGGCTAGCACGGCTCTGTGAGCGAACCAAATTTATGACCTGAGAGTGCAGGCACATGACCTTCCACATGACATTTTGAAGGCTGTATTTCCGGGTCATCTAATATCTCGTTTGACTGCTCCAAGTTTTTTTTCCCCTTAAGTTACTGGTCTACTAGCTAAACAGCATTGAGTGATTACTTTGGGGTCATCCTGTATATCAGTGTAGTTTTACATTTCAGACATAGACATAGTATCGGTTCATGTTTCCATAGAAAGCAGAGGCGACTGCACCAACCAAAAGTTCTATGAACCTAACATAGAGTCTTGGTTATGACGTCAAGTATTGTTAAAGGTTTTTAAACGACTTTTAGAGAAACCTAGCTTCACTTTGCCTGTGTGTCTGATTTATCAGCCGTCAACAAACCCAAAAACACGAAGCACCCATCTGGACCTTATTACAACCAGAGTACAAATGTGCATATTGCGGATCTTGCCAAGTCCGATATGATTGACAAAAATCGATGTCGGAAAGTACAGTGACAATAGGTCTTTTCGCTTAGGTTGATCTTCCTCAAGCTGCACCAAGGTTTGACGAAAGCACCCAGGGAATTCAAGAACTGCAAGAAGAAGAAGAAGACGAAAGATAACAAAAGAAGCTTTCTAGGAGAAACATTCGAGCTACAAGAGCTACCAAGCATGGAGGTAGCTAGCAGGGATATAACAACGAGGAATAATTCCGTTCACTTGGCATACACGAATTGCGGTAGTTAAAGATGACTAATAATATAAATATACTGATTACTGGGATGTTATGGAAGGATGATAATATGCGGGATTAACACTGTCGAATTATGTGTAACGCTACTGGACGGCATGGCGTAGATGAAGCACTGGTTTTGTGGCTCAAAGCAACGCTTGTGCATAGGACATTGATCGCCAAAGCAGTCCTCGAACAATATGTCAAATCTGGCGTAAGCAGGGGTTTCCCGCAAGGTGGCGTCCTTTCTCCGCTATCATGGTGGATGATGGTCGACTCTCTGCTCGATGCTCTCAATGCTTCCGGCTTATGCGGATGATGTTGCCGTTCTCTCTGTCGGCTCTTGGCTGCCTGCCACAAAGCACAGGCGGCCCTTAATCTGATCGATGACTAGTGCACGAATATTGGGTTGACGGTTAATCCTCTTAAGACTAATATCATTCTTTTCACGAAAAAGAGGAAAAATACTGGCATGACTCAGCTGGTGCTAAAAGACATTTCCATCCCAATATTCAAGGAAGTGCTTGGGAGTCATCTTAGATAATAAGTTTCTTTGGTCAATAAATAAATAATCTCGTAAGTTACTCGAACCTCAAAGCAATAGAAAACGCCAAGCGATGAGAGATTTGTATGACATATTGCCGTCTGACTTGGCCGACAAGCTCATAAGAAAAGTTATTTTAAGACAACGATTGAACCCCGGACATTGCCAGACAGATGCGCACGTCTTGAGGCTGGAGCAAAGATCCATTGTGTTATTTTCTGATACAGCCTGATGACTGACTGCCTGAGATAAACGTTTTATAAATTAAGCAGTCGTCGATGTGAGCGCAATAAAGAAACAAATTAATCCGGACAAGGCTGCCTTTAGGCCTCTTAGAAGGCCTGCTGGGACTCCTTAACTTGACAAGTCTCCAAGACGTACGAAGTATGTCAAAAATTAACAGGAATTCCATTGCTTTGCGGGTTATATAATTCAAATTTAGTGTTGTGTTAGCAAAGGACAAGGTGCCGAGATCGGGAAAACAATGTTACGCATACGTCCTGTAGCGCGTCGTATTGTCTCTATGAATTTCCGGAGCAATTTTCGCGGCTTGAGAATAATGTGCACAGCTGCCAACAATTCAGACAATTCAGATGGATTTGAGAACGTTCCTTCAGGGAAACTGCGTTCAGAGCGACAGTTAATGACAAGGTACAAAAGCGAAAAAAAAATGTTACGTATACGCCCCGTTGTGCGTCGGACCCAAAATTGATGAACTTAATAAGGTAATGTGCGAGTGAGTCCTTGAAATGTTGTTGAAAATGTTCGCATGGAAACCTGTAGACGTCCTCGTGGACATTTAAATGATTCAAATCTAATTGGTGAGAGCCACGAAAATCTACGACTTTTGAAAGACTCTGCGCAAACTCGAGGTTAACAAGGAGGGCATTGGGACAAGACGAGCTTATAGTAAGCAAATTACGGGAGGATGTCCTCCATTACGACCTCGGGCAGCTAGGTTACTATGAAAGAACCACCCAAGTTCTGACTGAATAGGTTCGATCTGAATTCGCGTCAACAGTCTACATCAAAATCCAGTCGTGAAAGTAGCTCTGGAAGTCGAGAAATGTGATCGACCATAAGCACTACGGGGTGTATACGTACTGCCTAATAAAGCTGAGGATGGATTCCACAGAAATCGAGGTTACCTTCCCAGGTACCATGACTTCTTTGAGAAAGATACGCTCACATTGTATAGGTTTTGCAGTCTCATCCTCTACAAGACAGAGCCTGGCGTCTCTCTCTCTCTCTCTCTCTCTGGAAACAGGTACATTTTTTAAAGTTGATATCCAGATCGCAGGCGAAGGACAAGTTATTTAATATCATCTCTCTTGAATCTAAAAATGTTGAGTCAAAAACCACCAAAGCGCTGTCAGCTTTTTGACAATGCAAAGATGCTTTTAGCAAAACATGGCTTAGCGCCGAAAAAGGTCCTCTGGATCCAAACGGCAATGATAATACCGACAATCTCATATGCATCGGTCTGGTGGAACAGGCTAAAAAGCATACATGTCATGGCGTCCTTCACCGAACTCCAAAGAGCGGTTTGTTACAGCTGTACGGGGACTTTCCCCAGCACGCCAGATGCTGCCAATCAGATCTTTGGAGCCAATTTTGCAATCTTCCAAAACTTTGACAAGTTCGCGTTCAATATTCTTCCTAAGCTCATCAAACGTTTTTAACTTCTTGCCATAAGCTAACGACTTAACGTTACTTCATAAAGAGAAGAAGAGAACGGCCTTCGAATGGGCTTCGATCGGATCATTTCTCGCGATTACACGATTACTGAACTTCCCCCTTTAACAGAACAATTGTTTGACCAGCTACTACTGATATAATTTCTATTCAATTTTAGTCAAACATAATCTCTCAGCATGGAACAAAGTCTATGACCGCAACGTGGCGATCGTTTTCACCAATGAAAAAATACGGTCCGATCACTGAACCTGCATGAAATACACACCAGCCCCGGCCTATTTTCTGTTCCGGAGTATTAAAAATGGTTTCTTCGGTTATAAAATTATATTGTCAAATGAATAATGAGTGGAAAGCCCGCAGGAAAAGACCGCCAGGAAGGCCGTAGATGGAAGGACAATATAAGGGTGGGCCTGGAACAGAACAACGAAACCTGGAATCAACCTAGAGGCTTGGGTTGTTAATGTGGCTATCTTTTGTGAGTACCTATGACCTGCGAGTAAAAATATTTAATATCAGTAAATTTGGTTAAAGGGATAAAGGGATGAGTAGGTAATGTAGTTTGGTTCCATTTCCTGATAAATGGTGACTGTAATTTCATTGACCAGGTTCTGGTATGGATTTAAATCTATTTCGTGAATAAATTCAAAATGTCCATTCTGTATCCTAGCCGTAATCCAGGATTTGGATTATTCAACTGAAGTAATCAATAATAGGGTAAAAGCTTAGATTATTGTTGGTGACTTGGCTGGAGTTCTGCTGCAAATACGTCCTTTTCGCCGCCTACCGAGGCGCCTGGCTTCACTGTTTGACACGGCGAAATCTTGTCAACGAACGGCGGCTACTGCAGGCGACTTGAATACTTTCCCTTATTCCGCGTGAAATACTGTTTTTCTTTTCTTAAAAAAGGAGCTTACACTCGCGCTCTTACCTGCTGATCTCTGCCCGGGCGCCATTTAAGTTTTTTTAATATCCCAAACTCTAAAGTGTGAACCTAATGTGAACAACAGAAATGTGACAAAATGCGGTTTAGGCAAAGGAGTTGCAGCCAGATGATTCGCCGGTAGCTTGTTCCGGAGCATGTTCTGTGTAGACTCAGGTGGCTATTGATTTGATGGTTGCACATGGAGTGCACATGGAGATGACTGTTGCTGCGGTAGCTTATATAAATTAAACAGAAAACTTTCGTTTCGCCCCAAGCGAAAGCTGTTAAGCAGACCTTGCAACGAAAACTCTTTAATCAAAGGTCTTTATGGTTTATATAATAGTAAAGATAGACTGTCCGATGCTTCTACCCTTAATTTGCAGTGAGACCCAAACTCACTCGAACTTCAGTTTCCACCGAAAAAGTATTGACGACATGAGCTGCTATGTAACACTTGCCAAAAAATTGAAGTAGAGTCTGCGGCTTGGCAACCCTTACAGTTATTTGCATCTCGTTCGACTCAAATTTCGTATTTCAGAAAAAAAATCAAAAAAAAAAGGCAAGAAAAACCAACGATAAGGGTAAGAGCATCGATTTACGCAGTAGATTGCATCTTATCCCCAAAGTCGCCCTCGATTGAATCGTTTAGTTGCCCCTTTCCACGCTACACCATCGATTGAAGTTCGTTGCCAGTGATTAATTCTAATACAACTGTATCCTCCGCTCTGTCTACTGCTACGCTGGAGCATCGTTTACTGGTATACAAATCGGAAATGGCATGTGGTCAACAAAAGCTCCACAGATAAAGGACATCATCCACAGGAATACACTTTGTCCTTAGAATGCGACGAGCATTCGATCCAATCAGCCAGCAACCGTCATCATCGTTATGGTACACATGAACACAAACAGCTCGACGATGTTGATGATGCAGATAGACAACGATGCGCTGATGAGGTGTTAAGGGTTGGTCATTATTAGATTAACACCCTGTGTCTATTCAAATGGGCGAGCAGAAGTCCCGTAGTCGATAGTCGACGACCATCCAATCATTCCTCTTTGGTAATCAACAACAAAAGGCTATTGTGTCTACGGATCTCTGGGTGTGTATGTGTGTATCTGGATAGTCCCCGTCGAGTTTGATGTAGTGGACGCTGCTATTGCGGTATGGAACACTGTTTGTTCGAGTGGACGTCGATGCGACATGTGAGTGACATTTATGCGTTATACTATGCCACTTATCCTGCTGAAGGACAGTCGGATCCTTTCATAATTCCTGATTAGCTTTGGATACTTGCAATTAACGAATATCCACTCCTACTCGATTTTGTGGCGCCCATTGGCTGTTGCCACTATAGACGGGACATACTTGGTGGTGCTGCTGCTGGTAATTGGGCTGTTTCCATCCTGATGTGACTAATTTCTTGGAAAACAATTAGCTCGGCCCTGAGCCGAGGGTTCAATATGGGCTCGATGAATGCCAACTGATCATTAGGATGTTAGTTATCGATTTTGGACGTTGGGACCTACCACCTTAAAGCTACGATTGCGTATTATTAAGGCCTAAAGTCCGATCATTAAAAAATATGAAAAGCTGATTTCTGTTTCCCACAATCGTCGTCAGTTCGTGCTATCTGCATGGACCACGTTCACCATAGCCTCTGGCCAGCAATCCTTGCTCGGTAATGTGACACCAGTTAACCACATTCCAGCAACCCGTTCCACATTTGCCCACAGGGATGTGCGTGCTGAATTTTATAACTTACTTAACTTTAATAATTTATGACTTTATAACCTCCCCACCACGTAATCCGCTCTAGCGACGACGTCGACGGTCGTGTGCCATTCCACAAACTATCTGAATCGCAATCTACCCTTCCGTTTCCTGTACACGCAGATCTCTGTTCGTCCGCTGGCTCATCCCCCCGTCGCGTCGGCCGCTGTAGTAATTTTCATTTTCTTAAAATTAATTTCGCCATGCATAGATACTCGAACCGCTATTTCAAGTGAAATTTCATTCATTAGTTGAAAAAGAGCGAGCAAATCCACTACAGTCTCCCCTTCACGTGCGGTTGCAATCCAGATGTTATGACACGCAGTAGTTGAGGAAGAACGAATGGACAAAAAAGCAAAACTCCCCTCGTGGGTATTGTAAATCATGTGGCATCAACACCCCATGGGAATTGGATAAAAAACGAAGAGAAGAGAGCCAGTCGGCTGGTTGGTGTAGACCCCCCACTGCGCGTTTGGTTTTGATCCCGATGACATCGGAGTGTATAAATCGTTGGCTTAGAACTGGACATCGTTTAGCTACCGATGCGATCTGTCGCGAGGGGTATAAGGGATTCCGGGAAAATCTGATAAACGAGTTCAAAATAAAAAAGCCAACAACAATGATGACTTCATTCGGGTGTAGGTCTTACCTCGCAGGTAGTACACGTTGCGAGTACAGGAAAAGGGATGAACTGCAACTGGTTTTTGTTGTTGCTTTGGAGAAGATAAAAATGCAAATGAAATTGCTGTGGAAGATAACGTAAATTGACTTTTATGGTAGAGAGTGTAGTTTAGGAGCGACTTACCGGCGAGATGAGCTAGGGGTGGGTTATGAGAGTCCTGTTTCGGGTTCGTGTTTGAATTTATTTATGAGTATTTGAAGAAGGGGGTTGGAAGGAAGATGGGTTTAAGCAGAAGGTAATGAGGAAATAAGTCATTTTGTGAGAGATTTTACTTTCGAAGGGGTTGAAGTGTTAATGAGCGGGGAGCGCCTGCATAGGGGGGTAGATATGGGTGCTTCTGTGTCATCATAATCGAGATTCATGGCCATAATAAGAGCTGTGAATTATGATAAGTTACTGGGAAGAATTTTATAGTGCGATACGCAAGGATATCCTTGAGTCTAAATTTTAAGAGCGGTCTGAGGTGGTGTCGTGGGTGCTGACTTAGGTTTTGGCTTGTCAGATATCTGCATATGAATCTTCGTTGTAACTTTTTTACGTTCCTATAGGCTCATTGAAATCTTTATTTCCCTCTGAAGCATAGGACATTGACAACGCTTACATACAATCATATGCACAGATTCCTCCCGCTCAATCCAGCGGCGCTCAACTCATACTCAAAGATCACGCAGTTCTATCTACTTGAGTAAACGGATTCAGCTACATGGCCCATTTCGTTTTGGAGCTGCTTTCGCTCCATACATATAGTAATAGCTCTACGTTCTTGACGTTTTTCTATAAAGCTATAAAGCTCTTTGGGGATATGGGTGGGACAAACCAATCCTAAGGACTTTTCAATAGCGAAATAACAATTTTGTATTTTAATACAAATGCGCCTTTGTAAATGTGATCCCTTTTTATGATCTATCAATATAGAGACGTTAACCAAGGATTATATTTTTATGTTTGTGAAATTTAAAAAAACTTTAAATATTCTCTAAACTTTTCAAACTTAATTCGTCCTAAAGACTTAGTAAAGATGTCTGCTGGATTTTGTTCTGACTCTATTTTAATTACATCAATTATTCCCATCAAATAATTTTCATTTACAAAATGATAATGTGTTTCAATATACTTAGAATTTTTTGTTAGATTTCCATATTTACTTATACTAACAGCACCAGCATTATCTTCATAAATTCTTATTGGATTATTTATTTCAATTTCAAATTCTTTTAAAAGATCTCTTATTAATTTGACCTCACTCACACATACAGATAGAGCTACATACTCTGCTTCTGTAGATGATTTAGTTACAATATCTTGTTTTTCTGATTTCCAAAATATAACATTACCATTCATGCCCAATCAGCATCAACATAACAATCTAATATATCCGACTTTTCATTTCTTTCGTATTTCAATTTTAGATCTTTAGTATAATATAAATATTTTAATATCCTTAGAGCGTATTTATAATGACCTTGATCATAACAATTTTGAAACCTGCTTAAATAATTCACGCAGTAACATATATCTGGTCTAGTGCTTGAGCTTACATATATGGAACTCTAATAAAAACTCTAACATTCAACTCTAACAAAAACTTTGCTTATATATATGTATAAAAGTGCTCCAATCAAATTTCTATATTTGACATCAACAGATACTGATAAGGCAGGTTCACATTTAAGGTTCTGCTCCATTGGAGTCGCATAGAGTTTTGCATCTAAAATTTCATACTTATTCGCTAACGATTCAATATAATCCTTTTGATCTATTTTCATGATTTTCTTTTCACAATCATACTCAATATTTATACCTAAATATGTTTTTAATTGACCCATATCCTCCATTCTAAACTTAAATGCTAATTTTCTTCTAATTATTTCTATAATTTTTTTATTTTTGCTACAAATTAATAAATCATCAACAAAAGTTATCAAATAAACTTTAGTATTACTGCTTTTCATAAAATATAGACAATAATCAATTTTACTTCTTTTAAATCCTATTTCTTTTAAGTACTCATCTAAACACTCATACCATGTCCGTGGACTTTCTCGCAAACCATATAAAGCCCTTTTTAGTTTAAACACTCTGCCTGTATTATCATCGTAACCTGGTGGTTTCCTTACGTACACTTCGGAATTTACTTTTCCATTTAGGAATGCTGACTCAACATCCATTTGGTGTATTGCAAGTTCGTTTTGTACAGAGAAATTTAACAATATTTTCAACGTCTGTGCTCTAGCTACTGGAGAGTAAATGTCGTCCAATACTTCCTTTTGCTGAAACCCTCTTGCTACAATTCTAGCTTTAAATCTATCATCAGCCTTTTTTGTATAGACCCACTTTAAATCTAATATCTCCTTATCTTTCGGCTTTTCAACCAATATCCATGTGTTATTTTTATTCAAGCATTCAATTTCCTTGTTCATAGCTTTTCGCCAGTCTTCACTATCTTTACTATCTATTGCTTCCTTATATGTTTCTGGACTGTCTACACTAACGTAATTTACGTAAATACAGTTTGATATTGGACTTCCATATCTACTTACAGGATTTTTCTTTCTTTCTGATCTTCTCATTGCTGTTAAATTTTCGTCACTAATACTAGGTAAATTAATCGCATGCTCATTATTTTCATCTTTCTCATTTTCAATTTGAAGTTCCGGAATAACACTACTTTCAATTGAATCATTGTCATTCATTTCATCGTTATCTCTAAACCCAATTAATTTTGTATTTTCTTCGATTATGTCTACATGTCTAGCTATAATTACTTTATTGTTAATTAAAACTCTATAACCAACGTTTTCATATCCAACTAAAAGTCCTAGATCAGCTTTTCTATCCCATTTACTTTTTCTCTTTACCTCTGGAACTCTAACAAAAACTTTGCTTCCATATAATTTCAAATTGCTTATATCTGGTTTTTCTCCCATCATTATTTCATACGGAGTCTTCCTCTCAAATGTATTCGCTAGTGTTCTATTTTTCAAATAAACTGCTGTTTTAACTACCTCTGGCCAAAATCTATTATGTATTTTCGCATCAGATGCTAAACATCTAGCTGTTTCCATTACTGACCTGTTATATCTATCAGCAGTTCCATTCAACTCGTGAACATACGGAGGACACGGTTCAATATAAATTCCCTTTTCTTTAGCAAAACTATGTATATCTTTATTTAAAAATTCCGTTCCATTATCGCATCTCAACCGCTTTAGTCTCTTTCCTGTTAAATTTTCTAATTGATTAACGTATGTTACAATACAGTCATAAACTTCATTCTTTCCTTTAATTGGATAAACTTTTCCTGCTTTACTAAAATCGTCAATCAAAATCAAAAAATATTTTTCACCCATATAGCCTACTGTAGCATGCGGTCCATTAACATCTGCATGAATAATTTCAGCTATTTCTTTTGCTCTATGCCTATTGTTTTCAAAACCAATATTAGTCATTTTATTTTGTATACATGTACCGCACTTTAAATACTCATTCTCTAAATCATTTGGCAAACCTTCAACTAAATTATTTTTACTTAAAATATTCAAATATCCAAAATTAACATGACCTAATAATCTATGATATTTTTCTTTCAGAGTCATATTTTTACTATAAATTTCTGTTACGTAATTTTGTTTATTCTCAACAAAACTATTTATCTTATATATATTATTTACTTTGTTCGGCGGACCCCACAAGCGGACCAGTAGGAATGCAGTTAAGTGGGAAGGTTATGGTCCTACACTTCTGACCATAACGACGCCGGGATAAAAAGGAAAAGAAGAAGAAGATATTATTTACTTTGTTAGCTATGGCTATCAGTTTATTTTCTAGCGTATATATTTTTGAAGTATTGCCCATTGAGACGATTTTAGCTTTATCAGTGATTTTTCCAAAACTCATTAGATTTCTATCCATTTCTTTAACAAAAAATACATCCTTAAGTTCCACTTCTGTTTCATTATTATTTGCCACAAATTTTGTTATGACATTACCTACCCTAGTTGCTTTCAATTCACGACCATCACCTATTTTTACATTGATCGGTTTTTCAAGTCTATTTGATTCTATAAAATATTTTATATTATTTATTTTGTGATCCGTGCATCCACTATCTAAAACCCATTCGACTTTATTTTTACAATTATTTACCTCGACATTGTAACCTACTCTATGTGTAGTTACTATCTCCGTTGTGGAGGTCATTCTTCCTTGGTCCGAGCTCTGACGATCTTGCCGTTGTTGATAGCCTTGCCCTCGTTGATTTGTACCTCGTCCTCTATGGCTGCCGTTGCCTCTTCTATAGAAACTGTCATCTCGCTGCTGCTGCTGGAGATGGTATCGTGCGCCTCCTCGCCCTTGATGCTGTCTTCCTCCTTTCCAGCCCCTCCATATATTTCCAACGTTGTTCTGGGTCGGGCACTCGTACTGAATATGTCCGGATTTTTGGCATTTGTAACACTTCTGTTCCGTTTTTACTTCACTTTTAAATACATTTGAATTTCCAGTCTTATTTTTTTTACTCATATTCTCGTCCTTTCCTCTGTCCTCGTACATTTTGATTTTATTAATTACATAATCAACAGTTCGATCTCCTTCAGGTAACACATCAATTAGATCTCCGATATGATCTAACGAATTTGGTAGCGTTCTTAACAAATAATTCAGTTTTTCTTTTTCAGTCACTTTAGCGCCTGCATTTTTTAATTCAATTATCAATTTTTCAAATTCACTGTAAAATTCACTTGTTTGGTCATAGTCTTTCAGTTTTAGTCTATCTAATTTGTTGCTTACACAAATTTGTAATGCTGTTGACTCACGTAAATACAATTTGTCTAATTTCTTTATAATTCCATAACTGGATGTCTCTTCGTCGATGACAAAGCACTATATATGTATGTAGTTCATGGCTTTTAAATCCGCGTCGTTCCACGTGTTTTCATTTTCGGATTCGGCACGCTCTCGTAATATCACCTTATCACATTTTTTCATTTTTAGAAATATGGAAATTCTTTTCTTCCAAGTACTGTAGCCGTTCCCATCAAACACTGGTAGTGTTAACTTAAATTCTTCTGCCATATCGACTTGCCTGTATTCCCGCTCGTTTTCTTCAATCAGTTCTGATTTGACTTTTAAATTTCCTTTCGAGTCACTACCACGTGTACCCATAACACCTCTATGAACAACATCCCCGAACTTTCAGCAACTACGCTCTGCTACCGTGTTAAGATTGTACAGTCGATTAAAACAAAATATGTATTTATTTTAATTCAATTATTTTATTATTCATTTTAATTAGAAAAAAAATACAATTAGATCACAAGTGCTTGGGTCGCGTGCCCATCATCGGAGAGTAAACGGAAACGACAGACTGCAGTTTATTTCCAGCAGTTCGCAACCTTTCTTTATACATATGTAAATATTTACATAACATTTACATATGTCAACAATATGTCAAGACTAAATTTATTCATATGCCAACAGAAATACCGTTTCGGTCAACGGTGGGTGGGGTGGGTTACAGTGCCATGTTAACCGACTTTGTTTTTTACTGAAATTGAAGACATGGATTTGGACGACCTCTGGTTTATGCAGGATGGCGCGCCATGCCACACAGCCAATGCTGTCGATCTTTTGGGCACCAAATTCCCAACTCAGCCGTCTTCGCGATGTCAATTGGCCGCCTCGGAGCTGCAATTTGAACCCTCTGGATTTTTTTTTGTGGGGAACCGTGAAGGACCGATATTATGCCAACAATCCGGATACGATTCAAGTACTTAAGGTCAATATCATCCAAGCAATCCGTGAGCTAAAGCCCAAAACTATCAACAAGTTCTTGGAAAATTGGGGTGACAGAATGCGCTACTGCGAAGCCAGCCGTGGCAGCCACTTGAACGGCATTGTATTTCATAATTCATGGGAATGCTTGCTCTTACTAATAAAGCTGTAATACGTCGAAAAAAATTAATTTTGCTTATTTTATTGCATTTTTAAAAACAAACTTATATTTGGCCCACTCTTTACAAACGTCGACTCCTGAAGTCAATCATTTGATTTCGGCAGCGCAAAAATGATTCCAGAGTAATGTTACGCAGCAGCAAATTCCGCTCTTTAGTTCTCCCAGTGAACCGGTTGACATGCACCGACTGTGTAATTCTTTTTTAGGAGAAAAACTCGGATTTGACATCAAGTCGGTGATTTTCTTGCTGACCGAGTTCTTTCGTGGAACAAGGTGGGAATCCACCGGTACCATAGCTCTTATCACAGATAACCTAAAACAACAGTGCTGGTGACAATATGCGTCCCTGGGGTACCCCACTTAATATGCGTCCCTGGGGTACCCCACTTTAGATTTAAAAATCTTCAGAGATTTTACCATCATGTACAACAGAACATTTGCTGACCTTGTATGAAACCTTGTTCTGGGATGTCTCCCCTACGCAAGGCCAACTAAATAGCATCCCAATTCAACCTTCTATCTGCTGCTGTCGTTCACGCTTTCCTGCATTGCCGTGCTGATAGCTTCTGCTTCTAAGCTAATACTGGTATGGTTGTTGAATGGTTGGCACACTTGGTGATTCCTGATCCTGCCGATATAAAAGATGGTGATCGCGTTCTTGACCGATATTGGCTCTGCGCTTATCGGATGTCTAAGAGTCGTTTTCTAAAGCGACGGCTGATCACAATATATTCATGTACCCTTATTCCGACTGGGAAATTGGAGAAACTATGCTCACAAGATCGCTTTTTAACGAAGGGTATTATTGAGAATACTTATCTACTCTAGTTGAACGAGCAAATTGTACTGATATTAAAACTGATGTTTCATGAAGTCATTTTGATGAAATGAGAAGCAAATTTATTATGCATCAACGGAAGCGCTACTAAGCCTTCTGAATTAACTGATTTAAGTCAGATTAAGACCTATCAGATGGGGATAGGTCTCAAAGGTGTATCAGACAGAAAAAGTATAAAAAGCTGAGACATATATCAGAACAACGCCCACAAGAGGAACAGACAATGCGGGTTCGGGCTAATTTATTTTCGTTAAACAGTCGTAAGAGGCCCGCATGATTACATAAAACTAACCTCGTTTTAGGATTTAAAATGATTTAAAGGTCCAATCGACCCAATCTTTGATTTCTTTAAAAGATCAGAAGTGCTGCTCTGTTAGATCATCGATTGGAACAAATGGTAACCGGAATGGGTAGAATAGGACGCCCTATTTCAGTGCCTGAAGGTAGGTTTTAGCGACCTAAGCAGCATGTGGTCGAGCGTTGTAGTGCTGCAAAATCATTTTCCCGCCTCAAGCATCTTAGTAATGTTCGGTAGCGAGCTACTGTGATGATTTCACTCGGTCATAATAACACATTATATGCCAAACCGCGCTAGTTTCTTTAAATATAAATAAAATAAATCACAATACGATGCAGAAAATTATTATTTTCATTCCGCTAGAGCATCAGTTCTTCGCTCGGCTTCAGCTCGTATGGAATTTAATTTCTTTGCTTTTGGACCATCTCCGAGGCTTTCAAACAATGTTAAGTGACTTGCTGAGTTACGGCTAGGTACTTGGTGCGTTCGACATAGATTTTGCTTCAGTAACGTTTGCGAGACACTCCTTGTCCTTAACTTTCAAATCACCACTTTTGTACCATTGGGACCTTTCGAACCCGTCTTTTAACTAATAGAAGCGTCTTTGTTTCTATAATCGTTCCAGAAATCTCAGCTGCAGATTTTCGAATTGAAACCTAGAAGCAAAATCTCCGGCAAAAGTCGCCTACTTTGCTCGAAAGTCGACATTTTCACGCGCAGAAAAATATGTGAACTATTCTCATCTGACGTTTCTGACCAGCATGCACCGCTAGCGCCATCTATTGGAAAAGCACGAATTTCGATTTGGTCATCTGAATCACGGTAGGAAGTAGTAGGAGTTTGGCAGCATCACCAAAGAAACCTGCGATCCTCTCCTTTTTTTCTTGAAGCATAAGAAACTTGTCCCTTGCCCAAGACGTAATGATACGATATGTGTAGAGGCATGAGTGCGTTTCAAAGTTCAGTTCTATGTTCTTTGTAGTTTCATATAGCGCTATTTGATATTGAAAGTAAAAAGTGTGTCGTAGGATCAGAATAAGACTGCCTTGGGGCTATGTTGTCAACACTAGAGATAATGAACCGATATTTGGGGCTTTTGGATTAATAAATCGTTTTGCTTTCTTTCAACCATCCTTGCTGTTCCTTGGAATTAGCTAAATGGCTGGCTCAAACCCCTCCGATTTAAAAGATCATTGGCTTATTCACCTTATAAAGGGTGTATGTTTAATAGCACATGCGTGATTAGTGACATCTGTCAAAGTCACACATGCTCAGTTAGCTCTACCATTTTATCAAGGAAAGACTAGCATCCGAACAACGCTTATAAATTGTTGGATTTTATTATCAAAATTCGTTCTCTGTGAAAAATGTATTTCGGGCATTTCGACACATTCATGGTTAAAACCTTGGTTTAAGACCTTATCAAATACAGATCGTGCAAGAACTTTGGGTATATATTTTGGGCATATTGGCCTTAGAATAGTCGATTATTATTATCGAGAACTGTCTTCAGCGACGATTAATTTTTGATTGAATGCCTGGTGCGGTTTATGGCCCGGCAGCATCATTGGTCCGTCTTTTTTTCAAAGATACACGAGCCGAACCTGGTTGATATTTGATTCCAGGGGTGTTATATGCCACATAGCACGCGAATCGATGGACCAATTGCGGTGTACAATTTATCTTGCGTGTGGAACGGTGAATTGGCCGACTAGATCGTGAGATTTGAAGTCCTTGAATCGCGCGTCTCGATAAGCTAGTGTCAATCGCAGTTTTGGAAGATAACATTACACGAGTTATTAGCGAGATACCGGTTAATATACTAGAAGAAGTAATGCAAAATTGGACTGTCGGTATGGTCCACTAAAAATATAGTTATAGCTGTCATATATCCAAAATAATATTAAAAAAGTAAATGGCAAGTATTAGTTTATCAATTCAAATACAATTTTAAACTTTTGTGTATTTTTTTTCGTATATTTCTTAAAAACGAAAAACCAAATGTTTTAAAAATCACATATAAGGCAATATGTAATCATCACTTTGAAACACCGCGAATCGAGGAATCTTGTGGCCTCCCGTGACTACTACCATCTAACTTATCTCGTTCCACAGGACTTTATAATCTTTTTCCTTTTTCTTTATGTTTCCTTCGATTGTACATTCACGATTTCGTTTTTTCAAAAGTGAAAAAAACTTGGTCTCTGGCTATGGCTATACCGTCAGCCAGTCTCTTAAAAATTTTTAATTTTTCGTTCTAATAACATAAGCGCAGCATTATATTGAGTGACAATCGCTGGAAATAGACATGCCTTAAGACCGCGCTAAAATAGTCGAAATATTGCATATTTTCCAAACTTTGTTCAAAAAGTAATGGGAATTTGGAATTTTGCCAGCCGAGTTGTGCGGGTTATGATTTCATTTAACGATAAGCATGTCTTTACGTCACGAGGGCAATGGGTTTTCCAATCTACTGTCAATTACCAATGTTAAGTTAAGTGTAGTTGGCACGATCTGCTATTATTTAGTCTTTTACAAGTTGGATCAGAGAATTTGTAGATAATGTTGCTATGAGAATGAAATAAAGAGCTTAAGGGTTTTTGGCAATAATAAATACTACTTCTAGCTAATCTCTTATGACTTAGGCAAGGACTTACGATTATAAGCTGATGAGGGTCTGAAGATGGTGAACCTCCTGGGTGCACTAACAACCGATGAAGAATTGAAAAAGCGAACGATAGGATTATAAACCATCACCGAATCATGAGTTTGAGAAAACGACGTCGAAACAAAGATTCAATCGTGTCAGTGGGATCGCCAAGATCGAAAAAGCTCGGCAAGGACATTATAGTATCAAGGTCATGTCTTTTGTGTTTTCCAATCTTAACGGCACCGTGAGTTCTTACCATAAGTCCAAACGATCAATAACGAGTTTTAATTACAAGTGACCAAGGTGTAACAGTTTCTGTTATTTTTTTAACAAGCCTCGAATCCAACAAGAGGTGTCATTTTAATTCAATAGAAAAATGCAATACATTCTTGAAAAGTGTTTTCTTTTTTTTATTTTACTCTAAAGTACAGGCTCTACATCTAAAATGTAACCGCCTTGTCTTTGCCTCTTCTTTTGTTGAAGTCTTAATTACGTTTTCGAATAATTGCGGCTGTATTTCGCAAACGTGGTGCAATGGTAATCATCACCGATTGTTGAGCGGATAGTCTGTAGTTCAAGTCTGTCCATAGCCAAGAACAATTCCTATAAGGAAAAAATGTGCAACAACGTCAGTTATGAATGAGAGGTGGTGACGAAAGCATAACACTCGCAATATAAGATCATTTCAAAATTCATACTCTGTGTGTGCATTTCCAATATAACACCTCAATCACATGGAAACAAAAATAAGTTCCTGTGAACTACAACCAACTCGGCAAATTCAGTCGAATCTTTCGAATCTTCACCCCCGGAGAGTAGTGAACGAACATTTTCGACACAAACCATCTGCACTCTGACCAGGTCGTGTGACAAGCATCAAAAAAACATAACCCTTGCCCCTGCGCGAATCCAATAACAAAAAATGTTTTATGCCTGAATCCTTGATGAAGCATTGGAGTAGACTCTTACCTTAACATAGTTCCAGAGAAAAAAGGTTTCATTATGTTAAATCTCGAGATCTCGGTGACCAACTGTACTCATTTCAGACAAATCGCAAGACGAACATATTCATCAGCCAATAAAGCTATTGTTCCACCAGCTATGTGGCATATAGCACCACCTTGCTAAAGGTAAATGCCGTCCAAATCCCTGTCACCTATTTCAGTTAAAAAACATCGCTAGGCAACGTAATCCATTTACCAAAACGGTTGCACCATGTACAATGACACTGCTGGCTCAAGAACTGTTCCAATCGTAGTAGCCAGTATACATCTCTTAACATTCAGTAAACTCCAAGATTTTACTTATCAAATCCATCACAATGGTAATTGCATGATGACAATTAAAAAGATAGCACAGAATTTTAACTGATACCTCTTGCTGGATGATCCTTTATGACTTGAAATTGAAGTGCAGTATTGAAAGCAGTATCGTGCTAGCTGTAGAGATTGGTATACTCAGCTCTGCTCCATGTGGGCACTGATTATCATGTCGTAATTGGTATGGACCGTTGCTAATTAGCTGTTTTTTACCCACAAGGGACAAAATCCGGCTTTTAGCCATCTTCATTTGGAGTACAAAAAAGCCTCATCTTCAAAAATATTCAGCAATCGTAGTCTTTATCTTCCCATCACACAGATAAGTCGCAATTACTAAACACTAAGCTTCGTCCAATGTCCCATAAGCCCATTCAGTCGTTCCTAATATCATTTCTCCCTGACAGACTGTCATTTTCAAACCATCCGACAAGGCCAAAAGACTGCCGCAACATTCGAGCGCAAACTAAAATGCCCCTCGGAGGAAAAACAAAACATTCATTATCCTTCCGACTAAAGTGAATTGCTACCATCGACCCCGCACCAGCCAGATGCAATGTAAACGTCGGACAGACAACTCTAGTTCACCCCACTCAACCAGATCAAATGCTGGTCCTGTTCCTTGTTTATCACACGCCCACTGGCAAATATTCCTTTCGAAAAATCCTTAAGCATCTCACACTAATTCTTTACTAAATCCTTCATCTGCATGATGGATAGATCCTGCGGCACTTACTTACGAATATCCAAGTAAATACTCCTCGTCCAAGGACAAATCATAATCTTTTAAGTGGAATTGAAACGTGTTGCCGAATATGAAATGATTTTAATGTCCTGCCGTTTATGACACCAGCTCGAAGCCTGGGTGTTACGTAGGATTTACGTTCCATTTTCCATCGAGAACGAAAGGAGACAAAAAAAAAGAAAAAAAGAGCTTGATGTAAACGCACTGAGGGAGGACAAACATCCTCGTAATTGTCCCTTTCTCGTCTTCGTCCTAATGGGGAATTCATATGCGTCGCGGTGCGGCAAAATTATCGGTAATCCTGTAAGGATTTCAATCAAATGATTTGTTTGCTCATTGGTTGCTGGAGGGGGATGTATATGGCATCCGTCTATTGCTGGAGGCAGAACGAGTGTTCCACGAAATCAGGAAAAAAAAATCCTTCGCAAGCCCCTAGCTGGAGGCAGTGTGCGCTTGAACGCATGAAGCGAAAGTGGCGATGTCGAAAGGATGCAGTTAAGAGGAATTTTGCTCGAAGATGTTGGATGGAAAGACGGATGAATCATAGCTTCAAAGGATGCTGGAGTGTTTTGGAGATAAGTGGTCGACGGAGCGAGTGTGTTGGAGGACTAATTTCTGCCTTTGATGTTATGATTTGCATAAGCGAATGGCTAATTGGGCTTCGTGATTGAGTGGCAATGACGCAGATACTTAAGCACGTGGGAATTGTTCATGGAAACTGAAGTATCTGAGGTGATCACCTCATATTTCTCACTTGATCCTTGAACCGAAAAGGGACCACAGAACCCATAAAGACGCCCTAATAAACAAATTTAACTGACTTACCTGCTTCCTAACCACACATAACCCATTCGACTTTACCAACTTTATCGTCTCGAAGACAGCCTTCAACCCTGCCTCTACCGTCGGCACAAAACCAATAATCCAATTTGCACAACACATCCATAAGCAAATTTGACTTTCGCTAACTTCAACCCAAATTGCATCTCATTCGGTACCCAATCGCTCCCAGTCCCTGATCCACCTCCTCCTTCTCAGCTGAACAATAAAACTCAATTAACACTTTAGTTTACTCGCACGATTTCCAAGAAAAGGACTCGCGTCATCCACCCGCCTTCATTCCCTGCCACATTCAAATTGACCTTCGAAAATGTTAGTTGTTGTGCGGGGCTAACATCCTTCAACAGGATTCGATATGATCCCATTGTGTGCCAGCATCTACCATGACCACATCCACATGCCTCAAAACTTTAAGGACCTTGTGCTCGTTCATCTTCCATCGGCGACGGCACAATGCCGCTCATAAGTCGTTCAGAATCCTGTACGTGTATATAAGGTTACCCGCAAAAGTTTTCCCATGAAATGCCATTTTCGAAATTGTATTAAGGATCTTCAGTGCGGGTACGGGTAGATGCGCGACAAATTGTCTCCCGACAGTAGTTAAAAGCGGATCCGAAATACGAGAAACGAGAAACGAGGATAAGGCAAGAGTCCTCTCCGTCGTAACAGCAATCTTCAGTGACGTCCCGCACGTCTCCAAGCTGGTGTTGAACTAGTTTTCCTAAAAATTAATTTTAACTCGAGTGTGCTCATATAAATTAAATGAAAATCTCACGGATGTCATCGACGCTGTCATCTTCACCCTCATCCCTCTACCCGTGGTTCGTGTTCGTCCTTGTACGCCGTTCTGACAATACTCTCGACGTCGTCGTTGTCGTCGTCATCATGTCGTTAACGTGATGAAGTTTTCCGAGAGCTATGTGAAGGAATGCGAACGGTACTTTGTTGCAGCCCCTTTCCATTGCTAGTTTTCGCGTCACGAACGTGGATCTACGAGCATCAATTAGTATGTACACATGGATGGTGTACAACGACCTACAAAAGACGTCGTCGCATATGAAGCTACCTCCAACCCTTCGATACCTCAATAAACTTTCGACACCTTTACGCTGCTTCATCGAGAGGGGGATGATTCACCCAGCCGAGTGCTTACATGTATCAGGAGAAGGTAGTCGTCACCGAAATGGAATTTTCATGCTATCAGCGCCCTCACAGCATCGAGCACTTCACATGCTCCGCGACTTGAGTCATTGGCGAAACCTGATAGTAGCGGTAATTATGCAGTACTTTCTTGTTTTCCTAAAGCAATCCATTGCGTCGCTACTTTCCATTTTCATTTTCGTTTTTTCCATCTTTTTTCTTCACGAGAAATTAATTTAATTCGAAGGAAACGTGAGGGTGAGGGGTCTACATCGGCTGGTCCCGTCCAAGTCGTATTTGTAGTTGTTTTTAAGCCGATTTTGAAATTACGTAAATTGCCGAATGCTGACGCAGCAGGTAGAATGGGGTCCCTTAACGGTCATAAAGCTAACGGCACTTAACACTTTTCAATGGCTTGCCAAATGGAGTAGACACTAACGGTAGCGGCTACGTTCCTATGAAGATGGAGGTGGTAACGAGAGGTAGTTCTATTTGGAAATATTTAAAATAAGTAAGTTCCGGGGATGGTGCTCTAAATTAATGGACACAATAACACGACGACTAAGAATTCCGGGTTTGGAACATCGAATAGGAGGAAGCTTTGAGGCAAAATGTATATTGAAGCGTGCGAAGACGAATCTCTGTATTTCGTGCTTATGGGTTTAGAGGGAATTCAATTTGCTACACGCGCAACAAGGCCCTTTTCGGATATTTCCTTTTTATAATTGAGGTCATTTGATGCACAGTGGGTTTTTAAGTTTTCTAAATAGGGAAAATGAGTCCCAGGGAATCGCATGAAATTGCTCTAATCGTTCCTGGTTATTAGAGTGTAGACGTAACCTAAGGAAATCCTGAGTTGAAGATTGTAGAGGCTAGACAAAAAGTCTTATGATATCTCTCTCTTTAGTCGACTTTCTTCTCGACGCTAAGCGGCTATACTAGGTAGGTTCGTCTGACAACTGATGATATCTTATCTTATATTATATCAATAAGAAATGATCAAAAAAATGCTGACGAAGGCATAACATTCGCAGCATAAGATCACTTCAAAATTCATACTTTGCGTGTATAACACCTTAATGACATGGAAACAAAAAAGTTACTGTGAACTGCAACGAACGCGACAAATTCTGTTGAATCTCTCAAAAAATCCTATCTAGGACAACCACCACCGGAGGGTTGTTAACGAACATCTTCGACATAAACCATCTGCACCCTGTCCATGTTGTGTGACAAACACAACAAGAGCGTACATTCTTGAACCTTCACGAACCCTATAAAAAAAAAAATCTGTTGGTAACACTATACATAGTCCATCTGCGTGAAAACCACTTTCGGACAGTGGAAATCACCAAAACTTTGGCGACAAGTAAGCGCAGTTTCGAGTGATGAAGGAAATACTAGGCTGAACTCACGAGGATCAGCGCTGGATAGGATGGTTGTCTCACTGCATGTACTGGGGATACTTGAAACAGCCCCCAGTTTGACCAATCACATAGAAAAGCCCGTTATTGTTTTTTCGATTATTATTGGACCTTAAGTAACCTAAGCTTCTCGAAAGAAATTCCGTATTGCTGCAGAGTATACCAGTTACCCGGATAGTGAAACTTTAAGCTCCTATGAGGCACCCAAAAGAAGATTTCTTTACCTAAGCCGCACAAACTTCTGACTAGAGAACTGGGGCTTAAACATTTCAAACTTGTTAGCCTTGTCAGTCCAAGCGAATTGTGTCATGGAAGAGGACAAGCCAACAAATGTGCTGCTGTCATGTAATGAATTTCGGTCGGTTGGCCATGTTGGAGCTACCCCGAATCTGCTCTTTGCGACTTCTCGGCTGTAGTTAAGTCGCCCGTCCACATCCTTGCCCCTTTTGATCATTCTAATCAAGAATATGTCCACACTTATTAAGTTCGCTCTGTTGTATAGGACCTAGTTACGATATCATTTTAACGATAACTCCTAAGAATATCCCTTTCAAATACTCGATTTTTTTCGATCAAGTTTGTTTCCACCATGAATCACATGGCACAAGCATTGACAGAATAAGGGACCTGTACCAGATTATCTTCATCGAGTTGACTACTAAAGGTTCTTCAATAGGGTAGATTTTGGCGGCCTGTTGCGGGCATGTTGACATCTGTCAAATCTGTTTTTTAGTGTTCAGTTACTGATGCCATATAACCATGGCAAGTTACACGATTGAACAGCACGTCTAAATGATAAAAGTTTTATCAAAAATTAGTGCAAACGTTGTGCGCGTTGCGCCTATTTTACGGTAGACGTGGCGGCCCTTCATAGTCGAATTTTCAAAGTTTGGTGGCCAAATTTTGAGAGGAACTGCTCATTCGTACGTTAAAGGAACACAAGTTATCCGAGAACATCTTCGCCTTCCATGAAAGTGCACAAGAACTTCGCCTGAATTTTGACCCAGGAGCTCAAAATTCATGACCATAGACATTGCCGTTTATCCTCAATTTTGGTCGAAAAATCATCTTCAGTGACGAAGCGCATTTTTGGATGAATGGCTGTGTTAACAAGCGAAATTGCCGTATATGGGACGACACCAACCCATACGAGGCTCACCAGGTGATAATGCAAGGTTACTGTTTGGTGTGGATTTTGGGCGGGCAGCGTCAATGGTCCTTACTTTTACGAAAACGAAGTTGGTGAGGCGGTCTCCGTGAATGGCGAGCACTACAGAATAATGACAACCAATTTCTTATAGCCCAAATTGATCCATATGGACCTAGACGACAAGTGGATCCAGCAGGACGACGCTACGTGCCACACAGCAAACGCCACGATTGGCATACTGCATGAGCGATTTGAGGGCAAGGTTATCTCTCGCAGAGGAGACGTTAATTGGCCACCAAAGTCATGCGACTTGACTCCGTTAGACTTTTTTTTCTGGAGTTTCTTGAGGTCACATGTCTATACGAATATACCACAATCGACGGATGTCCTTAAATTGAACATAATACAGGCCATGGCTCAAATTTCGCCGGATTTATTGAAAAACCCTTTACAAAACAGCTTTTTTTCAAAAGAGAGAAAGCACCTCGGGCTTCCACTAGAGCAGTATCTACATTTTGTTAAAATACAGACAGCAAAGTAGGCCTCCGTGGTGGCGATGACCTCCTCATTCGACTGAAATTTCTGCCTGGCGAGTGACTTTTTCAAGTTTGGAAACAAAAAGAAGTCGCACGGGGCCAAATCTGGAGAATACGGTGGATGGGGCAGCAGTTCGTAGCCCAATTCGACCAATTTGGCCGTGGCGAGGGAGGAGGTGTGAACCGTTGCGTTATCATGGTGGAAGAGCACTTTTTTCTTCGCCAAGTGAGGCCGATTTTTCTTCAATTCGGCGTCGAATCGGCCCAATAATTGGGCATAGTACAGCCCTGTGACCGTTTTGCCCTTCTCCAGGTGGTCGATGTGGATCACACCTTGTGAATCCCAGAAAACGGTGGCCATCACCTTTCCGTCCGATGGGACAGGAGTGAGCAAACGCGGCACCCATCGCGCCGACAGCTTTCTCATGCCCAAAATTTCATGCAAGATATGACCCACGCGATCTTTTGAAATGCCTACTGTCTCAGCTATCTCGCGCAACTTCATTCGGCGGTCTGCCAATACGAGATCGTGGATTTTTTTCACGTTATCCTCCGTGGTAGCCGTTTTCGGTGCACCTGGACGTGGCTCATCAAAAACCGACGTGCGACCACGTTGAAACTCGTCAAACCAATTGTTGATGGTCGCCATCGAAGGAGAAAAGTCACCGTACACAGCATCCAAACGCTCTTTGATTTCGCTGCGCGATTTCCCTTCCAAAAACAAGAATCGAATCACCGACCGATATTGCTCTTTTTCCATTTTTCTAAAATCCGCGGACACTCCCGCTTCCACACGCGGTCAAAACAAAACTACGATCCGGCTGAAATTTCGACAGTAGCCGTCTACTGGAATGTACTACACGATAGTAAGTACAAGCTCTTGCGATACTGGCGCCATCTGGCGGTGGGGCTAGGTACTTATCGGACCACCCTCGTAAATATTGGGTAGTATCGGAGATTGTTTTTAACTCTAAATATCAGCAGAAGTCACATCACCATTTCTAACAACGAACGTTCTCTTGGTGTAACAGATTGAATAACATGTACAATAGTGGTTTGCCTATGACCAGCTGGCCCAACTTATGAAAACCATACTGTGTCAAAGACCTCTTCTAAATCAACCAGTAAGGTGCCCGTGCACTGTTTCTTGTTTTTCTTCAATTGTATGTCGTACACCAATATAGACGTGGCATGTTACGTTAAACCGAGTTCGTTATCCGGAACCATGTTACTGTCCTTAGCCCATTTTATCAAGGATTTTTTAATCTTATCAAATGATATTTGACAAATTAAAAATGTTTTTTTTACCACAGCTGTTTTGCAATGTTCTGGATAGTATGCATCAAAATGGTGTAAATTTCAATCGCTACTAGGGGTTCTCTGATCGCCAGTGCTCTATGTCGTTTGGAAGGCAGTTGGGCGTAAGGACTCCATTCTCAAGGTGATGGTTTAGGGGAATGCCAGCATTAACCTCATACTATCTTAAAACCTACACTTTCATTTGCGGGTCTTCGATCGCAAACAATATTCTATTAACGGCAGCGTCCTTAATATCTATTTCTGCTGTTGGGAGTAGCCGTTTGTGGTTCGTTGCTTGGGGGATTTTCAGAAACGGAAGTTCGTTGGCATCATTCCTCCGAAATATTTTATTAATCTGGAGGAATATACTCGAGTTATCAGATCTTATAACTCGAATCTTATTATCACTCAGTCATCCAGTCATTCAGTCAACCACCAATCACCCACAACATCGAGGCGTTCTTCGCAGTTAGGTATCCCTCGGTCCTCTCTTAAACACATTATTCATGGTAATCCAAGATCGACAACCGGACAATGATATTTGACCAAAGGTTGTCATCAGCAATAAGGCTGTAGGTTCACCGTAAATGAAAATTCTCACTAATTGATCAGTGACTTCTCCACGACCGGCGGGTGAATGTTTGGGCTGAAATATGTGCCAAACTGTTCTTCTACGAAGACGAAGCAGTTGTAGAGCAGCCGTAATCGTCAGTGGAGAGCGTTACCGAACCAACGAACAAGTTTTATGAATTGTACCCGTTTTTTTCTGATAAGGTCATGGACAATTTTTGGTTCATAAAAGAAAACAAATAATGCCACAACTTATTCAGTCCTAGTCACTACCACTTTATTAAATCGTTTGTACATCGACTTTTGACTGGCTTCCGTGATGTCCTAACTTACCTTCTTCCCGTGGGCGACGCAGGTAAAGTTTATGTTAAGAAGCACGGGAGCTTGGACATTGCCCCTATTCAGCCTGATAAAATTTGAAAAATACTCGAAAAAAGCAAGAAAAGGTTCACTGCTTCATTCGTTCTGGAGACGAGCATTTATCATATTCAAAAATGTGATTAAAACAATTTTTCATGGTTCAAAGTACTCGTAAATCAAAAATGATTTGTTTTTTTTAAATCATTATCAAAAACATCATAGAGGTGCAAATGGCCCATCCGTTATTATACCTACCTATCAGCCCTGTCTAGCAGATCGTGAAATTTCTATCGTTCAGTTTTACGTTTTTTTTCTGAGATAGCTCTATCTTAAGTCCTTCTTAAACGGTTGTATATTATATTTATCTTATCACAATTGTAGAGCCCTTACCGAAAAAGTTTAAGAATCACGTACATGATTCCTTCAATATTATTTGGGTCCTTGCAATTGCCTGTAATAGGCTTTTCAATAGTTATGTCAGACCTTGGACAGCTTATTGCTCTGAAATTTCTAGTGGCAATGCTGTCATACTTTGACGCTTGTATTCTGCAATAGTCAGATACTGCTTCGTCATTTAATAATACTCTTATAAGTCTTAAAATTCATTATAAAAATTCGTGTTAAGTCTCCGAAATTTTTCGTTCAGCATAGTGAGCAATTCAAAAAATTGTCGGAATATTCAGGGAAAGCGGTCAGTGATCAAGCAGTCCATATGTTATCGAATTGACACAAAAACTGTCACAAGATCACTAAGCTCATGATAGGCCGCTATTGAGGCTTTGGAGCAGTTAGGTTAGCTTAGGTGGCTTCCCTCCGTAAAAAGCGGTGGGGATCACTTAGAACAAGATCGGTCCATTGTGCTACAACTTGAGTAGGCTACTATTGGAACCATTTTCATTTAGAGACGTGTGGCAGTGCCTGATCAATTTTGATTTTATTATAAATGAATCGAGTGCTTTTATTGCCGCTTGGCATCGATCCCACAGACAGCCAGTCGGCAGCTTGGAGCTGCTCCACTGAATATCTGACTGTCTATGACGCAAAAAATTTGCCATCCCGAGCCACAACAAGGTTAGGTTTATGAAGCTCCTGTCGTGTGAGAAACCGTGGTTCCTGCTCCACTCTCCATCCCTTGTCATGCAGGCCGGATGAAAGTACTTTACATACAGCGTCATGTTTCGAGATACGGCCACCGTGCTTTCGAAAACAATTCTGGATTATGTGCGCCGCTGTCTCACCCAGAAGGTTTCACAAACAGCTCTCACTGCAGAAGAAGTGGAGTCCGCCGCGCATCAAGCAGGGGACGAGGGTCTCGAAAGATGGAAGGCCTAAACCACCGTTGTTGGTCGACGTGTGGAAATAAGATTTCGGAGTATCGTGCGGCAAGCGGAGCCATTTGCGTACTGCAGCTCCAATGCTCTGAGTTTTCCCAGGGTTATACTGACGAGGATGAGCTTATGATACAGACGAGGCATCAGATAATTTCTTGTGATGAGAAGCCTTTGTTGCGGTCTCAAAGGGGCTTTCGTAAAACGTTCCAGTTCAACAGCAAGAGTATCACCAGCTTTCTTTGATCCGATTGGCCTAAAGTCGATTCTAAGATATCTCCATTCCTTGTGCAGTATTAAGGACTTTGGTTTTCTTCTTCCTGCCTGGACAGAGCTGTACATTTTGAAGCATTGAAGAAGAGTCCAAGTTTCTGAGCCTCTATCCCTGCGATGCGCAAAACTTTCTTCATTCGTGGTACTGTGCTGAAAATAAGGATGGCGTCATCTGCGAAAAGCAAGCCTTGATCCGCTAAATATTTAGTTCGTACCCTATATCATCAGATAGGGCGCGAGTGATTTCATCCAGAACGAAGCAAAATACAAAAGTGGACAGAGAGACACATTTATTGGTTCTGATGTACCCCGATTGGACCCAATGTACCCCTGTTGGAAGATCCCTCTTTCCCAGTATGGCGCTAATTACCTTATGGCTGATGCTGTCGTATGTCTTGGCACAGTCGATGGAGACAACATGGCGCTCCCTCAGTCTGTGCTTGGCATCGTCTAGTGAAGAGGCTGGGACAGTAATTGTTTCCGCACATCCTTCTTCTAAACAGCGATGGCGGACGTCGATCAAGCTGGAAGCATGAAGGCGCGAAGCCTGGATTTTATGAAGGTGGCGGACAGCAACAGATGATATGTTGATAGGCTTCAAATCCACTGGACTGATGCTTGTGCCTTTTTTTGGGAATAAAGATGGTTCTTCCGCTTAACATTTCCTCAGGAGCGCATCCTATCTTCAAAACCATGTTGAAAAACAGTGCTTGGATCGCCTGAGGAGCTCTTCTCCATCGTCTAGATCTCAAACCGCCAATACCAGATGCCGTGTTCACCGGCAATTGAACGGAAGAGATTTCCAAGTTGGTAATGGGGTGCCAGAGATGTTAGGCCAATTCACCAAGGTCGTGTTGTAAGGTGTCGATTCGGAAGAAAAGATGAAGATGGGACCCCAAAAGTCAACTCGAGATCTGCGACTCATTCTTAGTATCCAACATTTCCTTTGCAGCTCTGCTAACACTACGGTAAACAGATTCTGCATTCTGGTGTATTCCCTCCTTTTCAGTTTCCAATTTGGGATATTGACGTTCGGTTGCACTCGTTCGCGTCGAAAAGTACGAGGTCCTCATGCTGCGAATGAGGCGGACACATCGTCGCCTTCAAGACATCTTCCGGCAATTTCTGTCAGTCGCCGAATGTCAATTCGTACACATTCGAGGGCTAAGGGTATAAAAAATGCTACGAAAAAATCTTCAGGTCCGGCTTCGTGGGGGACTGGTTAAATAACAGGAGGCTCAGGAGATTCAGGGCGAATGGTTGATGGTGCTCCGCTTCGAGGTGTTCCTGGGCATTCATTTGTCGTAGTTCGGTAACCATTTGAACTACGAGGTTTTTGTAAGATTTATGCTGACGAGCCTTCTTGATTGCCTCAAGAGTGCGGCCGTCACCAACCCTAGTTAGTAGGTACTGGTTCATGAACCTCTCCATAGCTATTTGACCTTCAGCTTCGTATCTAACAATCATAATGATGTCTTACTGGGACCAGGGTTTGTTGACTCTCTCGACATCCACCTCGGCGTGAACTCCATCAAGGTGTCGTTGTGAACATTACAGGCCATGTTTTGTCCTAAAAGCACGATCGCAATTAAGGCAAGGGAACGGTTCTGCATCAGCCTGTTCCAGTGGTGGAGGTGGAGGTGGAGACACATCCCTGGCTGAAGCTGGTTAGATCGAAGGACTTGTGAGACCGGCAATCCAAGGCTTCTGCCGGAGATCGCAGATTGTTCTTCTATTTTCCATTGCGAGCTCACAAGGTGTGACGCCTTTTTCTCAGTAACTTATACTCTAGCCAAAGCCCTCTCCGTGATTTCACTTGTCATAGAGGGGAGTAATCCTTTTACTAGGAAAAGAACATGGTCTGCTGTGCGACCACTTATCTTCATTTATTTTCCAACTCGAATAGACTTGGGTTCATAAGCTAGCCTCGGCGAGTGCCTCTTTTTACGGATAAGGTCAGGAGACTGCTTTCTAACTCCGATTGGATTATTCTGGTTTCGAGTATGGACACAACCCAGTCATGGATTTCTTGATGGATTTGGTACAAACATTGTTGAAAGCGCCTTCGAAGCCCGTGAATGCCTCGCGTATTGCTTGAAGTGGATGGGTACCCTTGACTCCAAATAGTGCAGTCTCTGATAATTTCAGGGTCGTTAGTTTGATGGTAAACTGGGGGCCTTTTGAGCTTCGCATTTTGATGAATTTGCTTCCTTCGTGGACGTGTTTACTACTTTTCTGTAGCTTACGGTATATATTGTCGTTCTCTAAAGCCTCATGCAAGGTCTTCTATGTAGTTAAAGTTCCATTGTGTCATATCGAGGCCAATATGCTGATTTCTCGAAAAGTTAATTCAGTGACGTTACATCAGAGACGCGCGCTTCTCTTCCCCTCGTTTTAGTTCTTATGGCTCTCCTGCTATTGGCAACAATATTTTCTTTGTTTTTGTCCTAGCCGAAAACACTAATCACTTCTCCCAAAAACAAAAAAAAACCTAAATCCGTAAATACTCACCGCCCCGAAACCGACCGAAGTGAATGCTTTCAAATCATTGCTTGACTGTCATTGCCATCAACTGTTATACGCACGTTATTCTCCCAATCCACGCCATTCGCCAGGCATTCCCACTTTCCCACTACGTGGCGCTCTAGTAGACAGAAAGCAAAACACACTGCACCGCCGGCCGAAATGCATCTCTACTGTCAGTCGGTTTTCATTTTGTTTGGCATTCAGTTGACAGCGAAATTCCATGCGTGGTGGTTGCACTCGTTCCCGATCGATAATTTGACATTTCTGTCGTGCATCCATTTATCATCCCGTAAACAAATTCAGATTTCTCCCGATTTATCACACAAAACTTGTGAAAATTCCGAAAATTTTACTGTCCACCGATGGACTGATATACTGTGCGGTAAAAAGTGATAAGTTTTCGCGCGAAAATACCTTTATTTCGGCCGTAAATCGAATGTGAAAAAGGAAATCCGCGTTTTTCATTCAGTTGCGGGGAGAATGTGTTAAGATTGTTTATTGGTTTATCGTTTGTTTCTGTTTATTTGTTGTTTTTGTGAATTTGTGATAACGGAAATGGGTAATCCAAGGATTCTCATGATCGGAGTATTGATAGCACTTGTGGCTTCGCCGTGTAGCGGTCACCTGAATTTGTACCTCAATTTGCAAGAAGTTATGAGATTGTTAGGTGAGCATTTAAACTTGTTAAAATAAAAATAGTTTTTTGAGTTCCCAGTCGAATTGGTAAGTTGGAATTGAATGGGAGTTTTCGGTGAGTTGTGGGCTTAAAATAGATTTGGGGAACTTGAACGAGGAAATTCTTTGATGGTGCATCTGTCAAATCCAAAAATAAATCTAAACTTTCGTGCCGAAGGAAATTCTCGACGAGGAGGAGTGCTTTGTTCTTGAACAACACGAATGGATGGGAGACTCCAAGAAGACGAAGACGCGAAGAAGAATTTTCAATTCGGAAGATCGAGTGTTGAGGACCATCATTCGATGGTTTGGTGTTACATTTTGTGGAAAGACGGCGCCAGTAGGGCAAAGAGATGGTTGAAAAACTAAACCACTTCTCTGTGCGGAGTCGAATTTCTGACTAACCCGAGGATGGGATTGCGGAAATAGGAAATTTCCACTAAAGAACTTGGAATCTAATGTCCATCATTCTTCATTAAAATCCTAATAAACCTCTCGATTTCCATCATTCCGCCTTTATAGTCCCCAAAACTCATTTACCCAGCGACATTCAATTCCCACCCAATACAAAGCAACATTTTCCTTTCGACTCATTTGCGTCATAAACCCCGGAAAATCTCCATCCAAGTGACAAATGAAAACATTTGCCCCGCGCCAGTCCTTTCAGTTTTTCTTTTTCTCATCAACAAACTGAAATCCAAGTCATAAACCGCGGGATATGTTCGTGTAACTAATTAAACGTTCAAATTCATTCTGGCATCCATCAAAAAACATAGAACGAACGCCGAAAGGATTTGTAATACACACCACCACCGCTCCATTGACTGTGCTCTCTGGGGACCAGACGAAAGGAGGAAAAAACAATTAAATAGCTTTAATGTCCTTTAATGAATCTTCGTAGCATCCCGGAGGAGAATTCAAATAAACAAATCCAACAGATGTATCCAAGTCCGTGTCGTTGTGTTCATTTCATTTGAGAACTGCTGTTGTTTTGATTGAATCCGCAGTTCATTCGAATTCCTCGAGTGTTAGATGGGTTGTTTGTATCGCTAATAAAACAAAAACATTGATACTTCCCTGGTTCCCGGAATGGACTGATATTAATAAGACATGTTTCCATCTAATCTTCGGCAATCCGAAATGAGTAATGAAATTATTTTGAAACGCATTAAAATGCACTACATCCGTCGACCAATTGTGTGGATTGCATTCTCAAGGGAATGGTTCTTTCGTATTCATCTCGAGAGTCTTGGAGTGGGTGCTCTGGACGTGTCATAAGACGATTGGTACTTTTCCTAGTCCCCCTCTACTCGTTTTGGACATTTGGACAACCCTAATTTCTGTCCACGTCCGCTGTTTGGATTACCTAATGAGCTTAGTGCACCCGGTAGCCCGGTAGGAGTAACTGGTAGCTGATTCTCGGAGCTACTGCCACACCGCACTTTTGAGGTTTTTTTTTCCACCTCTTCCTTGTCTTGTTCGTATCATATCTTCTACTATCCGACGCTATGGTTTGTCTTGAAATCGAGACTGGTGGACATGTGTCGGGTGGTAATTTATTTCGATTTTCTTCGAATTTACTTCTAATGACAGGCAGTCGTCGTTTTTATTTTCTTTTCTCGATTTCTTTCTATCGTGAGGGGAGATTTATGTGTCTGGCGAGATGTGATTCATATTTCTTGTCTTCGTGCATGATTTTTAATGGGAATTTGATCAGACATGTCCGTACATTCGTGCTCTGGCAGTCCAAGGATGAATTTCTGATGAAATCTACTTAATCTCCCCTCTAGAGTAGGGAATTAGCTTTTCTTTTAAACTAACAACATTTGCCTTCTTAGCTTAGATGCATAGAGTAAAAATAAAAACCTTGGCCGACTTAAACGGATGATCATGATTTTTTGTTTTCTGAGCATCACCAGGAGAGTTGCTTAATGAATTTATTGTAGTAATATGGCTTAACAATGCTCCCAACAGGGGACATTATTTGTTTTTTCTTTCTCTTGGGAAGAGTTTGAGTTCTTTCGAGCCTTTGGAATGTACCTTTAGGCCGTTTTTTACGTGGAACGTAAGTGTACTTTTTACATCGTTTTGCACTCTCAACTTAATTTTCCTCCCATGGGTCAAAGTCCACTGCCAATTTTAACATCTCAACATAAACTTTGAAATGATAGGTTTTCAAAAATGTATATTTTGTAAACGAGACTAACCTAGATACGAAATAATGGCGATTCGAATATGTGATATATCTGCTTGAATATATTTGCAAATTTTGTTCTTGGTTTTCCGACGACATTTTCGAAGTTTCCCTATGAAATGTTCGAATTGATATGATTTTCTGTCATTTCAATTAGTGCTCAATGGCGTAAGAGTTTGCAGAACCTTGGCAGAGCTCTTAGACCAGTTCTAGAAGGGTGTGGAACGTAATGTTATTTATTTCATAGTTTTATATTCGAATTTCTGATAATTTTATGAATTGTCATATTTGCATTGATTTATGGACCTTAATCGATACCCCAAAACATGGGTTTTAAAAGGACATGCCTCCCACAACTCCTGATGTAATGGACTTGTGCCAGAAGCTATTCGAATATCATATAAGAAATGTAAGAGATCCTAACAATTTTGTTGTTTTTGCCATAATTTTTGCATACGAATGCGTTTCAAGCGGCAATAGCGGACACCAGTTATAACTTGTTTCTTTGTTTAAGAATCATTTGAGATATTTTAAACTTTGGAGTTAGTCCCGTAAATTATTCTTTTCGGATGTGGAACGTAAGTTATCCTTTTGGTTGTTTTCTTGCTTTCTTACTTTTTTTGAACTTGATAACCGACAGATATTCAACAAATTACCTCAGATTGAAACCTTCATTACACTCATGGTCCAAATACCCTAACATTCCCTTAAAAACCCAACAAGAATTCATAAGGCTGTCGTAAAGACCAAGGAAAAAGTCTCGCCAAACAATTTGTCATAACATATAATGACTCGCGAATGACTTTGTTTATCCCATTCTCTTGATGGCTTTCAATTCTCACATGTCTCTATACTCCTCGAGCTCTAACTAGCCTACGACTTCCGCTGCCATTTTAAGAAATCATCGAAACAGCAAATTTTATTCTGATCCTCGAAGCAGTTGATTCTGCTTTGTCTAGACACTGATTACTTCAACAAACTGCCAACTAAAATGAGATGAATTTCCATTCTTTTTTCTTTCCTCATTTTCCATTTCACCAATTGCCTCTGCTTTTGCATTTATTTCTGTCATTCGCCTTGTGAAGGCGGCTTTCCTGATTACCCCGGCTCCTCGTTAAAAACGACTGAAATGATAGAGAGGCATCCTAATGTAACCCATTTTCTTGTGTCCCTCCCATCTCACCACGCTAGCGACAACGAACCGAACGGAAACAATAAAAAAAGGGACAAAGGACGAGAAAAAGAAAAAAAGGAAGAAAACGAGAAAAAAGCAGAAAAAGGATCTGGAAGAGCAAAAAAGCGCTGAAAATAGAAAATTCCTTAGACGAGATTTCCTCGTCACTCAAGTGTCATACCGCACTAATGACAGAGAAATGGATCCTGTGGAATGATAAAAGGATCAACTCTGTACAAGACCAACAAACAGCACAAACGCGGTAGGAGTAGAAGTAAGGTTCACAGTAGTTGGCACCGTGTGCAAAGGATTCTCGATCCATTTTTCTATGGCTCCTTCAAATAGGAGTAACCAATGGAAGCTGATTCTTTTTAAGAAACAAAATGCCTTTAGTTCAAACAGAACTACTTACCGTTATAAAGGCTTTTCGTCATTGCTTTTCCACTTGCTACTCTGGAAGTTACGCAGCAAATTAGAAAAAGCTTTTAGCGAAAAATGCTCGAAAAAGCGAATAAGTGAAAAGCCAAGGCAAGGAGGGAGGACTTGAAACAATGCACTGTGCCCAGCGGAGCTAGAACGTACGAGGTCCATTAAAGGAGCAGGGAAGTAGGTAGGAGCTGAAGGAATCATGGGGATTGTGGAATATGAAAGTGCGATGAATAAATTAACGCATGACGAATGGCAAAAAATAAATAATTGCAAAGTGCTTCGTGGGGCGGTGGGTGAATCTGGTTCAGGACAATAGCGACACGAGTGGTTGCGGATGTCAGCAACACTATTGCTGGCTTTTGAAGTGCTGTTCTCACGCATGTGGGACATATGCGAGGGGTGCCACAAGCCACGAGCTATTGGCCACAGGAGATAAGATGGGTTGGTGATGCTATTACTTTCCTGTGTTCTGCGTTTTACTCTCCGCTGCAGCGTGATGGTCACAGCAAATGAGTGTGTATATAAATCAGGTGGTTTTGAGTGCATCTAAAGGATTTCGGTAAAAGGTCGAGATGTCTGGTGGAGGAATTTTAAAAATCTGGGACGCGTACGCGAGTGGTGAAGTAATGTATTTGGCTCTAAAATTGCCAGCGAGGGTGACTAATTGGATTTAGCATTGCATGAGTAGGTGAAGTGTTTTAGGTTTATGCCAAGTAGCACAGGATCAAGAAGTGGGTTGTTGACGAACTAGCTGCGTGAAGGTAAAGCTTGTTGTAACAAACTTGAACGCAGTTCCTCCGGTAAAGAGCCTTGTAAAAAGTCCCTGATGGATAAAATCGTACAGTCGTTTGCCCGATGTAATTTGAAAACCACGTTGTACTTGACCGTATTAGTCAGACTTGTTGCGGCGTTGAGCAAGCGTTTTTAGTTTAAGTATTGTACAAAGCACGCCTCTGACCCAAAAAATGAACGAAAAAATGAAAGAGTATAAACAGAAAGGCATAACACTTATCTGCCCTTCCGCGCAATGCTGCATTCCAACACTAGACGAAGACTTTTGGGGCGATGGATATTATACCAAATGTCGGTCGAACGACAATTGCGCCTCAATTATCAGGTTTACAATCGCGAATTCGCCGTTCTCCAACAGATGGCACTAGCAGTTCCTGTTGGTCAGCAATGTCAGATCAGAAACGTCACAAGGTAATCTTGATTGTGTGCCAGCAACTGTTTTTGTGAGTGAAATTGTCTATTTTCTATAACGTCTATAACGTTTATTTGGGCCAAGTTTTGCTTTTCACATTCAGTTCGAATAATTCTGGGGCCAAGGCGCGTCGAATGATTATAGAAATTTATGCTGAGGTTTCTAGATGTGGTATAACTTATCGCTAAAGGTTTCAACGCTGATGATTTCAACGTGGAAGACAAAGAGGTCTCGGATCGGTAAATAAGCTTGAAGACGTAGCATTGGAAACTTGATCTATTAGGTTAGATGCAACAGGAATTCAATCAAGACATTTTCCATCGTTTGAGACCTTTGGAATTGTCGACAGACAAGGAAATTAAGTGCCGAGTTGAAGTCAAAAGACGTTGAACGGCGATTATCCACGAGGAACTGCTGCTCCAATGACAGGAAAGGAATGGTCATCCTGTTCATCATATTGTGACTGCCCATACGACCAGCTATGTGAGTTGCAACCAGGTGAAACCAGCACAGGAGCTCAGTACCTAACACAAATCATACGCTTAAGCCGTAGTCCAATAGAAGAATATAACAAAGTGATTTAGCAGCACAACGACGTCTGGCCTCATGTTGCTCACGTAGCTAAGAGCTACCTGGATACACTAAAATGGGAAGTCCTGCTCCATTTGCCTTATTCTGCAGACATCGTCCGCTCCGACTTTCATCTGTTCCAATCGACGACTCATATACTGACTGATCGTAGATTGCTCTTGTTACTTTGGCGTAACGTGAATCTCGGCGTATATTTTCGGAGCGTCCTGCGCCAACTGTTCAAACTTTAAAGCATTCAGCCGCTCGCCTTGATGTGACTTGAACAACACATAACAGAAGAGGCACGAGTTCGTTCCGACGAGAATATCGCCGCTGTGGCTAGAGATGTGGTGGATGGGCCGTAAACGGGACAACGCAGTTAGCCATTAAACTGTGGTGCGTTTGTCCCTTGAAGTTGTAGATTATTCATCAGCTGCCTGTAGATTTTCGGTCTGAATGGACATCCAAAAAACAAATTTATTAAATGGGGCGAGAGAATCCACCTATCATTCACAAAGAGCCATTTATGGGGTCATCGGACCCCATTTTTTCGAGAGCACCTTGGGTAACACCTTGAATACACAGCCGGGTATTGATGAAATGGCACATGTGATTCCACCAAGATAGTGCAACCGCACACAAAGTTCACGCGACAATACACATTTTGAAAGATGCGTTTCCGGATTGCCTAATGTTTCGTCTTGGCGATTTGCTTTGATCGGCAGAATCACCCGGTTTGACCGCTCCAGGCTTTTTTCTTTGAGGTTTCTATCAAAACAAGCCACAGACTCACCAAACTCTCAAAGAAAATATCGGTTAAAGGTACGAGGACCTATCGCCCAAGGTCGACTATCGACCTATCGACTGAAAATGCTATAAAAAAACCGAAATTTTTATTGTTATTACCAGCCATTTGAAATTTGGGAGTTGAGAGCTTCGGTAACAAGTCTACCTGTCATAAGTGTGCTCCTTTTGTTTTTCGTTGTTCTTTTCCATCTCTTCCACGAGGCTAAGGATGAAAAGTTCTCGGCCTGGCAATGAAAGACTACTTTTTTCAGTTAAAAATTATTTTATTTTTCTACATAATTTCCCTTGATTTCAACACACTTGGTCCAGCGTTTCTCCAACATCATATTCCTTCCCGGAAGTGAGAATCTAGAAGGCTGTGTAAATATTTTTCTAACTACGGCTTCTCAGTTTCTTCATTGGATTCGAAGCGCATCCCAGAAACCAATTACTTCAAGTTGGGGAATATATGGAAGTCTGAGGGCGGCAAATCAGGATAATAGGGGGGATGGCCGAGCAAATCGTACCCCAAATCTCGCAGTTTTTCCATCGATATCGCACCCTTGCGTACAGGTGCGTTGTCCTGGGGAAAGGGGATTTTTTTTTTATTCTTTTATTCACGCCTCTCACGAATTGTGGCATCCTGTTGTTGAAGAAGGTTGAAGTAATATTCGGCTGTAGGTTTTCTGTCTTTTGCAGGTAATTCAAAAACAGCGATCCTTTTCGTATCCCAAAATACATTAGCCATGACCTTTGCGGCAGGTGCGATTGACTTCAGTACTTTTTTTGTTGGATCTGAACTGGCTTCCACGCACTGCTTGAACTAGTGTTTCGATTCTGGCGAGTAGTAATGGACCCATGTTTCACCCATGGTAATAAATCGCCGCACAAAATCGGTTGGATCCCTATTGACTAAGTTCAAAGATTGCGGGCAAAATCGTTTACGCATTTGCTTTTGATCGGCATTCAGAAATGTGGCTTTCCTCTTGCGCAGATTGCGCTTCTATCTATGCCCGATAGCCTCAGTTATCACCTGACTCATCGCCTATCTTCCAAGACGATATCATATACTTTTCCAATGGTTTCCGGTGTGGTTGCAGATTTTGGCCGCCCTTCACTAGGTTTGTCTTCGAAGAATGTGCCATCTCTGTTTCAGGCCTAGAGCTTTTCACCTTGCCTCTATTCTTATACTGTCCCATGTCTACGGCGCGGTCTTCTTTGCAGTCTTTTTCCCTCGGGTGATCCACTCATTATTCTTTTGAATGTTCCACTGTCCATTTGTTTTATTTGTCCTTCCCATCTCAGTCTTCGAAAATATGCCTAAATGGCGACGCTAACTTTATCGATATCATCTTCAAAGCATAATGGAAAAAAATGTAAAGGTCAAAATAAACAATTAAAAATCAAATATGTCGTTTAATTTTTAAGGTATAGCAAAACAACATTGGAGGCCATCCCGTACATCTGATAAAAAAAATTGGGTATACTCCGGGACATCCCAGCTATCAGCTCTTTAGATAAAACCAATCTACTTGCTACACATTTTGCAGTCCAGATTTCCAGATTATAATCTGTCTCAATCTCTGCTCGAGACCGTCTCATAGTCTATGCGATGAATCTACTTTCTCACTCGTACAGTTGCAAGAGTACTTATAAAGATCTCAAAGTGCATAAATTCGCTGACCCTGATGGTATTTTCCCCAAACTTCTGAAGAGGTGTTCTACTCTGGCAATACCACTGCGTACATTTTTTTCATCTGTCCTATTCTCCATTTGTTCTTCTCGAGTAGATGGAAAACAGCATTTGTCTAGCCTATCTCCCTTCACCTAACCACTCATAGCACTAACGTCTGTTTCTCCTCAAGTCATGAAAAAGCTGATGAAATATCTTGAATCGCGGAAACTTCTTAATGGTTTCCCTTACAACAGCTCCACTTACCAGCATATCTCACCGAATGGTGGAACCAATTTTTGCACAACCTTAATGAAAGCAAGATCGTCGCGCTTGACATTTGACAGAATTAGCTTCAGGCTCTTCTGTGGATTGAAAATGACCCTTCAGGCTGTTTAGTTCAAGTCGTTTTGGATGATTGCAAGTCTTTTGTTCACTAAATAAATGCTGATGTTCCTCAAGGTTCTGTTCTGTCCCCGAAGCTTTTCCTAATTTTTATAAATGATTTTCTCAGTTGCTGATGAAAGTACTTTAAGATTTTCTGAGTGTCACATCTTTGTCCAAAGAAAACAAGATCTCAGGATAATTAAGTGGGGTATAACAAATTTATTATTATTAGATGGCGTTAGAGCTCATAAAGGGCCAGGGACAAGCTTCCCTCATTCATTTCTAGTGTGTTCGATTTCTTTTTCAGACAAGTGAATGCGACCTAGAGTTAAATGCTGATTCCGAACGGCGAGAGCCGTGAGGCTTTTTTAAAGCAAGTTTACTACGAGAGGTTTTTCCAATATCCCACCGAGAGGAAAAGCCGAGAAATTAACATTTGATGGCGTTGGTGTTATCGGGATCCGAAGTCGCTCATCGCACTGCACCACGGCGCTTTCAATAACCAATAGAATGGAATTTACAACTTCTAAAACCCAATCCTGTATACAGTCACTAAAGCATAATCGGCCTTTATCTATGAATGATGCTTGCGTCGTCGTAACCGAAAAACTCTCCATCCTGAGCACATTCACAGTCCCCAAGAAAGATGCAAAATAGCTAGGTTTCATTAAACGATGCAGAGATTTGGCTCCAATCTATAAGGCTTTTATCTCTCCCCCAAGCTTGAATAAAACGCTCATAACTGGTTTTGTGCCCCCAAGACTTATGGAACTGGTAGATATAATTCAAAAGCGGGCGATAAAACTTATAGGAGATACTGATATTGCGAAGCCATTTGGACAACGACTCAATATTCCCTTTTTATCTAGCTCAGGCAAGCTAGCCAGTTACATTCCTCCCTTTCAAGAATTTGATCGCAATACTCATCTCGCTAGGAATGCCGATGAATGTACCCTTAAGCCTCTCCTCAGACGTTCGGTTAATTTTAGAAACCCGTTCTTAAGCTTATATGCTGTCTTCTCAGCCCAATACTTCCCACACATTACAATCCACAAGGATTTAACACCAATATGCACCGATACCTCCTTTCCCTTCCTCCCCCTATACCTTGTCTGTGCTGTGGATTGAGGTAGATCCCTTAAGGGTAATCATAAACACTTTTGTTCGCGCTGTATAAAAAAAAAACAAAAGGCCTAAAACGTTGTAGTAAAACTGACTAATGATGTAAGGCTGAATAGTTCCAAGCTCATCCTCTATTTTTAGTGGAATCAGTTGGGCGAAGTGATGATTGAGCTCTTCAAATTTAAGGGACGATCACTGCTGACTACAAATGATGCATATGAATTAAATATTTAAAGAAAAAATGGCTCAATACCAGGAAAGGGAGGATAAAGTGATTTTCCAACATGACACGATTCCGGGCATTGATTTATTCGAAACGTCTAAGTTTCTTACGATACCCAATTCTCATCTCCATTCTTAATATCTCTCTGCTACTCGATGACAAGCTTGTAAAAATTTAAAGATGTTAAAAAGAAAGTCGCCATTTTCGGTTTTTTGTCTATTTTAAGTGCGACACTTGATTACCCTCATCTTTAAAAACAGAAAAAAAAAAACAAGATGGGATGGCTCGCCGGGAGCCAATTGAATTTTGCAAAGTTTCTAAAACCGGCCGTTATGAGTTCAGAATCTGAAACACAGCCAAGTTTCAGACTCATAGGTACTCGGCAAGGTTGCCTTCACATGAGTCTTTCCTACCCCACCTTTGCAAGGTAGAAGATAAATGCTTTTAGTGTTTTAATTCTTTTCTTTATTGCTAATATTTTGTAGACCCCCCTTATTGCGTATAATTTCCAAAAGCCTACTTTCTAATGATAGAAATAATTTTTTTAAATAACATCGGAATTTTCTCAAAATCCCTATTTTCAAATGTTCAAAAAATTACAGGAGATTATGGATTTGAAAAGGAAATTCTATTTATGTGCTTGTTTTCGTTCGATTTCTATTTGCCTTTAAAATGGTCTTCATTTATTTGTGCTAGCAATTTTTCATTCCCCGAAACGGCCCTGAAACTCGAATCTTGGAAAACCCTACCAGAGGCCGATTGAAGCTTATTTTCAATACCATATATTTGACGCATCATACTACGATTCCTGAGTAATTCCCATTTGCCGCTGCTGTTGTTTGAAATTCAGTTTTAGGAGAAGTGTTTCTGCCACACGTCTCATACCCGAAAAAATCTGAGAAAATTTTCTAACAGCAGTCAATTGGTATCCAGAATATTTGACAATCTTACTTAATCATTTTGTTCACTCTTTCCTCTTTTTCCTTATTCATGTCTTCACGGCTTCATTAAAAACGTTTATACCATAGGTCTAGTTTAGTTCTGCTAGTAAGACAGACTCACCATAAGCAGTATTCAGTTTTTGTAAAACATTCTTTATATGCACATTTAATGCAGATTTTTTTGATCCATTTTGTGAGCAAACGTAAATGCTTTACTACTCCATCATAAGGTGGATCACCACTTGGTCGGCTTTGACCCTTTTCGATGTTTGATCGTCGTGGCATACCGCAGGAATGCATTTTGGGACCAATACCCTTAAAAGTGATCGTTAATATCATCTCCTTTTTGAAAAGTAAGAAAGTGAACGCCACGTTAACTCTCTAATGGAATACCACACGATTGACCATATGGTCCCCACATTTTTCATATCCCAAATGACCCGCCTTAATCAAGAAGATTTTTTTAATCTCAAATATCTAACAAAAACCTGTTCTCCACCTAATGAAACGATCACGTGCCATATGTCTAACCAACAGAAGCCGACCGACAATCGAACAACTAAAACTAATCAAAGCTCGTATCTTGTGGCTTCTTCCCCCACCAATAACCCGTTCGAAAATTAATGATCTTCACTGGAACTCCAAAGGCCAACCAGTCTTCTATCGATTGGTCTGCGAGGGTGAATACGAAAAACTCGTTAACAAGATCGTTACCCCACGGCTGCTTGATTATTCATTTCAAATGATTACCTACTCAATCCTGAAAATTACTTCTGAATTCAGACCAAAGCCCAATCAATGTATATCGTTCAGGTAGTCATGACCACTTGCATTTGTCCCTTTCAAAGATCGAGATAAAACGCAGCAGCAGAACCACTAACAACGTTTATGATCATCTCGGATAGCTGAAGGGCGAAGGTTTCCACAGATTGTATGATATTTCAACTGAAAATGAGAGAAGGAATAACCCGTAGATCGATATCTCTGTTGCATGATGTCCTTTAAACCGAAGGAAACAAACACCAGGAACGTCATTTCGTTTACGATTGTTTGTCACGATAATGAAAGGTTGCAATCAATTAAAACGAGCTAACCCTCTGACCGAGTGTGCTTGTTCCAGTATCTGTCTATCTGGATTCCATGTCTGCTATTTGGTCGTCGTTTTTCGGATTAGGAGTTTCGATTGAGTTTGATTTATCGGCAACGTTTTTCAATTACCCGTGTTGTTGCAGGTGTCGGGAGATATGATGGCCGGGTTTGGGTTGGCTTTTTGGTAATTAACGGATTCCAGGAATCAGATTCTTATATCTGATGATGAAGAGGAACTTGCTAATGAGCTGCTAGGGAGACCGATGGCAGTGTGCCGATCTGCGCCGTTATAATTTCAGGAGATAGCGCATGCGAGGGGTATTTAATCCTCATCGTGGTTTCCGTAATCCCACTCCATTGCATTAGAGCACTTCTAATCATGAACCCAACGCAATTCAGTAGAATTTACCACACACTCCAGTCATGGTTCTCCCATGAGATTTCTCCAGCACCTGTCAAAACTGACACTTGTACAACGCTTCCTCTAATAGCCCATCTTGATGCATTCCTATATACGCCCCCCGTAAAAGCATCTCATTAAAAATTAACCTCACTTTCCCTGTTCCCATCTGATTCCATCAAAATCATCATCCATCGGCAGCGAGCACATTGCAAAAACCTCCAATCCCATTTGCCGATGGTGGCGGTACACTCGATTCACACTCAATAACGCCGTAAACCTCTTACAGCCACCCCGGGTCACCAGGAGCACAGAGACCATCCCTTGCTTTGCCTGCATTCAAGGTGTACAACATCATACTCTCGTCTTCCTCCACTACCATTGTCATCCTGTTCGTCCGTCCCTCACGGTTTAGTCGAACATATGCACAACAAACGCACATCTACCAGCCATTGACAGGGGGATGACAATTTTTTGCGCAATTTTTTCCTCATCTCCTCCTCCCTCTGCCGCCGATTCCCATCCTTGCTCATCCAGGCTCTTTACCTCAGCTCATCTCCGACATCTGACCCAGCATCTTTTCGTTTTTTGTTTTTTTTTTGTTCTGTGTTCATTTTTTATGTTGTTATTTGGTTTGATGTTTATCTCCCTCGTCGCGTTCCACACTGTACGCACAATAAGGGCCGTAGCAAGGGAATGAAGGAAAACAAATAAATATTAAATTTATATTAGTATAAACGAGAGAGGGAGAGGGAGGGAGAATCCCTAAATATAATTAATGACAGGGTAGACAACCCTCGGTGATTGATAAATGATCCGTTTGCCGGTTATGGGCAGTTCCACAAAGTCGCCACAGGTGATCTTGGATTAACCAATCGCCAAACACAACAAGACAATGCCGGCCGATTAGTTTCAATTTTTATGTCTTCTGCGTCTTCGTCATTGCCGTCGTTCTTCGTTTTCGTGTTTCACATCAGTTCATCTGGCGCGCGGCGGCAGATTGGGTAGATTATATGGATGTGGATTGTATTGTGGATGTTTGTTTTTACTTCTTTTTTTTTTCTGTGGTGCTCCATCACAGGGAGATATCCTCGACATGGTATGGAGGTGTCAAGTTTCGGTTTGCTTTGTGTGTGCATTTGGATCTGTCGCGGTATTGTCCGAAACGAATGCGGCATGGTTAAGTCCACATTTAATGACGTCATAAAGTAGACCTGCCTTCGTCGTAAAAAATGCATTTTTTTTCGATTTGAATTGTCGGCGGTAGTGTAGGCGTGCGGGTCATGGAGGTATTGTGTGTTGGAGGTCTTTATCTCAAATAGGAATAAACATTTAGTTTAACTAACGAAAATAACTTATTTTCACTTACGTTCCACATGGAGTAAATGGTCATTGGGGTTGAGTTTTTTTGGTGTTTTAATCATAGTAAGGAAGTGAATGAAACTCATTAATTGTAGGTTTCAAAAGACTTGGACAATAAGCCTCTTAAGCCCTAAGATAGCCTTATTAGATGAATAGGTTCCACAAACCAAACTACAACAAGACGGATGGATTGTGGAAAAGTTTTCTGTTTTTAAACATACACAGTACATCAGGCAATCTTAGAATGTCTCAATAGGTCTTAAAAACCTTCTTATGAAGGTACTATAGGTCATTATTGGGGAAGGTCGATCCACGGCGGCAATAGATTGAAGATTGCCTTCAGATATCTTGCCCAACTGCTGATGTACACACCTGTAAACCCCAACTTAAGAGTAATAAGCCAAGCTAACAACCATCCTCATCTCCTTGAACAGGTTTTACCCATTAGCTAGGTCAGTAAAGACCTCACTATCCATTCGTCTTCCCAGCCTTGTCTCCACTAGTAATTCGATACAACAAAACCCATGACAGATCCATTGTCACTGACAAATCTCGCTTTCGACTCATTCGATCTCCCTGACCTCGTCTACGCTAGCTGCAATCCGATACCTCGTCGGAATGGTTGATTGCCGTTTCCTCACCTCTTTCAACTAATTTTAGGTAATGACGTTGCATTAATAACCCATAAGCACTATGAGCGCATCAAGTGTGGGTAAATCCGATAAAGAATTCAGTGATGATGAACGGTTGACAGGGGAGACAAGAAAAACAGAATGGAAATGAAAAACGCAAGAGGTGACTGCGATACGAAGTTGCACTCGTGCTCGCACTTATGGTCGTGCTTGTACCTCGTAGTTGCACTTATAGTTGTATTTGTAGTCGCATCATCTCCAAGCTAAAAGCTAAAGGTTTTCTCTCATTCGACCGGGGTAATCGCTGAAAGGAGCTGCATGCTCGAGTTAACCTCTTTCGCAACCTTTCTTTCGCGTTGGAGTTCGCAAAGCAAGAAAATGAGAGAAAGGCCAAATGGAAAAGGGCTCTTCCTGTTTTTTTTTCGCTTTTCTTTCTCCGTTTTGTTGTTAGTTTCCTGTTTTTTTTTTTTAATTGTACCCGCTCATGAGCACATCTCGTCGACGTCTGAAGAGGTAAGTATCCAGGATGCACATGCACGTAATGCTCCTGGAATCATCATCCAACATCAACAGCGTCGTGATGACATCAAAGGCTCCTTTGGCGCGCCTGCCTACCTTCCTGTCTCAGTTGTTATTGTTATTGTTTTGTCTGCGGATGCCGCCAGTGGGTAGACTGCTATCCACCAGTCGAGGCTTAGTAGCAGCCCACAGGTATGTCGTGCGGTACGGTCTTCCTTTCTAATTATTGTACATGAAACAGGAGAAAGAGATTCCCGCATTGTAGTCCCAGACTGGAAAAGTTTTCTAAGTCGATCATTTTCCGGCGAGTTGAAGGGAGAGGCGGATGTGTTGGGATGGGACAAGACGACTCCATCGTCTTCGTGGTTGTCGGTGTTTTTTTTTTTTTGCCTTGTATTTCTCAGCTCTCAGGCAAGTGGCTGGTTAGCTTGTTGGCTTTTTGCTCCACAAGAAGTTGCAACTTGAGAATCGTGCAAAGAGATTTGCTGCTCGTCATCTCGGTCGTGCTCGTGTACCGAACCAAAATGGTATCAAAGGGCAATCCATTGATGTCAATGGTGGAAATAAATTCAAAAGCAATAAACTAGTGCTTAACCTTATAGTGTGTAGAGTACTCTCCTCCCATTTATCCATCGCTCCTCGTCAACCAACGTTGCAACGTTGCCACAAATGCCTGCCGTATCACAGGCAGGAACGAAGCAGTGGAGGACGAGATGGAGTAAAACTTTAATTCTCTGCGGTTTATAACTTTGTTTTCGTTTTCGTTTTCGGGTGGTTTAATTGCTTTTGTTGTGCAGCTTTCTCCCGGACGCCTTTGATTGTACTGGGCGGTGGTATGACGATCGTGAGGTTGCTTCGAGTCGTAGTTCTGACATAGTTCTACATCGACTCTGTTTACCTATTGGCAGTGATTGGAAAGGTATTCCTAAAGGTATTAGCCTGATGGGGGGATTTCAGATTTTCTGGATTTTTGAAAGGTTATTTTTTTTGCAACACGAAAACTTTCAGATTTGGGTTAAAGTTGTTTCTTAGTTCCATTCACTAGAGGGATAGTATGTACAGAGGTAAGAGTTCAAGGAACCCGGGGAGTGGAGACTTATTTTCAAGCTATTGTTTTTGTCGTGGACTACTGTTCCAACTGCAGTAATTACTGCCCTGTCAGGCCGATGGTCCGATTTAATTAGGCGAAAAAGTTAAGGCTTAAAGTTTCCATTGTGCTTTGTTTCATGGAAGAAGTTTCGCGCGTTTGTTGTTGAATGTTTGACATTTGTGGAGGCTTTGCAATTATCCTGTTGGCTTGTTTTCTATTGGGGTGCAGGCGTGTTATTAGTACCGAAAACCTGATTAGGGACATTGTTCCAGTCTATGTGCAGTACACCAACGTTAAGCAAACAGAAGTAATTAAATTAAGGAATAGTATAGGTCTAAAGAGCGAATCTTGTGGAACTCCATTGGAATTTTGTATAACATGATAGCTGGACTATATTTCTTTTTATTGGTGCGGTAAGAGCAAAATATATCCCATAGGCGTGTAAAAAATCCATCGAAAAGAGTTATCCAACAAGAGGTGTCATTTTAAATTTCGTGCCATTGTTGAACTATCAGCTTCCAACTATTGTTCTGACGACTTTTGATAAGTAAAAATAAGAACATTTTGACACGATCCTGGCGAAAGGAGCGGAAATAGTGAATATGTATTCAGAAACGATGAAAATATCTCGGAGACTTTTCACCTGATTTTATCCATCATCAAGTCTTTTCTCGCATAGTTATAATGAAATTAAAGTCTACGTCAATTTTCCACCAACTGTTCATGGACTAGAAAAATATACTAGAACTGCTCTTCGCGAAATATAGCCGTAATTATGCGAACACCTGGTAAAAACAATCACCAAAGGAATGACTTCTTTTATAGTGAGTTTAGGCGGACATTTAGCAGATATATTTTTTCAGAACTTGTTTTTTAGATCAACGTAAAAATATTGTTTTTTCTTAAAAATGTTGGATTTTTCTATAGTTTTAAAATGACACCTCTTGTTGGATGATGGTGTATTTATTTTCATTGACACTGTTGGAACATCAATTCTAAGTTAATGCTCAAATTTTCGTGTGTTTTTAAGGTGAAAATCACTAAAAAAATCTTCAAAGCCGATTAATTCCAAATTTTACTCAACAATTTACCCGAGACACCAACCATTTCCCTTTGAGTTAATTACAAGACGTTTTCTCTCCAGTTGTCAACTCTGTCATATGTCAGCACAACAATCATCATTCTTAACGGGTCTTTGGCATATTTTCCAAGCCAGAACAAAAGCATAAAATCACAACCCCAAGCCTGCGCCAAAAGTTTCCGACACGACTTCGGCAACAATTTTCCGCATTATCCCGCAAAACTTTTCGTCCCTCTCTGCCCATTTAATTAGTATTCATAAATCTGTTTATGCGTCCGAAACACGTATTCCACTTCAGATTAAATTCCATAATCCGACTTCGTATCCGAATTCAAATCAGAATCCACCAGCCATGACCAATTGAAACGGGACTCGTTTCCCTTTCTATTCAATTCCACTCATCCACTCGACCCTCGTTATGCAGTTAATAACTTTTTCCAACCAAAAACAAAAGCCGAAAAAACAAAACCAAAAAAAAAACAATTGAAGCTCAAGCCAAGTCAAGTGCTGCGCAGAATTGCCTCGCACCCGAAACCAAAGGGAACCACTTAATCGCTGACCCAAACCATACCACCAAATCCACTAGCAAAGGAACCAGCGAATGAGTGAGTGAGTGAATACTGCAGGAAGCAAGACGTATGCTGGAATAATATTTCATAAATATTACTTCCCGAGCCTCATCTGTTTGTAATTACCAAACGCATTAAGTCCAACACAGTGCCACGGTCGGGGGGTAGTGATCCACTGGGCTAAGACCGTCAGTCTATAGTATGCGGGGACGGGTGCCAACCGGGGTTGCCTAGATTGAAACCATTTGTGTGCGGTACTTAAGGGAAAGGTGAATGGCTTTCTTCCGTACTCTCTCAGTCTCTCACTCTCTCTCTGTTCCTCGTTTGCATACAATTTGTAATGATTCAGTCTCACCCCGCAATTGGGGGTGCAACTTGCTTTGCCTCAAGTGATGTTGGGTCACGCATACATGCAGAAGCACTTAGAATACAACAAACCGGGGGAAATCACTTTTCTCTCCCTTGTTCGTTTCCTTTTTTTTTATATTTTCTTCCCGAACTCTGCGTGTTAATTTCTAAGTGTTCCAGTGGATTGACAAACGACCTGACCAAGTGATTTAAGGGAATTACATCTCGCTGTGGACACATTTGCTGCATTTGCGACTACACACAGTCGAATCATGACTGCCACGCATTTATTATTGGTAATTTAGTGCGAGGAGCTCTTGTAGTGCCGCTCCGTGCAACTAGTGACTCCTCGACTGCGATCTAAATATATAGAACCGAATAGAGAAAGAACAAGAGCGCGATTCATAAGTCAACCGTGCGTAGGAATAGAACCTGCGGGTTTGTACACATTATTCCTTTTCAGAACTCTCGCATCCCGGGTCTGATTGCTTTGCTTTCGGTTGTGTGGGGAAATTTATGGCCCCGAGGTGAACAGTTTTTTAATTTATCGTAATTTTCATTTCCATTTCCATCGGCTCCAGAGGCTGGGTGGTGCGTCTTCTCCTCTTAACCTCGTGCAATCACGTACAGTTAAAGCGAGCAGATAGCGTAAGGCCTTGAGAAATTCGGTAAATTAACTAGGCGAAGAGGTTGTTGGTGGGATGCGGTCGATTGCCGTCGTGCATTGGGGGAAGATGCTTCGTAATGAAGTAGGTTAAGTTGTTTTTAATTGGGTTCGTGACCTGTGCCAGATTTTCGAGATAAAATTATTGTTTGATAGTTTTTGGATTTGATCAGGATGGGAACAGCGAACAATAGGCGGGGAATAGTCATGCAGTCAATTAGAAATTCGGGTGACTTGTCAAGGAGTGATGGGTTTGGAAGAGATGGGTTTATCTAGAGATGTTGTGAAAAAGTTCCACCGATATCCTCAAGATCGAAATCTTGATCTTGATAAATGGAACGAATGTCAGTTCCTTTTGTATTTCGAAGTAGAACTAAAGTGTAAGTGTGTAAGTCAAATCTCCGGCCCTTGTAATTTTAGCATGTTGTCTAGCCATGGCTATAAAGTTTCTGACTAACTAGTGTAGATTAGAAACAGCAGTTTATTGCACTGTGGCACGTTCCTCTCCAAAATGTGATAAAGAGGACCTCAGTTGTTTCGTCAATGAAGTTTGGTCGGAATAACTCTCGTGTGTGCATTTCCAATATAACACCTTAATGACATAGAAACAAAAAAGTTACTGAGAATTAAAACCAACGTGACAAAATCAGTCGAAGCTCTCAAAAAATCCTATCTAAGACATCCATCTCCGGAGAGTAGTGAGCGAACATCGTCGACACAAACCATATGCACCCCGTCTAGGTTGTGTGACAAACACTATAAGAGCGTACTTTCTTGAACCAGCACGAATTATAAAAAAAAAAAAAAAAAAGAACGAGAAGATATGGCTAGGGATGTGATTTGATGCGTCTTTCTGAACAAAAAGTGGAGTTTTAATCCTCACTTCGATTTTTTTCAGTCAGGGCTTATTTTCTCTTCAAATGTTGAATTATTGTGAGCTGAAATTTGTGTCTTTGTACCAGAGATGGCGTAGGTAGTATAGTCTTCATCTATTACCAAACATGTCGCACTTTGTTCGGGATACATTCCGATTTACTTCACAACTTTAATATAAAAAGAAAAGTGTTGTCGAAAGTCATCGTCTTTTAATGACAGCTTATGGTGATCATGCTCTACCTTAGCAAACGTGTCACAAAGGATTTGTTTTTTTTAAGCATGGTGATTTCGACTTAAGAGTCAAGGAACTTCTATGGTATGCTAGATGAAGACCCATGTCAAACACTTCAAAAATTGCTTGATTCATTGTTTATTGATTTGTCAATGGTAAGATAATTCCTAAAGGCATTGAAAATGTTCTCCAAATAAGGAAAGAGACGTCGAAAAATAATTTGGAGTTCTTGCGACAATCCTAAACGTCGGAAGTCATGATTAAGTCCCGCCAGCCATCAAGAACATGCTCTTTATTTGATGGGATCAGAAGCAGTATGCGATTTTTTAAGCGTTGCAGTTTGTTATAATTGTCAGAAAAAAAATGCAAAATTGTGTGAATCAATGCTTGCCATTAACTTTTATCCATTTTAAGTGGCTAATACTGAAAGTCAAATTTTGAATCACTTTTTCGAGCGTATTGGCTGTCACCTCGCTGATTACACGTGTAATGTTGACTTCCCAAGCTGAATTTCGGCATATACGAATGATCTAGCCGAATACTTCACATGCCCAAAACGGGAGATAAACAGTTCAATTGGTCTACTGATTTCCTTATAATGTGGCAAGATGGCACTATGCTGAACATCGGGTTCAGCTCATGCTTTTTGGGCAAGAAAAAGTTTGAAATCATTCAACGATAGCAGGCGCCATATACGGACCAAATACGAACCACCCTGAAATGAGCGTTGTTTCTTTTGTATAAAAAATCGGATTTTCCTCCAGCATTTCTAAGACTCATTTACTGAAAGTTTGACACTGTGGCAGCTCGTTCAGCTTCAGTTCTTGCACGAGCTGAATTTTATAAGGTTTTAAACCAAGAATATTGTGCCATATCTTACTCGCAGTAAATTTTTTTGCAGTGCACCATCTGCGATTCGTCTATTAAAAAATGCTCATCACGAAGAGCAAGAATACGTCCTTTATCTGATGCGCTTTGTTTTTTTCTTAAGGAGCTAGTGCTAACACTGCTGGGCACTACGACCAATGCAGATCTATTGTGCTAGCTAGCCGATCAGACGAGCCTTTCTCTACTTTCAAAGTTGGAGCTGAGATGATCCCCTCAGCAGTAATAATTTCTCTGAGGAGGATACAATTCTTAAGGTGGCAGCATATTATGTGATATAGTAGGTGCTTTGCCTTTTCCTCGTCCTCAAGACAGAGTCGGTTTTAGACGAGAGACTAGTTTTGTCTCAGACTACAGCGTCCCGAAAGCAAGCTGACCAGTTTTCTTATATCGGATCTATTATATTTGAGAAGATTGATAAAGTGTATGTTCAGGGGCCGTCTGAATCTCTTCGATTGTCGGAGTTCTTGAACGCTGTTCCAAAAGCGCAAGTGTTGCTATTTTTCCCACTTGTCTAAGAGAAAAAAATTTTAACTTGGGGATTTAGCAAAAAGGCTCGGCACCTATGTACCTTTCGCTGGAATGATCTCGTTGCCTTTAATACCCTTGTGACCTGGCATCCACCAGAGTTTGAACTTATTTCTTTTAACTAGATTCTGCAACGAATCGTGGCATTCCTTAACGGACTTTGAGTTCGCGGTATACGGGCTTAACGCCTTGAGCGTTGCTTTAATGTCTGAGAGTATATTAAACTTATACCTCTTATGCCAATCTCTAAATTTAGGTTGACCCACGTCAGTACAGTATACCATAGCAAAACCGCAATCTTGAAATGTTTTAAAAAGAAGGAAACCATAAAATCCTTAAATGTTAATAGTGCAACGTTTTTTTTATTAGCGCGGGATGTATTTACGCATGTTTCGTACAAGTGTGGCAACTGAAAACAAGATGGGATTAGAAAAGACATATTTTCTGACAAATCCAGATCTAATTTGATTTGACCTGTTGGAAAGCAGTAAGCGACCGAAAGCTTCCCACCATGTTAAGGTCCGGGGATATATAATAAATTGGGGTCTGTAGAAATACCTTTTGGATGATAGAATGAATTGCTGATGATGTTTTTCCTATAATAGAGGATTTATACCATAATGTCCTAAATTTCATATTTTGGAATGATTCCGCTACCTGCCATCCTGTAACTGAAGACAAATTCACGAATAGAATAGTAAACGGAGGCATAAATAACGAGGAAATCCCAAAACTTTATAACACTAGGCCACGAAAAAAAGCGTAACATAAAAGTAACGAATGAAAATTATTTAATTTTCCTTAATTACTTTTAACATAAAAACAAATTGAGAAAAACTATTGTAATATCATAAAAATCCCCATTTTACTAAGTTTTTCTGCTAGCTTTTCTACCAGTTCTTGCCCTTTCGTCGTCTGCTTTGGTGCGGGGTTTATGTATGAGACATGCCCCTAAACATGTATCTGCACATTGCTTATCAAAACAATTTTTTTAGTCTGAGAAAGGTTACATTTGGCTGGATACAATCGCCGATTTTCCAAATTAAAAATGTGTATCTACTTTTACGTTTTAAGGCTTCTGGAGTGAAGGTCCGCTGTTCTTAGAAAGATGCCTGTGTTCGAAAATTTGCATTGAATTTTGCTGGGATGGAATAAAGTTGGGAAGTTTTGGTAAAATCTTCAATGAGTAGAACTAGGATTTACGAATGGTTTAATCATTTTGAAAAAGGACATGTCCCAACACAAGTTATAAAAATATTTAAAAAAATTAACGAAATTATTAAGAATGATTGCAGAAGATCAGAAGAGTGACTCAATTAGCTCCAAAATTCGAATGGAAGCTGCTCAAGAGTTGATAAATGATGTTAATAACATGGTCCTAACAGGTATTGAAATATGTCTCAATCGTCTCAAAGGAGGCATTTTGGAATTAAAAAGACTGAAAGTGCGATTGAATGTGAAAGTCACTGAGTTCTTGGCATAGTTAAATCAAAGGAGGATCCTGTTTATTCATAGATGCAACGTCATAGTATTTGATGAGATCGGTTCTTATTTCAAAGGGGATAGCATTGATGGAAATGAACATATCAAATTATATTACGGATTTAAAAATTCTCTTAATTTTTTTAACATACTGCCTAGCTCGTTGGAATAATTTTTTTGTTGGCTTAGCTGAATGTCTTTTCTTATTTCCTGTTCACTTTTAAATCAATATGATTTTAGCTTTATACTTGTGCCAAGCATCCTCTATAAATTTTTTTCTGTCTTTATGAGGGTGATGACCAAACAATTTTTAATAGTTTCCGCCAATCTCCTGCAAACATTCGTTGTCGTCTCTGCTTTTAACAACACATCGTTATATGTGCCTTCTTTGCTCCAGAGATTTTACGACTTAGCTCCTCTAAATCAATAGAAAATTTCGAGGCTTTCTCCTAAGACATAGGTGTGCCTGCCTCTACTGAATGTAAATAAATCGAATACAGTTATGGTGATCATATTTCTTTCCAATTTACAGTCGCAATTATTTTTTATTACTCATTTCCGCCCGAATTACATTTGAAGCACCCATAGGAAGCTAAACCCTAAGAAAATGTTGTGGACAACTGAATACGATCGTGAGCGAAGTTACGGTCATTAAATGGCTTTGACTCGCGGCTTAAACCTTCAGACGACTCGGGATTTGTTGATGAAAATGTATTCCGGACATACTAAAGAGCACTTTAGAGTACTGACAGTCAAACTCCTACAAACCTAGCTCCGAACGAATCACTCCAAAGAAACTAATTGAAAACCCGAAAAACAATCGAATATCGTTGAAACGGAAAGATTTGTCACAGGCCATGCCAGCCTCTCTATCAACAAATTGTCGAGTGAAGGACAATCACCTATTAATCTCCTCTATCTTCCCTCACTCACGGCCAGCACTATCGCATTCCTTTAAAAAAAAAAGACAAAACTCAATCCAATTGAAATGCACAATCATCATCTGGACAGTAATCGGCCTCGCATCGTCGAGACTTCAATAATAATCCCCGGACGCAGAAGAGTGGAACCGAAAAAAAAAGAAGCAAATGACTCGTCTGATGATGACCCCAAAGGGCTCCGACAATATTTTGACTCCTTATGACAGATAAGCAGCACCAACAACAGCAGGAAGAGGGCGACGACAGCTATGGTTAAAGATGATTAATATACGCTTGTTAAATGAGGCCCTTAACATGCTTAACAAACAACTCTCGCAACGTGCAGCACTATAGTAGCCGGGTGAGGCGTTCGAGTCGCGACAATCACTCGAATCAATTGTTAGCCATCAAGAATGCATAAAGTGTATGCCATTGGAGGACCACTTAAAATGCAATAAGCGGCGACAGCTACAGTGACAGCGTCGGCGGTGCCGAAAATATTAATCGAGGAATGAAAAATCCGCAAGACCTCGGGGCACACACCGGACACGGCACGATGGTCATCGGGATCAAGCGGTAATTACAACCTGAAATATTGCTTTTCACACTCTCCTCGCATCCGCGCTCACAGAGCACTATGTTCGACCACGGCCTGTTAATGTCGATTTAACCACAGAGGTGTAACTGACGTTACAGCGTCGTCGGAGCTAGGGTACATCTGCATCCTCCCGTTTATCACCTGGACTAATGTGCGGCCGTTAATTATGCCTTTGACTTATTGCCTGCCTGCTTGGATGGCTAGCTGCCTTTTAAACTGGCACCGCCGCCGTGTCGACCGCGATTGGTGGCGACAACGACGAAGGTGACAACGTCGATAATGATGTCGGACGGTGACACTGATGGTTGAGGTGATAGACTGCGTTCGATATGTCATGTTGTGTCATTGTGCGTCGCTTGCTGTGTGAGCTGCATAATTACTTGCAGATAATTTAATTGCTCATATCTGATAAAGGCGGGAGCCAGTGGATATAATGATTGTCGTTTCCAATGCGTGTCATCGTCCTTATCACCCGACAATCGCACATACGAGTACGAGTACACGCGGCCTGATCTGTGTCGGAGGGGCTGAATGTGATTGAAAGCGTGACGCTCGAGGGACCAATTCGTTCCATTGAAGGTTTTTTTTTTTGTTTGGTTTTTTGATTTTGTGGCGTGGCGGGTCGGACGAATGATCGTGGCGAGTTGCGGTGCAGTGCAGTTAATCGGCTGTGAATGAGAGGGCGGATTGAATTACTTGCATTTGCATCCTCTGGAATGAGTTTGTTTTTGTTTTTTCTTCCAATCGTTTTGCGGTGGGTGGGTGCAGTGCATCGGGGAATTATTGGCTCTTTGTCTGCTCTTATCCGGAGTGGTCGGATGAATTGGCTGCGTGAGGTGGCGACTAACTCGACGCCAGCGGGTGTCATAAATCCAATCATCATCGACGGAAATAGCAACTCGCAAAATCGGGAGTCAATAAGTGGCCATTGCAACTAGTTGTTATTTTTACAATGTACACATTTCCTTGCAACTGTTTGTTGTAGACCAATTGTCGCATCCTGCTCATCCCTTTTGCTCAGTCCGGTCTGTTTGTTCTAAATAGTATCCTTGAGCTTATAAACCAATATCCTCTTCAAAAATTCTCACATTCTACGTCAAACGAAAGAAAGAAAGAAAAACAGTCTGGTCTTTTTTTTGCTCATCCTCACACTCGTCCTTGTTGTTTCTGGATTCAATTGCAACTGCAGTCGAGACACAAACACAAGCAGACACTTCGTCTTTAGGATTTGCTTTTCGTACGTTCTTCTTCGAAAGCAATTTCCGTTCAAATTCAATTGAGCGATTCTCGAGTGCGACTGAGTGAGAGAAAGTCAAGCGTAAGCACAAAAACAAGCACGAGGCAAAGGAATGGTCGTTCTTTTCAACATCTCCTCGGCTTGGTGGTTCGGAGTGGGTGGAATATCCTTTTTAGTTTTATTTGAGATTTTTATTTGATTTTGATGGCGTTTGAGCGATACATTGATAAGCAGTGGCTGCTTATTGGACGGACAACTTGTTTATATTTTTCCTATTCTGTTGTCCTTTTAAAGATACCTTTTGACTTTGATTTGAGTTGGTAAGGGAATTCCTCGATTAATTTGAACAGAAATAGGCGAAAATGGAATTGGGACAGGAACAGGATGAGACTAGATGTGTTCCATGGTAAAAGTGTCACTTGTCATTTGAAGGTGGATTTATCTAAAAATCTAAAAAAATTTATCTTGAAAACGATAACATTGACTAAATTAATAAAATTAAATTATTTTCGGATAAATAAAATTATTTTCAAAAAAGTTATTTTTTGAACACATCTCGTATTCATGATAAACTGTCTTTCAATAAGGACATTGAATTGGATACGTAATCGTGCGTCAGTTTTGCTATAATCGCAAAATAAGAGAATGTTCCCCTTCTACATGTCATGGACTTTCTTCTTTTCGATTCTCAAACATTTAGGTATGGGATTGTGATTTGGTAAATGGACATTTTAATTTCTGTTTTTTACAATCCAAAGTTAAATACAAAAATGTCGCTTAGAGTTTGAACTTGTCAACTTTATCGGCTTAGAGATCTACATATACTTGATTCTTATCGTCAAAGCTATACAATTGTTATTATTTTTAACGGCCACTTATAACTTCCAAGTCAGAGCCTCGTTGACAACCCTTCAGCAAGTCTTCATCATAAGTCTGTTCCTTTCAAGTCAAATTTGTTCTGTTTCATCTCTTCTAGGTCCGCCTTTAAATAAGTTTTATCATTCGTTAAGAAGTGGCGCTATAAGGTCCATTATTTTATTTTTATTTTTGAAACTATCCAATTTTCAACCTACTATTTTAACTACTTTAGTTTTGTACCAGGGAAAAACTTGAATATCGTCTAGTAGAAAAATCCTTATTTTTGAAAAATGCTGCACCAGAACAGATACTACATCAACGATTGTTAAAATTGTATAAGGACTCATTACCTTCGATTCGAACAGTGATGTGGTCATACCAGTCTTGGAGATCAGGACGTCGAACAAGTACGTTAACTCCAGAGCAAAAATACATGATATGATTATGAAAGATCGTCTTTTGACCGAGAGAAATTCAGTAGAACCCTAGGCATCTCCTTAGACAGTTTGAGCAATATTTTGGCTGATATTTTGAGTTACAGAAAGATGAATGCAAAACGGGTGTCGGCGAATACAATGGAACAATCACACTCGTAAGCGACTTTTTTTTAACAAATTTTGGGAAAGATAATTTAGGAAAGATTAAAAAATGTTCGTGGACTGTAATAATTGATTTATGAATGGTGCTAGTCCAGTACTTTGGCTCATAATCATACTTTTGGGATGCAAAACGAATTTTGTTTGCAGATAACCCCCAAACTGTTAAAACAACTTCTTCTTCTTCTTGGATGGCGCTATAGTCCGGTGTCAACCTGGGCCTCAACCAACAAGCGTCTCCAGCTGGCATAATCTTTTGCCAGTTTTTTTCAGTTGGTTAAGATCCTCTTCCATCTGTGTGCGCCACCTTAGATTCGGTCGTCCTCTGCTGCGTCGTCCGTCAGGATTGAATTCGAAGACCATTCGGGCCGGAGTTCGCTCTACATGGCCTAGCCATCTTAGACGTTGGATCCGGAGACGTTGTACTAATCCGATGTCCTGTACAGCCCGTATAGATCGTCGTTTATACCACCTGAGTTCGAAAAAGTAGTAGTTGGCAAGAGTAATTCTGCTTTTGATCTCAGCGCTGGTGTTGTTGTCGTTGATCACTAATGAGCCATGGTAGACGAAGTCCTTGACCACTACAAATTTGTAGCCGTCGTTCTGGCCAAGACGTCTTTTTTTGGAAGATAGCATATATTTGGTTTTACCCTCGTCCACCGAAACACCCATTTGAGCCGCTTCTGCTTCAATGCTTTTGAACACTTAATTGACGTCTAGTTTTGCTCGCTCAATTACGTCAATGTCATCCGAGTACGCAAGTAATTGCGCAGACTTGAAATAGATCGTACCCCTTGTTTTGGCCAGTGAGTCTCGAAGGATCTTTTCAAGCCAATGTTGAAGAAGTTACATGACAATGCGTCACCTTGCGCTAATCCTTTTTTAACATCGAAGGTCTCGGCTAATTCGCTACCGACCTTAATGGAGCAGCGAGAATTCTCCATTGTCATTCTGCACAATCGGATGAGTTTGGGAGGGATGTTAAAACTAGACACGGCACGGCTAGGCTTGGCCCTATGCGGCTTGAAAATCGACAAAAAGATGTATGTGCGTGTTGATTTGGAATTCTTGGGTCTTTCCCAAGATCTGCTGCAGTGTGAAAATTTGGTCTATTGTGGATTAACCTGCCCTTAAACCACACTGATAGGAACCTATCAAACTATCCACAAAGTCTTTCAGGCGTTCACACAGTACGGCTTATTGATAGCACTATAGAGGCTCAGAACTTTATGCAAAATTCGCAACGATGTGGTTTCAAAGATACCTGATACCAACGGCGTTGAATCGATTGATTTGGCTGATTTTGAACTGAAGCACCTTCGGCTGCGAAGTTTTTGGTGCTTTAACCGGTACATTGTTCTCTGCCTCACTGACCCAGGAACATTCGTTAATGCATATTTTGGCTCGAATTTATTCACTATGCACAACTGCGACCGATTTTAATAATTTTCAAATGTTGCTCGTTAGTGGTATTCATTGGGATAAAAATGTAATTTTTGACTCATGTCTTCGACAGATCATAACAAAGTGTAAGGACCCGGTTTTATAAAAATACAAAATCGTTATATCCCTCTTGAAAAAGCCTGTACGAGTATATTCAAAAAAGGATCGTTGGTCATGGCATTTTTGTCAATTGCTCAAGGGTTCAGATGCTGGTTAAAGACGACCTCTTATTGAGTCATCAATAATTCACTTCGGTTTCCGTATTGATGTCGGATCCAGATCGAAACTTGTTTCGTGAATCCAATTACACCATGAAAATCTCAAAATTAAATGCCTTTACTCTACTCTCGAAATTAGGGCCTTCATTATCGACCAAATGAGCCAATAGGCTTTTTTTTAGAGTAAAGTTAAGTTTGATCACACAAGGTGACTATCATTCCATTATAACTTTTTATCCAGCCGGCCTTTTCGGTGGATTTTTTGATCCGAAGTTGTTTTCGCTAAATCAAGAAAAAAAGAAACAAAAAAACCGAGAATAATTTTAAGAGTCTAGCACAAACGTTATGTAACAAACCATTTAAAAATTCATTAGCCGGACACGTTATTCTCTCTATGTATAACTTCCTACCTATAGCGCTTGCTCGCTTGAGCTTCAAAAGCATTTTATTTGCTATAAGTTTAAACAAAAAACAGACTCGTTCGTACTGTCATTTAGACTTTGATTTTATTTTTGAACCTACCTATCTACTTTACCAAAAATGGTTCAACAAGTTTTGGCTTATTTGATAGTTTTTCGTTGTAAAAAAATCCCTTGCGAAATTTAGTCTTTTTTTTCTAATTTGAAAACCGGTCATTGGTGGCATTGAAGGATCTTGGTTTTTCTATGATTGTGTTATGCATTTTACAAGTCTGTCCTTTAAGAACTTGCATTTATTAAGCCACTTTTATTTCAAAATTGAAATTACTGTCAACCATGATCAAATTTAATGTGTTGCTTCATGGTATCAAGAAGTTGCTCCTATCGAAGGTTGTTTTTATTTTAGGTCACACTTTCTATTTTTGTTTTTCCATTTATTTTAAGAACGCTATAATTGATTGATATTGACTTACTTCTTTTCATTTTTCTTTCGTTTTAGGTAAGTGCCAAGATGAAAGCACAAATATACTTAGGTAATATTGAAATAACCTCAACGTTTGTGCAAGCGAATTCACTCTGAGACAGTCCGGCATCGTAGGTACATATCAGGTGGTAACAAAAGTATTATGCGATTTTTGGATGTATGTTTAAAGTTAAATAATTTGCAATAAATATAAAAATGATGTCGTCAATGTAATTTCCTTTATTGAGCGACGCTTCTGCCCACCTTTCAGACAATTTTAATGCTTCTCTAAAAATGTTGATGTTTTTGACAAAAAAAAAACACTAAAGCCTCTTTAAAATTATCCTGAGATCTAAAATGTTGACCATCAAAGAAGGTTCGAAGACTTCGGACCAGGTGAAAGGGTGCTAAATCTGGAGAGTAAGGTGGTTTCACAATTTTTTTCCAATCGGCCTCCTGTGACTATGTGCAAGTAGTCCTAGCTGTATAAAGGCTAGCGTTATCCTGATGGAATAAAACACATTTTCCGTCTGATTATAAGGCAACAGCTCAAAATGAATTATGTCCCATCATACAATCAGTTCACTCTGTGAGTGAAGTCCATTTCTGCGATGTTGTGCCGCTCGGTCTTCTGGAATAAGACATTGATGGCGACGTTTAATGTCATGGTGAAGAACCAACTTATCATCTCTCTGCTGAAGCCAGTGACAACTTCGATTCTGTGCTGAGGATTATTTTGCAATTGGTAATGTGGTGTGGTACCCATTTTCCTAGTTTCAAGATCTTTTTCCATTTGGAAAATGGATGGCTATGGATAGACATATAGTCTACTTTGAGTTCGCTGGCGAGTTCCCTTATCATAACAGTGTGGTTTTTTATCTACAGTGGGCCTTAGGAGCTCATCGCCTAGTTCTTCTGGCCTACCCGAATGAAGTTCATCCTTTTGGTCAAAATTGCCATTTTTGGCTTCATTTCTTTCCTGTTTTTTTCGTAACAAAACAATAAAATACGTCGAATATGCTCATTTATTTCAAAATTCAGTCCAAAATGTTTAAAAAGACATGACATACATAATTGGAATATCTTCGTCGGAAAACCACTTTTAGAAGAAGCCGCCACGTGAATTGGAGCATTATTCCTTGAAATATTGGTCTAGTTCTTCGAGAAAAGGTATAAGAGTTTCCTCCAACATGTCTTGGTATTTCTCCACATTCATCCTGTTAGGAACAATTGCTAAACGGGATGTTCCATACCAACCTCCTCCATGCTGACGTTTGGAGAACGAAATTTCTTCTTTTATTAAATCATCACACCAGAAATGTGCCCATCCGTCCGGCCCGTCTAAATTGAACTTTTCTTCGTCATTCCACACAACTTTTCTCCATACTTTATCAAAGGTCATGTGTTTTCGAGCCCAGTCCAATCTGGTCGTCCTATGCTGTGTAGTAAGAGGTGGTTTCGAGTTAATTCTTTTCGATTGCAGCTGACCGGACGCCTTTACAAATCTGTGAACGGTGGACTTGGCGTTTTCCCGGACACGTCGAATACTGTTTGTGGAATTAGGCAATTCTCTTAAAAAGCGCTTTTTCTGGTGATTAGTTAATGCGGGCAGACGGCCTGATGATTTTTTGTGCCATAAACAGTCCCCAATTTCTTAATATTTTCAATGGGGTGATGGGAACGATTAACTTGCTTTCCAATTTCAAGCGTAGATTTGGCATTTTTCAATAATTCAATTATTTGACCATTTTCGAATTCACTCTACGATTTCCCTCTTCCAGTCTTGACAATGTCAACTCAAACGCGAAATGATCTATACTGATCGAGAGCACATCTTCGCTATTCATACAGCCACGGAGTACACATTGTAAAACATGATAAAATTTTACCGTACAGTACTTCCCATTTACGCATGAAATAAAGAAATCAATGAAGGAAGCTTCAATTCTGGTCAAACCCGGCTTTTACGCTTGCTATGTGGATATATGAAAGGTGGGCCATCGGCTGATTGCTTTTTAAAATTGTTGTAACAAAAACCTAGTTCAACATTTTTTAAAGTCGAATGTTTTGTTTAAAAGATTTATTGTATTCTATTTATTGTGGAATATGATTTCATTCGTCTCTTCAAAGTAGGCCATCCTGTCCATTAAATTTTGGAGTAAATTTTCGATGGTCTGAGGGCCTGTTTCACGAATATCTCGATCAATATTATGGTAAAATGTCCGAATCATTCCAGGGTTGCCTGATTTTTATTTAAAACCCCTATAAAGGTAAAACGGCCTCTAGTTGTATTTCCGTGTAGGTTTAGCAACATCATCAAAACAGCTGATTACACGAGTCTTTTGTAGCACGTATTGTCATCCTGCTGGGACCACAGCTTATCCATGTCAAAAAAAAAAATTAGCTACCATTATCTCATATCGCTCTCCGATGCTCCGGCCTTCATTTGTATATAATCTGATTACGCGTCTCTCTTCGACTTTTTCTAAGCCAGGAAAAATCTACATATTTAAATTTTTTTTTTCCAGCAACTTTTAGTGCAAGAAACTAACCTTACCTATTAAAGTTTGTAATCGATCCACTCTCTACATAAAATTCTCCCCAGCCATTCCTATCAATAACATAAGGCGCGCGACGTAATGGCCCCTTTGGACTCAGTCCTAACGACACGCGAATGACATTTGACATCAACTCAAGTTTAAAACAACAGCGATTAACACCACCCATCAGTTAATCGCCTCCGCAATCCGCTTATGTAAAGACCCATATTCAACAGTCCCCAAATATGTACTCATGCATGTCGTACTTTTCCTCGAAAATTATTACTTTACTTGTGTTATTTCTTTTTTTCAAAACCTCTCTTTGGGGAGCAATTTCCAGTTCTATTTCCATCTCACATTGCGCATTCCTCCTCAACTCGTCACCAGTTTCGAACTATGATACAATCTTTAGCAAAAGAAAACTTGAGGAACGGCTGCCAAACTGACACACTCGCTGATATGACTGGCGCCGTCGTCATAAACAATAAAAATAAAGCCGCGCCCCCAACGACAAACAGAAAACAGAAAAATTCTATCCCGCGGCAGATGGAACCACAAAAAGAAGAAGAGACGAGTAAAAACCCACCCCGATGATGACAAATCCCAATTTAGAGCCATGAGTATGCACTTAAGGCTTTCTCACGAACCAATTAAGCAACCCCAGCGTGGCGAAGTATAGACTTTTCCGATAGCCATCATATCAGCATTCGCCATCCTCCTCATCATCGTCGTCGTCAAAGTCGTAGTGTCATCTGCCGTCTGACATTTCAATTTAATGCGTTTGATGTGTTGACAGAAGCTAAAGAGATTTTTGTTTAGGCAACATAGCCCGTCCTAAGTCAACATACTTTTTCTCCGTTCACTTCATTTAAATCTATCCCAATTCCTCTGTAAATCAAATTCGCCCTTATCCTTGGCCAACATAGTCCTGCCAGTACCCGGTAGTAAATTCCAAAATAAACGCTGAATAGTAAGAAGGCGACTGTGTTCACTAACCATCGCGCGCCAAAACGATTTCCGAAGAGGAAACTTTTTCTTCCCACCAACAGTAGCCCTCGAATTCATCCGTCCTACGAGTGAACAAAAAAAAAAAAGTTTCAAAACTCCACTCGGCTTTAGAGCAACTACCAGCTAACCACGAGGAACATTCACCAGGATAACCGGTGTTACCATCAGTACGGAGTAGAGAGTAAGTAATGAATACGATAATTTGTAGTCAACTTTGACACTTGGATGAAATGTCCCATTACTAAGTTTCTAGGCTGGTTCCCCCCTCGATCCACTGGGTCGTCCCGTCCTCTCTATGTTACGCGAACGCGCGCTGTCAATGCACGATGAAATTTCCATTTTTCCATTTCGCCAACTGCATCCGGGCTACTATGGTCCTGGTGACGACGATGCTGGCACTTCATACTACTACTGATGGGATCATAATGCCATTTGGTTGATGGTGTATAGTCGTGTTGCCTGCCGTCAACCAACATAGGTTTGGCACCCTGTTGGATAGTGACAGGAGGAATTTTGCTGCAATGCGCGTTACAGCACGATCCTCTTATACCTAATCGTACATACGTCGAATACACTTCTTCTGCTCGGCTTGTATATACCACTCTTCTGTTGGTCTTCTGTGCTGAGCCAAGGACTTAATACTTGGCCGAGATGCAAACGTTTCGTTGTTGTCTCTTACTTCTCGTTTTTTGTTTTTGTATTATCCTGTATCTCTGGCGGGCACATGGAGGACAAGCTCGATGTGAGCAATGACTACTGCTGCTGGTCCTGATGAAGTGGTCGGAGACACGTCTCCGTCCAAGTTATTGTTATTATCTCTTTCGAAGAGTGAAGAGGACTGTTAAGGATGAGGCGAATCACCAGAAGGAAGTGCAACGAGGCATAGTGCAAAAAAAAAAAAAGAGTTCCAAACTGGCAGCAATGTCAGTTGATGTTACTTTGAAGTTCTTTCCTCTTTTATCCTTTTTATTTGTTCTGCTTCCCACTTGTTTCCATTTTTTAAGTGCATTTACACTTAGAATTATTGCTGCAGATGCGTTGTCCTTGGTATATTTAGCAGTCAGTGTAGGATAAGGACACAGTAGCAAGGACTTTCTTAATTTTAATTTATTTGAGTTTGTGAAACAGTGAAAAATTGTTACTAACCGTTATTTGTAAGGATGAAACCCAGACGGCGGGTGAAATGTCCTCGTACAGTGCTGGAGGATAGGATAAGGAAGCAAATAGCTGAGGAAATGCGGAAATCCTTTTGAGTAATTCCGGATTTGATTTGTTTGTTCTTGGAAGGAACATCATCTCGATTAATTTAAATGTTCAAGCAGATGTCTGTGGGGTCTTGACGGTTAGATAGGCTGACTATTATTGACTGTCAAGCACTTTCCCGCCCATGTCAAGAACTGTGCTTGCTTGGTCCGCAATGGAAACCTTCGATAGTAGTAAAGCTTAGACGGAAGTGCTACTTTAAATCCGGAGAAAAACAACGATTCAACTAAATAGCACCATGACGACAGGCTTCATGTTGATCGTATTGGATCCTGACTAGCTAACGTGTAATAGCAGTAACGTTAATGAGGTTTAACCACTTTCCTTGATAAAGGCATGCCACACGCGGCAAGTGATGAATTTATATCTAAACTCTACTCGGATTATAGCATCATAACACCGAAATGCAGGATTTACTGTGAATTATAAACCGAATGCAAAAAATACCTTCCAATTTCTATCACAGCTGGGGCGTCATCAATGGTTAAAAAATAAACTTTGATCATGAAGGTGTCAAGACAATGAAAGGAAATAAGTAACAAGTGACCAGTGACCGGTGACATAGACTCCACCAATGTGGAACGTAATTAGGGGAATGGTAAATAGTGGGGAGACCGAGGTGCTTTATCTACGAAGTCGAGCTAACGGTCAACCATAATTATCATTCCGTTCCTTTAGTCCTGATCGTCATTTTTATTCCAGCATTTTCTGTTAAGGCAAACGATCCACTTTAATAATTGACCCACTTTCCTATTGAGCCTCCCTCCTATAATCGTAAGGGGAACATTTTCTAAACTTTCATCGAATAGCATAAGTCGAGTCCGCTCTTTGCCAGCACAGTAAGAAGCATCATTCCTAAATCCCAAAACCGTTTTGCACTTTGATACACTTGAATACTCCTACCGCGTTGGATTGTCATTTTTTTTCCCTTCCCAGCTTAACCAGAAACGTGCTACCACTGTCAAATCAAACCGCCTCCGAAGAAATACGAACACCCCATCGACGTCTCCAATAACTACGTGATATGCAACTCTGATTCCCAATCAAACACCCCCAAGGAATCCTAATCTCATCCTTCGTTCTTATCATACCACAAACACGAAATATTTTGACAACCATAAAGCGCATTACAAAACTCAATGACAAACTTCCTAATCCTTATCCAGACCACTCATCACCATCATCATCGTGATCATCTTCGTTATTTCGCAATGGTAATCAGCACACAATAGACTGGCCCCTTGTTAACATTAATTAATAGCGGAGGAGTATCCACACTCCAGTCGGCAACTAACAGACGGACCGCCGACACCATCACCTAACCGAATATCGAACGCGAGTCCACCTAAACCGTATGGTCAAGTCGTGACTATAAAATACCAAACCCAATGGAAGCAACACGAAGTGGACAAAAATAGAAAAAAAAATAAAAAAAAGAGCCGAACGAGAGTGAAAAGGAATTGGGGAAAAATCGATTCGTCTACCCTGTGATGCTGTCCCGGCTCGAGCCCGCAGTTCGTCACCTCTTTAGACCTTTTGCTCGTTATGGTCGTTTTTTTTTATCTCCCGTTCATTCATTCTACTGCTTCATATTTAGCTGCTATTTAACGATAAACAAAAGAAAATCAATAGAGAGGAGCGAAAAAGGGAGTAACAAGCCCGACAACCGCGAGCCTTAGGAGGCTCACATTCGGATTCGACTCGGGCTTCAGTATGTCTTGATGGAATGGTGCGGTGTTGTGTGCTGCATGTTGGAGTCGTTAAAATTTAACGATTTAACATGATATTGTTAACGATAGCCCGATGGGGCCGCAAGTGTTTCTTCTTGCCCTCTGCGATTCTGCTCCATGTGCTCCTCCGTGTTGTTGGTTTTTTGGTTTGTTTATGTTTTTTTTTTTGTTTTTTCTCATGGTTCTACGGCATTTTGTTGGTCTTTTTATAAATCGCCTGCTGGAGATGACATGGAGAATAACATGAAATTTGGTAACAAAAGAAAAATTAGTTTCTAGATTGGGTTGTCTTACTTTATGACGGTTCATAGGCGCGGGTAGGATGAGGAGTTGTTTGGATTTTGTGGATTGGGATGTAGGCAGTTAGGGATTGGGGCAGACCGAGTTGGCGGCTTTTGCGGCTGAGGCACAAGTATTGCTGTACTACATGTGGGGTGTGTTTGTCGGTGGGAAGCTAGGGAACAACCCGAAGATGAGAAATTGATGGTGATTGACACTTGAAGGAGAAATTTATGAATATTCCTTTTTTTTTTTATATTTCTCTATCTATATCGTACGCCGAGGTATGTTAAAATGTTTCTGTTTATTCGCCTACATCAGTGTTATCGCCTTCGAAATAGTCCCTCTTAGATGCTGTACACTTATGTCAATGCTTCTTCCAATCTCCGAAGCACTTATGAAACAGATCTTAATATAGCTTTTAGTCTTCTCAGGCGACGCGCATTTTCTAGGCCTACGTAATGACGCATCTCCTCATTTTTGGAAAGGCCATATTTAGTTAATGTGGAGACTGAGGCATTATTACAGTATTTTTTCTTGCATGAAGTTTTCAAGCATATAATGGGCTGGGTCCTTGACAGATTTTCTTGACAAATTATGGCAGACTAGTTACCAAATGTTTTGGCAGTTTACTGGTCACTTTCTATCGCACTTAATAACCACAAAGAAATCTACCGATTCGGACTAATGCAACCTACGAAATAGCAAAATTCCTTTTATTGCTTTTTGAGCACATCGTAAAAGGCTATTTGGAAACAGAGGAGACACAGTATTACATGGTTTGTCATCCGACTGCAAGGATTTGCTATAATGATATGCCTGAGGATGTCCATTCAACCTGCCCTTAGTAGTGTAGCATCTGTGGCCTTCGTCAATCCAGATATTACTTTGAGCTGACTATGGGTTTGGCAGTTACTCCACTTGTAGAGAGATGTGGCAAAACAAACCTCACTTCAGACTTTAGGAATTTTCGTTCTTATTGTGCCGATCCCTGTAATAAAGACTTACTTATCCAACAAAAGGTATCATTTTACTTTCCGCCCCACTTTTGAACTGTAAACATAAAACTTTTGTTACAATGATCTTGAATAATAAAAAATTAGGAGGCTCTGAAATGTTTTGATATCACACCCCGTTTGGCAAGCCTATTGTATTCAACAAGCTGATTGGCCGAGGTAAATTCCTCAGGTCATCCCATTTTTGCCAATCCTGCGAAACCCACGAATGTTGCAACTACTAGGCATTCTCAAAGCAAGTGACGTAGACTTTTCCCTGAGACTTGGAACATGAGTCTTGACGAATAGTGCTTCAGTGAGAGTGTAAAAATATGGGTATTATTCTGGCTGGCTCTACGACCTTCTCATTTCATTCCATATTGCTCTGTCCTGCATCCCAGAGGAGGTTGATACTGAGCCTGCTACTAGCCCTTTTGATTTCCGCCTTGCATTGTTCTGCCAGTCTAGAGAAGGTGATTGCTTAAGATACGGTTTTGATGGCAGTTTGCCTGTCATTGGAAAGAATTTTGACCCTGTTTTGTTGCCTCTCTGGTCGTCGATACTTTAGCTCAAAAAGACTGGAGTAAACAGGATACAACTAAAGTTGATATACTCATTTCGATTCAGATCTGTTATACGAGGGTGGTCCGATAAGTACTTAGCCTCACCGCCAGCTGGCGCGAGTATCGCAAGAGCAATTTATTATCGCCGTAGATTCTAGTAGACGGATACTGTCGAAATTTCAGGAAGCGGGAGTGTCCGCGGAGTTTAGAAAAATGTAAAAAGAGCAATATCGGTCGGTGATTCGATTCTTGTTTTCGGAAGGGAAATCGCGCAGCGAAATCAAAGAGCGTTTGGATGCTGTGTACGGTGACTCTTCTCCTTCGATGGCGACCATCAAAAATTGGTTTAACGAGTTTCAACGTGGTCGCACGTCCGTCTTTTGATGAGCCACATCCAGGTGCCCCGAAAACGGCTACCACGGAGGATAACGTGACAAAAATCCACGATCTCGTATTGGCAGATCGCCGATTGAAGGTGCGCGAGATAGCTGAGACAGTAGGCATTTCAAAAGATCGCGTGGGTCATATCCTGCATGAAATTTTGGATATGAGAAAGCTGTCGGCGCGAAGGGTGCCGCGTTTGCTCACTCCGGACAACAAGCGCAACCGTGAGACCACTTCAGAGCAGTGTTAGACGCTGTTTAAGCGCAATCCGAAGGAGTTTCTGCGTCTTTTCGTGACAGTCGACGACACATGGATCCACTGGTACACACCAGAGATCAAGGAGCAGTCGAAACAGTGGACTACACCCGGCGAAGTCAGAAGGCGAAAACTGTCCCATCGGCCGGAGTGATGGCCACCGTTGTCAGGGATTCACAAGGTGTGATCCACATCGACCACGGAGAAGGGCAAAACGGTCACAGGGCTGTACTATGCCAAATTATTGGGCCGATTCGACGCCGAATTGAAGAAAAAACGGCACCACTTGGCGAAGAAAAAAGTGTTCTTCCGCCATGATAACGCACCGGCTCACACCTCTGCCCTCGCCACGGCCAAATTGGTCGAATTGGGCTACGAACTGCTGCCCCATCCACCGTATTCTCCAGATTTGGCCCCCTGCGACTTCTTTTTGTTTCTTGAAAAAGTCACTCGCCGGCCAGAATGAGGAGGCCGCCACGGAGGCCTACTTTGCAGACCTCGAGAAAACGTATTTTTCAGACGGGTTAAAGAAGTTGGAGCATCGCTGGGTCAAGTGTATCGAGCTAAGAGGACACTATATTGAAAAATAAATCGTCATTTCTCCAAAATGTTTGTTTTTCTTTTGTAGGCTAAGTACTTATCGGACCACCTTCGTAACCTCTCTATCCACAACGTTAGGATCAATTTTATTTTGAAAAGAATATCATTTCATTTCATTTATTTCATTTATTTGCATCTCTTTAGATTTAACAAAATGCTACAAGACGCCATGGTCTTTTGACAGCAAAAAGAAATTATGTGACAGAATTTTAAGTTAAATTACAAGATAAAATAAAAAAATAAAAATAAAAAATAAAAAAAAAGCAATACAAAGAAAAAAAAAAGTAAAAAGTATATAAAAAATAGCATACATTTTTGTAATTACAACTATAATTTCTAACTTATGGTACTGTTTTCAGAAAGATATAAAAAAAGTTTCCTTCGGAATTCGGCGAATGTTTGTATTGTCTGCAATTCGTGCGGAAGGCGGTTCCAAAGGCGAATTGCAGATACGAGGAAGGACTGTTCTCCAATGCGATCGAGTGGATCACATGACTTTGATGAGACATGGCATCAAGGCAATGTTAATTTTAACGACACAGTTTGCACCTGCTGTCAAAAATTGCATTAGAGTGAAATTTTGCAAAAAGCCTGGTGAAATAATGGCTTTATTCTTTGATAAATAGCTCGGACTAGTGTCCATAATCCTTGTCCGTAAGCTTCCGACAATGTTTCGCTATTGACTCATATACTAAAAGAACATATCGGAAAAATTATTGAAAAATTTAATCAGAGAACAACTGTTGTATGTATATTTAATCGCAAAGTCTGTGCTTTAGATTAAAGTAGAATTGTTATTTATTTTCTCAAAAATGTTGCATTTCTCTGTTAATTTAAAATGACACCTCTTGTTGGATAACCGTATACTAACCTATAAACTGGATAGAATGTACATATCGTTCCTGCATTTGTGGAGCATGAGACGTAAATTGACATGGATCAATAAATTTCAACAAATAAAATCAACATTAACTGTTCTTTTTTTTTTTTTTGCTTCGGTATATAATTCACAGTAAATTATGCTTTTCGGTGTTTCACTGCAGTTATGCGGGTGGAATGTAGATTTATATTCGCCCCCTGCTGTGAGTATTATGCCGTCATTCTCATATATTTGCTTAAACTTTTAAATTCTCATTTGCCAGCGGTGGATCTAACCTGGATCACGATCTTCTGACAATGTCTGTTGAAGAAGGCATCAATCTCACGCATAGTTCCTACTAGTCAAATGTTGTAATAGAGAAAAGACATGTTTATTTGGACTTATTTACGACATATAGCCCCGAGTACTAAATAAAACCCGAAATTTATGAAAATGAATAAAACAATCGATTTATTCGAGAAACCGCACCCTACCCACCAAAAATATGCCAATTACGATGAAGAAATCAAGGCGCTACAATCCGTCAACCGACCGTTCACATACCCGCAGCTTATAAGCCAATTATCATTTCTCCCAAACTATGTAAATCGATCAAACCGATATGTTGAAACCAAAACGATAGGCAATTCAAGCTTGCACAACATCATCGAATCTAAAATCAAAGAAACCACATTGAACACCTCTCGATCCCATTAAATGTGCACAAACCACTGCCTACAATACCGGCTCCGTATCGCGTCTAATCCCCAGCCGCAATTAACTCAAGCACCATCCACAAGTTTCCCCATAAATTTCACACTAAATTGCTAAGAAAACACGCTTCCATCTCTAGTACACCAGTCATTTATAATAAGACACCAGAAAAAACGACTCGTTGACAAGATTCCCAAAGAAAAGTAAAAAAAAAATCCAAAAGATACAAAATCCAATTCCAATCCGCTCAACGCTCAACAGCAGCACAACTTTCCAATTATCGCTGAACAAACAAAACAACAAACCGGGAAAAAAAACTCTCGAGCAATTGCTGATTTTATCAGCAGCACCCACGATAAAGCCCCACAAAACCGAACAAAACCCCCATAAAGCTGCTTATGCATGCATCCACAGTCACATAAATTACACCGTCATTAATACCGTCGGTGACACATAACGTGTAAACAGCGAGAACGAGAGAAGAAAAGCGGGGAAAAAAAACCGCCCAATCGAATTCGAAAAATAAACAAACCATCCGAAGACACAGTAACACCATCACCATCCACCTATGTATGGACGAGCATCTTAGCCGAGCAAATAAGTGGTGTAAGCAGCTCCAATTTAATTTGCTCGTAATTTACTTATCTTGATTGCAAACAAGCCACGTTGCACGTAACGCACTGCGCGGTATTCCGAAAAATAGCCAAGCTAAACAGAATGTCTGAGACTGTGTCCTTGTGGTCAATGATAGGGTACATGGTATGTGTGCTAAGGCGACAACCATAACGATTATGTTGAATTGTCTGAAAGAAACTGAAAACAAGAAAGGATATAACACAAATCTTTAGCAATACAAATGCCAAAGTATTATACGATAGAAGCCAACAGCCGACAGCTCATACCCTAAGGATGAAACCAAACTCGCACGACATTGTCCTGTAATTGCAATGGTTTTCTGGTAAATTTCACAACCTGTACGACTCTCTTTTCCTGGAGACAACAATACCTATTATACATACATACATACAACACGAAATATAGGGTGTATCCTTTGGTTTCAAAGTAAATGTTGTGACAGAACAATGTCCCGGTGTCCTGGTGTGTGGCCTTGATTTGATTTGGTACCTTCTTACCACCTCTTTGTTGTTCATAGACCCATACAGAATAGACGAAGATATAACCATAGACACACAGAAATCTATAGATAAGGACATTGGCAAGATAGGTCCTTGTCCTGGTTGGCATTGTCCTTTTTTATCTTTTCAATTTAATTTTATTGCTGGCACGATGAATATAAATATTTGGACAATGTTTTTTATTTTTTTTTTGTTTCGTCCCCCTACCCTCCTCGTTCTTTTCGTCCTTGAACAGAAGAAGTAGGTTGTGTATGCCTGTATCCTAGGATAATGTCTCAATTCAGAGTAGGGAACGGATACGACGAATAACAACAAATTGAATTAGAGACACACAGACACACCGTTTCTGTTTCATCTCCTGCCTTATAACCTCTTCATGAGATATGTCTGATTTTTTAGTTGCGTAATTTTCAAGGGTGAAAGGACGACAAGGACGAACGTCTCAGAACGAAAGGCAAAGGCAAACAAGCAGAAAAAAAAAATTACACCGTGAATAATGTGTGGAAAAATTGGTTTGGCAGAAAGCACAACAGGGATCCTACGGAAATCAACTTAACCAGGGAATATCCTGAGAGTCCTTAAGAAATTTTTCTTCCTCTATCTCTTGTCTATCCGTTGCCTTCATCATCGTGTGCTTATGTGTATCTAGGGATGATTAAAATTGGGTTATTTTGTTTACTTTCATTCCATCATCATGTGTCACATGAGTTTGTGTGCGAAAATGTCCTTGTTTCACGCATACGAACACATACATGTTGTTTTAAATGAATTATATCCTAGTACCATAAGAGGATGAGGATAGGTGAAGGTGCGTGCCCCATGGGAAACTGATTGGATTTTGTTTTCTCAATTTGCTTTCAACTCTTGTGGACGGAAGGATGTGACGTTGATTTTACCCGTGTGCCGTACAGGATTTATTTTATTTTTTAGAGGCTAATGAGATTTCAATTGATGATGTGATGGGGTTTTTGATAAGGACGAACGGAAGGGTATGGCGATATTTGATTCAGGACAAGAGATATAATCCAAAAATGTTCGTTCATAAATCGAGATGAATGATAATTGTATTCCCTTTTTCATTCGATGGGGTCCCGCAGGAGTGTGTATGGTGACCTATACGTTTTTATGAAGGAAATTATATTTTATTTGATGTTGTTATCAATATAGCTGAATGAAAAGAGAGAATTCTTTGCATGTCGGGATGGAGAAGGCACTGACCCTCACTATTTCGATTTTCGTGGCCTTTACACATGTAGGTATGCCTTCAAGCTTAGGGCTATAATAGGACTCAACTCACATTGGCCATGTTTTTGCTTTATTTGGCTAAGACATCCTCCATCAAGAATTCTCTCCATCCTTCTCTCCGTACCTTTGTTGATCCCATTGATTGTCAAGAGGGTAAAGCTCTTTGAAAATTTCCCAGGAGAACATAAGGGATGTAAAACTATAGATGGCCCAGTGCATGAAGGACATAAGGTACGCCCTGGTTTTCGTTGTTGCTTAATCAAGATTAATGATAATTATCTGGATTTTTCTATCCGATGGTATGCCTAAGGGATCCGTATCGGGACCCATACTCTTTTGAAATAAATTTCTTTGCGATTTCTATGCAAATATCTCATTTTAAGTTCCCGACTTAAGTGGATTCTTGTTGTTTAGAGTAGTTATGAACACGTTCGTGCAATGGCTGCGATACCCCTCGAATGAGATGCAAAGTTTCATATTTCAAGTTTCTTGTTCTGCCGTAATTGGCAATCTCTCATCACCGCCAACAGTTTTATGCACAGACAAAGGGCGTTATCAGGTCTTCGTATCTCCTCCATTGCCACCTCTCATCATGCAAAGTTATTCAATCAGGCGAAACCCTTCACTTTAATGCAAATAACCAACAGCAACAACCAACCGAAGAGATAATCCTAACGATATGCGCCTTTGAAGCCTTTATAGCCTTTGCATCATGGCATTTGTAGCGTGTGTATGGTCCCTGCGGCGGTTGACTTTAAACACAGAATAATTGAAAGCCTCCCGCCCAACCGGGCAAATGGGTGCAATATTTTCTCATCTACCCTTCACCGAGATACCCCAAGATCTATGATCCATCCATCTACAGTTTTGCAATTCAAAAGACCGGCAACAATTTCAATAAACTCCAGATGCAACGGCGACAACGACGACGATAGAGTTACATGACTAAAACGACAACAGTAGGCAACTGCATGCCTTTCTACTGGTACCAGGAACTCCTCCTCATACGCGTCGTTTTCGTTCGTTCTTCCCGGGGCCGTTGCGATCTCACCCGATCCACAATCCCGAAATAGGAAATAAACTTTATGTGCATATATTTTGTGGTCTTATCTCGCTAAGGGAATCTAGATTGATTGCACTCATAATGGGAAGACCGGACAGCCTGGCAGCCACGCAGCATCCAACACACACAACACACAAAGCAACAGTCAAGCAACAAACCGAGTGAAAGAAGGTAAAAAGTAAACAATCTCGTATCTAAATATCTAAAAATGGTAAAAAGTCCTCTCGGAATTGGATGCACCAGCGACCGTATGTTTAGTGGCTTGTCTGCCGATTGCTTAGTTGCTACTTGCCGTTTGCCGGGCGGCTGTGAATACGTTTGGCGCATTATTTGCTCAAGAGGACACAGCACCGACTAGTGCTTAGGACGAGATGTTGGGGCAAAAATGAAAAAAAAAAATTCCGAATGGCACCCATTCAGAATCGCATGCAAATCCGGGGTGAATGCACAAGTCACGCTGACGGGTTGAGACGCGAATCAAAACGACTGAGTGAGGTGCGCGACGTAGTGAGTAGCAAGTAGCGAGTAGTGAATCAATTAAGCTGAGGGTTTCCATTCGTTCTGGGCTTTTTCTGTGTTTTTTCCTTTTTTTTTTTTGTTGTACGAGCTTGACTTGAGGTCGTATGGGGAGTCATAGGTATGTGGATGTCTGACAAAGCGAATGAACGAATGATGATTGTGACGAAGTGGGGTGTGAGAGAGTGCAGCAATATCATGGCCATCTAGCGGGTATGAACTTCAAGAAGCCCCGACGTCTGTCAAACTTGTGCCTTCCTTTTGCGTTTCACTCCTTTTATTCGGCTCTTCATGTTTCTTTTGTGTGCGGATGAGATTTGAAACTCTATTCGCGCGCTGTTGATTGATTTTGCAATTAAATCCTCAGACCCCAGACCACTCCACTTCAAAGTGGTCTTGAGGTTTTTAACAGCCTTCAATCCATGGAAAAAAATATGAAAATCCCGCCTTAGCGGTGTACAGTATGGAACGCGAAAGATGTTGTCAAAGCATTTGATAGATGCCAAGCTGACAGGTGATGGGTGTAAGCGTTTATGGTGAAACCAGTCGCAAAGTGATTGGCAGATTGCGATGATAATTAGCATTGGCCGAACGAGTGACGATCTATGTTTGGTGGAACGGAAAGGTGCACGCTGCACATGTGGGGTGCTTAAAAAGGAGATTTGTGTTTTTACAGCTCGTGTGGAATGTGTGGAAATTATTGCACTTTGGTGAGTACGACGTGATGGGTCATGGTGTTCTTGTATAAAGTAGTCGCATCTTTAAATGGCATTGGGTAACGTTTACCGTACTGCATCAGGGGTCTTATTTGAAAGGGTATGGTCAGCAATTAAATATTCTCTGTGGCTTTTAAGATCATAAAATAGATTGTGATTGACAATTTTTATTTTTGGCTGATGCGTGATTAAACATCTGCATTCCCCTTAAAACAAGCCTAAAAACAAGCAATGAGCGTCCGTCGACCGCCACAGTGTTCGTCTCTGAGTTCTGGTAGCTTTTTGGGAATTCTTTTTCATCAGAGAGTAGCAACCGCAACGCTCTCTACGGAACCTCATATTTTTTCAGTATAGATGGACCTTGTTTAGACATTTCAAGACTGCAGTCTGAGCTCACCTTTCAGTTTCCCCCGTATTGTTGCCTTTGATATCTTCAGCTCAGCAGCCATTTCCCTACCACTCCCTTGAGGGTAGGGAAATAACATAACATTTTGCAACACTGTCAGTTTTGTTGTAACAAGCTAATGTTCGAGACACGAACGATTTTTTGACATTGAGACTCTGGGGGGCTCTAATTTTAGTCTTTGTGGCTTTCCCCTTAATTACAGCCCTATCACCCTATTTCGTTTGAATTTCATTACGGATAGAAGAAAATTCCAGTAAACTGAAACAATTATGGTTTTTGTAAAGGATAAATCCATCTATGGTTAGCTGAAACATTAATGCAAAAATGCTTAGGAAGTTACAGCTTTCGTTGGTTGCAGTTCGATTGGGCCTCGCAGTATAAAATATGTGATTTTATAAGCGTTAGGTTTTTGGTTGTCCAAAAGAACACAGGAAAATTGGAAAAGTGTATAAAACTGCCATTTGGCATGATAAATCAATTCTTGCCATTTGCTTTTTAAGTATTATTTCGTGTAAATGTTGAACACAACTGTGTTTTAAGTGGTTCCAATTTTGACTAAATTTTTGGATCATATTGACTGATTACTAACGTGTGTAAAGTTGTCTTCCAAGACTTTAATTGATCCTGGTTTATTAGCATCCGTGAGTAATTTGACGTATACCCATAAAAAATAGATAAGGAAGTATAATCACGTCATCTAGCCGGCTAATTCATCGGTCCAAACCGAGAGATAAATTGCATACCGAACGCATTTTTTTGGTCCATCAATACGCGTGTTGTGAAGTCGGAGTGCCGTCTTTCTAGAACCCCATGTCGACCAAGTTTACCTCGTGCGTTGTTGGTAAAAACGAAGTTCGAAATCATTAAACAATAGCGGGCCATTAACGGTAACGCTAGTCTCATGGTCATCTTTGAAAAAATATGGGCCAATGATTCCACCGGACCATAAACCGCATCAAACATTGGGTGAATTGACAGCTCACTGGACCAGGTAGGGCAATTTTGTTTATTACCTTTCGATTAGAAAGCGGATCTTTCTCTAGCTTTTCTAAGGTCTCTTCACAAAAAATCGACTGTGGCAAGTCCTTCGGATTGAATTCTTGCCCGAGCCGTATTTTGTAAGGTTTTAGACCCAGATCCTTGCTAAATTTTCCCAAGAAGTCGAGTAGCTTAATCCCAATTGCTGCGAACGGTGACGAATGGACAAATCACGGTGTTCATTAAGGCGTAACGGCACCCTGGAGGGATAAGAAAGGCATTACTTTGACAATTTATTTCAAGAAGTTTTAAAAAGAAATCGGTTTGATTTTTTCAGGGACTATTAAGGCGACATAGAAGTATGTAAAAATTCAATTTTGAATACAAAATGGTGGCTGTAGAGCCATTCTTGCAGAACGCCTTTTTTGACATACCCAAACGGGCGGACACGTACCTCGGGAACTTAAAACAAAAAAGTCAATTTTTCTTAAAGTACATATCAAAAACTAGTGAAGTACATATGGTTTTTTTAAAACGATCTTTGCACAAATGGCAAAAAAGTTAGATTTTTCGTCAAAAAAATGGATTGTCAGTAAAAAACAAAGTTTTTGTTAAACGGATTTTCAAAGCAATCCATCGAACGGTTTTTGAGCAGCGTGTCGGCCCGATTTTCAAAAAGTGATTTCGAAAAAAACGCGTTTAAAGCTTTATAACTACTCAAACCTTTCAAAAATTCAATTTACCATTAGTCTGCGCCGTACATCAAAGACGTATTCAAAGACAATCGAGTCTTTTTTGCAGCATCAGTGAGTGATCGCTCCGTAAATGTTTTATGCGGCGCTCGTCGGCTTCTACACAGAAGTTGTAGCAGTCTTTATTTTTATTTTTATTCCAAAATTTTGCATTAGGCGCATTATACTTGATAATCCATCCATGCCTACTGCAATAAACACTGCAGTGTCAAGTACGTGTTTTCCACTGTAGGTTGACTTAGGTGCCATAGACCACACTGTTGCGTTAAAACTTTCATTCGAATTTTGCGTGAATCCGCCGAAACGTCGAGAGAGAAGATCATCGGTACTTAATTCTTTGCATATTGGAGTGATTGCTTCGTAAACTTCTTGAGAGAGTGGTGCTTTGTGTGTGTAACTTTTATCTCCAGTAGCCTGTGTCTTCTGCCACTTAGATACACTAAGATCCTTTTCCGCGCGGCCACTTGTCATGTTTTGGTTTTTGGCTGATTGATAGTTTGTGGTCCAAAGTAGCGTAAATGTCATTGCGCATTTTTTAATAGAGTTTGAATTTCTTCTTATTGCTAAGCCAAATTACTTAGACAAATAATGAACAAGTTTGCCAGTCAATTTTCCTTTTCCTCCAGGGCCTTTGGTTTGTTTTTTCAGGTTGCGTAGTCGAGTGCCCATCCGTTTCTGCACATGATCGACACACTCTTTTTCTTGTACTGTAACGTTCTTGTAAGGCTGTACATCCAAGAGACATTTGAATGTTTTTGAGTCACAATCGAAGCCTCATAACGTTTTAGAAATTTTGTGGTTGCGCATCATAGCGTCATATCGTAAACTCGGTCGAACGCAATTAAAAAGCACGCCAGCACGCAAACGGCATTGTGAATTAGCTTTAAGCGCTAAACGCGTGCTCCGAATATACCTTGTTAAACGAAAAACAGCAATATTTTTCTCTGCATGCACTCCAGACATTCGGGTAGATAACTTGATATCTTGAAATCGGTGCCCAATTTGGTCATTATGGCTAGAATTGCTTGCTCAGTAGGTCGTTATGGCGACTGGTCGAAATACACGAAAGACATTTTTCGTAGCACGGATTATGATAGCGAAATTTATTGATTTGTTAGCATTATTCGGTTGTAAGTCTTTTCATAATAAAATGGCAATGTTAACTGAACATGCTTGACCTTCAGACATGTCACGAATCAGGCGTGATACTTCAAAAATAGAATACTGAAAAACTAAACAGCAAAATACACTAAATCTGTATGAGAGCTGTGTTACCGTATGTTTAGTGACTGATGGCACCACTGACGCACAATGTTTGTGCCCTCTTTGAGCGCCATCTTCAAGACGATAACTGTCAACATTTCAAATAGATTTATCGAGATCTTTTGTTTTGATAGCTGTTGAAAGTCGTCAAGTTCGTGTTTGTTTGAAACCATAGAGAAAAAACAAAAGCGAACAGTGACTCGATTTCTTTTTAAATGGAGGACGTGTGAGGATCATAACGAAATATTTGCAATTCAAGATGATGAACCCAGCAGGGTTAGCAGGGTGAAGATGAGACAGATTGCTGACTTTTTTAATCTTGATTGAACACATACGAGTATAAAAAATCTTTTATGAAAAATTGTGCTTGAAAAAGTTTTTGATGAGATGGATACCGCATTTGCTGACAAATCGAAATCGTATGAAAACTTCGAAGCCCAATCCGAATGAATTTCTACGGCGTTTCGTGACTGGTGACGAAAGATTGATCCATCACTATACGCCAGAATAGGCAAGACAGTGGACTTCATCCGGTGAACATGTTTTAGAAAAGGCGAAAACGATTTTATCGGCCGGAAAAGTCATGGCCACCGTTTTTTTTTGGATTCGCGATGCATCATCTTCAGCGACTGTTCAGAAAATGCAGGTTTATTGGGCCGATTAGATACTGACTTGATGAGGAAATGGCGAAGAAAAAAGTGTTCTTTTACCATAACAAAGCACTAGCTCAGTCATCCTCAACTGTCACAGTAAAACTGGTCGAATTACACTACGAAATACTGTCTCATCCACCCTATTCTCCAGATTTGGTCACATACGATTTCTTTTTGTTTTCAAACATGAAAAAATGGTTTGTCAGTAAACGATTCACTTCAAATGCAAAAGTCTTCGCCACAACAGAGGCCTATTTTGCGGAGTTCGACAAATCTTATTTTTGGATGGCTTGTAAAAGTAAGAATATCACTGGACCAAATAATGCCTAACAGAGGTACTTATCATCCAGCCTTCGTGTAATAAACTCGATGCCAAAAAAATTTAAGGAATAAATTTCGCAAAAATGGGACTGAAAACTGCATTATATCTGGAGTTTAAAAGCGTTAATTTTGTGCATATGTACGACTCAGGTTCAAAAAGTAATTGTAATAATATCGCGCGTTATCCAACAAGAGGTATCATTTTAAATAAATAAAAAAAGCAATTATTTTGATGAAAAGTGCTGAATTTTTTATTTTAATCCTAAAATCAAACGTGGAGGTTAGTTACAGAATACAATATCTGGCAAATACCCACAAACAGTCATCACTTTTAGGCTTCGCTCCGTCATCCACGTCCTCCAATTTTAGACGAAAGAGTCAGTTAACATTGCTTGGAAATGCATTCCATCCATTGAAAGGGTCACACTAACATCACTTTCGCAAAGGAAAAAAATTTGACCCCATAATTCTTTTACTCAGTGTAGAAGTTGTTCCACTATTTCTCATGGATTTTTAGAGTCATATTACTCAAATTAATTTTGTGTAGAAAATCATGATCATGTTTATCAATTTCTAGCACTTAGTCAATGAAACTACATGGTTGTGGGTAGTCTTTATTTCATGGTGGTCTGATGTCTTGTGTCACCTGGACCTACGTTATAGGCTTGTACACCAAGGCAAAGTGGCTACGGATCCTGTGATCGTGGAGTTTGCCGACTAAATAGAGTTCGAGTCTTCACATCATTAACATGTTTAAAATGTTCAAATTTATTAGATTAAAGTCACTATAGCTATGAAAAAAATTGCTTAACGATGAGCAAAACAAATACGAACTGTACGAAAATTTTCTGCGTTATTGTTATCGTCATTGTAATAATTGTTCATTGTTTCAGCATAATGTGCAAGCTTCAAATGATTCCTGTTTTTACATCTCAAGAGTAATCGCAATAATAGTTAAATGCTTGGCGATTGAAAAACAGTTAAATGAATGACGGTTGACAAATGGTGCGAAATTTAAAATGACACCTCTTGTTGGATGGGTTTTTACTTGGGCGCCAATTTATACCCTCAATTGAAAGTCTAATAATAAAAAAACGCGTAAGGAAAAATAGTGAGCTATCTATGCCTGCAGCAAAATTGCCCCAAATTTCAAATCACAGTGGATACAGCCGTTCTGCTCAAATATAGCTTGCAAACCAGTGACGTGCCCTAGACAAAGCGTGTAACATGGGCACACCTAACAAAGTCCGAAAGTCGACAGAAACTTCTACCAGGGGAACTATGAAATCATATCGCACCAAAATACTTAACATTGACACATGATGCCATCGGACTCAAGAAAGCAGGTTATATTACCACCAGCAGAGTTCTGTGAATCAACTACTAATTACTCTCACTATCGATCTTATCGATCTATCGATCTTAGTATGATAGTATGGCGCAATGACGCTTTCCATCCAGAGTGGATTGGTGAGCCGTACGAATCTGATCTACACTAATGAGTTTAAGTTGAAGTGTGACATAGAACATAGAAATTAGTGAAAAGGCCGACGAGCTAGCGAGTCTCTCGCTGAAACCCTGGTCTACTTATTTGAAAGGAAAAACCAACGACCTATCAGAATCGTGACAATCACGATCCCAATAGGCATCACACGCCGTCAGACTCGCCATGCGGTTTAAAATCCACTGCCGAAGGTGCCACAACCCCCAGCACGTTTGGCAAACACTCGATGACCTGTCGTAGGACGTTAACCTCGGCCTAGCCTCAGTTCTACAGCCTGGTCATGCGAGGTGTGGTATCAAAATCACAATTTAACGCCAATTGTACCTGGACTGAGCTACCTACTTATCTAGGTAAACACTCTAGAAAACACTTAAGCCTTGCCAAGTAAATAACGCCGTCAATTGAACATAATTTGCTTTTCGTTTTCGCCTCAATTTCACCAAATCGAGTGGCTTAAAACCATCAACCTCTGATTAGAAATTTCGATTAAAAACACTCGAATTCAATTGAAGCGCCGTCAATCCCATACAAAAATACAATATATGCCCGCAATAGAGGGCACAAACCACAACCTTTTTTGGGTCAATTAGAGAGTCAACCAAAACAATAAACACTTTACCCGTATCCCCCGCGTCGTCCTAAAGCTCAAGCCGTAAAAACAATTCCATATTTTAAACCATTGCACAGCTTTCCGGGTAGAGGAAAACAATGCATCCATCAAACCACATGCAACGCGGTATATGCGCGAACAAGTCAAACAAAAGGCACCCACTAGGTCGGAGCGACACAAGTGCATTACGACAACAGTCAATAAGAAGGCCGGGTAAGAAGAAGAAGAGAAACCTATTCCCACCATCGCAGCGACTATTTATTTATCTTTTTATTCGTTTCGCCATTAAAGCCTCTTAAGTACTCTTAATTCGAAATCCATCTCCGATTCTCGGCACGGGAATTATATTTGTTCACCCGTCCTCCGGTTGCCTGCTGAGGATGCACTCGCTGCACAATTGAGAGACATACGAATGTAGCTGCCTGACTGCATGTTTGCCCCAAGATACTTGAGCATATTGTATAACACTGAATAAATATTTCAACAAATATGATGTTTTTGTTTTCTCTGTTCATATTCGTAAAAATAAATGAACCCTTAAGTCGCAGCATAGTTCCTTCCTGCCGCTGCCATTCGGCCTCATCCTGTTGCCAACGTAAACAGGGCGGGTTGGTGGGTGGAGAAATCTCGGAATGCACGAATGTATCGAATGCTCTAAATCAATCGACCGTTCCAATTCCCTTTTTCTCAATTTGTTTTTTTTTTTTTTTGTTGGAGGAAGTATCTGTGATGCATGATTCCATGTGTAATTGTTGCTTGCTGGTATGTAATGGGCATCCGACGTCATCATGAGCCCACTGAATGGGGATGGGGGGTCTGACTATTTAGCCGCCCTTTTGGGAATTTATCGACTGAATCGCGAGGGGCGGTTGTGCTGACATGCTAAGCAAATCAACCGGATAATGTACTGCGCCAGCAATTGTTTTGATTGCTTTCTTTCTTTTTTCGTTCCTTTTCTATTTGTATTGATAAATTTATTGCTGCTTTTCTAACCCAGATACGGGCATCGGGTCGGCCGGATGGATTTTTCCCTGGTTTCGTGAAAATTTGTTGTAATGATTGAGGGGACCATTACAGCATTAGGCTATGCATACGTGATTGGAGACGATCGGTGGAACACACTTGTGCGGAAGTTGATTCGCATGTGAGTGTCCCCACCCTGTAGTCGGGTTCCAATTGACCTCGATCTAGCGACGAGTTGTGATCGAAGCGGATTAGAGATCTGTTATTGAAATTAATTGCTGAGTGCGAGGTGACTACCATGGAAACCGATCGAGAGTGTAGATCTTATCGGAGCTGTTGAAATAGGAACATTCTGAGATCTTGCATGAGGATTTCCAGTCAGATTAGCTCGAGTAGATATTACCATGATTAAAACAAATTGAAGGGGATACACAAACAGGACTATGTTGATCTCCCGGACATTTGCGCGCTTATAAGCATGTAGACTACTCTGGTTTATAGTCCAATAAGAAAGTGGATGGAGAGCCTGCTCATTTAGTTCAACCGTAAATATCAATCTTCAATGACCTGTTTGATGCAACTAAAGTCAAGTTAATTAATCAGATGATCGTTTGTCTTAATTCGTGTTTTTATTAAATGTGAATTGGTAATGGACAGCCATACGGTGTAATTTAGCTCTGAGATATGTGGGATGACGAAACTAGAACTATCAAACAGTGGTACCATTTCAAATCCATAGAAATACACAATATTTTGAAAACACAAACTGGACGACAGAAGGCATAACTACTACATATGGTTACTAAAAGAACTTGTGAAATATGGTGTATTGGAGAGTAAACATTTGTCAATAAATGTGTATGTCATAGGTTGTGATTGTACAAATTACTTTTGTTTTTGTCGCCTTGGAAGTATCGACACTTAAGGACTATCTGCGGGAAATTTTTACTTTCTTCAAAGAAAATCGATTCAAAAAGTCATTGACTGTTGCCTCATTTATCCAGAATATTATTTTAATCTTAGTCAAAAAACACGTAACAAAGTAATGCAACGGCGTAAGCCACACTTTGAGTCGCGAGTTGGAACGTTGGAAGCATGAGTGGTCGCAGCTATGAGCTTGAAGAAATGATGGTTAGAAGGCGAGTAGACATCCTGTGCGTACAAGAGACGAAATGGCGAAACACCGGTAATCGGGCACGTTTCTTGGACGTTAAAACAAAAGCCTACAAGATGTTTTACTATGGATTGGAACAAGGAAAAAACGGAATCGCCATCATCCTTGCGGCAGAGCTACTTGGCAACGTCTTAACCATTTCAAAGTCCAGTGACCGTTTGATGGCTCTCAAATTGGTGATGCATGGTGAGGTGTGGAACATAGTAAGCGCATATGCCCCTCAAGTAGGATGCGAACAAAAAGAAAAGGATGCATTCTGGCTAGATTTCCACAACCTTGTCAAAATCATCCCAAAGGAAGAGCTTTTGTTTGTTGGGGGAGATCTAAACGGACATGTCGGGAAGACAAGCGAAGACTATGAAGACTACCACGGAGGGCTGGGATACGGCACCAGGAACTCTTCAGGTGAAGATATCCTAAACATGTGCAAGTCGTACGGTTTTATAGTGCTAAATACCATGTTCGTCAAACAAAGCCGGCACCTGATCACTTATAGCAGCGGCGGAAATGAAACTTAAATAGACTATCATTTGGTATCCAGTTTCATGAAGCCACGAGTTAAAGATTGCAAAGTGATCCTGGGAGACGCGATCGCCCCTCAACACCGTCTCCTCCTGACTGAATTTTTTATGGAGGCGAGTAAGAAGTCAAAGCAGCAAATGAAGGTGTCTGAGAGAAGGTATAAGCTGGATAAAAGAAAAGGCGAAGCTTTTATTACCAGCATGAAAAACTACCTCTTTTCCATTATCGATGAGGTCGGTAATGAGGAGTGCAGAGCACAAGACATGTGGGATTCCCTACAACAATCTGGCCTGGAGAAAGCCAAATCACTGCTCGGAACATCTAAAGGCCCCTGCCAATACGCAAAAGAAACCTGGTGGTGGACAGACGAAGCCAAAGCAGTGATACACGAAAAGAAAATGGCTTTCCAAGCTTGGTCAAAGTGCTCTTCTACTAATAGAGAGGAAAAAGGTATATAGATGCCGTAAAAAGGTATATAGATATTGCAAAGGTATCGCGAAGAAAAAGTGCACCGAATTCAAAGCGAAAAGCATGGAGGCCCATGTATATCAGGAGTTGGAAGAAATATCGTCTTCCGCGTCTGACAGGAACCAGGCTACAGGAGCTTCGACAAAGCAATTTGAACAAAGGAGCAAATATCTTTAAGATAGCCGCCCAGAGAAGAAGAAATGCTCAGGAGATTCGTTTCCCAAAGTTTATTACCAATGCTGAAGGCCAACTCCTTGTGGAAGACGAAAAAATTCTCCACAGATGGCGACAGTATTGCGAGGAACTTCTGAACGAACAGTTTCCCCGAGTGTACTTTCCAAGAGCCGCCCCGAATCATGCCGAAATATCCGGCATCACAGTCGAAGAAGTTCGGTACGCGGTTAAAAACTCCAAGAAAAGAAAAGCTGTTGGGCCGGACGGGATACCCTCTGAGTTCTGGAAAAAGATGGCAGACATCGGGTCTAGATGGCTCATGGTTCTTATCTCCAAACTTATGAGAGGCGACACTATGCCTAATCAATGGAGGGAAAGCTATCTTCTTCCTTTGCACAAAGGAAAGGGTGATACGCGAAATTGTGATAACTACCGTTCTGTCAAGCTGATGTCGCACACCATGAAGATCGTTGAACGGGTATTAGATAGCCGACTGCGGAAAATAATACGACTATCTGATGACCAGTGCGGGTTTGTCTCGGGTAAATCAACGACAGATGCAATCCAAAGTATAAGGGTCATGATGGAAAAGCATCGTGATTCTTCAAAGGACTTGCATATGGTGTTGGTTGATTTCGAGTAGGCTTTTGACCGGCAACCAAGAGATCTTCTATGGGTAGCGCTAAGACAAAAAGGAGTTCCAGAAACCTACGTGCGAGTGATCATGGACATGTACAAGAGAGCAACGACAAGAGTAAGATGCACCGCAGGAGTCACCGAAGATTTCGCAATCAAAGTCGGTGTACACCAAGGGAGCGTCCTCAGCCCACTGCTCTTTAGAGCAGTCCTTGATTGCTTGCTTGAAGGAAAAGTGACGGACCCCAATGTGCACCAGCTATTCTTTGCTGACGATGGAGCCATTATAAGTGATGATCAGGCGTCCCTACAACGACCACTTGATGTGTAGGTGGACATTTTTGAGGGACACGGGTATCGTATTAGTTCAAAGAAGACAGAGTATCTGTGCTGCCCGTTTTCTGACGCTCATCAGCCTATTCCAGACATTTACTTGAATGGAAGAGTGCTTCCCAAGTGTGAAAAGTTTAAATATCTGGGATCTATGATTAATAAAGAAGCAACTTGTGATGACGACATCAACCATCGCGTAAGCGTAGGGTGGATGAAGTGGCGGGAAAACTCCGCCATCTTCTGTGATCGAAAAATGCCCCCTAAGCTGAAAGGAAGGCTCTACACTTCAGTTGTACGTCCGGCGCTCACATACGGTTCACAATGCTGGACAATGCACAAAAAGTATGAGAGCAAATTAACGGCAGCTGAGATGAAGATGCTTCGCATGACAGCGGGAGTAACAAAGCGTGACAGAGTTAGAAGTTCAAAGATCCGAGGAAGCCTCCACGTAAAAGAAACCATCACAGGAAAGATAGAGCGCGACCGACTCAGTTGGTATTGCCATGTTCAAAGGAGAGCGAACCCCGTCCAAAAGGCGTTATCAATCAACGCTCCAATTTCAACACGCAAAAAAGGCAGGCCGAAAAACAATTGGTGCAAACAAATGCAAAAACACCAGCATTTGATTGGCCTCAGCGATGAGTATTCCCAAACCGGGAAGCCTGCCGCTACTTTCTGAGGCCAAACCGGCGGACCCCACAAGCGGACCAGTAGGAATGCAGTTAAGTGGGAAGGTCATGGTCCTACACTTCTGACCATAACGACGCCGGAAAAAAAAAAAGGAAAAAAACACAAGAACAGATGGATAGACCCATCAATCTCTTAACCAGTAAGCAATATCCATGGGAATAAAGCTATTTTTCTCGAAAAAATATTTATTTATCCAACAATATCTATGTTGACTCCCTCAAAGTAATCCCCTTCAGATATAGTACACTTGCGCTTTTTCCATTCGTCGAAGCACTTGTCTTGCGGTCTTTATCTCCTCAATCGTGGAAAATCTTCCGCCTTTCAGGTTTTTTTGTCTGGTATTATTTTTGGTCAAAAAAAGTAAATCTGGACGCTTTCTTCGTATTGCTTCACGCAAACGGCGTATAACTACAACGTAATATTACTTTTTGACCGTACAACTTTCAGGCGAGAACTCATTATGAACCGCGCCATTGTAATCTAGAACTGTATCCGAACTTGGCGTGCTTTTCTCGGTTTTGGTTGGGCTCTGGTTTCGACATCACCAAATATGTCTAATCAAAACGGATGCCAGTGTCAAAATACACTTTCAAAAAAAAATTGAAAATCCAATGTACTTGGCTCACGAATTCAAAAAGTAAACTTATTTTTTGAACAAGCCTAGTATTTGGTGGGACTAGAATATAATGTTGCACTAAGAACTGCCATGACCTGGCGAAACGATTACTTGAGGTCATTGCCGTCAACATCTGATGAGCACACGCAAAAATGCTCAAAATATGCCCATAGACAAGCATTAATTGTTTTCCATGACGACAATGCTCGTCCACATGTTTCAAACCAAGTAAAAATCTATTTGACAAATATTAACTGAAAAGTTTTGACTTGGCCCATTCTGATTACTTCCTCGTTTCGAGCGATGCATCACGGATTTTCAACGACACATTTGTTCTCAAGAAGAAAGAAAAATCGGCTTACTTAATGGTCCAAATGGACCAAAATTCATTCAAATGAACGATAAAGGCCATAGCTGGCAATGGCTAATACTTTGATTATAGAAATCATTCATAATGTTTATTAAATGGATTAGTTCTTGAGCAAGAGAAAAATCGAGATGCTGTGACAATATTTGACGATTTTTCTGCCTCAGTATAATCGTGCGAATAAGAGCTCTCGTTGGTGGAGTATCGACATAAACTTTGTCCTTAAAATGGTCCCAAAAGAAAACTTCGAACGGTGTCAAATGGCACGACGCGCCGGCCAGTTGAAATCTTCATCTCGAGTCATCACTAGTCCAGACAATTGAGCTATTGTTTCACCAGCTGAATGGCATGTGGCTCAATCCTGCTGAAAAAAAATGTCACTCCGGTCAATAGCGCCTATTTTACGCAAAAAAAAAAAAATGCAGTCAATATCGCTCGGTAATACGATCTATAGTATTCACTAAAACTGATGGACCAGCATAATTTTTGAAAAAATCTTGCAAAATGTCGTTGTGTACCTTCGATTCTATGGTAAATTGAATCCTTTAATCATGTTAGCTAAGATTTTTAGGCAGCCGTTGGGTCATTCCACAAAGGACATACATACATGAGTCAGTTACACTCACAGCTTCGGCGACGAAATTTTCAGTTGGCTTGCCGGACGTACACGAGTTGGAATCTTCACATCACTGAAGCTCAAATTTATTATTTAAATTCACTGACCAAAGCAATATGAACTTTTTCACTGTCCTTATAATTCATAGTTATTTATTATTTTAGCACGTTGCTCTATCTATCCCTATTTAATAACCTCCTAGTTTCTACTTATCAAAAGACCTCGCAATGATGTCTAAATGTTGACATGTCGACAATAACGCAAAGTTTAAATTAAGACCTCTTGTTCAAATACCCTTTATATCAGGTCTTTCAGAAGTCGCGCTTAGATGTCAATATGAATAATTTATGAACGCTATCTTAATTTTTATGTCACCTTTGAGATTTGTGAAGCAGACGTATGTACACTTTTCGACATGGACAGACATGCATAGGAGAGCAAGTCATTCAACATTTTTATCAAAATGATAAATTAAAAACAAAATAAAATCGTACAAAAAAAATATACGAAACTGGTTGTTTCGAGAAAAGACTGGCATCCAAGGCAGGCCAAAAATTGGGCGCTTTGTATAAAACATTTTTTTTTTTTTATATATAATTCGTCCAGGTTCAAGGGTGTACGTTCTTTTGGAGTTTGTCACACAACCTGGACGGGGTGCAGATGGTTTGTGTGGAAGATGTTCGTTCACTACTCTCCGAGGGTGGTTGTCCTAGATAGGATTGGAGAGATTCCACTGAATTTGCGTTGGTTGTAGTTCACAGTAACTCTTTTGTTTCCATGTCATTAAGGTGTTGTATTGGAAATGCACACACAGAGTATGAATTTTGTGTGTGTTATGCCTTCATCAGTACTTTTTGATTATCTTCACAACTGATGTTGTTGCACAACAATGCTGCGTATCGCAAAGAGACGCTGAAAAACCTTACATTTCGATATATCGACGTTCTTTTGCAGTCCGCAGTAATTTTATACTGTGTTAGCGTCTTTTGACATGGACAGTAAATCCTCCTCATTTCGTACGTGAGGATGTCAATGGGGTTCAAACCACTAATAACATACAATAATGGTTCAAAAAACTGGTGTTAAGTTCGTTTGAATGTTTTTTGTTTCATGTCGGCATACATGTCCCCGTACGTTGACTTTGTCAGTCATTTTGGATATTGAGTTCATTTTTGACAGACAGAAAGGTTGGACGAGTTTTGGCGTGATTGGCGATTAATATGTACTAGAGATATAAGGTAGTTTTAATTAGATAAGATAGTTAATAAAAAGATAGATATAATAAAAAAAAAAAAAAAATGCTTAGAAAAAAAAATGTAATAGACGATGCCTGCCCAGGACTTTCCAATACGTCAACAACAAATGAAAACGTTGAGGCAATGAAGAAAATTGTTATATAGAAACGTCGAATCGGTTGCCTCTTGCCATGCAATTTTTTCAGGTATTTTCAGGCGTTAAACGTGTTTCCGCGAAATTTGTTCCGAAAATACTAAATTCTGACCTAAAGAGCCGTCGCATGAGCATCTCCCAAGAGCTGCTGAATGACGTAAATGACGATTCAAAGGGGTAGCACTGGTGACGAAACATAGTTATATTGTTATAACTTCAAAATCAAGTCCCAATCATCCCAATGGAAACAACCCAAAGAGTCCTTAGCGGATAAGGCTTTGATGACAATTTCCGACAGGCTGCTTTTATTGTTAGGACTTCTGCCCAGACTGGTGCCAAGTAAAGGAGAACAGAGCCGACCACTCTTGGAAGTAGGATCCTCTTAGTGTACCCGGTATCACCCACGTTCGGTAGTATTCATTTGTAGTGATTACCTTTTCTTGTTCGCGTAGGTCGCATGTGTTTTAAATCGCACCCAGTTATTGAGCATCATTCCTAAGCTTCTTTGATGGGATATTATGGTTGCAGACTCTCGTGATAAGAACGGACTCCGTTTTTTTGTTAGTTCGAGACCTGATCAGGAAAATTGCCGCGTTTGTGGCTGACTCGACTACTTGAATGTGTTTTGCAACGCTACGTCGACGAAACCGATGGTGTTGGCTCCCTTAGTCGCAGGACGCCGTCATACAAAAGAAGGACAGGACCCGGCCCAGAACCTTGAGGTACTTCTGCGTAGACGTAGTAAAATGTTTTTTTTGTGGCATTTTTTAAGTTACTCTTGGAAAAGTAGTTAGAGGCTATCCTAAGCCAATATTAAGTTGTTTAAGCCTTGCGAACGATTCCCTTATTTGAGATCAGTCAGCTGCGTTTTGATTTATCGTCACCACTGCGCAGCATTTTAAGACTTAAGACGTACTGTCATCTTCTATCGTAAAGACGTCGACAGTAAACTGCGATTCCTTGAAATCATATTGATGATTCGATGATGTTCCTGCCGCTTTTGCTATTATAGTTAGTTAGAAATCTATCAAATATCATTCACTCTTGGCTCTTCTCCATTATTTCTAGCAGACATATGGGGCCGATGATTCTATGAGTGGTTTATTTCCTGTTGGTAGAAGTACTGGGTGGCGTAATTTTCCTGGTCCTGGGAACACGCCTTTCTCCAGACATTTTCGCAAGTTGCAATGAAAATGTCTGATTTATTTTAAACGGTGACCTTCCATGCTTTGTTAGGTATTCCATTGAGCCCAGGAGCCCTTTTGCCCCCTATTCTAATGAGGGCATAGTAATCAATAATGGTTCTCGGCGTTATTGGATCTGCATGGTCTGAGTCTAGTTATAATCATTCGGACCAAGAGTGATGAACTTAATGCGGTAATATGTGAGGGAGTCCTTGATAACTTCGATGTTCATATGTAAGCCTGTAAATATACTCATTGTGGACATTTTAATAATATTATTCCTCCAATATAATTGCTGAGAGCCACATTTTTATAAAAATAGCCAACACCAGAAAAATGTAAATATTTTCATATTATATTTTGAAAACACATCTAGGCGGGACTTTTGAAAGATCTTTCATAAACTGAAAAATTACATTGCGATTTTTGCATTGAATTATAATTGGCAATAAATTGTCCATTTTGGAGTGTTATATGTAATCCTGCTCACATGTAAACTTCAACCGATTAGCCTGGACGCGCTATAAGTCAGTCTTTTCCGCTTTAGCCATCTAGGTGTGACAAAACCAATCACACCTACCACTCCAAGTATGGCCACAAATGCCGTTGCACCCGACCATATATGCCTATGACAACTAATTTTATTGCTGCCCGTAAACAAATCACGAATACCAAGCAATTACGGGTTCAGGATTTCTCACCTAAGCGCCCCTGCCATCGTCGTTCGCCGCTTGTCGCTTGCTTCCCAAACGCCATAAACACATTTACGATCGAATCAAATTCCGCCGCACGTACTTTTAATATCCATCGTATAATTATACTCGCACTGTGATGGTTTGTCGTTGTCGTTGTCGTTTTTTTCTTTTTCGTTAATTTTTCTCTTAGATTTCCCAGTGCGGTTTTTATTGCCGTAATCGAGATAAGCACCTAACCAACAGCAGTAATCAATCAAACCAGGTTAACGTCAGTTCACCCGTTCACCCCGTTGCACCCCAGTTAAATCCGACAGATGGATTAATGATGGAGTAGGTGACTGCAACAAGTTGCTGCAGTGTACATTATATCGTCTAAGCCCAAGCGGCTAAGTGCTGTGTTTATCAATATCATATCCGTAGATGATGGTGGCAGATAGCTTGGTGGTTTAATAAGATAATTGCCTGCATATGCATTAGTAAAGAAAAAGAAACATTTTTTCGGCGCCATGCATGGCCGTTTGTCCAGCGACGTAGTCGGGGCTATCACGTACTACATGCAAATATCGTAATCACAATTCTGTAAACGACGAGTGGATCGTAGACTGGGAGTGTGGCCTGCACTGATGTTGTCAACATGGGCTTGCCATGGTTGGAGTGTTGCAACGTCCGTAGATAGTGCGGCCCATAGGGGTTTGATAGGTGGGTGGAATGTTGAATATTTGTTCCGTTTTTTTAGTTTTTTGCTTTGTTCTTCGTTGCGGGCTAGTGGCAACCGCATGACATTAAACAAACACGCACGCGACTAATTCAATTACTGGCATTTTATGTTCTGGCAATGTTTTATGTTCATGTGTGTGGCATTTATTGGCTAATGCGCGCATCAACATGCGGTGAATTTAGCTCAAAAAATCAGCTAGACTATTGGGGATTGTTAAACATTTTGTGTGAAAGGTCGGATTTGTTTAATTGAGTGAAAAAATTAGTTTTTAAAGTGCCGGAGTAAAGTGGGCTTTAATGTGGATGATTTATGTGTAAATACGTTCCACAGGGAGTTTCTCAGCATGTGTGCGGTCGAAGAATACCATTTTGGGCATAAGGAACACACAGAAGTATCGTATAAAGAAACAGACGTCGTTCTACATTCAGGAAGTGTCCCGGGAGGCGAAAATACATCCTTAAATGTCAGAGAACAAGAGACAACTCATTCTCGTTGCGAACACACATGCTGCCTGTCACATTTTCTACAACTCACTTTCGTGCTTCCGCCTTCCACAACACTCTGAATTCGGTGTCACAGCCACGTACATAGCTCTCTAAATCACACTGACATTAAACGAGAGGACACATTTGATTCACGTCCCTCCGGCCCACAACACATTTAATTTGCGCAAATAAATTTCGCAAAAATGCATCCGAGACTGGCAGAATGCCGCGGTCCCAACGGGACCAAATGCCCATTCTGGTCGGTGCGGCCAAGCCCACTACACACATACATACAACTATATCGCTGATTCATAATTAAGAGGGCGTTCTTTGCACTGCGGTCACCACGTCACTCCTGCCACTACCAACATGCATCATTGTGTACCTCCTCTTCATTGCGCAATAAATCTGCAGACCATGAGGATGATGAACCAACTCATCAGACCCACATCCCAACGCTTGCTGTCCGTGCGATCATCCACGAGATCCTCATAGTCCGCGCGCACATACAAAGACACAGCGAGGAGCGCGTAGTAGTCGACGAAAAGGAGGATTGTCATGTTCGGAAGTCATTCATCATCCATTCGTCGTTTTAATCGAAATCATGTCTTTGTCACGTTCGTACCACTGCACCAGTCGAATTCACACATTTCGACCGTAAATTTGTCATCATCATTTGACAACGTCCCGAACAGAACGTAGAGCAGTTCGACTTAGCATACACCATCACATTATCCCGCTCTCCACTCCCAATTGACGTTAATCGCGTTGCAAGATTTACTGACATGCTGCCACATTCTTCTCTGTCGTCCTTCCCGAACATAACCTTCCTCTATCCCGTTCGGGCTTGTCATCCTTTCGAATCGCGTTGCACCTCCTTCGCAATGTCGGCCGCGTTCCAAGAATATACTACATGCTAGTCTACCATCTACCGCCTTCAAGTCGCTGATTTCCACAAATATCTTGTCCCGCTCTTCGACGTCTGTACCACATACGAGTATGCGTGGGGGAGGCAAAGTTATGAGCAAACAAGATGTAAATCAATGTTGCTTGCACAACATTCACCCTTCACCCACGCCGGAGGGGAGTTTAGAAATCTGCAAAAGATTTTCGCGATGCGAAAAATTCTTGAACGAAGGGTTAGAGGGCAGTGCCGGATCGGCATGGACTGGGGAACAAATCCAAGAAAGGAAAAGTTATTTTCACATTTTCGATATTTTGCTTTCCTCGCATGAGATCGTTCCTTGAATTTGCTTATTTGTTCCGTTTTTTTCTCTCTCTCTTTTTGCTTTAAATGATTTCATGTAAAAATGGGAAAGTAACGGATTTGCCTTTTGCCAAATGTTTGCTCAGGCAGTCAGCGACACAAATATATGTCACTGAGAATAAGTGGTTCTATTGGTGGGATTAAGGCTAAATGTAAATTCGTTTTTGCTGTTTTTGCTGTCAGTGATTTTATGAGAGAATTTTATGGAGAAATTTTTTTACTGAATACCCTGTGTTACTGAAGTCTGGTGATACTTAGCCTATACCATGAGCTTATCGTAAAGTTGATTTTTTTGCCGTTTGGTTTTTCAGTGTTTAATATTTGGCGGCTCAGGCGTGACATACGTCAAAGTCAAGCATACTCACCTAACATTGCCATTTTATCACGGCAAGACTTAACAACACATACATATGTATGTACTTCTTCTTCTTCTTTTCCTTTTTCCGGCGTTGTTATGGTCAGAAATGTAGGACCATAACCTTCCCACTTAACTGCATTCCTACTGGTCCGCTTGTGGGGTCCGCCGGTTTGACCTCAGAAAGTAGCGCAAGGCTTCCCGGTTTGGGATTACTTCATCGCTGAGGCCAATCAAATGCTGGTGTTTTTGCATTTGTTTGCACCAATTGTTTTTCGGCCTGCCTTTTTTTTTTTTTGTGACACGGGCATGCTCAAGATTTTTTTGTTTGATCTTACTCTTACAACACCGGTGATCTCCAGTCGTGTCAACCCACTGATTTGCATGTACACTTTTGGGGCAGATTAATGGTGGTATATGTGTCCCTAGGCTCACCTTGGTGTTGTCTAAATTGCCTAGATGTGATTTTTGTTTACTTAGTCTATACCATGAGCTTATCGTAAAGATGATTTTCTTGTCGTTTGGTTTTTCAGTGTTCAATATTTGGCAACTCAGGCGTGAATCTTGACATGCGTCGAAGTCAAACATGCTCCGCTAACATTGCCATTTTATCGTGGCAAGACCTAGACCACATACACATACACAAACACATACTAATTTTTGAATATTATTATGAACATTCGTGCGTAAATGGTCGAAGTCATTTTACGTCCATCATAGTTGATCTATCAATTAAAAACTGATAAACGACCTACATATAGAGCAATAACGTCCTTCGCGCAAGAACTGAAGTCGAACAACCTGCCATAGGGTCGGTGAATGGGTCTTTGAAAGGAAGAATTTTCTTTTTTTTTTTATTGGAATATTGCCTTCAACGACAAAGCTCATTTCTAGTAGAATATGTTAACGGACAAAATTACCGAGCCACCTAAGGCTGCCAATGCGGAAAAAGGCACTGTTTGGCGCAGGTTTAGTCTAGAAAATCATTAGCCAATTTCATCATATCATTTTTCAAATATGTTCTTGAGATCAATGTTACCGTCAATGGTGCCTGCTTTCGTTATACTGGTGAATTGGTCAGATAGATACTGCGATGTGACGTCTTTAGACTGTTTTTATGGAGATACGTCAAATCATTCGTCTATGGCGATAAGCCAGTGTCAATTACAACCTTAGAAGACAACCTGTTGCCAGCCAATATGCTCGGGAAATTGATTCAATTTTCTCTCTTGACTCTCCGTACGGATCACTTAAAACGTGGTCATGATTTACAAGAGATAATCCCTAAAAAGTGAATTGCAAGCATTGATTCATCAACTCAAATGAAAATTGTATACACTTTGTAATTTTCCTGAATCTTTTTCTCTCAATTAAAAACCAAACGCTTAAAAAATCACTTTTTAATAAACGCTAGAGCTCCCTTTTGATACAATGCTTCGGTTGACCTGGGTAAAAATTGTTAGGCCGTTCAAATCCAGCGTCTAGATTTCAGCTATGTCTCAGCAGTTTCATCGATAGCTAGGTTACAGACTCAATTACCAACCTTGCATGTATACATAGGAATGGCACTCAAGCCGGCTTTTACATTCACCTTTTACTGAAACTTTTGCTGCTGGCATAGAAAACTGCGCTAGCTTTTCCAACAAGGTCTATGTCGGACTTCTGCTAAGATTAAGGTCTAGGCCCTAAGTATTTCGATCTGATTCAATTTTCTTTGGTTCTGTTAAAGACTAAGTCTTCACCAAATCTTCACAATCTGAAGCAGAAAGCAGAGAAGGATCTTTTACTTTACTTCTTTATATAAAAATGTTGCACTTTTCTACTTATTTAAAATGACACCTCTTGCTGGATAACCTTATAGGCTTAATTTAGCATACCACTAATGTAAAATTTCTTAAGCTCTTGTCTTCGGCCTTGTTTGGGATTGTAAGGTAATTATTTAAAGCCTCAATCTCTAGCCCCTATTGCAACATACAGAAAAGCTCTCATTAACATCTAGGGCTTTTACAACTTGACATTTCCTGAGGTCATTTGTCTTAATACAACCATACTTGGGCGTCAATTTAGGTGAATCAAGTGAATCAGCAAACGCTTCAATAATAATCCTTCATTCTCACAATGTGTATTTTCTTTCGCCGCACAGTGTAGACATCTCCATCCATCAAACTTAACCTTAGCATGTTTGACTTTATATGTCCCTCCGACTGACATGTCACGCTGAGTTGCCCTGATTCCCTACCCCAACCACCCCCAATCCGGTTTCCGGAGGCACAAAACAATTTGCTGTTTTCCTTCTTTCCTTATTTTCCTTCCCTTAATTTCCTTTCTACTGTTTACCGTCTTGTACGTGAGGTTAACACTTATCATAGAAAATCGAACCCCATCCTTACACGCATGTGGAAAACACGAAAGCACAATAAATCACTTAATCGTTGGACTTAAATTATATATTGAGCACAAAGCGTTGACCCTTTTGCGGCGAGGGCGATAAACAAGCGACTCCTTATTGCTGATCCCGTGCTTTAAATCATGACAATGTGTTTAATCAATTCTAGTGTAGAGAGGAGAGTTTCTTAATAACAAGTGATAACAGATTTGTGCCGTCGCCATCGGTTGACGTATGAAGGCCGATGATTTATAAAAACGAACAAATTCGAATATTGCAATCGAACTGAGCTTGGAGGGGGGGATGGATGGTGTATGTACTTAGTCAGTAACTGTCTAGAACATGGTTTTGTATAGTTATTTATGGGAGCTGCAGATGCGTTGCTTGATTTGTTCCCCAGACCTCATGTCTTCTTCATAAATAATAATCGTTATCTTTCGTTTCTTTTTTTTTCGTTTCAGGTAAGAATGGACATGAATTATTGCTGTCCTTAGGAGAGTCTGGTGAGATAAGAAAATCTGTTCGCTTTCCATTAATTAGGGGCCGACCCTCACGAGTTCAGCTGAAGACTGTGTATATTTTGTGTAGCTGAATAATACGAATAATCTTGGTTTAAATATAAGTAAGAGCCTTGCATTCTCTAGTCTTGGATTCCACACTAAGATGTGTCGATCTATATTTATTCTGCGTGTGGATTCTAAATGGATGTTGAATAAAAAGTGTAGAAACGACTATTACTTATCACTTCATTGTAACAGTTTGAAACACGTCCAAAGCTCGACACGACGCGCTTAGATAGTGATTGCAAATTCAATATAAAAAAGAGTTTCCAAGTGGCTGCCTATTTTAGTTCTAACAATAGGATAAAGAAATACACATTTGTGCTGATGTATTTTATTTCACAGGCTTCCATACGACCATGAAAGTTCAAAATAAGGATGTTCTTCACGCCAGCTTTACTAAGCTTTGAATTGTTGACTCATTTGGAAGATTATCTACACCATAATATCTAACATTTTACGATATGTGATTTTTATAGGTCGATAATTTTCTTCATGCGTTTGAATAACTTTAGTACTTTGCTTTAGCGTGTAACTATCCATGGTTGAAATTGTACATGCGTCTATTTGAAAAGCGTCAAGGATGAGATAAAAATTAAATAGCGTTTAGAATGTATCCACTACTGACATCTGGGCGCGACTTTTGAAAGACCCTATTTTTATCGTTTTTATAGTGAACTTTTACTCTTTGTTCACGCTATGTGTGTGTGTGAATCAACGTAATAACATTTTAAATATGGATAGTTCAACACTGCCGCGAAATTTAAAATGACACCTTTTGTTGGATGACCATTTTTACTATCCATACCCATTTGAATATCGTTGAATCATGGAATATTAACATGGTATAGTCACCGATGTGATTAGGACCAAATAGATCCAACTCTTGAGCCTAATTGGCCGTTATCAATCGGCTCAGAAAAGCAAAATGCCCAATAGACAGCTTAGTCTGCGATCACCTGTAGTATAGGCTACAGGTGCCTTGGCAAGTTCGTCGACTGTTTTGTTGTTTACAAAATAAACCAGAGATATTACATCAAATTTTGCTAGAATATAAAAAAAAATCAGCAAGGCCTTGCAAACGAGAAAACTTAGAAGCCAGTAAGCAGTAATTCTAACAAGTGCAACGCTTTTTGCCTTAAGCAAACCAACGTCAGGCCCGAATGTGTACAAAACAACTCATGATCCTTGCAAAACGACAATGGAATTATTCACACTTCATTTGGCATAGTTTCACAAAATGAAGACAGCCTTAGATGGTCGATGTTTCACAAACACGAATGAGAGAGCTAAATTCGATCGCAAGCATCAAGCTCAAGGCTATAACAGACTTTCTAGTCTTCACTAGCTTGAAAGAAATAACTCTTTTAAAAACCGAAAATTCATGTTACTTTATAAAACGTACATACCTCACGTGATCCTCAACTGCTTGTTTCCATGTTGTAGATGTCTGATTCGTAAGTAGCTTGCTGCATCCAAGACAAAGTCGATCTCAAAACTATCCAAGTGAAAAAAATTATTTCGAAAACCTGCAATCGCAGAAATTCCGTGAATTTATTACCCATCATACAAATTATTCAAAAATTCTGTTCTGGGCCTATTTTGACAGAGATAACTTTGGCATTATTATTATTATTACCGACTATTTGGAACTCGGAAGCTCAGAGCCTCATTGACATCCTTTCGCCAAGCTTCTCTGTCATGAGTGCGTCCCTTCCGTGTTTCGCTGTTCTGTGCCATCTCTTCCAGGTCCACCCTTACATTTCCCTACCATCGACGGCGCGGCTTTTCTGTCAGTCTTTTTTGCCCGAGATTTCAACTTATTATTCTTTTGGCTGTTTGTCTATTGTCCATTCGTTCTACATGTCCTCCACTCTTAGTTCTCCAAGTTCTTGGTTATGTAGTTGTCTATTCTTCTTAGTCAGAGACCAAATTTTACATCCGAAAAGTGTCACTGGCGTGGGATAAAAAAGTTGTTTTGAATAGTTCCTTCATCGGAAAGGAGCACGCGCGGTCCATATGTAGGTTTTTATTTTTTCGATCATTATATCGCATTTGGCAGTCAATACTGCTCCCAAAAATTGAACCCATCCATTATCTCAAAGCGTCTCAAAGCATGACTGTATTCGATAGTCAGGTGTGAGGTTTGGATTCAAGTCAGACCATTCCATATAAAAGGTTGTTCAATAAGGTCGGGTAGATATTGAAATGGAGCAAGACAAGTTATATTTGAGGTATTAACAAAATTCTTTTTATTTTATTTGAAAAGCCCATGTATGCAATTATTTATGGAATGCCCGCCTCGGCTTTTTACGTTCGCATAGATCCGAGTTGCCAATTTACAATGACTCTATGCATAGATCCGACTGAATTTGAGCGATGGCCTATGTCATGTTCACTTTAAGGGCATCGGTGGATTGGGGTTTAGTCGCATATGCCTGCGACTTTAGGAAGCACCACAAGAAAAAGTCTAGCGGAGTCAAATCGCATGACCCTATTGGTCAATTCACGTTACCTCTGCGAGTAATAATCTTACCCGCAAATCGTTCATGCAGAATGTCAATCGGGGCATCCGATGGGCGGCACGTAGCGCCGTCCTGCTGGAACCACATGTAGTCTAGGTCCATATGGTTCAATTTGGGCCATAAGGAATTGATTATCATCGTTCGGTTATGCTCACTATTGACGGTGGCCGTCTTACCAACGTGGTTTCCGAAAAAGTACGGACTAATGATGCCACAATCGCAAAATCCACACCAAACGTTAAATTTTGATTTGTCACCTGGTGAATTTCGTGTTGGTTATTGTCGTCCCATATGCGGCAATTCTGCTTGTTAACACAGCCATTCATCCAAAATTGGGGCCCTCTTCTAAACGCTCCGAAGCCCAGGTATGAACTTTGAGCTCCTAGGTCAGTTGGATCTTGTACGGATTTATGCTTAAGTTGAAGTCTGCGGAAGGAGTTCTTTAGCACGGGGAGGAATCACGGACAACGGCGATGTTCTCCCAAAGCGACCGTAAAGGGCCACTACATCTACCGTAAAATGGGCACACAGTTTGTACTAATGAACACTCATTTTGATAACACTCATGTTAATAAAGTTTTATTATTTGGACGTGCTGTTCAATTGTGTATTGACATCAATAACTGAATAATAAATAACAGATTGGACAGATGTCACCAAAACAACATGGCTGCTACGGGCCGTCAAAATCTAGCCGCGCCAAATGAAAAACCCTTTATTTGATTTTCACATGGCTGCTAACTTTAGACTGATTCTTCACTGTCTTCTAGACGGCCCAGATTGTCAGCGTAGGTTAGAGCGGATGTAATTCCGTTAAAAGTTATTCCCTTCTATTTTCTGAAATTAAAAAGAAATGGTGACAAGGCGTTCCTTGTTTTAATGTTTCATGCATACATCTCGAATGTTGTATTTAACACGTTTCGTACTGGTTTCGCAGATGGTTAGTGTCGCAGTTGCCCGTTCCCTACTCTCTGGGGGTGGTTGTCCCAGATAGGAAATTTGAGTGATTCGACTGAATTTGTCGCGTTGGTTGTAGTTCACAGTAACTGTTTTTGTTTCCATGTCATTGAGGTGTTATATTTGAAAGCAGCGATATTCCTCGGCAATTGTAGCATTGTGTTCGGTCACCTTTTTCAAGTACGGGAATGATGGCCGTTCCCAAAAATCTAAAATTTCTGTTTGTTTTTGAACGCGTCTTCCTTAGGTCTGAAGGATGTCAATCTCCAAACTCATAATGTAGGTATTTCTTTTTTTTGCCAGATTTTATATGGAAATTTTGAACTGTAAATAAACAGTAAAGATATGCGAAATAGTAGGTGTTGTTTCTTTTAGAGGTATTCAAATTCTATATATAATAAAACACTTGAAGCGAATGTTATTGTCTATGATATTAGCTTTATTTAATAGATAATTGTATGCCATTAGTGTTTAAATATGATTTCGGGTATATGCGCGTTACGGGTAGCTCAAATGAAGTGCAATCGTGAAGTCAAATTCTCGACAACTTTATCAAGCAACTGGGGCCATAATTAGCAATAACACGGAGAATGTTCACTTCCAAATCGTCGAACGTCTCTGGTTGATCGTCATAGACTAGTGACTTCACATACTCCCAAAGACGAAAGTAATCTTAAGGTATGATCTAACAGGATCGTGGAGGGCAGTTCACAAATCCATTACACGAAATTATGCGCTCAGCAAATGTTTGTTGAAATCAAAGCTCTGTCACGCCAATGTTATTCAACTGAAGAACGAAGAAGTCAGAAATCATTTTTCTATAGCGCTCTCATTGATGATAAAGAAATATGGGCCGACGATTCCACCAACCCATAAAGCACACCAAACAGCAAGTTTTAATAGTTGCAAGAGCCTTTGTCGAGAGATTTCCAAATTTTTCACTCCAAATTCGGCAATTTTGCTTATTTACATATTCATTTAACCAAAAATTAGCCACAAACTCGGAGAACAAATTTTTTGTTGAAAATGAGGATCAAGCTGAATCATGTTTTCGGCCCATTCACCGAATCTACGATGTGTAATGATAGAGAGTTTCAACTCTTGAACAAGCCGGATCTTATAAGCTGTTGAGCCAATATCTTTCCGTGGGATGGGATAGCTACAATTGCTGTTCACGGTGGCGAATCGACTCATTCGGATTCTCCTCAACATTGCGCTCCACAACGGCCATAACTTCTTCTCTTCGCACTGTTTGTAGCCTTTGGGGATGCTTATTCACTAGAGTTGTGCGAAAACGATTCATCGTGTTCCGAATACCTTGCTTAAATAGACGATTATGTCGGCCGTAAAATGGACGTAGCGCACGATAAGTTTGGCGAACCAAATCATGGTTTTAAAAATAAGTTTTTATAATTTGCATGCGTTATTCTGGCGTTAATCGATTCATCGTAAACTGACAAAACGTAATTACCACAAATCAACTTTCAACTCTTAAATAATTCCTATAAAAAAAAAGGTGACGAAGGTATAACACTTGCAGTATAAGAGCACCTCAAAATTCATACTGTGTATGTGCATTTCAAATGTAACATCTTAATGACATGGAAAGAAGAAAAGTTACTGTGAACTACAACCAACGCGACAAATTCAGTCGAATCTCTCAAATCCTATCTCCGACAATCACCCGCGGAGAGTAGTGAACGAACATCTTCGACACAAACCATGTGCACCCCGTCCAGGTTGCGTGACAAACACCATACGAGCATACAGTCTTGAACAGCACGAATTATAAAAAAAAAAAGTTGTTAATAGCAGTGACGAAATGAAAAAAATATTTTGAATTTTAATATTTCTATTCTAACGCTTTTATAGTGCAACGTCAGCCAAATCGTCATCATTGATTACATGTTTTTGATTTTTATATTCATGTATCAGCAAACACAAGCGTCATTGGGTGCTCATATCTATTAAAATGAGACAAAAAAAAAAGACTTTGTTGATTCAATTGTCGTGCTATCCATCGATTGCCCACCCACACAATGTGAGCGTTCGAAAATCACTCCATGCAGCGGAAACATTCGGAATTTTATTAACTCAACCGAACCTCATGTAAAATACAAGCAACGCAATGCAGTCCTTGCGTTGCAGTGCAACATTGTAACATCACTTTGTAATTTGTAAATTAAAATTTCACAAATCATAAGCCGCCCCCTCAACCATTAAGAGCGGGTTGAATCGGCCGGCAGGACATGCCATTATCCGACGTTGTATTTGCAGGTCACTGTGAAAGGGCCTTGCTCGAGAAACGATTGTATAGCACAGAAAACAGCGGTCCGGCAGTGAGAGTGGAGTGAAAAAAAATTATTAATTGGCAGAATGGATTTAATGGATACACGGACACATGATTCGGATGAAATACAGATACAATGGATGTTTTGCCGCTTTTTTTTCATCGCTAATGGTTATTTCCAATTTACCATCGCATTGAAATGCAAACAGATACAAATTCGAATATAGATACAGATACTCGCGCCCATGAATACCTAATGGATCGTTTGTATATTTTTTTTTTCATCTTTCCCGTTGCATTCGGAATTTCGAGGCGGAATAATAATAATTATCGACATCGACTTGATTAAATGGTTAATCACCGCTAATAGTCGTTAACGCGTTGCACGATTTGCATCTAGATACAATTTGTGTTCGATCATCAGCGGGTCATTACGCATAGATGACAGCGAATAAAATTTGAAGAAAAAAAAATACAACAAGGGGAGGCGGGTCCGATCCGGACGGTCGGCTGCTTTCAAGAAAGCCCCTGACGGAGATAATTATCGGTTTGACATTTTTTATGGTACAGGCGGTACCGTCACCACCTCTCCGACAGCCCTGACATGCCTTCCATGCGCTTTCCACGCTGTGTTACGTCACCGTGTCCCGTGTGGTATTTTGACATGTTTATAAATCGGCTCATTGAATCGGACACCCGTTGTTGTTGGCATTTACATATAAATAAACCGATAATTGATGGCTTCGATTGTTGAACGGTATTTTTTTATGTTTTCCTGGACCATGTTCGTTCGTTCCTTGAATGTGATAATTATTCATTTGAGGAGGACGGGCCGTGTGCGAGGTCTTGTGGAAAAAAATGCGGGAAAAATAGTTTGTCATTTGAGATTTGAGGAGGGAATGACATGCGCCTGTGGGAATGGTTTTCGCGAGGTTTCTCAGATATAAGAATCAAACCTCCAACGCAAGCATCCAATAATGCTGAATTGAAGAAATCATCTATACAACAATGGGTCACATACTACAGCTTCCTGATGAGGATCCTTCTCTCTAATCGTATGATTGGATCGAGTGAAGACTTTTCGACAAAAGACCTTCCAAACAATGAAGATATCTGACACTTTCCCCCTCCGAACTATTCCGATTTCAACAAATTGAATTTAAAAAAAAAAAGAAAGCGACCGAATCGACTTTTTAAACTGCCGAGAATTCATTCACATTCTCATCCACATCCTTCATCCTTTGTGTCCTCTAATTCCTTTTTCTTCCCTCGAACAATGGTTGATTTTTTATTGGTTTCAAGTTACAATCGCTGTCACTATCTAAGCCCACTATCGTGGCATGACAGATTGAGAGCAAGCAGGCAGGCAGTCACTCAGATACACCAAGAGATACAGCGGATTTGAAAACTGAGCTAAAGAATCATTTGTAGATTGTAGAGGGAAAAAAGGGGATTTTAACAAAATTGATTTGTCGTTCTTCTGCTTTTACTTTCCCTTGTTCTTGTTCGTCTTCTTCGTCATCCTTTGTGATGAGGTCGGCGAATGACGTTCATAAAGAGCATAATCCCAACTCAACTATCCTAAGCAAGCAGAGTGATAAATCCAGTGCATAAGGACCGGAAATAGCGCTTAAAAGGTGCAAAATACTTTTTACCCTTTCATCGTGACTATCAACTTTGCTTTCTGCTTACTTGGCTCTATACCTTTGCACTTCACGAACAACAATAGGAAGAAAGAACGCTTTTCTGAATTGCAACGCTAGCGTTAAGAATCCTTCTCCCTGGCCTCCATTTTTCTTTCTCTGTTTATCCGATTTGGTACTTTACAGTAAACACCTTGACACAAAGACACAAAGGACCTTAGTGCGTTTACTACTCTTTCTCGCCATGGATACCCACACAGAGCTTGTCGAAAATGTATAATTTCTATAACTCAAAGGAGGAGTGAGTGTTGACAAAAAAAAATCCTTAAATATCCTTGAATACATAATGCGTTGCATTGTGTTTCGGATTCCCAGATAAAAAGGTGTCCTTTCTATCACAACCTAAAGGAGGTAGGGGAAAACTAAAAAAGTACCTCGCAGGGCTATAATCACTTAGTGAACAAAGTGTTTATAGCATTCTTGTTCGCATATTCGCAGGATGTTGCTCAAAGGACGAGCGAGCGAACAATGGTAGAAGTGACATGAATTTAATTTCCTTAAATGTTTTTTTTATATAATTGTTGATATCACGTTCCCCCTGCATCCTTTGTTGAGGCGGGAAAAGCTGCTCATTAAGAGTCCTTTTTTCACTCCTCACTTTACTGCAGTGACTTATTGAAATACAAATTAATAATGAAAGATGTCGGGGTATCCTCGTCCTTCTTGCATGTGTTTTGGATAAAGTATTTTAATCAATGGCAAACAGGATTAGTTCTGTTTTTATTTTTTTATTCCTTTTTTTGGTGCTGTTGTTCTAGTTGTTGTTCGATTCGCTTGAGTGCACAAGTCTGAAATTCGTAAAATTCGATTAAATCGAATTGGGAATACAGCGAGTTGCTGCGTTCCTTTCAAGTGCCGATACGGTGATGTGTAAAAAGCACTTGCAACACCCCAGATGCGAATGGTTCGAAACGGTGAAAAAGGATTAAAGGTTATTTACGGAACAAAAAACAGGAAATACTGGCTGAGTTGAGTGGGAGTTCATTAATGGAAACGACGGTCGGGAGTGTTTAACGATTAGAGAAATCGATACGATTGCACGACTGTTCGATTGTACACGATTGTGCGACTGGTGCTATTGATTGCCATGTAGCAGTTTTCGCAACACAGCTCAGTTTAGTTTCGAGCATTTGTTGCATTGCTAAAAAGCAAGCAACACGGGTAAATGAAAGTGAATTAAGAGTGTTGAATGAGCTCGATGCGTTTGAGCGGATACACTGCAGATAGTCGGGATGGACAAAAACGTGCGGTGAAGACCGTTAAGCAATGAAGATCGAAACGTGAATGGGTAAGCTCTTTTCCATTCACAAATGGAATGCATTCAGAATGAAGTTCGTTTTTTCCTTGTGGAGTTTTTAGGGGATTGCAAGACAACAGAAAGTTAGATTCCTATCTTGTAGACGATGGTGCTTTCAAACCTAATCACTTACGCTCTATGTCACTCAGAAATTGCTTTTGTTTAAGTGAATTTGGAAACAAAACAATCGAATTTTGGTTTTTTTGTTCTCTTCTGTTATGGAGGTCGATTTTGTTTCGCTACCGATTCGTAGCGTTTCGTGCGACTCTTTTTGAGCTTTTGGGTAGCAGCGATTTTAATGTTTTTTGTGATCATTAAGCTAATTGGCTATCTAGGAAAATAGGTTTTACCGGTTTTTATGACGTTTGAAAATAACTGTTTGGCTTAAAAAAACAGTCACTTAGAAGGTTTTTCCTTTTTTGACAATGCTAAAACACTGAATAACTGCCGGTTTATAACAGCCAACATAAAATGCACTTTTTGTCAGTACCAAGACTCGTTTGACACTGCACTAACCGATTTAATGCCTTAGAACTATCCCTTGATTTGGCTTTATATATTTAAATACTGTTTGGTTATCAAAAAAGCTTGTTCAAAAAGAGGAATTTTATAAATTCGCGGCTTGTATTAGTCCGATTGACGTTCTTTTTTATTGCTAAGTCTATACGTTGATAGTCACTCAAATTACATATTCGATTGCTATCAAAAAGATTACATATCTTATGATGTTCTCGGACGTGTGGTGGGAAAAAAAGTCAAATGAAAAAAAAGTGGCAAATGTAAGATGCTCAGGAGTCGACAGATAAAGCTGGCAAGCACTAGTATTATTATTATTACCGGCCATTTGGAACTCGGAAGTTCACACCCTCGGTTGACAACGTCTCGCTCAGCCGCCATACATGTGTTCTTTCCGTCTTTTGCTATTCTGTTCCATATCTTATAGATCCATCCATATATTGTCTTCCTCGCCGTCTCTTTCAATCGGGTTTTTTTTTTATTAATTTTTTTATTGTTATTTCACTATTTCTGTTTCACTCCAAATCTAAACTTAATTACTATTGCCCTTCGGCTTAAACTTTTTTTTCTTGTTTTTCTATATATTTTCTATACCTAAACATGGCTAATCGGCCTCAATTAGTATTCAGGTTGATCTAAGCACGATGACGCGCCCAGTCTTCAAAAATCCCTTAGCTTACCCTAGCCGAATTTTGAAACTTAATGAGTGATGAGGATTTTAAGGCACCGTCCTGGAAAGCGTCTTCACCCGAAAACCATTAAAAATCGGCTTGCTATTTAGTAACATCGGCATAATCCAAACCTGCAATTGCAGTACTGTAACGTATGAGCTCATAAGCACTACCAACGTACCTATCGCGGATGAGTCGTTTTTCTGGTGCCCCGATGGTGGTCGTGAATTATCAGAATACTAACTTCATTATGCACTAACCTATCGGAATTAATATGAAGGAATGCTTCTGGGGAAATAAAGCCAGGGCAGCAAGCCCCAGATATCAGGTCATGGTCCTTAGTCATAGCCTTTCCAATGTGCTGTCGAGTCATTTTAACTGCTGCTCTGCCATTCAAGTCGGATTTTTCACTCATTACTCTTTTCACTGTTCGTCCACTGTCCATTCGTTCTCCATGCCCTGCCGATCTTAGTCTTTACGATCTTATTACTCGGTTAATGTTTAGGGTTGAATAGAGTTCCATGAATTCTTGATTGTGTAGTTTCCTCCATTCGCCTGTTTCTTCGTCCTTTGCTTGCTGACAAGCGAAGAAGGTTTTATAAAAGCAGTGGCCAAAACAGTGAATTGAATCAATACGCCCCTTTGCCTTTGATTTCATCACAGACAGTCTTAATTCACATCACAACTGCAACAAAAATAAAAATATAAATCGAGAGTGCTTTAAAAAAAAATTATAGGTGATAGAGCAAAATTTGAGGTGCATGATCTCGTCCCTAGTATCCTTAAAATATTGGCGAAAATATCAGATAAAGTGCAAAGGTCAAACCTAACCGGTCATTCCTGTTGACATCATTTGCACTACTTGTAGATGAACCTCGACTTAAATCTGAGTTGAATTAGCCCCTCTCTTAATGCAAGAGTTCTTAAGGATTTCTACATGCACAAATTCGCAAATCAATACTTCTGAAAAGGTGTTCTTCTACGCTGGCAAAACCACTGCGTAAGCTTTTTCATCTTTTCTACTTTTCTAGTCTCTGCCCGAGTAGATGGAAAACAGCATTTGTCCAGCCTGTCCTTAAAAAGGGCGAATCTTCGTCTTCCACCTCCTACCGACCCATAGCACTAATGTACCTTCTTTCTAAGGTCATGGAAACGCTAATAAATCGTCAGCTTATGAAATATCTTGAATCGCGGAAAATTCTTAATGAACGGCAGTGCGGTTTACATAGCAACAGGTCCACTGGTAATTTGATGGCATATCCCACACCGAAAAGTGGAATCAATATTTTCACTATCTCGGCGAAAACAAGGTTGTTTCGCTTGATATTAAGCGTTTTGAAGTCTGATATTCATCAAATAAATGCTGGTGATCTCCAGGGCTCTGTTCTGTCACCGACACTCTTTCTCATTTTTATAAATGATCTCTTATCTTCTACTTCTAATCCAATACACTCCTTCGCTGATGATAGTAATCTAGCTTTTCATATTCGACCGTAGAACTGGAACGGCAGCGTATTTTAAGCACGTTATATTCCGACCTTGATAGCATAATTAAATGGGATATAATCAATAGAGTGGAATTGAATGCTTCCAAAACACAAGGCTGTCTGCTATCACTTAAGCTGATCATCAATAATTACCCATTATCATTGAATGGCGCTTGTGTCGATGACATCGAAAGACTTTCCATCCTTGGTATGTTTGCTAATAAAATTCTTAGTTGGAATGACCACATATTAAAGGTCGCCAAGAACGTTTCCTCAAACGATGGAAGAAATATTTCACCCCCTCTGATCTTGCTTCAATTTACAAGGCCTACATCCGCCCCAAAGCTTGAGTGCAATGCTCATATCTGGTCTGGTGCTCCAAAGACCTCTCTGCACCTGCTTGATAGAATACAAAAGGGAGCGATAAACCTCATAGGAGACAGCAATATTGCGAAGTCGATAGACTCATTCAAACATTGACGTAATGGCTCCTCTCTCTCTCTCATTCGTTATTTTAACAAACAATGCTCAAATACGCTAGCTCATTGGACACACATCACAAACAAGTTGTACAAATGTTTGTGATTTTTATTTTTTCTAAAGGGCAACGTACACCTCTTCCCATTTTAATAAGTATTCAACCGACCAAGTTATTATCAAAATTCAGATTTATGAAAACAAATGAAACCCTTAAATAATTCCCGGAGAAATATTTAAATTTTTCAGGAAATCACATATCTAAATCACTCTTTTTAAAAGCTCTTTTTATATTGTAACATTAAAAAAATTATTTGAAGACGAATTGGGTTATTGAGTTTAACGAATTTACTTCCAAGCAACTGAAGCTTTAGTTGTCAATTCACGTTTTTAATAAAAAGAACAGTGATTGCTAAGTTTTGTCTCTTGGTTTCAAAATGGTTAGTTTTACGAAATGTATGTTGACAAACTGACATTCATATAGGCCATATTTATATTCAATCGATCCAATCTGCCCTTTCACAACTTTTAGTGGCGAGAGCCGTTCACGCAATAATTTTTTTTTTTATAAAAACTTAAAAACAAATCGGTACTAAGTTGGTGTCCATATTTTACCAAATATGACACCGGGGGTGCCATTTCCAAACTCAATCCTTGACTGCTGACAAAAAGTAGAAAACAAAAAGAATTATCGAAAGAGCTCTTTCCATCCGTCCCTTCCCGTATTTAAGTTTCTTCTCTATCCAATTCAATTTCGTTTAAAACCCATCTGTCACTTTAGCCACCAATTGTAAATATCACAAGTCGTTACAATTTAACATCCTCTCACACCATATACCCGTCAATACAATTCCCTCAGCATGTCCTGTCGCTACCGGTCCCTATGTGTCGTATAGCCGTCCCGTGGTCGTCGGAAATTCTCATTCTTTCCACACTTAATTGTTCACGCAGAATTTTTCACTTGATTGTTATTATCCTTGACTGCGCACACATGAATTGTATTTTAAAATCCTCCCGGTCGCGAAAAAAAAAATGTAAATCCTTGCAAATATTTACCCACACACACACGGCAGAATAGTCTCTCAGAATTCATCGTTCAAGCAAATAAACATTCAATAAAAGTCCTTAATTTCATTTCGGTGATTCAATGATTCGGCGAATCAGTGATTCCGTGGTTCCTTTTTTTTCCTTGTTCCTCGATCATGAGTGTGTACGAGTACTTCTTCGTCTCCTTTCGGTGGCGTGTACCACCTCAGTGTATGTGCTTTTGTTCGCGGCTCTCCTGCTGCTGCAGTCAACCAAAAAACAGCTGGCTGACTGCTTACAAGTTTTTTTTTTTTTTTTTTTATTTGTTTTGAATTTCGTCCTTGTTCCGCTGATATATTCGCAAGGAGGCACGGGAAGTGGTATATTGGCTTTTGTTCGCGGATGTAATGAAATTAAAAATAAAAAAGAGAGAAAAAAAGAGCTGAAATATGTACGCAAGCAGCGTAAACAGATCCTGCGAAATATTTCAAGTGAATCCTTTCACTGCCAACGACGACATAGTGGTAGGGGGTCACATTGCAGGATGGGAGAAAACGTATCACAGACAAAGGAAACAACGAGTTACGCACAAATCCTAGGAAATAAAAAGTTAATCCAGTTTTCCTGGCACATATGATTTACACAAATCAATGCGTCCGTTTCAGAGCCCCCTTCGTCTTATCCTCGAAAGAAAGGATATGAAATCGAAAGGCTCCTTTTGCCGTTCCGAGCGATTTCGGTCGAACATTTGTTTTGTTGTTGTTCGAATGCATAAGCAAACGGATGAATGAACAAGTGAAAATGAAAACAGGACGAGATTTACATCGTGAGGATGAGGCACGACTATGGAACGAAGGGCATCACCACAACGACTTTGAATGATGACGATTACATGGGGACGAAGACAAAAAACCAAGTGAAAGCGACAAAAGTACCAATCGAGGGATAGGAAACCTGCCCCGCCGGAATCGGTGACAGATTTTAAATTTCCAGCAATAAAAAACCAAGCAATACTGAAAGGATCAAAAAGGGATCAGGGATATGGATGACGAGGAATAAAGGCAAATTACTGCCGATGATTTATTCAACAATCGCTGTAAGCAATGTACTCATACTTGCTCCTAACACAGAACACAAAACAGCATTCAAACAATGACGATGGCGACAAGGACGATACCGAGCGGTGGCGATGACAGGGACGGGGAAAAAGGAAAAGAGTTGCGAGTAACTTGCCAGAAGCCAGGATAAAGGACATGGTGTCGATTGTGTACAGTCGGGGTGTCGCTGTTGTTGATGTTAAGTTTTTCCCATCTCTCCTCCTTGTTCCGTGCCATCGGGCAGGGTAACAAGGGTCTCACTTCTCGACAGTGGCGACAAACGACCAGAGTGAATTGGCATGGCGCAAGAGTTTTAATTAAAAGTAAATTAATTATCAGTTCAAGAGTTAGACGCTGATGACGATGGCGACGATGTTGACGCATGCCGGCCCCCCGGAACGGAGCTCGCCTATCACTTTAATTCGTTTTGGTTTAGATTTTGGTTCCGACTTGGCTCGAGGACACAGGACAACTTTCAATCCACTCTTTTCTATTTTATTATTTTCAAAGCGTGTTTTGATTAAGTTTCTTGTGGATGATGAGATTTGTGGAATAATTTTTTAATTACAATTGTGTAGCAAATTAATTATTATAGGCGACGCACGCTGGTGGCTGGCGGATGTGGTAAATTAATCATAAGGGGTTGCTTGACATGTAAATAACTCATGCGAGAATGAGCTTGAGGGCAATGAGGGTTGATTGGCGCGATGACTTGTATTCCCTTTCAGGAGTAATTGCCATTATGGGGATTTCTGCCATGAACGAGTTCGTCAGTGTAATCATTTTTAAAAGCCTTTAAGTGAGGCGCGAAAGGGTGTATGAATACCGTGTAGGTGATTCCAAAAATGGCACTTGAACTTGAGTTTGTTGAGAAGTTTATCGTCGCGACGGTGAAGAACTTTGCTTTTAGGCTTCTCGTAAACTTACGACATTAGTATGTATGCCTAGGGTTGCAATATGAAAGCATTTTCAAGGTTTAAGTAGGAGCACGTCACATGTCGTAGCTTTAGGGTAATTTGAAATCAACGGGAAAACACAGCATTTTTATCAAATCTTAAGTGCCAACTTGGGGGTGGATAACAGAGTACACATGTCCGCCTTGGTTTTGCCTGCAATGTCATCTCATTGGAACCACATGTCACTGAAGTCAAGCCCATCCTATTCTGGCCAAAAATATTCTTCCAACATGCCACGAAAAATAACTCCATAGCACTCCTCCATAACATGGTCGACGAAACGATGAAAAAATACGGTCCAACCACACCATCGGCATGAAATCCAACACGACCACTTTTTGTAGAAGCAATGGAGTCTCATGATGCTTCGCTGCTGTCTTCTTCATCACTGAAAATGATTTTTCGATGTAATTCAGTATTTTCTTCAAACTTTTGAAGAGCCCATTCGGAGAAGTCTTGGCGCTTCAAACAATAAAGAGGCTTCTCTTATTGAGCTAGTTTGATCAAGATGTTCTCGCGAAATTCGCTTCAATTTGGATCGAGAGACTCCCTGTGAACGGCATGGAATCGACTGATCACTAATACAGGATCATTCAACAGCCAATATGTTGAATCAAATTTATTTACTAAAGCATACACAGCCTGTCTGGTGAGTTACTGCGAACCAAAATTGGATCAAGCGCTGTTAAAGTTGTGAGCATCAATTCAGATTCTTGGTAGTAATTTTTAATCATTACTAAATGTTGCTCGCTTGTGAATTTTTCCGTGATAAAAACGTAAAGCCTAACTGACGTTTTGGCATTGACAGTTCATCAAAAAAGCTTAAAGGTACGCTTGTATTAGAATACAAAATTGTTATGCCCCTATTGAAAAACCGAAACAGATATCCAATTCTTTCACCTTTTTGTAGTGAAATTTATTTATTTCAACACAATATGTGGGTGTGTATCGATCCATATTTAATAATCCAATTGTTTTCAGTTTTCAAAAGTCATCGCAGTGATGATAAAAATTGTCGGTTCAAAAATAGCGCGAAATTTAAAATAACACCTCTTATTGGATAACTCTTCATAAGAGACAAACTTACCTATTCATCTTCAGTCGCACCTTACGACGAGCTGCAGACCCTTAAATCATAAAGTAGAAACACTTTAGAAGTTTTCTGTGGGCCTTACTTCAATTTCCGTAAAAATGGGAGTCGGAAATGTAATTTTCACATTCTTCGTCACTTTGACATGTGTAGGAAGTCAAATGTCGAGTTTATGGTGAGCGCAAATAAGAGCGTTCTAAAGAAACCTTCGAGGTGTGTTCAAAAAGTAGCAGGAATTTTGTAATTTCTCAGACAATAGTTATTGGGCCGATTCGCAGAAATTTTTAATCGGTAAACATGTTCGAAAAGTAGGAAGACGTTGCATATATTTCGGTACGATTAGCGATAAATTATTTGCTTACAAAGTGATTCGTAAAATTTGCACAAAATTTGTCCATATCAATATAAAAATTGATTTTGGTGAGTCTGCAATGATTAAAACTAGGATCTAGTGGCGATATAAGGTCTGGACATCAGTAACCGATGAAAAGGTAAGAATAGTGAACGTAATGTAAGGGGAATGTAAATCACCGACTGTTGAGCGGAAGGTCTGTAGTTCAATTCTGCCCATAGCCAAGAGCAATTTCTATACGGAAAAACTGTGCAACAACATCAGTTGTGAATGTCCAAACAATTCTAATGAACACTCGCAGTATAAGATCACTTCAAAATTCATACTCTCTGTGTGCATTTCCAGTATAATATTTACCTTAATAATGGAAACGAAAAAGTTACTGTGAACTGCAACCAACGCAACAAATTCAGTCGAATCTCTCGGATCATATCTAGGACAACCACCCCCGGAGAGTAGTGAACGAACATCTTCGACACAAACCATCTGCACCCCCTCCAAGTTGTAAGATAAACACCATAAGAACGTACACTCTTGACCCACCTTGACACCCGTTTTGCTCAGTAGTCGCTAAATGAAGTTAGTAACCATGCAGAACCCCAAATTCAGCAAATATAGCTGTGTATGACCGTTTTCGGTAACCAAAAATAAAACGATTCTTAAATGGCAATCGTGTCACAAGCTTTCCGGGTAAAAGTTTATCGATTTTGGAAGTAGCCTTGTCAATGATGTATATACTATAGCCTTGTCTGTGGTGCACCTGAATACAAGACTTGTCAAAAAAGCAAAAATTCCTGTTAGTTTTTTAACACAGACCATGTAAAACGTAATCAAATGCTATTGGGACCAATGGCACTACGAGGCACGATCATTATTTCATTGCCCTGATCGCGCAGCTCCCATGGGAGCAAAGGGGTACTTAGAGGTAGGCCCGTAATTGAAGTAAGCAGGTGAATGTCTTATTCAATGGAAGTCTTGAACCTAAAAGTCATATCCTCTCCAAACCAGAGTATGACTCCTTTGAATACGTTATACAAATTGGCACTGTGGACAGGTTGTTATCGGTGTCATACTATCCCCGAAGCATTTAACCTATTAGCTCGCTATAAAGACTTTCGAACACTACTACCGTGCTCTACTAAAGTCTATCTTGTATAATCAAACACGACTTCACTTAAGTAATTAACTCCAAAGTCACTTCTAATTCCATTCCTAGTCTCATCGTACATAACAAATCACTCTGAGCTCTACTGACACTCTATAAACCATATCGTATCTAAAACAAAATAACACCGTCACAGTTAATTATTTTCCACTTCCATGCAAAACCCTAACAACAACAACAAACGTAAATTCAAAAACCGTGGGCGTAATATCCCGTCAACCGCAAAGTGTCGGCAGCAAGTGTTACACCATCGCTCCCCGGAGAGTAAGAGAACACCATCCCTGAAATCGCAATCATGCCTCATAGCGCCACTGGCACCGGTAGCAGTAGCATCAGCCGAACAACAACATCAGCTACATCCTTTACAGCGCGATGCCATCGCGAGAGCGAAAGTGCAATTGTAATAATTCATGGCATGGCTCCTCCGCAAATATTTACGATGCGGCGAAGATTGAGTTCTTCTGGCTTGTTTTGCTCCTCGTTTTTCTTCCTTTCCTGTTCATTCACACTTGACACCGCAGGAAAGACCGACTGCCGAAGAAAAAACCCGCGGCCACAATCCCTCTTCATTGGACGGGAAAATGTGTGGAAAAACAATACGAAAGTCGAAGGGATAGAGAATAAATAAACGGAAGGTCCATGCCAAGACAAACAATGAACGCGGTGTTTCTAAAATTAAATTCTGTTTCAAGCAATATGCCCCATGAAGGCTGGAATGGACTTCTCCCGGAAAGCACTATGTAGAAGAAAAAAAAACAAGAAGAGAGAGCACGAGAGAAGACGTGTGGATGTGAGGATCATCCTCTGGTGAAATTTTAATTAGTCTGTGAAAAATTTGCCTGCTACCGCCTCTCGATTTGTTGGTCGGCACCTCATGCTGCGAGTCTAGAATCTGGAATCTGGATTGGGAAATAGTGAGCAGCCACTTGAGCAAGCATGATAAATGCCCGCGAACTGGCTTTTAAGGCAAGTCGAGTGTTGAGTATGTTTGGACACGAAGGACGTGGCTACAGACTAACGCGATTTCGCCTCGCTCATGCACATTATCCAGGGCGAAGATTAATGACCGCTCTGTTCCGGGGTGCAATCTTCTTCGAGTTTTCTCCTCCTGATTTCTCCGTTTTGTTGACTTTCCTCTATTGCTTTCTTAATCTGGGACGCAGATAAAGCCAGATACATCCCCTTCGTTGATTGGATACTGCTCCTCCCAAATGAACCACACCTCGGAGGCAATCACTCCATCCGACACAACGTGTACGTGCTCGCCCATCAAATTCCATACTTTCGTAATTCTCTCACGATTTCCTTGTTATTAATAAATCCTTCATGTTTTCATTTCAGGTGTCTCTGCCGAGCTGTACTACGTCCGCGAGGGACAAGTCAACGATTACGCGTTGAACTTTGTCGTTCCCGTGCCAGCAAATGTACGGGAAATTGCATTCACCTGGCAGAGCTTAGCCGGACGTCCGTTACCGTATAGTATAAACGTACAGTCATCCGATCCGGCTGTCCTACCACGTCCATCACTCAACATTACACAGATTGGCGAGATCCCAACCACCGTGGAGACATTCTCCATCGGTATGAAGTGTTCTGGCATACGTCCAGCCGAAGTCGAAGTGACCATCACGATCGAAGTGATCCTCAATCGAGCATCGCACAACATCACCGAACTGGTTTTCCGGCGGAAGAAGATCTGTATGGCTGCCGATCAGGACGACAACAACGTGGATGATCCAATGTTATTGGAAACGGTTGTGCCTCCACCAGCTGGTTTGATCACACTGATCGTAGGTGGTATTCTCGCTTTGATGTTGGTCACTATACTGATCGTGATCGCGTATTGTGCTCGTGGACCGACAAAACGACAAAATCACGGACAACCTATGCGAACCTCGAGCTTCCAACGTCTACAGACTAACCCTCCCTGCCAGCCGTTCATATCACCGTCGGTCATTGCACCGATCCATTCGACACTGCCGCGAAAGATCGAGCCTCAACAACCGGAGGAATTGCACCGTCGCATCTCTGAGCTCACTGTGGAACGTTGTCGCGTCCGTTTGTCGAGCTTACTCCAGGAGGGCACCTTTGGTCGGGTGTATAAAGGCACATACAATGAGAATCAGGATGTTTTGGTAAAGACTGTTGCCCAACACGCCAGTCAGATGCAAGTCTCTCTATTGCTCCAGGAAGGAATGAGTTTATATGGTGCTTCGCATCCTGGAATTCTCTCGGTTCTTGGCGTATCGATCGAGGATCACACCACTCCATTCGTACTGTATCAGGCGATGAACAATATGCGGAACTTGAAGATGTTCTTGCTTGAGCCATCGTGCTCCCGATCGATCACCACAATCCAGATCGTCATGATGTCGTCGCAACTTGCCATGGCTCTGGGCCATCTCCACAGTCATGGAGTGGTTCATAAGGACATCGCCACAAGGAACTGTGTGTAAGTAAACCAAATTACAATGGGCTGTTCGAGGAAATGGTGGTGCTCATTGCTTTTCTTGTATAACATTTAGAATCGACGATCAGTTGCGCGTAAAATTGTCCGACAGCTCGCTATCGCGTGATCTGTTCCCGGCCGACTACAACTGCCTAGGTGATAGCGAGAATCGTCCGGTCAAATGGATGTCACTAGAAGCTCTCCAAAAGAAACAATTCACAGAAGCGAGTGACTCGTGGTCGTTTGGCGTACTCATGTGGGAGCTCTGCACGTTCGCTAAACAACCCTACGCCGAGGTGGATCCCTTCGAGATGGAACACTACCTAAAGGACGGCTACAGACTGGCGCAGCCATTCAACTGCCCTGATGAATTGTAAGTTTTTCTGAACCACCCACTACATCCCAGATTGGTATGTTCTCCTTTCTTTTCTGTCTCTCTTTTATAGATTCACAATCATGGCGTACTGTTGGGCCTTACTGCCATCCGAAAGGCCATCGTTTGCACAGCTCCAAATCTGCCTGTCGGATTTCTACACACAAATCACGAGATACGTTTAGACGCTGACACAGGCCGCGTTTGTAGTTCTTATAATTCTTCAGCACTTGACGTTCTAGTTAGATGAAAATATTTTACACATCCAGATACATCCAGATAGCCACAAACAGACAGTAGATACATTCATCCTCATTTAAGTAACCATTGCATTTATACAAAAGTTTCTATGACTCAACAAAATTTAGAGGAACATACCAACAACCCCCGAGCGCTAGGATTTGGCAAGTTTTATTGCCAGCGACAAGATTTTTATACCAAAATCCCTAAAATAAATACAAAAAAAACCTTTTAAAAGATACAGATAAAATATACGATATGGAAACGAAATCATTGTCTGCCATTTTGAATCTTATGATTTTACTGGTAGTTATGTAAATATATATACAGTAGATACATAGATACTTAGATATACACATTAAACAAACGTTAAAGATATATACACACACATAGATATATATATACATATATATACGCGATTAAATTAATTTACCGTTTAGTGGACGACAACAGTTAATTTTTGTTTTTAATTTATTCCTTTTTCTCTCTTTTTTGTCAGTTTAAAATTAATTTTAAGATTTTTTTTTAAAGATATTTCTGTATATTTCAATCTTACGGATTAGGTTACTAGTTTGCGATAGCTTGGTTTCAATAAAAATAATGTGTTCAGTTGCGAGAGACTGAGTGTACAATTTTTTGTAAAGATTTAGTTTTAAATAAATAAAATCGTTTTAAACAAAAAAAAATATTTTTTTTCAATTAAGATAGGGAAAGGGCATAAGAAGGACTAAGTCTCGTAAGGATAGTACGGGATTTACGCCACTAATATCAAAGGGTAAGCTAACACTCTTCCTTAGGTAATACGGGAGAGAAAGCTACGAACTTTAATAGTAAAAAGGTAAGTTGCATCTGAGTGGTGTGCATGGTGGAAGGATTTTGTGATCCTGGAGTCATCACACCGGTTTTAGAATTACATGGCCTTTTGGTTCGTATAAGAGCAGAGGCGTGTGAGTTTCATCAAATTTATCTAGGCACCAAAAATATATTTAGAAGGCTACAAAAATATATATGTAGAAGACGACTAGCGAAAAAGCCTCTCTTTACCACAAAAAGGAAAACAGCTTGTTGCGCTTGAGCTCAAGCTCAAAAACGTATGAAAATTGGACGCAGGATGATTGGAGACGTGTGATTTGGTCCGACGAAAGTAAATTTAATTTTTATGCTCCGACAATTTGTCATACGCTCGATGACTTTTTAAGAACACAGAATTGGACTACAAGAAACTGTGTGCAATAGGAAGGAAAGATTACAGCGATTATGGAATGCAGAGAGCTTTTAAGTGCCGATGCTCAGTGTATTGGATTCTGACATCAACCACAATAACCGCGTCATACTTGTGTTGTTTCTCCTGAGCGGATAACTGACAAAATCTCCGATGGTATACTTGTCTGGAAAAACATTATTTAGAGTTGCAGCAAAAATAGTTTCCTTTTGTCTAGCCTCGACTTTGACTGTAATGCCACTTATATGCAATATACAGAGTGTAACGAGTTTTCCGGGCAGTTTTCCGGGTACTCGCACAAACTCACTAATCGCCGCAGCGATTACATTACTCTATCCTGTGAAGATGTGACACCGTCTTGTTAAAACTACATGTCTTCCATATCCATATCTTGGATATATGTAGGTCAAAACATTTGGCAATAGAATGAATTCGATAAATTGGGATTTTCATTTTCACTATTCACTAGATCGTGTATTGTGAGGCCTTAAGCCTTCTGTTAGACTTCTCGAAATTTGTACAGCTTTAATACGATCAGACAAATAAAGGGTGGTCCAACGAAAACGTACGATAATAATTGTAAATAAAACAAAAACTTTTCAGAGAATTATCGTAATTCTTCTTCTTCTTCTTCTTCTTTTCCTTTTTCCGGCGTTGTTATGGTCAGAAGTGTAGGACCATAACCTTCCCACTTAACTGCATTCCTACTGGTCCGCTTGTGGGGTCCGCCGGTTTGACCTCAGAAAGTAGCGGCAGGCTTCCCGGTTTGGGATTACTTCATCGCTGAGGCCAATCAAATGCTGTTGTTTTTGCATTTGTTTGCACCAATTGTTTTTCGGCCTGCCTTTTTTTTTTGTGACACGGGCATGCTCCAGATTTTTTTGTTTGATCTTACTCTTACAACACCGGTGATCTCCAGACAGAGAATTATCGTAATATTTTTTATTATGATAGAAGGATCTATGACAATTATGTGTGAAACAAAATAATGGCCAAATGCTCGCCACGGCTTCGGTGGCATACCTCTATCCCATGGTCCATACTTCCAATGTCTCTGAGACATAATTGAGGTTCAATGTCGTTAATGTGCCGAATTATCTCATCCTTTAACTCTTGAATTGTTGGCTTATTGACGTACACTTTTTCTTTTAAATATCTCCAAAGAAAGAAGTCCAACGGTGTCAAATCACATAATCGTGGCGGCCAATTAACATCGCCACGACGTGAGATAACACGGCCATTGAATTTCCCGCGCAAAAGAGCCATTGTTTCGTTGGCTGTGTGGCAAGTGGCACCATCCTGTTGGAAGCACATATCGTCCAGGTCCATATCCTCAACTTCTGGCCACAAGAAGTCCGTTATTATCTCGCGATAGCGGAACACCATTCACGGTAACTGCTTGGCCGACCTCATTTTCGAAGAAGTACGGATCGATGACGCCAGTCACTCTTTGTGGATGCATCGGCTTTTCAACAATCACTCGTGGATTCTCATTTGCTCAAATGAGGCAATTCTGCTTGTTAACGAATCCACTGAGGTGAACGTGTTCCTCGTCGCTGAAGATGATATTCTTTGTAAAGTCACCATTCACTTCTCTCTGTTCAACCAACCATTCGGCGTATTGACGACGCTTGAAATGGCCAGTAGGCTTCAGCTCTTGAGTCAATTGAACCTTGTAAGCGCGTGTAAATTCAAATCTTTATTCAAAATTCGCATCAGTGATGTTCGTGAGATGTTCAATTGTTGGGCACGATGACGAGTCGAGGTTGACGGCTCTTCTGTTGTACTTTAATTCAGCTCTGCTTTCGACCTTTGTACTTACCTTGTTTTTTTATAGGATTCGTGCAGGTTCAAGAGTGTACGCTTTTATGGTATTCGCCACACAACCTAAGCGGGGTGCGGATGGTTTGTGTCGAAAATGTTCGTTCACTACTCTCCGGGGGTTGTTATCCTAGATAAGATTTGAGAGATTCGGCTGAATTTACGTTGGTTGTAGTTCACAGTAGTACAGTTGCATTCCCAAACTCCTTGAGAGTAACTTCTATAATGCAATATTCTTTCAATGCAAGCCCATCTTCTCCCCTTCTTCCTAAAATGTCGATCGACAACCACTAATGAATCGACAAACTAAATCCTCGCGTTAAATCATACTTCTTAAACTGACTGGGTAAAATCGGTAAGTAAACTGATATACTATAGGCTAATTAACTTTTTATAAGTAATAAATACATATATAATGTTGGGCTCAATAGCATATTTGATGACCTTGGGCTTAAAGAACAAACTGGCCAACGAACTCGCCCAATTTAAATTCTGTCGAACGCTTGTGGGACGTTATGAAATGCCAAAACCATCTGGTGCTCAATATTAGCAAATGTCAAGCCCTCTCCATCTCCTGAAACCTAATCTGTCATGAAATTAAAATTGGTCATTCTACAACCTCTAGAAGATCGACGAACGGTCGTAGACATGCTTTTTGTCCACTTACCGATGATACTGATTGCTCCACACTACTAAATAATTCCCATTAAAACATATCCCTGAAACTGTCGGCTCATGCTTCTCTTCTGCATCAAATCCCATCGAGCGAACTATGACTACCATGAGCCAATATACAGAAAGCTACGCGAAGCGAACTTCACGATTTTTGGTCTATACTTCACTAAACCTTGTTTTAGAAATTTCCGCTACCTCCGCGGGTTATTCTTCATTTCCTTAATCTTTTTCCTCCTAATTATATATTAGGGCTATTTAAGGTTAATTTCTTTAGTTTATTATTTTTTGTTAAGGCTTGCATTAAGCCAATAAAGTGGCCCTACTAGGGTATCAGTTTAATTAACAAAAGTGACCAATATACAAGCAAAGGTCGTTAAATCCTTACTGGAAACCGTGAAATGGAATATGCTACTCCACCCGACGTACATCCAAAACATCGGCTCTCTCTTCTACTTCATGTTCCGAGCAATTACGCATGACCTGGCTGAGTAGCACCTTCGACCTTTCGAATTAGTAAAAAATTGAGTCGTTTCTTCAGACACCTGTAAAGACGGGCAAATGTTCCGGGGAGGTATTCTATTCTAGCAAGGAGGGCGAAAGTTGTAGCTAGCGAGGGACAATACCTTCAAGAATAAATAAGAATAGATCTCTGGGAAAGATGTCTGATTTATATAGAGGGACATCCAACAAAATGGGTTATTTTAAATCAAAGGGAAAACGCAAAATTTTTGTAACGGTTGCTAGCATTTTTAATATGGTCAAAATTGCAAAATGTGGGTAATAATATAATATTCTGCAATTTCTAAGCCCTGAATACAGATCGAATTTTTTTTGGTTGTTGATAAATTATTTCTCTGCGTTTTCGCATAATTGTAGATGGAGCCTTAATATTAGAATTTTTTTAATGAGTCAGGTCTAATTGGCGTGGGGCATGTCCTGCTAAATTTAAAGGGTAGCAACGTCCATACTATCAGTTTCTGGCGAACAAGATCAGTCAACATCGGTTGGTAAACCAATCACACCAGCAACATTTTTGAAAAAAATTCGGCCCAATGACCCGGTCAGAATCGTACCAGACTTGGGAACAATTAATTTAATCACCCAAATCATCATCTTTCTAATTTCCAGCACCCAATTGATGAAAGTACGGAATGGTCTGTTAACTCAATTTCAAATTTATAATTTTCGAGCTATTTTCATCGTGATAATGTGCTACCCATTTAATAACTCCTCCATTCCCGTCTACCAAGAATCATCGCAATGAGTGTTGAATGTGGGCTGTTTAAAAACTGCGCGAAATTTAAAATGACACCTCTTGTTGGATAACCCTTTATAATCCCATTAAAGTAAACCGTGAAGAAGTTGAAGATGGCAAGCACCCCGGTTGCTACAACATGTCTCTAGAGAAGATCTTGCTATAAACTAATAAATGAAATTGTTTTCAAAAAACCATCATTCCTGTTACTTTTTGAACCCTGTTGTCGGTGCCGCAATCCATTGGTGACCATGTATTTAGCATAAATTGCCTATATTATGCATATTTTCATTGTATTGGAAATTGAAAAGAATTATCTGCTTATTGCCACCTCCTAATGGTGTCTTTTGATAAACATTTCGTCGATGCCCCGCGGAGAAAAGTCATCGTGAAATACAAATTTTATGTCGTTGGAATGCGATCTCGTGTTAACGGCGTCAGAGTCAAACGGCGCTGTTTTGTATAGTTGTAACGAGTCTGGATCGTGTAATATATAATGTAGGTCACCAGGTTCTAATGCCTTAAATTTATTACTTGGTCTAAGAATGTAAAAAGTTCAGAGGGAAGAGTCTATTAATGTCGTTTTACCGAAGCTCACTGATAGCAATCTACATATTTGTCATTCAAGCGGGTGAAGTGATTTAAAATCCAAAAACCGGCTTTTACATTAAAGTAGTTTTCAAACGGATTCGTTACAACATTCTAAAAAACAGTGAGAAATGAGATAATTAGAAATTCACAGAAAAAACAAACAAATTTGCTCCCACCGAGTTGTTAATTCGTGTTTACAGTAAAATTCCGCTCCAATTTCTTCCCCATTATCGCCGTCATCGCGCCCAATACCGATCTGCAATCAATGCCACCATCCGAATCGTCTGCCATCGATTCAAATTAAGATAAATCGTCCTCCACGCGCTTGTCCAAATTACCATACAATCAACATATTTAATAATATTATCATTCTTAATTAAAGGCGAGATACACAAAAGGAATAATCCCGAAATCCATTTACCAATTTCCATTTTCCATCCCCATCCGAGCAAAGTGAAATCAAAGATTTATGACCTTACAACGATCGTCAACGTGTCATACTCTCCAGAACGACAACACTCGGTGGTACTCTGCTCCAGAATCCGACGCCACCAAACTAATTCCGCACTAATTCGTTCCCGCAAGCATCCCAGCATAGCAGTCGTAACACGCGCCCGAACATAAAGCAAAAAAGATAAAAAAACGATGAGCAACAGGAACACATCACAAGCGAATCCAAATTGAAGCCATTAGTCAATGCAAATTAAAATAACCATTTCTCAAGCGACAATCCAGATAAATTTCATTTACGACTACGAGTATTCGATGCGTTGCCATGCGACGCGCAGCGACGGCACAAATTAAGAGATTTTTTAATGAGCACCACCTAGCTCCCGGTCGGAACACCGGCACTATCCTCGTGGCGGTAGGTAGGAGGGCATGGTAGTGTAGTAACGGCATTTGGAAGGGCACGTGAATGGGATTTCCATAAACATGCTGCACTCTCGAATGAAGAGAATAAATGAACCACTTATTGTGGAGGGAAAGTTCCGCTTGTATCTCCGGTTGTATCTGCGAGTTACAATCTCATTTATGAACTCAAAGTGAAGGCGGCCGCGTGAAATGGGGTCTTTCCCCACGCGTTTCCCCGTCAACCCGTCAACCCATTCTCCTTCTGCCCCTTTTGGCACCATCCTTGTCCTCATAAAAGCTCTGTTCTTCCCATGCGTGCTGGTTAGTTTGCATTTTTAATTACATGGATTTTCCCACCTTCATCCTGTACCTCGATGCGGAAAATTGCAACAAAAACAAGTCAAAATGGAGTTCGCGCGAAAGGAAGAACTCCTTCCGGCATTTATTCATTTATGCTCGTAGTCCTGTGCGGTGCGCGGCTTTAGATAAGAAAATGGTTAGTTTTCTAACGGCGGAGATAATGAGACCCATTACACGCGCTCGCAACGCCGTCGACCGGGGTTGCACTCTCGAAATGAGACCAGTTTAAAAAGAAAGCCAAATGCCAGAGGATTAACATTTTTTTCGGGTTTAGAGTTTAAAAAAGGTTTTTTCTTTTGCGAAAAGCTTTGTTTAGACAACTATCACTATCACTCTTCTCTATACTATCCATGTTACGGCTGCTTTAATTAGCTTTGGTTGGTTGAGAATTGAGAGTGCAGTGATCATAATTGCCGCCGATGAAATAGGAACAGAAACGAGAAGTGCATGCAGATGAGCACGTTTTCGAAGAGTATCCACACGCACTACCGTGTGTCGATGCCTACTTAAGGCTTATATTTAACCTACTTCTTCAGTCTTTTGATGTTCCGTCGCAGACACTATAGTTCAAGGAAATTGGGTCGAAAGATATCTCACGTAGAATTCAATTGACGAGCAACTACTCGTGAATCTAGAGCGTAGGGGGCTACTTTGTCCCGAGTGCTAACACTTAAATGACACTTTCAAGCTTTAAGTCGTATACCGCGCCATAGACTGGAACACTCTTTACGTCTTTGACAGAAGAAGTCAGTTGTAGTTGATGATAATAAACACATTTCGCTTTTGTGCTGCAATATAGTGAATATAGAAGGGCTCTCGGGTCTGCCCTATGCTTTGTCCTCCTTCCCATGCTATTATAAAGCAGCTTCAAAACTTCTTCGAATATGTACTATACGAGTACGTAGATATGTTGATGGTACCCGGAACTAGAATCGAAGACTATCCAGGGAGTCCCGTGTTTACACCACAATCCACTTATCACTCCTCTCTGTACTATCCAAGAGTTTACAGCATAAAGCAGGAAACGGGCTATGAATACTTAATCCTTTGAGCTTTTTTTAGGTCATCACAACATTTATATATTTTTTCACAGACGATGAATTCAACTATCAATTGTCCATGTTTCTCCTTATAGACTGCTTTTCCGTATTTGAAGCTGACTATAATTTCTCGACCTTCAATGCAGCACAGCTCTTTATAACTTCCGCGGCTGTGGTCATCTAAAAGCACTGGAACACTATTCTTTACTTTTGTTTCCAAAATGTCAAAAGGTTGCGGTTTATGTTTATTTATACGATTCTGCATAGCTATAAAAAAAAATCCAACGAGCAAATCGCCGGTATTAAGCGAAACTGGTCTTGATGTGTGGAAGTTGTGGCATCGTCTTGTTGGGACTACATGTCCTCCACATCTATAACTTGGATTTGAGGCCAAAACAAAAAATCGGCAGACATTTGACTATACCTATAGCATAAAATCGCTAGACTTTCTCTTCAAAACCTTTATCACTGCATTTGGTTGGTTTTTAGACCTTAGCACTTCTATAACTGAGCCAGTCTCTTCGAATATTTTCTTACAGTTTTGCTTATAGTACGCTCAGGATGGACAATTATGTCGAGCATAATCTGCTCGTAATGCTCGAAACGAAGCTACAATACTAGTCTAGGATCACTATTTTAGCCTTCTACCTTGCAAAGCTAGGCTAGGGAAAACGTATGCAAAGGCTTTCCTGTCTGTCCGTCTGTCAGTCTGTCCGTACCAATATATCAAACCAAACTGAGTACCTACGAGTCTGAAACTTGGCTGTGTTATAGAGTAAAGGATGGGCAAGTTTCTTTTTAAAAATGCAATAAAATGAACAAAATTAATTTTTTACATGTATTATGGCTCTATTGGTAAGACCAAACATTCCCATTAATTACGAAATACGACGTGGTTCAAGTGGCTGCTTCGGCTGGCTTCGCAGTAGCGCATTCTGTCACCCCAATTTTCCAGGACCTTGTTGATGGTTTCGGGCTGTAGCTCACGGATTGCTTGGATGATATTGGCCTTAAGTGCTTGAATCGTTTCCGAGTTGTTGGCATAAATCGCAGCTCCGAGGTGGCCAATTGACATAACAAATTGATAACACAATTTGGGAATTTGGTGCACAAAAGATCAATTGTGGCATGGGGTTTATGGAATGGCGCACCATCCTGCATGAACCAGAGGTCGTCCAAATCCATGTCTTCAATTTCAGTAAAAATAAAGTCGATTAACATGGCTTTGTAACGCCCACCCCTGACCAAAACGTTGCTCCTAGCCTCATTTTCGAAGAAAAATGGTCCAATGATGCTACCACTCAAAAATCCGCACCAAACTGTCACTCTCTGTGGCTGATTGGCTTCTCGCCAATAAGGTGTGGGTTTTCCAAGCCCAAAATGCTGCAATTTTGTTTGTTAACATAGCCGGCGAGATGAAAATGCGCCTCGCCCAAGCTTCTCTAAGGGCCAAACTGCGAAGCGATAACGAAGCGGATGGTCGCGCACCTTCAACTGCCGAGTCAATTGGACCTTGTAAGCGAATAATCCGATATCTTTGTGCAGAATTCTCCTCAGGCTAGTGCGTGAAATATTGTTCGTGAATAGAGTCTCACACTTTCGACCACAGCAGCCACATTCACATCTGTGCGCACCGTACGACGAACATGACCATGAGTGTTGTCCACTAGCATACAGGTCTCACGAATTTCTTGCACAAACTTGCGTACAGCTGTCGCAGTGGGTGGTTCATTTCGGACAAAACTTCTTTTTAAAAAACACACTGTTTGGGCTACGCAGCACTCACTTTAAAAATACGTTTTCAATATTTTCCAACGTTGTTCAAGCGTAAAGCACCCCATTTCGTTTCGCGGAGGTATGATACTAACTCTCTGGCAAGATTTCGAGCGGGAAACAGCTGTCAGTGTCAAAATAACCTATGATTTAAAAAAAAACACTAGATGGCCCACCCTTTATCATATATGCATACCACCACCCGAGGCTTAGACCTACCAAAGACTATTAATTTTAAAAAAAGGCAATATTTCTGAATATGTTAAGCCTTCTTTCTTTCCTTATTTATCACTTTACCTAGATAGTTTCAAAACTATATCCATTCTATCAACTTTCTTGGTTTCACTTTTGGAAACCTATTCAAAAATTGTTCTGATTAGTGCTTGGTTTTTAAAATCCTCAAAACCTTTGAAAATGACTGCTAATTTGATGACGAGGAACTTTATTTTAGCATCAACTTGATTTGCCATTCTACAAAAAATGGAATTATGTGAGACAAATGCTCATAAACTGTGTAGATTTATTTTATAAATTAGAATTCATTTGTTAATACTGATCGTGCGCTGCGTTCACTTTATATCCGTTTTGTTATCGTTCATCTCAGCCACTAATTCAAACAACCATGCATCGTTCCCACAACGTACATAGTCTTATAGATATTTGTTTAATAAAATTAAATAAGCCCTTCGTTTCGAATATCGGGCTGATAAGAAAACAGATGCCCGATTCATCACCTCAAACAACAAGTAAAGTCTTTTTCGCTCTCTCTAGGTAATGCGAGTATTTTTGTTTTTTTTTTCTCTAACAGAACTGATTCAAAGTCACGTTTCAAAGGCAATGTCTTTGGTCAATAGGCTAATCTCCGGGGGTGCGCTTTAACGACTTTGTCCTCCGAGAGGTCCAGGTCCAGGATGGATTTCTTCCACATATCCCGCCAATTCTCTACGAAAACTATACAGGGTGTCCCACGAGCAGTGTGCCAAAAAGCTAGAGTGTGTAGGTCTGGTCAAGACAAGAAAAAAATCGTATGGGAGGGGGGGGGTCTATTCCCCCCCGTTTAGCCGGGAGGGGCAATTTTCTAAAAAATTGACTTAATTTGGAAAAAAAATTATTAAAAATCAAGAGTTACATCCACAATGCCGTGATATACTTTTTTGTAAAGCCAGAAACCTCTTCTTTCATCTTGTTTCTAAACGAAGCTGTTTTAAGGAATAGTTTTTGAGAAATTAATTTTCAAACTCAAAATTTTGAAAAAAAAAAATTTCGAACTATTTTTTTTCAAAATTGTATGTAATTAAGTACTAATTTTTTGTCAAAAATTCAAATCTCTTATTAGTTTTTAGTTAAAAACAGAAAACCGGATGCAAAAATGTTTTGTAGTTTTTGAGAAATTAAAAAAAAACCCGAACCATTTTTTTCTAAGAAAAACCTTTTTTTTTGGTTTTAACGCGGCTGGACTTGTAGGCAAATTAATGTATGAAACATTGACCTCTTTTTTATTATTTTTAAAAAATTCGGAGTTTTATTATAATCAATTTTCAATATGATCCCCATTTTTTAGAAGGCAAAGATTATATCTCCTTCTAATGGCTGCACATAAGTCAAGCAATTTGACTCCAGCGACTTCAATCCGTTCATTCAGTCGTTCCAAAGATACTATTTCCACTTCGTAAACATAATTCTTCATGAATCCCCACACATAAAAATCTAGAGGAGTTAAATCTGGTGATCTAGGTGGCCATTCCGTGGGGCCCTTTCTTCCGATCTAACGGTCACTAAAATGATCATCCAGCCAGTTTCTAACACGTAAGCTGCAGTGTGCTGGTGCTCCATCTTGCTGGTAGATTAAATTATCTGCTATGGCCAAAGGAACGTTGTCCATCAAATCGGGCAAAAGGTCTCGTAGGAACTGCAAGTATGATTCTCCATTAATAACGGCATTCAAAAACCGGGGCCCGATTACAGTTTGTCCAACAATACCAAGCCAAACATTACAGCTAAAGTGGTGTTGTGATTTATTTTGTTTTTTGTTGTGTAGATTGGTGCTACTCCAATGATGCAAATTGTGGAAGTTAGTAACCCCATCTCTGGTAAACTGTGCTTCATCCGTCCAGAATATCCTTCCAAAATTGTTTCGTTCAGTTTCATCTCGAAGCAGTAATGATCGACAAAATTCTGCTCTCAAAAACTTGTCGTTTGAGGTGAGTTCCTGAACTGTCCTAAAATGGTACGGGTGTAAGTTTTCGGTATGAAGCACTCTCCGTACTCTAGATTTGGGCACTCCAAGCATAATAGCTATCCTCCTTGTACTAAGGGAGGGATTACGTCAGACCAAATCCAAAAATTGCGGTTTTATTGTCTTAAGGTCCTAGCCGGTTGAACCCATCGGCGGCGGGCGGACCCAGACGAAATTGGCAGGTCAGTTTTCAGGCGTTATCAATGAAAAAAAAAGGATTAATCCAGGGTTATTCCAATACTGTGTCAGTTTATTGAATCCTCATAAAACTCCGAATTTTTTAAAAATAATAAAAAAGAGGTCAATGTTTCATACATTAATTTGCCTACAAGTCCAGCCGCGTTAAAACCAAAAAAAAAGGTTTTTCTTAGAAAAAAATGGTTCGGGTTTTTTTTTAATTTCTCAAAAACTACAAAACATTTTTGCATCCGGTTTTCTGTTTTTAACTAAAAACTAATAAGAGAATTGAATTTTTGGAAAAAAAATTAGTACTTAATTACATACAATTTTGAAAAAAAAATAGTTCGAAATTTTTTGTTTTCATTTTTTTTCCAAAATTTTCTCCCCCCTCCCATACGATTTTTTTCTTGTCTTGACCAGACCTACACGCTCTAGCTTTTTGGCACACTGCTCGTGGGACACCCTGTATATGTTGCGCTCCCCGAGTCCGAGCCGTCAGTAGTTCGGTTTCACACGGAGACGGAAGGAGACGATCCGACAGAATCAACTGGTGGCTGTATTTCACCTTGTCGGTGGCACCTTTTACTCGAGGAGAATTGGTGGCATTACTTCATGGGAACTCATGTCAGACCCTAGCTGAACTTGAAAAATCATTTTGATCAATAGATGAATGAACATTGGGTACCATCCGAGTTTAAGTCAAGAACAGCGTTTTTTTTTAAGGTGGAAAAAGCGTAAAAGATCGTGGGGTAAGCTTGACCGTGCAATGTTTGGCATCGTAGGCATCCAGGTTTCGAAAATTCCGCTACGCATTTGGTTCAGTCAGCAGGATATAGTTTATTATAAGTCGCTCAAACCGAACCAAACTATCGCGGAATATCGCTATCGAATAAAATTGATGCGTCTGAGCTGAGCATTGACGGAAAAACGGCCGGTGAATTTGCTATATAACAACGCTCTGCCACATGTTGCAAAACCTATAAAACCTACTTGGAATGGGAAGTCTGAATTCACCGTTCTATGGTCGATTCTTTTTAACCCCCGACGCAAAAAGAGGGGTGTTATAAGTTTGACGTGTCTGTTTGTCTGTGTGTCTGTCTGTGGCATCGTAGCTCCTGAACGAATGGACCGATTTTGATGATTTTGTTTGAAAGCTACCGTGATCGAGATGGTTCTTAGCTAGAATTTATGAAGATCTGTTCAGGCGTTTTAAAGCATTCCGTTCTTTTAGTTGGCGCAAAATGAATCACCCTATCGGAAGATGTTATAATTTTTCCTAATGGCGTCGTATGTACCTCAATCATATTAGACATTAGTGAACTAGACAGCTTCAGTATATAAACAGATAAGCAATGAAGTGCTATACTTCGCAAGAGCGTGGAATAATTGTGTTGATTTTTTTGACCAATAATCGGTCGGTGGGATTTCGTGAATTTCGACGTCGATTTCCTAAACATTCCACTTAGCTACTCGACTTGAACAGACTGGAACTATAGGAGACCATGCAGGACGTGGCCGCCACCGGACTGTTCGTTTGGCCGAGAATATCGCTGCTGTGGCTACCGATGTCGCTGAGAACGAAGAAACATCAACCAGACGATGGGCCCCACAATTGGGCATAACCATACGGACCCTAGAGCGAATATTAGTGAGAAACTTACACATATTTCTTTACAAAGTACAAACAGTTCATCAGTTAATGCCTGCTGACCGTCAGTCGGGTGTGAGTTACTGTCAAGCCATCCTTTATCAACAACGAAGAAGACCATTTTTGTGTCGAAAATCATCATGAGCGACGAGGCGGATTTACACTTAAGCGGTTACATCAATAAGTAAAATCTTCGTTTCAGGGCATTGAAAATCCGCGAGTGATACACGAAGAGCCATTTCAAACATTGGTGCGGCATTCACGCGGGAGGAGACGCTTATATTAATAATAATAGGTACTTTTAATGAAGTCAAAAGGCCGAAAGAAAAATTTTATTTTTTTACTTTTTAAAGTTTTTTTTGTGTCGGGGGTTACTTAAAATTTTTAATTTTATTTTTTGTATACTTATGTACTCAAAAGGCATGTTGCCTTTTCGACGCGGAATTCGCATATTACCAGAAAAATGAGGAGAAGTTGTGCCTAGTGAGTGATGCTCCGAAGCCCAGTCAGTGAACACACGGCGTTGTCTATGGTCATGAAATTTGAGCTTCTATAAAGTAAATGATAAAGTTTTACCATTTGGACGTGCTGTTCAATCGTGTAACTTGCCATGAAGATTTGGCATTAGTAATTGAACAATAAACAACAGATTTGACGGATCTCACCAAAACAACTTGGGCGCAACAGGCCGCCAAAATCTACCCGCGCCAATTGAAAACTCTTTACCTATCCAACATCCTTGGGCGCGCCACATCTGCAGATTCTTTCGAATTTTTTTTGGACTCCTAAGTCGACGTTACCATGCATTTCTTCGTGACGCTGACGAATGTCGCTAATAAAAATTCACAAACGTTGCCAGATGCCCAAGCTTACCATTAATGTTTTCCAATCTTACATTTCCAACGATATATTTAGAGGAAAGATGGGCTTGTATCGTAGACGATACACTTAGTTTAGGAATAAGGCAGTCAGGGGTGAGAATGGATGGTTGGTGCATTTTTTTAAAACTATGACGGGGAGGCAATCAGAACCGGACAAACAGTCGTCGTTTTCTCGATGACTGAGGCAAGAGTTATATTTACTAACACTAGAGACCTCTGTGGGTAAACTAACTAAAGCAGCTGTGATCGGGTTGAAGAACTTGTTCTTGGACAAAACAGTTGGTAACTATTTACGGATCATTTGAGAAAAATAAACGTCAATGACATCAAGAACGGAATCTGTCGATGGCATGTTGATATTAATAAGATAACAATGTAGCAATGGGTAAGGTAGAGCTTTTCTTTCGGGAAAGGTATTCGGTTGTGAATTGCTGTGATGACTCTGCGACCGTTCGGATCAGCAGTGTTGTCACGATCATCAGCAGGAAACAATGTAAAATCTGATGTGAGAAACGCGCTTTTTCCGATACTAAAGCGTAGATTAGTTTCAGTTAGGCAAATGAAGAGTTTTCCATGAGAGTCCATGAGATAGGGGTCGTAGGATAATTCCCGCGCAAGTATACTGTCACTCCAATGCGAGTTGTACCAGAAACCATTACTCTTGAGGCGAGACATGTGGCTTTTAGTGCGCATCCCCTGATAAATATGTCAAGGGGATGGAAGATTCATCATAGCATCTGGAGCAGCACCCAGCGGACTGGGGAAAGCCCCCGACAATAACAAGCTGACAGCGCTTTGGTGGGGTTTTTGAAAGCTTTGACCCAAGAAGTTTACTATCTAAGATGACTTCCAGGTACTTAGCTTCTTTAGATATCGGGATGGGAATGTCTTTTAGCACCAGCTGAGTCATGCCAGTATTTTTCCTTCTTCTCGTAAAGAGGACGACATCAGTCTCAAGAGGATTAACCGACAGCCCATTACTCGTGCAACAATCATCGATCACGCTGAAAATGCGCCGACAGAGAGAACCGCAACATCATTTGCATAGGACTGGGCATAGATTCCAGAGGCACTGAGAGCATCGAGCAGTGTGTCGACCACCATGCACTATAATAGCGGAGACAGGACGCTATCTTGCAGACAACCTCTATTTTCGCCAGATTTAAGACATTGTTCAAGGCCTACGTCAGCGATCAATGTTCCGTGCGCAAGCATTGCTTTGATCCACAAAACCAGTGCTTCATCTAGGCCATGCCAGCAGCTAGCAGCGTTATACATGCTGTCGAAAGCTCCCTCAATGTCGACGAAAATGCCCTTTGAATGCGTATTCTCCCAACTATGTTTTAAAGCGCAGGGTGGCAGAATTTTCCGCGCTGATAAGCATGTTGCATGTCCGAGAGAGCATGCAATCGAAGGGCTACTTTGCCCACGTGCAACTCTACTATACTCTCCATGCTTTTCAGCAAGAAGAATGATAGACTGATTGGTCTAAAACTCATGGCGAGTGAGTTATCTTCTGTTCCTATTTTGGGAATAAAGATTACTTACACCGCGCCAAGGAATAGGTATATAGGCAAGTGCCAAGCTAGCAGTGAAAATTCTTTTCAGAGTAGGAAGCAGCTGTCTTATACCTTTTTGCAGCATAATAGGAGGTATCCATTCAGTGCCTGGCGACTTAAAGCAATCTACAGATGCTATAGCAAATTCAATGGTCTCAGTCGTTGTAGTAAACTGAGAATTTCCGCTTTAGACTCAGTAAAGGTAATATTAGATTTTCTAAGTACATCCAGCTTTTTCAAGTGCTCCAACCTACTTGCTGGTCGCACTCAGGGATTTGATATCTTCGCAGAAGGACTTATAAGAATCCTTCTTCGATTTGTGAATAAGCGTCTTATATTCCTTCTGCTTCGATCGATACTTATTCCAATGGTCTTCTGAATTCGATTTGAGCTATCTGTTCAGGAGACTTGTGGCTTCCCTACGAAGACCTTGCGAGGGGGAGATCCCACAGTTCAATTAGAAATCGATTTATCTGTAGCCTGACAACGTAGCATCTGGTAAGACTCTCCAGTTAGTGATGGTTTTCATATATCTGTCAAATATGGTTAGATCAATCACCCCCTGTCGTCTCTCTGTGACAAAAGAAGGTTCAGGACGTACATTGTGGACGATAAGGTCAGACGAAAGAGTGATGTTTAAAAGATGATATCCTCGCAAGTTACACTTGCTGCTGCTCCATACAGTGTTTTGAGCATTAGCATCGCAATAATTGATAAGTTTAATCTTTCTGGGTTCACGAAATATTTCAGAAACAAGCTCTGTGGAAGTTTTGGTGCGTATTTCCCTGACATTCTGGTGATAGAAGGAGATGTATTCGGGTGAACTGAGCGATTGTTAGAGAGATGAAACGATGCTTAGGTTAGGATTGAATATAGTTTTTTTCAAGTTAGAATGGGTTCTCTGCTGACGTGAGCATCGAATGAGGAAACGACCTTAGTACGTAATTGGGTGAAATATTAACCAGAAATCAGATAAAGGTTTTCTTTATTTCGTGGACGGCAGTTGGGAGACTTTCTTGGTGGTCCGATACTATGATGTTAGTTTTAGTTCTGCTGTCAACACAGATCGATTCACTTTTGTCATGAAGGTAGGCAAGACGCCTCTTTTGTCTCTAAAGCATGACATGACATATCGGTCTTCGGCGTTATTTTAGACTAGGTGTTTGGTAAGTTTGACTGTGAAAGAAAGAAATGGATTTAAGAAAGATGAGGAGGAGCCGATGGGAGTTTTGAGCGGAGCATAAGAGGTGGAAGGGGTTGGTTTGATAATGTATAAAGTTCATGTATAGATGAGTGTTTTCAATACCCTGAAGGTTGAGGGAGGGATTGGTATTGACGAAATATGAGAATCGGTTTACGGGCGCGGTTTGAAACATCAACTATAACAAAAATGATATCTATTCAACGACCTTGTTAGCTTAACAGCGCAATGAAATATGATGTAACTGGTTGACATGGATAGCAAAGGAGCTACTCGTAGTTGACCAGGTTTCGTGGGTAAGCTATAGATTCATTTTGGGTGGCATCTTCATTTGAGATCGTTTCTGCTAACGATTATCTCTAGTTCTACCATGAGTTGTTTCTCGACACAGAGATCCAGTTTGAAGCCATTAGAAGCTACTACGACAATAACTCCATGAAATTGCCCATTAACGCTGAAACAAGACACATTTTATATAAAGATTACCTTAAGCCTCCTTAAGTATCCGCTAATATCTGTGGCACCTGAAATATTAAACCTTCTAAGGACCAAAAATGAGAACACACTTGGGTATTTTTTTTTTGTATAAATGTATTTCTCAATCAATATATTTATTCAATAAAATAATAAACACTTTATCGCCTTATCGATAGAACATAACTCGTTTTTTAAATCGTTAAAAAATCTTCTTTACATGAAGGTATACTTAAAAACCTAAATTCAAAAGATGGAAAGATACAACTGAGATTTTTTCCTTTAATAACTTAATCAACTTAAGAGCTACTACACCTGAGTAAGGAACGGAAACCTAACCTTTTCTTTTCGTTTTTCATAATGCTTCTATCTTTTATTTCATTATTCTTAAATTGTATTTATATCTATGTATTTTATTTATAACTTTATGTGGCAGTACGTATAGTACATAAGAACTCGCAAGCCAGCCGACTACGCAGTCCGGTCGGGTAGCGTGGCTTGTTTGGTGTCTTTTTAAATTGTTTGTTTTCTACTCTCACTTTCGTTTACCTTGTTTTTTTTTCCTATTACTATCGTCATTTCATCTGTTTTCGGATATCTGAAATGACTCGTCTAGGGTGGAGATAACGCTCTACAGCTCTACAGTAGCTTAAAGGTATATTAAACATCTCGTCATTCATTCAGTTGTTATCTATTTATTTTTCATATTTTATATTTATTTAATATATTTATATATGTTTATACGTATTTATAATTGCTAGTGTAATTTATTTACATTAACGTTAAGAATATGTACGGCAGCAGCACGAACTCAATGCTCACATTCGGAACTTAGGTTTTTTTTTCAAAAGCTTATAGTATTTTTATGTTTTTTTTATTTGCTTCGTGGTTTGTCATATTTTTGCTTAGTAGTAAGTCGTAATAGTATTTAACCTCAGATCCGTAAAATGGGGTAAGAGTATAGATTCTTTTTTTTAATTAAAAAAAAAAACATTTTTTTAATACCTAATTGGAAATATTGTTTTTAAGTCTAATATCGCAAGTAGAGTAGCGATGATATTGTGTGATCCTTTGTGGCGGTAGTAGGGTAAGTAAGAGATTATTACCGGAACCTAGACGTAACGAGTGATCTGGGTGTGGAAGTCGGAGAGACACAGTTGCAGTTGAACGAATGAGGGGCGTTCTGTAGTAGGTTGTGCCCAACAGTAGGCCATTATGGTGAACCTGGAAGGAATAGAAAAAATAACAGAAAATGAAACATTAAAAAAGGGTTCCTAAGAATGATATTATAAAGGTAGTGAATACGGAAAGCGAAACTTTTAAAAAGTTCCTAAGAAAGACATTATAAAGGTAGTGAAAATGAAAGACCGTCTCCATTAAATATCTCTCTACCTTCATTGTTCGTTCACGTTATAGGTTTATCCAATAAAAGGTGTCATTTTAAATTATAAGAAAATTTAGTGTTTTTATCATAGATGGTAATATCTTTTATTTCGTTCTAATTTACATACTTAAGGGCTAGAAACGTAATATAAAGTAAGTCCCACCTATGCTCAAAAATTGTTATTCTTTTGTTAAAACTATGTCCTTCAAACATTGTTAAAAATGTTCATGATTGCAACACATTGCGCTATATATTGCCCGTATTTAATAATCTTCTAGTTTTTTGCTTGACCTTAAGAAGTCACAATGTTATTTATGCCATAGTTTAGCAATGGTACGAAATTTAAAATGACACCTCTTGTTGGATAGCTCTGACATTGAATGTCTACTCCAATGGCACCGTCAGTGTCATCACCAAAATCTCTTCTCTATCCAATCCCAAACAACACTTTCAATTTGCAATACTTACAACTCATCCGGGCAATTAAAAGGCTGTGCCAGTCTATAGCCATCCTTCAAATAGTGTTCCATCTCGAACGGATCCACCTCGGCATACGGTTGCTTTGCAAACGTGCACATCTCCCACATCAACACGCCAAATGACCAGACATCGCTTGCCTCGGAAAATTGCTTCTTCGCCAGCGCCTCGGGCGACATCCATTTCACCGGACGATTCTCACTGTCTCCCAAGCAGTGATAATCGCCAGGGAATAGATCACGCGTCAATGAACTGTCTGTCAGTTTAACCCGCAGCTGGTCGTCAATCCTGCAAAACAAAAAAACAAAAACAAAATCCTAAACCCTCGAATAACATTCTAATCATTCCAACGTTGCCAACCGCCATCGTCATATAAACTTACACACAGTTCCTAGCTGCAATGTCCTTATGTATCACGCCATGCGTATGCAAATGGCCCATGGCGCTGGCCAGTTCCGATGACATCAGTACCGTTTGAATGGTCGTTATCGTACGCGAATATATCGGTTCCTGCAGGAACAACTTCAAGTTGCGCGCATTGTTCGCCGCCGGATACAGCACAAACGGTGTCGAATAATCCTCAATAGATACACCGAGCACGGTGAGTAGGCCAGGATGTGAGGCACCATACAGCATTAGTCCTTCCTGCAGCAATAGCGACACTTGCATCTGGCTGGCATGCTGCGCAACCGTCTTCACCAGCACATCCTGCGAGTCGTTATACGTGCCTTTGTATACGCGACCATAGGCACCCTCCAACATCAGGCTGGACAAACGTACCCGGCACTTTTGCACTGTCAATTCGGATAGGCGACGATTGAACTCCTCCGGTTCTTGTTCATATTCACGAAATGGTCGCGTCAATGTCGCATATGTTGGCGTTATCGTCGATGGACAAACATAAATCGAATTGTGGGCAGTCGACGAAATCGTTGGCAATCGCTGAAAGCTGGACGTTTTAATCAAATGCACGCCATGATGATTCTGCCGCTTGGTTGGACCCTTGGCGCAATATGCGATTAGGATGAGTGTAGCTACGAGGACGAGAGCCAGAATACCACCGATTATCAGCGTAATCAATCCGTTGTGAGGCGGCGGTGCGATGGTCTCCTTTAATAGTGGATCTTCGGATGATGTAGAGTATGCAGTGCCATCACTATCGCCATCAACATTGCCACCGGCTCCGGCGACATCTTTGTCCTCGTCTTGATTCCCTGCCAAACAGAATTTCTTCCGTCGGAAGACCAATTCGGTGACGTTGTTTGTCGCCCGGTCGAGTATGATTTCGATTGCGATGGTAACTTCGACTTCGGCCTCGCGGATGCCGGAACATTTCATGCCGATGGCATAGGTAAGGGGTTCGACTGGAATCTCGCCAATGCGAGAGATATTTAAAGTGGGACGGGGCAAGACAGCCGGGTCGGATGTGATTATGTTGATGCTATAGGGTAGCGGGTGACCGGCTAGACTTTGCCATGTGAACGAGATCTCTTTGACGTTGGCCGGCACGGGAACGGCAAAGTTGAGTGCATAATCGTTTATCTGGCCATCACGGACGTAGTAAAGTTCGGCGGAAACACCTGAAATTGAGAAATGAATTTGGATGAGTGGATATTCGAGAGGATGTACTCAATTTGTTTGCTTGTGGATGGTGTAATGGGTTGGAAATGTGTTTACAGGGTGATTCGAGGGCTGTGTTAATGAACTTGTCGGAGGACAGCGCTAAACGTGTGTTTTGCGGGAGAGCTGAGGTGCATTTCTTATAGCCCTTTCGAGGCATTGTCCAAAGGACGATGAAATTCGTTCCCGCCAGCCATTTAATGAATAAAATCTCGTCCGACGCTCCACCTCTACCATCACTACCGGTTGGCAAGGACCGACATCAAATACCTTCCAATCATTCCACTTGATTTACTCCCTTCTCATCATGCCCGCACAACGTTCACCTTCCGGCGTCACAAGGAGAAAGAAAAGAAAATTCGAATTTAAAGAATTCTCGAAACACCAAACAGGACATACCACACCACAGCGGTAAGCCCCAAAGGATAAAACAAGGATTTAATATTCATCATTTCCTCGGCCGTCAGCATTCTTACAAATTAAGGTATTTTCCTGTACACGCCTGGCCAGACAGCCACACAGTCGAATGCTCGTATCTGTGTGATGTCCGCAATGACGGTCGAGCCTTAAATGAGATTTCGCATTAATTTTTCCTTCAGTTGGCAACCAAATTAAGGACCTCCATCCTTTGTGCTTAGACAGAAAAGGAGGAAAAAATTAAAAGTGAATGGGAAATAAAAGTAAATTGGAAACGGCAGGACAAAAACAAAAAATGAACCTCAAAGCAGGTTGGGATGTCTGCCTCACAACAACAGCAAACAAATAAGGACAACAAACGATAGAAAGGATTCACCAGGATTCGGTTGGAATGTGCTCTAGATTGTTTTGCGGCAGATCGTTTGTCGAGCGAATGCTGCTTTGGCTATGTTGGGCTTTTGCAGTGCGTTCGTGTGAGGCTTTTACCTGATTGATGGAGGCGAGACAGGACGTTGTACTATGTTAAATGGAATGGTTTAGTTTTTATTTGAGGGCAAAGACTGACGAAACGCAATCGGACTACGAGGCGAGGATGCAGAGCAATTAGTTCAAACACATTTCCCTGTGAAGATGATGGCATGGAAAAATGGTCTCAGGAGATACCAGGGGGCGATATCTTGAATGGAGTTCGTTGGTGATTTTTCATAACTAGGACATAGGAAAGGCATAGTGCATACTAAGGACTATAATCAACAGCAAGATAAAGGGAAAACTCGAATGAATCCGGGCTCAAAGGATTTAAAAATCATTTCAATATGTTTTGTCTTATTTAAACTTTTTTTCTTAGTTCTATATCACGTAAGAGTTCAACTTGGAAAGTGTTGAGTCGTTTCCATGCCATAGTTTGTATAAGTAAATCCGAAAAAATGAAGGAGTAGGCAAATTGCCTACAAAAAGATTTTTTTTTTTATAAAAACTAAGGAAAAGTCTTTAACTATGTATAATTATCAACTCGCTGATGAACAGCAAAATGAGACAACAATTGATAGAGGTAGGATGTGTGTTCAGAAAATTACTGGAATTTCCAGTTCTGAAAATACTTTTATTTCTTCGTCTACATCACTTCTATACCTAACAATATAGTCCCCATGATATTATATTATATACAAACTTAACATATATCATCTATTTGTCGATCTAATATTCAAAGTATAGTATATGGAAATAGATTGTGCAGGATGATTCTTGCCGATTCGTTCAGTTAGGTAACTAGGTTGCAAAAAGATGGAGATGACTTTTATAAAATTAATTTAAGTACAGCTAGTGGCATAAAAGAAAAGCACAAGACTAAAAAAAGGATGCTGCTGTTGGCAAATAAAATGACAGGGTATCAGCAGCAAGCTGCTTTCTTGCCAGTCGTAGCTTCTTTGGTCTCACTGGCAATCGAGATATCAACTGTCTCCTTAAAATCACTCACTCTTTTCAGGCTCTTTCTGATGTAAAGGACGTGACTTTTACAAAAAAAAAATTAGAAGATGGATTCGAAAAAGTCTGCCCCAAGGCATGTAAAAATTTAGAGAAATTTAGAATGAGGTTTGCATAAGTAAAAGAATTTAACCACGCAAAGGTGATTTCGACATAGAAGATAAGGACATGCGTCCCGAACCGGTGACAAGTGTTAAAACCCAGAGACATCACTGGATCAAGATGCATGTCAAAGGCAAAAAAATGCATTGGCTGTAACTCAACAGGCCATTAACCATCGATTGAAATCTTTGGCAGTGGTCCATAAGCAAAGAAATTTAATGCCATACGAGTTCAAACCGAAAGAGTTCGTTTTTTCACGAGCGAACTGCTTCTCCAGCGAAAAGAAAAAAGAAAGGATTTTCTAGGGGTTTTTGCCGTATTCTCCAGACATTGCCCCATGGCTGAGCAGCATTTCGGATCTTTCGATTCTTTCGAAGAAGTTGACCTGATTCATGGGTCGCATCAAAAGAAATGCAGTTTTACTAAGATGGTCAAAAGTTGCGAGGTTAATATGTATGTAACCCCTTTTTGGAAATAAGGCTATTTCAAAAAAAAAAAAAATGCGATAGTTCTGTGTAGTGGTGTGGCAAGCTAAGACCTTAATAAGCCCGGCCTGACTGTGAAAGATGTTCTCAACCAACTTGAGAGGCTGCATTAATGGCGTTTCGAAGAGCCCATATTTATTTCGAAAAGCCCGAAACGAAATTAAAATTATGAATTTATATGGCTCGTACAAGTCAGCGAAGTATTGACAAGATAGACCCTCGGAAAGATAAGAGGCTTTCCGCAAGTATCGCGCACGACCAGATGTTGAGTTTTAGAAATATGTATATAACTAAGTCAGTATAGGTTATAGCTGACTCTTAATCAATATTTGTCGCGTCCGCTTTAGTCTAGTTGGGTTAAGATTTTATGAATATGTGGCATCTGATCCTTCATTTTTACTTCAAGAATGGTATCCAGCTTAAGATGCAATTTTGCTTGTAAATCGAATAACAATTCAAACCATATTACAATTGAAGCCCGAGAGACACCTTGTCTAACCTCCATATGAGATGAACAGCGTTGACCTAAAACAATGTTTTGTGATCTACCGGATAGAAAACTTATTAGCAACCTGATCCCATTTTCACTTGACTATAACTAAAGTTGCTCTTTAGTTGCTAACATAATATATCGGGACTTATTGAATCGAGAGCTTTTGAGAAATCCAGCAGACAGAAGAGTGAAACAAAGCTCTTACCAAAAGGATTTAGAGACGCGTCGCACAATGCTGATTAAACTTCTTCCCTAAAAAAGACTTGTCGTCGAGATCGAGAAGACATTTCGGCTTCTGATCACAGCTATACCGTTTTTAATATGTTGGGGTGTATTCATAAAGCTTTGAGAGAGCCGTGGCGCAGTGGGTTGTGTGTCGGCCTCTGACGCACGATGAGCGAGTTCGGATCCCGATAATACCAACGCCATCGTATGTTCATTACGCGACTACTCTCCTCGGCGGGGAACTGGCAAAACCCCCCGTAGTACAATTGCCTTGAAAAAGCTTCTCGACTCTCGCCGTTCGGAATCGGCATTAAACTGTAGGTCCCGTTCACTTGTGTGGAAAAAAACAAATCGCACACAACATAAGTGAATGAGAGAAGCTAGGCTCTGGCTCTTCATGAGCTGTAACGCCATCCAAGAAGAAGAAGAATTCATAAAGTTTTACAGTAAGAAATGCAGCAGCTTCTTCTTCAGAGCCGCAAATCAGAGATTTCTAAAATAAAAGAAATCTTTAAAGCTGAGGTCTTAATGTGTACTTAAATAACTTTGAGGAGCATCGTTGGCCCCTACTCTCTTTATGATAAACTAAACTAAAGAACATAAAATGAAGTTAATTAGGAAAGCAAATCTTATGTCAGTGAGCTTGATTAGTTTATTGTAGAGCAGGCCCCAGGATGTCGTTCTCCACTTAGATAGAGTTGGATGAGTACATGAATGAGTACAAAATTTACTGGACATTTTCCCGCATTATGTAAGTCTTTTATAAATTATGCTTAAGGCTCTCGGTTCACTTACTGTCTGACCACAATTAACAACTGCGTTTTATTTGAAGGCGATTGAGCGAATTGAGCGATTTTGATCGCACTCAGTTCAGGCCTTGATCATCATCATTTCGGATTAATGATTATAATATAAAAAATGTTGGGCAAAACTGTGTGCTAGCATTTGATTCTATTTCGAATCGTATAAAGATTCGTATATCTTCTTTCTCAAGAAGTTTCTGGAGTGATTAGAAGAGTGATAAAGTAGCGTAAAGTTCATGAACACACCACCTACACTCCGCGACTACTGGTTGAGACACCTCCTCAATTTTGAGGTTTCCCAATGATTTTGTCCAGCAACTGCAATACATGTTACTGTTAAATAATTGTTACTAGGTAGGTAGGTAGGTAGGAGTGGCCGCGTGATATCAAGATGCCAGGCCCAATTAGCGCTTATGCGTCGTTTTGATGCCACCACTCAGTGACCTAATGTGCTATTATTAGAGTTTCACATCCATCCTGTGGAATTAAGGAATTTGATGATATTGCAGAAACCTATTTCCCTGAATTCTGATGGGTCGTCGAAGGAGAATTTGCCGAGTAGGCGCTGTCTGGTTCTAGCTAGAGCCGGACATTCATACAGGAAATGGGTGAGAGTTTCCTTTTCCAGTGGGTTCTTGCAACTTCGGCAGTAGGTGTTGAATGGGATGCCTAACTTAGCAGCGTGGGTACCGACATGCCAGTGGCCAGTACAGATGGCTACAATTCTGGCAATCTCTTGTCGGGGTCTGTTAGTTAGGTCGAGGGTTCTTTTCCTGTTATAGGAGGGCCATGTTTTCCTTGATATGACGCAGTTGCTAAGACTGACGCTTTCTCTGAAGATGTTCAGATCCAAAATGCCTGCTGATGTCGCTATTTCTCTTGTTACCGCTGTGGAATTTGATGCAGCTCTAAGGAGGGTTCGCCATGCTATATTTTTTTCCAAGAACGTGTTTTTTGCCATAATTTTGTGGATCCTTTAGGTAATTTGTAATCACTGTTCGATTCCGACTCAACAGTTTTGCTATTTTATTGACTGAAATTCGTCTTGTCGCATTTAGCATAGAGTTGAACATTTTCCCAATGACGGAAGAGCTTTGCATTGTTCATGGGTTCAAAGATTTTTTAGGGCTTTGATAAAGACAACAGACAAACTGGTAGATTCGTACTCGCTTTTATCCACTTAGCATAAAGGCCACAGATGTGTCCGATTAGATAATCAGGGAAAAATAAAATCTGAACTTTTCTTTAGTCCAAAAAGGTACTATCCTATCGAAACCTAGAAATAGTATGGTCAGTTGTCAGATATTGCTCATTGTCAGTTGCAAACTTTATTGATTCTGGGTTAATCGCCTAAGCTAAGGCATCGAACTTTAGTTTATTTTTTATGTCAAAGTGGATTTAACGAAGGTGAAAGGAAGAGAAGGTTGGCCCAATTCTGGTCAATGATCTTGCCGCCTTCCCTAAAGTTTGAAGTCTCGTTTATGTTTTCGCAGGAAAAAGCTGTTGAGCTGAAGATAACAAAGGCAACCATGGAACGGATATTGAAAGTTAAACTCAAACTAAAGCCTTATAAGTTCCAAAAAGGACAAAATCTTGCCGTCACTCAAAGAAAACGTGAGTTACTATAGGATAAAGGAACTGCTGTGCTTGCATGAACGTGGCTACTTTCCGAATATCGGCCCTTTGATCAGAAAACTTTCCAAATCGAAGAATTCATGAATAAATCAAATCGCCATGGTGATTTTGCAGAAAAGTCACACGAAAATATAAACCTTTGATTGATCAGCAAAAATCCAGCGCCACATTTGACATGGTTTGCGCGGCTCTGACGGCTAAAGTCTGCCACGAAAGTGTTTTGGAAGGTGCTTTGAAGCTCTTGGCAACGGTAGGGTGTTGGCGTAGACTTTAATACAGCCCTTAAGACACAAGTCCCTTCAGTTTTTACCTACTTATCAAAAAACATCACAACAGCAGTTGGGTATTGGTAGTTCAACAATGGGTCGTAATTTAAAATGACACCTCTTTTTGGATAGCCCTTCACATATGGATAATATAGTGACGTTCTGATCTTCTCTAATAGAATTTGAATGTAGACTCCACGTCTGCATAAAGCACGAAAATTTCGGAGTACGACAAGCATTTCATTGCCTCCGCGTGCCTCGTTTACTCCTCTTTACCACCAAAATATTTATGTTTGATGGTCTTAACCCAAAAACGCTCTCATTACAGCCACTCTCCAAGGATTTTCACTTAAGATTACAACTAGGTCGAGTGACAAATGAAAGAAAGCCACAACATTCCCCGGCCAGGTGTGTGCAAAGCGATAAATCTACAATTAAAATACCTGAATCTGCTTTGCAATGCCACTCCTTGTTTCCAGCCTTGTGCACGACGAATCCTTTTCTCTAATTGAACATTTTTATGGCTCTCCTCCCGTACAAGGCACCTCTCGAAAATAGCTTTAAATCACTCAAAGCCTCGGTGCTCGGTCGCAACTTAGGGCACATTCACCAAGGTTGAGCAACCCTCCATCCACCTTCCTACTCGTCCTTTCATCAGTCATTCGTCAGGGATAAAGAAATTATGCAAGAAAAGCCAAACAACTTGCTTCTTGAATAAGAATGTATCTCTCATCCACCTATGCTTACGAATAGATTCATTTCACGTGCAAAGAACTGAACTACGACTTCATCTATTATTCAATCGTGTTGACAATACGTAGATCATCCACCTGCAACAAAGGCCACTACCACTACACTACGCGACTACAATGCGTCCTTTTCACCTGACTACCAGGATTATGCTGTGCACCAAGGGCGCTGACAATTTAAAGAGTGGAATAAATTTTTAATCTCAAAGCAAGTGTTTTCGCTCTTTCACTTTCCTCACACCCTAGTTAGGGAGCAGGGCAGGCAGCCTCCCCAGACAGTAGCAATGTGTTTACGCAGCATTTGTTGTCCGACACTTGTATCACTTGCACAACAACCGAAAGCAAAACAAAAGAGAAGACAACAAGACTGAACACTTGCCGCCTGGCTCTATTGTTACGCACGGCACATACCGCTGCAATAAGCAAACAACAACAGAAAAAGGACAAAAAACGGTAAATTTATTTAAGGCGGGTGGGCAGCATCGCCTCGACAACAAAGAAAGCAGGGAAATAAGAAAACAACATTTGTTCAAGGCCTAAGTGCTCCCCTGTGATGTCACACCGACAACACTTGACTAAACCCGCGCCACGCACGGGTACCATCACGCTGTGCCTGCCTCGTTCCTCATCTCACAATTGCTGCCAAACTTCAGTTCAGCTTCGTTCAACTCCACTTATCATCGCAGGTAGAGTGCCTCGTCGGTAGCCCGGAGACGCGGGGTTCATTGTGCAGCAGCACCGCCGACGACGACTACTACGATGATGTACCACTATGTCAATAAGCAAATATAGCTGCTGCGGCAATTCCTTTCTTATTCCCACCGACATCGACGCAGCATACACGGGTAGGTGGTGATGTCGTAAGTCACGGCGCTACCTTCACCGTATGTGGAAGCAAATCATTCAGATGGGCAACGACTTCCGTATGGCGAAATAAAAAAGTCCTTCTTTCTGCTTTCGTGTTCGTATGTAAATGTGCGGTGGCGCATATGTGGCAGGATAAAGGGTTTTATGTACTCGTTCCGGGCAATTGCTCTTCTTCGCTTAGCATGCAGCATGAGTGCAAATAATCCTGCAGCTCGTTCCAAATATTGACTTTCGAGCGAATCTCAATGTTCCAGGACTACCGAACGTGAAGGACTTGGGCTGACTGCCTTTTGATCAAAGTCGATCAAACAAAGCGATTTGTGAGCAGGATGTTGCTAGTCGATGCCGAGGCTGACGAGAATATCGGCAAGTGGTGCTTGATGAGGAGACTGGTGGTTAGTGATGGAGGTGTAGGTGGTAGTCAGTCACGTGTACGGTGAAGATGAAGAAGAATTCCTAACCACGTCCCGACGATGTGTTTACCTTCGAGTCTGGGATTTTAATGAGACAGAAAGGTGACAGTTGCGGTTTTCCAGAGACAGGCGGAAGAGATGTGAGACTTTTGCTGTGGTTGGCGTTTGGGAAACGCTCAAAGCTCGGTCTGAAGTGACTGTTCAGGTAAGGTTCTTAACATAGAGAACATCTCCTCAATGAGTTTAAGTTTATAATTTTGTCACTAGTAGGATGGTTCGTTATGGAGTCGACTTTGTCGTGGATATCTGCAAGTTCGTCACGAATCATGCATATGGAATACAGAAACCAACTGTTGAAGATCACCTTAGACTTGAAAATCTTTATTTGAACGGGTTGTAAAGATTTTTTTATTAGAAAGACATTCGAAAGTAGAAAGTTGTGTGTTCAAAAAGTTACAGGAATTTTCGATTTCTTAAAAGAATTTTGCTATTCAATTTTTGTAATTGTAATTTATTTATTTTTAACAATTTTAACAATATCAAACTATCGCGATTCGAAAAACGAAAAAAAATTAAAGAAAAACAATGTGCAAAAGTGTTGTTTCAACAACATTTTCAATGTGGTCTTCCCAGGTAAGATACTGATTGAAAATAACTCCCAGGTTTTTAGCACTGGAGTTGTATGGCAGAGGTGACTCATTAAGGTAAGGTATTGGTATCAATGCGTGATAGCTAGACTTTGCTGGAATTAAGCATTAACTTGTTTCTACGGGGCCACAAAACAACTTAATTTAGATCGTCATTAAATCGCAAGGTTGCATCTTTCACAAGTCACATAGGATAGCTTAAATGTACGTCATCTGCAAACATCTGGATTATGTAGTTTTTTAGGACTGATTAAATGTCGTTGTTGAACGTAGTAAACAAAATCGGACGCATTTTTGAACCTTGTGGGACACCAGCTTTAGTTTCAAGGAATGTTGACAGTTTCTCGTTTGCATACACAGCCGGGATGCGGTTTTTCAAGTAACTTTCCATTAGCTTAACTGCCGTCGAGTCAAAATTGAAATAGTATCTGAGTCTATTAATGAGTATTTCATGGGGTACAGTACCAAAAGCTTTCCAATAGTACAAGCGTAATACGATCTAAAATCGGAATGATGTGGTGAAGGGATAGAGAATTCGTGAAGGTATTCATGAACTTGCCGACTCATAAGTTTTTCGAATACCTTTGAAATGAATGGAAGAATGAAGATTGGACGGTAAGTTATGCTTCTATTCGCTGAGCTCTTGGGTATAGGAATAATCCTAGATGCTTTCCAGGACTTCGGACAGGCAGAATACGTAAGAACGCTGTTAAAAATATATGTAAGCTCAGACAGAACTACGTGAATTATGATTTTCAGCCTTAGACTTAATAGCGTTAACGGCATTGAGCACATCACATTCGTACACTCTTCGAAAACAGAAATTTCTTGATGTAGAGGAGTTATGTGACATTGTTGGAGTTCGTACTCCGGTGTCATTGCAACATGCATATGAGTCATTTGAGGCTGCGGCAAATTCAAAATTTAAAATTTCAGGGCTTACTTCACTAATACGAGCATTTGTTGCCTTCTGTCTGCCGATATTTAACTCTCTTATATACCTCCACGTTTTCGTCCTGTCAAGATTTGGCTGAAACTTTGAAGCAAAAAAATTCATTTTCGCCCTCCTTATTTCTTTCTTCGCTGTATTCTTTGCAATTTTATACGCATTGAATCGTTCAGGAATTTTGAATCTTTTTCATACTTAGCTACGTACAAGAGAGATAAACGTTTTTATAGGAACACGGGATTCAAAAAGACTGTTAATATGGGATGGTAAAAAAAAAAAAAACGTCATCTGGCGCAGTCTGTGCCACTCAATATTTGAAATATCATGTAGCAAATACTCATTATCAATCGCGCTAAAGTTCCTGAAAATTATTGGACTAGCCTCATTGGTAGTGATGTTGAAATCTAGATCATAAAAAATAATGATAAGATCTTGCTTTGAAAAACCTGGCACATCCAATTGGCCATAATATTTGACACGCTCTATATTGTTAATAACAAATAGGTCAAGTAAGGTAGAGCAGCTGTTACTGAAATGAGTCATTTACAGAATGTAATTGTAGCGATCTTAGATTACTTACAAATCGACTTACGCTTGAGTAGGTCTATATTGAGATCTTCACAGAGTAAAATGTAATTGTAACGTAATGATATGTCTTCCAGAAGATTTGTAACATGAGAAGAGTCAATAACATTCGGTGGCTTATAAATAACTCCAACCAAGCATTTATCAAATCCGCAGGCTATTTGAACGAAGATGTATTCCATAATATCGTTTACCCCAGAAACAAGCAACTGGCTAAATTGAATAACTTTCTTGATGAAAATTGCTACTCAGCCTCCCCTTCTACTAAGTCTATCGCCCCGATACAATGTGTAGCCATCTATATCGATTTTTTTATTGTCAATAGTTGGACATAGCCACGTTTCTGATACACTTATAATATCAACTTTCCCATTACTGAAAACTATTTGAAAGTCATCCCGATGTTTAACTAAGCTTTGAGCATTCATATGACAAACAGAAATACCAGAATATATGTTATAAAAAATGTTTAACATTAACCAAGTTTTATGTGAAGGATTATTACAATTGCTAGAAGAAGTCGAGAAATTCACTTTTATTCTGGTAAATTTGATGCAAGATCTCCGATTCATTTAATAAATGAAGAAGTAGTCGAGGATCTTGCCAAAATACATATAAACTCTTCTGCAACTGACCGCAGATTGGATACCCGGCTTGATTAGCAGTGTACAAAATCTTTTCAATTATCAATAACGAAATCACAAAAATAGGATTAACACAAGCCGAGAAATTACAAAATTCCTGTTAGTTTTTGAACATGTCTCATATGTCGTCCTTGGTATTCAATCAGTAGGATAAAAAATATTCGGTTCATGATATTCGGATAGATATTGACAGACTGAGAAAATGTTATTTTATGACTTCCGTGATTCCGTTCCGTAACTTCTATGGTAATGTGGTTCTACGCCCAGGGGACTAACAATCTTTTATTACTGCCTGTCTAAGCACTTTGGAGTTGAATTTAGTTTCGTATTAAGATCTTAAGATCTCCGACGACTTTATCATGACTTTGAACAAATATTTACTCGTATTCAGTAGACATTACTTGGATGCCTATATAATGCTGTTCGCCGGCTTAATCTACTAACAAAGGCATAACTTGCCCGCATATTTACATCTACATTAGGGAAGCCCAATTTGTTGGTCTAGGTTTCCCAACGCGATTTATTATGACGAATTAAGCACTCGTATTGATTTTACATAGTTAGGATCACATCGGCAATACATAAAATCGCACCTATATTCGACGAATACTGTACATCCAAAAGGGTCGAGACACTTAAAGAATTATCCAACACGAGGTTTCATTTTAAATTCCGCGCCCTTGCTCAACTGTTAACCATAAGTTATCATTTTCACGTATTAAAATGGGCAAACTAAGAAGTTAATTGATATTGGTTTATATAAATACACATAATGTGGTGAAAGAGTAAAAATCTACTAGAAAGAGGTTAAAATCTCCTAAGAATCAACAATCAAGAAATCAACAAGCGCTTTCTCGCAGAAGTGTTGAATTTAATTGATAAATTTAAGTGATAGAATGGTGATACTCCGCAAAGTCAGCATCGCTGCCTTAGATCGATTGCGGTTTGACAGAAATTGTACGTCCATTTCAAGACGATCACGGGATTGGGACTTATCCATAACTACTTGTGTGACTTCTAAGTGTTTTTAACTGTCAAGAAAAAACACGGGAAAATTGCAAATGTGTATACAATTTTTATGAGTTGATAAATCAATGCTTGACCTTTACTTTTAAAAGATTATTTCGGGCAAATGTTTTTTTTTTATAGGCAGGTTCAAGAGTGTACACTCTTATGGTGTTTGTCCCACAACCTAGACGGGGTGCAGATGGTTTGTGTCGAAGATGCTCATTCACTACTCTGGTGGTGGTTGTCTTAGATAGGATTTGAGAAATTCGACTGAATTTGCGTTGGTTGTAGTTCACAGTAACTCTTTTGTTTCCATGTGATTAAAGTGTTATATTGGAAATGCACATACAAAGTATGAATTTTGAAGTGATCTTATGCTGCAAGTGTTATGCCTTCGTCAGCATTTTTTTATCATTTCTCATTCATAACTGAAGTTGTTGCACAATTTTTCCGTATAGGAATTGTTCTGGGCTATGGACAGACTTGAACTATAGACCTTCCGCTCAACAGTCGATGATGTTACCATTGCACCACGACCACCCCCCCGGGCTGGTATGTCGCTGGTAACACTTGTAATGTAATAATGACGCGGTCTAATTGGCATAGATATATGTTATATGGCGTATCTCCGTAAAAATAGTCAGAAAAAAGGTCGAAATCATTAAACAAAGGCGACATTGTTATAAACATTGTATATGGCAGGATATGGCAGTTTTGTTTATTAACATACTCATTCAACCTGAAATGTGCTTCATCACTGAAGACAATTTTTCAATAACATTAATTTTCCTCCAACTTTGCAAAGGCCACTCATCGAAAATCAACACTGTGGCAGGTCGTCCGGTTCCAGTTCTTGCAAAAACTATATTTTGTAAGGTTTTAGACAAGATTCTTGCGAAAAATCTTTCACGAGGAGCATTGGACAAATCGCAGTCCTCATTAACACTGGCAGATTTTTTATTTGATTTTTAAAGGGGCTAGTGCTAACATAAATCACGGAGAACTGCGACCAATGAGATCTATGATGCCTGCTAGCTGATTAGACGAGGAGTTCCTCTACTTTCTTAATAAAGTTAAAGATGCCTCTTGTAGGAGCTCACCTGGTCCCCTCAAGAGTCATTCACATAGTATATGCTCTGCAGTTTCTTCGTCCTTAAGACAGAGTCGACACTCGGTTTCAGACGAGAGGTACATTTTTTTAAGATGATATCTCAGACTACGTGTATAGAGTCCCGAAAGATAGTTGATCAATGTTCTGATATCGACTCTATTATAATTAAGGATATTAATAAACTGTCTGTTTGCTCCCCCAAAGCTTGAGGGCACTCCACTCAAACTCAAAGCGGAAGCCAAATATCTAGGCATCATTCTTGACTCAAAACTCTCCTTGAAAAAGAACCTGGAGGAAAGGATGAAAAAAGGATTGAACGCTTTTTATGCAAGCAAAAAGACTTTCGGAAAAAGATGGGGCTTGCAACCGTACATGATTCATTGGATGTACACAGCAATCATCAGACCCATTTTAACTTATAGGGCCCTAGTCTGGTGGACTGCTAGCAGCACAAAAAGCTATATGAACATGCCCAACAAAGTACAAAGGTCAGCCGCTGTTTGTACAACGGGAGCCATGAGAAGCACGCCGCAAGCAGAGTTGGACTTGATTCTTCATCTCCTCCCCCTGAATCTATTCATAAAAGGCTGCGCTGCAAAGAGCGCTCTCAGACTAAGGGAGTCCTCTCTGTGGAAGTAAGCCAACTATGGACATGCGGCCATACTTAAAATAATAGACTACCTGGGAAGGAAACATGGTTTTAGTAGCCTCGCAGCTACGACCGACGATATTTCCCCCCCAAAATGACTTCTCCCTCAGTATACCTATCTTTTTCCCCGACAGAGAAGAGTGGCTATCACACGCCGTAATCAACGACCACGAGATCACCTTCTTCACCGGCGGATCGAAAATGGACACAGGCACTGGGGCCGGGTTCTACTCTGATACCCTCCACAAACAAGAATCATTCAGACTCCCTGATCTGTGCAGCGTTTTTCAAGCAGAAATCCTGGCAATAGAGAAAGCAGCCAAACACCTACAGGTAGCCGATATCCCACCATCTGATATCACTATCTTCGTAGACAGCCAGGCTACACTGAAGTCAATAGAATCCTTATAACGAGATCAAAGGCTGTCAAGAAATGTCGCGACTCACTGAAGTCCATCAGACACCACAAAGTTAAACTCTGCTGGGTCCCGGGCCACAGCTCAATCGCAGGGAACGAAAGAGCAGACGAATTTGCCAGGCATGGTTCCGAAATGGACATCAGCGAAGCGGACACGTCATTGCAACCACCAATCAGTGCATTATACCGGATCATAAACGACACAATCATCAAAGAAGCCAACTCGTCTTCGCTTACAAGAAACGAGAGCTACACGACAAGATCATCGTGGCCAGAGCTCAATGGCGGAAAAACAAAGAAGCTCCTGGCGCTGGACCGTAACTCGATCCGTATGCTCGTCGGAGTGATCATAGGACACTGTCCCATTGGAGCAATGCTCCGGAAATGGGACTCGGGATCCAGCGATCTCTGTCGGAGCTGCGGCGATGAGGAAGAAACTGAGACGATCCAACATCTGCTTTGCCACTGCCCAGCTCTCCAGAATCGACGCCTAGTGTCGCTAGGCCAAAGATTCTTTACAGAGATGCGGACGTGGATAATGCAGATATATCGGATCTTCTAAAATTCATTAAGAGCGCGGGGTGGTTTCAGCCACCACGTGATAGGACAGGTTAATTTTATGTGTACCCACACAAACGAAGGGAATCACAATGGGCCTCTTGGCCTCCGAGTGGAAGTGATGTTTAACCATCACACTCCCCTTCTCTAATCTAACCTAACCTAGCTCGAAAGAGTGAAATTTGATTTAAATATCTTGCTCAGTAGGTCAATCATTATGACCTTAAAGTGGTTGTAGTGCGCGAAACAAATGTTCACTGATCACAATTTTAATAACAAAATTCAATGATTTGAAAGCGCTGTTCAGATCTAAGTCATTCCGTAAGAAATGGCAATGTTGACTGAGTACGTTTGACTTTACGATTTCAAGAATCGTATATGAGTTAACAAAAATAGAATTCTGAGATACCAAACAGCAAAACAATCACCGTTTATAACCGGCGGGTTACGTACTCAAATTCGCTGATTTGATTCAATATCTATATTTTCTTGCTAGCTTTAACATTTATACTTTGAATGGTAATAAAGATCTCAAGACGTTTCTTTAAAAAAATTAATTTTTCTATTAATTTGAAATGACACCTCGTATTGGATACTTCTATAGAAAAGGGTTGAAGGATAGCATTAACTTCGATTTTGAGCAAAACATATTAATTTTATAAAAAAGGTCTTTTGTTTGTTTTCAATAGAGAGAATACATGGTGCAGCTAAATTGGAGCTAAATTGGAGCTAAATTGGTCATCATCGGCATTAAACTGTAGGTCCCGTTCACATGTGTGAAATAAACAAATCGCACATAAACCAATGACAGAAGCTTAGCGCTGGCTCTTCATGAACTATAATGCCATCTAATAATCTTAGCCACCATATTGCCTATTAGCTTAGTTGACAGATCAGCACTTTAAGTCTCGTAATTGAAGGTCAACAAAAAAATTAATTTTAGTCCATTTCCTAGAACTTCATTGCTCTTAGCTTGGCTATAGCTCAGGGATGATATTACCAATAGTTCGAGAAAGGTCTTTAGGACAGAGCCAAAGATATACTAAGAAAAGTAATAGAATAAGTTCATTTCGGAATCAAATTCATCGACATTCTTAGAAAAAGAACTTAGTTCACATGTCCCATGTTTTCAAAAAAATCCTTCACAACTTTCTCGATATCCCTCATCAACTCTTAATGAAGAGAGATTCAGAAAACTAAACTAATAAATCGGATCTATTGAAAAACAACTTTCGATCGAACTCTCAAAAGTATCCTCGAATCCACTTCCCCTTCTTAAAAGGACCTTACGCCATATCCCAGTCTTGTTCATGCAAATCAGGCGATGCATAAAGTATCACAAGTTCTTACTTAACTAAACAGGAATAAACAAATTCAAAGTTTCGCTGTCAAAACAACTCGGCGTCATTTAAATATTTCATTGAACCCCTTCCGTCGACCATCAAGAACGCCCAAGTGAAATGAGTCCTCTGGGCTACAATCCACTCGAATAACCCCTAATCTCGAATCGACTTTTCGAAATCAATTTATTGCGATAAATTTCAAAATTTCCCAAAAACTTTTCGCTCTACACATGAGCGCCGTAATTGCTTACCCCCCAAAGGCAATCAAAGGGCGGTGCCGATGATGTCGGCTACCGGAATTAACTCAACTGTCATGCCACAATGGTCGGATATTTACATGCGAGCCTTTGTTGGGGTTTTGTGAAGTAAAGGGGTTAATAAATCTCCCTCACACGCAATAGTCCCGATTGAATTTGGAAAGGCATCCCAGCAAAAGCCCAGGAGTCACGGAAAAAGACGTCAGCTCCTTCGGCTCGTGTTACCTCTCCGTCTACACGGCCACATAATAAGGAGGACAGTCGCCCGGTCCTGGCCTGGCCTGGCAAATATAAACATTCAGCAAATTAACTTCGAAAAATATTTACTCAGCATTTTATTTCAGTTTTTTTTTTTTTTTCTTGAAGTCAATTCAGTCAGCTTCGTACGTCCTACGTAGGGCGACGACGGCATTCGTTCATTCGTTTGTCGATGGCGATGTCCTGGAGGAAAGAAGAAAAAAAAATCACAAACGATAAAGGAACTCGTCGACGACGAGTATTGGGAGGACACTGTGGGCGTTTGAATACAAAAATCTGATTTCAAGACGGGATACATGGGAGTAGGATCGACGAGGATGAAGGAAAGGAAACACTAGAAGTCCTTATTATTGAATTTCCTTTTTAAACGAAATCAAATAAAGGCGAGCAAAATCAAAGCTACCACCATCTCCACTCCATATGCAACTATTCGCATCATCGGCAGAAGTGGGTGGAGGGGTCGAGCGGGCGGGAGAATTGTGTCCTGATAAGGGAATTATCTTTTGCTCATTCCAAGCTAATCCGACAATCCGGCTAACGCAACGACAATAAGAGAATCATCGAAGGAATCAGCCATCGACATACACCCTCATTCGTTGTTGCTTGGTGATTCGCTTATCCTGGAATAGGATACCATCGCCTTCTGTTCGCCCGAAACAGTAAAAGATAGATCACGAAATCAAAAGTACAACAATAGGAGTTACACGCTCGTCGGGATGTTGCTGATGTTTCCGATGACGGCCCCATGTCTTTGTTCTTCCCCTGCTCCTGGTCCGCTTCCCTTCTCAGATGGATCTCATACCGAATTCAATTTATTGGCAACTTTACGGATTTGTTATGGCAGAATCATTTCTTTTTTTTTTTTTTTTCGTTTTGTTTCGGAGTGTGTCTATTCCCCCGATGGAGCATCTTGTGATTTCGGTTTCGTTTCTTTTCATCCTTTCCCCGAACGTTTGTCAGCTAATAAAAAGCTCAAAAGATACATTTGACGATAGATAGAGGGGCGTTCGCCCCCAAATATCTTCCCTCGACTTTGTCATCGGTTTAAGCGTACGTTCAAAACCATTGTGAGTTCCGTTCCATAGGGCTTTCAACGGTTCTCTTTAGACTCCATTTTTTTCCTTGAATTTTTTTGTGGATGCTGTTACAGCTTGGGGGCAATTTAGATGGCGGCGCTGAACAGTGGCTGCGTGAAGTATGATGATGCTTAAGAAACTGTTCGACGCGTAGCACAATGTAAGGAATGGGAAAGGGTTTGCCTTCCACAACCTGGACTGTTTTAGGTTTAAGACATTAAGTGCCTGCAGTGATCAGGACCGGCTTAAAATATTAGCTGATGTGTGATATACCAAGGGAATCAAAGATTTGATTCTTAAAAATCGTCGATTGACCGTTGGAGACTCTATTGACATTGTCAGATTTTCGGATAATTTATTTTTAGTATTATTACCGGCGATTTGGAACTCGGAAGCTCAGAGCTTCGTTGACAACCCTTCGCACAGCGTGATTTGTTCCATCTTTTCTAGGTCCATCCTTTGATTGTTCTCCTATCTACGGCGTGATCTGACAGTCTTTCCTCGGATTTTCCACTGATTATTCTTTTAACTTTGCGTCCAATGTCCATTCGTTCTACATGTCCTGCCCATCTTAGTCTTCACGATTTTAGTACTCAGATTATGCTCGAGGCTAAATAAAGTTCCCCGAGATCTTGATTATATACCTTAAAATATTATTTTCCCCCTTCTTAGTTAGGGACCAAGTATCGTAGACTTATAAGTTTTATAAATATGGAAATAGTCCCTTCATTGCCTTTTATTTATTTCATTTGACAGGCAATACGTTTCCTAAATATTCGAGTTCATCTATTTTCTCCAAGCGTTTATCGAGTACAGTGACGTGCGAGATTCGAATCGATTCAATTCGGTTAAGGACCATATAACATATTTGGTTTTCAATGGTATCAGGTGGCATCTGGATCTTGGATCAATTTTAATTATTTTGAGTGGCCATTTGAGCCTCAAACGCATCTAATATCGTGTGGTCTAGAAACTCCTAATCAAAAAAAACAGAGCGTCACGTTAACAACTGTAAAGAGATCGTTTTCGAGGGTCATGAAACGCATTACAATTGAGGATTATAAGAAGAAATCTAATTGTGTGCCCTCCGCCTTCAATAAAACCCAGTGATTGAGTTGCTAGTTCGTGAGCTTGAAGGCCATTTCGGAGAGTAACAAATGTTTTGAGAATTTGAAACAAAAACGTTAGCATATAGTATAGTGGCATATGTGCGTATAGTGTCAGTGCTGATTACTTTAAAGAGATTTGAAAGAATAAATGAAGATTATAAAATTTATAAGCAAAGTCGCCTTTTCAATTTATCACAGTGCGAACTATTGGAAGAACTTGTGCTCATAGAACAACTGGACAATGGGCATCCTCGGCAAATTTACGTTTTCAAACATTGAAACGAAGCTTTTTTTTAAAGAGTGATGATGATTGCGTTAGAGCGCGTCCTCAGTCCACGTTATAATATTCGGCGGTTAAAAGGATAATTTCAATTCCTCAAGGACCACTGAAAACATTAGAAACCTGGAACTAAGCTTGATCGAAAATCCAAGATCTTTATTTAGGATATGAATAGGCCTCGGCCTTCCCAAATTTTAAGAAAAGCTTGAAATGTCACCATTGAGAGTGATAATGAGTTAAATTTATGCAAAAGCTTTTGTGAAATAAGAGATACTGTACAGTGAATTGCCTCTTCTGGAGTGACGGAGCCATCTTTCAACTCCACGAACACGTAACTACATAAGTTTTAAACCCCAACGGCCCTTACATCGTCCAGATATAAGTTTTGGTTGGACATATCCGTGAACAGAGTTATCGAACGATTAATGTGAACGACTTTCAACAGTGAAAGAAACAGCGTTTGGATGATCTAATTTTCAAAGAATCGCATTCTACTACTACTTCGATAATGGTAAAAGAATCCCATCATCAGAATCAGAAAGAAAACGTAATCTGTTTTTATTTTTCAATATCAACTGCTATAAAAAATTAATCAATATTTATAGCCAAGATGAAATATGCTGTACTACTCAGCAGCGATAATGCAAGACATATTTTTCTCGCTTTACCTGGAAAATTGTTAAAAAGTGGGTGAAAAGTCAGAGATGAGGTTGATAACCTAGAGACAATAATGAATTCAATTTGAATTCCTCACCTTCACCCTTAGTCCTTTCCCTCTTCCTTGAACTTCGAACCTTGGATATAAATTGATTGTAGTGATCAGTGTAGCTTGATTTTGGCCATTATTCATTGACATTTTTTTTTACGGTTCGCGCAGGTTCAAGAGTGTACGCTCTTATGGTGTTTGTCAACCTGGACCGGGCGAAGATGGTTTGTGTCGAAGATGACAGACTTGAGCTATAGACCTTCTATTCCACAGCCGGTGATGATAACTATTGCATCACGACCACCTCCACCACGACCAGGTTAAATAAATGTATTTTTATACGATGGACGATTGTCGCACGGGGCCAAATCTGGAGGATACGGTTGATGGGGCAGCAGTTTGTAGCCCAATTCGACCAATTTGGCCGTGGCGAGGGCGGAGGTGTGAGCCTGTGAGTTATGGTGGAAGAGCATTTTTTTCTTCGCCAACTGGGGCTGTTTTTTCTTCAATTCGGCGTCGAATCGGGCCAATAATTTGGCATAGTACAGCCCTGTGACCGTTTTACCCTTCTCCAGGTAGTCGATGTGGATCACACCTTGTGAATCCCAGAAAACGGTGGCCATCACCTTTCCGGCCAATGGGACAGTCTTCGCCTTCTTCGGAGCACGTTCGCCGGGAGAACTCCACTGTTTCGACTGTTCCTTGGTCTCTGGTGTGTATCAGTGAATCCATGTTACGTCAACTGTCACGAAACGACCCAGAAAGTCCTTCGGATTGCGCTTAAAGTGCGTCAAACACTGCTCTGAAGTGGTCTCATGGTTGCGCTTTTTGTCCGGAGTCAGCAACCGCGGCACCCATCGCGCCAACAGCTTTCTCATGCCCAAAATTTCATGCAGGATATGACCCACGCGATCTTTTTAAATGCCTACTGTCTCAGCTATCTCTAAATGAGATCGTAGATTTTTGTCACATTATCCTCCGTGGTAGCCGTTTTCGAGGCACCTGGACGTGGTACATCAAAAACCGACGTGCGACCACGTTGAAACTCGTTAAAACAATTTTTGATGGTCGCCATTGAAGGAGAAGAGTCACCGTACACAGCATCCAAACGCTCTTTGATTTCGCTGCGCGATTTCCCTTCCAAAAACAAGAATCGAATCACCGACCGATATTGCTCTTTTTCCATTTTTCTAAGATCCGCGGACACTCCCGCTTCCACACGCGGTCAAAACAAAACTACGAGTCCGATCCCGCTGAAATTTCAGTAGCCGTCTACCAGAATGTACTACACGATAGTAAGTTGCTCTTGCGATACTGGCGCCATCTGGCGGTGAGGCTTATCGGACCACCCTCGTAATATTAAAATCTATTTTTATAAAACCATAATGCCAGTCACACTTTTCGGATGAGAAACTTGGTTTCTCATTAAGAAGGCCAATAAGGTCGCGCCTTATATACGTGGACAATATAAGGATGGCTCTAGAAGAGATGAAACAGAAAAGCGACTCATGACAGAGAGGCTTGGCAAAGTATTGTTAACGAGGCTCTGAGTTCCCGAGTTTCAAATGTTGGTAAGAAAGAAATTAAGTTCTAGAAACGATAAATATTGCTTTTAGAATGTATTCTATGTGTACACCTAAGGCTTGTAGGAGGTATAATGGTTTCGAAGATCATGAAAATGTTAGCACTACCGACGTCCAGAATAAAAATGTGGAAAAAAGTGAACACGTTGATTAAGAACGATAGCCAATTTATAATAAAATCGAAGTTTTGAAAAGATGGTAAATTTGGACAGATCCTTTGGGTATGGATGTTCGATTGGACTGGTTCCGCAAGTGTTGAGTTTCGAAAAAAAAAGAAAAAAAGAGTTGCGAAAGTTGCTCAGAAGTGGCTAAATGAAATCAATAACATTGCATAAAAGCTGAAACGTAATCATATTCCGTGATGATCGATGAAGTTAAGAAAAAGGCAACGAGCTCAGCACAAAAATCCGTTGGGGTACACAGGGATTTGTTATCCCTAAGTCTCTGTTGGAGCTAAAAGTCTAGAAGGAAAATACTGACGAATGATTAACGGTGGCGGCATAAATTTCACTGTCAGAAGTTAAGTTAAAAGCTTTTAAAGGTTAATTGAAAAAGGTGTGAACGGCGTCAAGTAAGACTAATCAATTCACCCCAAACTTGTTCGTTCAGCCAACCAAAAATGATATCCCTTTGCCTCCCTCAACTCTCAAGATTAATCCTCCTGAATACCTCTTACCTGTGCTGCATTGTGTGAACATTTACTATCGTTTTACATTGACAAACAAATTCCAATATAGGTCAAGCTCGGTCCCGAGGTAACCGAGATATTGGTGTCTAAAAACGTTTTCTGATGACATACAATTTTCTGGGATGTTTTGAGTAGGAAGTTATATGAAGTTAATAAGAAATTATTGCGAATTGAACTCCGGAAAATCTATTCATGGTCTATGCACTCCAAAAATGCTCCTGCTCAAGTTTTCATATTCGTTAGACATGGCGCGTAACATTTTTCTGTTTCTAAAAATAATTGGACCTTAACGAGCTATCGTCTGCTATCACAAAGATCAGGTTTTAGAAATGTTTTGGGGTTAGGAACATGGGCACGAACGAACATTCCCGGTACTTTTTGAACAAAAATCGCATGATAAGCTGGATGACGGTTTATCTAGTGGTTTTTCTAGATTCAATAGGGTTTTCTGTTTCTATTAAAAGTTGATGAATAATCTGACCGAGTCATCTGATATAATGTATAATAGTACTGCAGAGGTTTCTTCATCACTTAGTTTATAATTTGCAGTAATCACATGCTATCCACGACATTTTTGTAACCAGTTTCTTAGCTATACATGTAATTATGATGGAAGGACTCGCTAATTTAGTACTTTATATACAGGTAGTAGAAAAAAAAACCTTTCTTGAGCCGGTAAACACGCTTAAAATTTACGATTACAGCATTTTGAAGATGATAAAAAAGTTTTAAAACCATTTTAGTCCAAAACCTTCGATCCCCACTGTCGGTCCCCATATCAAATAGACCATCCAAACACGTTTTTGCTGCCGCCAGCAAAAAAGCCAACGTTAGATTGTTATGGATGCTGGAAGTAAGCCTATTACCCCCCAACAACAGTAGCCCCGAATGGTGGCATCAGCGACGGCGGCATTGCCACGCACATTACATTATCGACTCCCTTAGATCGGAATTGAAAGATAAATCAAAACGTCATACCACGGTATTACGCCCTCACACCCGCACATCCATTGAGTGTCCTTAGTTCCGGGCTGATGTCGTTTTCATGCTACCGCACCTGTAATAATGGCACAATATCGTTTCTTAGTATCATCACCGTCATTTTCGTCCGGGAAAGAAAGGAAAAAAAGGATCTGTTTTCTTTTTCTTTTATCCTTTTCCTTCTGTTGGTTATGGACACCAGATATTAAGTGTGTATGTGAGATGTACGGAAAGGATGTAGTCCTGGTGGGTTCGAGAATCAATCAGAAATGTCAAATAATCGATTATGAATGGACATCGGGATCATCGTCATCCCGACGATGAGATAAGCCACACTACTCTGTGACTCGTCCTTAATCACAAGGGATTTCGTCCTCTTGGAGGTTCTACTTAAATCGATTTTCTTCTCGACCTACACCTACTCTATATGCGGAGGTTGGCTGTTGTGTATCCTTTTCGGTGCGGTAATTATGTGTCCAAAGGGACATTTGACGAAGGATTCCTAAGTCCCCGGGGAACGATGCGTGTGTGTTCGATTCAGGGATAGTAATTGTGGATAAAAATGAGATTTTTTCATTGACATCACTTCGATGCCGTGCTGGGGATTGTTGGTAAATTACATTAAGGTAGATCAAAGCCGACAGGGATTTGCGGTTGTTTTTTTTTTTCATATCCGGATCCAAGTCCTTGGGAAAATATTTTGTCAGATTTATTTATTGCCTATCGGGAGTTAATACAGTGATTTCAAGGCAGGCCTCCTTCTCTTTTTTTTATTTGATTGAGTGGTCATTGAGTAATGTCCATTTTTTTCGGGGAGGAGGCTTTGTAAGTGTCCTTTTTCAACGAGAATTATCTACTCTTGTGGGTAATTATGGCCACACCCAACAATCTCATAAAGTTGTCGCTCATAATTCGTCTCGTTTTTTTTTTTTTGGGGGGGGGGGGTTGGAGCATCAGGCACGCATTCCACCCCTAAATTGTAGGATAGAAATGATACTCATCACCCAGGATTTTCATTATTCACCTCGATCCTTGTCCTTCTGTATAAAGTTTCCTCTTCACTTGTAGGAACAACATCATCAGAACAGCAGCGAAAGACAAAAAGACAGTGAATCCATCAAAATTATGTACATCAGTGTCAAAATTGAAAAACCCAAACGACACACTCCGACATGAGGGGGAATGGAAGTCGGGCAAAAGGCGGGAAATAAGGAAGCGGAGAAAAAAGAGATAAGAGTGTCGTAAATCAGATTAAGCACTTAGCAATAACTTTTTAATAACAGCACAGAGGAATATAAACAAACGCCTTGGAGCGTTGACGCAAGTGTCAATGTCAATTCAGCCTACCGCCCAACCACTCCCCTTACAAGAGGGATGAAGGCAGGAAAACGAAACACATCCTTGATGGCGAAAATGTCACGAAACTTCGTTGTAACACGTCCTTAATTAAAAGCTAAAATTACACCATAGCGCCTCGACTCGATAGCTGGAAGTGTGGAAGTTCATAGAACCCTGGGAACGATGAACCCCTTCTGGGTTTGCATTTAAACAAATGAATTTATGTTATGCTCGAAAGTGAAAATCACAATTTAACAACAAGCTATGGGATTAGTCCTGCGCGCTTCCCTCCATTTCGGGACTTAATAAGCGTTGCGGTGGATAATGGGGTGCCGTATGCTGCGAAAGTGTTGCTTTAACCAGAATTCCTTCTGCTGGGCTGGCACTCGCCGTTTTTTTCCTTGTGCGGGATTTGGAAATCCCCGCAGGGCTGCAGATATACTCATGTATCACGCTTCCTCCGGTGAAGGTGCTTCATTTGCTTGGGTCCTTTTTTTCTGTTCGTCCTAATGTCCTCGACATTCGGTCGTTTTCTTTATTGCTTTACTGCGCGAAAAGCGAAGAATCGTTATGCTTTATCTTCGCATCCCCTTCCATCCCTATTTTCGTGATTTGGGGGATGACATTGAATTGAATCTTCTTGTAGCATTTTCTGTCGTTGCGCGAGGGTAAATTTCATTAAGCGGCGACAATTGAACTCACCTACCACTCCGATATCACGCCTCCGCATCGCATCGCCTTCGTTATCTTCTGCTCCTGCCACCCACCAACTGCTGGCTATCATCATAAAACGAAATTAAGACGATAAAGGCAGTAAAGCACCAAACCAAACCGAACCAAAAAAGAAACGAAATCACGAGACTATTAAAATACTGAAGAAACCCCGTAGGAGCTGGCGGGAGCTGACAGGGAACAGTGCAAAAAAGGACATTAGTGGAATGGCAAAATGAAATGGAGAAAGCCGCGCGGACAGTGGCTGAATCAGAGGTGAAGGCCGGACACAATACCCACATTCTCGACTTGAACTACGAATAATCAGGACACCAGCAACGGCGACGATCGAAAGGACGAAAAGGAAAAGTAAAAGTGTAATGTAATTTGAGACGAAGGAATTATAAAATTGACAAAGAGACTCCTTTGCCGGTTGTCCTTTCTTCTCTCGCCTGTCCTGTTGACCCGAAGGCTTTTCTATTACAATTTTTCTTAATTTGAATGCAGGAAGATTGTTCTGCGCTACCGCTTTGCGTCTGTTTTCCGTGCTTCCCTTTATCCTTCTTTTTTTTTTTTTAGTCACCATTTGCTCTTAATTCTTTCTACGGAGCTATTCAAGTGAATGAGCTTCCATTCGCATTCGCCACTGGGTAGTAGGGTTGGAGGAATGAGTTTACATGATTTCTTAAATTTTTCTTTTATTCAGCAGGAGTCAGGATGCCTTCGGTTTGGCTTTGTTTTTTTTTATTGCGGAGCTTTTCCTCAAGTGAGCCCTGTCTGCGCGAAGGCTTTTGTTTATTATTTCGGAAAGTAATCGAAAGCGAAAAGAGAAGAGTTGTGGATTAAAATGGAAACTTTCTTGTAGACAGAGTTAAGTGATGTTGTTCTTGAGAATTAACGGAAGGCTTCAGTAAGTCAGATTTTTTTTTTCGGAGGCAATACAAGTGGCGTAGAAGTCGATGATGGTTATTCAGTTGGAATCAAGTGGCGCAACCAGACGGTGCAGCATATACTTATTGAACTGAACTATAAGAACGGATGGAAGACTTTTGAAGTAAGACGGATAAGTTTTGCGTCAGAAAGTGTGCATCTTTAAGAGTCTTGCGAAATATCACAGGATGACGCCCAACGGCCAATGTATTCCTTTCGAGAATTTGGCAAAATCTGACTGGAACCCCTACGCCACTAAGAGCAAAATATGGTAGAGGGTACCCACGTAATGAGAAAAAACTCAGTTTTTGTGATTGTGATAGGGAAAATCAAAGCTCTTCGATACAGTACGATATTCAAAAAGTAAAGGGAATTTTGGATTTTTGCGAGTTATATTAGTCAGACTACTTTTTTTTCTTGTTGTGTTGGTGATCATGATTAGAAAATATCCAAGCATTAACAGCCAAATCGTTTGCCTAGTCTACCATCAGATGTCAAAGGAGTTGCATGTGCTTACGAGTAGGTATGATTCTCGAGCACTTATTGACCCGATAGAACTTGAATTGAATTTATTAATTTTAGAGACGTATCTGTGCCTGTGCATGTACGTTCGCATGTTCTTGAGCTACTTTTCGTTTCGCACATCCCAAGTAAAGTGATAATAAGGATTCTGGTCCGATTTCATTAATACCTGATAGTATTCGCGAAAATGTCGACTAGCCGTTCGCTTCTTTATAGTAGGAAACGTTGTTATTTTATAATCTGATTTTAAAATACACTTTTGTTGCCCTATCAGCCAGCGCTTGATACAGTCTCTCGCACAATGGTAGTTGCTCATTAGTCGCTATACAGTCACTGTGCAGAATACTTTAACACAAAACTGGGGAAAGAGGACATATGTATTTGAGTCGACGATAGGAAAATATAGCCTACGTAACACCTTTTCTGACAACGGGTTCAGGTTAATTGACTTCCTAGCAGGGCGTAACCTTCTTGTAGCAAGCACACGATTCCCACATCTCAACATCCATAAAGGAATCTGGCGGTCACCAGATCATTCGACCATCAACCAGACTGATCCCATTGCGATCGACGCCAGGCACTCCTCCAGCATCCTAGATTTACAAACCTATCGACTCGGATCACTACCTTGTTGTAGCCGAGGTACGAATGAGGATATCAAGGATGCTACGGAGTCGAGCAAGACAATAAGAGTTTGACGTCGGAAAGCTACAATCGCAGGAGACCGTCAGCGCCTTCGCCGATCGAGTTTCCCTCAACCCCTCGCAAAGTCCGTTGACACCGGCACAATCCACAGAACAACAGTGGAAGCATTGTCAGCGCGCCAGCAGAAACGCTGCCTCTGAAGTGCTGGGTTTAAAACCGCCACCAGCTAAAAATCCCTGGTTTGATGAGCAAAGCAAACCGCCTACAACGGCTCTCTCTCGTGAGCTCTACGAGCAGAAAAGGAAAGAGGAACACACGCTTTTAAGTAAGAAAAAAAGAGAGCACAAAAAGCGTGAGATCGAGGATATGCTACCACGGGAAAGACTCTCGAAATACCAGGGCTATAAAGCCAGAGCGAAAGCGTATAGCGATGAAGACGGACAACAAGTAGTAGAGTCACAGTCAATGTTGAGAATATGGAAAAACCACTTCTGTAGACTTTATAACGGCGATGATAGATCTGGTACCGCAGAATTATGTATTCGCAATGGACGAAGATACAAGAGAATTCCGTCCAGACCTAGATGAAATTAATCTGGTTATTTCGAAGCTTAAAACTAACGAAGCCGCGGGCGCTGACGGCATGCCTATTGATCTATTTAAAGCGTATGCACTAGCTCATCTGTAAAATATGGTCGAAAGGAAAGTCCATAAGAAAGGAGACCCCCATAACTACGCCAACTATAGAGGAACTAGTCTCCTTAACATCGCGTACAGGATCTTCTCTGCCGTACTGTGTGAACGCCTGAAAGCTTTTGTGGATAATGGACGGATAAGGTACCTATCCTTTCAGTGTGGTTTCAGGCCAGGTAAATCCACATTAGACCAAATTTAAATTTAAAAGTCATTGCGGCAGATCTTGGAAAAGACCCAAGAATTCCAAATCGACACAAACCATCTTTTTGTCGATTTCAAAGCCGCATATGACAGTGTGCATAGAGACGAGCTATATCGAGCTATATAAGGCCCGAAATTGTGGTGAAACAATTCTTGGCTTTGTGCTTGTTCATAAATTTTTGAACTATGTACATAATATCTAATCGAATCTAGTTGTAGACTGAGTAAGCATTGATGTATGTGAGTAAACCAAATTATTTTTAAAAAAACATGAATTCCCAGATTTTTTGAAAACGAGTCGTAATCATAATTAAGCCTCTTTCGTACAGAAACTGAGCTGCACATTCTTCCTTGTGTCAGTTTGTCTGTTGTCTGTAATCACAGCACAAGTAAATGGCCGTAAAAATGTGGTCGGTCCCTCGCTACCTTCCTTAATGGGACTGAATGTTCTCTCTTTTCGATTCTCGTGGAATTTAGTTAAGTGACTTTAATTTGTCACCTTGTACGTGAGATATTTACGTCATTCCGCATGCAAGTTATATCTGCATGACATCTTTTTCTATCATCAGTTATTTCCACATCTCGAAGGCAAGTTACTTCTAGCATCTCGTATGGGAGTTATTATGTTTCTATCGTCTCGTATGCGAGTTATTTCTATTATCTCGCATGCGAGTTATTTCTATTATCTCGCATGCGAGTTATTTCTATCACCTTGCGTGCAAGTTATTCCTATCATCTCGCATACGAGTTATTTCTATCATCTCGCATGCCAGTTATTCCTATCATCTCGCTTGCGACTTATTTCTATCATCTCGCATGATAGTTATTTCTACCATCTCGCATGCGAGTTATTTCTATCATCTCGCATGCGAGTTATTTCTATCATCTCGCATGCGATTTATTTCTATCATCTCGCATGCGAGTTATTTCCACATCTCGAAGGCAAGTTACTTCTAGCATCTCGTATGGGAGTTATTATGTTTCTATCGTCTCGTATGCGAGTTATTTCTATTATCTCGCATGCGAGTTATTTCTATCACCTTGCGTGCAAGTTATTCCTATCATCTCGCATACGAGTTATTTCTATCATCTCGCATGTTAGTTATTTCTATCATCTCGTATGCGAGTTATTTCTGTCACCTCGTATGCGAGTTATTTATGTCTTCTCGCATGCGAGTTATTTCTGATAGAATAGCAGATGTACATATGCATTTTCGTGATATAATTGGTAAACCACCATAAAAATGGTGGAGTATGATTGTGACAGACTCAAGGGAAAAGCTGAAATGCATCACACAAGTAAGAATGTTGATTCGTATTACTGCCGCTGCAAGAATAATGTTTGACTGTTAACGAAGTTTGATATGACGTAAACCGTGAACACTGAGGCAGTGTGAGACCGATTTTGCTAAATTTATTTGTGAGCTTTTTTGTTTTCTTTCAGAAAAGTTTATCTTTGGGCCATTTGTAAGGTTCCATTTCATATAGAAATAACTGTAATGCTCTGTTTTACAAAAAGAAAATATTGAAGTATTTTCACTTTTCACATATGCGTATAAGTTCGTGAAGCTTTCGGGGCGTCTCAAGTCCGCTGGTCTCTAATCATTAAGGGAACCAAACGTGAGGTTGGAATTTGGGAAGACCAGACCACCCAAAAATTAATTAAAAGAAGCGCATTTACTATCGCTACAACAATTGAAGTGTGTGATACAAATTTATAGAAATGTTTCTCGTAAATATTCCTTTAGATCAGTTACGAGTAAAATTAAGGCCTATGACTGGCTTAAGCGTTTCGAAGAAAGACGTTGAAGACGGCAAGCACCACTCACGTGAAATAGAAGTGTTGATATACGTAGATGAAGCTTTCCAATCATCAAGTATTTAGGTTTCCTGTCTGGGTGCACGAGTCATTAGTTCGTTTGAAAAGTTTCAACTTGTTCTTTCAAGTAGTTTGCTTACACGAATTTTTGCAGTAGACGTCTTGAGTGCTTTTCGTTAAAATGGATAAACTTGAATATCGCGGTCATAAAATTCTTTGCTTCGGATGGATTAACCCCTAAGTAAATTCTTCGAAAATTGACACAAGTTTAGACTATGCTCCATCGATGTCAGCCGTTAAAAAGTAGGCAGCTGAATTTGAACGTGGTCGCATATCCCTCGAAGAAGACCCATATAGAGGACGGCCAGAAGTCAGAACCACACCGAAAACCATCGAAAAAGTGCATGGTATTGTGTTGGACGATGGATGAGTGATAGCTGAATAAGATAGCTGAGTAAGATAGCTGAGGATATGGGGATATTGGAAGGTAGGGTGCGAAATATCTTGCACAAAGAATTAAGTATGTGAAACCTCTGTGCAAAACGAGTGCTGCATTTACTGAATGCCGATCAAAAGCAAATATGTAAACAATTTTCGAAGCAATCTTTGGACCAATTTAAAGGCGATCCGTACGATTTTGTGCAGCGATTTGTCAGCCCTGATGTGACATGGTTCCATTACTACACCCCAGAAACGAAACAGCAGTCCAAGCAGTTGGTGCAAGCCGTCAGGACAGCGCCAAGGACAGTGAATGGTCATGGCCAGTTCGCTGATTAATGTTTAAAAAAGGCAGAACAATTATAGGCCAATATTTCTTAATCAGATGGATGCTAAAATTCGCGGAAAGAAGCCTGGCTTAAAAAATAAAAAAATCATCCTTCAACAGGACAATGCATCTGTACTCAAGGGTGCACTGGCGATAGGAAAACTGCGAGATTTGCTCGGCCATCACCCCTGCTCTTCTGATTTCACACCCGCAGACATCCATCTACTGCCAAACATGAAGAAATTTGTTCCTGAGTGGCCCTTCGCATCCTGTGAAGAAGTTGAGAGGGCCGTAGAGTAATATTTTCACAGTCCTCCAGACTCTTCTTGAGAGACTTCTTCTTTGAAACCTCGCGTTTTATACCTCCATCACACTTGTAGAACATTATTGAACATATGACTTGCTATTTAAGCCTTATCATATCTATTGTTGGGTAAGTGATTTAAAAGTAGTCCAAGCACCAAAGACTAAAGAGGGCTTAAGTTCGAATGTAATAATGTATTAAGTGATTTAATAAGCGCTTGGTATTTAATTGTCAGAAAAACACTGTCAGAAAATATTACGAAAATATGAAGAAACTATAAGTCAAGAAATCAATGCCTGCCATTTATTTCTTAAAAATTACTTTGTACAAATGTTGATCACGACTATGTTATAAGTAATGCAAAGCAATACTCCCATTTTGTGTCACTTTTTCGAGCATATTGGCTGGTACCTCGCTAATACCAGGTGAAATGTGGTCTTCCAAGGCTGCCCTTAAGAAATTTGTCTACAGGCGTCAAATAGTACATCTAGCTGATCAATTCGCCGGTCCAAAACAAGAGATAAATTGTTCAGCAAACTCATTTTTCAATTTGCATATAGTACCGTCTTACTGGAATCACATGTTGCCTAAATTCTGCTCAAGCATTTTGGACAAGAAAAAGTGAAATTAGTGAATGATAGCGGGCACGATTGGCGGCACCGTTGTTCTCGAGGTAGTCTTTGAAGAAATGAATCCGTCGGACCATAGACCGTATCAAATAGTGCGTTTTTTCCAGGAGCATTCTCAGCTTTTATATTGCTTGATGCTGTTCATTGGACCAAATATGGAAGTTTAAGACCAAGATTCTTGCATAAAATAATCTACGTAATCGAGTAACACAATCGCAATTGCTGCGAACGCCTTTTACGCATATGGGAAGTAGGTGGCTTGATGCCCAACAGCTTGAAATTGGTGCGAAATTAAGTCCCATGGCATAAATTGCTTGCTGAGTGGATCGATTATGACGACCGTAAATGGTCGAAGTGCGCGAAAAACATGTTTCACAGAGCATGAATTTTGATAGTAAAATTCAATAACTTCTAAGCTTTATAAGTCATTTGGAGTATAAGTTATTCAACAAATTCCTGGACGGAGTGCAGATGGTTTGTGTCGAAGATGTTTGTTCACAACTTTCCGGGGGTGGTTGTCCTAGATAGGATTCGAGAGATTCGACTGAATTTTTCGCGTTGGTTGTAGTTCACAAATTTTTTTTTTGTGTCCATATTATATTGGAAATGCACGCACAAAGTATGCATTTTGAAGTGATCTTATACTGCGAGTGTTATGCCTTCATCAGCATTTTTTTGATCATTGGCTATGTTGGAATTGTTCTTGGCTATGGACAGACTTGATCTATGTACATTGAACCACAACCACCCCCAACTAAATATGTTTGTCGTGACTAGTTACGTGTAAGCTGTCAGAAATTTAACGCTGAAAAACCAAACAGCAAAATTATCACCATTTACAGTATGACAATAGAATGCTCATAATTCTGGGAGATGCAATTCCTTTTGCAAAAAGCTATTTTTGTTTGTTATTTTTGTTGTGACATTTGTGAAGTAAAAAAAGTAATACACGTTGTGTTCGTTTCGCCGGAAATATGTGGCTGACCATGTCGCCGATAAGCCGTCAACATCTCTCAGATGACGCGCAACGGAATAGCACCCAAGTACACGTTCGTCTCTGCCGTGGATTTTGCTGAAAGGCTTGAAGATGCTTCCTTTCAAAGTGCAGACAGTCCACAAGCTACTACTTTTAGACCATCAGTCGCGACTAAGCTTTGCATACGCTCTCACGACGAATGTGATTTTATGATTTTTAGTTATTTGACACTAAGAACGAGCAGTCATAATAACCACTCATTGCTTGGGCGCCGTTTATGACAGAGGTGCTGTCGGGGTTCATTTATTCGAAGACGCCGTGGCTGACATGGCGACTGTGACTGGTGAGCGATACAGAACCATCATAAACGGGATCCTGCCCCAAATGGATGAATTGAGACTGAGTGACATTTGGTTTCAACAGGACGCATAACAACATAGGATGAGAGTTTTCGGCCACCCTGTGGAGGATACCTTAGACTGAATTTCAGTCTAGAGCATAGGGTTAGATCTGGATTGATAATGCCAATTCATCGATGATATTTATTTGTCCATATGGTGTATAATTTTTTTGAAAGGCGTTAAGCTACATCCTCCGATGTTAATGCATTTAAGACTCAACGTCATGGAGCCGTGGTTTTGACCGGGAGTTGACCCACTGTTGTCAAGTTGTTGCTTTTAAAGCCAGGATAATCTTCAAGACAATAGTGAGGCTCAATGTTGATCTTATTTTTACAATTTCACAAGGCCGTCAAGCTCCAGAGTCAGTAGGTGTTCCTCAAGATTTTAATTATATCCCAAGGCTAGCTACTAATAACTTTAGTCCAGAAAAAAAGACCGTGAATGAATACGTGATAAACAGACATTTGTCAATAGCTCCGGCACATATCCCCCCGCTTTCCCCGACTAGTCAAACATTGTCTACGACTTCTGATTTAACGTAAAAAGCCTCATTTTCAAAGTTCCCCAAACCGCACCGGATAACGACCATTCTTTCCAATCACTTCCATATATCGATTCTATTTGAACATCACCAATAAGGCGACATCTAAACTCCGTTGAGGAATCACCGGCTCCTCACCCCCTCATGCCACTCATTGCTAAACAATTCCCAATAGTCGTAGCAAAGATCCATCTTTCCAAGGGCGGCTGTCTGTTTGACTGCCTCTTCAGATCCTATTCCGATATCCGGCATTATTTGATTCCTTCTATTTCGTCCTCGTCGTTATTTTTTTTCTCTCCGGGCTTAGACGTTGCTTTGCTTCCACCATCGTTGCTGAAGCGTTTTGTATGGATGAGGAAGTCTTTATGTTATTGCCATTCTGGAAATACTATCGCCTACTCACCTCCCTGCCAATTCTGATGACGATGATGCTACTGCGACATTGCACTGGCCTATGGAATGTATCGTAGGATCTCTAGAATGATTAATTACTTTACCACAACGTGGTAGGAGATGAAAAACGAAAAAGAGGAAGCATCAACGGAAGACAGACTTGAGGGGAAATTGGCCCGAAGTGAGTCATTTGCGCCTAACGTTCCGGCTGGCGGAAATGTTTTATTTACAAATGGCCGCTATAGGAGCTTGTCGGAAGATTTATTTGCTGACTTCGATTTCACTTGCCACCCACCGACCCGGAGAAGCATGTGACTCCGTCAGACAAACCGAAGGAGTCATGTGTGGTATTATATATTTACGACGTGATGAATGGGTTAAGGATGCGTACAATAGGAAGCAATAGGATCGCGTGCAAGGACATTTCTCAATTTATCTGTTTATCTCGATGGCAGCGGCAAGAAGCAATTTTTGTTGTAAATGTTCGCGCTATTTTTATTGCATGTTTCCTTTGTATGCCTTGGGGTTTAAGGGACAAAGGACGTGAATGGGGACGCGAAAAAAAGATTCATTATCCACTCAGAGGCTTTAATGTGTGGAACGTGCTGCGTAATGGGGTCATTGGGAGAGATTTGTCATCATTTTTGAATGGCATCCTGGACATCCTTAATGATAATGCATGGCTATAGGTCTTCATGTGGGAATTACAGACAGATTGGAAGCTTTCAATTACCAGATGGTATAACCAAATCACTGCAGTTCCATAGGCACTCCTCCCATGCAGCGTCTGTCAGACAGTTCTATGGAGCCATATGCATGGTAGGTAGACAGTAGTGAATGTGTTGATCAAAACTTCCTCATCATCGAGCACCGCAAATGGTGTAAACGCCCCCGAGAGATGCCACAAAATCACTTTATTCGTAACCGCCTCCTGCTTTCGACAGGCAAAGTCGAACATCGCCCGCTCTCCCAAGGGAAATGGGAACACGACGGTATGGGAAACCGAAAATTAGGGAAAATTACTGTACAGACGACTACATGAGAGATGGGGCCTCTCCCACTCGTCTTCATCCAGGATTAATATATCGACGACAGCAGGAGGTTATACGGTAACACCTTCAACTGCTTTCGATCCCCACGGGAAATGAGAACGAAGTCCGACTCGACCAGGGATGACTGAAAAAAAAAATGGAGAAAACAGGAAGAGCCCAGCAAATAACTGAAAAAGGATGTAAAGGAAGTAAAGGAAAAGGACTGATTGACTGTCAACATTCGTCCTTGTCGCCAATGCTGTCGATGTCCTTGGCATGTTCGACGTCGTCTGCTCCGTCAATATAGGATGGAAATTGATTTATGCACACGGATCGACCATAGCGAGGATATAACATACGTTGTGAGTGATTTTTTTTTGTGCCTGCATCTGTATCCTGTGGAAAGCAATGTAATGTGAAATCTTCCTGGAATAGGGGCCAAGATACTTCGATTTTGATGGAATGTTAGTGATTCGGGATTTTTTTCACCCTAATTCCCCGTTGGGATTTGGTTTTTGGGTTCACCTGGATGATAGATAGGTGTCGGCGTCGCAGTGATGGGTTTTCGTTTGGACTTCCCTTAACGATTGCGGACTTGTTGGTATCGTGGCGAGGGACGAAGGGTAAATGTATATTTCCATGGTTTAATACCTTTAATTGGACTAGAAATGGCGAATTTTCGGATGGGCTTTTAGGCAAGAAACGTTTCAATTGTCTATTAAATTCCTCTGAATCTCCTTCTCCCTCCCAGACATTCCTCCAGCTACCTTCTATCTCCCACTTTCGAATCCCTGGTTCGTTTTTAATTCAACATTCCTTCCATCAAATAAACTGAAACGCAATATCGTCCGTGGGCCCAGATGTGATTCATTTACCATCAGGCCATTTCCTATTTTTCTCTGGGTTCCGGTAAATTACTTTGCACGCGCCACAGATATCCTTAATAGTGGCGATTCGCGGTCGCCTCGAATTCCAATATGTCACCACATAAACTCTCCTTTCCGCCACCGAAGCTAAACCCACCATTGTCCTCCACCCATTCACTACCTGATGCCGATAATGAACACTGTGGCTCCACTAAAGGCCAGTATCCTCTCGACTTGCTACCTCCTTGCCATAATTTCTTTTCCCGCCAATGTGGTGACATTTTCACAAAGCAACTTCCCACACAATTGCCATTCTACAAGTTCCGCATCCGACGCCAGTGGAGCTCCAATGTCCAGCTCGTAAAATCAACTTTTCCCATTCGCGCCCCCGACAAGCCGTTCGACCATCGCGTCGTAGCAGGCGCGAGAACAAGTTTTATTATGTGTGTAAGGACGATTACAGGAGTAAATCACATGTATCTACAGTCATACTACGAGCATTTCAGATATTCGTATGTCGCGCAGCACATCTGCGAAAATCGAAATTAAACGAACCGTTCCGCCAGTAATTATTCGGTTTTATTTCCCATGAAGGAGCAGGAGGAAGAGTCGCTGCAGCAACTGGACATAAGTTCTCCGGCTAGCCGTGTGTGTCTGCTTGGATCTGGAACCGGGACAACCAGTAGCCAGTGTGCCATGAATAACCAAATAATGATGCAATACGAATATGTGCATCCGAAGAGCTTCGAAGTACCTCTGGACCCAGGCTTTCTCGTCGCGGTGTAATTAAATTTGAGTGCCACATGCGGTAGCATCTGCGAGCGTGCGTGTTCCGATGAATGGTGGATGTGAGAGCGGGTGTTGTTGCGAATTCTCCGAGAGAGTGGAATCGACTTTGAAAGAACCACGTTAGCGCCTCGGCGAAATGGAATTATCGTCAACTCGCATTGGCCGCACCACACCGGCTATAGTGCCATCAAGGATGCGAGCAAGCAACGTACATATGACGACAAATTAAGGAGACCGTTCTCGTGTGCTCCGTGGAGTGTGGACTATCGGCATAGTAATTTAATGATGACGGCGATGGTGATGGTAATGCTGATGGCAATAGCGATTCCAGCGTTCAATGCAAATGAGGATATAGAATGAAAGGATTCACGTTATTTAATTTAGTTTCGCTGTGTTTATTCGTTTGGTGCGGTGCATTATGGCGGGATTGAGTTATGGAATTATGAGTGGTTACGAGACTGTAGGGAATGGCGTGATGATTTTGATGTAGGAAGGGAAAGTGTCGCGATAAAAGCTTGTTGAATTCAAGGGATATAGGTGCATTTCATAATGAAAGTCGGGGCTATTATAAGAACGAAATGCTTAAAGGCACGGCATATGGAGTTTATACACGTCGAGACCTCCAAGTGTAAGAACGAAACGACAGAAAAGTTGGCAATGCAACCGGTTCAAATCGCACTGAACAGAGATGAGTTCGAAGTTTCTAGGATTTCAGCAACAAACTGAGTTTTACACAAAGACTTCCTTAAATACAAGTGTCTTTCGATTTCTCATTTACTTTGAGGTGAGCCATAAAATGCATGTGTGTTCAAAAAGTAACAGGAATATTAGATTTTCGGAAACAGCTTTCATAATTTATTTGTTAATAAGCTTTCATAATCATATCAATCTGCTGTCCAGATATTGTGGCATACAGAATGCCCTTCATAATGAGCTATCCAGTAAGAGGTGTCATTGTAATTTTCGTGCCTTTGTTGGACTGTCTACATTCAACTATTATTGCCATTAGTTTTGCTATGTAGAGACTAGAAAGTTATTAAATACAGACATACATACTCGGGTAACGTGTTAAAATACTGAAAACGCTTAATGGAATTCGCACTATTCTTGGTGAATTAAATCGACAAATTGGAGCCTTTCGGATAGATTAAAGACTTCAATTCGTATTCTGGCAAGGCCAGCTGTAAATATTGCGACTTTAGTTGCGAGTGGGATTGAAAACCCAGATGTGCCAGTTAAGCCGGACATAAAATTCATTAAGAGAATAATGAGGGAAAGCTTTTTCAGACATTGTATTCCGTTACTAACCTCCGAATATGTACATACCTTGGATTAAAATTAAAATAACACCCGTTTTTATAAAAGTATTGAATTAATTATTTGATTTAGAATGACACCTCTTCATGGATGGTCCTATATTTAACGCCTTATGGGCTGTCCTGGAAATTGTATTTACTTATAAGGAGTCAGCAAGGGAGTTTTTTCCAAAAACGGAAAAATATTACGTATACGCCCCATAGTAGCTGCGACTATGCTATGCTACCACCAAGGCCAAAACTCGGCCATTTCAATTTCCACCGCCAAACAACTCGACCCTATCTCTTTTTTCCAGCGCTAAGTATCTAGCCGTCATCCTAGATCCAAAGTTAAACTGGTAGTCCAATATAGAAAAGCGGGTAAAGAAAGCTTTTTTTTTTTCTTTGTTGGAGGCTTCTTCTATCTGTTGGAGCACTCAGACGCAAATACTGGTCCATTGTATTAGCAAACAGACACCTTTCTTTATTGTATTTTTCCCGTTGTCCGGAGAAAAGCGAGGAGGAACTCCAATGATGTAGGGCTAAGAGATTCGGCACACACCACGTCGGCTCCAAGGGCGCACAACGTTAGTGAGCGAGGGCGAGACAGTCACAGAGAAAGTGTTCCGCTGTGTCATCCTCCTCGCAATATGCAGCGCAGGTATGTAGTTACCTCACTGATGCCAAGCACGTAGAGATGGCCCGTAATGATGCCCGTAAGCCTTCTGCAATCAATTCTCCTTAAGGACAAGAAAAATGTTGCGGACTTCTTGCAGACATCAGAGCGTACGCGCTTAGTTATCCTACATCCTGGATATTCCCTCCATCTATGACTGTATGCATTAAGTACCCAATCGTTGATGTCGGATTTGACCGTGGAAACAGGTAGACCTAAAGAGTTCATCAGAGATCTAATTTTCTGGGGAACGGGGAACCATATAAACCTTAGTGAATTCAGTCTTCCGACTTTGTTCAAAAAGTTTTTGAGTTCATGCACTAATTTGGAGGTGCCGTCCAGACTTGGAACCATCTGTAAAAAAAACGGAGCAGTCTTTCCAGGCTCAGCATCTGGCCAAAGCCATTCCTGACGCCATATAAATTTGACTGTGAAATGACAGTGTAATTGGATGGCAGATGTCATTGCGTCGGAAGGCATATCCATGAGACAGAGCTCGTAGGATATTTCTCGCGCAAGTCACACCAATGCGAGTTGTACCAAAAACCGTTTCTCTTGAGGAGAGATATGGCTTTCAGAACGCACACTCTCAAGAGGCGGAAGGTTCATCGTAGCTTCTATAGCAGTGGCCGGCGTGCTAGGGAAAGCCCCCGTACAGTTGAGACAAACCGCTCTTTGGAGTTTGGTGATAGAGACTGGTACGTATTTGCTTGTTAGCTTGTTCCACCAGACAACCAATGCATATGATACTATCGTTCTTATCATTGTCCGTCCTATCCTCGCCTATGGCTCTTTGTTTGGTGGCCAGCACTACGCAAAGCTTATAATATTGACAAACTTAGTAAGATTCGAAGATTAGTAGGAATCGGAACCGCGGCAGCCATGAGAACATGCCAAACCATATGGCCACGGCAGAGCTCTGTCACTTTTGCCAACGAATGTGAACTCGCTTCCAACGGACTACATCACACCTTCCCTCGACTTCGATAGTGTGGTGCACTCTCACTTCCTTTTCAGAGAAAAGCGTGCAACCCGTGCAACCCAGTCGTGAAATTCCGACTTCTGATTTTAAATGATGGCTCTAAGCTGGAGCACCGTGCAGGAACGGGAATATTCTCGTCACAACTGAGTATCTCAAATTCATTCCCTTTCCCCAATCATTCGAGCATTTTACAAGCTCAAGAAGCGTGCAAAATACTCAACGCAGTCCGCCCCATTTACACGTCCTCTACTATTTGTAGTGACAGCCAAGCCGCTATTAAAGCTCTTTCGTCTGCTACCACCTTTTCTAAACGGATGGATCAACGAAGAAAGAAATTAAACGCACTAGTAGCTGCACTGATATCACGCTCCTTTGGGTTCCAGGACACAGCAAAGGAAATGAGAAAGCCAAGCTCGGGCCACCTCAAACGCTTCTACTGAAACTGTGGGTCTGTCGCTGAACTTTCCTCAATAGACACCGCTTCAACATAGGTAGAATCGTGGCGGTTACCACGATTTAGTCCCATTGGCCTATAGGCCAGGATAAGCATTCGGTCTAACACGTACTGCAGACGAAAGCTTGCACCCTTATTTCTGCGAATGCCCAGCATTGGCAAGTCGCAGGTTCTGCGCCTTTGCTAAATATGACCTCAGCTTAGCCAACATAATCAGTTTTCTTAACACGACAGGCTGAAATGAACATACTAATGAACATCTCCCTTCACATCACTTAGGTTTCACGAGTTTTGTGACATCAAAAGGCGCCTTAGCGCTTATTGTACCTTGACCCATGAAGTCGGGTAGCCACCTCAATCTACCTACCTACCTACGCCCCAGTGGCGCTCAGCTTCTGCAGCTGATCATATTCTAGGGCGTTTCATGTTGTTCCTTCAGGGAAACCTCGTTCACAGCGTCAGTAAGTCGAGCCCTTTGTACGGTTCGTTGCACTGTCTGGTTGAAATTAGATCGAATTCCTTTATTTAAGGCCGATATACATAGATCCGTAGGGTAAAGCATACAGAGTGGTTACCAAAAAGATATAATAGGGGTCCGCCAATAACAAACTCTGAAATGCTCACCCAAATTGTAGAAAAACTCTTTCCACGGGGTCAACCGCCCACTAGTAGCAGCACGGCAAGGATCAGCACAGAGGAAATCCCTCTAATTACTCTAGAGGAGCTATACAAAGCTGTCTCTAAGGTGAAAAATAGCAAAATACCCGGACCTGATGACATCCCAAATAAGACCCTCAAAGCGGCGATTATGGCCAGGCCAGACGCTTTACAGCCCACTCTGGGAAAATGTCTACAAGAGGGAGTCTATGCCACACCGTGGAAACTACAGCACTTGGTACTACTGCCTAAAAGTAAAAAGCCACTTTGAGAACCGTCCTCGTATCGCCCAATTTGTCTATTATACCATACACACTAGGTAAGATACTGGAACGAATTATATATGGTAGGTTACTTGCGGAAGCGGAAGCTAATAGTGCACTGTCAAACAACCAGTTCGGCTTCAGGACGATCAACGGTCGACGCCATAGAATCTGTGGTAAACCTGGCCGCAGATGCCATACAAGAAAAGAGGTGGAGAGGAGAGAGAAGAAATATTGTGCAGTAGGTACACTGGACGTTAAAAATGCTTTTAACTCAGCGAACTGGACGCACATACAAATGTCCGTCATGGACTACTTCAACAACAGAAGGCTGAGATACTCAACCGATGAGGGCGTCAAGTTCTATAGCAAAACAGCGGGAGTTCCGCAGGGATCAGTCCTTGGACCCCTACTGTGGAACATTATGTATGATGGCGTTCTACGCCTAGCATTCCCCGTTGGAGTACAAATTACCGACATTGCCATTGTCACAGTGGCCAAACATATAGAGGAAGTGGAGGTTGCCACGAACATAGCCTTCTATAAGGTGGAAGATTGGCTGGTAAGTGCCGGCCTGGAACTAGCGGCTCACAAAACGAAGGCTGTGCTCATTACCAGCCGCATGAAGGTGGAACATGCGAGCTTTTTAGTCGGCGATCAGACGATTAGGTCTAAGAAATCGGTGAAGTACCTAAGGGTTATGCTTGATAACAGGCTCTCCTTTAGGGAACGCATAAGGTATGCCACCGAGAAGGCATCACATACACAAGGAGTGCTCTCACGAATGCTCCGGTGGTCCCGGATATGCGCGCAGAGTCTTACTGTCAAAGATAGTCAGTTCATTTCTACTGTACGCTGCTCCGATATTGCCTGGTGCACACACAGGCAGACCACTGAAACGGATGATGACGTCAGTTTATAGACTCTGGGCGATATGAACAATAAACGGTTTCAGGACCATCTCAGATGAAGCAGCGTTCATCATAGCAGGAATGCTCCCCATCGAAATCCTGGCAAACGAGCTCATGTGGATACACCGCAGGCTAAAGTCTGACCGACAACAGGCCAGGCGCATAAAAGAAGAAGAAGGGGCAGCATCCATAGTAATATGGCAAGCTAGATGGGATGTCTCCATAAAAAGAAGATGGACGCACATGCTCATAACCGTTATCAAAACTTGGATATCAAGATCGGCAGGAGACTGTAATTACCACCTTCCGCAGTTTCTGTCTGGACACAGCGGCTACAGAAAGTACCTGTACAAATTTGGACATGATTATTATCCACTGTGTCCACACTCTCCAAATGCTGAGGAGGACGCAGAACACGCAGTTTTTGACTGTAGTCCTTTCGCGCAGGACAGGCAAGCGGTAAACTTACCAAGCCCCGAAAACCTGGTCGCCTACATGATGGATTCAGTATATAACTGGAACGAGCTATGCTCGTACATTGCGTTTATACAAACGAAGCAACGTCAAGCCGAGGCAGAGAGAAGAGCACAAGAGCTCGCATCCCGAAATACAGCATAAACCGCTAACCAGTCCCGCGGGACTGGTTGAAGAGGGCAGAGGTGTGGTTTAGTACGTAGGCGCGTGGAAAAAGGAGAACAATATCCCGCATGCTGCGATCGTGCGTGCTGGTAGCCCGGGCTTAGTGATATTGGGATTTCAGTTTTTGTGTCAATTGGATATTGTCCAACGGCAAAGTTGAGGCATGGTCGCGGAACAGCCACACGCGCTTTTTGGTGTCGTATTTCGCAATCGTTTATTAAATTTGTGGCTCGATTGAACGATCATTTCTGTCCTTAATGTTGCACACCTGGAGATACTGTTAAATAGTGTAGTTCTTCATTATGAAATGGTGATAATGATAGAACACACATGTCAACGAAGGACAGCGTTACCACTTGAAACGTGAGAGCATTAAACAGTCAAAGTTCGGAAACAGCTATTGAACAACTCATTATAGACCGCGAAACTACAAATTTTCCGTCATTTTTTGAACACATTTCGTACAACTAACCATAGTCTAAGTGTTAATTTGGCTTCTAAATTATAGCAACAGTTCGGAGTTCGCTTTCATTGAAACGATTGGCAATAGAGGCAAGCCGACATCACTCGATATCGATACCATAACGCAATGGAATTCCACTTTAACTGGTCATTGCAAGCTAACTCCTAATTGCTCAACCCTAGTATTGTGGCATAAGAGAAGGGGTCGGAGCACTATGCTCTATATAAATCCAGAATGTCGTATGCTCGCTACAGATGCTATCATTGACTGCCCATTACAGTGGCATCCGTCAGCCGAAAATTCCTTTAAAATTCCGATCAGGATCAGATCGTCCATTCTTCCCCACTCCAAAATGCGACAAACGCAACCCATTTGCGATGTAATTTCAATCCGTACTCCGTGCCGACCGTTTTAGAATTTTAATTAGAAAATAGTTTCACTCTCCAAACTATCTCTTCAGTTCTTCAATATTCTAACGGTATTCGTTATTCTGTCAACGCGCTAACTCCACGCCAAAGAAAAAGAAATAAAAAAAAAAAGGATCTCGTTGACAGCAATTTGTTGACTGCTAGCATAAACTTTCAACTGTGCGCGCACAAAGGGTCAAAACAACTGACCAATTCAAGTCCCCAACCATGCCCTATTGTTACATCCTTCCTCCCAAACGTCTTGGCCCAATGCTTCCTTATCTGCTTTCGCTGATTCGTCTCCTTTTTTGTTGTCTCCTCCTTCTCTGCGTTGCTGTTTTATTGCTCCCAGATAGACAACAGGGATAATAAGGATGCTTTTAATTACAAAAGCGCTAAATAATCTCATTCACTTGTCCGAAAACGGGGATGTCCTGCAGCCCGTATTCAACGAAGAAAGATACAGAAAGCAACAACAGAAAAGAGGACGAAAGGACCCAATTTATACGCGTCTCATCGCAATTAATTAAACATTTAATCTGACTTGGCCATACATGTGAATGCTCCAAGGATGTGTGAGCAGAAATGCAAGCCCAGCGCGTTGTATTTCAATGAACTTGCAGACACCACCCGCTCGAACGTTTGCAGGCTCGATGTCCTAGTTCTGCTCTTCATGGCGACACTCGGGACTCGTCGTAGTTTATGACGCAGCCGATTGCGTCCCTAAATGAATATAATCATAATGTGTGTCGCAGGTTGGCGAGACGAGACGTAGATATGGCCATTATCCGGCATCTCCCGCCATTCTGCGCTACATCCAGGACATTCACTGGACGACGCGTACCTATTAAAATGGACGAAAATCTTGATACATGATCTCCTTTAGTTGCGCCATAAATCGCCTCAGCGCCATGACACATCATTATGGCGTTGAGTGGATGGAGCATAATGCCGTCGTCAGACGGTATGAACATTATTAGACCGGGCAGTCTGGTGTCATGTGGTATGGAGTGGCGGTCGTTACGATGTGTCCGGATGGAGTTGAATCGGCACAGTGATGGAGAAAGGACAATTTTTTTTTCATGCCTTGGGACGGTCGGCGGAAGATCCTTCGAACTCAATCCAATTTATGAGCCAATTTGAAACTTTGCTTATGGTTCGTATTAAAATCTCGACCATTTCGTTATCTACGGCACAGCTGGCGGTGCACAGCCGCAGGACATTCATCAATGAGAGTAGTTTTCGCTTAAACCATCACCGCGTTGCTGGTGGTTAAACAAATCTAATTAGCGGAGTGCCGTATCCCTTTCCGCGAATCACCGATAATCCACTTAATTACTGGCAAAGTCCACGTTCCAAAATCCACCAACAATCCACCGGCACTACAGTCCCGGGTAAGGGAATAACATCCCCACGAAGCCTGTTTCCATGATCTTGAATGATTCCATGAAAGCAAAAACCAGATAGCACCGAGACACTGCAAGAAAAAGTGAACAGAAAACAACACGAGAGCATATCCTTCCACCTGAAGCGGATTATATCCATATCCATGGTTACTTCAGTAACTATCTCTCGATTCGAGAGCAGTCGCTAGCCTCGAGTTCGTGTTGAATATTGTTGTGCTCGTATATTTGTGAATTTCCCTCGCAGACAATTAAAATTGCACGAGATGGAAAGTTATCATCTTCGTTATCATCCGCCTACAGCACGCACCCTTTCCCGATCGGAAGGATATCTCGGTCGATTGTGGAGCGATGGGAGGCTGGCAAGATAAGAATGTTCGAAACTACTCGTTGGAACAAATTAATTTGGTACTTATCGTCGTACAGTCAGGCTAAGTGGATCTAGGATTAATTCGTTCGTTTAGTATATTACCGAGAGAGCGAGAGTTGGAGGGATGAGAGGGCGTTTTCTTCTTATTTTTTTTCACTTGACTCGATTGGGAATTTGCATGTAATAATGGTCGAGGGAGATAATTAACCGGAAGCGGTGGTAACACGACCAGCTGGTACTTGTGGCGGTAATGGTGGTGATGATGATGACGGTGGGGTGGCAAGGTTTACTTTTTTATGCTTCATTAGGGAGAATTAAAACGATTGCGGTGCGAAGAAGAGAGGAATCAAGTTTATTGTCGGCATTCAGGTTGATTGTCTTAAGCTTGCCTGGGACAGGATGAGGGTATTATGGAGTGGATGTTTGAAGGATTACTTGTTTCTCGATAATAATCATTTTGGGAAGCCCTGCATCTGCGAATGATGCTTTTACTGCTTGATAACTCTTTAATTTTTCATTGTCCTTTGCAGATTGATGATATGTGACTCATTCCTCTTGTTCGAAAGTGACAGTAAGTATGGCAAGTTCTACATTCTAAGTAGAACTGAACCGAACTTTCCCTTTAATTTTTGAACACACCTCGCATAATTTGCAACTTACGCTTAAGGGGCATTGGCACGACTTTCGTGTGACACCCACCCTACAAATCGATTTCGTTAATGTCACTCGTTAATGGTAATTGTGTTCATAGCCCCATGCTAACGTTAAATACGCTCTATTAGCATAGGGATATGAGCATCTTAAATTGTGTTCAAAGCAATTTAAAGCTATTAAAACTTCAAGGCGGATGACGGATTGAGAAACGAAGAGAGTATCGAGTTGTTTGTGCTTAACCAAAATCCCTAGACGTATTTTACGAACTTTTTGTTAAACTTTCTCTGGCGGAGGTTAGCTCAGACAGTCTTAATAGATTCATTTTTGAAGGTTTTTCGCAAAAAGTGCAAGCGACACTCAGTAGACAGGCTGTTTTAGAAACCATCTTAGGATAAAAACTCTGGAAATTTTCAGATAAGTGGAGTACCTCTATTTAGAATAATCTTAAAGAAGGAAAGCTTCTTGAGGCTGTGAATATAAGTAGTGGACAGACAATTGCGACAGTCGTAAATATGACGTTTTGAAAGACTTCTTTACCCGATTCCATAAGTCTGCCAGACGTACTAGGTATGTCCTAGCTACATATACCTAGACCTAGATTGGTGTAAAAATGATTGCTTGATCTTTGCAAAGGCCGGGCGACAGTAGACAAAGTGGTTAAGAGTCTCCCTCTCATTGTTTTTCTTTCAGCTATTGTAGATAATATTGTGAAGGATGACGAGGTCTCCATTCAGCCAGTCGCTCGCTACGATAGCAATCATTCTTAAAACGTCTCTTTAAATTTTTTCAGTAGGTTTATAGTTGAGGTTTGTTGTAACAGGTATCTTTTTAGATACGACTCGTTCCCCAACCCTCGAAAGTATTGATTGATATTGCCACAATTCCCATTGGAATGCCGAAAGTTGTTAAAGGCTGATCACCTCTTTCTGCTTTCCCTTTTCACTCTTATTGGATATTTAACAGCAAAGTGAGAAATTTCCAAGTTGAGATTAAAAAAAATGTATAGAATCGGAGACGCGATCTCTTTCAGGTCATTTCTAGGACCTTGCTATGGCGGTAACTAAACCAATAGCCGAATTGCAGAGCAGCCCAGACAGTCGTAACTTTTATGACTGTGTAGTCGGATCTAATAGCCCCAGTAGTTCTTTTATAATCCTCCCTCTAAAATTCCTTCGGTAACACGACTTTTCTGAGGAAAGGAAGCTTTCTGAGATGACGGAGAGCAAACCACTAACATAGTATGTCCTCTGTAGTGTCAAATGCTTGTGAGTGAGAGGTTGTTATCCGTGTCCCGAAAGGAAGCTGACAAGACTTTTGATATCGTTCCTCTGAAGGTTTGAAAAAAAAATTGTTCAAAGGGTCAATAGCTTCGTTCGATTGTCGAAGTCCTTAATCCCTGATCCAATGAGACTGATGCAATTATGTATATAATATGTAAAAATTATTTGGTTTAAGATCTGGAAATACGACAGGCAGGCTTACTGCCTACGAATTTATCAGGGAAGCTTTCCCTGCTTATGAAGTCAACTTTTCGTTTTATGCTTCTCTATTAAGGTACGCATGAAGTTTTGACTTTTTTTTTGGTAGGTTCTGCAGAGAGTGATGGCAATCCTAAACAGATTTTGAATTCACACTATGTGAAAACAGGGTCGTTAGGTATACACTGTTATACCTTTAATACCGGGTGTAGATAGCATATAGGTCGGCGGAGAGACTAAGAAATAGCTCCAATATCAGCACTAACACATGATATCATACTCGAGCCATCTGTATACCATTTACTCTCCGATATTAAACGGTTTGTGGTCGACATCTCGAATTTTTTGTCAACGATGATCGTTTAATGGTTGATATTGTATTTTGTGTTAAAGGCAGTCCACTATAGAATAACTTCGTAGGAGCAAATGAGATGCAGAATGGTTTGGTCTTTACAGGTGGACGGCGCAATTAGCTCTTTTATTACAGGCGCAGAAATTATGCTTGCTTTCAAATCGTCTAAAACGATTCCTAGATTCACATTTAGGACTCGAGAGGAATTACTCTGGACTTTAATCTTTGCAGAAAGCAATATCATTTTAGTTTAACCTACCACCGATCTTATCACAGCGATTAACCTGGGTTCAATACATGGTTTTGACATGTTTCATCGGGTTATGGTGCCTTCCAGACCGAACTTCGTAAAGGATTAAAATGTAGCTCCAGTATGTATGTTATACAAAGTTCATTCAACGGGTAACAAAGTTGCCAAAGTGTGCTCATTATAAAAGGGGAACTGTGCGCCCTATGTGTAGAACAGTGTAGAGTAGATCTCGAGGTTTTTGCGAAAATTATTTTTTATAATGCAACCTATAGTTCAATATGAGATTAACGGACTTGAGGGTAGGTATTATAGTAAAAGGAAAGCCCTTGAAGATGGATATAAGTCACGGAAGTTCTATGTACAAGGTGGCGCATAAATAATAACCCTATCGGAAGATGTTATAATTTTTGCAAATGGCTTCGTCCTTCAATCATATTTAACATTTCTGAACTAGACAGCTGCAGTATACAACAAATAAGCAATGGAGCGCTATACTCCGTAAGAGCGTGGAATAATTCTGTCGAATTTTTTGACCAAAAATCGGTTGGTGGTGTTGGCGCAGGGTGAATTTCGACATCAATTTCCTAATCGCATTGCACCAACTGGGCAAACATGCTTAGCTACTCGACTCGAACAGACTGAAATCACAGGGCATGGTCGCCACCGAATATCGCGGCTGTGGCTGCCGATGACTTTGAGAACGAAGAAACATCAACCAGACGACGGGCCACGCAATTGGGTATCACCAGACGGACCCTGTAGCGAATTTTAGTGAAAGACTTACATATGTTCCCGTACAAAGTACAAACAGTGCATCAGTTAATGCTTGCGTCTGTCGCATGTGAGTTACTGTCAAGCCATCCTTAATCGCAATAACGAAGAGGACGATTTTGTGTCAAAAATAATCATGAGCGACGAGTCGCATTTCCACAAAGCCATTGTGTGGTGCGGCGTTCACGCGGGAGGAATGATTGGGCCGTATTTTTATGAGGACGCCATCGGCAATACGGTCACTGTTACTGGCGAACGCGCTATAGGGCCATGATAAAAAACTTCTTACTGTCGGAATTGGATTAGCGGGGCTTGGTGAACATGTGGTTTCAACAAGACGGTGCAGCCGGACCCACAGCACGAGCTACAATGGATATTGTGAAGGAAACGTTTCCTGGTCGCGTAATCTCCCGTTTTGACGATTTTGGCATGGCCAGCAAGATCGCCCGATTTAACCATCCCAGACTTGTTTCTTTCGGGCTACTTGAAGTCGCGGGCTTATGCCAACAAGCCACAGACAATCGCAGCCCTTAAGGAGAATATTCGAGAGGAATGCAAACACTTGCGGAAAGTCATGGCAAATGCGATAAAACGGGTACAAATGTGAATCAACACTAGCGGCAGCCACTTGACGGATATCATCCTTTCAATTTAATAGAAAAAAAATTGTAAAGGTCCAAATAAAGATGTCCATCACTCAAATTCCTTTTTTTATTTAGTAAATAAGTAAAATAAGTAAAATACAAAATTTGATGATTAATTTTACGCCACCTTGTATTCTTAAGGTTTGAGGTGTTATAAAGGGGAAAGCCCCATTGATTTTCCTCTAAGTAAGGATGGGTGCTATATGTATGGTCTACTAGATCGATAGTTCGATATGAAAAGAGTAGGAAGTAACTTGTTGCTGCAGCCAGGACAATACGTATTTATCCAAATCTCCAAGCAGTTGACGTTCGAAGCTATCCGATATTCATTTGCTTTCTTTAAGAGAGATGGACTGGTGTGAGTCCTGGACAATATTTTACTGAGCCTTCACGGATTCCTTTAACGTTTCGATGGACTGACAATACTCTGTCCAATATTGCCCTTTTGGAGTGCGTTCCGGTACACTCGGAGGAAGGCTTTAAAAGGCTGTCAATAAGTGTGCCTATGGCAAACATTGATGTTCACTCGGATCAACTCCCTCAGCCTGGACAAATCTTCTATCACCAGACAGTTTACTGAGTATTGTAGTATAATATACCGAATAAATTGTTTTTGCGAGGTCGGCCTAATTATTTGAGTATGAAAAAAAGTGCTGCCAAAAGTCGTCGAATTTTAAGAAATGATTATATCCACCACGCTTGAGCGGAGAGAACGTGTTGAAAGTAGTTTACACATTTTTAAAGTGGAAGTTCAAATATGAAAAGTTGGGGGAACTGCGCGATAAAGACATATGAAATTTCAAAAAATTGTTTGTATCATTTCCTTCAAAATCCAAAAGCAAAGAAACTAAGTTCCATATGAAGTGAAATCAAATCAAAACAAATAGTCACTGGTAATGGAAAGTGGATTCGTTACCAACCATCGGCCAACCATTAACGTTAATGGCGAAGTCAAATATCCGTCGATCCAAGTTCAGTATTTGGTGTGTCCTACTATGAACTCTCAAACCTAATAAGATCAGAGTGTATTGAAGGAAAATCGGCCGGAATACTCCGAAAGATAAGACAAAGTGGTTTTGCTGCATGACAACGCTAGTCCGCACTTTGCAAAATTAGCCAAAACATACTTGGAAACGTTTAATTTTTTGTCCAAATATGGTGTTGATATCCTGCCCCATGATGCGAAAGAGCTGCAATTGGAATCAACTTTTTTTTCAGAAAAAAACGATAGAAACACTACGAATTAATTCCAATTCCCAATATGACTTTTACTTTTGCTGTAAGAATTGCTGCATAACTCATTTTGACCGTAGTTTTGATGGAGAATTGGGTTTTGTAAGAAAATAAACTTGAGAAAAAGTTGTTCATTATAAATGAAAAATGAGACGGCCGAGATGACTATACATATATAGGCATGTATGGCGTGTAAAATTGTGAATCCACGGTGTTTTTTTTTTTTTTTTTTTAGGAAAAAGGTTGCCGCTTATCTTTGAAACTACCGTTAGCTGCTTTGTCTTTTTTTTAGGGTTCGTGCAGGTTCAAGAGTGTACGTTCTTGTGGTGTTTTGTCACATAAATTGGACGGGGTGCAGATGGTTTGTGTGGAAGATATTCGTTCACAACTATCCGGGGGTGGTTGTCCTAGATAGGATTCCAGAGATTCCACTGAATTTGTCGCGTTGGTTGTAATTCACAGTAACTTTTTTTTTGTGTCCATGTTATATTGGAAATGCACAAACAAAGTATGAATTTTGAAATGACCTTATACTGCAAGAGTTATGCCTCCGTCAGCACTTTTTTGATCACCTCTCATCCAAAACTGATGTTGTTGCACAGTTTTTCTGTATAGGAATTGTTCTTGGCTATGGTCGGTGATAATTACCATTGCACCACGACCACCCCCCTCCTCGTCGCTGCTCGTCTTTCTGGCTGCATCTGAATTCCGGATATGAATCTACGAATAGTTCATTGAAAAATCGAAAGTGCTGCTCAGCCAGGCCATGCGTCATTGATCGGAAGAGATGGTAGTCAAACGGAATGATATCCAAAGAATATAGTGGGTCGATGAAGGCCTCCCCTTCCGATGTTTCCAGGTAGGTTTTAACGATCGGAGGACCATGTTGCTTAGCGTGGACATGCTGCAAAATCAATTTGTCGATCCTTTGCTCGTATTGTGGCTACATATTTATCCTCAATATTCAGTCCAAACACAATAGTTTGTTTCTCTGTGTTGGATTTACCTGGTTGTTACAAGACATAATACAACACGTTGAGCTGGCAACAACAAATAGAAAGTATGAGTTTCTAGCCACTGGATCAGTTCGACGTCTTTCAGCTTCAACTAATATTGGTTCTTGCTTTGCTTCAAACGATCGAAAATTGCTTGTCGATTATGCATCCAATGAATCTGCAAGTTCTTGTTGCGTTTGATATGCATCCTGATCCAATAATGTCTCGGCTTCTGCGCCTTCAAACTTTTCTACAAATCGATGAAGCTCCTTGTCTTCAACGCCAGAGTCACAACTTTTATAGCGTTTAAACCATTCACGTCGGCATTTTCAGCACAAGAAAATATATGACCCGATGAGAATTTGCAGATGTAATGATGAGTTGTTCCCAGACGTCCAAGCTTACTATGTGTTTTCGATCTCACATTTCTAAGCAGAATGTACCATTAGCGCCAACTACTGGAGAACAAAATTGTACACTGATATATCTTTTACACGTACATCTGTTGAAAGTAAATTTGGGGAAAGATGTTCGTTTCAAAAAAGACGAAAGATGAAATGGTCCGTTTACTGCTTCACTGTACGTATAAGACTTATTCATCTTCCCTCACACTTCCTTGCGCTTGCAAACAAAACAAATAATTGGACAAGATTCCACTCCAAACACCAGTCTCCACCGTCATCATCAACAGCTCGTCGTTGACCATAGCGTGCCATCAAAATTCTGGAATTTTAAGTGCAACTCTCGCTAATACCTTAATGCCATATCTGCCCGCCCGTCCTGATCCCAGAAATAGATCAACACCCACCCATCAGCAAAGATGCAAAGTACCGAGCACCCAGGCACGGCGAGCCTCGCACAGGTCGTAAATAAAAACTCGACGAAATAAAATCGTTAATCGTTTCATATTTCTATCAACCATAAAATTTTAATTTCACCGAATCCTTTCACGAAACCAAACTCTCGTCGCATCATGCACGGCATCCCCGGGAGTACCTTGGTATGTACCAATGAATGAGTGAATGAATGCATGGATGCATTGAGTACATTCCGATGCTCCAAGTTCGTACTCGAATCGTATATCTTTCACTACAACGGATATCGAGTTGAGGCTGGATGATAAAATTTTCACATAACGTGCCTGTCCATAAATTAACTCCATGTATCCGAGTATTCGTGTCTATTATGGTGTGTTTCGGTTTTGGATTCTGTTGCGCTCGGCTAAAATCTGAACAGTACGACTATGGAGATGCGTTGTCATAAATTTCCCTCTGACGCACACAGGAAGGAAGAGAGCGGGAGCGAAACCGAGAAACCCTTGCCATGATCACACGGATGGATTGAAATGAAGTGTTAGATGAAATTCTAAACCTAAATCCCCGGAAAATTGCTCGAAAACTTCTCGTTGGTTCATAGCGTCTGCCTATCCGTCGGACAATGGTACCATGTGCGTGTGGCATCTCGCTGCCTTTGTGGGTGGCTGTCATTTGTGCATCATCATCTGTCCTGGTAGCGTGGTATCGTTGACACCCTCCATGTTAGCGTGGCGGTCTTTGCAGAGACAGATTTTTAATGAGCTCATCTAGCGGTTTATTTTAAAGATAACCATGAAATGGAAATGGGACCCTCGGTCCACGGTTTGACATTCGTAATTGTCGCGTTATGACGTTTTTATTGTTCTCGAGCCCCGATCGAATCATGCCTTATATCCGAATGCGCATCTAAACACGGATGGAGACACATGGTGTGGGTTTCTCGTTGTTTTTTTGATTATTGTTGCGGCTAAATGAAAACAACGATTTTGGAAGCTGTTGTCCTTTGTTGTTTAATGGTGTGACGGTGGAGAAGAATTAGGTGATGAGGAGATAACGCTGACACACACAAGTGACAGGGAGACGCAGAGTTGTCACAGATGCATAGCAGTCGTCTAGACCGGATGCAGGACATACACATTCTAACTTGTCCTGTAAAACATTTGTGTCAAGCCGTGTCACAGATATGCTGCCTGGCCCTTATATCCTGCCCTTCTACCGCGCTTCTGCCACACCTTCAATGTAAAAGAAGAAAAGAACCACCGACAGGACAACACATGCTACAGGACTAATTAATTAAGTGAAATTCATACCCATCCCTTCGTTATCGTAGCGAGTGGATCTAACTGTGGATCGTATTGCATATTGTTTTATTTAACGCACGACATGGTTGATCCCCTTTTCATGTACATATGTATGTCCCTTATAAAAATGCATTCTTGTCGTCCTGGTGCTCGCACCCATATGCAGGCTGCAGGTGCAGTAGTTCGTTATCTCATTCAAGGATACTTAAAATTCAAACTCCTTCCTCGCATCTAGGTAGTTGTAATGACAACGATTTACGGTACAACTGCAGTCACTAAATCTATCCTTCATGAGTCGGTAAATTGCTTTTCCATCTCCCGCTTGATCCTGAATTATCCTGCAGTTGGAAGGAAATTGCAAATCATTCTTTATCGCCTCGCTTAGGTGCGGAATGGATGGTATACGGCGTACGGATGTGCATTATGTTCATGGTGCAGTAGTAAATTGCAATCGAGGTGGTGACAAATGTCGATTTGTTATTTAAATGCGGGAAGGAGAAGCAGTAAAGGACATTTAAGGATAACCAATTGTTAGGCAATTGAAATGGAAGTGCTAGTCGTTGTTTTAATCATTTGTCGTTTGCTATCGACAACACATGTAAGAAAAGAGGAAGAGACAGTTGCAGAGTGGGGGCGAAGGAATGGATATTTGCATCGTAAAAGGACATTTCTTGGAAATGAATTATCGTAATTGCAAAATTGATAGACAAAGGAGAGTGGACAACAAAACTTTGTAATTGTTTATTCATGGGCTGATTGTGTCCTGCGTCTTAATTGATTTACATTTTGCAAATAGGTGTGAATCCATTATGCAAGGACATAAAACAAGTGCCGTCGAGTATGTCCGCAGGGAGGACTCAAACATGTGTAGGCTCTGCTGCGAAATGCAAAGATGTACTAAATAAATCTGTCAGAACCAGGTTTGAGGCAGAATGTATCACATACGTTTTCACCAGGTTAAGGTGGAGTCAGGCATCTTCTGTGACATGGTTGGGTTCATACTTAGAGAACAATAATGTGGCGTTAAATATGAAGTTTTCACGCAATTATTCCAGTACACTGCCATCGAAGGCAAACAACTTTCGTGGCCTGGAATATTCCCTTAGCCGAATGTGGTGGGCGATTCTTCTCCAAATAAATGGCTTCAGGCTAGGCATGGCTAGTTGTTTTGGAGGAACTGACATACCAAGGTGGTGCAATATGCCACACGGCACGCGACACCATCATTTCGGGAATCATTTGCTGAGCGCGTAATTTCGTGTACTGGCCTCCACGATCCTGTGATCTCATCAGTCTATGCTGATAAACCAGAGACGTTTGATGATTTGGAAGTTCGATTTGCTGAAAAATTGCTCGATAAAGTTGTCGGAAATTGGATTTCACGATTGCGCTTCATTCGAGCTAGCCGTGGCGCGCATATTTAGATTTAGCTTAAGGAGGGGGGACGGACAATGTCACCTAATCACTGCGGCCTCTGATGGGCCTATTGTGATGTCCCCCATTCAAAGTTCAGTCAAAAATCCTGAGTTCGTAATAAAACTTAGTGTGCTTTTGAGTGAACTAGCAGCTTTTTGTTCTGCTTCAATATAATGCCTGCCTAGGTGTTTGTGTCGTGTACTGATGAGTCAATTACAGTGGCATAGTATGTGCTCTGCTGTTTCTGCCTCTTCATTACACATTCTGCAGAGGTGTCATCTTGTGCGATGCCCATGGTTATAAGATGTTTGTTGACCGGGCAGTCCTGACTCCTAGAGAGTTTAAGTTCCAGTAGTGGTTGGCCGCGTTCCTCAATCATTCCTTTATGTAGTATTTTATGGTGCTCATAGGTATGCCGCAAAATGGATTTGGCATCATGAATGGTGATGCAGAGCCTTTTCTTGCTAATAGGTCTGCTTTTTCATTTCCTATATAGCCACTGTGTCCTGGTATCCACATGAGGTGAATTCTGTTTGTGCTAGCCAGCTGGCGTAATAGTTAAGAATTAGAATTTAGAGGTGACTTCGTAGCTTTTGAGGGCTAGGAGTGCAGCTGTCAGAGAGAATATACGTAAATGCTTTTATGGGTTATAGCTCTGTCTATATTTTCTCTGAGGCAATATTCAATTGCGAATATCTCTCCTTGAAATACGGAGTTGTATCTGTCTATGCTGTGACAGATGGGTGCTCCAGTGTTAGCTCCGTATACTCCAGCCCCAACACCTTCGTTCGTTTCGGATCCATCTGTGTACCATACATAGGATTGACGATCGAAGGAAGGACTATTTTGCTCCCAGGTGTGTCGAGAGGGAATTGTGACCTTAAAATTTTGGCTGAAGTTGTACCTTGGAAGACAGTTGTCTATATGGGTTTTTTAAGAATTTCATGCCTGTTTAGTTCATGAAGAATGTCAGGATGAAATAGCCTGGAATTAGAGTCATCCTGGCGCGCATATACTCGAAATCATATTTAAACATGATAGAATTATTTAGTATTTTATTTTATATTGAATTTGTATACTTTTTTAAAAAACACCTTTTATTTCTAAATATAGGATTTCGCCGGTTTTTCGGTTCTCAACTTCCTCTATTCGAAGGGAACAAATTTTAGACCTTCATTTGACCGTTACAGACGCTAGTCAAATAAATAACTGACAGACTGCTAATAGAACTTGAACTTGGTCATGTAGAAATGTGGAATTCAGGTATAAAGGGTCATCCAACAAGAGGAGTTACTTTAAATTTCGGGTCATCGATAATAACGGGTAAAAACAAGGAAGGCATGAGACGTGGTTAGGCATTTGCACAAAATTTTGAAGTTCATTAAAATTTGCTAAAAATATTGCGTAAACACTTTGAAAATTTCGTACTTTCCTCACCTTTTGAATGATGGGGCTCATTTCATCAATTGTCCCAAAACATCAGAGAAATAGTGGGACAATCTCTCCATTAACAACGATCGACCATTGGGCCAATTAGTTTTTTTTTTTTTTTTAAGTGCAATGGGCTTAGTGAATAGATTGTGTAACCGAACGAAGTTGAATTTTTTGCCTGAAAGGGCGCGATGAACATGGACTTTTTTGATTTTTAGCAGAACACATGATGCCACATTTCTTGGATATATGGATAATGTTATGTGTTGAAAACAATGTTGATTACTTCTGGGCTAGAAAACAATATCAGAGCTGCTATTCGCGGAATATATTCAGTTAATATACTAGGAGGCCGCAGTCGTTTGTCGTACCGCTTCGCTGCAGCATGTGTTTGAGCGAAGCGAGGTAAAACTTAAAGGTAGAGTTTATCTCAATTTACCGAAAACAAATAAAATGAAATGAACACATTTTGACGCTAAAATATTTCAATAAACTTCTGATACTACGTGTTGATTTGTCATGAGTCATATTGATGTTTTTCTAAAATCTGTCCGATTTCAAATGCTTTTTTTTTTATGTTTTTTATCAATTGGGACTCAGGTGTTGAAATTTGAGACTACTGATTTATATCTGTTCACACGTTTAGAAAAACGCTCCTTGTGGAGTTTCATGCTGCATTTTTCATTTATACCGCTTATGGTATAAGACAATCTGATAACATAAGTCAATTGTAAAAACTAATACTAATTAACATAATTCGATTCGCGCAATGCTATATGCAGACTCATGAGTTTAATGTGATAGAAAATGGATTTTTTTTATTAATTTAAGAGATTACTCAATAACTGCTAAAATTTATGCTAGTGTAAAGAATTTTGCAGTCGATAATATAGGTTTGCTGTTAGAGAGGGCCGGAATGAGCAACAATATACAAAGCTTCAATATTTTGAACTCGTGATTTATGTATTTATTAAAACACGGATTATGTTTGCTTTCTTTGGCTAAAAACATTCGGCTCCGGCCAAGTGAGATCGAAGGTTTTGCCGAAGCCGAATGTTGAATTTCCAGTTTTCAGTAAAAACTTAATTACGGTATCTTTCGTATTTTTCATTCAACTATGCATAGCAAGCACATGGCTGAAACACAAACAAGTCGCATCGTATTTTTCCGTACAGGATACCTAGGTATGCGTATGAACGGTAATTAATAACCGGGAAGTGTTTTTGTTTGCTTCGTTTTGCAAAATTTGCTAGTGCGACGAACGATACCGATGGTAGAAGAAGTAAATTTGGAATTGCAAGTAGTTTGTTTTGTTATTGGAGGATATTTTGTATTTATAAAAGTTCTATTGTTTCGATTGAAATCAACCCAAGTTGGAATACATATAAGTGTATTAGGCTTGAACTTCAAAGTTGGTAAGCTGTTAAGTGGTCGTTAAGAGAGCATGAAATTTAATTGTATACGTTTCAGGTAGAACATCAAAATAACATCGAAAATGGCAGCTAAAGGGGTAACTGCGCAAAGAGTCACCTAGCAAAACTACAAATAGCACAAAATAAACTCCTAAAAATGATGCTAAATCTCCCTTGGCATTTTTCTACAAAAGCCTTGCATAAAAGAGCGAAAGTCGAATTGATCTCTGATAGAATAAATAAACTTAATGAACACTTTAAGGTTCGCTGCGACAACTCCGAAAACCCCTTAATAAGAAATTTATTTTCTCAGATTTAATTTTGACAATACTTCCAAGCATATTCAAGAAACCATATCAATACTTCCAAGCATATTCAAGAAACCATATTAGAAAAAAAAAAAAAAAAAAAAAAAAAAAAAAACATGTTCCATCCAACTAATTTAATTTGATTAATTATTTATTTAATTATCGTTTATTTATTTATTTATTTATTTATTTATTTATTTAATTTATTTATTTATTTACTTATTTATTTATTTATTTAACTATTTATTTATCTATTTATCTAGTTATCTATGTACTAGTTATTTTTCATGTTTCAAATGAGGTTTTTTTCAAGAATCTGTTTTTCCTCAAACTGTAAGCTTTTTCTTTAAGTACATCTTTGTAAACAAATAAAATGGCAATTTCAGTAGCAAGATACAATTAGGTATCAAATCTCTGTGTTAAATATTGTGCGGTAACTCAGACCATGTAAATTTTAAAAAAAATCTGAATAAAATATACATACATACATTCCAATTTGAACCTATTTCAATAAAAATGATTCGAACGCAACTTCCAGAATATGTTCCAAATCGTTGTCACTTGGTAGTTCGCTACCAAAAAAAACAAACAATAACAAATATAAAAAATCATTTACAAAAAATTCACACAATGAGGAATGGAAACAATATACTGACGAAGCAGAAAGCCTCAGATTGATTAAGGTCAGAAAAATCGAAAGCATGAAATCGCCTAACGAAAGCAACATATATGATAATGTCGATAATCTTGTGCAGTCGACTTTACCCCAAATACTGGAGCGAAAGGTCGCAGCAGCACTATGGCCCGATGATCATCCTATATCAATTCGCATTGATAGACGCATTATGGAACTTATAATTGTCGATATGCTGCCGTACAACATTGTGGAAGGTAGTGCATTTCAAAGGCTTAATTTGGCCGATCCTAATGGCCAATCACGGTATAGGAAAAAAAACAGAAAAATTCTACAGGACATCTTTAATGCCGGCCGCATACGGCTCATTTTATTGATGCACCGACCAGACCAAAAGTCATATTAGGAGCCATGGTTCTGAACGATGATCACACTGGATCATATATTGCTACAAAACTCAATGAAATAATTATAGAATATAATATTGGCGACAAAATCTATATGGATATAAAAGACAACGCCAGTAACATGGGTGCGGCTATGCGTTCTGGAAATTTTACATCTTTGGGATGCGTAGCTCACACACTGCAGCTCGTGATTCACGATTCTATCTTCAAGGAAGAAAATATTGAAAATTCAATAAAAAAGTGTGGCAAAATTATAGGCCACTTCCGAAAAAGTGAACAAGCAAATCGATATCTTAGTAAATTTCAAGAAACATGTGATCTACTAAAGCATGCTTTAATTCAAGATATACGTGCAGATGGAACAGTACCTACTTAATGATGGAAAGACTTTATGAGCAAAAAGTTGCCATTAATCTCTATATGGTAGAACGTGGTGGAATTGATATACCAACTGTAGAAGAGTAGATTCTGGTAAAAAACTTGATCACCGTTTTAAAATGTTTCTATCAAGCAACACTCGATATTTCTGCTGATTCTGCATCCGTGTCACTCATTATACCATTGATAGCTATGCTGAATATAAAACTTGCAATAAAAGAAAACGATTCAGAACAGATTAGTATTTTAAAAAATCGTTTGTGTGTCAGTTAACAAACGCTTTTCCTATGTAAAAATGTTTCCTGAATTATCTATTGCCACGATTATGGACCCAAGATTTAAAACCAAGTACTTAACCAATGATGAAGTAATAAGCTGCAAGACTGACATTTTGAAATTTCTACGACAACAGTTTTCAAAGGTATCTGAAAATGAAAAAATAAATGAACCTGTTGCTGCTCCTTCAGCTTCTTCAAATCCCAACCCTGAAATCGAAAATCTGTGGGATGCGCATGATGATATGTCGCCAATAGGTGAATTTTCCTATTTAGAAAATTTACCACCTTTCGAAGAATACCTCAAATCTTATTTAAAAGAACCGTTGCTTACAAGGAATGCCGATATCTTTCATTACTGGGCTTCAAGTCCTTATACCTACTTGAAAAAAGTAGCAACCAAATATTTATCAGCTCCTCCCACCAGTGTAGCGAGCGAGCAATTATTCAGTGCTGCTGGACAGATCTACACGGATAGGAGGGCTAATTTGCATGGAGAAAATTTTGATAAACTTTTATTCCTTGCGTACAATATTAAATTATTTAATTTCAATTATTAATTAAATTTCACCATATGCACTTTCATTTTCTTCAGAACCAATTATGTGTTTACTGTCTATTTATTTTATTCTCTTGTTTTGTTTATGAATTAATAAATATGTATGATCTAGTTAAAACCAATAATTTTTTTTTTAAAAATGATTATTTCTTTCCTTAGGCTGCTTTTCCTTAGTGTTTCGTATCCTAAATTCGTAATATTATCATATTCGGCTTCGGCTTCGGTCGGACTCTACTTGTTTTAGGCGATATTTTAGGCTTGAGGTGCGTCGCAGCACAGCTTGTTTCAAAAGGGCTGAATTCTCTTCGAATATATCATTGCAAAATAATTACTACAAACTGGATAGTAGCCAATTCGGACCCCACATTCATGGAACGAATCATTACAGGCGACGACGACACCTGGGGTTTATCACTAAGACATGGAACCAAATTAGTAAATATCGAAAAAGTGTTAGCCAATCGAACCAAAACTGAAAAAAAACATGTCAAAATCATTCAGAAGTTAACGTTTTTTCCGTTTTTTTCGATTTGCCATGTTGTTCAATTTTTTTCAGTAGATCAAATTGTGAATAAACATCACAGAGTTATGAAGCATTTATGGGTGAGTATCCGTCGAAAAAGAAGGAAATTGTGGCAGAATAACTCTAGGGTTTTGCACCATAGCAAATCCATTCTTGTGGGCCCTTCAAATTATCACTTTGTGGGACCCGTATGAGTCGATTTAAGACATAAAGAATTCACTAAGAAAACTGAATACAATCCTGGAATATTGTCATTATAATTATTATTTCCGGCCCGTTTGAACTTGGAAGTTCAGAGCCTCGTTGACAACCTTTCGCCAAGGCTCCATGTCGTGAATGTGTTTCTCTCATCTTCGACGCGAATTTCCCGGTAGTCTTTTTCCCTCCTATTGTTTTTTTGTCCACTGTCCATTCGTTTCAGTTTTCGCGACTTTATTACTAGGACAATGGTTGGGGCTGAATAAAGTCCCTCAAGTTCTTAAAATGGCCGAATCTACTTTCCTTCATCTTAGTCAGAGACTAAGTTTCACTTCCGTAAAATTGGTATTATTATTGCTATCAAAATATGGATTTTGACATTGCGGAACAAAAAAGTTGTATTTCCGATCCAAGTCGATTAGGGACCACAAAGGTGTTCAGTGTGATCAGTGATTCAGTGAATCAAGCTCAGGCGTGATCGCGACATGTGCCGAATTCAAATATCTCAGTTAACATTGCCATTTTACCACGGAAAGACTTACATCTGAACAATGCATACAAATTATTGTATTGTATTGTAGCAATTCAAGCCATATTGACCACATTTCGCATCACCCTTTTGGACCTCAAGCCATCAACTCCTATGCATAAAGTGTGTACAGAGAGGAATATTGCTGCTGTATTCGCCAGTGTTAATGAAGACTGCGATTTGTCCATTAGTCGCCGTTCGAAACAATTGAGGTTATGTTTCTTGATTACTAAAGGCCAGATTCTCGGTCTAAAATCTTACAAAACAGCATTTGTGCACGAACTGAAGCCGAGCGACCTTCCACAGGGTAGAATTTTCGGCGAGTGGGCTTTAGAAAAGCTGGAAAAAAATTGTCTTCATCATCGAACCTCATTTGTGGTTGAATGGGTATGTTAATAAGCACTGCCGCATTTGGACCATGAGAAAGCTTAGACTTGCCATTGTTCATGGAAAATTGCATGTTTGCTTTATGGTCCGAAGGCATCATTGGCCCATATTTATTCTAAGATTACCGTGAGAGCAACGTTACCCTCAATGACGCCCGCTATCGTTCAATGGTTTCGAATTTTTTTTTCTGCCCAAAATGTACGAGTTGAACAGGTTCGACATGTGGTTCCAGCAAGGTGGTATTGGTGATGCCACACAGCACGCGAATCTATGGACTAATTGAGAAATGAGTTCGGTGAGCAATTGATCTAAAGTTCTGGACCGGTGAATTAACGGCCTTAGACCACTTTTTATGGGGATACGACAAGTCACTCGTATATGCCGATAAGCCAGCATCAATTGTAACCTTAGATACAAACACTAAAAACGTTATTAGCGAGTTAATATGCAAATATGCTAAAAAAATGACTACATTTACATGAAATAATCCTTAAGAAGTAAATGGCAAATATGGAGTTATTTACTCAAATATAGACTGTATGAGCTTTAGGACTTTTCTTATTTTTTTTACAATTTAAAACCTCTTCTCCAGCAGCTTTCTCCGTTGCCTGCCTTTGATAGACTGTCTACCTTATTCTTAACTGTTTCATCATCTCGTAGAAGGTCCAAATCGTCAGCTTAAGCTAAAACAATTGTGATTCCTGGAATAAGCCTATAAAAACAAGCCTCTGCAAAACAGACACTGTTGTTGACTTTTGTATTTGTGTTATTTTTCCGCATTCGAATTAGTTCAATCTTAGACTACAATATTATAGGACAAGATAACTAACCGTGTTATTGATTACTGTGGTGTTAAAGATTATTTTGTCTATACGAATTTAATCTTGACAACAGGTTTTGTCAAACCCATCAACAGTTCGTTCGGACCTTAGAAAGTAAACGAAGGATCCCAACAATGCTGGTTCGAACATTTCCGATTGGGTGATGTGACTCTTGAAAGCGAGCCACGAAGCACCAGCCATCAACAAACTATGAGAGATATTGCAGAGAGATCGGGAATGCACTATTCAACATTTACATTATTTTGTAAAAACCCAGAAGCATGACGCAAAGGGCTTGAGGTTTGTTTTCCCGGCACAGAAATTAGCCATTTCTATCCAGGCTAACGACATGTGATAAAAAGTGAATTTTCTACCATAATCATCACTAATCTGCACAACGGTCAGATCCTGATTAGGCACCGAAACACATTCCAAAACTATGGTGATCAACAGTTAAATAGTTTTACTTATCGTAACCTGTTCCACCTCGATATCATGGTAAAACCAAGAATTTAGTCTACCGTATCCCTGTGTTTTCGAGAATATTCTAGAACTCAGAGCGAGTCATTTCTCGAAGTGAAAAACTAATCCGGCTATCCGGATTTTAAACGTCATACCCTCTTTTCCAAAAGTATCTTAGTAGAGACAAAATACTCGAAATACGAGGTATGTTCAAAAAGTAAAAGGAATTCTGTAGCAGTTCTCAGATTTTTTCCGCTGTAGTCTGAAAGATATCTGTGCAATATTGTCGAGCGTTGTTTATATTATGATCGAGTTGTTGTTATTATGATCGACTCCATTTTTTTTTTAAAAAAAACTAAGGAATTTGCTTCGAATTTTGCTGCAAGAATGAAACAAAATTTTAGAAATTTTAGGTGAGTTTGCTATAAGTAAACCATACTACTATGGTACGGCTGAATTAGAATAAATGTTCATTACATTTTTCGAAATTTACCACACATGTTAATGCACCTGCTCCACTGTTTGTATTTGTCCAAAAATGGCAATATACCATAATAAAAATAAAGAAAACCCTAAAAACGCTGCCATTTGGCAAGTGTGGATTACATAAAAGCGCATCACTGAGAAACCTAGTGCTAGATAAATGTCGTTATTTTTTAACACACGTTACATGCAATCCATAATGGCTTGAGTCATTATACAACTGCCTGCCAAGTGCTTACCTTTACTACCTGACTAGGACCAACCATGTAAAATTGCATGTTATTTAATCTACCTTCCACTTGTCTTCTTTATATTCCAAGCAACTCCATATGGCTAGATATCGGTTTGCACATTGATGAAGCAATCTCATTTTTATCAGGTTCCAGGAAGTATTTATATTCATTCCATCCCCAAGATTAGTTTGGAGATCTTTTTCTTAGCCTCCCCAGTCTACTGACCTAGCGGGCCCTACTCTACATAATGACCAAAATGACCCAAAAACGTTCCTCAGAAATGTCCCACAAAAACACTCTATTCAAACAAAACCAAAGAAAAATCTCCTCCATCAAAGCATTATTAGCTACTCAGCCCTAACCCACTCAAATCTCCTTAGCCTTAACGACTATTAAATGTTTACGAATCCCAAGTAGTAATGATCGCCATCGCCTTCAACTGATTACACAAAGTATCTCCTTATCCAAATGAGTATCTGCATCTGCTTCTTTTATCGTATCCCCGCAGCGAACAAACCAAATCCGCCTAAGAAGTAAAAAATAAACTCAAATTCGCTGTCATAACGCGATTTACCCTCGAGCCGTGAAACTCGCTCTGCACACTCTCCCTAGTGCCCTCAATCAGCTCCATCGGCGGTAATTAGCTTCCTTACCTGCAACGAGAAAGAACAAAGAACGAAAGCATAAGAAAATTAATTCACTTCAATCTAATTCATTAGTACTTGAGAGTGCAGAAAATATGATTACGACTGGAGAATGCAGTAATCCGGGCTAAGGATTTCCATAACGTCATCAGACAAAAAAAAAAAGGAGATTCAAATGACCTCAGCCCTAGTGGCGTGCAAATGGGATATTAGTCGGGATGAGTTCAGGGTTTTGTCATACTTGTGAAATGGAAAGGCAGCAGAAGAAAAAAAAATTAATGAAAAATAAGGACAGTGGCAAGCCATGGATCCAATTCGCCGTGAGATACTTCTCATTAATTAGAAGAAAGCGCAGAGAAAGACAAGGATACTTAGTAGGAGACTACTGCTCAGATGATGACTAATTAAATGGCCACCATCGCTACCGAGACCGGAAGGAACCCTTGTACCACAGTAGCTATCACGAGGACGAGCATTCGATGTAAGGAAAATATCGAGGAAACGTATTTTTTGTTCACTATCTTTGCGGTGGCTGTGAGGTGGAAAATGGCTGGCGGAAAGTTTCGGAGCAATTAAGCAGGGGAATGCGGTGGGAGTGGCAGTGAAAGGAGTGGGGTTATCAAGGTGCTCTAGTTCTAGTTCCTTCGTTCGAGTGGAGCGTACGTATTGATTGCAATCGGGTCATTGGATTGAATCCGTGGTAGCTCATTCTTATCAGTTTCGATTGTGGGTCTTTCCTTTATAACTTTTGACTTAAATTCCAAGGATTTTTATGTGGGATATTGGCTTGCTCCAAAGGGGAACCCTACGATAAATTTGTTAGTTTTCCATCTCGAGGCATTTTTCTTCAATTTAATGGCAATGAATGGTCGGAATTTAGCTCTTTCAAATTTCGAAGGTTCAAAGTGGACTTATATAAAAATACGTAATCCAAAAATCAGTATAAAGAACTATGAGATCTCGCATCGTACCCAAACAACATGTTTATTATTATTTAGGTCTTCCAGGCCACACCACGCAATAGTAATTAAAATACATAGGTAGCCTGCTGAGAATACTTTTACCGGCTTAATTCCTGAAAAGGTATATTGCTTACCACGTATATAACATAGTTGAAGTGGAAAGACACTCAATCTACAATTGTAGACATTTTGTGGCGGAATTCACTGCCACATATAGTGTCGTCCAAGAAGAGGTGTCATTTTAAATCAACAGGAAAACATTCTATATTTTTAAGACAAATAGTGATTTTATCTTGTTTGGAAATCCAGATTCCAAGGTTAAGTTAATGGAGCGCAATATCTGCTGAATGATTGCCTCGAAAAGTTCGGTCATCATGTTAAAATAAACGCTGTACACGTCCACAGTTCATTCAGTGAAACAGCAACATTATCTTATTCTTCATTTCAGTTGAAAATCTATGTATTATACGTGGTCTGCTGGTTTCAATCATTGTGTCAGTCGGTTAAGATCTATATGCAAAATGAGGTGGAAAGGAATTAAGCTCCGTTTCTCTAATGGTGTCAAAATGGACACGTCTGGGTTTCCAACCACACTATCAGTCACGGCGACGATATTTCCAACTGACTTTGTTAGATGAACATAAATTAAAGTCTTCACATACAATTTATCTATTGTGTTCACTACAGCTGTGCGAGGCGGTGCTTGATGACCGAAATAGGTCCAACCCTGTCCTACAGTCAAACCCTGTTTAAACGATGTTTTCAACGTTTGTGTAGTCAATTGTACGTACTTATCTATCCATATTTCATTATCTCTTAGTTTTAACTAGAAAGAACACCACAATGACAGTAGTTCAACATTGGCGTGAAATATAAAATGACACCTATTATTGGATTACTATGCCTTTCGTTCTATCTTTCATGCCAATTTGTCTAGGATATATTTATTAATAGTGGATACAGAATTGGTTACCGTCTCAATGTTATTTCAAAATCTATTGCGATTCCAATGGTTAGAGGGCTGAAATGGGTGAACTACAGAGGATATCCTCAAATATCTGCCTATTCATGGCCACAATTGGGAAAAAGATTTTAAACAATATTTAAAATGATCCTGCTTTCTGTTTTATTCTTGACGTATTGAGTTTTATATGACAAGAACATCAGCATTAGATGTCAATCAAGGAATATATAGATGTTAATGTTATGTTGATAAAACCTACCTAAGAATAGAATCGTTTTCAATCCAGGTCCACGAGTAATTTTGTGTCGGTGCTTAGAAAGTAATCAACAGAAAAAAATCCTCCCTATGAGAATTTAAGTGCGGAAAAATTACTAAATCGAAGGCAGAAACTTACACAAAATCGTTATATTTGGAAAATGTGGTTGTATCCAACTAGGCAAGAATTTTGCCGGATTAAAACATTTTTTTTAGAGTCGTATCGCTGGAGGACTTGTATGCACAATTCCAAATATACAGTCCTTAAGGGACCAAACCTCATTCGTTATTGGACGCTATTTAAATTATAGAAATCTACGCAAAGGCTGATATTTCCAGTGATATTATCTCCAGGCTTAATACAACATTTCCAAAGAAGAAGAAAGCCTACAAAAAATATCCGAATAATAAGCGCCAACGCGTTTAGCCACATAGCTGATACCGTAAATCTTTAAAGAGGACTTTTGGTGTTCATATTCAATAAGGGTGCCGCGAGAAGCTTTGTTAGATAAGCTCCTTCCGATTAAGAATAATAGTCAGGACACTAGTCATCATGAGACTGGTGATAGTATTACTAGAAGTTTCGACAAGGCACAGGCCTTTTTGGGGCCGAGATCCTACAATCTTTATGATTTAACGTTGTATTGCTTAATTTCTAAATTCAAGGCGGTTGGAGATTTTGAAGAAAGTCTGTGTCAAGTTACCTCAGTCAAGTGGATTCGAACTATAAGATTGACAGGTTTACAGATGAAAATGATTTGAGTGACTATGAATACAGCATTGTTTCCTAAATTGACATATCTCTAAGTTTCAAGGCCCCTGCCGATTCAAACTCGTTATGAGAGGGAAGTATGCGCAGGTACATACGGTCTTAGATTTTTGCTTTTTTTGGAGCCGATTCCCTATTTGCAGTACACTGTTCTGACTGCTTTTTTGTTTCGGGCGTACAATGGTATATCCAAGTAAACTGCGCCAGCAGAGCCTTGAAAATGTTCATTCGAACACATTTTTGATCTAACGTGAACATACCCGGCACCCAATGGGCGCACAGCTTTCTCATCCCTAAATCTTGATTTAAAATGTGACAATCACGTTCATTGGACATTTTCATAGCCTCTGCTATCTCTCTCACTTTAATTCGACGGTCGCCTAGCACCGGTGAACTTTAGCGGTATTATCGTCAGTTGCTGCAGTTTTTGGATGTTCCGAACGTTCATCGTCTCCCAACCTCTCACGGCCACGTTTAAATTCAGTTGCCCAAAACTAAACTGTGGTAAATGGTGGTGCAGAGTCCCCTTATACAGAGTCCAACCCTTCTTTGATTTGCGTACGCGTATTGCGTATTGACAGCTCGATACTCAATTTTGTGCATTTTCACAAAAAAACTCACATCGATTCACTCAAACTACTGTCAAATAAAAACTATGCGTCCAAAATGGCTGAAATTTTCGTGAGTAATTGTCAAAAGATGCACAACATGCACATACATTCACTAGTTTTTATTGCGAGTGCTTCTGTCTTCACATTGAGGACGGAAACTTTTCAGACGACCCTTGTACGTCCGTAACGTCTCAGGTTCAACCATTCATCAGTTTATATGCCCGTAAACTTGTTTTTCGTCTCGCATATCTCAGGAACCGATGATGATATCAATTTCAGATCATTTTCATTTGTATCATAATTGCATAGTGAACATTTGGTTAGGTTTGCAAGACTGCCGACGCGTGTATTGCTGCAGTTGACGCTAGCTTATCGAGTGATTTGTATTATTCCCGTAAAAAATAATCTAAAGCCTTCAAATCACATGATCTAGCCGGCCAAAAGGAGCTCAATTGCTCTTCTTGTTCTTTTTTGGCACTACAAGTCATGGTGAACTTAGGCTTCCTTTAAAAAGCCTCTCCAACTGGCTCTTATGCCAGAAGTCTCCAGTGCCGCACACCTAGCTGGTTGAGGACCTATACCACTTTTATGCGCCTTAGCGTGTATATTCGATCGATAGTGGACTTCCTGGGCCTGGAACCACACTGACATGGGTCAATCAGTTTATTAAGGAACAGTTTCAGGCGTTCTAGGAGACTTATACCTCTGTTATTGCCGCAGACAATATGGTCTCCTTTCTTGTGAATCAATTGCTGACCGAACTCATTTCTCATTTGCATGCACGCTATGTGGCATGCAGCCCCGTCTTGTTGGAATCACATGTCGACCAGGTTGAACTCATGCAAAAAAATATTCAAAATCATTGAATGATAGCGAGCGCCATTGACCGTGACGTTGTTCTCACGGTTATCTCAGAAATGAGCTTCGTTATAAACACAATTTTTCGATTAAAAAGCAGACCTTCGTCTAAATTTTCGAAGGCCCACTCGCCGAAAATTTGATTCTGGGGCAAGTCGGCTTCAATTCTTCCACGAGCTGCATTTCCTTGTGTTAAAGCTTCCACGTAGTCGAGTGGTACAATCCTAATTTCTGCGAACAGCGATGAATGGACAAATTACAGTCTTCATTTATCCTGGTGGAATGTGGTTCGTATGGCTTGAATTGTTTGCTCAGTAGGTTGATTATGGCACCGTTTATTGGCTGAAGGACGCGAAAAAATGGTTCAAAGAGCGCAAAATTCGATAGTAAAATTCAATAATTAATAAGCCTTATTCGGATATAAGTCATTTCATGACAAAATGACAATTCTAGCTGAGTATGTTTGAATTTGACACATGTTATGATCGACGAGTGAGTTGTCAAAAATAGAAAACTGAAAAACCAAAGAGCAAAAAAATCATCATTTGGTTGTAAAATATTTCTAGACTTCATTATTTCGAATGAGAAGCCGGTACATCCGAGTCGAACCTAGTTTCTCCGTTTAAAATAAGTTTCGACATCCTCAATCGAGTCTCAACTCTGATTATGAGGCATTCTCTTACTGCTTCATAGTCAGAAATAAGAAATAAGTTTTTCAAAGTAATTAAGTGTTTTTGGAACCAACCGCGATGAGATACGACTGAAGTTTAAATAGCTTTTTCATGCGATGCTCCAACAATATCAACAAGCGTCTTATAGCCAATCTATGATTTTTCAGTACCAAATCGTTGAATTCCTTGACGTGTTGTTTAGCAGCTGATGTTTTTGGGTGATCAGAACCCACATTTTCCTAAACACTTGTTGTGCGGCCTTGTTTGTACCACTTGCTAACTTTTTTTGAACAAGGTCTGATCACCAAAGACCTTCTACAAAAGAATATCCTCAAGATGTTTGCAGAAGACATTACATTCCACACACAAAATGTAATGCAACTTCGTTGCTTAGTCAACTTATGTAGTGTAAAAATCAGCAAATTCATTTTTCTGACTATAAAATGATAATGACATGCTGAGAAATCTACGACATTACTACCAACCTACAATTTTTTATTTTCTGAATCTCTCAGCCTGTAAAGTTTATAGTGGATTGTCACCTTTCATTTTGATCCCAGTAGGATTTATGTGTGTTCAAAAAGTACCGGGAATCGTATAATTTCTCGAATTCAATTAGTCTGATTCACTCTTTTTTTTCTTTAATGTGTTCGTAAACATGTCTTAAAGATGTTGGAAAACATATATTTGCACATTGCCAGTTTTTGTTTAGTCTGCAGTCATCTGTCAAAGAGACTGCATGTCGCTCGATAGGATTGACGATTTTTCGAATTAGAAAGGTTTACACATCTTCTATCTTTGAGGCCTTTGAAATATCCTTTTAATGAAGATGTGTGTGAGTTTGTGTAAGTAAAGGAATTTTTCGTGACACTTATCAACTGCTGACGAGCTGTCGGCGTGTCTTAAGTACACGATTCTCTAATTCTCAGTGATATCAAATAGTTTTTAAGCATAAATTAAATTGGAGAAAATAATTTGCTCTGAATACCTTCTAGTCCAACATGACTAAATCCTATAACTCTTCAACCCATTCAGTCCACCTGACTGGAGGTTTACAACAGTCATTGAGAGTCCAATTAATCAGCAAAAGTTCACTAAATGATAATGAGGATGTTGAAGTAACTTTTTTTCCAGCTTTCAAGCAAGACAATAATATTCCGTAAGTCGTTCAGCTCTGATTCCTGATGGCTGCGACGGATAACATTAACAAACTTATTATTCCCGAAATCCCTTGCTCAAGTTGTCATTAAGACAGAAAAGGTAATAACAAGCATGCTAATCGTGTTTCTTATATTTCTTCTGTATTGCCCTTAACGAGCTTTACAAGAATGGAAGTGTTGACGTCGCCTCAATCGTATTCCTTCAAAAATCTCGACAACGATGAGTGTACGAACATCCCAAAGCAATTCACAAACTTGAACCTAAAACCGGTAACTCGATTCCAGCTACCGTATACCATCGCTCAAAAAGATAAAGAGAACATACAACACATTGGAACAAGACATCCTCCACTCCGACAAGTTCGTGATTAAAATCCACACATGTGTCGTCTGTCGCTTCCGCCATGCTACGATGCTTGCCTGGCTCCAGCAATTAGCGTGGATGAAAACTAACACCATGGCCATTTACCTCCTCTCGTCGACAACAATGAAAGCCCGAGGCCCTAAAACCAATCTAACAGAAAAGAATAGAACAAAAAAAAAAGAAAGAAAAAGACCTAAAACTAAATACTTTTGACGCGAGCACAAGTGAGCGTGTCGAATTTCACGCCAAACACTCATAATCCGCAAAATAGCAAGCTACCAATGGCGTTCACCATGAAACATGAGCACCACAACGACGACGATGATGATGGAAATGATGATGTTGATGGCCATGCACGATGATGCATTCATTCCTCGGAACCTTGTCCGTTCACAGACCCGTGAACTCACGAGAATCCGAGAAGACCTCGAGATGGATGTTCAAGAAACAAATATGAATACAAGATGCTATCGGATTACCGGAGTACGAGAATTCATCACAAAGACGACAATGATTCCGAAACAGACGAGGAAAACGATAAAAGTCCTTCGCATCCTTCATCACCACCTTTGGCATGCACCCCATCGGGATCTGACAGCACCACATGTCATTTCGCCGTCAATAATTAATGCGACAAGATCCGCAGGTTGTGATTAGTGTGAAATTATAATCAATTTGGCCATAAGGCGGCACCGGTACCACGACATGTGTTCACAATCGGGGAGCGGAAAGCAACGATTCCGTCATGTTTCCACCGAAAGGAGAATCGTATATCCTTCTCCTTTGGTAGGTGCACGATAAGTATCTTTCCTCGTATCTCACCTGCTGAGTTCGTGTTATCCGCAGGCGGTTGTTGCTTATCGTTTGACACAGAGCGAACAGATGGAAACTGGTTGGCTTAATGACAGCGATGATGGAATACCTAAAGCACTGCGGAATGAATAGACAACGCGAGATTCGTCAAACGTTCGTGGAGTCAACGAGGAGCTGGTTACTATCACCCCTCAGCGGAATGGGTAGCTATAAAGTTAACGCTTCCAAGTTGATTCCTTAGAGGCTCTACTGCTTCCTTATTCCTGGCCCCGTGCTCACAGTTCCCGATTCTTAACTCCCCTTATTCGTTCCTTTCTTTTTTATAGCCTTGTTTTTATGGACACTTTGGAAACAAACACAAAAAATAAAAACATCCAAACACGTGGGGGGCATCATGGTGACTATCTGTCAATCATCGGGTATTTACGACCCGAAATTGCGCAATTCATGCCGCCGTTGATGACGAATGGGCTATGAGATGGAGTTGATATAGACCTTAAGTGAAGGAAACATAATGGCACGCGGTGCTCATTGAAATAACTTGATTGACGGCGTACATAAATCTATGGAAGCATTCAGGGGTCTATAAAAATGAAGAACGAGTCGAGGTGTTACTACCGAAGGAGGAGGAAGATTTAAAAGGCCACAGGGTAGGATGAAAAGTGGACAGATTTGAATTGGTGTACTTGGTTTGAGGGCTTTTTGAAAGTTGAGAAATTGGATGTTGTTTTCGCGCCCAGAGCAAGTGGCGTGAATAAAATATTTCCCAAGGCTCGATTGCGAAGAGGGAAATGATGATATTCGAAAAATAACGAAACGGTTTGGCTTCTTGGATACGACTCAAGTGCGGGATATTTCCCGTAATTTTTATTGTTATTTCGGTCACCCCTTAGGTAATGGAGAACTTTTATTCTTTACGCAGTCGGATTTGGTGGGTTCCTTAGAATAGCTCCTGCCTCGAGCTGGTTTTTGTTTATTTTTAAAACAAGTCGTTTTTACGAAAGAATTTTCTTATTTGTTTCCGAAACCTCACTGCAAGCCTGGACGATGAAATAATGGAGAACGTTGATTGTGTTTTTGATTCCCTTAAGAATGTTCCGGGGTTGCCCAGTACTCCATCGAACTCTTGACAATTGTTCTTAATACATGTCTTTCAAGAGATTTTATTCGTTTGATTCTCGTATGTGAAGACGCGTAATAAACATTGATGGAAACAGGTCTGGATACGTTTATTTCCAACGTGTGTCGGCGCAACTTTGATTCAGCAAACGATTCTACAGCCAATAACCCACGTCCTCTAACGCATGCTTAAAACCCGTATTCACAACATCCTGGAGGTTAACCCTCTATTCGGAGCTCAACATGGAGGAAGAGCACACAGTTGAGAAAACTCTTTTCTAAAATGTTAATCAAGACGAAATATAATGTGTGCGAAATGGCGCACGAAATGGCACAATGACGAACTCTATTGCCGATCATGTTAATCGACTAAAAAATACGGTCCAATCGCGCCACCGTCATGACATCCACACCGTAGGGTTCAGTTCTTTCAAGTTGACTCAATCTCGTTAGCATTTAGATCAAGATATTTCAATAAATCCGTACTTCCTTGACACAAGAGCATTCAGTAGTGAGTATGACAACTTGAATTTATCGATATAGTACGAGCACTCTTCAACCACTCGATACGCGGTTGAAAATTTTACTCCGTTTCATACTTCGCACTTCAGCTCCCTTTCCTATAAAAGCAGTTTTCAGCCGGTAGAATTACTCTGGTGTGCGCTGGCCCAATGTGTTGATTTGTGAAGTTGAGAAAGCGGGTTCGAATGCCGCAACAGCCACCAACAGGTCATCAAAATCATATTTCGCGGTGTTTTCTTTAGCGGAGTTCTAACAAATCCATCGGTACACTTGTCTAGAAAAAGCCTTTCGCCGTTTGGGGTAGGGCCGTTTCATCTCCTACATACGACATACGAAGGTGATCCAAAAGTAATGATAATCGGTTATTTCCAGTCCGGATAAATGTTTTTTTGTTTTTTGCTTGCTTAGATACCCACTAGCTCAGCGTAAAAAATCATTCGAATAGACGACGATGCCTACATTCATTTGAATACCAACCGTCGACGGGATAACATCGGAATGGACGTTCCTCACTGAAAAAAGTATAAGCAACTCGAAAAAGTGGTGCTGGCAGATCGAAGCTTGACCATCACGCAAGTAGCTAAGGTCACAGGAATCTCATATGGAAGCATTTAAAAAAAGGTCTTTGCGCGTTGGGTATCGAGAATTTAACGGACGAGCAAAGGAAAAAATCGACATTTCGAGCGATCAGGAAACGTGCTTGTTTTCATATTAAACAAAAATCAATGACTTGGAAGCGACCCTCCTCAGCGACACCAAGTAAATTCTAAGTGTCAAGCTCGGCGGGAAAGGTTGTGGCATCCGTTTTTTGTTTTTATGGCACTGAAGGAATAATTATATGGTGGAATATTTGGAGCCAATATTTCTGGATCTTACTATGAGGACCAAATAAAAAAATTGCGCAAATTGCGGGAAGTCATTAAGGAAAAAAAGGCGACAAACTGCGAGCTGGAGTGCTGTTTCGCCAAGACAATTCACCAGCTCACAAAGCCGCAGTTACGATGCCTGCCATTCAAGAAACGGGGTTCCGACAGGTTGAACCCATCCTATTCGAAAGATCTAGCCCCCCTAGTTACTTCTACATCTTACAAGAACTTTTAAAACGATAGCAAAATTTTGGCTGCTATTGAGACGTTTTGGGAGGGTCAAGACAATTTTTTTTTCCTTAAAATGGACTAAATGTATTGACTTGTTGGGGGACTAAGTAAAAAAATAAATAATTCTTTAACTATAATCACCATGTTTTATTTTCATTATCAATACTTCTGGATCATCCCTCGTATGAAGGTGATTGAGAGAAACATTGGCTATGGTGATCGTCGAGCTGTAGCGTCGATTGTTAAAGTAATAGTCAGAAGCCATACATAGATGGCGTTATTCGCTGATGGAACATTTACATGTTCAAAGTCAGGCTTGGCCAAGCTCCCTTTGGTTACCTCTACCACTCTGCGGTTACTGGTAAATAGCAAGTTTCTAGTAAGACTAGAGAGTAGAAGCAGTTACGAATGCGGACGATCAAATTTTTCTCGTATCTGGCAAGTCTTTTTCGGTTATAAGCCAAATCATGCAGACCACTTTAGGTAAGGTTCACCGCTGGGCTATGGTCCAGGCTTATGTCCGGACAAGAACCTGCTACAAAAACCAAAATGCAACTCTCGCTCTGTTTAGGTGCTATAAGGGGATCGTCCAAATCGCAAGCTTAGTTCGAAACACAACGCTGGACTACGGGCTAGAATGGCAAGTATCGCTTTCTAAGCTAGGTTTTCAGTATACGTAGGTATGACGCAAAGTTTTAAGCCTGACACATTTCAATCAGAAAATGTATGTTTCCTGCTTGGGTGCATGTGGCTTTAGTTCGAATGACAATTAATCTTGTCTCTTCGTTTGCTTACCCAAATCTTACACGAAGGATGTCTTGCGTGTTTTCAATTGAAATGTCATGCGGTCAGAAAAATTTCTTCGAAGTTGACAAACATTTACGGAGAATCTGCTCCTTCGATTTCAACCGTTAAAAAAATGGGCAGCTGAATTTAAACGGTCCTTCGAAGATGACCCATGTGAAGGATGGCCTGAAGGCGCATTCACACCGGAAACCATCGAAAAAGTGCATGATATCGTGTTGGACGATAAGTGAGTGAAGATGAGTTAGATACCTGAGTCTGCGGGGTTATAAGAAGAAAGGTTGCGAAATATCTTGCACAAAGAATAAAGGATGCGTAAGCTTTGATGGGTGCCCCATTTGCTGAATTTCGATCAACAGAAAATGCGGACATGGTTTTCGCAGTCGTCTTTGAACCGAATCAATAGGAATTCGAACGATTTTGTACGGTGATTTGTCACCATGGATGAGACTTAGGTCCACCATTTCACGTCAGAAAACAGTAGTCCAAGCAATGGGTGGAAGTTGGTGGTTCAGAATGATGCCGAAGAGATCCTTTTAATTGATTATCTAGCAAAAGGCGGAATAATTACAACCGAGGATTACTCCAACTTTTTGACCAGCTGGATGCCAGAATTCGCGAGAAGAAGCCTGGCTTGAAGCAGAAAAAAATCATCTTTCACCAGAACGACGTACTTGTATACAAGGATGCGTGGGAAAACTGAGGGAGTCGGGTTGCTCACGAGTTGCTCACCCACCTCCCCATATTATATTGATTTAGCGACATCCTCTGATTTCTATCTCTTTTCCAAACTTGAAAAAAAAAATTGTTTCTAGGAAGCGCTTCGCATCCAATGAAGAAGTTGAGAAAAATATTTTCATAGCCTTCCAGACTCTTACTTCCAGGAAGGAATACTTATGCAGAGAAAGGCTACACCAAGTGTGTTGGATTCAAGGAAGATCATGTAGAAAAATAAAATCATTTTTTAACCGAAAATCACAGTCTTTCATTGTCAAGTCGAAAACTTTTCATCTTACCCTCGTAAAATAAGATTTCAATCTAAAAATACTTTACGAAGCAAATTGCCATCGTGCCCCATCTATGCAATATATGGCGGCCCGCCCTTACTGAAAAATGTATCATTGAACGTCTCACAGAAGTCAGATTCGCCGCTGTCTGGTTTATTCGGAGCTGTTAAAACTTGCCCAGTAAAGTAAAGCCTTAACATGACGCCATTAAGGGTGCGACTATCTGCAGCCCGGACAGGCTTAAAAAATTCCGATCCTGGTTAAGCCCCTATGACCACGATATGTTAATGGCAATTACATGGTATATGTCATCAATTCGAAAAATAATTGTTCAGTAAAATATTCGATAAAATAGGAATAGAGAAGCACAAGCTTGGTAAGGAACTACGACATCACAGTCTTTAAAATTGAATTAGGAGTAAAAAAATGCCAGTGAGTTCCAGGCAACTTTGCCCCCAGACCAACGTTGGCATTCTCGTGATCTCGAACACAGTAATTTTGAACCAAATGAGAGAGCTGATGAAATGGCTATGAGGCCATTAGCCCTAATACACAATATACACTCATGGCGTATATCGCACCTTAAGCCATTCATGAGAGGTTTCTTCGTCTCTAAAAATCGACCCCTCCCTGCCACTCTAACGATCCCCGAAAACCTCCCTCTTACCTTTTATTATCAGACCGTAAGAGGTCTGTGCTCTTAAACTCAGGCAGCCCTGCAGCAATCACATGCCTTATCTTTTGAAATCTTTGCCTTAACTGAAACGAACCTAATCCCCAGTATAAGCAATCTTGAACTGTTCCCATCAAACTTAAACGTTTATCGCGACCATAATGTTAACCGGCTTACTGGTGGTTGTCCATTCCGTTGTGTTCTCCTAGCCCTCCGAAACTCAATTGATTCCTCCCTCATAGCAACGTTATCTTTGCCGCGTCTCGACTTTATTGTTATTAAGATTGTACTACCCCGGAAATTGCTCTACGTCAACTGCTTTTACATTTTGCCACCATAACCAACATATTGAACCATATAAATTGGCCATTGATACAATCCATAATTTAATTGATTTATGGGATCTCCAAGACGACCAATCGTTTTACATTGCCTCTAGTCCTACTGCAGCCAAAGAACGTGTCTTCTCAGATCGGCTAGCTGATTTAAGCCTTAACCAGGTCAATGGCATTTAATTTTCACAAGTGATCCCTTTAACTCCTCAGTTTCAGCATGTCACTTGTGGTTGATAGGGACAGCTATCAACCCACCTCCCCTCCCCTTATTCTCTATTCTCTAGTTCTTTCACAACCCTCCTATTAAGAGCTCTCCCCCACTGTAAAAATGTTTGACGATTTTCACAAAGCCAACTTCCGTCAAATCAATGAATATCTCAATAGTGCTCCTTTCAATTTCGACAACCTTACCGTAAATGATGTCATATCTATATTCTACAAAGAAATATTTAATTCTATCTCCCTTTACGTATCCTTTCCTCAACACAAAACCTCCTCCACCTCCCCACCTTGGTATAATCGCAGGCTCCGTTCTTTGAGAAATAAACGAAACAACGAGGAATAAACTCTGGGCAATTTTCCCTCGTACTCAATCCCCAAATGTCTTCTCTAACTATTTTGGTACTTACCTGCATTTTATACAATAGAGTTTCGTAACTCTCTTTATCAACACTACTTAGGGGAGATGCAAGCCAACCTTATAAATAATCCCGAGTCCTTCAGTTTGTTACGAGTAACTACAAAAGAAAATTTGATGGCTACCCAAACTCTCTCTCTTTCAATGATGAAACTCCTCCTAATGATCCTCATTCCACACATTTTTCAATCAATCTTTTATCCACGATTCCTTTGCACCCGATCCTACTTATTTTAACTAGTTACCAAACTTCTCCTTTGGGCCATTTCTCCCCCGTAGTGTCGACCCCGATATCATCGAAGAAAGATTAAAGCAACTCAATGATAAATTCACCCCTGGCCCCGACGGCCTCCCTGCTATATTTTTAATATTTAAAAAAAAATGTTCCTCCTCCCTTTCTCTACCTCTCTCAATAATCTTCAGCCAATCCCTTTTTCAAGGTGAATTTCTCCGGATATGGAAAACCTCTTTTAAATCACCTATACACAAAAAGGGTCCGAAGAATGACATAAACAACTACAGTCCCATTGCCAAACCGTCTCATATACCCAATATCTTCGAAAGTATTTTGTATGATAATTTAAGTTTAAATGCAAGTCTTTAATTTCCCTATACAACACGGTTTCCCCAAAGGTAGGTCTACAACCACGAACTTTACTGAATTCGTATCATTCACCGTTTCAGCTTTAGAAAATGACAAGAAAGTCGATGCTATCTTCACTGACTTCAGTAAGGCCTTTGATAAAATTTCCCACAGATTAATACTCTTCCAATTGTCTTCCCTTGTCTATGATCCCATTTTTGTGAAGTGAATATCTTCATACGTGGAAAACAGCTACTAAAGCGTTCGTTTTAGAACTGCCTTCTCTATCCCCTTCCTTGCTTCCTCCGGTGTCCCCTAAGGCAGTCATTTAGGTCCGCTTCTTTTTATCCTTACCATTAACGATATTGAAATGGTTTTCAAACATCCCCACATCTCACTATTCGCCGATGACACTAATATCTTCAAGATCATTTCCTCAGAACATGAGTCTTTCCTTATTCAATCGGACCTTTATACAGTTCAGGTGATCCGCGATCTTGGCGTATTACGCGACCAGGATCTCAATTTCCTTACACATATCAGCGATATAATTCCTAAGGCCAATTCTGCACTCGGCTTCGTGAACCGATGGTCTAAGGAGTTTTTCAATCCCTACGTCACTCGGTCTCTCTACATATGTAACCTTTATTCCTCCTATTCTCGAATACGCCTCTCTAGTGTGGTCTTCTTACCATCATACACACATTTCCAGAATCCTCTGATTCTACCTCCCTATCAAGACCGCCTAAGACTTATTAATTTGAACTCGCTGGAAGAACGAAGAGGATAACCGACATCGTTTCATCCATCGACTCCTCTCAGGTACCATTGACTGCGCAACCGTTTATCTTTTTCAATATTAACCCAAACTGCCTGGCAAGGGCTAGGGAACTGCCTATCTAAAAAGAATTAGCCTAGACTAAGACCCCAACAAGACCAAAGCGATAAGCAGGTTTAGAAAAATTAATCTCAAGAGCCGTTGTTGTCGTCGCCAGCCACTGGTCGACTCGGTCCAACTGGACACCCCACACGACAAATTTTGCCTTGGCTGCAAGGACAGTTATTATATAGTTGCCCGATTTTGGAATAGATTGGAAAAGTCTTCTGTGCAAAGAGTTTTTCAACTAAGGTTTTAAGAAGTGGATCGGATGGACTCATTTTTGCAACAATCGGGTAGACGAGTTATAACGACACACCACAGTGTTAAGAATCCTAGCCCATTGATTCCATATGCTAACCCCTGCGGGTTTCGAACTCCATGCCACTAGTGCTAAAAGCCAGCTTACTAACCGCCGGAGACATACATATAGGACCTCAATGCGCCGATTAGTACTTTGTTATTGTATGGTACCATGTTAGTGGATACTTGAATCATTTTTACACCTAGGTCTGGAGTTAATCAAAGTTATATTCTTAAGAGCCTTGGACATATTAAAGAGGCCTGAATCTCTAACCCATCAAGATCATATGTTTTACTGACAAAATCGTATTAATTTTGCAAAAATCAAATAAATTAAGCTGAACATCGACCCCGTTTCATCCGGTTTAAAAAACGTTTCAACAAACTTTAATTAAAACTCAACGCAAACCAGCAGCATTTAATCTAATTTAAATCCTTCTGCTAAACTTCATAAAATTCCATTAAATCTTCTCCCGCCTCGAGTGCTCATTAAACTATTCATTTTTTTGCACCAATTTATTTAACAACCAAAGTGAGACCGCCACTAGGAAAAACATATTTTTTATCCTCAACACTTGCTGCAAATGAAAATCAATTGCACTGTGCCTACGGCGCCACATCCATAGAACCTACACACGCCCGCCGTTCTCTATCAATTTATGCTTCAAAAAGCCCCTCTCTGCCAATCTAACTCGGAAAAAAATAGGAAAATAAAGTGAAAACGACAGCAAATAGTCTGGCTTAGAAAAACAACAACAACTTTTTTAATAATTTCAAAACCATAACACCGGTCGAGTGTTTTTTGTTTTTGGTTTTGTTATCTTCCTAAAAAAGTGTATTTGAACGACCGGAAGTTGGCGTTTGTTCCATCATCAGGCGCAAGCGTCTGTAAGCGTTTAATCAACGAATTGAGAGACTCGAGCGATAGAATAAAAAAAAAAACCAAAAACAAAACAAATTCATCTGAATTTATTTGATGCCACTGACGATGCGTTGGCAATTCCAAAAAGAACGAACACGAAAACCCCTTCCCTACTCCGATCGACTATTGGCCCATCCGCCCTATTTGCCAATATCCCCCCTAGAGTTGGTTTTTAGTCCTTTTTTTTGGTCTTTTGTCTCCACATTCACCGGCCATACGTCATAAATTCTTTCACCCGAGTTTGTGCGGTGCATGTTCCTCTGCGGTGTGTATACGTGCCTGCACGGGAGACTGAACCTACGTACGAACGAGCGACTAATCAAAGCTGATAACCCTAGGTATGAGGTTTGTTGAAATATTTCATTTGGCCATTTCCACATGGACAAACAGAGTCGTTTCTACATGCCCCCAGACCAGTACTTAAATCGTATTTAAATGGACAAAATGAAAATAATTCTTAAGGCTTTTTAGATGCAAAGCATTAGATGCAAAATTTCGATAAACAATCTAGATACACAGAACGAACGGTAAGATAAAGAAGAATGGACAAAAAAGCAATCGGAGATTCACTGGGGACGCCCGAGTATCTGACCGCGGTCAGGTTTCGATTTAGTTTACGGCGAATTGAGATAAATTGCTCGACAGATTATTTGCGCTACGAATTGACCTCCGGCCATTAATCATCATTGGCACTGGGAATTTGTTTATAAAAATATGTCCGAGATCAATGAAATGGGCACACACTGTAAAAGGATATCAAGTGGAAGAGATTCAATGCTGCGAGTGGTGGGGCGGACAATGATTTGTTGGTTGACTTTTGTGCTTTGAATCGCAATGGCATCGGTAGTTATCCTCCTATGTATAGGAAGTACGAAATTGGCCCTACGATAACGGGTATTTGGTATGCATAGAGATTACCTTCGGAGTTGACGCCGGAACTTACGTTATTGCGATTTAAAAACAATGTAGCACGTTCCACTGTTTTCAGTCGTTTAAATACCAATGGCAGCAAGGGACCAGTGGCTGTACATTTCAACTGGGATGCGTAAAGTGTTGTACATTCTATTAAAGCACATTGTAGTGTAGTAGCGCTATAGCTTCAGTTGTCATTTATAATGGAGCAGGTTACTCTGCTACTGTTTGAAAGAATCTGCCAATAAACGGGCCATTAATAGCGAATTTAAATGGGATGAAAGGTATGAACCTAGGCCAGGAGCGAAACAGGGCACCCTCCGCTTAATAATGGACTATTCATTAAGCGCTTCTTAACTTTAAAATTGAATAAAAGGAGTTCTGTGCGAGGTATGACAGCAATCTTTAGTGCAAAATAAAGCACATTCAGTACCATTATTCCGATCATAATGATATCATTCAAATAGCCTGAGCAGTTTTGTTTATATGAATGGTCCCGAGGGATCCAATTTGGATAACTCTGTTGCATAATCGGACTGAATTTAACCAGGGATTTAAAAGGTATTGTTCTCTACTTTACACAATACTACATTACCATTTTATCCATATTACTCATTAAAAACTAAATCGCTTTCCTCGAATTCGCGATAATTTTTAAATTATGTTGTGACACTAGTAGTTTTTGAGAAATTAATTTTCAAACTAAAAATTTTGAAAAAAAAAAAATATTTTTTTTTCAAAATTGTATGTAATTAAGTTTTAATTTTTTTTTTCAAAAATTCAATTCTCTTATTAGTTTTTAGTTAAAAACAGAAAACCGGATGCAAAAATGTCTTGAAGTTTTTGAGAAATTAAAAAAAAACCCGAACCATTTTTTTCTAAGAAAAACCTTTTTTTGGGTTTTAACGCGGCTGGACTTGTAGGCAAATTAATGTATGAAACATTGACCTCTTTTTTATTATTTTTGAAAAATTCGGAGTTTTGTTATAATAAATTTTCAATATGATCCCCCCCCCCCTCCCATACGATTTTTATCTTGTCTTGACCAGACCTACACGCTCTAGCTTTTTGGCACACTGCTCGTGGGACACTCTGTATTTACCAGAGGGTGCTCACCATGTCTCGCCTCTCGATCCCAGGAAATCAGATCTCGAATGAACTCGTTAGAAGAGGCTCAGAGGAGAGTTACTCAGGACCTGAATCCGCCTTAGATCTACCTGCTTCCACGATCAAATCCGACATCAACTATTGGGTCTTTAATGTACACAGTCATCGACGGAGGGAATATCCAGGATGCAGGATGACTAAGCGCATACGCCCCGATATGTGCAAACTTTACATCACTGAAGCTCTTCCCCACTTTTCTCCAGACAACGGTGAAAATACCGTATGTCCGCATACCGGTGTCTGTCTGGTAGTACAATGGGTCAGTATTTGCGTCTAAATGCTCCAACAGGAAGTAGGAAGCATCAGCCAAAAAAAAAAAGTACTAGAAAATATTAGATGGCGTTACACCTCATGATGAACCAAAGTCAAGCTGCTCTCATCCATTTATCTCTTGATTTCGAACGGCGGAGCCGAGAAGCTTTTAAAGGCAAGTGTATTGCGGGGAGTTTCGCTAGTAGGCCGATAAACATTCGATGGTGTTATCGGGATCCGAACTTGCTCACCACGCGTCAGCGCGAACACACTACCCACTGCGCAACGGGGCTCTCTGAATACTATAAAGTAATAAAATTTTACATAATTGCTACTTGAACCTCAAAACAATAAACTGTCAAAGATCAGACATGGGTATTGAATACACTACCATAGGATCAACAACGCCAATTTTTATTCGAGAGCTTGTGTAAAGGTTCGACGAATAGGAAAGGAGTTAACTTTATTATCTTAAAAAAATATTACTTTAGGCTGAATAGGACAGACTTGAGAATTCTACACATACACTTAGCAGAAAAAGTCTGCGTACAGTATAGAATAGGAATTTATTTTATGAAAAAAATCGATGCACACACTACTAACGTAAGAACATTGTATGCCAGATTTATGATTTCAATCTAAAGGTTATCCGAACATCAATTTTATCTAGAAAATTATAACGGTACATGCAAAAAACACAAAAAGAGAAAAGGAACAGAAAATTACGCAGAAAAAGTCTGCATACAGTTGTATTTGGCGTCGGAATTTACCTTATCTTTTGAATATTTGTATGCAAAGATCAGCTAATGGTTTTCCGTAATGATCAGGAGTATCTTTTTGAGCGAAATTATCTTTCATTTATTCTGTTAGGTAGTTGAGGTGTGCATTTTTTTGAAATGGTTGGACAGAGAAAAGAAATTTGTTCAAGTGAACGGGAAATAATTATTAAGTTGTGAAAAGAGAGAAAAAGTTTAAGATAAATCGGCAGAACACTAAATAGAACACATTCATCTATACAAAGAGGTTTATACGTTCAAATCAACGGGAAGTTATGTTTCAAAGCCGCGTTCTGGTCGCCCTTCTGAATTATCGGCAAGAGAAAAGCACAGTCTGATCGGATTAGTTAACAAAAAATCCATAAATAACGGCATCGAAAATTGCAAAAAATATTGAGGAACAATTTAACAAAAAGATCTGTGCAGATACATACTACAAGAAAATTTTTAAAAATAAGCTGGGTATAAAGGTCGTGTTGCTCGTAGAAAGCTGTTCATATCAAGAGTTAATCGGCAAAAAAGACTCAAAGACTCGAAGACTGCACACGAACATCTCAATAAGCCATTGGACTTCTGGCAGAAAGTAATATGTATGTATGTATGTATTTACAGAAAAAAGCAAGATCTGTATTTTTGGTATAAAATGCCGAAAGATTCTGTGGAGGAAGCTTTTAGCAAAGAAAACCTACTTCCAACTGTTAAGTATGGTGGTGGTGGAGTAATGGTTTGGGGGTGTATGCATGGACCTGCCGTTGGAAGATTGAGTTTCAAAGAATCTACAATGAACAAGAATGGATACCTGGAGATATTAAAAACAAATATCAATCAGAGTGCGTATAAATTGGGGCTTAGTCGTCAATATTATATCATGCACGACAATGACCCTCAACATACGACCGAAATTGTGAAACTTTGGCTGCTCTACAACGTCCCGAAACAATTGTATTCACCACCCCAGTTACCAGACTTAAATCCTATAGAGTATTTATGGGATTTACTCGAACGAGGGTTCGGCAGAGGTCAATTAAATTAAAAAAAATGCTTAGAACGGTTATAATGGAAGAACGGGCTAAGATCCCACCTGAGGATACTTTGAACCTGGCTAATTCAATGCCAAACAGACTCAGGGAAGTCATTAAGCAGAAAGGCTACCCTACACGATATTAAGTTTTATTTGTAATTTTAATATTCTCAATTTTTTTAAAGTATACGCAGACTTTTTCTGATGATTTTTTTTCTCTTTTCACTTTTTGCGTGTTTTTATTACTATTTGTACTTGAATTGCTTTTAAAAATGTATCAAATAATAATTTGAAGTCGGATTATATTAATGTGGAATAAATATTTTATTTAAAAAGTTTAATCCCTCTATTTGAATCAAATATAATTCATTTTAATAGCTGTACGCAGACTTTTTCTGCTATGTGTAAGTAGATATGTTCAAAAACTAAAAGAAATTTTATGGTCTCGGGGAATGTGTTGGACTGGCTCCCTTGATTTTATCGCTGTTGTATTACGAATAAGTCTGTCGAGTATGTTTTTGCACTGTGTTTCTAGTCTGCACTCGCTTCTCAAACCTGGCGAAACCCTTTATTTATAAAGCTACAGAAAATAAATAATCAATTTAAATCTCATGTATCCAGAATTTCGATAAAGGTAATATTGTATAAGGTGATTGATCTCGATGACAAGGCACCATCGCATCATTGGATGTCTGTCCGTTTAGAAAGTACTATCACATGCGACTTACTTGGCTCTTTCAAAAAACTCTTTATTAGCATCGATGAAAAACATACTTTTAGCTGGGTTTCGCCTCTTATAAGCTTTTTAGCTACAAAAGTTGCTCGGTGACTGGTTTGCCATAAAGGAGCAACAATTTATATGGCGTGACATCCACCATTGTCAGGTAGATGGAAAAAAAATATTGTAGCGATGGGCCTTTTGTTTTTTTTTTTTTTTTGTTAGGGCTTCTGCTATATGTTGGAGCACTCAGACACAAATACTGGCACCTTAGATGGCGTTAGAGCTCATGTGGAGCCAAAGCCAAGCTTCTTTTTATTCACTTATGCTGTGTGCGATTTGTTTTTCACACAAGTGAACGAAACCTAAAGCTTAATGCCGATTCCGAACGGCGAGAGCCGAGAAGCTTTTTCATGGCAAGTGTACAACGGGGGGTTTTGCCAGTACCCCGCCGAGGAGGAAAGCCGCGAAATAATCATTCGATGGCGTTGGTGTTATCGGGATCCGAACTCGCTCATCTTGCGTCAGCGGCCGACACACTACCCACTGCGCCACGGCGCCAATGCCGCGATGGGCATTACTTCGAATAAAATATTTTTTATCACCATAAACGGAAGCGTCTTGACGAACAAGTCTGTCCTGCATTAAAACCTTCGGAAGACCAGCGTCCAAAATTCTCTCAATCAACTATGTGAAAGGGTTTTACTGTTTAATTTCCACTCTGTCCGACGAATTTCGAAAAGCTTTTCCGGACTAATATACAACAAGGGGCTTTGACCCACACTTCACTGAAGAAAAACACCGCGAAATATGATTTTGTTTTCTTGGCTGTTACGCAACTCTAACCATGTGTCATAGAAATCAGCAATGCACAGAAAGCAGTGAGTAAAACTTACACATTTGACTAAACTTGACATGATTTTTTCGATCTTAGTTCTTCTGGTCACTTTCATTGGGATGTTGGGGCTTTGGTTTCGACGTCATAAACGACTTCATAAATTCATGTTTTATCACTAGTGATAACTCTATTCAGCAAATATGGATCGTCATTCAGGGCGTTCACCAGCTCATGAGCAATACTCATGCGACGGTTTTTTTTTTGTTCCAAGGTTGAAAATATGGGAGAATCACTTTTCAACGCTGTGTAGAGGTAATATAGCCAAGATTGGCTTTCAGGCAGAAGGAACAATTAACTCTGCATGAACGCAACCATATATGAGATTATCCAGCAAGAGGTGTCATTTTAAACCAATAGCAAAATGCAACGTTTTTACGAAAAGTATTGCTATTTTTACTGCTAAGAGATTAAATAACTCACTATTTTGTTCAAGACATTCAAGTTTATCACTACAAATTAATTAAATTCCTAAACTACGATTGAAAATTATAGTGATAGATTACTATTAACAGTTAAACAATGTTGCGAAATTTAAAGTGACACCTTTTGTTGTATGTCCTTCTAGATCCTAATACTTCGTCCCATTGTTCATTACCAACTTTAGAATTCCTAAGTTCCTCAAAAGAAAGCAAGACACTTTCAATACTGAGCTCAGGAGATTTCAGGCAGGATTTCCATGAAATTAGATTGCCTGTGAAACTGAAATAAGTGTGTTCAAAAAGTAAAGGGAATTTTTGTAATTTATCGCTATATTGGCCTGCTTTACACCTTATTTTATCAACCAGCTCTTAAAGTGCCTGTGGAACTTTAAGGAAGCTCCTTAAATTCATAACATAACATTTTCCGTGTTTCAAGTCAGCCAAAAGATTCGTTTAAAACCTTTGATACCATTTTCTAACCTCTTTAAATGACTTCTCCTCATCACTACTTTAAAGGATATTCCCATAATCCTTGAGACGATTCTCACTTCGATTTAATTACTTCCAAGTGGGAAAAACGAATCCTCATCAAATCACTTCAGCACCCGCAATACTTTAGATTCCAACTAGAACCGTGTCTCACTCGTTCTCTCCAGCCGCCAATTAACTAATAAAACAATGACACCGTCAGATCCATGTGAGCTCACAGTATAGGTCCGCACCAGGGGTGTGTGGAGCCCATTCATTGATTTCAATTAAAAACGAACCAACCGCACATCAAAGCTCTGTCGATCTTATTCATTTTCACTTATTTTTCCCGTTTCTTTTCCCATGACATCCCACTGTCAATGGCGAATGCCAAACACTTACGAGCATAGACAACATTCACATATCCATTGGCTAGAGTTCAAGGATACCCAGGAGTACCAGTAGTACTCATTGAAAGACAAACAAACAGACAGACATCCCGTCCCGTTCCAGTCTAGGCGGGTTAGTTGAAATAAGCTCGTTAACGATCCATTCCCATGTACTTAGGAGTCATAAAAGATAGATATTGTACAACATCCTAGTTGTCGCACATGCATCGCCTGTCAAAGTCATCGTCATCGCTATCATTCTATCTGTAGATGACGATGATGATGGTGATGGACTGGTTTTATAGCAGTACGAAGGGATGCGATAGAATTTATGACATTAAACCATCTAGTTGGATAGTTAAAAGGACGAAATTATCCTGGATAGTAGCTGTCCTCTTTATTTTTCTTCGATTCGCTCGCCTGTGGTGAGATGGTCTGATGGATTTTTGCATAACAATCCACGCCGGAACGAGCATAGAATACAAATCGCCCGAATAGACCATCGATACACGATAGAACTGCATAGATCCTGGAAGGATAGTATTGCCCCCTGTCTGGTGATGCGAATCGAAGGGATAAATTGAAATAGATGCTTAATGGGATGGAGCTACAGGAAAAGGGAGCAGCAAGAAAAAAAAAACAAAAAACACAAGGAAAACGGAGGAGAAAAAGGGTTTTTCTTTGTTCTTCACTTCCGGGTTACTTACGACCGAATATCCTGTACGTTCGATTGTGCTTGGTTGTGGCAGAAGGAAATTGAATGTTTCTTTTCATTCCCTTTCCTTAGCGGCAGTGGTGGTATGGGGGAATTGCTTGTCTCATGCGGGGTTACTTGATGGCGTTAAGTAACTTGAAGCTCGTGCTTGGGGTTCGACTCTACACTGGAGAGGAGGAGTTTCAATTACAGTTTTATTTATTGACATTAAAGGAACATCGATTCGATGGTAGTGTGGTGATGGCAGGAAACCCATTGACCTAGATAGACGATTGGAGATAGATCCCGTTTGTCCATTGTTATTTCTAAGGATTCGGCACGGTCATAGTGTCTTTTAACAGCCCTAGGTGGCCCGTGAACTTAGTTCTCTGGCTTCGTCGATGAAAGGCATGAATCCCAAGGCATTCATCGTAATCCAGCGATAATTTGTTTATGACCAGCGTCCACTGTTATTATCCGAATCAAACGCAAGAGAAAGCCGCACAGGCAGGTCTCCTCGGGCGATCCATTCGGGATTGAAGTCATCTCGGTAATTTTTGTTTACTCAACCTACCACGATTGTTATGTAGCCAGCCATCATCATGATCATTATCGGCGCGTGATTGTTGCCCCATTGTTGCATCATGGAAGTCGTATCCCCGATCATCCAATACCCGTCAAAGTCGAACGCTCATCGAAAAGCCATCAATGATGCAAATTACTAATCAGATGCCCCAACCTTGGTTCTCAACGATGACGAAAAAACAAAGAGCTGCATCCTCTGTGCATGATTGTTATGTAGTGCCTCCCTGCTCCTGTTGTTCGTGCTGATTACGATGATGATGATGATGCAAAGCCAAGTCGTCGACCAAGCTGAAGAGCACGGACATGAGCAAGAAACGAAGAGAGATGGGATGCAGAAGATACATTGAACGTTCTTAAGTGCATGTCTTTCAAAATTATTATCCTTGTTTGTATTTCTTATTAGGCCACTACCAAGCAACCATCCAGGCATCTAAGCAGTCATCCATCCATCCAACCAACGACCTTTTAGCTCTCCTTCCACCTCTCTGCCTCAGTCCGACTTTAATGAGGATGTTCGAGCTGTGCTGGTGGTTCAGCAAAACAACTGAAAAGAACCTGTGTCAACACCGGTTCACTACCTTCCTCTCTCGTCATGCATACAATCGTCCATGATGCATCGTCATCGTCATGGCCATTGCATGCAGCAACGGCAGCCAGACCAATGACGCCGTATAGCAGAAGCTGGAGAAGATGGATGAAAAGGAACAACGGGAATGCAATTAGTTGAGTTGTATCTTGGCCACTACTGGTGCTGGTTCTGGTACTGGATAGAAACACAACTTCAAGTGTGTTGACTTTCATCTTCAGCACATCGCCTTCTTCTTACTCATCTCTTGTTGCTCTTTATCCTCGTCGTGTCCTCCTTCTTGCAATCATCCTCCACTCCGACTTAAAGTAACAAGCTACTATTAGTAGAGGGATAGAGGCATGACAGTGCACCGTGCTCGTCCTACATCCCGGCTACGATGAGTGATTCAAAATTAATTCAAAACCTAATGATGTCTAATAGGTGCGTTGTTCCGCTCGCATCTTATAGATGCCTGCATCTAACAAGGACCGAGGTGAGAGTTTGTTTACATTGGGGAAATTTGTTTGCTAATGAATATGTTCCTTTTTTTTTGTTGGAAGGATGACTGGAGATATGAATGGGCACACTGACTGGAGGATGTACCAGTTCCAGAGTTGAGACTGTAACGAATTTCGGTTTCTGTTTGCTTTACACGCAGCGAGTCGTGTCCATGGAGAGGTTTTTCATCACTTTGTTTTTCCGGAGATTCCGAAATTAGAGGGTATTTATGAAAATCAGTGTGGAAATGGGAAGATGCAGGGCTGGGATAGTGTTTGTTCATGGGCTCATGGTCAAAGATTAGATTTGAGTGAATGTTTAATGGAAATTTGTATGTACTGTTCCTTGGAATTGTGGGCTTCGAGCCCTCTTTGAGTTTCTGAATTGATTTAAATTGAATAACTAATGTCAATAAGGCACCAGATAAGTCTCGCAGACAAACTGTGGGAGTGGACTTTATGACTTCATCATTCTTAATTCACAAGTTCCAATGACCATTTTCGTAGAGGTCTTTTATCCAATAGTAGAGTTCGCCGGAATAGGGACAGTTTTAAGAATGTATTCATTCATAATCGAATAGTCAGTCTTGACGTTTAGTAAGCCATGTTCAGCTGAACTCGTTCAATAGAAGTCTTTCTAGATAGTAGGAATCGTATCGTATCGTATTCAACGCTAATTTAAGTAAAGCAAACAGCAAGTAGTCACAGGGCGCTAGATCAAACGGGTTTGGCGGGCGGTCGAGCGTTTCAATACCCTTGGCCAAAAACTGGCGTGCAATTAGGGCCCAATAAGTCCCAACTTCCTTGTACTCCTGTCGAATTGAAAACATCTAGAAACGATGAGCATCGTCTTGATTGAACTTTTGCATCCGCGCGTCCTACTGTCTTTTGGTCAGTGACTTACATATGTACAATATATTAGAAGCATCACGTTTCATCGCCAGCTGCAATAGATGACATGAAAGCAAGAATGCGGGGCAAATCACCAGCAGATTTTTTTCTTTACAAATCCTCAAAAAGAATACGATGGAACATACACTACTCATATACTACTCAATAAGTCTCGCAGACAAACATCGGTCAGAGCGCATAATTTTTGTGGCTTTCTCAGTGTTTTCTTCATTCCTCGAGGTTCTCGGCTTCGGTGAGCGTCTTAACGACTGGAAATCAGCGAAATACTTGTGTAAAAGTCGCCGTAAACGGTTTTCATTGATACGAACGTCTCGTTGAAGATGGCAGTTAATTTAATCCCGTCTCATGCAATATCTATTTAGACGATGTTGATTGGGTGGTTAACGGTTCCACAGAAGATAAAGATGGAACCTATAATGATATTAAGTTAATAGCGAGAATTCTGGATATTTAAAAAGGATTCTTCTTATTTATTGAGACAGTGCTCTTCCAATCCTCGGGAGTCACTTTTGTAACTCAACCTTCAGGGTAGCAAAGCGAAGCGATTTTCATTTCATCTATTCTTAAGAAAAAAATGAAATGGCCCTTTAGAGCTCTCGGAAATTACCAATGTGGGATTAGGCGAGAAAGAATTCATGACTTCACATCTCAATAAGACGCCTGAACACATATAAATTATCCTCGGTAATATATGTATCAAGAAAACAAAAAAGTTGATTTACAGGTCGCGGAATTTCAAAGCATTCAAAAAGTCACCTTAATATATGAACAACCCAAGTACATATCCCATACCCATATGATGAAAAGTTCCTTCTTTTCGATTCTCACCCAATTAAGATAAGTAGCTTTCACTGGCCACCTTACGGGGGGATTTTTTCTGTCACCTCGCGTACCGGTTACTTCTGTCACCTGGCATGAGAGCTATGTCTATCACATCATATGCGAAGTATTTCTGTCATTTTCCATATGAATTATTTCCCTCATCTTGCATGCGAGTCATTTCTATCATCTTGCATGCGAGTTATTTCTATCACGTCATATGCGAAGTATTTCTGTCATTTTCCATATGAATTATTTCCATCATCTTGCATGCGAGCTATTTCTATCATCTTGCAAGCGAGTCATTTCTATCATCTTGCATGCGAGTTATTTCTATCACCTCATATGCGAATTATTTCCATCATCTTGCATGCGAGTAATTTCTATCATCCTGCATGCGAGTTATTTATATCACGTCATATGCGAAGTATTTCTGTCATTTTCCATATGAATTATTTCCATCATCTTGCATGCGAGCTATTTCTATCATCTTGCAAGCGAGTCATTTCTATCATCTTGCATGCGAGTTATTTCTATCACCTCATATGCGAATTATTTCCATCATCTTGCATGCGAGTAATTTCTATCATCCTGCATGCGAGTTATTTATATCATCTTGCATTCAAGTTATTTCTATCATTTCATATTTCTGTCATTTTGCATGCGAGTTATTTCTATCATCTCGCGTTATTTCTATCACCTCATATGCGAAGTATTTCTGTCATTTTCCATATGAATTATTTCCCTCATCTTGCATGCGAGTTATTTCTATCATCTTTTATGCGAAGTATTTTTGTCATTTTGCATGCGAGTTATTTCTATCGTATCGCAAGCGAGTTATTTCTATCACCTCATATGCACCTTGAATTTTTTTTATAATTTGTGCAGGTTCAAGAGTTACGCTCTTTTGGTGTTTGTCACACAACCCGGTCGGAGTGCAGATGGTTTGTGTCTAAGATGTCCATTCACTACTTTCCGGGGGTGGTTGTCTTGGAATTCGAAACCGAATTTGTCGCGTTGTTTGAAATTTTACAGTATTTTTTTTTATTCCATGCCATTAAGATGGTATATTGGAAATGCACACGCAGAGTATGAATTTTGAAGTGATCTTATATTGGGAGTGTTATGCCTTCGTCAGCATTTTTTGATCATCTCCTATTCACAACTGGTATTGTTGCACAGTTTTTTTGTCACCCAACATTTTAGTGATTTTAGTCATCTCACAGGTGAGTTATTCCTATCAGAGCACACTCATTTGTACTTCATGATACTTTCTTGATGGCGCTACAGTTCGGGGTGAACCCGTCTTCAATCAGCAAGCCTCTTCCGCCATCACCGTTTTAGGTAACAGTTTCTAGGGCCCTGTCATGTTCGTTGAAGTCGCTCCCCATCTGTGTGCTCCACCTTATATGAAATCATTCTCTGCTGCGATGTCAATTCTGGTTAAAATTGAAAGCTCTTAGGACCGGAATCGTTTTATATATACATATATATAATCTTTCGATAATGTCCAAGCCTCTGCATTGTAGAAAAAAGACAGGGATTAATGTTTTAAATCATAAAATCATGGTTTTCCTCTCTTTTTCCTCTTGAACCCAATGAAGCAGCGGTTGGCCAGAATTATTCTGCCCCTAACCTGAGCGCTGGAATCGTTGCCGTATGGGCCAAAATAGGTGACATCCTCGATTACTTGAAAGTAATAACTACCAAATGTATCATTTTAGCCAAAACGTCGGCGTTATCTTTGATGATGGTATATACGCAGATTTGCTTGGGTGCTAAGACCCATTTTAATCACTGCTGCTTTAATACTCTCAAAGGCTTCGTCGACGTTTTGCTATGTTGGTTTACTCATGTCAATATGATCGTTAATGCAGGCGATTTTGCAGACTAAAAATAGATCGTACCTCTTGTCATCAAGGATAATGTTATCGTAGCTTGAGTTTAGCTCTGTATATCTTGTCTCTGTAGGCCCTGCTATATGGAGGTTCAAAATCGACGAAAAAGTCGATCTGAAAATATGGAATCTTCTCCAAGGTCTTTCATACTGTGAGTATTTGGTCTATCAATTTTCCTGGCATTAAACCTCGTTCACAGGAACGAACGTTTTCAGTTATAGGAGAAGATCTCATAAGTGATGCTTTTTTTATGGGCAAACGATGCTATCTACATATATGCTTACTTACTTATTTACTTACACACTCAACTCAACAATGTTGGTCCAAATTTACACCATTGTGGCACCCCTAACTTAGAATGTTTTTCAATCAGATCAAAAACTGAGGGAATAAATTGAACCTGGAAGCAATCTCGCTTGGCTCGAAATTTCAGTCCAATTCAGTCCCTATCACTTGAGATCCTTCTTTGAAAACCCACCTGCAAGGAACATAAAAAGAGACGAAAATGTATCGGAAAAACCACGTTCGAACACAAATCACTGCTCAATTCAAAAGAAATCGTATTTCTCTTTAATCATAAAAATTACCACCGGCGCTCCATGCACAGATGTTCTTCTCGGTCTTCCTTATCATCCTTCACAACAATCCCATCGCCAAACTGGAACAAAAGACTCTCGTCTAGGTTTACAACTCATGAATAGAGAATTTTATAAATCAATCCAACGACTGAAAACCCCGAATGAGGGAAAGAAATTGATTCTTTTTTTCGATTTCTCAGTTGGATTATAAATCCAAAGGACATAATCACAGATAACTACCTCATCCATTTATCGAGGATTATCCTTTTCACCTCCGGCATTGCCTGACCCCGGTTCTCGATAATTTCATTAAAACCACAGAGAAAGGCAAGAGATTACATCTCACAGTTTCTTTACATCGAACCGGGGGAAGCGGCGAGTAATTGGATGATGAGGACATGAATATTTGGTTGCCTTGAAAAAAATTCTCAGTAATCTCAGGACAAATTGTTATTTAAATGGTGCGAGCGAGCATATCGTATCAATATGTGTCCAACACGTTCTTTATCTGCTTCCATTTCATGCTGGTGGCCAGGCGGATTGTTCGATTTCAATGTAACCCGAGTCCTTGCATATGTTTTCGATTGAAACATAACGAAAGGCAATTCAGGATAAACACGAAGAGATGACCCACAGAGACGCTCGGCCGGCATAGTGGCATTCTCTGAATTTTTTTACACGCTTTTTCCTGCGCGAGTATATTTTTCTCATTATCATTAAGTAATCCAACACCGATAGCATTCTTTTGCATCTGGTTCAAGTGAAGACACACATTCCGTGGTTTTCTCCTTTGCCGATTGTTCATCTTTTGTTTTTCTGCTTTAGTTGGGAATACGTAGTGGCATTCCCGCTGGCCGTCAGCGATATGTGAGCATTGTCGAGGCCTCTGCCTGGGCCGGATGGTTAAAAATAGATTGCACTCTTGAGTTGGGTGCTGGCGTTGGATAATTGTTTCTCGTGTCGCACTGGCTCCATTGGGCGGGAGTGTGATTTGACACTGTCAAGTGGCTGAATTGATTGTTTGTTTGCAGGGGATTGGATGGTGGTGAATCGATTATCACCGATGCACTTGAGCGGTGAAGGGGATCGAGGAGATAATGAGCGACAATTCTAATGGCGTTTGCATGTGAGGCGTCGGATTTCCGAAATTGTTCTATTATTTAACGCACAAGTCGTATAGTGTTTGGGTAACTTAACATCAAGGAAGTAGACAATATGGTTAAACACCATAATGCTATGCATTGTTAGCACTTGAGGAGACGGATAATCTATAATTTAAAAGTGCTTGTATGCTTTGCTCTTAAGTTGAACTGCGTGGAGAACATTTCCGGGTTACCAAAAGGGCTTCATCGAGTTATCTGAGTTCAAAAAGTTATGGGAATTTTATAATTCTACTTATTTTAAAATTCTGACTCGCGCGATTATGTTATGTCCGTAAACATGGCGAAAAAAAGGTAAATCTAAAAGCAGCCGGAGGAGCTGTTTAGTATGTGTGCTGTGTTATAAGAGAGGTTGCTTGAAATTTGGTACAATCGACCATTTTTTGAAAAAGAAAAAAGTTTAAGGATTTGCATCAAATTTAGCTGTAAAAATTAAATAAAGTAAAACACCGTCTTGGAAATGTTAATCAGTGATTTTGGTGTTGTGAATAAAACTTGGCTTTACGGTAAAGACTCATCCAACAAGAGGTGTTATTTTAAATTCGGCGCCATTCTTGAAGTGTTTCGATATTTTTTGTTTAGTAAAAACTAGGAGATTATTAAATAAACATAGATTGGTATCAAAGTGAAAGTTCAACTGACAGTGTCACTGGACCATATTTCTCTGGTACGACAATTTCAGTTAGTGGTTTGCATTACCAAACAATATTGACTTGCATTTTTGATTTCTAACAATGTCCCGTGAATTTTAAGTACATTAAAAATCTTTTATTTACGAGATATTAAGTTATCCGGAAAGTTCGTCCGAATTTTGAATTTTGAATGAAATTTTAATGAAAAGTTTTTTGGTTAAAGGCAATTTTAATCTGTAATATATGCAGGGACCATCTTTCGCGTAGTATCTTGATTCCTTTCTCGCAGTAATCATGTTTTCCTTGACAAGGAAGTTGTGCAAGTAGTTCTTGGGGCGCTCCAAAAAAGCAAAGTTCATACCATTAAACGTGTTTGGCAGCGCCCGTAATTAAAGTCGAGGGAGTACCATGGTACAGTAAATCTGTACGAGGCCTGGCGGTATCGTAATGAAAAACGACGCCTTCCAATTGATTAATTCAGTACCCTTTTTGCTAATTTCTATTTTTCTATCTTCTTGATCGAACTGCAAACAACACATGTCCGAATTGATTATTTTGTTGTCTGATGGTAACTCATGGCACCTTGGAATGCCACCAAATGCGATCTCTTGAATAGTGATTTGCCGTTGAAAATCGAAAAAAGGTATTATTTGGTCGACATCCATGGTAACTGGCCGACTTGAAAAAGGAGCGTCTTCAGTATTAATTTCTCATGAACAATATTGGGCAAACCACTTCGCGCAAACCGTGTATCCTCGCCGTATACTCAAGTTTTTTTTTTCACATCATTTCCTTTCAACAAACTGAAGTCAAGAGAAATGTGTTCATTTTTTTTGGAAAATCTAATATCACTCAATATTCATCAAAATACGTAGGCTTCTGAAACACAGCATTGGCATTACCTTCTCAAACTTTACTTTTGAGTGGCGTATCCAGGGAAGGACTATTTGTTGATGGAACCGAGAAGTGATATTTGCCAATTATCACATTTCATTGCTATCCTCGGAATTGTACTTACCTATTGATTTAAGCTGACACCTTTTGTTGGATAGCCACTTATAACAGTGTGTCCAGTAATACCATGAAGACAACGACGTACTAGTACATCACCAACCGACATGTAATCATAGAAAGTGAACAAAATGATTATCAGCAGTCGCCGAGTTTTAATTAGAGAAGTCGTTGCTGTTGGAATCATGCTACAGGGTTTTTCAATAAGAACATAACTATTATGTATTCAGATAAAAATCAGAATAATTGAGATATTGACCTGAAACTTGTTCCTGATATAGTGCACATGTCAAATGACTTGTACTAGCGAAACTAGCCCATTCGATGAAACCATTTCTCGAGACTACATGATTACCAAACGTCTCCTTAAATAGATCAATTGTTTGATCAGCTGTGTTGCTTGACCACCATCCTGTGGGGACCAAATACAAGGTTTAAGGCAAAATTAATCATCCAATTTTGTTTTTGAATTATTTTTCTACTAAATATAATAAAATAAGTGAGTGATGTAAGTCTTTATTTGGACCTTTACAATTTGTGGAAAAGATGATATCCGTCAAGTGGCTACCGCCAGTGTTGATACACATTTGTAGACGTTTTATCGGATTTCCAATGGCCTTAACTAGGCCCAAAGAAAGAAATCTAGGACGGTTAAGTCGGACGATCTTGCTGGCTATGCCAAATGGTCAGAAGATTACGCGAACAGGAAAAGCTTCCTTCACGATATCTATTGTGGCTTGTGCTGTGTGTGCGGTTGCACCGTCTTGTTGAAACCACATTTTCACCAAGCCCGCTTATCCAATTCCGGCAGCAGGAAGTCGTTTATCATGGCACTGTAGCGTTCCTAAAAAAATACGGCCCAATCACTCCTCCCGCGTAAATGCCGCACCACACAGTGGCTTTGAGTGGATGAAATTTCTCTTTGTCCATCATACGCGGATTTTCAATGCCCCAGAAATCAAGATTTTGCTTATTGTGGAATACGCTTCGTCGCTCATGATGATTTTCGATACAAAATCATCCTCTTCGTTGTTGATTAAGGATGGCTTGACAGTAATTCACACGCGACTGACGGGAACATGTGTAAGTCTTTCGCTAAAATTTGCTGTAGGGTCCGTCTGGTAATGCCCAATTGCGTGGCCCGTCGTCTGTTTGATGTTTCTTCGCTCTTAGCGACATCGGCAGCCCCAGCCGCGATAAACTTGGCCTAATGACCAGTCCGGTGGCGGCCACGCCCTGCATGGACTCTTGTGATTCCAGTCTGTTCGAATCGAATAGCTAAACGAAATTCACACCACCGACCGAATATTGGTCGGAACGACGCATGCAAATTGTGCAAACTTTTTTTGAAAACCATGGTTCGGTTCGCCAAACTTATCGTGCGCTACGGTCCAACGTTCCTCCATCTGAGGAATTTATTTGGAACACGATGACTCGTTTTCGCACCACGTATACTCTAGTGTACCCAAAGACGACAAACAGTGCCAAGAGAAGAAGTTATTGCCGTTGTGGAGCGCAGTGTTGAGGAAAATCCGAATGAGTCGCTTCGCCATCGTGCACAGCAAATGGAGCTATGCCCATCCACTTTGTGAAAGATTTAACGGAAAGGTCTTGGCTTAAAAGCTTATGAGATCCAGCTTGTGCAAGAATTGAAACCGCATGGTCATTACACACGTCGTAGGTTCGGTGAATGGGCCGAAAACATGATTCAGCTTGATCCTCATTTTCAACGCAAAATTTTCTTCTCCGATTCTCCGATGAGGCCCCTTAGCCTTGTCGAATTTGGAGTGGAGAAAACCCAGAAGCCTTTGTCGAGACGCCCTTAAAACCAGTAATTGTGGGCTGGAATCATCGGCCCATATTTCTCTAAGGACGATGCCGACCAAAATGTTACCGTCAATGGAGAGCGCTATAGAAACATGATTTATTACTTCCTAATTCCTCAGTTGAATGATATTGACATGACAGAACTTTGCCACGCGGCGCGTGGCATTATCAATTTATTGTGGGTTTGCATTTACTGAGCGCATAGTTTCGCGTAATAGACCTGTGAACCTGCCTCCACGATCCTCTGATCTCACACTTTTAGATTACTTTTTTAGGTGTATGTGAAGTCACTAGTCTATGCCGATTAATCACAGTCGTTCGACGTAGTATTCGAGCCTTTCAGTAACTCTGTAAACATAATTATAGGTGTACCCCAAGGTTCAGTCCTCGGGCTTATCCTTTTTGTTATTGGTATGAATTCTGTATTTTCAATCAAATCTGTGGTTGAGTCATGCCAAAGTCATGGAGATTATTTCAAAGGGGATAACACTCCCGGAGACGACTGAAAACCGAAAATTCCTGATACAATATATCCAGAACACATCTCGGCACATACCAGATGTGACACATGACGATGGGTAGGTATGCTTTTTATTACTATCAAAATTGGCGTTAAAGCCCACGAAGAACCAGAGTCGAATCATCTATATCATCGGGAAAAGTTTCGGAAAAATAAATTTATTTGAAAATTTGATACAAAATATTCTTCAAAGTACATCTCTTGAGGGGGTGGTCGTGATGCAATGGCAATCACCACCGACTGTTGAGCCGAAGGTCTATAGTTCAAGTCCGTTCATAGAGATCATCAAGAACAATTCCTATACGGAAAAGCTGTGCAACAACATTAGTTGTAAATGAGAGATGATCAAAAAGTGCTGATGAAGGCACAACACTCGCAGCATAAGACACTTCAAAATTCATACTCTATGTGTAACACCTTAATGGCATGGAAACAAAAGAGTTTCTGTGAACTACAACCAATACAAATTCAAAGGAATCTCTCAAAGTCCTACCTAGGACAACCACCCCCGAAGAATAGTGAACGAACATCTTCGACAGAAACCATCTGCACCCCGTCCAGGTTGTGTGACAAACACCAAAAGAGCGTACACTCTTGAACCTGCACGAATTATAAAAAAAAAAAAAAATCTCTCTTGAGCGTCGGCAACGGCATTTCCAAGACTTGAGGTCTCTCCCTGGTAGGCAGATTCCGGGAAGTCCTTAAAGGTACACGTGTACACTTTTTTAAGGGCACTTAACTTACCATGGCGGTGTCTTTTGAGGGAGGCGCTCACTTTTGTTAGTAGGAAATAATCTACTGGAGTCACGTTAAGACTGCGGAATCAGCAGTCAACACATAAATCTTTGAGCCAGGATATCCTCTTAAACCAGCTCGCGTTGAGAATTAATGAAGAGAACTTAACCTTTATAATTAGCCTATTACCCACAGCCTCATCGTCTCTGTCAGTTTCCAAATCCAATCTGGTGAAGCAATTCACCATTTCGAGCGACCTCCATGACCCAATGCCGACACTCAAGTAGGTCGTTCGATGACTAAAGCTATAATTTTTCTATTAACTGCTTATTGGTCCAATATTCGGTTTCTGCTGCACCCCTTCATCATGGCGAAATTGCTGCTCGACGCAGACGAATATAGTGACGAAACGGAGTATCATACTTATTACCGACCGAGATGTCGAAGAAGCTGGGTTGCATTAAACCGTCCCTGCATCATGTGTCTAGGAAGACATGCACTTCGCTTCCTTGTCGTTACAAATTTCCTTTTTATACACATGTGCCTCGGGGACGTGAAAAGATGCTTTATGACGTTCAAGCTGTGCGTAATCATTAACCATCTCCTGATTAATTAACTCAGGAGTTAGTATGCGACACCCCAGAGGCAACAAGATAAGAAAGTCAAGGAACCTACATATATAAAACACGTATGGCTAGGTGCATAAATAAATTCTCGCGCGTCCTGTCGTCGCAGCCTTTAAATTGCCGTCTAGATACTTTATAATCGCGTCTACTTACATGAGATGGCAAAATGTGTTCACACTGCGGTGCCGAGGGGTCCATTATTTATTACTTAACCGGCAAGCTAGGAACATAATGGTTTGTGTTCTGCACTATGCTGCACTATCTTGTGTCCGGGGGTAGATAGAAGTTCGAGCACTCATACTTGTACTGGTGTGAAGAATGATCGATGATGTCGGTCCGTTGCTGTCGTTTGAGCCGACGGTAGACTTGCTGCTTGCTACTCGGCGTATTTGGAAAGCTGCACTAACCCGGTCGTATTAATCGAAGATACAGATATTTATCTTGAGGTGACGGGTTCGAGTAGGTATCGGGAGGAGAAACGACACGTTTGCTTTGACAGTTTACCGCATGCGAATTGATTGCAACAAATTGAAAAGCGATTTATATGTAGGGACGTGTCAAATGAATTGCACAATCCTAGCTGTTTGACGTGGAATTTCCTCGTCTGGGTTAGGGGGTAAGCGGAAGAGTATTTGTAACAAAAAATAGATTGTCTGCAGAGGCTGATCACTTTCATTAATTTCGACTTAGTGTCCAATTAAGCGCGCAACGAAGCAGGCGTCCATAACTCATAATTCCATTCGGACACAGTCGTCTTAAGTCATCGTCGGTCATGTCGCTCCTCCAGCGCCTCGTTAATAAGTTGATGAATGGATTTGTGTGTCTTTCTTCATTTTTAGATTGCTTTTTTGTTTTGTAGATTTTTTACGCCCTTTCACTCGAAAGTGGATTTATTGTCGTTTAATTGATTCGCTCTGGATGCAGTGGTGATGTCAGATACTGCACTGTTCCAGCGCCGTATGCCAGATAGGCCGAGTTAATTATTATAATTTTCAGTTCGTTTCCTTAATATCATTTGGGAGGAGAAAGGAGAAGAAGAAAAAGATAGCTTCAAACAAGCGGCAGGGGCCGCATGGTTAATTGCGTTAGATAAACCAAAATGAGCAGAAATGAAGAGAAATATACTCGTAACGAACGAGATATGAAATGAAATGAGATGTAGAACTCGTAAACCACGCTCCGGGTAGCCGTCATTCCATTACCATCGACTGCTGGCCCTACACTGTTGGCGTTCACTCTTGTCGTAACGCACCGCCTTGCCTTACCCAATCCGGCAACGTGTGTGGTTACAATACGCAGTTATGAATAATTGGAAAATATGACACTGACAGGTTAGATATATGAACAGTGAAACACCCAGTTAGCTGAAGAAGTAAACATTTTGAAAAAAAAAAAAAAGAATAGACAACCCAGATACGCGACTACACAGCGAGACGCATTATCACCTGCATGCCTGGTATCGTTAGCTTAATGAATTTAAATGCGTACGACGTGCGTGCGACATTCTATGAGAACCCGACATACGGGATGTAAGACATCAAATACATACCTGCATGTATCGTACGTGTATCTTGTGGAACTAATTTACCGTCGGATTCTTTGGCTAATTTTTTAATATTTTCAAAGAAATTTGTTTGAATATGTCACTTATCACCTCGTTACGGAATTTCTAGTTGCTGTGAGTCCCCCTCGAAGCCATTGAGAGCTATATCGGGAGTGGTCGGACGATAACAGCGGGACAAATGCAGGTTTGCATATGGCCGTTAGAGGCAGATTAGATGGGCGTTTAGCGGTTATCGATGGAAACATCGAGAGGTTCATTGAAATTCATTGTTTTTTCGAATTTATCGCTTTTAAATAAAGTCAATAGAATTAAGAAATGGGCTTTTAAAAGCATTGAAACCATTAAATGTCTGGTCCAATTTCTGGTCTGGTCATTGGGCGTACGAGACGGTGTAGCACCGTAGGGGTGCTGGCTATAGTTCTTGGTTGGCTCTTGAGATTTCCGTTTACTGTCCTGCTGTGAGTTATTAGTTCATGCGTGGATTTAATCGATTTTAAAAATAGGTTATTACCAAATAAGATTATTTATCGATGGCATGTGTTTTTATTTAGACACTTTTTTAAATCTCTACTCTGGCTGGGGGCGGGAGAATTTCGGGAAAGTCAGTCGGACCCAGACGGTAAGGACCCCATTTTAGAGATATTGGGGTTTGCTGTGTAGAGATTTGTAAGATTCAAAATAAGAAAGGTAAAATTTTTCAGTGAACCATGTCGAAAAGCCAAACGATTCGTGCTCGATATGAAGAACGAAAGTAATTGGATTTACAATGTCATCCGATTCGTGATCCGGATTTGACATTCCTACTTCAATAGCCTACGTCAAACTGAATTATCATCCCGGACTCTTATCCGATGCTGAATATTAGCCTAAGTTTTGCCATTTTATAATATCGATCGTTTAAGAATCGTTGAACATGTTCAAATGTTGATATGTGTCGATAAGTCAGCGAAAATTACCTTGTCAAAAACGAGTGATGCAAATTCCCCAGTGAAGGATATTTGGAATAAATTATATTCCAATCATAATGGTAGGATGCAATCAATACATTGAAATAAAAATTTGATCAAAATCTAAAATCAAAAGTATGTTTTATTAAAATTTATTTTCGGAACCATAAATTGGATGATCCTGTTTTATATTTATAATCTTGAAAGCCAAGACTTGCAAGTTAGGACTTGGTTCATAAATATTTCCGCCTTTAGGATTCAGCCTAAAAGATTCAATGACCGAAAATATAAGTTGACGTTTCACGAACATATTATGCAAACTATTAACAAAGTCAACATTGCCATAAAAATTCTTTACCCATTCATCAATAGGAAATCATTATTATCCCCTTCAAATAAAAGCATCATTCTTAAGGGGGGTCGGTGGTCTAGGAGTAGTAAATTAGGGGCGTTTTCGGGATTTTTTTTTTAGGTGATAATAAAGAACAACAATATTAAAACTTTGCACATATATTATACTGCATATTTTACATACAAATTAATTTTTTTAATCATAAAAAAAAATGTTAACTATTTTAAAAATGACGCTCAAAATGGCTCGCTGAAAAAAGTAGGTCCTGGTGGCGCAGGTGATTTCAAATCGTCTACTTATCTGAAAAATAAAAAACAAACAAATTATTCATCTGTACGACAGTCGCTATGGTCGGTAGCAAAAAAAAAAAAAAAAAAAAATTTTGAAGAAATGGCGTATTTTTGAAAATTAAAGTTATAATAACAGGCGATTTTCAGGTTGTTTTTTAACATAAAAAATAAGAAGTTATCAAAATTAAAATTGTTTCTCGGTAGGGGCTATAGCCAGTGGTGTACTGAATCACATGTTCAAATTTGAGATCAATCGGATGAATAGTTGTTTTTTTTTTACCTGCGCCGTGCAGAAAAAAGTGATTTCGAGAAAAACCAGTTTAAAGTTTTTGGTACGTAAATTTTCGAAAAATTTTAAATAAATATGTACTTACAGTTAATCTGCGATGCCAGCACCATACATTATTCCTTCCGTTTGTTCAAGCTCCTCTGCTTCTTCTGATTTTGGTTTTCTTCGAGTTGTCCTAGCCTCTTTGGAGTCACTAGTGCTCTGGCGTTCGGCTTTGTACAGTCGCCGATCGTCACGACCTCGGGCAAGTTGCGCTGCTTCTGGACCGATAGTAATGCCCTTCTTCTTTATTCATTTCCATCTCTTCTCTCACTGCTTTAGTAAAAACCATTTTGGTAACGGCTTCTGCTGCAATTTTTATGTTGTTAACGATACTGTAATAAGTGCTATTACAGATACCCTGCCCGAGATCCATCAATCCGCAAAAGTTTTTGATGCCTTCAAAACCAACTCCAAGCATTCTCATCGCGAAAACAAGCCGGCGATTGATTTCAAAGGCATTATCAATAAACGGAGAAGACAAAATCAAAGTTTCTTTGCACTTACACTTCACTGAAAGTTTAAATCCCAACCCACGCTGTCATTTTTACTAAAAATCACTTCACCATTACAGTCTTTACATTTTAATAGTTGCTGCAATCGAGAGAATACTGCCGTAAATTGAATAATACAGTAATTAAAACCAGGGTTTACATTTACATTTAAATCTTCACTATTTTTTAATTTTTTGGCCGACGTACACGTGTATTCAGTTTTTTTTTTCAGCGGAATACTGATTCCCTCTGAATTTCCTTTTTTTAGCTTTAAAACTGGGTCTTCTTGCACTACTTTTACTTTGTTTTCTATCCATTTTTTAAATATATGTATATACAACAATATATATTTTCAAAAAAGTATAACTTTGAATAAAAAGAAACTGCTTGATGTTACTTAGATAGCACTCAAAGTTACACTGACCATCTCAGTTTTAAAGCTTTAACCTTATATACGAACAATGCGCTCATTCATGGGGCCGGGCGACCGCGCGCTACCTGCGAAAACAGGCTCTAGAACCGAAAATGCTGTAAATATCCTTACAAAAATTTAACAGTATATTCCTAAAGGACTATACTTTCGAAATATTGAAAAAAAAAATCGATTTTTTGAAAATTCTAGACCACCGACTCCCCTTAAAGTCATATTCCAGGCAATACTTCTTTATGGTTGCCCAGTGTGGGGAAATTCCGCACAGTGCCACATCAAAAAGTTACAAGTAGCTCAAAACAAAGTCTTAAAAATGATGTTAAATTTGCCTCGTGATTATTCTACAATAAGACTACATAAAAGAGCGGGTGTTGAACTGATAGCTCCAAGAATATCAAAACGTACAAACAAGTTTGTCAATTCTTGCGCTTTTGCTGACAATCCCTTGATTAACTACTTATTTGTCATTTAGTTAATATATACATGTATTTAATAAAACATACATATAAATTTATCTATATATTTATCTATTTATTTATTTATTTCTATATATTTTTGTATCTGTATTGTATAAATATCTATTTATTTATTTATTTCAATTATTTATTTATTTATCTATTTATCCTATTTATTTATTTACTTCTATTCATTTCTATATTTATATATCTTTGCTTTGTTTATATTTATTTATTTATATATTTATCTATTAATTTACATGTATATTTGTATTTAATTTATTTGTCTTATTATTATTTATATATCTATTTACTTGTCTGTGTATCTATAGATCCTATTTAATAATTTATTTATGTATTTATTATTATTATTATTATTTATTTATTTATTTATTTATTTATTTTTATTTTTTTTTTTTTAATTGAAGGTTTTTTCTCATATTTTCCTTCAAAAATGCTTTTTTTTTTTATTCTAGTCATTCCACTTTTCAAAACCGTAAATTTTTTGTTTTTTAGAAGTAAGATATGTAATGTATCAAATCTCTGTATTATATATTGTGCGATAACTATAATCATTGTAATAATTTTAAAATGAATCAATAAACTGTAACTGTATAAGTCTGCTAACCATAAACAGGACCATATCTTTCTCAAATTGCTGCAACATTTCAAGACTCGAAATCAAAGAAGGATAAGAGGCTTGCCCTTTTGACTGAGTCCTTGTTTTTTTTTTTTAGAAAAGGCAGTATCTAAATTTCATTGTGGATCTCAACTGGGCAGTATTAGCTGATCCACGGGTAGTCTCTTATATATGAAATCTGTTGTACAATCTGTTGTATGGGAATCTGATGGTTTTCTCAAATGTTGGAGCTTTGTTTAGGAAAAATGATTAGACGCACATTGTATAGATTTTTTTTTCTTCAACTTTTGCCCATCTTGCCCAGGTTGGAAAAACTACACGTCTCACGTCTTATGAGGCGATCCACCAATCCTCCTAATTTCTACTTCTTTGAAAAATCGCAGGTACTGCCCAAAAAGGCCATAAGTCATCGATCAGAAAATATCGTACCAGGAAACATGCGATATTTGAAAAATACGGCGGTTGAGACGTCCAATACCACCGTTCTTAGCAGGTTTCGATGACTTGACCACCATGTGGGCGATTACCTTGTTGCTGCTTTATTTATTTTTTATTCTTTTTTATAGGGGTATTTTTTTTTATATAGGGTTCGTGCAGGTTCAAGAGTGTACGCTCTTATGGTGCTTGTTACACAACCTAAACGGGATGCAGATGGTTTGTGTCGAAGGTGTTCGATCAGTACTCTCCGGGGGGTGGTTGTCCTAGATAAGATTCGAGAGATTCGACTGAATTTGTCGCGTTGGTTTAAGTTCACAGTAACTTATTTTGTTACCATTAAGGTATTATATTGGTAATGCACACACAGAGTATGATTTTTGAAGTGATCCTATGCTGCGAGTGTTATGTCTTAGTCAGCATTTTTTTATCATCTCTCATTCACAACTGATGTTGTTGCACAATTTTTCCGTATAGGAATTGTTCTTAGATATAGACGGACTTGACCTTCGGCTCAACAGTCAGTGATGATTACCATTGCACCACGACCACCCCAAGGCTGTGTGCTTCTGCAATGGTTTCAAACAGTAACAAGCACTCATATAACCATGCCGAGCTGGTTTTACCAAATTCATGCCTTGGACAATGAGCTACCTATTGGATCCACTTTTCGTCGCCCATCACAACACGAAAACACTTCGTTTCATACCGCTGGAGCAGCAGTTTGCTCGGGAAAAGACACCATCCGACATCTTTCGGCCTTTGAATTTTCTTCCTTTCGGACCATTCCTAAAGCTGATTGAAAAAGGCTTGTTGAGTTACTGAATCTTTAAGTTCATATTGCGTTTGATATAAAGCTTGATCCCGCACTACCTCTTTACACTATTTCACGGGACCATGATGCCCCTTTTACTCGCATTCCACGTTGATTTTGCCACTTTTGTAAAGTTGAAACTGTTAACGACACGTTTTTCGTTTAAAATCAACACGCCTCAGCCGCGGATAATTTCAAACTGGACGTGGAAAGCAAAATAATGCATATATGGCTTGAAAGTTGACATCTTCATGCACAAAAAAATATATGGCGCCGAAGACAATTTACGTATTAGAGCAGGCTTAGTTTAACCAAAATACGGAAAACAAAAGATTTACGAGTATGTTCAGCGAAAGTCTGGGAATCCTTCATCTTCTTCTTCTTTTCCATATAAGGAAGGACCATAACCTTCCCACTTAACTGCATTCCTACTGGTCCGCTTGTGGGGTCCGCCGGTTTGACCTCAGAAAGTAGCGGCAGGCTTTCCGGTTTGGGATTACTTCATCACTGAGGCCAATCAAATGCTGGTGTTTTTGCATTTGTTTGCAGCAATTGTTTTTCGGCCTGCCCTTTTTTTGTGACACGGGCATGCTCCAGATTTTTTTGTTTGATCTTACTCTTACAACACCGGTGATCTCCAGTCGGATGAACCCACTGATTTGCATGTAAACTTGTGGGGCAGTTTAATGGTGGTATATGTGTCCCTAGGCTCACCTTGGTGTTTTCTAAATTGCCTAGATGTGATTTTTGTTTACCTTTGTTTTAGACGCCTTTTACGACAAGCGAGAGGTATCGCTGTAGGGATATTCTTAACCCATCCCTGCACGGAAGTCTGGGAATCCTTCATATACACAAAAAAATTTAAGTGCACTCTCGTTTTCCTATAGACAAGTCCGGTTCACCGAACTGTAAAGAGTGATTTTTTCGCGCTTTGATTTTTCAGTGTCATATTTTTCACAGCCCGCGCGTGATTAGTGACATATGTCACAGTGATTTTTTCACGAAAACTCTTACACCCGATCAATAATCATCATCAAATTTTATTAACAAAATTTGTTCCCTGTAAAAAAATGTTTTTCATGCACTTCCACAATTCCACGGTCATCATAACTGACCTCGATAGTACTGGCTTTGACTCCTTCATGAAAACTTTACCTGCTAATCAGGGAACTAGGAATCCTCGATAGTCATATTATCCCGGTTACTTTTGGACAAGTCTTGGTATTAGTATCAGGAGAAAAAAGCTGACCACATGATAGAGTTCTTTCACCGGTTCTATGGTAATGACTTACTCTGCACTCTAACTGACCTTGGTTAAGACGTTATCGGATACGTTGACGACTTTGAAGTCACAGTTTATAGCAGATATGAAATTAAAGCCTAACAACGCATGCAAAATGCGCTTCAATTAATTCCTGGTGAGATGATCTTAACTACGACTTCGTATTATATGCCGTGATAGTGAGACCTGTGGTGACCCGTGAGTCTCGAGTAGGGCAGAACAAGATTAAGTAAAAAACAATCATCACCAAACTACAGCGTTTATGAAGATTAGTTGGACTGACTCCACATAATAAGCGTCATTTAACCCTGTCCAACGGCACGCCAAGAGCCATTTATTGGACTTATTTCACTAAATATATTTATTAAAGAAAGGCTGTATTCAAAGCAATAAGATTCCCTCGCTCAAATCGAGTGGATATGCATATTCAACCCGAGCTCAAGATTGTAACCAAGGTGCCTACCGCATAAGACCATCTTTAAGGTTTTGATCCCAAATCGTTTAATCTGGCAGACTTGTGGATTCTTTAAGGTTTTGATCCCAAATCGTTTAATCTGGCAGACTTGTGGATTCCCTGCAAAATGATAAAGACCATCTAAGACTTTTACTCACATTGCTCGAAGATGAAATCGGGACATGGCCCTGATATTTTTGGCCCTAATTGCTGGGTTCGAAAAACGTGTCCCAGTGTCTTCCAAGCCGTGCTATTCGGCATTTAACACATGCTAATCTCAGGGCTGGCGCTAAAGTACAATAACATGCAAGGCTCTAAGCTCAATAGTATGAACTTGAGATCTATCAAGGACTGTCACGGTGCTACCCAAGACTAGGTAAAACTCTACTAGGTACCGTGGCATATAGCCACCAGTTACAATGATTTCGCCAGCGTATAGGCTAAACATTTAAACCTGGTCGTCAGCTTAAAAAACTAAAAAAAAAATGGAGGAAAATGGAACGCAAGAAACTAGAGCAATTTATAAAACGAGTTACAATCAAAGCATGACTCTCGTAAGCATTAGGGATCGTGAGCGGACAACATTGGGTACCCTCAGCTTAACAGGGTAATTCTTTGGACCACAGCTGTGGGCAGGTCTGTCGCATGTCTCCACGTTGAGATCGATGGATGGTAGTTTTAATGGTACACATGGGGGCTTTGGTAACCATAGCTTGACACACTAGCAGTGCCAAGCCTGGTGATTTCATTTGCTTTCTCGTTGGCGAGCAGACCTTTACGGCCGAAGGTCTTTTCTAGGTGGGTTTAAATCTCAACTTCTACAGTTGCCCTCTTCTAGTTAGAGCGTCCTAAAGTCTGTATTCAATTCGGCAAAGAAGGCGCACTTGATCGTGGATACAAGTCCGAAAATGTTTTTACAAAGCTTTCTGCAAGAATCCCGGTGGCAATCCCCTTATATCCCTTCGTCCTGTCGTCTTTAAAAGTATCGAGGTCATAATTGCGGACTTATTTCTCTCGCTCTTAACTAAGTGATCCGCAGCCTTTAAATGTTTTCAATTCTTCTCGTTTACATGTATTATAATGGGTTTTTCAACATCTATATCCGAACATTAAAATGTTATTACTCTGATGTTTCAAGTGGCAGCACTGTCATTCTTAGATGTTTGTATTCTAGCATGAATTAATACTCCATTCAATAATGTCTCGAAATTTTTAAAACTTATTATAAAAAATGGTTGCTGTTCGCCAAACTTTTCGGCAGCTACAAAATATTGACAACTAGATTGATTGAAGAACTTTTCGGTTGCTGATCAAGCAGTTCCTGTCACCGAAACATATGGTTAAGTAAAAATATTGCTGCTGTTGCCGAAAGTGTGACTAAAAACCCAAACCCCGATTTCTTGTAGTACACAGGGAGTTAGTCTATCTGCGAGTTCAACTTGTCGAATTTTGTTAAAAGACTTTGGTGCGCATCCATATAAGATCCAATCGACACAAGAACTGAAATCCTATTATCACCAAGCTCGTCGAAAGTTCGCTGATCGAGCTTAGGAGTAGTTGGGGAAAAATCCAAGTTCTGGTGAAAAAGTCATATTCAGTTTTGAAGTCGTACTTGCGAAGAGTGTAATCCACACCACCTATCAAGGCCCATATTGCATCCCCATAAACTTACTGTTTGATATGGATTTCGGGCAGGCGGAGGCATTGGGCCATATACATCTTGTGAAACAAGAACAGCCAGCCAGTGCCTCGCAATGACGAAAGTAATTGGGCCATGATTTTTATGGCCTTAATTAAATGAAATAGATTTGAACTAGTTTCAACAAGACAGCACTACGTTCCATACATCGCGTTATATGTATATGGTAACGGTGGAGATGCTGCAGGAAAAGTTCTCCAGAAAAGACGGTATGGAATGGCTGCGGAGATCTCACCCCCTTAAATTTTTTTCTTTTTCTAAGTCGGAGGTTTGTAGCAACAAGTCAACAACAACTAAAGAACAGCATCATTGAAACGAAGTCAAAATATATTTTTGACGAAGTCAAAGCTTGAGAGTAACGGCTTTGACACCAATATAGCTGCTGCCTTCTTCCACAGTGCACTTTTCATATTGTCTCTCTCGCCTTGAGTATAGGCGTTCGCTAAATTTAGGTTTGGTGAACTTTTTGTCTTAAGTACCATCATAAGGGGTTCCATCCTGCATTCAAGTCTAATGTTGATTTCCAGCCAAAGTTATTGCCTTCAGCACTGAATCATTCTTCTCGCACTCAAGACCTAACTACTAACGCCTTTCTTAATGATCCGCTTAAAAAGTTGCCATTTGCAGCTTAAGCTTTAAGATCCACCTCTCTCTTCTAATGACATCCAGAAAGATACCTTTGAGCACTGCATTCCGTTCATAATAGCTCGTACTCCCCTTCGTACATCGAATATGCAAACAAGTCAACTGGGGCAGGGCACTGTCCTCACAAACAACCCGACTCAAGGGCTAATAGAGCAAAACAAACATCTACCCTAACGTACCCGCAATCCAAATCACAACTCATCGAGGCGACGAACCGTACGTCATGAGTCGAATGTGATTGAACCTAAAAGGATCAACAAGTACACCTGCACTATACCTCTAAGCCATTCTATCCGTTACACTCCCGCAAATAAAAACACAAACTCATGCTTACAAGAAAGAATCAGGAGCCCTTCGGGTCGCTAGTGCTTTCCAATCCGAACCAGCAGCTATTGAGGACCAAATTATGATGTCAAAACGAGAATACAACAATCGGGAACAGTACCCGTCAGCTTACCCCCCTCCCCTTCGATCCAGATAGAAATATTTGAATTATGTACTACCCGTGCCACCAGCGTTCGGTTTCTTCCTCCATTCTCGAACTTGCACATCCGTTGCAGCACAAAGATCTCATGAATACGGAATAGAGAATGAAGAAAAGAATGCATGGCAATCCAGAGATTGTTCACCTTCCATATACGAGTAGAATGGTAGAAGGAAAAAAGAGGGGAGACGGAGGAGCAGCAGTTCGATAGAGAAGCCCTTCAGTGAATCAGTGAATCGATGCATGCAGCTTATGCAAATTGCGTATCCAACAATGGAACCTGGAAAATGGTACTTTCGACAGTTGGACTATACCCGGTGAATACACAGGTAGTGAGAGGAGGCCTCGTCTACTATCCTTAGGCACAGTCGAAGGATATCGTTTTCGTTTTCGATTCCTTTTTTTGTTTTTTTTTTTGTCTCCTTGTACTTTTGATTGTTGTTTTGCTCCTTGATTGGATAGCAGGCAAGGTGACATGTTTACCCGAAGCCTTTTGTTTGTAATCTGGGCTTCTTTCAATGGTGTGAAGACGAATGTGATTGGATTGTTGTCGTCGGCAGAAAGTAGTGTGGGAAGTAATTCGACAAGGAGGTGTACAAGGAAATTGAAATTCACGAAAATGAGTTTCAGTGCGGAGCGCTCGAGTAGGCGGAATGCAATTTATGCTGAATCTGCTGAGAATCCAGTGAATGTGCTGAATGTGTCATGAGGCGTGTTTGAGAGCAGTTCTTTTGATTATTTGAATTGTTTGCACGCATGAGAGGGATTCGTGAACTCGTTCTAAGTGCTCGGGTGGATCTCAACGAGCCTCTCATGTGACGATGTTAGGTTGGGGAGGGATAATGGCGTTGATGCACGGCAAATTGGTGTTGTATGCTGGGGTACGTAACGCGCGCGTAAAACAAGTGATTGTCTGACAGCTGTCAAAATAGTTTATTTACGACCTCGCCAATAGATACAAACATACGATGGATACTGCAACGACGCGAACGAGAAGAACAGTCACAAGCGGACGACAAAAAAAAAAAAAAACAAGAAGAACGACAGGAACGACAGCGTCTTCGCCTTCGTCTTCTTCGTCTTCGTCGTTGTCGTCATCTCTGACTCCGGTGACAATGTCAATGAATAAATTTCGAGAAATCGCCGAGTGAATTATGTCCCGAGTGTCTTTCGTCGCTTGGAAGTATTTAATTAGGGGCCACAGGCATGCTAGCCGAGAAGTTGCCTCATTCCAACAGCAGGATGTATCTGTTAGCTCTGTCAGCTCAACGTGATTTGGTGGATGCTTAATTAGATTCCTTGCTCAACCAATGACCTTGCACCGTTCGAATCGCATGAATCGCGAACACAGGCAATCATTAATTAGGATCCACCCGAGCGAGGAGCTCTTTCATTTTCCTATTTGTTTACTCTATGAGCTTCAGATTGACAGGTTTTCCAAGCACCTGGCGATGGAGGTAATAAACAACAAGCATCTGCCAATGATCAAGTGAATCTTGTTGACCCACATCATAGCGGAGTGCATATCACAGGATTTCCTCTGAATCCCCCATTTGCAATTAATCAAAATCTCCGAAATTCGCAGCGTGAGCTACACGAACCCTCGCCGCGTGTGTTCGCCGCCAAGCATCGATTCTCTCGATGCCATAAACATCTCAGATAAAAGTAAACATTTAAAAGATGCGAAACGCTAAAGCCATTCTTCTGAACTGCCACCACTGGCCGCATCATCAGACAGATAGAGACGATCGAAAGGAACCACGGACATAGTTGTTTCCCATAAAATCACCTGGTATCCCGTCACCTGGTCGGTCCGGTACCAGCATACAAACCGTCAAGCCAAACACAATTGGCCCGTTGTCCGAAGCGATGTTGGCTCGTTAACTTATCTCCGCTTAGCCACTCGACTTGTTGTGACTCCTCCGGCCACTCCCTTGATGGAGTGACTACTACGTACAGCACATGGTCGCTTAGGTAACGTGGCTGTTGTATGTTTGCTCGCCCGGCACACGCAATGGTTATCAATTACACGAACAACATAGTGAGGGAGAGTGTGTAACGTTGTGGGTCTAGCTGAGGAACAACATTGATCTCCTGCTGATGATGGAGTTTGCCGAGATTGGATCGTAATTAAAAATGAAGTTGAAAGTGTTCGATGGCTGATGGGAATTGCAACAGTGTCGTGCTGTGACGGAATGGTCGTGGATGCATGTTGGAATTGTGAGTGGACGTGGGAGAAGGACATTTGCGTGTTATGTTGTAATTTTTTTAGCGCTCGTAATGTATGTGCATTTGGTCGCGTCGTGAATTTTCAATTCATATGCAGTGAACGGCAATCGGCGATCTTAGATAGGTAAATTCCTTGAAGAAATCGTTTAAGTTTTTAACATGCGACATGGATTGGGTAAGCATGGCAGAACATGCGTCAGACGCAGTGAAAATTTCGTTTTCGCATTCACTGGGTGCTTGGTGTTCCCAAGGAAGACTCATGGCCCTTATAGCAGTAACATCTATATTATAACTCAACATCTATAGAAAACTTGCTTTTTTGATTCCGTGTCTGTGAGTCCTTTATAAAGGGTACGCCATCTAACGTTTTTTTTTTCAAGTAGTGCTTATTTCGTGAATGGTAACACTTAGCTCATGTCTGATTTGACAGATAATTAGTTTTATCCTTCCGCTGAACGAATATGGTTGTGTATACGCTTGAACAACGCTTCGCTAAGTGGGCCTGCGATCGACTTACAGAAGATGCCGATTTTGCCAAAATAATCATCTTTTCAGATGAAGCTCATTTTGATCTTGGCGGGTATGTAAACAAGCAAAATTGTCGCATTTGGGGCACAGAAAACCCGCACGCATACATTGAAAAGCCGGTGCACCCAAAACGAGCCACTGTTTGGTGCGGATTTTGGTCCAGAGGCATAATTGGGCCATTTTTCTTCGAAAATGAGCAAGGAGTGGCCGTTACAGTTAATGGCGATCGTTATCGGGCCATGTTGAACGAATTTTTGTTCACAAAAATTGAAGAGGAGGATATTGGCAACATTTTGTTTCAACAGGAAGGCGCTACGTGCCACACAGCCGAAGCTACACTCGATGTTTTGCGTCCTGTTTTTGAAGATCGCATTATCAGCCGCAGAGCTGATGTCGTTTGGCCACCTCGGAGCTGCGATTTGACACCGTTGGACTATTATTTGTGGGGTGCCGTCAAAGATAAGTGTTACGCCGACAAGCCAGAGACAATTGACGCTTTAAAGGAGAATATTCGTGAAGCCATTGGTGAAATACAGCTGCACACAATCGATAATGTGCTTAAAAATTGGACCGATCGTGTAGGCTACTGCATGGCCAGCCGAGGCAGCCATTTGAATGAAATTATTTTCCATTATTAAATTTTTTATAGCATTTTCAAAAAAAAAGAAAAAGTTATTTGGCGGACCCTATACAAGACTTTCTAGCGCACTGCCAGAGACACTGCTCGAGGTAGCAGCTATATTCTTCTGAGTCTTTTTGGTTTTACATTGAAGATTTATCAGTGTTCAAAACCTCAAAACCTTCCAAGCGAGACTAGTTATTGTGACAGTCAAAATGACAGAGATTCAACAGTGTGATCCGATGATGATGCAATTGAAATAACAACAGGATAGGCGCATCCAAACTGGACCGCAGGAACAAGACTTCTTGATGACTTCGAAGGAGAACATTGAGATTAAGTTTGTTCAAAAAGTAATGGGAATTTAATAATTTTGCGGATTGTAATTAGTCGTGCTATTCGAATAAAACACAGAAATTTGTTCCAGGCATAGTACATATGCTAAGTTTATGTACGGAATTCTATCTCGTTCGTATGACGAACACATTTACAGCGATCGAGCGATCGATTCTTATTAATCTCTAACTAAAATTAATCTGTTGAAGACGGTTAGCTTATCATATAAAATTTTACTCTATTTTGGGCCACGACTTTTCTGCCAGTCTAGAGGGCTGCATAATTTTTAAAACAATTTACAGGGCCTACGATTAAAGTTTCCAACTCCGCTGATTTCAACTTTACAAACGCCTTATTAACTTCCCCAAAACATCCGTCCTTCACGACCCGTTCTAGTTAATACGAGGGTTGTCCGATAAGTACTTAGCCTCACCGCCATATGGCGCCATTATCGCAAGAGCAACTTACTATCGTATAGTACATTCTAGTAGACGGTTACTGTCCAAATTTCAGCCGGATCGGACTCGTAGTTTTGTTTTGACCGCGTGTGGAAGCGAGAGTGTCGCGGATTTTAGAAAAATGGAAAAAGAGCAATATCGGTCGGTGATTCAATTCTTCGATTCTATTCGATTCGCGACCATCAAAAATTGGCTAAACGAGTTTCAATGTTGTTTTTGATGAGCCACGTCCAGGTGCCGCGAAAACGGCTACCACGGAGGATAACGTGACAAAAATCCACGATCTCGTATTGGCAGACCGGAGATTGAAGGTGCGCGAGATAGCTGAGGTAGTAGGCATTTCAAAAGATCGCGTGGGTCATATCCTGCATGAAATTTTGGGCATGAGAAAGCTGTCGACGAGCAGTGTTTGACGCTGTTTAAGCGCAATCCGAAGGAGTTTCTGCGTCATTTCGTGACAGTCGACGAAACATGGATCCACTGGTACACACGAGAGACCAAGGAACAGTCGAAACAGTGGACTTTACCCGGCGAACGTGCTCCGAAGAAGGCGAAGACTGTCCCATAGGCCGGATGGGCCGCTTTCTGGGATTCACAAGGTGTGATCCAAATCGACCACCTGGAGAAGGGCAAAACGGTCACAGGGCTGTACTATGCCAAATTATTGGGCCGAATTGAAGAAAAAACGACCCCACTTGGCGAAGGAAAAAGTGCTCTTCCACCATGATAACGCACCGGCTCACACCTCCGCCCTCGCCATGGCCAAATTGGTCGAATTGGGCTACGAACTGCTGCCCTATCCACTGTATTCTCCAGATTTGGCCCCGTGCGACTTCTTTTTGTTTCCAAACTTGAAAAAGTCACTCGCCGGGCAGAAATTTCAGTCGAATGAGGAGGTCATTGCCGCCACGGAGGCCTACTTTGCAAACTTCGAGAAAACGTATTTTTCAGACGGGTTAAAGAAATTGAAGCATCGCTTAGTCAAGTGTATCGAGCTAAAAGGAGACTATATTAAAAAATAAATCGCCATTTCTCCAAAATGTTTGTTTTTCTTCTGTAGGCTAAGTACTTATCCCACCACCCTCGTACTTGCCAACGACATCATAGATTCTAACCCTAATGACATTTTCAGCATCAGAGGCGATTTCAACCTTCCATAATTGAGCTAAATCTGTTGACAAGATTCACTTTGTCATGAGTAACATCTCGTCTGGCAAGGAAATTCTCGCCACAGATTGTCTGCCCGATTCTGGTCTCATCAAACTCCGTAACATATCCAACAATCTCTAACAGCAAGTAACCACCTCTCTATACTTTGGATCCGAAGCGGATGGAGCATCCACCCTTATGGGGAACATTTTTACTCGACAATTACTTCACCATTCTCCGAAAATACGTATTGCTTCAATTTCTGTTAGGCAGACTTCCCTAAACTTTTTTTTTTTTATAATTCGTGCAGATTCAAGAGTGTACGCTCTTATGGTGTTTGTCACATAACCTGGACGGGGTGCAGATGGTTTGTGTCGAAGATGTTCATTCACCACTCTCCGGGGGTGGTGGTCCTAGATTGGATTTGAGAGATTCGACTGAATTTGCGTTGGTTATAGTTCACAGTAATTCTTTTGTGTCCCGTTTAAACGATATTAATTTTGATTTTCACCTAAAGCTTTGTCTTAAATGTTTAAAAGAACTGTACCACATCTCCTCCCTGGTACACCAAAAAGCTACGCTCCCTGCGCGAAAGAAATAAAGGGTGGCAGACCTACGTTAAATCCTGCATTCTTATACGGGATATACATAACTATACGAAATCCTTAATAATTGCAAAAATTAACTTAATAAATGTCAAAACAAAAGCTGAAAACTATCCCAACATTTCCAATGATCCCAAAACAGTTTTGCCCATTTCATCAGCTAGTTTTTCACAGATTTTTCAACCCGATCAGAACTACTGTGGTTATATGAACGACTATACCTTCTGGCGTTAGTGAATATAGCTCCTGCCTTAGTCATCGAGCAAACGAACCTTATTTTAAAGTTCCGTTTCGCAGGAACTCTTTCCTTGTTAGCATCATCCTAATCCCCACGGAAGGACAAGACAACGAAGTATTCAACTATAACTCCATAGGAAAACTTGTTTGAAAATAACATTCTTCTCCCCATATCATCACGAGTTCTTAAAAGGTCAGTCAATAACCACCAACCAAAGAAGTAGACGTTGTTGCCTTCCATCAAGTCTTTCCCCTTGCAAACTTAGTGACCGAGTGACTTACTGCTATCAGTGACCGAGAAATTAACTTTGGCCTTCACATCAGCAACATTACCAAACGACTATGTAATTCCATCCTCGGTTTTGTGAAACGTTGATCCAAGGAGTCCTCAAGCCCCTACGTTACGAAATACTTATACATTACCTTCGTTAGGCCTTTTCTTGAATATGCTAATTAACTTTAATGCGCCTCTTGCGATATCTAATTTGCGCGTATTGAGATCGTGCAATGTAGGTTTAATCGCTTTGCTCTTCATGGTCTTCCCTGATTGATACATATAATTTACTGCCCTACATCCCCTAGAAGAACGACGCACGATCGCAGACATACTTAGGGATACTAGTATCTGCTCCACACTGCTCTAAAAGATTCCCCTTAATAAAAAGACCCTCTTCAACTCCCATCGAAAGAACTAAGGCTACCATGAGTCAATGTCCAGAATGCTGTTTGAAGCAAATTCCGCTCCTTTCGATCACCTCACCAAAATCGAGAAATGTCCCATGCCTTAAAAATTATTTTCCTATGAAATTCAGGATATGATTCAAACTTTTCCAGAGCTCAATCGAAGGTTTTCGATTCTTCAATTTGATCTTATCTAATCGGAAAAATCGCCTCTATCGACTTATTTAGATCATTTTGGGCTTCTATCCACCGTAGTGCAAGCAGCTTACTTGATGGGACGATTATTACGACAGAAAATTGGAGTTAGCCGTCTTAAAGTTGGGATAAACGACTCAAAATTTTGCTCGTTCGTGAACTTCACGGTGACAAAAATGTATGCGCTCCGCCATGGCTCACGAGCTTGCCATCTCTGTTGTTCTACACTGGATGGAACCAACGCTGCCCCCGCTACATGGACGACACTTCCAGATTACTGGGTGACAAAACACCACCACAATCACTGCACATTTATTGGGATGACAGAACAAAAACGCCATCACTGTGTCATTATCGGAAGATCTAGATTAGTGTCTCGATAGCAACTGCATCTATTCATTTATTCAAGTGAGATCAATTAAGTGTGAACTTTGAAGAGGAGTTAACGTTGTGATCATTGCATAGCCCTTTGCAGGCTATGAGAATTGTGATTATAAAACTCTTCATATATTGAAAATAGAGAACGCTGCAATGTGTTATGTACGAGGTTTGTTCAAAAAATAAGGTGACTTTATTTTTCGCAATATATTTATTTATTCATCAATAGATATATATTTCGTCCACTTCGAAGTAATGACCCTCAGATATAATACATTCGAACTAGCTTTTTCCCAACCCTCGAAGGACTTCTGTTATGCGTTTTTTGGTATAGCCCTGAGCTCTTCCAGCGACGCCGTCTTTGTCTTCTCAATCGTGGAAAATCTCCGTCCTTTCATGGAGTTTTGAAAAGAGAAAAAAAATCACAGAGAGACAAGTCCGATAAGTATGGTGGCTGAAGCATGATTGTTTTGGCCTAAAATTATAAACAAGTACAATTGAGCAGAGGCATTATCGTGATGCAATAGCCAAGCATTTTTTTTCCCCATACATTTTCTTTGTAGAATGGCGCATAAGTTCAAGGTATTATTCGTTTTCGACTATATGACCTTCCGGCACTCATGAACCCACAAGTGATGACCCTTTTTAGCAAATCTGGATCATCACTCACGTCATTCAACAGCTCCTGAATGACGCTCATGCGGCGGTTTTTCTGGTCAAAATTTAGCACAAACACGTTTCATGTCCAAAATGTCCGGAAAGATTTCATGGCATGAGCTCTAGGGCGTCCAGAGCGGGTATCCTCATTAACACCTCCTCGAGCTTCGGTGAAGAACTTGTACCACTTATAAATTTTGTTTTTTTTTGTTCAAAGTAGACCCGCCAAGGACCACAGTCAATATTTCGATAAATTTTTTTTTAATAGCAGACACTCCAAAACCTTTATATCTATGAAAAACAAACTAAATATCCAAATTGGCCGACAATGTCAACATAATGCTAGGAGCCAACATAACAAAAAAACTTTCGAAAATCGCATGTATTTACAATAGCTCACGAAGTTGAAAAAGTCACCTTGTTTTTGAACGAACTACGTAAATCGCTTGGTTAGTCTGATGTTAACTGGTTTACAAAGTATTTCAAATACTACGGAATAAAGTGTAGCATGTTGACTTCTCCATAAAGCCTGAAATCGTAGAGACGGTAAACACATTGGACGATTTAGTAAAACAACGAAAACTTGGGAAAAGTGACTGAAATAATTTTGAGCGATCACCAAATCAAAATAAGGGCAGTCGGTGAAAATGTTGGCAAATTAATTGACTCATGAAGGGCATATTAACCGTGTTCGACATAGTACGCAAAAGTGCCCGGATTTGCAAACGACGATTATGTAATATAAGCTTAAAGGGTTATCTCGTCCTAAGAAAGGATGAGATTAAAAGCGCATTGCTGAGGGAGTTACGTGAAATGCAGGATTGTTTCGAGAACTGAAAGTTGGCTTGAGTGTATAATATTAAAAACAGAGGGCACCATAGGTCAGTGCTTGCTGTGTGTGCCGATGACAAGGGTTCAAATACTCAACAGCTAATTGTCAACATAGTATTTCGTAATGTTTTTCCTCAGCAGGGCACTAACCAAAATCCCCTTAGTACACTTTTCCAGAAAATGATTCTCGGAATTCGTCATTCGGAATCGACAATAAAGACCAAGTCCCGACATGTCAAGAAATTAATCATCAACAACATATGTGGATGAATTAAGCTTTAGGTAGGTAGGAGTGGCCGCCTGATATCAAGATGCCAGGCCCAAGTAGCGCTTATGCGCCGTTTTGATGCCACCACTCAGTGACCTAATGTGCTATTATTAGAGTTTCATATCCATCCTGTGGAATTAAGGAATTTGATGATATTGCAGAAACCTATCTCCCTGAATTCTGATGGGTCGTCGAAGGAGAATTTGCCGAGTAGGCGCTGTCTGGTTCTAGCTAGAGCCGGACATTCACACAGGAAATGGGTGAGAGTTTCCTTTTCCAGTGGGTTCTTGCAACTTCGGCAGTAGGTGTTGAATGGGATGCCTAACTTAGCAGCGTGGGTACCGACATGCCAGTCGCCAGTACAGATGGCTACAATTCTGGCAATCTCTTGTCGGGGTCTGTTAGTTAGGTCGAGGATTCTTTTCCTGTTATAGGAGGGCCATGTTTTCCTTGATATAATGCAGTTGCTAAGACTGCACCATCTCGAGAGAAAGTGTTGTAGAAGGTTTGCCTTGACCAGTCTAATGGGGGGGACTACTGCCTCCGCCAAAGAACGGTCGAGGGAAGAGCCGCGCCTTGCTAGAGCGTCAGCCTTTTCGCTTCCCTCTATTTTGCTGTGGCCAGGAACCCAAATGAGAGTAATGTTGAAATAGTCTCCTGCACAGCTGATTTCATCCTTACACTGTGCAACTAATTTGGATTTTATGGAGTGAGAGTCGAGGGCTTTGATAGCTGATTGGCTATCAATATATATATTGACATCTCTCTTGGTAATAGGATAGCGCTTTAGCTTAAGCTTTAATTCTAATAATTTACAAGGACTAAGGCGGGTTAACACCGAAAATGCCAGGAACTTTTTGAACATGACTAGTATGAACATTTTTCTTAGAGAACAAATTTACCACGGACAAAATGATTTACTGTATAAACCGAAAATAAAATGTCAAAAAATAGTGTCGAAATGTCCTTCACTAGATTTCGTTTCCCAAATTTTGATATAAAAACTGCTATTTTCCGACTGTGACTATAAAGCTTGATGAAATATTGAAAAAGTTGCCCACGAGCGCACATATGTAAATAGTTAGGATACCTCTTGTAATGATCGACCGCAAAAACTGTTTTCTCAAAACAGGACCAATAATCCATCCACAAATAATATTAGTTGGGACTACTTGGACTCGTCGAAGGAGCCAAATTTATGAGAATCGTTTTAAGGAAGAGAACCTAAATTATCGCCCAATTTTCGACATTCATTTGATTTATTGTACTCTTTAGAAAAGACATGAATACCCTAGCAGATCAGATTAGTTGGAAATATAGTATTATATAATGTCTTGTAATAAAGGACCGTCCAACAAGAGGTGTCATTTTAAATGTTTATTGCAATGATTATCGTTAAGAAAAACCTAAAAGATTATTACATATGGTCAATACCAGGTGCTGGAATCCTGAAAATTCACTATAAAAAGAAAGTGAAAAAATCCCAGAAACTTTTCGTCAACTTTAAACTTATAACGAATTCAATCCTCCCGACATGTTCGACTCTAACTCTCATTCGCCCCGCAAGTGTAGCAAGATAGGATGGAAAACTCAAGTATCTTCATTTCGAAACGATCATAAGACTTGGGGTTGTCCACTTTGCTCCACATTTCGCATAAAGATCTTGGTCTAGATGCTCATAAGGTCCAACTCACACTCGAATTGAAGCCTGAAAACGACGGACAACCCCTTAATTTCACTGCTTTAGTGCTGAAAATGAGTGAGGAAGATCATGATTCTCTACTTTCAATTATTCTGAGTGATTAGGGGCGGCGTGACTCGGAAATTTGTGAACGAAAAATTTAAAAAAAATTTAAATTTGAAAATTTTTAACGCAGATGATAAGACTGAACCCGTCAGGGAACACTGAAAAGAAGAAGCGTTGTAAAAAAGCTTAGAAAAAGCATCTCGAAATTTATCGTTCGAAGTCGGCAATAAAAAGTCAATTTCATTCACCTATGGGAAGAGCTGAATTACACACAACGAAGGTGGCTGAGAGAAGCTTCGACTCTGAATCTTCACTGGCTGTCACGCCATAATTTTTCAAAAATTATTCTGCAATTTCTAACGATGTTGTGTTTGCCTGAAATTGGCCATTTAGACGTTTATATTTATACTTTAGACTGACGGAAAAATATTACTTTTCATAAACATGTTGCCTTTTTTCTATTGATCGAAAATGACACCTTTTGTTGAATAACCCCAGAGTTGAAATTCTAAAGTTGGTAGCCACGTCTGAATGCTGCAATTTGTCAAAAAACCAGTAAAGTAACGTGATAAAAAGATAAAATCATTAAACAAAATAAGCATCCGGCTCTCCTACCTACCCAATCCAACGCTAATTGTAGTCGATATTACCCTAGGCAAGCTTTCAAAACAAACAAAAAAACATGGTAAAACCACAATTTATCAATTCTCGATCCATTAGCTCGAGTGCTTTCGCACGAACCGCAGCCAAGCCCTCCTTCATTCGCTTCCTCGAAATCCAAACAACAAAACAACAATGTCTCACTCAACCACAGACTGAATGGTGACCACTAAAGGGATTACTTTGGCCCATTCTACCGTCTACAAAGCCCATCTATCCATCTAGTCATTCATCCATGTATCCATTAAGCGAAAAAGGTGTCCGATTTCAATTTAATCGACTCACTTTTCTAGCCGATGAATTTCTCCGCCAGGCTGACCGGACAACAACAACGTCCAACATGCAATACTTAATTGAATTAGAAGCAAACAAGACGAAAGTGGCAGCAAAAACGAAAAGGAAGGCCCACTGACACGTCGATTAATCATTTTGCAAATTGTTTGCCAGCCTCGTATCTGCCGATATTCGAGACAGCGACTGACTGACATGACGGCTGGAAAACTACTACTACAAAAAAAAAAAACAGAACAACACTGCAAAACCCGTTCTGTCTGGCATACCACTCGAATTCACTCGCTTATACGCGGTCGCGTCGACGGTGTCAGGGAATCAATTAAACAACTGCAACTGCAGTCGGCGGACAGATAGACAAGTAGACTCGAGTTAGAAAGGAGGATCGAGAAGCCATACATGACGATTGGCGGCTTCCCCCGCCGCGCCACCGAAACGTCAATGTCGAGCTTTAATCGCTGACATCGCAGACATCATCATCGTTATACTCAGCGGTTCGTCATAAATTAACCTTGCCACGATGACAGACGCTGCTGGCGGTCGTACACATAGTTACGCCGGTGACACATGAACCCTTCGCTTGGTATCAAGTGACAACAATCCAACGGACGGAGCGCCCTCTACCGAAAAACATTCTCAAAACACTTACTCTATCTCACCGGTATGCTCATCCACTTCCGAGGAACACAACAAATGTTTCTCATTACCGCCGCGCCGGTCCAAATTCGTGCTAATGAGACAACCCGCCCCTGGCCGGATACCACACCACGGCACCCGGAACACGGCAAAACATGGCCAACCAAATGGTATGCGAAATGGAGTTAAATTATGCACGTAACACCTTGGTTCATCTCCGCCCGTCGGGCTGTGTCTTTACAGCTTCTTCGGCGGTTTTGTGGACATAAAACACGTTAAATAGGTGTCAACGGGAGTGTCATTAAGATAAGGAACCTTCCGCGGGTCGTGGAGCCGTAATATATGTGTCTGCAAGGGTTGACCAGAGCCGCGCATTAATTAGAATAAATATGTGATGAGTACTTGGGGTAGGTTTAGCGTAATACCTGAAACCGGATGAATGAAACGGGTCTAGGATTTCTCACAAGGACCTTTGGGAACGGGCGACTCGGTAATGAAGTCGTTCCGGACTCGGCGGATGGGCATAATGGGAATGAATTTCAGAATTTTCGCAGAGGTTAGATGGTGGATGGATGGTGGTTAACTTTTAAGGTTGTATCCTTAGGTTGAGGCTTTCGATTCTGGAGATTCCTTTGGTAAAGGTGTTTTCTGTCCTTAATTGCGCGAGGTATTTGATTATGACGACTCTCATGTGTGTGAAAGGGTGATGAAAGGACGTTGGCTTACCTGAAAAAAAACGAGAAAAAAGGAAATTATTAGTAAATATAGGCCGAAAGGTGAATTAAGTTTAGGGCTTTCAGTGTTCATGGGCTACACAAATATAGCGAACCTAGCTAACCTATTCTCTCATGGGGTCTATAGCAAAAAGAGCACATAAGGGGCAGGTAACGAATATCTTTCTTAATCCTCAGCATATACATATGTACATCATATCTTAGAGGATGTCGTTTTCGAGAGAAGGGTGTCCTTTATGCCTAACACCTTTGTAAATCTTACCCAAAGCACGGATTTAACCATGGAAACTCTGTATGATTCTGGATAATTGATATAGCAATTAGCTGGAAATAGCGGTAATATTACAGGCCATCGTGTGCTAATGAGAAAAATAGCAGAAAGCCGAGGTGTAACGAAACTAATTGCAAGCATTGCTGCTTTCGATAAGTATGGACAAAGGTTTTATAAGGTACCACTATGTCATGACAGTTTACGGCACGGTGCAAAATGAACCTCTCAAGCGCGTTTACGGCTGATACTGATACTAGCACTGTCACTGCCCGCTAATGTCTTAAGCAAGCCTCACAGGTTTGTTCAGAAAATAAGGTGACTTTTTGAATTTCGCGAGCTAAGTATATTCGATTTTCGAATTTTTCTTTTATTATGTTGATGCACACGTCGCCTAATATACGTTGACGTTTTTAGCCATTTTGATTATTTGGTTACACAGATTCAAGGCTAGACGTATTTTGGTGTGCTTAGCGATTTTTTGCTACTGAAAAAACTGGATCAGAGAGAGAATTTGTGCAGAAAAGAAAAATTTAGTGCTCCAATGAACTCGAAAATTTTACTGTGACATTTGGCGAGTCTACTCTAAGCAAAGAGAATGTTTATAAATTGTACAAGCTCTTCACAGAAGGCAGAGAATACATATATTAATGACTATGCCTACTCTGGACACTCCAATTCGTTAACAACGGACGAAAACGTTGAAGCAGTGAAAAAAATTCAGGAGCTTTTGAATGATGTAAATGACGAACCAGATTTATTGAAAAGGATCATCACTGGTGACAAAATAAGGGTATATGCTTATGACATCGAAACTAAAACCCAACCTTCCCAATGAAAGCGACCGGAAGAGCCAGCACTAAAAAAATACAGCAAGTTCAGTCAAAGGTGAAAGTCTTGCTCACTGTTTTCTTCGATTATTATCGCGTGGTTCGTCATTGGGTACTTGTTGAAAAGATTTGCGGCCAATAACGAATATTACCCTCAAGTTATGCGCCGTTTATGGGAAGCAATACGAAGAAACGTCCGCGTTGCACCACGATAATTCACCTGCCTAATTTGTATGCCAAAAACAATACCGTAATAATGCCTCAGCCACCGTATTCACCGAACTTGGCCCCTTGATACTTTTTTCTTGCCAAAACTGAAAAGACCCATAAAGGGACGGAGATTGCCACGACTGAGGAGATTAAGACCGCATTAGTGTTGGGTAGGACACGCATTTTTATTGAGTTTGTATGAGGTACTCATTTGGGAGAGTGAAGTGGTACATTGTCCCACCTCATTTGAGGTAAAGGGTGTTTTTTATAGAGGTATAGAAATGCCAGAAATTATATTTATAATGTTAGAAGATTATCTTTCGATGAAGTCGATTTCATGTCAATTTAAAAAAATCATCTTTGTTTTATTCCATTTCAAAGTTCTATACCTCTATAAAAAACACCCTTTACATCTTGTCACATGTCCCATTGCTAGCTTGCAATACTAATGCAAAAGTCGTGAGGTGCCTCTGAGTATGACAAGAATTGATGTTGGACAAATAATTCCAAATAATAAAGGTGTTGGGACATTTTTGTAGTGTTGTATGGGACGTTTGTAGTGCATCTTGTATGAGTAACGCAACACTAGACCGCATTGCTGGAAGAGCTCAAGGCTTTACGAAAATGAGCTTATTTTAAGAACTCCGAGGATTGGAAGAAGTGCTGGCGCAAGTGTATTTTATCTGCGGGTGATTACTTTGAAGATATTGACGAATAATAAATTTGCTTTCGTCACTAATAAAAGGTCACCTTATTTTTTGAACAAACGTCGCGCACGTCCTGAAAATTGAGATTATTCTTTTACGCCGTAAAATCAATTTTTCTTCCTGAGACACGGCTAAGATGTACTTTCATTGCTTTCAACATATTTTATGAGGTATGTTCAAAAAGTAAAGGGAATTATGTAAGTATTTAAATTGCTCGTCAAATCGTTATTTTAATTGACTGTCAAGAGGTTGCTTGAGTTTTGAAGAGATCAATACTGCTAAATTTTGAAAATAACGTGGTATAAGCATTTCGAAGAAGTCCCGAAAAGAGGGCTAACATTATGAGTTAACAATCACAACAGATGACTGTAAAATTTTGAACAAAACCAGCGGTGAATAGAAGCAACATAGGAGTCGGTAAATTAATTCATCAAAAGCAGTTCGAGTGCCATTGCAGGTGATGAATTATAGAACATGACTTCAAAACACTTCAGTGACGTCGAAAACTTAAAACAATAGGTTGATCATAAATATTTGACCAAAAGTAACAATATGAAGACGCCATATGCGATAGTGCTCTTTGAACTTTAAAGAGCGGTCGCTCCGCATATACTGCCGACTGCTTTTCCAGAGGTCGAGTTCCAAAGTGTTTCGGAGACTGAAAGTTGAGCTGGGACAAGTACGTGATACCTTATAGAGATTAGATCGAAGGAGATAACATTCATGTTGACCTATGAGATGTGAGTAGGAGATACGGTGAATGAATATTTATTAACACAATTGCTGATGCTGCATCCATTTGAAGTAATATGTTCAAGAGTCTGATTAGTCGAAATCTACCAAATTTTTTGCATGTTTATAGACTTTAACAGCAGAAAGAGTGAAGTCGTGCTTTCCTTATCTGTCGCATATCATGAATTTCGAACAAGACGTGAACTTTAAATTTGGTTTCAAGTTGCAAAGAGTGCCAAAGTAAAATCACGTAAAATCAGTACGTGACGATAATGGAGTAAATCTGAAAACTGCTTATAGTACAGGTGGTATGAGCGATTTGAAGGTGGAAAATCGATTTAAGACGAGCAACGATCGGGAGATCCTTCGACTTCTATCATGAATTTCGAACAAGACGTGAACTTTAAATTTGGTTTCAAGTTGCAAAGAGTGCCAAAGTAAAATCACGTAAAATCAGTACGTGACGATAATGGAGTAAATCTGAAAACTGCTTATAGTACAGGTGGTATGAGCGATTTGAAGGTGGAAAATCGATTTAAGACGAGCAACGATCGGGAGATCCTTCGACTTCTAAAACGTGTAAAAAGTGAAAAAAAAATGGTTCGTACAAATAGGCAATTGATAATTCGAGAGCTTGCCGAAGAAGTTAAGATCTCGTTTGAATCAGTGCCAAGCCTTTTAACCGATGATTCACAAATGAGACGAATCAGTGCAAAATTTGTTCCCAAACTTTTTAGCGACGAATATAAGGAACTCGTGAGTCAATTCACATGGAATTAAATGATCGTGTTGGTGCAGATCCTGACTTCTTGGCCAAAATTATAACTGGAAATGAATGCTGAGTGTATTATGGCTATGATCTTGAAATCAAAATGCCGACTTCTCAATGGTATTTAAGTGTCTCTCCTCGCCCTAAGAAGGTTCATCAGTCAAAGTGAACGTAAGGATCATGTTCATTTTTTTTGTTTTTATAGCAAGATCAGAGTTTGTTCCAAGGACAACTCTGAATATTACAAGGGGTTTCAACAAACAATGTAGGAAGAAAAGGACCAGAAAAATGAGTCATCACGACATCATCATGGCACACCTTGCTTCTGATTCGTGAGTTTTTGACCAAACAAAAAAAAGATTGTCGCATGTCCACATCCATCTTATTTTCTGGATTCAGCCCGCATGGTGCTAAATGGCTATTCCTAGTGTTAAGTAAAACCTTTTTGAAACGATAACGTTTTGCTACCATTCTCAACATTTAAAGAGTCGAGACAGTGCAAGTGAAGGGCCTTCCGAAGAAAGCCTTGCAGTAATGCTTCCAGTTGGGATAAGAGCATAATTAGCCAAGGAAAGTATTTTCATAATTGTAAGTAAGCTTTCCGATCTATTTACTGATCACACCTCTTATATGGTAATTAAATTTCTTTCCAAAAACTAACAATTCCTGTTATTTGTTGAACACAAGTCACATACAAGGTGGTTCAACTGAAATTTTGAAAACGCTGTAATCACTTTTAACTTGAACTATGGCCTTAATTAAGTCGAGTTGCACGTTACACGAACGTGACACTACGAAATCTTCTTCCATTCTCGGAGAAAAGCTTTCTTGAGCGCATCCACACTTCGATATTTTTTTTATTAAAAGCCTCCTTGGGAAATGTCAGGAGGATATGATCTTAATAAATGTGGAAGACCATTGCAACGATGAAATGAATCCCTGTTTGGTTGATGTGAGCTTTAAGTGCTGCTGCAATGCGCGATCGATAACCAATTTTCTTATCAGAGGACAGCTCCAGGATAAGATTTAATTCTTTTTCGTTCTTATGAGGCTTTAGTTTGAGCTCACCTTCTTCTAGCCGTTATTATGGTTGTCTTTGATATCCAGCTGAACAGCCATTTCCGCAAGGATATCGGTCAATTAAAGCGTTCATTTGCCGAACCTCTTCTGACGGTAATGTAGCTTATTTCCGACCACAACTATAGCCTTTTGCAACACAATATTGTTGTAATATTTGTTGTTATATTTGGAGCCATGTAGGATTTATTGACATTGGGTACTGATAGGCTCTCGTAGGCACTTGTGACTTTCCACTTCAATGTAGCGCCTTCCGTCCATTGCGGTTAAAGGAAAAACACATGACACTGAGGGGATGTTAAACTGTAACTGGTTAGATAGTTACAGTCTGGATAGTTGAACGATGAACATGAATTCAACAAATCGCATTCCTTCGCCGATTCCACAAAGAAGCTGATGAATGAAGAAATCAAGCTGATGCCAGAGAGAAAGTGACAAAAAGTCATGACATATTTGCCCGTTGTATGAGTAGGTAGTATTAGAGTCCACAAAGCTTGAGATCCAGTGAGACGATATTACTAAAGGTAACGAGAAAAGTGCAATTAAAAAAAATGGTTGCCAGTCTAACTACAATAATTGGTAAAACTTACATTCATCAGATCAATGAGGTTTAATATGGTGTGTGTTCAAAAAGTAATAGGATTTTTTATTCAGCCGCATGTTTCAGTGAAATTCGCTGTTTTATATTGTTGTTGTATCGGTAAATATGACTGAGCAGTATACGAGGGTGGCCCGATAAGTACTTAGCCTCACCGCCTGATGGCGCCAGTATCGCAATAGCAACTTACTATAGTGTAGTGCAGTCTAGTAGACGGCTACTGTCGAATCGGACTCGTAGTTTTGTTTTGACCACGTGTGGAAACGGGAGTGTCCGCGGATTTTAGAAAAATGGAAAAAGAGCAATATCGGTCGGTGATTCAATTCTTGTTTTTGGAAAGGAAATCGCGCAGCGAAATCAAAGAGCGTTTGGATGCTGTGTACGGTGATGCTGTGTATGGTTTAACGAGTCTCAACGTCGTCGCAGGTCGGTTTTTGATGAGCCACGTCCAGGTGCCCCGAAAACGGCTACCACAGAGGATAACGTGACGAAAATGCATGATCTCGTATTGGCAGACCGCTGATTGAAGGTGTGCGAGATAACTGAGGCAGTAGGCATTTCAAAGATCGCGTGGGTCATATCCTGCATGAAATTTTGGGCATGAGAAAGCTGTCGGCGCGATGGGTGCCGCGTTTGCTCAATCCGGACAACAAGCGCAACCATGATATCACTTCAGAGCAGTGTTTGACGCTGTTTAAGCGCAATCCTAAGGAGTTTCTGGGTCGTTTCGTGACAGTTGACGTAACATGGATCCACTGGTACACACCAGAGACCAAGGAACAGTCGAAACAGTGGACTTCTCCCGGCGAACGTGCTCCGAAGAAGGCAAAGACTGTCCCATCGGCTGGAAAGATGATGGCCACCGTTTTCTGGGATTAACAAGGTGTGATCCACATCGACTACCTGGAGAAGGGCAAAACAGTCACAGGGCTGTACTATGCCAAATTATTGGGCCGATTCGACGCCGAATTGAAGAAAAACGGCCCCACTTGGCGAAGAAAAAAAGTGATCTTCCACCATCATAACGCACCGGCTCACACCTCTGCCCTCGCCACGGCCAAATTGGTCGAATAGGGCTACGAACTGCTGCCCCATCCACCGTATTCTCCAGATTTGACCCCGTGCGACTTCTTTTTGTTTCCAAACTTGAAAAAGTCACTCGCCGGGCAGAAATTTCAGTCGAATGAGGAAATTTCTCTGCCTACTTTGCAGACCTCAAGAAAACGAATTTTTCAGACGGGTTAAAGAAGTTGGAGCATCGCTGGGTCAAGTGTATCGAGCTAAAAGGAGACTATATTGAAAAATAAATCGCCATTTCTCCAAAATTTTTGTTTTTCTTTTGTAGGCTAAGTACTTATCGGACCACCCTCGTATGTATTGTACAATTCTAGCCAGACCGACTTCTTAATGTTCTATCAGCTCTCAGGTAAAGGTAACACGAATCAAGCACGATTCTCGAATATTTATGTTATGGAGTGGGTCCAGCAATTAACATTTAGAGCTACAAATATTCAATAAAGAGGAGAAAGGTTTTAGAAATGTTAAATATTGCCTTTTTTAGGTTAATGAAACCATGATTTATGAGTAAGTACGTTGACGATGACGAGCTTCCTGGACTCTCCATTATTTCAATGTTCGATGGAAACAATAGGAAAGAGTAACTGACGAATCACAATGAGAGCATAACGAGAAAGGTAATCGCTATCCCAAAAATTTTGTTCCGGGATAAGTGGAAACAGACAATTCCATACCTAATAGAGTGTTAGATCGTTCCAAAGAAGGCTACTCGATTACTACATAATCCACGATTGGAAGCAATTGTCAAAAGAAATTTTGACTCGGGTTCCGACGTTAGTATTGTTTTTGCTCCAATTTCTGGCCCAAGGTAGACGAAAACCTTGATAACATCGCAGCTTAAGTTATCAAGAGACACAATCTCCTTTGTTTAATACGCAGGATCGTTGAAGAAACTCCCACTTTACCCAGAATACTTCCGCTAATATCTCATCTATTACACCGTTTTTGGAACTGCATTGGCGAGACACTACTTTCTTGACAAAATCCGAGTACCCTAAGCACTAGTCCACTTCCCTATGAAAATCAGCTCAACTTCAAAGAGCACTCTGTTCTCCGGAAATTTCATCGGAATCAACTGGCACCAAGGCAGCCAATTAGCAAGGTAACGACATCCTCAATGGGACCAAGCTCCAGTCATCTGCCATTAGTTTTTCATTCCATCACCTCCAGTTTCCCAATCGGTCCGAGACAAGGTATGAATAACAAATTCACTAGATCCAAGTAACGTCAGCTCATTAACTTGCAAAATACCACTAAACACAAGAAAGAAAAAGAAACAACATTCCTGCCCTCCAACTTCAACCCCGTTCGGAATAAATCAAAATAAATCTGGACACTCATCAGCACGTCTCGCCATGTCGCGAGGAATGGAACAGGGATAGCAGACGACATCGCTAACCGAACACGTCTGCGTCTGTTGCATACAATTACCCGCGGATTTCCTTAAGTAAACAGCAAAATTGAAAGATCTCGCGCCCAAGCTGATATGCATAATCGTATTCTGTACCGTTCCCGAGCTCCGTCCTCCGTGCTCCATGCTCCTAGCGTGCATGCCTCAAAGGCTCCACTTGTCGGAAATGCATGATAATAACAATAACAAAACGTAGACGTGTGAGTATACATCATCGTCCCGACCACCCAGTATGCAATCGGAGTGTTGTAAGACGTGTAAGCGCCTGAGTCCAAGTATCCAACCGTTCAAACGTCCAAACGTCCGACATCTGTCATAACGCGGTAATTTATTCCCTGACTCGTTAGTCGGTCGCCAAAACAGCACGAAACACGAGTACTCCCAACAGCCCTTTCTCCCCCCACCGCTATACTCAACGTGGCGATGAGTTGCATGAATTTATTATCCGCCCTCTCCGACCTACGGCGCACAACGCTGCTTTGTATGTTAATTAGACAACGATTTGGTGTATCTGCACATTTGATCGCTACCACTTGTAGCCGTTTAAGTGAATTGACCGCACCTCTTCTCGTCCCCCGAAGCGGACAAGAAATCCATCACCTTATCGCATGAAACGCTTTATGACCACATCGTAGTTCAGGGCAATGACATCCTTTACTATAGAAACCAAGACGATCGCGGGATTGCATGGGATTGAACCCGCATACGGTGTCCGGTAACCCATCAATCGATGTGAAGATATGAATGTAACAAAAAACTCTTCAATTTTGCCCGCAATTTGACATGTGACCAGTGACGAACAACGGTCGATAGGGTGCGGTTCGATGGTGCAAGCCACCACAATCCATCACGTCCGTCACATTACCGGGACCAGAATTCGTTTTACTTTTTATTGCCTTTGCTTCCTTCTGGTGATTTGTCAGATTTTGACAGAAGACTCAACGCTAAGCCTCGGTCAATAGTTGCCTCGCCGGACTAGAGTCAGTGAGAGCACCGAGTAGGGAAGCGTCCATCAAGTGCAAAATGGAATAAATGATGAATCACCCGGCAAGAGCATATCCTTCGTCCTTCGGCGAAGAAGAGTTGAGGAACCTGCTCGATGCCCGACAGCCTGAACCTGCTTTGAATTGTATAATTAATGTCGAGTCAGTAAGAGTCGATCCCACGAAGAATTGGGGAGGCAGAATGCGTGGTATGGCGTGGCGCGGCATCACAGAGCCTGGCATACGTACGGAAGGAGTTTGAGTGTCAGTGCAGGAAATTTGCATGGAAATCGGTTGATATCCTGTCGTCGCCAGTTTCGTCGGGAGAGTGGGCACACGTTCGAATTGGACCACTTCGAGAATTCGAAGGCGAAAACGAAAAATCCAGTGCCGCTGGGAAGCATCGACGTCACGAAGGTGTCGCCGACGTGTAATAATGACAATGATACGGATGTTGACGACGATACCGAAAATCAGGAGAAGGATGCCACTGCACGGTGCGGGGCAACACGAATGATGGGAAGCAAACGCTTCAAGTGAATGAATAATGATCCCGGAGGACGTAACGCGCCGAAGAGGTGGAAGTAGATGCTATTGTGACGCGATAATAGATAAAGCGAAAAACACTTTTTAGCATTTAAATCGTCGCATTTTGCCTAGTAATGAGATAAGTTGGCGATGTCAAGTTGGCAGTTTAGTTGTGGAACGAAAGGAAATTTACCGGATGGGAAAACTTTGACAAAGTTTGAGCTGAAATGGGGACCGGGATGTCGGGTGGCATGAATGCCGCCGAGGTCGTGTGGAATATTGTATATATTGAGTGCTGTTTCGGGGTCTAATGGACGGGAAATGGTCTAGAGCCAGGCCTGACGAGGTGTCTAGGAGAAGGAGGAGAATTGGGCGAAATTATGACGCGTACGAATGGTTGTTTAAACAAATTGTTTTCTCTTTTTTCATTCAGACACAGAGTTATTGCCTGTCTATCGTAAATTAGGTTCGTGATGCTTCTGAATTGCCCTAGGGATAAGGAACCAAACTGTTGATCCAGTGGGGTCTCTGGAAATACTTTAAAGTAGTCGGAGAATTCAGAGTTCAGATTCCTATAATAAAATTATGCGAACTTTCAAGGGCGCAAGCGCCGAGCTACAGCCTATTCGCCGCAAAGCAATTAGTTTTCTTCTCCAACTAAAACTAGTCTCCACATCCTCACGGTGCTCGACATGACCGATAAGCAACCGCCATATCGTCCAAGCAACAAATCACCTTAAACACCGTTCTCTCGTTTCTATCCTCAAAGAAGCAATTTCCATCGCCAAGCAACTTCATTACAAATTGTCGTCTGCCAGATAAGCCGAAGTGTCAAGATCCCGGACGAACCAGTTCATTTCACTGGCACTCCCATACACCGGTGAAGCCTTAACCTGCACTTAAGTTATTTATTACAGAGCAACTATACGACTCTAGTACACGCATCCGGCATGCGTCTCCATAAACAATTTCGTCCAAGAATCACTACCTCGCTCGCCACCCATCTGCGTGCGGCACAGATGGACATATAGCCGGCAACGCAACCAGACAGGTCTTTTCGATTCCCCATGGTCGCAGATCCATAAAAAGAACAACAATCGCCCAGGGGACCCGTTTTCTCTGACTCACACTCGTTGACAATAAAAAAAAGACAAGAAGCAGGAGACAGTGCCAGACGGACGCTAGTTGCCCGTCAAGACATTGTTGTCCGTCGTAGTAGTTGCTCGGTGTCGACCTAATGCGGGACGCATGTTGAATAGAAAATTCGCTAATTGAACATATTCCATGACAGGACTGAAAGCCACGTGAGTCATGAAGTCATGCTTCTATCGAGCATCTTGGACTTGGCCCAGTCACGGAAATGCATCTCTTATAGCGATAAGAGCGAATTTGTGCTTTCGGAAACATGAAACATGAATTGTGGTACAGCGATAAAAGTTTGAGTGCGCGACATAGTGCACTCACGATTGGAGTGCTACTCCTAGGTCGTGCACCCTCACCCACAGCTCACGACGACATGACGTTGTGGAGTATATAAAAAAAAAACAAGTGAAAGGAAGGAAAAGGAGCAAAATCAAGGAAGTGGAAGTCACTCGGAACAATGAAGCTGAAGGTATGATGCAGGTATTGTGGTCTAACAGATGGCACGCTTCTAGACGACAAGTGCTGGGCGACGACGAGCATAGAGCTGGCATTTTGACTTCTGGACATTCCAACGAATGGCCTTAAGGTCGTGAGGATTTATGACGCATGTTCGAAGGAGAAACATGATTAAAAAACTTTCTTATTCATGAAATCATTGTATTTTTTTTAAAGTCAGTACCAAGGCATGGAGTATACTATCCTTTCAAGCCCGAGTAATGTGTCTGTTTGTTGCTGCATGAAATTTGGTGTTTAAGGTGATTTGACTGCATTAAAAGGGGAGTTGATGCTGACCTGAAAAATTCATTCCATTCCCAATAAGCTGAGTTTGGTAAGCCATAAGAAAAAGAGATGAATTCCAGGTCATTCCAGGTCACGTCATTGGAGAACTATCAGCCTCTCGCTCAGTTTCCAATCAAAGAAACGTATAAGCCTGCCTCAAGTTTGTACTGGAACAAAAAGTTTCCGACTAAAATCCAAGAACCCGCGACCTACCTCACCAGGTGATGGATGAGAACTATGAATAGGAGAATAGGAGCTACTTTAGGAGGTATACAAGATCAATAAAAGCATTAAATTCGCTTTCTTCCAGAGGAGATTTAGGTTGGACGATATAAGAGCTTTGATTTCACCGAGTTCAATGTCATCGCCAACGAAAGAGTACACCCTCCGTCCATATCGAAGTGAGAGCACTTAGCGATCTTCGAATAAATTCGCGGTCGATGACCTGTTTTAACCAATGGCATTTTCATATAAAATATAGGATGACTACACACACCGTACAAACTGGCGTTCTACAGGGTAGCGTATTCGGACCACTACTTTACTTGATATACACAGCCGATATACCTAACTGAAAGCGCTCTCCATGATAGCCACGTTTTCGAACGACACAATCATTTTGCATCCTAGCTGAAGGGGGCAATTAGATCAGTTTCTATATTTTCATAAAAATGTGGATGCTGGTCTAACCCGGACTAAAACCGCTTTTGCCCTTACAGAGAAGACATTTTACACCAGTCAGCTCGTTGCAAGGGTGGAGGTTATCTGCTATACAGACATCAATCGGCTTATATTCACTTATGATTTACAAACCACATACAACACCCTACTTCTCGCACTGGGTGCTGGAAACGGATAAACAAGATCAACATTTTTGAGTGAATTCCATCTCTGGTGAGCGAAAATGCTCGAAATAGAAACGTTTTCTCTTAGGGCCATGGTAGAGACACAGTGCATTCCTTGATAACCATTTATGCACTAAAAATGCATTAGAGCTAAGCGAAACTTCAGCCGCAATAAATCAAAAGTTCAGTTCCAAAAGAGCTATTACGTTTCCACGAACGTGGTTAGTTGCCAAAGATCATATTTTCCGATGAGAAAAATTTCGCAATTGATCAAACCCGCGTGAATTCACGTCATACGAAAATAGAAATTGGCCAAAAGAAGCCAATCGTAATCATTTGCTGTGACTTAGCCATAGCTTCGGAGTGAATGCGAATGTTTACTGCGACAGTGTTTCAGAAGGTGCTTTAAAGCCTTTTAGTGGGAAAGAATGGACAAGACTGCACCGAAATACACATTAACTAAAAGTGTTTCAAAAACTACGTCTCTTCCCCTATTTCGTCTAGTCTAAATCTAATATAGTCGCATACAGCATACATTAAATTGAGGAAATTTAAAGATATCAAATAAAAAAAAGAGGATTGCAGTGAAACAAGTAGATTCAACGAGCTGGTAAGTCGAACCTCACCGATGGATGCTAATCAATTTGCACAGTGTATGCAAGCACAGCGCGACCTCATAAATCAATTAGTGGAAAACTTAGATACCCGACACGAAAGCCTTGGTGGAAATGTGCCCAACAACACACGTAATGACATCAGCCGTATTATCAGAAGTTTTCGTTGTGAACCCTACGACGCATCAAGCCCAGCAGAAACATTTATCGATTGCTTCGAAGCACGATGCCGTATGTATGGCCTTAACATACACGAAAACGATGTTGAATATTCCAATACCAATCGTGAATTATTCTTATCGGTCCTAAAGCCAGATCAGTATCGAGAAATCAAAGTGGCATTCTCCGACGCAACAGAAAAATTTGAGGAACTACCATACGAAGTCATCAAAACGAAATTCATTCGACTGTATCAAATCAAAACAACAAGATTCAAAGCTTTAACCACGTTTTGGAATTGCGTCAGGAGCAAGACAGAATCATTCGAAGCCTATGCAAATCGGTTGAAAGAGATCAGTCGAGATTGTGTTTATGATGGCACTCTCCTTGACCGACAATTAAGAGATAGGTTTGCCACAGGGTTGCAGAACAAACGCCTAGAAATCGAATTGAAGCAAAAGTGGCCAGATTTAAAAACAACAGACGAAAGTGGGGAGCGAGAAGTCTTGTTCGCAGAGATTTTCGCCGTGGCATTATCAAGAGAGGCAGCGGAGAAAGACTTAGAAATCCAGAGTGACAACGAATCATCTGTTAAACATTTGACTAAAGGAAAGACCGCTTTAGGCAATAACCACAAAATACGGAAACTGAATAAAAATCAGTGCAAATCATGTGGATGGAAGGAAAGACATGCACGCAATAAGTGTCGTGCGAGAGAACACACTTGCGAAGCTTGTGGAGTAAAGGGTCACTACGGATCATGCTGTATTTCCACCGGTCGTGCAATTGTTAGTACAAATCAACGCTCAAAAAAACAAAGGGGGAACAACCACCATCGATTCTCGAAGAGAAACACACACGAAGCCAACTACATTGGCACATTAGACACAGGCGAGCTTTCAAACGGTGAGGACGAGCATATTTACAACATCGAACGAAATCGCCACGGCAAGCAAATTGATTTAAAGATTAATGGACATACCTGCACGATGGATTGGGACCCCGGAGCATCAGTTTCCATCATCAGCTCAAAGTTTTGGAAAAATATCGGAGCTCCTAAGTTAGTTACAGGGCCGCGGTTAAAAACATATGGGGACTACACACTGCGATCCAGAGGGAAATGCGAAGTGTCCGTCCAACTAGCTGGAAGGACCAAATTATTACCAGTAGTCGTAGTTGACAAGGCAACACCGATGTTATTTGGTCTAAAATGGTGTGAAGAATTTGGAATGGAGTTTCCAAAGGAAGTTTACTCGCTTCGGGTTCAACAGTGCAGAGGCAATAACATAGGACAACGTGCAGAATGCAAAACTAATCCCACACTTGAAGCATTATTGAAGAAACATGCAAATCTGTTTAAGAGTGCGAGGCAACCGATTAAAGATTTTCAGGTAAATATTAACATCAAAGAAAACGCTAAGCCTATCCATTTTCCAGCCAGACCAATCAAGTTTGGAATTCGGGATAATGTAGAAAAGGAGTTGAATCGACTTGTGGGAAATGGTATAATTTCGCCAGTAGACCCAAACAAAACACCAGTTGAGTGGGCTACTCCAACAGTTAACGTGCCAAAAGGTGACGGAAAAATGCGCATTTGTGGGGATTTCAAAACGACAATCAACCCAGCTTTAATAAAATACACCCATCCAGTTCCACTCTTTGATCAGCTCCGAAGCCAATTAGGAAATGGAGACAAATACTCAAAGATTGATTTGAAGGACGCATACCTACAGTTCGAAGTAGCACCGGCTTCAAGGAAGTTTTTAGTAATTTCAACGCACTTGGGATATTTTCAATACAATCGTTTACCATTTGGATTAGCCAACGCACCGGCGATTTTTCAGCGCTTTCTGGATAAATTATTATCGGGTATCCCTCGTATAGCTGTGTTCTACAATGACATTGGAATCACTGGAGCAGATGACAAGGAGCATCTTCAAACCCTAGCAACTGTCTTAGAGAGACTAGAGCGAGCGGGATTTGCCCTCCAACGCAGTAAGTGCACTTTTCTTGAACCTACTATTGAATTTCTAGGTCACACATTTCATAAAACTGGCATAACGCCATCTGAATCGAAGCTCGCAGCTATCAAAAATGCACCCAGTCCCACAAATAAAACAGAACTAAGATCATTCCTCGGGATGCTAAATTTTTATGAAAGGTTCATCCTCCCCAATCTACATGGCATATGTGCACATCTACATTCAGTAACAAGGGTCAACACCTGTTGGAAATGGGGCCAGGTCGAACAGAAAGCATTTAACAACGTCAAGGAGAAACTTTCCCAATTATATACACTAACCCCTTTTGATAATGCTAGACGATTATTTTTAGCATGTAATGCTTCAAAAACGGGGCTTGGCGCAGTTCTTTTTCACCGTGATTCGAATGGACAGGACCTTCTAATCGCGTTTGCATGACGAAAACTTTCAGACGCGGAAGCAAAATACTCTGTCATCGACCGTGAAGCTATGGCAATTTTTTTCGCGGTTAGGAAATTCGACCAATACTTGAGAGGTACAAAGTTTACCCTTATCACGGATCATAAGCCGCTTATGCATTTCTTTGGTCAAAAGAGACAACTCCCAAAGCTAGTTAATAATCGTCAGGTGGGCTTTATACGTTGGCCAATACGACTACGAGATTGAGTACCGGAAAGGAACGACAAATGTAGTCGCAGATTGTTTGTCTCGACTTCCTAATGCCAGGGAGGAAGTATCAAGTGACGAAAACATAATACGGACGGTGAGCGAGGCACAGCATTACCAAAAATACAATGACATGCAACTATGGGAAACATTATTGCGAAGAGCAACAAGAAGCGACCAGACACTAAGTCGGGTTGTATGGGGTTTAGAGCGAAACTGGCAGTTTGCGTCTATAAGCCCGGATCTCAAGCCCTACTACGGCAAACGCAATGAGTTATCAGTGGAAAACGGAATCCTTATGTGGCAAGGCCGAATGATAATCCCAGAAGCACTAAGAGGAACCATCCTGAATCATCTCCACAAGGGTCACCCAGGATTAGTTACTACGCGTGCATTGGCAAGATACTATGTCTGGTGGAACAACATCGATCAAGACATTGACAGTTTTGTTAAAAATTGTCAGAACTGCCAAATAAACCGCCCGAATGCAATAGAGCTTCCAGTGTATTCGTGGTCTATACCAAACAATGTTTGGGAGAGGTTGCATGTTGATTTCGCGGGCCCGTTTAAAAGTAAAATGTGGCTCATCGTTGTGGACGCGCTTTATCCAAATGGGTCATCGTTAGGCATATGAAATGACAACAACGGAACATCTATGCGCACACCTAGAGGATATTTTCTCCACCTTTGGACTTCCAGCGATGATAGTCTCGGACAATGGTCCACAATTTCAAAACAATTTCAATTATTTTGTAATCAACGGGCTATTACACACGTCACATCATCCCCATATCACCACGGACCAATGGCCTAGCTGAACGTTTCGTGAGAACATTTAAATCGAGAATGTTGGCCAGTAAGTTTGATCCGGAAGAAGAAAAACAACAACTTTATAATGTGCTTTCGACCTATAACAATACCCCTCACGGAACGACAGGAAAATCGCCATCTGAAATGATGTTTGGAAGACGTTTACGAGTCATCTTTGACAACATTAAGCCAGACAACAGGCGACGTATTCAATATAAACACATTCAACATGAGATACATCAAAATGAATCAAGCAACAAAGAATTCAAACCTGATCAGTATATATATTGCAAAACAAAACTAGAAAACGAGTGGAAACCAGCAAGGGTAATTAAGCGTACTAACCGATATTCTTATATTATAGAAACAGCTGATGGTGTCCACCGCAGACGACATGCAGATCACTTACGAAGCAAAGCAGAAATAGGGGTGCCTCGCAAGGAAGCATTTTTAGCCGATATTATGCTCTCTAATTGTCAGCCTAATCCAAAGTTTGAACCACAGTCGACATCACCACTAAAACAACAACAACAGCATAATAGAGAGAACTCAGTGGAACCACCAAAGGGAATAACTACCGACGATGTCAGCCAGGAGAAAATGCAGGACACTCCATACGAAGCACCGGCAGTTAGACGAAGTACGCGCATCAGAAGGGAGCCTGATCGATTAATTTATTAGCAATTCACTTAATGAAGTAGGGAGGAATGTAATGTAATGTAATCATGCCCAAACAAAAACCAAAATCTCGTATACATGTATGCTTTTAAGTAAATTGTATTTCCTGTAGAACTATATACGTCTTCATTTTTCTGGCTCTCGCCCTACACTCCTGGCTCTGACTGTCAACGCGTTACATCCATCAAGTTTTCATTATGTCTTTTATTTTCTTATTAATAAATTACTAGACAGATCAGTATGCGCGGGCTTAACTCCGCTACTGAAAATTTTTGATCGAGCGAGCAAATTTGTTGTTTTATCAACCTTGCTCTCGCTCCGCATGGCACTTTTCTAAACTTTACTTCGTTATTTCTCACTATTTTTCAATCAAACAATTTCATTTGATAATTTATGGCTCATCTACAGACCTAGATCTATCGAATGACATGCTGCACACATGTGTGGTTATAGCCGATATCTACATTTAGTGCATACAAGATTAGTCCGAAATCGTTTTCGGACTATATTCCCCGTACATGCACGCGCTAGGCCAAAAAGTGGGTGATTGCTCTCGATGAATTGTAAAATTAAGTTGTAATAAAAAACACTTCTTATTACACAACAGTTGGTTTCAGGACCACCCAGTATATGCCTTGTCACCCCGGAAATCGTCTACATACAGTACGTGCAGTGGACAGTCTAAGCGAAATCGTGTGAAATTTATGAAAAAATTAGACCAGGTGACTGAAAACCGCAATTCAAAAACAAACCATTATTGTTACAGCCTGTGTACAGCTTGTGACAATCAACTATCAATGTTGTATGTGATTTTTCCTCCACTTCTTCTTCTTCATTTCTTCCCACAGGGTTTATTGCGGAGTTCAGACGACAAATTTTGAAATAATTGTGTTAGACAAGTGCAATACAGAGATTTCGTCATTGCTCCGTTGAGGGGAAAAGCCTTGAAATACGATTTCGATGACTTGGTTGAAGCAAGATTCGAACTCCGTCTCATCGGCGTCGGAAGCCAACGCATGTCTGAAGTAAAAATCAATTATAAGAGTGGCATCAAGATCGTTATTGTCGATGCTAACCCCCATATAATGAAGTTGATTGGAATTTTGCTTCAATTTAATTATTTCAAAGCTCGTCCGCTCTCTTTAAAGATAGACAATTTAGCAGAGAAAAATGCAGTTCCCATAAAAACTCACAAAATCACCTCTCATAAAATATTTTTTTGAAAATCCATAACTTAGGAGAGGTTGCTGAACCTATTATAAATTGGAAAACCATCAAATAGTTTCCTTATATGAGATCCGTAGGCTTAAAAATGCAATTCCTCGTGCACTATGATTTCCGACAAATTTCACATCATTCACTACCAAACAGCATGGATTAGTCCAAGCCACAACGACAATGCGGCAATACTGACACAAATGCCAGCTATTAAGGCCCAAATACCTCAATGACTCAATATGTTCCCGGCCAGCCTGCGGCTATTCACCCATTCTCCCGCTAGCACCGGCACACACCGAAGTCACTGCCGGGCACACTCATAAGCTTCGCCAAAAATTCATTTCCAAATTCCGCCCTTCCGTCCCATTAAGCGGCAAAACCGAAATCCACTCGGTGTGCCCGCCAGACCAATAAACATTATATTGTACACTCGCTACTAGTTGCCAACGCCAGAAGTAATAACCCCATCACGGGTGTACAACAAACTCACACGTTCCCGGCCTCGTGTTGCGGCAGTCGCACAAGGATTTCACTTCATCCGCAAGTTAAATATTGTTACAGTAACCATCCCAACCGATCATATGGTCCATTTATCTACCCATTAAGTAATCAAGGCTCAAAGATAAATGGTCCATCCTCATCATCATCATCCGACGTCCGGGGAAACTTTCTCACAACAAAACTCGTTAAATACAATCCAGAAAAATGAGGAACTGTATCTAAAAAATAAACAAACAACCTCCTTGCGGCTGTGGAGGATGCACTCGATCGAGCGCACTTCCCTGCACTTCGCTGCATCGTCGTGATGAGAAACCGTCTAACCGTGTATGCAACTACATACACAACGGAGGGTTGCAATACCGGCAAAGAGGAAGCGCATACTCGTACTAAGCAATAAATTATTATGATATTAACCCCTTGGCTGTTGGTTCACACCATAGAACGCTTCGGTCTCCTCCCCCTGTCTAGGGGATGATGGTGTAAAAAATCAACCACTTAACTCACGGATGAATAGTTCCGTCCGGGACCAGTACGGACGATGTGCAAAAACCTAATCCGACCATCGAAAGGGGAAGTGTAAACAAAACCCGAGGCAACATTGTGCGCCACACAGACTCACAGATTTCATTATTCCCAACCCCCATCGACGCTCCGGATGAATGTTTACTTAACCTTTTCAGTTTATAGCTTCGCCTGGCCGCGTCCGACACCGCGATTGTGAGCCGTACGACATACGAGCATTCAACAATGTTTCACGTCTAATTTAATTCGAGAGGCACACTCGCATTCAACCAGTGAATGGCGGCTCGTAAATCGCTCGTAATAAGTGCGAAACCTCCCTCCACCCGGACGAGGGCCGGGACCATAAACAGTCGGCATGAAGCTGCCCGTCGGCACGCAATACGCAATGCACGTGTCAACAAGCAACATTGATGCCAAACACTCGTGGCAATGTTTTGTTGCACGACCACTCTCGCCTGGCGAATGGTAATCTGCATTATGCTAAAGCCATTGCTTTGCTTGCTCGAGAATTGATCGTACGCATGCGAGCGACCGACGACACAGTGGGTGTTGCAAGGAGGATTTATTGCGCGATGTCGTACTACATGTCTGCCTATCCAAAGTCATATAACAATTTATTTCAGTACGACGACACGGAGAAATGCCAGACTCGCACCTAGCTGTAATCTGCCCCATCCATCTGCCAGGCCGGTTTAGACATTTAATTCCATTTGTAATGAATATCTCTCCCGCCTAGGCGTGCGGCAAGGAAACTTAATATTCATAAGCTCGTCGGAAACTTTACCTTTCTTTGCTTCGGGACTTTTGCGTCGAACCCCTAACGCCCTGGCACGTCTCGTTCGTGACACCTGGTGTCCAGGAATGAGAGCCAAACTCACATTCTCACATAACTTTTCCTAGAGCTGCATACATACATAGTACATACCCACGTTAGCGTCGTCCTATTTTAGGCGTTATTACTTAATTAATAAAACTTCCCTCCACGACAACATGGAAGTGTGCAACTCGTTACGGTACGTGCTGAAATTCAATATCCATGGTAAATGACTTCCGGACTACTCCCAGCCGTAATGGCTTCGGGCACATTACTCGCAAAACTAAAACTTGGTCGTTTAACACGCTTAGTGGCATGCTATTCCTTGAGCCTTTATCCCGGAGCATATTTTTCAAAACTTCCATTGTCGTTGGCATGGTTTGCGTTAGTGGCGCACAACTTGTCGGTGTCGAGACTCCTAAATTTCGAAATTTATGAATTGAGATTCCAATGGTTCGTTATTCGGTGGAATCCGCAAAATAACATTCAAGTTGAATTGTGCTGTGCGTGCTGCTTAGCGTTCTGCTTTTGCAGTGAGTCATGGTAACGCATGTGGCACGTCCCATTGGAAAGCAATAACCATCCGATCAATACGAAACTACAGATGTACTCCGTGTCATATGGTAACATTCACAGGACGTTACATACTCGTAGTATATCGCATGGTATTGACGCACACGTCTACTGTGGAGGATGACACTTGAATCGGACTCGCAGCGTGTGTGGTCTTCGGTTTCATTTGTTACATTTACGTGCTTAACGGATTCTGTAACTTCTTGAAGAGTTCCGCTTCGATGGAGGTCAAGTGATTTTTTTTTCTCTTTTTCACCCATTCTTTCGGGACAAGGATTTCGTCTGGATCGGCAAATATTTGGACAGCAGGGGTGTGGATGTGTGTACGTTATGTTTGCCGCCATAAGTGGAGGAGGAAGGTTTGAACAGTTTGCTGTTTTCTTGGCGTTAACAATGCTTCAAAAATATCCTTTTACAGAGAAATCCGAAATCATCGGAAAGAGGTAAGTAAACAAGTTGGATTTCAGGAAACACTGGGGCATTCTGGTGCATGCTCTGCTGTTGACATGGAGGAAGTGTTAAGAGACTTTTAAGCCATCCTTAACTATTGAAACTCATTCGTAAAGGAACTTTTCGATATTTAAATGGACTCAGATAGTGGGATGATGTCGCCTGTCCCTTTTCCATTGTTCCTCTTGTCTTTACCAAGAAGGCGAAAATCTTCCTGAAACGGGGTGCTTTTCAAAGCTCCGTCTCCGATTGAAAATTCTGGCCACAAGGATGTATGAGGAACTGCGAAAGTGATAATTGCAGGTGGTCATATAGCGATTGTAGAAGTCGGCTTATAGCTTCGCATTCAATTTCTTCCTAGCCTCCCTTTGCTAGCCTCTAAACACATGTTCATACCAGGTTATAAGAAAAGCACTGTGGTTCAGTAATTAAACTGCTGACTCATGATGCCGATGACACGAGGTTCATACCTCGCAAAAATCAAGTCGTCGAAGTTTTTCTCTCAGAACATGAACTAGACATTTTACCAACTTCTGTCAAACGAGCTGAGTTATTAAACTGAAGCTTAATCGCTAATTATACTTGGGAAAGGCGGAACTCGTCACTCTATTCTATGGAAATTTCGCTGCATTCGCTATACAATTTTAGTTAAATAGTCTGAAACCCTCACTTATCACCGCAAGGGATGTCAGCTCCTCGGAAGATTAACGATATCGCAATTCAGTGGTTGGTTCATAAACAGTTCAAATATTCTTGTTATCCACTTTAGTCAGCATCAAGCCAATTTGCCAATTTTCGTCAAGTTCAAGCTTATGAAAGAGACTACCTTACATTTCCTTTTACGACGCAGTTTGGAACTATGCCCAGCAGGAAGAATTGTGTGTAGCTTCTGTCTAGGAAAGGTGGCCCAAAATGTATACGCTATTGGAAGATGCTATAGCTTTTGCAAAAGGCAGCAATTGTCACACAACCACTGTGCCATAGAACACAAAGAATAAGCTTTGGGAAGTAGTTCAACCAACAAAATGCCATCCTCCCCTACACGGGGGTATCCTGTTCTCGACCAACGAGGCTCTGGCAACCGAGTAGGGGCGTTATAACCCTCAACCCGCCCAAGTAAATGTTGTGCCCGAGCGTAAGTGACTGCGCTCTGAAAAAAATTTGGCGCATTAAGAATGAACCCATTAAGGCCTTAATTATGGTATAATAGACGATATATTCGAAATTTTTGTTATAAGGGCTGAGAGTTTTAGCATTATGTTACTTAAGTAAGCAGGAGTGAAATCCTGTTAAAATAGTTTTCAAGCTAACGCTACACGTGTCCCTGTCTTATCAAAACACTGGCAGGTTTCAAAGTACGTTCAATGATAAGCTGATCGTGCAGGTTGATAGCGACTTTGGGTTGGAGCCCAATAGAAATTAATACAACAAAACAACCATGACACCTACAAAAGACAGGTTTTTTTTTGTTTTTTGTTTTAAATGTTTGCAGATGGTTTGTGTCGAAGATGTTCGTTCACTACTCTCCGGAGGTGGCTATCCTAGATAAGATTTTTTGAAATCTTCGACAGAATTTTTCGCATTGGTTGTAGTTCGCAGTAACTATTTTGTTTCCACAAAGTATGAATTTTGAAGTGATCGTATACTGCGAGTGTTATGCCTTCGGCAGCACTTTTTTTTGATCATCTCTCATACACAACTGATATTGTTGCACAGATTTTTCCATATAGGAATTGTTCTAGACTATGAACAGACTTGAACTACAGACCTTCGGCTCAACAGTCGCTGATGATTACCATTGCACCACGACTACCTCCTACAAAAGAAAGGCTGGAGAAGTAGCGAGCTAATGCGAAGATTTCCGGCCGTAACTTTGGGCGTACAAGCATTTCATTAACTAGGATAGCAGATAAAGGAAATATTAGACATGTTTGAAGATGATGAAAGGTTCTTTATACATTGACTTATAAAGGGCGCCATTGAAACCATACGCGCTTTCTATAAGCTCACGGCCATTCAGTTCCAGGGCTTAGATTTACTATTGAGGCAAAACGGATACTAACCCCTGTAAGGAATCCCATGGAGCCCTCGCATAGGCAACAAGCCACAGAAAAAAATAAGTGACTAAGGGCAATTTCGACATTGCCAAAATACCAGCCAGAAATTGTGAAGAAAGGTGTGGCGTAAATCTCTACAGCGCAAGAAAAAACAAAGAGAAAAAGAAAAATTTTTGCGAAAGCTAAGCCAGACACAACATAGAAGCAAATCCTAAGTTAGAACAGATCGGCGAAGAAGTGACAAGGATCAGAAAGACACTTAAAGAAGAATTGTTGTACAGGAGTGAAAAGAGCAGCCAGCGAAAAACTAGCACAAAAGCCGGGGACGCGAACCCTTACCCACTGCACTACCATTGAATGCAAAACGTGGATGATGCCATAAAAACGCATTTTGTATTCGGGCAAATAACACTAGGCGACGTTATATCTCTACGCCCGACATATGTATGACAATAGCCAGACGGCAATAATTAGTCTTTCGATAAAAATAGCTAAGAAGTTGTTCGAAGTACGAAGACCAATAAGTGGCTAGGCTGGTTGTAGGATACAACAAAGAACGCTTTTGAAGAAATGCTTCCCGGTGGATGGCTCCTAAATGTGCAATAGATATAGGACGGCAGGCCACATGGCTACGAACTGTAGCGAGGAGCCACCATGCATGTTCTTCAGCGAAGTTAGCTCCGAGAACGCGAAACATATAAAGGGAAGTGGGGAAAATTTAGTTTTTAAAAAAGCTATCACAAGCAAACAACGATCGAAATTTTACAAATAAAGCTAAGCCATTGTGAGACTGTTCAGGATTATACCATTCAAACGGCGAAAGATAAGACAGAAGTACTGATAAGCGAACCATACAAGCTTCTCTACAGCAATATCTGGGCCCGCGATAAGACAAATGCTACAGCAATATAGGCATATGAAAACTTCAGGTTTCAAAAAATTAAGCTTTTCGGCGCGACCTAGAAACAATATGACGCACTGGTGAACAGGATAGAGGCTGATGTGCAGCACAGTGATGCCATCATGAGTGGAGATTTCGCAGATGTCGAGTCGGCGACTCATAGAATTAGGCATAGCAAATAAAGGCTGAGTTAATATATAATAACAGCGACCATCAGATGAATATCTATGAGTACTACACTACAGGAAAGAAAGTACTGCACACAGCTCCAGAGTAACATGCTCTCAGTGAAAGGACAATCTCTTTTACAGAGACGTGTTTGAGGAGATGCTCAGCAGTTTTAACGTGAAGACTAGCGAACCTGCTAAACATTTTTCGCCCCAATTCATGCAAAATATCGTTGTAACTTATGTTGCGACAGTGTGTTTAAAAAGGCAGCAACACGACGAAACGCTCCATGTTATTGGTGGAATGAAAGAAAAAACACTTAGTCGAAGAGCCCATCGGTTCGGGCCTGGAGACAGGCGAGACCGAAATGAACGCAGGCATTCAAAAGGACTGAGTCATCAACAAAGGGGCGGTGCCTCCTTAACGGATATTATCTTCAAAAAGTATTGTTAGAAAAGGTCCAAATAAACATTTTAAAAAAATTATAAAAAAAAAATGTTCTCATCCTTGCTCGCCTTTTTTTCCCCACAAGAAGCTTTCACTGTTGCACTGTTGCATCAGTTGAGCATAGTCACATGGAAGCCAGAAGACGTCAGCCAACAAAGCTGATACAGGGTCGTTCAAAAGTTAAGCTTAGATGCTTTTTATTTAAATAAAATTTATAAATATTTCGATTTTTGCCAATATTTTTTACGAGCATCAATATTTTCAAGGACTCGATCACATATTACCGCATTAAGTTTATCAAGTTCCGTTCGGATGTTGTTTTTAGACTTTTCAAGACAAAAACCAAAGGCACCCTGGCCAGTTTATGTTGCAAGAATGAAAGTGCAAATTCTTATTTAAAGTCTGCCTAAAAGTCGATGGATGAATGTCTTATGATTGGGATCTTCGGGGTATTAATTTTGAAGATGCTTCAGCGACACTTTATGTTACGGCAGCAATATTCTTGGTAGATCTACCATTGTTACGTCTGACAGTCTACTTTCGATCCTCAACAGAACCAGTTTCTTCAATTGATTGCACTAATCACCGAATTGTTGATTCATCTGAATTCACAATAAAAAAATCACCAATTTCACGAAATATATTTATTGAGGGTCAACCACTTGAATAACTTTAGTGCATTACTTAAGAATGTAACAATACATTGTGATAATTGTATATGTCTTCCCAGAAGTCATAGACTACATACAAAATAGACTATGGTTCAGAAATTATTCAATTTAGACATCTAGGCACGACTTTTGAAACATCTTATATTTCTCCTGCTACGAGAGTAGTCCGATAAGTACTTAGTCTCACCGCCAGATGGCGCCAGTATCGCAAGAGCAACTTACTATCGTGTAGTATATTCTAGTAGACGGCTACTGTCGAAATTTCAGCCGGATCGGACTCGTAGTTTTGTTTTGACCGCGTGTGGAAGCGGGAGTGTCCGCGGATTTTAGAAAAATGGAAAAAGAGCAATATCGGTCGGTGATTCGATTCTTGTTTTTGGAAGGGAAATCGCGCAGCGAAATCAAAGAGCGTTTAGATGCTGTGTACGGTGACTTTTCTCCTCAGATGGTGACCATCAAAAATTGGTTTAACGAGTCTCAACGTCGTCGCAGGTCGGTTTTTGATGAGCCACGTCCAGGTGCCCCGAAAACGGCTACCACAGAGGATAACGTGACGAAAATGCATGATCTCGTATTGGCAGACCGCCGATTGAAGGTGTGCGAGATAACTGAGGCAGTAGGCATTTCAAAGATCGCGTGGGTCATATCCTGCATGAAATTTTCGGCGTGAGAAAGCTGTCGGCGCGATGGGTGCCGCGTTTGCTCACTCCCGACAACAAGCGCAACTGTGAGATCACTTCAAAGAAGTGTTTGACGCTGTTTAAGCGCGATCCGAAGGAGTTTCTACGTCATTTCGTGACAGTCAACGAAACATGGATCCACTGGTACACACCAGAGACCAAGGAACAGTCGAAACAGTGGACTTCACCCGGCCAACGTGCTCCGAAGAAGGCGAAGACTGTCCCATCGGCCGGAAAATTGATGGCCACCGTTTTCTGGGATTCACAAGGTGTGATCCACATCGACTACCTGGAGAAGGGCCGTTTTCACAGGGCTGTACTATGCCAAATTATTGGGCCGATTCGACGCCGAATTGAAGAAAAAACGGCCCACTTGGCGAAGAAAAAAGTGCTCTTCCACCATGATAACGCACCGGCTCACACCTCCGCCCTCGCCACGGCCAAATTGGTCGAATTGAGCTACGAACTGCTGCCCCATCCACCGTATTCTCCAGATTTGACCCCATGCGACTTCTTTTTATTTCTTGAAAAAGTCACTCGCCGGGCAGAAATTTCAGTCGAATGTGGAGGTCATCGCCGCTACGGAGGCCTACTTTGCAGACCTCGGGAAAACGTATTTTTCAGACGGGTTGAAGAAGTTGGAGCATCGCTGGGTCAAGTGTATCGAGCTTTTAGTTTTTCTTTTGTAGGCTAAGTACTTATCGGACCACCCTCGTATATACTATATGACAATAAGCACGACCAGGATCCTTCCATTAGGAGGCTTGTTTCCTTTTGATAGTAACGCTAGAATAATGAATTTATGAGGTTCGCATCGTCGGTGAAAAAATATTCGGAATTTAGTCTTAACCGTTATATTAGAAACATTGTACCAGTAGACACAGATATTAGCATTTTTCATCATTAGAGCTGTTTCTGTTGACATTTTGCTCCATCTTGTTGGAACCACATGTCGTCTAGGTCTATTCCGTTCGATAGAGGCCATCAAAAGCCAGTTGTTTATTATGTTTTGATAAAGTGCGCCATTGCCAGCCACCATATGATCAGTCTCCTTTTAGAAAATGTATGGCCCATTGACACCGCCTTCCCAAATCCACTCCAAACAGTAAGTTTACCCGGATGCGATGGAGGCTCTTGATCCTGAGTCAGTACCTTTCTCCCCGAATGTGGTAACTTTGTTTGTTAACGAGGCCAGTCAACAAAAAATGTACATCATCGTTAAAGATGACTTTTTTACCAAAATGTGGATCATTTTTCAACACTCAATCGAGCTTGGTTTTCTAATGGCCTTAAAACCGGGGTATTTCAGTAATTCGTTGAATTGCTCGTTCGCTGGGATGATCAAGGAAATAAACGTCAACGAGTGATAGTGTTGCTACCTAAGGCGCCAGAGCTATAAACTATCCAAGTTCGGATAAATCTATTGAGGAAACCCATTATTGGTGTGATCCGCACAAATTCTCACTGTCTTATTGGACAACATATCTGAAGAATATTTTTATCTTACTACCAACAACCCAACATCAATAAAAAATTTTGTTGTTAAGCTACTAAGCGAATTTGTGGAACATTTTTAAGAGAGAAGAAGTTGCATCGCCTTACAAGACGTATGCAAGTAAAAATCGGATGGTGGAAGGATCATGCAACTATACACCACGCCAGTGTAGCTTTATATATGAAATCACCACACGGTGTAAAAGATTTAAGAGCGCAACACATTTTTAAAGACCCCACAAGCTATAGGCAGTCAAGCCAAAGGCTTACACACGACTGCATAACGACTTCCACCGCTTCCCACTGATTGATGCACTCCCGCTGCGACTTCTAAACCTACAAGTACTTAACACTCAAGTATCTAACCGCTTCGACTGCCGCCGCCAATAATTCCAAAAGTCATAAATCAGCAAACTTGTGCGGCACACTTTCCGTCTTAGCGTGTAACACCGCGCGTATGTACATTCACACCGCCGCCACCCTGCATCACGCTAGGGGATGATGTCTTGTTTGCTATTCGCACTTAGCGACTCATAACCGTCTGCTTGGGTGGCTAGGTCCGCAAGAACCGTATGCCATGCGACACTCAAGTCAGTTGAATGCTCATTGAGAGCGTTTATTATGTTGTGGTATATTGGATTATGGGGATGAGTGCGTATTCCGTCCGTCCGTTCGCGGGTTTGTTTGTTTATTCGTTCATCCGTCGCAGCAAGACAGTCAAGCGGTGCTTTCGTTAAATTACGTTTAATTGAATTACAAAAAAAAAACTGATTTACTAGTGTCGACTAAGCAGCGCCAGCCGGACGCACCACGTACGACGTGTGCTGGGATTTTTCTCAAATCTCAAAAAACATAACCCGAGGACCAAAAAGCCATCCGGATACAAGGAAAAGAGAGGGGAATACCATTTTTAATCAGTTTCAATTGTTCGCATGTGGTGTGATTTGTTGGCGTTGCGAAGCGCTGGCCTTAGATCCACGCCGACAGATGCCGCGGGAAACAAAGAGAAAACAATTGCGCTCGTCGGCAGCGAGATTTCAATGAATTAATCAAGGGGCGTTTTATGCACGCCGGCATGCGTCCTCTTTATGGTTTCATTAGTGTCATATACGCCTTTCTCCTTGACTGTCTTCTTCGCTGTATTGCCTCACTGTCCCACGCATCCCCAATTCTCCAATTCCCCAATGACGGCAAGCAATTGATTTTAATTTACGGCATCCATTCATCATGGAACCTTACCGATCGTTCGTTTTCTCAAACAAACAAATATTCGAAGGGTTTGGGCAGGAAATGAATTTAAGTTTCCTCGGATGATTAACGGTAATGTTCGTTCGCACCGCGTGAGGTCAGGTGCTTGGGCCTACAAATTACAGTGCCACAGATGTTCCTAACGAAACAGGTGATTAGCAATCAATTTAGCTTGTCGCAATGAAACGCTTCGCTTCGAGTTTCGAATGCGAAACGAAATTCCTTCACACTCCATTACTGCGACGCGTCTCTCAACAGTGCAATCATGCGTAGGAATTCCAGCCCTCCTGACAGTTTCTTTCACAACACATTGCCAAGGTGGCTATCGGTGACCTAGGATCCGACGGGGTGCATTCCTTGACAGCGTTTGCCGATCGTCTGATTGATTGAAATGTCCACGGTGGAGGGCAGGAGCTATTTCTCACTAGTGACATCGTTAATGAACGGATGAGTAAATGCCAGCAATGCCGGCAGACAGATTCCAATCTCTCTATTACGACAGCTCCACCTCTCTTGGCGTCTGTCCATCAAGTCGATGATCAGTCTTTTGCTGGTTTCAGGAATAGAATGTCGGATATGATGGATGAGCGAGGCGAGGTGATCGCAATTCACCATCTATCCATCCATCCATCTGTCTATCCATTCAGCTGTTTCTGTTTCGGTTTTGGTTTCCCACTGACAATCCGCATTTATCCTCCATCCACCATCAACCGTCAACCAGCCATTCAGTCAGTTCAGTTCACTCAGATAGCGATCTTCAAATGGACATGAAGACCTCAGAGCAAGCAGGCGTTTGCCACCGTGACAAGGAAATTATATCACGATCATCAGTTTGCTCCTCGTATGCTCCGCTCATACTCGTATGAATGATCCAATTCCCATGGCTCCATGGTATGGCAGTCGCCGCGGATGTTTTCATTTATCTCCTAAAGATCTTCGTTATGCACGTCGTGCAGGCAACAGGAAAAGTTCATCTGTTCATCGGGCTTGTCGTGTCTGGCCGGGAGCGAGTGACAGTTTCACTGGTCGCTGGAGTTAGGTGCTCTTAATCTCTGCGATGTCATCATTTCACTTAAAATTGATTTGAAGTTTTAGGTCTTCATTCCCCACGGGATATAGGCGGTGGGTGTGCGTGCAGAAAAACAATTATTTACCGAACGCTCATTTGTAATTGTCAAAACGACGACTGCTGATTATCGGGCTGACAGTTCAAGTTGAAGGTGAGATTAATACCTTCCGATAGGCTACATTGCACACGGATGTATGTCAGTTGCTAGTCGCCTGTCAGATGGTAGTGGATGATTTAAAGGTAACGCGGGGTGGATTTATAGCTGGTGTCCGAAGTCTGACTGAGTTGGACGTGGCATATGACTGACTGGATGGAGGAAAATGTCGGTTGGAGAACTTGCAGTTGGACGACTTAATATAGAGCCAGTCACCTGCCTAAAGGATTCCATGTCATTTTACGTGTAACTCTGAGATAGCCTGTGTATGTCGAAGATGGAACAGATGGAACAGACGTAAACATAAGTAACAAAAAAAGTGAATGTCTGCTGTAGAAGGTTGGCAGTGGAATCCCAAGGCTTCCATCCTTGGAATGATGAAGTATTCACTGTGTGATCAAGTGATTTAACAGGATGACAACTAATGCTTGTTTATCTAGCCCCAAAAATGCAATTAAAAAACTGTGATCAAACGGACTTGATACATATGGCTTCTTTTGACAAAGCTAGTCTCAAGATAAAGGTAACGAGTAAAGCTTATACAAGGAAAAAGACGACATAAAATCTCACAATTAAACTGGTATAAGGTCACTATGTGAAGGACGGTGAAGTATTGGTGAAGTACGAAAAACAAAACAAAGTGGCCTCCTCAGCCAGCTTAGAAGGATTATGGTGGCAAAAATGATAAAAAACCTGCTTGTATGGAATTACCTTAAAAAATATTAATGCCGGCAAAAATATACCAATTTCAACCATTATTTGAGAATAATAATCCTCAAGGCGAAGCATTATGGCTGCACTAGGCTATAGATAAAAATAAATAAATTGCGTCAGAATGCGATTTAAAAAAAACATTTTTCATTCATCGCGAAAATGAGTCCAAGACTTGTAAAATGGTGTTTTATCGTGACTTCCAAGCCCCAATACGAGATTTAAAATGTTGTCCTTTTCGGGCATCTCTAGAAATTTCAGCGATGCAAGGGGTTCGACGTTAGAAAATAATGAGTTGCTGGCAGCTTATCCCAATATGGTCATCCAATAAAAGGTGTCATTTTTAGGTCAATAGAAAAACTAGATTTAATTTATTATTTATATATTTTTTATTTATATATTTTTACTTTGATTCAAAGTACAAAACCTGCGAAAAGTAGCGAAATACAACATTTCCTAGAGGCACACCTCAGTTCTACCTCATAATACTCATTCTTTTAATGAAGATTTTATAGTGGTTTTGTGTCGGGGTTTTTGTTAATTTAAACACTCATTTTTTTTCAACATTGATATTCAGTGGTGAATGAAGCTCGATCTATGGCAATTAAAAATGGGACACAAAATTATTCAAGAGATTCCCATGGCTTGTGTTGCAGGCGATCAACCGAAAGTCAACAATATCGATGCCTTTTCAAGAATAAGTGGATAAATGGCTGTAGATTCAGTTTCCATTTCATGTTTTTTTTTTTTTTTTAGTTTCCAATACATTTTTATTACATTTCCTAGGATTATCTTATATAAGACAAAAATGCAACTTTAACAACCTTAGACTATACCTTTCGACCTTATGGTTAACCATCAAGGCTAAGAAAAAATATTTTCACTTTCTTTTTAATTTTAATTAAGACTAAAGCTATTCTAAACTTATTCGCCACCTTAGCCTGCCTTAACCTACTCTATCCCTAGGTTACCCTAAGCCTTATCTATGCTTATCTATGCTTATCTACTTATCTACTTATCTACTTATCTACTTATCTACTTATCAACTTAATCTACTTAATCTAAACTAACCTAACCTAGAGCTACCTTAACTCTAACCCACCCTAACCTTAACCTGCCGTAACCCTAGCCTAACCTAACGCTAAACTATCAAAATTGACCACCGAGGTCAAGAGACATTCCCTATTGGTACAAGTAATTAGGGTAGTAAGCCCTGACGACCAGGTTATTGACCGTTTGCCTCTTGCTCTTGCATTGTGACTTCGAATCAGCTTTATTACAAAATTGTCCACCCGTAAAATCCTAGCGCTATAGAACCTCGTTCGGCATTCATGGCCGATTTAGAACAGGTAGCAGGTTTACATTTACTCTGAAATCTAGTAAGCTGCTATTAAACAGGCATCTTGTCAGAGCGAAAGTGCATCAGGTCCTTGCCAGAGCAAGAGAGTTGATTTTCAGCTTTCAGTCATCACAATACAGCTAAATTCACCTTCAGAAAAGTAACAATGAAGTCGATCCTTGAACCTGATCTTAACGCAATTAAATCGTCTGTGTACGCTATTGAATAGTGAAGCTATCAGATCACTGAAGTAAATGCTGAAAAGGTTCACGTACCCTATTCCAGTCCATTGTTAATTTCAAAAATTTAGATAGAAGTCACGTTGGCAATTTTCACAGCGAACTTACAACCGGTTACAGGTCAAAAATTGTAAATAGCAGTGGTTTACCACTCATCCTGCCTAGTTCAGCTTGTAAAAAAAAACATTTTAACCATATGGTGTCGAAAGCTTTGACCAAGTTAATCGTACTCCGCTCTGAGAAAACAGTGGATACCCGGAATAATTTTATTGTCCTCAAATTATTTAAACAGGACTACCTCGTAGACCTAACTGAAACTCGGAAGATTTACCTGGTCGTGGGTGTTATTACCCTATTGGGGATTATTTTAATTGCACCACTGTGTCTTCAAATGCACTGGATGATATGCTTAATTCGGTAAGCTATTGAGGGTAGTGTACATCTTTGTAGCGCTTGCATATTATGTTTGAGGTTCTAAATTGCCCTGGGCTATTGACATAGCCTTTACTCTTCAAAAAACCCCACAAAAAAAGGTTTGAGAGCGTCAAATCGCATGATGACTGCAGCTACTCCAACTGAAATAATGTGATCATCATCGGTAAGCGATAAATTGATTGTTTAAAGGTTTGTACGCCATGAAAATATAGAACGCCTAGCCAATCATTCAATCTTAGAAAAAAAAAGTCGGTCAACTTTCACTGTAATCGCCTTTCTAAATTCCTAATTCTTTTGCTTACAGCGATGAATTTTCGACATCCATTGTACATGTTGTCGACCGAACTAATTACTACACAACACTTCATGATTGCACGAATTCTCGTCTAGCCAGAGGGATTATATTGACGGAAAATTTCACGAATTTTATATAATATTATAACGTTTACAATTCGACCATTTCATTTATTCATTTATTCATTTATTTATTCATCTACAAGCTACTTACGTACTAACAGATTTGAGAAATTGTATTGTACTTATTGTATTTATTTAAATTACATACAATACCTAAAAGGAAAGGTAATAGGTTCGAATAAAAAAATTAATTGCATGATGAATGACTCATGACTCAAATTGCTGCGGACTGCTGATTGAAGTGAATTGAAGACACTAGTACTGCGACCATAAAGATCTTTTGTCTAGGATTCTTTGGTCTTTCTCGGGCAAAGTTTGGGTAGACGGTCAGTAAGTGTCCATGTTTTCTTCGAACCCATGCTACTAGGACCCATTTTATACAGGTGGTAGTTGCATTTCCCGTGTCCTGTTAGTGCCTCACATAGCATTTTTAGCTCGGCTTAATTTAGTTCTAGACCTTCTTTGACATGTTTGAGATTGTGATTCTGTTCCATGAACGTTCTTGAGTGTTTAATAGCCTCCTGTCTGTTCCAGAATTGATTCTTTTGTTTAGTGATCCATTTGTGTAAATGTAGACTTATGTCTGAATTGTCAAAACAATAAAGGGGGTTGACTACGTAAAAGGTATTTGAGCACTTTTCTTGGCTTATAAGTCAGCTTTTTCATTGCCTTCATTGCATTTGTGACATTCCCAGACAGCCTTAGTTAAAGTTAAAAGTGTACTTCTTTAGCGCTTTAAAAACCGCTTAGCTGTCTGAGAATATAGTTATCCTAGTGTTAGTGGGGATCCTGTCGCTGGTGATAAATGTTGATTGCAAATAGCTCAGGCTTAAATTTAGGTGACTCATTGCAGAGGGAAATATGTAGGCCTATTACACCAGCCCCCCTTGTTTCCAGATCTCGATTCATTTGTATACCATTTCTGGGCTTCATCATTCATCCAAGGGAGGTTGTTGTTCCATTCCTCTCTGTTGGGTATGAGTACTTCGTGGTATTTTTCAAAGTTCAACTCAGGTGACATCAGATCACTTACTCGGGTTAGCTCCCAAATGTTTTCAACTCTTTCAAGAATTTTTAGATGCCGCGGACTGTACTTATTTGAGCGTTGGTAAGGCATTGGCTTAATTTGGCCTTATTTTCGAGAAGATATAGCCAAGGACATGGCCAATTGAAAAGACTAACAAAACTGTTCATCATTGCGGTGGAGAAATTGTTCCACTATTCCTTTCGGTTTTTCGATGCGACAAATGGACCGAAACCTGCAGGTCATGATCTTAATAAAAATAAAATGTAAAATATGTTACACGGTTGCAGTAGACCCAAGTCCTGTGACCGTCTTGAAAGAGGCAGAAATATATAAGGAACACATATGTACATACGGAATGCATTCAAAAAATGTAACATTGAAATGTTAAAGGAGTCTCGTATCCAGCGCCACAACAAAGGCGAAATTAATAACCCTTTTGCCCTTCGGGATGGCATGGAATTTAGCAAAGAACTAAAACAGGTAGAAGCAGTATGGTCAACAATGAAAAGTATTGCAAAGGAAACAGTGGAAAATAAACTGGGCTGTTGCAAAGCTGCCAAAGGAAAGTCTTGATTCAAGAAAAACAAGGGGGAGGGTCAGCCGTTTCCGTCGGAAAAAAAAGCGACAATGACAAAGGAAAATGAATGAAAAATTCTGTAACAAAGTGTGCAGGGATAAACGGAGTACGAAAAGGATACCAGGAAAGGATTTATACGCAATAATGGAAAGCCAGTTTCGAACAGCGAAGAGTGCAACTTCGCCCAATGGAGAAGATATTGCAACTGCTTAATGTACATGCACAGCAAGCATCAATGAAAAAAGGTGTTATCCACACAGCGGAAATTCATTTCAGACTGCCAACCATCGAGGAAGTGAAGGAAACAATCCACTCATTTGAGAATGACAAGACCGCAGATGTCGAGCTTATACCATCGGAATTAATAAATTACTTTGGAAAGGTATTAACAGACAAGATACATGGGCTCGTCATAGCTATGTACATGGAACAATGAAAATACTGAGATCAAAAGCTATGATAATAATTGAAGACTACCAGTGTGGCTTCAGAAGAAATCGCTCAACGGGTTACCAGATTTAAAGTACGAGTATACGGCAACTTTTAGAAAAGAAATGGGAATTTGACGAATCGGTACACGAACTTTTACTAGCTTTTAAAAAAGCATATGTCTATGGATCGATCGAAAATATATCACATCCTTGTCAGGCTAGGAATCCGTTAGAGTTAGTGAAACTGATACAAGTATGCCTACATTTAGGCATACAAAGGACAAGTTTAAATAGGAAATGTCGTATCTGAAACATTCATGATACGTGAAGGATTAAAACAAGGAGACGCATTGTCACCACTTCTTTCTAATTTGGTGCTGGAATACGTAATGAGATCCCGTCAAATATGAAGGGAATAGCCCTTGATGGAATCACGTCCGCTCAAGCCTACGCTAACGGTCTGGACCTTCTGGGAGATATTAAGAAAACAGTTGAGAGAAACACAGAAAGAAGTTAAGAAGTAGAGGAGAAAACTAAATATAAGGTCCCTGATCGACTTTGATTGATCCAGACCTCGCACTTGACGGTGTTTGATAAAAGCTTTGAGAAAGTAGACCAGTTCAGATATCTGAAACCCGAATCGACGAGAAAGATTGAAAAACCGGGAGAAATAAAAGGCTACATATGATATTCACCAAATTAACGCTAGTGTTCCCCAGGGCTCTGTTCTATCACCGACATTTTTCTTAACTACTACTTCTAATCCAATACACTTCTGAAAAGGCTTTCCATCTTTGGTGTGTTAATAAAACTCTTAGTTGGAATGAGGTCGCCAAGAATGCCAAGAGGTTTCCTCAAACGTGGCAAGAAATATTTCTGGCTTCAACTTACAAAGCCTACATTCACCACAAGCTTGAACACAACCCTCATATCTGGTCTGGTACTCCAAAGACCTGTCTGCACCTGCTAAGTAGAATACAAAAGCAAGCGATAAAACTCATAGGAGACAACAATATCGCGAAGTCGATCTACTCACTCGAACATCAAAGTTATGTTTCCTCTCTTTCTCTATTTTATCGTTATTTTAACAAACAATGCTCAAGTGAGCTAGCCAATTGCATTCCTCCCCTTCAAGAATTTAACCGCAATACACGTCTGGCCCAAATACTCATCAGTTCACCCTCAAACCTGTCTTCAGACGCATAGTCACATTTAGAGACTCGTTTTTTAGCCGAACCACATGAATGTGGAATGCTTTTCCCAGCTCGAAAACTACATAATCAAAAACTCGAGGAATTTTATCAAGTCCCAAGGCTTGTGCGAGTAACAAAATCGAGAAAACTAAGATGGGCAGGACACGTAAAGCGAGGCCTGACGAGGTATTGTCAATTAGGCTTTGAACTTCCGAGTTCGAAATCGTGCTCCAAATGGATAATAATAATACTCAGCATTTATTTACCACAGTCATCGCGATGATAGAAATTGAAATGCCACCTCTCGTTGGCTGACCCTGTGTTATTATCTCAGAGAGTTCATTGCGCTTCCTGGCAACTTTTTAGCTTTGACAGAGCCTTGTACTCCATACCAGAATTTAAGAAATCGAATTCAGAATTCTCTCTACAACTTACTACTTTTCACAAACTGGAGATTCCCTCCAAAAAATTCGTACTTTCCGATGATTTTCAGCTTTTCTAGCTTGATACTCTAGATCCAACGAAGAGATGAACTAGGGACTCAGTTCGTTGCAGGACCTTTTCTTGAGGTGTTCTTTCAGCTTACCGTATTAGTATACGAAACTTATATTAGTGAAGTCTACACTGATCTTTAATAGTCTGATTCCCAGGCCTCTTTTCTGCCTGTAGTTACTGACAAGACCCCTTGTAGTACCTTTATACTGAAGAGGTTATCAAAGTTGGGGTTCGAAGAACTTTTGTAACGGACTAAGAGAAGCTTCAGTTCTAGTCATCCACAAGCTGTAACCCCAATGCAAAACAATAATAATAAGGTTGTTAGTATATAGAGTCCGGTTCCTAAGACTTAAGACTCCTGTACTTGTTCCTAAACCAGTTTTTGAACCATTGGTATAAAACTTTACACAGTATTTGCTGAGCTTATATTGTTCAGGCAGAGCTGCCACCCCTGTTCATTGCCCATCGCTATGATAAGATTGCTGTCAAAATCTCTTTTTCTAATGCAGTCATCAGCTGAAAAGAAGAGTTGTAGGTTCTTACGCTTGCTATTGAATTCCTTGGATGTCATTTATTTTTTTACTTATTGTCATACTAAAGATTGTTCAATCTGCAGCTTGTTTTGTTACAGGCTCACAAGGTGTGGAGTTAGGAGCTTGAAAACATTGAAACGTTGTGTCCCGAAATGTGGTCTCGGGTAATCAAAAAGCAATGGTCATCATGGAATTTATAAAAATCGGCCACATACCAAGAGGCGGTTTATTCGAATCATTGATTGAATTGGTGTACACGTCTTCAGGCGTTAAAAAAAATCAATAAAAAACCAGAGACATGCGACGTGTTTACATTTCCTACTCATCAAAACAGCCGCGAGGAATTCGGTTATGTAAGTCTGCGATTAACCACGAGAACAAAACATTCGCTTTAAAAGTCCAAAAAGCCGCTGTTAAACAGGTTTGCCCTGCATCGGTCAACAATATCATTCGATCGCTAAGGAATTAACCGATCAAATATTTAAGAGAATAAAGGTCTCCGACCATCCTGGCCTTCCCCGAAATGTGACAATTATAAATAACGACACCCGGTCGGTCGCTTTCATCTCGGGTCTTTATACACACACAAATACCCATCAAGAGCACGTTCGTATTCAACTCGAGCGAAAGAAGTATTCTTTGGACTATATAGAACCGCACTCACCCCCACAACGTTCGCATTTGAACTGTCCTGCTGGATGCGGCTTATTCCTTAAATGGTTTTCCATATTTTTCGTATAACTCATACCACGTCCCTGCCGCCGATGTCAGTTTTAAATCACAACCAGCCGCTGTAGTAACGATTTGTGTTGATTCTCACACCCGATAACCGATATATTCAAACTAATAAGTGATTATATGTTACGTTAAATCAGAACGATTTATACAGATACAAGATACAACAGAAAACAACTTATTTATGACGAACACAGGAAAATGGATGTCACTGACCGATCTCTGCATAAATTTCGAGCTGAACTTGTACAGATGAAATGTTAATCGAATCCGATAGATTTTATTGTTCGTATCTTTATCGGACCTATTCACACGATTTTGAAGATTAAACCGAACGAAGAACAAAGCGGAAGAACTAAACGAAAATCGAACGAGACACTGAGCACTGATTTGAAAGATATCGAAACGACAAAAATTTGATTCGATAATCGATGACATCGATGATTGTTCGGGGAAATTTAAATCTCCACACTGTCCAGTGATTGACGTAGGCAGGGATTTGTATGCAAATTCGAAACAAGGCTTGGCTCGATTACAGACCGAACGGTGGTCGATGGTGTTCGATACACGCGAGTAGGTTGTCAAATCAGAAATCGTCTCACAATGCGGCACGATCAATCAAACCGTGTGCTATATATGCAGCACGATACTGCAGTCGTCTTCACAACCCAGTTATCGACTTGCAACGGCCATAACACCTTTAAACGCTTCCGTCTTGTTTTTTCCTGTGATTTACGCCGCACGTAGCACCATCGGATTTGCGGATCTGCAACAGCACAATAGCTGTTGCACAGAACACCGAGCACACGTCCCTAAAATCGCATAGGAAGCGGAAAGTGAGAAAATCGCCAAATCGGAAAATCAGTAAATCAGGGTTTCGTTGCACAGTCACATCATATCACGTTGCCGAAGGAGCTGTAGACGGAACTGCAACAATGGAAGGTACCTGCATCTAGATATTATTGCCACATTATTTGCGCTAATGTTTTTTTGTTGTTCTTTTCAATTTTTTTTTCTATCTTACGAGGATTGTACGGAGCATGGCTTACGCTAACGGTATTGAAAAGACAATAAATTATCCGAGAGGAGCTCAGAACTTGGTCTACGTCCAGGTAGTCATTGGAATGGAGGTGGTATGGTGTCGGGTGGTATTGTAGTCATAGATTTTGGGAGTCGTTGCCAAATGACGGTCGGAAACGTGACGAAACTACGATTCCAAAGTGTTGCACAATGAAGATTTTTGTCGGGAAACGTGACACTAATTTCTTTATTTCGGTTTTGGTTTTTTTTTTTTTTTTTCTTCTTCAAGAGGGCGAGTGACTGGGAATGATGATGATGACTTGGTAGATTGGAAGATGATGAACTTTGACTAGTGTCGATGGCAATGGTGCAGGAATATGTGATGCCAGTTTGACTTGGAATTTATAGACTACGGCTGTACTACGGCTGGTAGTATTGGCGCCTTTCACTTTGTGCCGATGGGGTGGAGTGTGGGAACAATTATGATATGACGGTGATTGGAATGGAGTTTCATGAGGGATGCCATAGCAGCAATCTTGAATAGAGGAACGTATATCGTGCCAAATACAGACGAGAGCTTCAGGTTCCCGGGAGGGAAAGCAGTGTATTACTGTTGAGAGCAATAAGTTTTTGCTTTGCACTCAATACATATACATATGCAGCCAACTGAGGTGTAGTAAGTATGTTCAAAAAGTCATAGGAATTTTGTTTGTTGTCTGTCAAATGTATTCTTTGGCGTGTTGTGAGATTATTATATGTTACCAAATGGGTCAAGAAATTTCGTTTGAATTTTGCTATATAAGTGGATTTTTAGACATGTTTAGAAATGTTAAATAAGGACTACAAGCGAGTTAAGCCATAGCTCGCGACTGGTATAGACGTTTTGAAGAGGATCATATAAACGATCAATATAACGGGCGCCCTTATTATCCCAACAACAAATGGCGGACCCCACAAGCGGACCAGTAGGAATGCAGTTAAGTGGGAAGGTTATGGTCCTACACTTCTGACCATAACGACGCCGGAAAAAGGGAAAAGAAGAAGAAGAAGAAGAACAATGGTGTGAAATTGATCGCGAAATCAAAATTAGAGAAGACGCTAAAACTTTTGGCATATCAATGGGCTCATGCCAGGAATATTTTCGGGTGTTTTGGGTATAAAACGTATGACACAAAAATTGACAATAGATGGCGCTAGCGGTGCATGCTGGTCAGGAACATCGGATCAGCAACATCACTTGATAACAACTCCCCTTCGAGTCCAAGGATAATAATCAGAATAAAAATCAAAGATAAAAACCACAATATTTTGGAAGCCAATTTAAAAATTCTTTAAGGGGGATAGCCACTGTGACGGCCCCAAAAATGAGTGATTTTCAAGAATTTTTTTGACCGAGTAAATGAAGGAATTTTTGGTTCGGGTTTTTTTATTTTATTAAGTACACATCCAATAATGTTTCCACAAATTTTTATTGAAAAATAATATTGAATAGTATCAACAATATAAACGATGCCGTAGAGCCCGACCGTTTTTTTTTCAAACAGTGTAAAAAATAGTAAAAACCAAAATTTTCCAAATCGGCTACGCTTAACCTTAGCCACTACTAAGATGAACAAAACAAAAAAAAAATGTAAACATCGGTTAAGAATTGACCAATTTATCGACCAGTTTGAAAAAAGCCGTTTCGCGTCTAAAGATTTTAGTCCATTTTTCTCGCAATGAAATCATAGAGTAACTGAACATCTGCCGAACTTCTAGGTACTTAAATTGATGAAAGGGACCTTTGTATTTTAAAGCCTACATAACAGAGATTTATATTACAATAAGAAATTCGAAGAAAAGGTCCACTACGTCACACAATGTTAAATACATTAGAGCAAGGGACTGAAAGGCGTAACATTCTGATCCGAAAGTTAAGCGACAAACAGTCGGCCTACATACTCTCACTAAAATCGCTGTAACTTAGTCAATTTTTGAAATTTTTACTTGCACTTTTGTACACACATTTTTTAAAATATAAACTTTCATTTAAGACAATTTTTTTTGACCCATCACAGTGGCTATCCCCCTTAAGCGAAATTATGATTCACGATTTGTTAAATGCTTGGTTTTTAATTATCACAAGAACCACAGGAAAATTTAAGCGTGTATAAAATAGTTTATTTGATTTGATAAACCAATGCACCGCATTTTTCAAAGATTATTTTGTGACCATAACTACGTGGCAACTACGTGACCATACAATGAGTTCCATTTTGAAACATTTTTTCGGGCATATTGGCTGGTACCTTGCTAATAACACGTGTTGTATTGTTTTTCAAGGCCATAATTGATGCTGGATTATAGGCATGGGCGGATGATGTGACCTATTTTCATCAAAGGCCAGTCTAAAGGCATCAATATGCATGATTTAATCGGCCAAATAATGAGCCAAAAACGAGATATAAATTACTCACTGAATTAATTTCTTAATTTGTCCTCGAATCGCGTGCTGTGTAGTATGTAGCGCCATCTTGCTAGATCCACATGTCGACCAGGCTTAGATCGCGAATTTAGACCAATATCCTTGGGTAAAATCTATCTTGTAGCTGAGTAACACATTCTCAATTGGTGCGAATGGCGACGAATGGATAATAGCATCATGCACAATATGACGATATTGGCATCATTGAATATTTTGTAGCATCATGGTACTAGAACACATCTCTTCCAGATTCATACCATTTATTTGGAGAACGAAATCATAAATCTCTGCTCTATAACGAATGCCGTTGACTGCAGCTCACTGATTAGTCTAATCTTTAAAGAACATGGTCCAATGACTCCGCCAGCCCACGGACCGCACCATAATGTGCATTTTTCAAGAAGAAACGTCCATTTGATAATCTCGTGCGTATTGCCCTCGCTTCAATAGCGACAATATTGCATAAAACAACGGATCCAGTGCCAGTTGATTAAGAGCCCATTCACCGAAATTTCGAAGCAAACGATCGTTATCTGGCTCTTCACCGAGCTAGATGTTGTTCAGTTCAGTTCAGTTTATTATCTCTTTTAAATATATGTATATTTATTTATACATTGATTTTCTGTTAATAAGTGGATATAACATTTTGGTAGTCTTATTTATTTTACCAATGGTGTTTAAAATGTGGTTACCATATGTTAATTTTTTATTTAATGTGATACCTATATACTTGACACTGTCCGACCAAACTATGGCGTCATTGTTAATTAATAGATCGTTCCTTGACCAGAAACATCGTTTTATTTTTTTGGTGAAAAAGATAGCTTGCGTCTTAGAAACATTGATTTTAATTTTCCATTTACAATAAAACTCCACAATGGTATTTAGCCCCGATCGAAGGTTAGCTTCTATTACAGAAGCAAGTTCATCGGAGCAGTAAATACATGTATCGTCGGCAAACATAGCAGACTCACAGTTAAAAAGAGACGCAGAGTCGGACTTGTACAAATTAAACAGCATAGGACCAAGAACAGATCCTTGAGGAACACCTGCAGGGATCGATTTTTCAGAAGATAAGGTTTTGTTGACACATACGCAAAAGGACCGTACTTCGAGGAAGCTAGATGTTGTAAGCCTTGAAATCAAGATCTTTGTGTACAATTTGGTATAGTCAATAAATTTTGATTTTCTTCAAAACCCTCGAAATGGACGCAATATTCTTTTCAGTACGCACCCTGCTAATACGACTTGGGTTGCAAGATACAGGCAAACCGAAGGTTGTACGGCTGTCCGATTAACAGTATTATGAATAGCCGGGTGTTATATGGTGAGTTCCATAAGTTTGACGATATCAAGTCTTTATTATTTGAATGCATAATGCCATCCAACAAAAGATGTAATTTTAAATGAATCATTTTTGGGGGTTTTCTTATTATTGGAGACTGTATTTCGGAAATAATAGCTTTGGTATGTTCGCTTAGTAAGTGAGTCATTAGTGGAGCTTTTTTTGCATGGCCCCAAAGAAAATAATACAATTCCACGGAACAGGGTCATTGGCCAGCTATGTGGCATGTGGTGCCGTCCTGCTAAAGAGAGCATAAAGACATAGCCAGGCAAATTTGGTTCACATCGATCGGTAACGCAATCCCAGCCGCATCAGCATCAATTTTGAAATAGAAATAGCCCAATGGCCAGCCCAAAAACACCACCCAAACTGTCAGTCGGTGTAGATAACATGATCTCGTTCATTTATTTCCAACATAACTACGACATTGCGTCTGGTCGGCACATAATTCCTTGGTGGTACACAGCGTACCAATTCCTATGATGTCTCCAAAAGATCACACCTGGTTTTCTGTTGCTTTGTCAACTACGAAGGCGATATTTTCATCTGACCTTGCGACGCCAGAAGCTTGTCAAGCGGAGAACACACTATCGATCAAAACTGACAGTTTTGGTGACATCCCTTAAAAACTGAAAGTGTATACATCTGAATGATGGTTCTCGATCAAAACTGATGAATTGCAAAATTGTTTGCTGCTGACTGACAATCAGCAGTCATATTGTATATGATTGATAATGTCAACATGAATTGCGTCATTCGCGAGAAATATTTTCAAGAAGAGGGACCAGGAAATTTTTAGAAAAATTCATTCTTATTAAGCGCAATTTTAAATCTATTTTATCACAACGTACTTTAATGAGTGTGTAGCGAAGCATAAGAGACATTCGAATTTATTATTTAGCTTTACTATACCAGTGCGAGAAAATGATTACCAAAGGAAGTACGATTTTACAAAATATTTTCACAATATTTTTAGCATTTTTGAATTGAATTTTCAATTCATTGAGTTCCAGCTTTGGAAGGAACTTTGACATGAATGTATAATCATTAACGTAGACTATGTATTATGAAACCAATATCATTAATGAAGACAAATAAGTTTAATTCTTTCGAAATTTTCCGTTATTTTTTTAACACCCGTCAAAATAGCTTGCTTATGACCTATAAAAGGTCACATAGGAGAAAGGGACCTATAGTTTACTACCGCTTCATAGGGCGAATTCTGAAAAGCTTTTCCCGGACATATATTTTTTTGTCAGTTTAATGACTCAGCCAGTATTCGATTCTTGTGTTGTCGTTCTCAGAAGATAACAGCTTCCCGGTGATTCATGGCGTTCTAATTTCGAACTTTGTGTGCTAGAGAAGCACAAGAACTATTTAGTTTTTTTTTCTTAGCCTTTGAGGTTTCAGAATCCACATCGTTTGCAGGATTTTCCTGTTAAGAGAGGTAAAACCTAGGTCCGGGCTTTTCAATAGAGACAACAATTTTTTTAATTTAATTACGAACAAGTCCTTAATGAAGCCCACGAGCGAAAACATTTGATAAAAATTTAAAATTACTATCGAATTTCTGAGTCGGCGGTCGCAACTTCAAGGGCGTTAACTCCTATTTTCAGTTATAAATTCGAGTCAATATAATTACTATTGAATGTTCTACGCCAGTGAGACAACACAATGGTCGAAGTACCGAAAATATCGTAGCCATAAGGGTCTCGGTTCAAAATAAGCAAATTTAGTCGACCATACCATTCACAGAAATGGGGAATCTCAAGGTCCAGATTTTGGTGAATTTTGCAAAATGATTTTGGCCTATATCGTAAAAAGCGCGAGCTCTGAACCCTTTTGATAATATGAAGCACCGTAACTTCTTCGATTGGTCTCCGCAAAAGTTTGAAGAAAGTCCTAAATTTAATCGAAAAATCATTTCCAGCGACGGAGCTCAGTGTTGGCCCAAAATATGCATTATTGAACAGCAACTCACATGTAGTTCAAGGGACTCTGTTGCGTCCACAAAAAGTGATTTTGTGGTGTAGGTTTCACCGATGAAAATGATCACCATGTTACAGACAATGGAGCCATGTTAGAAGGATATTTTTGACAGAAATTGATAAACTTGACATTTGTGATATTTGGTTCTAACTGGAAGATGAGCTGGCAAACACTGATCATGGATACACCGTTGATCTATTGGATTATATTTGGCCGGTTCTTTGGATTCGGTTGAATCGCCACAACGCCATTGCGAATTAACGCCGTTGGTTTTCTTTTATGGTGTTACGTTAAATTGTTGGCTTTGCAAACAAGCCAACTAAGTTAGAAGAGCTTGGGAACATTATCAAATACGCAAATGCTATCGTTTCGGCCGATATCTCAGTTTATTGTGTTCTATTTACATACAAAATTGTTATGTAATTATTGGAACACTATGTAATAGTTTTCGAGTTGGAGTCTTTGACAAAATACAAGTAGTATCCACCCACTTAATATGGTCTTGCAAATTTTTGTTGCCTTCCGAACTTTTTAAAGTCCCTTGAACGCCATCCGAAGCCAAAACAATGATTTTGGTTGTAATTTACTATATGAATTTCGCCAATGTCTCACTGTGTGCAGAAGATAAACCCAGGACCATAATGTGGTACTTTAAATAGATTATGTCTCGGGAAAAAACAATTGACGCCGAAACTAAGTCGAGGAGCTTAAGCTTTTTGAAGTTATAGTCATCGCTCTTAGCACCTTGACCACCAAGCCATTTTAATATTTTTGGAAACTTCAGGTCAAGTAATTATTTTTTCTAAATTTTTTGTGTCCTTCTTTTCAACCTCGAGGATTTTACCAGCGATGATATGAAACACGCCAATAAACCATGATTCAAATTTAGACCCTGACTTCGAAGTTGAAGATTCGAAAGTTTTTGAGTCTAAAACTCCCAAAAGTGTGAAGAAGTGTTAACAGGAAAAGCTGAAAATACTTCAGCTGCGATTGAAGAAAGTAACTTCGTACGACGGACGGCGTTTTACTGCCGGCAAAAAAGCTTTCTTTTCAATGGAAGGTTCGGATTTCAAATAAGAGTGCCACTATTGACGGTCGTCCAATCTTTGTTCAACCGAAAGTTCCACCCAGTTAACAAAAGTTTACTCGTTCAAAGGTGAAAGTGAAGTTGGCGTAACTAAAAATGTTTATTAAGAGCTCGGTTCCTTTTTGGAAGAAGAATGCCGGAGTCTGTATGCTTGAGCTTGAGCATGTGATTGGAACTCTGTGACCTAATAAGAATGTTGGCCTAAAAAGGTGACAAATACCCATCTCGAGAGAGATGAAATGATAGCTTGAAAGGAAGAGAACAAAATTGATGTTCTCAAGTGGACGGACACCCGAAATGTCAGGATGCTCCCAACAAAATTTGCTCCTACTATGGCTGCCTTGACCGATCAACCAATTTTCGACCCTAACATTGCATCTAACAGTAAAGGCAGGGGATCAAGCCGACAACGTCAGGGTATTCATGGAAAGCCTTTTGCTGTTATCGAAAGCCAAATCGGACGTTGATCTTTCGGATCCCACTGAAAAGATGTCTCATAGCTAGCTTTTCTCGCGTTTATTTACCTCTAACGTTAGGTTAATGCCAAGTTAGTTATGTCAAAATATTTAGCATAAGCCAAACACTCCGTAACACATGTGCAGTCTCATATAGTATCGCCGGAACGTACGACATGGCTTCCGGGGTATAATGAGGTGTCGCACAAACTTGCGTGACAGTCAAAGTGTTGAAACGATAGAAAAGTTGCAGGACTTTTCAGTATCAGGATCAGGCCTGATAGTTCACTTTTGAAAAGTTAACTCTAAAAAAGACAAACTAAGCTTCTAAGTTAAACAGAATTTCCCTTAAACTCAGTTTTTCCTCCCTCAATCTAGGGTCTTAGCTGATTTTCTATTCAGTCACAATTCCTTCCGCTTCCATGATTTATTATCCCTTCAGTCGAATCCAAACAATCTGGTGAATGAATGCCACTGAAATGCCATAATTTTACCAAGCAAAACCAGATCTCTCAACTCGTCTCGTCCTAATCTATGTATGTCCATCCCGCTAGCCGCAAAGCAAAGAAGTCACATCAGCTTCCACGACCAAATAAAAAAAAAACCCAAAAGCCCTATTGTCATCGCTAACAACATCCAGTCAGTCGATTTGAATTCTTCCCAAATCCCTTTTCCTTCATCCAGTGCTTCCTATTCGTCTCGTTTTTTGCGCCATCTTCTTTGTTGTTGCGGCGGTGGGGTGTATCCGGGCCAATATAGTGCCGCTGTCGCTTCCACGTTTTAAATTGCAAACTGCACAGATAATTTTCGTAGGCAGCAGCAACAATTCAATCGAATTGCCAATTTCCATCTGTTACTGGAATGACTCGGTAAATCTTCTTCCTCCGTTTCGTTTCGGGAACTGGTGAAAAGGTCGATCCTGGTTACAACTGCTCCGGGGTTTCGGTTAAGGCGTGTTTGTCAATCGCCAGTTGGTTGTGCATTTTTTGTTCTTTCTTTTCCTTTAGTTCCTAAACGCTGTAGTCTCGTATAAGTTGTGCAATCGTGCAGAGTCGACGGGATATTTCATTGTGTTGTCCGCACATCCGTGTGACGATGTTGTGTCCACGTCTGCACTGTACTAGATTTGGACCGAGGCCAACAACGGCATCGCTGGTTACGTTAGTGTCGCGGTAGTCGCATCAATTTCAGTGACACTGCTGCCGGGAATACTAAGTCTCCTACTGTGCTGCTGTATCTGTTGATACACACCCGAAACGAACTGGATCTTTCCTCTTGTTTCCTGCTTTTTTGTTTTTTCTTTTGCTCCTTTCAAATTGCGAAAGACCCCCGCGGACAATATACTCTCCCGCGGGTGATTAGGTCGATTGTAACAATCACTGGCATTCAATATTGGCAGCATTCAAGGGCTTCCGGGAATGCCAATTCAGACGCAGAACAATAACATCACATCCGTTATGCGAGTGGCTGTCGCCCCTTCCCACACATGAAATGAGGCCACGAGGGGACGAACGAAGCCGAGAAACAAATGTCGAAGTGCCACCACCACATCCTCCGTTTCATAATCATCCTCATTATCGCCAGCGCTGTCACTGTCACTGTCGAGTATCCAACCGATTCTCGATCTCACTCCCATTGAACTGACATCGAATTTTGCGCCTTCCTTGTTTCGCGCCTCTCGACATCATCGAGAGTTGCCGGGGGAATACGAGTAAGAAGTGGCACTCGGAAACGACAGACTGAACTCATGCGGGCGCACAATTCGAAGATTATTCAACGTTCCCCCGATTTTGCAGCCGAAAAAATACACAAAACAAAAAAGGAGGACAAGCAAGACCGAAAAAAGGATAATTGATCAAAGAAAGTGAACTTTTGCAGTCGACGACGAAGAGGCATTTTGCAAATTGCGTCAATAATTCGCTTCCTCCATCCACCCCATGACAGATGGAGGTTTCAAGCCTCAGCACCGTTGATTGAGTAAAGCAAAAACTTTGAAGACACATGTTGATTGAGCTCGAGAAATACAAGTAAGGTTCCTTCCATCGGGCTTAAGGCTATAACCAGTCGTTCATTCAGTGAAGTACCCATTCCTGCACCGTTAAGTCGCAATTAAGTGACAATATACGCGTTAACGAATACAAATATCTCATTTGTGTCGTAAAATTCAATTGGAATTATCGAATAACGCACAAATGTACTGATAACCAGACGCGATAGCCATGGATCCGACTCTTAAAAACGAACATTTTAATTGTATGGTATACCACGAGTGAAATGAAGTGGAATCGATCGAGTGGCGCAGATACGGGAATTGCATTAAACGTGCAGACTGGATGTGCATGTCCGAACCGGGCGCGTACAATTGCGTAAAGTTGCCGCGTTAATCCTGTCATAAAATTCAACGATAATTACTTATGCGGCACGTATCTCAAGTACTTAGTGAGCATCACCAGCGCCAGCGATAGCATCAGCGCTATCTCCAACACCATCGTCATCGGCAGACCGGGTGCATGTCAGGTGAAATGCCGTCTAATTGCTTGCTTCGAAAGCTCTCGTGGGAAGGACGAGACGCTTGCATTTTTTGTTTAGCAATTTTCAATCACCTGTCGTAAAGTCAGTTGCTTAAGTTTGATCGGACCAAGGGGGGAGTGAAGCATGCTACCAGCCACTTTGATGTTCACGTCTCTGTCTTTCGCTCGTTAATTAAGGAGCAGTTTGTTTACTTTTAGGGTATTCCAAAGCTGTAAACAAAGAAAGTCAATAAAACACAAGGGACGAAGGACTTGATTTGCTTTATGGAAAAATTATTAAAAAGGGATCATTGGAAGTCACGGAGCTGCGGTGTTAATGTTGCATGGGGGTATAGGGATATTCAGCTGAAAAGGTTGTTTCTATGCAAGGAAAGTTGAGAGGATTTATGAAAAGGTGGTTTTATGATACAGCAGCAGGTGTAATGTGCCCAAGTTTTATTGGAAGCAGTTCATTTAAAGTGTGGAATCAAACGGCTCTGACATAAACGAGGGTCCAATCTAAGTAAAAATTGGTCTCGATTGGGCTAAGGGGAGCTTGTGAATATTTAAAACAATGTCGACTGCAGACTGCTAGTCAGTTTACTAACCTCAGTCAAAATCATGGGCCGGTATAAGGTTTGGCTCTTAAAAAGGAGTTTAATTAAGTTTTTGGGCTTTATATCACCAAGAAGCAGAGCTCGTTTGAATTTCAATTAATATTATTTCATCGTATCGTAGAGAACCAATAAAGAAAAAGGTAAGCCGCAAATTTGGTGTATTCTGTTCTGATTTTAGGAAATGGACGAAAGTGAAGGATAAACTACGAAAATGCTTAAAGATAGTAGAAAGCTGCCCAAAAGTATGTGATTCAATGTGGTTTCCAACTTGAAGAGGCGAAACAGAATATATGCTCTCGAAAATCAAGCTTATCAAGAACTAGGACTTATGCGATTTAACATGATGGCAAGCAAAGTACAACCTGCTACTGACCAACATGTGAGTTGCGTTCAAAAAGTAATGGCAATTTTGTAATGTCATAGCTTGTATTAGTATTCATTGAAATAAGAATCCGCCTCCTAAAGCCTGGTGACGTCGAATGGCGTATCACAATTTGTACACCAAAGGAACCACGGCCCACTTCATTCATTTTCAAAACCCAACCAGCGAAGGTACGTCATTGTAAGGGATTTGCTGCCTACAACTGGATCGTGTAAGCTGTAAGCCAAGACATTTATGGAAAATCGAATGTGGTCCCGAACAGGTCCAGTTCCATTGATTGCCTCGAAATAAATACATTTTCAGCAGACATCACTAACTTGACCAAGACGTTCTAAAATGACACCTTTTATTGTATGTCAGTTTATTTGGTCAGTAGCAACAGTCTAATGATGCCTCTAACCTTATATTCACAAGATATAACGTCAGGTGCTCATTTTTCGTTCCAAAAAATATGGCGAATCTTAGAAGGCGATCGTTCCGCGAACTTCGATGCATTTAAAGCGCACTGTTAAGAGAACTGCTATTCCGAAAGTGCTGATGAAATTGGAAGAATACGAGGTATATACGAGGGGTGATCCAAAAGTAATGATAATGAAAATGGAACACGGTGATTAGAGTTTAAAAAAATATAATAAATAAAACCGCCTCAATTGCGACCATAACTTCACTATTGTCTTTAAATTTCTTGACTAGGTAGAAATCTCAGGGAGCAAGATCTGGCGAATAGGGCGGGTGTTCGGGAAGCTGGAATCATATTTCTTGAAGGGCAGTCATCGCAATTGTGGCTTTGTGAGCCGGTGCGTTGTCCTGGTGAAACTGCACTCAAGCTCATGGTTTGCCGCGCCTTTTTTCTTTAATTATAATACCTTCCGCAATTTTCCTATTGATCCGCGTAATAAGTAAAATAGTGGCACCCTTTTCCAAATATTCCATCATTGTTACTCCTTCAGCGTCCCAAAAAAACGAATACCTACCACCTTTCCTGCAGAACTTCACATTTCTTGGCGTATCGGTGAGGAGGCTTGCTTCCAAGTGACTCAGTGACGTCCTTACATGGACGTACATGGACGTCCTTCTGTTCATCTAAAATGAATGTTCTGCCCAGCTTAAACTCCTTGGCCTAGAGTGCTACTGTATAATAGGGACGAGTAGAGTTCCCTAATGTACTTGGTGGCAGCTCTAATTTCTTTCGGTTTTTCCATTTTGATGTAATCCATTGGACCGTTTGTATTCACCTCCTTTTTTTTTATACGGTTCGCTCAGGTTTAAGAGTAACACTCTTATGGTGTTTGTCACCATACAACATGGATGGGGTGCAGATGGTTTGTGCCGAAGATATTCGTTCACTACTCTCGGGGGTGGTTGTCCTATATAGGATTCGAGAGATTCGACTGCATTCGTCGCGTTGATTGTAGTTCACAGTAACTTTTTTGTTTCCATGTCATTAAGGTACAGAGTGCGTCATCTCATATGGGTCGATGTAAACTTCGAATAACTTCAACAATTGTCAACCGATTTGTCATAGCATTTTGGAAACGTCAATTCAGTAAAATTTTAACCATGAATCGCTTCACACCAAAAGAACGGGCGGAAATAGTTTCAACGTTCATTAAAAATGGACGCTCGATTGTGCTAACTCAACGTGCGTATCGTTCAAAATATCGTGAACGTGTTGCGTCCAAAAAATATATGTACGTTGGGCCTCGAATTTTTTTCAATTTGGTTCTGTGGCAAGCCCTCGTGAGCAACCACGTCGTTGGCGTTCAAACTCATCTATTCAGTCTGTGAAGGCCAGTGTTCAAGATGACCCATGTTTGTCATATCGGCGCCGTTTGCAGCAGTTAGGCATCAGTGGGACCACTTTGCGGAGAATTTTAAAGGATGATCTTCACTTATTTCCATACAAAGTGCAGATAACTAAAAGAATTTTGCCACAAGATGAGCCACGGCGCTTGGCATACGCACAAAATGTCGTTGCAATGATTAATGCTGAGCCGGAGTTCTGGCAGCAAATTTTGATGAACGATGAGGCACATTTTACACTCTCTGGCTCAGTTAATAAACAAAATTGTCGCTTCTGGGGCACCGAAGATCCTCACATTATTCACAAAGAACCGCTTTATGATCAAAAAGTTACTGTTTGGCCCGGTGTATGCGCTAAAACCATCATTGGACCGTATTTCTTCAAAGTTGGCGATACAGTGGATGACGATCGATATCGGTGGATGTTGGCCCATTATGTGGTCCCAGAAATGCGTAAAAAAGGCTTATTTCACTTTTGCTTTCAACAAAACGGCGCGTCATGCCATACTGCGGACAAAACAATGAACCTTTTGCGCAAGAAGTTCCCTGGAAGAATGGTGTCAAAAAAGCGCGATATTGACTGGCCTCCGAGATCGCCGGATTTGACTCCTCCAGACTTCTTTCTTTGGGGATACTTGAAGAGCAAGGTGTATGCTAACGGCTCGAAGACAATAGAACAGCTGAAAAAAAGCATTCGTGCGGAAATCGCAGAAATTTCTACCGAAATGCGCGAAAATGTCATGGAGAATGCGCGAAAACGAGCTCATTTTTGCATTGTCATTTAATTAATATTGTTTTCAAAGATTAATCAAAATAAATTGTAAAGGTCTAAGTTGAATAAAAGTTTTTGAATTTCTAAAATCGGTTGAGAATTGTTGAAGTTATTCAAAAATGACATCGACCCATATGAGATGGCGCACCCTGTATAAAAACTTCGAAGGATCTGTTAGAGAAGTCCTAAGGTCTGTCTATCATCGAAATGCCCGCAAAAAATATAGATATCATTAGTGAAAGTGTTGAAGAAGATTTCATGAATGAGGAAGACATGTGTATGGAAGACATGTGGTTACAACAAGGCGGGCCAACATCTTACACAACACTACCCACTTTGACTTTGTTGTAAGAAAAATACATATCTTGGATGAGTTGTTTCGCTTCTTGGTGATACGAACAGGCCACCAAAATCAGGTGATTTGTCGTGATTTTTGTAAGGCTACGCAAAAGATCATATAAATACACACAATTGACCCTTTCGAAATTAATATTCGTCAAGTTATGACCGAGATTTTGTGCAATATGTGCGGAAAAGCCTTGAAAATGACCTTGTCAGAATCAAGTCCTAAAAGAACTCCCATGGAAGATATTGGAATGATCTTATACTCCATTCGTAATGGCAAAATCCAAGCATGAGTTCACCCCTCCAAAAATACTTCTGGAAAATGTAACGTTAAGTCCTTTCTTTTCTTAGACAGTCGAACCTAACACAAGCCCTGGAAAAAAATTAAGTGGTGCTTGCCTCTGATATTTGCCATGTCAATTCTTAACTCTTGAAATACTCATATTTCAGCCATGTGTTCCTAGTTTTCACTTATCAAAAGTCACTGTAGCAATAGGCGAACAGTTCTCAATGGCGCGAAATTTTAAATGACACTTCTTATTGGATAACCTTTTAATACAGACCTCGCTAAGGAATAACATTGCAAAATACAATTTTGATGACTTGACTTTACGATAATTCGTTCCCCATACCCCCCGTACTCAGTGAGCCACGATGGTCTCCTCTAAAGGAAGGCATTGAATAGGAGTTTACAACCGAAAACTACGTATAGAGCGCGAGTGGTCATTGTCATCCTTCACGAAACTGAAAAATCAATGTGAAATCAGACTCAGAGATCTCTTCAGTTTTATATCCTAATTTGATGTTAGCGTCTTGCCTCTTCCCTCGTTCCAAGCCTCAGTTTCTTCCAATTGTCTCACAGAAACCCCAATTCGTCCAATTTAATTTTCCCGCATTGTATGAACCAGGAGCCAAGTTCGAGTTCCATGACTTCTACTAATGCCGATCGTACTGTTTGGTTATGACCCATCATCAATGTGAACTCATTTAATCACCGCAAACTTAACCTCAAAACAGTTTCAATTCAACTACGACATCCGTAGTTAGTCAAACAAAAAAAAAAAAATTTTTCTCGAAATAACTCTTACTAAACGAATTATCCAACTTCAACTGGAAACAATTCCGCAGTCAACACTCGACGGGCATCGGGCGCCAAGTACTAAACACCAAGTGTCGCATCCCACAGTGTGAAAGGACGACTCTTCAACGACGGTTAGCCAAACTACGCACACTAGTCAAGTTGAAAGTTGCAAAATTAATCAGATTACTTACATCCCTTTCCCGTCCGCACCGCCGGAAACGAATTTCCTCACACATCGGAGCGCCGGTGGTCCTTGGAAAAGTTTTGCATGCTGCACATGAGCCATCATACATCCGTCCGCACACAATACTTTCACGAATGAGCAAACTAAAACTAAACGAACGTCGTACAGAACGACATCGCACATCGTACATACGTATGTAAATATGTACGAACAATGTGTGTGTATCATATTAGGGAAACCAGGAAGAGGAGAAGGATGTGTTTGCAAACAATGCTCTTCAATTTGGATTCGCACATTTCACCTAATTTTCCATGTTTTGTTTGTTTGCCTTTTTGCATCTGCATCTCCATCTCTGGATATCTGCATCTGCGTCTGCACCCCCTATCTATCCACGACTGCAAATGCGTTTGTATCCCTAGCCTGAGTTACTCAGGGTTCATTTGATTAGGCCGCCCATGGGATGGCTGCAATAAAACTGAAACTCACTGTCAGGAGTGCACTGTGCTGTGTGGTCCTGGTCGGTTGGTTGGTTACGAACTTTCCTATTCACTTACTTGTCATGGAACTGGGAAACAATAAACATTCGTGACTTTCAGTGGAACATCACATCAGTAGTGGATTGTATTCATTTCTTTTCTGTCGGACCGTCCCAGGTCATATGCGAGGTGTGGACAGACAAGGAGGAGAGGGTTCACTTGCACAATTTGGGAATGCTGGTCGTGATGAGGACGAGGGACAAACACTTGACAGAAACAAAAAAGCGGAAGCAGAAAAAAAAGTGTTTACTTGAACCTTCGTTCTTCCTGTTACCCTGTTGTCTTCTTCGTCATCATTGTTCCTCTCTTCCCGGTGGCCCGTTGGAGTTTTTCTTTCTTGCGGTTATGTGGAGTGATGTATTCGTCCTCGTACTCGTATTTTTGTGTTTTCCATTTGGAGGAATCCAACTTGTCTGAAGGGATAAAGTCAGTCGCTAGCTGACTCGTCTCTCGAGTGCCATGTCATCGTCTAACCCAGATTCGTATGAGCAGTCGGTCTTGGGATTTGTGAACTTTTCAGACAAGTTACTTTCAAGATGTCTCTCTTTCGTTTTCTTTTTTGTGACTCGATGTGAATGCAGTTGATTCCGAGCTAAGGGAGTCATGTTGGAAACTGTTTTCAAAATTAAAGAACATTGTTTGTTCCCAAGCGCACGGGTGGGTAGGAAGAGCTTTCCTTTTTTTTTGGGGGGCTGGTTGTACAACTTTTCGAATTGTTTTGTCCTCGAGATGGAAGATTATGCACAAGTTCCGAGATGTTGACATCCTCATTATTGGAGGAAACTTATGACTACAACGTGTTGTGGACACACGGACGAGACGATGTTTTGGTCTTCGATTTTCGGAACAAACAATTTCATGGATGCATTGTACGAATTGTGGTCAAACGAGTGACTATGGGGAGGTGTTTCAGAGGAGGAACGGCACGTTAAAGAATCCGGTATTTTTCGAAAATCACTTTGTTTTCGAGTCCAATAGAGTTATTTAACCGTTTAGCTGGTCGTGAAAGTCTTTTAAATGATAGAATAAAATCTTCACGGATTTATTACATCCACTTCCCCGATGGTAGACGTGCTAAGGTTGGAAACCTTTTTACAAAAATACGACTGGCATCTTGACGATGGAAATTTAAACGATAACCGGAGAACTTTCGGCTCCTTATTTATGTCTTAAATTAAGAGACTTAAAATACCGCAATTAGAGCTAGGAAGATGATATCACTCTGTTCCTAGAAATGTGATGGGTTGGCCAGATTGATAAAATCGATTCTAGGCTGACAGATAACAGACAACGTTTATTCTGCAGTTGATTTCAAGCTATAACCTTTCGGCATGTACGGCATATACGGATTTTCAATAAGGCGTCCACAGAGGACCTTCACGGCAGGAAGGTACTCCTTAAAGTGTCTTCGGAGAGTTAAATACAAGAGGATGGCCAAGGAGCGTTCAAAAATAAAGAGGAACTTTATGCCTTGTGGATTGGTAAACTTATCCAACTATTGCAAAAACAAATCCTGCTTCCAATATTCAGTTCCCGGGGTTGCAGGATATTTTGGTTGTTCTCCCAAAGGAAAAATTACCGTTGAATTATGCTCCTACGTATCACGTTAAAAGTACTGTCCAATATATAGTTCCAATTCGATCAATTTGGCCGTGGCGAGGGCGGAGGTGTGAGCCGGTGCGTTATCATTGTGGAAGAGCACTTTTTTCTTCACCAAGTGAGGCCGTTTTTTGTTCAATTCGGCGTCGAATCGGCCCAATAATTTGGCATAGTACAGCCCTGTGACCGTTTCGCCCTTCTCCAGGTAGTCGATGTGGATCACAACTTGTGAATCCCAGAAAACGGTGGATCACCTTTCCGGCCGATGGACAGTATTCGCCTTCTTCGTAGCACTTTTTTCTTCGTAGATCTTTTGAAATGCCTACTGTTTCGCGCACCTTCAATCGGCGGTCTGCCAATACAAGATCGTGGATTTTGTGACGTTATCCTCCGTGGTAGCCGTTTTCGGGGCACCTGGATGTGGCTCATCATAAACTGACGTGCGACCACGTTGAAACTCGTTAAACCAATTTTTGATGGTCGCCATCGAAGGAGAGAGTCACCGTACACAGCATCCAAACGCTCTTTGATTTCGCTGCGCGATTTCCCTTCCAAAAACAAGAATCGAATCATCGACCGATATTGCTCTTTTTCCATTTTTCTAAAATCCGCGGACACTCCCGCTTCCGCACGCGGTCAAAACGTAATAGCCGTCTACTAGAATGTACTACACGATAGTTGCTCTTGCGATACTGGCGCCATCTGGCGGTGAGGCTAAGTACTTATCAGTCCACCCTCGTATATCAAACTACGAAATGGAAGTGGATAGGACACACACTGCGATAACATGCTACGGAAGTCTGCCGACAAGCTCTTGATTTGAACCCTCAAGGAAGTCGCAAGAGGGGTCGCCCTAAGACCAGGTGGAGGAGAATACTACGAAAAGAAATTGATGAATGTGAAAAATCGTAAAGCGAACTAACGATGCTAGCAAGAATCTGGATCAGATATAAATGCTTTATTGAGGCCCGCCGCAATGTACATTGCAAACGAAATGGTACCCAAGCCAGTGAGCTGTGTTAGTCCGACATCGGCAATATATGGAATATTTTTAACATTATGAATCGACTGGAGATCACCGGTGTTGTAAGAGTAAGATCAAACAAAAAAATCTGGAGCATGCCCGTGTCACAAAAAAAAAAAAAACGGCAGGCCGAAAAACAATTGATGCAAACAAATGCAAAAACACCAGCATTTGATTGGCCTCAGCGATGAAGTAATCCTAAACCGGGAAGCCTGCCGCTACTTTCTGAGGTCAAACCGGCGGACCCCACAACCGGACCAGTAGGAATGCAGTTAAGTGGGAAGGTTATGGTCCTACACTTCTGACCATAACAACGCCGGAAAAAGGAAAAGAAGAAGAAGAAGAAGAATGAATCAGGTCCAGATTATTAATTTGGTTATAAAATTAGAATAAAGTGCAACAAAGTTTTGGTGAAGTTAGAATGTTCGAATGGTGTTTTCAATCCGAAGTAAAAATGACGAACGCTCTGGAGCTTAGACAAAATCTGCCATGAATGGAAGTTGCCCTGAAATTGTTGAGTGAAGAGTGATTCAAAACTACTAAAACATTTCATAACAGTTGATAACAAAAGGGTTTACGTAGATAGGTTAAATCGTAGCTCAGAGGCTTCGGGCGCCGATGACATGTCCCTCAGCATACACATATATGGATATTCTCAGCCATTTTGGATGTTTAGCTTGTTTTTGACGTTTTTTGATGTGCTTGGCGATTTTTCACTCGTGAAAAAAATTGAATCAAAGAACCTGTGCTAAATTTTATGGGGAAAATAAGATGCTCAAGTTATGCGGCATTGGCGTGAAGCAATATGAAAAAAAGTCCAGATTTGCGGAAAAAAAATTATGGCTGCCGCAACACGATAATCCATATATCCACTTATCGTTAGTAGTTGCGTCATTTTTTTCAAAAACCAATATGTATTGTACCATAATTCATAATCTTGTCTAATTCACCATATTCACCGGACTTGGCATCTTGTTTGTCTTACTAAAACTGAAGACCATCAAGCGAATGCCAAAAGTGCTTCGTTGCGCTGGTAATCTGAGAAGGATAACTTTAAAGGGGCAAAACTAGATATTGATGAATGAATAAATATTTTGCGAGAAAAGTTAAGTCACCTTATTTTTTTAACCAAACTTTGAATTCGGCATTAAAGGGTAGGTTTCTCTTAATTTTGGGAAGAAATGAATTTCGCTCGATGAGCTGAATCGCTAATTATAATGATTGAAATGGTTGTATGTGGAAGTCATTCCAATTGCGTTTTTTTTTTTATTTTAAGGTTCATAGACTTCATATCATAAAATTAATATGAATCCAATAAATCTGGATTCGTGGAGAAAAAAATCAGAGCATTAATGTTAGTGAAACAACACCTTAATGACATGGAAACAAAAGAGTTACTGTGAACTACAACCAACGCAAATTCAGTGGAATCTTTCAAATCCTATCTAGGACAACCACCCCGGAGAGTAGTGAACATCTTCGACACAAGCCATCTGCACCCCGTCCAGGTTGTGTGACAAACACCAAACGAGCATACACTCTCGAACCTGCACGAATTATACAAAAAAAAACTACATACGTCTCTGACTAAGAAGGAGGGAATTAGATTTCGGTCTTTGAAAAAAAGATTTTGAAAAAAATCTTTAGTGAAAAAAAGGACAAAAAAACAGGCGAATAGAGACGACAACACAATCAACAATTCGAGGAATTTAATTCAAAGTCAACCATTGTTCGAAAAATACAACCGTAGAGACTAAGGTGGGTAGAACACGTAGAACGAATGGACAGTGAACGGATAGTCAAAAGAATAATGACTGCAAGCCCGAGAAAAAAATACCACCAGAAAGGCCGCGTCGTAGATGGGAGCACACTATAAGGGTGGATCTAAAAGAGGTAGAACACCAAAACATGGAAGAAACACATGCATGTGAGGGAGGCTTGGTGGAGGTTTATCAACCAGGCTTCGAACCTACGAATTGCAAATGGTGGGAAATAACATTAACGCACCACATTGTTTGTACAAAAGTAAAGGGTTTTTCCATTGGCGCCGGTAGATATTGACGGCGTGTGGCGGCCATGTTGTTGACATCTGTTAAATGTGTTGTTTATTATTCAGTTGCTGATACCAAATCACCGTGGCCAGTTACATTGAATAGCAACATTGCGCTTCAACGTTTGGTGGCCAAATTTGAGATGACCGGTACGGTAATCAATCACCCAATATTCGTACGTGAGACAGTCGATTTCCCGTCGTGCACAAGAACTCGGCCTTTCGCAGACTTCAACTTGGCGAATGTTGCGTCATTGGTCCGTACTTTTTTCGAAAACGACGTTGGTGAGGCGGTCACCATTAATAGCGAGTGCTACAGATGATAATCAATTTCTTAGGGCCCAAATTGAATTTAATTTTAATTTTCGTGGGGGCAAACACCCCAATTTATTGAGCTTAGTTCAAGCTAGCTTAATCTAACTTAATTACTGAGAAGTATGGGTGAGGGGACGCGATCCTTAGAAACTACGATTGGGAGAAGGGAAGGCTACTGAGAAGACAGACAGAGTTTTAGACAAGGAGTGCTGAGGTTGAAATAGAAGTTAATATTCGAATTATGAAGTGCGGTGGATGAATAGATAGAAGAGAGGAGGATTGCGTATATTACGAGGGTTAGTGTTAAGAGATATGGAGTTATAAGGGTGGCGCAGTCAATGGTACCTATTAGATGTCTATGAATGAAGAGGATGTCAGATACTCTTCTTCTTTCCTCCAACGTATTCAAGTTGATTAGTTTAAGATGATCTTGATAGGGCGGTAAGAACAAAGGATTGTTCCAGCGCAGACCTGGAAGAGCAAAACGTAGGATCCGACGTTGGGTGTTTTTGATTCTATATATGTGGGTGTGTTGATAAGGGGACCACACTTGAGATGCGTATTCTAGAAGGTGGCGAACAAAGTTAAAATAGGGCGATCGAGTCATGTGAAGGTTGGGGAATTTTTTAGACCAACGCATCACGAAACCGAGTGCAGAGTTGGCTTTAAGATTTATATCGAGGATATGTACGCGAAAATTGAGCTCTTTGTTACATAGTATGCCAAGATCACGGATAATCCGAACGGTAGAGATGGGCTGATTATTGAGGAAGTAGAGACTAGGGCGAGGTTTGATTCGTTTATGTCAAAAGGTAATTGGAAATGGGCGTTTGAAAATGTTAAACTCCAAGCAATTTTTGGAGCACCAGACGGAAAAACTGTTGAGATCCGATGAAATTTTTTTTTTAAGTTTTGTTTTATTTATAGTTCGTGCAGGTTCAAGAGTGTACGCTCTTATGGTGTTTGTCACACAACCTAGACGGCGTGCAGATGATTTGTGTCAAAGATATTCGTTCACTACCCTCCGGGAGTGCTTGTCCTATATATGATTTGAGAGATTCGACTGAATTTGCGTTCGCTGTAGTTGCACAATTTTTCCGTATAGGAATTGTTCTTGACTATGGACGAACTTAGAATCTTGTTGCGAGGTAATGGTCTTGAGGAACTTGGTGTCGTCGGCGTACAGTGAGAGGTGGGAATGTTTGATGACAAGCTCAATGTCATTAATGATTCGAATGAAAAGAAGTGGACCTAGGTGGCTGCCTTGGGGAACGCCGGAAGTAGTAACGGTTTTTTTAAATAAGAAGATATCCAATTCAACGCGGTGGGTTCAAAGCCAAGGGAAGACGGTTTTAGTTGAATCATCAGTTGAAAAATCAGTTGAAATGACGTCGACCTAATTCCCATTCTCTAATGCTGAGAATGTAAAGGATACAAATTCGAGAAGGTTTGTGGCGTAGACCTGCATTTGAGAAAGCCATGTTGTTTAGAGAAGATTAGAGATTTGCAGTGGAAACTTCGAGTGCCATACAAGATACTTTCGAAAAGTTTGGGTATGTGTGACAGTTTGGCGATGGGCGGCCGTTGTTAACATCACTCTTCGGATCTTTATTGTGAACAGGAGTTATAAAAGCGGTTTTCCATATCTGGGGAAATTCTCCAAGGGACAGGACTGAGTTGAGTATTTTCGAGAGCGAGACAGAAATAATGGAGGAACATTATTTTAGTAAAATGGCAGGGAGACCATCTGGCCCAGGAGTTAATTCATCAGGGAGTTGATTCAATTTATTTTCGATGATATGGGGGTCAATAGTACGTGGGAGAAATGGTTCAAGGGAACCATGTGGTTCCAGCAGGTCGGTGCTACGTGCCATACAGCGGACATTACAATTGGCATTCTGCATGAACGATTTGAGGGTAAGGTTATCTCTCGCAGAGGTGACGTAAATTGGCCGTCAAAATCATGCGTTTTGACTCCGCAAGACTTTTTCTTGTGGGGTTTTCAATACCCGTAAGGTAAACACAACACAGGCTATCGCTCAAATTCAGCCGGATCTATGCGGAAGACTCATTGAAAATTGGACCACTCGGATCCGTGTCATCGTAAGAAATCAAGACGGACATTTGAACGATGTTATGATGGCATACATGGGCCTTTCAAATAAGAAAAGAATTGTGTTAATACTTCCCATAGCTTGAACACCTACCCGCCCTTATTGAAAAACTCTTTATATAGTCAAAAATAAAGTTAAAATGAGGTAATTTTCGCTAGATCAGATTAGATGTCACTCTTCCTCGTAAATTAGGAGTTTCGCAAAGCCCATCGTTTTTTTAGGAACGAATAAATTAAATTATTTTTAGAAACACTTTGTACGCTAGCCTATCGGTAGAGAGGCGGACGAATGAACGTCAACCTAAACGATCTGCCCAGAACGATAGTCGTTTGCCTGAGACGAAAAAGTAAAACTCTTTTTTTGTTAGGTCCACACCAAGGTGGTTTTAAGACATTTTGTAGTAGGATAATGTTGAAGGGCAGCTCCAGCAATTTTAGACTGAAACGCACAACCTTTCGGGCATACCAAATGGTCACGTTTTATGGATGCAATAGAGTCTCTTAAAACGCATGTGGGTTTGTTGCTTTCCGCTATCGTACTTTTTGCTTATTGACGAAGCTAAAATATTGGCAAATATGAGCTTTTCTGAAGATCATTTTTCGATGAAATTCAAATTTTCTGCACACTTTTGTAAAGCTCTGTTCGAAAGATTTCGGCTCCTGAAATGATCAAGAGGCGTGCGCCCTTGAGTTATTTCAATTTTATAAAGGTGCAGGCGAAGCTCTTCAGGTGAAATTTGTTCACACAGGGTTTTTCAACTCCTGTAAGCAGGCAATCGGCTGATTGGAGTCATTTTTTATTGAAGCACTTACGGTCACGATACTTTCGATACTTCAAAGGATGCATTGTCTCACTGGAACAGGAACAATCAATAGTGAATATGTTGATTCGGACTGATCCACTTTAGAACCCATAGCCTGTCTAGTAAAATGATTGTTAGGACCGAAAATTGGAACAAGTGCTCCTAAAGCTGCTGTTAAGGCTCATAATTTCGGCAGTCATTTTAAATAATTTCCAAAAATGGTGCGATCACAAGTTTCACCAAAATAAAAATGTATGATTTCGCTAATGTTGCTGTATAGAAGGAATGTAAAATAAATGTACGCCTTGGTTGGCATTATAATACAAAATTGTTATGTCCCCATTGAAAAAACCCTATAGAATAATACCTGTGTGGATGGCAATCGCTGTTTTCGTGAATTCGAAGGACAATTGAGTGACAGAGACCACTGTTGGAAAAGGAAACTAAAGTAAGGTATATTAAACCGTAGTTGGGTCTATCATGTTATACGAACGGCATGGCCTCTGTTAAAATAATAAAGAAATATTGGACTGTTTTGAAGAAGGTTATTTCCTGCCGAGTCCGCCGAAGGGCACCTGCAGGCGCGACCCCCACTTCGCGTTCTCAATTTAATGGGAGGAATAGCAGACAGAGATTCTTAAGTAGCAAACTTCGATCGAAAGGAAACGCATTGAACTTGGGGTATGATAAGGCGAAACCGTGATAGTTAAAGAACTTATAGCACAAGTCAACTGCAGATGGCACAATCATCTTCATAGGTTAATAGGAAGACGAATTACCGATTCCAATACACTGAATAGGCGAAGAAACCTTTTAAGGAAGCATGGAATACATCCAAAAGTTAATCCCTTTAAACCTAACGTTTTCGTCCGTTTTTTCGAATACGTCTTCCCTAAGTGACCTCAAGTACTTGTGAATTTCATAGAAAACATCTCCAACGCCACTTCCAAGTTGTTTCCTTAAATCTTAAAGATTCCCGTCCGGACACTTCAATCAATTTATCTAATATCCAACTCCCCACAACACGGAGTAATCTCTGTTCATGAACCTAGTCGTTCCGAACTTGTCCAGAATGAAGGGCACTTAATAAACTTTAAACACTCCCATGCTCCCATGCTGCAGTCATAAGTATACTGAATCCAAAAACACACACAAGTGGATGCAGTCAGCCCCAAGCAACGCATACAATTGAACATGTCATCCCCGATAAGTTTCACAGCCCATACGCCTGCTAACTCAATCGTCCACTTTAAAAGTCTTAAATCCCTATGCTCGACTCCCACATACGGCTGGATACGGTAGATACCGTCTAATCTCAAAATTGTCTGGAATTCGCACTTATGTTAAAGCATCCGAGGCTGTTTCTGGAATTCGGAAACTATCCATTGTGCATACGCCTGAATGCATTCGAGTACATAACGTCCCGAGCACTTGAAACCGAGGTAAACCAAATCCCGAACCTTTAAAACTACATCCAGCAACAACGGCAATAACATTGATGATGATGACGACAACGACATCGCAAATGTCTTGTCGTACGGATGTGTATACGCGTTGCACTCCAAATCGATCGGAACACACCATTAATGGATTAGATTTAGGTCCATTACGAGTATAGGCATCCATGGGAAGGCGGCTGCGACCGGATTATGAACTGGCTGGGTGATTGGTTCCCAACCGCCCACAGGACTGTGTTAAGTGCCAGTAATAATTAAGAATCATTAAGAACGGGAATTGGATGCACACTATTCGATGGATGGACGCGTTACAACGATGTGATGATGTGACGATGCTGGTCGTCATCATGACCATTGTAGCGGTCGTGACGCTTTGATTGTTTGGTGAATTGGTTTTTATATATTTTTTTTTATCATGGAACGTGGGGGACAGGCGAGCAGAAGCGATGACTTAATTCATGCGGACAGCTATAGACAATGATAAATAATTACAGTGATGACCGTTAATGAGCGAACAGTAGTCGGCAGACAGGAGGCAATCGACGACGGTAGACGGTGATAGTCGAGTCGACGGATTACGATGTCGTCTTAATTGAGAGTGGGATTTACTTGCCCGGTCCATATGGACCAGATACGAGATTCGAGTCGTAAATGATGACAAAACGGTTTGACCGAGATGCCAACATGGGAAATGCATTTGGGCATCTTCTAATTGACTCTCACGTCCATTATTGTCAGCGAATCTTAGCGGACGACGGTATACCGACAGGAAATCACGGATTTTCTCCAAGCTGCTTGAACTCGAACAAAGCAGAATGCCAAATGGCCAATCATGCTCATACAGTGGTCGGCGGAGTCTTTTATCCCGCCCACGTGTCATATCTCTGGAGAGCAATTCTTCATACCCTCGTTGAGTCAACCGCTGCCACATTGCCCGGCATCCTTACCCAGTCAACAGAGTGTCTAATAAGTCACCACGGCTTTGTCGGAACACATGAAAGCAACTGGATATCGCTGATAGTTCGGTTGAATGCATATGACTCGGACATGTCCCACAGAAGACGAAGGCCAGACAACAGGAGACGTACACATTCGTCGAATGCTTATCAGCTCGGCGGGTTTATCTGTGCCCTATCGTAGATCCAAAGCCAATAACACATCTTCAGTGGCGCGTAAAGTGAAGCTGGAGTGCATAGGCTATCGACGGTGGAATTTCTTCGACGTGGACATATGGCAGGGACATAAACGGTTTCGGGTTTTCCCTTGATTCAGATATTGCACGACGTTATCGGATGAGAAGATCGCAAGAAAAGAGGAAAACGAAACCTGAAGATACACTTGGACTAACAAGAATGGTTTGGAGTGTCGGGGCATCAGAGTGCCTCTTGGCGTCCCCTTGCGTGTTACTCGCACCGTACCGACCCAAACACATTCCCAGCACCACCGTCGCAATCGCGTTTTATTTGCTCAGCCAGCAAATGCGTTAAATCGTTTTCTCGAGATTATCAGTGACCGGTCGAGACGGGGGATTAACCACTGCGCACATTTCCTTATCGAGCTCGAGTGTTTTGCAAGGACATCCAAAAAAAAAAAAAAACAACTCAAACATCGATATCCCCTCGTTGCGTGTGTCGTATGCATTCGATTGCGTTACCCACGCGCAAAAAACTTCAGGTGATTAATGTCGCCCGGAAAGGAGTCGAGTGTCGATGAAGAAACTGACACACGCAGGAAACGCACTCTGGACACTGCAGTGAGTGAAAAGCAAAGCAGCTGCATTAATCATTTCCAACAGAGCGACGCTCGGCTGACATGTGTTGTTGCGTGGTCGATATCCAGAATCGATAACCAACCTACCATTACAAAGCAACTCGACACGATGACGATGAGGAAACCAAAGCACCCATCACGCCCAATGCACAATCTGCCTGCGGATTGTTCATGCATTCATTTGTATCTTAGTATCTGTTCCACGCCGTTTAGGTGGGTTTGAGGATTTATTATTAAAGAGAAAAGAAAAACGCTCTTCGAGCCTTTGTACGACGGCGAGGGAAATTAATTTGATATCGGAAATGTCGCAGTCTGATTTAGAGCTTGTAGCTGGGTCATAACTTTGTCAGTGTGTCGCCGCAGCACTGCGGTGATGGCTTCGGTCATGCGATGGAATAGCGCATGTGTGCGCTTGGAACTAGGTCGCAGTGGCCTTAGCATGAGTAGAATACTCGCATGTAGTGATGAGGATGAGATGACTGTCAGGTGATTTAGAAGGTGACGCCTTGTTTTAAAAGACCGACGATGTAGATCCGTTTCTAGGTTAAACGTTTTATGAGAGCGCTGATGGATTGGTGACTATTTTTGGAGACGTGACGAGTAGCCCTCTTTCTAAGAAAAATGTCAATAAGTCTTCTTGGTTCCTTGGAACTCTGTAAATCTCGGGGACTGACGATAACAAGACCACTAAGGATCGCATTAATTAAAGAGTGGTTAGGAAGTGGATAAGTAAAATTTTATGCATCGCAATCCTAGCTAATATAGTATCAACCTAAAATAAATATGTAGAACGCCACCAGAGGAAGGGATCTAGGAATTTTTGAGCTTCTCGTTTGAAAGTTATTGTAATTTCCATTTTTCAAGGACATGCGAATTAATTTTTAGCGGGATATTGGTGATGGGTACTTGGAAATATGTACTTTCAATGCTTGTGAGCTGTTTTTCGCCTCAAATATCTGGAGAACAAATAATGATATCGTCTCTAGACCGATATCATTCAGCACATGAGTGCATAGTGAGTACGCGGTAAGGGTTGCAAAAAAAATGAACTGCCTGTTCCTATTTTATAAGGGAAAAAATACTAAAAATACCTCGTTTCGCCTACCTTGAAAACAGAAAGCAGAGAGAAGTTGGTAATTCGGACAAACTAGTCGCAACTCGCGGGTAAGGTAAGGGACGTCTTGTTTTAGAGCTTGTGCTAAGTTTCGACCTTCTAAGAATAGGAAAGGACCTTACGTTATATTTGTCCAAAATTATTTCTGAGGGTTGAACTCACACTTTGTTCTTTTCCCACAGATTTGCTCAGCCAACACATGTATGTAGGTCTATTCAAAAATTAAAGGAAATTATGGGAGTTTATGAGTTACATGTACATATTAGTCAGTAGTATACAAAACTTTCAAAACCTTCCCTGCTCATACATAAGGCAATAAAGAACAAACTCCCAAAGGGAAACTTTGGGTCCACAAAAAATACGAGGAAAAAGAAAAACCTTGTAATTTTCTAAAATTTCAAGCCCTGGAAAATAGTGAAAAGATCACACTTACATAGAACCTTCTTGATAAAAAAACGAAAATAGCAACGGAAAAAGTTTGATAATATTCAGAAAGAATGTGCGGCTTAAGGCACGAGAGCAATGTATGTAGAGGTAAACGCTGCACAAAAAGGATTCCAGGCCAGATCTGGTTTTCTATGCAACGCTAGTTAGAAACTCGTTTCGGACAAAGAACAAGTTGCAGTCTAGTGCAGGAGATATTTCAAGAAATATTGGATCGTTTTCCAATATCCACACAGCAGAAATCCAGATAGAACTGCCAAGCATCAAGGAAGTAAAGGAAGCAATCCATCGACTTAAGAATCGGGATCAATAAAATTTGCCGGAGATCCAGAGAAGTTACATGGCCTTATCACAACTATTTGGAACAATGAATTTATCCCCGAGGGCGTAAAATGCAACAATTATTGAATAATATTGCTGCTTTCAAGCTGTCATAAGGTGCTGTCAAATATTCTCTTAAAGACTCTGGCGTCATACGTTGAGGAATTAATCGGTGACTACCGTTAGTATCGCTTGACAAGTGAACAGACTATACCGTTTCTAGAAAAGGTATGGGAATTCTACGAAACGATCTACCAAGTACTCGTTGATTTTAACGTAAGACTCTATAAACCAATCGAAAATGTATCATGCCCTTCCCAATCCCGAAAAACTAAGTGAAACTGGTAAAAGTAAAAAGTATGCTTCTATAGTCGTGAATATTGAAGGAGATGCCTTGTTACCACTTCTTTTTAAATTGATGCCGAGGGACGTCATGAGTTTACGTCCGGAAAATGATAGGGAAATAGCCCTTAATGGAATCACATCCGCTCTAGCTTACGCTAAGGATTTGAACCTTCTTCTGACAGAAACGCAGAAAAACTGATAATGGCACGTAAGGAAATAGGTTTAGAAGTAAATGAAGAGACTGACCGACTTGGATCGATCCAAACATCACATTTGACTGTACTTGATAAAAGTGGGTGATTTCAAATATCTGAGAACCCTATTGACTGCCAAATACGACATAAAAATCGAAATAAAAAAATACTGTATATGGATAAGCCATGCCTCTTCGGGCGATTCAAAATAATCCCTTTGTCCCGCAAATGTCAAAATTCACAAAGTCAGTCTACATAATCAAAAACTTGAGGAAATCTGTTCAGCCCCAAGCATGATCCGAGTACATATACATATGTATGTAGAAGAACAGAATTATCAATGCAGAAATTGGACGCAGCTCTATAAGGAAAGTGACAACTAGAGGCACACCACAGGGGGGCGTTCTCTCCCCCCTACTGTGGCTTCTTACAGAACCTATTAACCTTACTAAACCTATTCTAACAAAATCCTCAAATTCTTTATGGAGAAAGACACAAAGACAATAGCGTACGCGGATGACCTGGTAATCTTGATAAAAGGTAAATTTCTACCAACTATCAGTGAACTAATGGAATCTGCGTTGAGGGAACTCTTCTCGTGGGCAAGACAGAACGGTCTGAGAATAAACCCCCAGAAAACCGAGGTGGTCTTGTTCACCAGGAAAAGGAAAATTCCGATATTTGCTCCCCCAAAGTAAGAGGGTACTCCACTCAAACTCAAAGCGGAGTCGTTCTTGACTCCAAACTCTCCTGGAAAAGGAACCTGGGGGAAAGGATGAAAAAAGGATTGAATGCTTTTTAAGCATGCAAAAATACCTTCGGAAAAAGATTGGGCTTGCAACCGTACATCATTCATTGGATGTACACAGCAATTATCAGACCCATTTTAACTTATGGGGCCCTAGTCTGGTGGACTGCTAGCAGCACGAAAAGCTATATGAAGATGCTCAACAAAGTACAAAGGTCAGTCGCTGTTTGTACAACGGGAGCCATGAGAAGCCATGAGGGAGCCGCAACCAGGGTTGGACATGATACTTCATCTCCTCCCCCTGGATCTATTCATAAAAGGCAGCGCGGTAAAGAGCGCTATCAGACTAAGGGAGTCCTCTCTGTGGAAGCAAGCTAACTATGGACATGCGGCCATACTTAGAATAATAGACGACCTGGGAAAGAAACATGGTTTTAGTAGCCTCGTAGCTACGACCGACTATATTTCCCCCCAAAATGACTTCTCTCTCAGAATACCAATCCTTTTCCCGGACAGAGAAGAGTGGCTATCAAACGATGTGATCAACGACCACGAGATCACTCTCTTCACCGACGGATCGAAAATGGACATAGGCACTGGGGCCGGGTTCTACTCTGATACTCTCCACAACCAGGAATCATTCAGACTCCCTGGTCTGTGCAGCGTTTTTCAAGCAGAAATCCTGGCAATAGAGAAAGCAGCCAAACACCTACAGGTAACCTATATCCCACCATCGGATATCACTATCTTCGTAGACAGCCAGGCTGCACTGAAGTCAATAGAATCCTGTATAACGAGATCAAAGGCTGTCAAGAAATGTCGCGACTCACTGAAGTCCATCAGACACCATAAAGTTAAACTCTGCCTGGGTCACAGCTCAATCGCAGGGGACGAAAGAGCAGACGAATTGGCCAGGCAAGGGTCTGAACTGGACATCAGCGAAGCGGACACGTCATTGCAACCACCGATCAGCGCATTGTACCGGATCATAAATGACACAATCATCAAAGAAGCCAACTCGTCTTGGCTTACAAGAAACGACAGCTACATGACAAGATCATCATGGCCAGAGCTCAATATCGGAAAAACAAACAAGCTCTTGGCGCTGGACCGTAACTCGATCCGTATTCTCGTCGGAGTGACCACAGGACACTGTTCCATTGGAGCAATGCTCCGGAAATGGGACTCGGGATCCAGCGATCTCTGCCAGAGCTGCAGCGAGTTTCTTTTCTTTCTTTCTTTCACTAGACGTTTTCTTCGTGCAAATCTTGAGGATTTCCATTAAACGGGTAATGAAGGGACGGATTCTATGTACATACGTAGGAAGTTTTCAATTTTAATTATTGTTTTTAACAATAAATTCAATATTTAAGTCAGTTTTTGAACCTGATTTGTGTATTGGATCTATTTAAAATAACTTCCAGTATTACGGAAAACCCTCGATGAAAATTGACAAGTTAAAAAAATTTGTAAGGCAAACGTGCTATTTAGCCAAAGAATTCGTTTTTTAGAAATGCAGAACAAAAATTGACTGAAGAGAGGTTAAGCCTTAATTTAGAGTTAAAGGTTAATAAGTCGAATCTATGACTTTTACATTAATATTTTCATTACTTGATGATTGACTGAGATATTGCATATTAGCGAATGATTAACGATTATTTACGTTTAAGAAATTAAGATTTTCGCTGCTATATTGGTAAAGATGTTCCGAATTAAAATGTTTTCATACATTTGCAGCCTCTAAAGTTAAAATTTCTTACTTTTTATCAAAATTTCTGAACGTTTGTTGTGTAAAAAGCTGACTAAGTTGTCATTAAGTTAAATATACAAAAATACACAATTAAAGCAGAAATTGAAGAAGACATTTAATTTATTCGAGCGAAAAGAGCAACATTAGGATTAGGATCCAGGTGTCAGCCCTCTGTAATACAAAACACTTCGGTAGGAAAATAGGCTATTGAGAGGAAGTCCGGATCTAGCATCTCACGTGCTTGCTATGCAGCGGATTTCTTGTTTTTTGGAAATGAAGTCTTCGGCAATGTTACCCTCAAAGTATTCCCAAATCAATATTTAACACCTTCGCTAGCCCCTTTTTTAATCTTAGAAACACTTAAAGAACTCGAACTTCAAAATAGCATTCAGTTCTATTAGCAATGCGTTTTTCAGGCATCAATGCTCAGGAAACGAACGCCTTTTAAGATATTCCTTATTTTTTTTGAAAGAAAAATAAGCACACGAAGTTGTCTTGTGAATATAAGGTCAGGGAATTATTGGAATCTCGTCTGGGATTATGTAAAAGGTTATCCAATAAAGGGTGTCATTTAAAAACTGCCATTGTTGGATTGTCAACGTTAAACTATCACTCCGATCTTGATAAATGAAAACTAGGAAGTTACTACACATGAATCGGCATATGTATTCTCACACAAAATACGTTAAAATAATGTATATTCGCTTCAAAAGTTGCTTAAAGTTTGTACTGTTTTGGCGATCATCAAGCGCCTTCTCACACAGCTATAGTGAACTTAATCGATAGACTTGAATGTAAGCGTTTTGGAAAAATTATTAATGTTCACCTGGCAAGGCGGTGAATAATGCTGATACGATGAGTTAACTAAATGGGATGTTTTATCTTAAAATGACGGCTGACCGGTTTTCCCTGAAACTGGTTCTATTAAAATGGGCGAGCTATATTTACACTAGGAAGGGACCACATGCTATACAGCTAAACATGTCTTTATTGCAGCATAAATGTCGTGGACATGTGATTTCTCGAAACGAACACTAAAATTGGCCACCGACACCACGCGATTAAACACCACTAGATTTCTTCCTGTTGCAAAAACGCATCATTAAAAAAATAACTAGTTCCATTGTTTTTCATTGCTAAGCTCATAGTTTGTACTTCAGACGAAGATAAAAATGTCACCCCTTTTCGTATAAATGCTAGGTTTTTCCATTGATTTAAAATGACACCTCTTGTTGGATCAGCTTATACCAAGCGTAAGTCCTAGTTTTACTCAAAGCATACTGATCGAAGGCAATATTTAATATTTATATGCCTTTTCTGCAGTTAATTCCGTTCTTCTAACAAAATTTAATGGAAATTCCCCAATTCATTCTGAAAACAAATAAATAATCGCCAACCGTACAAAATCTCAAAAAAACCTTATTGACAGATGACGGCAATCAGTTAGATTATAAATATGTAAATATTTTTCGAACACTGTTACTAAGCCAAGCGTGGAAAAATTGTCCAAATCGGACTAATATATCCCAAGATTTTTCAAAATTCCTTTTACTTCTTGAACACCTTAGCAATCCTTAGCAACAAGCATTCGCATTAATGGCATCAGATAGCATTTTAGTAAGGGCGTCCACGCAATATCCCACAAATCATTCCATTATGGACTATATTCATATCGGAAATGAAGTGTAAAAACGAAAAGCAGTCTTTCGGAAAAGCACTCAAGTCGTAACCATAACCCAAATAACTTCGAAGACTACGAGTTAGGTCGAGTTATTTCCACTCCCATCGTTATTTATTCAATTAACAGCCATCAATGTCTTAGTCTCAAATCCCCCAAAACGATGACTTAATTCTCGCCACATCCAACAATCCGGCGCCACTAACCCAAACGCCAATCCATCAACAAAAAGTCAATCTCTCATCTGCCAACAAAGCAAACGACACCCATATACATAATGACCATCCTCATAAAACCGTGAAATGTTTTCGTGGCAGATTTATCAATATCCCGGAAGTGCCTTCAAATTTCATAACTGCCATCATAACTTTAATATCCAAACCGACCTTTTTCCATAATAGCTGCGAAAACAAACACACCAACAAGCCTCGCCAGTGTCGATGGCACCTCGAAGAAAATGAGAATAAACGCCGGGGAAAAAAAAAGCTAATGGTCTTGACACACTAAAACTTTAACGAAACAATAAAATGTCAGCAGGTTCAGGATTTCGTCCTTTTTTTTTTTTTTCCTGTGGTATTATGCGGCTTCTGCTCCTTGTCCTCGTTCTTTAGCGTTTGTATTGACCTTTCCTGACAAAAGCCCTTAATTTTCGTTTCGTCTTTCCGCTCGCAGACAGGAAGTAAGAAAGCCATAAAGCAAACATCCTTTCAGCCATTTAAAATGCCATAGACAGACGGGAAAAAATGGAAGACACACAAAAAAAAAGAAAGAAAATCGGAAAAGGAGTTATGTAGTCCTTCGAACTCTTAATATATGTTTAAGCATAATAATAATCGATAGAGTCCAAGATCCGAGCTCCGGGCTACCGGCTCCTGGCCTCCTGCATGCGTGCGTCCTTTATCCTTGGCAAACAATTTTTCTTCATTTTTTTTGTTATTCGTCCTTTGCTACTTATTGTATCCGAGTCGGCAAGATTTATGATATTGTTTAGAGCTTTTGTCGGATAGCACACATGTAGTGGTTCATGCGTCCAAGGACAAAGGAAGTTTTAGAAGGAAATTGATATCCTTTTGTGCTTACTTTTGTGCAGGCTAACATGTATTACCGGCTGAAGGACCATAAACATAAATACCAAACGATTATCCTTTCAAGAGGATTATTTTTTATTGCACCTAGACCGGTACATACATACATATGTGTGTTAATTACTGCATTCGGAAGAAGGATAATCTATTCTTGGCCCATATCCGTGTTATATGTATGTTGAATGTCCTTACCTGAAACGAGAAAAACCAGACGAAATAGAATTCAATTAGTAAAATATCTCTCATCTGGGCATATAGTTAGCATAGAAAACGTTTATTCTTATTTCAAAGGATATACGAAGACGAACATTTATCTCCTCTTATACATATACACATACATATGTATGTACGTAAGTGGTGTAAAGGGATAGACTCTCAATCAGACAAGCCATCAAACGATTCAATTCGCACTCGAAATTGTATTAACACTCTTGGTGTCAAATTCAAACATGCAAAAAGGAATGTTTATCCTTCTAAAAGGATATTACCAACTCTTCGTACTCTTCGTACGAAGGGATAACAACATCTCAAGGATGCTTTCGAGTTTTCAAAATGATAACAATCAGCAATAAAATACTCGTGCAAGTCGAGTACGAGTATGTGAGTGTGGGCCTGAGAGATAGCGTCGATCCTTCTCCATAGGCATTGTGTTCTTAAATTTGAATTTCGTCCTATTTCAAATTGTCGACACACGGACGACAACGGATATGAGGAGGAAAATTTCATTTTGGTCACATCCTACTCGAAGAGGGGGCTCCGGCAAAACTTTGAAATTAGTTCGAAGGAAGTTCCCGTGGGCGGGAGTGTGTCGAGCAGCGTGCGAATGTTAGGTTTAGAAGATGTCCTGGCAATCACAAACAATTGTTCTGGAGTTGAGTGGTTGCTGGTCGGCATTAGTGGCATGGATGTCGATATTCATTGCGGTACGGATGAGCAGGTAGGCTGCTTACCGAACATTCGAAACGAGTTAATATGTGTTTAGCTAGGCAGGACGGAATTTCAAGTGGATCTACTGGTCTGAAAGTAACTCTCAAGGAGTTGTGACATGAGTTTCGAGAGGAAATTAAATGAGACTTTGTTATCTGAAGATTTTATAAGGAGGTTAGGAAGATGTGCTATACCTATGCCTGGCAAATGTCCTCTTTTTCCTGGATATCAGCATTGATGGACGTAATGGAAGATGACTTCGGTAATGGTAGTAGCCGGACCCAATATGAGATGGAAATGAGATTCAAATTGAAGTTTCCAGTTCATCGTACACCCATGCGAATCGTTTCTGATTAGATCGAATCAGAGCGCCGGGGGAAGTTCGGACGATTGCATTTATATTAAAAGGAACGGTGGACACTTGAAGAGGGATACCAAAATTAACAGACCAAAATCGCTGACTTGAAGTACTACTAACCGAGAGTAGCACACCGGAATTCGTTAACTTAAATAGGATAGACCGGACGTTTTAAACATTGTAAGAATACTTTAGACAATTTTTTTCCCTTGAAACCGAGAAGCGTTCCATTTATTATTAATAGGACCCACAGTTTTGCATTCTATAGCCAGGCAGGCATTTAGCAACCTAGGTGTCCGGGCCTTATCCGAGCCAATATCAACACGGATCATTACTTTGTTGCAGCCAAAAAAATTGTAGCGGATATCGCGAACATTACGAAATAAAATTTAACGCCGGAAACCTACAGTCGCACAAGGTCTCCAGGACAAAAATGGAGACGTTGTCAAAACGCCATTAGTGACTTGGTTTCGAGCCACCAGGACTCTCATCGCAGGATTGACATCGGAAAGTTTTTTTTTTCAAAAAAATAAAAAGAGCATGTCAAGGCTATGAAATCAGAGTCGAAGCCTGCAAAAATGAACACGGAAAGCTTGTAGTAGAGTCGCAGTTGAGAACATGGTATGATCACTTTAGCAGACTGGAAAACGGCGATGATAGTCATAGTCACTCACAACTGGATGAAGACGAATAAGGAGTAGGAATAAACAAAGTTGATAGTTGTCTTACTGTCTTAAAATGACTCGAAAGCTCATTGCAAGAATTATGTCCAACGATAATAGCCTGATCTCCAGGCCTTACTACCCTAGATATAGATACCATGAGAACATGGTCGTGGTGCAATGGTAATCATCACCGACTGTTGAGCCGGAGGTCTGCAGTTCAAGTCCGTCCATAGTCAAGAACAATTCCTATACGGAAAAACTGTGTAACAACATCAATTGTGAATGAGCGATGATCAAAAAGGGCTGATGAAGGCATAACAGTCGCAGCATAAGATCGCTTCAAAATTCATAATCTCTGTGTGCATTTCCGATATAACACCTTAACGACATGAAAATAAAAAAAATTACTGTGAACTACAGCCAACGCCACAAATTCAGTCGAATCTCTCGAATCCTATCTAGGACAACCACCCCCGGAGAGTAGTGAACGAACATCTTCGACACAAACCATCTGCACCCCGTTCAGGTTGTGTGATAAGCACCATAAGAGCGAACACTCTTGAACTTGCACGAATTATAAAAAAAAAACACTCCTATTGGGCTTCATTCCCCCAGAAGCATTCCTCCATATTGATCCCGAAAAGTTAATGCAAAATAGATATGGTATCCCGGAGCTCGTCCGCTACGAATACGTTGACAATCCTTTTAGCTCATAGATTTTAGTACCGCAATGGTACTACACTACGCTAGACAACACGCTGAATTCGGGTGAAAACGCTTCCCAGGACGGTGCGTTACTCCACTAAGATCTTCCTCACTCCTTAGCTCGTAAGTTAGATTAGGGTTAGCTAAGAGATCCTTTCGAGGCTGGGCGCGTAAGCCTGCTTAGATGAAACTGAGAAATGACTGAGGCCTGGTGGCCTTGGTGAGGCCTCGTGCATGCAGAGTGAGCGAAATGGCCCAGTCTCTAAAAGTGCTAGCTAAAACTAGAATTAAGCAGCTTAGGGTAGGTTTGAATAAGAAATGAACCTAGGTTTAAATAATGTTTTAAGGGACGGAAAAAAAAAACAATAAAACGAGAGAGAATTGCATTTACCCGACAATAGAGGCTAGAATAGTGATACCGAAGCTGAAGTCTAATAAAGAAGTTGGTGCCGATTGACTTGTCTGTCAGGCTATTTCAAGCAGCTAGAGATGAGTCCATTCATCAACTTGACGGTATAATATGGTCGAAGGAAGCATAACCAATGAATGAAATCTCAGCATCGTTTCTGGTCTATAAGAAAGGTTCCTAAACCTGCGTCAAGTATAAGAGAACACTACGTACAACATCTTCTCTGCCGAGTTTGAAATTGTTCATGGAAAATCTGGCAGGACAGTGTGGTAGTGGTCAATGATCAAGGTGGTTTCAGACAAGGAAAATCCGCAAATGTTGACTTAAAAGCCACATTGTGCCGAACTCTTGACGCTGCAACGGCAGACAACGAAGAATTGCAATTAAGACTGGTAACGGAGCCGCTGAGATATTCGATGTCGCATCTCATAATCATATACATATTTCTTGGTCATGCTGAACTCACTGATCAATATTAGAGGCTCAATTTATCTCGGCCCTGCGGGTCAGAAAACGTTGACTTAGACAGATTGAATGAGCGAAGCGAGTCGTCAGTGAAGTGATGGGGGACATTGAAACAGAAGCGGCCAAAATGGGTCTGATGAAAACTGAAGACAAAAATGTCCAACAAGAGGTGTCATTTTAAATTAAATAAAAGTACACCTCCATAACACCAATTTCAGGCAAAAAAAAAAAATTCAGTCAACGTCATTGTAACGCAATCCATTCACACTAACGTTCCCATCAGCATCATTTTAAAAAAATCATGTGTCCAATGGGCAGCACCAGTCCAAAAGCCACACCACACTGTCATTCGGGTGAGTGAAGTGGTTGTTCCATTATTCCTCGAACCTGGTGTACGTCTCGCCAATCATCACTCGCAATAATTTTGAGAAAAAAATTATGATTCTATTCAATCATTTCTCAATCAGTCAGAGTATAGCTTTATGCATAGTCTAATGGTTTCAGTTTTTGGGTCAACTGAACCTTACAGCTCTCGCCAAAAAAATAAATGCCACACTATGAACATTTTATGATTTTTTGGATTCCCGGTGGATTTTTCAAACACAACACGTAAGTAGGTGTGTTTACAGTTCTCTACTTATTCTTTTTAATGTAGCATATAGCAGAAAAAACATCCAAGCCGACAACGCATTATTACTCTAGACCGGGGTAAGAGATGGAATGAGTTAAGGAATTTTAAGATGATCTTATCCAAAACAGGTGAAGGACGTATTCTCGCTCCTAGTGGCGAAAATTTGTCAAATAATGGTAGATGTCACGAATGCATGGGAGACGATTTCCGGCACGTCTCCGGAAAATCTGTTTACAATTGCCAAGGAATTAACAAAGTGCTTGAACGAAAGATGTGCTATTAACACCAGCAGGCGAAATGGGAACGTAGACTTTCAAAAAAGCTGCTTCTCTCTTCACGATCGACTGGAAAAGTGTCATATTTTCCGACGGATCCAAACCTGATTTAATTGGACCTGACGGAAAGCCGACAGTGCGAAGGAGAGCTAAGGAGCTATTTTCAAAGAATATTTTTTTTCTTACTGTTAAGCCTTCATCATAAGTTATAGTACGACAAATTGGGGTCGTAGCCTTATTTTACTTTTGAATGAATATAATGACAGCGAAGTAAAAGCATATCAATACTATGATATTGTGTCCAACATATTCTACTACATTCCAGACCCACAGTTTAGGATGACTCCATTCACTGTCATTGCACTTTTTCTGTAAGTGAAAACAAAATTTGACCTAAAATGACAATCCAAAACGATATGAGCCAATGTAAGGCAGGTATTGGCCTTGAATCCCTAAGTTGGAATTTGTGGTAATTTACAGGTGAGGTGCCAGCGAGGTACCTAAAACAATTATAGAGCTCAAAACAGTCTTAAAGAATAGACTAAAAATGTAAATTCAAAAGATTTATGCCACGAAGAGATCCAGCGGCCATAAACACTAAATGCAGTGCTATAAAATATTTAGGAAAATTAAAAATTGGATTTCCCTTGAAAGTTGTTACTGTATTTTGTTATATTGTTATTATCACCGGCATTTGGAACTCGGAAATTCAGAGCCTCGTTAACATGTTCTATGTTCTTCTATGTTCTGCTATTCTGTCCCATCTTTTCTACACCAAATTTTCAACTGTGGTCCCATCTACTGGCAGGTCGAGTGTTCCGAGGTTCCCGACGGTCTTTTTCTCTAGGGTTTTCCACTCATTATTCTTTTGACTGTTGGTCCATTCGTTCCTATGTACTCTGCCTTTTTCAGACTAGGACAATGCTTGGGGTTGAACAGAGTTCCTAAAGTTCTTGTTCGGGAAGCTTTCTCCATTAACCTGTTTCTTCTTCCTGTTTTCCACCATAGATTCTCCTTATGACATTATTTTTTAGCGACCGAAATCTATGTTCGCTCAATTGCTTATAGACGCTTTTAAAAGGGTGATTTTTAGACTTTTTAGTTTTTCAGTATTATATTTTTAACAGTTTACACCTGAATCGTGACCTGCATCAAAGTCAGTCATACTCAATCTATAGGGTTTTCCAAAAAGGACTTGACAACTTTTTTTTTAAATAAAACGCAAACCATTTGAGATATTTCAAAAAATTTATTATCAGCTTGAAGTACAATCAAAACATTTATGAATGGAACTCGACTTCGTTCATATGGCCACCGCGAGCACGTTTGCAGTGGTCGATTCGTTGGACCCAATTTTCGATGACTCGGTCACACATTTCGGCCGAAACGGCCGTTATTTCGCGTTCAATGTTGGCTCTGCGCTCTTCCAATGTCGTCGGCTTGTTGGCGTAAACCAATGACTTAATGTAGCCCCAAATAAAATAGTCTAGAGGCGTTAAATCGCACGAATGAGGCGGCCAATCGACTGGCCAATTTTTTGAGATAACACGCTCATCAAACTTACTCTTCAATAAATCGATTGTAACGTGTGCTGTGTGGCTTGTGGCACCATCCTGTTGAAACCACATGTCGTCCAAGTCCATATCTTCCAATTCGGGCCAAAAATAATCGGTAATCATGGCGCGATAACGCGATCACAGTAACGTGACGATCGTTATCGTCGACGAAAAAATATGTCCCAATAACGCCGCCGGCATGCAAACCGCACCAAGACTCAAATTTTTGCACTAAGCTTGTTATTACCTGTCTGTTATTACTAGGGTGAGAATTACGACCGAAAATTGGAGTTAACGCTCTTAAAGTTGCGGTCACCGACTCCGAATTTCGGTAGAATTTTTTTATAATTTGCAGACGTTGCTCGTTCGTGTACTTTACCATAATGAAAATGTTGAGTTTACTGAATAAATCGACAATAACAGTTCGATGATTTGTGAAAGAGTGCGTTCACAAATTAAATTCAAAGCTGTCAAGTCCCCATTGGAAAAGAGACTCATATCCAAACCATGTTTACGAATTATTGAAATTTTCTATCAAAATTCGTGCTCTGTGAAAAATATTTGTCGCCAATTTCGACTATTTTACGGTCGTCATAATCGACCTACTGAGCAAACAATTTACGCGATTGTGAGCAAATTTCGTACCAGCTTCACACTATTTGACATCTAGCCACTTACCCGTATGCGTAGTGCTGGCTGTGCCCGCCAGTGTTAATGAAGAACGTGATTTGTCCACTCGTTCACAGCAACAGGGATTGTGTTTCTATACTATGTGAACGTTTTTACAAAAGAATCTTGATCTAAAACCTTACAATATACAGCTCGAGCAAGAACTGAAGTCGAACGACCTGTTACAGGGTCGAATTTTCGGAAACTTTTTTTTCCTCAAACCGCACGAGCTGAAATTGGTCGACATTTGATTCTAGCAAGACGGCTCTACGTGCCACATAACACGCATTCCGTTAAGCTGACGTCAATTGAAGCCTTTAAGACAACTTTATATTATAGCTGATATTATCTAGATATCACGCAATATGCTCAAAAAAATGGATTCTCGGTATGAACTATCTTAAACGTAGTTGCGGTCAATATTTACATGAAATAATAATAAATAAAAGTAAATGGCAAGCGTTGGTTAATCAATTCAAGTATATACATATTTCATCCACTTTTCTACTTTTTCCTGTTCCTTTATTACAATTAAAAATCAAACCCTTAAAAAAATCATATATTAAGTTTGCAGGATTTGTGAGAAATTCTGAACAAATAAATAATGTCACGGAGGACAATACCACATAAGAAAATTAAAGATGTAGCCAACAGGTAGTGCAGAATGACACGATCTTCCGGACGTCAAATTTTTCGACGACTTTTTGAACCAATCATTGAGTCAATAGCCGCAATTTTAGTTTAAATGTCATGGGATGTAGACCAACACTCAATATTTGCCGTTAAGTAAGATAAGGGAGTCGGACCTACTACAACGATAAAGTTGACTTCGACATTCATGAATTTTAGAAAATGGTAGAAAATTCTTTTAATTTTTTGGACCCAATTTTCTAACACTCTGCCAGAAATATTGGCAGGGACGTTGGCAATTTGGCATTTAATCTTGTTCTATTCGACCAGACCATTTCTCGAAACAACACGATTACAGAACTACCCCTTCGTAGATTAATCGTTCGACCAGCTCTGAAGCTTGTGGCTGTCTCTTTGGAACTAGATACCACTGATCTGAAGTTCATCAAATTCTGGTTAAAAACGGTTTTCCAACTTGTCGACTATTTTCGGCGACGAAAAAATCCAGCCCAATCACAAACCACGCAATACAGTGAGGAAGCAGTAGAGTCCCTTGATGCACGTGTGAATTTTTTGCTGTCCATTAACGCATGTTTTGCCTAAAACCTTAAGCCAAAAATGAGTTTCATCGTTGAAAATGATTTTTCTATTAAAATTTGAATTTTCTTCAAATTTTTGCGAGTATAATCGGAGAAACTGCGGCACTTCAGCTCAAGTTCAAGTGGCTTCAGTAATTAGGTTAATTTGATCTTCTAAGGGTGTCTGATAAGTCTTTAGACAAAATTGGGCACAATGTGGACTGAGAGATTCCCGATTCCTATGAACAGCGTTGAATCGACTGATTTGACTCGTTTTCAATTGAAGTATGGCTGCTATATTTTCGGCACTTCGAACGATGTTTTTTTTTTTTTATAGAGTTCGTGCAAGTTCAAGAGTGTACGCTTTTATGGTGTTTGTCACACAACCTGGACGGAGTGCAGATGGTTTGTATCGAAGATGTTCGTTCACAACTCTCCGGGGGTGGTTGTCATGGATACGACTCGAGAGATTTAACTGAATTTGTCGCGTTGGTTATAGTTCACATTAACTTTTTTTGTTTTCATGTCATTAAGGTGTTATATTGGAACAAAGTATGAATTTTGAAGTGAGCTACTTAAAACTGGATTGAACTCTTAAAATTGCGACCATCGACTCAACAATTCACTAAGGTAAAAATGTAAGCCTTAACTAACGTTTTGACATAAACAGACCATAAAACTAGTTTTAGGAAGGCTTCTAATTAAAATATAGGTACAAAATTGTTATGTCCTTAATGAAAAAAACATGAATAAGAATATAGGCCAAGATCTTTGTGCAAAATATGGTGTAAAGCGGTTGCAAAACGCAATTCCTTTGACCACCACTCCCAACTACCACATGAATATTCTCATTTGACCTTGTTTAACGATTACGAGTTAAAGTTTTCACATCACTGACCTATCCGTGACCTTCAAATTAATCGATTAAATTCACTATAACTTGACAGAGGACATTGGATGATGACCAGAGGGAATGAAAACATTACGAAATACATACGTTGCGTGAGTGTATATCGATCCATATTTAATTTCCCAGTTTTAACTTGTTCAGAGTCATCGCAGGGATGTTGGCAGTTCGAGTAATTTAAAAAGACACCTCTTGTTGGATCGCCCTTTATATTCTCTCATCAAACTAACACGTCACTTTTGGCGCTATAACTTAAGGATTTCGTTTAGCTCTGTCCTAGTAACAAGCAGTAGGAAAACCAACGCTAAGATCAGACGCAGAATAATTCAAGGATAGCCGCTGCTCCTTTGAGCTCAAGAGGCAATACAGAAGAAAAGCCTTCTGACCTTCTGACCTTCTGACACTTTACAAAATCAAATTTTATTATAACTTAGGAGAGGAGAATCATGAACATTGGCCAAATATCTACATGCGCGGCCCATGGAGACCTTGGTGGGAGTTAAAAGGGACATCAACCAAATGGGCGTGCGACACTGAAAGCAGCTTGAAGACATTGATGCTTAGGTTCGTCTCGAACTAGTTCTTACTTTAAAATTAACGGGCTCCTTTGGTTTTTGCAAAAAGTTTTATTTCTTCTGCGAAATCACAAAGTTCCCGATACTTTTTGAACATATATTGTAAATGTATGTTGAAGTCATCTCTACCGAATACTAAAGTAAGAAGGATCTACTCACTTAATTTATGTAATAGGCTTGGTGTATCTCTATTCTACAGAAACAATTTGTACGACCTAGTTAGCTTGCGAAACCTCTGTCTATTCAAAACCTTTTTTGCTTAAGCTAAGACATACCCCTGACCTACGTAAATCAATACTGGCGGTATGCTACGTAAGCCAGTGGCTCATAAAAACCAAAAGACTCAATGGCGTAATCATAAAAGGGGTGAGGTCCATAGAATACATGTGGTTGAGCGTGGAAAACCACCAACACAAAAGTGTCCATTCCAAAGCCGACACCAATTGTACAAATACCCAAACCTACTGTCCTCAGTCCATTTCGACATACATTATCTACAGCACAATCTCTTAAATACTCCCTTCTCATAGAACATTTAACAACAGAGGCAATCGCCCATTGTCACACCCAATAAATCCAATCGCCAACCATGTGGCATCGAAAAATATCTGTCAACACGTGTTCCCCATTTAATGCGGATAATGGCCATAATGCTGTCATTACCTCCGCTCAAATCACTTTAATCCGAAAAAGCCTCATTACCATTACCGAGAAGTGATGGTGTCGGGGACACATTGCCGGAACGGCTACCGAAAATGCCCCTAATCAGTACCCGACCAGCCGAATGTCCATCAGCCAGCTCATCAAATCGGACCCAAAAAGCCAACACGCAATGTGTAGAGTCAACATCCAAGTCCAACTCAGCTTGTTCACGTGTCGGAGGTGGGATACTGTCTCTCTCTCTCTGACCGCAGAGTTAGTTACGAAAATGAATAGAAACAAATAAAAAACAAATGCAAATTTCTAACTAAAAAATCAAAGTGACAGACAGCCTGACAGTGGGAGGAAGGAGGTGAGTAGGAGAGACTACATCCTGTCTGTCATAAAACCGGATTGGAGTACATCATCCACATGGCTCACTCCGCCGTAGACAGACATAACGATGTGAATGTGGAACAAATCCCACTGAGTTGCAACTACATCGCTGCCAACACAATACGTTCCGTTCGTACATAACCTAATTCTAGGGTTGGGAAGCGTCATTTGAATACTAAACGCTCTCGGTTCCATGGTGGAAGTGCCACCGTGGCCCAACAATCGGAGGCGAGCGGAAGCTTGACGGAGAATTTTACCAAACATAGAATTTTGTTAATTTCCATGATAATCAAACAGAAAATTTGAATTTTTGCTTTTCACAGGCACCACACTCCTATTTTCTCGCCCTCCGCCCTGTGGTATAAAATATGCTCCACGATGATGAAGCAGCTACCAGGGTTGGAGCTGGAGCAAGGAGGTAGGCCACGAACCAACGGGATACGTGTGAGTTTAAATTGAAATATTCAATTTTCCTGAAATGATAGTCCTTGGGCGTGAGGGGGAGAAAAAAGTGGTGAACAAGGATCGAGTGTAAGAATGAAGGAAGGAAAAAGTTTGGCATGGTGGCAGCTCATTTGCATAAGTACACAAAGAGGCGCTTAGGCTCCAGAGGAAACGACCATGATGAGGACGACTAGAACGAGCTCGACGACGCACTACAAGAATCAGGCATGCCCAAAGAATTTGCAAGGATATCCCGTGTGTCGTGTATATCGTTGTCGGGTTTTTGCCTCTTTCATGTCCTTTTTTTTTTCTGTTTCGCCTCCATCATCACTGCATTGCTATCAGTCAGCGGGCGGTCAGCGGCAGGAGAACGGGGAAAAAGAAAGTTGTAGTCCTCTTGTTTGATATCCTGGAGGTGGAGCCGGTGTAGCCGAGAGCTTCTGTGTGTACCAACATGGCCCAAGGAACAAACGAAGAAGAAGATGATGATGAAAAAGTTTTTGCAATCCTCCCCTAAGAAAAAGTTCGTCCCCACACTAGTTCTACGTTCGTGACGCACCCACGACGTTTCGGTTGCGCCCTGTGCAAGCCTGTGCATTGACAACTCCAGTGATGATACCATGGAACGAAATGATGATGACGATGAGTGAACGAATGAATCAAGGCAAAGTAAGAAAAAAAGTCCTGTACACTGGCGTGGAAGTCGAACAAGAATAAGAAGAAGGACCACAAATTGAATGGAACTCCCAGCGCCGCTTCTCGCATTATTCCCTTTCACTGCACCCCATCCTCTCCAGATCCGAACTGTAAACTTCAACTCATTAAAATGATTTGCAAGCAGTACACCGCTCCAGCATGTAGTCCTGTCTTCGGGTTGCGCAGTCTACGCACACATTCATCGTCCGCACACGATTGAAACGAAAACTCTAACGAATGAATCGCTTGACTTCGAATGTGAAGCCCTACGATGCCTGCCTCCGGATCTCTGGACCAACTGCATTAAGCTCAAGAGTGTTCTTGTACTTAACTTTGCCAATGAGCCAAGTGCAATTCAGAGCTACTCCTCCGCGCTTGTAATGCCCGGAACGAGTGATGTAAAAAAAGGAAGTGAAATACAAAAAACCGAAGCAAGGACCAAGCGCCAGGACCAACACCGGCACTAACGCTTGCTGTACACATACCCCGTTGTAAGTTACACAGCTACGCGACGGAAGTGAGGCGGTTTTTGAATAAAGTGCCAAATTAAAAGAAGTGAAAAAAGAATTCACAAAAAGGATCGAGAGGTCCTGTCCTGGCCCGGTCGTCGTCGAATGAATCCGGCTGTGTGGCATGTGTAAAGTGGGCAGCTGGTGCTGTAATTGAATGGGAGAGGTTAGCTGGTTCCGTTTTTTATTCTCATTTTCTTTTCATTTCGTTTATTTAATAATTTTAGTTTGCTCATGAGGGGCGTTTAGAGCCGTCAGCGAGGAACAGTTTAGCGCAGTTTACGAGGATGTGGGTTAGAGAGGTGTGGCTGATCGTTGAGCTGTCGAAATGAATGGCCCCTATATGTTGTGTTGCGGATTGGCAGTTAAAAGGGCGTTTCAAGTTGGTTTTTTTTTTAAGAGAGAATTTGGCGTCAGTTAGGCTGGTTAAGGAATGGACAGCTTAGTATGTGAAGTGTTTTCATGTACTTCAAGTCTTTTTCGGCGCAAATGAGCTGAAGAGTACTTAAGGGCCATTCAGCAAAGTGTTGGATGTTGTTCAATCAAACTGTAATTTTGTTCAAGGCGTTTTGAATGATTAAAAACTATTTAAGTCGGCGGTCATTGAAGGGGATTAACATGAAATCAGTCTTTTAAGGAAGACCATAGGGTGGTTGTTGAGCCTGACTTCTTGCAACAAATGCGAACTTACTCGTATAATAGTAAGCAAAGTCTTGACATGTTGTTACTCATCTCCTCCTCTTAGCTTTCTTAGACACGACATGAGTTGTAGATCAAGCCTTCTGTCATTAAGACTTTTGGTTTCAGTGACATTATTGATACCATAGGCTCAACAAGGTCTACATTGAGTTGGGAAATCTCTAACCCTGGATTATTTTCTGGAACTCTTTACAAATCAAATTGTGGAATCAAAGTACCTAGTTATAAGACTATCAAGCATGATTTCTATACCAATTTTGTTTTATGCTTTATGCACTCACATACCAGTTAGTTCAAAAAGTATCGGGAATATTGTAATTTCGCGGTTAATAATAGACCGATTGCTCCGATCTTTTCGTTGTTATGTTCGTAAACATGTTTGGAAAAATCTTCATCGTCTAAAATTATTATTTAACCTATTGTCAATCTAGTTGTCAAACAGATTTTGGTACGAACGGCAGTTTGGGGCGAAGACTAGTAAATTTTTGGAAATATGGAATATACCGTAGTGAGTCTGCTATGAAAAAAATTTGAGTTTACTAGTGGTATAAGCTGTTCGAAAAAGGCAGCGAAATTTTATTATCAAATCGATAATGAACAATCGCCGAATCACAATGAGAGAAGTCGGGGAATTTTTTTTTATAGGGTTCGCACAGGTTGAAGAATGACGCTGTTATGGTTTTTGTCACACAACCTGGACGGGGTGCAGATGGTTTGTGTCGAAGATGTTCGTTCACTACTCTCCGGAGGTGGTTGTCCTAGATAGGATTCGAGAGATTCGACTGAATTTGTCGCGTTGGTTGTAGTTCACAGTAACTTATTTTGTTTCCATGTCATTAAAGTATTATATTGGAAATATGTATACACACAGAGTATGAATTTTGAAGCGATCTTATACTGCGAGTGTTATGCCTTCGTCAGCATTTTTTTGATCATCTCTCATTCACAACTGATGTTGTTGCAGAGTTTTTGCGTATAAGAATTGTTCTTGGGTATGGACAGACTTGAACCACAGACCTTCCGCTCAACAGTCGATGATGATTACCAAGATGTCAACATACCAATTCGTTCATGCCAAGGTTTCTTATTGTACATTTTTTAGCAATGAAACTCATGTGAGCAAAAATTTGTACCAGCATTTTTGAATTTCGAACAGAAGAACAGCGGAAAATGCCCCGGGAGGCGCTAAATAAAATCTAAAGAGTGGAGGACTGCTGAAGAATGGCATAGCAACGAAATTGTAGTTTATAAATACGATATCAAAACTAACGTTCAATCGCTCTTATAGAGGCATTATGGGTCGCGAAGACTGAAAAAGCTCAGCCCTGTACGAAGGTTCTGTTGGCTGCTTTTTCCTTTCTAAGCCACAAAGTCTAGGCAAATGTCAGAAGATCAATGATGAGTACCATCTACATATGAGGCGCAACAAAGTAAGAGGGACCATAAGAGACCATCATTACTCGATTATACACGACATGAAATACGCACCACTACCTCCAAAACCGGTTGACAGGCGCGCTTGCATATTATCTTTTTGTCGAATAATGATATTTGCATAGATCAATTAACGCGCTTTGTTTTAAAAGCTATACATTTTTTGACATACCCAATGACTATGACATATTCACAAGGGCCCTGTCTCATGTGTGCATCTACCATCGTACTAATCTTTGGAAAGCCATATTGCCAAAATTACATACGGAGACATCTCAGTGACAATATCAACAGCCAAAAGCTGTATTCTATTGTTATCGGTGACCTAATCTACATGAAAATATATCGCGGTTGCGAAGTCGTCGATAGTCGAAGTCGGCGGATAGACCGACTACCCTGTGGTAGCTTAACCCAACTAAGACTTGGTTGGTTTAGTATGTAACACTAGAAAAAGAAATATACACTCTTGCCTAGTCAGCTTGAATTGAATCTTCAATATAAATAACAAACTTATTAGAGTGACTAAGGAAATGTATTCCTGTCGCCGCAATCACGGTATAAACTGGGGATTGAAATGGTACGGTAGGACTTTTAGGCTCCTATATTATCGGATCACATATCCATTTTTCATGAATTTTCTAGGCTCAAAGTCGATCCCATACCCCTTTTGAGACGACAATGTACCTACTTTGATTTGTCAAGGGTTAGTAGAGGACGTTTGTTATTTGATCATTGTGCTATGAAGCGAAAACATTATTAGTGCTATTCGTAGCGCTAATTTAACCTATCAATTGATTAACGTAAAGAGAGAAAAATAATGGTCCTAGTGTGGATCCCTATGGAACGTCACATGTGTTAGGAAGAAAGCCTGATTATCACAGTTTAATTTACGTTTTCCAAATAGGAATATATGAGTTTTATAGCGCAATAATAAAAGCGCAAATAAAATGATCGATCATGTCGAACGCTTAAGCAAAATTCAGAACAACACAGTTTTTCGTGTGGGTCATGTGGCCAGCATGTTGCTCAAAAAAGTTTAAGTGTTCGCGATCTCTAGAACTAAATAAGACTGCAGAGGCTATGAGGTAGATAAGATCGTCCCTTGAAAAAGCTGCTCCTGGTAGCTGATCATTCAAAAGGATTTGGATAGTTAAAGACATATCATCTTATACAGGGTGCGACGATGAAGTGGATCGTACTTCAAAAAATCATATCTCCCCCCCCCAAATTAAGTTAGCGCGGCCATTCCAGCATTTCCAGGTAGTTCAAGCAGACTTGTTTTTCCTAGCAGTTAGTAGTTCGGCACCATGACGGAGTGGTCGTGTGAACAGCGCGTTTACGCGATCGAGCGTTTTATTTTTCATAGTGATTCGTATGTGGCCGCCGCGCGCGATTTTCGGAAACAATTTTCTATTCCTTTTAAAAAACCGATTCCAACGGAAAAAACTGTTCGTACTTGGGTGAACAATTTCAGAGAATCTGGATCAATTTTTAAAAAACGGCTAGGAAAGGTTAGAAGTGTCCGAACTCACGAAAATGTGGAACATGTTCGTAAGGCGATACTGAAAAGCCCGGCGCGCTCGGCTCCTTTGCACGCCAAAAGGTAAAGGTACCGCGAAATGTTGTCAAACTTCGTTGGACCGGCATTGAGAAGCAAGAGGAAGTTATCCAGAACGTGGTTTCAACAAGATGGAGCCACAGCGCACACCGCAGGCGAAACCATGGATCTTCTCCGACAGCTGTTTGGCAGCCGTTTAATTTCGCGAAGCTCGGAAATTGTTTGGCCGAGTCGGTCGCCCGATTTATCACCAGCCGACTATTTCTTATGGGGCTATTTGAAGTCTAAGGTGTACGTGGATAAACCGAGAGACCTCCCAGCCCTCAGGGACGCGATTTCGGGCGAAGTAGCCGCAATACCGAAGATTGTGCTTAAAAAAGTTTTTGCAAACGCATGGAAGAATGTATCAAGCAAAAAGGCCGCCACCTTAAAGATATAATTTTTAAAAAATATGTCAAAAAAAAAACAAGTATGTTTATGTTTTATAAAAATAAAAAAAAAAATTTCCTAGAGCAATTTCTTTTTGCGTAATGATTTTATGAAGTACGATCCTCTTCATTGCCGCACCCTGTACATATGCCTGTATTGTATGATGAAAAAAAAGTAGCATGACAAGCTTAATGCAACTTACTAAACGTCAGTCTAAAGGACATTGTTCGGACTTACTCCGCTTCACTTACATATAAAAAAAAAAAATATATTCGCAGTGCAGGACAGGGCGGTTTGGCAAAGGGTTCTGAACATCCGAGTTCCAAATGGCCGGTAATAATAATAAAAATAATAATTCGCAATGCAGTAACTCCCCTTCCCTCGTTAAGTAGTTCGAGATGGAAACTATCGCGTCACACATCAATTTTTCATAAGCTTCTTGAATTCGAAATGGTAAGTACAGATTTAAATCTTTGACAGGAAAACCTGGGAGACTGGTGACATCCTGAAAAAATTCAGAGATCTTAGGTGTCACACATGCCCCGAAAAGGGAACCAGACGGTGGCTCTGGTATTTTTCGCCCAAACTGCAAAATTTCAACGGCACTCAGACTGTTCCACAATGTTTTTCAAACACCATCTAGATATGTGCCAATTTAAATCTCGAACCTGGCATCAGATGTATTTACAACTACGGACATACTCGTACATACCGACAGACAACCAGGAATCAAAGCGCTGTCATTTTGCCTGTACGACCTGGCAATAAACTTGCTTTGGCAGGTACCTGAACCCAAAGGCAGCAATGACAACGCAAAATAATTTTATATAATTGATTCATAGATTTAATGATCTGATGCGTTATATGTTACAATACAGAAGGCACAACAATTGTACATGTGATTGATAAAAGCCGGGAATTCATTAACCTGTCAATAGGGGTCCTAGTTTTAAATTGTACAGCTGATGCAACTTCTGACACAAAACAGAGTGATCGATCGTGTCAAATGATTTAGATGAATCCAAAAAAGTTAAAAATTACACATTTTTTCGCGAGGATCTGATGTATGACTATGAACTAACGCGAAATGCTAGTCGAAACGCTTACAATTTTAATCAGGGATCCTATTCCCTTAGGCCATTGTAGACAAGTTCACCATTACCGTTTAAGAAATCAACACGATCACAAGGAGAATGAAGACAGTAGTGCTTCAGTTAACATTTCCAGCACGTTACCCAACACCATAATACAATACTATGTGATTCTCTAAGCGTTTGGTTTTTAATTGTCAAAAAACAACATAAAAAAATTGCAAAAGTATATAAAATGTTTATTTAAGTTGATAAACCAGTACTTGCCATTTTGTAAAGAGTTTTATTTATTAACAATCTATTCAACCAGAAATGAAGTCTGAAGGCAATATTTCGATAAGAAATTGGCCAGCTTTCTAAGAACCACCCATCGAAGATTCAACACTGTAGCAGGTCGATTGGCCTCAGTTCTTGTAAGAGTATTAAAGTGAATAAGTAAAATCTTCTCGTAGTCGAGTAATGCAATCACAATTGTTGCGAATGGCGATGAATTGAAAAATCGCGATCTTCAGTAACAAGGCCGGATACAGCAGAAATATTTTCCTCTGTTTGAACTCTGCGCGTACGAGTAAATGGCTCGATGCCAATAGTTAAATTGGTGCAAAAATCCTCCTTATAGCTTGAATTGCTTACACAGCAGGTCATAACACAGTAGGTCATAACACAGTAGGTCATAACACAGTAGGTCATAACAACAATAAAATGGTCGAAGTGCGACAATTTTTACACAGTACGAATATTGATAGTAAAATTCATAATATTTCAGTATCATTTTAAAACTCAACAAAAACGATATCGAAGGGTTGTCAACTACTTATCGGCACATTGTGGTCAGAGATATCATATGAAGGCAATTTGATCAGATCAAAGATTAGGGAGAAAAAACGTTATATGGTACAAGGTATATGAACATTAAAAAATTAGCTTTTTACGGATGTCCATTTATTTTTAAAAAGAAACTTATATTTAAACACAATCAAGATATCGAGGAACTTTATTCCACCCTAAGCACTGTCTGAGTCATGAAAGCGCGGTTACTAAAATGGCAGGGCCGAACAAATGGACAGTAGACGAATAGTCGAAAGAAAAAACTAACGGAAAACCCGAGGTTAACAGCACCACTGCGGCGTAGATGGAATGACAATATAAGAATGGACCTGGAAGATGTCGAACAGATTAGTAAAAGGTGGAAAGAAATCATATATGACAGGGAGACTTGGTGAAGGGTTGTCAACAAGACTCTAAACTTTCGAGTTCAAAATGGCCCGTAATAATAATAATATCACAAACTGTTATAAACGAAAGGAAGTTGGTATCGTTTGAATCGTTTTGAGTGCAGCCACAATGTAGAAGCGAGTAGCCATAATGTGCGATGGCAATTTGGTCACCTTTGCCGCGATTGGGCAATGAGCCAAGTGTGCATTTAATTTGTTTGTTGGTGCACATGCCTCACCAAACTTCTTTGGTTCTAAATTCATTCCCGCTAGGCCCACCGAAGTATCAAAGACCACCTGTAACATAAGGAAGATGGAAAAAGCTTTGTACAAGCCAACATTTTGAATTGGGAAAAGGGCTCTGCTGTGGTCTCCCGAAAATCGGTGGTTCAGGACATTTTAAGGATAGAACCTTTACTTAGTGGAATAGATCATGGGAAAATTACTTAAATTTAGGCGAAAGCGTTTGTGAAACCTAGTTAGGGAGAAATATAGGTGGACATGCAATTTACTTTTGGAGTCGCAAAGCCGACTTTTATCTACTCCACGAACACGTAATCCGCGTCTAGAGAACAAAATGGCCCTTACATTGCCACCATTTGTATAACATTTTCGACTAACGGGGTCTTTGGTCTCTTTGGTTTTGTGGAAAATTCCAAGTAAAGGTCCATCAATTTGAATAGTGTATGCGACTTAAAGAACAGCTTTTGGATGATGTCGTTTTTAAAAACCTAAGTTGGTAAGTTTCCTCTTCATACTACACTACGGCATAAATCCTCAGGTCTCTTATTTTTTCCTTTATCGCTTCCAAAAACAAAAATTTGCCGCCGGACATCCTGTTTAGCTGTTTAGCTACAAAGTGTTAAACATATCAACCAAACAGTTGAAACCTTCTCGTGGCATTATGTCTACAATATAAGGCAACTTTGACCCTTTTTCCATTCTTCTTTGAGTATATTCGAAAGTTCCTTCAATACTGAAAGCCCTTTAGTCATTGAATTTCTAATTAGAGAACAACGTTTCGTATATAACGCTCTAAGCATCCTCCGCTTAAACCTTAAATTGTCCGGTCCCTATTGAAAGCCTTATATCTCCAACGCCTCCTCCGCACACAATTCCAATGTCCTTCGGCTTCCTCCGTCAGTAATTAAAAAAAAAATTTACAAGAACAGCCAACACTTCCAACTCACTGTAGCGCATGAACCCCGGAACGAAAACGTTTAAATTTAACTAACTTCCAATTGTAACTAGTTTCGAAGCCATTTGCCTCTAATTCAAAACTATAATAAAACGCCACACACCGACAAAACGGAAGTCGGTTAAGGCAACGAAATATCTAAAAACGCCATTCAGACCTTGTCCATCCAAAGATAAAGTTTTCCAATTCCCTGAATCTGCAACACCACCTGGCGCTACTGTCTAATTGAAAACAAGAAAAATCCCCTCAACTTGACTATACTCGACTCCATTCAATTCTGTTCACAGCTCTTTAAAATTCCAAAGAATCCCAAGACCAAGCACAAATAATAATAAGCACACTACAACACAAGACCGTTAAGCCAGCCATCTAGCCAACAGCTTGGTCAGGAATTGCATACAATGCTACAATACTACAATGCGACGATGCGACGTAGTCAGTAGCCACTAGGATCTACATGGATGCATAGGTATACGCGCTCACAACGACCTCGAGTCCCTCCCTAACTAGAAATTGAGCGAAGCACAATAGTTCAAATGAAAAGGTGTAAAAAAGAAAATCATAATAATAGAGAGGAAAGCCCCACGACGAAGGAGCGAGGTGACGAAACGCAAAAAAAAAGCAAAAAACTGAGAGGAAAAGAAACAGAAACAGAATCTTTCAATTGTGATGCTACTCCCGTGGCGCATTGTGGCGTTCACAGATTCCAGATTCCATTGCACAGTTCTACATGCCATTTGGTAGAGTCTACCGCCACTGGACCGAAGAGGAGCAATCTGCACGCTTGGTTTGTTTTCCATTTACTACCCGCCCCACCAGCCTTCTCCACACCGGGAACACGACAGAGTCAGGGGGTTATTTATTCTTTCCTCAATTACGACCTGGTGCTTGGCACTTGCACTGGCCTGGTCGTCGTCGTTTGTTGTTCGTTTACTTATGGAAAGGTGTTCCTTCGAAAGGCTGGCAGAAAAAAATAATTTTTTTCTACTAAACCATCATCATGGGTAGCCATGTGTTCCACACGGATGCAAAACGTGCAAGACGTATCGAGTTATTGAAAATGATCTGCGGGTATTATCATGACTGGGTGTGGACCTTAGTTATGTCAATAGGAGTGAAGCTCAGGGCAGGTCGGGTGTTGCTTGCTCTGAACGGTGTGGTCAGTGTCTGGTGGTAATGCTGCTGAGTAATTGATGTTGGGATGGATAGGGGTTTTGTGGAATGAACGAGTAAGATGGATGTAATTGAGATTGTGCTCCTTGAGGTGAAAATAGAAGATTCTTGAGAAGTTTATGTGTGCGACGATGTGCGATGTGCGATGTGCTTGAATGATGGAGGACTTGTCCGATGGAAGTCTACTTAAACATCTTTAAGGCTTTGAAAACTAACTTCAGCTGAGCTCGATGAGCTGGCAAGGATGTTGCCAAAAAAGGGAATACCATTACCATTTAAGAAAATGTTGTCGCTCCTTGAGATATTCCCCTAAACATTTTCACTATGAGAGGTCTACCTTCATATCTTTATACAAAAGCAATCCTTTTTCCCAGAAAAACTTCGTATAAGAACGGACTAAGCATACGACTTGGCTAACAATGTTTGCCAACAGAATAAGAAATAACAGATTTCCTGTAACTTTTTGAACATACCTCTTACAAAATAGTAAAAGACAAAGTTGTTGATGCTAAAATATAATCATAAATTGAAGTTTTAAGAAAGGTACATAATACCTTCTGATCCAATGAAAGATCAGCAATGTAGTGGGCCCGACGAGTGAATTATTCTCCTTTAACGAAGTCCCTCCGTGCAGGAACGGGTTAAGAATATCCCTGCAGCGATACCTCTCGCTTGTCGTAAAAGGCGACTAAAACAAAGGTAAACAAAAATCACATCTAGGCAATTTAGAAAACACCAAAGTGAGCCTAGGGACACATATACCACCATTAAACTGCCCCACAAGTGTACATGCAAATCAGTGGGTTGACACGACTGGAGATCACCGGTGTTGTAAGAGTAAGATCAAACAAAAAAAATCTGGAGCATGCCCGTGTCACCAAAAAAAAAAAGAAAAAAAAAAGGCAGGCCGAATAACAATTGGTGCAAACAAATGCAAAAACACCAGCATTTGATTGACCTCAGCGATGAAGTAATCCCAAACCGGGAAGCCTGCCGCTACTTTCTGAGGTCAAACCGGCGGACCCTACAAGCGGACCAATAGGAATGCAGTTAAGTGGGAAGGTTATGGTCCTACACTTCTGACCATAACGACGCCGGAAAAAAAAAAAAAAAAAAAAAAAAAAACGGAACGAAGTCCTTCTGACAAAGAGGGCCTTAGCCGAATAACACAACCCAAATAGTCATGGTAAACACGAAGCAAAGAGACTTTAAACGAGCGATCATCAAACTTTATTCAATACCCATTATCAAGCATCGAACCCAAACAGCAGTTCCGTCATAATAGTTCAGTTTTGAAGTCAGAGACCGGCGAATACCTAAAAGACTTTATGTAAGTTTCATGCTGGGATGAATGAGCCATCAATTTGTAGTTTTAAATTTGGAAAAGGCAGTGATCCAGTTGCTTTTTAAGTGATCTGCAAAAGTTCAGGTTTACTGACCTATTATCGCCATCAAAGGTGTTACACCAGCTTGCGGCTTGAAAACTGGGTTAGTATTCAACTTTTCAAAAAAAATAGGAATTAGATTAGGAATGCTTTTTGATGAGAACGTCTATATTCTATCTTACGTCTTGTGCCACGCTAAATTGCATGGCCATTGCAATACTCACTCGTAACACACAATTTTCTTTGGACCCAATCGGAGGATGTTCTTCTACCTTGGTACCAGGTATCAAGAAACTAGCAATTTCATACACGTAGTATAATACTATTTTCGCATACCTTTATAAAAAAATGGAAAAAATGTACTACTTTTCCAGACCTACCCCAGTGGTAAAAGCTGTGGAACTTACAGGAAGTTTGTCCAAGAAATAAGGTAACTTGAGCAATATCTATCTGTTCATTAATGTCTATTTTGTCTCTTTTAAAGTAATCTCTTTCAAATATAGCTCACTTGCAAAAGCTTTTTTTTACAATCCTCGAAGCACTTTTGGAATGTGCTTTTTGGTATAGCTTTAAACATGGCTACCTCAAATGCAGGTCTCCAACCACAAACCTTGTCGAATATGTATCTTTCATCCTCTCAACATTAGAGAATGGGAATAAGGTCGACGTCATTTGAACTGATTTCAGTAAAACCTTCGTTAAAATTTCCCACAAACCAATACTCTTCAAACTGTCTTCCCTTGGCTTTGACCCACTGCGTTGAAGTGGATATCTTGTTATTTAAAAAAACATCACTTCAGTGATCGTTTTAGATCTGCCTTTTCTAAGCCTTTTTTTGCTTTTTCTGGCGTTTCCCAAGGCAGCCAACTAGGTCCACTTTTTTTCACTCTTACCGATTTTGAGTTTATCTTACGATATTGAGTTTGTCATTAGACATTCCCACCTCTCACTGTACGTCGACGACACGAAGTTCCTCAAGACCATTTCTTCGCAACAAGGTTCTTCCCTTAATCAATCGGATCTCAACAGCTTTTCTGTTTGGTGCTCTCACGTAAAAAACGAATCAAAACTCTTTTTCTTTATTACTTCCTCAATAATCAGCCTATCTCCACGGATCAGGTTATACGCGATCTTTGCAAAATTGAGCTATGTGACCAAAAGCGCAATTTTCAAGCACATATTCTTTAAGCCAACTCTGCACTCGGTTTAGTGAAGCGATGGTCTTAAAAATTCTCCAATCCCTATGTGACTCGATCCCTCTATATTAACTTTGTCCGCCACCTTTTGAATATACATCCCAAGTGTGGGTCCCGTATCAACACACACACATTTCTATAATCGAGAGCATCCAACGTCGGTCGGTTCCTAGGTTTCGCTCTTCAAGGTCCGCCCTGGAGTCCTTACCGCCCTATCAAGGCCGTCTTATACTAATCAATTTGAGTGCGTTGGAGAAAAGAAGAAGAGTACCTGACATCCTCTTCATTCATAGACTACTAACAGGTACCATTGACTGCCTCACCCTTTATACTCGTAACTCCATATCTCTTAACACTCATCCTCGTAATACGCGCAATCCTCGTCTCTTCTATATAACCACCCCGCGCACCTCATACGGCTCTAATTAACCAATTTCCCATATGCTGGGAGGTGTTTATTCGAATATTAACTTAAATTTCAACCTCAGCACTAAAACTCCGTCCTCTCAACAGCCTTTCCTTCTCCCAATCATATTTTCTAAGTATCGCGTCTCCCTCACCCGTTCTTCTTGGTTATTAAGTAAAATTAAGTTAGCTTGAATTAAGCTCAATAAATGAGGGTGTTTGCCCCCAAGAAAATTAAAATTTAAACAATTTTCTTCACTGCTTCAACTTTTTCAACCGTTGTAGACGTGCAGGGAGTTCCAGGACGGACATCATCATTAGTATCCTCTCAGCTTTCTGTGAAGAACTTATACCTCTTATAATATTTTAGTTGCTTTATTAGACTCGCCAAATGCTACAGTCAATAATTCAAGTACATTGGAGCACTAAATTTTATTTTCCACACCAAATTTAATACTGATTCTTTGGTCCATTTTTTTCCATAACAAAGCACGTAAATCAGTATTCAAAATAGCTGACAATGACAACGCATGTTAAGGGACTTGTGTCCCAACATAACAAAAAACAAAGTCGGAAGTCGAATGTACTTAGCTCGCGAAATTCAAAAAGTCACCGAATTTTTTGAACAAATCTCGCATACACTAGGTTTCAACCCACTGGTCACACGGGTTTGATAAAAAGATGACTACACGATTTTAATATTTCACGTCGCTTTTTTGATATAGATATAATAATAATTAGAGAGTCATATTCAGTTGAGGAAGCTTTAGGTACAGCCCTAAACGAAAGTCATCTGAGACCTCATGTCATTTTGGTTATATGAGGTTACCTCTTGAACCTTAGTCTTCTAATTTATGCGCTTAAGAAGAATTTTTAATTTTATTAAAAGAAATGTCAAATTTTTGCTGTTTCCCTTAAAAGGCTATAGTGCCAGCAATATCAACATATACAGGGTGTCCCACGAGCAGTGTGCCAAAAAGCTAGAGCGTGTAGGTCTGGTCAAGACAAGAAAAAAATCGTATGGGAGGGGGGGGTCTATTCCCCCCCGTTTAGCCGGTGGGGGCAATTTTCTAAAAAATTGACTTAATTTGGAAAATAAATTATTAAAAATCAACAGTTACAGCCACAATGCCGTGATATACTTTTTTGAAAAGCCAGAAACCTCTTCTTTCGTCCTGTTTTTAAATGAACATGTTTTAGGGAATAGTTTTTGAGAAATTAATTTTCAAACTCAAAATTTTGGAAAAAAAATGAAAAAAAAAAAATGTTCGAACTATTTTTTTTCAAAATTTTATGTAATTAAGTGGTAATCTTTTTTCAAACATTCAATTCTCTTATTAGTTTTTAGTTAAAAACAGAAAACCGGATGCAAAAATGTCTTGTAGTTTTTGAGAAATTAAAAAAAAAACCCGAACCACTTTTTTCTAAGAAAAACCTTTTTTTTTTGGTTTTAACGCGTCTGGACTTGTAGGCAAATTAATGTATGAAACATTGACCTCTTTTTTATTATTTTTAAAAAATTCGGAGTTTTATGAGGATACAATAAAGTGACATAGTATTGGAATAACCCTGGATTAATCCTGTTTTTTCATTGATAACCCCTGAAAACTGACCTGTCAATTTCGTCTGGGTCCACCCGCCGCCAATGGGTTCTACCCGCTAGGACCTTAAGACAATAAAACCGCAATTTTTCTTTATTGAAAAACAAAATATTTGCAACCCAAATGTAAATAAAAGGCATCGCATTTTTAATAAAAAAACATTTCCAAATTGGACGTTAACTCATCAACACATTACGATGTCAAACTCATACTCTCGAGAAGAATTAACGGACATGCACTTCTGCTACGGTTTAGCTAATGGTCGAGATCGTGAAGCCGAAAGACTCTACGCTGAAAGATATCCCAATCAGAGGTGTCCCAGTCGTAGCATGTTTTCAAGAATCCACCGACGTCTGCGAGAGCACGGAGTGCTAGAGCATCGAAGAAGCGAAAGATCAGTTATAGATGGATCAGGAAGCTTAGATGAAAGAATTTTGGATTTGGTCCGACGTAATCCCTCCCTTAGTACAAGGAGGATAGCTATTATGCTTGGAGTGCCCAAATCTAGAGTATGGAGAGTGCTTCATACCGAAAACTTACACCCGTACCATTTTAGGCCAGTTCAGGAACTCACCTCAAACGACAAGTTTTTGAGAGCAGAATTTCGCCGATCATTACAGCTTCGAGATGAAACTGAACGAAACTATTTTGCAAGGATATTCTGGACGGATGAAGCACAGTTTACCAGAGATGGGGTTACTAACTTCCGCAATTTGCATTATTGGAGTAGCACCAATCCACACAACAAAAAACAAAATAAATCACAACACCGCTTTAGCTGTAATGTTTGGCTTGGTATTGTTGGACAGACTGTAATCGGGCCCCGGTTTTTGAATGCCGTTATTAATGGAGAATCATATCTGCAGTTCCTACGAGACCTTTTCCCCGATTTGATTGACAACGTTCCTTTGGCCATAGCAGATAAGTTCAGCCGCGTTAAAACCAAAAAAAAAAGGTTTTTTCTTAGAAAAAAATGGTTCGGGGTTTTTTTTAATTTCTCAAAAACTACAAGACATTTTTGCATCCGGTTTTCTGTTTTTAACTAAAAACTAATAAGAGAATAGAATTTTTGAAAAACAATTGGTACTTAATTACATACAATTTTGAAAAAAAATAGTTCGAACATTTTTTTTTTCATTTTTTTTCCAAAATTTTGAGTTCGAAAATTAATTTCTCAAAAACCATTCCTTAAAACAGCTTCCTTTAAAAACAAGATGAAGAAAGAGGTTTCTGGCTTTACAAAAAAGTATATCACGGCATTGTGGATGTAACTGTTGATTTTTAATAATTTTTTTTCCAAATTAAGTCAATTTTTTAGAAAATTGCCCCTCCCGGCTAAACGGGGGGGAATAGACCCCCCCCTCCCATACGATTTTTTTCTTGTCTTGACCAGACCTACACGCTCTAGCTTTTTGGCACACTGCTCGTGGGACACCCTGTATATAGCTAGATTTCGATCGTCTGTTCATAAGGCATACCAAAAGCATATGGAGACATTTAGCTGCTATTGAGTAGGTAGTCATTTCTAGAACGTTTTTCAGCCATATGTATTCAGAGACATATGTATGTATCAATTCTGTATTTTAATACCAACACACCCTTACCAGTTTTTTTTTTATATTCAGCCAATGTCAAAGTTGCGCTCTAAGCTTACTCCAATTTTCGGTCGTACTAATCTTCCCACCAGAAGGGCTATGTTTGCTGTATTGGGCACATTAGAGTCAACATAGATATGTTCCAATGTCCCAAAAACAACGAACGAAAGTACCTAAATTATCGAAGTCGTCAGCGCCTCAGTTCAAAAAAGACACAATTCAATCGATACAATGCTGCTCAATGGAGTCAGGAACTATCAGTCCTAATTTTGCGTGAATAACTATCTTTTCAAGACCAAATAAAGCCTCTTGATCATTTGAAATTCCGATTCGACTCTGCAAAAAGTTTGAAAAAACTTAAAATTTCATCAAAAAATCCTTTTCAATAAGGAGGCTCATTTTTGTTTTCTCAATAGGCAAAATATGAATTATTGGACAGCAATAATCGTGTTCCACGATACTCCATTGCATACGCAAAAAGTGGTCATGTGTTGTTTATTTTTAATGCAGGTGATTAGACCGTATTATTTCGTCGATGAAAGTAATAATGAAATAATCGCTAGCATGCTATGCTGGAAGACACTTTTGGAGCAGAATTGGATAGCTTGGAATCAGTGATCACACCGCTGGTCAAACAATTGAGAAATGGTTCAGTGGAATGGTACTTGAGCCGCAATAAATTTCAACCCAGTATTTTAATTACTCTGTCTTTTATTTAAATGCGAAATCTTTATTGAAAAACTCAGTGTAATATTAGACAAGCCTTTGCCACTCTTTCAAATTCATCAGGTTCATCATACCGTCGGCCCATGCCCATTATAAAGCAATGCATTTACCATAGATCGTTGCTTCAGCTACATTCCATCAGTTTTGAGAAGAACTTGAAGAACACCTTCAAATGAAATCACGCAAGGCTGCACCCTATCCCTGCTATTATTATTTATTGTATAATTGTATTATTATTGATGATCGGCTAATTCTGAATGGCTGAACCATGTTAGGGTTTGGCTCAACGAATGACTTTAGCGAAAGTACTAGGACGATGTAACTGCCAGTATATAGTCAAACCTTGAGACACCATATATAAGTACATTCCATTACCAGCAACATCTTCTAGTCGAAAATCTACCGAGTAATAACTTATGAGATCGCCGAGAGATTAAATTTTATCGAATTCGAAAGTTCATGATCATTTGAAACGCCATGGTTTAATCTCAAAGCTCAACATATGGGTTTCTCATGTTTCTCATTGCTTCTGAAACCACAAGAAAATGATCCATTTTTAAAACCCATCCTCACTGAGGACACCAAAGTTAAGCATAAGAGGTCATGGAGTATAAAAAATAAAGCGGCTCAAGGCACTTCGTAAGCCAACATTCATCCATAAAAGGTGATGTTTGGTGAGATTCCAAAGGAATCCTTTTCTGAGCTTCTAATGGATAAGACAACGTTCCGAATTCTGAAGTGTAGTGTCATCAGCAGTGAGGTGTCGTAAACAGAAAAACCCCGAATTGATCAATACAAAATGCGTAATGTTCTTCTAACGTAATGCGAGATCTCAAACAAGTTTGATAACTCTTCAAAGGCTTTAAGGGCTTGGATTCTGCATATCTGGCACCTTTTAATTTTTTAAACGAGTCGGCTCAGTCTGGCATGACGGACTTTTATTTAAATTGATCAACTTTGGCTTCCCTCTGTATCTCGTTCGAGTTGGCTGGAGTTTTTTTTCCTAGGTTCTTGTATGGTAAGTGTCCCACAAGTTTCTTCTCTCGGTCCAGTTCTATGCAGCGTATACATAACATATACAACCGATTTCCTTGCTGTTCCTACAAGTGAATTTGCGCCCAAGTAACTATATTTCTCTCAACCGAACCCAAATTGCATGGAAGAAGAGTGTAAAATATCCGGGAATATATCCAGATAGAAAATCTCTGTATAAAATTGTGCTATAGAGAAACTGTGCATTCTGAATGAAATAGATCCAAAAAAAAGTTTTTCTTTATAAGTATACTTTACTCAAGGCCGTCGAAAAGACATCCTGTCAGCTGAGGATGTGCTGCATAAAATTGAATCCATTGCAGGACTCCACTTGAAATGAAATGTTGATGTTGTTGAAGCCACTTGCACCGTGATGGTCAAAAAAAGATGGAGATGGAGGTCATCATTTGAAGTTCTGAATGCCACTTGACTTATTCGTTCGCAACCTCTTATTGCTGGATCAGAAGACATTCATATTAGAGAAACCAGCAACTCAATGACCAATTCCTAATATGCAGTCAAAAACTCCTCAAGATGCTCATCATGTCACTAAGGTAGAATACAACGTATCTGACAACAATGCCAATGACCCATATGTGAGTTTATAGTTCCATTGTTAGTAATTTCGTTCCGAATGGACTAGTCATGTGGAGCATTCCAGTTCAAAACAAATTTGTAGCAAATTCCTTTAATTTTCATGACCAACTTCCCTTCAAACATACACTTAAGCAGTATGTCTCCCGCTTCACTCCGTAGAATATCCTCCACAGACAAACATTGAACACGACATCGAGGGAACACCCTACCGATCTGCTTGACACTTGTCTCTGACGAACGAAAGTGACAGCTCTCCCTGTTCCCATTAATCCAGTAATTCAATTAAAAATCCTTTAAAACTGTCACTTTTCATCAAGTTTCCCACCCCTGTCAGGGCACCGAGGAAAAAATCAAAACACCACTGACATGTTCAAGTATTTCCCAGCATCCGCACCCCAGTGATGGCAGAAAGTCCATTAAAGTAGAAAATCGTATCCCAACTGTCATGTGTCGACTTTAATGTGCAACAAACTAACGACACATTCCGTGGGACAGAAAGTCGATTACAGATGACAACACACACTCTTTGACAACGTAAATGGCTTGTCCGTCTGTCGGTTCGTACCCGACTCCTTCAATTCAGGATGTCAAATACACAACACAGGCGACACATGAGCACATCAGGAGAGTCATGATCATCAAGAACAACGAGAAGAACATCAAAAACATCATTACAACTAATGTCCCGGCTATTGTGCGTCCGAGACATAAATGGTTGCCTAAATGACACCAATAAACGCATTATGAGGGCCGCATGGCAAATGGCACACGCGGCAGCAGACAGACACCCATCATCAGCACCTCTCTAAAGGAGGCGTCCGAGCTATTTATGCACTGAAATTAAATACTCGAAAGCGGTGTCCATTAAATTGCAATTCAATTTCAAGCCATCGACCTAGAGAAGGAGATGGAGGTGTAGGTGGACTGTCAACCTATGGCCAGACGTACATAGTACTGAGGAGCACATTTTGTTGCGGTGGCAGTGTCTAGCCATCGTCGTGACATCGATGCTGATCTTTGGTTAGACTAGGCAGCGTCACAGACCCGACCAATTACCCGCATTAATTTCATTCGATTTTTCGACGTCGCTCTTCTCGTCTGAGGTTTGGCAATAAATATCTTTTCCGTGCAACGGCTCTTCAAGCTTGAAGCTGACAATCGTGTGCGCCTACTGCTCGAAAGCAGACAACACAACTAAAAAACCAAAACAAACAAAAAATTGGACTAAAGGGTTAAAGGTAATTTTGAAAATTTTCGTCTTGCGGTCTACATCTGTCTGCGGTTGCAGGTATTTCCGGTGATGTGTGCTCGTCAGAGCGGCATATGTGCGCCAATGGTGCAGGATGAAAACTGACAGAATGCGTTTCAATCTTGTGCTGATATGTTTCGTGGACAGGACAGGATGGATGGGAGGCTTGGACGTGTGGCAGCGCAACGAGATTTGTCTGTTCGTTGGAAGTTTTGCGGAAAGTTGAAAAATGAATATTTTTTTGGTTGTTGTTGTTGTTTTTTTGAGTTTGCCGTGTCTTATGACGAACAAATAGAGGATACGAGCCAGTGGCAACATATTGTTTCGGAATTTTTGCACATTATCGCCACAGAGTGATGGATTTATCAGGATGTTGGACGAATGGGGAATGAAGGCGTGGGCGGTTAGGTGGCACTAATCGGATGTGGCGTTGTGTGCCACAGGAGGACACGGCTTCGAAACTGATGCTGACATTAATTAATTCACGTCAAGGATTAGATGGGAAAGGGATATGACTCGGTGGTTACTCGGGAATGGTGGTCAGGGAACAAGTAGTCACACATGGACTGGAGGCTTATTAAAGTTACCTGTAAGTAACGAGAAGACAGCAATGGTTTGCACAGAATACATTAAAGTAGAGCCTTGTGTAAATTTCTTATATTTGAGGGCGATATTTTTCAATTAGAAGTTGGGGCCTCATATGCATAGAAACTAAATTATGGGCTTTAGCTTGTTTGTTTTTAAGTTTACCCGTCTGATCTGCCCAGACTACAGAAGTAGTCTATAGCAATTCTTTTAAATCGTATTTGGTGGTCGTGGTGCAATGGTAATCATCACCGACTGTTCCCGTCTATAGTCAAGAACAATTCCTATACAGACAAACTGTGCAACAACATCAGTTGTGAATGAGAGATGATCAAAAAGTGCTGACGAAGGCATAACACTCCCATCATAAGATCACTACAAAATTCATACTTTATGTGTGCATTTCCAATTAAACACCTTAATGACATGGAAACAAAATAGTTACTGTGAACTACAATCAACGCGATATATTCAGTCGAATCTCTGGAATCCTATCTAAGACAACCACCCCCGGAGAGAAGTGAACCAACATCTTCGACACAAATCATCTACACCCCGTCCAGGTTGAGTGACAAACACCTATAAGAGCGTACACTCTCGAACCTGCACGAATTATAAAAAAAAATTAAAAAGTATACAAAAACGAACTAAAATAAAAAGCGTATACGAGATTTGCTCACAAAATAAAGTGACTTCTTATATGTACCTCTCGAGAAATATTTATCTATTCATCGATATTCAAAATGACTGATAATGTCTAGCATAACAAAAAAAATCGAAACCCGTGCTGTTCTCACTCTGTTTGGTTTTTCAGTGTTTTATTTTTGACAGCTCACGCGTGATTCGTGACATGCGTTACAATCAGCCATGCTCAGTAAGCATTGCCATTTTATCATGGAAACACTTGCTTACAAATTATTAAATTTTATTATCAAACACCGTGCTCTGTAGAAAATGTCTTTCGTGCACTTTCACCGTTTTTCGGTCGTTATAATCGACCTACTGAGCAAGCAATCCAACCTAGACTATTGGGCAACAAGATACCTTTCCGTATCATATGGAAAGAAATATTGCAAATCATTGGTCCATGCCCACAAGCCAGCGTCAATTGCAGCCTTGAATGACAACATTATTCGTGTTATTAGCAAGGTACCAGCCGTTGTGCTCGGAAAAGTGAATCAAAATTCGACTCCCTGTATGGAGCTCATAAAACCTAGTCGTGCTCAACATTTACGTGAAATAATCTAAATGGCAAGTATTGTCTTATCAACAAAATAAAAATTGTTTTCACTTTTGCAATTTTCCTGAGTTTTTTTTTACAGTTAAAAAACAAGCGCTTAAAGAGTATACATATAGCACTATAAACTAGGAAGCCACTAGAAAACGTCATGAAGCTCAAGCATGAACTGTACAATACGCCTCAAAAAGATTTCTTTGTATTTTAAACATTTAAAGTATAAATCCGCCTTTTTTTAATAAAAAAAAAGCCATTGTTCCTGCCTTAAATGTTCTGGGAAGCTTGGTCGGCCGTCCGACCATGATCGTTGGTGTGTTGGGATATCGTATGTAATCCACTTTTCATCACCAATAATTATCTGTTTCAAAAATGGATCGATTTTGTTGGGCTTCAGTAGCAATTCGCAGATGGAGATTCAATCTATAAAGTTTGCTTTAGATTGTTCATATGGTGGTAGAACTACAATTTCTGACCGGTTCTGACCGAGGGAATGGTTATTGATCATTTCCAAATTTGTATCAACATTTTCGACGCAAGATAGTTCCGGCGGCGCACCCTCAACAATGCTGGATCCATTCCCCGTAATTCAAGAATTCATTTCTCTATCCTTTGAATGGCTGGGAAAAGTTTTGAAAGCGAAAAAATTGGGTACAATACGAGTTGAAGTCGAAAGACGTCGAATAGCGGTTTCATCGGCAAGAAAGGAAGGGTATTGTGACCGGCAGCGAAAAGTGATTATGATAATCAAAAACGAAAGAAATAGTGGGAGCCTGCGGATTCCTGGATCGAAGTTAATACTATGTGGTCACAAAACAGAAATTCGCTGAAGAACACAACTAATCCGGGTGAACCGAGCACTGAAGTACAAAGTACTACGAAGTACTATGTTGTTTTTGCTTTTTTTTTGTAGGGGTCGTTGAGGTTCAAGAGATACGCTCTTATGGTGTTTGTTACACAACCTGAACGGATTGCAGATAGTTTGTGTCGAAGATGTTCGTTCACTACTCTCCGGGGGTGGTTGTCTTAGATAGGATTCCAGAGATTCGACTGAATTTATCGCGTTGATTGTAGTTCACAGAAACTTTTTTTGTTTCCATGTAATTAAGGTGTTATACTGGAAATGCACATACTGCGAGTGTTATATCTTCGTAAGCATTTTTTTGATCATCTCTCATTCACAATTGATGTGCTTAAAGCAGGACAACGCCCAACAACATGTTACTCATTGTCAGATCATCAAGAAGGACAGTGAAGTACAAGGTCCTACTATGATCGTTTCAAAAAGTTTTACAAGGCAAAATACGTAATATGTTGCCAAAAAATGGGTACAAGTTGGATCTAACAATGACAATATTTCAAAAATAAATATTTAACTGTCTTTAGAGAATAATATCCGGATTCTGATTAAAAAACGACGCATTTTCATTTGTACACCGGATGATAAATCAAATCACCAGTAAAATCTACTGCCGGTAGATTTCTCGGAAGTTTAGGCAGCCCAAGAGGTACTAATTGGACCTACTCCAAGATACTTATTCATTGAGCAAATAAACAATACGCAATGCAGTAAGTCTTTCTGAGCTAGCTTAGATATGTTCACTGAAAACTCTACCACAAAAGTAAATCTCAGATATTGATTCCAAAAGTTTAGAATATGAAGCGAGAGATCTCCTTCAAACTACTGAAGATTTAAAGCCCTACACTCTCAAAAACTGAATCAGCTGTTGACGGTGGTATTTCTAACTCTAATCAAAAAATTTCTAAGGCACTTGGAATTTAACTTGTCCAAGCCAAAGTATACACCATTTACACATATGCCAACCTAAATCGTGAGACTGAATAACCCATTGAACTCATACACCTTCAAGGTTTAGTGTATGACATGAGTAAGCAAAATAGGGATCTAAGTGATGATGTGGATGTTGCCTATCAACTATTGTCATTTATTGAATTCAATAAGGTTAAGCCTTTTAACTGATGTCGAGTGTAGTCGTTGTGAATTTTAGTAATGGAGCAATTTCCCAGCGCCAATAAGCGATCTGTAGATCTGTAAAAGTAGCATTATGTAAAATTCAAGATTTTTTTCCGTCAGCATAATCCTAGTGAGTCCAGCGAATTGGAAAGGCCACAACAATTGAAGCCTTTAGACTATCACATCACTGAAGCACCAGGTAGAAGCCCTTCTGTTCCGACACCTAAGCTCAATACGTTTAGACGGTTCGATGACTCCATCAATCACAGAAAAACAGGCGAGCAATCCTTGAACAAACACTATAAAAACCACCAAAGGTGATATAAAAATCTTGTTAACCACCTCTCAAGGAAAGCCCTTCTCCGAAGTAGAGTACAGAATGTGCTGCCTTCTGCAATCGTAGGTTGGAAACTTACCTTTCTCAAAGAAATTGTAATTTTTAAGAAGACGCCGTCGTGGAGGCGCCCTTCTTATTGCCCGTAGCATCAGTAATATAATTAAAAAAGAAAGCAAAGCGTCGTCATTACCGTCAAACGAGGTATGTTCAAAAAATTAAGAGAATTCCAGGAATTCGTCTACATCATTTTGGTCCCAATTAGGCACAATAAAAGTATGCCAGCGCTTCTTCCAAAACGTAAAAAGCCTTACTTAGCCTTCTAAGCAACGCGCTTTGTCAAGCGCAAAGCCACTAGGAATCATGTCCGACGAATAGAAAGGCTTAGCTCTTGGGTTTGACTAAAATTTTGCGAACAAATAGTTAAGTGTAAGTAGGTGGTGTGAAAGCTAAGAGTGTTGTCCCCACAAATTCGGACCTTTTTCTGGTCGAAAAGCTTTTATTCTTTGACGCTTATAGTCGGCCATAATTACCATTTTACAGCCCAGCACTAAAGTGTTCGACAACGTAAAAAGGTTGTCAAAGTTTTGTACGAAAATTCGTATTCTGTTCACCAAGTTGAGCGTCCAAGGTATCAAGCATTTCAAGGCTTTATAGCCAAATTCAGGGTCTAACAGTCAAGCGAGATATTGCTGAAAGTACTTCTATGAAGTGAAATCTCGAACTTAACGTGACGAATTTTGTGAAAGTAGTGGACATGCATCCGTATAAGATCCAATTGACGTTCGCCATTTGGGATCTGGAGGAGTGGGAAACAGACCCAAATTTTCGCAGAAAATTTATCGTTTGAACGGCTTTGTGAACAAGCAAAGTTGCAGTTATGAGTGAGAGTGACCCACAACAATGTCAAGAATTTTTCCTTGTCTCCCTTGCATCGAGGGAAACTTATTGTTCGGCGTGGATTTCGAGAAGGCGGTATCATTGGACCATATATATTTCGAATCAAGAATGGTCAGACAGTGACTGTCAGTGGTGGACAGTGACTGGGAATGCTATCGAGTCATGGAGATTTACTTGGATGACTTGGACCTGGATGATACATATATGAATCCAACAAGACCGTGCATCATGTCATACACACGTTACACTGGAGTTATTGAAAGAAAAGTTCCTAAAAAGCGTTATTTTCAGAAGATGCGATGTGGAGTGACCTATAAGATTCTGCAGTTTAGCATTGTTAGACTGTCATGTCTGGTTTATGGCAACAAATCAACAACAATTGAGAAAGTAGAGAAAATCATTATTCGAAAAACTGATGAGATTCAAAGCGACTTAGGCAAAAAAAAAAACTAGACTTTCGAATGGAGTCCTGTAAACTATGCCGCAGAGATCATTTCATAAAAGTAGCATTATAAAAATGGACTAATACAACCCGGAAAATAACGAAATTCCCGTTTCTTTTTGAACAACCATGGCGAAAGGTTTTTTTAGATATAATTATTCGTGTTTGAAAATGGGAATATGAAGAAATACAGGAATTAGTCTACAACTTTTAGATTATGACTCCAATATACTTTCGACTATTACCCAGCTAAACCTTTTTTATATACCTCTTCGGTACAAGGAAATGCGCGTGTGAGAGATTGATTCTTAAGAGCAGTTGACCTGAGAGTAGAAAGAGAGGTGTATAACAGAAGTAATCACCCTCAGTCAGATTTGCCACGACGAAGGCACCTCTATATTGAATAAGAGTAGAAGACTCACTTCAAAGAAAAATAACCTTCACCTCCAAAATTAATTTGATCAATCTGCGCTCCAGCAGCTCACCCTTTTGAAAGCCATCTTCATCGAATTCGTGCCAAAGATATCCAATCCCCCATCCTCCATGAACTACCTTCACCCTGACTCACGAAACTCTATTCGATTTCCCATCCTTGTCAATTAAGCTTGCCTTTCAGTAAGTTACAAAAAAAAAAAAGAAAACAAAAAAATCTTTAATCAAAACCGCAGCTTAACGCGACAACCCTTGGAAGGAACTTCGGAAGAGGGATAATCATGAAATTGCTGGACACGCTTCGCAGCTCCCTGATAATATCACTTCTCCATGGATGTCCTGCTCCCGTGTCTGTATGCGCTGTTGCAAGGTTATCTCACGACATGAATCCTTCAGAGGCGATGCCCCCACTACCTTGTTTCAGTTTTATTAAATAACAAGACACCTAGAAATATGTCGTGTCTCGAGATGAAGGTTAAGGAAGACGTAGGAATGTGACGGGTTGCAGGAGGAGGTAAGACATGTACCTGGCTTTCGTGATGCTGTCTGCTAACGCAGGCTCGACCACAATATAGCACAGCACACACCGTCACAATATCAATTTCCGTCCAAGGAGTCGCGTATAGTGATGCCACGGGCGAGAGAATACTGGAGGCTGCGACGAGCACCCAACAATGTGCAGCGCGGAATGATGACAAAGTTCTTTCATATTGCAATAGTCACGATTCAAACTTTCATGAGACGTGATTTTCGACTTTTGAACAACGGATCGACGGGCTGCGGGGGAGGGAGTGAACACACAACCTCGACATTGGACGCGAAGGATACTTTAGAAATATTGTTATGGGCACGACGACAACGACAACGATGATGACGCTGGCGACGAGAACCCTGTTGGCAGCGATGATGAAGACCGAACCGCGTACTCGTAAAGAGAAACACGAACGAAACACAGAGCAGCACAGCACCCAGCACGAATTCAGGCAAGCACAAAAGAAAAATGGGAAACACTTAGCGAGGGCACGGGTAGCGGAATCCGAGAATCAGAAGCGCATTCGGCAGCAGAAACAGCAGCAGCCGAAGTAGCAAGAAGAGGATGGCCGGCCGGCGCGCAGCAGCGGTTGATTCGCTTTACTCCGGGATTTGCGATTATTGTTTTTCTTACCTCGTGACCGTGCACCCTCATCCACGGCGAAATATTGTGTCATGGACCAGTGACGGCGTTGAAGCAGCATCTGCTGTGCGTGCAACTCGGGTTTTATATTTCTCCCTGAATGGCAGCATGATTGGCTACTTGTTGGTAGAGCTCACAACTTCGGTGCATTGACTTCCAAATGAGGATGTTCACTTTAATAGGATCGAATACCAGAAAGGGCAACAAGCACTTTAAGCTACCGCACCTGGCTTTAAACAAGCCAACAACAAATTCACTCCAATTGCCATTCATTCACTCACTCCTCGACCGCAGTTTGAATTCATTCCATTTTATTGGCAGCTTCGGATCCTTTTGTGTGCGCTCCTTACCCCCATCTACGAGAGTACCTGAGTGAATAAAATACGTGCCGTCTGGATCGACCTACAAAACCACCGAGGCAGCGATGCGCAAAATAAATTCGCCCCGCTCGATAAGTGTCCGATATGGCTGTGATTGTAACCCGAAAGAATAACAACCGACAAGCAAATGTTAACCGCAAACTACTACTACCGGCCCGGTCGAACCGATAACCGAAAACCGAATATCGAAAACCGAAAGCCAACCAACCCTATACGGTCGGCCACAGCCTTCGGGCATTAATTAAAAACCCCAAAATGTCATTTCTCATTCTGTGGCAGCACGATGGCCAGACCGCAACGGTCCAGGCGGTGAATCGTCTCATCCTTCCGCTCGCGATCCGTCTGTGAAATAAAAATTTGTCATTCATTTGTCATGCGAGACGCAGAAGGACGCTCCTATTTGGTATGCATGAGTTTCAACTGCATCCCCACCGCACATCCATTCACCATCCACCATCCATCGAAGGTTGTCGGTTGCATAATTATTTCGAACACGCGAAAAGGCATTCCGTTCGAGGCCGGTTTTAAAATTTCGCCCGATTTTGTGGTGCCAAATTGGCATTGTCGTCATTGGACACTTATTTGTCGATTCATACAGTGGCGCAATCCTGTTTAGATATTCCACACACACACACATCTCGGAACAAACGGCAGCAGTCCGTCTTGGAGATGTTGTTGCTTCGGGCCTGCCTACATGACTTTCGACTCTGTTTGTCATCCGTCGTCGTAGAACATGTAAAGATTCAAGTCCCATGAAGGCATGCTTAACGTGTCGCGTCTAATCATAAATCAATTTACTTCTCTCCCGGGGACAAAAGGACATCGTTCCCTCCGCTCTCTGGGATATCTGCTGTTCGGGAAAACCAGTCTTCGTTTACCTGTCAGGCATTTTGGCTTTGGCTATACTCGTATGACTGTGTTTTGACAGCGAGACGGGATTTTGAAGGAAGAAATCCGGAAATTAAAAAGAGGTTCATCCCCGGGAGTCCTGTATTTATAATATATTTTCGGTTGTTATTCACATTTTCCATATTTTCCCGAACGTCGTTATGGTTTATGAAAAACAGACAAACGACGAGGGTCGGGCGCGATGGATGGAATATTATGGGAACGCAGCTGAATCCGGTGTCTTTAAATCCGTTGCGGTAATTATCACCTTTGGTCCGTGTTTTCTTTTCCTGCTTCATGCTTTAGAGATAAAGATGTAAACAGAGAAGCAAAAGGTATTCAGGTAGATAAGCCAATTAGCGGCGCTTTGTTGGATTGTAACAATAATGCTGGTTTTTGGGTGTTCGGTATGGTATTGTCGTTCGGGAGGTCTTCGTATTGTGGTCTATGCGTTTTAGGGGATGGCTTATGCGGGATGGCTTATCGGTAATGTTTATCAAACATCTTAATCGGCAGGCAAGGTAAGAGAATTAGTTCTGGAATGAAGAGAAGACGTACAAAACGGGGCTGATTGTCGAACCTTTGTTTTCGATACAAGGGAATTAGTTCAGGTCATTTAACGCGTCAGGAATTTGAGGATAATGAATAAGAAAATATGGTTTTTTTATTAAAGCAAATTTGTTTATTCTTATTTTATAAAACCGTCTTTCTACCATGCTTAGTCTACTGTATGGAATAAGCGTTGAAAATGCTTTATATAAGTTTAACTTAATTGAATCGCGAGTACGAAATGTCACTGTGGACTGCTAGAAGTGGTACCTAAGTAAACGAATATTCTTGAAGAAAAATCTCAGAGGCCATGCTCCCAAGCTTGATACTTCAGCTTGAAAATTATCATGGCAGCCGTGAATGCCTTTGACACTATACACCAAAATATAAGAAAAAAAAAGTAAGAAAGTTCCTGATGGCCTGATGATGCACCACCGGCTCTTAAGATGTAGGTCTTATCAATGACTAATCTTTTGGGAAAATCACAGTGCGACTTTGAATCATCAAATGGCGAGAATTACTGTGGATTATGAACTGAATGCAAGAAAAGACTGCAATTCTCCTCGAATGAATTTAAGAGTAGGGATAAATTGTATTTGCAAGAGTCTGATCTCCCTAAATGGTCGTTCAATTAATAACATTTTATGCAGTATATCGAAGCAAAGAGATAGCGACTACACGAAGTATGTTAAATAACAGGAACTTTCACAAAAAATATTTATTAGTCTTTATGAATAATTAGTGATTTTTTAAACGATTGTTTTTTTTATTGTCAAAAGCAAGACAAGAAAATTAAAAATATGTATCAACTTTTTATTCAAGTTGATAAGCCATCGCTTGCCATTTACTTTTTAAAGATTTTTTGATATAAATTTTGATCACGACTATGCTTTGGGTCTATTCGGGGAACTTAATTTTGAATCACTTTTTCGAATATATTGACTATGTATCTAATAACACATGTAATGTTGTTTTCCAAGTCTACAGTTAACTCTGACTTATCGGTGTTAAGAGTAATTTGAAGTATCCCCATAAAAAATAGTCAAAATAGTCTAAATCGCTTGACCTAGTCGGTTAAATCATCGGTCCAAATGAGTGATAAATTGCTCGCCGGTCTCATTTCACTAGTTATTCATCGATTCGCATGCTGTGTGGCATGTAGCGCCGTCTTGCTTGAACCATATGTCCATCAAATTCAGCTCGTGCATTTTGACAAAAAAAAAAAAGGTTCACATTTATCGCACAACAGCGGACCCCATTGACAGTTATCATCAGAAAAAAAAACGGGCCCATGATAGCCCATGAATTTGTCCGGGTGCATTCGCAACTCTTATATTGCTTAAGACTGCTCATCGGACTAAATATGGCAGTTATGTTTATTAACATCTCCAATCAACCAGACATGAGCTTCGCCGCTGAAGACAATATTCCGATTAAAAAGCGGATCTTTCTACAGCTTTCTAAGGCCCGATCACCTGGATCACAATTTGACCCTCCGGCAAGTCGTTCGGCTTTAATTCCTGAACGAGCTGTATTTTGTAAGATTTTAAAGCAAGATTCTGGCGTAAAATCTCAATTGTTACGAACGGCAACGAATGGACAAATCACGATCTTCATATTGCTGCTGTACCTTATTGGCGGATAAAGCAGCATTACTTTCCTCTATACATGTTCTACAATATGCTTACCTGAAGATGACTTGACATCCAATAGCGTGAAACTTGTACAAATTCGGGCATTGTAGCTTGAATGCTTGCTCAGGAGATCGATCTAGTCGACCGTAAAATCGTCGAAGGAGGCGAAAAAAATGTTTTACATTGATAATATGTATAACTCAATAACACTGAATGAGCATTGTTCGTGTGTAAGTCTTTTCAGGATGAAATGGCAATATAAACTGAGCATGTTTGTCTCAGACAGAGTTCACAAGTCGCTTGTGAGCTGTAAAAAATAAAACAGTGAAAAACTAAACAACAAAAAAATCACCCTTTATAATTATTATTTTTGGAACTTAGAAGTTGAGAACTTTACTGACAACCTTTCGCCAAGTCTCCCCAATACATGTAAGTGTGTTCTTTCCATGTTTATTTATTCTGTTCAATCTCTTCTAGATTCACACATCAACTACGATGCGTCCTTCCTGGCTCTATTTTTCTCTCGGGTTCTTCTCATTATTCTTTTGACTCTTCGTCCACTGTCCATTTGTTCTACGTGTCTTATCTTAATTTTCGCGATTTTATATACTAGCTTTTACTGTTGGAGCACTCAGACACAAATACTGGTCCATTGTACTACCAGATAGACACCTTGTATTTATTGTATTTTCCCCGTTGTCCGGAGAAAAGTGAGTAAAGGCTTCATTGATGTAGAGCTAAGAGATTTGGCACCCACCACGTCGGCCCCAAGGGTGTGCCACCGTGCACGAGCGAAGGCGGGACAGTAGCAGAGAAACTGTTCTGCTGTGTCATCCTCCTCGCAATATGTAGCACAGGTAGGCATCTCACTGAGCACGTAGAGGTGCTTGGCAAAAGTGTAATGGCCCGTAATGATGCCCGTAAGCCTCCTGTAATCATTTTTCCTTAAGACGTCAGGGCGTACGCGCTTAGTCATCCTTCATCCTGGATATTCCCTCCATCTACGACCGTGTGCATAAAATACCCAGTCGTTGATGTCAGATTTGATCGTGGAAGCAGGTACACCTAAGGTGGGTTCAAGTCCTGAGAAACTCTCCTCTGAGCCCCTTCTAGCGAGTTCATCGGAGATCTCGTTCCCTGAGTGAATTTAGACTTCCCACTTTGTTCAAAAAGGTCTTGAGTTCATGCACTAATTTGCAGTTGGATAGAGGGTTAGACATAGCTTTGAGTGCAATTTGACTCTCACTGCAGACGCATATGCTTTTTCCATTCCACCTGTGCATCACAACATAGTGCATGGCCATTAGGATTGCGTACATCTCCGATTGAAAGACAGACGCACATTTTCCTAACGAGAAGTGCAGTCGAATGTTTTCAAGATTCCAGAGACATTGAGAGCATCGAGCAGAGAGTCGACTACCATGCACCATAACAGCGGAGACAAGACGCCACCTTGCGGGCAGCCCCTGTTTACTCCAGACTTGACACATTGTTCGAGGCCTGCATCACATATCAATTTCCTGTGCAAAAGCATTACTTTGATCCACAAAACCATTGCTTCATCTACGACACGCCGTCTAGCAGCGTTACACATGCTGTCGAAAGTAGCGTTATCAAAAGCTCCCTCAATGTCGACGAAAATGCCCAGTACGTACTCTTTCCCTTCGAGAGCGCATTCAATTCTCCCAACTAAGTTTTGAAGCGCAGTCTCGCAGGATTTTCCGCGCTGATAAGCATGTTGCATGTCCGAGAGAGGATGCATTCGAAGGGCAATTTTGTGCACGTGCAACTCTACTAATCTCTCCACGCTTTTCAGGAACAAGGATGTTAGACTGATTGGTCTAAAGCTCTTGGCGGGTGAGTAATCTTCTTTCCCTATTTTGGAAATAAAGACAACTTTCACCGCGCGCCAAGGAGTAGGCAAGTGCCAGGCTAGCAGTGAAAATTCTTTTCAGAGTTGGAAGCAACTGTCTTATACCTTTTGCAGCAAAACAGGCTATATCCCATCACTGCCCGGCGACTTGAAGCCATCGAAAGATGCCACAGCAAATTGAATGGCCGCAGTATGAATCAGTTGTATGCCAACCTTTTCAGTCACTTTTCTAAGTATAATTGCGTGTCCCAATTTTCCATCAGTTGTGAATATCCTGGGCCTGCCAAAGTATTCCTTTTTTTCATTCTTATAGCAAAATTTAATATAAAATCACTGATTCGTTTTGTAAGTAAATAAATCAACGCCTACCAATACCACATCTCATGGCAAGAGTAAAATTGGTTCTTGGGTGCCACTAACCTGCCCAAACTACCGCTTCCTATTTGGTACCTTTAAAGACTAGAGAATAATGTATTTAAGACTCCTTGACAGCTCCATTCGCCAATTTTTGTATTAATAAAACTGATTAAGACTTATTCAGCTCTTCACATACTTAAAGCCTTAAAACATATTTTATCATAACTCAGGCTAAGCAACCAGTATACCGTGCAGATACATGTTTGAAACATGTTTACCTATACAATAACAATCAAGTGAATTCGACTGATTCGATCCGCTAATTCATACACATACAACTCCTTTTTTTTAGTGCATAGGTACGTTGTAGATTTTTTAATGTAAATTCTAGCTTACCAAAGAGGTACTAAGCTGAATAACTGCACCATGGACTTGTCATCTCCCATTTTTGCGGGTGATTCATTTTTCTGAGGCACTCAGCTTCATGTTTGTGATCCCAGCTGTTCAGCTGCTATGTCTCAGGGTGCTATATCTAAACTATTCGATGGGCGCATTAAAAGTTCTTAATCAAACCCTGGTAGAATGTGGGTGGATCATTGTAAGACGATACATTTTTTTCTTAGGCGAGGAACTGATTGCTTTCCAGAATTAGGATTGCTAATCTTAGGGTAAGACATAAATTTCAACTTGACCTCAAATTTGGGTCAAACGATAGTGTATTGGCCCTGACATCGATCATGCGATATACTTGTAAATGTCATGTATTTTCTGGTGTCTCCTCATAGCAGGGTGCCA